>JAMWYP010000037.1:769755-3382548 GCA_025563575.1 Acacia pycnantha | reverse complement strand
GATTCTATGAAAAGCCAATTGCAACTTTAGATTTTGCATCCTTGTATCCATCTATTATGATGGCATATAATCTATGCTACTGCTCTCTGGTAAATTTTGCCCTACTCTAGTTGCTACCATAAAATATGAGTTATGTTATGTTTTTCTTGAATCTAATTTTAGCCATTCACTTGATTTAATTCCTATTGGGTCAATAACGGGAGTGAACTTTTATGTTCACCATTCTTATTGAAGGTGACTCCAGAAGATGTTCGCAAGCTCAACCTGCCTCCAGAATCTGTGAACAAAACTCCATCTGGTGAAACGTTTGTTAAATCAAATTTACAGAAGGTCAGCCAGTTGCAAACTGTAATTGATTGGATTAATTCTTCTCTTCTTTTAAGGTCAAAAAATGATTAATTATAGAAGTATTGATGTTTAATATGATGTTAAGTTGCTGACATAATGAAATTTATTTCTGCCTACTTAGGGAATACTTCCTGAAATTCTTGAAGAGTTATTAGCAGCCCGTCGAAGGGCAAAAGCAGATTTGAAGGTATTCTTTATAATTTCATTTTGAATAATGACGGTAGATTCATATCTCTGCTGTTAAGCTGTAGTGTTCTACTAATATAAACTTTACTATATTGGATTCTGCATGTTATTTCCGTGATCTCACTTTTATATACTTTAGGAGGCAAAAGATCCTCTTGAGAAGGCTGTGCTGGATGGTCGACAGCTGGCTCTAAAGGTAACCTGTGCATATTGGTGATTTCTTTGTCTTCTAAACCATGAGTGATAGTTCAGTTCTTTCATGCAATACTAAGAATGATTATGTGTTTTAACTTTATGCTGTCTTCCTTTTCAGGTTAGTGCTAATTCTGTATATGGGTTTACAGGGGCTACTGTTGGTCAGTTACCTTGCATAGAGATATCTTCTAGTGTAACAAGCTACGGTATGTATGCTCATTAATTTAAGATGACATGCAGTGTGAAAGTTATTGTTTTGTTGATTTGAAGAGTTTGATGATCGCATAAATTTAATGTCCTGTAAAGGTCGGCAAATGATTGAGCACACAAAAAATCTCGTGGAAGATAAATTTACAACACTCAATGGTTATGAGAACAATGCTGAGGTATGTCATTAAGAAATTTATTTGCATGGCATCTCATAACACACCATGCAAGCTTGATTAGTTACATATATTCTCTTGAAGTTGGCTCTCCACTTACTGACTTAAGGATTTGTCTAGTTTGGGTGTTATGTTACTCACTTTTAAATGCAATTTATGCCATTAGGTCATATATGGAGACACTGATTCAGTCATGGTACAATTTGGTGTTTCCTCTGTAGACGAGGCTATGAAATTAGGGAGAGAGGCTGCTGAATATATAAGTGGAACTTTCACTAAAGTAAGTTTTCTGCTCTTTTATGAAGTAAAATTTAGAACTATATATAGATTTTTATTTTGCTCCTTGTCAGTTTGAATGTCTTTTTTGACCGTTTAATTTGATCTATTTATTATCTTGAAAAGTTCAATTTGCTCCTCTTGAGAATCACCTTCACTCTCGTAATTGGTGATCTTTGAATTTTCTAGACAATGATTGGCTAACTAACGTCTCTCTCTCCCTCCTTTTTTTTTTTTTTTTTTGAAATGAAAAGAGAGATATTTTCAGCATATTACGTTGTAAAGGGAGGTGGATAATTAAATGGTGATCTAAAATCTGAACTAAATGGTGATCTTATTACATCCAGGTCCAATAGTATCTACTGTTCCTTTCATTATCCACCCCCCTGTAAGACAACGAGGTGGATAATTAAAGGTACCAAAAAATAGCAATTAAATTATGAGCTAGTTTTGCTAGTTTGTCAGCATCTCTGTACATGAAAGTAAAGTTAACATCCAACTCCTAGCAATGAGCAATCTGGTACTCCCTCTAGTTCTAAATGTATGGGCTAGTTAACTAATTTACATAAAATAAGGAAATTAGGTAAGTTAGTTATTTGTAAAACATGTATGCTGGTTTTACACTTTTACTAAAATACACCTTTTAATCATTTACATTGAAATATTATCAATATAGCTTACACATCATTGAAGGCTCTAACTATAAGAGTAGTTTGGGGAAAATAATAAAGTTGGGAGACAAAGGAGATTGAGCTCTTACATTTAGAACCAAAACAAACCCCCCAAAGAGTTCCTACATTTAGGATTGAAGGGAGTATTTTCAATAAAATCTTAGTATGGGTGGCCTTCAATAGAATCTCTGTAATTAGATTAATAGCTTGGATACGTCATGAGAATCTCCACTTAGATCCACTATTGCAGCATATTTCTAATCCTATATTGATTCCTCACAATTCTGTAATAGCTGGTGGTGTGTCCTCTAATTTCTGACAAAATCCCTTAACCCGTTCACCTTTATGATTCCAAATCATTCCTCCCACTGCACTAGCCATTTGCTTTCACAGAACCACTGAATATCTCATTTTTAGTGCAATACTGCAATGAAGATAAGCTCTTAGGCTAGTAGTACTTCATACATAGACAAGTAAAGACATGGTAGTTCATGATCTTGCATCAAAAGTTTGTAATTACAGGTGTTGAAGGGATATTGATCTTAGTTGGTCTATTGAATTCTTGAATTGAGTCTTTACAGTTTTAAGCACAACTCTGCAAAAATATATGCACGCCTAAACTTTAGTTTTCTTGAGACTGTTTTGCGGGAAAATATTTATAATCAATTGCTTACCTCACTCTCTACTTACCTGCTTGTAATTTTGTTGTGAAGCCCATCAAACTAGAGTTTGAGAAGGTTTACTATCCATTTCTCTTGATTAGCAAGAAGAGATATGCTGGTTTATTTTGGACAAAACCGGACACATTTGACAAGATGGACACTAAAGGTAAATACTGAACTTTATTAGGACGCTCCTGTCACTTTATTGAAATGCCTCTTACTCTTATTATACATTTACACTTAACAGGGATTGAGACAGTTCGAAGAGATAATTGTTTGTTGGTAAAGAACCTGGTCAATGACTGCCTTCACAAAATTCTGATTGACAGGGACATCCCTGGGGCAGTCCAGCATGTAAAGAATGCAATTTCAGATCTACTGATGAACCGCATGGATTTGTCACTTCTGGTCATTACAAAGGTGGGATGTCTTTTGGGTGATTGCTAAATGGTGCTGGAAGTGCTTTTCCACATTGGTTTTTCCATTTGTGAAAAATCCAATTGTGCCATTTGAGTGTCATACAATTAAAATTATAAATGTCTTGAACTTGCGATATGGGGTTTATCTCACAGGGTTTGACCAAGACAGGAGATGATTATGAAGTAAAAACTGCTCACGTTGAACTTGCTGAAAGGATGCGCAAGGTTAGCTGTGATAATTGAATGCACTTTTTGAGGCAAAGCATTATAGTCTTATAATTTGACAAAGAAAAATAAAATGTGATGGCAAGAGTCATACGCACTGACACATAAATGAAAGCTTCTTGTGGAGGCATGCTTTATTTATTAAGGCAAAAACATCTATATCATCTTGCCATTGTAATTGTGTTGTTTTCTGGGCCATAAATATCTTCTACTTGATTTTACTTTTGGCAGCGAGATGCTGCCACTGCTCCAAATGTTGGTGATAGAGTTCCTTATGTCATAATTAAAGGTGCAAAAGGTGCAAAGGTAATATCTTATTCCCCTTGCTCCCCTCCCCTCTCTTGTATATCCCTAAGTTTATGAAGCTGGACTTTACCTAGACTAAAATAAGAACTTCAGGCTTATGAAAAGTCCGAGGATCCGATCTATGTGCTAGAGAACAACATACCAATAGACCCTCAGTACTATCTTGAGAATCAAATTAGCAAGGTTAGTTCTGCTCATATTTCAGATTTCCTCTAAATTTATTATCATGTTCCTGAGCAAATTGTTTGTGTTGCAGCCAATCCTGAGGATTTTTGAGCCTATTTTGAAGAATGCTAGCAGGGAACTTCTCCATGGAAGCCACACAAGATCTATTTCTATTTCTACGCCATCAAACAGTGGCATAATGAAATTTGCTAAGAAACAGCTTACTTGCATCGGTTGCAAAGCTTTACTTAGGTACCTTGTTCGTGTTTTAAAAATATCAGCTTGTCTTCAGGGCTTGTCACATTTACTTCTTTTTTCTGCAATTTGTGTCTAGGAACTGCTAAGAATTACATTTTGCAAGCTCATTATATTTATTTATTTAGGAACTGGATTTGTATGTCACAAACATTGCCGAGCACTATTTTTTGGACTAACGTTGAACTCTAAATATTTACTTCGTTATGCCGGAGTAGCAATGGAGATCGCACTCTCTGCTCGCATTGCAAGGGAAGGGAGGCTGAGCTGTACTGCAAAACAGTTGCTCAAGGTAGGCATCAATTTCAAGCCCCTTGTGTTCAATTTCCAAGAGTTTTGTGGCTCTAGATGGTTTAAGCTGAATGTTATTGGACAAAATGAATGGTGTGACTGCAGTTTCTGATCTAGAGACGCTTTTGGGAAGCTTTGGACACAGTGTCAAGAATGCCAAGGTTCCCTTCATCAGGATGTTCTCTGCACAAGGTACTTTTCATTATTAAAATGGTTTATGCATCTGTTAGTTTATCTGCCCCCTTCCCGGAGTTTGGTTGGCATGAGTTCACATAGTTGCAAATGTTCGGTTTTAGAGGTCTTTCCGTTTGTAATATTCTATATCTTCTCCAGTTCCTCATTACCCAATTGCAAATTGCTAATACTGTACTATTCTTTTCAGTCGAGATTGCCCAATTTTTTATAGAAGGAAAAAAGCACAGAAAGATATGGCCGAAGCAAAGTTGCAATTGGACCGGTGGAACTTCTAGGACATCCAGGTCTGAATTTATTATTGTGCAAGTAACAATTTTCTTAAAAGATGGTTGAAAAAATAGAACAGGATGTTGGTTATTGCATCGCTAAATCCAAACGGTACCAAATTGAGGTGTTTCAAAGCATAATACAAAATTGAGACTATATTTCATGAACGTGCATGTACCGCGTGATTTACTTATCTGGTTCAAGGCCTCTAATTCCCTTGCCAAAATTAATCACCAGCTATTCAGAATGTGTTCCTGTGGATCTTGCCACCTGACGGTTCTTGAGACTAGAGAGGAAGGGGAACGATTGGCCCTATGCAGTCGCAGGTCCTGTTAAGTTTCTAACCCCTGCCTTGTTGGGTACTTGGGTTTAATGTGTGTGTGTATATATGCACGTGGATAATTAACTGTACACTTTTACTAAAAAGTTGTACATTTATTTTTATCGACACAAGTTTGCATCAAGGTTTAGATGGATAGACTAGGATTCAGGTTTTAAATTTAAAATTTCACATCTAAAGTACATGTTTTTAAAATCTTTTGTTTGGGTAGTATAAATAATTCAGACCAATAAGCATGACGTGTCCAGCGTGACTTTTTCATGTTTGGGAGTATTAAAAGAGGATGGTTAAGATTTGAAATAAGAATACAACAATAAACTTCGTTTCACTAGGTGGATGGTTGAGATTTTTTTTTTTTGATCAGAGTGGATGGTTGAGATTTGAAATAATTAAAGTAAACTAGGTATTTATAATTCCAAGATAATTATAATAAAGAATGAATTTGATCCTAATTTAAATTCAAATTCCAACTAATCCAAACAATTTTTTGGATAATATTGACAGTTTGTCCAATACAATGCCCATATATCCACCGGTTCTATAAAAACTTATTCCTCGCTTGGGATTGGAAGCACAAAATAGTTGTTTTTTAAGTTTTTTTTTTCAATGTTGAAATAAAATTCTTTTCACATGCTTCTCTTGGATGCTCTAAAATCATTTCTAAAAAACTAAAACAAAGGAGCACTAAGCCCATAAATCCATATATTTTCATATGTATAGAATAAATTGTTTTTTACAAGTAAAACTAAAAGTAATTTTTCAAATATCCTCATGTTAATTTTTCTTAAAATAAATGAATAATTTTCCCTAATTCCATTTTGAAAGCATCAACCAGAGATTGGATGAATTTTTAGATGTGAATATTTAAAATAATTCGATTTCCATTTTCTCATCTTAAATTGTGTTAATGTGAAAAGGATATCGCATCTTACGAATGAAATAAGTCATCAATTCTGTGTTTTATGTTGATAATATAATGCAATTATCTGTAGATTTTAATGAGCACGAAAAGTTTACCTCATTTTCGCTGTACAGCCGACTGAAAAAGAGCAATTTCATTGATACCTATGATTCATGGTTCCATTTTTTTAAAATAAAAAATAAATAGAATACAAATACCAAATACTGTGACAGGAATAATTAACCGATTCAAGTGTACAGCCTTAGGCGGGCTGTGATTTGCTGCCGGCACATCGGACATGAGGACAAGGTAGCACCACACTCCCTGCAAGTCTAGTTTTGAAAACAACGGTCATAAATATTAGGGATGTTAACATGCAAGCTTGAATTGTGAAGAGACAGGCATCTGCTTGACACGTGGGCTCAAAGATGAATGCATCTCATCTCATACCAAAATTGGACTTGGCTTCTCTCCTTTTCTTTTACTTCGCTCTCATCCTTTACCTTCTTTATGACCATTGAATCAAGATCTAATGGTCAACATTTAATGCTATTAATATTTTTTTTTCCTCTTATAAAAGGAAGAGAGAGAATGATGGGAATGAAATTAAATGTGGACCATTAGACCTTGATCCAATGGTCATAAAGGAGGTAAAGGATGAGAGCGGATCAGAAAAGAAAAGGAGAGAAGCCAAGTCCACCAAAATTTAGGTATATTTTGTTAAAACGAATATCTTTCAGCTCAAGAGGCCACCTACAACCCTAAAATGGGGTTATGGGATCTAACCCAGAGTGGGTATGTGGCGGAGGGCCAGGTTAGGGAGAAATTTTTGCTAAAAAAGTATATCTCGTCAAATATTTATTTTGGAAGTTTTCAATCAAAACATTACAGGTGAAATATTTCTTCTTTAACGTTGTTTCAAATGTTTAACGTTGTTTCTACTTAAAAAGATCTTCATTTAAAAAAAAAATTAAAAATCACATTTAACCATTTAGGTAGATATTGTTTTTAGATGTTCCTTAATAAGTATAATATCCCATGTTATGCGTCCACGTTAATATGTTAGCATAATCATCTGATCAGGATTTAGGGGTGATCATCTTGTTTATCATACTCGGGAATTTCACTACTAGTAGAAAAAAGCCGAGTTCCCACAACATTAGCATGCTGCACTGAACAAGAGTAAGAAGATTAGACAGACTTACCAGGTGACCACATCCAAATGCCATGTCCTTCGGATTAGTTAGGCAAACAGGGCATACCTTGAACAGGAGAGGCATTTACCAAGTCTCAATTATGTCACCTAAACAAGAACTAGAGCATGAGAAAGGAGGGCATGAGGGAAAACATACTGATTCGACCGCAGCTGGGGCTGTGGGTTCAACTGATTCAAAGTTTGTCACGTGTGGAGCTGCTATTGTTGCATTGTCATGATCTATTACTTCTTTTGGTGGGGGCAGGGGCTGTTTGTGTCGATAACCTACGGATTGTTCACTGCAACAGAAGAAAAAGGTGCGCAGTCATCTTTAATTTTATCTTTTTTTAATGATTCATTAAAACTGCAATTATTGGCTTACTTGGCAGGTGGTAAGTTTAGGGTTGCCCGGTACTGTATCGGAATTTCCATAAGGGCAGCAAGTGCAAATGCTGCTTCCCTCTTTGATGCCTCGTTGTTTTCAGACATGATCTTTGTGAAGTTCACAAACTGATTGGCCAAAAGGAACAATTCATTACTAATATCTCATTCAAATACCTGGAAGTTGTCAAATGAGAAACACACTTGTATTTTACCAATGGCCACAGAACTATCAAATACCTGGAAGTTGTCAAATAAGCGCTGAGTAATTTTATCATCAAAATGCTGCATCTCATCCCATGGTCCGTCTCCAACTCCAACCAGAACAATTGAAAGAGGATAGTGACTGACAATCAGAAAAGCTCCACATCAAAGAGAGCTCCCATGAACAACAATCAAAGAAATAGCACTATAGGAAATTGCCTTACCTTGCAGCAACAATGGAATCAATGGTTGCTTGTTCTTGTGGACTGAACTTTCCATGTGATGCATCAGGACTTTTGTTAACCTATTAAAGACATTTCATAAACAAGAGAATCAAGAACAAGGACCATGAAAATTATACCATGGAAAAAGATGACTAGAACAGAAGAGTGAGTAAAAAAGAAAACGAGAACCTGTCCATCAGCAATAATGACAAGAACGTGATATTGACCATTGCTTTTCTCCACGATGTCAACTGCTGCATCAATTACTGGGGCAAAAGATGTTGGACCTATGGACAAGGGAGAGAACTTTCAGTGCTTTTCAATATTTGGGGCCTCTCCTTTTATCAATTTGACAAAAGAATAATTCATCAAGAAAAACAAAATAGGCAATGCAGCTAGATAAGGCTCCATCATAAACCATATAATCAAAATTATTAAATATAAAAAGTACATTCTCAAATTCCATGCAAATGCACAAGACTTGCTAAAAATGGGAAGAAATATATAAGCTCATCATATCAATCGAGTCCCCATGCATATCAGACTAGGAAACTCCTTCAAAAAGAGCCATGAACTGCACCCTGCAAGGAGGATAAGATGACAAGCCTATACCACCAAATATGAGGAGGATGGGATCTCTGGCTAAATTCTATGAAATCAGTTCTGGCTAAATGCTGCACTTAAGTAAAATGAGCACAATTCTGAACGAACTTACTCTTTTCTTTGACTCCTAAAAATCCTATACAGACAGTAACAAAAATTTCCAAATGAGGTAGATAGATTCAATCTTTCCAAACAGCCAACTAACAGCTACCAAGCAACCTCATAATTCAAGAAGAGATAGCTATTTGCTTTATGGATCTAATAGTATTAGGGGAAGGGAGTGCGGGCTTCCAGAAAATTGCCAATGAAGGATTTCAGAGAAGGGTGAAAAGTTAGATATTACAAATGATATTTACATGTGAGAGGTCTATAAAGTGTCCATAGTTTATGAGCTTTTCCAATTTCGTGTTTAAACTTACATGTACTATCAAATTAGCATTGCTTCAAACAGGTTCTATTCTCTCAAATTTGGCCTTTGTTCCTAACTACAATCAGATTTTGACAGACCAAGGTTCAGAGGATTTCCAGTTTTTGAACTCAACTTGCTTTCAGGTCGTATTGCAATTATCTTTCCCTCCCTCTACAATTATCTCCACTTAATTAAGTAAATTGTATAAAAGCAGGAAGAAAAGTATATTATAAAACAAACCTGACAACTTTAAGCATGGAACAATCTGCCTGTAACGTGCAAGTACTTCCTCAAAACCATGACAATAACGATCGCCAGGATAAAAGCCGAACACATATTGGTCATGTGTAGATGCTACAAAAGCATATATTGAAATCAATGGATGGTAAACATATCTTTTTTTTCAAAAATAAAATTATGATCAGCTACTCACCATCACCAAATCCAAAACACGGTATGAGATTGTCTTCATCAAAAGAAGACATAGTACGGCCAATGATAGAGATTGCTTGCTCATATGGATTGGGAGTGTTTCCAAGAGAATGAAGGCTTTTCCGATTAAACGAGTACTTGCCTACAATTATCAAGAGGTGACTTCTCTGCATTCATTGTAGGTAAATGGATGTACATTAATAAGTTCTTATTTAAAATGAATAACCTGTCCACTCATTGCTTTTGGTGAAGTCAATACCAAGTATCAAATTTGAAGATTCCAAACCAGCTTCTCTTAAAGCAGATACAACCTGAAATGAGTGTCATGTCCTTAAGTAGCACGAAGGTTTAACAGAAATTATAATTAAAATGCTTAAGTATATTAAAAAAATATGAGCTTATATATATACAATAACAATTGTTCTCTTTCAAATCGAACTGACCTAAAAGTGATATGCTAAGTTACTTAACTGTCTTTGAACCAATATAAATTTCTCCATGTGGAGTCATCTTTTTTGCTTCTCAAGTAAGCTGTAGCATCCTATTTAATACTCACAACTATAAGTTTCAATACCTATTACTAAGTCCATAATTTTCTCATCAAGAAGCACTGCAAGGATTTCCTAACTTTTGAACTAGTTAAACTGATTGATCCACAGATTCCTTCTACATACATCAGAAAAATGTTTCTAAGTAGCCAAAATTAATACTGGTTATCTTCCTTGAGTCAGTGAGCAAAAGTAACGGCAAGAACCTCATCTAATGAACTGAAATTGTCAGCTATGTATGTGGTTTGCTGCTTATGTCGATGTTGGTGCTTATGTCTATCATTAGTGGTCGATGAAATCCCAGTTTCCTCATAATGAGTTTGTTGAAACTCGTAGCCAGTATTAACTGAACTACTTGTCCCAGAATAAGGAGGGCGTTGATACTCATTTCCAGTATTCATTGAACTACTAGAATATGAAGGCGGTCCAGGAAAAAAATAATCTTGAGATTCTTCTTGCGCTGACTCTGCATTACCCATAGCAAAAGCCTTGCTCAACCTGTATCAAAAAATAAATAAATCCGAAAAAACTAAAACGAATTAACAAAGGTGAAAAAGACCATAAAAGAGTTCAACTGTGAGAATTGGCTGTGGGGAGAATAAATAAATTAAATCGCATACATTGAAGGAAAAATTACAGGAAGTTAACATTTCAGCGAGATCAACTAGTATAATTTGAAAATATTCACGTAAGCTCAAACAGAAAAATTCCATGTCACGCATCTTTTTCGTCAGCTTGTTTTTCAAAAGTGAACGAACTATTCTTCCTTCAAACTATTCACAATGAAGAGCCTAATTCGGGTCAGGATTCTTTAATCACATGTCGAACTATGAACTAATTTGTTTCAGAACTCAAATTGAAACGCGACATTTCTTTCAGGGGAAAAAAATCTCTCAGCTAACTTCCAAAGCAGGCAGAACAGAGAAGTAGAAAAATGTTGAGCTTAAGAAGTTTATGACAGGTCATCGGCTACGGTATATATGCTTAGCTAACATTACCAATCTGAACTCTGAATCAGGTACTTCTGAAAGGAAATTTAGTTTTAAATCTCGTGTTAGATTTTCCGAAAGATCCGAACAACTTTTCTGAGTAGCTACAGTTTCCCCCCCAAACCCACGCTAAACACTCACATATTTAACTCACACGCTACAACAGACAATTCTCGCAATCGCAACATCAAATCTACATCGAGTTTACTTAGACGTCAATTCAAAGTCAAACTCGAGATGTTGTAAATCACAACTTCAAAAGAATGATCCAAGCTAATGTAACGCCAAGATCACATGTAGGCGATCATTGCGGTATGTTTGAATTCGATTAAATCACTGTAAAGAAGATGAACGGCGAGAGAGAGAGAGAGAGAGAGTTACCTGCAAAAATGGAAGAAGCAGCAACAGCAAGAGAAAGCAGAAAGAAGGGTCAAAACGATTGAGGAGCTTCAGGTATTGCGAAGATTTTTGTTGTTGAGTTGTTGCTTCCTTTGCGTTTCCTTTTGAGCCTTGAAAGTTGAAAGAGATGTAGCTGAGCTTCCGAGGGAGACAGAAGGAGAAGGTCATAGCCATTTTTCTATGACCAATAGCAATTAATACTTCGGTTAGTTGGCCTTTTTGATGCGTGCACTCGTCGAACTCTTTTTTTTTTCGTTTGTGAATATACAGTTCACATGCCCATGTTGATTGGGTCGCAAAAGGCGCTTTATCCATTTTGCATTATTAAAGCTTGCACACTTTCACTCAATACCTTTCCTTCTAAGAAATTTCCCCCTGCTGATGATGAATTATTGGCGAAATAAAAATTACAAATAAAATACTAATCACCCTTTATCTTCCTTTAATCTTAATTTAGTTGGTAAGATTCCACTGTCATTTTCCAAGCAAGGTTGTTACGAAATGGATAAAGCGCCAGACTGTATGTTTTCCAGAGTATTGGTCATCGAGAGGAACAGTAATTGTACGCGGGAATCACGAAAGCCGAAACCATGCTCACCTGGAAGTATCTGTTTGATGAGTAATGATTGAATTATATGATTAGAGAGGAATCAAGCAAAGGATAGCGGAATATTGTGTTGAATTTCTATGGATAATGACTTTGAGGTACCAATTAAAAAATAATAATGTAAAAAAAGTCCATAAGTGAACACGGGATTAGCAAATACAATTGTTACTATTAACAGTTTATGGAACTTATTAATAGATTATTTTCTTTAATTAGGACCTGAATGTCATTCTCTTAAATTTTTAAGTATGTGACAAGAGATTTAATTTCATTTTAATAGCTCTATTTTTAATGCTGGTGGCTACAGGCGTCCCTACTCCCAACAATATTCCCATTATACATAATAGGGATAAACAAACAAATGGTGGGACGGGGGGAAATAATAAACGAAGACGTGCAGAAGTATGAAAATTATAAATGCAGCGAATCTAAACTTATTTAGGGGCCACAACACCTTTGCTACAGGAGATTAAAGCTTTGTTATCACAGAAAATACTTATCCTTTTATCATCGTTAAGTAGCAGGTAAGTTCAATTTTTTTTTAAATTATTTGTTTGCGGTAATAAATTCCAGTAGGCACTGGTAGATAAAGAGTAGTAATATAATTAAGAAGTTAAACCGTAACGAGAAAGAAAAGTAATACACTCGAATTAGGGCTGAAGGACTAGGGTCTGGAGTAAGAAAAGTGAAAAACATCTGTTTTTAAAGCCGACCTAAAAGCATCAAGGCTAGGGCCGGTCCTACAGAGCCCAGAAGTTACTATTCTAAATT
This sequence comes from Acacia pycnantha, assembly GCA_025563575.1. Taxonomy (NCBI): domain Eukaryota; kingdom Viridiplantae; phylum Streptophyta; class Magnoliopsida; order Fabales; family Fabaceae; genus Acacia; species Acacia pycnantha. The sequence continues at coordinate 3,369,701 of JAMWYP010000037.1, read as the reverse complement.
TTAACTATTTTTTCTCAGTTTTTTTTCCAAAGAAATATATATAATTAGTAAATTACAACAATTAAAGTTTTAATTTATCAAATAAATGTGGTCAACATTAATATCCAAACAATATGAATCATCTAACAAATAAATACATTCATTAATTCATAATCAAAAGCAAACTATTGTCTACAAATAACTCATATAAAACATAAGAAGTATATCATTAAGCAACATTAGTACGATGACTATCATTGTCATCTTCTACGTCATCATCAATTTCAAAGACATTTGATTGTGCTTCAAGTCTGTGAGTGTGAGTGAGATTTTTGAGGAAAAAAAAGGAAAGAGAGACGAGATTGAAATTTTTATGATTCTCACCTCTCAACTATCAAATCTAAACAACCTAAGTAATTTAAAAAAAAAAATTAAAATTAAAAGGGCCTAACGAGCCGGTCCTTTTAAACCCGAGGCATTGCATGACTAATTTCATTTAGATCCTATAATTTTTAAGGCCAGTCCTTAAAAGGCTGGTTCAATTTCCCGGCTCTAACTCAAATCATGCACAAGTTAAAAAATTGCTTGAACAAATTAGTGCATATTCTTAATTACGGTAAACCATGAATAGCTCAAGCCTTGAACTTACGGAAGATGATCATCTCCTCATCTTTTTTCTCATTTTCCCTCATTAACCCATTTGGGCCGTTGATTTGGAAGATGAGAGAAAGATTGAAGTAGTATTGTAATTTATTGTACTAATATGATTTAGAGATTATAAAAGATAATGAGAAAATGATTCTGAAAGAAACCAAACTCAGAACTTACTGTCGTTTGATCATTGATTTCATTGAGAAATAAAAATTTAGTGTCTATTTGGGTTGGAGGTAGAAACTATTTTTCTAATGTGATTCATGGCATACAAAGTAAGTATATGTGAGGAATTTTGTCTCAAATTATATGAACATGCTTCTGTAACGCTAAGTCAGATGTGCGTGGGAGAATATTGCTTACCTTAACTTAAGATTCGTGTCGGATGACTGCCCGAATACTTGAGAGAGACAATATAATGCTATATAAGGAATAAGAAATATATATTTATAGAGGTAGCCAACTTTTTCTTTTTTAAGAAAATCATAATAAGACTCAATTTAACGCTAATTGAATTACTTTAAAATATTTATATTTATTATTTTTTTAAAATTATTTTACCTAACTTATAAACTAATATTTAATTTAATAATATATAACATATGATATGATTAATTACTTGGTGGTATAGTTGATTACATTTGGTGCTTGCTTAGATTGGTATAAAGTACCAACATTTTATGTGTAAGGATGTACCCGATATATATATAGATAGGAATTAGGGCTGGCCTAGTACTACATGGCTAGCCCTTTAAGGGCTAGGGCCTAAAAGGACCGGCCCTTTTAGGCCCGATGTAAGAAAAACATTTGTTTTTTAAAACTCTACGAGAGCATTAGGGCCAAAAGTTACTATTCCAAAATTTAAATATTTTTTCTCTATTTTTTTCAAAGAAATATAATTAGTAAATTACAACAATTAAAGTTCTAATTTATCAAATAAATGTTGTCAACATTAATATCTAAACAACACGCATCATGCAATGAACAACCACAGTCAACAAACAAGTGTCAGTCGGCTTCGCCTTCAAAGGGTGAGTCGTGATACTGATTTGTGAGTGAATGAGAGTGAGTGAGACTAAGATTGAGAGTTGAAGCACTGATAGAGAGTGATAGAAGAGCAAGAAAGGGTGAGAAAAATGGTGATTGAGTTTTTAAGGTTCCTTCACTCCATAACACTCTCGGTCTCAGTTAAGTTAATGAAAAAAAAATAAAAAATTAAAGGGCCTAATGAACCAGTCCTTGACCCTGCAGGGGCCAACCCTTTTAAGCCCTCGACCTTATAAGGCCAACTTCATTTACCAACTCAAATTTTCAAACCCCAAGGGCCTAACCCGATTTCCCCACTATATATATATATATTTGGTTTAGCTTTTTAGAAGTATTTTTACATGCGAGATAAGTATGTGAGAAAAGTTTTATCTTATCTTAGAAAAATGACTTTTAAAATCATGGGTTTCCCAAAGATGTCTGTACGTCACGATAACAAACAAGCTTATTTTTCAAATGATCGCGTAGGTAATTTGGTATAATGACGACGGATACGGTCATCTGTACAGAAAGTCTCATATTTGAACGAGTTCAACAAGTTACAGATTCAAAATATATTTTTATATTGTTTTGATCGAAATTATTGAATAAATTATAATTGCAATTTGAAAAATTGTGTCTTGTTTCAAAAAAAAAAAACAATTTTGTAGGATGTATAATATTAAAATTAAAAGTTACTCCTTCTGGTCCTAATTATAAGATCTAGTTGACTTTTTTTTTTAGAGATTAAGAAAGCTAATTAAATTAGCTTAGAGTATTTTTATTTTTATTTTTTTTCTTCAAACTAAATAGTTTGACTAATAAACTACTCCCTCAGGTCCTGATTATAAGAGTTAGTTGACTTTTTTGGAGGATTAATGAAGCTAATTAAATTATTTTAGAGCATTTTTATGTATATTTTTTTTCTTTTTTTTTTATTTAATGTTTATTTAATATTTTTTGAAATACCTCGCGAGGTAGCCCCACTACCTCGCGAGGTCCCCTCACTTTACTTCGTTTAACTGCTATTTTATTTTTTATTTTTTAAATTTTTTTTTACATACCTCGCGAGGTAGCCTGACTACCTCGCGAGGTATCATCACTGCCTCGGTCCCCTCATTTTTTTTCTTTTTTTTTTTAATTAATGTTTTTTTAATATTTTTTAAAATACCTCGCGAGGTAGCATGACTACCTCGCGAGGTATCCTCACTGCCTCGGTCCCCTCATTTTTTTTCTTTTTTTTTTATTTAATGTTTTTTTAATATTTTTTGAAATACCTCGCGAGGTAGCCTAACTACCTCGCGAGGTCCCCTCACTTTACTTCGTTTATCTGCTATTTTATTTTTTACTTTTTTAATATTTTTATAAAATACCTCGCGAGGTAGCCTGACTACCTCGCGAGGTATCCTCACTGCGTCGGTCCCTTATTTTTTTTCTTTTTTTTTTATTTAATGTTTTTTTAATATTTTTTGAAATACCTCGCGAGGTAGCCTGCCTACCTCACGAGATCCCCTCATTTTACTTCGTTTTTCTTCTATTTTATTTTTTATTTTTTTTAATATTTTTTTAAAATACCTCGCGAGGTAGCCTGACTACCTCGCGAGGTATCCTCACTGCCTCGGTCCCCTCATTTTTTTTCTTTTTTTTTATTTAATGTTTTTTTAATATTTTTGAAATATCTCGCGAGGTAGCCTAACTACCTCGCGAGGTCCCCTCACTTTACTTCGTTTATCTGCTATTTTATTTTTTATTTTTTTAATTTTTTTTTTAAATACCTCGCGAGGTAGCCTGACTACCTCGCGCGGTATCCTGACTACCTCGGTCCCCTCCTTTTTTTCCCTTTTTTTTATTTAATGTTTTTTTAATCTTTTTTTGAAAAACCTCGCGAGGTAGCCTAACTACCTCCCCTCATTTTTTTTTCGTTTATCTGGTATTTAAATTTTTTTTTATTTTTTTTTAAAATACCTCGCGAGGTAGCCTGCCTGCCTCACGAGATCCTCTCATTTTAGGACGGACATTTGGAACCCGGTAAACGGAAAGCGAATACCGAGCCGGGTCATATAATCCCGATAGAAAAGAAAGAAATTAGGAGAGCCTGGTTCCCGAAAGGCACAGATCGGCTCATCCTCCTCGGGAGGGGAAAGACGACATCCCGATGACCCCGGAGATCCCACTTTATCCATATCCGTTTTGGTCATCAGCGAACGTATGGTTAGCATTTCGCTAGTCACCCAGGGATACTTCGAACGCAGGGCCGGTGAAGGACTATCGAGTCCGCCTCCGTTTCGGAAGCTAAAAGACGAGGGAAGACGTAGACTCCATTTACCTACAACAAAATGAAATAAAACTAAAGTCAGAACTAGGCAGAATACCTGATGACGACAAATCTGAGAAAGGAAGACCCTTGAAGTCTGGCACAGGCTCAGCTAACGAATTATGCCGACACGAGCCCAGGATGACTTCGGCCATACGGTCTTGCCCACTCGCAATAAGGGAAGAGCTCTCGGCAACACAATCCCAACAGGGACCGTGATAGCCAGCTGGTAACGACCCCGACTCGGACGGACGATGCGTTTGGTAGGCGCTTATCGGCTCGGCTAAAAGAGGCTCAGATACTGATGAACTATGAAAATCTGGCCTAATAAGGCCAGGTTCGGATTGACTGGGTCCAGGAACCACAGGCTGGGGCCTCCCAGCGCTTCTCGCACCCGACTGACCACGGAGGGCTAAAGACCGTTTCTCCTCCTCGGATAAGGAGGTCCCTAGCAGCCAATAACTAAAAAAGGGATAACGCTCACGAAGCACTTCATCGACATTAGGATCTAAAGGCTGATGAGAAGACGAAGAATGTTTTCCCCTATCCATCAAGAGCTCAAACCTATACAACCAACATAAGGGTAAGAAGGAGGGGGAAACAACTAAGAACAGACACTCAAAAGGACGAAACCTATAGGTTCGATAGCTCTACTCATAAACACTCCGCCCGAAAAACCCGAACACGGGGCACACCAAGAAAGAAAATGGGAAGAGGGAGAATTAAAATGCTAGAACAATATAAAAGGATAAAATACCTGAATACGCGAACCTTGCAGAAAATCGACACAGCGAAGGAAGATGAACAATTCCGAACGAGAAAGGAGCTTTGATTCTTCAGAGTATTCTGAGACACTGGCAGTTGAGAACAAAATTCTGACTTTGCGCAGAAGAATTCCCGTGTGTGGGGGAGAATGAGCGAATTGAAAAAGTGGGCAAAAAGAGAAATGCCAGCAAGTTATATCGAGAGGAAAGAAGGAGGGAAATTCAAATCAAAAGAAACCCAACCGACGAGGGTAATCACGACTTTTCACCCCAAAAGGCCGAGAAGACGTGTAACGTACCACCGAGCATTAAATGCGCACGAAATTCGGGGCGGCGGACACGAGGATCAAAGCACCTCCCAATCTCGGGATGACAGTGTCATAGGCAATCATGGCAAGATCGGAGGAGGTTTCCCAAGAGTCACACCGAGGAAGTAACAACGGCCCGGAGCTTCAATGACGAGCCTTGGTGCCGATGTCCCGCCTCGGTCGGATTGAGTGCCGTGTCTTGATTCGCACCATCTCACGCTTGTAGCTCGGCGGTCCAAACCACGGCACTTTCCTCGGATGTCGGCCACGGCCAACCGCCTGCAAACCACAAAACGCCAGCACGACATCGCATTAGAGATTGAGGGATACCCCGGCTCATCGACCCTCGAACCATTACCACGTACCCCGGGGAAATGGACTCAACAAATCCTAGCCCGACGCAGACGTCAGGAAATGGGTAACACCTCGGACGACATTTATAAAAACAGCATATACCCCGGCAGTCCAAAACCTTGAACTACCGGGCTGGGGGCAATCTATTACGGACCTAGATAAGGCCCAATCACATGGAGGCCCAACCAAGGGTAGGCACATCGATCCGTTATATCCGTAACCCTGGAATATCTCAACTACCCCGGATATCTAGGAATACATCCGCATATGGATAGGCAGTTCGGATATTAGGCCTGGAATCACGCCAAAGCCGCTCCAGGTAGGTCCTATAAATACCCAAGCAAACAGCCTAAGGTACACACGCTCTAAACCTAGACTAATCTACATACCGTCACACTGAGCACACACCCCACTCCTTCGGCCAAGCGCCAGGTTGTGTTCAGTGATCCTCTCTCTGTCTGTGTGCTATCACATTGGTACCCAGATCGAGACACTTGATCCTATATCAAATCACCAGCCCATACACGCGGCTGGACATCTGTGTTCTACACCAGAACACCATGTAAGGGCTATTCTCCCTTTTTTTTAAAGAAATAAAATACGTTTCATATTATATATATTATATATATATATATATATATATATATATATATATATATATATATATATATATATATATATATTAAATTAGGAAAAATTGTACTTAGGTCCCAAATAAGGTAAAATACAACAAAATAATCCCTTAAATCTCAAAATTACGGTAAAGTCCCATGACACTTTTTTACAATATTTTACATATGTGAAAAGACAAATACTCCTATGGAAGCTCATGGAAAAAAAATTAAAAAAGGATGGGTACCTCGCGAGCTAATGTAAAAAAATCGAAAAAAGAATAAAAAAAGATACCTCGCGAGGTCCCCTCATTTTTTTTTCTGTTTATCTGGTATTTAAATTTTTTTAATTTTTTTTAAAAATACCTCGCGAGGTAGCCTGCCTGCCTCGTGAGATCCCCTCATTTTACTTCGTTTATCTTCTATTTTATTATTTATTTTTTAATTTTTTTTTTACATACCTCGCGAGGTAGCCTGACTACCTCGCGAGGTATCCTCACTGCCTCGGTCCCCTCATTTTTTTTCTTTTTTTTTTATTTAATGTTTTTTTAATATTTTTTAAAATACCTCGCGAGGTAGCATGAGTACCTCGCGAGGTATCCTCACTGCCTCGGTCCCCTCATTTTTTTTCTTTTTTTTTATTTAATGTTTTTTTAATATTTTTTGAAATACCTCGCGAGGTAGCCCCACTACCTCGCGAGGTCCCCTCACTTTACTTCGTTTAACTGCTATTTTATTTTTTATTTTTTAAATTTTTTTTTACATACCTCGCGAGGTAGCCTGACTACCTCGCGAGGTATCATCACTGCCTCGGTCCCCCATTTTTTTCTTTTTTTTTAATTAATGTTTTTTTAATATTTTTTAAAATACCTCGCGAGGTAGCATGACTACCTCGCGAGGTATCCTCACTGCATCGGTCATTTTTTTTCTTTTTTTTTTAATTAATGTTTTTTTAATATTTTTTAAAATACCTCGCGAGGTCGCGTGGTATCCTCACTGCCTCGGTCCGCTCTTTTTTTTCTTTTTTTTTTATTTAATGTTTTTTTAATATTTTTTGAAATACCTCGCCAGGTAGCCTCACTAACTCGCGAGGTCCCCTCATTTTACTTCGTTTTTCTTCTATTTTATTTTTTATTTTTTTTAATATTTTTTTAAAATACCTCGCGAGGTAGCCTGACTACCTCGCGAGGTATCCTCACTGCCTCGGTCCCCTCATTTTTTTTCTTTTTTTTTTTAATTAATGTTTTTTTAATATTTTTGACATACCTCGCGAGGTAGCCTAACTACTTCGCGAGGTATCCTCACTGCCTCGGTCCCCTCATTTTTTTTCTTTTTTTTTTATTTAATGTTTATTTAATATTTTTTGAAATACCTCGCGAGGTAGCCCCACTACCTCGCGAGGTCCCTCACTTTACTTCGTTTAACTGCTATTTTATTTTTATTTTTTAAATTTTTTTACATACCTCGCGAGGTAGCCCGACTACCTCGCGAGGTATCATCACCGCCTCGGTCCCCTCATTTTTTTCTTTTTTTTTTTTTTTAATTAATGTTTTTTAATATTTTTAAAATACCTCGCGAGGTAGCATGACTACCTCGCGAGGTATCCTCACCGCCTCGGTCCCCATTTTTTTCTTTTTTTTTTATTTAATGTTTTTTAATATTTTTTGAAATACCTCGCGAGGTAGCCTAACTACCTCGCGAGGTCCCCTCACTTTACTTCGTTTATCTGCTATTTTATTTTTTACTTTTTAATATTTTTATAAAATACCTCGCGAGGTAGCTCGACTACCTCGCGAGGTATCCTCACCGCGTCGGTCCCTTATTTTTTTCTTTTTTTTTTTATTTAATGTTTTTTAATATTTTTAAAATACCTCGCGAGGTAGCCTGCCTACCTCGCGAGATCCCCTCATTTTACTTCGTTTATCTTCTATTTTATTTTTTATTTTTTTAATATTTTTTTAAAATACCTCGCGAGGTAGCCTGACTACCTCGCGAGGTATCCTCACTGCCTCGGTCCCTCATTTTTTTTCTTTTTTTTAATTTTTGAAATATCTCGCGAGGTAGCCTAACTACCTCGCGAGGTCCCCTCACTTTACTTCGTTTATCTGCTATTTTATTTTTATTTTTTTAATTTTTTTAAATACCTCGCGAGGTAGCGACTACCTCGCGCGGTATCTGACTACCTCGGTCCCTCCTTTTTTTCCCTTTTTTTATTTAATGTTTTTAATCTTTTTTTGAAAAACCTCGCGAGGTAGCCTAACTACCTCCCCTCATTTTTTTTTCGTTTATCTGGTATTTAAATTTTTTTTTATTTTTTTTTAAAATACCTCGCGAGGTAGCTCGCTCGCCTCACGAGATCCTCTCATTTTACTTCGTTTTTCTTCTATTTTATTTTTTATTTTTTTTAATATTTTTTTAAAATACCTCGCGAGGTATCCTCACTACCTCGGTCCCCTTATTTTTTTTCTTTTTTTTTATTTAATGTTTTTTTAATATTTTTTGAAATACCTCGCGAGGTAGCCTAACTACCTCGCGAGGTCCCCTCATTTTACTTCGTTTATCTGCTATTTTATTTTTTAATTTTTTAATTTGTATTTTTCTTTTTAAAAGCTATTAGTTTATTTTATTTTATTCAGTTTTTATTTTTTAATGGGTATTATTTTTTCTGTTTTTATTATTATTGTTTTTCTTTTTCGTTTTTCTTAATTCATATTTTTTTTAAGAGGTACCTAGCGAGGTACAAGTACTACCTCACTAATGGGATTCCGGATAAATTGGTGTGGACATATGCGAAGAAAGGGGACTACTTGGTTAAATTGGGGTATCTTAGTAGTAAGGACAGGTCCTTGAGTGATGTAAGTAAGGCTGGTCCTTCCACTGTTTTATCCTCCCACATTTGTGCAAAAATCCCCCTGTTTTTCGAGTGAGCCGTTTCCTTTTCAGTTCATTGATCGTTAATTCCTTTGAGAGAGTGGTTCCAAATGTCGAAGGACATAAAGGATATGACCCCCGAAGAACTGGATGAATTACGCCAAACCGTCAGGGGAAGAAGCTGTTGGTGGCTTTGGGGCGATGAATCTTCTCGTCCAACGTCGCAAACCGTTGCTTTAACTGATCATCACCGTGGAGGCAAGGGAAAAACTTATGGTGGCGGGCAGGCGAAAAATCGAGACGACACATCATCGGTTAGGGGAAGTCCCAATGTTTCCTTCCCGCTTCTTCCCAATCCAAGGGTGTTTAACCCGAGCTTCGACGTGTCCGCTTCTCCGGGCCTTCCGAATAGCCAGTATAACGAAGTGGCAGGTTCGGGCCCCAGGGCCGAGGTTGATTCCTACATCGGGCCTTGCTATGATTGCTTGTACGAATGCTCACGACTTATTTCTTGCGGGGATTCCTCCACAGCCGACTTGATTTTAGGCTCCCGCCGACACAATCTTGTCCGGCTCCTCAAGCTTCATCGCCGAGTCCTGTTGACTTGGATTTTAATCTTACCACAACTGTGGAATCTCGCCTTCAATTTTTGACATCAGGTATGCTAGGAAGATTCTGATCTTGTTTATATTTTTATTTGTGTTAGGTATAATGGCGTCGTCTTCTTCTTCCCACGCGGCTGAGTCAGAGTCTGGAAATGCAATCCCCGCTAGCCCCCCACAGGATTTAATTGAACAATTCCCTTGGGTTACCCGCTAAATGGCCCAGATCGAGTTCTAATACAAAGATTTCAAGCGGAAACGCAACAAAAGAGAATCACAGAAATTGAAACATGACAAAAAAAGAAGTTAGAGGAAATAAAAGATACCCCAAAGTAGCACGAACAGTGAAGCGACGAAATGAAGGACGGTTGGCAGCAAAAGAGTGTGACCAAAGTGATAGAGTGAACGACGCAAATGACCGAACGAAGACAATGTTCATTTATACTTGCCTTTCTTCTTCTCTCTCCCCTTTGGCTTGACTATCTACAAGTTACTCTCCAACATCTAAATTCTGAATTACCAAAAAAATTATAATACATTATATTGAAATCGACAGGGGAGGGGAGGCCCGAACTTGAGGAAGGCCCCAAGAGGAGGATGATGATGGACAGAAGAATGTCGATGCAGTTTGCCTCACCTTCGACTGCCATTTCTTCTTCTAGTTTTTGAGACATTGAAGGTTTCCAGAGGACGACGTTGGAGAAAGAACCGACTCTGGGAAGCGACGGTAAAAGTCGACGATTCTAGGAGTTTTGGAGGAAGATGGTAGTGACTGGGTCTATCCAATTTCCTCTCCCTCTTCTCTTGTTCGATTGTAGTTTCCAGCGATGGTGGTTGACGGTGGTAGAGAGAGAAAGTGACGGTGGTCTATCCCCTCACCTCTGGCTCGTTCGAATCTAGCTCTCTGACTCTTCTTGAAGCTTCCATCTGCTTCCCTTCCCTCTCAAGCTCTCTCACAGTTTGATCTAAAGGGAGAGTATGCAAACCTTAAATTGAAAAATTGAAAGAGATAGAATACGTGGATAGAGGAGGGAATTTCAAAATTCAAAACCGCTCAGCACACCTATCTCTGCACAAAGCCCAAAACTAAAACTGAGCCACACTGTGAAGCTGTTACTGTTTAATTGAACAGTAAATTGTGAGGACACATATCTCTACACAAAGCCCAAAACTAAAACTGAGCCACACTGTGAAGCTGTTACTGTTTAATTGAACAGTAAATTGTGAGGAGATGAACAGTGAACGGCTTATTTTGCTATTCCTATTAAGTTTATATTGATGATTATTACTCTCACCCACTACCCTTATTAATTATGGATAGACATGAAAAAAATAATTAATGCTTATTGGGAACAAGCAAGTGCCTTATAAAAAGGACCAAATAAACTTGTTAGTTGGTACCTTATAATAAAGATTAGAAGGAGTATATAACATTGATTTTGTCATTTTGAATCCCTTTTACAGATTGGGCCCTAATAAGCCACACGCCAGCGGGAAAATCCGGCGGGAGAGAGTAAATTCCACAGCAAAAACTGGCGGGAATCTTATTTCTCCAACACTACCACCACTGCACTGTCTCTTGCTCCTCTCTTCCAACATCTGAAAGCAGCCATGAACAACGGCTCCCGTAAACGCCCACCGCCGCCGTCGCAACACTCACCGGCTAACCAGCCTAAGAGCCAGGCGTTCTCACAGGAAGATGAGTTTGTAGATGAGGATGTTTTCCTCGATGAAACCCTTATCTCTGAAGACGAGGAATCCATCATCCTCCGTGACATTGAGCAACGCCAGGCTCTCGCTTCTCGCATTGCCAAATGGACCCGTCCTCATCTCTCCTCTGAGTATCTTTTACAATCTTGTAGCATTTGTGAGTATTTGCAACTTCATAGTTTCTGAGAATTCTCTTTCTAGGGTTTGATTTTGTCTGCGTGGAGTTTAATCGTCTCTTCTTCTTTTCGGATTTTAGATTTTCAGCAACTAGAGATTGATTATGTTATTGGAGAGAGTCATAAAGAATTGCTTCCAAATTCGTCCGGAGCAGCCGCCATTATTAGAATATTTGGAGTTACGAAGGAAGGTTAGCTCATCATCAAATTTCTTCAGATTTAAAATTTGTTCCTAAAAGAATCGAATGCAGCAGTTGGAGATTTTTCTGTCTATACTTGACGGACTTTTGCCGTTATTTATAGTGAAGGATCTTGCATTGTTACATTTTTGCGCATTTGAAAATAAACTAAAAGTTTAGGTGCCAAATCTAGACTTGGAATACTGGTTATTCCGCATTTTTGCTCTGAATACACACACACACACACATATAATCAGCATCTTAAATTGAATATTTTTCACAGTTTAGAAGTAATATTTTTCAAAGTGACTTAGGTGTGTGTGTGTGTGTCTATATATATAATCAGCATCTTTAATTGAATATTTTTCACAGTTTACAAGTAACATTTTTCAAAGTGACTTACGCGTGAAAGCCATATGAAAAACTGTCAATCACATCTATCAATAATAGTGCGCCTATATATCAACCTTGAAAGTATTAACCATTCATAGCTCCACTGTGTTCTCTACTTCTCTCTAACTACTCAACTCATGTATTTTTTCTTGTCTGGGGGGGAGGGTGCTTGTGTAAGTCTTTGTGGCTTCGGAATTTAATTATTTATTATTATACTGTACTAGTGTGTTCTTCAATTATGCGTCATGGAAACACATTCATCTGTTGGTTGTTTGTTAGGACATAGTGTTTGCTGCAATGTTCATGGATTTGAGCCATATTTTTACATCAGCTGCCCTCCTGGAATGAGACCGGATGATATTTCTGGTTTCCATAAAATCCTTGAGGTACTTGGCTTATCACTGGAAGAGAAATATTTTACTCTGTTTATGAGTTGCCTTCATTTATATGCATGATTTGGATGCTACAGGGGAGGATGAAAGAGTCCAATAGAAACAGCAAAGTGCCACAATTTGTTCGTCGTATTGAAATGGTGCAGAGAAAGAGTATTATGCACTACCAGCAGCAGAACTCCCAGCCATTTTTGAAAATTGTTGTTGCACTGCCAACAATGGTTGCTAGTTGTCGAGGTGAAGTTAGCTATTATCAAAAGTATTTGTAATAAGCTCCCTCATTTTCATTATATCTGTCCATTTTTGAAGTGGAGGTAGTATATTATTCATCTTTCCTAAATTTGTATGAGTCCATTGCATGCTATAATGGGTTATTGCCTGATAGTTGCTTTGTGCTTCACTATTAGGCCTGTTGGTCATAAAATTATGAAATATTATGATTTTCATGGAATGACTGTGGTCTGCATAACAGAGCAAGTGTGGCATTAGTTTCTTCCATCTGTACACTCATGCTTTGGTTTTTGTGTTTTTTCATTGTCATCTTTCTGAACCGCAGTCTCTTTGTAAGTTTATTGTTTATTATGAAAATTTAAAATTTTGGCAGGTATTCTTGACAGAGGCATTCAGATTGATGGCCTTGGCATGAAGAGCTTTATGACTTATGAAAGCAATGTTCTGTTTGCCCTCCGTTTCATGATTGATTGCAATATAGTTGGTGGGAATTGGATTGAAGTACCTGCGGGAAAATACAAGAAGACAGCCAAGAACTTGTCTTACTGCCAATTAGAGTTTGACTGCCTGTATCCTTATTCATGAGGCATAGTGATTTGTTTTCACTTCAAAAGCACTATCATATTTGGTGTATGAAACTTCTGGTTTTCCCCCTGCTCCCTTAACAATGTTCTAGGTATTCAGAGTTGATTAGCCATGCGCCAGAGGGGGATTTTTCAAAGATGGCTCCATTTCGCATATTGAGTTTTGATATTGAGTGTGCTGGCCGCAAAGGTCATTTTCCTGAACCTACCCATGATCCTGTTATCCAGGTCCATCTCCCGCTCCAAAATAAATCTAGTTTCTACAAGCTTATTGTTCTTTAATTGATGTCCTGTTTTCTTCTTTTAGATTGCCAACCTGGTCACATTACAAGGAGAAGGTCAACCATTTATTCGTAACGTCATGACTCTTAAATCATGTTCACCTATAGTTGGCACTGAAGTGATGTCATTTGATACAGAAAGAGAGGTCCTTCTAGCATGGAGGGTATTATTTTTGCATTTGTATATTTATTATACATGAGGAGGATTTGAACTTTGAACCTATTTATGCTCAATCTTACCTTTGCCACCTCAGCTAACCTCTCATGGTTTTTTTTTTTTTTGCGTTTTATTAAAATTGTTGCTTGGTTAGAATATAAATTCTGATTGCAATAATACCCTTAAACTTGATTGAACATTGTTAGAAAAGCATGTTGGTTGAGTTGTTTTGATCCATATTTTTACTTTTGCCTGCAGTGAGTGACTGAGATATGCTAATTTAGTAATAGACTTGTATGGTATATGATATGGTACAATGTTTAATAATGCTTTGAACCCCGTCAGTGACTCCGTGGATTCTGTTACAAAATACCTTTTTTTGGTCTTTGACTTGTATATAAGGAGTCCAATTGATATCATGTAATTGTTGAGTATATTCCTTTCTTTATTGCATATTTTATTATCTCACTTCTTCTTCTTGTTATTTTCAGGATTTCATCCGTGAAGTGGACCCTGATATTATAATTGGATATAATATTTGCAAATTTGACCTGCCTTATCTTATCGAGGTGATTGACATGCCTGTCCTGGAGATTTTTAAAAGGCATCAAGGATTGTTACTTGTTAGTGGGAATATTCAGTGCATTTGATTATGCTCCAGTTTTGTTAAACTATAATTTGTTCTTCCTCCCATTCAGAGAGCTGATGCCCTGAAAATAGTGGAATTCCCAATTCTTGGACGCATCAGGAGCAGTCGAGTTCGAGTAAAAGATACAACTTTCTCATCAAGGTAAACAGATCTAAACATCTGCTGTTAAGTTGTTGCCGGTATTTATTTATTATATGGGCTTTCTTTTTAATAAACAGTGTTGAAAATGTAGTTTTTGCTGTGTGACTAGATGTTCTGCTTTTCTCCAGTCATGCTTCAATCATATAAAATAATTTAACCACTTTGAATATTTTTTTGGGGCAATGAGTATAATATATCTTGTTTTTAACTGCTAGTGTATCCACATATAGTGCTGCTACTTCAATTCTGTTTCCCCCTTTTTGTATGGAAGCACTTGCATTTATGCTATTTTGGCTGGTGAACCAGATACTTATTATTACAAGTGAGTATGGCTTAACGTAACTGTAGGGAGTAGTTGCATCTCTTCTGTTTATTTTATATTGATTATAAACTTTGGACTCACTTTTTGCATGCTTAATTTTTTTGTTGGGTCTTATTCTATGTTAGCTGTTCAATCACTCTGAATATTTTCCTTGGTGATACTTGATGATGTAGACAGCTTGGGACTAGGGAAAGCAAAGAGGTTACAATAGAAGGGAGAGTTCAGTTTGACTTGCTCCAGGTTCTGCTAATGCAGTGTTTTCCTTTTTGTCTTTGTACTTGGTATATCCAACTTATCAGTAAAAAAGTTTATGAATTATCTATTTATATACAGGCTATGCAGCGAGATCACAAACTAAGTTCTTATTCATTAAATTCTGTTTCAGCACACTTTCTCTCGGAGCAGGTGAGATTCTTCTTTTGACATTATATCAATTGATTTTTGGTTTTCTTTAGTTTATATACAATAATTGGTCAAGTTTAAAGGACTCCTGGTTTTTTGATGGAAACTGCAATTCACACTTTCCTATAAAATACTATTTAATATTTGTAATCTTATTGTTTGGACCACATTCAATTTTTTATCGTGTGATTCAACTCTTAGGTTTGCTCTGTTAGACTAGACTGTCCTCTACTTTTGTTTCAGTAAATATTAATTAGAGACCCTCATTCTATAAGCCTAGGTCCAAGTCTATGATGATTATGTTATCTTTTCCGTGGTATATTATTTTTTGTTATGATATTGTATGTCAATGTTTTTTCTTCATCTTAAGCTTTTCTTTGCCCCTGTTGTTGAAATATGTGGATGATCAAAATTCATTTCCTTAAGAATTTCTGTAGTTGGATTCTTAACTTGCGTCATTGCATATTCATACACTGCAGAAAGAGGATGTTCACCATTCAATTATATCGGATCTTCAGAATGGAAATGCAGATACTAGGAGACGCCTTGCTGTGTATTGTTTGAAGGTCCGTATGTTGGTTCCAATCTAAGTATCTTGATTGGTCTCGCCTCTTCTGCTGTTTTTCTTTTTAATGCTTCTTATCTACTTATTGTATTTAATAGCTCTTCATCCCTCCCCCTTTGACTCTTCTACCTCTGACAATCTGACTTCATTGACGGGTGACTTCTTCACATGGCGTGAACATTTGAAGTGCTTAGTGTTCAAGGAATTTAAGCTTTTGTATTACTATATCTTCAGGTTGGAAAAATCATAATTTATGCATGTTTTTAAAATCCTGATGGTTCAATGCATATGCTTCTAGATTATTACTTACTGATGAAACCACACCTGTTGGACCATGGCTTACTAGTGTGTATAACTGAAAGAGCAGAGACAAGAAGAATAGAGGACAGAAAAACAGGGGGAGTGGGAACCACTGAGAGAAAGCCCTATGTTGAGGTAGGATACTAAATGGAAGGGGGCAAGGTGGAAGAGGGAGAGATTCTAGCCTCTTGAAAGCTAGAGGTCCCATATATGTTTTATACTATTTTCTTTTCTTAGTGTGGTGTTAATGTGTTATGATTCTAATCTACCATATCTTTTCATCTAATCATTTGTGAACTGGAAGATTGCAGTTCTATTCCATAAATAATGCAAGGATTCTCGATTTCCATCACATACTCTAACAAGTTTTAATACTTATGGTTCTTTTACCAATAGAAACTATGCAAACCCAATATTATTTAGCAATCCCTACTGGATGTCTGAATCCTTTACGGGTTACATTATGCACGTTCTTGTATTTTGTGGATAATTCATGCAAAACACACTAGAAGTTAAATTGAACAAAAACTGAGGAGACTAATTCTTATTTTGCTCTTTGATTGCAGGATGCATATCTACCTCAACGACTGTTGGATAAATTGATGTATATTTACAATTATGTGGAGATGGCTCGAGTAACTGGTGTTCCAATTTCTTTTTTACTTTCTAGAGGACAAAGCATTAAGGTTTTGTTCCCCCTTGTCAATTTTGGAAAATGCAGAACAATCACAGGTTGGATTTGTGAAACAATTGCTTCTTCTTTTTTTTTTTTACCTTTCAGGTACTGTCTCAGCTTCTTAGGAAGGCAAAACAGAAAAACTTGGTTATACCGAATGTCAAACAGGCTGGGTCAGACCAAGGAACATATGAAGGTGCCACTGTAAGTTCATTTCTCTTGAAGTGTTAATTTTGTAAATGTGGTGGATTTTTTTCTCGCATTCTCAGATAATTTAGAGTACTGAACACTAGATGTTATACTAGTCAGGCTATTGGGGCCAATTACAAGGGATGGGACTTGAGTCCCACGTTAAAAGTATTGGATTTTGGCGTGGAGTTTATAAGGACCTTGAACTTTACAATCGAATTAACTAGCTTTTGAGGGGTGGTTCTCTCAAGAGTTTGTATCAGACACATGGCTGTAGAGGAATGTCAAAGTGTATTCAAAGTCTTGTGTCTATCTTGATCTTGAGTTAAGACTGAGTTGTCCCTCTTATATTCCATGTGGCAATATGATCTATTAATGTATAACTTGCATTTCATAGCTGTAAAGGCATTTTCCTTGTGTGTTTTTTCAGTAAGTTTGAGCACTATTTGCATTAGATGTGTTAGTTTCCCCATTGATATACATGGTTTTGAAACTTCAACATTGGACAGGTATTGGAAGCAAGAGCTGGATTCTATGAAAAGCCAATTGCAACTTTAGATTTTGCATCCTTGTATCCATCTATTATGATGGCATATAATCTATGCTACTGCTCTCTGGTAAATTTTGCCCTACTCTAGTTGCTACCATAAAATATGAGTTATGTTATGTTTTTCTTGAATCTAATTTTAGCCATTCACTTGATTTAATTCCTATTGGGTCAATAACGGGAGTGAACTTTTATGTTCACCATTCTTATTGAAGGTGACTCCAGAAGATGTTCGCAAGCTCAACCTGCCTCCAGAATCTGTGAACAAAACTCCATCTGGTGAAACGTTTGTTAAATCAAATTTACAGAAGGTCAGCCAGTTGCAAACTGTAATTGATTGGATTAATTCTTCTCTTCTTTTAAGGTCAAAAATGATTAATTATAGAAGTATTGATGTTTAATATGATGTTAAGTTGCTGACATAATGAAATTTATTTCTGCCTACTTAGGGAATACTTCCTGAAATTCTTGAAGAGTTATTAGCAGCCCGTCGAAGGGCAAAAGCAGATTTGAAGGTATTCTTTATAATTTCATTTTGAATAATGACGGTAGATTCATATCTCTGCTGTTAAGCTGTAGTGTTCTACTAATATAAACTTTACTATATTGGATTCTGCATGTTATTTCCGTGATCTCACTTTTATATACTTTAGGAGGCAAAAGATCCTCTTGAGAAGGCTGTGCTGGATGGTCGACAGCTGGCTCTAAAGGTAACCTGTGCATATTGGTGATTTCTTTTGTCTTCTAAACCATGAGTGATAGTTCAGTTCTTTCATGCAATACTAAGAATGATTATGTGTTTTAACTTTATGCTGTCTTCCTTTTCAGGTTAGTGCTAATTCTGTATATGGGTTTACAGGGGCTACTGTTGGTCAGTTACCTTGCATAGAGATATCTTCTAGTGTAACAAGCTACGGTATGTATGCTCATTAATTTAAGATGACATGCAGTGTGAAAGTTATTGTTTTGTTGATTTGAAGAGTTTGATGATCGCATAAATTTAATGTCCTGTAAAGGTCGGCAAATGATTGAGCACACAAAAAATCTCGTGGAAGATAAATTTACAACACTCAATGGTTATGAGAACAATGCTGAGGTATGTCATTAAGAAATTTATTTGCATGGCATCTCATAACACACCATGCAAGCTTGATTAGTTACATATATTCTCTTGAAGTTGGCTCTCCACTTACTGACTTAAGGATTTGTCTAGTTTGGGTGTTATGTTACTCACTTTTAAATGCAATTTATGCCATTAGGTCATATATGGAGACACTGATTCAGTCATGGTACAATTTGGTGTTTCCTCTGTAGACGAGGCTATGAAATTAGGGAGAGAGGCTGCTGAATATATAAGTGGAACTTTCACTAAAGTAAGTTTTCTGCTCTTTTATGAAGTAAAATTTAGAACTATATATAGATTTTTATTTTGCTCCTTGTCAGTTTGAATGTCTTTTTTGACCGTTTAATTTGATCTATTTATTATCTTGAAAAGTTCAATTTGCCCTCTTGAGAATCACCTTCACTCTCGTAATTGGTGATCTTTGAATTTTCTAGACAATGATTGGCTAACTAACGTCTCTCTCTCCCTCCTTTTTTTTTTTTTTTTGAAATGAAAAGAGAGATATTTTCAGCATATTACGTTGTAAAGGGAGGTGGATAATTAAATGGTGATCTAAAATCTGAACTAAATGGTGATCTTATTACATCCAGGTCCAATAGTATCTACTGTTCCTTTCATTATCCACCCCCCTGTAAGACAACGAGGTGGATAATTAAAGGTACCAAAAAATAGCAATTAAATTATGAGCTAGTTTTGCTAGTTTGTCAGCATCTCTGTACATGAAAGTAAAGTTAACATCCAACTCCCTAGCAATGAGCAATCTGGTACTCCCTCTAGTTCTAAATGTATGGGCTAGTTAACTAATTTACATAAAATAAGGAAATTAGGTAAGTTAGTTATTTGTAAAACATGTATGCTGGTTTTACACTTTTACTAAAATACACCTTTTAATCATTTACATTGAAATATTATCAATATAGCTTACACATCATTGAAGGCTCTAACTATAAGAGTAGTTTGGGGAAAATAATAAAGTTGGGAGACAAAGGAGATTGAGCTCTTACATTTAGAACCAAAACAAACCCCCCAAAGAGTTCCTACATTTAGGATTGAAGGGAGTATTTTCAATAAAATCTTAGTATGGGTGGCCTTCAATAGAATCTCTGTAATTAGATTAATAGCTTGGATACGTCATGAGAATCTCCACTTAGATCCACTATTGCAGCATATTTCTAATCCTATATTGATTCCTCACAATTCTGTAATAGCTGGTGGTGTGTCCTCTAATTTCTGACAAAATCCCTTAACCCGTTCACCTTTATGATTCCAAATCATTCCTCCCACTGCACTAGCCATTTGCTTTCACAGAACCACTGAATATCTCATTTTTAGTGCAATACTGCAATGAAGATAAGCTCTTAGGCTAGTAGTACTTCATACATAGACAAGTAAAGACATGGTAGTTCATGATCTTGCATCAAAAGTTTGTAATTACAGGTGTTGAAGGGATATTGATCTTAGTTGGTCTAT
Organism: Acacia pycnantha; assembly: GCA_025563575.1. NCBI lineage: Eukaryota > Viridiplantae > Streptophyta > Magnoliopsida > Fabales > Fabaceae > Acacia > Acacia pycnantha. The sequence continues at coordinate 3,349,734 of JAMWYP010000037.1, read as the reverse complement.
TGAATTCTTGAATTGAGTCTTTACAGTTTTAAGCACAACTCTGCAAAAATATATGCACGCCTAAACTTTAGTTTTCTTGAGACTGTTTTGCGGGAAAATATTTATAATCAATTGCTTACCTCACTCTCTACTTACCTGCTTGTAATTTTGTTGTGAAGCCCATCAAACTAGAGTTTGAGAAGGTTTACTATCCATTTCTCTTGATTAGCAAGAAGAGATATGCTGGTTTATTTTGGACAAAACCGGACACATTTGACAAGATGGACACTAAAGGTAAATACTGAACTTTATTAGGACGCTCCTGTCACTTTATTGAAATGCCTCTTACTCTTATTATACATTTACACTTAACAGGGATTGAGACAGTTCGAAGAGATAATTGTTTGTTGGTAAAGAACCTGGTCAATGACTGCCTTCACAAAATTCTGATTGACAGGGACATCCCTGGGGCAGTCCAGCATGTAAAGAATGCAATTTCAGATCTACTGATGAACCGCATGGATTTGTCACTTCTGGTCATTACAAAGGTGGGATGTCTTTTGGGTGATTGCTAAATGGTGCTGGAAGTGCTTTTCCACATTGGTTTTTCCATTTGTGAAAAATCCAATTGTGCCATTTGAGTGTCATACAATTAAAATTATAAATGTCTTGAACTTGCGATATGGGGTTTATCTCACAGGGTTTGACCAAGACAGGAGATGATTATGAAGTAAAAACTGCTCACGTTGAACTTGCTGAAAGGATGCGCAAGGTTAGCTGTGATAATTGAATGCACTTTTTGAGGCAAAGCATTATAGTCTTATAATTTGACAAAGAAAAATAAAATGTGATGGCAAGAGTCATACGCACTGACACATAAATGAAAGCTTCTTGTGGAGGCATGCTTTATTTATTAAGGCAAAAACATCTATATCATCTTGCCATTGTAATTGTGTTGTTTTCTGGGCCATAAATATCTTCTACTTGATTTTACTTTTGGCAGCGAGATGCTGCCACTGCTCCAAATGTTGGTGATAGAGTTCCTTATGTCATAATTAAAGGTGCAAAAGGTGCAAAGGTAATATCTTATTCCCCTTGCTCCCCCTCCCCTCTCTTGTATATCCCTAAGTTTATGAAGCTGGACTTTACCTAGACTAAAATAAGAACTTCAGGCTTATGAAAAGTCCGAGGATCCGATCTATGTGCTAGAGAACAACATACCAATAGACCCTCAGTACTATCTTGAGAATCAAATTAGCAAGGTTAGTTCTGCTCATATTTCAGATTTCCTCTAAATTTATTATCATGTTCCTGAGCAAATTGTTTGTGTTGCAGCCAATCCTGAGGATTTTTGAGCCTATTTTGAAGAATGCTAGCAGGGAACTTCTCCATGGAAGCCACACAAGATCTATTTCTATTTCTACGCCATCAAACAGTGGCATAATGAAATTTGCTAAGAAACAGCTTACTTGCATCGGTTGCAAAGCTTTACTTAGGTACCTTGTTCGTGTTTTAAAAATATCAGCTTGTCTTCAGGGCTTGTCACATTTACTTCTTTTTTCTGCAATTTGTGTCTAGGAACTGCTAAGAATTACATTTTGCAAGCTCATTATATTTATTTATTTAGGAACTGGATTTGTATGTCACAAACATTGCCGAGCACTATTTTTTGGACTAACGTTGAACTCTAAATATTTACTTCGTTATGCCGGAGTAGCAATGGAGATCGCACTCTCTGCTCGCATTGCAAGGGAAGGGAGGCTGAGCTGTACTGCAAAACAGTTGCTCAAGGTAGGCATCAATTTCAAGCCCCTTGTGTTCAATTTCCAAGAGTTTTGTGGCTCTAGATGGTTTAAGCTGAATGTTATTGGACAAAATGAATGGTGTGACTGCAGTTTCTGATCTAGAGACGCTTTTTGGGAAGCTTTGGACACAGTGTCAAGAATGCCAAGGTTCCCTTCATCAGGATGTTCTCTGCACAAGGTACTTTTCATTATTAAAATGGTTTATGCATCTGTTAGTTTATCTGCCCCCTTCCCGGAGTTTGGTTGGCATGAGTTCACATAGTTGCAAATGTTCGGTTTTAGAGGTCTTTCCGTTTGTAATATTCTATATCTTCTCCAGTTCCTCATTACCCAATTGCAAATTGCTAATACTGTACTATTCTTTTCAGTCGAGATTGCCCAATTTTTATAGAAGGAAAAAGCACAGAAAGATATGGCCGAAGCAAAGTTGCAATTGGACCGGTGGAACTTCTAGGACATCCAGGTCTGAATTTATTATTGTGCAAGTAACAATTTTCTTAAAAGATGGTTGAAAAAATAGAACAGGATGTTGGTTATTGCATCGCTAAATCCAAACGGTACCAAATTGAGGTGTTTCAAAGCATAATACAAAATTGAGACTATATTTCATGAACGTGCATGTACCGCGTGATTTACTTATCTGGTTCAAGGCCTCTAATTCCCTTGCCAAAATTAATCACCAGCTATTCAGAATGTGTTCCTGTGGATCTTGCCACCTGACGGTTCTTGAGACTAGAGAGGAAGGGGAACGATTGGCCCTATGCAGTCGCAGGTCCTGTTAAGTTTCTAACCCCTGCCTTGTTGGGTACTTGGGTTTAATGTGTGTGTGTATATATGCACGTGGATAATTAACTGTACACTTTTTACTAAAAAGTTGTACATTTATTTTTATCGACACAAGTTTGCATCAAGGTTTAGATGGATAGACTAGGATTCAGGTTTTAAATTTAAAATTTCACATCTAAAGTACATGTTTTTAAAATCTTTTGTTTGGGTAGTATAAATAATTCAGACCAATAAGCATGACGTGTCCAGCGTGACTTTTTCATGTTTGGGAGTATTAAAAGAGGATGGTTAAGATTTGAAATAAGAATACAACAATAAACTTCGTTTCACTAGGTGGATGGTTGAGATTTTTTTTTTTTGATCAGAGTGGATGGTTGAGATTTGAAATAATTAAAGTAAACTAGGTATTTATAATTCCAAGATAATTATAATAAAGAATGAATTTGATCCTAATTTAAATTCAAATTCCAACTAATCCAAACAATTTTTTGGATAATATTGACAGTTTGTCCAATACAATGCCCATATATCCACCGGTTCTATAAAAACTTATTCCTCGCTTGGGATTGGAAGCACAAAATAGTTGTTTTTTAAGTTTTTTTTTTCAATGTTGAAATAAAATTCTTTTCACATGCTTCTCTTGGATGCTCTAAAATCATTTCTAAAAAACTAAAACAAAGGAGCACTAAGCCCATAAATCCATATATTTTCATATGTATAGAATAAATTGTTTTTTACAAGTAAAACTAAAAGTAATTTTTCAAATATCCTCATGTTAATTTTTCTTAAAATAAATGAATAATTTTCCCTAATTCCATTTTGAAAGCATCAACCAGAGATTGGATGAATTTTTTAGATGTGAATATTTAAAATAATTCGATTTCCATTTTCTCATCTTAAATTGTGTTAATGTGAAAAGGATATCGCATCTTACGAATGAAATAAGTCATCAATTCTGTGTTTTATGTTGATAATATAATGCAATTATCTGTAGATTTTAATGAGCACGAAAAGTTTACCTCATTTTCGCTGTACAGCCGACTGAAAAAGAGCAATTTCATTGATACCTATGATTCATGGTTCCATTTTTTTAAAATAAAAAATAAATAGAATACAAATACCAAATACTGTGACAGGAATAATTAACCGATTCAAGTGTACAGCCTTAGGCGGGCTGTGATTTGCTGCCGGCACATCGGACATGAGGACAAGGTAGCACCACACTCCCTGCAAGTCTAGTTTTGAAAACAACGGTCATAAATATTAGGGATGTTAACATGCAAGCTTGAATTGTGAAGAGACAGGCATCTGCTTGACACGTGGGCTCAAAGATGAATGCATCTCATCTCATACCAAAATTGGACTTGGCTTCTCTCCTTTTCTTTTCTGGTCCGCTCTCATCCTTTACCTTCTTTATGACCATTGAATCAAGATCTAATGGTCAACATTTAATGCTATTAATATTTTTTTTTCCTCTTATAAAAGGAAGAGAGAGAATGATGGGAATGAAATTAAATGTGGACCATTAGACCTTGATCCAATGGTCATAAAGGAGGTAAAGGATGAGAGCGGATCAGAAAAGAAAAGGAGAGAAGCCAAGTCCACCAAAATTTAGGTATATTTTGTTAAAACGAATATCTTTCAGCTCAAGAGGCCACCTACAACCCTAAAATGGGGTTATGGGATCTAACCCAGAGTGGGTATGTGGCGGAGGGCCAGGTTAGGGAGAAATTTTTTTGCTAAAAAAAGTATATCTCGTCAAATATTTATTTTGGAAGTTTTCAATCAAAACATTACAGGTGAAATATTTCTTCTTTAACGTTGTTTCAAATGTTTAACGTTGTTTCTACTTAAAAAGATCTTCATTTAAAAAAAAAATTAAAAATCACATTTAACCATTTAGGTAGATATTGTTTTTAGATGTTCCTTAATAAGTATAATATCCCATGTTATGCGTCCACGTTAATATGTTAGCATAATCATCTGATCAGGATTTAGGGGTGATCATCTTGTTTATCATACTCGGGAATTTCACTACTAGTAGAAAAAAGCCGAGTTCCCACAACATTAGCATGCTGCACTGAACAAGAGTAAGAAGATTAGACAGACTTACCAGGTGACCACATCCAAATGCCATGTCCTTCGGATTAGTTAGGCAAACAGGGCATACCTTGAACAGGAGAGGCATTTACCAAGTCTCAATTATGTCACCTAAACAAGAACTAGAGCATGAGAAAGGAGGGCATGAGGGAAAACATACTGATTCGACCGCAGCTGGGGCTGTGGGTTCAACTGATTCAAAGTTTGTCACGTGTGGAGCTGCTATTGTTGCATTGTCATGATCTATTACTTCTTTTGGTGGGGGCAGGGGCTGTTTGTGTCGATAACCTACGGATTGTTCACTGCAACAGAAGAAAAAGGTGCGCAGTCATCTTTAATTTTATCTTTTTTTAATGATTCATTAAAACTGCAATTATTGGCTTACTTGGCAGGTGGTAAGTTTAGGGTTGCCCGGTACTGTATCGGAATTTCCATAAGGGCAGCAAGTGCAAATGCTGCTTCCCTCTTTGATGCCTCGTTGTTTTCAGACATGATCTTTGTGAAGTTCACAAACTGATTGGCCAAAAGGAACAATTCATTACTAATATCTCATTCAAATACCTGGAAGTTGTCAAATGAGAAACACACTTGTATTTTACCAATGGCCACAGAACTATCAAATACCTGGAAGTTGTCAAATAAGCGCTGAGTAATTTTATCATCAAAATGCTGCATCTCATCCCATGGTCCGTCTCCAACTCCAACCAGAACAATTGAAAGAGGATAGTGACTGACAATCAGAAAAGCTCCACATCAAAGAGAGCTCCCATGAACAACAATCAAAGAAATAGCACTATAGGAAATTGCCTTACCTTGCAGCAACAATGGAATCAATGGTTGCTTGTTCTTGTGGACTGAACTTTCCATGTGATGCATCAGGACTTTTGTTAACCTATTAAAGACATTTCATAAACAAGAGAATCAAGAACAAGGACCATGAAAATTATACCATGGAAAAGATGACTAGAACAGAAGAGTGAGTAAAAAGAAAACGAGAACCTGTCCATCAGCAATAATGACAAGAACGTGATATTGACCATTGCTTTTCTCCACGATGTCAACTGCTGCATCAATTACTGGGGCAAAAGATGTTGGACCTATGGACAAGGGAGAGAACTTTCAGTGCTTTTCAATATTTGGGGCCTCTCCTTTTATCAATTTGACAAAAGAATAATTCATCAAGAAAAACAAAATAGGCAATGCAGCTAGATAAGGCTCCATCATAAACCATATAATCAAAATTATTAAATATAAAAAGTACATTCTCAAATTCCATGCAAATGCACAAGACTTGCTAAAAATGGGAAGAAATATATAAGCTCATCATATCAATCGAGTCCCCATGCATATCAGACTAGGAAACTCCTTCAAAAAGAGCCATGAACTGCACCCTGCAAGGAGGATAAGATGACAAGCCTATACCACCAAATATGAGGAGGATGGGATCTCTGGCTAAATTCTATGAAATCAGTTCTGGCTAAATGCTGCACTTAAGTAAAATGAGCACAATTCTGAACGAACTTACTCTTTTCTTTGACTCCTAAAAATCCTATACAGACAGTAACAAAAATTTCCAAATGAGGTAGATAGATTCAATCTTTCCAAACAGCCAACTAACAGCTACCAAGCAACCTCATAATTCAAGAAGAGATAGCTATTTGCTTTATGGATCTAATAGTATTAGGGGAAGGGAGTGCGGGCTTCCAGAAAATTGCCAATGAAGGATTTCAGAGAAGGGTGAAAAGTTAGATATTACAAATGATATTTACATGTGAGAGGTCTATAAAGTGTCCATAGTTTATGAGCTTTTCCAATTTCGTGTTTAAACTTACATGTACTATCAAATTAGCATTGCTTCAAACAGGTTCTATTCTCTCAAATTTGGCCTTTGTTCCTAACTACAATCAGATTTTGACAGACCAAGGTTCAGAGGATTTCCAGTTTTTGAACTCAACTTGCTTTCAGGTCGTATTGCAATTATCTTTCCCTCCCTCTACAATTATCTCCACTTAATTAAGTAAATTGTATAAAAGCAGGAAGAAAAGTATATTATAAAACAAACCTGACAACTTTAAGCATGGAACAATCTGCCTGTAACGTGCAAGTACTTCCTCAAAACCATGACAATAACGATCGCCAGGATAAAAGCCGAACACATATTGGTCATGTGTAGATGCTACAAAAGCATATATTGAAATCAATGGATGGTAAACATATCTTTTTTTTCAAAAATAAAATTATGATCAGCTACTCACCATCACCAAATCCAAAACACGGTATGAGATTGTCTTCATCAAAAGAAGACATAGTACGGCCAATGATAGAGATTGCTTGCTCATATGGATTGGGAGTGTTTCCAAGAGAATGAAGGCTTTTCCGATTAAACGAGTACTTGCCTACAATTATCAAGAGGTGACTTCTCTGCATTCATTGTAGGTAAATGGATGTACATTAATAAGTTCTTATTTAAAATGAATAACCTGTCCACTCATTGCTTTTGGTGAAGTCAATACCAAGTATCAAATTTGAAGATTCCAAACCAGCTTCTCTTAAAGCAGATACAACCTGAAATGAGTGTCATGTCCTTAAGTAGCACGAAGGTTTAACAGAAATTATAATTAAAATGCTTAAGTATATTAAAAAAATATGAGCTTATATATATACAATAACAATTGTTCTCTTTCAAATCGAACTGACCTAAAAGTGATATGCTAAGTTACTTAACTGTCTTTGAACCAATATAAATTTCTCCATGTGGAGTCATCTTTTTTGCTTCTCAAGTAAGCTGTAGCATCCTATTTAATACTCACAACTATAAGTTTCAATACCTATTACTAAGTCCATAATTTTCTCATCAAGAAGCACTGCAAGGATTTCCTAACTTTTGAACTAGTTAAACTGATTGATCCACAGATTCCTTCTACATACATCAGAAAAATGTTTCTAAGTAGCCAAAATTAATACTGGTTATCTTCCTTGAGTCAGTGAGCAAAAGTAACGGCAAGAACCTCATCTAATGAACTGAAATTGTCAGCTATGTATGTGGTTTGCTGCTTATGTCGATGTTGGTGCTTATGTCTATCATTAGTGGTCGATGAAATCCCAGTTTCCTCATAATGAGTTTGTTGAAACTCGTAGCCAGTATTAACTGAACTACTTGTCCCAGAATAAGGAGGGCGTTGATACTCATTTCCAGTATTCATTGAACTACTAGAATATGAAGGCGGTCCAGGAAAAAAATAATCTTGAGATTCTTCTTGCGCTGACTCTGCATTACCCATAGCAAAAGCCTTGCTCAACCTGTATCAAAAAATAAATAAATCCGAAAAAACTAAAACGAATTAACAAAGGTGAAAAAGACCATAAAAGAGTTCAACTGTGAGAATTGGCTGTGGGGAGAATAAATAAATTAAATCGCATACATTGAAGGAAAAATTACAGGAAGTTAACATTTCAGCGAGATCAACTAGTATAATTTGAAAATATTCACGTAAGCTCAAACAGAAAAATTCCATGTCACGCATCTTTTTCGTCAGCTTGTTTTTCAAAAGTGAACGAACTATTCTTCCTTCAAACTATTCACAATGAAGAGCCTAATTCGGGTCAGGATTCTTTAATCACATGTCGAACTATGAACTAATTTGTTTCAGAACTCAAATTGAAACGCGACATTTCTTTCAGGGGAAAAAAATCTCTCAGCTAACTTCCAAAGCAGGCAGAACAGAGAAGTAGAAAAATGTTGAGCTTAAGAAGTTTATGACAGGTCATCGGCTACGGTATATATGCTTAGCTAACATTACCAATCTGAACTCTGAATCAGGTACTTCTGAAAGGAAATTTAGTTTTAAATCTCGTGTTAGATTTTCCGAAAGATCCGAACAACTTTTCTGAGTAGCTACAGTTTCCCCCCCAAACCCACGCTAAACACTCACATATTTAACTCACACGCTACAACAGACAATTCTCGCAATCGCAACATCAAATCTACATCGAGTTTACTTAGACGTCAATTCAAAGTCAAACTCGAGATGTTGTAAATCACAACTTCAAAAGAATGATCCAAGCTAATGTAACGCCAAGATCACATGTAGGCGATCATTGCGGTATGTTTGAATTCGATTAAATCACTGTAAAGAAGATGAACGGCGAGAGAGAGAGAGAGAGAGAGTTACCTGCAAAAATGGAAGAAGCAGCAACAGCAAGAGAAAGCAGAAAGAAGGGTCAAAACGATTGAGGAGCTTCAGGTATTGCGAAGATTTTTGTTGTTGAGTTGTTGCTTCCTTTGCGTTTCCTTTTGAGCCTTGAAAGTTGAAAGAGATGTAGCTGAGCTTCCGAGGGAGACAGAAGGAGAAGGTCATAGCCATTTTCTATGACCAATAGCAATTAATACTTCGGTTAGTTGGCCTTTTTGATGCGTGCACTCGTCGAACTCTTTTTTTTTTCGTTTGTGAATATACAGTTCACATGCCCATGTTGATTGGGTCGCAAAAGGCGCTTTATCCATTTTGCATTATTAAAGCTTGCACACTTTCACTCAATACCTTTCCTTCTAAGAAATTTCCCCCTGCTGATGATGAATTATTGGCGAAATAAAAATTACAAATAAAATACTAATCACCCTTTATCTTCCTTTAATCTTAATTTAGTTGGTAAGATTCCACTGTCATTTTCCAAGCAAGGTTGTTACGAAATGGATAAAGCGCCAGACTGTATGTTTTCCAGAGTATTGGTCATCGAGAGGAACAGTAATTGTACGCGGGAATCACGAAAGCCGAAACCATGCTCACCTGGAAGTATCTGTTTGATGAGTAATGATTGAATTATATGATTAGAGAGGAATCAAGCAAAGGATAGCGGAATATTGTGTTGAATTTCTATGGATAATGACTTTGAGGTACCAATTAAAAAAATAATAATGTAAAAAAAGTCCATAAGTGAACACGGGATTAGCAAATACAATTGTTACTATTAACAGTTTATGGAACTTATTAATAGATTATTTTCTTTAATTAGGACCTGAATGTCATTCTCTTAAATTTTTAAGTATGTGACAAGAGATTTAATTTCATTTTAATAGCTCTATTTTTAATGCTGGTGGCTACAGGCGTCCCTACTCCCAACAATATTCCCATTATACATAATAGGGATAAACAAACAAATGGTGGGACGGGGGGAAATAATAAACGAAGACGTGCAGAAGTATGAAAATTATAAATGCAGCGAATCTAAACTTATTTAGGGGCCACAACACCTTTGCTACAGGAGATTAAAGCTTTGTTATCACAGAAAATACTTATCCTTTTATCATCGTTAAGTAGCAGGTAAGTTCAATTTTTTTTTAAATTATTTGTTTGCGGTAATAAATTCCAGTAGGCACTGGTAGATAAAGAGTAGTAATATAATTAAGAAGTTAAACCGTAACGAGAAAGAAAAGTAATACACTCGAATTAGGGCTGAAGGACTAGGGTCTGGAGTAAGAAAAAGTGAAAAACATCTGTTTTTTAAAGCCCGACCTAAAAGCATCAAGGCTAGGGCCGGTCCTACAGAGCCCAGAAGTTACTATTCTAAATTTTAACTATTTTTTCTCAGTTTTTTTTCCAAAGAAATATATATAATTAGTAAATTACAACAATTAAAGTTTTAATTTATCAAATAAATGTGGTCAACATTAATATCCAAACAATATGAATCATCTAACAAATAAATACATTCATTAATTCATAATCAAAAGCAAACTATTGTCTACAAATAACTCATATAAAACATAAGAAGTATATCATTAAGCAACATTAGTACGATGACTATCATTGTCATCTTCTACGCTGTCATCATCAATTTCAAAGACATTTGATTGTGCTTCAAGTCTGTGAGTGTGAGTGAGATTTTTGAGGAAAAAAAAGGAAAGAGAGACGAGATTGAAATTTTTATGATTCTCACCTCTCAACTATCAAATCTAAACAACCTAAGTAATTTAAAAAAAAAAATTAAAATTAAAAGGGCCTAACGAGCCGGTCCTTTTAAACCCGAGGCATTGCATGACTAATTTCATTTAGATCCTATAATTTTTAAGGCCAGTCCTTAAAAGGCTGGTTCAATTTCCCGGCTCTAACTCAAATCATGCACAAGTTAAAAAATTGCTTGAACAAATTAGTGCATATTCTTAATTACGGTAAACCATGAATAGCTCAAGCCTTGAACTTACGGAAGATGATCATCTCCTCATCTTTTTTCTCATTTTCCCTCATTAACCCATTTGGGCCGTTGATTTGGAAGATGAGAGAAAGATTGAAGTAGTATTGTAATTTATTGTACTAATATGATTTAGAGATTATAAAAGATAATGAGAAAATGATTAAGAAAGAAACCAAACTCGAACTTCTCGTCGTTTGATCATTGATTTCATTGAGAAATAAAAATTTAGTGTCTATTTGGGTTGGAGGTAGAAACTATTTTTCTAATGTGATTCATGGCATACAAAGTAAGTATATGTGAGGAATTTTGTCTCAAATTATATGAACATGCTTCTGTAACGCTAAGTCAGATGTGCGTGGGAGAATATTGCTTACCTTAACTTAAGATTCGTGTCAGATGACTGCCCGAATACTTGAGAGAGACAATATAATGCTATATAAGGAATAAGAAATATATATTTATAGAGGTAGCCAACTTTTTTCTTTTTTTAAGAAAATCATAATAAGACTCAATTTAACGCTAATTGAATTACTTTAAAATATTTATATTTATTATTTTTTTAAAATTATTTTACCTAACTTATAAACTAATATTTAATTTAATAATATATAACATATGATATGATTAATTACTTGGTGGTATAGTTGATTACATTTGGTGCTTGCTTAGATTGGTATAAAGTACCAACATTTTATGTGTAAGGATGTACCCGATATATATATAGATAGGAATTAGGGCTGGCCTAGTACTACATGGCTAGCCCTTTAAGGGCTAGGGCCTAAAAGGACCGGCCCTTTTAGGCCCGATGTAAGAAAAACATTTGTTTTTTAAAACTCGGCGCGAGAGCATTAGGGCCAAAAGTTACTATTCCAAAATTTAAATATTTTTTCTCTATTTTTTTCAAAGAAATATAATTAGTAAATTACAACAATTAAAGTTCTAATTTATCAAATAAATGTTGTCAACATTAATATCTAAACAACACGCATCATGCAATGAACAACCACAGTCAACAAACAAGTGTCAGTCGGCCGCCTTCAAAGGGTGAGTCGTGATACTGATTTGTGAGTGAATGAGAGTGAGTGAGACTAAGATTGAGAGTTGAAGCACTGATAGAGAGTGATAGAAGAGCAAGAAAGGGTGAGAAAAATGGTGATTGAGTTTTTAAGGTTCCTTCACTCCATAACACTCTCGGTCTCAGTTAAGTTAATGAAAAAAAAATAAAAAATTAAAGGGCCTAATGAACCAGTCCTTGACCCTGCAGGGCCAACCCTTTTAAGCCCTCGACCTTATAAGGCCAACTTCATTTACCAACTCAAATTTTCAAACCCCAAGGGCCTAACCCGATTTCCCCACTATATATATATATATTTGGTTTAGCTTTTTAGAAGTATTTTTACATGCGAGATAAGTATGTGAGAAAAGTTTTATCTTATCTTAGAAAAATGACTTTTAAAATCATGGGTTTCCCAAAGATGTCTGTACGTCACGATAACAAACAAGCTTATTTTTCAAATGATCGCGTAGGTAATTTGGTATAATGACGACGGATACGGTCATCTGTACAGAAAGTCTCATATTTGAACGAGTTCAACAAGTTACAGATTCAAAATATATTTTTATATTGTTTTGATCGAAATTATTGAATAAATTATAATTGCAATTTGAAAAATTGTGTCTTGTTTCAAAAAAAAAACAATTTTGTAGGATGTATAATATTAAAATTAAAAGTTACTCCTTCTGGTCCTAATTATAAGATCTAGTTGACTTTTTTTTTTAGAGATTAAGAAAGCTAATTAAATTAGCTTAGAGTATTTTTATTTTTATTTTTTTTCTTCAAACTAAATAGTTTGACTAATAAACTACTCCCTCAGGTCCTGATTATAAGAGTTAGTTGACTTTTTTGGAGGATTAATGAAGCTAATTAAATTATTTTAGAGCATTTTTATGTATATTTTTTTTCTTCAAACTAATTAATTTGACTAATAAACTAATATATAATCTAAGGATACATAACATATGAAATGATTAAGTAACTTATTTAGCTTCATTAATCTTTCCAAAAGAAGTCAATTAGGTCTTATAATTAAGACCGGAGGTAGTAATATACAGTATAATCTAAGAAAACACAACATATGAAATGATTAAATAACTTATTTAGGTTCTTTAATCTCTCCAAAAAAAAAAGTTAACTAGGTCTTATAATTAGAACCGGATTTAGTAAGTATTAAAAAATGAAAAGGTAACAATATGGAATCAGTAGCTGTAATTTAAGCTGTTTATATTCAAATGGAAAAATTAAATATAATATTAAAAAATATTTTAAATATATATATAATGAATGTACAAATTTAAATATAAATTCCTCGCAAAACAGTTTTTTTCATGATTTCTTTTCCTGGACCAAAGGCGTGTATGTTTTCTAGAAGCTATCGGTCAAACAGAAATATTAGTCAAAGGCTTTAGAATTTATTGGGCCTGAATTCAACAGAATATTCTAAAATGGACTTCTCGGGCTATAAAGTAGAAACACAGTTGTTCCGTTCAAAATTGGAGATGGGCCGAACGTTTAGATCTAGGCCGAGTCAATTTTATTTTTCAATGAATTGTTGCTTTTTTCTGGAGCACGTCGGCCATCCCTCGCGAGCTGTAGCCTTCTTTTTTGACCTGAAAAGTGAATAGCCTTCTTTTTTGACCTGAAAAGTGAATAATAACACCCCTTGTCCTTGGGTTCAACTGGCAAGGGGGTCGGACTTCCTCACCTCAAGGGAGGGGGTTCGATCCCTGCGTTGGTCAATGCACTAGGGGAGGCATTCTAGGGGTCTGGGAAGCAGTGGAAACGCTGGTAGAGGTGGAGGCATGTGTACTCTCTGTCCAGTATGCCCTGCGGACTGGGCTCCAAGCGCCCTGCCTTTGGATTGTGGGTGAGCCCAACCCCTTTCCTAAAATTTTCTTATCAAAAAAAAAAAAAAAGTGAATAGTAACAGTCATGCGTCAATAATGTTAGTGCATGTTTGAATTCGTGTTACACGTTTACGTAAGTCGAAATAAAACTTATCTCACACACTTTATAAATCGTAAATCACATTGAAAAAATACCGCTAACTCAAATAAGCATTTAATGTTTCTTTTTTTGCTGGCATCAATGTTTATGTTGATAGTAACAGAAGTATAAAATATAAAACAAAAAACAAATTATGCTATTCATAAACCATTAACGAAGCAACTTGTGTTAGGTTCCTTTTTTTTTTTATACATAAAAGTTTATGTGAGTTAGGTCTCGGGGACTCATTAGAGTCAAAATGTATCTTCAGGTTCAATAAACATTTATAGAGGTACTCATCAGTAGACTTCAAAGTTACAATCTTATAGTTATGAACCAACCATTTTCCTAATTGGACCAACCTTAATTGATAACTTACGTTAGGAACTCCTTTAGAAAGCGTGTCATTTCATTTAATATATTGCATGAGATTTATGAAGGACCACAATATTAGAGTTGTTTTTAGAAAAAATATGACATATTAATTATTTTAACTAATTTTTTAATGTAATTAAATTAGTTAAACTTGTGTTTTACACAAGGGATAGTTAAAAAGTATGCAATTTCTTACCTGCTATATGAGGAGGGCTATAGAAAATTTCTGTTTTTCCTAATAAGGAACCACGTGCGAGAGGGGAATAACGTGTGCTACTTTGCGAGTTTATCTTACAACAAAGCACTTTCTCATCACTTCAGAAGCAATAGAAAGCAGGAGAATCTGGAATAGGTATAGTTGCAGTGTTGGCCAATAATTAATACTCATTCAGTTCTATTGAAACTATATCTTATATTTAGAATCGGAGAAGGATAATTTGTTTTTTTAATCTTGGATGGGACCACCAGATAATGAAGACACTCCTATAAGAATAGGACAGATGTGTGTGTGTGGTAAAAGGGTATAGGCTATCATAGAAAAGACATAATCGAGGATCTCACAAAGATTTGGAGCCGTATAGAGATAGTCCCAAATATGAAATCCTTAAAAGTAACCAGCATATCTATCTCCTCCTGCTCACGTACTGTGCCAAACATAAAAACACGCCCTTCCGTTGAGAAGAAGACACACATCTCGGGCCCATTTCACCAGATTCCTCTTCAATTTGTTTTAATTACTTCAAACCTCAGCATTTTTTCATCATCATACAAATACATAATAATGTAATTTTATATAATTTTTATATCGATATTGATTATTTTCGTGTATAGTAGTATAGCACCCCTTATGCTCCTTAACTTTAAGTAAAGATCTTTGTTAATAGTTCATCTTAAGGACAAGTAGGGGTGGAGCTTCTCAGGGGCCACGCCCCCCTAAAAAAAGTGTTCAGATTTTTTTGACATTATATTTCAATGCCTCTACCCAAATTCATTTTCGTTCCTTACAAATTACATTTATTTTCAAACGTTGGACATGAGGCCCAATATTTGTAGAGCTTGCTGCGGGCCCTTATAATTTGATTATCAAAAGATTTCACATTATTGGGAGTTCATATTGGCATAACAATCTAATAACTGGACCGTTGATTCTTTTGTTGTTATATACAATCCAAGCCAATCTCCACGAATCCACTCATTTTATTTTTCCATACCCATTCGCCATTTCGCCCCAACTGCAACCTATTGTTAATTTCTATTTTTCTGGTTTGTTTTGTCGCTAGAATAAGTTTTAGCGACGCCCAAAAAAATGTTTGGTTATAAAAGAATATTTGGACACACATAACATAGGGAAAATTGGGTCCTATCCCTCGTGAGATTTAAGATTTAAACAACTTATTTTGTTTATTTAAATCTAGGAGCATCTAGTGGGTGGAATGGGATGGAGATTATCTCCTTATGTTTTTTCTTATTTTTTCTCATCAGCCAATCTAGGCCGTTGATTGGGAAAATGAAAGAAAAATTAAAGTAGTATTGTATTAATTGGATGAATATGATTTAGAGATTATGAGAGAAACCTAACCCGGGTGGAACGTACTTGCCACTGCCATCCGGCGAGACCACAAGGATCAAAATTATCTTTGAGGTCAAAACATGTGGCAGTGCTAGAGTACGTAATTTTTAATTGATATGACATCCATACTAAAGAAAAATATGTTATTTTATATATTAGAATTTTTAAAATATTTTTATTATAAATCTGAATACTTTAAACATTTATATAATCATAAATTTTTTTAATTAGTTAATGAGTATACATTTGGCCCCTAAATATTTATCTCAAGATCCGCCACTGAGGACAAGAAGCATTATAAGATTTCGTAGGATTGTTTATTATTATTACATTTGGTTTTAAATATATGATATATTTATAGTATAATTTACAGTATAAACTATGCGCGGAAGAGTATTTTATAAGAGTTTTAATTGTCATTCCTCCTATAGAAACAAATCAAGAGATCCTGACCTCAAATAATTAATTAAAAAATAAGATCCCCCCTGGCTCCACCACCACGAAAATAATGGTACGGTAATCAGTTTGAATTATTTAAGAGAGCACCTTTGTCAATGACATAATGTGGGTCAATGTCGAAAATGCAGGCATAATTGTGGAATCCTAGGTGAAGGCAAGAACATCCAATGGGAGGATGCCAGGGCAGCCAAGAGGCGTGGTGTTCACGTGCCAGATGACGTGGTAGAATAATCCAGATGGACACTCAATGTGGAGGGGCCATGCGGCAATATGACCCGACGACGAGCTATAAAGATAGCCCAGCCACGTGAACCATCTCCTCCTCCATCATCTTTCATCGTTTCTTCAGCCCCCTCTCACACGTCACTATACAAAATGCAGTTGGCCTCCTTAATTATATTCCATTACATCTATAAGAGAATTGACAGTGGACAATGAGATCCTATTATAAACTCCAAGAGGAAGCAGATTATATTTCTGGCCCATGGGTAAACGGTTGCTTTTTGATCAATCTCTCATACTTTTGAAAAATTTTGGATTTTTCAGAGGGGTCCCATGTCTCTCATATAATAGACAACAACAACACAGTGTATTTTTGGCAAACCACAAAACCGTGGCTTAAGTAGTCTTCTTCCGCAAACTGAGACAAAATTCCTCTTACCTATATACCTCGTAAATCGTAAAAGTTATTCTTTAAAGCTAATCCAAACGTGCACTAACGATCATCAATGAATTACATCCATTAACTAAGAATTGAGACATGACTGGTTTATACACATATCAATAATTTGCAAGGACCTTCAAGTTTTGGTCTCAGAAATATCACAACAACACTTCCACAGATGGAAATAATTAAGTGCGCGCCAAAATTGAACTATTGTTAATTTGATGCCAAACTACATAAATTACGCTTACGTTTCAACTAATTAAAAAGTTGGATAAATTATTGCTCCGATCCTATACAAGTTGGTGATATGTTATGTATGATTTGCAGCTGGTTGGTCAACAGAGAAATTCTCAGTTAATTAATTTGCTGAATTATATAGGGACGGTCAAATTAATTAAAATGACCCCAATAAAGATGATGATGTTTTGTGCTGCCTCTTTCTTACTTTCCCCGAACAGAAACCAGTATTGGAATTTGGGAACGGGTTCTCATCGAAATTGACTTCTAAATCTGCTATGATCTTGTAATTAAGACATATCAGGAAGAATCTTCATAGGTTTGTCGCATTTCCTGATTTCTTTGTCACGAGAGCAAGTTTTCATGATTTTCAGAACAGATTTCAAAGTTGGAAAATTTTCTTGGGGGGTTTTAAAACAAAAAAGACGAACAAAAAGACAAACAGAGGGGCTGTGACATCCTCGAAGTGTGTCGTCAATAAAAGTTGTCCATGCATGCAAACTCCGATATCATGTTCAATCCCAATCAATGTGTACGGATTCCGTTTGGATTCTATCAAGTTGGCTGTAAAAATCCTGTTATGTTTTATTGTATGAGAGAATACCACCCTATTTTTTATTATAAATTTATTTTAACTAGTTCTCTCTTCTCACATATCATATACTCCCTCTCTTTGATCCTAATTATAGGAAAACTTTTGTAGTGTAAATTATACTATAAAAGTGTTCTTATAATTAAGACCAGAGATAGTTAGGGGTCAACATTCGGTTTTCGGTTAGAACCGAAGAACCGAACCGAAATATTTCGGTTTAACCGAAAAAGAACTTATGGCAGCAACATTTCTCCATTAAAAAAAAGCGAATCAAATTTTTTTTTTTTTTGTAAAAACCGAACCGAAAACCGAAAGATAGGAAAATCCGAGTTTTAAAGGTTGTACTGACAGCGAAAATTGATGCTATTATTTTATGTATGAAATGAAGTCATAAAGTTATGAAATTTTACATGAATAAAGTAGACATATAGGGCTTTCTAAATATATAAATTATATAGCATTTTGAGTTCTACACAAGTAGTAACATATTTTTGAAGTTAAGCCTTATTTATGGAGTTATAAACTGGGCAGCGTTGAGAAAATATTAAACTGGGAATGATCCGTGACTTTCTTGCTTTTGGGAATATTGTTTCTTGAAAATAGACATGTCAAGGGTCATGAGGAATTTTGAAGCACTCGAAAACGATTTTTGTAGAATTAATTATGATTTTTTAACAAAAAAATCGGTTTTTTGGTTTTAACCGATTTTTTTTGCAAAAACCGAACCGAAAACCGAACTAAGATAGTTTAAAAAACGAACCGAACCGAACCGAAAAACCGAAAAGACCGAACACCGAATTATTCGGTTCGGTTTTGATTTGCTCACCCCTAGAGGTAGTACTAAAGAATAATAATTATTCTCTCTTTACATTTTCAATTCATCATTCTCACCTCTCTCCTTTTTTTTTTCTCCTTTCAACAAAAATTAAATAAAGATCAAATTAGAAAATGGTTATTAATAACCTCTAAGCATACTTATATTTAAGGCCAATTTTTTATTATCTATAAGTGGATTTATAAATAAGGACCGGGGTGGTACAAGACCGAGACTCATCAGCTTCTACTCTGCTCCTTTTTATATTTTCAGTCCCTCGGGGAACAAGACTGGCAGCAATATCAGTACACTATACTTATTTTTATTAACTTTATAAAATTATAATAAACAACGTCGATCTTTTAAGAAATTAAATTAATATTGGAATCCATATTCCATGTTTATCCAAAAAATGAACATATGTAGATGTAGTGCTCATCCCTAAATAAAAAGTTTTTTTTTTGAAAAAATACTTCATGCACTAAAAATTAATTAACTTAAGATAGTGAGTGTTAAAAAAATAGATATTAAGTGCTATTGGAAAAATTATTTCAGGATATTGGTATTACAGAATTTTTTTTTCTACATACAGGACTAGAAATTAATTAATTTGAGAAACTGGTGCAATAAATATTTCAAGGTGCAACATACAATTTAATAAAAAAAAAATTAAAAAATGATGCCCACCCCAAAATTAAAGGAGATAAGTACTATATATTTTAGGGATGGAGATATGTCAGGCTAGAACAGGCTTTGGCTAAATAGGTCTGAGCCTGTAATGGTGGTAGAAGGCCTGAGCCTGATTGCAAGTTTTTTTAGGCTTAGGCCTGAGCCTTCATAAGGCCTGGTCGAACCTGAAGCATTTTTAAAGGCCTACTTAGAATATAGGCCTTTAAAAAAGCCTCATATAGTAGGCCTTAAAGGTCATAAACAGGCTTTTGTGCACTTTGAACCTATCAAAACTATATAAATATAAGCTTTTAGTAGAATATAAAAATGAAAAACAATGAATATTATATTATTTATATGATATAAATATAATTATATTTATTTAATGTGTAAACAAGCCAGGTCTGAAGGCTTACAGGCCAGATCTTAATAAAATAGGTCAGACCTATTTACACATTTAGGCCTTTAAATAGGCCTTGACCTAACATTTTTAACAAACAGGCCAGGCCTGACCAGGCCCTAAACAGGTCAGGCTGTAGGCTGTTTGATAGGGACCTGACCTATTTCCACCCTATATATATTTATCTTTTAAATGAGTATGAAATGTGAACTGTGACTGAAGGGACTACTAAAGAATGGGCGTCCACTCTTCTCTGCCGACCTCCATCTATCTCCCTCATTAATTATTCATTTCCTTCGACCTTTCCCATGGACGGCCCTTGACCTTTGTTTTCGCCCTCTCATCAAACCAAAATTATCATAACTAATAATTAAATACATTCTCACACATGGCATAAAAATAAGGAAATAAATAAATTACATTATTTATAGAGTACCTCATAAATAATCTAATTTATCATGAATTTCATATTACTGATATTTATTAAAATTGTGTGTGTGATCGAGATACTCTTTCGGTTCACTTTTCAAAATGACGCAAGAAGCCATGCTTTCTATAAAAAGGGAGATGGGTGAGACTTGATAGAACACTAAATTTGTCCACGCGGTGTACTCATTGACATAGATTCAAGAAAGATGGCACTATATTATAATGAAATGACAATATATCTAATATATTTATTTGTGTCTACGTGTGAAACACGATAAATTAATGAGAGGTGATGAGGCGTAACTTCAACAAGTTTTCTCTATATATGTAGCCTCTCGTGTCCCCCTGAAATGTCCGTGCAACTAGTCAAAATGTCTCTCGTAACGGCTTCTAGTGCCAACACTACTGCCACCACCACTGGTTTGCTAAACCCTCCATCATCTTCATCGGAAGAACCCAAGAAGGAGATCAATAATAATGGGGCTCTGATTTTCGACTCTGGTTTTCTTCAAAAGCAACGTAAAATGCCTAACGAGTTCGTTTGGCCCTCTAGAGACTTGGTTAGAACCCAACACGAAGAGCTGAACGAGCCGCTCGTAGACCTGAGCGGCTTCATGAGAGGCGACGAAGCAGCCATAGAGGGTGCGGCTGAGCTTGTGAAGGTGGCTTGTGTGAAGCATGGCTTATTCCAAGTCACGAACCATGGGATCGATCCGGACCTCATTCGAGCCGCTTATGATGAAGCTGACTTCATTTTCAAGCTTCCTCTTGAACATAAGCTCGGCGCTAAGAGGAAACCTGGAAGTGCTTGTGGCTACTCTGGTGCTCATGCAGATCGCTACACTTCCAAGTTGCCATGGAAAGAGATTTTTTCATTTCAGTATCATTACAAAAACGACGGACACCAATCCGAAATTGTCGACTATTTTAAGTCTGTCTTAGGAGAACAACTCGAACCCACGGGGTAAGCTCATTGAACCTCATCATTAAACATCATATGTATGACGCCATTTTTTTTACCATACTATACGGACACCATTTTTTTTACTTTGATAATTCTACTGTTTGAAATACTCCATGTGTTAATATAAGACATATTTCTCTAATTTCATTAGATTAAGAAAACTAGTTGATATAATTAAGTAACTTATTTAGTTTCCTTAATTTATCCAAAAAAGTCAACTATGTCTTATATTTAGACCGGAGGGAATATTTTTTAAAACACCTTAGCCATATTCCTTAATTTTCTCGTTCCATCTCCACCTTGATTATGGTTGAAAGAGTATCAATAGAGGTAAATAAAAAAAATATTGATAAATATGAAAACTGTTGTTTCTTATATTTAGGACCAAGATCAATTATTCAAATATATATTATACAAAATATTTCTTATACTAAGATGAGGAGGGAGAACCTTTTTTTTGAGGGAAACACTGACAAAAAAACTGTTACGTAGAGTTTTAAAGCCTAGATTAGAGCTAGCTTTGCTGCTGTTTCCATTCATGCTCTGCCTAGATCTATGAATTTTTCTTGAACCCACCGACGACGACCGTAGCCCACAGAAAGTGCTTGATTGAACATGCAAACCAACTTCACTTTCTTTGCTTTTATTTTTATATAAACTACTTTAATTTTTTCGCCATTATTTAAATTGGAAACGTCTGTGTGTGTGTGTGTTTTGGAATAATAGGCGGGTGTATCAAAAGTACTGTGAAGCAATGAAGGAACTGTCTTTGATAATTATGGAGCTGTTGGCCATTAGTCTGGGAATGGATCGTTTCTACTATAGAATTTTTTTTGAAGATGGTTCGTCATTGATGAGATGCAACTATTATCCACCTTGTAATAGTTCAAGCCTCACTCTTGGGACGGGCCCTCACACTGACCCAATCTCATTGACTATTCTTCACCAAGACCAAGTTGGAGGTTTAGAGGTTCTTTCTGAGGGCAAATGGCTCGCTGTTCGTCCTCGACCCGACGCTTTCGTTGTAAACATAGGCGACACTTTCATGGTACGTTATCCATGGCCAGTAAGCGTTAATTTCCTCATTATCATGCCTTGATCTATGTGTTTCTTGATCCGCTATATATATGATCCTGTGTCCACTGTCCACAAAGTTCTTTTGCAAGGCCAGAGTGACCCCTAGGCTTTTTGTACGGGAAAATCAGACTTACTTTTCGATATCTCAAAAAAGTGTTTATTATGTAAATCGAGATAAATCTCCTCTCACATACTTACCACCTCGTATACTGTAAATTACGATTAAAAATATGTTTTTGAAGGCTAGTTTCAATCGCTATTTCAAACAAGCACATAGTACAATATAGCTGAAAACATATGCAGTACAAGACAGAGATATTAAAACAAATATTTTTTTCCCCTGAAACTAACTAGTTAGAAGAGACAACTTTCATCACAGGAGAGAGGTGTCTCCATTAGTCCCCGAAATGACATTTTTCACATAAACAAGGCTATTAGCCTAAATAATATGTATTAACAATTCAGCTGGAATTTCATAAACAGTAAACCATAATCGAAAAGGTTCAAACCAAATCTTTCAAAACACTACCATGGTTAAAAGCATTTAAACCACAATTAGAAACAAACCATGACAGAAAATAGTTTATTATTAATGTCAAACCTCCCTTTCAATCTTCAACAACGTCGGAAAACAGTTTTCCACAAATCCCTCATGCTCAACTCATTGGGGTTTATGACACAAAACCTGCTCACAAACCCACCCTACAGTAAATTAACCAAATACAAGACTAAGGGCACAATCAGAATAGGGGTTAGAAACCTAGCCCACCAGCCCATGTCGTAATATATCACTGAACCTTACACAAAACGATTCTGATCCCAACACTAGATATGATTGTGGAACCACTAAAATATCAGAGTGTACGAAATAAGAGTGTACGAAATAAGGCCTGGGGCTTAACCTTGGTTAAACAGTTATCCAAAACAATAAATATACTATTTCAAAAACATGAAGACCCTAGAGTGACAATATATAAATTAATACAACACCATTTCCAAAAGAGGCCAAGGCTATTGACACCTATGCTTTTGACTGCTTCCATTGGCATCCAGCAGAATTAGAGGCCTTTCCTGAAAAATATTAACAAAGGCGGGGTAAGACATAAAGTCCCAATAACCAAAATCAAATTACAAAATATGCAAGAGAAATGATTGTAAGTCGATAAGCAGTTTTAACTATCATAATGATAATATTTTTAATATATATATAGTAGAACACAATAGATACTATTAAGTAACAACAGTCAACCGACCCATCCACAATACTACTCCTTCTTATCTCCTCTAGATTTGGGTTCATCCCATCGGTGCTAAATCAACCCGGCTGGCCATAGGATACGTAGTTGCCTTTGGTCTAACTGACCCCCCTCCCATACCACCTATATCAGGCCGAGGTAAAGAGGTGTCCACCCACACCAACTCAGCCCAAATTTGGGCCAGGAATACAAGGGAGTTGTGGGGCTAATAATTCGTTATATCCTTTACACTTTCTCATCAGAGAGAGAGAGAGAGAGAGAGAGAGAGAGAGAGAGAGAGAGAGAGAGAGAGAGAGAGAGAGAGAGAGAGAGAGAGAGAGAGAGAGAGAGAGAGAGAGAGAGAGAGAGAGAGAGAGAGAGAGAGAGAGAGAGAGAGAGAGAGAGAGAGAGAGAGAGAGAGAGATTCAAACGCATTTCACATGACTACCATTTCATTTCATAGACATGATTTTTTAGAACACATATAAGTAGTACATATATGTGAAAGTCTGGTTTATAAAACACCTTATAGCTTGAAACATACATATAGAATAAATTAACATCAGTTACCTCAACTCTAAGCTTAACCCTAACTTAAAGAGCAAAGTATTGGCAATCAGCGGTCACCACAAAGCTCTACATTATCAATGTAGATATACCAATCAATGTAATCACAAAGCAACAATAAAATAAATAAGTTATACAGTTTAACTCTCAAAAACCCAATTTCCTCTACAATCATTATCCTCAACATCTTAATTTCCTTAACAACCCTTAACCTCAACAATCCAAGGTCATAAATCACTTCTCATTAGTCCAAATCACTCATTAAAATCCTTGGATAACTTCTACACCATCCTCCTACATCAATCACTCAATTTCGTAAGTTAAAGTTTCACCTTCAACATACCCATAGTCATAAAACCATCAATATCGACATTCTAGACCCATTAAATTTCTTTTCTAGCTAGCTTATATGAGTATAACTCAATCATTAAACAACTCTTCAAATCTCCACATAATTAAAATCATATCAAACCCTAACTCAAATATCAAATCCTAACTCATAATTTCATATAGCTCAAAATCTAACAAAACTAAACTGATTAAGCCCTCAATAATACCTCCAATAACTCAAATAAATGATTTAAACCAAATTTAATCATTAAAACGTCCTAGAGAAAATAATTTATGATCTGTTTATAAAAAAAATTAATTACAAAATCATAAAACAACCAAATTATAAATATTTTCTATAATCACCTATTCTCAAAAGTCAAAAGTCTCATATAACTATAACCTCAAAATTTTCTCAACTCGGTACAATATTATTAACATTAGAATGAGAAAAATACGTGAAACAACTTCCATAAAAGAAATTTGTTGAAAAGAAGTAAGTTTAGTTATCTAAATGATACGATGAGATTGCTCCACACTGAAAATATAATGGCGGACAGCTGCATGAAAGAAGAAGACACAGTTCGGGCACTGTTCACACAACATAAAATGACCTAATGGGATTAAATAAATCCCTACTTGCGTTTTGTGGTGAGAGATGTAAATGAAGCAAAACCTCCACCATCACCGATATCGCTCTCTCTTCTACCTCCAAATGTCTTCCTTCCGTCGTTGCGGGCATCGCTCTCTCTCTTCCCCCTCCGGACACTTCATACGCGTTCCCTTCGCCATCACTGATATCACTCTCTCTTCCACCTCCAAACGCGTCCCCTCTGTCGTCGCCGACATAGCTCTCTCTCTTCCCCCTCCAAACGTTTTCCTCTCCACCGTCACCATCATCTCTGGATTCTGAGTCTGCCTTATTAAATTCGTGAGCTAAACAACAGTGATGAGGGAGAGAGAAAGGGGGAGAGAGAGGATGAGGTGTAATTATGAGTTGGTAAAGTCAGAATACATGTGGTTGCCAAACAATTATAGTCAAAATTAACGGTCAACTTAAACGATGATTAACTGAGACAACATTGCTACATTTGTAGACTTTCGGGTAACATTGAAACTAAAAAAACTTCTAAGACAATATTACTCTTGAGCCTATAAGCGGATTTACTATTTAACCCAAGAAAAAAAAATCTTGATATGATATAGGTACTGATGCTTAGCTTGATGTAACGCGGGTTATTATCAAGAGTTGTGATATCGATGTGTCGTGTAATTTAATTTGAACTTATCTCGAGGAAAGAAAAGTCTACCAATAGATATCACACACATATATAGTATTGATAAGGACATAAATTATTTGCACTGGTTTGATATGTCAGTATTAGGCTTATTAATGAATTAGCTTAATTATATATATTGGTTTGTGATAGGCATTGTCTAATGGGAGATACAAGAGCTGCATGCACAGAGCATTGGTACACACAGAAAAAGAGAGGAGATCGTTGGTATATTTCGTGAGCCCAAGAGACGACAAAACAGTGAGGCCACCAGAAAATCTGATGGAAAGAGAAGGAAGGAAATACCCAGATTTCAAATGGCGCGATTTGTTTGACTTCACACAGAAGCATTACAGAGCTGATGTTGCCACTCTCGAAAGCTTCATCCTCTGGCTTCGCTCTAATTCTCACCAGTATTAAGATCCATTCACTTTATAGTGCAATCGGAGGTGGTATTAATGTATATTATCACTTTTTTCTGATCTCCCACGTCTATTTTCGAAAAAGGTCCCACTTCTTCTCTCGTTTTCTAGTTGCTCTTTTTTTTTTTTTTTTGAATTCAAGGGTGTCATGTCATGGTGGTATATGTACCAATACCAGCTATATAGATATTATTGTTTCTATATATGGTGTTCATACTCTCATAAATAATGCGGATAAGTAATTATCCTGTATACACGTATTTGTGTTAGCTAAAAGTATGAATTTCCCTGACCCTGTCGAGAATCGGCGTAATATATAATTAAGATCATGATCTCCTGATGAGAATGGATAATTCAGCATGCATGTAAATTCTCGCGAGCACCGCTATTATTAGGTTCTAAATGGATGCATATTTTGAATATGGCATTATTAACCAAGAAAATTTGGAGCTTGCTTGCCTGCTCGGATCTATTAACAGATTGTAAAGAAGATGAAAAAGGGTAGTGTTGTAAATTCCTTGTATTGTTATTTGGTTATTGTATTCAGTTAGTAATTTGTTATCTTGTTATATTTAGTTCAGTTTAGTTTCCTGTTTGGTTCAGCTTGTATTGATTATTTGTCCTATATAAGGTCCACTTGTGCAGAGAGAAAAGATATCGAATATATTTTCTTTTCTTCAGTTTCAATATATGAGATTTTGTTCTCTGCCTCACTTTGCCTTTCTCTTTCTTCTCATTCACTTTCCCTTTTTCTCTTTCCCTTTGACACTGATAAGTGCATATTTTATAATTAAATGAGTATCAACTCTGAGATATATTGGATTAAATTTATTACTATTGTATATATCTTGCAGGAGTTATTAGCTGATTGAGAAAGGAGCAGAAAAGGAAATCAATTTGAATCAATTGTGTGATATGAGGGAGTTGATTACAAAATATTTGAAGGTGATTGGAGATCTCATAAGGATATTGCATATCTTTCATTAAAGACAGTATCAGATCACGACCCAAGTCAACCTAAGGGAATTTCTATATAAAGAACAAGGGAGACACACACTAGACACCACAGAGAGACAAGACGCAGAAGCAACAAAAGTACAGAAGAAAGAAAATAACATCCTTATGCTCTCTAAATCTCAGTATTTACCAAAGGTTTAGAGAGAAAGGACGAAGAAAAGAAGGAGACGGCTGGAGGAAGAAAGAGTACGCAAGAACAATTCTAATTTTCATCTCTCTTCTTCTATTTTAACCTAGCCATGCTTGGCTAGTCTTCTTTAGTAGTTAGGGCGAGGATGAACCCTATGCGAATTTGAGTATTTGTTTGAATTCTTGATTGAACGTTATTTACCATGATTGAATGAATTATCTTTGCTTAAAGCTTTCTTAAAGATTGATCACCTTTTAGATTGTTCATAGGTTAGTGTATGACAATAGAGATGTTGTTGCATTTAACTGGAACCGTTAATTCGTCATAGAGTTGCATGACCTAGACATAGGCTTACGAGTTTATGCGATCTCATAATTCTGGTTTAAATACATTGATCTTTCCAAACAATACTAAGACATTAGGTTGTTTTCAAAGATAACGGACTAAGGTAGCGTCAAGACATTGAGACTTAGTCTAATTTTAGAGAATTGATCGTCAATCATGGGAATAATAGTCAATTAGGAATTTAATTCAAATACTTGGATGAACATAGGGGATTTCTATGCCCTAGCTGCGTTTTTCTCTATTGATTATCTTTTCTAAACAATCGTCCTTGATATTCTTAATCTGGAATGCGTGTTTTTGATTAAATTCCTTAAAAATTCTGTTTGGTTACAACTCACCCCTTATTATTCATTGATCCAACTAAAGTTGAAATAACGAATTAGTGGCTGGAGTACTAGTCCTCGTGGGACGATCTTTTTCTCACTACTTTATTACTTGTAACGATCGGTGCACTTGCCGAAGTCGCTGTCAGACACACACTTGCTCTCTTCAACGAATCGCTGGCAGATTTATCATGGTATCAAAGCAATAATCCGTTGCCATGGCCGATTCATCCTCCACTGCCACCGGAGTCACTGCCGGAGCCACCATCGATCCAGTCCTCAACGTCTCTAGTCCCTATTTCCTTCATCCAAGCGAGAATCCAGGTCTCGTCTTGGTCACCTCCGTCTTGACTGGATCGAACACACATGGTCTCGTGCTGTGAAAGTAGCACTCCAATCGAAGAACAAGCTGGGTTTCGTCGATGGTACTATCCTGATGCCGGCTGTTTCAGATGCCGGCTGTTTCAGATTCCAATTACTCTACCTGGTTGAGATGCAACACCATGGTCTGCACATGGATCACCAGGTCACTTTCACCAACTATCGCTCAGAGTATTTTTTGGCTTGATCGGGCCTATGATATCTGGAATGACCTGAAGGCTCGATTTGCATAGAGTGACGTTTTTCGGGTAACTGAGCTTCAGGACGAAATATATGCTTTCTGGCAAGGTTCTCTTTCGGTTAGTGAGTATTATACTAAGCTGAAAATTTCTTGGGATGAGTATATGATTTTGCGTCCTGTTACTCGCTGTTCTTGCAATTTCGTATGTCCATGTTCTACATATCTTGACAATGATTATACACTCAGATTTTTAAAAGGCCTTAATGATCGTTTTGCCTCTGTTAAGTCCCAAATAATGTTGTTGGAGCCTTTGCCTTCTGTCCATAAGGTTTTTTCTCTCCTTCTTCAACAAGAACGTGAAATGCATTCACCTATTGGTGTTTCTGAACCTGTTATTCTGTTCAACCAAGGACCACAGTGTCCTAATTCAAATTTTCCCTCTTCTGGTTCTAATTCCAAGAACTTTGGTTCGAATGGATCCAATAACACCAAGTTTTGCACATATTGCAACCGGCCTAGACACACTGTTGATACATGCTACCGTAAACATGGATTTCCGCCTGGTTTTAAATTCAGAAATCAAAGTTCATCATCTGCTAATCCTTCTCAGCCGAAGGAACATGTCATTAATTCTGTGATAGAGCATACATCTTCTTCCGCTAGTTCCCCTGCATCTTTTGATCTCAAATCAACGCTAATTCCTCAGTTCACACAGGATCAATATCAGAAATTACTTGCTCTTGTTCATTTGCAGCCAAATTCTTCTGTTACTCCAGGGTCTTCGGTCAACAACCTTCATTCTGTTTCTTCTTCCCATCAGAATCCAGGTAGTAAATTTCCTGTTTGTTGTTTTTCTCCAAAATCATCCTGGATTTTAGATACTGGTGCTACTGATCATGTCTGTCATTCTCTTGATTATTTTTTTGTTTACTCCACCATTGATCCTGTACTGATAAAACTTCCTAATCAAAGTTCTGTTGTGAGCAAAATTTATGGTACCATTTGTCTTTCCAATTCACTAGTCTTACATAATGTCTTCTACATACCAGATTTTGCGTTTAACATCCTTTCTGTCTCAAAATTGACTCGTGCCTTTCCTTGTTGTTTCATTTTTCTGTCCTCTTTATGTTACATCCAGGATCTTTCTCATTGGAGGACGATTGGTACAGCTGAAGCTTTTGAAGGCCTCTATATCCTTAATCCTGCAAATTCTCCTCACACTGTAGCAACTACACAGATTACTCATTCTTCACCACCAACATCAGTTACATTTGATTTGTGGCATCACCGTTTAGTCACATTTCCCCTTCTATTTTAGGAATTTTACATCAGCAATTTTCTTTCATTCCATGTAATTCTGAATTAGCTCCATGTGATGTATGCCATATTGCTAAACAGAAAAGATTGAAGTTTCCAATCAGTACATCTTCTAGTAATGAAATTTTTTCCCTAATACATGTTGATATTTGGGGTCCATTTTCTGTTCAGTCTATTCGTGGTTTCAAGTATTTTTTGACCATTGTTGATGATTTTAGTCGTTATAGTTGGATTTTTCCTATGAAGTCTAAATCAGAAGTTCGTATACATCTTCAAAATTTTATTCATTTTGTTGAAACTCAACATCAAACTAAAGTTCAAACTATTCGTTCTGACAATGGTCTTGAATTTTCTATGGATTCCTTTTATACAAGTAAAGGCATTGTCCATCAAACATCCTGTATTGAAACCCCACAGCAAAATGGTGTTGTTGAAAGAAAACACCAACATATTCTAAACGTTGCTCGTGCTCTTTTGTTTCAAGCTAAACTTCCCAAAATGTATTGGTGTTTTACCATTTCTCAAGCCATTTTTCTCATTAATCGTTTACCTTCCCCTCTTCTTCAACAAAACACTCGTTTCACCTTGTTGTATAAAAAATCCCCTTCTCATTCCACTTTGAAAGTTTTTGGTTCTTTGTGTTATGCTTCTACTATTTCAGCCCATAGGTCTAAGTTTGATCCTAGAGCCTCTAAATGCCTCTTTCTTGGTTTTCCAGAGTATACCAAAGGGTATTTGTTGCTCAATCTTCTCACCAATCATATTTTCATTTCTAGAGATGTTGTGTTTTATGAGTCTGTTTTTCCTTATTCCGGTCATACATCATTAGATGCTAATTCTTCTTCTTTTCCCATGGTTGCTGATACATCTTATACTGATTTTTCCCTGCCTACCCTTTCGGTTGAACGCCCTTCTCCTCCTTCAGCATTTCCTACTTCTGATTCATCAACTTCCTATCCTGTTTCTGTGACAGATTCACCCTCCCATTCTGTTTCAGATATGCCTGATTCCATTACTTCCATATCTGCACGAAAATCTAGTAGACCACATAAACCTCCCACATATTTGCAGGATTACTACTGTTCAGATTTCACTACTTCAGCGGCCTCTTTCTCCTCTGGTAACAAATATCATTTCTCTCATTCCCTTCCTGATAATTTTTCTCCCTCTTACAAAAATTCCTGTCTTGCTCTTTCTTGTGATGATATTCCCACTACTTATCGTCAAGCTTCTAAATTTAAATATTGGCGTGATGCTATGGATTCTGAAATTTCTGCTCTAGAACATAATAAGACTTGGTTCCTCACCCCTTTGCATAATGGGAAGCATCCTATTGGTTGTAAATGGGTTTTCACTAAGAAGTATAAGTCGGATGGTACTCTTGATCGATATAAGGCTCGGCTTGTTGCCAAGGGCTTTACTCAAATTGAAGGTATTGATTATTTTGATACATTTTCTCCAGTTGCTAAGATGACTACTGTACGCCTTTTACTTGCTCTTGCTTCTGCTAATAAATGGCATCTTCATCAACTTGATGTGAATAATGCTTTCCTTCATGGTGATCTTCATGAAGAGGTATATATGATTCTACCCCTTGGATTTTATTCCTCTGATTCATCCTTGGTTTGTAGACTTACTAAATCACTTTATGGCCTAAAGCAAGCAAGTCGCCAATGGTTTCATAAATTGTCATCATCACTTCTTTCTTATGGGTATATAAAGTCTAAGGCTGATTACTCTTTGTTTGTTAAAGCCTCTGATTATGGTTTTACAGCCCTTTTAGTATATGTAGATGATATCATTCTTACTGGCAATGATTTGAATGAGATTAATATTGTCAAGCAGAATCTGGATCGTTTGTTTAAGATCAAGGATCTTGGATTTGTTCGCTATTTTCTTGGTTTAGAGGTTGCTCGTAATTCCTCTGGTATCTCACTATGTCAACGGAAATTTGTTGTTGATCTTCTTGCTGAAACATGGTATTTAGAGTGTAAACCTGCTTCTACTCCCATGGACAAACTTGCTAAGTTGAGTGCAACATCAGGTACTCCTTTTACTGATGGTACTGCTTATCGCCAACTGGTTGGGCGTCTCTTGTACTTAACTACTACTAGACTTGATTTATCTTTTGCTACTTAACAACTCAGCCAATTTATGTCTGCTCCCACTGATCAACATCTTAAGGCTGCTCATAGGGTTCTTCGATATTTGAAATATACTCATTCTAAAGGCCTTTTCTTTCCATCTGTTTCTGATTTTTCATTAAAAGGATTTAGTGATAGTGATTGGGCTGCTTGTGTCGACTCTCGGCGTTCTATTACTGGTTATTGTATCTTTCTTGACAATGCTCTTATTTCATGGAAATCCAAGAAGCAAAGTACTGTTTCTTTGTCTTCTTGTGAGGCTGAATACCGTGCTCTTGCAATGACTACCTGTGATATCCAGTGGTTGTTATATCTGCTTGATGATTTACGTGTCTCTCGTGCGCGTACTGCTGTTTTATACTGTGATAACCAGTCTGCTATTCAGCTAGCTTCTAATCCTACATTTCATGCTCGAACTAAACACATTGAACTCGATTGCCATCTTATTCGAGACAAGGTTCAGGATGGTGTTATTCGTTTATTACCTGTTCGATCTGAGCATCAACTAGCAGATCCTTTTACCAAACCATTGACTCCTGCTCCATTTCATTCATTAGTATCCAAGCTGGGCATGATTGATGTTCCTGCTCCAGCTTGTGGGGGGCTAACAAATTGTAAAGAAGATGAAAAAGGGTAGTGTTGTAAATTCCTTGTATTGTTATTTGGTTATTGTATTCAGTTAGTAATTTGTTATCTTGTTATATTTAGTTCAGTTTAGTTTCCTGTTTGGTTCAGCTTGTATTGATTATTTGTCCTATATAAGGACCACTTGTACAGGGAGAAAAGATATAGAATATATTTTCTTTTCTTCAGTTTCAATATATGAGATTTTGTTCTCTGCCTCACTTTGCCTTTCTCTTTCTTCTCATTCTCATTCACTTTCCCTTTTTCCCTTTCCCGCCCTTCGACACACACTTGCTCTCTTCAACGAATCGCTGGCAGATTTATCATCTATCGGTTTAATTAACAATATCTTTATGCGTCAGGGTATAGTGAAGGCAATAGGGATATATAATATATTATGTAAAGAGAAATTTTCAGAGCACTTGGTTAATCAATCACTCTAATATATGGCTTGCATATGAAACCAGTACTTTTTCCCTCAACGCCATTCGAACACTTGATATGTGAGAATATTCTATTCCTCTCAGCCAACATGACACTTGAGTGTTGGCTGAAACCAATTTAAGAATTGGTGTGATGGTTTCTATATTTCTCTCAACAAATCATATCATTGATCACGTACGATTTAATTAACCAGTTAGACTAAACCTTATTTCGCATGATGGATGGCATGCGAATATGGAAAATAATGTTCACAGGCTTCGTACTTATCTTTTACTCTCTCAACCCGCAAATTTCAATGGTGATCTTCTTGATCACTAAATAGTAAATAGAGAGACGAATTAATCTGATCAAGAAATAAAATTTGTACTTGTTCTTTTGCTGTTACTAACACCGTTAGCCTGTTTGGCATAACGTTCAACGCTCAAAAAAGTCCAGTGGAAGTTCAGCGGAGGAGAAAGTCACATTTATTAGCGTTTGGGATAGCATCACATCTGATGGGCTTCTATCCTAAAAGCAGCTTCAAAACAAAAGCCACATATAGTTGCTTCATATGGCATCATGACAGAAAATATGAAATGTTATTTAAAATTTTACCTTACTGTCCTTCACATTTCTCGCCTCTGGTTGGACCATTGCACAGTCTTTCCAGCAAGAACTCTCAGAAATGTATATGAATGAGAGAGATCGGAGACCGATGACGAAGAAGAAGGAAGAGATTTTTTTTTTTTTTAAATATCTTGAGCGCTATGTGAGACGGAGAAATTGATGATGGAAGCAAGCTCTAATTTGTATACGAATGATGAATCGGGGAAAGTTGAGATCGAAGCAGAGCTCCTTTGGCTAAGAGGAATCGGGGTTCGACTGAGAATAAAGGGGAAATAATGGAAGAGAGAGAATAAAAAGGGGAAAGTTGAGAAATAATGGCTGAGAGAGAAATAATGAAATATATCATTTTCTATATTTTTTTGCATATTTTTATTATGATGAATCTGGGATTAACGTTCAAGCAATATATATATATATATATATATATATATTACTATTAGAATGTAAAAAAGTCTTACATTGATTAATTAAATAAGATATTAAAGGTGTATAAGGTAAAAATGGTATATAATATTGTAATCATTTCAAAGGGTCCACGTAATCATCAAACCCTAGGATTGAAATGACTCATATATATAATATCATCTCCATTGATGGTCTTCCTCTTCTATTTTATTTCACTCCTAAAAATCTTATACAGACAGTAATTAACAAAAACTTCCAAATGAGGTAGAAAGATTCAATCTTTCCAAACAGCCAAATAACAGCTACCAAGCAACCTCATAATCCAAGAAGAGATAGCTATTTGCTTTATGGATCTGATAATATTAGGGGAAGGGAGTTCGGGCTTCCAGAAAATTGCCAATTAAGGATTTCAAAGAAGGGTGAAAAGTTAGATATTTACATGAGAGAGGTCTATAAAGTGTCCATAGTTTATGAGCTTTTCCAATTTCATTTTTAAACTTACATGTAGTATCAAATTAGCATAGCTTCAATTCAAACAGGTTCTATTCTCTCAAATTTGGCCTTTGTAGACAATCAGATATCGACAGACTAAGGTTGAGAGGATTTCCAGTTTTTGAACTCAACTTGCTTTCAGGTCGTATTGCAATTATCTTTCCCTCCCTCTACAATTATCTCCACTTAATTAAGTAAATTGTATTAAAGCAGGAAGAAAAGTATGTTATAAAACAAACCTGACAACTTTAAGCATGGAACAATCTGCCTGTAACGTGCAAGTACATCCTCAAAACCATGACAATAACGATCGCCAGGATAAAAGCTGAACACATACTGGTCATGTGTAGATACAAAAGCATATATTGAAATCAATGGATATGATGGTGAACATATATCTTTTTTCTCTCTCAAAAATAAAATTATGATCAGCCACTCACCATCACCAAATCCAAAACACAGTATGAGATTCTCTTCATCAAAAGAAGACAAAGTACGGCCAATGATAGAGATTGCTTGCTCATATGGATTGGGAGTGTTTCCAAGAGAATGAAGGCTTTTCCGGTTAAACGAGTACTTGCCTACAATTATCAAGAGGTGGCTTCTCTGCATTCATTGTAGGTAAATGGATGTACATTAATAAGTTCTTATTTAAAATGAATAACCTGTCCACTCATTGCTTTTGGTGAAGTCAATGCAAGTATCAAATTTGAATAAGATTCCAAGCCAGCTTCTCTTAAAGCAGATAAAACCTGAAATGAGTGTCATGTCCTTAAGTAGCACGAAGGTTTAACAGAAACTATAATTAAAATGCTAAGGATATTCAAAAAAATATGAGCTTATATAGTAGTACACTACCAATTGTTTTCTTTCAAATCGAACCGACCTAAAAGTGATATGATATATAAGTTATTCAACTGTGTTTGAACCAAGATAAACTTCTCCATGGGGAGTCATCTTTTTTGCTTCTCAAGTAAGCTGTAGCATCCATCCTATTTAATACTCACAATTATAAGTTTCAATACCTATTACTAAGTCCATAGTTTTCTCATCAAGAAGCACTGCAAGGATTTCCTAACTTGCTATCTAGTTAACTGATTGATCCACAGGTTCCTTTTATATATATACACAGAAAAAAGTTTCCAAGTAGCCAAAATTAATACTGGTTATCTTCCTTGAGTCAGTGAGCAAATGTAACGGCAAAAACCTCATCTAATGAACCGAAGTTGTCAGCTATGTATGTGGGTTGGTGCTTATGTCGATGTTTGCACTGACTCTGCATTACCCATAGCAAAAGCCTTGTTATAACAAATAATGGGACGGGGAAAATAATAAACGAAGACGTGCAGAATTATGAAAATAATAACTGTAGCGAATCTAAACTTATTTAGGGGCCACAACACCTTTGCTACAGGAGATTAAAGCTTTGTTATCACAGAAAATACTTATCCTTTTATCATCGATCGTTACGTTAAGTAGCAGGGTAAGTTTAAATTTTTAAAATTATTTGTTTGCGGTAATAAATTCCAGTCAGAATTGGAGGAAAAAGAGTAGTAATATAATTAAGAAGTTAAACCGTAATGAGAAAGAAAAATAATACACTCAAATCATGCACAGGTTAAAATATTGCTTGAACAAATTAGTGCATATTCTTAATTAAGGTAAACAATGAATAGATCAAGCCTTGAACTGTCATCCAATCATTGATTTCATTGAGAAATGTTGTGTCTTTTTGGATTGACGGTAGAAACTGTTTTCTTAACGTGATTTACAGTATACGAAGTAAGTATGTAAGAGGAGTATTGTCTCGACTTATATGAACGTGCTTCTATAATAATACCAACTCAAACATATTCAAATGATTGCGTAGGTAATTTGGTATAATGACGACGGATACGGACATCTGTATAGAAAGTCTCCTATTTGAACGAGTTCAACAAGTTACAAATTCAAAAAATATTATTATATTGTTTTGATCTAAATTATTGAATGAACTATAAGTGAAATTTGTAAAATCGTGTCTTTTTTTCCAAAAAAAATACAATTTTGTCGGATGTATAATATTAAATTAAAAGATACCTATTAAAAAAAATGAAAAAGTAACAATATGGAATCATTGGCTGTCATTTAAGTTGTTTATATTCAAATGAAAAAAATAAGTATAATATTAAAAAATATTTTAAAAATATATATAATGAATGTATAAATTTAAATATAAATTCCTCGCAAAACATTTTTTTCATGATTTCTTTTCGTGGACCAATGGCGTGTATGTTTTTCTAGAAGCCATCAGTCAAACGGGAATATTAGTCAAAGGCTTTAGAATACCCAAAAAAAAAAAAACAAGAAGGATTTAGAATTTATTGGCCTGAATTCAACATAATATTCTAAAATGGACTTTTCGGGCTAGAAAGTAGAAACACAGTTATTCCGGTCAAAATTGGAAACCGATCCTAGTTTCTAAGAGAGGGCCGGCAATTTCTCATTTTATGTTTGCCGATGATGTACTTTTTTTTGGAGAAGCTACGGAAAATCAGGCCAAGTGTATGCTATCCTATTTGAATAAGTTATGCAGAATGTCGGGTGAGAAAGTTAGTATTGATAAATCCTCTATCTTCTTTTCACTCAAAGTTCCAAGTCATGATAAACAGTGTATTGCTGTCTTATCGAGCATGTGAGTTACAACGGAAATTGGAAGATATTTAGGTTTTCCCTTATCTAGGAAAAAGAAACCGACAAATACTTTCCATTATATAATTGATAGGGTTAGATTTAAGCTATCCTTCTGGAAGGAAAAATGTTTATCTACGGCAGGTAGGATCACTCTTGCAAAGTCTGTTATTTTGGCAATACCGTTGTACCCTATGCAGGTTGCTAAAATTCCTTTGTCTATTTGCCATGAGGTGGAGAGGATCCAAAAGAATTTTATTTGGGGTTATTCTGAATCCCCTGGTGGTTACCATCCTATAGGGTGGAAGCAAATACTATGTCCAAAATTCCAAGGAGGACTTGGACTTCGGAGGTTGTCTTCTTTAAATGATGCATGTGGGGCCAAGCTAGCATGGAAGCTTATTATTAATGGGTCAAATGGTTTATGGGCTAATGTATTGTTCCGTAAATATATGTTACAAGAGGAAGATAACCTGTTGTGCCTACAAAAAGCTGATTCCTTACTTTGGCGCTTTATAGTGCAGCAAAGGGATGTGTGGAAAAAGGGTTTAAATGGAATGTTCGTAATGGGAGAAGTGTGAAGTTCTTTTGTGATAAGTGGCTGCTCGAGGATCTACCATTGAAGGATCTATGCCTTCGGGTTCTTTATGAGGAAGAGGAACTAAGTACTGTTGCTGACTGGGGTTCTTATGGCTGCTGGAATTTTTCTAAATTAGCTTCAATCCTACTAGTATCTGCTTTACAGAAGCTAATTTCTATTATGCCTCCTATTCTAGATGCAAGGGAAGATGTTTTATCTTGGCAAGGAACGAATAATGGTATTTTTACTGTGAAGAGCGCTTATAATCAGCTGGAAAATATCTTGGGGAATGAAAATGATCCCCTTTTTAAATGTATATGGCAATGGAAGGGAGTTGAGCGTATTCATGTATTCATGTGGATTACATTCAATGATCGACTTCCCACAAATCGTTGGAGAAGTTTATGGTCTCAGGCTTCGTCTCTATGCTGTGATGCTGAGGTTGAAACCGTTATTCACATTCTTAGGGATTGTAAGTTTGCACGAGAGATGTGGTCTTATCTTCTGCATCATAGTTACTTAACTCCTTTCTTTTCAGCCTTTTTAAAAGACTGGGGGAAATTGAATTTAAAGAGAGACCTTGGAATGGTTAGGGATGGTAATTGGCATTTAATATGGGGAGTAGCCATCTGGAACTTGTGGAAGTGGAGGAATAAGGTTGTGCTCCAAGATGATTTTAGCATCCCTATTCTACCTGCTGTTGTTATATTATGGAATCTTGGAAGAAGTTTTGTCTGATACAAACTCCTATTTTTGTGCTCGGCCCTGTATCATTGGCTGATTTGCGTTGGGTTCCTCCGGACAGGGATTGGATTAAAGTTAACGTGGACGGGGCGGTTACTAGGAGTATGGGGCATGCTAGTTGTAGAGGAGTTCTTCGAAATCAAGAGGGACTCTGGGTTGCTGATTTCTCTTATTTTCTTGGTAATTGTAGCGTGTTGGAGGCGGAGGAATGGGCTATTTTCAAAGGGCTTAGTTTAGTTTAGCTTGGGACCTTGGCTTTCGTAAAGTGATAGTTGAATCGGATTCTAAGGAACTCATTGATTTGTTATCAGACCCTCTTCTGGAGGTGAGGGGGAATCCACTTCTCTGGAGGATAAAAGAACTTACGCAAAGTAGCTGGGAGCTGAGAATTGCGAATATTCCGAGAATGATGAACAAAGTTGCAGATGCGCTGGCAAAGAAGGGCATTTCTGCTTCTGTCTTTTTGGACACGTGTTTGGGTTTTTTAAAAACCTTGGTTACACAGGAAAGTTTGGGATTTAATTCCCCGTTGTAGTGCTATTAGTTTTATTTTGATTATGTCATTTGTATAAAAAAAAAAAAGGAGATGGGCCGAACGTCTAGATCTAGGCCGAGTCAGGAAGGAAGAAGACAAATAAATACCCTATGAACTTTCAAAACTTAAAAAAGTCTATTAACACTTGTAAAAGATAGGAATATGAAATAAAAGTTTGAGTGAAAATACTTAAATGCCTTGCTCTTTCGTTTTTTTATTTCTCACTTTTTTCTATCCCTTCTTTCTCTTCACTTCCTTCCCCACCAACATCCACCTCCACCACCCACCTCTAATGCACTTTCTTCTCTATCCTCTTTCTCTCCATTTCCTTCCCCACTGGCATCCACCTCCACCACTCTACCTCTCCCTCCGACATCCGATAGTCAGATTTATGAGCCCAAAGAATGAGTCTTTCACCTTCTATACTTTTCGCAGCAGAAGTAGAAGACAAAGCATAAAGATACAAAGCCTAGGATTGACTTGGTGTAGGAGGCATTAGAACTATACACACTTGGTGGGGTGGAAGAGGCTGAGGAGCCGCCGTCGCCTCCGATGATTTTCTCGAGCAACTCTCCTGCCTTTGAAACTACAGAGGCCACTAACTTGACAAGGCCTTTAAAAATATGCGCCTTGATCTTATTGCTGCCCTATATGTCTCTTAAACCAAGTCGATCCTTGATCTTATTGAAACGAATAGGAATTTCAAAATCCTATGTGCCGCAACAAGTTCAACTCATCTTATTGAAAAGCCAGAGCCTTGATCTTATTGCCGCCATATATAGTTCTGGCTTTTCAAAATCTGTGTTGAACTTTGGGTAAGAAGAAGAAGAAGGAACAAGTGTGGGTTCAATTTGGTTGCTTTCTAGTGTAGGTTTGAAGTATGATCTCGTTTGATCTAGTGTGGGTTCGATTTCTTTCTTATTTCTTTCGGTTCAATTTTGACACATATTGTTTAAATATTGGCTTGTAAGGTTGGATTTTTGTTTCGATCGATTTATTGTTTTTATATCTAAAACAATGGTTTGATTTTTGCTTCAAATGAAATACCCATTTATGGCAGCCTACTGATGAGCTCTAGCGGCCGAGCGTTGGCGGATCTCCAGCAAGGTGCCCTTTTCTATTTTTATTTAAAAAAATTGAAGGATATTATGGTAAAATCATCACCACTTTAAAATCTCAATTTGATCCATCTCTTATCACCTCTATATCCTTATTTAATAGACTTTTCTATGTTTTGGAAATTCATATGGTATTTATATGCTCCTCTCATCCTAAATATAAGACATAGTTTATAGTATAAATTACACTACAAATTATGTTTTATATTAAGGTTCGGAGGTAATATATTTTTCTGCTAAATTTTATTGTCTTTTTTCTGCAGCACGTCAGCCATCCTCCTCGAGTTGTAGCCTTCTTTTCTGACCTGAAAAGTGAATAGTAACAATCTTGCATCAATGTTAGTGTTCCTTTTTTTTTTTTTTGTTGTTGCTAGGCATCAATGTTTATATGTTGATAGTAACAGAAGTATAAAATATAAAATAAATAACAAATTATGCTATTCATAAACCATTAACGATCTTTGAGCGAAAAAAAAAACCATTAACGATGCAACTTCTGTCAGGCTCCTTTTTTATACATAAAAGTTTAGGTGAGTTGAGTTCTGGGAATTTATTAGGGTCAGGGCATAACTCTGAACTCAAAGAACGTTTACAGAGATACTTATAGATCATATACCAAAAAGGTCTTCACATCAGTGTGATTTGAACTCACAACCTTATGGTTTTAAACAGTGGTGGAACCAGGACATTTTTTTAGCCTGGGCCAAAAAAAAAAAAAACATTTTGATGGTACAAAACTGATCTAACTTATCAAGAAAAAAACATTTTGTTGAGTTTATTATTTATTACTATTCATTTTTCTATTCAAGTTGCTAATGTGGTATGCTTCATTTTTCTAAACAGAGCAAACAATTCATTTTTTTTGGGGACATATTATATGTAAAATCGATTAACACTTAATAGCATTATATTAGATTATATGTTTCTCACTCAACTATCAATAAAAAAATGGCTTATGGATTTTGTCTTTATTTCCCTTGCGGCTATGCCCATATCTAATAGATGTCTCTAGTGGATTAGAAATGGCTTCTCGCTTTCTGATGAAATCAATAGCCTGGTTTTCTAAAACTCAAAACAGTTTGCCATTTTTCTAAGAATTCTTTGTGAAGTTCCCATTATATTTTTCCTAAATATACAATCTCCTTCTTCTTGTGCTATATGCTTCTTGCTATCAAATAATCCTCACAAATCCACAACAGAAAACTAACATAACTCAATAAAAAACAGGAGAAACGATACAGAAAAGTAGAAGCAAATATCTCACAGGACCCATAATTAATTGATAGTAGAAGATGGCTGAAACTTTGACAAGAGACAAACTAAAAATGAGATAAAATTGAAATAAAACATGAAAAGGGAACAAAAAGGACAGATATGCTTCCGTGCTGGTGTTATGAAGCAAAAGGGGTATATCTATCTATCACAAGAACAGAAACTAAAAAAGGAAATTAAGGGGGCAATTCGATGACAGCAAATCGGCCAGGACGCTAACTCAGAAAGACTAGAAGAGAAAATTTAGATCCATCGTTTTCCATAATTTTGGGGAACAAACAGTTTAAAAGTCCCTTCAATTCATCCAGAGACATAGGTTGAGAGATATAGAGTAGGGAGGGACCTGAGATCTGATTGGGGGATTGAGCTCGGAAGAGAAGAGATAACTGTGCAAGTCATCGAGGGTGAGATTATGCCTCGTGAATTTGGTAATGTGGTGCCGCTTCTGCAACACCTGTTCCACAATCTGCCGCGCGTCGATATCATCGCCACTCTCGCCATATCAGGAAATTTATGAAGGAACATAGTATTAGAGTTTTTTTTTTTAAAAAAAAAAAATGGTATATTAATTAATTTAAGAGTAAATACCCTTTTCAGTCCTTGGAAAAAAACACGGGCCCCTTTTTGGTCCCTGGAAAAAAAAAGGGTCATTTTTCGTCCTTTTTAGGGACTAAAAAAGACTTTTTGGGAATTTGTGAGGGATTAAAATGTCCACAAAAAAGATCAAAAATGACTAAAAGGGACCTTATTCGTCATTTTTATGGACTAAAAAATACTTTTTTTTTCCAGGGACCAAAAAGGGGTCCGTGTTTTTTTCCAGGGACCGAAAAGGGTATTTACTCTTAATTTAACTAACTTTCTTAATCTAATTAAATTAATTAAACGTGTGTCTTACATTAAGGGATAGTCAAAATTAACCAGCATATCTATCTCCTCCTGCTCACGTACTACCAGGGGCGGAGCCAGGAATTTTAAGGACGGGGTGAAAATAAAAAATGTTATATCATAAATAAAGTACTTGAAATACAATACAAGCCTAATATATAAAAAATTAAAAGAAATTTATCACATAATAGCTCCACTTGCATTGGGTTTAGGCGCCCTAATCTACCAAGAATGGACTATGGTTCCAACAAATTACTCCCTCCGATCCATAATATAAGAAATATTTAGGGAGTTAATTTTTGTCTTAAATATAAGACATAGTTTTCATATTAATTAACAATAATCAAGGAAGACGGTGAATGAAAAAATTAGGGAAGATGATGACTAGGGTATTTTAGAAAATATATGTCAAATTAACTTACTTAACCAACTTCCTTAATCTATCTAAATTAGGTAAATATATCTTATATTTAAAACCAAAGGAGTATTAACTAGATTTTTAAAAGACAAATGATAAAAGACAATAGAATCAAACAGGCTTAGCTTATTAAGCTTGTATATACATGTAGATATCTCCTTATATTTTATTAAGGTATGACAATTTCAAACTCAAAAGTTAAGGACCAAACGCAAGCAAGATTATATGAAACTACTATATATTGAGATAAAAAAATAAGCAAGTTATATATAATAAGTTTCTCTTGTATATAGTCGAAATATTAAAGCAAACCACAGACAAAGAAAAAAACCTCCTTATTTACATATATACATATATATATACATATACATACATACATACATAATTTTTTTTTTTAAAAAAAAATATTAGGGGGGCGGGGGCCACCCCTAACCCCCTAAATCCGCCTTTGCGTACTACGCCAAACATAAAAACACTTCCGTTGAGAAGAAGACACACATCTCGGGCTCATTTCACCAGATTCCTCTCCAATTTGCTTTTACTTCAAACCTCAGCATTTTTTTCATCATACAATAAATACATAATAATGTAATTTTATATAATTTTTATATCGATATTGATTATGTTCGTGTATAGTTCCTCTATTGCTCCTTAACTTTAAGTAAAGATCTTTATTAACACTACATCTTAAGGACAAGAAGCAGTATAAGATTGAGAAAATTGTATTTAGGCCTCAAACAAAATTTAAAAAAAAAATGAAAAAGTGGTCCATGGAAATCTCAAAATTACATTTAAGTCATGGGGACTTTTTTTATAATAAATTCCAATTCAACCATCAAGTCAAGGTGCGGTCTATAGACAAGTTGAAGTGTGGTCCACTGACAAGTCTATAAACATCTATTGACAAGTAGACAATTAGAATTTATTGCGAAAAACTCTAACGGGACTTAAAAATGAAATTTTGAGATTTTCAGAAACCATTTTTTTTCCTGTTGTTTAAGTCCTAAATGCAATCTGTTATGGATTCAAATAATGGGCCTACCAGAGGAAGGCCCAATAGAAGGACTCCTGGCGGGAAGCCTCCCACAAGTCAGGCGCTCCGTCAGCCACCTTACAATGTGCCGAGACTCCAGCAATCGTGCAGAATGGAAAGGCGCACGATCGTAATGAAGGAGGCACGATCACGGTGGAAGGACTCAAGGTAAACAAAACCCTAGGTAACCTCTATATATAGGAGGTTACCTCCCGTATGTCCTCACGCCGAACATTACATTCTTATAGTTACGCTCCACCGTGCACACACATCACCCTCAGCGAAAGCCACCCCGTGTAGCACAAATGATCCACCGGCGGCCGCCGCTATCTCCCCATAGATACCAGTGGACGCTACCTTTGATCCAATATCAATTATACCTAGCCCCAAAGGCTAGACACTTGTGTTCTACCACAGAACATTGGCGCCGACCGTGGGGATCGTCAACAACTCGATTCCTAAAATAAGAAAGCTATTCGTAACCACTGAATATGGCCGCCAGCACTAGAAGTCGCACCAATGCAACGCGACCACCGCTGCCGCCACTAGATGAACCACAAGAACCTTCTAACCCGGACGGTTTCGCGACATTCGAATTCGGTAGACCGGAGCGAGATGGTGGGAAGAAACCGATCGATATCGAGACAGAGGACACCGCCAATTCTCCCCATCCAAATCGGGAATTGCACCTGGCACGTCAAGGAATTCAAGTGGAGGGTTTTCCTCATCCTTCTCGAGAATTCCGGATGGAGCATCCCGACTTACGCTTTGCTCCATAATACGATAGGATCGTTGATCCGGCGTATAGATGGCATGGAATACCGACATGAGCGGCAAAAAGACGAGAACACTCGGATTATTCGAGAAGAATTGGAACGTCAAAATATGTTGTGGAGGCAGGAGGAGCGAGAGAAGAGGCCTCATGAGACGAGAGAAAGACAACTCCGGAGTGAAGGTCGAATGGTGAAAGCTCGAACCGGATCGGCTGGGTCGATTTTGTGCGATCAACCAGGATGAAAATCGGAGAGAGAGCACGTCATGATTGGTGAACAAAAAGACCGGGAGAAGGAAGCCGGTCCACAAGATCCGGCATGAAACGGTTAAAAGCACGGACACCGTGGCTAAGAGCCGGTCGCCAAGGAACGTATCGACAAGGAACAAGCATGTTGCATCCCCGCCTCCCAAAAGACGTTGGGCGAGGCGGATG
The DNA here is from genome assembly GCA_025563575.1 of Acacia pycnantha. NCBI lineage: Eukaryota > Viridiplantae > Streptophyta > Magnoliopsida > Fabales > Fabaceae > Acacia > Acacia pycnantha. The sequence goes on along the minus strand of JAMWYP010000037.1, from coordinate 3,304,874 downwards.
AAGATAGAATTTTGGGTCGGTTCACGGATAAAGTTATGGCGGCAAGATATCCTAAGGGATTGAATTCGAGGGAGTTACCCAAGTATGATGGAACCCGGGACCCTTGATACACCCGAACAACTTCAAAATGGAGATTATGGTCAAGGGATAAACGGAGACGTGGTACCCAGACTTTTGCGAGAACGTTCGGGGAGCGGCGCAATTATGGTTTCATTCGTTGCCATATTTGTCTATCCCAAACATGAAGACTTTGGAACAAAAGTTTCTGACGCATTTCGCAACCAGTAGGCGGCAGCCGAAAATAGAGTTCCAATTGGCTCAAGTTAGGCAAGGATCGGGAGAAGCCTTGAGCAAATACCTTGATCGCTTCAACAATGTAGCATTGCAGATTCGGGACTCAAGGAAGAGGTAAACTTGCATTGTATAATAGCTGGATTGGATGTCTCATCCCTGGCTAAAGAAGTCTATCATGAAACGGCGCCTACATCCTTGGCCGACTTTCATGATAGGTCTCAGCAATATCTTGATTTAGAGCAAATGGAGAGGGCGGGCAACGCCGGAAAAGAAAAGGCAAAGAGCCCACCGCGCCGAGAGAGGGAAAACCGGGAAAGAAATCACCAAGATGCTTACAGGAAGACTCCGCGTAGCCTAGAAACCGGTGGTAAAACCCGGGAACCCAGGTTTGACAGATATACACCGTTAAAAATCTCCCAGGCAAAACTATGGAAAGAAGTCGGTGCGACCGAAATGAAGAAGGTGGAAAGACCTCGGGCTCTCGGTAAGAGAGCAACGGCTGACAAAACCAGGTTTTGTGAATTTCATGATCAGCATGGTCACACGACAGAACAGTGTTGGGACTTGAAGAATACGGTGGAGAAGTTCATCCGTGAGGGGAAACTCCAAAGATACGTGATTCAGACCCAAGGAAAGCAGGGCGGAAAGAGACATGTGGAAGACCGGAGTAGGAGTCCACAGCTTGACAAGAGGAAAAAGGAGCAAAAGATGCTCCAACATTTAAAAAGGACTTGAACAAGCCCGAATCTCCTGTGTTATGTTTCACGGACGAGGATTTGAAAGACGTTGCCCCGGGGCATCATGACGGGTTGGTGATAACGGGAACACTGGTAAATTGCCGCGTAAAAAAGATCTTCGTGGATAATGGAAGTGCCGTGGACATCATCCTCTGGGATGCGTTCAAGAGAATGAATTTTGATTCCGACGTGTTAAAACCATGCAGGACCATGTTAACCGGGTTCAATGGTCAGGACACTCGTCCAAAAGGGTACGTAGATCTTAAACTGACCTGGGGGATAGGAATGCTTTCAAGACAGAGAGAGTCCGATTTATAGTTGCAGACTTTCCTTCTTCTTACAACGTGATCCTGGGACGACCAACGATTCACAATTGGGATATGTTGGTATCGTCGAAGCACCAAAAGCTTAAGATGATTAGCAGGAAGAATAAAATCGTTACGGTAAAAGGAGACCAGAAAGAATCTCGTCAGTGTTACTTCAACACAGATTCAACCCGGCCAACGCACCTGGTCTCGGACACGCGTGGGAAGTCGGTAAATTTGGTCGAGTTGGATCTTCGCAAAGAGGAGAAAATGCAAAAGACGGAACCAACTGGAGAGCTGGAGGATTTCCTTCTTGGTACAGAGCCTGGTCAAATCACTAAAATTGGCAAGGCTTTGGATCCCGAGATGAGAGAAGAGCTCGAAACACTCCTCAGGGACAATAGAGACGTATTCGCATGGCAACCTTCGGAGATACCCGGGATCGATCCAGATTTTTGTTGTCATGAGCTAGCAATCCGACCGGGATCTACCCCGGTGTCCCAAGACTCCTTTCCGATGCCTAATATTGACCAGTTAGTGGACGCTTCTTCCGGTTTTCGGTTACTATCATTTATGGACGCATACTCCGGTATAATCAGATTGCTATGCACCCAGAGGACCAGCGAAGACGGCATTCATCACCGAGAAGGCGAATTATCAGTTACAACGTGATGCCTTTCGGATTAAAAAATGCAGGAGCCACATATCAGAGAATGATGAACCGAGTTTTTAAAGATCAGATTGGTCGGAACGTGGAAGTATATATTGACGACATGATTGTCAAATCCTTGAGTGAGGCCAACCACATTGATGATTTGCGGCAGACATTCGACAAGCTCAGAAGATATAGGATTCGCCTCAATCCGGCGAAGTGCGCTTTCGGAGTACCGTCAGGAAAGTTCCTAGGATTCTTGCTGACAAACAGAGGCATAGAGGTTAACCCTGACAAATGCCAAGCAGTTTTAGACATGCAGCCCCCGCGGAACAAAAAGGAAGTTCAACAGCTGACTGGACGATTGGCTGCACTGACCCGTTTCTTGCCTAAATCCGCGGAGAGCTCTCTTCCGTTCTTTAAATTGTTGAAAAAGGAAGCATCCGGGGATGGACGGCTGAATGCGAAGCAGCTTTTGGCAAAATCAAGCGGTGTTTGTCCGCACCTCCGATCGACCGCACCCGGGTAGGAGAAAGCTTAATCCTGTACTTATCAGTAGGGAACGAGGCTGTAAGCGCCGCGCTGGTTAGGGAAACAACGGAAGGCCAGAGTCCTATATACTTTGTAGGTAGAGCTTTGCAAGGCTCAGAGCTGCGGTATCAGAAGGTAGAGAAAATGGCATTTGCGTTACTGATAGCAGCAAGGCGGCTTCGACCGTACTTCCAGAGCCATCCTGCGGTAGCCTCGCAAATCAATGGGACCTACCAGCGAAAGGACCGTTGATGATCAAATACAGGAAAGGTAAAGGAGGTTATTACGGAGTTTGACGAGGTCACAATAGCACACATTCCAAGAGGAGATAATGTTAGGGCCGATGTTTTATCCAAATTGGCAAGCACCAAGAGCCACGGAAGTCATCGCACCATTGTACAACAAAATCTTCGAGAACCTAGTTGCGTGATGCTTATTTCGTATAGTGACGATTGGAGGAAACCCATTGTAGATTACATTGAGAGAGGAATTCTGCCGGACGAGTCATTAGAGGCGAAAAACTCATGAGATCGGCGGCCTCGTATACACTTGTTAATGACCGGTTGTATCGAAAAGGAATGCATTCTCCAATGATGAAATGCTTGGCGGCAAATGAGGCCCGATGTCTTCTTTGGAAATTCATGAAGGAATAAATGGTCACCACATGGGGCTAAGGCTTTGGCCAGGAAGGCAAGACGGCCGGTTACTTTTGGCCCACCTTAGCGGCCGATGCTAAGACTCATGTCCAAAAATGCGACAGCTTGTCAAAGGCATGCTAGCACTATCGATCACCTCCGGCCACTCTTCAAACAATCTCGCGCCATGGCCGTTTTCAAATGGGGAATGGATCTCCTAGGACCATTCAAACGGGCTGCCGGACAGTTACGATGGCTCATCGTGGCGGTTGATTACTTCACAAAGTGGATTGAAGTGGAACCTGTCGCCACAATCACGTCGAGCAGGGTGCAAAAGTTCTTACAGAAGAACATCATAGCGCGTTTTGGCATCCCACCAAATCGTTACTGACAACGGAACACGCTTTATTGATAAAAGCTTTCGAAAGTTGGTAGCTGATTTCAATATTAAGCATCACTTCGCATCAGTAGAACATCCACAATCTAATGGGCAAGCAGAGGCTGCTAATAAGATCATTGTGGATGGGCTAAGAAAGCGGGTGGAAGATGCCACATCTAGCTGGGTGGACCGCTTGCCTTATACCTTATGGGGATATCGAACGAGTGTCCAGACATCAACCGGTGAAACGCCTTTCAAGCTGACGTATGGGTGCGAAGCCATGATTCCGGTTGAGATTGGAGAATCATCTTGGAGGCGAGTCACGATTGCAAAATGAAGAAGAAAACGGTAATGCGATTGCCGTCGAGCTAGATCTGATAGACGAAGTTCGAACTGCGGCGCATTGCCGAGATTTAGCAGCCAAGCAACTAATATCAACACGTTACAACCAGAAGGTTCGACCTCGGGCTTTTGACAAAGGGAGCCTCGTACTTCGAAGGGCAGACATTGGCAATAAGAATGCTGCTGAAGGAAAGCTAGCTCCTAACTGGGAAGGCCCATACCGAGTCACCGAGAACCTCGGTAAAGGCGCTTACAAGCTGGAAACGCCGCAAAGCAAGGCGATAAAGCGAACATGGAACGCGGATAAGTTGAAAGTTTATTATAGCCGAAACATTCGGATCGGATGTCGGCAAGCTTCGAAAGTGGCGTGTGTAGCTCTTTTCTTTTTAAACGTGTGGCGTTTTGTAAACGCGGATGGATGAATAAAGAATGACCGATCCCGTTTTTACGATAGAGTTGTCATCTGCTGTTTTGAAAAACATGTAGAAGCCAGGATACTGAAAAATCCGGCTTCCAAAATCATGTGCGATAAAAACATGTAGAAACCAGGATATTGAAAAATCCGGTTTCCAAAATCATGTACGATAAAAACATGTAGAAACCAGGATACTTAAAAATCCGGTTTCCAAAATCATGTACGATAAAAACATGTAGAAACCAGGATATTGAAAAATCCGGTTTCCAAAATCATGTACGATAAAAACATGTAGAAACCAGGATACTTAAAAATCCGGTTTCCAAAATCATGTACGATAAAAACATGTAGGAACCAGGATATTAAAAAATCCGGTTTCCAAAATCATGTATCATAAAAACATGTAGGAACCAGGATATAGAAAAATCCGGTTTCAAGAATCATGTACGATGAAACATGTAGAAACCAGGGTACTTAAAAATCCAGTTTCCAAAATCATGTGCGATAAAAACATGTAGAAGCCAGGGTACTTAAAAATCCGGCTTCCAAAATCATGTACGATGAAAACACGTCGAAACCGGGATGTTTAAGAATCCGGTTTCCAAAATCGTGTAAGTTGAAAACACGTAGAAGCCATGATGTTTAAGAATCCGGTTTCCAAAATCGTGTAAGTTGGAAACGTGTAAAAGCCGGGATAATAAAAAATCCGGTTTCCAACATTAAGCATACCGCTTTAATTCAAGAACACAAGCAATTACGGGTGAAAAGCGATAAAACTACAGTATGGTAGGTCGGGAGAAAAAGTAAGGATTTACATTGCAAAAAAAAACTGTCCGAGCGGTACACATAAAAGCCCTTGGTGTTTTACTAAAAGAAAAAGTGAGAAGCAGTTAAACCCGCGAATGTGTCGGGGAAGATGACTCGTCATCACTATCTTCGCCACCGGAGGAATCAACCTACCTTTGCCGCTAACATAAGCCCGAAGATGTAACCCGGCAGATTCGGATTGACAGTGGGATTGAGCACCGGATCCGAGCCACGGCATTTTCAAAAGATAAACGCCCGATTTGGCCGTATTTTGCAATCTTCATTCGTGCAAAGGCGCCTCGTCATCTTTTTCTTTAAGAACGCCGGCAAGGTGCTCATTGTCCGAGATCATCTTTTCTTTAAGAAGCATATCCTCCCGACAAATGTTTGATAGGCGGAGTACCTCGGCTTGGGCGTTGGCTAACTCAGTTTGCTTGGCATCTAATCCAAGCTGGGCCAATTTCAATTCAGCTTGAGTGTTGGCCAGATTGTTTTGTGAGAAAGACAAGTTGGTTTCAGCAATAGCAATATGTTCCACCGCGGTGACAAATCTTTTGTTAAGGGCAGCCAAGTCTTTACGCGCCTTCTCTTTCTCGGCCGGGTTATCTCCACCTCTGTTGGGCTGGTCCCTCTCGCAGAACCTTGGGTAGATCTGCGTTGCTTTTCAAATTGTGGTTCTCAGAAAGGAGTTCATTCTTTTCTTTCCTCTCAAGGTCGAGACTGCTGTTCAACGTGGAGATTTGCTGCTTCAAGTCGTTCACAGACCTTAGCCGAAGAGCGTTCTGAATCCTGAGAGCAAGATAAGGCCGAATTAAGGAAGCCGCCTTGTAGGCTTGTCGCTCCATCTCAATCCACCGGAGTTAGTTGAGCAGGCGGACGCATAAGGTCTCGAATAGCTCCGTTTACCCTCGACCAAAGTGCTCCTCCATTCATAGTATCATGGCCGTGAGGGATCGAGAAGGAGGATGGAACCGAGTTTGCGGATGAAGTAGGTACGGACCCGTGGTAGGAGTCTCTCTAATGGGCGAGGCCTCGGCAGAATAGAAGTAGGAACCTCTTTAACAGGTGAGGGCGGTGCAGGAATCACAATGGTTTCTTCTCCAACAACGTTTTTGCTTTTGGGCATCCGCCTCCTTTTTTCACCATGTTTTGGTCCACCTTTGGGCGCGGAACGCTTTCGGAGTTTTTTCACAATACCTGCCCCCTCTGGGATTGGAACTCCGCCACTCACGGTGGGCTCATCTGCTAATGAGGGGGCAAGTGCTTTAGCAGGGTTGATAGCCGCTTCCGCAGCGGCGCCCTCGTCAAAGGCTTCAAGAAACTCAGGTCTTCCCATCGGACGTCCTGCGTGGAAACAACAAACGATGTCAGTCGTGGTAATAATGGACAGTATATACGTCTGCAAAATTTTTTAATTGCACATAATCCCATACTCTTTGGTCCGCGTCGACGAACAAGGACGGTGGGAATGTGATCGGCAGGGTCCATCAAAGATTTAAGTGTGCCACACTTATCAGGGCGAAGGAACCACGGGCACTTAAAAGGGTGGGCTTCGACTTTTACGAACGCTTTTTTAAAGTTTTTCCAGGACTCGCAAAAGGGTTTGAAGAGCATATGTTCGCTTCTCCCGCGCAGCGAGGTCCACCCAAAAAAGGTCGTGGCAGGTGATCGAAACCCGCCGAGTTCCAATGGAGAATAGAAGGTCATAAATACCGGCACGGTGCAGCAAATATCCATTTCCGCGAGAGATTCTCAAAGGCTATGGCAAAAGCCCAACCATTGGGATGAAGTTGGGTGGGGGCTAGATGCAGGTGATTTAGTAGGCAAATTTGAAAGTCGATAAAGGAAATCTTACACCAAGTCGGACGAAAACATCTCGGTAGAAGAAAAAGAAATGGGGCACGTGAGGTTGGCTTTTCGGCCTGACGGTGGCAACCGACTCGGCATCCGAGAGGAAGCCTTATTGAGTACCCTTCGCCATCTCTCACGCCAAGTGAAGGAAAGGGGTGTTCTTCACCTCGGTCACCCTACAATGGACAACTTTCTTGGGAGAGTTGGGATTCCGGACTGACATGGAAGAACTGCAATCATCCACGGAAGGTGATGATTGCATCTGAGAAGACGATGCCATCTAAACCTAGATAATGCAAGGAAAGGGCAAGGTTAGCACACAAGCCACACTCGTAGGGGCCAATCATATCAAAAACAAGAGCAGTTTAAAGCTAGCCTGTGCACATTGCATCTTTCGGGAAATGCTATCAGTGGGATGAAGATTGGGTTATCAGCAAATACCTAGGATCAGAACAATTCTTGGGTTGGCAGAAGGAAAAATCGGGGACGTAACAACCAAATTAAAAACCTATCAATTGGACAAAGAAGATGGCAATCTAACAGGGAGTAAGGAGCAAAAACTACTCAGACGAACCAGATATGCCAAAAACTCAAATAAATATATCCAAGATAGCGACGCAAGGCTCGGAAAATTTTTCGCGTATATCAGACAAGCAGGGAACCAAAAGGATATAAAAGTTAAGGAAAATACGATCTTACCTGACTGAGGAATTCAGCGAAACAAAGACAAATACGACTAGGTTGCTTGAATTCAAAACGTCAAGAAGAGTGATGGCCACGCGCGAGAAGGCAGAGTCCAGAGGTTATGTGGATTTCTTTCTTTTGAATTCAAAACGTCAAGAAGAGTTATGGCCACGCGCGCAAAGGCAGAGTCCAGAGGTTATGTGGATTTCTCTCTTTTGAATTCAAAACGTCAAGAAGAGTGATGGCCACGCGCGAGGAGGCAGAGTCCAGATTTTGTATGAATTTCTCTCTGAAGCGACGTGCGCATTAATTCGGCTCGGTTTTCAAACGCCTATTGACAGCGCGCGAGTTTAGAGGCATGGTTACACGTTACAACGTGTCGGTTTGGCTGAAAGAAATATGTCTTTTCACATTCAACTAAGGCATTTCAATTAAAGTCCGCCAGCAATAGCAATTCGGTATGGGTCACAGCGGTTACGACCGGGATGATATAATCGAAGCAACAGGGCATTGCGATTTTCGGTGGACGAGAAAAACGTAAAGTCCAAACAGCCGAGTTAGTTAGGAAATTAAATGCGGAATATGGACATTTGCACAAGAGGAATTCAGCAACAGATACAAGTGGATAACAGGATAGCCTTTTATTGATGCTCAAACAGTAACATGGTTTTCTTACAAAGAAACAAGTTGGCTAGCTCATTTACAAAGACAATTACAACAACACAAGTACAACAAGTGGGCCAAGTTTGTAAAGGACATTTATGAACACACTAATTACAACAGCTTGATGGTGGCTAGCTATCCATCACGCCTTGAATGGGTTAGCTTGCGCCGGAGACTGCATTGTTATTAGGTGGAACCATCTTGTTGCCTGAAGTTCCCACCAAATATGCAGCAGACCCTAGGAATGCTTAGAGAAGTCCAGGGGAACTGCTAATCAGGCCTCGGGCCTCCCTTGATGGAGGGTAGATTCTGACTAGAAGATGCTCAAATACAGCTTCACCACCATGGAATATGCTTGAAGACCGGCAAACGCGTTTGAAACCAAGGTTGTAGTCCTTGGAGGGGCTTCCTTTCTTTTTCGATCGCCGTCTTTTTCCCCACATGACCTAAGAATGAAGGACGCTGAAGTTCTCACTGGTAAGCTCATCATTCTTAGCAGCATTTGTTAAGAAAGAAAAGGTGGGGCAGACCAATGGCACAAGAAGATGAGGAGTGATGAAATTATTTATAGCCCAGGGGGATCGCGAGGGTCAGGCAGCAGTTGGTGGAACGTTTAAGAGAGAGGACGTTTCAGTTCCCCATGACGTTTCACGATACGCCATACGCCAGGTGTCCCCATCCACCAAAAATTGGGGGACAGCGGCTGAATAGGAAATCCTCAAAAAGACAAAAGTCAATACAGTCCGGCGGGCAAAACGACAAAGTAGTAAAGCAAGTAAGCCATTGGTGAAAAGCAAACATGGCAGCGTTATTACAAAAACAACTAGGGCCGCGATAAAGAAACCCGGTAAAAGACAAAGCCCGAGACTAATCCCTGAGGTCCTGTAGATAAGGCAAGTCGGGAATTAGTTCTTGGAACTTAGCCAAAACCGAGATAGACACAACGGGTAGAGCCCGAGATAGAAAAATCTCAGCAGCTCAGAAACCCGAACTCCTGAGCTTGGGGGGCAAGCTGTTATGGATTCAAATAATGGGCCTACCGTGAGGAAGGCCCAATAGAAGGACTCCGGCGGAAGCCTCCCACAAGTCAGGCGCTCCGTCAGCCACCTCACAGTGTGCCGAGAATCCAGCAATCGTGCAGGAATGGAAATGCGCACGATCAGGGCTGGGAAGGAGGCACCATCACAGTGGAAGGACTCAAGGTAAACAAAACCCTAGGTAACCTCTATATATAGGAGGTTACCTCCCAGGTATGTTTTGAGGCTGAACATTACATTCTTATAGTTCTGTTCCACTGTGCACACACATCACCCTCAGGCGAAAGCCACCCCCGTGTAGCACAGTGATCCACCGGCAACCGCTGCTATCTCCCCCATAGATACCAGTGGACGCTACCTTTGATCCAATATCAATTATACCTAGCCCCAAAGGCTAGACACTTGTGTTCTACTACAGAACAGGTTCTTTTTTATATTATTGATATTGTTATTTTAGTATGGTTAGAAGTCATACACCTTTGATTTCTTACTCTAAAATTATATGACCAAAAGTCATATTGCTCTGATTTCCTATTATATGGCCAGAAGTGTGTATTCCTTTTATTCTTATTTTGATATTATATGATCAGAAGTCATATCACTTTAACTTCTTATTTTGATATAATATTGTCAAAGAAGTCATATTTCTTTGATTCAAAGTCATATTGCTTTAATTTCATATTCTGAATTATATGGCTAAGAATCATATTTCTTTTACTTTTATTTTGAGATTACATGGCCAGAAGTAATATAATTTTCATCTTCTATCTTATTGTATGACTGGAAGCCATATTCAACTTTCATTTATCTTGAAGATAAATGGCCAGAAGCCATATAGATTTAATTTCTCATAATGAGATTAAGTGACCTAAAGCCATGAGACTAATTGGCATGAAGCCATGAGAACTAAATGACCCAAAGCCTTTAAGTTTTAATGTTGTTGTAATCTCGTACTTTATGAATTGTTTATTGTCTTTACCAATTTCATTTTTTATCTTTTGTGTTTTTAAATTTCATATTTTATGAATTCCTTTTTATTGCATTATATTAAATATTATGAAATTTAAATTTGTGACCCTTGTCATTATCAGAGAAAACTACTTATCTTGAATGCTTGATCCATATTTTTTACGTCACCATTTGCATGAAGGCCTTAAAATACCCCTTGTTCTTTATAACAAATTAAAGGAATTGTATAATTATCAGAAGATGGTTGTTCTTCCAAACGCTCGTTACAAAAGGATATTTCCAATTTGCTCTTGCAGTATCAATATTGTGAAAGAGGTTTTGAGAAATATGATGAATTAATTTCTTGCCCACATGTGGCCAAACAAAGCAATGAGTTTTTGTTGCAAAAAATTATGAATCTCATCTAACAAACTCGACTCCATTCCTAGAAATGAATGAAGTAACAAATGAATCTAATTGTGGCATTGGATGTGAGTATAGACATGGCTACAACTTTAGGCGTGGCCATGGTTGTAATCATGATGGTTCAAAATTCCTACCTGAAGTGAATGAAGATTGATAAGAGCCACAAAAGGGAAACTAGCGGGCATAATAAAATGCTGAAAATCCATATTATTACTATGGTAGCAAAAGTCAATGGTCACGTACCTGTCGTACATTAAGACAAAAGAAAATGCTTGTATAGATTGAGATAAATCATTTTGATTAGGCTAGTAATTCTGGGTAAGGTGATATGGATATTACCCATTTGGATGTTGTTGATTTTTTAGCATAAATTGTCTCATATGTATTTCATATTTAATTTTGCTTTTAATCAAGAATGAGTTTTGTTGACATAAGTCCTGAAGATTTATGTCTCATTGATAATGTAACATCCCATACCATACTTAAAAATGATAAATATTTTTCTTCCTTGATAATGCAAGAGGTCAATATACAAACTATATTTGATAGTATAAATTTGATTTAAGGCTCTGGAAGAGCTAATATTTTGTTACTTGAAGGAACAAAATTACGCATTGATAATGTATTTTATTCTACCAAGTATAAAAGAAACTTGTTGAATTTCAAAGATATTCTCATAAATGGATATCGTATAGAAACAGGGATGGACTTTAGAAGAGATAAGGGGAGGCCATGGCCCCTAAAAAAAATTTGTTCAGCTTTTTTTTTTAAGATTTAATATAATATCATATATCTGAATATTTTAAAAATTTTATATAATCATAAAATTTTTAATTTGGCCCCCTCAAATATTTATCCTAAGGTCCGCCATTGTTTAGAAACAACTAAAAATAATCACAATTGAAACACATTCTATTGTAAATAAGAAGTTTATAACTAATAATGCAAACCAAAAAATTTCCAACACAAACCGACAGTTAGTCAATGTAAACTATAAGTTTACTAATGACTTAAATATTTGGCATGACTAGTTAGACCGTCCCGAGTCAATCATGATACGAAAAATAATTGAGAATTCATGTGGACATACTCTGAAGCGTAAACAAATACTACAATCCCATTATTTCTCATGTGCTACATACATGTTCCAAAGGAAAAATAGAAAGTGAATCTCTCACTTTTCTAAAACGAATACAGGGAGATATTTGTGGGCAAATAAACCTACCATGCAGACCATTTAGTTACCATATGGTTTTAATTGATGCATCAACTAAATGATCGCATGTTTGCTTATTATCTTATCGCAGCTTGAAGTTTGTGAGATTGCTTGTTCATTTGATTAGATTTAGTGCGTGTTATTATGATTATCCTATCAAGAAAATATGTCTTGATAATGCTAGTGAATTAACTTCGCAAGCTTTTAGTGAAATAACATTTGAGAGTTGATCTTAATCCTAAGTATAGGACAAAGTTATAATTTTTATCAATTTCTTCTCAAAATATCCTTATTGATACTTTCTTAATAATAATAATTAAAGACAATGATAATTTAATAATACACATATATATTCTAGAAAGTGAGTTATGCTTGCAACTCATTAATGACATATATACCTCAATTCTACTGTTTTTTAATAAAATAATTTTAAGAAATTTTGTCATATTTAATATGATATCACTATTAAATTACATTTTCAACCTCAAGAGTAGATCGAAAGTTGTTGAGGGAGATCGATAATGCCGGACTGTGTGAGAACATGGAAAAATCGTGTGTATGTGGGGTAAGAAAGGTCCGACAAAAAATAGAGAATCTGAGTAACTAAATGCTATTTTAAATTTTAAATAAGTGTATTTTAGAAAAACAAATATAATTAACTAATTTAACTATTATCTTACTCTCTCCAAAATTAAATTGTGACGGAGTATCTTATAAGAGTTTTAGATGTGACTTATCCTATAGAAACAAATCAAGAGATCCTGACCTCAAATAATTAATTAAAAAAATAAGATTTAAAAAAAAAAACCCAAAATAATGGTACGGCAATTAGTTGGAATTATTTATCTGAGAACGTTCATGTTTGTGGAAATCTAGGGGACGGCAAGGACATACAATGGGAGGATGCCAGCGCAGCCAAGAGGGGTGGTGTTCACGTGCCCAGATGACGCAGTAGAATAATCCAGATGGACACTCTGAGACCAGATGTGGAGGGGCCATGCGACCATATGACCCGACGACGAGCTATAAAGATTAAAGATAGCCCAGCCACGTGAACCATCTCCTCCTCCATCATCTTTCATAATTTCTTCAGCACCTCTCACGTACGCGTCACTATACCAAATGTAGTTGGCCTCCTTAATTATATTCCATTACCTGCATATATATAATAGAGTTATGAGAGACATTATTACATTAGATTCCCATTTTTGTATGAATAAAAAAGTATCCATGCATATATAACTAATAAAGAATAAGGGAAAATTGGTTAAAACTCATCTTCAATTGGGGCTATTACTTTTCATTTATGTGACTTGCACATAATTGAAAATATGTTACATGCAACTAAAACATAATTTATAGTTAATAAGTTTTTTAACAAGTGTATTTTACTAATTTCCAAAAAAGAGAGAGAACAATATGGGATTGGATTGTCTTCAAATGATATTTTAGTGTTAGTGGAGAGGTGCTACAGTACTATAGGATGTATGAGAATCTTTATCCAGAGAGGAAGGTTACGTTGTAGGTTTGTGTGTGTATATATATTGTTTTTGATTTAATAAAATTATCAATACAAATATGTCAACACCAGACTTAAACCTGAGATCTCATTCAAACGTGGCAAGTAACGCTACCATTAAGAGAATTGACGTGGACAATGAAATCATATTATAAACTCCAAGGGGAAGTGGGTCTCCATGGGCAAACAGTTGCTTTTTGATCAGTCTCTCTTAATTTTGAAAAATCTTTGGAATTTTTAGAGGCCCCATGTCTCTCCTATAACAGGCAGCAACCACACTTATTTAGTTCATACTCTTTCTGCTGATTCTTATTATAAGATACCAACTAGTAAGTTTATTTGGTCTTTTTTATAAGGCAGCACTTACTTGTTGCCAATGAGCATTAATTATTTGTTTCCATATGCCCCTAATTAATAAGGGTAGTGGGTGAGAGTAATAATTACTTCCTCCGGTCCTAATTATAAGATCTAGTTAACTTTTTTGAAAAGATTAAGGAAGCAAATTCACTACCAAAAAAAAAAGATCATTAGTAGCGGTTAAAATAACGTATTGGTAGCGGTTTTAGGCGCTACTAGTGATATTTGTAGCGTTTACTCAAACCGCTACAAAATCTACCTTGGCAAACTGATTTGTAGTGGTTAAAAAAAACCGCTATTACATATATCGGGACCGCTACTATATCTGTAGCGGTTCCCAATGACTGACACTATATGAGTTGCGCTGACGTCTTGTTTGAGAGATTAGTCGCGGTTCCCAAACCGCTACAAATTGATTTTGTTCAGACGTGTAGCGGTTATAAAACCGCTACTAATCAATATATTGTAGCGGTTAAATGACCGCTATAAAATATGTTTTTGAAATTTTTTTGCCGCCATCAGTTTTAATTGTTTTGAATATTTGTAGCGGTCCATAACCGCTACAAATAATTCTCGCCATTTTTTGGCACAAAAGTTTTGCCGCTAATCAGTTTTAATTCTTTTGAATATTTGTAGCGGTTCTTAACCTCTACAAAGAAATTCTGCCATTTTTTTGTCAAAAAAATTTGATTCTTTTAAATATTAGTGGCGGTTTAAGTAACCGCTACAAATTATTGATATAGGAATTTTTTTTTAATTATTGTAGTAATGAAGTAAATAGTCTGTTATTAATAATTTATATTTTAGTGAAAATAAAAGATATTAAAATATGATATTTGAATATATAAGGTACTAATATAGGTGTAAAACAATGAGAGTATGTAAGTATAATAAGAACTAATAATGAGTTAATTAAAATAATACTCATTGTAAAAAAATATGTGTGCAAGTCGATCGAATAATGTATGTGAAGGTAGAAAGAAAGTTGAGAAATATATGTGATTCAATTGCAAAATAACAAAAGATAGTATCAGAAGGGTAGAAGAAAAAAAAAATATTTCGATAATCATTAGATTTGATCCGATTGAACAGCACTTACCCCCTTCAAACAGTTAACCTCTTTGACAAAATGTAAAAATATGAGAAGAGGCGGAGAGAAAACGTGTGTAGAAAAGAAACTGAAGCATATTAAATGTAGTTTGGTGGGGGTATTTATGGTGATATCTGCGCATCATGTTATAGCGGTTGAGGTTGCACTTTTTGTAGCGGTTGTTATTAGTAGCGGTTATGTATGCGTATTTGTAGCGGTTTGTTAGTGTTTGTAGTAGCTAAATAACCGCTACAAATAATGTTATGATTTTTTTTTTTTTAAACGTAATAAAAATATTACAGATTACAGCATAGGCATAATTTTTTTTTCTCTCAATTTTCTTCACCATCCCTACAAAAAAAGTTTGTATAAAATGTTACGTGTGAGGTGAATGTGTTTGAACACAAATAAAACTTTAGTTAAATGTTATTATTTCATAAAGCATATATTAAAAAACGTACCGAACTATAGGTAAATTGTCATCGCCGTCTGGGAATAAGTCTTCGAAGCTGGCGGGCTGGAACGGCTCACAATCGTAGGCGATGTTATCACCATCGCCCATGTCATAAAGGTCCTGAGGCTTTAAGTGAACCACCATATTCCAATCCTTGTGCCTCTCATCGGCGACATAATAAACCTGATGGGCCTCTGAGGCAAGAATATACGGCTCGTCATCTTCAAACTGACCATTGTGAATAGGCCGGGAGAAATTCACTGATGTGATGCCTAAGTCGTCAGTCGTGAGTCCCTAGGACATTTTCGTATTCGCCCACAAACACTTGAACAATGTCACGGTGAAAAGGCCTTAGTAACTTATCTTGACCACATCAAGTAGCTTTCCATAATACGGGATGTCACCGAATTGCATGTTCCCGTCACTGCTGCTCGAATAACTCCTCGTCCCAAACGTGCCATATACACCAGAGTTTTGGGTCAGCAATCCCTAATCTCGTGAGACGGTGCAAAACTTAAAACCATTGACATTGTATGTCATAAATCTTTGGGCGTGGTCAAGCGGGCCTAACGCGAGAGCTCTGAATTCTGGTGAGTGCGGGTTGTGGTCATTCATTATTCTCCTCCTAAACCAACCCTGGAATTCTCTGTGGACCTTTCTATCAATTTCGTAGGATGTCTGTGTACGGATCCTCAGTTCACGCTTCACATGACTCCTAAATTCCCTGCAATTAAAGATGCAATGACGAGCATGAAATGTGAGTATAAAATGTGAGGAAATATATAGGATAACACACACACACACATATATCTGGGTGCAATCCTTATTGAAGGTACGGTTCAACTTTAGTGCAATTAATCAAGACATGTCTATGTGCTTGAAACTTCTCAAGTGCCGTGAGTTTGAATTTCTCACTTCCACCAACTAGTTTACCAACACGAGGGATTAACAACTCTGTCGCTGATGGCTCTGGCTCAGGACAATCGTCTACATGAGGCAGTCGGTTGAATGACGCCTCAATGTCATCAAAGTACCTGGAACAAAAATACAAGACCTCATCCCCGATATAACCTTCTGCTATCGAACCTTCAGGCCATGCCTTATTCCTCACGTAAGATTCAGTTTCCCAAGAAACCTATAAAGTAGAGAAGGAAAAATGTCGATGCATCAATGGTTAAACGCGCGACTAGGGAGTAATGCTAAAGTAATTATTTTTAAATGAATACCTCTCAATAGGATACATCCATCGGTACTGAACTGGGCCAGCAAGCTTTGTTTCGTGAGACAATGGTGGCTATAATGGAACCCAATCTCCGGTCGCATGTTGGACTATCTTCAGAAGAGTAGAAGTCTTCACGTCAAAGAAATGAGTAAACCTTCGCTTGTCACTAAACGAATTGCCTCGCAAGGATAAGAGAGGAAAATATCCGCAGCCCTCATCTCCCGAGATAAGGGAACAGAGCTGCTGATATCTGCATGTCTTCGATTACCAAGCGAGATAGTTCATTCAGTTACAAGTAAAATTTAGTAATTTATTGAATTTTTATAATTAATGTACGGACCCTAAACCCTATTTATGTGTGAATACTTGTAGCGGTTGTCATAGAAACTGCTACAAAAATTTAGCATTTGTCGCGGTTAAAGTTACGCTTCCTTGTGACCGCGACACAATTGTGTCGTTTCGTTTATTTGTAGCGGTTGTGCTAATGTAACCGCTATAAATTCACCGCCACAAAGTTCGCGCCAACGCTGGCGCCAAATTTGTAGCGGTTATATTTAAAGAACCGCTACAAAGTTCTTGCCACAAACATTCGCGCCAAACTGGCGCCAAATTTGTAACGGTTTGGTTTGCGTTAACCGCTACAAATATTGCAACAAACATGTCCCAAATGCTTCCGTTACTAATTTGTTGCGGTTTAGTGATAAAACCGTTACAAAATGTACTTTGTAGCGGTTATATTTCACTGCTACAGATAAATCACGACAAATGATAGTTTTTTTTGTAGTGATTAAATTACTTGAGAGTATTTCTATTTTCATTTTTTTTTCAAACTAAATAGTTTGACTAATAAACTAATATATAATCTAATGATACACAACATATGAAATGATTAAGTAACTTATTTAGCTTCCTTAATTTCTCCAAAAAAAGTCAACTAGGTCTTATAATTAGGACAGGAGGTAGCATATAATATTAGAGTTTAGTGCAATTAGTAGGAGTAATATTGGAAGTTACTTAAATTGTATAACAACTTTATTGATTTAAACTGTTTTTATTGGTTTGTGAGAATTGTTAGTTGGTGCCTTATCATAAGAACTAGGGGGAGTATTTGGGGAACCACAAAATTGTGGGTTAAGAAGCCTTTTTTCATAAGTTGAGATAAAACTTTTTTCACATACTTACCTCGTAAAGTGCGCACATCACGATCATCAATGAATTGCATCCATTAACTAACAATTGAGACATGACTCGTTAATAGGTACATATCAATAATTTGCAAGGACCTTCAAGTTTTGGTCTCAAAAATATCACAACAGCACTTCCACATATGGAAATAATTAAGTGCGCGCCAAAATTGACCTATTGTTGATTTGACGCCAAACTACATAAATTACGCTTACGTTTCAACTAATTAAAAAGTTGGATAAATTATTTCTCCTATACATGCAAGTTGGTGATATGTTATGTATGATTTGCAGCTGGTTGGTCAGCAGAGAAATTCTCGGTTAATTAATTTGCTGAATTATATAGGGATGGTCAAATTAATTAAAATGACCCCAACAAAGAGGATGATAATTTGATCATCACATGATGTTTTGTGCTGCCTCTTTCTCTCACAGAAACAACAAGTCTTGGAATTTGGGAATGGATTCTCATCGAAATTGACTTCTAAATCTGGTATGATCTTTTAAGACGTGTCAGGAAGAATCTTCATACTATGTTTGTCGCATTTCCTGATTTCTTTGTCCCGAGAGCAAGTTTTCTTGATTTTCAGAACAGATTTAACAGTCCGAAAATTTTCTTGGGTTTTTTTTTTTTTTTTAAAAAAAGATGAACAGAAAGACAAACGGAGGGGCTGTAATAAAAGTTGTCCATGCATG
Organism: Acacia pycnantha; assembly: GCA_025563575.1. Lineage (NCBI taxonomy): Eukaryota > Viridiplantae > Streptophyta > Magnoliopsida > Fabales > Fabaceae > Acacia > Acacia pycnantha. Next base: position 3,286,430 of record JAMWYP010000037.1, on the reverse strand, counting down.
CGATCGAACTCCGATATCATGTTCAATCTCAATCAATGTATACGGATTCCGTTTGGATTCTAATAAGTTGGCTGTAAAAGTCACGAGAGAGTACCACCTTATCTTTTATTATAAGTTTATTTTGAGTCTTTTTGGGAAGGCTACACAACTGCTTAAAAGCCCATCAAACAATGAAATAAGCTTAGCGGAAGAAAAAAAAAACTAATCTAGACTGTTTGGGATAACTTCAAAAGTTGATGGGCTTTTATAAAAAAGGGAGAATCACACACAGGTCCCAAGGATGACAAAAAAATACAATGAGGTCCCAACAAGAATTCACATTACACAAAAGTCCCTAGGGACTTCTGTGTAATTATATGTGAATGTAAAATGACCATTATGGACAAAGGAAATTTACAACAGACAAAAAAGTATAGATTTACAACAAATTTTAAAACCATCGTTTTTTTCCATTTTGACTTCTAGAGGCTATTTACAACACACAAAGTATAAATTTACAACTGAAAAAGTATAGATTTACAACAAATTTTAAAACCATCGTTTTTTTCCATTTTGACTTCCAGAGGCTATTAACAACACACAAAGTATAAATTAACAACTGAAAAAGTAAATATTTACAACAAAGTTTAAAAATCGAGTTTTCAATTTTTGACTTCCGAGGCGATTAACAACACACAAAGTATAAATTAACAACTGAAAAAGTAAACATTTACAACAAAGTTTAAAAATCAGAATTTTTCCATTTTTGACTTCGGAGGCGATTAACAACACACAAAGTATAAATTAACAACTGAAAAAGTAAATATTTACAACAAAGTTTAAAAATCAGAATTTTTCCATTTTTGACTTCAGAGGTGATTAACAACAAACAAAGTATAAATTAACAACTGAAAAAGTATAGATTTACAACAAAGTTTAAAAATCATACTTTTTCCATTTTTTGACTTCCAGAGGCGATTAACAACACACAAAGTATAAATTAATGAAAGAAATATACTTTTAAAAAAGTTGTTAATCCCTTTTCGTATTTTGATACGAATGACTTTGTTAATCCCTTTTCGTATTTTGATGGGTGGGGAAGAAGTTGTAATTATAGCATACACCTAGGGCAAGTGACTTCATGTAACCCTTTTTTGTATTTTGATGGGTGGGAAAGAAGTTGTAATTATAGCATACACAAGGAAGTCAAATTATATGATATTAAGTTCAATGAGTAGGTGCAAATAGCCACTTACTCATACAACTTAATACTTTGAAATTATATATGAAATTATATTCTTTGTCAAAATTCTCAAAAGTTGTTGTGAATTTATGCTTTTCGATTGTTAATTTATACTTTGTGTGTTGTTAATCGCCTCTGGAAGTCAAAAAATGGAAAAACTATGATTTTTAAACTTTATTGTAAATCTATACTTTTTCAGTTGTTAATTTATACTTTATTTGTTGTTAATCGCCTCTGGAAGTCAAAAAATGGAAAAATTCTGATTTTTAAACTTTGTTGTAAATATTTACTTTTTTTTATACTTTGTGTGTTGTTAATCGCCTCGGAAGTCAAACTCGGATGGTTGGGAGAGAAAGTGAAACTCGGATGGTTGGGAGAGAAAGTGAAAGTCCGAACAATCTTGATCGTTGCCATTGTTTGATCTCTCCGAGAAATCGCAAGCACTCACACTGCTCCGGTTCTTCGGATGGCTTTACCGAGAAAAATTAACCACTTTCCATCTCCAAGAGACACAGAGATCGATTACACATGACAATCAGATTACTCGCGAATCGAGAATTTGCAGCAAAACACGTTATGCAAGTCTCCTCGGTTTGTTTGCCTCCGCCAAACCGAGCACCCTCTATTCTTGGAAGCACAACGCAGTACAAAATATTTCTCAAACTCTCCTCTCTCTCTCACTCACGGTGGAAGCGTCTCGCCGGCGACGGTGGTGGATGAGGAAGCCGCCGGCGAGATGGCCGTCCGAGAGAGGAAGAAGAAGAAGGTCCCGATCGAGAGTCTCCAAGGCCTCGTTCGTTCGTCCGCTCAGTTTTTCTCCAGGAGAGAGAGAAGAAAAAGGGGGAGAGGAGAGAGGAAAGAGGGAAGGTCAACCAGGTCATTTTACATTCACAAATAATTACAACTAGGTCCCTTGGGACTTCAGTGTAATTTCATGATTTCAAGGGACCTAATTGTAATTATCTCTACTCCTTGGGACCTGTGTGTAATTCTCCCTATAAAAAAAGCTACTTCGGATAGAAATCACTTTTTTTAGCATCTGGAGAAAAATATTAAGGATATGTGATCCAATAAGTAATGTACTATTAAATATACATTTGTATGCATTCTAATTTATCCATTAGAATATATTTAATTAATTACTTTAGAGTTTTTTAATTTTTTAATAATAATTTAATTATTTTAATCAAATTTAAATATAAATTTTTATCTTCAATTATCACAATATTTACAACTAATATATATATATATATATAGTATTCAATAAGATTCATATAATTTTCATTCATTTTCCATCTCAACTAACTTTTCAAACCAGAGACAATCTGGAAAAAAGTCATTTAATTTTTGTCACCGCTATCTCAAACATAAATTACATCTACAATCTGACTTTTATTATATCTTCCGTTTGCAAAAGCCCATCTGAAAAAAAAAAAATACTTCTGTCACTGCTATCCCAAACAAGTACAAATCAACTCACTTCTCACATACTATATACTAAAGAATAATAATTATTCTCTCTTTAGATTTTCACTTCATTCTCATCTCTCTCCTTCAACAAAAATTAAATAAAGATCAAATTAGAAAATAGTTACTCCTTCCGATACTAAATATAGGATATATATATATATATATATATATATATATATATATATATATATATATATATATATATATATGACCGGAGATAGTATTAATAACCTCTAAATATGCTTATAATTAAGACCAAAGATTCCATCTATATATAGGTGGATTTATAAATGAGGACCGGAGTGGCACAAGACCGAAACTCATCGGCATCTACGTACTCTGCTCCTTTTTATATTTTCAGTCCCTCGGGGAATAAGACACTCCAGGCAGCAATATCAGTAAATTATAAGTTTTATTAACTTTATAAAATTATAATGATCTTTTAAGAAATTAAATTAATAATAATATTTGCATGGTGATATATATTGGCAATTTCTAGAGACAGTGACCGAAGGGACTACTAAGGAATGGGCGTCCACTCGTCCCTGCCGTTGGCCTCCATCTATATATCTCCATTAATTATTCATTTAATTTCCACGGTCCTTGATCTTTCTTTTCGCCCTTTCATCAAACCAAAATTATCATAACTGATAATTAAATACAGTCTCACACATGGCATAAAATTAAGGAAAAAAATAAATTACATTATTTATAGATAGAGTACCTTATAAATGATCTAATTTGTCATAAATTTCCTATTACTGATATTTAAAATTGTGTGTGAGATACTCTCTCGATTTGCTTTTTTAAATTAGGCAGGCCATGCTTTCTATAAAAGCGGAGGTGGGCGAGACTTGATAGAACACAAAATGCTCCACGCGGTGTAGTGATTGACATAGATACAGGCAAGATGGCCCTATCAATGAAATGACAATATGTCTCATATATTTATTTGTGTCTATGTTGAAACACGATAAATTAATTTTCGAGCAAAAAAAAACACGATAAATTAATGGGATGTGATCTTTGTCCAAAAAAAGCAGAAAAATGGGATGTGATGACGTACTTAAAGAAGCTTTCTCTATATAGCCTCTCGCGTTTCCCCCAGAAATGTCCGTGCAACTAGTCCAAATGTCTCTCGTAATGGCTTCTAGTTCCAACACTACTGCCACCACCACTGGTTTAGTAAACCCTCCGTCATCTTCATCGGAAGAACCCAAGAAGGAGATCAATAATAATGGGGCTCTGATTTTCGACTCTAGTTTGCTTCAAAAGCAACGTAAAATGCCTAACGAGTTCGTTTGGCCCTCTAGTGACTTGGCTAGAACCCAACACGAAGAGCTCAACGAGCCGCTCGTAGACCTGAGCGGCTTCATGAGAGGTGACGAAGCAGCCCTAGAGGGTGCGGCTGAGCTTGTGAATGTGGCTTGTGTGAATCATGGCTTATTCCAAGTCACGAACCATGGGGTCGACCCGGACCTCATTAGAGCCGCTTATCATGAAGCCGACTTCATTTTCAAGCTTCCTCTCGAACTTAAGCTCGGTGCTAAAAGGAAACCTGGAAGTGCTTGTGGCTACTCTGGTGCTCATGCAGATCGCTACACTTCCAAGTTGCCATGGAAAGAGACTTTTTCATTTCAGTATCATCACAAAAACGACGGACACCAATCCGAAATCGTGGACTATTTTAAGTCTGTCTTAGGAGAACAACTCAAACCGACAGGGTAAGCTCAATGAACCTCATCATTAAACATCATATGTATGACGCCACTTTTTTTTACCATAGTTTACCCACACCATTTTTTTTTGCTTTCATTATTCTACTGTTTGAAAAACTAGATTATAGCTAGCTTTGTTCCTGTTTCCACTCGTGCTCTGCCGAGATCTATGAATTTTTCTTGGACCCACTCACGACGACCGTAGCCCACAGAAAGTACTTTAGTTTTTTAGTCCTTATTTAGCTTGGTAACGTCTGTGTGTGTATGTTTTGGAATAATAGGCGGGTGTATCAAAAGTACTGTGAAGCAATGAAGGAACTATCTTTGATAATTATGGAGCTGTTGGCCATTAGTCTGGGAATGGATCGTTTCTACTATAGAAATTTTTTTGAAGATGGTTCGTCATTGATGAGATGCAACTATTATCCCCCTTGTCATGGCTCAAGCCTCACTCTTGGGACTGGCCCTCACACTGACCCAATCTCATTGACTATTCTTCACCAAGACCAAGTTGGAGGTTTAGAGGTCCTTTCAGAGGGCAAATGGCTCGCTGTTCGTCCTCGACCCGACGCTTTCGTTGTAAACATAGGCGACACTTTCATGGTACGTTATCCGAATTGAAGTTCTTGATCCGCTATATATATGATGCTGTGTCCACGGTCCACAAAGTTCCAGAGTGACCCTTAGGCTTTTTGTCCGGGGAAGTCAGACTCACAATTAGTAAAGCTGAGAGCACATGCCTCACAAGAAAGAGATATTAAAACAAATAATTTTTTTTTTTTCTGAAACTAATTAATTAGAAGAGACAACTTTTGTCACAAGAGGGAAATATATGTCTCCATTGATTTCTAAAACGACATTTTTCTCATAAACAAGGCTATTAGCCTAATTAATATGTATTAACAATCCAGCTGAAATTTCATAAATATATAGTTAACCATAATTGAAAAGGTAGGTTCAAATCACATCTATATATCAAAACATTATCATGGTTAAAAGCATTTAAACCATAATTAGAAACGAATCATAATAGAAAATAGTTTATTATTAATTTCAAAAATCCCTCTCAATCATTAACACCGTCAAAAATCATTTTTCCACAAATCCCTCAAGCTTAACTTTTTTTTTTTCTATAAAAAAGTTTTGGAGGGGTTCGACATCAGTCCCCCACCAAGGCCAGGGCATGGCCCCGGGCTCTATGAGCACTTACTGGGGACTTACGAGATCGCCTACCAAAGGAGTCCCAGCGACAGCAGAGGGGATCGAACCCACGACCCAAGGGCCTAGTCCTGGATCCCTTACCATCTATGCCAACTCACATTGGCAAATCTCTCAAGCTTAACTCATTGGAGTTCATAACACAAAACTTGCCCACAAACCCACTACAATAAACCAAATACAAGACTAAGGGCACAATCAGGGGCTAGAAACCCAGCCCACTAGCCCTATCGTAGCATATTGCTAAATCCCACAACAAAGGGGCTGCACAAAACAATTCCTAAGACAAGATATGATTGTGCATCAACGAAAATATCAGAGTGCTCGAAATAAGGCCTCTGGCCCAACCATGGTTAAATAATTATCCAAAACAATAAATAATATTTCAAAAACATGAAGGCCCTAAAATGACAATATATATAAATTAATACAGCATCAATACCAAAAGAGACCTACAATACTCTTAATGCATATGCTTATGGATGCTTCCCTTAGCCTCTAGCAGAATTAGAGGCTTTGCCTAAAAAATGTTAACAACGACGGAGCGGGACATAAAGTACCTAGTAACTAAAATCAATTTACAAAATATGCAAAAAATGATTGTAAGTCAGAGAAGCAGGTTTATCTATCATAATAATAATATTTTTACTAGTAGAACACAATATATACTATTAAGTAACAACACTCAACCAACCCATTTACCATACTCCACCTTATCTCCTCCGGACTTGGGTTCAGCCCATCGGGGTAAGTAGGGGTGGAAAAAGGCCAGGTGACTTGTCAGGGACCTACGGCCTGGCCTGTTCGAAGCTCGGTTAGGCCTGGCCTGTTAGGCTAAAAGTTCAGGTGAAGGCCTATTTCAAGGCCTGTTTTTTTTAACAGACCGGGCTTAGGCCTTCTAATGAGCCTTTTAGGCCTATAAGACCGGCCTATTAGAAGGATAAAATTGTAAATTTGTAATTACTCTCTCTGCCCTCCCTTAAGATTATGTAGTTCGGCTTGTTTTCAGCTTGTTTAAAGTAGGCATTTTTGCGGCTTATTTAAAGTAGGCTTGTTTTGTGGTGAGGCCTGTGACCTGTTAGCCTACTTAAAAAGTAAAAAAAAAAAAAAAAAAAAACAGGCCTCTTTAATAGGCCTGTGGCTTGGCCTGCCAGGCCACAGGCCAGGCTTATGCAAAAAAAAAAAGGCCCTGTAACAGGCCATAGGCCATGTTCAAGCCACTTTGTAGCTAAATAGGCCTGGCCTGTTAAGGATGAAGCCTGGCCTGTTTCTACCCCTAGTGGTAAGTCAACCTGGCCATAGGATATTTAGCCACCTCAGATCCAACTAAGCCTCTCCTATACCACCTGCATCAAGCCGAGGCAAGGAGGTGTCCACCCACACCAACTTAGCTCAAATCTGGGCCAGGAAGAAGAGGGAATTGAGGGGCCATCTCCTTCACAATCCAACACATTCTTATCACAGTAAACAGAGTGTGTCTGTATTTCAAAAGCATTTCACATGACTACCATTTCATATACATCATTCTATCACAATAATGACAATTCTCAATCATAATTTCAAATCATACATACAAGTTAGAAAATACATTGTTTCACTGAACTGAGTTCATATACAAAATAGACATGATATTTCAAAGCATACAAGTAGTAAGTAAGGTTTAGAAAACACATTTCAGTCCAAAGCATGCATATAGAATAAATTAATCCAGGTTACCTCGACTCCAAGCTTAACCTTAACTTGAGGAACAAAACATGAGCAATGACCAGTCATAAAAAAGTTTTACATTATCAATGTAGATACCAATCAATTACAAGCAACAATATAATAAAATGAATAAGTTATATAGTACAGTTCAACTCTCCAAAACCCAATTTCCTCTACAACCATCATCCTCAACATTCCATTTCCTTAACAATCTTTAACCTCAACATTCCAAGGTCATTGATCACTTCTCATGAGTCTAAATCACTCATTAAAATCTTTGGATAACCTCTACACGATCCTCCTACATCAATCACTCAATTTCGTAAGTTAAAGTTTCACCTTCAACATACACAGTCATAAAACCATTAATATCGACATTATAGATCCGTTAAATATCTTTTCTAGCTTATATAAGCTCCACATAATTAAAATTATATCAAACCCTAACTCAAATATCAAATCCTAATTCATAATTCCATATAGCTCAAAATATAATAAAACTAAACTGATTAAACACTCAATAACACCTCCAATAACCCCAAATAAATTATTTAAATTAAATGTAATCATAAAAAACATCCTAGAGAAAATAATTTTCTATTTATAAAAGAAATTAATTACAAAAATCATAGAATAACCAAATTATAATATAAATTGATTAAAATTAAATATTAATTATTTCATACATTTTTATAGTCATCTATTGTTGTAATACCCCGAAATTTGAATTAGGGAATTTAAGGGCCAAAGTGCCAAAATGACCAAAATACCCCTGGGAGGAGTAAATAACTTAGGAAAATGGTGAAAAATCCTAAAGGGCAATGAAATAATTATTTAAATTGAGAGAGCGTATATCTCTAATTTTGGTAATTTAATAAATTACAAACTTGGAGAAATTGAGTAAGAATGCTCAAAAAGTACTGTAATAACCAAAACACCCTTGTAAATTATAGACTAATAGTGTGAATGTAAAAGTTATGAGGTAATGAGGCATTCTCATTAAGAAAATTATCAACTAATGATAATAAAGTGATTAAGTAATTTCTGGCTAATTACTTAAGCTTAAGCAAAGGAAATTAAGAGATAATTGTGTAAAGCTCAAAAATTAGTGGTAATTGTTTTAAAATTAGTAAAAATATATTTACTAATTAATTGGAGATTTTTGAGAAAAATGGATGAGATTAGGTATTTTTGAGCCTAAATACAAGAATGACCAATTGGGTAATTTTGTGGAATGTTTGGAAAAAAATTAAATAAATAAATAATTAATTAATTAATTAATTAATTAAAAAATAAATATTTATTATTATTTTTTCTTTTTGGTCAGCCGAAATCTTACCAAGAATATAGGATAAGAATTTGAACAAATATCAAAGACTTAACTTAGTATACAAGTTTAGGTGTTATTATTTTAATATATAATTTATTATGATGAATAGTAATTTAATATTTAGGAAACGGATCCTATCTAGAGATCTAGGAATGAGAATTCCAAAGTCAAGGAAAAATATTGATCAGTGAGTTATTATCTTCCGTTAAACTCTTCCGGAAGAAAATTCTGAAGTCGTTGGTGCATTTCCTAATAAAACAAAATAGGGAAAATGCATATAGGTATATTTTTGGATATAAGGAAAATAAATTCTAACTCAACATCTAGGCATGAGTTTGAATTTATTTTGACATATTTGGAATCAGTGAATTTTTCTGAAGAAGTTGATAATTTCAGAAATGCGTTCTGAAACCAGACGCGATCGGACACGTTTTTCGAGGGAACTTCAGTCTGACTGTTGGAGCCCTATATGGAACCAAAATTTAGGTTAACTTGGACATTTCTACTAAGTGAGGAAATGGTTTCAAAGTTGTAAATCCAGAATTTTGAGATTTTTCCGAAATCACGCGAATCGGGTACCGATCGGGGAAATTGGACCGAAAGCTTCTGGAAGGTGACACGTGGCCACCTCCCATTGGCCAAGCCCCTTGGATTTCAGTCAGGTGTGAATACAAAAGGGGAAGAAAGGGTTTTTTTTGAAAAGTTGCTTTGGACGGCCCAGATCGCTCCTCATAAAGTTGATCCGACGGTCTTTAGACTTTAGTTCGGTAGTTAGTAGAATTGTTAGTTAGATTTAGGAAGTAGGTGATGAGATTCCTATTCTTGTTTTAGGCCTTGTTTGCGTTGAAAAAATATGCAGAGGTAAAAACATAGTAGGGATCGAGTCGCCGAAAAGTTGAAGCTTTCGCAGTTTTTCAAAAGTAGGGGTTATAATGTTAAAATAGCCTTTAGATTTTCAAGTATGATTGGATATCATATGGGAGGGCTATTTTAGTCATTATTTTGAAAATCATAATTGCGTCGAAGTTAAGCGAAATTTCGGGAAGAAAATTTGTAAGAGTAACGAAGTCTTGGCGAAATTCCGCCAATTAGGGGTATAGGGGCAAAATGGTAATTTTTACCTAAAATGCCGATATAGTATCAAATCACTAATAAAAGTGATATTACTCTTATAGGACGTCGAAATCCTAATTTCTTTGCCGTTCTGTTGTCCAACGTGCCACTGTCGGACGAACATTTTTTTCCGTCGAAATACTAATTTACATTAGGCGTACTACTTACGTCAACGAAGGTACGTTCGCGTCTTTGTAACACTAACTCTGATGGATATAGTATGCTGTATATGGTATGTATGTGATGTGTGTATGGTGTGTATATGTGGGGTGTTGTTGGGATGCATATTATGTTAGAAGATAATCGTATGCATCTTTGGGAGCGATATATCTGTAAGGTGGGAGCAATACATTTATAATCTTTGGGAGCGATACATCTGTAATCTTGGGAGCGATATATCGTATCTTTGGGAGCGATACATGTGCATTGGTTGGGTGTGGTTTATATGTTGTTGTTTGGTAACCCATATGTGTGTATGTATACATGAGGTTAACAGTTACCTGAGATCCGGTGCGGATCTCAGCCCTTAATATAGCGTCAGGTTCGGGAGGACCAAGGACCGAGGATGGATGCAAGCAGCCTGCGTAGAAGACTTGACTGAAGACTTCATTTCGTTGTTCCGGCAGGAGTCTTCCTTTTGATGTTGTCTTTTACTTCTAAAAACTCTCGGTTATTGAACCGCCTTTGTAATCAGCCAGATACACTACTGTTGGCTTTTTGAATCTATATATCAGTTACTCTTCCGCTCAAATGCTCTACTCTGATGATTTTGAAATGATGTTTGACAAAAAAAAAAAATTATACTGCTTGTGAAAAGTCGGGATGTTACAATTGTCAAAACTCAAAACTCTCCTAAAATTTATAACTCCAAAATTTTCTCTAATCAATACAATATTATCATCATTAGAAAGAAAAAAAAAAATATGATACAACTTTTATGAGGAAAGTTCATTGAAAAGAAGTGAGTATAGCCCACACTTGCGTTTGGCCCTTTAGCATCTTTTTTCTGTCTTAACATTTCTACCATTATTATATTTATTTTATTTTATTTTTAATTTTATTTATTTATTTTTTCATTTTGTATTATTTTTATTTCTATTTTTTAACAATTACACTAATATAGAATATTATTATTTCTACATTTTTATCCCACTAATTCTTTTTGATAAATCCATTTATCATAAATAATTATTTCTTAATTATAATTAAATCCTATTAAAAAAATAAGGATGTTACAATCTCCCTCTCCATTTAATGACTCTACCATTAGCGAACCTTTAATGGTTGAAATTTAATGATAGATTTTTATTATATTTAAAATTATAATCATTAAAAGTTGATATAATGGTTAAGACATTAAATGGCGAGATGGAGACAGACGATTCAAACCTGTTTGAAATTTAATGACTCTACCATTAGGTGAACCTTTAATGGTTGAAATTTAATGATAGATGTTTATTATATTTATAATTATAATTATTAAAAGTTGATATAATGGTTGAGACATTAAATGACGAGTGGGGGACAAACGGTTCAGCACTTGTTTGGGGCACAGCAAGGAGATTCAGTTCTGATTTTGATTTTCTTTAGAAATTTCAGAAAACCACATGCTATAGTTTGTGTCAATATAATTAATTTGATTTTTATTAATTCTATATAAATGACATCATATATGTATTAACTTCACGTTTCACAGTTTAATAAATCATTTACCTATTTAATGAGATGGTTAAGAGATTCATTAATTACATAAAATAAATAATAGCCTATACTTTCAATACACATGAATTGACTACTAAGCTTTTTGGGACATTTCCCACCATCGAAAACATTTGCTTATTTCAGGTACCACTAAGAGATGTGATGTGATGTGGCGTGTAATTTAATTTGAACTTATCTCGAAGAAAGAAAAGTCGACCAATAGATATTACACACATATATAGTATTGATAAGGACTTAAATTATTTGCACTGGTTTGATATGTCAGTATTAGTATTAGGCTTATTAATGAATTAGCTTAATTATATATATTGGTGTGTGATAGGCATTGTCTAATGGTAGATACAAGAGCTGCATGCACAGAGCATTGGTACACACAGAAAAAGAGAGGAGATCGTTGGTATGTTTCGTGAGCCCAAGAGAAGACAAAACAGTGAGGCCGCCAGAAAATCTGATGGAAAGGGAAGAAGAAGGAAGGAAGTACCCAGATTTCAAATGGCGCGATTTGTTTGACTTCACACAGAAGCATTACAGAGCTGATGTTGCCACTCTTGAAAGCTTCATCCTCTGGCGTCGCTCTAATTCTCACCAGTATTAAGATCCAACCACTTTATAGTGCAATCGGTGGTAGTATTGTCACTTTTTTCTGATCTCCCACATCTATATTCAAAAAAGGTCCCACTTCTTCTCTCGTTTTCTAGTTGCTTTTTTTTTTTGGAATTCAAGGGTGTCTTGTCATGGTGGTTTATGTACCTATACCAGCTATATACAGATTTTATTATTGCGTTGGAGGCTTGTCTTCTGTTTGGTTTCTATATATGATGCTCACACTCTCATAAATAATGCGTATAAGTAATTATCCTGTGTACACGTATTTGTGTAAGCTAAAAGTATGAATTTCCCTGACCCTGTACGTATGTATCCAGTTTATGGCTTTGAGCAAATATTTCATAGTTTTTTGTGTCAAAATATTCGTTTTACCATAAATATTGTTTGTGTATGTGCGCGCCCGTGTAATTATGAGAATAAGTTTTATGTTTATATATTGAGTGTTGATAAAATTAATTGAAAGTAATATTTTTATTATACAAGTGTTGTGATGATGATATTACTACTTTTTTTTAGAAATATTAACAGTTTTCATTCATCATATCAATTATCATAAATAAAATTTACGAAGTATATATGCAATTTATTTTTCAAAATTCATATAATTAATACATTTGAAAACCCACTTAAATGATAATTATTCGAAGAAGTAAAATTCTAATTGAAATTGAACATATAAATTAAGAACAAAAAAATTATACATAATTACTTATATATTATTATAACGCCTGCACAGAAATTTTAATTTCTTGTTCTTGAAATTTAATACTACACCCGTCCTATTACACTAGGTCAAATATTTAGTGCTGGAGGAGTAATTGGATCGATTTTAATTGATAATTAAGATCTCGTACCGAAAGCAATTTTTGGTAAAGCGCCACAATTAATTAAGTTTGGGCTACCAACATTCACAACATCAGAATCGGCGTAATATACAATCACTTATCATCTCTCAGGTTTTAGTTGCTTAAAAAGTATCTTCAAAGAATTGATGCAACAAGACTTTTTGTTTTTTAGGGCACCATATCAGAAATCGGCGTAATGTATACTCATTTCGGTCCTAAATATAAGATAAAGTTGATTTTTTTTATTTAGATTTTAATGAAGCTAGTTAAATTACTTTAGAATATTTGTATTTATATTTTTTTCTTCAAACTAATTAGTTTGACTAGTAAATTAATATATAATCTAATGATACAGAATATATGATATGATTAAGTAACTTATTTAGCTTCCTTAATCTTTCCAAAAAAAATCAACTTTATCTTATATTTAGAACCATCTCCAGTTGAGAATGGATAATTCAGCATGCATGTAAATTCTCGCGAGCCCCGCAATTATTAGGTTCTAAATGGATGCATCTTTTGAATATGGCATTATTATCAACCAATAAAATTTGGAGCTTGCTCGGATCTATCGGTTTAATTAACAATATATTTATGCGTCAGGGTATAGTGAAGGCAGTAAGGATATATTGTAAAGAGAAATTTTCAGAGCACTTGGTTAATCAATCACTCTAATATATGGCTTGGATATGAAACCAGAAAATTTTCCCTCAATGTCATTCATTCTGGGTTGAGTTTCTCTCATAATCTTTTTCTTATTGTCCCTCATCATCTCTAAATCATACCTGTTCAATCAATCACAATGTTAATTTAATATCTCTTTCCTCTTCACAATCAACGACCCAGATGGGCTCATAAAGAAAAATGAGAAAAATGATGAGGAGAATATTATCTTCCATTCTAACACGTGATATGTGGGAAGATTATATTCCTCTCAATCAACATGACACTTGAGTGTTGGCTGAAACCAGTAATTTAAGAATTGGTGTGAGGGTCTCTATATTTCTCTCAAGAAATCATATCATTGATCATGATTTAATTAACAGTTCCACTAAACCTTATTTCGCATGGTGGATGGCACGCGATAATATGGAGTATAATGTTCACAGGCTTCGTACTTATCTTTTACTCTTTCAACCATCAAATTTCAATGATGATCTTCTTGATCACTGAATAGTAAATAAAGAGACGAATTAATATGATCAAGAAATTAAATTTGTACTTGTTCTTTTGCTGTTGCTAACACCGTTATAGTAATCTCTGACGGCTATGTATGTGTCTTCACTATTAGAATATAAAAAAGTCTTACATTGATTAATTAAATAAGATATTAAAGTGTATAAGGTAAAAATGGTATATAATATTGTAAAAAGGGAGTCCTGTCAGATAGTTTAAATATTTTGATAGAAAAACAACATTAACATACATCTATATATCTTATATAAAACTCAATAAGGTCAAGAGTTAATCGACTTGAGACTAAAAAAAGAGTGGGAAAAAAAAAGGTAAAACTAAGCCTATGAGACTCTAAAAAAGTACAACTTCAGGAAGAGAAAAGGTCTCACATTGATTAATTAAAGAAGATATTACGGGTATATAAGGTAAAAGGAGTTCTATCAAATAGTATAAGCTATTTTGATATATAGCAAGATGTAATACCCGGATAATTATTTATCTGGAATATTATATTTTAATAAATAATACTTATTAGAAAATAGGTGAATATGAGGTCTCAAATATTGGAGGGGATTTATCATAATTTTCTAGGACAATTTCCGTTGAAATGGGAGGTTAATGACCAAAAGAGAATTAAGATTAGCATAAATGCTAATTAATTAGGTATGATTGGGAAAAATATAAGATGAGTTATATTAACACCTAAAGCCTAATTAACTAATGGAATGATTATCTATCTAATTGGCCATTGGAAATACATAGAACATAGGATATTTTGTGCAAGTGGAGAAGCGTATTCCTTGGATAAATATTGACCATGGATTTCGAAAAAATAGGAGGAAGTTTTGATTAAATGAACAATGCAATTGGCTAAGTAAAAGCATATTGATTAACTAAAATAAAAAAAAGATGTCGGCACCTAGAAAATAAAGAAATGATCAAGTTATCTTGTTAGTGAAATATGCAATAAATGGAAGGGATTTTGTTCCTTTCTTTCATTAAATAATTAAAGTGTTTAGCAAGTGAATAAAGCAATATGCATGGCCAAGAAGTGGCCATCGAAAATGAGAAGAAGAAAGAGAGAGAAAATGTGTAGTGTGAATGTAATTTATGAGCCAAGAGATAAAGTAGAAAGAGGATAAGATAGTGGAACAAATTGGATAGATTGTGGTACTATATAATCAATGATATTTGGTTAATTAAAATTATTATATATGGGAGTTGGAAAAGTCAAATAAAGTGGCCTTCCAAATTGATTGATGTTTGTGGGAGTATAAACCGAATTGGAGAAACAAAAGTGAAATAAATAAATATGCAAGTGGATGGGTATATATTTTGTTAAAAACTTTTGTAATTGTACCAAGAGAGATGTCGGTCAAGCAATTAAAGAGGCTTCCTTTTCAATTAAATGAATTAAAAGCCAAGTTGGAAAAAGTCAAATTGGAGGAAAGAAACGAATTGATTGTAGCATATACGTACAAGCCAAAATAGTTGAATTATTGATAAACATTGAGAGTTTTGCAAGTTGTAAAACAATAAGAATATAAAGTGTAAAACCATTTGGCACAAGAGGGAGGTCGGCATTGAGGATCAATGGAGGAGAATGAAGCCTTCAAAAAAAAGTTAAATCCAATGGTTAGAATGCAATATGATAAAGTGATGAATAGTGATTTGGTTTTCTATAAATAGGCCTCTTGTGTCTTCACAATTCTCACACCAAATTCCCTTGAGGATTTTGAAATTAGAGAGAGGTTTTAGAGAGAGGAGCTGCGGGGAAAAAGCAGCGAAGCTCTGGGTAAGTTTTTCGGTACTTAAGCTTTCGTAGCTCTTTCGATAGTTAGAGTAGTAGTGCTAGTATAGCCTTTAATTTTCAAGCATGATTAAATATCATATGATAGGGCTATATTAGTCTAGAATTTTGAAAATTACCATTGGGTCGAAGTTCTGGCAAAATTTTGGAAAATCGGAGCCAAAGTAACGAAGTACTGGCGAAATTCCGCCAATTAGGGGTATAGGGGCAAAATGGTAATTTTTACCTAAAATGCCAGTCGTAATGTCAAATCACTAATGAAAGTGATATTACCCTTATAGGATATCGAAACTCGATTTGCTGCCGTTCTGCCCCCGACGTGCCACCGTTGGACGTTTCCACAGTTTTCCGTAAAAAAGTACGATTTCCGACGGAAGTACCGTCTACCGTCAACGAAGGTACGTTCGCGTACTGGTAACCTTAACTCTGATGTTTATTGTATGCATATGTGTATATTGTCTGTCATTCCTGTACTCTGACTGTACTGTTGTTCTGTCATGCCAATTGTCTGTCATGCATGTACTCTGATTGTACTGTTGTTCTGTCATGCCTGTACTCCGATTGTACTATTGACTGTACTCTGATTGTACTACTGTTCTGTACTTTGACTGTACTATTGTCTGTATATCCGACTATACTATTGTCTGTACATCCAACTGTACTGTTGTCTATCATCCGACTGTATGATTGTCGTCATCCGATCAGTATTGTTATTGCTATACATATTTGATATGTATACCTTATGTCTGACCGTAGTAAATGTTGCCAAAAGTCTAAGAATGTACATTGTACATATATGATGTATGTAATCATGAGGTTAACCGTTACACGGGGTTCGATGCATGGACTCCGCTCTTAACTTAGCTTCGTGGTCGGGTGGACCAAGGATCGAGGAGAAGGACAAGCGGCACGCCTAGGAGTCCCAGTGAAGACTTCTTTCGTTATACTTTTGAAACACTCTTGTACATTGTCTAAACAGCAAGACATGCTATCGTGGGTATTTTAATATATATATCAGTTACTCAATCGCTCCGGTGCACTACTCTGAGGTTTACAAATGATGTTTAAAGGAAAAAAAAAATTTATACTGCTTGTGAAAACGGGATGTTACACAAGACAACTTAGCATATAACATAGAACAATAAGAAGCTTTATCCCACTAGGTGGGATCAACAACCTTATTGGAGATGTATAAAATCATTAGTTAGTTGAGATCTTAAGTATTAACTATATAAATCAATGTGTGTAGGATAGTGACACCCCCTCACTAGTACAAGAAATGCATTTTACTTCTCTAAGAAACGTTTGTTTTTCAAGATGGGAAGGAAAAAATAAAGACAATGACATTTTTACAAATATGTGTAGGAATTTTGATATATTGAGCGTCCATTTAACAAAAAAGGACGCTAAAAATTGATTTTTGGAGTCCCTTTTCAAAATTGGGACACCAAAAGCCCTACTTTTAGTGTCCCAATTTGAAAATGGACGCCAAAAACAATGCTTTTTAATTGGCTCCAACAACGCACCACTTTTCTGAAACCGCACTTGATGGGTATGCAAAAGGAGCACCGAGTCGGCATCTACTTTCCTTGCCACGACGCTGACAACGGAAAACTGAAAATTTTCTTTTTTCTAGAAGAAGCACCACCGACAACGTCCACTTTACCTGTCACAATAGAGGCGGATTTGAAGAAATAGAACCATTACGTCCATGATAGTGACGAATTTGTGTATTCCTTTCAGTGACAATGGTAGATCTAAAGAAATAAAGCTTTTATAGCCATGACAGAGGCAGATTTGGGCACTTGAATATTTAGAAATGGTAAGAAAATCAAAACCGATCGACGGTGACTGATATGAATTTTAGGACATCCACTTTCCTTGACAACTCAATGATAGAAGTTGAAAAAATTGTAGATCTGAATATTATATTTTTTTTGGTTCTTATGTTCGTCCTTCATTGTTTATTCTGTAGTCTTTGTGTTTTCAAATATTTCTGAGTTTATGTTCATATTTGTTTGGTTTTGAATTTGATTTTCAAAATCTTTGTTCATGTTTTAGTTGTTTTTGATGTAGTTTGTAACAATGGTGGAAGAAGTGGGTTTGTTGGTTTAAAGATGATGTTTTTGTAGGGTTTCATTGTTGGACAGTTTAAAATATATAATTTTTTTTTTAAAAAAAAAATCCCTTACAGAGTCCATTTTTTAATGAACGTTGTTTCTAGAATTTACTACGTCTCTCATATAAGCGTCCCCTAAAAAGAGACTTAGAAATGACCTAAAAACGAACATTAACAGTACTTTCTGTAGTAATGCATATTAATAAAGGGGTAAATGTGAGTTTCTCTATAGAGAGAGAAGTCCTTACCTTCAAGTGAGGGATGATCATTATTAAACCCAAATAAGTTGATTATAGCGTAAATATCAATTTACTATCAATAAAAATTCTTCTTGATTTTATTAACCAAGGGTTATAAGAAGAAGGGAAAATATCACTCAGGTCCCAAGGAAGAGAAAAAATATAAAAAAAGTCTCAACCCCAAATCCCCTATAAAAAAAAAGTCTTTGATATTAATTATGGAATTCTAATATAAAAAAAGTCTCATTGTCAAAATAGTTTTTCCTGTTGTTAAAATTTTTCTATAAAAAAATTGTTGTCAAAATGGTTTTTCATGTTGTTAAAATAGCTTGTCCTGTTGTCAAAAATTTTTCAGATCGAAAAAATTTTGACAACTGGAAAAACTATTTTAACAATATGAAAAGCCATTTTGACAACAATTTTTTCATCGGGAAATTTTTACAACAG
The DNA here is from genome assembly GCA_025563575.1 of Acacia pycnantha. Taxonomy (NCBI): domain Eukaryota; kingdom Viridiplantae; phylum Streptophyta; class Magnoliopsida; order Fabales; family Fabaceae; genus Acacia; species Acacia pycnantha. The sequence goes on along the minus strand of JAMWYP010000037.1, from coordinate 3,267,688 downwards.
GAAAAATTATTGACAACAAGACTTTTTTTATTTTTTTTTTCCGTAGTTAATATCAAACTTTTTTTATAGTGGATTTGGGGTTAGGACATTTTTTATATTTTTTCTCTTTCTTAAGACCTAGGTGATATTTTCCCCAAGAAGAATACAAGGAAATGAAATAGTTGCACGTATTTACTTGTTCAATCATATGTACTATATATATATGTCAACGAAGTTACAATATTCTGTATGATCTAATGGCTGACAATATATGACATATGTGCTTCGTTCGAGAAGGATAGATCGCCTCAACCTATAAGTTAGCTATGATATACGAAAAACACAAATCCTTGAATCTTTTCTTCATTTATTACGAAAACGAAGCAAAATTGTTTTTATTCAAGTATTGATCACGTAAACGCAACAATATTTCATGCATGTATGCATACCTATTATTTATAAAAAGAAGATTGAATGTTTTCTTAAAAAAAAAGACTTGCAATGTTTGTTATATATGGGGGAAAATGTTTTCTGATCAAAAAGGAAATTGTATGGCCAAAAAAAAGATCAAAAGGAAATGGAAAAATGCATTGTCTTACCAGTTTCCTCCCGAATCAATCTGGTCCTGTTTGATAGAATTTGGAGAGAAAGGTAGAGTATATGGCTGACCAGAAGGAACATAGGGAGGCTGATGAGAAATTAAGTTTGTGGAAGAATATAGTCTACTTAAAGGCAAATTATTATTATTAATATTATTAGTTTGGTCTTGTTGGTGGTGGTGGAGTAGCCTTTGTTCAGAACGTTGTTGTTTTGGAAGATTAAGCTTCTCTCCTTCAATGTCTCTATACTTCTGAAGGTAACATTTCAAAGGGTCCACGTAATCATCAAACCCTAGGATTGAAATGGCCCATATAATATCATCTCCATTGATGGTCTTCCTCTTCTCTTTCTGGCATTTATCAGAGGCTTCTCCGGTGATGAAGCTGATGAACTCTGATACACATTCTTGAACTGTCTCTTTAGCCTCCTTTGAGATTTTCCCATTCGGAGGCATCACTTTCTTCATTATTCTTCCCACATTGGCTATTGGCAGAAACCGATCTTGTTCTTTGTTGTTGCTGCTGCTGCTATTATTATTAGTGTTGCTTGATGTCTTTAAGGAAGGACTTTCAGGGCTTTCTAAAATGACCCCATTTGGCAAATTGTTGTAGCTCTCATCGTCCATGATCTTTAGAGAGATTGAGTGGTATTGGTATGAAGCTATTGGGAAAGAGTAATTATATTGTAATAGTTGATTAGTTATAGGACACGAGATGAGCTGAAAGAGGGGCATAAAATTCGGCAAGCATAGTGGGCTGGTAAAAGTAAAATAGAATTTTAAAACCAAAAACAAATCTAAACAAGGTATATTAGGCTTATCTTCACCGGCGAAGGCGCCGGGGACTTGCCTCTTGATGTGGAATTGCCAATCCTGTCCTTCTAAAACAAGAGTAGTACACTATTAATTAATCACAAGAGGAACATGATTCATATTTTTCGAACATTGCTTACTTAATAGTGTATTATTCGACGCATCCATGATAATATTAGGCATTAATAGTGTATTATTCGACGCATCCATGACAATATTAGGCATTGATAGTCTTTTAACATCACCGGTGATAACATTATTTATGTGCAGCCAAATCGGTCGAACCGAGTTTCGAGTCAACTCGATGTCTGTTCCCAGTATCACAACCATTGTCTTTATTTCACAATTTGAGAGAGAATCATCAAACATTTAATCAATGCCAGCAACATTGTTGCGTCTAGTTCATGTGGCCTCATATGGTGTTCAGTTGCTGATATGACGAATTAACAACGCCCCTTCGTGTGAAGTTTTATCTCCAATTGTTTAAGAGTTACATTGGGATTCACTTTGCTCCTGAATGTATGATTATAATCTTTAATTCACTTGCAAATTGTTAAATTCTAAAGGGAGGTGTAATTTTACTAACCAAGTATTCGTTAAAGGGCGTATGACACAAATAAGTTTTGAAATGATTAAAAGTATCAATAAACAATTTAAAAGAATGCAAATTTACCAAAACTGTTAATTTTTACCAAACCCTATTATGGTTTTCTTTTCTTATAGTTTTGGGTTAAGGTGTAATTTTACCAACAAAGTTTATCCTAATGAGCAAATAAGTTTTGGAAGGAGCAAAAATACCAATAAATAATTTAAAATGGTGCAAATTCAACAAAACCATTAAATTTTCACTAAACATCTTTAGGGTTTCTTTCTTTTATAATTTATTAGTCAAATTTAATGGTTTTGTGAATTTGCAGCAGGACAAATTTTGTTAGTAAAATTGTACTTTAGCTTAATTTTAAATGACTATCAAAGGAAGTCCGGCCGCTATTTGAAATGTTTGTTTTAATTAATGAATTTTCACCGGTGTTTTCTTGTTTTTATTAAGCCAAGACCTGTTTCATCACGCTTCAAAGAAGAGCAGAGAATGCATTTGACTAGAGCTAGACTAATAAAAGAATGTACAAAGCTTCGAAGCTCCAGTCAGTGAAAACACTTCAGCTTAGTCTTGCCGCAAAATTATATGAGATCAACTCTGTAGTGCGATTTGGATTTTATATTAAGTATTGAAGATAGTAATGGAAATTTACCCAATACATACACATCCAAAACTGCTTCGCTCTCTTTTTATTTACGAAATGGCAAAAAGCTCCGAATTTGAATCAACAATATTAACGTATAAACCTAACAGGGTCTGAGGTATTTTCATTAGGGTGTTTACGTACGTTGCATGAGATTTTGAGTTCAAGTAATATAATAATTACCCTAACCAGCACCGAAGAATTTTATTAGGCTTCTATCAACCAAAATAGGCTTTACAATTGCAAGAACTTATCAAACTGACTGTGCGCATCACCAACAACGCTAACAAAATAATAACGCTCTAAATTGAGGAGATCAAAATGGACAAGCTTCTGACATAACTAATTTTGGCCCCAAAAAAAGGGGGAAAAAATTAAGGTCACCCTCCTACGGTATCACCTTATCGACATCTTGATCACGTTTAAGATCTTTAGGACGAGCAAAAGCATACAAGAGTGTCTCCTTCTTCTTAGGTCGCCAAGTGGACTTCTCAGCGGCCAGAAATCCATTCTTATCGTTAGAGTTACTTGTTAGAATTTTCCATTGCAAAGACTTCACGATCCCCTCAATTTCCTTAATCATCTCAGATTTGTCACGAACCAGAAACTTCCCTGATGGCCTCAGAATCCGATCAACCTCGGCAACTACACCTGTCAAATTGCAACTGGCCGACGGGACACCACAAATATGAAAATTTAGCAAGACCAGAGAGAATCAAATCTCTTGCTAATCCGAGAAATAAACTAGTCATTAGTCATTACCCACCTCTTCTTAAGCTTGGAAAACAGATTATTGGCATGCAGGAGATCATAAGTCCTAGGATAAGTGCTGAATGATTCGCTCCAATCATGATATATGCCAAAAAGGCCACGTTCGTAAATAATAGGAAGAGTGTCAGCTGAGTCTATTGGAACCACGTTCATGACCCAAATGTTTAAATCTCTCAAAGCTGCGGCAAAACTGCATGCCAGAAACAGATGTTATAATTCAGAAAGAGCAAGTGACTTATGGGGAGAAAAGGAAAAGAGAGGATTTTTGCTCACCCTCCATAAACAGATCTCATATCCATGACATTCCTGACTTTTGACCAATCAACTCCAATCCCATTTAGATAAGACCCAGATACTACATTTTTCCAGATTTCATAATCAGCGGTAAAATCTTCAGGGGCAGGCTTTCCATAAACTCCAACTTGGGAACTCAACAACCAGTATGGTGGTTTGGACAGTCTGACTGGCCATTCCTCTGGCCATTTATATGAACGCTCAGTTGAATTCTCAGGTGCTTTGTGCATGCAAGTTTGTAATGGAACGTTCCTGTCACGTCAAAAGGAAGAGACAGCATCAATGTTATAAACTTTAGCAGATAAAAATTGCAATGCAAATTTTTTTTCATTTCAGGCAAAAGGAAGCTTCTCTCCAAATGTAAAATGTCTCCTACAGTCGTACAAATGTTCCTTTTGTTTTAAAAAACCAAATAAGAAGATAAATCTGAAGGTCTTGTTGACAAAATTCTCTAGTGCAATTTGTACTACAAACTAGGTCCTACATTTAAGACCAGAGGTAGTATCATTTCATTTGAAGAGAAGAAAAATACCATGCTGCATTAGGATCATCAAAGTCTGGGCAGAGACTAGGCTCATTCTTTGAACGTTTCATGTAGCATTCATTAGATGTTGGCTTCCTGTAAATAGCTATACCTACTTTATTGAGTCTATCCCTTTGGATTGACACAACTTCCCAGCACATTGCTTTTGTTAGAACTTTCATGGCTGCAAATAAATTGACAAAAGAAAAATGTCAGAGAAAATACACCTTCAAGCTAAAAGAGGCAAACAAAAGTTTATTTTTTTACCTACCTTCCCATATTTCGACATCTTCAGGTTCCTTCTGATAAACAGGAGTAGCAGACCACAAAAACAATCCACCAGGTCGCAGTACTCGATTCAGCTCCAATAGAAGCTTACCACCTGCAGTTGCACCAAAAGAAGAAAAATAAGCTTCCCAAATAAAAGCCATCATGGACTTGTCAACATAATTACCTATGTAAGTAAGTAGTCCTAAATCTAAATACCTACAAACAGAGGATGGACAAAACCTTAAATTTGAATGAACTTAAATTCATCTGACCGCCGCCAAAAACACAGAAGTCGTTGTTGAAATAATTCTATACAGAAACCTCAAACTAGGATTGATGTGAATTCATCTGATCACTAAAAATAAAAATGAGGATTAAAATACCTTCTATATGCCATGGAACTCTACAGCGTGCACAATGGATGGCATCAAATACTTTCGCTGGGAAGGGAAGCCTCTTTGTGCCCATGACAGCTGATATAGCGGGAATACCTCTTTCAAGTGCAAATTGTACCTGAGCTTCATGTTCGTCCTTCGGTGCAAATGACATAGTGAGTACATCCCTCTCAAAGATAAAGCCTCCAAAGCTGGCAACACCACATCCAACATCTAATACCACACGTGTGTGTTTGCCCCACTCAACTTCAGGTACAGACTGCATCAAACTTCCTTATAGTAAGCAAAATGCACAAAAAAAAGGGGTAGATTACATACCCACAGAACAATGTTAAAATGAAAGCTGAACAAGAAATTTGAAGTTGTATAGTGGGTGAGAAATTTGAGCAAGAAATCAAATAAGAGCATACACCATTTGTTACTGAACATGTAAATATGGATTTATAGAACATGCGACAAAATGCAATCCAGGTCTTGTTGATGGAAATTAACCTTAAAAATGACAAATAGAGTCAATGTTGGCAAGAGATATGAACATGAATATATCACCTGTTGTATAAAGTCAATGTAATGAAGTGCCCCATGCTGGAACTGAGTTCCACCACCAGGAAAAATAAGGTACTCGCCAGCCATTTTTACCCAATTCTGGTGCCCCTTGTATTGAGCAAGCATAGTGTGTGGAACATTGTGATACCATATCTGCAGGAGCAGAACTTATTATTTCAGGGAGGCGTAAACAACCAAATAGAGAACAACAATGAACTATGATTTGAGTAAACTCTGGCGCCCCTTGAATTCAACAGGCAAAGCATTTGGAATATTGTCATCCCACAATTGAGGGGAACTTATTATTTAATAGGAAAGTAAAAAGTCAATCAAAATGATAACTAACTAGTAGCATATTAGTAAATTTATACCTTATCTCTGCTTCTAGGCCACTCAATAGGAGTTCTATATCCTTCAGTAAGAGGAACAAGGCAGGTAGGAGCTTCTGCAGGACAATGCCTTTCTCGATGTTCATAGTGCTTAGTATTCCGGAGATTCCTAACTGCTTCCCAGTTGTCAAGGCATGGGATGAAATCAGGACCTGCAGTGACATTACAGAGTTTCCAATTGTATTGACCAGTAGGCTGCTTAGATAAATTTTGAGACTCTTTTTCACTCTTTGATTCTGATGCCTGAGTTGAAAAGGACCCAATTTGAGTTCTACTTTCATCCAGAAGCTCTGACTGTGCTTCATGAGGATAAACCGCCTGTGAACTCTGGTTCTGCACAAAATCTTCTGTTTTCTTCTTACTATTGCTTTCATCAGTGTCATTGTCAGTCCTTTGTTCTTCTACCTTCTCTTCTATCTTACTATCTGTTGTTTCAATTTGACCATCTGATTGATTTTTATTTCCATCTGAATCTGAATTTCTGTTATCATAAGAATCAGATTTATTTTCAACTGTATTATCTTCAGCCTCTCCCAAATTAGAAGTTTCCTTCTGATCATTGTTGTTATCTGTGTTTTCTGGGACATTAGAATTGCTTTTAGAGACATTACTGTCAATCATGGTTGTATCCACAGGCAAATCACCTTGATCATCCCCAGATTGCTGAGAATTGCTCTTGCTGCTGTCAATCGCCTGTTTTTCAACATCAGTCTTTTCTTTTACTTCATTCTTATTCTCCTGAGACACATCTGCATTTTGGTCTGGAACTACAGAGGATGATGTCATCATCCAAATTCCGACCAAGCATAGACCCACAAACGTAACAACGGTCACTGTTGACCAGTAACTTGATGGTGATCTTTTGTTGTCTACTCTGGAGTATCTCCCTGGAGCCATTTGGAATGCACCTATTCACTGATAGTTTAGACCTAATCATGAAGGAAAAAACAATTAAACACCTCTCACATCATAGGCTCAGCTTTAGGAAACACTTGGTTGCCAAAAATTTACACCATTTTATGGCAAAGTGGCAAAAACACATCACAAAAAGTGCAAATTCACGTTTACCTTGTCAAATAAAATCAAACGCATAGTCAAATCTGATATGACTTGCACTTCCGTTTTGACAAAAGATACATATGTTCTTAAATTTTTTAATGCAAATTGCATTACAAAAGTGTTCCAACTTATGGGAGTAGATCTAAAAGATTTGCATCTCCCGCAGAATATTGAGGCTTTTCAAAAGTTATGCTATAGAACTTTAGGTGTTGCAGAAGAACATATTAAATATTCTAAGGGAGAAATGTTACGAAAGCTACAGCAAACTACTTTTTGCAATTTTGATTAATAACGACTTGGAGTTAATAGAGTTATAACCCGCCCTCGGTATCAAAATAACTCATTATATAGTAATGGGTTGAATAGATATTTCTCAGGTCAGCAGAACATAAGCTTTTAAGTTGTTCTGGAATAAAACACGTCGAAAAAAACAGAAAGAAAAAGGAAAACAAAGAACATTGTTTGAACGTTTATTGTCAAGAAGCGCTCTAACCAAATGCCAGATAAATTCCTGCCTACGGAGAAAAAGAAAATAAAGAAAAAAACTCAAGTTTAACGGTGATGCTAGAATCAAACTCAGATACCAACTCATAACGGAAATGTGTGAACTTTAAAGATGAAACAGTGTATGAGCAGAGTAAGAAATTCCGGTTGGAAACGACAACACCGATATATACACCACCCCAAAGAAAATTAAACAGAGGAACCAACCTTAGACCCAAAAAGTATTCACTACAAACAGAATGTAAGACACATGAGAAACAGCCCAAAAAGAAAATCAGCAAAACTAGCAAACACACGACCAGTACCACATTGTACACCAACAGAAAATAGAAGCGTGAAGAAGTCAGTCCAATCTAGAGCAGCGAAGCAAAGTTTGAAACCAAGATATAATAGACATGACAAAGAAAAGAACAGAGAAGCCAAAGATTAGACGACAAAAGAAAAGAAAGGCACCTTGGTTTCTTGGGAGGGAGGATGAGAAACGGCGACGGCGGCTATTACTAAATATCCATCGCGAAGGAGGCAGCGATAAAAGGATATGAAACGAAAGGTTTAGCAGAGGACATGGGAAGTAGGGAATAGACAAAATGGGCGAGAAGATATGCGACTTTATAGGAAGAAGTAATTGTAATTGCTTCGGATATATTGGCGTGGGTAAAGCACATTCATAATGATAATTGATACTCCAAAATATAAGAAGCTTGAAATGGATGAGAGAGAAATTGAAGGTGCGACTTGGAGCGCTATATTACAGAAATCGAAAGCGTGGGACAATGAGAGAGAAGCGGCCCCTGTTGCGGGCAAATCCATTATTATTAGTAGGTAACAGTAATTTTACGCATTGCCTTTATTATCTTAAACTACAAAAATATCGCAGGCCCTTCTCGTCTCTGATTCTTCAGGATCTATACTGGTTTCACCAATACAGAGTTTCTAATTTTTAAATGTTTGACGTAAAAATAACCTTTTAAACAATATCTGCCACATTAGAAGCTGCCTCGATTCACGTTAAAAATATAGTATTTCCTTAGTGGTCACCTAAGGTGGGGTGTTTAGTTTAAGAAGAACTGAAGAAGACAGATAGATCATGTGAGGTAGTGTGATTTTATACCATTTTGTTTTACAACTACACATCACGTATGGGAGTGTTTTTTCTTTTCCTAATATCGCTTCGTTCGAGATTGGTTTTGTTATTTAGTAGGTTGCGCCTAACAAAATTATACTTTTAAGATTTGGAAGTCAAACTCACTTGTTTTTTTGGGTGGCCACAAGCCACACAAGGGGATCACTTTCTTGAGTCCGTTTCTCTCATTTTCGGATTTCTGCCTATCCCTCATCATCTTCTCATCCTGACCGTCGAAATCTTGATCCAAGAATCCAGAATAATTTTTTTAAAAACTGCATGCGGTCCCGACACCGCATGCGGTTTTTGAAAAAAATATTTTGAGCCCTTGAATCAAGATTTTGACAGCCAGGATGAGACTGTGAGAGATGGACAGAAAAACGCTGATGAGAGAATCCTCTTCCCACTTTCTTTCGTTTGATCTGCTCAGTCTTGGTGGCCTGAAAATAAACTAAGAAAGAAATGGGTCGGGTCTGAAAGGAGTATACCCGTGACATGAGGGCCCACAGTTGATCACGACTGGTTGAAGGAGGGAGAGGGACACAACGACGTCGTTGAAGGAATGCTAATCCTCACGTTTCCCAACACGTGATGCGGATTTAAGGCCGGGGATCTGGGGCTGTACCCGACACTTGCCATATATAATTATAAGTAATAAATAGCTTTTTAATGTTAATATATTGATAGTATTTATTTATTATTGGAGGATTATAAAAGAATATTCATAATGGGAATGGATCCAAAGTATCTTTTTTGGGTTTATTTGTATGGATCCACAATTTGGAATCTCAAGGACACACTGACAGGGCAGGGATTCAAGTTCAAGTGCGAAGGACCTAAAAGGTGAGTTACAACTTACCCGACATCACTGCATGGGGAGGGGCCCAACTCTTCGGGCATTCACATGGTGGGATTTACATTTGCCTCACTCGAAGCACTTTGTGCTTCGTTGTTATATAACACACTAGTCACCGCCCTTTAATTTTTAAAAACCCAACATTGTTATGTTAACCTCTGTTCTATTAGAATATATCAGAAAATCTCACATAAATTTGTTCAACACGATGAGATAAGTCTATCAATTGATTTTTTTTAATAGGAAGATAACTTCAATTTATACCTGTACTTAAGAATTTAACTTATTCAATTACTTGTCTTTATCTTCTCCCATCCATTAATTGATTTTTTTGTATGAGTCTTAATTTTCTTTTTTGGTTAGAAAAGGGGACAAACCGTCCTACCAATATTTATTCATCAACTTTGTAAGATTGTGGGTACAAAACACCCTCTAAATTATTGATTAGTACATTAGATGACTCTGTAAGAGACACTTTAAAACGACACAGTTTACCACTGATTAAACTAAGTTTGCAAGCCAGCCAGCGAGCCATAAAATTGTTTTCTCAGAGAAGAGACGTACTTAGATGTTTCTTTTTCTTCTTCTTTTTTCGGTTGCATATCCGGTATCTAGAGTTTCGTCCTGATTAATCTAGATCCGACCCGGGTCGTGCACCTAGTTATGGTGGGTGAGTCTCCCAGCAGACATTCACAAGGCTTGAACTCGGGACTTCATTTAAGCGATACAAACTGCTTACCACTCATGCCAACTCCATTGGTACGTACTTAGATGTTTCTATTTGCTTGTTTAACTTACAGATTTCTACCTATTTCACAAACCCACACACCAACGCCCAGTTGTGCCTGGAGATACTTTCGCGGACCCATCAAAGTTTAGTGGAGTCCATCCAACAGGAGGAAAATTCCATTTGATGTCTTTCAAACACCTACGAATAGCGCAAAATTTTATTTCACATACTGTAATTAATCAGGGGAATTTCAATAAACAGAATATTTAATAATTTAAATATCAAGTTGTATGCGGGACTACTAAAATACTTTTGGGAAGAAAAATACTCTAAAGTTGTGTGGTTTTAATTAGTTGCTTGAAAAATGACCCCCAAAAAAATACTGCACTATATTTTGTCCAGAATATATCAACATATAACCTATTTTAGGTAGAATTTAATGATCAAGAGGGAAAATTTTTTTGGAGAAAAAGAGAGGGTATATTTTCGGGTTTGTTTGAATCTAGAATAGCTAATAAACCAAATAGAAGCATAAATTTGTATCCGATCTTGTAGACTGTGAAGAAACGTTCTATATCAAATCATAGGAAGATCTCCACAAAAGTTTAGACCCAATTAATCTCCCAATTTGCCCTTAAAAAAGGATTAAAACCCATGTTTTGGAAGAAAATGGCCCCGTTTAGTCCTTAATATGAAATCTAATTTGGAAGTTGATGTTAATTCTAAGGGGTTGTTTGGTATGAGGGGAGGGGAGGGAAAGTGAGTGTAGGGGAAAAAAATTATGAGTTGGATTTAAAAAAAATTAAAGAAGTGGAGTTAAAAGTTCTTAATTAGTTTTTCTTATTCTATTATCTTATATCTTATTTTTGTTTAAATTCTATAATTAACCCGGCCCACTTCTTCAATGTTTTAAAATCCTACTCACAAAAATTTTCCCTCCCCTCCCCTCCCTTCCAAACCCGAGTTGGGTTTCTCTCATAATCATTTTCTCATTATCCCTCATTATCTCTAAATCATATACATCCAATCCATCACAATACTACTTTAATATCTCTCTCCTCTTTCCAATCAATGGCTCAGATTGGCTAATGAGAGAAAAGGAGAAAAAAGATGAGGAGAAGATCCTCTTCCTCCAAACCCCTCATACCAAATAACCTCTAAATGTAAGACCTATTTTATATATTTATTATTATTTTCTTAAATTAATTATATTCATAATCCTTCAACTATAATCAAGTATATAGGAGAGGGAAGATTGTAATTAAGGAAAATGACTAAGATATTTTAGAAAAAAATATATCATATTAACTAATTTAATTAACATTATTATTCTTCTTAAAATAATTAATTAGGTCTTAAATTAAAGACGTAGGAGCATTTGCATGAAAAAGGGAGTTCCAATAGTTCATGAGAACGTACCAATAAGAAAATAAAAGGAGAAATTAGCTCTGATATTAATTTTTATTTTCATTACACAAAAGCTTATAAAATAGTACTGGCCATAAAAAAAAATTAAAATAATTCCCAAATCTGAAGGGAGTTAAAGTTTAATAGAAGAAAACTATATGTCAAATGCATAATAATATAATTATGGCCGCAAATAATGATTACGTCCGAATTCATTCGTGCATTATCTGTTAGGCAACCAACTCATGGGTGACAACTGACAAGTGACAACACATTTTTGATCATTTCAGTTCATGCAAATTCAGACAATGGCCTTGATTATTTCTCTGCATGACGACCAAGATACATCCCTGGCTCTAGCTGATCCAGAGGCCAAATTTTAGTTGCCTCGCCGAATCTGGCGTTTTCAAGAGAACCGGCCATTAATAAGGTACATTCCCTTCTTCTCCTTCCCGTTAATTCGTTTTCCACTTGTACGCCTGCAGTGTATCGATCTGCGATTAAATACAAGGGTGGATTCACCTTCAACTGAGCCACCAACTAAACGATCGGGAACCTACAAATAAAATACTGCTGGAATTCAAGCTTCTGAAATTTACATTCCCTAAATTGTAGCCCGTGGATGCGATTTTCCACCTCTATTGGTTTGAATTTTAGATTTTGTTCCAACCAGATGGCCACGACCGTATATATATTGTTTCTCCGTATTAGCATAAATGCAGCATGAGACCATATTAATACTGCAATCGCAATTGCAATATTATCTCGTTAGAATACATATAAGAACAGAACAGTAACTTATTGTACTACAGATGTATGCTGATTAGACAATGATCCTGCATCATTCTTTCGTTGATTATCCATCTTTATACATTAATTTAAATGTTTACTCTTAAATTCTTGCTGAATTTGTAATTATACGAGTAATGAATAATGAGCGTTAGCATTTTCTTGATGGACATAAATACTTCTTACTTGTCGGCATGATACTGTCGTTATCCCAAACAGACAAGCCCCGGAAGGACCAGAAGAAGATCTAATGGTGATATTTCGTGATGTTACTAATGGACATTTTCTAGATACAATGCTAACCGGGCCAAAGATATGTGGGTGCTAATGCATTAGCAGAGATGAGAGGAGCAAACATTTATGGCTTGAAAGGGATGCTTATTTCTCTAGCTCTGGTTGCTCTTGTCCTGATCATCACGTTTCAGTGGACATGGAAGAAAAAGCCATTTGCCAGAACTTATCTGCCACTGCCAGCCCAAGAGTGGTTTAACACGCCTTCTGCAGGTTTGCCTTCCGGTTGGATTTGATCACTACTACACGTGCACTCAATTTAATTGGTCATTCACTTTGTTTTAAATACAAAAATGAAGGTGTGTGTGTGGAGGAGATACAAAATATGATCCTCCCTAATTCTTATAAGACAGGAAAATATTCCCTGCCCCGTAAAAAATTCTCTCTATGCACTAGTTGAATTCCTTCAAATAGTATGGATATATATTGATTATATTATAGAAACTGTATCTATCTGGTAGAAAATACTTATCCGGAGAGGCAGGAGTGAACAGGGCTGCACACTTCTACTAAAGTTATAGTACTAATTCTGTTGGCATTTAGTAATTCATAGAACCAAACATGACTTACAGATTAACCAACGTCCTTGAAGTCTCGTGTTTATATAATTGAAGTTGCTGATAAATTTTTTCATTGCGTAAGTATGTGCTTGTACTTTCCAAACTCACTGGTGAACAAAATGGATTTAAAATTGCTGTCATTCGTTGGCTTATGATTGCTTGATGAAGCAACAAATAATCCAATGGGAACTGCAAATTTGACAAAAGGTGAAGAAAGCTCTTCAGGTTCCGTCACAGAATTTGAAACTAATAACTTCGTTGAGAATATTCTATAACACTACCGTTGCTTAGGCTTGCTACCTGAAGCCCCAGACAATCCATTGGGAACTGCAAATCATACACAAGGTGTAGAAAAATCTCCAAGTTCCATCAACGACGTTGAAACCAGAGAGCACCTTAATAATGACAGTACAGTGCCTATAGATTTCATACAAGCGGAATCTCCTCAAACGCAATATGGTCAAAATATTTCCAGAAAAGAGGTAGGTTCTTTTGCTTTTTTGTTTGCATTATTATAATGAGCATTTTGTAACATACCAACTTTTCTAAAGCAGTATAAATTTTTTTTTCATCAAAACATCATTTCAAATAATTAGAGTAGAGCATCGGAGCGATTGAGTAACTGATATGTATATATAAAATGCCGTAAGTCTGGACAATTTACAGAAACAGTACAAAACCGTGTGGTTCAAAAGTAGATAACAACATCAAAGGAAGGCTTCAGACGGAACAACAAAAGAAGTCTTCAGCCGGAACTTCTACGCGGGCTGCTTGTCTCTCTCCTCGGTCCTTGGTCCTCCTGAACCTGACGCTATGTTAAGGGCTGAGATCCAGCGCACCGGATCTCAGGTAACGGTTAACCTCATGTTTATGTATACACATACAAACGATGACATCCACAACATCATCAAGACATACCATCACTCTATCACAACCCATGCATATGTATTGCCCCCAACATGTAGACCTATTGCCCCCAAAGATACCGATGATTGCCCCAAAGATACGGACATATTGCCCCCAAAGATACAGACATATCCTCTAACCACTATATGCATTCAAACAGTATAACATCTATACAACACACATACCACATACATGCATACCATAAACATCAGAGTTAGTGTTACAGTACGCGAACGTACATACATACAATAAACATACCCGGCAGCAGATCAGAGTTTCTGATATCCTATAAGATTAATATCACTTTTATTAGTGATTTGACATTACGACCGACATTTTAGGTAAAAATTACCATTTTGCCCCTATACCCCTAATTGGCGGAATTTCGCCAGCACTCCGTTACTTTGACCTTAAAATCTCCCAAAATTTTGCCAGAACTTCGACCCAATCATGATTTTCGAAATTCTAACTTAAAATAGCCCTATCATATGATATCTAATCATACTTGAAAGATTAAAGGCTACTCTAACATTACTACTCTAACTACTGAAAGAACTACGGAAGCTTAAGTACCGAAAAACTTACCCAGAGCTTCACTGCAGTTTCTCTCCAGAGCTCCTCTCTCTAAAACCTCTCTCTAAAACCGAAATCTACTCTTGAAATGGTGTGAAGAGTGAATGGAAGGGGGGTATTTATAGAAATGGAGGTAGGATTTCGGCCGTCGGATCAACTTTGTGAGAATCGATCTGGACCATTCATTGCATAACTTTGGAAACAAGTTTTCTCCTTTTCTTCTCCTCTTGGCCGAAAATCCCATGCCCCAAAAGTCAAGGGAAGAGAAAATCAAATGGTGCCAAGTGTCCACCTTCCAGAAGCCTTCCGGTCGAATTCTCCGATCGGTGTCCGATTCGCGTAATTTCGGAAAAATCTCAAAATTCTGGATTAGACAATTCCTAGACATTTCATTCCTCATTAGAAATGTCTAATTTAACTAACTTTTTAACACTATCTAGGTCTAATTTCGGAAGTTTTACAGAAAAACGTGTCGGTTGCGAAACGAATTTCCGGAATCATCAACCTCTAGATAAAAATTCACTGATTCCAAATATGTCCAGATAATTCTAAACTCATCTCCAGATGTTGAATTAGAATCTATTTTCTTCAAATCCAAAATGTGACTATCTGCATTTTTCCTCATTTCGTCTTATTAGGAAAATGCTCTATCGGCTTTGGAATTGACTTCCGGAAAAGTCTAACGGAAGATAAAAATCCACTGATCAATATTTTACCTTGACTTTGGAAATCCTATACCTGGTTCTCTAGATAGGATCCGTTTTCTATTTATTGTGTTACTATTCACTATAATTAATTATATAATATAATAATCCAATTTGAATAAAATATCTAGATATTCTTTTGCTTATTATTATCCCATTTCTTGAGCAAAATTCGGCTGCCCCCCTTTAAATATTATTAAATATTTATTTTTCAATTAATTAATTATATATTTTAATTTTCCTAAAAATTTTACAAAATTCCCTTATTAGTCCATTCTTGTATTTAGGCTCAAAAATACTTAATCTCAAATATTTTTCTCCATCTTCTCCAATTAATTAGCAAATATATTTATGCTAATTTCTAGCCATTAACCATTAATTTTGGAGTTCTACACAATTTATCACAATTATTTCATTGTTCTAGCTTAAATAATTAACCAATAATTATTTAATCAATCACTTATTATTCGTTGATAATTTTCTTATCTAGAACTAATTACTTCCTCTCAAAATCTGAACTAACATTGCTATTTTATCTCCCTTGTAAAATATCAATAATTATGGAGTTAGTTATAATCTCCAAATACTTTATAATTGTTATTTTACAATTCTTCCAAGCTTATAATTTATTAAATTACCAAAATTAGAGACAATATATTCTCTCAATTTTAATAATTATTTTACTACCTTTCAAGATTTTTCACAATTTTCCTAAGTTATTTATGTCCTTCAAGGGCATTTTAGTAATTTTGGCACTTAATTCCCTTTAATTCCCATAGTATTTTCCTTTAGAAAATAATCTACTAATTTATGATATTTACCCTAAGTCAGATTTTAGGGTATTACACATTTGAACATGTCACTGCATGCAAGGGCCAACCCAGGTATAAGACTAGGGGGCCAAGTGCCCGGCCACCCTTGAATTGGGGTATTGAGGATTATTATTTTTTTTTTTTAAATTAACACATGTTTAAATGATTGCTCACCCTTAATATATCAAGAATACACTTCGTAATTGGATGGGGATGAATGGTTGAATGATTGTTTAGTGCCTTATATTGAAAAATATGTATTTGATAGCATTGATAATAATGCAATTATAATGGAATTCCAAAAAATAAAGCCTAGAAGGATGACATTGTACTCCCTCCGTCCCTAATTATAGGAGCAAATTACCAGAATTTGGGAGGATTAAGGAAAGAAGTTAAATTAGTTAATTATGTATATTTTCCAAAAATATCCTTCTGAAAATTAAAAATTACATAAGGTAAAATTAATTGATTTTAAGCCGTGCACAGTGAAAATACCCTTCTCCGATATTTCAGGACAAATTTTTATAAAATATATAATGTTTTCTATATTATTCAGTTTAAATAAATTAATTCGTGCCAGCTTATTTTTATTTATTTTGTTAAGAACGCAAGGAATATTATCTCTTGATTCGATCTAATCATCATCGGCAAAACAGGTTCATGAATGGATCCTCTTTTTTTTACCAAAAAAATCTAAATTCAAGGAATGCATTTAAAGTTAAAGATTTGTTGCCCCATGAAATTCACAAGGAATCCCTATAGAAAGTTCCGACAGGAAAAAACGAAAGCATAAAGAAGAAGCAATAATATGTTTTTGCTGTTTGCTGTGAGTCTAAATCTTATTTGTTTTATTTTTTATTTTTAAACAAAAAATCATTTTTAAAAAAAAATTAGTTCATTGATTATCTTTATTTTAGATTATCTCACTTGATAGAATATAAGCGTGTTGTAAATTAATTATTGTGGAAGAAGTATTAGTAGGGGTGATATGGGAAAAATATGTCAAAAATTGCTCAAAATTATTTTATATAAAAAAATATAATTTAGGTGTATATGACATTAATGAGTTGCAAACATTATTTACTTTATAAAATATATAGGTGTATTATTAAATTATTATTGAGAAAGTATAAATAGGGGTATTATAGGAAAAAAATGACAAAAGTTAAAACTTGCTCTTATAATTAGGGACAAAACCAACTCTAAAATTTGCTCCTATAATTAGGGACGGAGGGAGTAATTATTTTTATTGTAATATACTTTTGTTATTAAAATATATGTATTTGAACTTATTGAGTGTCCACTCTTCATTGAAATTTATCTAGCTGCATTTCTAACAACACTTACACTTAGCTTTGCTTTTTTAAATGACATGTTTGTAAAGTAACTGTCTCTCTTATTACATCATCAGTATTCACTTGATTTCATGAACATTTTTTTGATATTCTTTTCTTTTCTTGTTTATATTTTTTTGTTTTTTATTGCATTTAAAACTTTCTTTAAAAAAAAAATTGGGGGCAGCCTCGAATCCCCCGCCACTGGTGCCTATCCTTCATAAATTTTCTGGATCTACCCTGACTGCATGAATGGGGTATCTGTATCTGTAGGACTTTACATGTAGTTGTTATAAAACAACAATAACTAGAAGCCTTGTGCAGTCTGTAACTACGCCAAGGGTAGATGGATTGCAGACAGCAGAAGACCATTGTACTCTGGCTTTGGATGTAAACAGTGGTTATCAACAATGTGGGCATGTAGAGTGACTCAGAGACCAGATTTCTCATACGAGGGATTCCACTGGCAACCACAAAATTGTGATGTGCCAGAGTTTGACCGTTTTGCATTCTTGAGAAAGTAGGTATAACTATTTCTTTCCGTGATCTAGTAGTTGAAGTATATTAATGCTTAACAACATTCTAATACATGGCTGTGTTTGCTCAATGATCGCTCATTTTCTGTTGTTTGTGTTAGATGGCAAAACAACACAAACTTCTCCATGAATACCAATTTGTGGTTGCTATAAAATTTTTTTTACTTACTATTAGTTTGGTCTCTAGAATGCAGGATAAAACAATTGCATTCATAGGAGATTCGTTGGGGCGGCAACAATTTCAATCTTTGATGTGCATGGCCTCTGGGGGCAAACCGAGCCCTGAGGTTAAAAATGTAGGATATGAGTATGGTCTTATTAAGCGCCGGGGAGCTCCACGCCCTGATGGCTGGGCTTACAGATTTCCAAAGACTAACACCACAATTCTATATTATTGGTCATCCACCCTCTGTGATCTGCAGCCCCTAAATATCAGTGACTCCCTCACTAATGTTGCCATGCACTTAGACCGCCCTCCAGATTACATGAAACGTTTCCTCCATCACTTTGATGTTTTGATCCTTAATACAGGCCATCACTGGAACCCTGGCAAGGTTAGTGCAAACAGGTGGGTACTATATGTTGATGGAAAGCCAAATGAAGATGAAAAGCTAGCTCAAATGGAAATCGCCAAGAACTTCACTGTTTTTAGTGTTTTGAAATGGCTTAATTCACAATTGCCATCACATCCCAGGCTCAGAGCCTTCTTTAGGACTATATCACCAAGGCATTTCTCTAATGGAGATTGGAACACTGGAGGAAGCTGTGATAATGAAGTCCCATTATCTCACGGAAGTGAGGTTGTATAAGAAGGATCAAAGGATCTAACCATCGAGGGTGCTCTAAAGGGTACAAAGATTAAAATATTGGATATAACTGCTATTTCAGAATTGAGGGATGAGGCTCATATCTCACGTCACAGTACCAGAGGAATACTTAATGCCAGCGATTGCTTGCATTGGTGCCTACCCGGAATCCCAGACACATGGAATGAGCTCCTTGTTGCTCTGATATAGATATAGGTCCACAAGTTAACACCCCCGAGAATGGGGGAGGAAAAAAACAGAGAATACTGCTTATAGGGAAAAACTTCAGGTAGTACTTTATAAAAAAAAAAAAAACAACAACAACAACAACTAGATAGGAGAGCCCTGTTCGATATTTGGAGTTTTGGCCTTACTGAATCATCTGGTTTATGTCTAGAGGTAGGCGAGCTTCATCATTTGCAGGTTTGGATTGAATATGCTCATTTTTTGAGGCTGACAATTTAGTTCATTCACAATAAATCTTTTGCTTTATTAGTTTCCTTTGTTCCCTAACTATCATAATAAAGCGCAGAGATTACTATGTGAGAAACATCATACGCGATTCAAATCCTTCTGAAGTGAATCATTTTGAGTCGTTTAAAATAATAATCTCATGCGAAACTCCCTAACTCAGCTTCATATCTGCTATTTATCATAATCTTTTTAATTTAAGATTCTTGGTTGGTTTTAGTGCACCATATTCCAAATTCAGTAAGTAAATGCTCCCCCCAAAAAAAAAAAAGACTAATGTTAAAATGAGTGAACATGCACGAATGGTAGTCAAAGGGCCACAATTGCTTATTTAATTTGATCTAACTATTTTTGGTCGAAAGCATATAAGCTGCCTAAGCATGCATATAATTTCTATTTCCTCCGATCCTATATATATAAGACGACTTGACTTTTTTTTTGGAATATCAAGGAAATTAATTAAACTATTTTAAAATATTTATATTTATTATTTTTTCTCTAAGCTATTTTGCCTATAACCCAATAATACACAATATATGATATAATTAAGTAACTTATTTAACTTTTCCAATCTTTCTAAAAAAAAGTCAACTTTATTTTATATTTAGTATTAGAGAGGAGTACATGTTAGTTTGTGGGGGAAAAAAATACCTTCTATATTTTAGGTGAGTACGATAGAACATAAAAGACTTCCAATACAACCTGAGTCCTTTGGGTTCCTGTCCTAAGACAGAAATATGGGGTGTCTGATTTATCTGTGGTGCCCAGACACTCAAGGATGTCTTACCTATGGAAAAACCTCCTCCAGCTTTGGGAAGACTCCTCATTCCACTGTAGATGGAATCCAGGAGATGGTAGACAAGTCAAGTTTTGGTCGGATTACTGGGTTAGTGATTACAGCCCCCTTAAGAATATCTCCTTCTCCCCCATCTCTGAGAGTGACTCTAGCAAAGTCATTACTGACTTTATCAATGAGGATGGGACATGGAATTGGAATCTTTTCCATCACCTTCTTCCCCCTGATGTTATCAAAGATATCTCAGCTATAGCAATCCAGCGCACTGGCCAACCCCCCTCTTGTGGTTGGAATTTAACTAAGAAAGGTGAGTTTTCCACCAAATCGTCGTACAGATCCCTAGAATCTCAATCCTGGAATGACTACAACCCATTGTGGTCCAAGATGTCGAAGCTTCCTATGACTCAAAGGGTCAAAACATTCACTTGGCTACTGCTTCGAGGCAAGCTTTTAACGAATGAGGAGCGCTCCCGGAGGGGCATGACTCCCGACTCCTCTTGCCCTTTCTGCCATCCTAGTTGCGAAAGCTCTGATCATGCCCTTAAAGGCTGCAGCTTCCCCTCTGCTGTTTGGCGCAAAATTCTTCCATCTGACATGTGTGTTGATTTCTTCCGCCTTAACATCCAAGAATGGTTAGCCTCAATTATTCTAGACCCTTCCCTGGATACCTCCTGGAAAATTGGTTTTTGTATTGCCTGCTGGAAGCTTTGGCACGTTCGCAATTGTTGTACCTTCTCTGATGAGTCTTTCAGCACCGATGGGACTGTTCTTCAAATTAAGTCTCTATTTGTACATACGCAAACGAGTTTTGCTACGTTTAATCTTATTTTGTAATTTTCCATGTTTCCTATTTGTACCTCTTTTCCGTTATTAATGGATTTTCCTTTCATTAAAAAAAAAAAAAGACTTCCAATACAGGACCTGGCTTAGGTCCTTTAAGGACATTACATTCGCTGCGTTTTGGCGCAATCTCACACCCCTGATCCCTTTGTAAAAAAATATATATATATATTCAGTCATTTTTGGGTAGTAAAAAGATAATTCAGGATAATGAATTGTACTGAAACAATTCTTCATAATCTTAAAAAATTATTTTAGTATTGTGAAAACATATTTTAGGGTATTGAAAAAAATATTTGAGGTTACTGACTAGTACTAAAATGATACTCCAGGATACTGATTGATACTGAAAAAATAATTCATGATTGTAAAAAATTATTTTAGGATCTTGAAAAAATATTTTAGAATCGTGAAAAGATATTTCAAGGTGCTGAGTGATATTAAAATGATATTTCAGGATACTGACTGGTATTGAAAAACTAATTCATGATCTTAAAAATTATTTTCTAAAGCATATTTTTAGTAGCAATTAGTACTTGAATTATTTTTTAAGATCCTAAAATAATTTTTTTAACAACATGAATTATTTTTTCAATATCTTGAAGTATTATTTTAGTACCAATTAGTATCCTAAAATATTTTTTCAAAATCATAAAGAATTCAGTACAGTAGTGCTCAGTCCCGAGACATAGAATAGGATATTTGTGTTGAATGTCAAATGCGCGTGTGAACTTAATTTGGACTTGGCATGAAAACAATTTTAAAGTTAAGATAATTCAAGTCTTTTTTTTTTTTTTAGTTTGTTACTTTCTTAATTACTATCAATCAATCAATCAATCAATCAAATATATCCATCTAAACCTCCTAGCCATTCAACCATTGGTCCATCTGTTCAACCTACATGTCAAAATCCTCAAGTTTGATTGGAGGTGACCTGGAACACCAAGTGAACCAGTATTCACTTTTGACAGATATACGGGCCATTAAATATTTGTATGTGTTTTTCAAACATTAAATGTAAACCATTGAACCAGTTCAAATCACCATTCCAATATATTGACTTCTTTTCCATTCGTCCTTATCAGATCTACACACGCTAACATTTGGTGTGCTTTACTTCTCAGAAAGAAAATTCCAATCCCTTTTGCCTGTACGGTAAAATTTAATGCTCCATTCTTCGTAAACATACATGCCTTTTTCCCATGAATTTTCAACTGGTTCTCTCTCCTTCCTTTAATCCCGAGTCCCGACTATTCAACCAATGGTGAATTCCAGCGGCCACATTTAATTGTTGATAGTGATTCATTCACGTTTCATGCCTATTTATTCCTTCCTTATTCTATCTTTCGTCAGTTGCGCAACTCCTCTGTCAACTCCTTACCATCATAGTCGGCATTATACTTCAATGGCTACCTGCAATGTATCTGATTTCCTGTCACTCAATGGTCAGAACAACAATTGGTGTATCACTGTGAAAGTGTTGTCTCAATTTAGCGACATTCCCTACACCTACATGCATCAACGTATAACACACAACGTTGTGCTCACAGATTCGAAGGTGTTTAGTTCAACTGTTTCTATTCCTTTTATCCTTTGTTATAATTGTTATTCATGTTTCCTTCTTACCCCCATATCATTCCTATCTAATTTTTAACTATTGCATGTAGGGTTACTTGTGCTTAGCAGTGATGCGCAGACGAGATGTCATACGTAGAGTGGCTGGTGTTCTCAAACCAGGATTTTCTTTCAAAAGCAGTCTTCAATTATTGTCACAGTTCTGTAGTTGACTTTCCTTTCAAGCTGACTCGTCTTTCCGCCGCTCATCTTACTCTTGATAATGATTTCACAGCATCAACCATTCATCTCCAGGACTTGGCACCTTAAGGCGTTTTTTCCAAATTTGAATTTACTTTTCCCATTAAGTGTTTGTTACTTTGTTCCAGTTTTCATTGTAG
The DNA here is from genome assembly GCA_025563575.1 of Acacia pycnantha. Lineage (NCBI taxonomy): Eukaryota > Viridiplantae > Streptophyta > Magnoliopsida > Fabales > Fabaceae > Acacia > Acacia pycnantha. The sequence continues at coordinate 3,244,817 of JAMWYP010000037.1, read as the reverse complement.
TTCTCATACAATATCCTTTTGTAGCCATTTAATTGGTTTGGCCATTTATTGTACCAGTGCTGGATAACAAATTTTGCAATGTTACACCTTTTAAAATATTTCATCACCACCTTACAGTTTCGACAATGGTTTAATAATGCAGTTTTGACCATTTTATATATTATGATGTGTAATGTTGTAAAATCATTCTAAACCGTCTGTGTGCAGCTGAACGGAGTAATGGAAATGAACCTCCAACAAGATAAAGACTATCTTAATAATCTATTTTCGCAGATTTACATATTCATTAACACTATGAACAACATTTTTAAGAACATACAACTTAATGATTACACTTTTGTATACGTCTGCCATAAATGTAGCAGTAATGTTATTATGTTTTGTAGACTCCTTTTTCCTTATTCCAATGCATACACGTTCGTCAAAGTCATTAAGTTGTATGTTCTTCAAAATGTTGCTGATATCGTCTGTTCAAATCTTTGGTAAAATCTATAGTCAATGGTTTTAGATGTTTTGTGATGATTCAGCCTACATTATACAAAATCGTAATTTATATTCCCAACATTATATCAATTTTAATAACATTTTTATGGACATCCTCAATCCAGAGAAAAAGATTTGAAATCTCTCAATATCCCTTACTAATTTCATCTTTAATATAAGTGTATTATACTAACTGGCCTTCCATAATACACAATTATCAATATAAATATTGCCCAAACGGATGTATATATTATCCCTTTAGATGTGGGAAAAATATGCAATAATTAAAGACATATGCATTTCTTTTTTATCCATTCATAACAAACAAAATAAAGTTGTACTTCGTATTCAAGACATTTTTGTGCTTATTTTTACATCCTCAATGTAGGTAGATGAATGCAAAATATACCTTTCTTTACTAATCAATGGTATGTTGTAACCTTCATTCTTACAAATATTAATGCATACATTTATGTTTATATCACAAAAAATTCAGTTTAAAGTCAATTAACAACAAGTTTGAATAATACGGAGAATGTAAAGTTTTACGGAGAATTTGCCTTTTCATACGTTGTTAATGATATCTTAATTAATTAATAAAGTTTGAATATTTTCAAACAATCAAATGATGGAAACTCTTATAATTACACACATTAAATAAAATGTTCAATATAAAAATTTATATACCATTAACAATCAAAATCTATTAAATGAAGGATTAAATTATTGAAAAATTACGATTTCAAATTACATGAGTAAGACTCTTATATTAGCACACAACTGTTCGGTTTCCTGCATGCATTTAAAACTATCCACCTTTTCCCCTCCCAAGGTTTATTATTTCAAAACAATCTGACATTTTTTATTTTCTAAAAAATAAATAAATGTCTCTTCGTTTTTTGAGTTGATTGATGGAAAATAAAGACCAATTAATAGTTCTTAACCAACTTATTTGACTTCACGTAGCACTGGATTTTGTAGGTAGTGCAAACTGCAACTTTTAACCACAACATATATAAGAAATTAGCATACGTCAGTTAATGTGTATTGGCTTCATTATTTTTCAACCTTTTCAATGCTTATTCTCTACGCAGCAATAAATAATAAACTTCTGACGTTTTCTATTCCTATTGTCTGCTGTATCATATCTTACTTCATTTATTAATACTGGTGCACTGTGGCAGGATTAACATTCATCAGGGGCTGTGACATCATTAGTTGTTGACTTCGAACTAATTATGCCAACAATCACTGCCACAACTACCTCCACACTGTTGAGTGATTTTTGTACGTCGATGGCTTGGAAAAAGGTATCATACGTTTAAATACTATCAAACTCAGTGGCCGACAACCCAACTTGGATCTCTGCAGTAATACGATAATTTCCAAAGCCCTATATGAAAATTACTACCTTCAAGTCCCCACGTCCAATTGGTTTTCAATACCTATTTTAGGCGCGAAACAGATACTAAACACTATATTTGATCAATAGATCCCGCCAATAGCAATTTCACGTTATATTGGGGTATATTGATCATAATACACCATCTATCAGAAAGCAAACTATTTGATTTCACTTCTATCGACATCGTATCCCACGTCCTGTCTGCTTCAAACATCATAGTAAGCAACTATTGTTACATTTTCAACATTATCTTCACTCTTGGTCTTCTAATAAGTTTGAACAACATTTTTTTTTTTTCATTCAACAGATGAGTAAGTCTTTCTTCTCCGACGTCGATGATAGCAAAGACACTTGGTCGGTGGTTGCAAAGGTGCTGAGGAAGTGGGTCGTTAGGAAGAAGGCTGCACCATATCCTATATGGAAGATAGGAATGATATTAGTAGATGAAATGGTACGTTGTTGTTAATAATATTCATTCATAAAAACTTAAATTTTATGGGAAACAATCCTTCATATTAAAAGGACTTTCTTAATCTTACGGAAGTTATTAAAATAAAATCTTCAACGCCTTTTTAAAAAAACCAAACAAAAATTTATTTGATGTTTTAGGAGTCAACGATTGAAGTTTCCGCTACACACAAAAATCTCATTCCAAAATTGCTTGATGACCCTAAAGAAGAGATGGTATACAACTTCCAAAATTTCGAGGTAGTAGAGAATGATGATAAGTATAGAGTCACTTCAAACCTCTGGAAATTCAACTTCCATACTTACACCTTCATAGAAGAATCTGATGTTGTCATCAACAAAGAGGCATATAACTTCAAGCCCATTGTAGACATCCGTACTGGAAGTATCCCTGACACAGGGTTAATAGTTTTGTCTTATTACATCTATTCATTTAAAAAAAAATATTATTTACCACATGATTCATCTACTATCCAATTAATTTCCTTTTATCTCATGTCATACAAACAATCCCAGACGTTATATGATTTCTGCAAGCATTTGGACGTTTGACAGATCAAAGAAGAGAGAGTGATATTATCAAAAGATTAAACCTCTCCATTGCAGATCAAAAGTAATGCTACTATTTGGCTTCATTTATTATTAAAAATATACTGTACTCTTTAATGTTTGTTAAACTATATTAATATGATTTTCAAATTGATACGATATTCCATATCGTCTTAGTGAAAACTTAATAAATATCACACTGTGGGGTGATTGTGCGGAGGAGACTTATGCAAAGAAAAAGGAGGATATGGAACCTCCAATTATTGTGCTTGTGCGTTTTGCCAGATTGAATAGGAATACGGGTTTTGCAGATCTATTATTTTTCATTTCTATTTTACATCAATAACTTTGTTTTCCTTTGTGTAGAAAGAATATCTAAAAGTATGGAAGATGAATAATTGTTATTAACCTTATATAATTTTATTAGATTATGGTCATTTGAGTAATGCATTTAATGCAACTTTGGTCACCGTGAATCCAAACATCCCGGAGGCATCATTGTTGAAGGAAAGGTCAGATGATATTTAATAAAATGTATAATGCATTTTGTAAATGATTTTATGTTCATCTCATCTAACATTTAATCATTTCTTTCCACATATAATGTACAGACTTAGCCAAGATTCTGTATCCACTCAGATGTTTAGCCAAATATCAAATGCAGAATATCCTACCTACTCAGCTGAATCCCTTCTTACTTTCCATACCAGAGTTGCATTGTCTGAAATTTCTAACTTAGACAAAGTAAATTTCATTTCATGTTTTTATTGTACTTTATTTCTACTATTTCTTTAATTCGTGAAAAAAAATTATTACATAAATGCTAAACATTATATAACATGCAACATCGTTTTCATACTATTTCATTGAATGGTTAGGAGTGTGATGTTGTCTCAAAGGTGACTATTCGAAGTGTGAAACACTGTATGGCTGGTTTTATGATGCATGTCCTTGTGAAACTAAGGATCAAGGACCACAACATAAAGCATAGGACAAGCAGCATAGGGGTCAGTCAAATGTCTGCTGATATACACTTGGGGCAACAATTCCAATATTCAAATGTGGAGGTTCATATTTATATTACTCTCATTATATATTAAATTAATACCACTTCATCCAAGTATGATATACTAACTCGTATGACATGTTTCACTTGTAGGAGCAAACAACTAATATTCCAGAGGTACAATGTTTTTTTTTTTTTACTTTAATATATTGTGTATGAAGTTTTCTTTATAGAAGTGAAATTTATGTACCCGTAGGAATCTACTGCTTCAAGGCAAACTGCCCATACCTCTTCACAAACTTATGTCATTGAAGATGACATTAATAACTTGACCCAACTGACAACACCACAAGACGCCAACACAAAAAGGAAGAATATTGCCGATGATGTTCCAATTCTGTGTGGGGACCTTGGTATTGCTGAAATGTGCACCCCAAAATTGAGCTCTACAAAGCCTGTGAAGAATATAAAGAAGGAGAAATGACAATTATATCTACAGCTTGTCCTACGCTATACTATGAATTTTGTAATTTTTAATTTTCGTTTATTTCACAGTTATGAACCTTCTCTTTAATGTTTTATCCATTTTGCTTTCTACCTATGTGGAATTCATTTTTCTTAAATATTACATATCCTCGGTCATTAGAATTATTCTCAGTTAATCATATTCAGATAGGTTAATTTGTTAATGTATTATTCCTAATCTTGACTACAAATGCGTAAGTCATACCCCAATCAACTTTTTGGTTAACATTCATATATTACATAATATAGACAATTTAGGTTTTGCTTTTTGAACTGAGAAAACTTTTTGAACTACTTAATTACAACATCTCATGGAGAACGCATGTCCTTATCAGAATGAAGCTTCACTAACACAAAATCCCTTATTAAAGGTTGTTTTGCTGTCATAAAAATATATCATAATCATTTATTTATTTCTGGAAAATTTGTCAAGAGTGGAAATCAATTAAATAAATTGTAAACTCTTTTGTAATGCACATGTAAGTCAATACAAAATTATTTACAATATTCTATGCACCAACGTTCGTTATTAACATGCTAAAGCTTATCTAACACAATATTCTATGCACCAACGTTCGTTATTAACATTTGATACACAGGATGGACATGAACCCGTGTGAATCAAAACTTCCATTCAACATGACGAGAAGACAATTTCCAATCATTACTTCATTTGCGATGACAATTAACAAGAGTCAAGGACAATCGATGTCAAATGTAGGTCTTTATTTACCAAGTCCAGTGTTTTCGCATGGGCAACTATATGTTGCATTGTCGAGGGTCAAGAGTTTCAAAGGTTTAAAAATACTAAGTTTGAATGAGTTGAATAAGTGCATTGACAACACAATTAATGTTGTATACAGGGAGTCTTCCAAAACATTTTACCACATTAATAGTTGTAATTGGAAACTTTGTTGGACTTTGTTATTGTTGTGGTTTTAATTTCATTCTTATATGATTTTTCTTTTTTTTTTTTGGTAAATTTATCACGGTTTGTCTTCACGTCTACAATTTCTCTATGACTTAATAAAAAAATTTGTTTTTACTTTTATGACTTTGTTGTCCTTATTTTAAACATATTAGAACTACACATTCCGTGCAACGCACGGGTCCGAAGTCTTGTTAGAATCAAATCCGCATTGCTTTTTTTTTTTCCATGGCAGTTCCCATCGACATTTTTTTTTGGCCGCTTCCAATCGACATTGATGACGGTTGCATGACACAAACAAGGGGCAAACTGACGTAAGATGAATAACGCAGTGTACATTTACAGAAACATTAAAATGTGCCCAAATTCAATTTGAGTTGTGGCATTTCGTTTGTGTGGAATAACGTTGTGGCATTGTGCCGTAAATCTCTCTCACTAATGCTAATGGCCAAGCAAAGCCTGTGACTTTGCGCAATGAAAAGACTCGTAAGAAATTTCCCAGAAATTCCTGTCACCCAACTTTATATCTTTCCTTCTTGTCTTTTTTTTTTTATTCATCCCATCACTCTGGTATTGACTGCAAATTTCTATTTAAAATTGTTATATATTTTTATCTTTTTCCATTGATTTCTAAATCAAAATATGATAGGTATATAGTAATTTTAAGCCTTATTTATTCATAAAATGAACATTAGAGGATGATATAAGGAAAAATGAGTGAATACGAGACTTACATGATTACATCCCAAAACTGGAATAACAAATATACAAATAGTCATATTATTTAAAACATTATTTATTATATTTTAATTATATAAATGAATAATAAATATACAAATAATCATATTTAGCTGTGATATATACTTTCAGGAATCAGAGAATATCATAAAATTTCAGTCACTTATTTTATACAAAAAATAAATAATGCGTTTGGTTAGTTTTGAGATGTGATTCACCAGAATAGATGCCGTTTGACCATGGGAAAAACTAGAGAAAAGTAATAAAATAAAATAAAAACACGTGATTAATTGTTACATCGGAATGGATTCTTATATGTTAGTATAATTTTAATTTTTTTGCAGTTGCTTGAAATAGATTATTTGTTTGTAAATATTTAATTTTATACCTCCTTTTCTTATGACAAATTATATCCCCTTTTATATTGATATGGTTAGACACTTAAAATTAAGGTTGTCAAATTTGTAAGTTTGAGTAAACTTGTGATAATAACGACTGATATTCTGAATTCGAATAGTAAACGTGTAAGAGTTTATTTTTACTATTAAATATGTATTACGAATATATAATTGAACTTTTAATTTAAATATATTTTAAATTCAAATAATTGAAATTAAATCTATCAACATTCATAATTTATCATACTTAATAAAAAAAATTGATGGAAAAATTCATATATAAAACTACTGAGAATAATTAAATTGAAAAAGCTAACACAAGTTTAAATGCGAGCTGATACGATTTTGTAAGTTAAAAATGTAAAAATAAAAAATTTGGTGTAAACTCGCGAGTTTAACTAAGTTTATAATCGACAAAAGTTTACGCTATTTGACACAATTTTGTAAGTTAAAAAAGTAAAACAGTAAGGTTAGAGAATCGACTCATGAGTTTAACAATAATTTTTAAACCCAATTAAAAAGATTAACTTGAGCACCTTAATGTCATGAACCACACGATCCCAGCTCTTCTTCCGGCTTTATTTCGTATTGTTAGCATATATATGGTATTTGGATTCATACTAGAAAATAGAAATTATCCAGATAAAATGAATTAGTGGGTTTTTTTCTTTTTTCCTTGAACCGTTCTGTTATTTTATTAATAACAAAATGGCAACATAATAAAGTGCCGTTTTTGTTTTTATGTGGCCTCAAATTAAAGCATAATTTTATCACCCCAAGATTTCTCTGTTTTTATTTCGACGTGATGGCAGAGGGAGATAAAAAAAAAGTCAATTGAATGAAGGTCAGTGTCTTCAGCCAGAGCCAGACATGCATTTTCCACGTTCGTTGACTTGTGTATCTGGCTCCTAAGTCCTAATCCAAATTGTCAACCTGCATGGGGTCCTCTTTATTAGATTATTGCGTGCCCCAAACGTTCTCTAATCACAAAAACTTGCTCCAATCTCACCCAATAACCACTATATATACACCAACGAACACAGCTCATATTTCTCGCTCCCACACAAAACTCACAGTAATATTTATATATATATATATAGTTTCATCGAAAGGGCAATGGCGGACCATACCAAGTTAAGAGGTTCTTTGCAGGAGACGAGGAAGAAGAAGAAAAGAAGTTGCAGTAATAGTGAAAGAGTGATGCCAACTGTGAGAGGGCGTATCAAACGTCGCATCTTTTCTGGTATACTCCGTAAAGTTACTGTTACTATTCATAAAACCTTTAACTGCTTTACTTGATGGCTTAATTATTAATAGTAATTAGAGGCAAGCTAGCCAGGTTCTAAGTTCGTTGTGTTTTAAGTTATTTTCGTGTGTCATTAATGTATCCAAAAATAGTTATATTCGTGTTCAGTTCTTTTGTTTACGGAAGGTAGGGCACTTATAGCCGGGTTGCTATTGTGTTGTAAATGACAATAGATATTACTAAGTCAGTGGTAATGAATTAGTGATATGTAACTCATGCTATTTCAGTATTTTTCTTCCCTCCTGTCCTTAACATAACACATATATAGAAAATTGATCTTTGTTCTAAATATAAAATATATTTTTATAGTTGTCAATTTTTTCATAATTTATCTTTATTAATTCTCTATCAAAAGAAAAGAGAAGGAATGAGGGAATTAAAAAAGATGATTAATTTATCTTTATTTGTATCGAGGAGATTAGCTATCAAAATCCGTATTCATAGTTGTGAAGGGAAAAATGGGAACTCGATCTTGTTCCTTTCCGGAAGTGTTACAGTCAGATATCGTACAGCGTCAAGAACCAGGTAAGGTTTTTGTTTTTGATAAATCAGGTAAGGTTCATAGAAGTTACTCGATGCAACAAAGAAACAAGTGCTTACGTGGTTTTTTTAATATATTTTATTTCGTGGGTTTTAGCAAACGAAAAGGAAATTAAAGAGACGTGTTTCATTTATTTCTTGAGAGGGACATGATGGAGGATCTGATGGAACGTGAGATCAACGTCAATAATTCAACACGAAATTCCCTCACTGTCTTTTCTTCGAGCTTGTGGGTTCAACCCACGTTGATTGAAGTCCATAGCTTTCACATTGTGAAAACGCCCTTAGTTTTTTTTTTTTTTGCTCAAAAAACGCCCTTAGTTGACTTTTAGGCTTTTAGCTTGCAACTTTAATTATTGATGCGCTTGCTTGGTTCTGTATTTAATTGACATATACACTCAGATATTCCACCGGCTCGCCGAATAACGAGAATATGGAAAAATGAATCAGGAGTAAGTTTTGTCTAAAAGTGGCATAATTTACGTAAGTATAATTAGTGACAACATAATTACAAAATGGCAAAACAAACTTTTCATATTTTGTAACGTGTGCGTGCATGCATGTCGCGACATTTATCATACAACTCAGTACCAATTGATCAAATGGGTTCATGACAAAATTGTAAATACAGTTGAAAATGATGAATTTGCTGCCAAATGTGGCGTACATGAGACAATATCAGTACCAAACAACAATGAAAGGACCTCCAAAGAGAGACGCGGCCTCTGTATCTCACATTAAAGCACTATTCCTATTTCCTAACAATCAAACCGAGAAGTATGATATAATAAAACTAGAAATTGTCATCCTCATCTGGAAATAAAGGGCGACTGATATGATATTGGTATCAGCATCTTTCATATTATGGACTAGTTTACTGATTGTTTCATATATATATCTCCGCAATCTGGCCATGGTTCTTGTCCTAATTGGCTGTAAACTCATGTCTTGTATTTCTTACCTCAATCCAACTGCAAGCTGCCTCTTTCTTTAAGCCTCTCTCCTCCATGATTCTTTTGATTCTATTTGCATCATTCCATCTTCCTGATGCTGCATATATGTTCGACAGCATAACATATCTAGCTGTGTTTTCAGGTTCCAGCTTGAACAAAGCTTCTGCAGCCCTCCTTTCTAGTTCCAAATTCCCATGGACTCGACAAGCACCCAATAGTGCTCCCCACATGGCTCTCGATTAGATCCAGTGCTTCCTCTAGTCTGTTTTTCCTCCCAAGTAAATCAATCAATATAGCATAGTGATCAAGTCTAGCCTTCACGCCATACTGCTTTTCCATCATGTCTTTCAACTCCAGTCCTTCATTATCTAAACCTGCATGGTCACAAGCAGATAGCAAACCAAGAAAAGTCACATGATTAGGCTTTACGTTGGCTTCTATCATCCTTTTGAAGAGGGCCAGCGAATCCTCACCACGGCCGTTCTGTGCAAACCCAGTTATTAATGTGTTCCAAGAGATTATATCCCTCAAAGGAGTCGTCTTGAACAAATTTTCAGCTGATTTCATGTCCCCGCACTTGCTGTACATGTCAATTAAAGCATTAGATGTATACACATCACTGAAAATAAAAAATTTGATTGTTATGAATGTTGAAAAGCAAGTAACCCTTTGTATGTTCAGATTAGATCCAGTGCTTCCTCTAGTCTGTTTTCCTCCCAAGTAAATCAATCAATATAGCATAGTGATCAAGTCTAGCCTTCACGCCATACTGCTTTTCCATCATGTCTTTCAACTCCAGTCCTTCATTATCTAAACCTGCATGGTCACAAGCAGATAGCAAACCAAGAAAAGTCACATGATTAGGCTTTACGTTGGCTTCTATCATCCTTTTGAAGAGGGCCAGCGAATCCTCACCACGGCCGTTCTGTGCAAACCCAGTTATTAATGTGTTCCAAGAGATTATATCCCTCAAAGGAGTCGTCTTGAACAAATTTTCAGCTGATTTCATGTCCCCGCACTTGCTGTACATGTCAATTAAAGCATTAGATGTATACACATTAGATAAGTAGCCATTACTACAGTTTCTGATAATGTGACCGTGGACTTGTTTACCTCTTTCAACAAGTGCGCGCCATATCTGCGCAAGCACTAAATACACTGACATCAGTTGGAGCACTAGGCCATACCCCTTCTTTCAGCATTTGCTCAAAAAGATCCAAAGCTTCCTCAAAACGCCCATTTTGAGCAAAACCCGTGATGAAAGCAGTCCAAGACACGGTATTTTTCATTGGCATTTCATTAAATATCCGACATGCCTCTTCCAATCTAGAGGCTCGTGTGTAAGCCACAATCATCGAAGTCCAAGCACAACATCTCTCTCTAGCATTCAACAAAATATAGAACTCGAGATGTTGGCCGGGTAGGCCACATTTTCCATAAGCATCAATCAAAGCATTGTTAAGGATCACGTTCAACTCCAAACCATTTATAACTGCAATCCCATGGACTTGACGCAACCAATAAAGGGAAGCCAAAGAGGCACAACAGCCAACTATACTAACGAGTGTAAACTCATCAAATAGTAAACAATCATAATCCTTCTGCATCTTCCAGAAAAGCTTCACTGATTCCTTGTGAAACCCATTATGTGTCAAACCAGTGATCAATGAATTATAACTGATAAGGTTTGGTTCATGAATTTTATCAATAAACAGAAACCAAAATTTGGTGGAGATTTTATTGAAATCAGGCTTATTGAACAAGCGGCCTGAAAGCTCGTGATATAAACCTCTATTTGTGCTATTTATGAAGATACTTACGAGTTGGGGTGTGGACAACAAACCATTAGATTCATGTGTGTGAATGAGGGAACAAGCAGCCTAGATGGAGCCATATCTAATATCTAAAGATGTGAAATTACCATTAAAAAAAATAAAAAAGAAGAGAAATTAACATCATATTGGTGCAATCTGTTTGATACTTGGTACTGGGCTACTGGCTGAGCCTGTCATGAATATTATATTAATCAATACCAACTCCAGCCTTTAATTTAAACTATATCTTATATATATTAAGAACTAGATGTAACACAATATGTCATACATACATACATACATATACATATATATATATATAATTTTTTTTTTTTTTGGCTCAAAATATATCTTGTTTGGTCGTTGTCCGAAGCCTGATGTCTGGAATTCTGAATAAAATCCAGCCATCCAGGACAAGTAAATTCTCTTGAATCATCATCTTCTTTAGATGATGACGCTACTCTAAATTTCCCTTCTTGAGCATCTATATCTAAGAATTACATAAGAAATGAACCTGTAGAACAAGATGAAGCAAACCATGACCCCCACGTTTTTCCACCTACTACTTTCCTCACCATATCCTTCTTTAAGCACACTGGCTCCAGTCACCATACATGACCCAAACACGTACTCCAAGCACTTTCTTGAGTCGGAGAACTCATTTATCAGGAAACCTTCAAAGGGATACTTAAATAGAGATATATAGTGCATGAAAATCCAGCACTTTGGGATTTCGTTCTTTGATATGAAGTAGCCTGAGAACAAGAAGAATGATCCTATCACTCCACTGATCACTATATTCCCAACAATAAAATTAGGCACCAGAGCCTTAAACATACCACAACTGAATTTGCTGTATATAGAATTAGCCAAATTAGCAGCAAGAAGTACAAAAATGATGTGAGATTTCTGTTCAGCCCCGCAAGCCAGTATAAGGGTGCAGTGAATAAAATGGCTAGGATGAGTAGAAATGGCGAGTAAACAAGACCATTGGCAATAGCATAAGATGATACTCTGTAGCTACCACATGAGGTTTCCTTCATTAGAATCTCCCTTTCTTGCAGAAAAATTGGTAGAGCTTCTATTGTATGTGCTTGTTAACAAAAATGTTAGTATGAAAGCAAATAGACCCACCGTTTCTACAGCTCCCACTAGATCATCCTTAAGATTACAAAAGATGGATCCCAGAATGAGCCCGGACATGAGCATCTGAATTGTCCTAAATGCAAATAGCTCCTTTGTACGGAAGATGTCTTGGAAAACCTGTGAGTGAGAATCATAGTTTCTCTCATTCTAGAATTTGCATATTCACAAGTGAATTCAATTCCCGTATTGATGATAACTTGCTTATCAGTTAAACTGGATTGTTGAAAAAGCTGTTGCAGGGTAAACCTACCACTTTTACTCTCATCTTCAAATTTCTTTTGTTGCCCAGTTATTGGCAAATGCGGGGGCGTTTCATGCTGAACTGGTTTGCATTTTTGTTGTTGCTGAATGGTTTCTATATATTCAATGGCAAATTCAACTACATTAACGTGAAGAGGAGGATCTAGACCGATTAGTCTCATATTCACACTCAGCAACTCCACATTCCCATGGTGTAACACACAGCCATTGGCTAACAATAATATAGAACTAAACAACTCCACTATTCTGAACCCAGGCTGATGGATACTAAGGATGATAGTTCTTCCCCTTGAGTCAGCCATCACCTTAAGCATGTCAATGATTTGGAGTGCAGAAGTACTATCAAGCCCAGAAGTGGGTTCATCCAGAATCAGTACCTATGGATCGTGTATGACCTCAACACCTATAGAAACTCGCCGCCTCTCGCCGCCGGATATCCCACGGTCTCTTTCATCTCCAATGCGAGTCCCAGAAGCATGGCTGAGTCCTAGTTCATGAATCAGTGACTTGACCTTGGAGCAGAGTTGTTCGCGAGAGAGTTTTAGCCTCAGCTTTGCACTGAACATCAAAGTTTCTTCAACCGTAAGTAAAGGAAACAGAGTATCTTTTTGTGTAACATAACCTGAAATCTTGCTGAAGTGAGGTTTATCTGCAGGCTTCTGGTTCACTAAGACAGAGCCACTTTGTGGAATGAGTTTACCAGCAAGAATCTCAAGCAGGGATGATTTTCCAGCTCCACTTGGCCCAACTATGGCCAGAATTTCCCGTGGCTTGGCTTACAAGTTCACGTCCTTGAGTACATGTCTCACTCCCCTGCATCTTTGTGCTTCCTCTTCTGGTTTTTGAGTTTGAACATTATCTTCTTCCTCATTCAGTTGTGGAGTTTTCCTAAAAAGTTTCGAAGAGTAGGGATTGCTTTTCTGTGTGCGGATCTTGTAGTGAATGCCCATTGCTTCAACCTCACAACTTTCTTTCATCACTGAATTGTGAAATTCATTCGGCTCTCTTCGTTTCTGCTTCAGGTACAAAACTGTGAAGCAATGACTGGTTCGAAGGGATTCTCGTCAACAAAAGTGGAAAGCCAGTGAGGTCCTCGGGACTTTCATACTTGGTTCACGGGCACTTGTTCTACATATTTCTCTTCCATTGTGATACAATTTGACATGGAAAAGTAGAATGGATCACGTGAATATTCTTAACTTGGTTCACGGCCTTTATGCTATGCTGTAAATGGTTTTGGAGTATGCAACCTCACAAGTACGACATATGATTTTGACACATAATCACAGATGAGATGATAAAAACTGAAGGGCTAGTTTTTTTAAGTATTGAAAAACACGAGGTACATTCTGGTATGGGGTTTAGCAGATCGTAGGATGCTATGAAAGGAAACAAACAAGGACCAGTTCCTTTGGGGAATTGTGTTTTGTGGTTAGGATTTCTTAATTCTAGTTTCTCTAGAACCAATTCAACCTTACTAAGTCTGTATAATTTAGCAATTGCATCGATTTTATCTTTGTTTATATATATATCTTCGAAGAAACACATATGGGCAATAATGGCTCTATTTTAACTTGGTGAATTTTGGTCAGATAACATTCTCCAAAAGCCATGACTATACCACACACAAAAAGCTGGTGGTGGGAAATATCCAAGGCAAAATTGCTGCAATAAATCAGCCCTTAAAACCTCTGCAGATTGGCGTGCTCATTGATTTTAATTTCTGGAGAGAGTAAGGATATTATTTATAGTAATTATATGGTTTATATCCGCTTTCTCAGATGCATAAACTTCTGTAAGTATAACATCGTTTGAGAATTTGTTAAAAAGTTAAAAGTCACCTGTGCTGATATAATCATCAGCACCTTCATATATTTATAGAAGATAATGATATTGAAAGAATAACCATGTACTCTGTGTTAGTTTGAATCAAGTTGCTGGGAATGTTGGGAGTTGGTGGGACAGAATGTAAAGTAAATATATTCAATATAAATTTTGAGTAGCATGTATGTGTGTGTGTGTGTGTATATATATATATAAAGGAAGTTGAATGTATGTGTATATAAAGGGCTATATTTGAAATTTTTGGGGCGTTTGGTTTTATATATAAAAAAAAGGAACAAGTCTGGACTCTAACATATGATTCAGTGTGACAGAGGAAGCACCCGTGACCTCTTTTCCAGTTATTTTCATTTTATCAGTCATCCATATCTCTCCCAAGTGCCTCTTGCCCCACCCACTATTAACGTGTGTCATCATCACTTCCAAATTTTCTAAATATCACCATTAATATAATACAGGACAACATTTGAGAGTTTGTTTTTGTTCTAATTATAGAATAAAATTCTAATTTTTGTCACAACTTCCTAAAATACTTCTATTGATACTTTCTCAATAATAATTAAATACAATGATAATTTAATAATGCACGTATATATTCTATAAAATAAGTAATATTTGTAACTCATTAATGCTACATACATCTCAGTTTTATCGCTTTAGCCCATCAAAGACTAAATTAGTGTGAGTATATAGGAGCTTTTCATAAACGCCTCAACCCTAAACTTTCTATAAGAAATATTTCTAAATCATTGGCAGAAAATGGAAGTTAAAAAGACCGGTATCTAGAAAGAGATGTTACTATCAATTCCACTGGCTAGTGTTTACTGTGATTAATTGTTTCTTATTCTAATATGTACAGGTTGACATGGTGATTATACACACAATAACAGGACAAATTAATACTACCTCCGTCCCTAATTATAGGAGCAATTTAACCGATTTTGGGAGAATTAAGGAGATGAGTTAAATTAGTTAATTTTACTCATTTTCCTAAAATGTCCTTATATAAATTTAAAATGACACAAGTTGCCCTAATTATAAGTGTTTCTTTTGCTTTACGTTAGATATCCATGACATATTAGTTTATATATGTATATTAGTTACGTTGTTTTTTATATAGTCATGTGTATACATATATGTGTATATATATGTGTATACATATAGATCTATCTACATACATAGAGACACACACCCATATATCTACACACACATATATATGTTTATATGTGTGTGTGTTCACACATATATATCTACACATATATATATTGACACACATAAACACAAATATACATATATATGTAAACACACATATATATAATGCTCCTAATAATAAATATAAATAGGGGTATTATAGGAAAAAATTGACAAAAGTTAAAACTTGCTCTTATAATTAGGACCAAAACCAACTCTAAAATTTGCTCCTATAATTAGGGACGGAGGGAGTATTTTATTTTATCCTGACTAAACCCAAACTCCATATACTCGTTTCTAGGTATTAACCCCACTAACCCAGCGTCCAAGGAACAGCACTCTCCGTCTCTCCCACCCATCCTCACTTTGATTGGCACCTTTCAATTAGCAGTAGTGTTGCAGAAGCAATATATATATATATATATATATATATATATATATATATATATATATATATATATATATGTGTGTGTGTGTGTGTGTGTGTGTGTGTAGCTTATTGTGTGTTAGTCCTGTTTTATATATAGGGTGCATGAATGTACGTACAAATTTGTCATGACAGTTTTTCTATATTTAAGCGCTTTTCAGATTTTCTCGGCCTCCGTTCTTTGTTTTTCAGTGGCGCGTCTCATCTCAATCTGCTTCTTTTCATCTCCCGCCACGATCTCGCTAAGCCTAATATTAAAATTAGAAAAATACAAAACTACTCTTAAACTCCCTAATTCTATTCACTGAATAACAACTAGATAGAAGAACCCTGTACGATATTTGAAGTTTTGGCCCTTACTGAATCCTCTGGTTCATGTCTAGAGGTAGGCGAGCTTCATCATTTGCAGGTTTGGATTGAATATGCTCATTTTCTGAGACTGACAATTTAGTTCATTCACAATAAGTCTCTTTTGCTTCATTAGTTTCCTTTGTTCCCTAACTATCATAATAAAGCGCAGAGATTACTATGTGAGAAACATCATACGCGATTCAAATCCTTCTGAAGTGAATCATTTTGAGTCGTTTAAAATAATAATCTCATGCGAAACTCCCTAACTCACAGCTTCATATCTGCTATCAAATATCATAATCTTTTTAATGTAAGATTCTTGGTTGGTTTTAATGCACCATATTCCATATTCAGTAAGTAAATGCTGTTTTTTTTTTTTTTTATCAAAGACTAAATGTTAAAATGAGTGAATATGCCCGAATGGTAGTCAAACGGCCACAATTCCTTATTTAATTTGATCTATCTATTTTTGGTCCTAAGCTGCCTATGCATGGATAACTTCTATTCCCTCCGCTCCTACATAAGATAAAGTTGACTTTTTTGAAATATTAAGGAAGCTAATTAAATTACTTTAAAATATTTATATTTATTATTTTTTTCTAAACTATTTTGCTTAACTTATAAACTGATACATAATTTAATGATACACAACATATGATATAATTAAGTAATTCATTTAACTTCATTAATCTCTAAAAAAAACTAACTATGTCGTATATTTAAAATCGAAATGTTAAGTGGTGGAAAAAAAAAATTCTATTTGTTCGGTGGGTATGACAGAACATAGAAGACTCCCAATATGAGACGAGCTTCTGAAAAGATGGGCATTGGGAGGTCACTAGGTCTCAGTCCCAAGACATAGAATAGGATATTTGTGTTGCGTGACAAATGCGTGTGAACTTAATTTGGACTTTGGGGTGATTTTTCTTGGCAGTTCCCGTCGACATTGTTTTTTTTTTTTTGGCCGTTTCCAATCGACATTGCTGACGGTTGCATGACACAAACAAGGGGCGTAGTGAACATCTACAGAAACATCAAAATGTGCCCAAATCCAATTTGAGATTTGGAATTTCATTTATTTGTAACTTGTATACATATATACCACATGTACATCTTTTTTTGTTAACAGATACTTGTATTATGTCACACTCGTCTGGGGTACCGGCATTCTTGACCATAATCATACGTAACTCATATACAGTTGTGCGGCAAAAACAGAAATAGTTCAATATATTGATACAAACTTAAATATTTGATTACATAACAGGGGTACTCCCAGGATTTATACCTCCTTTTACACACGTTTACATTTATTATAAACAGTTCAAACTAAAACAAATTAAACATTGCCGTCCCTCGGTTCAATAAGTAGTTATCCCTTCGCTTGGTTGTCTTCAAGCAACGCTCCCTCCTCAAGCCTTATGCAGCACTAGTCTCTTGAGCCTCTAAAGTTAGAAGTGACAACAAAGCAGAAGTTGGTTGTGAAACCCACCCTATAGGGCACACCCATTTATAAGCATCAGCTACAAGAAAGTCCGCAGCACGGTTGCCCCGTCTTGAGGTAAAGGACATGAAGAAATCAACCTTAAAAGACAAAAGACAAAAGACAAATAATATCCTGGACAGTACTTCTACACCTCCAATCAAACAAATCTAGTGATTTTG
Organism: Acacia pycnantha; assembly: GCA_025563575.1. Lineage (NCBI taxonomy): Eukaryota > Viridiplantae > Streptophyta > Magnoliopsida > Fabales > Fabaceae > Acacia > Acacia pycnantha. The sequence continues at coordinate 3,226,821 of JAMWYP010000037.1, read as the reverse complement.
CCTCAATACAGGTATGCAGAGAGAGAGACAATCAGTTTCAAAAACCATTTTATCATGTCCTAGATCCACAGCTAGTAGCAGAGCCCTTTTATAGCCAAGGCTTTAGTTATAAAAGCAAAAATTGATTTAGCTTTGTTCACATATCCCCATCTAAATAAACCAAAATGATCCTGACAAATTACCCCAATAGTAGCATCTTTCTCAATAGACGAAAAGGCTCCATCACAATTAATTTTAAGACTACCTAATGCAAGGTGAAACTATTTAATGCTAGGATTATCACAGCCCCTCAGCAAAACATAATTCCAATGCACTGTATCATGGTTAGCCCAAAATTCAAAGTTACTTTTCCTATCCAATTCAATAACATTATCAGGATTCAGTTGTTTATGGTCAAAAATTATTTCATTTCTACTTTTCCATATAAACCATAGAATCCAACAAATCAAAGACAGATCCTGCTTACTCAGAGGGGGCGTACCTATCATCAAAATCCACCAAGCATTAAAGTTTGAGATTCTAGAGGCATCAAAATTAGCACTTAGCGAATAGTCGAACCAAATGCATCGAGTCCAAGGGCAATGGAAAAATAAATGTTCAAAAGTCTCCTCCGTTCCTACACATACTGGACACTAGCTATCTTGGGACCTTCTTCATCGAAACAGAGTAGAATTAGTAGCAATTGTATTACATAAGAGACGCTAGCTAAACTGTTGTACTCGTGGAATTACTTTAATCTTTCAGATCGAATTCCAACATGTGGTGGGTATGGCAGTCGAGGACCCCACTTTATTCACATTAGCAGGCTTCCCATCTCTTTTGCAATGATATCCCAACTTCACCTTATACTCTCCATTCTTGGCATTGATCCATATTAATTTGTCTTCCAACCCATTGGTAGGGATCGAGATTTCATGTATAGCTCACTTGATCTCATTAGTTAGATATTGGTTAATGGAGTGATATCTCATTCACCATTAACTATAAGATCACATACTCTCCCCCTTGCCACACAAAAATCCTTGTTATTACTTGATTTCTTCGAGAAATCCACCTTTGGTACTTATTTATCACCCTATATTCTAATTGCAGCACTATTGCCAACAAACTATTGTAGATTCTTTTTTAGAAAATTTCTACCATCCAGAATGCTTAACCAACACCACGATGCCTTATAGCCTTTCTCCGCATCCATAAAGACGGCCCTAGGAAAGTACACACTTTTCAAAGCTCTAGCCCACAGTTCATTCAGACTCACCAATAACCTCCATCTCGTTTTAGCCAAAACTACATCATTTATGATAATAAGGTCTCGAAATCCCATAGCCCCTATACTCTTCCTTGTAGTCATAGTTTCCCATGATTTTCCGTGAGTTTTCCTTCCAAAAGCATTACCATCCCACCAGAAATTGGTAATAAGACTATTTAATTCTTTGAAGGTCTTTAAAGGAAACCCGAAATAGTTCATAGGATAAATTGGGATAGCCTGTATGACGGCTTTAATTAGAACCTCTCGTCTAGCAAAGGATAGATGAGAATGACTACAACCCTAAATTTTGTTAGCTACTCATTCCCTGATATATACTAGAGCTTGGTGTTTATACCACATATATATCTGGGTGTGGCGTCATTCATTTTTTTTGGGGGGATGTTGTGAATTGTGGCGTATAAAGAGTTCAATGAACCTGTGAGTCTCTCTCTCTCAGCCGGCACTAGTCAGGAACTCGTCTTCGCCTCTCTCTCGTTGATGGCATCTTTTGCCACCACATGTCGCCGGTGAGCATCGTCCATAACTACAACAACGACAGCAGAGCAGATCGGAGCTCAGAGAATCTAAAGCTGGCAGCATTGGGGGAATCGAAGAAATTCTCTTTCACCTTCTTCCTCATCGGTCAACCTCGTTCTCATCGTAGGAAGCACCACCAGAAAGACTTGGTGCCTCGTTACTCAGATAGAAGCATAGACACTCAGCGGCGAGCTTCAAGCACCACCGGCGCCGCCCCTCCTTTGTGCGAGATACTGTTATGGCGTCTTCCTCTCCGGCGGTCTCCGGTGGCGGAGGGCACGTTCGTCTTTTCTTAAGGTGTGCCCGATAGGATGAGTTTTGCTACCAACACTTTCTTTCATGTCACTTCTAACCTTGAATGTCCAGAAGGCCGGTGCAGTCATTGATGTACTTTTATTCCCAACTTTTCAATGGGTGGTGATTAGTTTTTTCTTTATATTTGGTTGTATTTGTTTTGGCTATGTTATTTTCCTGTTGATGTTGTAATGTTCGGTTTGTTTTTTATTTATTGTATCATTTATGATTTAAAGTATTAATGTAAGTACTTTTAACCAAAAGAATTCTGCCGTGTAAGTCCGATTAATTGTCTCTCTCACTAATGCTCATGGCCAAGCAAAGCCTTTTCGTTGATGACTTTGTGCTATGAACGCCAATAAACAGGAAAGGCTCGCAAGAAATTTCACAGAAATTCGTGTCACCCAACTTTATATCCCTTTCCTTCCTGTCTTTTTTCATTCATTACATCACTCTGGTATTGACTGCAAAATTCTATTTAAAATTGTTATATATTTTTATCTTTTTCCATTGATTTCTTAATCAAAATATGATAAGTATATAGTAATTCTTAGCCTTATTTATTCATAAAATGAACATTAGAGGGTGATATAAGTAAAAATGAGTGAATACTAGACTTACATGATTACATCCCACAACTGAATAATAAATATACAAATAATCATATTATTTAAAACATTTTTTTATTATATTTTAATTATATAAATGAATTATAAATATAAAAATAATCATATTTAGTTTCAGGAATCAGGATATCATAAAATTTCGGGAAAAGCCAGTAGTCATTTCAGTCACTTATTTTATACAAAAAGTAAATAATGCGTTTGGTTAGTTTTGAGGTGTGATTCACCAGAATAGATGCCATTTGACCCTAGGAAAAACTAGAGAAAAGTAATTTAAAAAAAAAAACACGCGATCAATTGTTACATCGAAATGGATTCGTATATGTTATAATTTCAAATTTGTTTGTAAATATTAAATTTTATGTCTCTTTTTTTTTATGAAAATTTATATCTCCTTTTATATTGATATAATTAGACACTTAGAATTTATATTGTCAAACTTACATGTTTGAACAAACTCATGACAATAACGACACTCATATTATGAATTTGAATAGTAAACTCATAACAATTTATTTTTACCATGAAATGCGTTTTAATAATATATAATTAAAAAACTTAAATATAAAAATGACAACAATTTAATTTAAATATATTTTAAATTCAAATAATTGAAACTAAATCTATCAACATCCATAATTTATCATACTTAATAAAAAAAATTATGTAAAATTCATATATAAAGCCATTGAACATGATTAGATTGAAAAGGAAAATACGAGTTAAAGTGCAAGCTAACATAATTTTTGAAGTTAAAAACATACAAAACGTAAATTCGGTGTAAACTCGTAAGTTTAACTGAGTTTACAATTGACACAAGTTTACTAGTTACTCCATACGAGATTTTGTAAGCTAGAAAAGTAAAACAGTAAATTGGGAGAGTCAACTAGCGAGTTTGACAATAATGCTTAAACCCAATTAAAAAGAATAACTTGAGCACCTTAATGTCATAAACCACGATCCCAGCTCTTCTTCGGGCTTTATTTTGTATTTTTAGCATATTTGGATTCATACTAGAAAATAGAAATCATCCAAATTGAAAAGAACCTTTCTTACTAAACAATAATTAACCGTAATGTTTTCAACAACCGAATTAATAAGTGATTATAGAAAACCCTTTTTTCTTTCCAAAATACACACACTGGAGTTCAAGGCATAAATTTCCGCTCACAAACTCACTATTGAAAATCCATAACTCTAGGCACAATAATCGAAAATAAAAATACATAGCTCACGAGTGTACGTTATAACACTGATCCGACAATATAGGTTCTACACAAAACATTTTCGGCACAAGATTTGATCGTGGATCCACCAAAATAGTACAGTGTATAAAATAAAACCTTCGGTCTTATAGTGGATAAACAATCATCCCAAAACATTAATTAATATACTATTTCAAAAACATGAGGGCCTTAGATTGACAATATAAAAATCCATACAACTACAATACCAAAAGAGGCTTACAAAGTTCGCAACTATTATGCCTCTGGCTGCTTCCCTTGGCTACTAGTGAAATTAGAGGTCTCGCCTAAAAAATATTGATAATGACGGGGTGAAACATAAAGTCTCAGTAACAAAAATTAATTTATCAAATATGCAGGAAAGGATTGCAAGTCAAAGAAGCAAGTTTGCTAACATAATTATAATATCAACAATAATTCAATAATACAAAAATAGTTAACAATAATTAGAACCATTCCCACCCGTCTATCCTACTCCTCCTTATATCTTCTAGACTTTGTACAGCCTATCAGTGCTAGTTTACCTGGCCAATGTTAGTTAGTCACTTCAAGAATACTGTCACTTCCCATGCTACCACATATATACTGTAACAGGGAGGTATCCGCCCAAAACACTCAACTCAAACTCCGAGTCAGGAACGAGAGAGCCGATGGGAACAGTTTCATCTTAAATCTCTTCCACATAATCCAACATATCCTATAGCAGGTAAACAATATGTCATTATAACTTTCACAAACATCGTGCAATATATTATTTCATATACAACATTCCACAACAAACATCATAACAACAATATCTTACAAAATTCATTATTCCATATACAACATTTCACAACAAATATAATAACTATCACAATCCCAATAACAATATTTACTTATATGTATATATTGGAAAATACATTGCTTCAAAGTAAGATTTAGAAAACATTTTACAGCGATCAGAACAAGCATATAAAATAAATTAATCTCAGTTACCTCAACTCCAAGCTAAATCTTATCTCGAGGAGTATAACGCGAACAATCACTGGTCACAAATTATTAAGCTTTATATTATCACAATATAATTTCATATAACTTAAATTACACAAATTCTAATAATAATATATTATCATAATAAAAACTAAAAATGACAGTTTAGTTCTTCAAATTTCAAAACTAAACCGATTAAAACTTCAATAATATCTCCATTAACCTAAGATAAATTATTTATACAACTCCTAATTGGTAGAAATATTCGGTAAAATATAAATCCTAAACTTCTTAAATAGAAAAATTAATTTAAATTCCTACAACAATCAAACAATAAATCTAGACTAATTAAAACTAGTTATTAATCGTTCTATACATATATACAGTCATATATTGTCAAAACTCAAAACTTTTCCAAAATCTTGACCTTAAAATTTTCACTAACCAACACAATATTAACTTCATTTGAAAAAGAAAAATATATAGAACAACTTTCATGAAGGAATTTTATTGAAAAGAAGTTTTTTTTTTTTGATAATAAGGGAGAGGGCAAGAGCCCGAAATACAAGCAAGAATTACATAGAAGGGGAATTAAATCCCAGACTCTCTTGGATAACCCAAGACCTTAAGCAAGAAGGACAATCATATAAGATAGCAGAAAGACCCATCTTAGCCAGAGCATAAGCTATCCTGTTAGCCTCACGATTAATTATAATGAAATTAACCTGCCATTCACGAGTCAACATATTCCTGATCTCCAATAGCAATAAACTCCCAGCCGAAAAAGACTCATCAAGAAGAAGACTGATAACCTCACTAGCATTAGATTCAATAATTAATCTCCTTAAGCCCATATCTCAGGCTAACTGCAAAGCCTCATAAATAGCACATTCTTCTGCAACACTAGCACCACAGCAGCCTAATTTTTTGGTGAAACCAGTCAGCCATGAACCAGAGCCCACCACTGCAGAATTCATCACTACCACCCCGTCAACATTTATCCTAGTCCAGCCTCTAGGAACATTCGACCCCCCATAACCAACCAAGACCCCATTATGAATTAATTGAGATCCTACATCAGATTGGACAATATATTTTTCCCATATAGCCGACACCACAGCGACCGGATCAGGAGGTTTGGAGAAATTAGGATCAAATATAGCACGATTCCGTCAGTCCCATAGCTTCCAAATCGCTACTCCAAAAAACAAGTTCCATAGACTACCCGCAATGAAACCAATAGATCTTCTTAAATTCATACTCATCCAAGAATTTAGATCAGCAGAATAAAAAGAAGAAGCAAACCTGTTCAAGATTACTTTATTCCACATACTTAACTACTAAAATGATCTTATAAAATAAATAACATACCTCAAAAAATTTAAATATACTCCAACTCTTTTTCTCTTTTCCTTCCTTCTCACTTGCTCACACTCTCCGACTCATTCTCTCAATTTTCTCTCCTCACTGTCACCCACAGCGCACACACACAAACATATATAGATGAAAAAGAGAGGGGTGAGTCACAAGTGGTAAGCGACTTGTGTTGCTCAAGCAAGGTCTCGAGTTCAGTAAATGAAACTCTGGATATGGGATGATCAACCAAAAAAATTGCAAATGGCGGTGATCATTTTTTTTCACTTCTTCCGCACGCAGCCCAATGCTCTCTCTCTCTCTGTTTTTTTAGATGGTGAAAATTACCACAAAAGCCCCAACTTTATTATTATTATTATTTCCCATATTTTTTTCATCATTTTTTCTTCTTCTCTCATAATCACAATTTAATCACAATAATCATATATAATTATTCCATAATTATAATTAAATCATAGAATAAAATTAGGATGTTACACAATGTATTGCTGGTTTTTTTTTCCTGAACAATTATGGCTTCTTCGACAAAAAATAAGACAAGCAAAATTCTACAATCCATCTTTACAATGGGATAGAATGACAAGATATTTATCATTATTTTTTCCTGTAATCTATGTGTTTAATATTTTTGCTTTTGCAGTATTTTTTTTTTTTTACCATACTTACATAAAAATAAGTAGGTCCCACATAAAAATATTTTTTCAACAGAAGTAGAAACATTAAAACCATAACTTATACCCACTAAAAAATATATATATTTAGTGTTCTTTAGTTATACAAAAATTTTATTTTGATCTCTTAATTTTATAAAAAAAATTTAATCATTTGATTCAAACATTATTAGTTTCGCTAAGATAAAAAAATCATCATTAAATTAAAATTTTAAACATTGACCGAACATCCACAAATGTTGATATATTAAATTTGAATTTTTAAAATAATAATGATGGACTCATTTGAGAGTGGAGAATAACAATGTTGGGGTTTAATCACACAAAAATTACTTTACAAAATTAAGAGATAAAATATCAGTAAGTTGTTGATTGAGAATTACAGGGGTAAGTACTAACAACCTAATTAAGATTACAAGATCGAAGCTGCAACCTTTGATTTATCAAAGAGCTCTTATGACACCAAGCTACAAGGTCATTAGTAAAGGCCAATACCCTTAATTTACATATTAAAATTTTAGGGTCCAAAGTGCCGTTTTTCTTTTTTGGCCTCAAATTAGAGCGTAATTTTATCATCCCAAGATTTCTCTGTTTTTATTTCGACGAGGTGCCTGAGTGGGAGATAAAAAAGTCAATTGAATGAAGGTCAGTGTCTTCAGCCAGCAGACGTGCATTTTCCACGTTGGTTAACTTTTGTATCTGGCTCCTAAGTCCTAACCCAAATTGTCAACCTGCATGGGGTCCTCTTTATTAGATTCTCGCGTGCCCCAAACGTTCTACTAATCACAAAAACTTGCTCCAATCTCACCCAATAACCACTATATATACACCAACACAGCTCATATTTCTTCCACACAAAACTCAGTAATACATATATAGCTTCATTGGAAGGGCAATGGCGGACAGTACAAAGTTAAGAGGTTCTTTGCAGGAGACGAGGAAGAAGAAGAAAAGAAGTTGCAGTAATAGTGAAAGAGTGATGCCACCTGTGAGAGGGCGTATCAAGCGTCGCATCTTTTCTGGGATACTCCGTAAAGTTACTGTTACTATTCATAAAACCTTTAGCTGCTTTACTTGATGGCTTAATTATTAAGGTTAAGTAGCAAATCCACCTCGGAAGTATATGCATAGGAACAATGTTACCTTGGAAATTTTTTCAGGTTCAATGTCACCTCGGAAGTTTTAAAATGTAATGATGTTGCCATTTTCTAGTAAAAAGTTAACGGTCAACGTCAATTTTTTAATAATCAATATTAGGTTTTTAATGGTATCGGGCCACATTGCTACGTTTAAAAACATCTGGGGAGATAATGAACCTGAAAAAACTTCTAGGGCAACATTACTCCTAGGCGTATATTAATGGATGGATTTGCTACTTAACCCTAATTACTAATAGTAATTAGAGGCAAGCTAGCCAGGTTAAGTTCTCTGTGTTTTAAGTTATTTTCGTGTGTCATTAATGAATCAAAAAATAGTTATATTCGTGTTCAGTTCTTTTGTTTACGGAAGGTAGGCACTAGCCGGGTTGCTGTTGTGTTGTAAATGACAATAGATGTTACAATGTCAGTGGTAACTCATATTTTTAGTGGCACAAGTGAGTTCGGTCCTTTCATTACATCAAGCACTTGCTTGCCTTGTGTAATTCAAAAAATATATGAATATTATATATACAGTACGTATGCTCACTTTCTTCCCGTAGCATTAGTTTTCATAGGATGCTATTTCAGTATTTTTCTTTCTTCCTCTTCTTAATATAAGACATATATGAGAAGTTGATTTTGATTTTAAATAGAAGACATATTTTTTATAATTGTCAAGCTAGTATTTATTCGTCACCAGGAAATTAGCAATCAAAATCAGTATTCAAAGTTGTGAAGGGGAAAATGGGAACTCGATCTTGTTCCTTTCCGGAAGTATTACAGTCAGATATCGTACAGCGTCAAGAATCAGGTAAGGTTTTTGTTTTTGATAAATCAGGGAAGGTTCATCGAAGTTACTCGATGCAACAAATTAACAAGTGCTTACGTGGTTTGTTTAATAGTAGTATTTTAGTTCATGGGTTTTAGCAAAAGAAGAGGAAATTGAAGAGACGTGTTTCATTTATCTCGAGTGGGACATGGAGGATCTGATGGAACATGAGATCAACGTAAATAATTCAACACGAAATTCCCCCACTCTTTTCTACGAGCTTGTGGGTTCAACCCACGTTGATTGAAGTCCATAGCTTTCACATTGTGAAAACGCCCTTAGTTGACTTTTAGGCTTTTAGCTTGCAACTTTAATTATTGATGCGCTTGCTTGGTTCTGTATTTAATTGACATATACACTCAGATATTCTACCGGCTCGCCGAATGATGAGAATATGCAAAAATGAATCAGGAGTAAGTTTTGTCTAAAGCGTCATAATTTACGTCATAATTATAATTAGTGACAACATAATTACAAAATGGCAAAACAAACTTTTCAAATTTTGTAACGTGTGCGTGCATGTCGCGTAATTGATCATACAACTCAGTACCAATTGATCAAATGGGTTCATGACAAAATTGTAAATACAGTTGAAAATGATGAATTTGTTGCCAAATGTGGCGTACATTCTTAAAGTATAAGAGACAATATCATTACTAAACAACAATGAAAGGACCTCCAAAGAGAGACGCGACCTCTGTATCAGCCAGTATATTATTCACATTAAAGCACTATTCCTATTTCCCAACAATCAAACCGAGAAGTATGATATAATAAAACTAGAAATTGTCATCCTCATCTGGAAATAAAGGGCGACTGATATGATATTGGTATCCAGCATCTTTCATATTATGGACTAGTTTACTGATTGTTTCATATATCTCCGCAATCTGGCCATGGTTCTTGTCCTTGGCTGTAAACTCATGTCTTGTATTTCTTACCTCAATCCAACTGCAAGCTGCCTCTTTCTTTAAGCCTCTCTCCTCCATGATTCTTTTGATTCTATTTGCATCATTCCATCTTCCTGATGCTGCATATATGTTCGACAGCATAACATATCTAGCTGTGTTTTCAGGTTCCAGCTTGAACAAAGCTTCTGCAGCCCTCCTTGCTAGATCCAGATTCCCATGGACTCGACAAGCACCCAATAGTGCTCCCCACATGGCAATGTGATCTGTACCATCCGGTGTTCTCTCGATTAGATCCAGTGCTTCCTCGAGTCTGTTTTTCCTCCCAAGTAAATCAATCAATATAGCATAGTGATCAAGTCTAGCCTTCACGCCATACTGCTTTTCCATCATGTCTTTCAACTCCAGTCCTTCATTATCTAAACCTGCATGGTCACAAGCAGATAGCAAACCAAGAAAAGTCACATGATTAGGCTTTACGTTGGCTTCTATCATCCTTTTGAAGAGGGCCAGCGAATCCTCACCACGGCCGTTCTGTGCAAACCCAGTTATTAATGTGTTCCATGAGATTATATCCCTCAAAGGAGTCGTCTTGAACAAATTTTCAGCTGATTTCATGTCCCCGCACTTGCTGTACATGTCAATTAAAGCATTAGATATATACACATTGGATAAGTAGCCATTACTACAGTTTCTGATAATGTGACCGTGGACTTGTTTACCTCTTTCAACAAGTGCCATATCTGCGCAAGCACTTAATACACTGACATTAGTTGGAGCACTAGGCCATACCCCTTCTTTCAGCATTTGCTCAAAAAGATCCAAAGCTTCCTCAAAACGCCCATTTTGAGCAAAACCCGTGATGAAAGCAGTCCAAGACACGGTATTTTTCATTGGCATTTCATTAAATATCCGACATGCCTCTTCCAATCTAGAAGCTCGTGTGTAAGCCACAATCATCGAAGTCCAAGACACAACATCTCTCTCTGGCATTCGACAAAATATAGAACTCGAGATGTTGGGTAGGCCACATTTTCCATAGGCATGAATCAAAGCATTGTTAAGGATCACGTTCACCTCCAAACCATTTATAACTGCAATCCCATGGACTTGACGCAACCAATAAAGGGAAGCCAAAGAGGCACAACAGCCAACTATACTAACGAGCGTAAACTCATCTAATAGTAAACAATCATAATCCTTCTGCATCTTCCAGAAAAGATTCACTGATTCCTTGTGAAACCCATTATGTGTCAGACCAGTGATCAATGAATTATAACTGATAAGGTTTGGTTCAGGCATTTTATCAAACAGTGAGTGGGCACTGTCAAACAAACCTATTTTACAGTAGTGAAAGATCATCATATTCCACGTACGTGTTGTCTTGTGGGAAAGATCGTCGAAGGCCCTTTGGGCACCCTCCACACAGCTGCATTTAATGTACATGTCTATGAGACGGTTGGTGAGGAAAGAGTCGAAGAAAAGTGCGGTTTTGACAAGGCGAGAATGCAAGGCCTCGCCAAGTTTCAGATTTCTGGTCGTAATGCATTGAGAAATAAGAAAAGCGTACTTCTTAATAGAGAAGCGGATAACATCATGAAGCATGATCACAGACTTTAACAAATGAAGTCGACGTCAAAGATAAACTCCATGGCAGAAAATGAGAGGAACACTAACTGAGCGCGGGGGAGATTGAAGAAGGCGCTGCTGAAACGAAGAAGGAAAGAAAGAAGCTGGTCGAACTGAACACCCTACATGTCCGTCGCGCCGCCCTTCGGCATCCTCCGTTCTTTGTTTTTCAGCGGCGCGTCTCATCTCAATCTGCTTTTCATCTCCCGCCACGATCTCGCTATGCCTAATATTAAAATTTGAAAAATACAAAACTACCGAATTTTATTCACATAAATTTATCCAGAATGATAAAATATGATTCATTTTAATCCAAATAATTTTTATTATTGGTCTAAGGTCTTCAATTAAGCTTTAAAAATTGGTATATAAAATAAAAGAAATATTAAATAAAAATTTAATCATAAATAATTATGATTTAACTAATTAATTTTGATAAGATATAAAATCTCCACATCCTTTAGCCGGAAGGGGAAAAATCAATAAACAGAAACCAAAATTTGGTGGAGGTTTAATTGAAATCACAATTATTGAACAAGCAGCGCCTAGTGGAAAGCTCAAGATATTTTGCTATTTATATAGATAATTGTTTAGGTGTGGGCAATAAGTTATTTATTCGACTTTAAATATAAGATAAAATTTTTAGTGCAAATTACACTATAAACTTTATTTTATATTTAGAATCGGAGATGATATTAGATTTATGTGTGAGAGGGAACAAGCGGCTAGACTATGTCTATCATCTAAAGATGTGAAATTCATTACCAATAAAAAAATATAAAAGAAGAGAAATTAACATCATATCGGTGCAATCTGTTGGTACTTGGTACTGGCTGAGCCTGCTATGAATATTATATTAATCAATACCAACTCCAGTCCTTAATTCAAACTATATATATATATATATATATAGTTTGTGGAGTGAGTTTACCAGCAAGAATCTCAAGCAGGGATGATTTTCCAGCTCCACTTGGCCCAACTGTGGCCAGAATTTCCCGTGGCTTGGCTTGCAAGTTCACGTCCTTGAGTACACGTCTCACTCCCCTGCATCTTTGTGCTTCCTCTTCTGGTTTTTGAGTTTGAAAATTATCTTCTTCCTCATTCAGCTGTGGAGTTTTCCTAAAAAGTTTCGAAGAGTAGAGATTGTTTTTCTGTGTGCGGATCTTGTAGTGAATGCCCATTGCTTCAACCTCACAACCTTCTTTCATCATTGAATTATGAAATTCATTCGGCTCTCTTCGTTTGTGCTTCAGCTACAAAACTGTGAAGCAATGACTGGTTCGAAGGGATTCTCGTCAACAAAATTGAAAAGCCAGGGAGGTCCTCGGGACTTACAAACTTGGTTCACGGGCACTTGTTCTACATATATCTCTACCATTGTGATACAATATGACACGGCAAAGCGGAATTGATCACGTGAATATTCTTAACTTTATTGGAGAGCTATAGCCTTTATGCTATGCTGTAAATGGTTTGGAGTATGCAACCTCACAAGTACGACATATGATTTTGACACATAATCACACATGAGATGATAGAATGTAAAAACTGAAGGATATATAGTCTTCTTAAGTATTGAAAAACCCGAGGTACATTCTGGTATGGGGTTTAGCAGATCGGAGGATGCTATGAAAGGAAACAAAAAAGAACCAGTTCCTTTGGGGACATGAGTTTTGTGGTTAGGATTTCTTAATTCTAGTTTCTCTAGCTAGAACCAATTCAACCTTACTAAAGTCTGTATAATTTGGCAATTGCATCGATTTTATCTTTGTTTATATATATCTTCGAAGACACACATATGGGCAATAATGGCTCTATTTTAACTTTGGTCAGATAACATTGTCCAAAATCCATCACTATACCACACACAAGAAGCTGCGCTGGTGGTGGGAAATATCCAATGCAAAATTGCTGCAATTAATCAGCCCTTAGAACCTCTGCAGATTGGCCTGCTCATTGATCTTAATTTCTGGAGAGAGTAAGGATACTATTCATAGTAATTATATGATTTATATCCTCTTTCTCAGATGCATCAATTTCTGTAACTATTACGTCGTTTGAGAATTTGTTAAAACTTAAAAGTCACCTGTGCTGATATCATTACCTTCATATATTTATAAAAGATAATGATATTAAAAGAATAACTATGTACATGAGACTCGTGTATCAGTTTGAATCAAGTTGCTGGGAATGATAGGAGTTGGTGGGACAGAATGTAAAGTACATGTATTCAATATAAATTTTGAGTAGCATGAATATATATAAAGGAAGTTGAATGTACACAAGTATATAAAGGGCTATATTTGAAATTTTTGGGGCGTTTGGTTTTATATATATATAAAAAAAAAAAGGAACAAGTCTGGGCTCCAACAGATGATTCAGTGTGACAGAGGAAGCACCCGTGACCACTTTTCTAATTATTTCATTTTCAGTCATCCACATCTCTCCCATGGGCCTCTTGCCCCACCCACTATTAACAAGTCATCATCACTTCCAAATTTTCTAAATATCACCATTAATTAATATAATAATACCAAAGAATATTTAGAATTGAAACCCAAAATATCTCTTTATCTTGCCCGTGAGTCTCTCTCTTTCTCTCTCACTAAAAAAAGTAGGTTTTTTTATCGACATCATCACTGTCCCATTCCGTAATTAGTGAACTTAAAATACTATAGAATTGGAAGAAACTTTGATTGATCAGTCAATGGGAAGTGATGTCTTGTTCATAAATTGGTGGTAGTAACTCGCTGTTTCTTTGGGTTATAAATATGCGGTTTTCATCAACCTCTTTAAAAGATAAAGAATGGCTTGGACCTACGAGGGCTTAAAAATATGTGATCACTTATTTGTCTTCGTGATTCTTCTGTATTTGTCTGTGATTATGATGTGGCCCTGCATATTATATATATACTTGGGAGATGCCTTCTTCCGTGAAGGACATGATTGCAGGAATAATATTATTTATTAATTAATTTTGTTTGTTTGTTTGTTGTGGGAGCTTTTTATGTGAGAGAATTATTTAATTATAAATTAGGGAATTGAGAGAATTCGATGGCACTGTTTCAGTAACTTCTCCGTAGTCGTCACCCGCTACCTTTTTCTTTTTTTGGTTTCCAGTAAAGAGTAACGGGGGTCATAACTCATAAGTCATAACGTGTCTGGGCGAAAATGAAATCACAAGCGAGGGCTGTTTGAGTTGATGGTGAAAAAACAGTTTTTGAGACAAATCTCCTCTTACAAATTTACTGTATATTATAAATTACATTGAAAAAACAGTTTCCACCGTTAATCCAAATATACACAACTTGAGGGATGCTTCATGGAGCCCGTCCCCATGCCTTGCATTACAACACGTTTCTCTTTTCTGATAAGCATCCCCTTTTAATTTTATTTATTTTGGAATAAAAGAGGGATAGTCACACTAACAATCTAAAGTTATAAGAGGAATTGAATCAACATACGGTCTCTTACCTGAAGAGGGATTACCACGGCTATTATTAAAGATAGGGGTGGGAATAGGTCAGACCTCTATCAGAAGGCCTATAGCCTAGCTTGTTTAGAATTTGGTCTGCTCTGACCTATTTGTTAAAAATTAAAGTTAAGTAAATTCCTATTTAAAGGCCTAAATGTATAAATAGACCCGAACTATTTTGTTAAGATCTACCCTGTAAGCCTTCAGGTTTGACTTGTTTACACATTAAATAAATGTAATCATATTTATATTATATAAATAACACAATATTTTATTTTTAATTATTATATTCTAATTTCAAAGTACACAAAGTCTACTTATAACCTTCAAAGCTTGCAATATGATGCTTTTTTAAAGGTCTATATTGTAAGTAGACCTTTAAAAATGCTTCAAACTCAACCAGACCTTATGAAGGCTCGAACCTAAGCCTAAAAAAAGCCCACATATAAGCTCAGGCCTTTCGCCCCCATTACAAGCTTAAGCTTGTTTAACCAAAGTCTGGTCTGGTCTGACCTATTTTCATACCTAATTAAAAGCCTTGTAGCCTAATGGTAATATATATATATGGGAAAAGTATTTCTCCAGTCACTGGAGATAGAGTTATCTCCAGTGACCTCAAAACTACGTCGTTTTGAATTAATGAATGGTGTGTTAGTAATTTTAGGTGAATTAATGAATGGTGTTTCGGTAAAATTTATATGATTAAAAAATAAACAAAATTATAGAAACACCATTCATTAATCCAAAACGACGTAGTTTTGAAGTCACTGAAGATAACCCTATCTCCCGTGACTGGAGAAATCCTTTACCCTATATATATATATATATCATTAAAGCATGCTGTTTTAATGCAACTTCACATAAAGTTCACGTATTTCTATGTCGTTAGTATCTATTGTGTAGGATGCAAGTATATTTAGATCCAAATCCCTTTGTCACTTATTCAGTCCCTCATTTTCGCACATATTATGTACATTACTCCTATATACTTATTGTTTAACTTTACAGACTTGGAACAGTACTCTCCCACTGCCCATCCTCGCTTTGATTGGCACCTTTCTATTACCAGTCGTGTTGCAGAAGCAAGATATGTAGCATATCGTGTGTTAGTCTGATTTTACATATAAGGTTAAGTTGTAAATTTATCCGGTAAGTTTTTCCTGAGTAGCAATGTTACCTACAAGTTTTTTCAGATTTAATGTTGTCGTGCATGGAAGTGTTAAAATGAGTGGTACTCATTCAAAAGTTAGTAGACGTAATTAGTTTTTTAATAGTATAAGTATATTTTGAAACTTTCTTCTGCAGATTAACCTATGGCACTTAAAATTCTGATTCTCACGTTTGACTTTTTCCAATATATAATCATGTCTCTGGAACAGCGTGTGCTAGCTGCTACTGTAGGGACTTTACTGATCAGAAAGCTCGTTGCATAGTTGCAGGTAGTCATCCCACAGAAGCCACGTTCTATCCTATATATAGTTAAACTACGTGAATTGCACACTTAGTTCTCATGTTGTATGTATATATAAATGAAGACCTTCCCAGAGAAATTCATAGCAGCAACTAAATTATGGGATTCCATTCCCACTTACTTTGAATGCTTAACAACAAAGAAAAATCTCTCATGCTTATCTAAATCTGCTTACACTCGTGCTTCTTCTTCAAATCTTTGCTGGTTGATCAGTATTGGACGCAATAGCATGTACGTACATGTGTTATTGTCGTTACTGTGAAGCCGCTGTCTTCCCTATAGATTGTTGCCAATCTATAGTTGCACTGGGAAATTTCATGATGCTTCAATATGGTCAGGGATGATGGCCACGTGTTGATTTCCACTAATCTTATTTACGATAACGACAAGACCACGCCTGCATGGTTGCGTCCAATATTATAGATCAGCTGGTAAAAAGAGTTATGGCGGGGCCCACTTGCCCCTCTTTACATATTCAGTGGCAGACACATTGCAAAGCTAGGCACCTGAAATTTTTATATGAAGGCTATAAGCAAGATTGCACCATAAGAAAAAATAAATATACAATTTTTTTCTTAAAGCTGAAAGTCAAATCCATTATCTTGCTTGCATGTAAACGTCGCTTGCATTATTGTCATATCCATTTGGTGTATGGTCCCACTTAACACGTAGAAGGCCATTAATAATTGTAAAAGATTGCTCCATGAAGACGAAATCTGGAAGTGCGTATTAGTGCTCTTGCGCCAACATATTTGTTCCTTTGCCCAGAAAGCTGCCTTGTGCTATCGTAAATGCTGCGTAAGATAACAGGTCAAGGTCATGACTCATAAGTAACGCTTCTCTCACAAGAATATGGCCACCAAAAAATATAGTTGGGTTTTCTAGAGCCACTATTATTATATACCACATGACAAGTTAAAAGCATGTACTGATGTTAAAATTTATAACCCACAATTTACACTGATTATACTAATTACCTAATTATAAAACCTAGTTGATTTTTTTGAAGAGATTAAGGAAGCTAATTAAAGTATTTTAGAGTATTTTTACTTATATTTTTTTCTTGAAACTAATTAGTTTGACTAATAAACTAATATATAATCTAAGGATATACAATATATGATATGATTAAGTAACTTATTTAGCTTCCTTAATCTCTCCAAAAAAAATTCAATTAGGTCCTACCGGTAGTATTAATTAGTATCACAATCACTGGTTGAAAGACAGAAGCAGTCTGACAATGCAAAGATATCGATTTTTAAATTGAAAAGGTCAAAGGATAAACAACAAGCAAAAAGAAGGGTAAGGTTGTCCTAAAGGTAATACAGATAGAGATATAGCCTCACTGTTTATTCTGTTTAATGTCTAAACATTAAGGGAAAATAGCTTACGTTTAAACAATTCGAAATGGACTAAAAGAAAGAAGTAAAATTAAATAAAAAAAATTGAAATTTTCCTTACCATCCATCAAGAAAAGTTCAAAATTAGATTTAATTCGTCAATCCCAAAATAAAGGGTGGACGAAATGATGACAAAGCAATCCGGCTAGGCTTACAATTTGGCAGGTTGATGATGATAACCAGTACACATAGAACGAAAGTTTGAATCTTTTTTGTTGCAGACCGACCAGAAGGGTCCAATGAAACAACAACAACAGTTCATGTCAAAACTTGACACGGTGCTAGGTTAAAGTTTTTCCCCCTGCGCACTTTCTTTAAATTTTGTTTTATTTTTTATTTTATTTTTTTTTGCGCCTGTCATGGCTAAGAAAAGTTGCAGAGAACAAGGGATAAGCTTCAAATTAAGCGCCACCTAAAAGCCAAAAGGAAGCACCGTTAAAAACACTGGTTCAAGGATCAACTTAACGATGACGGCTAAAGGTGACCTCCCAACTACTTCATTATGTTAGAGAGCATAAGTCTTGCTTTTCGCGAAGCGTAATGATTCATGAAGCCATCAAGTCATCGACTATTACTGATTAGTTGCTTACGTAATGCGGCAAATTCCCATTTGGGCTGCTTAATTTGTGTTTTCATCCATTTGTCCCGTTAAGTCACAGAATCATTTTACTAAAAACAGATTAGTAAGACTTAAACATGAATGAAGGCAGTCCCAAGGGTAGGACAAGTGTGATCATTATGTCTGAGCAGCTGGCAATCTGGAAACCCTCATAGGTGCTTCTATATAGTTACCCACTTCGATTTTTAATAGAAGACCCACTTTATAGTTACATTTCTTCATTAACGTGGTTAACGTGGTTCTTATATTAAAGATTGAAGGCAGTATAAAAAGGATAAATTCTGCTTGTCAATTTGTTGTCTAGTGGCTGAACAATGAAACCTGAATTGGAGGAATTCAAACGGAGAAAACACATTGAGGATGGTTATCTCTATTGAATTGATTCCCTCTTTTTTAGGAGTCAGAACGATATGTCTCTGCTTTACCCAGCCTCCTTTTACCCTCTGATTCGTCCAACGTTGCAGCAATAATGAAAATTTTAAAATGGGTTGCCTTTAAATTTAATCTTTTAGAATGCCAACTATTGTGTATCAACAACTCGTGAGTTCAATACATTGAGCTGATAAAAGGACGGGTAAGGTAGTGATTCATGCTCATGAACATATGGCAAAATGTGAACGAGGACACTTGTGACCCATGTTATCCAAAAGGAACTTTTTGGGGTCAGAGACTCATCATTTATTAGATTTTTCCACGCAATCTTAACATCATATTGACCAAACCTGAGATATCACCGATGATGATACTTTTTCTTATCGGTTCATGCAAAGGGTAAAAAGTACCAAGTTGCTCCAACAGTGACAGAAATTCTCTTTAAATCATCAAATTACCAGTGCTGTACAGTAAATAAAATGCATTTTAATTGGTGGGGATGTGATGATAATGATAATATTAGCTTAAGGGGAAACTTGATCATTGCTTTAAACTACCACTCTGGTCCTATTTATAAGTCCCTTTTGACCAAAACACACATATCAAGGAGAGTTAGTTAGCTCAATGATTGTGGGGTAAATTTTCAACTTTGCCCTTATTTATGAATGGGTATCTTTCAACTTTTTTTCTATCTCTATTTTCATTGGGTATCTTTCAACTTTTTATTCTCTCTCTATTTTCATTGGTATAATTAATATGGGCAAAATTGTCACAATCTCGTTTATTACCAAAAAGAGGACTTATAAATAGGACCAAATTTTTTGACCAAAAGGGACTTATAAATAGGACCAGAGTGGTATTTTATTAGCATTGACCTTTGCAACTTGCATGCAGCACACCGGTGGAACACATAAAGTTAAAGGTGAAAGAAGCCTAATTCCCATATTGCCTCATGAATTATGCTAATCCCAAGTTAAAAAATGAAATCGAAAAAGAAAGAACGAAAAATGCACCATTCAGATTAACTTGACCATATACAATAAAATAATATAACCTAAACGATCAAATTACAGCTAACTTGTTTTAGTAGCATCCATGGCCAGCTTCGTCCTTCTTGGCCCTACTTTCTTATGATGGTATTCCACGTATCGCCGTCTTTCTCTAACCAACCCAATTCTTATTTTGAATCATAATCAACCAAACCCTCTCTTCTCTCTCTCTATAGGTATATATAATGCCTAAACTTGACACAAAAGCCAAAGTCCACTAAACATACTTAAAGAAGATAATGGCAGATGGAAGCGTCAACCTTCCTCCTGGGTTTCACTTCTCTCCAACGGATGAAGAACTTGTCCTTCACTTTCTATACAGCAAAGTTTCTCGTTTACCGTGCCATCCTAACATCATCCCTGATCTTGATATTTCTGTGTCTGATCCTTGGGAATTAAAGGGTATGCTTCTACCTTTTGTCAACTAGTTCAATATTTCACAGTCACAATTAGACATAACAAAATGACACAATTAACCGTTGATATATGCATGGATGAAACTCTAAATCTGCGAACAGGTAAGGCGTTGTCAAGTGGAAATCAATACTATTTCTTCACCAAAGTGAACGAGAACAGAACCACACAAAGTGGGTATTGGAGAGAAATGGGACTCACTGATTCTATTGTCTCGGCCGCTGACAAGAAAGTAGGAATCAAGAAGTACCTAGTATTCAACATAGGAGAAGCTCCAGAAGGCACTGAAACCAGCTGGGTAATGCAAGAGTATCAGTTTTGCTCATCAGGGTGTAACACTGCGTCACATAGAAGTACCAGAGGAAGAAGAAAATCGGTAAGTGATTTAATTTTTCAATTGGACCATTTAGTTAGTAGTGGTACCATACTAACATATACAGAAAATTATTATACCTCCAATTGATCTCTGCTAAACCTTCGAGACAGGATCAGAGCCAGAGCAAATGGGCTTTATGCCGTGTTTATGAAAGAAACAGAGACTCTCAACAAGAAGTTAACTGCTATGATGATGATGATGAAGATGACAGCAGAACGGAGTTGTCATGGCTGGACGAAGTTTTTTGGTCGTTGGATGATGATCTTGAAGAAATTAACCTGACTTATTATTAGAATGACGGTATATATATATGATAGAAAACAACTACTTGCATAATCAAAGTTCTAAGTTACATGTATTTGAGTGGCAATCTAGCTAAGTTAAACTGTATCTGTTTGCGTAATGGCTCTGTTGTGCCTTTCCAACTTCCTTGTAAACCTGAGAATATTACCTTTGCCAAAATGCAGCTCATGTAATTTTCTTTCTATGTATGATAAAAACGACTTTACTACCTTCTACTTTTAGCATCTTATTAGTACCATAACCAGTTGTTATAATATTCTTTCACACCAGATTCTACGTAATAAAAAATTTTAACCAAGCACTAATACTATTTGACTCAACCAACTTTGAGGGCAATAGAATATGCTCTAAAAGAAGTCTCTTCTCTTTTGGTCATTGGATCTGGATGATGCTCTGCATATGGATATTCACTTTTCACTTCATGCAACAAAAAGACGAAAATTGATTAAATGAATATAACAAGGTCGAGAATAGAGACGGATTTACATATGCGAGATCCTTTAGAAAATTTTTGCTTAGAGTAAAAATCGAAACAAATAGACATGATAATTTACGAGCCTGAAAACCACTTCATCTTGTACTTACATATCCTGCAAGCCATCATCATCAATCAAGGAGAAAAAACATTCAGAAAGGGGCCATGCGCTATCTAATACATAACTGGACTTGTAAGATTTTAATTTTTCTTGGTCGGTTGCTTCTTAATTAATTTGCTCTTAATTTTTTTTAAAATCACATTGTAGATACTTGATATAATAAAAAATTGAACAAGTGGGAAAAATTGAGATGGTAGTCTTGATAATGCCTACAGCATAAACTCAGAAACCATATTATTCATATGTTATATTATCTTGGTGTTGGACGCTCCTCCGCATATTAACCCTTTATTTTTTTCAACTATTAAAATATAAAGGGCAATTAAGGCATTTCACCACACTTGGCGATGCATCATAGGCTGCCCTAAATGGCTAAGTTCAACTTTTTTTCCAACTATTTTCTCAAGATTTTCAATTTTTAATTGGTGAAATACGTACCAAGATGAATGAATCTGAAAGTGGATGATTGTGCAAGTGATCTTACTCCCTAGAGACGGCTCTTGCTCTTCCACTTCATCTCCATCTTAGGCATCTCCTACTTATTGGGTGACCGGCAGGGTTATGGCTCTATATATGAGGAAATCGACGACCATCCTCCGCCATGTCAAATCGAAGATGGCTTTCATGGCTTCACTTCAACGAGGCTCTCGGAGTTCTCCGACCCCTCACTTTGACCGGAACGCCCATTGTCAGCCAAATTTCAGAAACTTGAGTAATATTCGTCGATTTGAATCGACGATGGTACAAAATCGTTTGAGTTCTGTTTGTGCCGATGAGAATCAGGTACTCACTGCTAAACTCCCCGTATATGCGATGTATAGCTCGGATATTTGCATTCAGCATATTGCCGATTTGCAGTCATGACTTTTGGCAAAGATTTTTCATTCCTGCGAATCTTGAAAACAATTTTGCGTCTCCGGTTCGCGTCGCCAGAAAGGCAAAACGTTATCCAAAAAAAGTAGTTTTCCCAAAGGAAAGTTTTTTTCTTAAAAAAAATTATTATTAATATTTTTTAACTTTTTGCGCCTGTTTTGTTTTTAACTAAACTTTTTTTTTAGGGTACATTTTGACCTGAATTTTTTCGCCTGATGAAATCCATTAATCAAATCACGAAAGAAACGATTTTTGTTTTTTCTTGGGCCTGACGCAAAAGAAACGAGTTAGACATTTTTTTTTTTGCTCAAGGACGAGTTAGACATTAACACAATAAAAAAAAAAAAAGAAGCACGTGGACTTGGGCCTGAGGCCATTTAGTCTGTTCTGATAATAGAATAGCCCAATTGAAGTCCAATATACCGAGAATCAGTGAGGCCCAGATATGGATGCTGAAGTTATTTTTGTATTATAGACACGTACTCATGCTAATGTGAGTTGGCATAGATGGTAAGGGATCCAGGACTAGGCCCTTGGGTCGTGGGTTCGATCCCCTCTGCCGTCGCTGGGACTCCTTTTGTAGGCGATCTCGTAAGTCCCAGTAAGTGCTCATAGAGCCCGGGGCCGTGCCCTGGCCTTGGTTGTTCGACTGATGTCGAACCCTCCAAAACTTTTTTATATAAAAAAAAAAAATAGTTTCCTCATTATACCTGCCATTGTGGTGCATCGTGTGTATATGCAGAGACTGTTGTAATCATTGACACGTAACGAAGCACACATGGCCATTTCATTTCATTCGATTTCTTCGCCTTTTCTGATTTGTCACAAAACTGTGTTTGACTCCAATGTTTTGAGTCAATTTCTTCATTTGCGACAGTAATGGAATTCCTTAAATTACAGTTTTAGAAATTCCACTATCCAAACTTGCCTATATGGTCTTTTTTTATTGGTGGACCATGCAAAGAGCATTGTTGGAGCGCCCATCATCCTTTATTACTAGTTGATCTAGTTTGTGCATTACGAATGAAGGAGGGAACTGCGACAAATAGTATCATTCAAACTGTTAAAATGAACCTATTCTTATTGGAATGCTTGGATAGTAAATAGTATATTAATGAAGTAGCGATCCCGGCCCTTAATTTTAAAACTAAAAAGTGATTAATCCGTTTGGATGCTCACTGTGACTTCAGTTTCTCATGCACTCTACATACAAAATCAGCATGCCATGCATTTTTAACTAGATAGGGGCACTAAAGCTTGCTCATTCTTTCGGAATTTTTTCGTTCTTACTGGATATGGCAGGTTTTGGATTTTCCAGGAGGATCGGTGAAATTCACACCTGAAATGAGGTTTATATCTGAATCTCCTGTGGAGAGAACAAGCTGCTTCCGGGTGCTTGATGACAATGGACAGCCAATTTTGGGCGGTAGCTTTGAGCAGGTCTTCACATCCCCAATACATCCTAGAATATGTTTTTTCTTTGCAGTTACTATACGTGAGTTAAAGGATAATATTATGAAAAGATACTGATGGATGTCAGTAATATTAGGTTAGCATGGAAACTGCGGTCAAAATGTATAATAACATGGTTACTCTTCAAACTATGGACACTATCTTTTTTGAAGCACAAAGACAAGGAAGAATTTCTTTTTATTTAACGACCAATGGAGAAGAGGCTATCAATATTGCATCAGCTGCTGCTCTCAGCATGGAAGACCTAATCTTCCCTCAGGTTGCAAGCTCATTCATCATACTTACTTTTTTTTGCTTCAGTCAATATTTTTAACTAGAACTTAACCTACAGCTTTTTGGGGATTTCCTTTATTAATTTACCACCTTATTATTTGATTTTGATTTCATGCAGTATAGGGAACCTGGAGTCCTGCTATGGCGAGGTTTCACTTTTCAGGACTTTGCGAACCAATGTTTTTCCAATAAATATGATAATGGGAAAGGACGGCAAATGCCAATCCACTATGGGTCTAAACAACTCAATTACGTAACTATAGCATCAACAGTTGCGTAAGTATCTAAAGCTTCTTCGATTATGCTTTGGTGCATAAAACCTTTTTCTTTTGTTTTAGCTCATCACTCCTTTATATTGAAAGTTGCTTGTGCCTAACTTGCTTTGACATTCCAGCTCGCAACTTCCCCATGCTGTTGGAGCTGCATATTCCTTGAAGATGGAAAAAATAGATGCCTGTGCTGTCACTTATTTTGGTGATGGTGGCTCAAGTGAGGTAATTACTACGTAATTTCTGTCATGTAAGAGATGCATTTATTAAGAGAAATACACCACATGGAACTTGTATCTGGTTCTGTTACTGAAGAGATTTGACCTTATTCTATATACTCTAATTGATGGCGTTATCAGGGGGATTTCCATGCTGCTTTAAATTTTGCAGCTGTTATGGAGGCTCCTGTTATTTTTATATGCCGGAATAATGGATGGGCCATTAGCACGCCTACTTCTGATCAATTTCGAAGTAGTTTCCATACCCTTTTTTGACTTTGGTACCCTCTCTTTGGTCAGGTTGGTAGCATTGCATCATAATGTCTAAATGCATAATTGTTCTCTGTTTTCCTTATGTGCATAGGTGATGGTGTTGTAGTGAGAGGGCAAGCTTATGGTGTTCGTAGCATCCGTGTCGATGGCAACGATGCCCTCGCAGTTTACAATGCTGTTAAAGCTGCTCGTCAAATGGCAATCAGTGAGCAAAGACCAGTTCTAATTGAGGTAAGATGATACTCGATCTAGTCCTTAATATAAGAGTTAGATAACTAATCTATGAAAATTAAGGAAATTAGTTAGATTAGTTCTTTGTAGTAAAAGTGTGTTGATTTCTCTAGGATGCCCTTTCTAATTTCTAATCATGTGCATTGTAATCACCTCTTGATGGAAACACCCTTCTATATGCAATCAATAGGGATACTCCTAGAAAAAAATTTATAAATGTGGGAGATAAAGTCGATATATTTAGAATTAAAATAAACCTCTTGTTTAACTCTTATATTTAGGATAGAAGGTAACGTGTTTGGCAGTAGCAACATGTGATATGATGTGAAGATATTTTAATGGCAGACCAACGTTATATTTGTTTTTCCTCCACAGGCCCTAACATACAGAGTGGGACACCACTCCACGTCAGATGATTCCACCAAGTATCGCCCTGCCAATGAAATTGAATTGTGGAGGTTGGCACGAGATCCTGTGGCTAGATTTAGAAAGTGGATTGAAAGAAACGGCTGGTGGAATTGTGAGGCTGAATCACAGCTTAGGAACAATGCGAGAAAGCAGGTAATATTCCTCCCTCACAAAATATCCTGCTTTATTCGGTGGAGTTTGTGCTTTTATTTTAAGATTCATGCTTTTATAAGTTTATAAAAACTCTAACAAACCACACTATTCATAAACCATAAGTAGTTCTCCTTATAACTCATTTCTTTATCTTGTGTTTTTCCTGCTGCAGCTTCTGCAGGCAATTCAGTTGGCAGAGAAGGAAGAGAAACCACCACTTGCAGAAATGTTTTCTGATGTTTATGATGTTCCTCCATCTAACCTTGGCGAACAGGAGACATGGCTGAGAGAGACGGTTAAAAAACATCCACAGGATTACCCATCAGATGTTTCGGTGTAGTTATGAGCTTAGTGTTCATGTCATTACTTATTTCAGTAATAAACTGGCCTCCGAACTTCATACTTGTTGTGAACTGAATTCACAATTTGGGAAAGCAATAATACCAGGCCTTAAAACTGAGAAGCCGATAAAAATGGGATTGTGTGTAACAAGTTTGCAAAATCTGATATACTGATTGGAGTGAACAATTATCAAAACAAAACAAATCTGATTCCTCAATGGCATATTCTCTGTATTGAATTAAATATTTACTCAGGTGATGCACGTAGTGGTATGACTTTGGCGTTCTTGAACAAGTGGCTTATAATTACAGTTCAAGAACCACCGACACGGTGGGCCCTACAATTGGTTCATCATTTTCTGAAAGGAGGAAGAGGGAGGGATGAAAATGGCAAATTCAATGATGGAAGGAGCTCTGTTACTACTCCATTTTTTAAATATAATATAAAGTTGATTATTTTAGAGATATTAAGAGAGCTAGTTAAATTACTTTAAAGTATTTATATTTTTTCATTTTTTCTCTAAACTATTTTGTCTAACTTATAAACTAATATATAATGTAAGAATACGCAAATGATATGATTAATTAACTTATTTAGTTTCCTTAATCTCTCTAAAAAAAGTCAACTATGTCTTATATTTAGGATTAAGAAAAAAGTGTATTAAAATGTTTGAGGAGCACAAGAAAATGTATTGGAAACATGTAATGATTGAATTCTTTGAAAACTTAAAAGAAGGCATATTAAGCAAAAGGCTCATAATTTGATCGTTGAATTTTTAACAAAAGCAGAACTGACATGAGCTACATGAAACACTTCTTTTTTAAAATATGAAAACAGATGCACTAGTGTCAATATGGCCTATGAAATGCACCACTAATATATTATGGTTTTGCCTTCATTTGTGTCGTTTGTGTTGTTATTCAAGTCATGCACGATTTCTGTCTCTGTCAGAATGTTCAAATGTTTCGTTTGACCATCTAGATTCCAGTTGCTTGGTCTGGAGGACTATGAATAGAGTTTTTCTTTTCTTTTTCTCCTAAGCATTTAGTTTCCTTATATTTACTGATCCAAAAAAAAAAATTCAAATACTCACAGCTTATACCTGAAAATTTTCAAGACAAAATTAAGTATTATCCTTTGTTATCTGGAAAAGCAAGCATTAAAAGCAATCAATTATTATCCTTTATTATCTGGAAATGCAAACACTAGAAACTTGAGATTACAAGTGAGATCAAATTACAACTTCCCACTTACAGGTACAGCAGTGAGTAGCAAGAGTATTGGCCTTAGGTATTTAACTAGTGGACATAATATAATTTTAAATATAATCTACTTTTGCCTCATGAAGTATAAAACAGAATAATTAAGAAAACAAGTAATAGAGAAGGTTCAAAAGAAGAACCTATTCCATAATTTTTAATGTAGTGACTTTTGGCTTATATGTATCTGAATTTGTTTTAGTACACAAGCTTTACATATTGCGTGCGCATGTAAGCATCAAAATGAAGAATCAAATTGTTTGTTTGGGGGGGTTGGTTTGTTTTGTAGATATGTCTTTTTGACTAACAAGAACAAGAATTAAAACAAAAGGGATCGTCAACATTGGCATTAGCGTCAGTGAGATAATGGAGCTGGAAAATAATATTCCAATATGGCAGACAAAATAGTGTTCAAAAGGCTCAAATTTGCTCACAGTAATCTCTACTATTAATAAATGAAAGCTTTATTGCTGTCATTTTGTTGTTTGGTCTCTTTCTTCATTCCATTTTCTTCTTCTCTGCCGAACTTACCTGTTCTTCCGGGAACATTAATTTACAACTGGTTTTCTTGCCTACTCACTTGACAAAGATGTTTTTATGCTAAGGCTTCGACTCATCAGATTCCAACAGTTCTTGTTTTACCTCGACCTTAATGTCGTTTTTTACATTATAGTTTTCAGTTTGATGAGCGTGCGTGCATCTATGTGAGGATGGATGTTTGAATATGAAAAGTACTCCCTCTAGTCTTTATTATAAGGTATCATCTAACTATTCTCACAAACTAATAAAAACAGTTAAAGTCAATAGAGTTGTAATAGAATTTAAGTAGTTTTTAATATTACCCCTACTACACTACAAAAAAAAAAATCGATTTTTGCTACGGAAAAGATCCGTAGCAAATCGGTTTTGCTACGGAAAAATGCCAAAATTCTGTAGCAAAATCAATTTGCTACGGAATTTGCTACGGAATTTTTCCGTAGCAAAAAACCCCGTAGCAAATTGCTACGGATTTATATTCCGTAGCAATATTTGCTACGGAATTCCAAAATCCGTCGTAGCAATTTGCTACGGATTTTACATTCCGTAGCAATTTGCTACGGAATGTAGAATCCGTAGCAATTTGCTACGGATTTTTTCCGTAGCAAAAGTAAGAAAATTATTTTTTTATTTTTTATTTTTTTCAATCTTTTTAAATTTTAATCTTTTTAATTGTTTTATTTTTTAAAATTTTAATTGTTTTATTTTTTAAAATATTTTTTTTTCTTGAAAATTGATTGTAAAAGTATCATGGATATAATAAAAAGAGTTTACATAGAGAAAACACAATATATATAATAATGTTGTAAGGAGCAAATACTAAAAAGTAGTCTAAACAGCAGCATTGTCATCATCATCATCATCACCCGCATGGTCATCATCACCAGGAGCCGACCTCGAACCCTTTTGTGTCATTAGAGACATTTATTATTTGTACTTCATTTGAATAGACAAGAGAATGGAAATTATCAATATGAAATGTATTACGTGTACCTGGAGAAACACCTTCACTCTTTGGATGAGGAGCGCTTTGATTGCTTGATTAGCCGGCAGAGGCACCGTATCCAAAGACTCTCCCTTTCTTGTTAAATCCGCCTGCGGCCTCAAAGAACAGACTCATTGTCGGACTGAGAGGATGCGGGGTCAGACCCAAGCTGCGACCCTCTCTCCTGCGACAGCTTCTGAAAGGTTTCCTACAAGCACAAAAATACATAGCTTATTAGACATGTAAAATAAAATAAATATGGTGGTGCATAAAACAAGTAATAAAGGCAATAAATGTCTAACCGCTACTTGCAGCGCCTTTTGGTTAATCCATTGTCTCTCACTCCCTTCAGATTGCCGGGAATGGGTCCGCTCAAAGGTAGCCCACTCAATTGATCCTTCAGAACTTCCCGAGACTCTACCCGCAAACGCGGATGATAACCTTAATTAATTACTTCAAAGTATAAAATATCAAATACCTAAATAGAAAATAGAGTGTACTTACAATTTTCCGTCGATGCTCACTAATAGGAATGCCGCCGCCAAAGATATGACGGTCCTTCCATTTTGGCTCTGTTTTGCTTATTTTTCGTGCTCATGTTTTGAAACTGTTCATTTGTGGCCCAATTCCGCAATAATTGTCTACAATGTCCTGGGAAATCCAGTCTTTCTTGCCTCTTTTATTTCTCAAGCCGTAAAGCTTTTGACACAAATACCGGCCTCCCTTATGATTATAATTTGCTTTCGCTTACGCACGATGTTCGAGCAACGTCATATCTTGGCGCTGAAAATTAATAACGAACAATTAGTGCTCCAAATTTTTAAAGTACTTAATTAAATAACCATAAAACAAAAAACTTACCAAGAACTCATCGAACCAAGCATCTCGAATAGTGATAGGAATGTCTGACCACTTGGCCCAAGGATGGTTGTAATTGCGGAATAATTGGGCCGAGATGAAGTCCCTTACCTCATTATGAGGCTCAAATCTGATGAGAGATTACATCATGCAAATATTACCATACAAACCATTTACATAGAGAAAATTGTAACATTATCGGTAACTTGGCATGACTTACCCGATGCCGTCGGACGGAACCAAAGCTTCCGTGTCGAAGGATCTCTGGAGCCCAGTTGGTGGATCGGAGGAACTACCTTCTTCCCTGACGTGGCTATGAGGCGACGCATTGTGCTAAGGAAGAAATGTGAAGTATTGAAGATAAACATATGTAAATCATATGTAACTAAACATATGTAAATCAATCGAAATTATATTGTAAACTGTGGTCCCCCTTGCTGTGGATCGGTGGGAGGGTAGACGGTGATGACGATGTATACAACGACGGTGAAGATGACAAATATGTAGACGGTGAAGATGACATATCAAAGGAAGGCATATCTGGGAAGCGCTGGACCCTCTACCTCCATAAGGAGCAGATGACGTCGCCTACCCCTCTCGATAGGACGGGGTTGGGCTCGACCACTACCCCGTCCACTACCTGAACATCCTCCTAGATGCTCCATCTCTAAACACTCATAGACATAATGTCAAAAATATATAACAATAAGTAGCGCATTAACAAAGTATGTAGTATAACAAATCATCACAAACAAAGAACTAACGAAATCAATCGGACGATTCTTGTTCATCAACATCAACATTTGCTTGCACGTCTTCCTCTGAGGAGGTCTCATAGTCGTCGAACTCCGATTCACTATCGAGTAAATCACTTCGCCTCATCGTCGATTCCTCATCGTCAATTTGTATAGGAATTAATTCTAACCCCGCAGTAGAATCAAATAGATTGCTTGGTACTTCGTCATCAAAAATGTTTATGGGAGTACATGTTCCACATCGCTTGGAACGGTTCAGCCATACCGTCATTTGATTCCGGCTCTTTCGACTTTGGTATAATATTTTGTGCTTTGGTTTTAATAACTCCTCCAACCTGGGCGGGATGTGGGGTATGATGTATAGTAAACTTGTTCTGCCTGTTGAGCAAGGATGAATGGGTCATAACCAACCGTATATCTCCTTGTCCAGTGGATCTCAATATTTCCATGTTTGTCCGTTTTTGTCCCACGCGGACTGTTATCAAGCCACTCACATTTGAAAAGGGTCACTACCTTGTCCCACGGGTAACTCAGTTGAATTATGTCAACTAACTTCCCGTAGTAGTCAGTCTCTACCCCATCAACTTTGTCACCTCGACAACATACACCATAATTACAACATAGTGTACTGCATTCGCCTCGACGGTTGAAAACCGATACCCATTGATTATGTATTTCTTGCACCGGTAATACTAATTGCAGCTCCATAGGACAAACTCCACGCAACTTCATTGGGATCGATGGATTTTCCACGAAATAGGATCGAAGCCATTTTGGGAACTCGACATCGTGAATTGGTCAACTTCGGATTCCGCCATTGAAGGATTTCCGATTGGACCGAATTAGAGAAGTAATCGTAAGAAGAAAAAATGCTCTTAATACTGGAATTCTTAGCGTAACAACAAAAAGAAAAGAAATCTTACTTTCGCTACTCGCTTATCTCTTCCGTCAAGAGTTGACCTCGAACGTTTTCCCACGACTCGCCCTGGAAAATTAAATATTGATTTTTGATCCCTCGTATCACCGGCATCATCGTTGCGAGGTACCCCTCTCCATCTTGACATCATTTCAGGAGGATAATAGTATGAAGCAAATTTTGCGGCCTCTTCGACAAGATATGCCTCAGCGATAGATCATTCAACGTACCTTGGATTTTTGATCTTATTCTTAAGTGTGCGTAAAAACCTACAATGAAATATCAGAGGGTATTTATAAACTAAAGTACCGTGTCGGTCAATTAATAACAGCGAGATAGAAAGATATATATTACCTCTCAAATGGATACATCCATCTATATTGTTGCGGGCCTCCTACCTTTGCTTCGTAGGCCAAGTGAACAGGCAAATGTTCCATTGAGTCAAACAAGGTAGGAGGAAATATCATCTCTAACTTGCATAGAGTTATGGGCATGCTCGCCTCCAGGTGCCGTAACTTTTCAACATTAAGCTCGAAGCACAAATTTCTCTAAAGAACATGGAAAATTCCGTCGAATAGACAATATATGCTTCGGAAGTGCTTTGAAGGCCCAAGGCAACAATCTACGAAAGAAAACATGACAATCATGACTCTTCATGCCGAATAACTTCGCCTCGTGCATGTCGACACATCTTTTCATGTTTGACGCATAACCGTCTCGGCGCTTTCAGTTCTTTAACCCATTGCAATGATTCCAAATTCTGTTGTTTGTTGAATGTGTACGGCGCTCTAGGTTTGGATGTCTGTCCCGTGCCACTCCCCACCAAATGTAAAGCGAGCCTTCGCATATCGCTTCTATGTCCCGTCTTGCGTTGACTGTGTCCTTCGTCTTGCCCTTGGTGTCCATCACGGTGTACAGAATGTTGCAAAACACATTCCTCTCAATATGCATGACATCGAGGTTGTGTCTTAACAATTGATCTTTCCAATATGGTAGTTCCCAGAAGATGCTACGTTTGTTCCAATGATGATCAACGCCGTATCCCTCAGGTTCCCTGGAAGCAGCCCCCTCTTCGACACTTTGAATGTACTTGACTCTGTCCCATATTTTTTGGCCACTTAAACGACGGGGTTGCTCTGCTCGTTCGACAACATTCCGCGTGAAGTCTTTTCTATTTCTCCTCCACGGATGATCGGGGTAGGAATCACCGATGCCTATCAAACCAACTGACCTTGCGACGTGTTTCAAGCTAAAACCCATGTTCTGTTCAAGACATACCGGGCATGCAAGCTTCCCGACGTTTGCCAGCCACTCAACATCCCATATGCAAGGAAATCATTTATGGTCCACATTAAGGCAGCCCGCATGGTGAAATTTTGACTTAATGATATATCATACGTAAGAACCCCTTCACTCCACAACATCTTCAACTCGTCTATCAAAGGCCTGAGGTACACATCTATCTTCTTTTTGGGTTGGATGGCCCGAGGATTAACGTGTTAAGAAAGAAAAACTCTCTTCTCATGCACATAGAAGGTGGGAGGTTGTACGGAGTCACAATGACAGCCAACAGGAATAAGTCCCGCCCGTATTGTTGAAAGGAGCGAACCCATCCGAGCATAGACCAAGACGGACATTACGGGGATCCATAGCAAAGAAAGGATTCGCATCATCAAATTTACGCCAAGCTTCCGCATCGGATGGATGCGTCACAAAGTTTTCATCCCTGCGATGCTCCCAGTGCCATCTCATGTGAGCAGCTGTTTGTTCTGATGCATACAATCTCATAAGTCTTGGAACCAGAGGAAAGTAACACATCTTACTTAACGCATGACGGGTCATTTTCCTTCCTTTCCCCACAACTTTATATCTGTCATCTCCACAGAATTTACAATTGGTCAGTTCAGCATCTTCCTTGTGATACAACATACATCCTCTGGGGCAGCAATGGATTTTTTCACATCCAAGGCCAAGCTCTTTAACCTTTTTTTTTCCTTGATAAAAATCCTTCGGCAAATTATTGTCTTTAGGAACAACCTTTCTCATGATCTGCATCATTTTGTTGTAATTCCTCTCACTCATATGGTGATCAGTCTTCAAGCTTAGTGTTGCTAGGGTAGCCGATAGCGATGAATATTCACTATTTTCAATGTGTTCACAACCTTCCCATAAAGGACGTTGCGCATCTTGAAGCATTTTATAGAACCTAGCGGCTTCTGGATTAGGATCTTCTCCCATGTATGATGGTTGGGTATGTGTACCGGTCTCCTCTCCCATGTATGACGACTCAGCATGAGTAACGGGATCAAAATATTGGCCGATCGACGGTCCCGCGGCATCCATAACCAACTGCTCATATTGATTGGTGAGATATCTCAAAATATAAATGTTTGTAAATTTTAAAATAAATAAAGTTTCCATTGTGTATTTGATTGGTGAGATATCTATAACTTGTCATATCATGTGTGATTTTGAGATATTTTAGTGACTACGGATTGATTAGATAGATGGGTCAACGGAATTGATCAGATGGTTGGTTGTGCCAAGAAATCGAAGATGTTAAAATTTTGGTAAATTACTAATAAAATAAGTGTACCGTAGAGTAGTAATATTAGATGGAATGAAATGGGGAAGGTTTTGTTAAAAAAAAAGGGGGCAAGGAATTAAGAGAATGTTTGAATTAGTTTTTGAAGAATAATTTTTACGATTTACAAGGTAAACATATAAAAATAGTTTTACCTGATTTGTGAAAAAAAGCTTTTAAAATCACAATTTTAGAATTATCCAAAACATGACCATATTGTGTTTGTGACCAAATTGTATGGAGGAGTCAAAATGTCAAAGTAGGCAAACAAGATAGAGAGACAGACACACAAACAACATGGGATTGTGTGTGAATGTGGGGAATCCTGAATCCATTTTAGATTGCCTTTAATGCGTCCCTCATTATTATTATTACTGTTACCATTATTATTCCTCCATGTGCTTTTACTTTGCCCATCTTCGTTCTCTCTTAAATTTTCCTAATTAATTTGTTCAAATCTCACATTCTTTGATTTTTTTTTATCGGAAAGGATATATATATTAAACTACAAACAGATTACAATATCTGAATTCAACTAAAGCTAAATCCAATACAACAAATACAGCAAATACAAAAATAAAACAGTCAAATCACCATCGTTCATAAAATATTTAAGAGTAGAAGTAAAATCATGGACAAAAGCAGCTTCCTCAATATCCAATGTTAGAAGTGACAAGCAAGAAAGTGTTGGTTGTAAAACCCACCCAAACGGGCACGAGCATGAGCTGCAATTAGAGCAGCTGTATAGGTCCCCCAAATTGAGGAAAGAAACACGAAAAACCCAACCTGAGACAGACGAAGGCCCATGATGTCCTGAAAAACACTTATGCTCCGTTGTTGAATCAGATCTGGTGACCTTGACCATACACCAAGTAATTCCTCTTTAGATCTTTCCCCAAGAACGCAGATCCGAGCTATCAAGTGATAATCGGATCTAATAACGTTCAAACAACCATCCAACCAAAAGGATTTGAACGCAAATCTTAAAAATCTGTTTATTTCCTGAGACAAGAACACCACCACAAAACCCAGTACCACAAAAAAAGCAACAAAAAACAGATAAATCTCACCTCCACAGATCAGATCTGGAGAAGGAGAAGGAGATGAGAGAACTCGCCACAAGGACGAGAGAGGGCCACATCCGACAAAACTCAAAGAGAGAAGACCACAGATCCAAGATCTGGACTCTAAACTACCTCTCTGACTCATCTGTGGCACAAAAACGGTACCCGCCGGTGGCTTGTGTGTACAAGCCGCTGGCGAGAGAGAGCAAGAGGTGAGGGAGGAGAAGAAGAGAGAGGGAGGAGAAAAGAGGCGTAATCAATTCATTCTTTGAATTGATTCCACACATTTTTCGCTTCTCAAAATATAATTCGATCAATATTTTTTATAAGTGAAAATTTGATTTATTTTTTTTTTTCATTTTCAAACAAATTTATTAATGTAATCACATCATTGATCAAAGCAAAAATAGTTGGAGGTGACTTGTGATAAGTACCAAAATGGTATATGTCCTATAAAATACACTCCCCTCATCTTATTTTGGAAAAAATTATTAACTTATTATCAATGGGGCTGAATCAAATAAAACGGATTAGTCTCTCACAATGAATTAATATTTAAATTCTTTATGAGGGATATATACTTGCATTTAGTGTCAAATAATACTTCAAACATGATTCCTTCCAATACAAAGGTGGATGTGCCTATCAAAATAAAAATAAAAATTTAGTATATTATTTAATGCAAGATGTATAGAAAAAACATGCAAAAAGTATAACTATTCCGAATTTTGTACCCAATACATAAGTTAGCTAGCAAAAAATTACTAGCTAGGACCTATAAGCGGAGTATCAAAAGTGATGTAGTTGGAGTCAATGCAATGAGCCTAACAAGTAAGTGGGTCAACATATTTGTTCTCTCTAAGGTATTTAAACTCGAAGAACTAACTATAACTATAATGTACCCTTCGTCTTTGGGTTCAACTAGCAAAGGAGTCAGACACTCTTACCAAAGGTAGAGGGTTCGATCCTGGAGTTGGTTAAGGCGTTGGAGGAGACATCCTAGCTCCTGGGATCCTATTTAAACGCCTGAGGGTAATAGACGGCTCGCCCTGCCTAATATTGGTATCACCTAGGACTAGGAGGAAGGGAGACTTCACCCTGCCCTTGGATCGTGGGTGAACCCAACCCCTTTCCTAAAATTTTTATATCAAAAAAAAAAAACTATAACTATAATGAGATTTAATGGGTTGGGTTTCTCTCATTATCTCTTTCTCATTATCCCTCATCATCTCTAAATCATATCTATCCAATCAACCACAATACCACTTTAATCTTTCTCTCACCTTCCCAATCAATGGCCCATATGAGCTAATGAAGAAAAATGAGAAAAATTATGAGGAGAGAATCCTCTTCCGAGATTTAATCCATCCAAAATACCCGTGAGTTTGACACAAGTGACTGATGAGAGGGAATCCAATTTTCAAGAAAAACCCTAATAAGTCACGCTTCATTAATTCATTTTCATATTGTGTTAGGCCTCCACAAATAAGTACTCTTTTTTGAACCATCGAACCATCAGCATCAAGTTCAACCGAGTACAGCGTATTCATTTTTTTTAGTCCCCAAGAGTCTTTCTTCATTATGGTTTCCAACTTGATATTTTAATCACCCTTTTGAATCGATGCTAATGAAGGCAGTATATCCCACCATGATTCTCCTAAATCAGGTAAAGCTAAACATCAAATTTCCATAAAATTAATCAACTTTGAGCGAAGTGTCTTTTTGCAAAGAAAATCTCATAGCTTTTGAGCTGTCTATCTCTTTCTTAGCATTATTATTATTATTATTATTATTATTATACAAAATTTTTAGGAAAGGGGTTGAACTCACCCACGATCCAAGAGTAGAATGAAGTCTCCCTTTTTTCTAAGTAATATCAATGTTGAGTAGAGCGAGTCGTCTATTATCCTCAGACATTTACCTAAGCACTAGGGAGCATTTACTTAGACATCCAGGAACTAGGATACCTTCTCTAACATCGTGACTAACTCCAAGATTAAACTACATCTCTTTGGTGAGAGTGTCTGACCCCTTTATCAGTTGAACTCATGGATGAAGGGTTCTTTCTTAGCATTATAAATTAAAGGACTTCATTCTGCAAGAGTGAAGAGAAGAAATTATCTTTAGATTACTTACCCAAACTTCTTTAGGTTCAATACATACAGTAGTACAGTGTCTCTCAAAATGTGAAGAATGTATCTGACCCGAACATATATTAATTTTTCATGCAACAAAGTATAAGCTAATACATACGTACAGGGCACTATTGCTCTTAGATTAATCTTTAAAGTTTACTCTTAAGGCATGAGAATGACACATTAACCGAAGGTTATTTTTACGTAATTAATTAAACTTAAGATTCAGGTAAGAAGTACACGTAAAAACGCACGAATATACTAAAAGAGACGATGCTATTGTGCATGTTTTTTTTTTTTTCTTTAGCCAAATATGCTGGTGTATGTGAATCACTGGTTATTTCCTATTCGTGTAATTAGAAAGTAGAATGAATATGAGATTAAAAAATAATAATAGGATGCACCATTAACATAAAGAAAAGAGGGGAGATCATTTTATAAAAAAGTGAGACGTCTTTAACATAAAATAATTATTGATCGTGAGTTAAAGGACGAAAGCAACTTGAGAAGAAATGAGAAGGTGGATGGAGTTGATGAGTTGATAATAATATGACAACGTGCAAAGAGCCAGGTCAAGTTGTATTTGTCAAATGTCAATTATATAGAAATAGAGAGACACACATAAATATCAATCACACATATGTATATGGCCGTTGTTAATCATATAATTGATGTTTGAACCAAATGGATACACTCAGATTAAGTGAATGAAAATACAAAGATATCATCTATATGGCTTTCACGCAGTGACTTATATTTTTTTTTTGCTTAGAGCGTCCGATATCCCAGGGCAGGCCATCTTTCAGGCACATCAACGGCCCCAAACTAATCCGAACCGAAACCGGGTTGGCCCCTTTCGGGGGGAAGTCTCTACCACTCACGCCTGCTGCATCCCACGTATCGAACTCAAAATTCGTGGTTAAGCTAGGACAACCCCTTACTAGTTGACCTAAGCGCTTGGTGGTACACAGTGACTTATATTAACAAAGCACCAACCCACATAGTGCTTTCCCTTATCCTATTATTGCCCCTCCCCTCGCCATTATCACCACCTTCATCCCTCTATTCATTCTCAAGATCAAGCACAATTTCAAAACTGTAAAATAATAATAGTAATACTCCTCCAATTTTTAATATAACACATATTTATTAAATTCGATTAGATTAAGAAAGTTAATTAGTTAATGTAATATGTATTTTATAAAACAACGTAGTCATATTCCTTAATTATTCATTTATTCTCACATTCCTTGATTATTGTTGGGAGGGTATCAATAAGAGTAAATTAGAAAGAGATAGACAAATATAAAATTTATGTATTGTATTTAGGATAAAGACTAAATCTTTAAATATATCTTAAATTACAAAGATAGGAGGAGTACCTATGAAAAATGGTTGAAAATCTCCTATTGCAAACTTTATTGCTCCAAGTGCCTTAAATTTATTTAAGTACTCAGGTGCAACTAATTTTTAACAGGCACAACTCTATTTTAGTTGTGCATAATTTATCTTCAACTAAATGGAAAATGGAAAATATTTGCACATAACTATAAAAAAGAATTGCACTTGCTGAAAATAAATTAAGCCTGTTTAATTAAGAATTCTTGGACCCTTATGTTACTAAATTGCCTTTCAAATTTATATTTATTCATCATTCTGATCTTATTTATAATTTTTTTTTTTTTTAAACCTTTAGCCCTTATTATAAATTCAGTTTCATTGTAACAAATGTGTGTTTTTTTTTTTATAATTTTACCTATATTAATTATAACAAACAAAAAGAATTAATCCATGCTGACTTTTGTAACTAATCATAAATAAAGGTAAAAATGAAAATTTAGTTTATAATTAATGAGTTAACTAATTCTTCTTAATATATGAAAGTTAGTTAATTTAATTTTTTTTTTTTTAGATTTTTAAACTTATAAATAGGATTAAAATGATATTATAAACTTGAAATTGAAGGCGGAGAAAACTCTCCTGAAATACAGGGGGGCGGGGAGAAAAACAACTTTTGGTTCATTGGCGAGTCAAGTGATTGGTGGATTCAAACTTGAAGACATAATAAACAATGATTTTTATCTTTTGGTGGGTCAGTTTGACTGGACTGATGTGGGAATGAAAGAGAAAAGTGGGGACCACACCCCCACAATTATTCTACATCATTGCCATCCCACGAGATAAGGCCTGTTTGGCCTCCCCCATTTTCTTCTCTCTCTCTCTCTCTCTTCCCCTG
Source organism: Acacia pycnantha (assembly GCA_025563575.1). Taxonomy (NCBI): domain Eukaryota; kingdom Viridiplantae; phylum Streptophyta; class Magnoliopsida; order Fabales; family Fabaceae; genus Acacia; species Acacia pycnantha. Next base: position 3,187,438 of record JAMWYP010000037.1, on the reverse strand, counting down.
ACTAAACTAATACCATTGCACTTTTCTTCTCTCTCGTTAGAACAAAACTCTTATCCTCTCCTACCACTTCCCTTTCTTCTTCTCTCTTCCTTCTAAAATGGAATGTTAACTGTTACGTCCCTCTTCTTCTTCTTCTTCTTTAACAAGCTTCCTTACTCTGTCAAATTTTTTTTACTCCATTTCCTCTGTGTCTTGCCACAACTTTCTGCTTCTTCTGTCTCATAGGCTTTATAGCCTAAAGTTAAACAACCCCAGGAAAAAAAAAAAAGTCTGCTATTTTCTGACACGCCTTCTTTGAGCATTAATGCCCTAGTGCCTTCCAATGCTTGTCTCTTCCGGTATTACCTACACTTTCTAGCTATAAAGCTTTTATCTTTACCTGTGTCTTTTGTCTGCAACATCTTCTCTTTGTTCACACCCCAGAACTTGGATTAAAGCTTGAAACTTTATTCCATGAACGAAGCTGAAATGACGATTCCTCACTTGTTCAGATGCCCAATAAGTCTAGACCTGTTTGAGGATCCAGTGACTTTGTGTACAGGCCAAACCTATGATAGGTCCAGCATAGAAAGATGGCTTGCTCAAGGTAATCTCACTTGCCCTGTTACAATGCAGAAGCTTCATGATCTATCTATCGTCCCCAATCACACTCTTCGTCATTTGATCGATCAGTGGCTTCAATTGTACCCTCAATTTGACCACTTTGGTAACTCTAAAACCATAGATTCTCTTGCCTCTCTGAAACGCACCCTTCAATCTCAGGAATCTTCCTTCCTGAACAAACTCCAAGCACTTGAAAAGATCAGCCTTTTATCTGATGAGTATTGCTCTTTCAAGAAATCTTGCTTCCTTCAATTGGGTTTCTTGCCTCTTCTTTTGGGACTAGTTTTTGGAGCTCGAATATTCAAAGAGCAGCATCATCACATGGAGTTCATAGAGCTAGCTCTTTCTTGCATTATAAAGTTGTTACCCCTTGACACTACCTCAGAGCCTCTAAATATGCTCAAACAAGAACCTAACTTTGAATCGTATCTTGTATTATTCCAAAAGGGCAGTCCCAATATTAAAACCAGTCTGTGTAATCTGATAGATTCAGCAGCAACAGCACACTTAGAAGAATTATTGCTTATGCTTGGAAATTCCCAGAAACTACTCAATGAAATTGTTCATCTTGTGAGCCAAAGTAACTGTGAGGCTTCCAGGGCAGCAATTAAAGCCATATCAGCTCTATGTTCCTTGCAATCAAACAGAGAGAATCTGGTAATGGCAGGGGCAATAAATGGAATCATGAGGTACATTTCAGGATGTGAAACAAGAGAGAAGAACTTGGCTCCGTTGGGGATGCAGATAACAGAGAAGCTTCTGGTAATAGAGAGAGGCAAAGAAGCATTAGTGAATAGCCCAAATGGGATTCAAACTTTGGTGAAGATGGTGTTCAGAGTCAGTAATCATGAGTGTAGTGAGAATGCTGTGGGGTTACTGATAATGGTGTGCAGAGAAAGTGGACGAGCCAGAGAGGAGGCCATTGAAGAAGGAGTTTTGACTCAGTTGCTTTTGCTTCTGCAGAGTCAATGTAATGCCAAGACGAAGACGAAGGCAAGAATTCTTCTCAAATTGCTAAGATCCAAGTGGGCTGAGAATGTACCAAAACAGGCCTGAAGATTATTTGTGAACATAAATGATAAATCACAGTACAAGTTGTTTCTTGTGTTCATATATGTTTGGCCGTCTTATTTTGTAGTTGTTCTATATTCGCTTGTTTCTATTCACTTTCATGATCTGTGAATTATTCTCATCGCCCATAAATTACCCATACAATGATAGCATCAAAATTCGGTCTTCTCCTCATTAATCCATCATTAGTACAGTCTGATGAATTCTTTAAACAACAAGCAGAGGCTAGGGATTAATTGCTGGCTTGACTTCCTTTAGCTTTTTATCATAATTACGTTTACGTAAGTTATCACAAAATTTTATTTACATACTTACTTCGTATATTAAAAATTATATTGAAAAGATGTTTTTAAAAACTTAAATTCTCATTTCAAATCAGCCTTATAAGGGGTGCTAAGTTGCGTAATCCAGTAAAATGAGAACATATTCTTTGTATGTTAGCATAAAAATATTGATATCTTCTATTGCAATACATGATTGCTAATTTTTTATATTTTATCATATCTGGATATTTTACCAAACAAATTTGAGTAACCATGAAATTTGAAATGCTTATGGAGAGAGGTGAAAATTCTTTATATAAAAACCTTGAACGGATAAGAAAACTATGAAATTTAAAGTTAGTATATAATTTGAGTGAGTTCATAACTTCGTGTGTGTGTGTGTATTTGCATAGAACCCAATATAAGTCACACTGCTCCATGCTTACAACTTGTTAATGATGTGACTTCATCTTTTTTATTTATTTTATATTTTATATTAATATATTGGTTACCTGAATTATAATTTTTATGCAAGTCGAAGTTCTCCATGTATATTGATTGGCTCGATCAGTATTTCTTAGTTACAGATGGCAAAGAAAATTTTGGGAAAATTCCATAAAAAAACCTTTAAAATATATAGAATACGTATCAATGACTATAATATCTCAAATCCTATGTCAGAGTCAGACCATACGAGGGAATCTGGGATTAACCAACGTTGTTAAATTACCTCACTGCCCTCTTTCCTCGTACAATTGATCAAACTTTCTCTCTCATCGTGTTCGGCCATTTCTCTCACCCTCTCTCCAATCTTCTTCTGCCTCTAGAACTCATGGCTTGTTGGTTAGAGCAAATCATGGGTTCGATCCAGCATTTCCTCACTCAAACACGCAATTTGATCTCCAATCTTCTTCTTCTTCTTTACCCGCAGCAATGTCGGCAGAAATTTTGATGCCAAGATCACTCCGATTGTCGTCACGTTAGGCTTCATGGCCGCCACCCGTGGCCTCTTGTTAGGCTACGGCGTTGGCGTTTCAAGTACATATCTTCAAATTCTTTTTCTTCTTCTTCCTCCTCCTCCGATGGCTTTGGTCTTCATTCAAATTCGTTTTGATTGAGTTTAGTGAAGAAATGGATGTTCTCGATCGATTGAGTAGGTTAAGATGTGGGTTTTGACCCTTGTATAGATATGAAGTTTAGGTTGCTTTAAATTTGTCACATTTGAGCTTAATTTGGGGCTTGTGTACAGATTTCGGGTTATATCAAACTGTAGTGAATTAATACTAATTGATTTTGATTTGCATTTTTCTGAAACTTTCTTTGGGTTAGAGTAATGGAGCTAGTTTTAATAATTTAGCGTCTGCCTTGTTTTGGGCATGCATTTGAAACGTAGAATCTTTTATTATACCTATTACAGTGCCCAGATATCCAACTACTTGGCAAACATGTCCACAATTTTATTCTGCCACGTCTTTGCATTTGTACAGTCATGGAGACTAACATTGGCAGCTATACCAATCTCAGTCATGCATGTTCATCGTTCTAGGACTTGCATTTGGGAAGATCATGTTAAATCTAGCAATGAAAATGATTGAATCTTGTGGGGCTGCTGTTGGGATTCCAGAACAAGCAATATCAACAATAAGAATTGTTCATTACTTTATTCATATGTTGGGGAGAATCAAACACTGAACAAATTTAGCAGTGCCCTCGAGAAAACTATGGAATTGGGAACATAACAGGGTTTTGCAAAGGCCGCCATACCTGAGACTTTGCGACCCTCATTTTTTCCTTCCCTTTCTTGAGGTCCGCTAACAAATAACTTGAAGCTATGAACTGGTCAGAACCCCATAATTGAAGAATCGAAGCCCAAATTCAAAGATCTTTGCACTTGAAGAACGAGCCGTTGACCATTTGACCGTCCCCACCTGCAGTCCAATGTTGTCAAAAGAAGAGGAGCTCACATTTGGTTTCAAGAATGGTGGAAGGCAGCGACAGAGATGAAGACGGTGGGAGAAGCAATGGTGAAATCCGGAGATGAAGTTTCGAGCGACGAAGAAGAAATCGTTTCAGAATGGGAAAAAAGATCTGCAAGGTGGAGGAATGAGGAGAGGGGTAAAAGGAAAATGATATAAAAGTAAATTTACAGCGTTTTTCATTATTCAGATTCCTCCCATAGCTTGATATGAGATTTTGTATATTAAACACCCTCATATGGCTTTTATCAATTTTAAATATATTTTTCTGGGATTTTCCCAGAAAATTTCTTAGTTACAGAACAAAAAGAAAATTACAAGCATGACTCTTGTAATCATTGTTAAATTTAAAAGAAAAAAAGAATGTGAATCTGGCTTGGGAAAATGACACCTAAATACCACATGAATTTCTTAAACCTAGAGAAGCCCATTGAACTTATGAAATGATAGAGAAGGGATAGGGGCAATCTGAGATATGAAAATTTAAATGTTTTTAGTAAAATGCCCCTCTACTCTCTTCCTCAATCTTTGGTTTAGTCATTCTTCGTCGTCGTCAAGCTCGTCTTTGTGGTCTCAAGTCGTCGAAGTCTCTTGCCACGGCCGTCACAGACGTCATCTTCCTCACACAGCCTCCGTCTCTATCGCTTTCACAATCTCACTCGTGATTGCCATCTTCTATTTTTCCTTCAAACCGATCATTGTTTCAGTTTCAGTCTCTCCTTCATCCCTCCTCTTCTTGTCCTACCTTCATTGGAGCAGACAGTAATCGCTAATTGAGGCCTGTTTCCTTTGGATCTAAAGATTCAACCCTCTTCTCTTGTCATTTTGAACCATTGATGAATTTGTAATCTCATTATGATTTTTGTTAAATCCCATATTTATTGTTTTCCTTCTTCTTCCTCAAAAACCAAATATTGTACCTTGATCTGGTACTTTGCTTCCCACTGTAAAAACAAGTTCTCAATAAGAACTCAGTAATAACTTCTTCAACAGAATCAAAGACACAAACAGAGAATCATGACTCTTGGTTCAAAATGAAAAGAGAAGAGGGTTGAATCTAAAAGTCCGAAGGAAACAAGCTTCAATTAGCAATTATTATATTGTTTGCTCTAATGAAGGTAGGACAAGAAGAGAAGGGATGAAGGAGAGATTGAGACTGAGCCAATGATCAATATGAAGGGAAAATAGAAGATGGCAACCACGAGTGAGACTGTGAAAGCGATAGAGACAAAAGTTGTGTTAGGAAGACGACATTTGCAGCTATGGTGATAAACGGCGGCGACTTGAGGTCGCCAAGACAAGCTTGACGACAATAAAGAACGATAGAACGAAAGACTGAGGAAGAGAGTATAAGGGCATTTTAGTAAAAATATTTAAATTTTCATATCTCAGATTGCCTCTATCCATTTTCTGTCATTTCACAAATTCAATGGGTTTTTCTAGATTTAGGAAATTCAAATGATATTTAAATGACATTTTTCCATCTAGCATGACATATTGGGGAAAAAAAGAAGAAGAAGAAGAAGCAAATACGTGATCATGAGAGAGAGAAGGTAACTCGACAAGAAGAGGGTCACTATCTTGACTATACAAGTACTTGGCTTGGAGAATGATTTTATATCAGACCTAATAAAAGAAAAAGATAGATTGATCATCTCGACAATTGTTGACCAAAAAAAAAATATCGACAATTAAGATCTCACTTTCCTTGGATTTGCTTTCTTTATTGGACGATGTTGAACGAATGAACCAACTTGACCCAGTAAATAATGCTATCTTTTTCTTTGGATGAAAAAAATAATGATATCTTATCTATTTAGTCAAATATTGGTAAAATGATAAGGAGATATTAACCTATGTTACTAATTTAAATGATGGATTGGAGGGGATTGTGGGGTATAATCAAGTTGGTAGAAAGAAATAATAGTATCAACTTTTTTTTATTTGTTGGCTGATTTGATGTGTCCATTTTCATTGGATTGGGAAGGGCTTATTCTGAAGGATCTGGAGAAACAAATGGAGTCACATCTCCACGATGCGAGTCTGGTAAAAGGTCTTCAAGCACTTCTTTTGAATTTTAGGTTCAAATGGGGGACACCAACGTCTTGAATTCAAAGCACAAATTCCTTTTTTTATCTTTTTAAATTTCTCTTTTGGTTATTTTGTTTTGGATTTTCTGCAATCAAAATTCGATTCCATGGAAAACTCGCTCAACAAAGGGTCAGACTTCCATCATAGTCTTAATTTTCAAGAGAGGCCAATATGAATGATAAAAGCATATTTGTGATATTTCATTTCTGCAAATATATTATAGAGACTGAGTGGGTGGACGAATAATTGAGAAAGACAGAGAATGAAGAAGCCCAAAGTAATGGGAAAGGGTTAATGGTGAGAGAGAGAGAGTAAAGGAATGAAGATAATGAAGGGAGAGCATATTTGGGAGACAAGTTGATGATTTTATGAAATGTGGTTTGGAGTTTGATGCGATGCGACTTAAGGTTTCATGGAATCTCCTCTTCTTCTTGTCCTTTCCTTTTGCAAACAGAATAAAGCTATCCCCTTTTCTGATCTTGCTACTTTAATTGCCTCCCTCATGACCCTACCTTTTAACATCAAGTTTCTCATTAATATCTCTCCCTGTCCAATTCATGAATGGCCATTATTATTCACAAATCAAACTTATATTAGTATATTATACTCCTCAACAGGTAACACACTTTTCTCTGTTCATCATGTTATTTGAGGACAGTGGGAAAGGAAAAGAAGGAGCGAGTTTGTATAATGTTAAATATTTTGATCATTCTAGTTCTAATCAGTGAACTTAAGAGGTAATCGGCCTACTTAAATTCTAATGGCACATGCTTTTGTGTACCAAGTGCGTTTGTTGGACTTGAAAGATCTCGAGACAAGATATTCTCTGGAAGCATGGGCATCTACATCCACCAGTTCATGCAAGATTCTTGTTTTATTTTTTATTTTTTCCACCGTGGACTTATCAAATCAAAGTTGATCATTATTAAATTTTGCGATGGGGGTGGTGAGAAGCCATCAACTTGTGTCTTTTGGAGCGGAGTGAGGATTTAGGATTTTGAAAAATAAGGAGGAGGAAAAAATGAGAGAGAAGTGTATGGAATGGAGTCTAGAACTGCGGCGAAGAAAGTGAAAAATCAAATTCAATTATTCAAAGTAAAAGAGTACAGAGAGAGAAAATGGAATGAAAAGGCGATGCTTTTTACCTGAAAGAAAAGAAAATGGAAGAATGAAGGAAAGAGAAGCTTTGTGGGGGTCAAAAAGAAACGGGGAGAGAGAGAGAGAGAGAGAGGCAAGCACTTTGAGAACAGAGGAAATGAAGCACAGGGACGTGCACTCACTCCAACACATGCTGGTGGAAGTGCTGTTACCCGCATAAAAAGACAATCCCAAAAAGCTACTACTAGATCCTTCCTGTTCAATTAAGAATCTGCAGAAAGGTATCTGGTCAAATCTCTTTCCTTTAACCAATCTAATCTCCCACACCTTCCTTGTCTCTCTCTCTCAGATCAAATGAAACTGTTTTCGTCCCTTTTTCCTTAAAAGATTCATCCTCTACATAGATAGAACCTGTCAAATTCTTCAACCAAAACTCTCATGGAACAATGTTGATGGTAGAACTATAAACAGTATAGCAATTGAAGATTCTTCAGGCATCTTGTTCACCTTTTTCCTTCCTCCTTCTAAATATAAGACCTTTACAAAGTATGGGACAATATTTATTAGTCATTATCAAACATACCCTCAGTCAATTAATGTGATAGCAGGTAAGAAAATAAAATCTATCCATTATATAAAACCTTGTGGTTTCAACTTTTTTTTTTTTTTTCGTTTAATAATATAACCTTATTGGGTACTAGAAGTGATCCGACTCTTGCACTTAATGGGATGTCCAAACCTTGAAAGGGTTATGTATCGAGTTTCATTTGGGGGATTTGAATAATTAATGCCTCTCATTTGGTACATTGGAACCAAGGCCTGAGAAGTGGAAGTGGAAGTGAAATCGTGTGTTTGGTAGCTGAGAACTCAGTTCCTGATGGAACTCACTTCCACCAAAATCGATGAAGTGGGTTCCAACCCAACCCCCTTAGAATTAGAATTGACCCAGAATGGAACTCAGATATGGACCCTCTGAGACAGTGAGAGATATGGAAATGGTGGGGACACGGAGGAGCACCAAAGACGACGGATCGGTGAGTCGCGGTCGATTTCCGTTGGCATCTCCAGCCGTCGACTTTAGATTTGAGAGGCTGGTTTTGATATTTAGCTTCTTATGTCAGCCTCTTCTGCCGTCAACTTCTGTCAGCCTTAGTGCCTTGGGACTTCATATCTGGTTGATTCATTTCTGATCGATATGGATCATTGCCGTGATTTACTCCGTTGTCTCCACGTCGTGACTCCTCCTTCATCCTCATCGTTCTTCTACCTCTGATATTACCTTTGTATTTCTCATTTTTTCTGATCTGTACCTTTGCTTCTCGATCTATTTTTTTGATCGTTGGCGCTTGATATTTGTGCAAAAATGGAGGATTATAGTTTTTTTGTGGTGGCTAGAATTTTTGTGGTGGTTGGTACGGATGTGGCTGTTTGAGGTGGTGGGTGGGGTTTTTTCATTCAAGGGCATACAAGTCTTTTCACATTATAAATGGGAATATTAATTAAAGGCTAAAGGTGCAATTTTACACACGAGCTTTACCCCCGGGAGCGCCCAGCACCACGAACTTTTTTCTGGAGCAAAAGTACACACGTGGTTACATTTTGGGAGCGCCCAGCACCACGGACGTTAGTTGACCGTTAAATTGGATGGAAATGAATTGTAACATGGGTGAAATTATACTTTTACCCTTAGTTTTAAATAAAAATTACCCTAAAACTAAAAATACCCCCTCCCCGGTGGGCCCCACCACTGGGCAGACTACCACTGGCCACCCCACCGCCGGCGGCCGGCGGCGGCGGTCAGCCGCCGGTGGTGGGGCCCACCTGGGGAGGGGGTATTTTTAGTTCTTTTTTTTTAAAAAAAAAAATTAGGGTAAAAGGGTAATTTTTATTTAAAACTAAGGGCAAAAAGGTAATTTTTATTTAAAACTAAGGGTAAAATGGTAATTTTCTTTTTTTACTTACCATCAGCGTCCAAATCAGCTTGTCAGTCCAAATCAGCGCTACGACACGCCACGTCATCGTTCCATCCAAGTTGACAGTCAACTAACGGCCGTGGTGCTGGGCGCTCCCAAAACGTAACCATGTGTGTACTTTTACTCTAGAAAAAAGCTCGTGGTACTGGACGCTTCCGGGGGGTAAAGTACATGTGTAAAATTACACCTTTACCCAAAAAACTATAAAATCTTACTCCCAATTCTATTTGTCACTTCCAGTTCTATAAAAGCCCTTCCACCGTACAAACGGGTCATAACTCATAAGTTTCAAGTTTTTGAAGCATAGCATTGGTTTTTTGGATACCGCAAGCATCCTTGGAATAGTAATAATAGGTGCACTCGATGTGTGAGTGGTATACACTAGTCCTTAAATTCAACTAGTAAAGGAGTCAGACTTTCTCACCTAAAGGGAAGGGGTTCGATCCTGGAGTTGGTCAAGGCATTGAGGGAGACATCTTAGGGGTCTATGAAGTAGTGAAAACGCTGGGAAGAGGTGGAGGCATGTATACTCTTTAACCCAGTATGCCTTGTAGACTGGGTTCCAAACGCCCTGCCTTTGGACTGTGTGTGAGCCCAACCCTTTTCCTAAAATTTTTATATAAAAAATAAAATAAAAAAAGTCTGAGTGGTATGTTGATTGGTTGAAAGGAATAGTTTCCTCACCACATGCTTACGGGTTGGAAGGAATGTTGAAAGAGTAATAATATGGCTGCACACCATGAAATTCACTGTTCTGTTTTATGGCACGTATATGGGTGAAGAGTGAAAGCCTTCACATAATATACCCTTACACAGCAATGTAAGACTTTTGTTCTTCCCCCACTCTTTTATTTGTGTTTTTTATCTTGTTCTATATATGATTATCAGATATGTTAACATTTGTAAATCGAACGCCCTAACATTTCATTGTCACTTATTCTTATTTTCTCTCTTTTATAATTTTTTTAAAAAATTAAAATCCTCACGGTTTCCAAATTTTCATATCTAACCTTTAACCAAATGAAATTGTCATAATTAGGGACTTTAAAAGCAAAATTGATACAATTTGTGTTAGACTAGGGTTACACATGATTTAAGTTATACTGGGTTTGGCCACAATCCAAGACTGGCCTAGATGGGTAACCCAACCCAAGGTTGGAACGGGTGGATTAGGAGGCCTAAAAACATGATCCTCCCAGCTTCACATCAATGATGAATGAGAAATGGGAAATCAAAGAACCCAATGAGTGTGTGTTTGTTTTAGCATTTTAGAAATGCTTTTACAATTTACGAAATAAATGTGAGAGAAGTTTTGTCTCAGTTTATATAAAAGTGTTTTTGAAACTATGGCTTGAGAGTTTGTAGAATGAAGACAAGGTCAAGAGGACGGAGGAAAATTGAAGATGAGCACCAAGCAAGTGTTGGAGAATGGAAAACAAGCAAAGAACAATACGTAGAGGCATATTAAAACACTGAAGGCATTTAGACCAATCAGCTTGTGTAATACAATCAACAAGGTGGTCACCAAAATCATTTCCAACCGCCTCCAGACAGTCATGCCACTATTAGAAACCGAAGGCTATTCTGCAATGAAGAGGCTCAGGCACATGTAACATCAATGAAACTCTCTCACTGACCAAACACATTATTAATGCGAGTGCACTCCAAAGAGATGGTCCATTAGGATACATATAGACTGATGTACTTCATTTATGTTTCCATTTAACCTTTTGTCACACCCTCTTTAAATATTCATTGAATAAGAACTTCATTTCCACTAAAGATATATATACTAAAATTGAAATGATATTGTATAGACGTTATGTACAACATATGATTGACTTCCTCTATCACGTGATTATTAGCAGGTCATTAAATGTGACAAAATGGTGAGTAAAAGGTCCCCAAAAAAAGCCACAAACCATCACCATTATATTACATCATCTAATATTCATAACAGGAACCTGGAAAAGGAAAACTAGCGTCCATTGGTTAAAATCAAATCCATCAGAGATACTTATCTGATTCTGAAAATATTTGCAAGGCTCTTCTCTGATGTCTAAATGCGTGAATTAAATAGCCCCCTCAATTTCAGCAACAACTACTAGTGGATGCGTCAGATGGTGGTGGCTTCCCCTTAAAAATGTTCTTTTTGACTCCTTTAGAGCCCTCCGCTAAGAGGCTAGGTGTATCCAGAATCTGCCAAAATTCATCAAAAAATTTAACCATTGCCATTGTCACTTGTGATTATTTTTCTCGCACCAGCAAGACTTTCAATTAGCTTTTCATAAAGTTATTATCAATGTAAAGCAACTTGAAAAAAGGGGGGCAAGGCTGGGTCCTAAGCCAGGGGGTTGAAGGTGTCAGAAAGAGGGACAAGAGATAAAAACTTGTGTCTTCCTTATTTCCTAATATCTATATTGATATTTAATATAAACATTTTAACAAATACAGTTCATGCAATATTGCTCATTTCATAGATTTTATGTAACACAACAACCACACGAGCTATATTAATGACATAAAATTAGTTGTTCACATTTGTTGGCTGCTTTGCACCTCGAGGTAATTTTCTCAGGTGAGCAGTCGTACCAATTATTTTTTCATCAAATACGATGAAGATGAAGATGATGTACCAAAAATTTAAAAAAATATTAATATGATCGCATGTAAATAAAATAAAACGTATGCAGTACACTGATTTCAGAAACAAATATTTTTATAACTGGGCATATACATATAGCAAAGCATACCTTCAAAACAAGCTCTTCAAAGCATTGTTGTACATTGACACGAGTTTTAGCACTGCATTCAATAAATAGGCAACCATATTCCCGGGCAAAATCTATCCCCTCTTTCTTTGTCACAACCCTATCACTCTCCTGGAAATTAATCAAATATTATCCACCAATACATTAAATCCCTCAATGGAATGAAAAAGAATACAAGCACATTTCAGATATGTATAAGTCAGAATAAGGAGTAAATATGACATGTAGCCAACTAGTTCAAGAATTGTGCTAGAATCCTAAATCTGAGGGGGCATAATAGAAATGGATCTACAAGATGGAATGAGGATTCCAGGTCATTCAAGATTTACATTCGCTCAAATTCCTTGGGAACGTCTGCATCTAGTCCTGCCTCCTCCTCTTATTTCAGTTAATATAGCATACATATTGAACAGCTCAAACATGGAAGGTCAAACGCAAATAGTGAATATATTTGCAGAATTATAACTAGTGGAAATCTTGATGTGATTGAGGAATAAGCAAGAAAGAAAATACAAAAAAGAATATGAATAGTGGGAGGGGTGGGAGAGAGTATGATTGTAACTTTTGTTGAAGAAAGATACCTTATCTACTTTGTTTCCAACAAGCATCTTGATGCAATCTTGATTTGTAGAATAGAGGTCAATTTCCTTTGCCCATACTTCAGATAGATTTGTAAATGTCTCTCGTCGAGTCACATCATAAACTGCATTAGATAGAGGAACAAAAGGGAGACACCTCAATCAACTTACAAAATTTCAATATAACATTTAATGGGATGAGGGGACGATTCTCCATGACCAACAAACACATTACATCCAGCACCAATTTCCAGGCCATATTCTGTGGAAAAGTTACTTTTAGTTTGGTCATTGAATTACCAAATCTCAGTTGGACAGATTAACTTTGAAACTCAAAGCATATGATATACATAGGAACAAATTATTCCTGAAATTTATTTGATTTTGAGCAGTATGTGAAAAGTTAGCATCATCATGAAAAGTGACATAAAGGCAAAGTGCAAATGTGTATTGTAGGTGCTTGAGTGCATCAAATTACAGGTTACTTTAGGGTTAAGGTATAGATTGGCCAACAAAAGTTGACATTAAGAGCACCTAGCACAAGTAAGTTTTAAAGAGGGCAAAAGTACCAATCAACAATTAAAAATGGGTAACTAGCACAATGACGTTGAAATCAGCCTAACATCCATTTGGTGTGATGTCAGAGGCGTTGGAGGAGAGATAAAACGACTGTTAGGTTGAAGTTAATCGGATTGTGCTATTTGCCCATTTCAAATTGTTCATTGGTATTTTTTTCCATTTTCAATTGTTTATTTGTGCTAGGTGCTCCTAGCGTAAAACCTCATTGGTCAATCTGCACCTTGACCCTTACCTTTAATATACCTCCTTCACCCATCCTTGCCTATACATTTTTGGTTCTACAATGCTCTTAAAAGCCAACATTAAATACTAATTAGCACCATATGCAAATCATCATTATATTGAGAGGATTAATTTCACATACGGTCGATGATGACTGAGTTTAACATGTAATTCCATAGCTCAGCATGTGATGCAAGAGAAAGGGGGCAGTGGTTATTGATTTTTCATTATTTGTAAGTACTTAAAAACAGACATTAATTTTAGATATTTTGTGGGATTGTTCTAGGAAATTTTTACGCAAATGGCAAACTTTGATATAACTAGAGTCCTGTTAGAAAACTTGATGGCTTGGGAAAGTTCTAGAAGATCATGTACCGCCCAATGCAGTTTGATTATGCTTATAAAAGGGTCCAACGACTGTTTCAAATTTTCAGGTGAGCTTCTCATTTGTTGGCCGCCAGCCTTCCCATGTGAGTAACTGAGTATGTATTATCGTTTCCCCTGATATGTATTCCTCTAAAGAATCCACGTCTTCCGACGTCTAATTCTATTTTGGTCCATTTCAATTCAGGTTATTTAAGGACTTCATACATATAAAGTGAGTCAAAATTCCAAGAATGCAGCCTGACTTTTCTAAATATATTAGTCATTATTAACCTTTTAATGATGTGCACTGCAGTTTCAAATAGCTGGTGCAAAGTACTGTGTGCTTGAGCATTTTGTAGTCCTCAGGACTAGCAATTGTACTATGCAATATAAATAACCAGTACGAGACTTCCTCTCAACCTCATAGATTGACTTTTATAAGCATGGAAAACTTCATACTTCTTTCCTACTTGCTAAAGAAAAAGAATACACAAAATTCCATCCAATTCAACAAATATATGACTGAGAGCAATGACCAAAAAAATAAGAGATAAATCAGATAACAGAAACTTGCCCATGATAATGCCTTGTGCCCCTCGGTAGTAAGAACTTGTCAGTGTTCTGAATCTCTCCTGACCAGCTGCATTGTCAAACAAGTGGTTTCAATCAAATATGGCTACGCATTGTTACCAATATGCAGCTAGTAGGTCCAACTAAGCAAGGATTTCGATTGAACTGTAAAGAATTAAACAGCATGGGATTGGGATCCAGTAATAAACACACACACACACACACATACCTGTATCCCAAATGGCAAGCTTCAGCCTTTTGCCCCCCACTGTGACATACTTGACCTTAAAATCAACGCCTACATGAGAAACCAAACAGTACAAGAAGCAGAAAAGTTAAAATATGAGATTAGCTCATCCACGGTTGATGTCAAGCATATTTTTAAGGCATGGCATGCAAATCATATTATTATAAACAGTCAGAATCATTACTGAGTAAGTAAAAAGGTGACATTAGAACACATTGCGAAAAGAAATAGATATGCTTTGATCAGATTATCAGTTTTCAGAAATTTGAACACAGATATTGGAAACAATATATACTGACTCTGCACATTGTTAAAAAAAATCAGATCATAAAGCAGTTGAGTGAACATAGTCTACAATAACACGATATCATCTCGAATTCAGAAGCTTTTGGTTTGTCCATAAGATGCAGGAATACCCAAAAGCCACAGATCAAAGGACAGGACAGGACAAGAGAATTAAAATAAATTTGTTCCCACAAAGCAAAATCCTACCTATTGTGGGATTTTGCTAAAATCTATATTAAACAAATTTCGGATCACGAGCTAAGCCTGCGCGGATACTATAGCTCATCCCCAAATGCATAAGCCTAGATTCATCTTGAAGATACTGGACAACCCAGAAGACGCAAATCAAAAGGACGCCTCAAGAGAATTATGTAAATTCGCTTCCGAAAAGGCAAAAACCTACCGATTGTGGGGGAGAGATCTTCATAGGTATCTGAGATGAAACTCAGAAGCAGACTACTCTTACCGACTCCCGAGTCTCCAATCATCAGTAACTTGAACAAATAATCGAATTCCGCCTGGCTCGACGAAGACGAATCCATCACAATTAACCTTCGATCAACTGGAACAATACGCAAAAGCTCTCACCTGAACAACATCCAACCACATTCACACCATCAAGCATTCCTTCCCGGAAAATAAATAATAGAGTAATAAAGTAACTAAAAGTAATCACCGTGCCTGGGCAAATCAGTTTTCCATCTGAACATTGATTTTTTAGAAAAAATAAATTTTGGTCGCTTACAAAAATCTCATGATCAAGTGGGTTTTGAAATTTCTACTGACATTAGACAAAACCGTAAGGTGGGGAGAGGGAGACTATACCAGAAAAGAGAGATCCAAACGCAAACGGAGAGGGAAATTCAGAATCGCGAGTGGAATGAAAGCGAGGGGGAAAAGGCAGCCGCGTCCGAGTTACCGGGTGCCGCTCGAGCTATCTCCCTCCTTAACTCGGTATTAATTCATTAATGATTAGAGACTAGTTCTAAAACTAGGCTTGTGAATCTCTAAAGTGGATTTTTTGCCAGCCTCTAACATGGTGTTCGCCTATTCTGAACGGCATAAAATTAGGAAAAGATCATTGTTAACATCTTTGTTAACTACGGATGTAGTTTTTTTTTTTTATATATAGAATATTCATATTTATTTGCAATTTCAAAAGGAAAAAAGACATATAAAGAACACTGAAAATAGTAAAAGACAGAGAGATAATTCCAATTTCAATATAGGGATAAGGGTCTTAAATGCCATAAAAGTTTTTGCTGAGGATTATTGGGTGAACGAAAGTTTTTTTTGGACCAAAATTGTCATGGAAGTTCACAAAACGTAGCAATTTTGCCCCTCCGTTAATTTTGACCGTTAAGTTTAACCGAGTGTACACGTGGCATGCCACCTCATCAATCAAATAAGAGTTCAGTATCATTTTTGCCATGAAAGTTTTCGTTGAGAAGCAATTTTGCCCCGGAAGTTTACAAAACGTAGCAATTTTGCCATTCTATCCCCAATATTAAATTTGACTATTAAATCAGTCAAAGAACACACATGTCATGCCTTCAGAAGGTCGAACTTGGAGTCAGAGAGGGAGATCCTAGAAACGTTGAGCTCAAGGCGACCCGAATTTGTGAAGTCGAACTGGTCAAAGGGACTGAAAGATCTGTCGCAAAACCCAGAGGAAGCATTACTTATGATCTAAGCAAATGAAGCGCAAAACGAGAAATGAATTGTCCTAAAAATTGGCTCAGTAAGAAAAATCAATAGTGATAGTATTTACTTTTGTATAGATTGATCTAGGCCATCCACCCTGTCCCACAAGGTAAATCTATACTGCTCCTAAAAATTCTAGCGATTTTAAGTGATGCTTACTAAATCAATATTTGGGACAATTCATTATTGATTTGTCCCAAATATTGGTTTGATCTCGACAAATGATTTCTCGTTTTGTGTTTCATTCGCTTAGATCATAAGTGATGCTTCCTCTGGGTTTTGTGACAGACCTTTCAGTCCCTTTGACCAGTTCGACTTCACAAATTACGGCCGCCTTGAGCTCAACGTTTCAAGGATCTCCCTCTCTGACTCCAAATTCCACGATTTCAAGGCATGACATGTGTGTTCTTTGACTGATTTAATAGTCAAAATTAATATTGGGGACATAAGGGCAAAATTGCTACGTTTTGTAAACTTCCGGGGCAAATTTGCTGCGTTTTGTAAACTTTCGGGGCAAAATTGCTCCTCAGCGAAAACTTCCGTGGCAAAATGATACTTAACTCTTATTTGATTGATGAGGTGGCATGCCACGTGTGCACTCGGTTAAACTTAACGGTCAAAATTAACGGAGGGGCAAAATTGCTACATTTTGTGAACTTCCATGGCAATTTTGGTCCAAAAAAAAACTTATGTCCACCCAATGCTTCTCAGCGAAAACTTTTATGACATTTAAGACCCTTATCCCTTCAATATACCTATAATATGTTAATACTTAATTTGTCTTTTTTAAAATTAAAATGAAATGATCGATATGCCTTCACACATTTTTTTTTTTAAAAAAGTAACTCCTGCCCCCACCAGCAATAGTCGACAACCTCGCCAAAGCTCCGGTAGTCGGACGGCCAGTCGTCGGCGCTGGAGCTCTAGCGGGAATAATTGGTGCCAAAGTGGTGGGGATTAAGCTCTGGCCGAATAAATGGCCACCAAATGCTTTTAATACATATTATACAAAGAAGGGTTTATGAGCAAAAATATACATGTGCTTTATCCTCGGAGCCCAGCACCATATACTTTTTTTTGGAGCAAAAATACACATGTGGTTACATTTTAGGAGCAAAAGTCACACCACCGTTAAAATTTAGCCTGTTGTAAATATGGTTTTTTTTTTTTTTTTGTAAATGACCAGATTTTAATTTTTGTTGTAAATCTAGCATTTTTCTGTTGTAAATGACATTTCTATGTTCAAAATCCAGGTGTTTAAATGTTGTTGTAAATATGATATTTTCTGTTATAGATATGGTCAGATTTTAAATTTTATTGTAAATACAACACTTCATGTTGTAAATATAGTCTTTTCTTGTTGTAAATGAGTTTTCTATGTTCAAAATCCAGATGTTTAAATGTTGTTGTAAATATGACATTTTCTGTTGTAAATATTGCATTTTCTATTGCAAATGCACCGTTAAGTTAGATTTTAACGTTGGTGTGATTTTTGCTCCTAAAATGTAACCACATGTGTATTTTTGCTTCAAAAAAAAACATATGGTGCTGAGCGCTCACGAGGATAAAGCACATGTATATTTTTGCTCCTTTACCCTACAAAAAAATTCACCATTTTTTTTTTTTTTTGAATTACAAGGCGGCAGGCACTAATGGCCTGAATTACAAGGAGCGGGATCGAACCCATGACCTCCCACTACTTGGGGAGTACCCCATACCACTAGGCTACAAGGCCTTTGGTAAAATTTTTTTTTTTTTTAATTAGGTTTTGACAACTTTGGTTTACCATGTGAAAAAAAATCACATCATCATACTATTAACAAAGTTTAGTTAAGGAATTCATCACTTTTCATTAAGTTTTGACAACTTTTTGTTTACCAAATAAAAAATTCACCAATGCTTTTTTAAAAAAATGACAAATTGAGCACTAATATGTTATAGGGATATTGAAATTGGAATCACCTCTCTGCCCTTTACCATTTTTAGTGGTCTTTATCTGTCTTTTTCGCATTTCAAAATGAACGTAGGACAAAAAAATTTAAGGAAAAAGTTAGTATGCTCGTCCCATTAGCGTTCGGGTTGAATTCTTGCATACCATCTAGACTACAAAATCGTTCCCAGCAGTCAAGAGTTATGAAAACGTACATATAAAAAACTCCAACTAATATTGAGTCAAATCAAGTTGGGGGTCCAAAGTCTAAAAATAGAAATACACTACAACACTAATATATCAACAAAAATAGAAAGGCCCTAAACATTTTCAGCACTTTAAAGACCAACCAAAGCTTAAGTCTCATCTTAGATCAGCTGCAGCACCATCAAGTCAGACATCGCTTGTAGTCCTAAATAGCAGGAATAGATACTACCCGGCAACACAACAATAAAACTTGGGACATGCATGAGAGGACGCCGGCCACCACGAACCACCAACTTATATGAGTGGCCCTGTTACCTGTACAACATCAAAAGCCCTTGAGCTATTGAAAGGGGTCTTTATTCGACCATGTTGAGTTGAGAAGATGAAGTTGCCTTACAAGCTGCACACAGAGTGCATCTATAATCATGATGGAGTGAAGTTGGGGATGGAGGAAGGCAGGCGGTAGAGCACAAGTACGATAAAAGAAACACTACATAACATATATAACCAGGACAAAAAACACGAAACAGAAAAATAAAGAAAAAGCAAATACACAGATACAACAAATACAAAAAAACTAAAACATAAAGAGAGCAAGACAAAAATATTATCAAATAAAAGCAACAATGACTTTAGAAAAGCAAGAAATCCCAAGTTCAGATTTTTGCTACGAATCCAATTTATTCAAATCAGAAAAATATCATCATTTTGTTGAATAAATTATCTTTTATCAGAGAGAGAGAGTGTATTAGGATTGTTCTGGTGTAGAACACAGATTGCCTATAAAGTAGGATCACTGTACACAACCAAACTCTTCGCCAAGGGGGTGGGGTGTGTGCACAGTGTGACTGTATGTAAATAGTTCAGAGATTAGAACATGTGTACCTTAGGGTTTGACCTCAGTATTTATAGAGTGTATCTTAGGTAGGATATTTTGGGCCTTGCGTGATCTTGGGCCCAAGGATCCTAACTACCCTATCATATCTGGAGATACTCATTGGTTATGTGGGAATTAGGATTCTCCTTGATATTAGATAGGATTGGGTGTGTCTTATCTATATTGTTGGGCCTTACTGTTATTGGACATTGTACAGGTCCGTATCAAGGATCATCCCTCACAATTTTCTAAATGCACCGACCTTGGAAGTTTTTTAAAAAGGAATACAAATGATGAAAGGCAAAAACAAAGTTAAGAAAATATTGTATAACGTGAAACCGCATGGCATAAACTCCATGGTCAAATCATGCCACGTATCCATACACTTCGATGTGATTCCAATTGTGGTGTTCTATGTTTTTATATCATGGACATAATGCATATATATCAATCCATATACATTAATTCAGAAAAAAGATAAGAAAACATTACTTAAACTTTTAAAAATTTAAACCATTAATTTTTTATTAAAATAAGTCATCAATTACTATATTATGATAGTTAAGAAAATTGATTTAAGATTTTAAAGTTCGAATGATATAGTTTCTTTCCTTTTTCTTTCCTACTAAATAATCTAAAAATATGATCTTATATATTCTACTTTCAATCCTCAATTCAAAATCTTATATATATATCTTCATCTATCATAAACTGAACTTACTCTCTTGTATCACTCAGTATTCCAATAAGAATGTAAAAATGAGTATTGTTCAAATATATACCACTCTAGTCTTATTTATAAATCTATTTTGACTAAAAAATTTGGTCCTATTTTTAAGTTCAGTTTCATGTAATAAATGAAATTGTAATAATTTTACCCATATTAATTGTACTCATGAAGATAGAGAGAGAAAAAAAACAGTTGAAAAATACTCAATCATAAATGAGGGTAAAGTTGAAAATTTACCCAATAATAATTGAGTTAACCACCTCTTCTTGGTATTTGACATATAAATAGAACCAGAATGGTATACTCACAAGTTCAGCAAACTAATTAAATTACTTTAGAGTATTTATATTTATATTTTTTTCCACAAATTAAATAGATTAACTAATAAACTAATATATAACATAAAGATGAGTTTAATGTTTCTATTTTTGCTACAGAAAGATTTTTTTCTGTCATACTCACATAAAAGTGATTGTAAAGAGAAGAGATATAAAATATTAGTGGGACCCACTCACTTTTATATAAATGTGACAGAACAAATATTTTTACAGCAAAAGCAGAAATATTAAACCTTATAAAAATATACAATATATAATATGATTAACAAAATTATTTAACTTTCTTGGATCGTTAAAAAAAAGTCAGCTTTCTTTTATATAGTGGATGAGGATTGGAGGAGTACATTGCATGGACAACGGGAAGCTGACATACAGCTGGACGCAGATGTTAACTCGGCTTCAAAGATAGATCCTAGTGGGCGTTTGTTAATATATTAATTAGCTAACATATTACTAGCTAGTCAACATAAATCATAAACCGACATTAAATCAGAAAAGTATTGTGAAGACGGACGGTCCTGATTCATTTCCCCCCACTCAAACTACGTACGTCACAGTAGTGTCACACATCTAAAAAGGTGGAGGGTGATTAAGAATCCAGAAAAGCAGAGTCCTTATTGTGGGAGGCTCGATCTAGCCAAAAGAATCAGCATAAAACAATGTGCTGTCTACTAGCTAGTGTGCCTAATCAAAACCTGCTATAATCTCCTTAAACGGATCACTAACATCACATCCATCCCCTATTAATTAAGTTCACAGCTTAAATGCAATCAGACACCAGTTTACAACAGTATCCACAAATTCAATTATCAACTTTCTGCTCATTCCTCACAATCTGATCCTGACCGCCGTAATCTTAATTCGAGGGTCTAGAAGAATTTTTTAAAAAACCGTGCGCGGTCAGATTTCGACGTCCAAAATTTATAGATGATGAGGGATGAGCAAAAAGTTGCTAAGGAGAGAAACCGGACCCATTATCCTCACTATACGTCCCGTCCCATATATATGTTTGAATTAGCATTAAAAAAATACGTTCACGCAAGTCAAGGCAAAACTCTTCTCACCTACTTATTTGTATACCGTAAATCATGTTGGAAAAGTGATAATTTCTACCGCTAATCCAAACATATATTAGGCCATTTTTTCTTTGTTGTCATTTCTCGTCAGTCATCTCCAACAAATTTCACAATTCGTACTTATTTATTTGCATATAAATGTGAAAACTTGCTATCTTCCTCAATATCAGACCTTGAAAACAACTTGCGAGACATATATATATCTCACATACATAATTACAGCTAATTAAAGAAGCGAATATTGTACATGAAGATATTATATCATGAGAAGTTACCGGTAGATGTAATTTAATAATAATCTGATTTATCCGGCTTTAGGTATCACCTCCGGTAGGAAGGATCAATCCCTTATCAAAACACTAATCATGAATTAAAAACTAGGGTGGGGACAAAACTCACGTGGAGGCCTCAACCATCCTTTATGCTGTCGTTTCGATGATAGGCCATATAATCTTATTATTTAGGGCCATGCTGTTACTGTGCCCTCCCCCAGATTAAGGGACCACCGGGCCAGACAGGGTCTGGTGCCCAAAACAAAGTAAAACATTAGTATTTTAATTAAGTAAATAATTAAAAAAAAAAAATCAGAACGATCCCGTGATGAGCGGACTCTGGTGGTGCCAGGCAGGAAGCCGGATGCTTGACAGAAAAAGAAATATAAACAATAAATAAGGATTTTAAAATTAATCAATGAAAACTCGCCACGTAAAATCACAAATACGGGACCCACACAGCAAATTCGTGAAAATTTGCAATAATTCCCGCTGTCTCTTTCACCTTCAGTCTTTTTTGCCCGTCCCCCACGCGTCCTCCATTGGCCGTCATCACGTCCGCTTTTCAAAAAGCCGATCACCCCTTCACTGTTCCATTTCTAAAGTCAAAACTCAAAAACCTAACACCCTTTCCTTCTCCAAAATTCTCCACCACACCACCCTTTTCAGTTTTTACAGAATAGAAATACTCATACATTTTGATAGTGCTATATTTATATATTGATATAGATGACGCAATACAAGGATCTTAATTAGCAGGCTAAATAGAGTGGTGTTATCAGATAATCTCGTTACATTCAAGATACTATTCAACGGGAGAGCATGGGATCATGTCAGCATAGCAAATCCCGCCACCTATATTTCTATTGATTTTATTGACGTGATCAAGGAATCGGAAAGTTTTTGGCGCTGCCATGTTGGGTAATTTTTCGAGACCCTCATGGGCAGCATTGATGTTTCTGTCGTTGGCTCTGGTAACGTTTGTCTCGCTCCAGCATCCCGGAATAACGGTTTTTCCGATACGGTTGCATTCGAGTTCGTCGGAAGCCGAAACCGGTGCGTCGGAGGATCCTCGGAGTTGCTCCGGCTATTTTCAGGGCGTCACCGGGAGAAGGTTTGTCATGTCGATCAAGGATTTCGGCGGCGTTGGTGACGGGAAGACTTCGAATACCGAATCGTTTCGGAAGGCTATACGATACATGCAGCGTTTCGGAGGCATGGGTGGGTCCCAGCTGAATATTCCCAGAGGAAGATGGCTCACTGGAAGTTTTAATCTCACCAGTAATTTCACGCTCTTTCTTGAAGAAGGTGCTGTTGTTTTGGGTTCTCAGGTGCGCAGTATTGTCTTTGTTCTTAACGTTATTTATTTATTTATTTCAACTCTTCTTTCAGTTTTCACCCGGCTCGGTTTTGTGTTGGATGACTTTTATTCTTAAACTGTAATTAATTTACTATTAGGAAGCTTGATGGAACTATGATTCATAAGCATAGTGCAGCATTTACGACCATATGCTTAAGCAGACGAGTGATTTTCAACAAAGTATTAAACGCGTTTGAATTTACATGCTGTCCTGTTTACTTCTTCCATTCTTGTTTTTTCTTTTTTTTGGACTTGGATTCTTCCATTCCTGTTTAGACCCTTGATTCTATGCTAAATCTAAACAAGCCCTTCAATGAGATTAAGGACGTCAGATACTCACTCTGGTGAACCTGTTTATAGTACATGAAGAGTGAACCAGTTCTTTTTTTCTAAAAAAAAAATTATAATATAAAAGTTTTGATTCATAGGATCCAAAAGAGTGGCCTGTAATTGAGCCATTGCCATCTTATGGAAGAGGAAGAGAAAGGTTGGGAGGAAGACATATTAGCCTTATACATGGAAATGGCCTCCAAAATGTTGTCATCACAGGTACAAGAACTTGTCCTTGTTCGCAACTCTGTTTCATTTCGATCAATGATATAAAGTTTTTGAAGACAAAATGTGTGACGATATTTCACATGACGTCCATGAGAACTTGAGAAGTCCAGATTCCGAAGACTACTCTTATTGGTTGAACAAGTAATATGGTTAAATATTGCCGTTGCCTTCCAGGGTATTTTAAATAGTTATATGGTTTTGCAGGACAAAATGGGACAGTTGATGGTCAGGGAAACATGTGGTGGGAACTTTGGTGGAACAGAACATTGGTGCACACAAGAGGTCACCTCCTTGAGCTAATGAACTCAGAAAATGTTCTGATCTCAAACCTCACCTTCCGAAATTCTCCCTTCTGGACCATTCATCCAATTTACTGCAGGTTTCATCTTCTTGACTTTTTTGTCTCTTCAAGTGCCTCACAAGACTTCAAAACTCCAAATGCATTTGTTGTTCCTTCATATCAAGAAATAATTTCTAAATTTCTTCATGCAACAGCCAGCTTTTGTGGTTCTGTGAAATGGTTAATAATTCAGTAAAAAATTCTCTAGGTGCCGTTTTGTACAACATTTCACAATTATGTTAGCATTTGGTTCTAGGTATAAAGATATATCTTTTTGAAACAAATATAGTTAAACTGAACTCCTCAAAAATAAGTTTGACTAGTCCGTCCTTAGCTTTGCAACTGCAGAAACATATCATCGACTTTGTTTTGTTTCAGAAATGTTGTTGTCAAAGGGATGACAATCTTAGCTCCTCTCAATGCTCCAAATACTGATGGTGTAGACCCAGGTTTGTTCCTTTTTAATTATTTATCACTTTGCATTCTGTTTTCCTGCCTAGCTTTGGGCTTATTATGCATGAAATCAAGTAAAGAAATGGGAGAAATGTTATATTTATTTGCTTGTGAATTTCCCATCTGACTATGCAGACTCAAGTACCAACGTGTGCATTGAAGATAACTACATAGAAAGTGGGGATGATCTTGTAGCCATCAAGAGTGGTTGGGATCAATACGGAATCACCATGGCCCGCCCAAGCACCAATATTGTAGTGAGGAGAGTTTCAGGCACCACGCCAACTTGTTCTGGTGTAGGAATAGGAAGTGAGATGTCTGGTGGAATTTCAAACATAACAATTCAGGATTTGCATGTTTGGAATTCTTCTGCTGGTGTGCGTATAAAATCTGATTATGGTAGAGGAGGGTATATAGCAAATGTCACCATCAGTGACATAAGAATGGAGAGAGTTAAGATACCCATCAAGTTTAGCCGTGGTTCAAATGACCATCCTGATGATGGATGGGATCCAAAAGCTATTCCCAAGTTTAAGGGCATTTTAATCAGTAACGTCATAAGTGTAGTTTCAGCAAAAGCTGCAAGTTTGGAAGGTATAAAGGGCGCTTCATATGAAGATTTGTGCTTCAAAAATATTACCCTGATTGGTGTGCACTCTACTGCGGCATGGCATTGTGAGGATATTTCAGGCTTTGCTAGTGAGGTGTTTCCTGTACCATGTCCCGAGTTGCATAACAATGGCACTTCATCTTGGTGTTTACCTTCATGACTTCCCATGAAATGATAATGAAAGTTTCCAACATGCACTGGGGAATCAGAGGGCTTCCGTTATTGCAACTGAAAAGTTGAGTCTTTCTTGAGCTGGATTATTTGAGGTTTTGAACCACAAAAATGTGAGATTGGATTGACCTTAAGCCCTAATGAAAAGGGATCTTCTAGCCCTGGTTGGCGCGGATGAATTGCTGGTGAGTTTATGATTGCAACCCATGCCCTGTGATTCCCCATGGTTGCTAAAGATGCGTGCTGTTGCACACTTGCACCGTATTGAGCTAAGGTGTATAGGAAGGTGCAACTTGTCATTATACACTGAATTACTGATTTATACGAATTTTTCTTCTTTGGTATATATAGGTAGAAGTTGAATATGCATAGTGATTAAACAATGTAGAAAAAATATATTTGATTTCGAGGAAAGATCATTCTTTTTAGCTCAAGATAATAATTCAGGATTTACATGTCCATTTAGTTTCATATCCATTTACTTTTTTAACGGGACGGAATTTAAGTATCATCAAAATTCAAGATGACTTGAAATATATTTTTTTCACTGCAATTATAGAGAAGTGGCTGAGTATTTAGATTCTATATTTCTATACTTTATTCAATTGAATGTACATTGAACATAATTCTGCGAAAACACAGTGCTGAGAAAATTTCTAAATGAATCGAGTAAATAAATAATGGTATCGGTGTTATTGCAATGGTCAACTCAACAAAGTTTAAATCACATTTTAAGAGATAAATCAGAATTTTCTGTAGTGAATGAGTGATCATTAGAAAAAGGATTGAGGAAAGAGACACATACAAAGATGAAATTCTATATGTCAATGGAAGTCTCATCTTAATCTCATCTAAAACTGAAAGATTACCTAAAAATTGACCAGATTTCTTCAAATTTACCATCCAAAGATGGATACCTATCTTCAATAATAGTTACTCAAAACCTAGACCCTTCCTCATATAACATAACCTACCATTCAAGGGAACAGTACTGATGGTCCACATTTGGAATTTCGGTAACAGAACCTTAAAGTTTAAAAAATAATAAGCATGCCATCCAAGAGCAATCTTGGAATTTCAGGTATTAAAGGTCCCATATAACATTGAGCTGACCCAATGTTCTGCATTGCGTTTCTTTAAAGCAACGCACTTCCTAGTTCTTCCATCACACTTCATTGCAAATGCAGTAGTGAACTCCAAGACATTTGTAACTTGCATTTCTTCCAAACTCTAATACGAGTACTATGTTTATATATAACACTGATACCAATTCTCGTATTGATTCAATTATATATAGATATATTCACCGAAGAAGACTATAAGGAAAATGGTAACTAAGTGGAGAGTTGAGATGAATTCCGTTGCTCCCCAATTTTTAATGTTCATTTTTGTTGTCTTCACAAGCATGAAAGTTTGCGCCGCAGACTGTGATAATTTGCAGGACACTTGCCCAGCAGCTTCAAGTGAAGAACAGAGCATCTTCATCAATGGCCTTCCCTGTAAGAACCCAGCAGAAATAATAGCTCCTCATAATTTCAAGAACATGGATTTCGGCAAGGCAGGTTCTACAGACAACATTGCTCGTTCCTCCATGGAAATCATCTCTGCTTCAGAATTTCCTGGTCTCAACACTCTTGGCCTCTCAATTGGTAGAACTGACATCGATGTCGATGGCGTGGTACAAACACATCGTCATCAAAGAGCCACCGAGATGATCTTCGTCGTTGAAGGGGTAATGGTCGCCGGATTTATTGACACAGAGAACAAAATTTTTCAGATGTTGCTAAACGTGGGTGACGTATTTATCTTCCCCAAGGGTTTGTATCACTTCTGTGGGAATCGTGGTCGTGGGTCTGCCATACTTTTGTCTGTGTACAACAGTCAAAATCCAGGGATGGCATCTGTCGCTGCCCCATCTCTGAACACAACCTCCTTAGTTTCACAGAATCATGACTTTGCTGATTTTACTTGGACGGAATCCTACAGCTTTTTCAGTTATTAGCAACTTCACATGACTTCCTAAGATTATATGGTCAAGTTGTAGCTCTGTTTCATTTTTTTCTATTGAAACATGCCACATGTGAATGTCGGTTATTGCATGAGTTCATCTGGTATCTCAAACTTGGATTTAAAATCCCGTTTAGCCTCTTGTCTTGTGCATGTGCTTTTATGGAGAAGGAACAAGAGCCATATAACGATGTGGTAAAATTCAATTAATCTTCTAATAAACCCTCTTGGCACTTCACGTGCGAGATGCCTAAATGCCTATCCTCACAAGGCATATGCTCTTTCCAGATCCAGCCCTTAACAGTACGGCTCCAAGAAATCTAATATAAATCAATAGATAAATGAATCTTCACTCATAAAATTGGTCGTGAACGGATTCGATTTTCTAAAAAAATTCGTTCCGAGTTCTAAACTGGGTCAAAATAACTCTCGAGAATATTTGCACGTTTGTTTTCCGCATTTCCGTTTAGCCTTTTACTCATAAGCGAATTTTGAAGCCACTACTATGAGAAGCAGGGAATTATAACTCAAGGTGAAAGTCTCTTTTTGAGATATAAAACACACACGTTAAGAAAAAGATAGGTGTGGACCCACAACGAACCAAAATATAAACTCACCATTTCAAAGTTTAAGGTATAAATGGAAACTCTTGATAATTGATAGTAATAGACTAAATATATGACAACTTACTGAAAATTGGGGCATTCAAGAAAAGAGAAGAATCGATTACTATACTGTTAAACTTTAGAGGTGTGATAGGTTCCAGCGAGCACAGAAGGTCAATAAATAAAACACGTTCAGGTTTAATTCGAGGCTAAATGTTTAATTCATCATCATTTTTCTAGCAGCAGCACGCTTTTAAGCTGATGCAGTGTTGTCACATTTAAAAACTAAAACTGATCATCAACAATACATGTATGAATGGAAATAACAAAAGAATTAATCTCAAACCTTTTACCACTTAAAAGCATGAATCTTTCAATTTATTTCAACTAAGCAAAAATTTAATCTATATACATATTCCACGTGTATAAATAAATGACAATATTTCCTCCTCAGGGAACTTTTTACTAAGATATTGGAAAAACTCCAAATTTTGAAAAGAGGAAGATAGGACTAATAAAAGGAAAACAATAGCACTTGTCTATTTGGAAATGGTAAGGATGATCAGATGGTCAGGAATGCCTTCCAATGTACAAGAAATCTTGACAGCTACTCTACCTTTGGCGATCATCTGAAAGTATTTCCTACTCTGATGGCTCCACAAAAATATAAAGTAATTTTCCTTTTGTTTTCTCCATTCTATCTGAGTATTGATATGCAAAATAGTCCAGATGCACGAGTATGCAACTTCTTAACAATCAGCTGCTTGCCTAGGTTTCTTCTTGAAGAAGGAACTTGGCAATTTTTCTGATATAATTAAAACACAAAAGCAAAAACCAAGTAATATACTCCCCACATTTCCTATCACTTATACCAATAAATGAATCCTGGTAAATGCTACAACCTTGAAGACAGTCCAACGGCTTGGAAGCCTGATATTTGAAAGCTATAAAATATTCTTAGGATGAAATCCAGTTAATTGGCCAGAGTTATCCCAGAACAAATTTGATATAGTCCAACCAAAGTGATCATCTTATTCGTGACAATCTTTTTCGTTTTCGACTCTTCCTACGTGTAACACCAGTTTTTGCAATATTGCTACTGGAAGGAAGAGCCAAAGGTAATGATCGTTTGCCTTGGTAGGTTCTACCTTTCTTAGAAACCCATTTCAAAGGCATATTTTTCACTACCGTACCAATATCATTAGAGTTATTCAGCTCAATAAGTTTTTGGATTTGATCTAGCATCCGGTGGGTCCAAGCCATTGACAGATCCAATGCAACTGAATCATCCTTCGGTTTTGTCCACAGATCCATTAAAACCTCTTTAAATGATATAAAAGACAAGGATGGTTGAGAGCCCAGATTATTTTCACACATCATGTTTACCTTTATTACATGCTTGCAAAGGTTACCTTGCAGGGACCAAGAGCAATCACAAAATGCAAATTCTGATCCAGGATTCCACACCAAATGTGTTAAAGCGCTGTCTTTCTGACTCACAACTCTCGCAAAGAGGTGGTCCTTGTCATCCAAGGTAACGGCAGAGTCAGGAATTTGTAGTGCTCGATGCCATGATGTGGAAGCAATATATTCCTCCTTTACATTCAGGAAAGAATCACTTTCATCAGCATATCGGTCAAGCCAGTAGCTCGAATGGAGTTCAGTTGTTAATTTGTGCACCAACCAATCGACTCTTTGAAGTGCTCCAAGATGCGAATCATCAAAAAGTTTGGCCTTCAGTTTCACATGATAAGCTTCTATGGCACCAGAAGCTTCTTGACTTGCTAGTGGAAGACTTCTCATCATTGAAAGCCACATTTCTGTTTAAAACAGAAGAGGGAGAGGGAGGGGAAGGCAAAATACTAAATTAATGAACCAGACCATAAATTTTTTAAGACAGTTTCGTTTCAATTGTGATTTATGGTTGTCAAGCATGCATGCCGCATTGCCAATATGTTCAGCCAGATAAGCATTTTGAAGTGATTCAGTGCATGAAAGAGAGTAGGAAGAACATCAACTAACCAATCTTGGGCACCCAGGAGGCTTTGAAATATTCCATGAAAGCAGTTTGATCAACAAAATCCATGACAAGTTGTTCCAAGGCGACAGATGTATTGTCTCCACCCCATATACCATATACTACAGTCCCAAGACGTTTGAAAATCTCTCGCTGAACTTCAATGTTACTGCATTTCTTGACAATATTCCTTAGCCATGATCTCCGAACACGCCAAAGTGAAAATAGGATTGGACAGCAAAATATATCTCTGTTAAAGCAGAAAATCCTAGTAAGACAATTATATATAATAAAGAGGTTTGAAATTAAGTTAATTTGTCAAGCAGTAAGTCCTGCCTCAAAAGATCTATATCAGCAGCTGCATCATCAATTAAAAGTCCACTGACTTTCCAGCCAGGCTCAACACTTCGAGCTCGAGCAATCAAAGCTTTCAGCCACTTTGACACATCAGGCTTTGCAAAGCTACGTGTAATAACCCATGCAACAGGCAGTGCATGATTTCTTGAATCAAAAACAAGTAGCGTAAACAAAGGATACTGCAATTAAGAAAAGCATGCTAGCTCAGTACAATGCACAAAGCTCTCTTTTATGTCTTTTAGAAAATAAAAGTAAAAAGGCCAAGAACGAAAACTAATTACTTTAAGTCTTTTAATGCCAAAGGTTGAGTCAACTGCAACAATACTATGGTGACCAAACCGGATCATTTGCTGCAACTGCCACTCTGTTTGGATTCCCAAGATATAAGGGTCTGACTCTGAAGGGTTCTCGTTAAAAAATACAGACTTCTTATTTCGTTCAATCCACATGCGAATGCTGGCCTGATCATCGAGGTCCAGCTCATGAGTGGACCTTTTGATAATCATCCCTAGTTTGTGGACATACTGAGAGGCAAGGTTATTGACTTTTACATTAGAACCACAATAACGTTGAAGTCCTTCAATATGTTTCTCCAAGATATTTTCTTCAGGAATACCCAGATAAATCATGGACATTGTTTGCTGCTGAATCTCATTACATATATATGGAACTTTTATGGCACCTGGGCCAATGGCATCTCTGTCAAGTGGCCCATGGCAGACAAAACCTGACTTGTTAGCATGGCGCCTCTCATTGTATATGATAAGTGCAAGTGATGGACGGGCATAAAGGCGTTTCACAACAAAGTGACAGGTACAACCCCGCATTGATTGAGGTCTAGCAGCACGATTTCGGGTATTAAGCCGATATCTTCTACTAGGTAATATACCTCCACCTTCCCCGTAATTTTCTGGACCGAAGGAGCACCAGAACCTTCATAGATAGAAAGATTCAAACGATAACATAAGTATTGGAAACCTGAATGTGAATACAGACACTTCCCCATAAAATCTACTATTTTTATAATATTCAGTTGCCATTCTGCTGTTGGATGCAAACCCCAAACAACAACTGGAGTAAAGAAAAAAATTGGGGGAAACTAAGATAGCAATAAAATAAAAGCCTTGAAAAATCAAGCATATGTTCCAAAGGCAAACTATTGACTCATCACTCGATTGGGAAAAAACTCAATTTCTTTGAATAAAGAATAGCAGACATGCTGGAAACTTACAGCCTGTACTCCAGATACTCGTCATCCTTGTACTCCTTCAAGCTGCCCAATGACCGTCTTCTTGCTCTCTCAATATGAAATTGCGTTGGGCATTCTACATTTGAGCATTCACCAATCATAAAAGAATCAACTCGTTCATAAGGAATAAGGGCAACATCATCATGGTGCTCAGCGTTGCCAAACTTCGTCCAAGTCAAGTCAGCAGAACAGAATTCCTCTTTGATTGGGTCTTGCAAAGGAATATTGGCAATTGATTCAATTACAGACATGTTCTACCTCAAACTTTCATAACCACATCTGCAGAACAAAAATATTGGAAGAAGTTCACTAGACATATTGAGCGGCGTCGTGTTCAAAAACACCATGATGCAGAATTGAAAAACCTGAGTGTTCCCCACAGAATTAATACAGTTTCAATACAAAGCGGAAACCTTGACGAAGCGTAGTATATCCTATAACACTCCTAAAGAATCCTTTTTCACAAAGCAGCTAAGCGAAGCAGAAAAATTCACGCCAAACAAACCAAGCCAGAGACGAGTTAGAAAACAAACCTTTTTCTCGCAAAATGAAGCGACGATGACTCTCTGTCTGAAACTCACCCAAGAAGTTCTTGTCATTTTAGTTCAATACTCAGTCTTTGGAGACCGCTCAGTGGAGAAGGGTTTAGGGGATATCGTTTTTTTTTTGGCCTCAAGGTTTAGAAGATATTGAAACTTCGAGAGGTTTAAGAAAAAAACGTGCGGTTTGGCCTACTTTAAAGATAATGGAGCGAAAATACAATCGCAAGGGGCGCCTGGTGGCATGGTAATGTCTAGAAATGGGATCTTTTTTTTTGATCGAACTAGAAATGGGATCTTGCCATAAGGCAGAGCCTGGTGATTTTTTTTTTTCTTTCTCTATTTTAGCTGGGCACAACGACACCAGTTATCATGTCGTTTAAACGGCGGACCGCTGATAATATAAAGGGTGTAATTAGATAAAGAGTAAATACCCTTTCTAGTCCCTGAAAAAAAAAAACGATCCCCATTTTGGTTCCTTATAAAAAAATGTCCTTTTTAGTCCATAGAAAAGACGAATAAGGGTCAATTAGTTGACATTTTGATCCTTCACAAATTTCCAAAAGGTCCTTTTTAGTCCCTAAAAAAGGACGAATAAGGGACATTTTTTTTATAAGGGACCAAAATGGGGTCCGTGTTTTTTGTCAGGCACCAGAAAGGGTATTTAATCTTAGATAAATCTTGGTATTTAGATATTTCAAAAATTAATAGTATACTTATATGTACATTTTATATTGACCTTTATATTTATTTATTTTATTGTTTTCAATTTAACATATCAATTTAATTTATATTATTGTGGAAAAACTCTTTTCGGTAACTTTAAATATATTATAATTAAGATAAACTAAAATTATGTTGTCTTGTTCTTCTATAAAAGCTCATATTATGTATGTACAACGAGCTATGTTAATGAAAATAATAACACACCCATCGAGAATGTTATCTCAATTTGAATCAAAAACAATACTCAAATTTAAATTTATTTATTGATATCATACTATTGGATACTACATGATTGTTAAAAAAAATGTTAAAATGATTATATCAATTATGTATCCCTTTAAATTATAATAATTTAAAATAAAAAAAAAAACTCGAAAAGTTAATGGTGAAAGAAATTTGAGGGTAATATAATAAGAATGCAAATTATGTTCTTTCTTTTTTCTTTTCTTTTTTCATTTGCCCAATTTTTCTTCTTTTCACCTTTGTTACTGTGTGAGCTATAAATTAAAAAAATAAAAAAATAATATGTCCATATTAAACTTGGTAATATTTCATAATACCGTTAAAAAACTAACAATTGCCGTTGGTTGTTAACTTTTTAAAGGAAAATGACAACATTACTTTATGTTAACACTTTTAAAATATTATTGAACTTAAAACAAAGTTTTAAGGTAATATTGATTCTCCGTGAAAGCTTCTAGAACAAATTTGCACCATAACCTTCTCCTTCCAAGCATACAAATAATCATCCTTTATGGTAGAATATGGTAACATGGAAAATGCAGATTTTAGCATATACTTGATCGATTTACTCTCTCTGCAACATGCATGTAATTATGACAATTGACAAACAAGGATCCTAATGCAAAGTCGAATAAGATACAGAAGTCTGTTCCCTCCTATAGCATCATTAATGGAATAATGAGAACCAAGGACACATAAAACTAACAACTTAATCGAAAACATGAAGATTATTCGCTAAGGATCACGCCTAGAAAAGACAACAGAAAACGAACCATATATAAATCAGAAACTAGACTCTCTCATATACTATATTGCAGTTCCCTCTCGAAACAGATAAATGTAGCAAATAACTAAGTATATGTAAACGCGTCAAAGGTCAACTGTCGCTGGCAGAACAACTTCCCACACCAAGAAAGTCTATAAAGGAAACATCCTCAAGCTTTTCAACTTGTTCTTCCAGAGTTATCTTGTCTGTCATCATGCCTTTGATGGAATAATCCTCTGTTCTTTGGGCAAAATAAGGTTTTGAAAACCTCTGAGGAAGAGGAACGACCTTACCAATACTGGGAATTCCTGGGGCTGTGAAACTTTTATAACTTCCAAGTGAACAAGAAGCAGCAGGACTTGAAGCATTAATAAAGTGATCGATGTGGGACTTATTATTATTAGCAGCATTACCAGAAGCTTCAAAACTCAGTAACTCTGATGAGATGGTCGAAGTATCACTTTGAGTATTCCAAGGATTCACATCGAAGATTCCCAAGTTTCTGTTGTTTTGGAAGGTGAAGTTGTTAATCCCTGAGGCAGGCCTATGATTATGGTTAATACTAGTGTTGTGGTTGATGCTTCTGTCACCGAAGAGTGTGAAATGTTCTCTCTTTCTTCTTGCCATAAGGACATGGAAGTGATTCTTGACAGAATTATCAGTTCTTCCAGGCAAGAACCTTGAAATTGCGGCCCATTTGTTTCCTTTTACCTTGTGAAGAGCTAACAGTATTTCTTCCTCCTCCTCTGTGAATGGCCTTTTCACTATGTTTGGGTCTAGTTGGTTGTACCACCTCAATCTGCAACTTTTCCCTATGAAATAATGATCCACAATTAATTCAAATGCCCATTTCTTTTTTATTTTTTTTGGATATTATCGTCTGTCTGGTTCGGGGTTTGTAGCTGCCCCTCCTAACACATGTGTTTCCTTTAGGACTCGAACTCAGGGCCAGAGAAATCTAGCGGAGCCTTATACCAATTATGTGTTGGTTGCCCATTTCTTATATTAATTGTGAGTTATGCAAAAAAGAAAGATGGAGTTGGAAAATGATTCACTTCTTCAAATTAAAAACTTTGTGAGAAAAATATTTTGGAATTAAAAAAAAGTTATAAATAATGTCATTAATTCATCAATTACCTGATCTGCCATCAAGATGTTCTGCAATGAAATTCCAGTTCTGGGGACCGTACTGTGCCACAAGCTGTTTCAGTCTCTCATCTTCGGCTGGTCTCCAGTGGCCTCTGTTACAACTCTTACTCTCACTGCTATTGCTTCTGGACATTCTTCCCTGAACATAAACAAACCTATATGAAGAGAAAGAGAAAGAGAAAGGAGAAGAGCCTAGAAAAGGAGGTTTGGTGTTGAGTTATATAGATAGAAAAATCCCTTTAGCTGTGGCTACAAGATATGGAAAGTGAGCATAAGAATTAGCCAATTTTCCTCGAATTCCTCATCTCTCAGATATCCAAAAAAGGACATATGCTTATTGTATGTGACGGGGATAATCCCACTTTCAAACACCTTCCTTACTTTGTGATTCTTCAAGTATGGAAGTATTCTGTTTCATGCAGTTTAATTGGGCTACAAATATGGAAGTTCATTAATATAATGTCTGTTAAAGAGTGAGTGGCTGTCCAAAACCAACTTGAGGGGTACGTAAATGGAAAATTCTTTGAGCACTTAAAGGTATACAACTGTACTCTTGGCAGACTTGGGAAGAAAACAATAAGCATTTTCCTACAAGGCTTCCATGCATGATTTGGTTGTGGTGTGGGACTTACATACTTCATGGACCATCCTTAAACATGTTGATAACAAGAAATCCTAAATTTAAACCAGCAAAGTCAATTTATATTGCCACGATACTGCATTATTATTTAATCCAGCTTGTTTTATAGGAAGTGCTGTAAAAGTGTGCTTTCTTAAGTTCTCACCCTAAGCTATTTACAGTATTCACTCCTATTAATCAATTCCTAATTCTTCACTTCATATTTACGGCATGATCAAAATCTGTTGGGTTTTGAATAGAGAACCAATGAAATGAGATTATAATAATGGGAAAAAAAAGCATGGAACTTCAAATTTTAATAGATAAAAATGGGATTATTAATATTAAGCAGTGTTTTGCGTTCAATTGGATGATTAACGCTCTCCTTTTCAGACTCTAAATCAGATGAACATCCTTTCATTTTTTGTAACTACCCTAATGACCTTCTTTTGCAGCTATACACAATCTGCAAGACTATATATACGCACACCTCGCACATTAATTGCTGAAGCTGTTTAAATCCATATCTGCAAACTGCAATTAATTAATAAACCCAATAGTTTATGAGGCTGCAGTTAAACTTTTTGGAAGCAGTTAAAACTTAAACCTTCATGGAGATAAATTTGACAGGTACATTGTGAAAAATCACAGTCACTAGTAAAATATATTGTGCAAGTTAAATTTTTTATCATAAATTGACCGAGAAAAGAAGTGAGCAAGTGAATGATAGATTAAGAAAAATACTGCAAGCGCCTTAGGCATATCTCGTGGCTTTTTCCTTCCCTTTTCCTTGTTTAGTTATTCTCTGATATGTCGTTATTATCACTTCCGTGAACCGCTGTAAGAAGCCTAAGCTTCTACCCCACGACTGGCATTTATAGTATTTACAACGTTGTAGGTCTAGGTTGTTGGCAAAGCAGAATAGTTGTTATAGAACATTTGCAAACCTATGCCATGATTATGTATTTTATGATATACTAGTATCTTATTTTTGAGGAAATCATGACAGCCCAGGTGGGATGGTTAGAAAGGATCCGTCAAACCGAAATTAGCTGAATTACATGCATGTTCTTGGATAATGTGAACGAATCTACGGTTACAGAGAGAGGGGGAGAGAGAGGACCAGAGGGGTGAGATATGTATAGCAGCTAGTAGTGAGGACAAATATGCTAAACGTAGGTGTTAGCTGATACGGACTCTGAACCGGAGTTGAAATTTGGATGCCTTTTCAATGCAAAGCAATTAGACGCAGGCAACATTCCATAAAAAGTGAAAACAAAATTTGTGGGGTACGTCATTCATTTTGTCAGTTCAGTAACATTTGAGTATTTTGACAACCATCATACCATTCTTTATTTGCCTACTTAGTAATCTTTTTGCCTTGCGAAAGCGACATCTGAGCCACTCCCCAGCTACCATTATTCCTTTTTTTACCTCCCACGACCCACGGGGTAACAAAATAACTTTTTCCAAACTGCACCCACAAAATTTACAGTGTAGTGCAAATGTTACAAGCTGCACCTAATACACAACACTATGGGATTAAGCATTCTTAATTAGAAGGTCGCACCATAAACCATTGTCTTACAAATGAATGCCCAGATGGATTGCTTTTGTCTTCTCAATGGTCAACTCAAGTCACCGCCTCAGGAGTAGGTTACTTGGAATGATACAATGCCAATTTGTTTCAACCAAAAAAAAAAAAAGGATTAAATTGTCTGGTTTAACATTTAAAAAAGTCACAAGTTTATCAAATATTTATACCTATCATGTATGATTACTTATAGTATATTCATTAAAATTTTCAATAGGGGACTTTTCCCCAATCTTTCCTATATATATATATTAAAAAGAATTAAACTACGATCGATCCATTAAAGCAAGCATGCTCCTTGTTCTATTTCATTTTCAATCTAGTTTTTATCTTTAAAAAAAAATTGCAATACATCCTCAAATGTAAAGAATTCGATAGCCAATTACGAGCCAGGAAAGAAAGCAACTTGTAAAGAAAAAACATCGTATTATTTATACATGGCTCCACAAAGATTAGAGGAGCTGCACAACTAGCTCCAGCCGGTCAAGCCTAATCTGTCAGCAAGATTGTACATAACCAATTCGTTCCAAACAGGACCAAAGAGGCGTTCTCCTCCAATGGCAAATGTTAGAGCCCATGAACAGAGCAGGGCGGCAAATACAGAAAACCCAACTGCTGATGCAACAACATCTGCGCAAAAAATATCCAAGACATTATTACATCAACTGAGTACAAGAAAGAGGCTCCAAAGAAATGGAAGAGACTCACAAAAACAACTAAATCTATCTGCTCCTCACAACATGCTAAATTTTCAAGTAAATGCAGATTTGTCAACCATATTAATACATTAATTTATAATACAATTTAAAAATGGAATTCTAAGGCATTCTATAATCTTCAGGATTACGGCATCTTCTGCAGATTACCACTTTCCAATCTTGCAAAATGATAAAAAAGAAATCCGCTCAGAGCAACAGAAAGGAGTATGGAGTATTCAGCCATCTTACACCAAAAGGTGTAGACAATTACTATAAGCAGCGAGGGATACCTGGAGTTCACACATTATCCTACAGATAGTCAGATTGGGTTCTCAGCCTATTGCAGTTTGATAAACAATAATACATATAGTATGGCATCTTAAGCTTTTATAGTATTGCCTGATTTCACTTTGCATCTAACCTTGATTTTAAGAACGTTTAGAGAACAAAAGTAATTTAGCTGCAGCACATATTCTTTTATTAACATTTCCCCCCACATTATCAGTTTATTAACACCAAAATGGAAGGCCTATTTTCCTTATCAATGACAAGACACCCACAGGCCACAGGCAAGTAATTTTCCGGAACTCATGTGAAAACGCCCAATCATTTTTATAAACTAATAATTTCAACGGCCAAGTTTTTGTAAACAAGCCATTTCTGCTAAGTGCTCAAGTAGACCTAAAATACAATTACATAGTAGATGGAAGAACCATAGTTCTTTACCTAACATAATCAATTCAGAAACTAGTAAAGGGTGAAGAAGATGGCACTCTTTACTGCTGGACAAACATGACACTGATAGAAATTTAGCACAGAAGATGACCTCTGCTAAAGAAAGAAAAAAACAAGGAAACAAAAGTCATACAAATAAAAATCAGTGATGAATTAATATATGCATCATATCTAGACTCAATGTCAACTTAAATCCCTTTTATTTTCTTTTCCTCCTCTTTCATTTTCTCCAAAAGTGCACAGATCAATTTAGCCAGCTCTTCACTCTAATGACGCCAAAAAAAAGGCTACCTCATAGAAAATGGCTGAAATCTTGTTAGAAGCAAAGCCCTCAATTGAAACTTAAATCAACTATGAAATGACAGACCGAAAGAAAATAAAAACCCGTAGAAGCCAAAAGCAAGAACAACAAACCAAAATCACCAAACTTGTAACAAAATCAGAAGAAGAATGACCAAGTATTTAACAAAAGACCTAAAAAAGAGAACAAG
Organism: Acacia pycnantha; assembly: GCA_025563575.1. Classification (NCBI taxonomy): domain Eukaryota; kingdom Viridiplantae; phylum Streptophyta; class Magnoliopsida; order Fabales; family Fabaceae; genus Acacia; species Acacia pycnantha. The sequence continues at coordinate 3,148,324 of JAMWYP010000037.1, read as the reverse complement.
GAACATACAGCGGCGAATGCGAGGGAAGGAGTGAGCGTGGCGGAGAACAGGCCAGAAGTAAAAGCAATTGACGGCCCAAAGCAAAGGAAGCAGTGCGAAACCGAACTTGTAAAATTTGCGAGCGTAGCTGAGTGCATCTTCCTCGGAGAGGCCAAGTGGACCATCGATAGTCGGCCAGAGAGGTACTGAAGACGATAAAGAATTCCCGATCGGAGTAGGGTTTGGATTAAAATTGGGATTGTCGCTTTGTGATGCCTCCATTATCGCGATCACAATTCACAAAGAGTCTCTCTGAGTCTCAGACACTCAACGCCTGAGAAAGACGAAAATCTTCGTTTCTAGCCTTCTTCCGTTCTCCGAAACACGAAATGGCAAATTGGAACGAGCAATCACACGGCACCGTCGTTCGACATTGTATGAACAAGAGACCCAAAAAAACTGTAAATTAATCAGCATTTCAGGAAGTTGAACTAAATTTATTCATTAAAAATAAAATTTGATCCAAATAATAATGTAAAAATTAATTTTTCACAGGTTAAATTATAAAAATAACATTATAAATTATTTCAAACTTACTAAAATTAATAATAATACTATCTCTGGTTCTAATTATAAGACTTAGTTGATTTTTTTTAGAGAAATGAAATTATTAAATATCTTATTTAGTTTTCTTAACTCTCTAAAAAAATTAACTAGATTTTATAATTAGGACCAAATGTAATATTATTTAAGTAAGATAATAATCCTTTTAAATTGGATTGGACTAGATGTGAATCCTATATATCGCATAAATTTTTAAGAAAAAGCTGCTCTGTTGATAGTTTGTAAATCTACAACTTGTTAGATTATTTATATATGAAATTGAATTGACTTAATGATTTAATATATATTTTGTCTCAAATATTGTTTGATTTAAAAATCTTAAATTCTCATTTTGCCAAACAAATAGATTTAAATAGGATATAGGGTCACCTGCCTAAGGCCACGACAAGGCGTAAAAAACTGTTCTACCACCATTCCATAAGACATTATATTCCACGTAAAATTAAGAAAACTAATTTATTTATTATTTTTTCAAACTAATTAGTTTAACTACTAAACTAATATATAATCTAAGTACATAAACATATGAAATTATTAAATATCTTATTTAGTTTTCTTAACCTCTCTAAAAAAATTAACTAGATTTTATAATTAGGACCAAATGTAATATTATTTAAGTAAGATAATAATCCTTTTAAATTGGATTGGACTAGATGTGAATCCTATATATCGCATAAATTTTTAAGAAAAAGCTGCTCTGTTGATAGTTTGTAAATCTACAACTTGTTAGATTATTTATATATGAAATTGAATTGACTTAATGATTTAATATATATTTTGTCTCAAATATTGTTTGATTTAAAAATCTTAAATTCTCATTTTGCCAAACAAATAGATTTAAATAGGATAAAATTAAAAATAGTAATTCTTTTCCTTTTTGGCGCTGGCAAAATAGATTGATGTTCTGAATGCTTTGAAATGAAATGTACTGCTCCTTGATTTCGGTGGAAGAGAAACAAATCAACCAATGAGCCAAAGTTAACTTTTTCTTTTTTAGGGTTAAATACCAATTTTGTTCCTGAAGTACGCGCCCACGAGCGATTTTGTCCCTTAAATTTTCGGTGTAGCAATGTTGCCCCTGAAGCCTCAAAACGTAGCAATGTTACTCCTCCATTAAAAACTCTAACGTTGACCATTAGTTGATCGTTAGAGTTTTTAATGGAGGGACAACATTGCTACGTTTTGATACTTCAGGCGCAAAATTGCTCCTGGGCGTGTATTTCAGGGACAAAATTGGTACTTAACCCTTTTTTTAACCAGCAATGTACTATAGTCAACTAGCTCATCAAAGACCATGGGGAAAAATAGCTCATGAAACGGGGTTTGACACTAAACACAAGATTCAAATTTTCATTTTTTTTTCCCAATAGAATGTTCGTATTAAATCAATCTTAATGATCCATGGATACAAGTAGTTACTTTACACAGAAACAAACCGGAAAAAAGCTGTGGCAATTTTTTCCCTCCCCATGAGAGTCATTTTGCATTTCGTAGCAGAAGCTGACCTTAAGATCCACACAAACGGGGACCAGAAACTAGTACACTCCAAAATTTTCACATAGTAAAATAGAAAAGTTAAACCACAGTCCCGTACCTGTATGAACAAGGGACCTTAATCAACCCCATATAGATTGCATGCACAGAAAGGGCCATTAGTTTAGCTGATATTATTTCTCGATGGTATCTCAGAGACATGATTTCAACGTCCACTTCGTTCAAAAATATGATTCCCATAAATGAGGAAGGGCTCTCTCTGTTCAAATGTTATCATGCAATTTAGGGTTCTTCAGGATTGAGATTTCTCCCTCATTTTGGCTCTTGCAAAAGCCACTCCTGCCAGAAGACCTACAAGTTGCAATAAAACGGGGTTCAAATTGAGTTAATGTGCTTTATGCAGCGACAATAGCAATTTCAGGTCATTTGGTGTAGTGAACTAACCGAAGAAGATGCTAGCAGAGTTCTCCATACTAGTAGGAACTTTGAAGAGAAGTATACCAACAATTGACAGAGGAATCTTATTCAGCGAACCAACAAGGCTGCAGATTATAGACTCGTGATTAGATAATGACACACTCGCACTTCTTTAATATAGCATGGCATTGGAAACAATGATTACAGAGAAAAAGTACCAACATTCATATTTGACTAAATTGCGTTAAATAGTAATAATGAAGCTACTTTTGACCACACCTATAAGTCGTAGCCCCAGTCTGATGAAGAAACCACATGGATGTGAAGCTTATCGCAAGCCCCAAAAATCCACTTAAGGTGATCACTAACCAAAAGCTAGGCAATCTCAGAAGTGGTCTGCGCATTAAAATTCACAACATCAAGAACCATGGAGAAAGAGTGAATAGATTTTCTAGCCATTAACATGACCTAATGAATTTATGGCAATAACACATTTCTGGAGATTGCATATATATACATATATGTGATCAAGGAGTATAATTGTGTTACACAAGCAGAAACACGGAATATAACTGCCTGTTCAGAATATAAAGTTAAGCAAGGCACATAATATTCCATTTACATTAAGTGGGGCTTACGTTGTCATCAGATAATCCACCTCATTGAAAACAAAAATCAGAAGAATTCCCAAGGGCAAAGAAAGAGTGTTGTTCAACAAGACCATTGAAAACTCATTCAAATTTCCAGATTTTGTAACTTGCTTTGCAGTATCCATGACCTTACGCAGAGTCAGCTGCAGCAACAAAATAAAACAGCGAAACAATCAATAAACTTAAAAGAAAAAACCGATAGTTAGCACCCATCTACATAAATACACAAGAATAAAGTAAATTATTCGTTAATTCCAAAACCCAGCTAAATTTTTCCCAGTCTAGAATGTCAATGTGCCAAAGCAAAATAAAAACTAAGTCTAGAAACCCTTCTCAGGCAATTACTCTGTCAAGCTCCAAACAATACTAAGCGTTTCTCACCAAGGATGATTAAATGGAGTAGAAGTGATGCCAGATTGATACCTTGGATCTAAGTAAATGGATTAGACATATATATGCAACACAGCATTATAAACAGAAAATGAAACAAACAAAGAATTGATGGTTGTCGTGATATGAAGTCGGAATTTCAGATAAAGGAATCAAATAATAAAAATAAAAAATAAAAAACGAAGGAAAGCGTGTATGGTCGGATTAGTTTTTAGATAATAGCTTTTACGATTTACGAGGTAAGCATGTAATAGTAGTTGTCTCGGCTTGTGAAAAAGGGCTTTTGAAACATGGTTTTATTGTTTCCCAAACATGCAAAGTTAAAAGCTTAAAAAGAGTGTGACGCAGGCATATATACTCACAGAATATGACGCAGTCAAGAAACAATTAGCTATCTGCCACGCGTAGCCAATTGCATGGAAAGTGAGATCAGTTATCCCTCCTGTTACTGCTGAAATGATCTGCACAAAAAATGGAAAATCATTACCATTTTCAATCGAAAACTCTTAAATGTTGTGTAGAACATCACGTGTCCAATATTGCACATAAATAGAGTCTAGCAACTCAAAGATGTCTAAAAATGCAGCATCTCTGTAAAAATATGCCAAACACAGGAGACAGAAGCAGTGACAACCAGAAACCATATCATACTGAATTTGACTCACTAACTTGCCAGAATTGTAAGCTGTAACACCAAATCCACTCGAAAACCAAAAACAGGGGAAAAGAAGAGGAGGAGGGACCGATAAATAATAATATATGGTAAGACAGGACTAGTTGTTTTCTCTGGCTAAGGAGTAATGCATGAACATATTTGTTTAAATTATTCCATATGCTTACTGCATCATGTCACCACTGCAAGGAAGCGATACGTTAACAGGTGTAACACAAAGCATAAAAGGGAGAAAAATAGAAAGGTGTAGGCAGATGCAGGCAACAAACTAAAATTTGAACGAGAAACCTACATAAAACTTGGTATCAAATAACCAAAATCGAGTGATCACAAGACTCATATGATAACTAACAAGCTCTTCAACATACCATTAAAAATAGAGCAGCCCAAACTCTGCTGTCATGATGCTTCTTGAATAAATACATTTCACCAACGGCAGTTATGACATTTGTAACATTCTTCAGAACAGTCACCATAGCTACATTAATATATTTCAAGCTACACAAAATAAAGAAAAAAATTAAGCATTACTCTCCAAACAGGAATGATAGAGTGCCACATTACTCCGGCGTAAGATATAATAATCCAATTTACAACATCTGAGCCCACAAACTAACACTCATGCAGATGGTAGATATCTGGATAATACACTTTGTATTTAATAGTAAATTATTTGAAGCTTAGCATTTTTTATGGCTTACCCTCTCCCCAAATAAGAGCAAGTTCTTTCTGAATATTTAAATATTGAGTCCCTTTCATATTGTGCTAGATTGCTCATACAATAGCAATATTTCAGACATTATACAATAAATTCAGATTTCAGCACTCGTTGGTACAGCAGCAAGAAGTGGTGCATATGCAACTTTCATATGTAGCTGTTGGAAGTAAATAGAAGAAAAGATACACAAGAGAAGCCATTGGTATTCAATGGTAGAAACCCAAAACTTGGAAACCGCATACCTAAACATGCTTGTAATAAGCATTCCAACAAATATAACATTTACTGGCAACCAGACCCTCATCAATCTCCATGTTAGGGGTTCTGTTGATATTAGGCCCAGAAGACTCAGCACAGAAACAATAGTCACAGAAATGAAATTCTGCATTTACAAAAATTGTCAAAGCTAGCATCATCAACATCTACATCATTAATCACGGTACGAATAAAAGAGAAGTATTAAAGCTAATTACCTGGTAACACATCAACGATATCCCAGCACTGAAATCATAACTAGAAAGCACAAACTTGTTAATCAATATCATGCTGCACGAGGATAAGCCATATGCGAGCCCAGACAGCAAGGCTTGATTGTGAACTTTAACTACCCTGCTGCCACTTGGTAGAGTTCTCTCTCGGTTCTTGTCCAACTTACCACTTTCCAAGTCAAGTTCATTACTGGAAATATGCTTCATTTCACGAGAGAAGAAGTATGGCAAAGGAAGGAAAGTTATGAAGAATAGGATCTGGCCTGGCTTCGGAAGCAATCTAATGGATTGTCAGGGGCAACACACTGCAGAGTTCTACAGAGTTCAAGCTAAGGATTTCAGGCTCGACATAAACTGAGAAATACGAAATGAAGACTTGAGAGCATCGCACATCTTCACTAACTCAATTTATTTTCGACCAGGAAGGCTCCCAGCAGTAATCGCCAGAAGAAATAGCGAAAATCAGAAAATCAAGGAAACGAAGAGGCAACGATAAGACTCGGCGGATGAAGCCACAAAAGTAGGAGCTGGGAGAATGAAATAGAGCACATAAACAAGAACGGATGCACCGAACAAAGTTCAGTGAAAGGACTTATGGATTCGAAAGGAAATTTCGTTACAGTTTGAGAATTCAACTTCTTTGGTCGTTGAACTTGGAGCTACCAGCTTCTGTTGTCTTTTTTTGATTATCAGGTTCGCACCTCCTCGATGACGAGAAGATCCACTCTTGCTTTGGCTTGCGTTCAAAAATAGAGCGTTTTTTTTTTGTCAAAGAAAAATAGAGCGTTGAATAATACTTATTTCACTCGTTCCGAGTTCCGACCATGCTCATGCCATTCAATTAATTTCCCGTAATGCCCCTGCAATTTAATTCCGTGGATATTTTATTTAATGCATGTTTATGATCTAAAAATATCTGCGTCATATCTGTTAAAATAAGACAAGTTCATTCATATTTTCCTTTTTTTCGTATTTAAATTTTCCTACTTATTATACGTTATTCATATTTTTTCTTCATTTGATATATTAATTAATTAGCGGGGGAGATTTGTGATTTTTGTAAATACATTTATACTAAAAAATTAGGGGGGAAAAGTGAAGTAAGAATGTTTATAAGATACAATAATTGATTACCGAAACTTACGTCTGAACCAACAGATTTTTGTCTTGCAAATCTGGCCGTTGCTCTTGAAGTATTATCCTCATCTATTACTCAATCTCTCATCTCTGAATTGTAAGACACACAGAATTGTGTCTATCTCATGGCTTTCACAGGAACTGCTCTGTGGCACAAGTCCTTCTCATCTTACCTTCATTTCCCACACACTTTCAGAAGTAAACCTCTTCATTTCCCATTCCCATCGATTATTCGAGCACAACAAGATTCTGCAGCAGACAAACCAAATACTTCTCAGACCAACAATGAAGGATCGTCCAATGCTCAACCTTCTACCTCTGCTCCCAAAACTCTCAAAAAGCCTGTCTATTCCAGTGAGAACCCAACATTTATTCAAGTTTCTTTCTTCTTTCCATTTAATTTTAAGCATTAAAGCGTCCAAGAGGATCCACTTAACTGTTCCGTGTTTTTGGACAGTGAAGAAAGGTCAGATTGTGAGGGTGGATAAGGAGAAGTATCTCAATAGCATCAATGTAAGAAGGAGAACCAATTTTCCCCCTCTTATATTAGACTAAACTCTTGTAGTTTTGTCCATTGACATGGATGAGTTTGAGTATTTCAGTACCTATCTGTTGGGCACCCACCTTACTACAAGGGGTTAGACTACATTTATGAAGACCGTGGCGAGGTAAATAGCAAACTGTGTTGAAACCTGAGAAGTATAGACGCAATTCGTTTCAAACACATAATACAAATCTCTTTTGTGTCATGTAGGTCTTGGACCTTCGTATATTTGAAACAGGAGAATATGCACTTGTAAGTGACTTGAATCTGACTTCAGATGTTATATTGCGTCCACAATTCCTCCTTTTTTTTTTTTTGGCTTAAATGTAACCACAGAGGCTACGGTAGTTGAATTTGCAGCTTCTTTATAGTACCAATGAATAATGCTTCTCTGTGGGTTGAGCAAAGTCAGGCTTAGCTTGAGAAATTAATGGCATACCAAATTAAGTACTCTGTTCCGGTTATTACATAATTGTGAGGTGCTAGGATTTCTTACGATAAAACTCTTGCATCATTGATAGATCGCATGGGTAGGAATCCCCACTGCTCCAGCCTGGCTTCCTACAGACATGCTTATTAAGGTACGTTTTCACATTTTCCTTCCAAAGGTCAACAACTGTTGAAGTCGAGATTTTTGTTCGGCTTGTTCTGTAGCTAGACGTGAGTCTTAAAGACACATGCTCAACTGCAGATTGATTCACCTCCCTACCTCAATTCGAATTAGTATTAAGAGTTTTCAGCGAATGGGCTATCTTTCTGCACGGTTGCATTATTAACTGAAGTGACCTGATTCTCTGTTTTCCTTGCAGTCAGAGAAGCTCAACTATGAGAGACTATGACCTCTGCTTGGCGAACAGAGTTATGCTAAAAAGCGAAGACTTCACATTATCTTTTTATGATGCAGCAAGGTAGAAGGACTATAAATGCTTGGTTTAGGACACCATTGCCACTTCATACAACATCTTCAATGAAGAGTTATGTCAAAAAGCTAAGACTTCACATTATGTAGAATGAATGAATCAATAATATTCATCTTCATTTGCATTTGCATTTACAAGTATGGTAAAACAAGCCAAAAAAATCGAAGGAAACAAAAAAACATTTGCTAGTAGTATAAATGACAGAAGAAACTCTCCGTATAATGCTTCTGCATACGATTCCCTCCGTCTTCTGCTTATTCTAGAAAAGTATTCCAGCAGTGGAGACGCTAGTTTGACAAAAAAACAAGGTGAACTTTCTCGCAATCTATAAAGAATATACCTCTGAACAAGCAATACAAATGATTTAGCCTCTCCTGGGACGTTTATTGGAATTCAGAAGTCCCACTAACGAGGGAAGAGGTTCAGGCACAGGAACGTTCATTAACCTGTACATCTTTCTAAGACCTTCACTAAAGCCTGAAGATCCAATGTTTAAATAGGTGGTACTCTTACGAACTCTTGTCTCCTGATCCTGCGATTGCGGATACTTTACTTCATGTAAATCGTTTTTGCTTTCTAGTGACTTGTCCAATTCTACTTGAGCATCCTCCTCTTGGTACACGGATTCTTGTCTTGCATTGCTTGAAACAGTTTGTGAAAGCCCAGTTGTGGGTACAATATTACACCCTCCATGTGAAAAATTAACATCTTGAAAACCAAGTCTTGCTCTGCCAAACAATGTAACAGGCAACTTTCCTGGAAGAGACACCTCTACGAGTGCCTTAATCTCAGTACTCTGTTCAACAGGTGATTGAGTTTGAGTACAAGGCTGAGGGGTCTTTTCAAGCACATGTTTGCTGTTTAAAGATTTAATCGAAGTATCAGCATCTGAACTTGTTTCCACAGTCATATCCAGAAGCTTACAGAGAGATTTATTCAGAGCTATGTTTGAGTTGAAACAATGCCGCTCAACATAAGCCAGCTCCATGGCCCTGCAGCTGGGGGTTGTTGAAACAACCCACCTAGGTGAAAGAAGTTGAAGCGCCCATTCTAATTCTTCTTTAGATGAGTGCATTGTGTAACAGACATGCCAAACGCCAAATTGATCCCTAACTGCTTCATGCGTTCTCTTTTTCCTGGCGTTCTCAAGTACAGAGAACTTGTCTTCACAAGCATACCACTGTGCAGAAGGGCGTACTATGAGAGGCTCCGGCTGGTGATTACGCCTGGCTTCCACAAGCTTTACACATGCTCTTTCATATAGTCCTGGAGATCCATCAAATATATGGAACCGAGAAGATGGATCTTCAGAAAGGATTTCAGGTGCTGCAAGAGTCAGATTCTGGAAACATTCTGGGTTTTCGGATTTATCAACATATATCTTGGCTCCAAATGTTTTAGACACATTAACGAGGATTTCTTCCTGACCAAGGAGGTCACAGCCTAGATACACAGTCAATGCATTGTGATGCTTCCATATACAGTTAATAACCTGCTTCACAATGCCGTAAGTTAAACTATAAGATGAAATCATCACTGAATATACACCCACATATAAATTGGAATTGCCCATTTGCTGCATGTAAAAAGAAAATAAACATGGAACAAAGGAATTTAGAAACCCATCTATTATGACATTTCTAAATTTCAGCATATGTAGATCGTGTGTGGGCAAGGGAAGACTGTAGACTGAAGCCGTTAACACCAAGCAGAGATTTAATGGAATTTGGGGAAAATCAGTCAATAAATATGCTGGCATTACTTCCATGCAAAAATTTTCCCATACATGTACGAAGAACACCTGAATTATTCCACATTTTGAATTAAGTCATTCAATTATTATTTTTAAAATTGATGTCATTAAAATGCTTTTTTGAGCTCAACTTAGAATATGCAAAGTTGGGACTTCCAAAGATACTTACCACACTACTATTTCATTCTGAAGGCAGAAATAAACTATTTGCTATGGCATCAAAATGTACCTCTTGAACTGCAGAATGCTTACTAGGCATCCCCCGAGAGAAACTTCCAAAAGTACAGTCTAAAAAAACACAATCAAGTTGACACCGTGGTTCTTTTCCCTTCTTCCCAATATACTTTTCAGGTAAATTCTGCAGACACTCAGGGCTAAGTCTGCAATCTCCGGTGTGTAAAATATTTCCAAATTTGCCTTCAAATAAGAACATTACGGCTCCTGAATATTGATGAAATTCACACCAAATAAAGGAGAATAAGATAATTAATTCCCGTCCAAATATTTCTATGTTCTTATTCAACCAGTAACTTTCTACTCAAATCAAACTCCTTTCATACAAAATAAAATCACGAATCACCTATATAGTTGGAATATAAACGAACAGTACTATTAAATCTTAATGATTCCGTACAATTCGCACGGGTTAAATCATCTAATTTGAAGACATAAAAGTAACTCAATTTTTATCAAACAAAGCAGACGACGAAATAACTCAATTGATTACTGGAAACAACCGAATTCGCTAAAATATGACCCGATAATAGTAGCAATACCTGGGCAGTGATTCGCATCAAAAGCTGTAACAGTGAAGGCCCCGTCAAGATCATCAATGATAATGGATTGGCCCACCTCAATACCAACAAACAACGAGCCTTCAAGCTGCGAAAACAGCGGAAAATTAAATTCAAACAAGACATCTCGAGAAACCAGTAAACATACGAATAGGTGAAAAAAATAGAACTAATAATAACCTGGGGGTAATGTTGAAGAACGAGGGTTTTGGTAAAATGAGTGCAATATATTGGGAATGAGGAGTAGGACGAAATGCCAGAAGAGTGATCTTTGTGGGCGTGTGTGAGGAAATGGTACCTCTTTCTCATGGACGATGGAGTCCAAGTGTCCACTGAGAAAGGCAATCCTTTGGGCATTTCTATCGGCATTTTTTCCTCGTTCTCTTAATTCACTTTATGGACAAGAGGAATGAACGAACCACAGAAACACCGAACGAGACAATCTTCTATTCAAGAAATCTCATCTCGGTCCCAGGCTCTTTCAAACCGACCATGGACGACGACGGAACTGAGGCTCAATTTTGGAGCCAAAGCGCGAAACAACGAAATTTGTAATTGAAAAGGGGGCTGGCGGTGGAACTCGTAATCGCGAGAGAGGAGAATAGTGAGATGACTCAAATACCCCTGAAAGCAGCACTCACTTTTTTTTTCTTTTTTGCCTTTTTAATTGGGAAAATGATACAAGAGCACCATAAAAGAAGTTAATCATTTTAAAGGATCATAAATTTTCAAATGACCCAAAAACCAAATCCATAGAAATTATAAACTGAATCTTGTAATTTTCTTACTTTTTATTCTCTGCAAGTCTAAACTATTTAAGTAAAATCTAACCGTTTAAATTTATTTTTATATATTTTTTATGATCTACTACTATAATAATATTCTTAGCAAATTTTAAACCTTATACGGTTGAAAATTGATCCAATATTGTCCATGTAAGAAGTAGGGGTAAGGGAAGTGAAGATATTCCTCTTGATTCCTTAGATACAAAAAAGAGTTTTGCATTAATCTTAAAATCATCACTTATTTCTTTTTTCTTTTTTTTTGCCAACTAAAATCATCAATTCTTTTTTTCAGATAATATGAGAGGTTCCCCCTTCGAGGTCTAGAGCGCAAATAATTTTCATCTCTCCCAACAATACATTTCCCTAAATTCAAACTTATGTTTTTCTCCTTACACAACAAGACTCTTACCATCTCAACCAACAGCTTGTTGGTCATCAATTATTTCTTTAAGTTTATAATTACCAGCAAGATGTCTCAAAAATCATGTGTGCTCACTTATGGCGGCATGATAATAATTAAATTATCCCCACTTGTTTCCTTCATTTCAAAATTGCCTTTGAATGTGTGTGTGTGTGAGAGTTCTGGCTAATGGCACTAGCTTTTTTATAAAACACGGCAACAGATTGTTTCAATACCAATATATTGAAATAGAAATATCCTAGTTCATGTTAAGTTGTATTAGATTGATATAATACATTAAAATTAATCATATAATCTTTTGAATAAACAATAAATAAAACATTATATATTAATTAATAAGGTTATAACTGTTAATATCGTTTAACAAGACAGAAATGAACGGTAATATTTTAATTAAAAAAAGTTAAATTTGATAAAGGTATAATAATTAATTTATTATTATTTCCCTTCTCCTCCAAACTAGACAAACCAACATTAACATTTCTCCCCTCTTCACTCGAACTGAATTAGAACCTTAGTCCAGGGCTCCTGGCTCAGCTAAACATTGCCAACCAGAAAACCATGAATGAGAGAAAAGGAGAGTTATGGAAAAATTGCTTTTTCTTTTCCTTTCCGCTTCTGCCATGAACTAATATACAACATAGAAGTGTTACTGTATGGGCAGTTAGCACTTAGCACCTTGCATTTACAATACTCAAGTATTTGCTACAGGAAGCCAAGGTCTCCACAGTCCCATGCATTGAACGCTCAAGGTCATTGCCTCCTTCCCTTTGATCGGTTCTCATGTTTAAAGAATCATCAATTAGAATCTTTAATAAAGAGTTTGTGCTTCAGATTGAGGATAACCCAGAGCACCATGCATGCAAGGGAGGGAGGGAAACCAAGAAAGATTTTTAGTTGTAAAGGTATTTACACTCGGCTTAAATGAATCTCCTCCTCGGGGACCCGCCAGGCGTATGGGCGTTATATAGAGATCTCTCGTTCCAAGGATCTAATGTGAAGGTGGCGTTTGATCTCACAGGATATGATGAGAGATCGCTAAAATTGTAGGTATTTTGTCCCACCGAGGTGAAAGTTGGATGAGGAGGAGAAAGCATACAGCTCTTGTATGCTGATGATCCATATTGCCGCAATGGACTTGAGCAGGGTGATACCGGTAAAGATGTAATCATTCTTGTGTTATCTCTGAACAAGGGAAATGCAATTATCGGGTCAGTCTATATAATATAAAAAAGATGGAACATAAAACTGGCTATGACAGATGAACCAGGTCATGATAATAAATAAAAACAGATGCAATGTTTTACCTTGGGCTCCTTAATGCTCGTGAAGTTGAAAAAGTTGGCTTTGTTGCATAATCTCCATCCACCGATGTCATATTTGTTCTACTGGAATGAGGCTCTACATGTGGCTGCAATCCAATCCAAACAAAAAGGGTTAGGTGAGCTGCCTCACAACTAAGCAACTATAAATCTCTTCTTGTGACTTCACAAGAACCAAGCGCTTCTGTGTAAGTTCCGTATGATTATTTCACATTATCTGGTACCATTATGAGAATGGAGCGTAATTATATATGGTTTTAAGTTCCCATGAGTTGAGATTGTCATTTATTAAAAATCAAGGCAAACTATTCTTTCAAAGAAAATTTATAAACATTAAATTCAATACCGGCGTCCGGCTTCCATCAAACATGTAGGGGAAAGCATCTCTTGTTAAGCTGACATTAGCAGCTCTTGTCGCTGATTGATCGCGAATAAAGGGATGCTCTAGCAGCTTTTGAGAAGTTGGGCGAGCTGACGGATCTCTTTGTAAGCATAGCTGTATGAAAGACTTGGCATCATTTGAAAGATGCTCTGGGATTTCAGGCATATCCTTGCTGTTCCCAATTTTAAATATAGCAGCTACCTGTTGAATCCATCATAAGAAATCATGTTGGTCCCTCCTATGATGTCATAGGGTCATAAAAAATTGCCAGTATAGGCTAATTTCTAAAATATCCAAAATCGCACCCCTTCATACTGACTCCATGGAGGTTTTGATGTCGCCATTTCCAGAATTGTGCATCCCAAGCTCCATATATCCACAGCGAGACTGTAGCCATTTGTATTCATAACAACCTAAAAATGAAATTATAAGGATTCAGCACCACTTACAGGGGAAGAGAGAAGTAATATGCTTGTTTCTAAAAGAATCACGCAATCTCGGGGAAATTTTACCTCAGGTGCCATCCAATATGGACTTCCCTTGAAAGAAAGCATGGAGGTAGAAGAATTTATCTGTCAAAAACAATTGAAACTCGTAAATGATTGTCATCATAAATCAGAAGCCAGAAAATAGAAACCAATTTCGTTTTAAGCTCCCCAAACTAGATTTGCTTCCTAACAGCAAACGTCATGCCCTATTGTTCTAAAGATTAGAAGAGACAAGTGAAAGAGAGACATGAAGAAGAACTCGTGTGAGTCATGCATGAGCTAGCTATATAAAGCTACACAAATTAAATGCAAGGTATTACGTGAGATAAGTGAAGTTAATAGCTAGTTAGAAGTATGCTAGTTAGAAGAACCTGTTAGTACCTTTAGTAAGTCAAGAAGTCCGAGATGCATCTCTATTAGTATAAATTGGGCATATATAGATGAAACTAGTGTGAATGAATTGAGTACAAATGTGTTTAAGTTTTCCTTGGCACCAAAAAGAGGGATTGATACATGCGCATGTCTGCTTGAAGTGGGGAGGGGGTGAATACATCTAGATAACGAGAAAAACTGAAAACTTTAACCTTTATCAAAAGAAGCATATTTAAGCAATCACTCACATATAGCTTTTGCAGCATGTGCATTCTTTGGTTATTTTGCTACACCAGAAGCAATACATATATACTTCTGATGCAGGCAAGAAGCATTTCATTATTTACAGCTTAATATGAACTCACATGTTTAGCCATTCCAAAGTCTGCCAACTTAATTTCGCCATTAGGGTCAACTAGTATGTTTGCCCCTTTGATATCCCTGCAAAAGGAAAACAGGTAAGTAAGTTGAGCAAAGGTGAAGAAACTTCCATTAAGTGCTATATATTAAGAATAAAGAATGGTGTTAATCTGATCCACTGTCAGTGCAAAACTCCACACAGCATCTAATAAACAAGGGGTTCCCCTTAATTGGAGTAACTAAGTTATTTGACTTGCTACAAATTTTGAATTAATTTTAATCCATAGGATCACAAAGTTAACTGATAGGCCGAAAGTTTTGCAATGAAGGATGATATAAAATAAATCCAAAATGAATTTACCGGTGCACTGTGTTTCTTCCATGCAGATATGCAAGTCCAGAGACAATCTGCCTAACATAATTCTGAATAACAGGTTCCTTAAATGGACCATATTCTTGAAGTAGTTTATGGATGGAACCGCCAGAGACATATTCTAAATAAACAGAAAGTGCGTCTTCTCCCTGCAAAAATGGGATATATGGTCATACACTAAAAAGTGGATCCTATTCCTATCTTATTTCATTTATCTTGGGCATGTATCACGCACACAGCTCATGTACATGTCACGTGACTTTAAAATATGAATATTTACTATTTAGACCAACATAAAGTTGGTCTAGCATAGTAAGGCCCACTAGATTCCTGTGGATCAAGTTCAAGTCTCAAAGGAGACACTAATGTTGGGAGGAGCAGTCACGAACCCCAAACCAGATACCGGATAATACTATAAAAAATATGAATATTTAGCCATACCAGGTCACTCCCATAGTATTCAACAATGTTAGGATGTGAAAACGAACTGAGCAGATGTATCTCCTGCGATAAAATGAACAAAACATATAAATTTCTATGACAGCTGAATGATACTTCAACGTATTAAAGCAAACTTCAAACCCCCACTATGCAAAGAACTGCAAAACGACCATAGCATGTGATCAAGAATCAATGGCATAAATCCTCTGGACGTGATGGAATTACCTGGTTAAGTTGTTTGAGGCACTCCTTCGATGTTTGATCATCAGAGAAAACTCTGACTTCTTTTATTGCACACATTTGTCCACTTTCACTATCAATGTTGCCCAAAAAAGGGAAATTAGAGTGGTAAAGCAAACATAGGAAGCAGAATAGTTTCAGCAGTTTGTCCAGTGTATGGAATTGTAAATAATAGAATTGCAATACTTATTTCATAAGCAATAAAATAGATGCATGATATAAAGTTATTGCAGATTATCAGACAAGACAGAACAACAATATTAACAGAATTACCTGTTAAATCCCAGGTAAACATGACCAAATGTGCCTCGTCCTAAAAGCTTTCCTTTCTTCCACTTGGACAGATTGTTGGTAGTGTTTTCTACAAGACTATTTGCTTTTGCATTGGAGAGAGCAGAAGGGCTAGTCGGTGAACCTGGTGGTAGAGGCAATGGATGACATTCACTCCTTCCATCATCTTGTTTGCCTGTAGGAGAGTCAATACTTAAAACATGCAATCTTGGATGGAGGGGTGAAGTCGGGCTGGTGGGCCCTCTTGACCCAGGACCTGGGCTTTTTGACCTCATGTTGATCCTCATTTCACTTCGTCCCCTAGCATAAGATATGAAATGAATTAGTTCAGCAGTAGATTGGAGGACGCTGAAAATCTTGTACAGCGAAACTCAAAAATTAACGTTTCATTTATGTTTGTTGCTTACATGGAAGTAAAAGGAATATAAAGACAATCAGCCTCTCTCATTTAAAATGTAACCACATCGTGAGAGTTCATGGAAGCCACAATGATGGATCATTGATCCATCCTACCTACGGAGCCAGAAGAAGATAGTGGAGAGGATATCTAAGTACTCTCGCCTGTCCTAAATAGAGGACCTTGTTGAAGACTTAAGTTCGGTCATAATTCATAAACACAAGACCTTGTCTATCTCATTAGTTATTTTTTTAAAATATCCCTAATTAATGCACCATTTTTCTAAATCTAACTTAATGGAAGTCAATAATACAATGAATGAGAGGGTTATTTCAGAAAAACTAACTTAACTTATTCTCTTAATCTTTGTGAATTAGGTAACGAGGTTTAGGACCAGCCGGCGGGAGTATTACAGAAAAAGGATAGGACTGACTACTGAGCACTTGAAACTCGTCCCTCAAATTATAAATCTTATTTGTTCCTGATGAACTTACAAGCTCTTAAAGGTAGTTGGGAACTGCTAATCAAGGCCTTTTAACACGTTTGCGGCCAGAGATAGGCGTACTTACACACAGCGTAATAAAAAGACCTCTTATTGCGAAGTTGGCTGCTTTGATCAGAACTAAAAATACCAAGAGGAAAAGGCTGTCGGCAAGACGAAAAGGGAGAAGGGGAAATGAGAGCCTGAACAAATAGTGTAGAAACGTAATAGCTAGCTAACCTTCTTAAGGATATTGGTTGTAATAATGGGGAACACTAAAAGGGCATCCCACAAGCCAAGTAAATTAGCCGAGTAAATTAGCAATTATAGTCCAACTATACACAATCATCAACGGAGAGAGAAAAAGGAGGCAGAAGTCGAAGTTAAAGCCACTTTAATCGATCGATGATTACGCACAGCTTTCTGCAAAATTTAATCTTTCCAAAAAAAAGATGACGAATATAAAGCCAACCTAGAGCCCAAAAAACAAAAAGAGGAAATCATATACGAAATCCCAAAAGGGGAATAAATAGCGGGATGGAATTTTCCGGAAACCCAACCTGATGCCATCAAATTGAGAGATTGGATGATGATCGTAGGACCCAGAAGAACTCACGCTTGAACCAGAGATCGACGCAGATCCCAGGCCATCTCCATCTCCTTGATCGTTCCCCAAGCTCTGCGGGGACGAAATCGACGGTCGAGGCAAGGGATGGCCTACCTTCTCGCCGCCATCAGTATCCAAACACGACAATCCCGAGGACGATCCACCAACGGGAGCGGCGGCGGCGGCAGGAGTAAAATCCCTGCTAGTTCTGGGTGAACTCCGAGAAATCACCGCTGTTGAGACCTCGTCAAAGCTCTTAGTTTTATCTCTACCTTTCTTGGCACCATTCCTGATCGGTGATTTGATGAAATTAAACTGAATTCCACCATGTGATTCAGGCGGGGGAAGCTGCTGCTGTTGCCGCTGCTCCTCCTTGTTCTTGCTGGACTTTCTTCCCCACCAAGCGGGCATTCTAAAATAGAGAGAGAAGGATAGATAGAGAGAGAGGAGTGAATTCAGGAAGAAAGAGTAGTTGAAGAAGAAATAGCAAAAGAGAGAGAAAGAGGAAAAGGTGAGACTAATTTTGTGGAGTGCTTTGTAAGGGGGAAGAAACGACGAAAGAGGGTGAAGGGAACAAAAAGGCTACAGTGAAGGACAGCTAAGAAGGTTGGGAGAGAAGTGTATAGAGAGAGAAGGAGGGTAGGAGAGGGACGGCGACGGTGGTTGGATAAAGCGAGGAAATGAAATGGCAATTTCTTAGATAGCGAGAGAGAGAAGCGTATGTCTGCTCCTCCACATGCCAGTTAAAGTGTAACGGTGCCGGCAGTTAAAAAAATTCTGAAAAAAACATCTTTAAGATTTTTTAACTAATTTAAAAATAAAAAAATCTCAAAAAAATACATTTAAAGTAGAAAAAAGATACATCAGGGAGTCTAATATCAAAAATATCAAATCAAATCTATGGGAGAAATCTAGAATCTATAAATGTTTATAAATGACAAATCTGCCTTAATTTCGTTGTCAATATTGTAAATTGTAATTCTTAAATTGTTATTTTCAATGCCTAAATTGATTCCAAGTTGTTAATTTTTATACCTAAATTGATTACGTATCGCAATTAACAATTTCAATATACATATTGACAACACAGACTCCTCAAATACCAATAATCTTGTAGGTGATATTTTGAAGTCACATATGTCAAGTGTGACTGACTACTTTATAGAGAATAAAAAATCAAAAATTGCAGTTAACAACTTCAATATACATATTGACAATTTAAACTCTCCAAATGTTGTTAGGGGTACATTAGTCATTTAGAAACATTTATAAATCTCATATTCCTCCCACATGTCTTATTTAAAATTTATAATATTAGATTTCTCGATTTGTCTTTTTCCTATTTTTAACGTATTTTTCCTGACATTTTCCCTTAAAAATGTCTTGATGAATAAACATATGTCCGGATTTTTAATTTTTTGCAGGTAATATTTTTTTTGTTTTTAAAATCTCCCTCGGATTAAACTCCATGTAATCTTTATACATAAAAAATTCTAAAGATGCCCACTCAATAATTCTGGCGTATTGGCTTGGAGGAGCTTGTTACATACATGTCGGTTTAGGGTGTCCTCAAATAATTGAAACAGGCCCCAGTGTAGTACTCCTGATTATGCCTTCTGCTTAGCCACAGATATTTATTTATAAAACAGATAAGAAGGCTGCTTTACCAATAATTTTATTATTTTTATAAATTAAAGGTTTTTAATAATTTTAGAAATATTCCCTCCGGCCCCAGATATAAGACAAAATTTATAGTGTAAATAAATAAGTGGTAGGCATCAAACAATTATAGTATGTTCTTTCTGTTTAGTTTATTTTACAGTTAATTTATTTGCAAATTTTTATATGTTTAGTTATTCTTCCAACGCAATTTTTCACTTTTCACAACTAAATACAGAATATTAAAAATCGAAAATCCGTTAGATTGTGAACATTTACAATTTCTTTGAGGCTCCTGTGAATATAAGGCTGGGGAATAGTTTTGGATTTTAATTTTAAATACACACAATTCGACAGGTGTTGTATAAGCTAGCTAACAACTTTTTGGGGGGAAATAGTTTAATAAATAAATAGATAAAAAGGTGTGAAGATTTTAGATTGAGACGCTCAACTGATCGAGTTTGGTTTGAGTTGAGCTCGTCAATGTTTTTGACTGGGGTTTGATATAAATTGGAAGAATCGATTTTTTATAATTCAAGTTCTATACGAGGTCAAAATAACTCAGTCCCAAACTTCTAAGAAGGGTCATTGAGTTTTTCTTCTACCAATAGTTTATTTTATGTCTATACGATCCAGATGTTTGTAAAAATACTTTTTTTTTTTTTCTCTTTTGAAAAAAAGGAAGCAGACCCTCTTTTCATCAGCCTGTCTGAGTTGTTGATTGATCAAATAAGAGAAAAGTCAAAGACCAATGTGAGTTGGCTTAGATGGTAAGGGATCCAGGATTAGGCCCTTGGGTCGTGGGTTCGATCCCCTCTGTCGTCGCTGGGACTCCTTTGGTAGGCGATCTCGTAAGTCCCCGAGAGTGCTCATAGAGCCCGGGGCCGTGCCCTGGCCTTGGTGGGGGACTGATGCCGAACCCCTCCAAAACTTTTTTTATATCAAAAAAAAAAAAAAAAAGAGAAAAGTCAAAGTAGTATTATAATATTTTAGATTAATTGAACGGACATAATTTAAAAATTATTGAAGAATTATGAAAAATTGATGATGAGAGAAACTCAACTCTTTATAAAATGAATGATTTTAGCACGAAAGCATTACAAACTTTGTTGGTCGAAAGCTTCACAAACTAAAACCTACATTTATACATGATATAAAACTTATTAACAGTTTAACGTTACTCATTATAATTTCTAATGCAATACATATTTATCTAATTTAATTAAATTAAATAAGTAAGTTACTATAATTTGTATTTTTCAAAATATTGGAGATTGCTTCTTTCATATTTATATTCCCTCTCTTCTTTAATTGCTGAGAGAGTATCAATCAGAACAAATTAGAAAAATATTGACAAATATTAAAACCCTATTATATATTTATAATCAATATCAAATAGTCTTATACTTGAGAATCATAGGGAGTACTGTCAAATTGGATTTAAGTTTTGATTGGCCCAACAATATATATATATTTTTTTTTTTGATAAAGAAAGATGGCACACAACCAATATTACATTAACTAGAAACTAAAAGTACTAAGGGAATAGATATTATAAGACATCAACTAATAATTGTATTTGATTTTTTTTTATAAGTTATTTGTTTGTTTCTAAAGTGCATTAGTTATTTTTTTCTATGTAGACCCATAATTAATAAAGGTAGTGTGTTAGAGTAATAATTAATATAAAATTAAAGTTAGTGCAATTAGTAGGGGTAATATTAGAAGTTTATTGAATTGTAAGGATAATTTTATTGATTTTAATTGATTTATAAAAATTATTAGTTGGTGCTTCATAATAAAAATTAGAAAGAGTACCTTTCAAAGTCCTTATGCTTCAGCCAAGGTAGTGTTAGTTAGTTAGTTAATGAATCCTTGTTTATATTGTGGAGGAGTGGGGTGCACATTATGTGCACATAATTAGGTGCCCAATTATGTGCTCATACCTCTATTAGAGGTATGAGCATTTTTTTAAAAATTTTTTTATATATTAAATTTATTTAGATTTACATTATATGATGCTTTCTGGAATTTTTTTTGCACCCAATATCTCAAATTAATTAGCTTTCAGTTCTGCAGTTATCTCATGAAAAGTAATTAATTTTAAGATACTGGGTGAAAAAAAAAATCCAGAAAGCAGCATATAATGTAAATATAAATAAATACAATATATAAAAATATTAAAAAAAGATGCTCATACCTCTAATAGAGGTATGAACACATAATTAGACACCTAATTATGTGCACCAAATGTGCATTTGGAGGAGTGTGAGGTGGGGCGGCTGAAGCGGAACTAAGTGATGTAGCACATCCAGACAAGAGTTACCTATGTTCAAGGGGCGGCCTATATTATGAATAGATCCTATTACTTACCAGTTTCACAACATTTTTCCATTCAATTAATTATTCTCTGCCTTTTCATCAAAGCAAATGGCATATATATAAAATAGACATGAAAAATATCCCTATCCTCTCCACCAATTTATTTTCAAACCAAAAAAAAAGGAGAAGTAGCTACAACTCTCATTTTTTTATCACTTGTAAATTAATATATCCAACACGATTGCTAATGCTTATGCCAATTTTATTAATCTGCAGCAGATGGAGACATGTATGTATTAATGAATGAATGAATGAAAATAATAAGGACAGGTCGAACTCAAATAGCAGTTGTCCTAGAATTAATAATTAAATAAAAAATGAATGAAGAGATGCGATGAATAATGAAGGGGTTGGGAGGAGGGACGTTAGTTGATTGGACCTTTGATAATAGTCAACTGTTCGCATTTCAGCTGTTGCCGCTCTACGTACGGCAGCTTCCTCACCCCTTTTCACATTGGTCCTCTCCAGTCCTTTACCCAAACTACTTTCTTCTACGCTGAATTTTTCCTTTGCTCTTCCCAGGTCAACTCTATTCAAAAATACTCTCAATTTCCTTTTTTATTTATTTATTTATTATTATTCTATTCACACCCCACCCACTGCATCCTCTCTCACCTGCAATATGGCTGCATATCGATTGAAATAAATGGTTTCTCAATAATTGGACATATTACGTTGCATCACACAGCACTTACACTTCATATTTAGTATTTACCCATCTTTTCTCAATTTATCTATATTTACGATCTCTTAATAATAATTAAGAGATAAAATAAATTAAGGAATTAAGAAATATAATTATAATATTTTAGAAAATACATATCATATTAATTAATTTTTTAATCTAATTAAATAGAAAAAAATATCTTATAGCAGACCGAATAGAGTATTAATACAGAAAATAATAATGGCATCCTTACCTTATCCGATCACATCAATGTGCATATGTATCATTAGGGTTGTTTAAGGACCAGGCCAGACTGGGTTGGAGGTCAACCCGAGGTCTGGCCCAATATGACCTCGGGCTGAAAAATCAGTCCGAGGTCTGATACGGTTTGGTACTAGCCCGAGTTCTGGCTGGACCGGACAGGCTTGAAGTCTAGCTTTTTTTTATAAAAAAAAACTTCTAATTTTTTTTCAGTTTTTTTTTTTTTTTTTGCTTTATTGGGATGTAATATTTTAGTTCTTATTTCACCTGACTTCCTAAAATAATAAAAAGTGAGATAGTGAAAAGTGATTCCTATAAATTAAAAAGTATATTAAGATGTTCAGACTCCAGTAAGTGGTTTAATATAGTGGTGATTTACAAAAATAAAATAAAATAATAAGGACCTCGGGTCAGACCGAACGGTCCAGGGGGTCTAAGCCCCTGGACCGAAGTCCAATCCAACCCGAGCAATTTGGTCCGGTCCGGTCCGGTCAAATTGTCTCAGATCATTTTTTTGATTGCCTTAGACCGGGTCGGACCTCGAGTTTTTTGGACAACACTATGTATCATATAAATATTAACTAATAATATGCCACTAGGGGACATCTTCGTGGTTGGATATACAAAGTGGCTGTCTGAGTTAGAGAGGAATAAGTGGTTCTTTCAATATAATTTACAATATATGAGGTTAGAATATGAGAAGAGTATTTTCTTAATTTACGTAAACGTGTTTCTTAAATATTTACTAAACAATCACAAAATCTTGAGTAATTAGTTGCAAAACATGATTATCTCCTAAAAAAAAAAAAAAACTCACATGCTCTTATATCGCACATGTAACATGGGAGCGGATGTTTGTGAAATAACACAATGTTTATATGATACATCATCTATTTTCTGTGAATGTTTGAATTAATTTTTGGACGGTTTAAATGTATCGATATTGAGATATATTAATGGTATGTTTGATTTGAGGGGAGGGAAGGGGAGAGAAAAAAAATGAGAAGAGGGAATTTTTTTTTTGAAAATTGAGTATAATAGGGCCCACATATTTTCCTCTCCCCTCCTTTTTTTTGCTCCCCTTCCCTCAAACCAAAAACCAAACATAAAGGAAGAAATTTTGAGAGAATCCGCTTCCCATGTAACATAGGTGAGGCACAGGAATCATCATTACATAGACAGAGTCAAGTTGACTTGTGGAGTTGACTTTAGTTGGTTATTTATAAGAAGAAACGCAAGAGAGAAAGACTAGGGAGGAAAGGAAAAGAGAAAAGCGGACCTCCATTGAAGGCCAGGCTTGAGGTTGAAGCGGTCAAAAGCCACGTCAACAATACCATTTACCCTCCTTCCGAAAGTGTCGTCCTTCCCGTCATTCACTCATTCCCTCCATTATACTCAGCTCTCCTCCTGCCACGTGTCATGCCCTTTTCTTAACTGCTCTCGGTTTCTCTCACCCATCCCTCTCCCGCCTTCAATATTCACTGTATGTTCCTCTCTTCCTTCATTCTCCCTCCTCTCAATCATTTGATCTTCGTTCGCAACACTCACATTGTGCGACTCTAGCATCTCAAGTCCTCTTCCTTCATTGGTTCTTACACAACATATCGTTTCTGGTACATTTTCCGTACTCCTCTGTTTTTATTTGAATTTCAAGTTAACCGCATTGCGATTTGGCGTTTACCATACTGTCCGTTAGGCTTCCAAAAACAATCTGAATCGCGCGCCTCTGTTCAGTTCTTTCCTGTGTAATTCTAAGCCACCGAGTCCGTCGAAGACATCAATTTCAATTTGGTTTTTCTGCATTAACGAAACGCGTGCGTAACTGAGGTCGTTTTTTATCGCCCATGGATCATCAGGAAATTAAACTGAAGAGTGAGATGGAGAGCTAAATCGCGCCCTCTCGGGGGTGTTAGGCAACAATGTCGAGTAATCAAGAGCAGCTGGCGAGGCGACCTTCGAGAGGCGCCGCCTCGACGTTTTCCACCGAAGTCTTTGACAATGAAGTTGTTCCTTCCTCACTTGCTTCCATCGTTCCCATTCTACGAGTTGCTAATGAGATCGAACACGACCGCCCTCGGGTTGCTTACCTCTGTACGTACCCAAACTTAAATCTCTTCCCCATCCTCAGCCATGAGCTCAATTTTTATACATTTTAATTAATTTTGTTTTTGTATTATTGTCAGGTCGGTTCTATGCGTTCGAGAAAGCGCATCGGTTAGATCAAAGCTCCAGTGGTCGTGGTGTAAGGCAGTTTAAGACGTTACTGCTCCAGCGGTTAGAGAGGGTAAATAAGAACATTTCCTTTTCTCATTCATGGTTCTGTAAATTAAAAGGAGATTAGAGATAGATACGTACAATAATATTTTATTTAATTTATGATTACCATAGCACACGTAATATTAAAAAATGACTCTTACAGTTATATATTCAATGCACACCACACTTGCGCTACTTTGCTGAGGAATTTGTATTAAACTTGTCTTTTCAATCCTACTCCAAATTTTCTCGAACGCAGGACAATGCATCCAGTTTGGACTCTCGTGTTAAGAAGACAGATGCAAGGGAAATCCAGGCTTACTATAAGCAATACTATGAACAGTATGTCAGAGCTCTTGCCCAGGGAGAGCAGGCAGACAGGCACGTTACATGCGTGAATTAATTTTCGCCCTCGTCTACTTACTTATCGCTTTCGTTATGCACTTACTAACTCCTACGCTTCATTTGCCCCTGAAATTCATTTCTAGAGTTCAGCTCGGTAAAGCTTACCAAACTGCTGGTGTGCTTTTTGAAGTGCTTTGTGCTGTTAACAAGACCGAGCATGTCGAAGAAGTATCGCCTGAGGTTAGTTCTCATAAACCCGTTTGGCAATGAAAGTTCCTCGTTTTTGTTTTTCTTACAATTGCTCAATTCAAATACTTGAGTCGTAATAGCTATAAATTTTGTGTATGCAGATCATTGAGGCTGCTAGAGATGTCCAGGAGAAGACGGGGATCTATACGCCTTATAACATTCTTCCTCTGGATTCTGCTGGGGCTTCTCAGCCTATCATGCAGCTTGAAGAAGTATTACTTCTGCAACAATTAATTGATGTGGAACTTTGAGTTTTTTTTCGGGAATTACACCTAGTTTTTTTTTTTTTTGGCTTTCTTTCTTTAACAGATCAAGGCTTCTGTTTGGGCGCTCGGCATCACTCGTGGCTTGAACTGGCCACTTTCGTTCGAGCAAAAGAGGCAGAAAGCTGGAGATTTAGATCTTCTTGATTGGCTTAGAGCCATGTTTGGGTTTCAGGCACGTCTTTTGCACTCGAACCAACAGGGCCGCGTAGTGGAGATTTATACGTATATTTGCATTCAATTCAATGTTTCTGTACAACTTGAAGAAATCATATTAATGCATTGTTGTTTATTCGAACACAGAGGGACAACATCGGGAATCAGAGGGAGCACTTAATTCTGCTTCTTGCTAACACTCATATACGGCTTCATCCAAAACCTGAACCACTCAATAAGGCACGTAGAGGCCTCTCAGTTATCAGAGAAGCCTGCCTTGTTTTCTATTTTTGGGGCTAATTTTTACTGGTCCCAGCTTCATGTTTTTGGTTTTCTTGTATTGGTATTGCAGCTTGATGATCGTGCTGTTGATGTAGTTATGAAAAGTCTCTTTAAGAATTACAAACAGTGGTGCAAATTTATGGGACGAAGAGATAGTTTGCGGTGAATAGTAGTAGTAGTAGTACCTGCATTATAGCCAACATTTATAGCAATGACCTTTAACTTCTGTATTGATTAACTTTTGTTGTTAAGAACAAAAATCCAAAGTTTTTAACGATGGGAATGCACATTGATTTTTCAGACTCCCTCAAGGTTATCAGCAGGAGATACAACAAAGGAAGCTACTTTACATGGGTTTGTATCTTCTCATTTGGGGCGAGGCATCTAACGTTCGCTTCATGCCAGAATGTCTTTGCTATATATTTCACAATGTGAGCACAGATTTTCCTTGAGTTATAGTTACACCAGGCCTTTATGTTAAAATATTTATAGAACTCAATTACTCTTTTGATCGTGCCAACAAAAAACCAATTATAATTTCAGATGGCATATGAGCTTCATGGCTTATTGGCTGGAAATGTCAGCATTGTTACTGGTGAAAACATCAGGCCTTCATATGGTGGTGATGACGAGGCATTCCTTCGTAAGGTTATAACTCCCCTGTACCGAGTAATTGAAAAGGTATGTTGTCGTTTGACACGGACACTGTCGTTCTACTCAGATGCTTCTGCTCTATGACGACTGATCAATCACACACACACACATATAATTATTCAGGAAGCACAGAAGAGCATGAATGGAACAGCTCCTCATTCAAGTTGGTGCAACTATGATGATCTGAATGAGTATTTCTGGTTTGTTGGGGTTTAGGATTATCCTGAACATGACTTTGCTGGCTTGTTTAAATTTTCATTAAATTTAAAAAATGGTCTATCATCAAATTCTTTTACAGGTCACCGGATTGCTTTTCTCTTGGATGGCCCATGCATGATGATGGTGATTTTTTTAAATCGACACGTGACCAGGTACAGTAGTTATCTACATTGTAGAAAAGTATATATCTTTTGGGTCTCGAGTTCAAGTTCAAAGAAGATACTTGTGTTGGGAGGGGCAATCACACACCCCGAACTGAATACCGGATGATAATATAAAAAAAAAAAATATATATATATATATATCTTATGAAAAATTTTGTACCAGGGAAGGAATGGGGCTGGGGGTGCCCCTAAAACAGCCGCAAGCACCGGCAAATCTAATTTTGTGGAGACCCGGACATTTTGGCACATCTTTCACACCTTTGATCGTCTTTGGACCTTCTATTTGCTGGCTTTGCAGGTATTTGATAAGGAAACTAAATACTATCTTCGGTCTTAAATGTTGCAACTAGGTTCTACATGTAGTATCGGAGGAGTACTTATATCAACTTCTTTATGTCTTTAAAATTGTGATGACACGGCTTGAACACTATGGCAGGTAATGTTAATTATAGCATGGCAAGATGTTGCACTGGGGAAAGTATTTCAGAAGAACGTCTTGTATAATCTATCTAGCATATTCATAACAGCAGCCTTTCTTCGCGTACTTCAAAGTAATGATTACCTTCACTTAACTACTGCTGCCTCTACGTTTCATTATTGTTTGGCACTTCAACTTTCCCTTAATATTTTCGTTGCCTGCCTTTTATTTTGATTCAGGTATATTGGACATTATCTTGCAGTGTCGTGGCTATCATCGATGGAAATTCAGTGCAGTGCTGAGAAATGTTCTGAAGCTTATAGTTAGTGTAGCGTGGGCTTTGATTCTTCCAGTCTGCTACATACATTCCTTCAAAGGTTTACCTTATGGTCTGAAGAAACTGTTAAACTCTCTTCATAGAGTAAACGAGATCGGGAAATTTGTTCCAAAAACCGTGGGCATTCCAGCATTGTATGCAGTGGCTGTATTGTTGTATCTACTCCCAAATGTACTAGCAGCTTTTCTCTTTCTTTTCCCATTGCTTCGGCGTTGGATTGAAAACTCGGATTGGCACTTTGTTAGATTCCTCTTATGGTGGTCCCAGGTATATTTATTTACGCATTTTTATATTGCTCTCCTTTCTCAATTTCTCGTTCACCTGCAAAGTCAGCTTCTCTTTATGGCCTTCAACTTGAATATGCACTTTTAAGTCCGTTTTATTCTATTGGAAAAATTGACCTTTTGTATGAAGAGTGTATATGGCTAATATTTGTGGTCTCCCTCGTGCGAACTTTCGTGGTAATTAAGCACATAACTTCCTTTCCTTATTAATAATTAATTATCATTCGTTCATAATATTAAAAATCTAAAGTACTCCTCCTGCCCTTAATCTTAATATTAAATATAATATATAATTTTTGTATTTGTTAAGTTTTTCCTAATTTATCCTTATTGTTACTCTCTCAACAATAATCAAAGAGGAGGGGAAATGTGAGAATTAAAGAAGAGAATATATGTCATATTAACTAACTTAATTAATCTAATCAAATTAAGTGATATGTCTTATATGAAGGACCGAAAGAAGTATATATTAATTTGAACCGTTAACTTATAACCTAACAATGATTTAAATCCTCCCTGATAAATGTCCAAAACTCATGCCCCGTCTATTGCAATAATTCCCCAAAATTTAACTTCTAGCATGACGATGAAAAAAATTAGATTACATGATTTTAACAACGTAAGAAAATATTATAAAGTAATATATAAAGGGTAACTTAAACATTGTTATATTTATATTATTACATGCTTTTGACCAAAAAAAAATATATATACTTCTTTGTCACTTTGTGTTGTGTGCATAGCTAGCGGAGGTACTAAGTGCGGTACTACCAATATAATAATCTCCCTCCTCGGCGAACTTGCTTTTAGATTACTTGCAAAGTCAGAGTTCTTTTTTTTTTTTGTGTGACAAGAAGTCAAAGTTCAATCTCCAAGACATATTTCCTAAGAGCCAATATACGTTAAATAGATGGCAAAATACACACACGTGTTAAATTCAAAGAATTTCGTAAGGAGATCGATCAAATCCCAATCTTTTGATAAAATATTTTTCTTGTTATACATGGCTTCCACTACAAGAAAACTTACTGGGGCAACAAATTTATCTGAAATCATATTTTTATCTGTTTTGTAGCAATATTTTTGTTTTGTAAAGATTTTGTGGCAGTATTTATTTGAGAGAACGTTGATTGACTTAACATTTGATTTTGCCTGCTAAGATTAATTATCAATCTTATTACAAAAGCAAAATTCATTTTCTGAAAGGTTTTGTTCCCCTTTGTACGTAGCCAAGAATCTATATTGGGAGGGGAATGCATGATAGCCAATATTCTCTCCTAAAGTAAGTTTCCCCCAGACATTTTTGTTTCTGAAATTATATTATGGATTATGGTCCTTTTCTTCTTCTAAAATTTGAAATTTGTATGATCATCTTTGAATTATAGGTACACTATTTTCTGGTTCCTGCTCCTGGCATCCAAGTTTGCATTCAGCTTTTTCGTCCAGGTGACTTTTGCATATGTAGCATTCCTTAGCCCAATAAACACTAATTACCCAGCCTCGTTTCCTAAATCTTTTCCCTCTGCAGATAAAACCTCTAATTCGTCCCACAAAGGACATAATGAAGATCAAACGTATCAACTATACTTGGCACGAATTTTTTCCTAATGGTGCTCTCTTCTTTCCCTTTTTCATGACTTTAATGTAATCAATTATTGCTGTATTAGTTGATAAAACTACTCTTCTGTTGTCGCAGCTCAACATAACTATGGCGCAGTTGTGGCTCTCTGGCTTCCTGTAATTTTGGTGTGTACGAGATGTCTTTTCTTCGTTATGTTTCCTTATGTAGTCTTCTTGGTTGGGGTATCAATCATTTCATCTCATCTTATATTGTCGATGCAGGTTTATTTTATGGATACTCAGATTTGGTATGCTGTTTTCTCAACCATTTATGGTGGTGTTTATGGAGCCTTCGATCGTCTAGGAGAGGTTATCATCAACTTTATCTTGTTTTTGGCCTGTGAAGTCTGGAGATATTAACTTAGGATGATAATATTGTTGCCTTTTTTGTTTTTGTAAAATACAAAAGATACGAACTTTGGGCATGCTAAGATCGCGTTTTCAGTCATTGCCTGGTGCATTCAATGCATGCTTGGTGCCTACAGATGAGAAGCAAAGGAAGAAATTCACTCTGTCAAAGAAATTTGCCGAGGTGGCTACTGTTTTTTTTTCCATTGCTGAATAGTGAAGCTAAATGTAGTTATTCATCTTATGTTTTTTATGTGTGCTTGTGTAGATTACTGCTAGCCGAAGGAGTGAAGCAGCCAAATTTTCTCAATTATGGAATGAAATTATTTGCAGTTTCCGTGAGGAAGACCTCTTAAGTGATAGGAAAGGCCTCGGAGCCAACCTCTCTGATTTCTTGCTTCTTGTTTACTAGGCGTAGCTTCTCTTCCATCTCTTTGATTAGTTTGGATTACTAATTTTTTATTTACATTACTCCAGGGAGATGGAGCTTCTGCTGGTTCCTTACTCATTATCAGATCCTAGCCTGAAAATAATTCAGTGGCCGCCATTTCTGCTTGCAAACAAAGTTAGTATGGCTGATTTGATTGTTGTGATATTTTTTAGGCTGTCAACAATTTAAGCAGTTAACCCAATTTTACATTTGCAGATTCCTGTAGCACTTGATATGGCTGCTCAATTTCGTGGAAGAGACTCTGATCTTTGGAAGCGTATATGTGCGGATGAATACATGAAATGTGCTGTGATTGAATGCTATGAAGCTTTCAAAAATATCCTCAATACTTTGGTGGTCGGAGAAAATGAAAAAAGGTAGCTTTTATTTGGTATCGTGACTCCATTAGTATTCATATTGCAGTATCATTACTTAACTAATACATCTGAAATCCTTATTATTGTGGAACAGGATAATATCCATCATCATCAAAGAAGTTGAAAGCAACATCGCAAAGAACACACTTCTTACTAATTTCCATTTAGGCTTTCTACCCTCCCTTTGCAAGAAGTTTTTGGAGCTTGTAGAAATTTTGGTAATTCAAACTATAATTCCAAAATTTCTGTTCCAAATGGCTCTTGTCTTGATGTATAAATCAATCTGAAATTTGCACTTAAATTCCTTTCACATTATAGAAAGAAGCAGATCCATCCAAGCGAGATGCCGTGGTACTCTTGCTGCAAGACATGCTAGAAGTGGTTACTAGGGACATGATGGTGAATGAAAGCAAGTTAGTGAACTTTCTGCACTAAATTTGTACTGCAACATGTTGGGAGTACGGTGTCGTATTTGGCTCTGATTTTTATTTTTGTGATGATGTTCATCAGTGAATTGGTGGAGCTTGGTCATAGCAAGGATTCTCGAAAACAACTTTTTAATGATGATAGTGATGCGAGACCTGCTATACTATTTCCACCTGCTGTTACAGCACAATCCGTGGAACAGGTACGTACATGATAAATTTATTGTGATTGTTAGAATATACTACCTCCAGTTATTTAATATAAAATCTTGTTTGTAGTGCAGTTTACACTATAAACGATATCTTATATTAAGGGCATGTGATAATATATACCATTTTGATGATTTAGGAGGCTGCTATAAGTAATGAAATGTTATGGTTCCTTGGCATAATTTCAGATAAGACGTCTTTATCTTCTCTTGACGATGAAGGAATCCACAATTGATGTGCCAACAAACCTTGAAGCCCGCAGAAGGATTGCTTTCTTTACCAATTCATTGTTTATGGATATGCCACGCGCACCACGTGTTCGTAAAATGCTTTCATTCAGGTCTGCTATGAAGATATATGCCAATGTCATACTTTCCACAATCATTCAACATGCCTTTTCATGTACACATTCCTCATTGTGACAGTCTCTCAGATAATTCAAAGTCTTAGGGTCACATTGTTGTTTTTTCCCCTTATGTTATGTTAAGTGACCATTTGTTTGTTTGTGTGTGTATTAGAGTATCTATTGCATTGCTATTTTAGCTTCCTTCCTGCATCATCCTGCAACTGTCTGTGCTTCATGTATAGAATTCGGCTTCTTTGCAGTGTCCTAACTCCATACTACAGCGAAGAGACTATCTATTCAAAGCATGACCTTGAGATTGAAAATGAGGATGGTGTGTCAATCATATATTACTTGCAAAAGATCTACCCTGGTTCGTAGTGACTAACTTAAGCTTGGCTTTTAATTATAAAGATAAGACTGGGGCTAAAATGTTATAGTTTTTCAGACGAGTGGAATAACTTCATGGAGCGACTTGATTGTAAGAAATACAGTGACTTAATGGAGAAGGAAGAGAATGTATTGCAGCTTAGACTCTGGGCTTCCTTAAGAGGACAGACACTATGTAGGACAGGTATCAGATGAGTTAGGTCAATTATTAGTTGTGAATAATTTTCTTGTAGCTGCAAATATCTTGTATTTATAAGTTCACTGCAGTTAGGGGAATGATGTATTACCGGCGGGCTCTGAAGCTCCAGGCTTTTCTTGATATGGCCAATGAGAAAGGTACAAGAAGATTCTTTGTTAACTCCTCATAAATAGGCTTTTCTTGTCATGTTCATCATAGAAATGAATGAGAAGTTATTTGCCAAAATGGTTTATGTAATAATCTTTTACTCTCTGTGATAATCAGAGATACTTGATGGATATAAAGCTCTTACTGATCCCTTGGATGAAGAAAATAAGAGCCAGAGATCCTTATATGCAAATCTAGAGTCTGTGGCTGACATGAAATTCACATATGTTGCCACTTGTCAAAACTATGGGAATCAAAAGTGGAGTGGAGATCGTCGTGCAACAGACATCCTCAATTTGATGGTTAAGTATGTTCTTTGGCTGATATTCTAAATCAAATTGGGTCCTTTTAGTTGCATTTACTTCTGGATCCTAAAGTGCACTTTATATGTAGCCATCCCACGCTTCGTGTGGCATATATTGATGAAGTTGAAGAAAGAGAAGGTGGAAAATCACAGAAAGTTTATTATTCTGTACTGATCAAAGCTGTGGACAATCTTGACCAAGTAAATGCACATAGCTAACTCAGCAACAAGAGAAGTGTTATATAGTACTATCTACGCATTGTCTTTTCATAAATTAACGATTTTGTTTTTGTATCTTACTTGAAGGAAGTGTACCGAATAAAACTGCCAGGTCCAGCAAAGCTAGGGGAAGGGAAACCTGAAAATCAGAATCATGCTATCATTTTCACTCGAGGGGAAGCCCTTCAGACTATAGACATGAACCAGGTATATAAAAGTTAATTAAAAATTGTGACTCTGTAACAAAGTTGATAATAATGGGAACTAATTCTTAACAAGAGTGATCAATTTTCTTGTAGGATAATTACTTGGAAGAAGCTCTAAAAATGCGTAACCTTCTGGAAGAATTTGGTGAGGATCATGGAGTTTGCCCACCTACTATATTAGGTGTTCGCGAACATATCTTCACTGGCAGGTCCTCGATCTCAAGCTTCTTTCACATAGAATTGACAATATTATTATTATTTTTTGTGATGTCCATTATTGATAATGTTGGTGATCACTTGTTACAGTGTTTCTTCTTTAGCTTGGTTTATGTCAAATCAAGAGACAAGTTTCGTCACAATTGGTCAAAGAGTCCTGGCAAGACCCCTAAAGTAAGTGCTTTTTCTAGTGATCCTATTAGATGGTGTCTGATATGCATATATATATGTTTTGTGTCTCACGTTAAGGTTTGTTCAACAACAGAGTTCGATTCCATTATGGTCATCCAGATGTTTTTGATAGAATTTTCCACATTACCCGAGGAGGAATGAGCAAAGCTTCTCGTGGCATCAATCTTAGCGAGGACATTTTTGCTGGTATATATAAATTCGTAAAACATCTTTCTAATTAAACAACTTTTTTCCTCTACTTCATATATACGAGGCCTTTTTTTTCACCTATGTAGGTTTCAACTCAACGCTAAGAGGCGGAAATATCACACACCATGAATATATCCAAGTAGGAAAGGGTAGAGACGTAGGGCTCAACCAAATCTCACTTTTTGAAGCAAAAGTGGCTTGTGGGAATGGAGAGCAGATAATGAGTAGGGATATCTACCGGCTGGGACATCGTTTCGACTTTTTCCGCATGTTGTCATGTTATTTTACCACTGTTGGATTTTACATCAGCTCATTGGTAATGCCTATAATGCATATAGAATTTAGCAGAAAATCTTGGGCTGGGGTGTCAGATGTGCCTTCTTAGTTGTGCCCCATGCTGTGCCTCAAATTTGGGGCTATTCCCATATATTTTTTTCGTGTTTCTTTTGATCATTAGATTTTATATAAAATGGGTGATGTCTTGATATCAAAATCTTTGAAAAATCGTAAAAACTTAAAAAAATAAATAATCATTTTTCACCTATAAAATATCAAAATGTTCTATATTTAGGATGAGGTAGTATTTGAGAAGGGCCTCAAATTTGAGGCGCATCTAAGAAGGCAAAGCTACACCCCCAATCCAAAATCTTGGGATTTGGATTTCGTTTAGAACTATAACGCTTTTGTTTTGTAACTCGCAGGTTGTGGTAATCATAGTTTATGCTTTCCTATATGGAAGACTTTACCTGACATTGAGTGGAATGGAGGAATCCATAATGATAATAGCTAAGAGAACTAAAGATGATCCCTTAAAGGCTGCAATGGCATCACAATCTCTTGTCCAGATAGGTCTTTTGATGATTCTTCCAATGGTCATGGAAATTGGACTGGAGAGAGGATTTAGAACAGCCTTAACTGATGTCATAATTATGCAGTTACAACTATCCCCTGTTTTCTTCACTTTCTCACTAGGAACAAGGATGCATTATTTTGGTCGCACTCTCCTGCACGGCGGCGCAAAGTACAGAGCCACCGGCCGTGATTTTGTGGTCCGACATGAGAAGTTTGCAGAGAACTATCGGTTGTATTCTAGGAGTCACTTTGTGAAAGGGCTAGAGATGGCTATATTGCTTATATGTTACATGATTTATGGATATGGAAATGGCCCAGTGGAATATTTCCTTTTGGCCGGTTCAATGTGGTTCATGGTCTGTTCTTGGTTGTTTGCTCCTTTCCTGTTTAATCCATCGGGTTTTGAGTGGCAGAAGATAGTAGAGGATTGGGATGATTGGTCTAAATGGATCCATAGTCACGGTGGTATCGGTGTTCCAGCGAGCAAGAGCTGGGAATCGTGGTGGGGTGAGGAACAAGAACATCTGCAACACACTGGCCTTCTCGGCCGGTTCTTGGAGGTTGTTCTTTCCTTACGCTTCTTTATCTATCAGTACGGGATTGTTTATCGTCTACAAGTATTTGAAGGCTCAAAGAGCATCATGGTAATTATAACAAGTGCTTGCTGCCACTTTCTCTTGTATTTAATATAAGACATATTTGAAGAGTTAATTTTAGTCCTAAATATAAAATATGTTTTTATATTTGTCAATTTTTTCTTAATTTACCTATGTTGATACTCCATCAACAATAATAAAATAAGAGAGTGAATAAGGAAATTAAGGAAGATAACTGGAGTGTTTTGAAAAATAGGTGTCATGTTAACTAGTTTAACAAACTTCCTTAATTAAATTACTTAAATTAGGTAAATATGTTTTGTAAGAAAGACCGGAAGGAGTATTTCTCTATGTTATCTCCTGCCTTCACTTCATGCCTCAAACTCTTGAATTAACAATTCTGTCCTGCAGGTTTACGCCCTCTCTTGGATAGTAATACTAATTGTGATGGTCATCCTAAAGGTGGGTATGCAAGTTATATATGTTTATATATATCAAACATTTCATGATTCTAAATAAGTCATTTAGGACTCATCAGTGTGAAGCTACGTAATGCAGATAGTGTCAATGGGGAGAAAGAAGTTCGGTGCAGATTTTCAGCTGATGTTCCGACTTTTGAAGTCATTTCTATTTCTTGGGTTCGTGGTTGGTCTGGCCTTAATGTTTATTCTTATGAATCTCACAATTGATGACATATTTGCGAGTCTACTAGCCTTTTTACCAACAGGATGGGCACTCGTCATGGTATTTCTATATTTAAAAGCTTGGGTTAACTTATGAAAAATCAATATATATATTCTCTAACGAGTTCAATTTGTTGAGCAGATAGCACAAGCATGTAGGCCAATGGTGAAGAGTATTGGGATGTGGTCGTCAGTGAGAGCGTTGGCAAGAGGGTACGATTACTTAATGGGGATAGTTATATTTGCACCAGTTGCGATATTGGCTTGGTTTCCGTTTGTGTCAGAATTCCAAACCAGACTTTTGTACAATCAAGCATTTAGTAGAGGGCTTCAGATCCAACGAATTCTTGCAGGTGGCAAGAAGAATAAGTAACACGCCAAAATGAAATGGATGGATTCAAAAATATTTGAGTAGGAAGGATGTTTTGCAAGCAAAAGTTTAGGATTACAGATAGGCTTAATTAAGAGAGAATTAATTTAATCACCAATTTTGAAATGGAGAACATTGTATGAGGTGGGTGTAATAGCTGGTCTAACTAGCTACTCCTAATTTAATTCTTTTGCAACTTCCAGGGTACAAAAGATATATTTTGTCTATTGAGTTAAAGACGTTGGAGCTATTGTTCCAATACCATCCAATAATGATTAATGGATTGCACAATTAGTTTTTCCTTTGCAGTTAATTCACTCTTGTTTGGGATGACATGAGAGCTATCCCAAGCTAGTATTAAAAGCACCTCAAACCCAGGTATTTCTGTTTGGTATTGTGGTGGGTCCTACTGACTTTTAGCCTCAATTGGAAATTAATAAATGCCATTTTCCTGGCCACATCCTGCATTCTGATTCATATGCCTCTTTGTTCTGTGAAAGCGACTGATCTGTCAGTTCTCATAAATGGGCGCCCTTTATCATGTTGATGTCAACGACCAATTTATATCATCATGGGAACTTCCATTGCATATGAACGACTAAAATCTATTCCAGTATTTGGCTCATGGATTAGGTTCTCATAGTCGACAGCCACTACAAATGGATGCCTTATGCTCCGGACTAAGATATTGGCCATGATTTTAATTCTATATTTGAATCAAGTGAAAATTAGAAGAAGAAGAAGAAAAAAGGAGATAAACTTCAAAAAATAGTAAAAAAAATTTATCATTTGTTTTTTCTTCTCCTATTTTTTTTCTCAATTTTCTCTCCTAAGGTCTTAAGAAGAGATCGCCATGGCCACGTTTCTCACTGGATTCGTATTGCCTATGCCTGCCTTTTGCCCCAGGATTGCCCCAATTACTTAGATACCATTTTGGTCATATTTATAAGTCCATTTTGACCAAAAGATTTGATCTTATTTATAAGTCCAGTTTCATGTAATAAATGAA
Source organism: Acacia pycnantha (assembly GCA_025563575.1). Lineage (NCBI taxonomy): Eukaryota > Viridiplantae > Streptophyta > Magnoliopsida > Fabales > Fabaceae > Acacia > Acacia pycnantha. Next base: position 3,110,862 of record JAMWYP010000037.1, on the reverse strand, counting down.
ATTGTAACAATTTTACTCATATTAATTGTACTCATGAAGATAGAGAGAAAAGAAACAGTTGAAAAACACCTAATCATAAATGAGGACAAAGTTGAAAATTTACTACATAATAATTATTGAGTTAATTACCTTTTTGGTATGTGAGATCTGGTCAAAATGAACTTATAAATAGGAATAGAGTGGTAGATATGTTTAAAACGGATTTGGCAATTCTAGTTCTAAATTAAATGAAGCTAAAGAAAATACTAATTGTAATATAATGCCATAAAATTTCAAAAAATGAGTTCAATGACCTTCAATGCTATTATTACTTCAAGATCGCAATCCTCCACCTCCTTGTGTCAACCTTAGTCTTGTAATCCGTCTAAAAAATAATGTTCTAGATTATATACTATCATCAATGTGAAATATATAGTACTCCCTCCGTTCCTAATTATAGGAGTAAATTACCAAAATTTGGGGAGATTAAGGAAGGAAGTCAAATTAGTTAATTATGTGTATTTTCCAAAAATACCCCTCTGAAAATTAAAAAATAGATTAGAGCAATTATGTACCGTGGAGTATTTTTTTTTTTGGTCGGAACACAGTGGAGTATTGCGATATCAATTTCTGGAAAATGAACATTGGACATTAAATCAAAAAGTCTTGCAATTGAATATATAGGTGTATAAAGTATAAAATTATATACTTATGCACAGTGGAAAATGAACATTTAACATTAAATAAAAAATGACACTATTTTTATGTGACATTAATGAGTTGCAAACATTATTTACTTTATAAAATATATAGGTGTATTATTAAATTATTATTGTCTTTAATTATTATTGAGAAAGTATAAATAGGGGTATTATAGGGAAAAAATGACAAAAGTTAAAAATTGTTCTTATAATTAGGACCAAAACCAACTCTAAAATTTGCTCATATAATTAGGGACGGAGGGAGTACTAATTAAAAACAAGACATAATATTTATTGAAACAATACATTTAATTTCATGTAATAGTTCATAATATTCCATTATTATTAATCAAGCCAAAACACTTTTGGTACCCCTTGATTGATCACCATTATTATTAATCAACCCAAAATACTTTTGGTTCCCCTTGATTGATCAACCTCCTTTCTCTTTTTTTTTTTTTTTTGGGGTCAAAACATACTTATACTAATACTCAAATCAAAAGATACATCAAAGTATAACAATTACAACTGAAATAAAATGAACCAGAACAATTACAACTGAAATAAATAAACCAAAACAAGAACAACAGGGACACAAACACATAAAGCAGTAGTACAAACCAAATGAACAAGAAACTAATAACCAAGATTACTGAAGAGGAAGGAATAAAAGGAGCTTCAGAGACTGCACCGGCTTCCTGGACGACATCCAATGTTAGAAGTGACAAGGAAGAAGGTGTTGGTTGCAAAACCCACCTACAGGACACACCTTCTTATAAGGATTAGCTGCAATTAAATCAGCTACACAATTACCCCGATATGGGGCAAGAATCAGAAGAAAAAAAACCCAACTTCAGAAAGAAAACAAATGAAGTTCTTAAAAGTACTTCTTCTCCCCCAATCAAGTAAATCTGGCAAATACCTACCGAACAAACTAAGGATATATAACACTAGTGATTTCGATTCGCCACCATCGAACAATCCTAACAATGGCCCTCTGAGAAGTAAAACATATACCAATAAAAACCATCAACACAACCCTATCCCAAAAAACACGAATCTGAACCACAACAAAAAACACAATCACTAAAAAACAAGAACTCAAATAACTCAGCAAAGGACCTTCCCCTCTGCCGTCGGAAACCGCCAGGACGCCAGAAAACATCGGAGAGGAAGAGGCCGTCTGTTGAGGTCGGGTGTCTCCTCCACCGAAGACCATCGGCGAGGAAGAAGTACAAACAGAAGATCCCACCCCATCAAGATAGATCTAGATAGGGAGAGGAAAAGGACCACCGTCGCACAAAGAAAACAAGGGGACACCATAGCTGGAATGGTGGTGAGGACGGAGACCAGAGGAGAGCCAGCGCCGGTGAAGATACGCGGTCATCGCTGTATATCTCTATTTCGAACTAAAACCCACCTGCTTTTCCAAGCTCTTCAAGCTCCGATCTGCTTCCATACTGCGGTTATGGTACAGGAGAAGGCTCGCCGGCGGGAAGGATGCCGCCGGCGAGCCAGAAACCCTAATATTGAGAGAATCAAGAGAGAGCGTCGTGAGAGAGGGAGAGAGCGTCGAATCCGGCACATCAACCTCCTTTCTCTTTGATCTTATTAAATTCATTATTATAATAAAGCTTGCCCATTGATTACATAAAAGTTAAATTAATTAACCCCTTATATAACACCAAAGCATATGGCTAGTTACAGCAACTAGTTCCATTAGACCTCGACAATCCACCATGCCTCTCTGATCGCAGCAATAATTCACCCATCTAATTAATTATTAAACTTTACCACACCCTTCTCAATTAGACCATCCCGCCAATAACACCCTGCAGTCTGCATGCACCATATATATATATATATATATATATATTCAGATAATTAATGAAACTGTGGCAAACAGCATTATTAATTATGGAATAAATAATCAGCCCAAAACTTGAACCTGTGCTGTGTTCTATGTGATATACTATATATACAAGGTAAGTATATAGCTATCTATATATGAGGCAGACGTATTGATTTGTACGTTATGTATTTACAAAAAAGAGGGAATTTTAACTAGAAAGGAGCAGATGCTATGTCTCTGAATTCTTCTACTGCTGCTTCTGCGTCTTCTAACATCTCTGCTTCTTCTCTCGCTCCCATATTATTCATCATCCTCATGTCACGCGCCGCGCTAACTACTGGCTCCAACCCCTGCTCCGGCCACCGTCATGATCACAGAGATATTCAGCCATAAAATAATTGAATTAATCGATTAATTAAAGAGGAATTTGTACTATGAACGACGTCGTACTATACCTCGGTGAAGATTCTGGAAGCTTCTTCGAAGGTCTTGGTGTTCAAGATGAAAATGGCCAAATCCCTAGCCGCCTGTATTTGCTGCATGCTCAGAGTCCTCGGCTCTCTCTCAATCGACGACGTCCGATCAATCTGTGCCATCGTTGTTCCCATTTCCGCTCAGCTTTAAGCCAAAACACAAGACACAAAACGGCAACAGAGCTCTCCTCGTTAATCTGGAAAGTTTGATGATTGATAATGAAACGCTCTTAATAATGGCCACGAGACGTATATATAGGACTGAAAATGACGATGGCGGGGAGGGTAGGTTGACACGCAACGGGGACACGTGGGGAAGAAAACATGGGGGAGCGCTAATGGGACAGGTGGCGCGTGATGGCGACGTGGTAGCATTTCTTAGAATCCCGAAAAGGTAGACCGACGAAGAAATTTGGGGTGACAGGCGCATACGTGTTATGGTTGGGTACGCCAAAAGGAACCAGAGAGGAACACGAGTTGGGTGCCTTGTCGATTATGGTCGTACGTTGTTGACTGGGATTATGGGAGTAATCGTGTGCGGTGTTAGATCTCATTCCATTGGAGTGGCGGCCAATGAAAAATATCTTGCACGTGAATATACCCGCTCCCGCCACCATTTTGCTTCTCCACGATAAACTTTTGGCTATCTTAATATATATGGCGACATGGCGTGTGTGTGTATGTAAGTTATAATTTTTTTGTTTTTTAATCTTTTTCTAAATTATTTTTGTTGACGTCCCTTAACAATAATCTAGGAAGAAAGTGGATGAAGAAATGTCATTGAGGTGTTTTAGAAAATGTATATTATATATATAAACTAATTCAATTAACTTCTTTAATCTAATTAAATTAAATAAGTATATTTTATATTAAGAATGAGAAGGGTTATTCATTTAAATTTACACAAAATTTTATTTTAACCTCTTAATTTTATGAAGTATCTTATTATATATATAAGCCTTCATCTCTAACACCGTTAACAATGAAGTAGTAGGTGTAATGATTCATATAAGCTTTTCTGATATATACATGTTAAGGTCAAGAGAAGTCTTTTATTTTCTTGTTTTTTAAAAGCTATTTCAAACACACGTTTTTGCATCCGACTGTTTTTTTTTTTAATGCAAACTGACTTTTGACCCTTTTAGAGCTCTCCCAGACATGCATAAAAGGGGACCAAACTAGCTAATTTTACGTTATATAGAAGAAATAGAGGACAAAACATACACTCTCTTCTCATAAAAAAAAATGAATATATGATGCATAATTAGCAATAAACTCTTTATTTTATTTGGGATGGGATATTGTACACGGGATTTCATTCTTATCGGATACGCATAATGAATCGCTGCTTTTTAATTTGGTCATATATAACTTGTAATTAGTACCACTCTGCTCCTATTTATAAGTTCAGTTTGACCAAAAAAATTTGGTCTTATTTATAAGTTCAGTTTGATGTAATAAATGAGATTGTGATAATTTTACCCATATTAATTATATCCATAAAGATAGAGAAAGGTAATTTAAGTGTTGGACTTAGGTAAAATTAAGTTTAGGTATTGTGAGAGTGTTTAAGTTATTAATTTCTTTTAAATTGTTTGATGTTTATTTACAATGTATTGAATTTTGATTACTATAAATATATGTTTTTTTTATCTAATATTATTATGTTGTTAGTATCAATGGTTATATTGTGTCTTATATAATAAATATTAATAGTAAAACTTCCGGATATTATTGACTTTTGACTTTAAACGATGAGGTAACATGTAAGGATGTACAAATTTAACGGTCAAAATTAACATTTTAAATGGTGGGGTAGCATTGATATGTTCTTAAAAAAACTTCTGGATATCTATCGCTATTAAGTAAAAACTTCCGAGCTAAAATTGGACCTTAATCCTAAATTCTTTATTAAGAGAGCATCTCTAATACCAAGCTTACCTACTTTTGATATTAAGCTATGATACCAATTGAAAAATAAGAAATTAATTTAAATTACTTCCAAACGTTTGTAAAACTAAAAATGATTATCGTTTTCTTTAAGAATTATTTTAAAAGAGCAGTTTTATTAAAAACAAAAGTCTCTTTATTATGTATTTTTAAGCGGGGATTTCAAGAATTAAAAAGGTTGGGAAATTGAGGTTAATGGATGAAGTGCCTTCCAAACTTAAGGGAGCCCATTTGTTTGAACCAGTTAAAAAATAGAGAGAATAAACCGTTAAAAAATATTCAATGATAAATAAGGGTAAAGTTGAAAATTTACCCACTTAATCATTGTGTCAACTACCTTGGTATATGAGATTTGATCAAAATAAACTTATAAATAGGACCAAAGTGGTAATTAGTAGAAGTAGTACTACTACGAGGTTAGGAGGAGCTCACGTTGGATTCTGTGGGATTCCCATGAGTGTGTCTTGGATATTATAGTATTTGATAATAAAGACGTGTCAATTAATTAAGCAATCCATCGCAGATTTGGAAAGTGGAATGTTATCTAATTTATTACTATATTATGATATGGGTGTGTGATTGTGGTTATATATATATGTGTGTGCTGTCATGTTATTAGAGTGGAGACGTGTTTCAACTTAATTGGAAGTTCATATTAGTGCTAAACAACAAAGATAACGGCAGAGAGACTGTCCTTGACGCCTGGGACAACCTCAAGCTGCCTCTGCCTTCTGCCTACCCTACTTTTGGACTTGCAAGCAACCACGTATCATTCTATAAATAAATAATCCGAATTGAGTTTAGTGAAATGGGCTAATTTCTGAGACGAACCAATGTTCGAATCTCAACTCCATTAAGAGAGATGCCTACGTTTAATACCTCACAGTGTCTCGAATATGATCTTCTTCAATAGGATATGTAAGCTTAAAAATAAGTTATAATGAAAAATAAACTTAAATACAATCAAGTAATTAAATACATGTGAATTGATTTTGGGTTATTGAATTTGGAGTCACTGGTTTATCTTTTGATATTTCCAAAGTATTTTTCTAAGATTTTCTCTTAATAAAATTAAATATAAATAATTGAAAAGACAATTATTATCATATAATTAAATAATAATCATCACAAATGTATATGCATGTGTAATAGATAATATTATATATATCATGATTTTTGTTCAACGGAGAGAGTCAACTATAATAATTTGGATTTCGATCTCCAACTCTACTTTTTTTTTAACCTGAAGCATTTATTTCAAGTTGATCCAAAAGGAAAGATCAATTAAAACAGCAAATTCTTTTCATGTTCTTCAGTGGCTTGACCTAACAAAACGATCTGATCTGACATGATGAGAAGGAGAGATGATCAGCAGTTAAAATGACCTGGGCCGGTTTGTAGGAAATCCAACTTGTGTGAGACCATAATAATCTTCATTATCCAATGCCGCCAAGTTGGTGAGTTCTTCCAAGTCCTTAAATATATCATCACTTTCTTTTTCCTCCTCAGAATTAACACCCGCCTGTGATCGCCACAATAAACCCAAACACAAACTCATATATATACATACATATACATATATATATATATATAGAGAGAGAGAGAGAGAGACGACAACGACCACTAAAATTTCGTAAAATAAATGAGAAGCCAATAAAGAAGCAAAAAGCAAGGGCAAGACAATTAACATATGGAGAATATATAAAATAGGAAACATCGGAAACAAATGACGCAGACAGAAATAAAATCAATTACCTTGATTCCACAAAAAGAGAACCCAAGCACGTATATACGTACACATATGAAGAAGAAATATATTCTCTTTAAGATTTCGTGAACAAGACCTTAATATTAAGGATTATTAAAGGTAGTATTACATTACTCACCTCGATATTGTGGTCTTCATTACTTAAAGCCAACGTGCTGGGTATTTCTTCTTCGGAGAAACAATCCAACAAGCATAACACATCGTCCTCTTCACGTGGAACTGGAGAAACAACATCGTCTTTATTCACTACTGAAGGATCATAAGTCGTTCCTGATGACAAACTTGACTTTGGGGTCGGCTGCCAATTGGATTCACATGGCGAGAGATTATTGTTGTTGTTATGTGCAATAGCAAGCAGAACACCAAGTGGTTCATTATCAGCAATAGAAGTAGAATCTTCCTCGTCATCCCAGTTTTCCTCGTCAAACAGTTTACCATATCGTCCATTATTCCTAGGACCACGTCCATCCTTCTTGAACACCCTACAAAGAACATACGAGTCCTGCAACACAAATAATAGTTTAGAACGATACTGATAATCAAAACATACTAATTCATGAGGATACAAATCAGCTAAATATATATATAATATCCAATCTCCGGTCCTTGGATCCAGTTGATTTTTTTTTTGGAAAATGTTAAGAAAACTAAATAATTTAGTTAATCATAACATATGTTGTGCATCATTTGATTATATCTCAGTTTTTATAATAAGATAAATTGGTTTGCTATAAAAAAGGTAAATATAAATACTTTAAAAATTTATTTAATTTCTTAAAAAAAAAGAAAAAAAAGAAAGAAAACTCCTAAGTTAAGAAAGAGGCAGTACAGTCAAGAAACGACAGTATATATAGATTGTGTGTGGCTGGTTAATATTATATATGTTACCTGTGCGATGCCTTGGTCACCGAGATCCTTATTATCATGAAGCCTAAATTCATGCATAACCCAGTCAGTTCGATCTCCTCTAGGTGGACGACCCACATGAAAGACAAGAACTTTCATCAACCCGACACTTTGATTATTGTGCCAAATAGGTTTGTCCCTTCCTGTGGTTTTCCAGTATCCTACTTCCGTACTCCTATTCGTTCTACCTCCAGTCGTATATTTCTTTGCATTAGGGCAAAAGAAGTACCATTCCAAGTCCACAGTGCTCATTAACGATTTATCTGAAACAAACAAAAAACAAACTCATCCGACTTTATCGATCAAGGAAGTAAAATAAATAATTTAATTATAGTATAAGTTATAGATTATTAGATTATTCTCCTCCAATACTAAATATATACTAAATATATGACAAAATTTATAATGCAAACTTTATCTTGTATTTAAAATCGGAGGTAGTATATTAATTTATGAGTTAGAAAAATAAGTTTGATATAAAAATTATAAATATAAATATTTTTCAGTAATTTATTCAACATACTTAATCTTCAAACAAACAGTGAACTGAATGTAGCAGAGTTATAAAAAACAACTGGAGGGAGAACAAATTAAAATTTGTCGGCGAACCTGGGAGATCCCACGGAGCATATTTGTATACGTCGAGTTCGGCGATCACTTGAAGGGGAAACTTTTTTCCCATGACCTTCCTCTTCAAAAAGTACTCAACCAGCTCAACGTCGGTAGGATGAAACCGAAATCCAGGTATCAATTTCGTTTTCATCATCGATCGAGGTGTTAATCTATCTATCCCTTCATGAAATTAAGCTTAAAGTGCACCAGCGGCGAAGAAGTTCGTCAAAGCTTAATTTGCATCAAAGTGAAGGGAAAACAATGAAAATCTTTTGCAGTGGTTTTGCGTGGGCATGGAGATTTTGCCGTAAACAAGGAATCAAAGAAGGTTTGAACAAAAGAGAGAGAGAGAGAGAGAGGGGGGGGAAGCTTACCAAGCAAGCAAGAGACTGTGACGGACCAAGCCGGGAAGAATTCGGACTAATGCATACAAGCCCGGAGACAGCTAAAATAGGAAAGTAGGAGTATGAATTATTTCCTAATTTGATTATCCTATATATATATATATATATATATAGACGTAGTGTATATATATTACACAGAGAGTACTATTTAAAGAATGTTTGTTCGGGCATACCTTTACAAAGCATAGATTCATTTTATATGTAACCGGACAAACATAAAAATAGATTGTAAAAAAGGGAAATATATATAACGAAGCCTTAAAAAATGTAATATATGAGAAATTCTTACATGAATCGGGTGTACCATGTCATCTGTGCACCACCTAATAAAATCACATCACATCGATTTCATTAAATCTTATAAGAGAGAGAAGACATTTTTAAATCACATAAACGAAGAAAGAGAAGAGAAATTAAACATGTTAAATTTAGTTAATGAGATTGATGCGGTATAATTTTATTAGGAATGCAAGAATTTTTTGTAATATATACTACAAAATTGGAAGCTAACAAAAAATGGGTTTAATGTTTCTGCTTTTACTATAAAAATATTTTATCTGTCACACTCACATAAAAGTGAGTGGCCCCACTGATATTTTCTCTCTCTTTTCTTTACAATGGAACCCATTCACTTTTATGTGAATTTTTTTTTTTTTTTTACAGTAAATGCAAAAACGTTAAACCCAAAAAATATATACTACAAAGATTTTATTTTAGTCAATAAAATCATCTCATTGTCCTTGCTATTATAAAAGAAGGAGTACATACTCTAAGCCCCTATGTGTTGCCTTAATTATCCAGACTCATAGACATCCCTTAAAATTAAAATGTATAGATTTTATTTTCATCCCCTTAAATTGTTAGTTGACGGTGAAATATAACTTTTAAACTTTTTAACTAAAATGCCGCTCTTTAACATTAGAATTATTTAAAAACACACATACATTCCAAAAAACTTTATACCACCAAATTTTAATTCTAATAGACTTTTTTATTTTCTAATATGTTAAAAATTTATTAATCTTGAGATTATAAAATTTATAATTTTAATTTTCTTATAATGAGAAAAAATATATATCAAACACATTTTTTCTATCAAATATAATAAACTATATAAGTTTGAGAGATTGTATAATTCATTAAATTTATAATTTCATATTTTTTTCTACAAATATTTAAAAAATATTACTCAAATTTTTAAAAGCTTGTGATATTTACAAGCTGTTAATTAAAATTTGGGAATTAGTATTAAGGGTAAACTAGTAAATAAAATTTATTTTTTATCTAAATTTTAATAAAAAATATATTGTAAGAATCTTTTTAGAATATTCTTAACGGAGTTAAGGGTTTGGACTTAAGTGTATGTTTTCAAAATAGATGAGATGTTTGTGTAATTAAAGTAAAACAGAAGGGTTGTTAGAGTATCTTACTCTAAAAGAAATTAACAAAATTAAATCAATAGTCTCATTGTATACTCTAATCTAACGTTTAAATTATTGTTTGACAAAAATTAATTAATATGAAACCACATATTTATGGGCTAAAATGTAAAGAACATAAATATTAATTACTCCCTCTCATCTTTAATATAAGACATTTACTTAATTTAATCAGATTAAAATAATTAGTTAATGTGACATATATTTTCTGAATTATCCTAATTATTTTCCTTAATTCTCTCATATTATCTCTACATTGATTATTATTAGGGCATCGATAGAAGTAAATTTAAAAAAAAAAATGTTTTATATTAAGAGTTAAAATCAACTCTATAAATACATTTTATAAGTGTATGACTACTAGTTTACATATTAATGGAACCCTTACCAAAGCGACATCTAAAATATCTCAATCCCCATATTTACGGGCAGTTTTGTGCAGGCAAAACGAGAAATGTGGAACCCAGATTCGACTTGACAGAAAATTTAGGAATATTGATATCAATCATCCTAAATTCTATCTCACCGGAAAGGAAAGACTTCCAATTACACATGGGACAACCAAACATCATTAAAGAATTATGCTCACAACTTTGCATTGTAAGTTGTAACTATCATCAAACCCAGGAAGTACAGACTCCATCAAACGGCTGAGATAAGTGGAAAAGTTACATGAGGTTCATCCAAACGTAGCGCAAGCAGGTGAGTAATATATGCAATCAGCAATCCAGTTGAACGCAGCCCCGAGAGTGTTAGAAAATTGATCACACTTTGGACTGGCCAACAAAACTCTCTACAGCCAATTTTCCAGGTGGTCTGTACTTCCACTAAAATCACTGTACATGGATGCACTATCTCTCAACATTTAGGAGGATAATACAATTTCAGAAAGCAACGCTGTTTCGCATCACATGAAACGAGTAAAACAAATATTTTGTAGACCGTGCTCTAGTAAATTTCGCCTGGCAGACAACTCAAGTGTTATTCCAATGCTCAATTGTTAAAAACTTGGTTGCACCTGGAGAAGAGACTGGGAACTGCCGCCTATTAATTCGTAACTCCATTCTCCAACAAAACTCTAAAGCCACCCCACAGTGAAGTAGTGAACCAATCACCCTCTAGTGACTTAAGAATGCAGTGCAATCTTACTTGGCGTGGATTCACTCTGCATGTATGGTCAAGGGTTAGGAGCAAGTGGTTTCTGGATATCACTTCACAATATTCCATTTAAAACCCTCTGATAATAGTCATATTGCCTTGTCCGCCATGCATCCAGGCTGCTGCTAATAAGTGAAAGCACCAACGAAACACATTGCTGCCAGAAAAGAAATACATAACAGACAATCAGTAAATCACACCGAAAACATTCTGTGTTTAAAAAACATAACAAAGGATAAATAATGAAACCTCTTCTGTTAAATTCAGATGAAAGCGCTTTCGAAGGTTTTGTATTGTCCGTAGGCCACCTTTAAAGCATGGAAATCCTGAGTCCTGATCCCAAACATCAGAAAAGAAAAATTGTTCAGGAGAAATATAATTAAGAAAGCATCTCCTGATATGCTCTCATGGCCCGACATATGCATAAATACAGTAGAAGATACACACACACACAGTTATGAGAATAAAGACTGTCAATGGGAACTGGGGTGGGAATAGGTCAAAATTGGGATTTGACCTTGCCAGATGAAGCCTGCAAAGTCGCATCCAATCATCACCGATAATGCAAAGCAAAGGCAAAAGGACCTTACCACTTTCTAAGGCAATGGGAAAGTTACACATGTAAAGGGGTAAGAGTAAGGTTCGGCCTCAAAAAAAGGTGTATGGGGGTAGGAGTGCGTCTAACGTCAAGAATTTTTCCTTAGACAATGTAATCGTATAAATAAATTCTTCGTAAATAATATTTTCCACAACTTCTACATACTTCTGGCAAGGATTTTGCAGTAACTTATTCAGTTAGTAGGCAGCTAACAATCTTTTACAAGAACCAAATTACTGTAACTAAATAAACTAAGTGGATGTGCTCTATTGACGTATCCTGAACTAGGCTTGGGCAGAAAACCAAAAGTAGATCATACCACAGAGCTCTCTATTTATTTCCAATGAACAGACGCTTATCACAACAGACAGTAATCAAGGGAAGACTATACTAATGACAATAGTACCTCATGAAGCTAACATTCATACTGTTACCTGCAACATTTCCACTAGAAGAATAATGCGCTCAGCATGCTTGCGGCAAGTAAGAAATCCTTGAATACATAGAACCTGGAATACAAGGGTCAAAGCAACATAGAAAATTTCACAGTTAAAACAATAAAGGCTGTCAGCTAGGCACTAAACTAAGGAAAGATCAAAGATGCGTAAGAGTTTGATCAATACCTTGAAATAATCAAAGAACTCACTTGGAACACCCTCAGCATCAGAATCCATGACCTAGCACAATGATAATATGAAGGTCGTTGTATGTAGGAAAGTCAGTATCTAGTCAAATTAACCCTTTGAAAATAAGATATATTAAACAGACAACCACCTAAGTTTTACCTCAAGTAGTTCGCGTGTTAATTTAAAAGGGGCACTTTCAAAGTTAACACCACCGGGGGAGTTGGAGAGCATGAAACCAAAATCAATATGTATGATATGACCTTCTTCATCCAGCAAGAGGTTCCCATTATGCCTGTCCTTCACCTGGACAAGAATGCAACGATGAGAAGTGGAAGAACACAAACATTAAGCCCCAATTACGGGGAAAATGTTGTGATTCAAAAGCCATTTGAGCATGAAATGCATCATCTGGGACTGCATGTATGTGCATAGAATAAGAGGCTTCACACCTGCAGAAAGTAGCACACTAGGGAATATCCAGCCATACTCTCAACAAAATTCCTCTGGATCAAGAAAGCAGACAATTATCAAATTAGAACAGAAATAATATTTTCTCCAAATCAAAATAAAACCAAGGACAAGCTCATGGAATTAGTAAAATGATAACATCGTTTGAAAACAGAAGTAATTCCTATATGAAAACCTGCAAGAAACAGCACTATAAATGCCTGCTTGGGGAAGGGAATGGAAAAGGAGGGGTGGAGTGGAGTGGGGAAGATAAGGAGCAGTCATATGATGCAGTCAAAAGCGGTACCCAAAGATAACAAGTCAACTTTAGGACTCTCCAGGAAAACCATGGCAGAAGGCCTACACTTTCAGTTCTTTAACATGACACATAGCTCAATGATCCAAATTCAAAACCAAGGTATATGTTGTATGATTATAATTTTAGTTTAAATAGTAGTTAGGAGGGAATGAGCAGCACTAGCCATAGGATATATAGCTGTTATAGAGCGGCATTAGTTAGCGGCACTAGTTGTGTTCTCGACTAACTAACTGTTGTGACTTGTAACCGATTTAACCACCTATGACCCTACCCCCCTGCCATATAAATAGGCATCTTCCCCATTGTAACGGATGAGTTTTGCGTTATGGAATAACAGTGCACTTTCAGATTCTCTCAATCTCTCTCTTGACTTCTGATACGTGGGAATAGTGTTAAGGAAAGAGGTAGTTTGGGAAATATGCTTATTAGGGTTATAAATGAGAGTTTGACGATTGTAATGGGTGTACAGTAAATTAGTAATTTCTTGTTTTTACTCTCTTCTTCCCTTCTAATGCTAACAACTTCTCTCTGCCTTCTTCTTCCTAACTCTCTAATTCTGATTCTTCCTTTCTCTCTCTCTTTTATTCTTTTCTAATTCTGCTAACCAATCTCTGTTTTAATAACAGAGAAACATCATTATATGATTTTGGTTGAATTTCAGCAGAGTAATTTACTTGTACTAGGTTTAATAAAGAGAAGCAATATTTGTGCTAAGCCAATCTTTTCAAGCCCAAATGACAAAAATACTTGTGCCAGTCCGTCACCCAATTGACCAGCATAAGAGGGAGTATTTTGTAAGGCGTAAGCCTATTTTTTAGAAACATAGTTAGATCAATAACCAATTCAAGTTTAAGTTTCAAACAGCCTACTTCCCTTGTATTCAAAAGGGCAAGCACAAAAACATCTACGATGACCCAAACATGGCATTATGCACATATTCTTTACCTTAAAATTAAAGTAGAAATTTCATTGAAGAATGGCAAGCTTTTCAGTCATGCCAAAAGCTTAAATAGAAGTAATGTCTTAGCCAAGTGTTGAAAGCTATGAAGTAATCCTTAGGCTAACTAAAAAGGCGCAGCTGAGGAAGTCACGCCACATGCAGAACAGCGAAGTTTTTAACAAGATGCTTTTCAATTTCTCAGTTATTGAAGGTGTGGAGGGTTATGTTTCATGGGTTTATGTATTAGCTTTCTCTAAAAGAAAACATGAACCAAACTGTTTACCAAATTAAGAAAGAAAGGGAAACATTAGAAGTAAAACATATTTAATCTCTCAAACAAGTTACGTCTCTAAATTACCTGGGCAAGTTTAAAACTTGGAGAATTTTCTTGATACTTGGCAATGAAGAATTCTCGTAAACTTGAGATGTGGGGATATCTACTTTTGATAGAATGCAAAGAAGCCTAGAATTCACCCATTTTTTTTTATCAAAGACAGCAACTAGGCAGTTAAATATTTTCAAATAATTAGAAAGCATGAGCTTAGAATTTACTGTATCTGGAATTGTTTCGATAAGAGCTGTGTAAGAAGAAGTACATAAAACTTCATAAGGGCGCAACCAGAGGGGTAGACCAGCTTCTTGAAATATATCTAGCAAAATGTAATTAAGAATCAATTTAATTTGAAACATAAACAGACGAGTCTGCATCCTGTAATATTTTGGCATCATAACATAATAAAACATTGGCTAAATTATATAAAACTAAAATTTTGATTTGAGTGCAAATAGCCTCCAATCATTTAAAACTTGACAAAGAACCCCCTATGCATATAAAACTCAAACATTGGCTAAATTTTAGTTTTGACTTTTGAGTATAAAGAGAATAGGAAAAGTCAGAAACCAAACTACCATAGAAGTGAGAAATAAGTTGAACTGCCAGATGCTCCTGCCTGCAATCATCGCCACTCTTTACAATAACCTATGTGAAAAATTGAATATTATGCACAAAGCTTAGCAATATAATGCACACATTTGGAACAGAACCAACAAAAAAAAACAAGAAGTCATTGCAACGAAAACCAACCAAACTTTCCAGAACCCCAGATAGAATCAAGGACATAAATATATGGGAAAATATCAATGAGGTCCCAAGGAAAAGAAAAAATATCAAAAAAGTCCCAACCCCAAATCCCCTATCAAAAAAGTCTCTAAAGACTTTTTTTATATTAATTATGAAATTCCAATATCAAAAAAGTCTCGTTGTCAAAATAGTTTTTTCTGTTATTAAAAATTTTCCTAATTTTTTCTCTGGCATGTAGAATTTTAGAAACTTGGACAATTTTTGACAATAGGAAAAGCTATTTTGACAACAGGAAAAGCCATTTTGACAACAATATTTTCATAGAAAAATTTTAACAATAGAAAAAACCATTTTGACAACGAGACTTTTTTGATATTGGAATTCCGTAATTAATATCAAAAAAATCCCTAGGGACTTTTTTGATAAGGGATTTGGGGTTGGGACTTTTTTGATATTTTTTCTCTTCCTTAGGACCTCACTGATATTTTCCCTAAGTATATATTGTATATCAAAACAAAATGGGATCTTGTTCGCTAAACAATATGAATGGATCATGCTTGATCCAACAAAACATGTGAATACTATATGCATCTAACTTGATAATATCTATAGCATTCAAATAATTAACGATATATCTTTACATTGACAACACTTTCATGGTAAATTATAACAGGAGTCTTTAACACTGAAAGCCTCTGATATTTTTTCCAAAAAGAAGGCCTGTCCTCAAAGTTGTGCCAAACTTGTTGCTTAGTTTCACTAGTAACAATTCTTTCATATTGTTATTTCATTGATAAGTATAATAATAATTTGACTGGAATTGCAAGAAATTTCTGCCCACCATCTGGTCCAAGAAAAACTTAACAAAACTTTGATTTCTGACTTCAGTCAACAGTTCAAATTAGAATTAAGTAAACAGCATCTTTTTTATTTATGCATTCTGAAAATGGTTAATTTAAGCATAAAATTGCCTTGTTTTAATTCATCTTTTCACCCCATGACTTTGCAAAACCACTGATCATAAGGCAAATCTTTCATGCTAGAAAAGTGAACTTACAGATCGCAAGTCCCAGCCAGGTAAATTTCCATATGTTGAAGCCCGTCGTATTCTCTCTTTCTTAACCTCCCAAAGCTCACCGGACAAGGCATCACTCGCTTTTGGAGGAGTATTTCCATTGGCCTGACAAGAGAAATCATGTCAAATATAAAAACTCCAGATTCCTAAGGTTAAACTAAGGGCCCATTTGGTTCAAAGAACTTTTAAGGAGGGAAAGGAACTTAGAGGAGAGGGAAAGGAACTTAAAGGAAGGGAAAGGAAGATTTGAAAGATGAGGGAAGATGGCTTGAGTTGTTTGGTTGGAAGAAAATGAAGGGATGGTAGTTGGTAAAGAATTAGAAAAAGTCTATTTTACCCTCTAAATAAATTAATTCAAAATAAAAAAGAAAAATATTTTTTTTGCTAAAATATATTTTTAAAAAATATATTCTTGTTAAGTTCGAACTTGTGTAAAAAAAATTTCGCCAAATTCGAACTTTCCCGCCAAGTTCGAACTTCCCACCAAGTTTAAATTTCAGGGACAAATTTGTCCAAAAATGTGAATAGTGACGTGGGAACTTGAGATCCCACCAATTTTGGTGGGAACTCAAGTTCCCACAAATGAGGGAAGAGTGGTGGGCCCGGTGTGGGCCCAGGAACTTAAGTTCCTAGGCACTTGGTGAACCAAACATGTTTTTAGGAGGGAACTCTATTAAGTTCCCATTCCCTCTCCCAAATTCCTTGAACCAAACGGGCCCTAAATGAACTCCAAGAATTACGTCGTACCCTTGGTTGAGCATCTGATGAATCTTGACCAGCACCTTTCAAAGGAAGACCAAGAGGTGCTTCCCCTTTTGCTGCTGCAGCCTAACAAAAATTTGAAAAACAAAAATAAGGTACAGACTGTAACATGAACAAATGTCAAATAATAATACAAAATAGCATGCCACTATGACTCATTTCACAATCATCATTTATACTAAATGTAACTATACAAAGCAAAAGATCTCTTGCTAGACAGAATAAACCTGAATAATCCACTGATGCAGAATGATAAGGAAGACTTTTTATTATCTAATAGCAATGTCATTTTCAATTTGGGCTAATAGTTTTATCATTATTTCAATGGATAGTTTAAGATTAACCATGCGTTATAAATCAAGGCATTTGAGTCTAGGGCATTATTATCCCATTAGTTGACAAAAAACTGAAATAAGAACCATTCTATACAGAAAAGTGTGACAATGTAAATATGCTGAAATAAACACACAAAGAAACTTGGCTGACCTCCATTCACCTGTGGAGAGGGAAATAATGAGAATAATTGCGTCAATAGAAGTTAAAGTCGCTCAAAGGCTCACCTTCACTTCCTCTATTGCCACCATACTTGGTACACGGCGATGTTCCTTCCGACGTCTGGGTGCTTGATCATCAATATCTTCCATTCTAACCCCAGGATCAGCTGTCAAAACTACACGCACCCTCTCTAAATCACTGTAATGTCCTGTTCTTGATACTTCTCTTACACCGAACCTATAAATTGAAGTATGATGTCGACTGCCATGTGCACCGGCCACTTCTGTCTTATCTTGTTGACTGTGCAACTGTGTTTCCACAGAAAGATTTACAGTAACAAATTTGACTCTAGTCTCAGATACATGGGACATTGCCTGGTCTATTGCTTCAGCAGTTGACCTGGACATCCTATCACTGCTATTACGATAAACCTCTTGTGCAGTCCATAATGGATAAGCCCAAGGGGGTGGTTTTTGCAAGAAAGCGTCTCCATTGGCTAAAGGAATTCCACCTTTCGAAAGCTTCTGAGAACTAGATGCCTCCTTGAAATTGCTTTTAAAAAAATAGAAGGAAAGAGAATGTGTCAGAATATTATTTTTGTTGAAACCATTTTCACTGTTTATGAAACTTATATTGTACCTTGGCATTTCACATTTCAAAACTTCAACACAGATCAAATAAGGTGCCTTCTCCCTAGAATTTAAGAGAACGGCTTCATCTTCAGGTACATGAAGCACACGGTACATACCCTTTCCCAATGGAAAACAAATTCCTAGAAATATATCACAAGCAAAATGTACATAAGAGCAAGGAGATGAATAAAATAGTTAGCAAGATGAAATTGAGTAACTTAATAGGCATGCCAACAAAGGAAATATTCTTACAGTAAATAGTGTTAACTAAATTCTGAAGACTAGATAAACTGCGTAAAACAAAGTTGGCCGTCAAAAATTGTTTTTGGGAATTACTCAAGTTTGAATAACTAAATCTTCTTTTTCATCAGATTATGAATCAAAATGGTCCGACAGACGTCCTAAACAGAATTAGTTTTGAACAGATAAGCTTCATTTGATTCAAAAGTTACATTTTATGCCATTAGAAATGATTAACCAATTCAAATATGTATATTTATTAAAGTAAGTATAACTTAAACAATTTTGAACCTGTTTTATAAAATGATAAACTGCCCTGAAAGCACCATTAACAGAAGGAAAAAACTTTTCAGCAGTTCCTCTTAAAATTAAGCCGTTAAGGAACAACAAAAAGGTATATTCCAGACATTGATTATCAGAGGTGTGAAAAACTAATGCAATGACTAATTCAATGACCTTTCCACCATTCTTGCCAAAAAACACCTGAAGCTAGACAACCAAACTAAGTCCATCGTTTTATTTTCTAAAGAAATATTAAAAATCACACATGAAATCTCTGACTCTGCATCACCATAATTACTACTGATTTTCAGACCTCTCGAAATAACATTTTGCTTACTCAGCAGAGTACACAATAAATATTTAAATTTGAGTGTGCCCTAAATGAACATCACTCATATAATATACCCAATACCAATAAGTACCTCCAGAATTTTGAGACTCCTCGATATGCATATTGATTTCTGCAAGTGACTATGAGCACAGGAATAGCAGAAAAATGTGTCAAAACAATATAACAGAAAAGATCTATAAAATACCTAGTCAGCTGACTAAAGAAATAAAGAATGCATCAAGGAAAAATGCAAGAGAAATACCTCATGAAGAGCACTTTTGCGATCCTCAGTTGGAAATACATCCACTAATCCAAATGATGTTTCACATAATGCCAGCACAAATTCCAATGACTCATGGTAAGCCCCTTTGCGAAACTGCAACATACTGTTTGGCAGCGGAGGCTTTGCATTCGATTTTTCACTTTGTTGCTTTGTTGAGCCATGATGCTGCAACAAAATTAATAAGATAATGAATTTATTAACATAATATACATCCAACTGAGGCATGATTGTGTAATATACGGAAAAATTGCTCTTTAACTAATGTTAAACAACAAAAAATGCAATTCAAACAAATTTCAGAATGAATTAACACTGCTAGTACTCTTTAATTCTAACTTATAGTTCATAACTAAAATCAGAGATGTCATTTGATCATGCTATCACATGCAAAACATATCATGCTTGATACCCATCTGTTACTGATAAAACAGTCATCTGTCTTTGGTTTTTTTTCTTCAGAAAAATAATATCTCAATGCATGGTTAGTTGGCTTAACCTTTATCTACCATAGCACGAGTTTAATAGAACCATCTTCTATGGATAAGCAAAAGGCATTGCTAACAGTAAAACACTTATACCAGTTGTATAAGAGCAACAAGAGCAATTGGCTCCCTCAAACATGAGCCAAGTGATGTTGTTAACAGCAAGAAAACACATGGTTTTGATATTAGCTATTGTAAGAAAGGGGCATACACTTGATTATATTGCATGCAACAGATGATTTTCACCAATGGCATACAGTAGACAGAGACACCGTAGTAGTATAATGTCCATTAAGCATCCTCAAATTCTAATGTACACTGCTTTGATAACAATGAGAAAATATACCTAGTGGGGAACATAAACTGAGAAAATACGTCGGAATTCGAAATGTTGATTATTTTTTGGTTTAAATTCCACCAGTGCAACATAACATTCAAAAAGCAACAAAAGACAGATCAAAATTTAGCAAACCTCTTTGTGCTTCTTTGACCCTAATAACTCTGAATCCTCGACTGAACGGTCACGATCTCTGAACAATTTACGAAAAAAACTCTCTGTAGCTGGACTACTTTCAGTTAAACCACCAGTAGTGTTGTTTTCATTGGCTGAATTACTTTTACCATCATCAGGATGCACACGCAATAGTCTTTTGAACAAAGAAAACTCAAAAAGCTCTTCTTCCTCACCACGGGAGGTACCCTCCTCAATTTTATCATCTGAATCTTTCTTGTCTTCAAATTTATCCTTAAATAATTTACGGAAAAACCCTTCCTTTTCATCCTCTTCAGCATATTTTGCACATTTTTCTTCAGAGTGAGGAATATCTCTCTCATTGTTCCTATCATTCCCATCCCTCTTGTCTTCAAGTTTCTCCCTGAAAAACTTGCGAAAAAATCCCTCTTTTTCTTCATCTTCTATTGTTTTGGTGTGTGTTTTATCCTCAGAATCATTCTTGCTATCACGGAACAATCTCTTGAAAAATCCATCTGAGCTTGACGTTAATTCCTCATCCTCACCTTTACTGTCCCTGAAGAGCCTTCTAAAGAAACCGTCCTTTTCAGAGTCTCCATCATCACCTCTACTGTCCCTTAGGAGCCGTTTAAAGAAGCCCTCCTTTTCTGAGTCTTCTTCATCTCTATCTAATGACTTTCGAAAGAGGAATGCGTCTCGAATTTTAGGGCCCAGCTCATCATCACCCTTGCTATCTCTCAGAAATCTCTTGAAAAATCCATCCTTTTCAGATTCATCATCATCCTTCTCCGCTGACTTCCTAAAAAGCAAAGCATCTCTAACCTTTGGGCCTGGCATGAGTTTCTTAAATATGTTGTTCTCATCAGGAGATATTTGACTACCGATACCATCCTCTTGCAAATTGTTCCCAGGAGAAGGTGAGGATGATACAGACTTCTCCGTGGGTGGTGATGATGTTAGAGAAAACAGACGCTGTTTTGATGACCGCAACTTGTTTAAAACAATGTTCTTGCCTCCAGGGCTTGGAGGTTCAGTTTGGGGTCGTATGAGAGGCGGCCATTCACCCATCAATGTAGCTGCTGTCTGGCACTTTTCTTGAATCCTACCAATCCCTTCATTGTCGTCAGAGTCTTCAAGCTCTGCTGATAAAAACCACTGCACCTTCAAAGCAATCTTAAGTGACTTTGAGCACACATCTATGACAAATTTATCCAAAGATGGGCTCGGTTTGTGTATCATCATGTAACATATTTGGAACAAATAACTCTCAAGTCCTTGTAAGGGAAGGGTATACATTCGATTACATAGATAGTCACGTACACCAGAATGATCATGCTTGTACAAGTAGCTAACAGCAATCCATTCGCAGAAGAATGCCGAGTCAAAAAACCTGATGAGCCACCCATTTTCACCAGATTCACTAGTCAAGTTGACCCTCGAGGTGATTTCCCGGGGCTCGTCAGCGACTCCACGAGTCAGTCCTAAGAACCTCACCATCGTCAATCTACCATCATCAAACCGCGGTCAACTCTCGGGAAATCTAAACAATCCTTGTTTCGCTGCTGCAAAAGGCACCTTAATTGAATTGAATCGCCAACTGAAGCTCTCTAGTCTTTCAATATAAACTTTGCAAATCCCAAAAACCTTCTCTGAAAGGCAAAAACCCTAATCCTCCCACAAATCTATATTACAACTCTGGTCACTTGTCTGAATTAAACGTCTACAGTAAAGTCTGAGAACATATGTATTGAGCAGGGGGCCGTAATAGCAAGCGAAAAAATCCGCTTTACCTCGGCAAATTCAATACCGAATGCAGCAACTATACGACAATTAACCGGGAAGTCCTCTGGAAATAACAAAACAGCTTGAATTCGAGAAATTAAGTGAGCACGGAGGAAAGTATGAATCTGATCCTATGCGTAGGATAGCGTGTAAGAGAATCAAATGTGGAAATGGATCTCCGATGCTTCTCGTAAGCGACGACGTTTCTTGGAGGCAGCAGGAGGTGGTCGTCGTCGTTACTTTGTTAGAGAGAGAAGGACGCCGAAGGTCCAATTGTCCAATGCAATGGAGGAAAATTAAGACCCCAAATTTAAAAATGAAAATAAAAATACCGCTAAGATGCGCTTAACTGTAAGCTGCGCACTTTCTACTGGCGTGGGGCATACTCTATTTCCCTCCAATTCCAAAATGGGTTAAATTTAAGTTTTTTTTTTTTTTTTCCTTTACCAACTACGAGTTAAATTTAAGTTGAAGCATCTTTTAAAGCCGCAAAAAAACAAGAGTACGCGTTTTCTTTGAATATAAGTCCTCTCTATTGTAATTTAAAAAAAAGTCCTCTTTAATAATTGAGAATATATGTAAAAACTAAAAAGAGCAGAGAGAATATTAAATTTTACCAGTGTTAAAAGATTTTATTACCTTTTTTCTCGTCTTTCTATTCGATAGATCTTCTATAGGAATTGAAGAAGATTTTGTTGCCCAAAAGATTAAAGATGATCCAAGTTAAGCCTTTTTTAGGATGTCAAACTCGTAAATTTAAGTAAATTCGTAATAGTAAGGTAAACTTGTATCATGAATTCGGAAGAATTTATTTAAAATTGCTGAATATGATCAAACTCATCAACATTCATAATTATTCATATTTAACAAAATTTATATTTAAAGCCGTTGAACATAATAAAATCAAAGAAGGTAACACAAATTTAAAAGTAAATTAACACGGTTTTGTAAGTTGGAAACGTAAAGACGGTAACCTCGGTATATTAACTCTTGAGTTTAACCGAGTTTACAATAATCACGAGATTATCAATGTCAATGACTCAACTTGATTTTATAAGCTAAAAACTAAAAACGTTTCAATTCGATCATAAGTTTGACAACAATGCTTTTGATAATAGATTGATGAGTGTTTCCCCCGTATCATACCATAAAAAACTAAAAGTGTGTGTGAAATTTGGTTAATCATGATCAAAGAGGGAGGAAATTAAAAGTCACGATTGATTTTTTTTTTTTTTTTAAAAAACTTGATGTATAAAATGTATGTTCGGATACCAAAAACACGTTCAATTCCCGTGTTTTAATTATCATTGCATTACCCCCTTATGAGACTCACTTCATAATTCATTTTTTTTATTGAAAAAAATATATTAAAAATCAGAATGGTATAAAAAACCAAGTTAAATTAGTATTAGATACCCATTATTCATGGAGGTTGAGTTCAAAAAAACTATTTAAACCGTGTATTTTTCTTAATATCAGATAGAAATATTAAAGTACATATTTTTGTGCGTTAAGAATGATTTGAATTAAGATGTATAACAAGAAACTAATTAAATATCACATATGACATAAGTGGTAAGCAGATGAAAAGCATCATAACTGTAGAGGGAAGGGGAAAAATATACTACTAGCTAATATTTATTGAAATATTGTCTTATAAATAGCTTTCTGGCTATTATAATTATTCAGATCAAGCTTTTCATCCATGAGTAGTGTTAAGCAAGAAATCTTGTGATTTTCTCTCATAATAGAAGTTATTGGCCGCAGCAATGCTAGCGTCCGCCGAGTAAATCATAACGCCGTTAACTGGGAACCCATTTTGTTCCAACAAGCTTAAAGTTGTATAGAACGCATCTCCTTGGATTCCTCTTCCATTCACTTCATAGCTTGGAAGCAACTTATTCTTATCAAATTGTACAGCTCGAATCTTAAAATCATCCAAGTAAAGCAGAGGAGTCAGAACCTTATCAGTATAGAACTGGTGATTCACATAGTCAATCACGTTGTTGTAACCCTTGAATAGCTCAATGTAAGGCAAAACAGTGAGATGGTAAGGAGCAATGGTGGCTATGGAAATAACACTTTGATTCTTCAAGAGGGTGATGAGTTCGCCGATACAGAAACCGAAAGTAGTGTAGTTGCTTTGTGTATGGAATATTTCGTAGTCAATGTCAATTCCATCAAGATGGTAAGTGGTTGCTAGGGATTTTAAGGACGAGAAAGCATTTGAAATCCAGAGATGAGGATCTGTTGGGTCGTACCAACGTATGACTTTGTCTCGTAGGCTCCAACCAGCGAGGCTGGCCAAGACTTTAACGTTGGAGTGTCGAGCTTTGATGGCTGCAACAGAGTCTGGGGTCAATGTTTCTGCCCAGTATGGTGAAAATTTGCCATTTTGGGCATTCCCAGAAAGGCTTGCATCAATTGCGAAGCCAAGGATGAAGTGGAAATCTATGCCTTCTTGAACTGGGACAGGGTCGAACGTTACAGGGGCACCAGTTGCTCCTATGTATTCCATCATCACCTTCCCATCTGAAACATTAATTAGGATGATCAATTAGTTCATGCCACACTTGAAAAATATCCGAATCATACTATGTTACCAAACATGAGATCAGACGTTATAAGACAAGGAAAAGTCGAGCAAACCAGAAGATTGAGGGTATAGGAGTGAAAATGCGAGTGTAACGAAGAGGAACAAGGGATGATGCTGGAACTGGGTCATCTTTGGGATGCTCAAGTGAAAGCTGTACCACCTAGTCCAGGACGTGAATGTCTTGGTTTATATTTCAGACTAGTGATGCTGACAAAATTCGAGGTGAATGTTACGAGAAAAGAAGTCTCTTTTTTTGTGCCCTTGCCGTCCAAATGGAATAATTTTGGTGAATGCCAATCTCAGTTATTCTTGGGGTTGGTCGCAAACAAAGCTCTCCGGATGTCCAATAATATTTGACAGTTTGCAGCTTGAAGCAGCTGAAATCGAATATAGGCGGCAGCTCGTACTATGTAGTATGTACAACTCTGTCTTTGGATGCATTGTCCTATACCCACTTCGGCTAATTTTTTATGTGGTCGGAAAAGACTAGAAATTAAACAACTGAGCCAATCTTCCAAGACTGGAACTCAAATCCGGGCCTGAATCAACTTTTGGACTGGTTTTGCAGTGTGAGAATCTTTTATAACAACTAAACCATCTTGGGCCCTTTTCTTTTAGAGGGTGGTCTGGCTTCAGCTTGGTTTCCTTCTTTTATCTTTGGATTTAGAAAGAACTTTAAAAATATCAAAAAACAAAAACAAAAAAGTGTTTTGAATATTTACAATCTTAAAGAAATGACAAAATTGTCTTTAAAATTAAGAAAAAGGAGGAAGATGTGATTTCACAGGTTCTTATAAAGGTTTTCACAAGTTTAGTTAAGCTTTTCATAAGTTGCAAATCAAAATTCACAAGATCTTATAAGGGTTTCACAAGTTTGGATAAGGTTTTTACAAATTTCAAAAGAATTTCACAAGCTGCAAATTTGAGTTCACATAATCTGATAAGATTTTCATAAGTTCTCAAAATAATTTCACAACTTCCTTAAAAAATTTCACAAGTTGTAAATTTTGATTCACAACATTTGATAAGGGTTTCCTAAGTCTTGATAAAGGTTTCACAATTTCAAGTAAGGTTTTCACAAGTTCTAAAAACAATTTCACAACTTCCTTAAAAAATTTCATAAGTTGCAAATTTTGATTTATAAGTTTTGATAAAAGTTTTACAGATTTGGACAAGGTTTTCACAACCTCCTTAGAGAATGTCATGGATTACAAATCAAAATTCACAAAATTTGACAAGGGTTTCACAAGTTCTGATTTAGGTTTCATAAGTTCGGATAAAGTTTTTATAATTAATTCTGTCAAAGTTAAAATTAAATTATGAGAAACAATTTTATCATTTCTTTTTAATTTTAAAAAAGACGAATTAAGCATAACACATTTTTAATATTATGAATATTCGGAACACTTTTTTATCATTTGACATTTTTAAAGTTCTTCTTGAGAGATTTCCCCTTCGTCTTTCTCCGGGCTCTTTGTAAACAAAGATTCAAAAAATGTAAAGATCAGAGAGTCTTAAAAAGCTAATACGGACCACCAAACGCTTAGGTCAACTGATAAGGGGTTGTCCTAACTTAACCACGGGTCTTGAATTCGAGACATGGAAATGCAGCAGGCGTGGGTGGTAGAAGCTTCCCCCCGAAAGAAGCCAACCCGGTCTCAGTCCGGATTAATCTGGGGTCGTTGATGTGCTTGGAAGATGGCCTGCCCTAGGATATCGGACGCTCTAAGCAACAAAAAAAACAAAAAAAGCTAATACGGAGTATAACATAACGATTCTTCTTGCATTTGATATAGATGTAGATACATATTACAGTATTAGTATCATTATTGTTATTAATTACAATTCCACTGAATTTTATAAATCAACGGTTTCGGTTTTTGGTCTTTACAATTTCACTTATAAGTTATTATAACTTAGTTTGAATTTAATAATAGAGACCAAACAAAAACTTGTTAAAAATAAATAAACCAGTTTAGACCTACATCAAACCCTTATAAAATTGTAGGGGCTAAAACTTGTGATTTGAAATTATAAGGATCGATACCAAAATTCGATTAAATTATAAAAACTAATAATGGTATTAACTCCTATGTTATAATACGTATTGTTTTCACTCAATAAATTTTTTTTTGATAACATGTACTTTTTACAAAATCTGAAATGCTTGCAAACATACAAATAATCCTTCGCAATCTGGGAAACAAAGAATTAATGCATACATACTTTCAAGTTTCAGCTTTAAAATATAATTCTGGCTGTAATAAAAAAAATTTAATTATTGCGATTTTTTTTTAATATATGTTATCAAATTTTAAAATGTCATGCAAAATACTCCTATGAATTTTGATGTATAACGTAATTAGGAAGTTGATATTGATTTTAAATATACGACTGATTTAACATATTTATCAATTTTTTTAAAATTAACCTATGGATTTCCCCCAATAATAATCAAATAGGAGTGTGGGAGGGAATTAAGAGAAATTATTAGAGTATTTTTTTAGGGAAAATCTCATATAAAACTGCTTGAAATAAGGAAGTTCTGAATTAAGTTGGTAAATTCAATAAATCCCTAATTAAGTTATTGACCCAATTTATAATTTTAACATCTAGATTAAATGATGTTACTGTTCACGCATAGTCTCCTCTCTTATTTTAAAAGGGTTTCAATGCTTTAACTTATTTTTACAATAAGTGCAAATATATACAAATAGTAATATACAATAAAATAAAATATGATTAACTTAGATAAAAGAAATTTATGCTTTGTGGAAAAATGATCAGGAATAATTCAAAAAAAATATCAACCCCAATATTAATTAAATGATTTCTAGTCGAACATTGAGAATAAAAAAAATATTTTTTACTATGAAAAATAGGGAAAATTACGTGCAGGTTCGAAGGATCAGAAATAATTACAAAAAAGTCCCTAGAAATAATCAAATTACACAAAAGTTCCAAGGGACTTTTTTGATATTATTTGTATGGAAACAAAATCCAGGTTTTTAAATTTTGTTGTAAATATGACACTTCCGGTTATAAATATGGTTTTTTCTGTTATAAATTGCCAGATTTTAAATTTTGTTGTAAATACAACATTTCCTGTTGTAAATCTAATCTTTTTCTGTTGTAATTTACCTTTTTATGTTTAAAATCCAGGTGTTTAAATGTTGTTGTAAATATGACACTTTCTGTTGTAAATATTACTTTTTCTGTTGTAAATACAACACTTCTTGTTGTAAATCTAGCATTTTTCTATTGTAAATCATCTATTTACGTTCAAAATCCAGGTTTTTAAATCTTGTTGTAAATATGATACTTTCGGTTGTAAATATGACTTTTTCCGTTGTAAATGATAAGGTGTTTAAATGTTGTTGTAAATATGGCACTTTCTGTTGTAAATATGACATTTTCTGTTGTTAATACAAATAATATAAAAAAAGTCCATTGGGACTTCTGTGTAATTTGGTGATTTTAAGGGATTTTTTTGTAATTATTTATTGTTCTTGGGACCTACACATATTTTTCCCTAAAAAATAACTCGTTTGATATAGTAAAATGCATATCATAGATTTTCATTAATAATTTTATAAAAGAAAAGATATTTATTAACATAAAAAAAACAACATATATATTACATAAGTAAAATTGCGTGATTAATGAAGATTGAATTTTTCTTATTGACAAAAAAACTAATTTGAGTTCTTTCAAAAATAAAATTGAATTCAAAATATTTAATAAAAACATTTAATTGATAACGGTGTTATGTGTTTTTTTTTACTCAAAACATTCTTAATCATTCTTCCTGAACACAAAAACTCTTTTGATTTAAATGAATCGTATTTTATTTTATTATATATTAATGTTAATATATATGCACATTTATTAAAAAGATAAGTTAAAGAGAAATTAAATTCTTTCAGGAGGAAAGATGATAGAAAAGATTAGGAGGGTGTAATAAAGTCCATTTACCTATATTTTAAAATCTCAAATTGAGTCTATAACTTAATTAGGGATTTGTTGGGTTTAACAACTTGATTTATAATTTTTTTATTTTAAGCAGCTTTATATGAGATTTTTCTATATGTTAAAAAAAATGTCATATTAATAGTTTACACAACTTTAATCAAATTAATTAACTAGATCCTACACTAGGAATCTGTGGAGTATTACAAAATTACCGAGAGATATAAGGCCTGCTTTTGGTATTTTAGCCATAAATAAATAACAGCAAATGGTGATCTACCCCTTCATGATTCGCCGTTAATCTTCTCCTACCAGGTCCCATCGGCCATCGGGCGAATTTCCGCGCTGCATCAGAACGGTCACTCCTGTGCTGCCTCTACGTGACTATGTACATATTTGTATGCTAAGAATTGAGTAATATGCAAAATAGAAAGAGCTGATGCTAGAGATCTGTAGTTGAGATGGTGAACAGAGGCCCCCACAACTCTAGCAACCATTTGGGGGCTAGACTTCGGCCAAGAACATTACCTATCGGCATTTTCGTGATATACACCGTTTTATTCATTCTTATCTCCTTCTCTGTATTCCTGTATTGCCTCAAGAATATCAGCGGAGATGAACCACAGCCTTTGGTTTCTGTAGAATCTCGATCTGGGCAAGTATGACATTCACACCTTTCTTTCTTTATTTATCGGGTGTGATTTGAAAATTGTCTTTTCTGTCTTTTGCAATGTTTGGAAGGGATTTCTTTGTTCTGTAATTTGGAAGAAACTTAACTATTGGCTTTGTTTTAGGTGAAGTTAGTGAATGTTTGGAAGGAATTTCTTCGTTGCTGTATTGATCTGTTCCTTTGTTTCCCCAAATATCATCCGCTATTTTCTGTGGATTTTGGTTATCCTGTTTATAATATGCGGTGGTGTTCGAATTTCATTGGAAACTCAAGCGGGATTTAATAAATTGGCGATGTGCAGTCTTTCGCTAAGGCACATTATGTACAGGAAAAGGATTTTGCTTAAGCGAGCCTAAGTTCTTGGTTTTTGATTATCAACCAGTAGTTGACTTATTTGGTGACTGTTTCAAATCATGGCGTGTGTGATGAAAAATTCTGTTCCATGAGGACATTGCTGATGTACAAATGTGAGCTTAGGTCTTAGGGACAACTCCCACACTTAAAAAGTTTATGAAGTTAGAGGAACACTTTTTTATCTTATAATCTGATTAAAGTATAGTTGCTTGGAACTACTGAGTCACTTGAAAAAGATTTTTTGGGATAAAATGTTTACTCAGCAATTTTAGATTTATGTATTCACGAGTAAGGATTTTCTATATTTTGAGGTTGTTATAAAATATTGGAAGATTTTTTATTCAACCGACAGTTCACTTCCGTTGTTATTGTCAACTCTTGGTAAGTATTGCGCTCATGTCATTTTTGTTATAAATATAGGTACCAACGCTACAGGTGCGTGATGATCAACTATGGGATCCTCCTTTTAGTCCCGGTCTACATCCGTGTGCCAAGCCAACAGCTAAATATAAAGGTTTTAGATGCTATAACATCTATGTAATAGCTTCTGCATTATTTTTTCTTGTTTCTCTGGCGTGCCCTCCTGATGGAGTTTTCTCTTTCTTGTTAACCTGAGTATGCCTATGCTATTATAGTTTAGTGCATGTTAACTTTCTTCCTCCCACTTAAATCTGCTTCATTGTGTCAGGTGCCCAAGGTTTTGGTCGTTATCTATCTGTCAAAAGTAACGGTGGACTGAATCAAATGCGAACTGGTGTAAGTTGCCTTCTCTCCTGCAATGTCTTCTAGCTAAATTAATATTCTTATGACCTGTATTTTGTGGGGGATGGATAATTTAAGTGATGATTTGGACATAAATATTGTGCAAGAGTTACTATACAAACTTTTTGGTGCCCAAGTTGTATTAGGGGTACTTCTTTTGTTGCCAATAATGCAATTTCTCCGATGGGTTTTTACTGACATTTTGTATGTGATGGATACTTTAAGTGATGTCTTTCTTTGGGCTAAAAAGCACCTAAGTCTAAAGCTGAAATACTGTTCTGCATCATATTTTTTATTACTTAAGCACCAAATCTTTTTCCTGTAGATAGCAGACATGGTGGCTGTGGCACATGTGATGAATGCAACTCTAGTAATCCCACAACTGGATAAACGGTCATTCTGGAAAGATTCTAGGTACATCTGGGTATACATCTATTAAATTTCAATGACATGTGATGTGAACTCCTTAGAAGCCCATTGTCTCCTTTCCTAGTAGATTCTTTTTTATTTGAGTTTGTGCACAGTGTATTTTCAGATATATTTGATGAGCTTCACTTCATAGAATCCCTAAAAGGAGATGTCAGAATTGTCAAGGAACTTCCCAAGAATTTGGAAACTGTCCCCCGGGCCAGGAAACACTTCACATTGTGGTCTGGTGTGGCTTACTATGAAGAGATGAAAAGGTTATGGAATGACTATCAGGTACTGAAACTTTCATGGATAAAGTAGATGGAAACTTGGAAAATACTTATTTATTATTAATCTAGGGAATCAGTTATGCCTCTTTGCTATAGAATGGAAAGTGGAAAATCACAAAATAAACCAATCTCTTTGAGCTAAGGTTGAAGACACCATGAAGCAACATGAATATGCTGAAAATAACACAAGGAGCAAATAAATAAAAGACTTCTGAACCTGACTTTCAAGAGGCCAGGTCCTCACGAAAACTAGCAGTTTCCATACCCACATTACTGACCCAGACCCTAAAAGATACTCCCTGCCCCAATCACTTTTTCTCTTCAGAAAAGGACAATGAAGTGCCCTCAGCTTGCCCTCCCATGTTGTCCTGGCCTCCTGGGTCTGGAGGCTCTAATGGGCTTCTTCCCAGTATATTGTATATACCCTATTGGATAATATGGTATCATATATTTCATGTGTTCTATCAAACAAAAAGAGCCCATATTAGATAATGAGGATTATTAGGTTTGTTGTATACATGCAGTGTCGGTACAATTACTTATATCTACACATGCAAAAACTTAATGTAAGATATTTACCGTTATATTCATGTTCAGTGGGTGATTGAATGTTTCATTTCATGTCATTGTACCCGGATCCTTATAATTTATTTCATGCCAATGGAGAATGGACCCCATTTCATGGTCTAGCAGTCTGGATAAGGCATTGAATCAATACTGCAGGTGATACATGTTGCAAAATCAGATTCTCGACTTGCAAACAATGATCTTCCTCTTGACGTCCAGAGGTTGAGATGCCGCGCACTTTATCAGGCACTTCGATTTTCTCCTCCAATTGAGACTTTAGGAAAGGTTTGATTTTCTATTTTTTTTGTCCTTTTTTGGGGTGCAGTTTCTGGCATCTTAAACATATAATCTGAACATCGCCATGGGATTTAGTGACTTATTTGAAGTTGTTTTGGTATTGTTTATTGAATGTTATAATATATATATTCAATAATTCAACCATTTGAGATGATAAACAGTTGTTAGATTGAAGCCTTGAGTTTAAAACTTCCATAATTTTCCATTGCATCATACTAGAAAATGAGGCATGCGACCCCAGGGTTACCATACCGTTCACTGTTAATGCATTTAAGAGGTCTACATGGGGCTTCCTGGTAAATTAGGTTCTGAGCATGCATGACGGTTAAAAAACAGAGGTTGGTGGAGCGGCTGCGATCACGTGGAGGAAGATATATTGCTCTCCATCTGAGATATGAGAAAGATATGTTGTCTTTTACTGGTTGCACTTATGGTCTGACAGATGCAGAATCTGAAGAGCTAAGAATAATGAGGTGAGAATAGAAATATATACCTGCTGTGTACAAGACATGTATAATTCCGAAAGTCACACTTTTAACCAGTGAACGCATCTTTATTTTTATATTCATTTCAATTTTTTATAGGGAGAGCACAAATCATTGGAAGGTGAAAAATATAAATGCAACAGAACAGCGAACTGGAGGATTTTGTCCCCTGACTCCAAGGGAGGTCGGGATTTTTCTTCTAGCTCTTGGTTTTCCAACATCAACGCAGATATACATTGCAGCTGGGGAGATATATGGTGGTAATACTCATCTTTCAGAGCTCTCAGCCCGCTTCCCTGATCTGATTTTTAAGGTCCGTGAATAGTCTTGTATGAATGAATAGTTAAATGGCCAACAATCTGCTGGTGAGGTATATTGGTGACCTAACTAATAGATTGGACAATGATCGTAGGAATCTCTTGCAACCCCTGAGGAATTGAAAGCATTTAGCAGTCATGCATCTCAGACTGCAGCATTGGATTACATAATCTCTGTGGAGAGTGATGTGTTTGTTCCGTCACATTCAGGAAATATGGCAAGAGCTGTTGAGGGACACCGTAGGTTCTTAGGTCACCGCAAGACAATCAACCCAGACAGGTATTGTTTCAAGAAATTATTATTGTAAATAAATTGATAATCAGTTTTCTTGACACTGTTGGTAAATTAATACTACCTCTGGTCTTAATTATAGGAACACTTTTGTAGTGTAATTTATACTACAAAAGTGTTTATATAATTAGGACCGGAGGGAGTACATTCAACCACCTCTAGGCCTTTCTAGTCTTGTTTTTGCTTACCATCTCGTCCTCAATATAAGATCCACTTTGTTTGTACAAATTATACTACAAAGTGAAGCTTATATGGAGGACTGGAGGTAGTGCTTTCTTTTAATCGTCATCATTCTCTTCCCATGCCTGTTAATTCACGCTGTGCTGTTCTATTTCCTATTACTTGCTCAACCATTTCTGCTTTATTTGGCTTCTACTGATACAATCAGTTATGTACTGCCTGCCAGCAAGGCTGCAATGTAAAAAGACCAATCTTGAAAAGTTTACACACCTATTATTACATTTAGGATTTTACTGATTTTTGTTAGTAAATATTTCTGGAGTTCCTGACGAGCCCAACGATTCAAGAGAAAATGCTTATATAATTTAGGGGCTTGATTCTTCTTTGTCAATTTTTCATGCTTTTGTCCACTTAATTTTCAGGAAAGGGCTTGTTGAAATTTTTGATAAGATGGAAACTGGAGAGCTAGAGGAAGGACCGTCACTTTCCAATCTGGTGCAGCGGATGCACAAGAGCAGGTAACGCCAAAAAGAGGGGGGAAACCATGAAGATAAGCAATTTTAAATAGGGAAACTTATGACATGGTCTTCCTCTGTGTTGGTTAAAGTTTTTCCTATAAACCTGCATGTCTTTTCGCCCCTCTTCCTCAATCTGACTTCATTTTGTAAGTTACTGAGATTGAAAGATCTTTCTGATGGCTTATTTTTAATCATGTCTTTAGGGAAGGAGCTCCAAGGAAAAGACATGGTTCCCAGCCTGGAGTTAAAGGACGAGCACGTTTTAGGACTGAAGAGTCCTTTTATGAAAATCCATACCCAGAATGTATATGTGGTTCTAGAAGGAAACGAGTAATAACATGAAGACATATCAGTGTGCCGTTTCACTAAGGAAATTTTGAAGGGTGTTTAATTGTAACCAGAAATTCCTGACTCGCTCGGTTCAACGTCTGAGCTGATAGTTATTTGATTCCGGGGGCCTTCAAGCCCTTAATCATAAATACCCGATTCAGCTGTTTTCTCTAGTTTTTTTCTTTTTAAATGTAGTTCATGATTCGAAGTTAAAGATATTTATATTTTATTAAAATTTTCATGATTTGAATTTATTCTGAAAATTTTATAATTAAAAATTTAATTTGGGACGTTAAGATTTACTCCTACTATCTTAAAATTATTCAAAACAATTTTAAAATTTGGTAGTTTCAAATAATTTTGTAACTAATATATTATACCACCAATATATAGGATTAGAGGGAGTATAACTTTTTTCATCTGATTAAGACAGTGGTGAATGTCATAAAAATTGCACAAATCAACGAAAAATGTTTGCTGTATTGGCAATAAAATAAAATAAAATCTGAAATAAAGTGCAAGAGCTGGGAACTCCGGGAGGTTTGTTATTACTCCATTTGTTCTTAATTATAAGACCGAGTTAAATTTTTTAGAGAGAATAAGGAAACTAATTAAGTTACTTAATCATATCATATATTATGTATCCTTAGATTATATATTAATTTATTAGTCAAACAAATTAGTATTAGTTTGAAGAAAAAATAAAAATAAAAATACTCTAAAGTAATTTAATTAGTTTTTTTAAATCTCTAAAAAAAATTAACTTATAATTATGAAGAGGCTATTATTAATTGGGTTAAGGTGCGGATTTGCTAACGAACTATTACTTGAAGAGCATTTGGCACAAATAACAATTGAAGGTATCAAAATTACCAATCAACAATTAAAAAGTGAAAAAAAAAAAAAACACAATAAGGTGTAAATTGGCCAACGAACTATTACCCTGTAACTGTTTTGTTGTCTCTGTCTTCTATTGATTGTCACAGTATCAGCAACGTAGCGTCTCCAAAGCTTCCATTGTTGTTGGGTGTTCCACCCACCGACATATGAACTAAAAATTAACTGGGATAAGGTGAAATTACTTCATTTTTACCCCGGAGTAAAATTACTCTTCAAAAACGTAGGGCCAAAATTGCCCAGTAACCCTATTTTATTGCAGAATTCATATTGCCCCCGTTCCTTCCTTCCCTGTCGTGTCAACAAGTGAACAAACACGAGCATTTTAGACGCTTATCGAACTCTTGGTTTGATGGTGAAAGTATTCTACCTTCGCCGCTTGAATCGCGAGTTCGGACAAGGCAACTTCACATGCAACAACTACACGAGCATTTGAAACTTTTCGAAATGGTATGTCTCACACAAGTTCCTTCTACTTGTCTTACCTGCTTCGAAGCTGCCTCCCTCACTCTGCTGTCTCGCAAGCTAAACAATGCCATGCCCAGATCCTGCTCCAAGGCTTACTTCCCAACGCCACTCTTCAAACGGATCTCTTGTTAGTATACTCTAGATGCGGGCTTCTCCGCCATGCACGCCAAGTGTTCGATGGAATGCTCCACAAAAATATGCATTCTTGGAACATCATGATCGCTTCGCATGTCGAGAATTCTCTGTATTCTGATGCTATAGCTGTTTTCTGTAAATTTCAGCGTATGGGTCTTCGGCCTGATCATTATACTTTACCTCCGCTGTTTAAGGCTTCTATTGGAGTGGGCGATACTTCTCTTGGTAAGACATTTCATGCTTTGGTTATAAAGCTTGGATATGAGGAATATGTCATTGTTGGAAGTTGTCTGCTGGAATCTTATGCCGAATCCGGTGCTATGAGTGAAGCAAGGTGTGTGTTTTCTGATATGTCGTTTAAGGACTCTGCAGCGTGGAATTTGATGATTTCAAGATTTGCAAGGACTGGCTTGTACATGGATGCTTTGAATTGTTTGAGGGGAATGATTTTGAATGAAGTTAAGATTGATTCCATGACATTTCCCAGCGTTTTAAATGCCTGCGGAAGGGAAGGGGACTTGATGAAAGGGAAAGAAGTACATGGTCAAATCGTTAAAGGTTTCATGTTTAGTGCAGATGCTGCCATTGGGAATGCATTAATTGATATGTATGGCAAGTGTGGATGCCTGAATTATGCGGAAAAGGTTTTCAAGACCATGACTGATGTAAATTTGGTCACTTGGACTACCATGATATCTTGTCATGGGATGCATGGAAAGGGAGAGGAATCTCTACATCTGTTCAAGAAAATGATAGATATAGGGTTCACCCCAAATCCTGTTACACTTACAGCAATATTAGCTAGTTGTAGCCATTCAGGTTTGGTCGATCAAGGCATGCAAATTTTCAACTCAATCCATTCAGAATACGGATTTGAGCCAAGTGTAGAGCACTATGCTTGCATAGTGGATCTTTTGGGACGCTGTGGATATCTGGTGGAAGCACTTCAGATATTGGAAAGTATGAAATCATCAGCCACAACAAGTATTTGGGGTGCCTTGCTTGCTGGTTGCATGATGCACAAGAATGTTAAAATTGGAGAAATTGCAGCTCATCACCTTTTTCAAATAGAACCAAATAATGCTAGCAACTATATAGCATTGTGTAGTATATATGAGACTCACGGTATGCTTGAAGGCGTTTCAAGTGTTAGAACGAAGTTGAGGGACTTGGATTTAGCTAAAACTCCTGGTTATAGCGGGATAAACATTGCTGGTAGATTTCATAAATTCTGCCAAGGGGACCTTTCCCTTCCACCAGGGGCGGATGAATGTTGGTTTTTATGTGGGTAAGTGAACCCATAAAAAATTTAAAAAATATATATTTTGTGAAGGAATTTTATTACAATAGATCTGACTGGATTAATTGGTTAAAGCTTTGGCTATCTATGCTAAAGGTCCTAAGTTAAAGCCTAGAGAAATCTCAAATAGCTTATGAAAAAACAAAATATGAATTAGTAGACTGGAGACTTTTGAACTTAGAAAATGTTCTGCAAGTAGACTTTGTTCTTATATACTGAATAATTCTGATACAGAATGCATATGGTTAGATTTGGGTCTTTTAATTCATCTTTGTTGTTGATGTTGACCAAAGATTCAAAGAGGGTGATTTTCCCCCTAGAAATCAGTGGTTCCTGTGAAAAGCTATGGCTTAATTGTGTAGTTAAAATTGCAATTAGGAAATGAGAAGCATGATTAATTCCTCCTATAATCCTCTACTTGTGATGTTGGATATTGCAATAGGCCTTCTAAGTTTTTTAGTTGAATATTATTTGACTTAGTACTAGAGTTTTTATGACCAAGTGGTCCAGAGTTTTTATATACTGAACATTAATGGGTTAGTTTATCTTGATAAATATCTATGGGATAAAGAGAATAATCCTTACAGTCACAGAGTCAGCAACTCAAATTCCTGTTAGCTATTTGAGACGTTCTTTAATCTTGTTAGACTTTTTTCCTTCTAGAAAATGTCAACGATACAATCTTAAAGCATTTAAAATTTTCCTTAAAAAAAAAAAATTCGGGGGCCCTACCCCGAACCCCCGCCCAAACCCCTATACTAATTGTGCACCCATAAACTCTAAATTTTGGCTCCGCCACTGCCTTCCACTGGAACACATTATTCACGAAAATATCTTTTCAAATTAGTAAGCCTGAAATGACTGATGATTGTGAGCAGTGCAATTGACGCTTGGCTCTGTTCATAGCCAAATATTCTTCATCTGTTCATCTGGTTGGGTTTTCACTCTGTTTTGAGAAGAATAGAGATCATCAAAGGAAACAAAGGCAACCAAAAGGTTATAGCAGTTGATTAGTGACCTGAGAGGGGTGATGGTGGTAGTGGTTATAAACTAGCCCTGAACAGCCTTGTCTAGATGAAGTTACTCTCACATGTTTTGCAGGAGTGAGGAGTCCAACATGACACCAACTCCAACTTTGTCACCACTTTTAATGTTTTCACATTATTCCCAATTTGTATCATAACTCCAGCAATTTCATGTCTGTAAAACACAAATTATGGAAATTCAGTGCAGGGCAAAAATCCACGGTGTCCTGATAATTAAAGTTTCATCTTCATTAGCAAAGCTCAGTCCAGCACTGACAACAGTCCTCACACAAAAATACATAAAATTCATTTATGCTGGTTGTATTGATGTTTCTTGGGTAATCGGATT
The DNA here is from genome assembly GCA_025563575.1 of Acacia pycnantha. Taxonomy (NCBI): domain Eukaryota; kingdom Viridiplantae; phylum Streptophyta; class Magnoliopsida; order Fabales; family Fabaceae; genus Acacia; species Acacia pycnantha. Next base: position 3,072,564 of record JAMWYP010000037.1, on the reverse strand, counting down.
GTTTGTTCCTTTTTTCGGTCAATAATTGGACAGTTTAAAGAGGAAGAGTCGAGGGAAAAAAAATGCGGTCACTAAAATATTTATTAATTATTGATAAGGGATTTTTATTTGAACTTCAAGAGATTAATATGCTAAATGTCGGTCTTCCAAATATGGGTTCCGTGATAGACCTGGTATGCATGTTTTAACTATGTAACTTAGTCTTCTGTTATCTTTAATTAAAGAAATTCAAATAGTTAACACTTAACAGCTCTAATAATGACACCTTTTGCATTAGAAATAGTAACCCCTTTGTTCAATTATAGAATCGCAAAACTTAGAAAGTACTAGTATATTTTCAATATATTGACACCGAATACCAATAGCCTCAGCCATATTAGAATTGCACGCCTGGGTGAGAAGTCCGACACACACACATGTATATATTCAGGGAACTAGTTTTAATACTCATCATTGCAATAATGTAAGTTCAATTATTTTTGAAAGAAGTAAAACTAAGAAAAGCACTCTGAACAATCCAAATTATTGAAGGTGGAATATCACCTAGTGGGAGGGTGGATAGATGATTTTAAAAAATCTTCTTCTAATCACTTAAGAACACAAACAGAGACAGAGAAGAGAAATGAATAAAGTGATGAACACTGAAGTATAAGAATAATATCCGGAGATATTAAGCTAAGTTAATGAAACAATAAATTGTAGTTGAGTCAAATTGATAGCACAGCGTTTCGGTAGTTGACAAATTCAATGCTTCTGATATTTATAGTTGATGACATTTATGACCGTTATAAAAGCTTGAAAACTTTTCTGTTGAGACTCTTCAAATGTTCGTTAGAGTGATGATGCATTGAGTCATTAATGCTATGGAATAATCACCGTCTTCAACATTCTTTAATTCCTTTATTCTTGCGTTTTTTGACCGTTGAGGCACAACAATAGAAATGAAGTTTATCTTGCCAGAAACGTCTTTCAAATGCTCAGAGGATGGTTGTTGGATTAGCGTCTCGAATAGGCAAGTGCATTTAATGCTCAGACACGTAAGATTGTTTTATCCAATGACAATATTAATCCATATTCTAATAATCTGAAACTCATTAATAAACTAGTTAAATATAGTTAGGAATAATAATGATAGATGATTATGAAGTATCTAAAAGCAATCTTAGTGAATTGAAAGATTTGGACACGATGATTTTTCAAACAGAGGATAATTGGCTCAAGTTAAAACATATTTGAATATAACGGCCGAAATTCTGGCTCGAGTCAAATGAAATATAACTTTGGAAAACATTTTAAGTTCACAGACAATTGGCTCAAGGCACATAATGCTGGCTCGAGTTTAGCTCCAAACTCGAGTCTAATAAATGTGGCTCGAGTCAAAATGACATTTCAAAATAATAAAGCAAAACTTGGCTCGAGTTTAACAACTCAGGCTCGAGCCAATTTGACAGCAAAAATGACAGATTGACAAAAACCAATTTTGAGCGAGATAAAACCTTTTTAGTTTGGATCATATATCTTAGTCTGTTTACAAGAATTAGTTATCATCAAAGCATACTTACAGAACTAACAATTACATCTTAAATATCTGCAAGAGAGAAATACTTAGGTACTCTCAAAGCTGCCGCACATCTATGCTATAACTAATGAGAATACTCTAATCCAAATAATTTCAAATTTACGTGTCAACCGACTGTTTCTTATTATTTTGTTGTTTGGGAAAATTGATCTTTTGGTCTTTCAACGATTTAACTCTTAGTGAACATCATTGTTGAGCTAAGCACTGAAATAGAGGAATTCATTTCTATATTGTAGCGAAGGTTAGACTTGACTAATTCAAAGTAACAAGTTTCATGCGATGAGCAGTATCTTCTTTAGCTCAAAGGCATCTAATTGTTCTCTCCCAAAAAAAAAACAAAAAAACAAAAAAGTCCATATGTCAAACAGAAGGGTCAGGACAGCACGAGAAAAGCAATTGCGATTGATTATTTCGTATTGACATTTTCCTTCTCTTTTCTGTGTACTGTCTAGAGTCAAGAACAAATCCATGGGTCATGACATGCAGACAAGAATTTACATTCCAGTCTTAGATTCCGTTATGTGTTATAAAGAATTGAACAAAGAATCAAAAGAATAATTTCCCGTTACGTTTGAGAATCTGATAGGCTTAGGTATTTCAGAATAGCCCTGCAGAAGACAGGTCAACAATCACAAAATCATAGATGACTCCTGTAAAATGGTGGTAGCTTAGGTTGAGATCAGGTTCAAATTGGGTTTGTTCCATGTATGCTTCTAAATACAATGTTGACAAAGCTTGTCTCGCTAATCTGCATTCAAGGATTAAAATTGTGAAAATGAAAGTCTACTCTAAAAATGGTAAGAGCATTATAAAATAAGACAGCTGTTTATTGTAGGTCAAAATGACACAAATAGAATCGGGGGTGATTATATGCGTCAAGATATTACTGGGACCGAGTACGTGATTTAGCAGCTACCTTAGCTAAATACTATCTCTTTCTCTTGGTCCTTTTTAGGAACATAAACAAACATGTTTTTGCTAATAAGGAATTGTTCTTGACTCTTGGTCCTCTTTCTCTTCTCCCTTTATTTATTCCACAACCACAATCATGCCATATACTCCCACAGAGAGAGAGAGAGAGAGAGAGAGAGGGACTAGAAAGAAACTGAATTTGATTTAACTCACCGTGTCTAGTTCAGTTTGCTGAATAACTTATTATGAGCAAATAGTTGGGAGAGGAGAATTTCATTCCACATATCAGGCACTCCAGGTAGGCACCAGTGGCTACAATCAGCGAACAATGGGTGGTCACTCCAGTTACCAACATGTGCATCACTCCGGAAAGCCGACATAAACGTAACATGAAGAACATTTATGGGAACTGTGACATTCTTTACCACTTCCATAACTATGTCTGAAAACAAGTTCTGGTCCCTCCCATCAGTTTCAAAAGTGGGATATTGGGTCACATTGCAAGTCCTACGGGCTTCATCACTGATTCAGACAAGAAAACTAGATCAGTGAAGTTGAAGAGAGCAGGTTTTAACCATCAAAGATTGAATCCTGTGAGACAAATCATCATGACGTGCATGAATAGAAAGTTTGATCAATCTGAGCAACAATACCGCATATAATGGCAGTGGAAAAGTGTGAGGTTAAAACAGAGCATCATGTTTATAATAATGTCAGGATACCTCCAGTGAGATGGCTCAAAAGTCCTGAAGAAGACACGTGTTCTGCTTATGTTGATATTTTTATGGACCCATGATGACCAAGTGTCAAGTGCTAGTCTGAAGGCAGCAGGAATTGACATTCCAAGTTTCAGAGAGCTTCCAACCTGGAAATAACAACCCCTGTTGAATATAGATGAAAACCATTTTACTTACCTATACACAAAACAAATTCAGAAACCACACTGATTCCAGCAACTAAAACTTACAAGTCATGCATCTTATACAGAAATTGACAATTCCACTAAATAAATGTCCACCTTCCTATTGCAGTAGTATCTGTAAGTATTTTTTCCCCTTAGTTTGCAACAAGGCTGACTATTAAATATATCCAGGATGAAAATTATGTCCCACTCCTTCATTTTCCAGTAAGAACTTTTATAATTCTTCATACCATTTTAGGGCAGCAAAATCATGCATATGAATGAAGAAGCTAAAAGGTAAAAAGATTACTATTACGAGCCATTAAGTAATTTGATAAGAAACTTCCTCTATTGGTGAACAGATAGTATAACTACTGCTAGAAGCATGGCAATATATAACACGTAGAATCAATTGTAGCATATATGTCCTTGACAACACAAATGAGTGGTAATCAATCATCACTATGAACATCAATGATGAATGACTATATACAAAATCCATCAGAAGTCAGAACTCATGAATAAGGAACAATTAGGTTCATTCCAACTTACGTCTCAAAAAGCTTAGATGGAACCCACCAATGGCCGGTGTTGAAGATCAGAACATCAGAATCTATCCATTGATCACTAATATCATCTATCATGTCCAATTTCAGTGTTGATTTGATCATCCCCGGTGCATATTCAGGCCCAGGACCTTGTTGCACCAGGAAAACAGAGCGAAAGAATTCAACTGTGAAATTGAAGGAACTGAACCGAACTCCTAAAAATCTGATACGCTTTGTTATATTATTTTGATTGACTTCATAAACGCTCTTTTTATCGTCCACCCCAGCCATCAACATGCAAATCAGTGATTCCCACTGTGTTCTACTCATTGAATCGCCGACAAAAACAATTCGTTTACTTCGAAGCTTCTCCAAGATACTACGGACGTCAAACAATGGAACATCACAATTCTTTGGTTTCCACCTCCAATGAAGATAATCATCGTCTCTCCGTCCATTAGCTAAACAATTGAATCCTTGTTCTACGAAAGGACATTCTGAGGAATTGTACAAAGGGTAAGCTGGAACAAGGAACCGGACCCAGTTTCCGATCAAGACGTCACAATTTCCTTGTGATCCTTCATGATTAAAGAGCCCCTGCCTTTGAAAAAATGTTTGGCTAAGGCTAGGAAGGACGTGAATGTATCCACCGCCAATGGCTCCAAAGAATGAAAAAACAAACCCAACAATAACAATCACTTGAAACCGCCGCGAGACCCATCTGAATCGATTTACGACTCTGGGGCTATTAATCATAGCCCTACGACTGGGCGATGCGGTCTTATTGAATGAAATACTCCTTTCTAAAGCACTCATTGTCTCAATTTTCAATCGTTCGTAATTTTCCAGTGCAGATACACTGAAGAAGTCTGAAGCACCCACACAATCAACCCAGAAAAAAGAAGCATCATCGCAAGCACACGTTTAATTAGTCCAAATCAGGTTTGAGAAATCATCACGTAATATATAATGCCATGCAAATCCAAAGCAAGAGCTAAGAAGCTCAAGCTCTGGACTGATGGGATTGTCGAAGATCCAAATGGAAAATATTTGATCCTAGAGATCCCAGATGCACGAAATAATTAATGAACTCTAAAAATAGCAGGCACCGCATAAATCAGAGAGAGAGAGAGTGGGACTTGGGCGAGCCAGATATGGTGAACATGCACAGTCAATCACTCAATCTTCTATAGAGATCTCAGAGAAGAAAAGAGCTCGAGGAGATTCGCATAGTGAGGATCAATTTGGGAGGGAGCGAACTCGGGAAATCGGTGGCGGTTTGCACGTTGAAGGAGAAACTAGAAAGTAGTGCAACGGAAGAACGAAAATTTCAAATTTTTTGGAGTTATGATATATGTGGCTCAGATACATGGGGCCATGACCCTGGCCCAGTGAAAAACAAGGCCGCATTTCTTTTTCGAGAGTATAGTTTGTACCCACTGTATAGTTTTTTTTAAGTTAAATAGCAAATCCATCAAAAAAGTATACGTTTAGGAGTAATGTTGTCCTGAAAGTTTTTTTACTCTCAATGTCATTCCTGAGGAACTAAAATGTAATAATGTTGTTCTCCTCATTAATAGCATTAATTTTCACAGTTAAAAAGACACGTCACACTCTCACATGACACTCAAACACCACCTCATCGCCACCTACTTCTTCTACCCTCTTCCCTCCTATCCACCTCATCATCGCCCCTTCTTTCCTCCCTCAGCTCCCTCCTACTGTGTTCATCATCACCCAGCCGAATCTATAATCAAACCATAAGCCATTAGACTTCAATGTCTTCCCATCACATCTAGAAAAGCCATAATCAAGAAATCCAGAGTTCAACAAAAAATGAACTAAATCCAAAATCAAGAAATCTAGACTTCAATGTCTTCTTTGTGTTCATCACATCAATGTCTTCCCAGAGTTCAACAAATCCATAATCAAGAAACTAAATTCAAACTTAAAAGCTAATAAACCCATAAAAGTCATTAGACTTCATGCCTAATCCAAACGATGATCAAATTTGACACTTCAAGAAGATAACCCAAAAAAAAAAAAACCCAGAAAAATGAACAAAGAAAAACGTTACTACGTTCTTGTGCATATCATAGGCATGGTTTCATTGTTGACTAGTAAGCATGAAGAAGTTTGATGGAAGATGAGCCAAGACCGAGAGTCCAGTAGGGAGAGGCAAAGACGGTGAGATCTGAGCTGAGATGGCGAGATCTAAGGAAGATGAGAGCCTTGCTACTTGAGACAGGGAGACCGAAGACTTGATGCGTCATCAATTGAAGCTAGCGATGGACTTTGAAGTTCAAGATTTTCATGTGAACATGGGGTTAGCAAGTGTCGATGACGCCGTCACTAGCGTTCATGGTAAGGGAGGAGGCGTTGATTGTGAGAGGGAAGGAAGGAGGTGTAGCAAGGTTCCAAAAGGAGGAGGTGTTTATGGAGGTGGGATAAGGGAGGAGACGTTCATGGAGTGGTAGGGCCGTAGGGCTGTCGGCTCAAATCGGTGACAGGGCTATCTTCCCAGAGTTCAACACGGGAGGAAGGCGAGGGAGGAAAGAAGGGGGCGATGATGAGGTGGATAGGAGGGGAGAGGGTAGAAGAAGTAGGTGGCGATTTGAGTGTCATATGAGAGTGTGACGTGTTTTTAATGGTGAAAATTAACACTGTTAATGGTAAGGGCAACATTATATTGCTACGTTTTGATATTTTGGGGGCGACATTGAGACTAAAAAAACTTCTGCGATATTGTTTTTGGGTGCATATACTTCTGGGATGGATTTGCTACTTAACCATAGTTTTTTTCCCCTAAACATACATAGTTACCCCTTTTATAGGTGACAATCTTATTCGAGGCACTTCAGATACTATATGTGGGAATATCTCACAACGGGATCCATTGATATATTGACAAAGTATTAAAGGCAGTTAGAAAATCACCCGTAGATATTTTATTTTTTAAAAAAAGCGACAATGTGCTTTAAAGAGCCAATTCTCATGTGCTAATTAACTAGCCGCCCGGCATGATCATGATATCGATATTTGTACATTTGGATTAGCTTTTAGAGAATAGTTTCTAGGATTTATGATGTAAATATGTGAGATAAGTTTTGTCTTAACTTGCGAAAAAGGACTTCCGAAACCATGGTTTTATGGTTTGCTAAACATGTAAGTCAGATTGTTTTAGTTTTTTAAAACTACTTTTACATCGTTTAAAGTAAGTATATGAAAAAAAATTTGTCGTACGTTGACTTGCGAAATTGGCTGCTAACACCATGGTTTCCAAAATATGCGCTATACAGGTTAAAATTATATTGAAATCTTCTGCAAAATCAATGTCTTATATATTATGCTTTGTATGATGGGCATGTTGCCCCTAATCTAAAATACGATTTTCTTATATCATGATTTTTTTTTAAAAAGTTACAAGATTTGATGGGTCTCTATTAAATGTATGAACTGACATGCTATAAATGTTAACTTTCTTATTAATAAAGTTAATAAATAAACTGGAGATTAAATAATGGTAGAAGTGAAAAAAAAAGGGTTTAAAATGTGAATTAGTTAAGCGAGTTAAAGTGATGGCCATGGGCGATAATATAATTAGGTAATTTTATTCTATAAATAAAATAGAAGGAGTATTTAGAAATAGTAGACAAACTCTTAGGGGAGAATCATTATGAGGTATTTTCAATATCTCTTCGTCTCCATGTGATTTCGTGAAGAACCAAAGTCGATAGAATTCATTTTTAAAAAAATAACAAAGTTTGATCGCTTCTCTAGAATGTGAGTTCTATAAAAAATAAGGTTTATATTATACTCTCTCCGATTCTAATTATAGGAACACTTTTGTGGTGTAATTTATACCATAAAAGTGTTCCTATAATTAGGAACGAAGGTAGTATGTATTTTTGTATATATCTGTCTGCTTATTTTATCAAAGTCATTTTAAGAGATATGACTTCAATATGAACAACAAACAACCAAGTACACATATTACTTGTTTGATATATGCAATGTGAAGGTGCTTCTTTTATTTTCTTCACCGCTAGACCTAAGAAAATGGCGGATATTTTTTCGGTTTTGAATCTTAATTAATTAAGGATGAAAACAAATCATGTTGTGAAATCAATCCTTAATTTTGGCTACCAACAGATATCATGATTGGTGAATATATATGGGGCAACATCGATATCATAACAATATTCACTCTATCATTTTCGTTTCTGCGATTAGAATTTGGAAAGTTTTTGCAGACCAGGAATCTATTTTCACACATATTAATTAATTCCTCTATCAGATTGGATCACACTCTTCTTAATCATATTAAGATGTGATCGTGCTGTGCTAGCTTGCCAGGAAAATAATACTCCATTCGATTCTTAAGATAAGACATATATATTTAGAGAGTTAATATTTTTTTTAAATATAAGACATAGTTTCATGTTTGTCAATATTTTCCTAGTTTATCCTATTGATGTTCCTTTAACAATAATTAAGGAGGAGAAAAAATTAATAAAGAAAACTAGGCTATTTTAGAAAATATATGTTATATTAACTAACTCAACTATCTTCCTTAATCTAATTAAATTATATAAATATATCGTATAATATAATTGAGGAGTGTATCGATATTGCTGCAGAAGAAATATACATATAAGGGGTCTATATATGATCGATCATACGATTCTGTTTCAATCATTATTAACTTAACGGTTTAAGAAGTTGGCCGTTTGGGGAACTATTGATCTGAACATATAATCGTGTCATCAGCAACAATTGTACACACACCACCTTACACTTGCGAAGAAACACCAAGTTCCCGAAAAATAATATGTAAAAACATATGCCTGCGCGTTCCCTAAAGATCATAGTCGATTTATTGTAGCTATATAGTTTTTGAAAACGTACTTTAGAACACACTCAAAATGCCCCATATATGTCATACCGATCATAATACTGATCATAGATACATAGAAACAGATATATCGAGCCAGAAACTATACACACACACATGCAGCAGGATCATAATATATATTATTCAAATATATCAAGTCAGAGAGTTAGCAGATGATGAATCTATATTCTATATATATTCTGCAGGAAAATATATAGTAGTAATATATAATATTCACTGATCATTAATCCATGCGCAATAGCTAGCTACTAGATATAGTTTGGAATCAGTTATCGAACACTACTGTCATACTATCCAATAAAATTATAAATGCTCCTAATTAATTAAATTGATTAAGTAGTTTATTATTTGTAATTTTAATATAGGAACTACTTTTCTTATATGAACTCACAAACAAATTAAAACTGAATCCCGATCATATAGCAATAAAGTTCACTTGCATGATATCCAACCTCAGCAATAAGAGAGAGTGTGCGTGCGCGCGTTGTGTTAATTCCCTTTATGCCACTCTGAAATTCATGTACAGGTATTATTAATTGTCATTAAAGAACTGCCATGCATTATTGGGGATATATATTTGAATACTACACACAACAGTTTTATATATATATATATATATATATAGGAGCTTTAACTTTTCCTTCAGTGTTAGCTTTTCTGCACAGTCATTTGTAACTGTAACAATAGCATGAGGGATTTCTTCAGCTTTAAGTTACTTTTGTCAAATTACAGGTCTAGTTTTCACTTTGGCCCCTTTAGGGCTTTCTTCCTCACCATTGCTACAAATTATCATAAATAACACTCAAATCAAAAGCATATATATTCTAGTTCATTTCAAAAACACAGATAATCTTAATTACATATGTAATCTTTGTTTTGAGCCCAGTACACTGGCTCACACACACACACACATATATATATCCTGCACACAAGCCAAAAAGAGCACAGAGAGAGAGAGAGAGATGATCACATATACATCAATTATATCTATTCATCAATAGCTTCTGATCACGTCACAAAGTTTATAATTTTTTCCCTGAGAGGGAGATCGGCCAAACAAACTTTCTGGCAAACTTCCAAAACACACAGAAATAATTCCAATCTTAACATATCGTGTATATATATATATATCACTTCACGTAATCGATGCAAGCCATGCCATTATGATTCTTTCTACGCTACAAGTCCCATCAAACTTGATCAATCCCCTTTTCCATATATTATTATTAATCCACCTCCTTTCAGCTAGCTAGAGTCCAATTTATTTTTTCTTCTCTTCAAACACACACGCACACACACAAATTAAATCATCATCACACATAATTAAATATGCACACAACCCTGGACACATACATATTAATTAGCCAATAATTACCTCATGATCACTCATGATTATAGCCCGAGCCGAGTCCTAGTCTGACCGGCATGCCCATACCAGCAGCAGCGGAGGAGGTGGCGGTAGGACAGTGCTGTAAAGACGACGGTGGTGCAAAAGGCCAATGATCACTATGAATATTAGTACCAACAGTGCTGATAACACCAATATTGGCAAGAGTATTGTTATTAGTGATGCATTGTTGTAGTGGTGGTGGTTGAGATCGGAGAAGCCTGATTTGTCGCTTTAAGAACTTGACATAGCGAATGGCTTCATCAAGCATGGAGGCAGTGTCCATCTTGGTGCCACCAGGGACAAGTCTTTGGAGGACTCGGATCTTCTCGCTGATCCTCTCTCGCCGGTGTCTGGCGGCGACGCTTTGTGGATCGTCGCTGATTCTGACGTTTCGTCTCTTCGGCTTTCGGATGGTGGCCGGGTCTATGTCCACCGGCTGCATAGCCGCGATCTTGTACAGCATCTCCTTCACAGCTCCCAGCTCTTCTTCTTCTCCTTCTCCTTCTTCTTCATCTTCTTCTTCCAAAACAACGTTGTTTAGAAACCCTGAAGAGGGTATTGTGGTGGAGGAAGAAGAAGAAGATGGTATGATCTGATGAGCGTAATTAGGGTAATTAGGCCAAGAGGAACACATAGGGATTTGATGATGGAGATTGTGATCCATTTCCATATTGTTCAGATTATTCCAAATGGTAGTGTTGTTAACGCTTGTGAACATTGTAGGGTTTTGGTTGATATCCATGAGATAGATGGGATATTGGCGATTGAATCTGGATTTTGTTTGTGAGAGGAAACAACACACCACTAACTGTAATTATATGTATATATATTTATGTCGAAAAAGGGTGATGAAGAAGAGGAAAAAGGGGTGGCTATGAAGACTTGAGGGTTTCTCCTTCTCAATCACATAATCTTTGGGTTTGATGGTTCAAAAGAAAAGCTATAGCTAACTAGATATCTAGCTGACCAAAAGGGCCCGGCAGAGAAAAAAGAGAGTGATACAAGAGACTGAAGAGCATTTAGATTTTGAGAAGGGGTTGATTTTTACTGAAAGGAGAGCTAGCTAGAGTAACTGCAAAAAGTATAATATAGATTCCAATTAATGAACTAAAAGAAAAAGGTGTATATATAGCAAAGGGATTATATTGAATGAATATGGGTTAGGTTTCAATATTTTTTACCTAGCTGCTGGGTCTGCAAAGAATATGTAAATGATGGATAAAGCTAGGGTTAAGGCAAAAGTAGTCTATATAGGTACGTGCTGTAAGAGAATTGCACCAATGGGGGGAGTTAGTCATTATATTGATTCATACTAATCTCTCTCTCTCTCTCTCTCTCTAACTTGTTTTTTTCTGGGCACTGAAATCATTGGGCTGCTTCTGTGTTAATGCAACTTCTCTCCCCTTTCTCGCTGTCATTCCCTGCCATTAATTCATTCCTCTTTCACTCTTTTTTTTTTTTTTGCCACTTTCGTGATTTTGTTATGTGTGATTAAAAATTAATCATTCCATAGTTATCTCTTGTATAATTATCTCCAATCCTATATCCTCAATAAGTAGCCAAGTATCCAAACATATAAGAGGTCATATAAGCCACTCCTTGATTGTTTTCACAACTTTAATTTCCTCTGTTTTCCTCTTTAAAGCTATCTAGCTGGTCAATGGCATCTTATGTGCTTGCAGAAAAGTAATATCATATTCAGCTATAGAGTAATTAATGCTTGGAGTTGGATTAATTAGTTGATATTAAAAATTGACAATTATATCCAGAAGAAAACTTTTGTTTAGGAAAAAAATGTGTTTACATTTGCACTTCAACAAAAACTTCTATCATTCAGTGTAAGATGTATAACAGTACAATATATGTGTGTGCGATGAGTGTATAATGGTAGCTATAAGTATCTTGGAGAAGCACTCAGGAGAAGCACTCAATGAGTTGTAAGACTTGTTTTGACTTTGAGGAGCTCTCAAGACCCAATTTAATTACATAGCCTTTTGCCAAAACAAAATAATATGCATTCATTATTAGTATGATCATGTTATATAGAAAGTAAAAATGCTTGTAAGTAATACACATATCATGTTTTTCCCCAAGGAACATTCCTTTCATCAATGATGTTAGTTGATACATATCGAGTTTCGTAATTAAATTATGAAACTATAATTATTTAAAATGTTTGTTGTTTTTGGGATAATATTGAGAAAATGGAGATCACTTTATATATATATAGATATAGATCACTAACATTTCATAAGTAAATTAATTTTGTGTGTGTGTGGGGAATATTGCGCTGATATAATCAAGATTGCCAAGCGAAATATATTGATTCATACTTAAGCCTCGAGGTGTTTGAAGAATTTTCAATATATACATTGAATTCAAGAGAGCTGCGTATATTGAATTCTTCAACGAATCCAAAAGATTCTGATGAGCACCAATCAAAAGCTGTGGAAAGATTAAATTGTAAACATTCAGGCAAAACTCAGAATATAATCTTCAGATTCCGTGAATACTATGCCATTCCCACGACACAGGCAAACACTATTTGGGTACGTACGTAACAATAACATAAATGTTATAAAACATTGCTGATGGATTGTTGATTATTTAAGATTACAAATCATGGATTAAAAAAAAATCGCATTGTTTTGGGTTTGGGCCATTATTCAAGCTAGTTATAAGTCTTCAAGATGGACCAGCTTTATTTTGAATATAAGAATAAATAAATTAAATTACACACATAATACTACATCTTCTCAACATTGATGTTAACCTCTCTTAATTACTATTTAAGTAAATGATCGAACGTATTGATATAGTATAGAACAGGTTTGGCCATCGATCTATGTATATATCTCACTTTTACTTGTGCTGATGGAACGTAACTAGCTAACCAGGGTACGTACTAAACATCTGATTTAATTGCAAAGACATGATTAACAAAGTCATAATCACAATTTGGCAGCATCTGTGCTAGCAGACGTCATATATGTACGTACTTGGAATGCCATAATTAAATTCCCAATATTAATTTAAGACCGTTTGAAACATCAATTTCACCACCGATGATGATCAAATTGTATTTAATATGAATTAAAATTAGGCTAACCACCATGACCATGTATTTAAGTTGGTGCCGTGCAGTTGAAATCAAACCAACTATAATCTTTAAAAAGAGGAAGCCGGTGATTTATTTTCCATATGTGGAAGATTTTCCATACCATAAGCATTATGGAACAACTGGAAAAGTTCAGGCATAAGCCTAATTATTTCATTTCTATCTCGCTTTAATTTAATTTTCATTGGTGCACGTCGATTATTGTTGATGTCATTTAGATTATCAATATAAAGATAAATCTTTATCCTAATTAAGTATAATGACGAATCTAAACAAGATAAGATCATTGAACATTGGTGTCAATCCCCAAATCAAATAACCAAAACGGAATATTTTGAATGAAAATTCATAGTCAAGGTCTCATCTAATTTACGTATATAGTGACATTGATTGATTAATTAATCCACCTTACATGTATATTACTTAAGGCCATGAATGCTTTTGGAAAATACTATATAGTTCCAAAGCAGCCTGGAACAAGGATATATTAACACAAGTACTCTTAATTGCTTGTCGTAATAATAATCATGTTATTAGGGTCAAAGATCACACGTAGTTTATATATATATATACTATCTTTAATCTTATATATAAGACTTAGTTGATTTTTTTTTGGAAGAAGGAAGGAAGTTAAATAAGTTACTTAATCATATCATCATATATTTTGTATGATTATTATATGTTTATAAGTCAGATAAATTAGTTTGAAAAAAAATGATAAATATAAATACTTTAAATAATTTAATTAGCTTCATTAAACTTCTAAAAAAATGAATTGAGTCTTATAGTTAAACTTAAAACCAAATAGCTATGTTTGTGAATCACGCAAGCATCATGATCATGATGAGAGTCAAAAGCCAACAAAACCTGAAAAACAAAAATTTAGGAAGACTTGTGATCAGACGGTGGAGCGAGGTTTTGGGATCATTTTCTCGTCAGTTGTAAAGTACAATAATATATACACACGTACGTACGACGTATCTGCTCTCACTTTCCTATGTATTATAAACCACCAGCAGGTTATAATAATTCTGTGTTGTGACTTGTGATATATTGCCACTTGCGCATGCCCAAAGCAATCATTCGATCTCATGGCTAGGGTTTCATCACTTGGGTTTGGGTGATGGAAAGGACCCCGCCATCATCATCATAATCTGATGAACTAAAAACTCGATATCCCTCTGCTCTCTGCATCAGTTTTTTTTTGTTTCCTTTCAGAAAATCAATTATTAGATCAGAAAGTGATAGATCAATTAATTTATTATATGAAGGGGATATAAAGAAGGTAGTCTGCTTCATTATATTATGAATAAAGCTGCAAATTTTATTAAATACTCTATATATCGTGGCTTCGCCTTTTAGAGTTTTTTAATTTCCTCGACAAAAAGCCAAAAACTTTCATAGGATTTGCATGGTCAACAAGACTATAATGATATCAAAGAACTAATGGGTCCGCGTGTGTGTGAGTTCGGATTCAAAGAGTAGACGCATAAATAAGGGACATGATTGGATCATCGATCTCTCTTCTCTTACAAGTATTTTTCTTATAGCAGTAGTAGATATAATTACTCGGCCACACTATCTCATATGATTTCGTGTGAGAATCTGAAAAAACAAACTTTGATCCGTAGTGAACCATG
Source organism: Acacia pycnantha (assembly GCA_025563575.1). Taxonomy (NCBI): domain Eukaryota; kingdom Viridiplantae; phylum Streptophyta; class Magnoliopsida; order Fabales; family Fabaceae; genus Acacia; species Acacia pycnantha. The sequence goes on along the minus strand of JAMWYP010000037.1, from coordinate 3,057,561 downwards.
GAGATTTCCCCCCACCTCATATTCGTACGATCTTTTTTTAATTTATGCATACGTTCTTTCGATTTTTCTTTCTTTTTGCTGTCCTTTAATTAACTGGTTCTTCTCATTTAATATATCACGAATTACTGCGCCATGAATGCCATTTATTGATCCATCCGTGTGATTGTGTGAATGTGCATGTTCTATTCGTATGTTGTAGCCAAGTTTTTTAGACAATAACAACCATAAACCATTAATATAATCATGTGAACTGATGTGAATTAGTGGGTCGTTCATCAATCGATCTATTTTAATTTATGGGTGGCAGCTAATCAGCTTTATAGTCAACAAGAATCATTATATCTATCTATTTTTAATTTGCATTTATATAGAGGCCAGTGCAAAATTTTTACCGAAAACCCAAAAAGTAATAATCACAAAGCGGACCTACCACACACATTTCATAATGACCCGATGAATTGCATTGACACAAAATTAGTACAGTAGTAGTGTTACGAGAGACTTGAATGAAAAAGAAAAATGGACCAAATGGTATGTGTAGAAATAGATATAAATAGCCAGCAAGCAGTGTTTCTGGTTGCATTTGAATGGTGCGTGGTTTCTTTTAAAGGAAATAACTGGAACGAGGAATGAAGCAATCAAGTGGTTTTTTTTTTCACTCCATGACACAAAAAGAAGAAAGTGGAAGTTAGCTATAGTTGAATTCTACAAGGTAAAAAGAGAGAGAGAGATCAGCTTTAAATAAATGTGAATAATAAAAGGGGGTAATGGGCAAATATCATAAGGGGAAGTAGGCAGCTTTTGACAAGAGTGAGTATAGATCTGACAGGCCATGCATTAATATTATATGACTTTTTTTTGTTTTGTTTTTGGGCAGAAACATTAATTCCAAGAGAGAGAGGCGTTGTGCCATGGAATTCAATGCTTTGGCCTCCTCAGAGTCCGGACTTCACTGACTTGATTGACTGAGGAATTTCACACTTTCCATTTTGGGAAAAAGATAACCAAAGGCTCTTTTATCATTGTTTCCTCTATTCTTGCCCTTTGGAAAGCTCTCCTTTGGAGCTGTACCCTATCTTCATCTTTCCTTTAATTTTCCCTTTCAATTCTCATTGGGGTTCTAGTTGGCATGCAATGACGATCAACAGGAACAAACTTCTTCGTCAACACCGTATGCAATTGAACCAACACTCATTAGGATCGAGCTGAGTGATAAAGTATTCGTTTTCCTATAAGCAAGTCTTCAATTTGAGGTTTGTCAATGAAGCAGTGACATTGATAACTCTTTCCTTCCACCGTAAAGATCGACCTTGGGAGAATTCGGATTAGTCTGGACCCTGATAAATCCTCCGAATTAAAAGGGTAGGTCCAGGATACCTGATGTTCATGCAAAAAAGAACACCTTATGCAATTGATAAAATCATACATTGCTAAGTCGTCGAATTGAGAGAAATATATGTTGATTATAATTAAGTCCCATATCATAAAGCCTCACAAATGAAAAGTTGAAGGGTCGTATTTTCTTTTTAATAAACTAGTCTTTTAGAATTTAGATCTCCCTTTAAATTTGTGTTTATAAAACTCATTGCTTTTAAATTTTGGATCAAGGTGTAGTGTTTGAGTTCTCTTGTATATATATTATCTCATTTTTTATTAAGCCTAACTGAATTCTCGCCCTTTCAAGATGCTCTTGGGACTCCAACATACTATAGGACAAAATCGTGTTCATTATTAGATTATGAATCATTAATCATTTTTCTAACTAGCTAGTGAACAAAAGTTTACCATATAGATGCAAACAAGGAAGGGACCCTAAATTAAATCTTCACTAGGAGAAGGAAATAAGAACAACGCACGGAGTTTTTATAATAATTGATAAATTACCCAGTCATTATTGATATTCGATCATTATTCATACGGCAATAATCAATGTTAAACCACATGCATTATTCTCCAGTCATATGAATACAAGTTCTAAGGATGTACTATTTAATTAGTATTACCCTGGTCCTATTTTTTTTTTTTTTTATCCATCCGGTATCTAGAGATTCGCTCTAACTAATCCAATCCACGCCACGCATATGGCTATGGTGGGAGAGTCTCCCAACGGTGTTTTTTTGCATCCACAAGGCTCGAATTCGAGACATTGTTTAAGCGACACAAGCCGCTTATCACTTGTGTCAACTCTGTTGGTCCCGATCCTTAATATAATTGTACTATGATTGAGATCTTATATTAAACGATGTAATATTATTTATGCAATCCCAATCAATCATTCAAGAAAGTATATATAGTAACTTACATTATAATAAGAGGGGAAAAGGACAAAACACATCTTGTTATAATCAAAACATGACCATACATGGCATTTAGTTAGGGATTTTTACCAAAAAATTGCCTTTTAAATGAAATATTACCGGATCAGAGCACATCTCAAACTAATGCCCAAAGTAATGCTCACGCCATTAGTGGCGTTTCTCTCTCTCACGTCACTCTGATGTGGCGTTTCTCTCTCTCATGCCACTACTGGCGTGAGACTTTTTCACGCCACACAGAGTGGCGTGAAACAGTAAGTGGCGTGATTTTATAAAAAAAAAAAATATTAAAATTATAAATAATAATTCTAATTAATTATAAATAATAAAAAGAGTATTATTTTAATTAATAATTAAGAGAATTAAAATATCTAAAATTTATTATAAACCTTAGGAACAAGACTAATTAGTAAATTTATTAATTAGTAAATTTATTAAATTAATTAATTAGCAACTTTTATTAACTTAATTAATTTTTAACAAGAAATTGTACCTAAATTGTAGTAATGCTCATGGTCTCAACTATTGTACCTAAATAGTGCTAATTAATTAATTAATTTAATAAAAGTTCCTACAATTTAGGTACAATTTATTGTTAAAAATTAATTAATTTAATAAATTTACTAATTAGTCTTCGATATTTTAATTCTCTTAATTATTAATTAAAATAATACTCTTTTTATTATTTATAATTAATTAGAATTATTATTTATAATTTTAATATATTTTTTTTATAAAATCACGCCACAGGGTGGCGTGATACTGTTTCACGCCACTCTGTGTGGCGTGAAAAAGTCTCACGCCAGTAGTGGCGTGACACAGTCTCACGCCACTACTGGCGTGAGAGAGAAACGCCACGTCAGAGTGGCGTGAGAGAGAGAAACGGAACTACTTGTGTGAGCATTACTTTAGGCATTAGTTTGAGATATACTTTGATCTGGTAATATTTTATTTAAAATGCAATTTTTTTGGTAAAAATCCCCATCTAGTTAGCGTAGTGATTTTGGACAGCCATCATATCATAGATAAATGTCTGTGACTTTAAGAGGCGTTTGGAAGAATGTGATGGAATTAAAAAGAGAAAAACGACAACAGCTAATTAATTAATTAGAGGAAATTGATCGAAAAACTAAATCATACTAATAATAATAATGCAGATTCTTCTTCATACAAGCGTCCAAAAAACATGATATACATATCTATGTGTGATCTGTACTATGTACCAGTCGTTGCTCAAAATATGGAACCAAATGATGAGAAGGAATTTGATTGTATGATCAAGAATTGGAAACTCATATCAAAAGTCTCGATCCACCAATCAATGAATGAAACCTCTACACTTTAATTCTTCATTATTGCTAAGGTAATTATAGGATAATCACTTGGTAACGTAATAAATGCACATTCAAACCGTGGTCTATTTAACAGAAAATAGTAGTAGTATGGTGTACTCGTCATTAATCTATATTTAATGACAATAAGATTCTCGTAATTTGTAATTAATTAAGGATTCCAGAACCGTATATATATCTATGATTGATTTTTCTTAAGCGATAGAGACAATTGTGTGATGACTGATGATTATGTCCCGTTATCTTTTGAAAAATGGGTTTCTCTAGTTGAATTGTTCTTCTCAGAAGTTATCATTCACACAGCAAATTCATTGGCTTGATCTCAAATTCAACGCAATTTACCAAAACCATTTAATATAAATACAAGTCTCTTTTATTATATATCTTATATTGTGTGATTTGGGTTACTCCGTTTAGTATGGGTAGCACTCTATGAAAGTAAACAGATCAAAAAAAAAATATTTTTTCTAAATATAAAAATACAGGGTAGTTTTATATTTAATAAAGTATGAACCCAGAATCCAATTTACATAAGACTATATGTTTCTATTTATAAATCCAGCTAACTCAATAAATATGGACTAAATTAATAAGCTTTTTCAATTTTGTCCTAATTTATAAATAAGTATTTTTAACTTATTTCTTCTCTCTCTACTTTTAATAGGGAGAACATTATAATACTATCATTTATTACTATGAAAATGGAGTTATAATAAAGATCCACAAAATTTCTCAAACTGACTTTATAAATAGACCTAAAGTGGTATGTATAGAGTTTAGAACAACTCAGCTATAGACCTTCTACATAGTATCACTACTACACCAATCAATTAAATATCTCTACCAAGACAATTCAACTGTGCTAGTTTTTCTGTACTTAATTTACTTTCTGTCATCTATTTTATTCATACAAATCATTATTTTATCATATATTTTGCAACATTTATCATTTTATCTTATCCATGTATTTCATATTTCATAGTAGAAAATAAAACACTATTCTTATTCATTTCCATTTTTGCAGACGTGCGAAAGTAAGCCACAAAGAGGCCTAAAAGTTATTGAGTGGGGAAAAAAAGGCGTTAAAGTTAACAAAGTTCTGATAAAATGAGACCCCCATTAGCCTCAAAACTGAAGTGGCAACTAATGTCTGATAGCACAAGACACCCAAAAATTTTCTATCTGAATGTAAAAATAATTAATCAGTCTGACGGTAAGCAAGAGCTGTAAAGAAACTCAATTCGACCGTCAACTACAACACAGAAAAACAAAAAATCTACGAGGTATTGAGATATAGTACATAATGAAGATAATAACCCCTATCATAATGTATTAAGATAGTCTAGATGGCCAAATTCCTAAGCCTTCTGAACCTTTTCAACATATGCCTGCAACACAAGGAAACAGAAAACGCAAGTTATCACTTATCATGTAGCTTGAAACTTGATAGACTTCAATAGAAGAAAAATGTCTCAATTGCAAAATCAGATTCAGAAGCTGCCATAGATCTTCACTACTCAAATGGACTACATCGACTTCAGTTATAAGATGGCAACACGTTCAGCAAGAAAAAAATGATCAAACATGAAGATCAAAATAGCTTAGAGATCACGAAAGCTAGAAACCCGAAACAATTAAATAGAAGCAAAAATCTGAAAACAAATAAGATTTTGATATGATGTGGATATTCAACCTTTGAAGAAGTAATTTAATTTGTTAAATTAACAAAATAATCAAACTATGAAATGAAAAAAAAATAAAGAAAATAATAATAACTTTTAATTTCATGAGAATGAGACTCAAAATTTTACGGTCAGTTGTGCAAGAGAAATATCATAAAGGTACACAAACTTGTGCTCAGGATTTAAACTTATTTTCTCAAGAAACTTTCCCAAGATCTATTAACATACAAATTAAGCCTTACATAAAATCTAATAAGTTTCCAGATCAAAATTCACATGCATCTAGAAAAGCAACTAAGATGGGGCAGACAACCCAAAATCCATCAGAAGTATATTTACAACATGCAAGTGAACTGACCTGTACAAGTTTGTTAAGCTTTGGTTTAGAAGCTGACAGATAGTGATCAATTTTTTCTTGTGTCTGAGGGATATGAGACCCCTGCATGGCACCAGTTACTTTATCAACAACTTTCTTCACAATTGTTTTATAATGTTCTTTGTTGATGTGACCATCTTTCCACGTAGGTTTCAGAAGCTCCTTAACAAACTCAACCAGCGCAAATTTAAAAGCACGAATCCCCTTCACATCTTTCATTTTCTTCGCCTCATCAGGCCCATTTTGGTCCATATTTTCTGAAGGACCATTGTCTTTAGCGCTTTTATCATCTGCTTGAAGATCTTGTCTTTCCTCAGCTGCCACGTCATTGTTTCCCTTATTAGCTTCAACTTTTTGACCAGGCTGCAATGGGATCAAATTTTCACTCTCGTCAATTTGTTCTTCTGAAGTCTTGCAAGAATCACCAAGATTTTGTCTCCCTGAACTATCAGCAATTGTTTTAGTAGGAGAAAAGGCTGGCGTGATTGCAGCTGCATCAGTCTTCTTTGGCTTCATACTATCACTCATTGGATCATACTGCTTCCGGGATCCAATAACAGGATCTAGCTTGATGTATGCACTGGAAACAGGCTCCCCAGACATTTCAGCTTTGGCTAGGGAGGATGTGTCCTTCACATCGTGAGAACCTAGGGCAGCATAAATTTGTGGAAGCTGCTGACCTGTTCCCAGGAAATGAACCAGAGAGGCTGAGAGGCTGCTAAGTTGAGCAAGCTGTTCATTGCTCACCATGTTTTGAGTTGGAGTATTTATAGTACTAACATGCGGTAAGCTTGCATCTATGATATTTGGTTCAACACTGTACTTTTTTACAGAAGAAGCTTGGTTCTGTATAGCTTCAACGATCCCTCCAAGTGGAGGAACGACAGGGACTGCCCCTTGACTTTGTCCTACCACATTACTGCTAGAAGGACGCAAAGCATTTGCATTCTGTGAGTTCTGATTGAAACCTTGTCCTGACAGAATTGAAGAATTGTCTATGTGAGAACCAGGAGATTCCTGAATGTTACTCTTATCATTACATGTCAATACAATAGCAATATCCTGCTTAAAATCTTGGTTTTCAGCGTTATAAGGTGTATTTAAAAACAAAGGATGTTAACTCCCAGAAACATCAAGCAGATAATTACCTGGAGCAACTTGTAATCTGTGATGATCGGAGGTGGCTAAATATGCACCACCCTGGGTCAAACCATGTTTATTCTGCCCACTCTTGTCTTCAATATGCCCAGAAGATCCTCTCCCATAATTCCAATCAGGAGACATTTCTGCATCAACAAGCCATTTGTCAGCCCCAATCGATTGGGGAGCACCCGTGGTGGCACCAGCATTTTCTGTCTTCCAGTGCTCTGCTTTCTTCTTGTCACCTACGAATGGTGGCTCAGCATACACTTTGTTATCTAAATTATTGCCCCATCCGTCAGCCTTGGGCCAAGTAGTGAATCCAGGTTCTGGTATACCCATATTTCCACTCTTATCTTCACCCAGCTTTGCTGTATCTGAGACAGCAACAGCATCATTCAGTTTTGGACCATCCCACATTTTATCCATGTCAACCATGTTGCCATCTGGACCCCATCTATCATCTCTTAGCCTTCTACTAGGACTAACTGAGTTACTCCCTCTTGGTCTATCTAGTGCCTGATCTCCGCCTGGATCGTTCCCCCACCTATCATCTCTTAATCTTCTATTTGGGCTCCTAGATGCCTGCCTATCATGAGAAAACCTGCAATATTTACCATTGCGACAATTACCTGCTGCATAAAACTTGCAGGGGGTATCACTAAAGCGGTTTGGCTCATGCCCACCACCACGCTCAAAAGAATTCTCTCTGCGCCTTGGATCAAATTCCCTCTCTCTAGTTGAATCATCTACATTTCCTTTGATCATGTCATCAGAGTTGCTATGATGCACGTACTTGCAAGATGCTCCCATTCTACATTTGCCTTGTGCAAAATGGATACAAGTCTCACTAGATCTTCCACTCCTAGCAGAATAGTCCCTGCTTTCATAGGGAGCAGAATATCGAGGAGGTCCATCTTTCCTGTTTCTAGTGTCCCAGCCATCCTCATAATTACGATTGTCATGGTGAAGAAAATGGCAACGGCTGCCTCTTCTGCATTTTCCAACAGCAAAATCTCTACATGGTTGGGGCAATCCTCCAGCTCTCATTCTATTTCTGTCATTGACTCCTGATTCCCACCTAAAACCATGGGCAGGGCTCCGGCTCCGGCTTCTACTCCTAAATATGACAACATCCAAAGAAAGGATAGGCAATCAATAAAAGACACTGCATCCACAGAAATTAGAGCTGATACATCATGATGACCCTTAAGATCATAACCAATAAATTCAAAACAGTATTGCATAGAGAACAAAGGGTGTTTGGTTGACATGACCTTGAATCAATGACCAACTTACTGTCAAAAATCCAAAATAGAGAGCAATCAAAAAGTTCAAGTGTGACACTGAATGAAAGAAATACAGCTACATGTTCATGAATACACCTTATTTGCACAATTTCAAAAGTGCTTTTGATATAAAACATCTTTTTGAGAAAAGCTAAATTTAGCTTTGAAGCTTTTCTTAGTCAGGCTCGTTTGACAATGATGTGAGAGTTAGTGCCGTAACAAACTGTTGACATCCCTACCAAACTTCAAATAAATGGGTCATAGATAAGTCAAAAGTCTAGTGGTCAATAATTTCTCATATTTATAATTCATATTCTTGCCCAAAAAAAAGTTTATGTAATGACATCAATCTTAGGAATACATTATTAGAGCATAAATTGATTTCTAATTAACACAATTTTATGACCATAAGCTTTTAAACCAACAGTGAAATTTGAGTAAGTTTTTCTTTGAAAAAATAGAACATTTTTTCTGTTTACAATAACGCTGTTCATAGATGACAGATTGTTTTGGTTGGGTGTAAACAGCTCCTCCATTGAAAGGGCAGTGCTTCATGGAACAAGATGAAAGGATAAACAAATTCTTAGACTTTAGGAAATTAGCATATAATTCCATTGAATTGTTTATTTGTAGACATTATCCACGAAAATCTATACTTCATTAAATTGAAAAATAGATTGGTAAAGAGATGCTGAGTAGGAAATTAAACCTTACTGACCTGTCCAAACCATTTTTTGGGGAATGACTGCGCCTCTTGCGTTTCCATTCCTCCAACCCTGGAGACATTTTCATTCCATAGCTTTCATCTGCGTCCCATGCCATTTTGGTATCCAGATCTCTATCATAGTCTGTATTAATAATATCACCCTTATTAGAAAAACTCTGCCTCCAGAAAAAGGTTCCTTGAATGGGAATCGCAGATTAGGTTTTAGCTTCTCATTACCTTCCATATAAGACCACTTTGAACTATTGCTACCAGTAACATTGGTAGAGGACCACCCAGATCGCAATTGCTTACTGTCAGGGACAAACTCAGGTTCATCCCTTAAATCCCACTTTGAGGAACGCCTTCTGCTATTTCCACTCATTCCACTTCCCAGAGCCGTATAGCTTCCTTCTGATTAATGCAGTGTGCTGGATTAAAAACACAAACGTATAAATCACCAAAAATCAGGAATCTGAACCCGATTTTTATTTCCAGTTTTTTTGGGGTTCACAAAATCAAGAAACCATGTTACGGAAAAAGACAGCTGACAACTAATAAAAAAAAAAAAGCCTTATCATTACATTACAATAGAAGTAACAATGCAGGTATTCTAACAAAAGTCTGAAACTTTGTATTGATCCTAATCTATGATCACATCAATCACATGTACAGTTGACCACATTTCTGATTAAACAAGGATCTAGAAAGAGAGAGGAAGAGCATAGAACAGGATGGCTGGGAATCCAAACAGAAAAAGAAATAGAAAAAAGGAAACAAGGAAGGACGTGGGGGGATCAACTCAAAAGAGCTCTCGCATTTCTCTACCAAATTAACAGAAGCAAAGAGCAAGTGTAGCCATCAGACCCGCAGAGAAGCTGAGAAAACTAACTAATGATCTCACAGAAGAAGTAGAAGCTGCTGGCTGAAAATTATAGCATTTTCTACTAATATAATTGATAAGTTGGAACCATGAATAATTTTCACATTCTTGAATAATCAAATTCATCACTCAGATTGCAGAGTTTATATTAAGTTTTGATTGAACATTCTCATTCTATTTCCTTCCCCACACCAGACCCATACAGTAGGTTATTGCTATTCAACATCAAACGGAGAGCAAGCAGATCGTGTCAAGATGGACCATTTAAAGTACAGAATAAACAGAAGGAACAAACAATCTGGATATTTTGCCAGAAGCAGATACAGAAATGTAACCATTTTAAAGGCCGTGTTACAGTCTTCTCAGTAGAATTTACTTCCTTTTGTTTTCATGGCATTTATTGGGGAAAATGAAGAGTAAGAGAAGTAAAAATCAAATCATTGACCAAGAGTAAACATTTAATTGGTAAGTTAACGAGGAGGAAGAAAAGACGACTGAGTGGATGCTGTTCACATTTCACCACGGACAAAATTTTTCATCACCGATTTCAGATGAATATAAAATATAATTTAGAAGGAATATGTAACGTACTAGTGCCACATTTGTTAGACAAAGGATTCAATTTGAGAGTTTTTGGTATATATAACCAATGTATGCTCTCTTATTCCCGCAGAAACCAAGAGCCATAAATCATTCCCTCAAAAGCTTGAGGAAATGTTACCATACACTATGGAAACCCGTGTAAACCTCCAAAACCGTCCAATGGATCTTTAAACTTTTTTTTTTGTTTCTTGGGTGAAGAACATTTGAGTCATTTTCACTTTATTTATTTCCAATCCTCTTTTATTCATATTTACCAAACATCATTAAAAGAAATATTCCCTTGCTCACGCATACCAAGCACTATTGATATTCATTTCAATTCTATTCCACTCTCCATTTCCTTAAAAACATTTTCATCGTACAAAACATAACCTATGATAAACAGTTTCCCTAGAAATTCAGGATGCAGGAAGGGCATGGCACACTTGGTCGAATAAACCAGTCCATTTACATATCAAAAGACCATTCGTAATTTCAATTCTATTCCACTCTCCATTTCCTTAACTTGAGTGTTGAGTGTATCAGACATGGACATAGAATCATAGTCTCATAGGCATGGACATAGCACCTTTTCTTATGTGTTGTACTAATAAACATTACTTACTCCTCAGCCTATGAGACTATGTGACATGCTTTCCCAACTAAAAAAGACGTGTCCCCTGAAAAAGAACTAATTGAGTCAAGATACCTATACCCATAGAAAGGGTCCTTAAAATAGTCAACATTAAACATGCCATCGGTCAATCTAAGCACAGGAAACTCTATTGTATGTTCTTTGGAATCTCGAATAGGCTGATACAACTAGCTTTCAAATAAGTCCCATTTGACCCCCTAAGCAAGCAGATGTCTAACATCTTGACGACAATTTTTGTTACTGATTCCTAGACCTGATGAATACACGAAAGTTTTAGCAAGGCTACCCAAACCATAAACATCAGAAATAGAAATAGCTTCTTTCACCACTAATAGGTTTAATATTTCAGAGAAGCATATCAATCCAAGTTCTCAGAAATCATTTCAATGTGATTTTAACAGCAAGGCAACAAAGGTGCTTTGAATATTCGAACAAACAAACAAAAGAATCTAGCACTTCCAAACTTCCCAATAATCTTCCAAATCTATGTTCGCATTCTCCATGGAACATGAAAAATAACCCTATACATAATGTAAATTGTACAATATCTTTACAACACTTGTACTCATAGATTGCAGAAAGCTTCCCCAATCGTAACACTCAATAATTGACCACTCAAAAGAAGATTGATCTGTCTACAATGTCTATTGCATAGGTTTCTTCAATGGCTGTTCTTGATGCACATTTGGCACTACTGTTAAAACTTTATTACATAAGGAGAGACATCCTTTCCAGTTTGAGAACTAGCCAGTGGTTTATGCTGCTATCTCAGATTATATTGAAATAACCTCCACTCCGAAAAAATTCCCAAATAGATTGTTTAATGTGTAAAATATCCAATATGGCTCTTGTAGAGGGATCAAATTCCATTTGAAACATATTTACACCGGCTACTTGGAATGAACTTGGAAACATCTTCACGCACTGATCACATGACATTACTGCAGAAAAATTGTATCTCATATTAGTACTTCAGAAAATGTACTCTTACTGAGATACAGAGAACTAAAGCACATAGGAGAGTGCCTAACCTACTACCTAATGTCTAATCATCTAGACAAGCAAGGTGGGAACATAGATGAAACCCTAAAGATGTAATCATAAGGTCAAGAGGTGTGAGTGACCAAATAAATCTTCTTCCATCAATACAAGTTGAATAACCATTGGGAAACTTTAGCATATAAAGTGACTTCACACTTGGATCAAGGCTAAACAAGGCTACAAATATCCAAGAGACACTATATCCCAACTGTCAAAAGCATATGCATATATAGATAGTTCCCAAATAAGAACTAAGGAAGAATTAAAACCAAGATCAAAGGCCATATCAAAATTTAACAGTTGTATTGCTGTATAATTTTCAGAATTCTAGACTCTGCACCTGAAATCCTAGAACAGAAAAGGATTCACCAGAGTAAATCAAACAGCAAACGAAAGGAGGAGATGAAACACTAATGGGGACTTGCTTTTTTTTTTTATTAGTCTAAAGCTAGCAAATTTTATCAGAATCCATAATAATTTCAGCGGTTCCTAATTTTTATTATTAGTCTAAAGCTAGCAAATTTTATCAGAATCCATAATAATTTCAGCGGTTCCTAATTCATAATGCCCTAGGCCAAGGTACAATACTCAAAAGGGGAGATCACAACTTCACAAGTAGCAACGGCACCCAGCCTTCCACGGGAAGACCCAGCATTAAAAACAGTAAAACTAACCAGCTACTAAAATCGCAATTCATAAGCTTCCTTATCCAAAACAAATTTTTTCGTCTTCCAGCCGGTAGCACGTTCAAATGGTACAAGGGGGTTTATCTTGCCTCAATAATCAAATATTTAAATTCTTGAGAACAGAAGATACACACACAAAAATACGATAACCCAGTCTTCCCCAATCCAAGATATACTCTTGAAACCGAAATTATATCCTACATGGATAAAACCTTCAAATTTAAAGAAAAAGGGAATGCAACACCACAAACACAGTAGGAGAAGTCTAAACAACAGTTTCAAACGGGATAAATATTAACAGACTAAAAGAAAGAATGTCGTAAACCCTAGATTACACATCGAAAGGTGGAAGCAGAGGAAGTTAAACAGAACTCACAAATCAGTTATACCAGGCGGTGCAAAGAGAAACCCTATAGTTGATCACATTGACGGGAGCAAAGAGAGGCGCGTGATTTTACCATGCCCAAGCCTTTCGAGAGACAGAGCTTCGGAGTAGCGAGCGAGGTAGTGAGGTCCTCCTCCGTGTTTTGTTACGCCGTCTTTGTCAACATTAACACGAGAAATATCTTTGTTGGATCATTCTACTCCTCCCCTCCTAGACGAGCATGGAGAGAATTGACTTTTTTTTTTCAAGATTAAAAAAATTAGTTAATTATATTATATATTCTTAGTTTATATATCAATTTATAAATTCGGTAAAATAGTTTGGAGAAAAAATGACAAATATAAATATTTTGAAGTAATTTAATTAGTTTTCTTAGTCTTTACAAAAAAAAATCAATTTTATCTTATATGTAAGAGCGGATAATTACATCGTATAGCAGTACAATAGTATTGTTTTATATTTACATTTTCCTTGTTTTTTTTTTACCTCAACGTTTTTTATCCTTTTGGTCCCAAGAAAATCATTTTTCCCCGTTTCCAAAATCATTAATATATCAATATAAATTAAAAGATACTCTATTTGATCCTAAATATAATATAGAATTTACATTTTTTTAAAGATTAAGGAAGTTAAATCTTGATCATATAATATATTGTATATTATTAAATTCTATATCAATTTAATAGTCAAACTAATTAGTTTGGAGAAAAATATAATTATAAATATTTTAAAGTAATTTAATTAGTTTTTTTAATTTTTTTTTTAAAAGTAAACTTTATTTTATATTTAGAACAGTATTATCAAAAGTGTGGAATCTCAAACTCCATGCATTCGTTAGGGTATGTTTGGTTTGAGGGAAGGGGAGAGGAGAGAAAAAAAACTCAATTTTCAAAAAAATTTCCTCCTCTCATTTTTTCCCTCCCCTTCCTCCCTCTCAAACCAAACATACCCTAAGGAGGGGAGAGGAAAATATGTGGGCTCCACTACACTCAATTTTCAAAAAAAATTTTCCTCCTCTCATTTTTTTTCTCTCCTCCTCCCCCTCGAGATCTTTATCGATTTTGCGTTCAACGCCGCAGCAAACCAAACATACCCTAAATCTTCCCCTCACTTTCCCACTTAACCAACACCCAATTCTTCATACCAAACAAATCATTCTCCCTCAACTTAAGATTATAGCAGACGGCTTATGTTGCGCCTGAATTTGATACGAGGAGCTAATTAGCCACATTTTTTCCTATTAATAATAACACATTTGTATATATAAAAAAATACAATATTTTCCTGGAAAAATGAAAATCTAAATTTTATAAGTTATTTGGTTATTATAATAAAAAATTATGATATTATTTAAAAAATTCAAATATGTAATTTTCTTAGAAAAATTGTTTTTTTTTAAAAGGAGAGTAGTAGAATGGATCAAATGAATTTAATAAGGAAGGCAATTGATGGATTGTGAGACTGTAGCAAATACAAGAGGTAAAAAAGGGTGATGATGGAGTTGGAAAAAATAGTGGGAAAATCCGAAAATGGGTCGCCAAAAAATATGTAGGAGAGACAATGATTTAAAAAAAAAAAACAAGATTGAATATGGAAGCAAGAGATTAACTTTTTTTTCTTACCTTTGATCAAGGGACTAATAATTAGGGGAGGAGTTTTCTACCTCACCTACAGCCTCAACCTTTACAGGAGGAGATAATAATTACCCTGAAGGTGCAAGTAATTTCTTCCAATTATTATTATTATTATTTTATAGATTTGGGACATCTCAGTTAACCGACTATGACATCCATTCCAATTCTAACATAAAATCACTTCCAGTTCCTTCGACAGCTAAAAAATCTCATGAAATCCCAATCTGGCCTCAAGACGACTCTTCGCTAGGTAGTCTGCTACAGAATTACAAACTCGAGGCACATAAGTTAGCTTTATTATCCAGTCCATTCAAAGTAGTCGTTGCACTTCGTTGATGATGCCTAAGTCCCAGTTATTACTGCCCTGGGTATGAAGAATCAACTTTATACACTTGGAGGAGTCTGTTTCCAGCCACACTTTTCGTACCCCCATCGCCCATGCAATTTTCAGCCCCAAAAGACAATGCTCAGATTTCTGCAGAAAGATCATCCTCATTCTCAATGAGATGTATGAATCCTTTAAGAAATCCTCCAGAAGTGTTGCAAATAATTCCCTCACATACACACTTACTAGTAGCTCTTGAATATGCACGATCAACATTCACCCCCACCCGCCCCACCTCTAGTGGACGCCAACTTTCTCGAGTATGAGCCAAAGTAACACCTTGAAGTTTTAATCCAACTAATCGATCATTTGTAAAAATCATAGAATCCATCGTTGCGCAAGTACTAACGAGGATATGATCGTTCAATGTACATTTCTTCTCGAACACAAACAAATTCCCGCGTCTCCAAATCCACCAACGCAGTATAACAAATCTGGAGGCCCACTCTTTGCTCACTCCTTCCTAACCTCTAACATTCCACCATACCCAGTCTGAAAGATTCATATTGCAGAATGTACGTTACTACGTCGTGGGCACCACCTTCCTCCATAATAATATTGAGTGAGTACAATCCCAAAGAACATGAGTAGTGTCCTCTTATAGCTTGGATCCATTGTCAAACCCCTTCTAGCTCGATTTGCATTTGTGAGTAAACACTGACAAGCTACCAACCAAAGAAGCGTCTTACATCTATATGGTGCTCAGATTTTCCACAAATAACCCCAGTCCCTCCCCTGATCAATCATATCTCCTCAAAGAACCCTATAAGCAGATTTCACTGAAAATTCTCCATGCTTCTCCCATTTCCATCTTACACTAGAATTAGTATCTTTATCAATTAGATCCCTCATAGACTGCATCTCATGTTCTTTTAATTAATTTCTACCAATTCTACCTTGTCATTGAGTTGGGAAAACTCTTGCACATTAGAGTTGTTTTGGGGGAGAGTTCAACCTCTATTTTTAACAAAGGAAATAATATAATCTACTGAAAATAGTGGTCATTTGGGATTTTTTTTTATTTATTAGTGTCTACTTATTTTGGCTTTTTAAAAATAATTTTATGACAGTCAATATAAGTATGTATGATAAGGCCGGAGAAAACTTTTCATACATACTTATCTTGACTGTTGTAAAATTATTTTTGAAAAGCTAAAATAAGTAGACATTAAACATAAAAATTAAAGGATATTTTCC
Organism: Acacia pycnantha; assembly: GCA_025563575.1. Lineage (NCBI taxonomy): Eukaryota > Viridiplantae > Streptophyta > Magnoliopsida > Fabales > Fabaceae > Acacia > Acacia pycnantha. The sequence continues at coordinate 3,041,256 of JAMWYP010000037.1, read as the reverse complement.
ATTCTAGCCAGTTTACATATTACTTCTTCTTCTTCTTTTTGGAATTGGGAAATAAAGATGGCAAACACTAATAACCCATTTGGTTTGATTTCATGAGAAAATATTACATATAGTATTGATGTAACAAATTAGTTACAACATTTAGTTGGGCTTATGTAATATAAAGATAATTAAATTAAATGATATAATCAAATTTACACTACAATGACGGATGAATAGAGATGCAAATATCCTATAATTAAGTGAAAAAGATATTATTGTCATTATAATCATTTAAATTGACTAAAGTGCCTGCCCATAAAGTGGTTAAATATTAAATAATTATCATCGTTAAATATTAAAAAATTAATACTATAGAAATCTAAAAAATATTCCCTATGAAAAAAATAAAAGAATTAATTCCACCGTTAAAAATATTAAAATATCCCATTAAATAATATATCCATGAATAAATATTAAAAAATTGTCATGAACCTAACTTGTGCACTCATAATATTTCTACTAATAAATATTAAAAAATTATCATCAATTCAACCGTGTACATCATATTATTTTACATATAAGGGTAGATAGAGATTATTTTATCTCTTACTATATTATTCTCATAGTTTGACGTAATTCAACCAAGAATCGCATCATCTTTTCTCAATTACAATTGACAAACCAAATAAATTATATAACCATCACTGCATTATATTTTATTACATAATATTTCGTTCCATTAGATTAAAATAAACGGGCCAAAAGCGAGTGACTCCATTTCGCTTCTGTTATATATCGTTCACTTCTTCCGAATCAGATTCCCTGCAGGGAGAGTCCATTCCATCTGGACCGTCCAGATGGGATCTGGACGGTCCAGATTTTTTTTAATTATTTTTCGTTTTTATTTTTTTTCTACATGAAAAAAATCATTTTTTCAAAAAATGTTAGTTGAGAGATTATCTTTATTTTAGATTCTCTACCCATTAAATTATTTTAGATAAAAAATAAAAAAGTAAAAAAAATCAGATCTGGACTGTCCAGATCAGATCTGGACGGTCCAGAGCTTGTCCGTATGGACAAGCACCGAAATGGGGTCCTCACTTCTTCACGGGTCATGGGAACAGACGGAAGAAGATACTCTCATCATTTCTCATTGTCGCCATCTGGACCATTCAATTTTTGATCCAACGATCTAGAGGGATTTTCAAAAAACCACGCGCGGTTTTGGGATTTTTGAAAAACTGCGCGTGATTTTTCGAAAATTCCCTCTGAATCGTTGGATTAAAAATTGGACGGTCCAGATGGCGACAACGAGAGATGATGAGAGGGGGCGAAAATGAGAGAAACCGGACTCAGGACCGACACGTAACACATTCTTCCCATCATATACTTGTCCGCCCCACCAACCCACCACGCCTCTCTGTTTCAACTCTCAACACCATTACCATTCAATTTTTGGACGTCCCCATCATTCTCTCACAACCTCCATCATTCCCCAGGAAAAAGAAAATAACGCCATCCCTCATCTTCATCGTTTTTCTTCTTCCTACAGTTTCTACTACTCTCCACTAATATAATAATGGCCTACTCTTCTCTTTCTTTTATCTTCCTTCTCATCTCCCTCTCCTCCATTATTGCCGGTGCCTCCCCCTCTGTCCAACGCGCCTGTGATGCCACGCGCTTCCCCCAAGAATGCCTTAACGGCATCCCTCCCAATTCCACCACCTCTCTTCAAATCATCCAATCCGCCATCGCCGTCTCCGCCGACAACCTTAAGATCGCTCAATCCAATATCAAGTCCATCCTCAACTCCTTGCCCCACGAAGGTGACCATCTCAACCGCACCAGGGCCGCCGAGATCTGCCTCGCCATCCTCCATGACTCCGAGTATCGCATTTCCCTCGTCAACGACGCCCTCCCGGACGGCAACAAGATCAAGGACGCACGCGCGTGGATGAGCGCTGCATTGGCCTACCAATTCGACTGCTGGTCCGGGTTGAATTACGTATTCGGAAACGACGCCATCTCCATTAACGACACGCTGGTCTTCCTGGACACCCTCACGAGATACTCCAGCAACGCGTTGAGCATGATGGTGTCGTACGACGTGTTTGGCAGCAATACGACGTCGTGGAAGGTGCCCAGGACGGAGCGCGACGGCTTCTGGGAGCGACCGTCGAGAAAAGCGATGGGGTTTGGGTACAAGGGTGGGTTTCCGTTGGATTTGAAGGTGGACGTTACGGTTTGTAAGGAAAAAGAGTGTGATTACCAGACGGTGCAGGAAGCCGTTAACGCCGCTCCGGATAACAGTGAAGGGAGGTTCGTGATATATATAAGAAAAGGGATTTACAATGAAACGGTTAGGATTGCGATAGAGAAGAAGAACGTGATATTCTTAGGCGATGGAATGAGGAAGACCATTATCACTGGATCTGCAAACGTAGGTCAGCCTGGGATGACCACCTACAATTCCGCTACTGTCGGTGAGTTTATGTTATATATGTGTGTGTCTTTATTTTCGTTTTCTGAAAAATGAAAATTGTTTTCCCTCTTCTGATGCAAACTATACATAATACATAGTAGGAAATCTGACGCCAAGTAGTTAACAAGTACTTCCTTTCCTCTGTACTAATTATAAGATTTAGTTGACTTTTTTTTTGAGATACTAAGAAAACTAATTAAATTACTTTAGAGTATTTTTATTTTTAATTTTTTCTTCAAACTAATTAGTTTGACTAATAAACTAATTTATAATTCAAAGATAGACAACATATGAAATGATTAAGTAACTTATTTAGCTTCTTTAATCTCTCCAAAAAAAGTCAACTAGGTCTTATAATTAGGACGTAATACTATATACATCAGTTTAGTTGATTTTCTATGTTTTTTTTTTTTGTGGTCGAGCTTCTTCGTTTTAGCGTGCCCTTGTGGGTCCCGCTAATTGTCTGGTTGAGTGTTTGGTCCAACTTTGCTTCATCTACCTCATGTGTTCCCGTGATCACTTTCACTAGACATGCAGTTAGAAATTCTATCAGCTGATACTTCACAAATTAAATACAAAACAATCGTTCATCCGTAACATGAAAAGAACAACTTTTATTAAGTTCTCGACGATCAGGATTTATAATAGTAAGATTTTCAATAATAGATACCACTTTAGTTACTTTTAATCAAAAGCTAGTCGATTAAAAAAAGTCATTTTTGAAGTCTTGTCTTTACTTTCATGTAGGACATTAGACGATTGGATCTTGTAGCCTAACGCTTGAACAGATCTTGTACGAGATGCACTAAGAGAAACAGCGGCAGATAGAAGTAAGTCTGTCTTTCTCTTGAGATAGGATCGCTTGTTTCCTTCCATACGCAGAGACAGAAAGAGAGTGCTTTGCCCAATAAAAACGGAGAGGGAGAGCACAGAATGTGAGATCCGAGTATGGATAATTAATGCGAGAGTTGAATCTTTGTGTTTCCGAATGTGTTGTTGAGACTTGAGTCATGTGACTTTATGATCTCCGTTTAGTTATTTTATTATATTTCACGATCTTTCTGACAACAAAATTAATTACGTGGACAGGAGTTCTTGGTGATGGATTCATGGCGAAGAATCTGACAATCCAAAACACAGCAGGACCCGATGCTCACCAAGCAGTGGCCTTCAGATCAGACAGCGACCTCTCTGTTCTTGAAAACGTAGAATTCATAGGGAATCAAGACACCCTATACGCTCATTCCCTGCGTCAATTCTACAAATCATGTCGCATCCAAGGCAACGTCGACATGATCTTCGGAAACGCGGCGGCGTTTTTCCAAGAGTGCGCCGTCGTACTGAGTGAAAGGCAGAGCAACCCAGAAACAGGGGAGACCAACGCCGTGACGGCGCATGGAAGAACAGACCCAGCACAATCCACAGGCTTTGTATTTTATGACTGCGTGGTGACAGGGACCAAGGATTACATGGCACAGTACAGGAAGAAGCCAGAGGTGCACAGGAACTTCTTGGGGAGGCCATGGAAGGTGTATTCGAGAACCGTGTTCATTCATTCTGTGTTTGAAGCTCTCATCTCGCCGGAGGGTTGGATGGCCTGGGACGGTGATTTGGGTCTGAACACACTTTATTATGGGGAGAGTAACAATACTGGTCCTGGTTCTGATCGGAGTCGGAGGGTGGCCTGGAGTAGTGAAATTCCCGGCCAACATGTGCCGGTGTATTCGGTGGAGAACTTCATTCAGGGCAGTGATTGGATTCCATCCTATCAGCCAAGTTGTCGGTAGGATATGTCTTTAATAATTAAGGAGTGTAACGCATTTTTTTAATATGGGTGGAAGTTTGAAATAGAAATACGAAGCATGAAAACTCAGAGCTTTTACGGTGGTAGATCCATGTTACAGAGGTTTCATACACGGGCAAGTTTCATAATTTATTTATTAGGTTTAAACTTCTCATATTACAAATGAGAAGAAGAAGATTCCTACACACATATAAAATGGTGGGTCCCACACACATATAAAATGGTGGGTCCCACACACACACGCATATATATATAAGGGGATAGATTATTCTGTCTACTCTTATTTTGCCTATATTTGCCTACCCCTCTCAATACTGTCAAATTATAATCTCATCCAACGATGAAAATCTGAGGGATAAAATAAACTCTTTTACTCCTTCGCTCTCGATTGTTTTTAATGGCGACGTTCAATCCTCTTCCTTGGATTTCTGGTTCTTGCTTTTGTTTCTCGTTTTCTGGTTCTTGTTTTCAACAATGGTGTTTGATCTCGTTTTTTCTGGTTCGATCTTTTGTTTTAGAGCGATATCATTTGATTAATCTTGTTTTTGGTTTTTGATTTCTCCATATGCCTTTAATTTCTGTTGAAATTATTGGTAGTTTCTATGGCTGATGATACTAGTGAGATTGATGGTGGACGCCGGTGAGATCGATGGGGCCTAAGACTGGGTGTGAGGGTGGAGGCTAGGGTTTGTATGGGTATATTTGACATCTCATATTTAAAATATGAACGGAAGTGACGAGAAAGAGAAGAGAGGCAGAGTTGCTTACTTCCTTTGCGCCTCCCCCCTTTTGCCAATAAAGTTCACCGCATACCAATATATAGTTGGTCCAGTGGAATGTGGCGCTGGATTCCCTTAAGAGGTTTAGAATTCGAGCTGCGGTAAAACCACTCGTAATCTACCTTGTATGAAGCTACCACTGTTGGGAGGGTCGTCCTTACCACTACAGAACATTGAGTGGTTGCACACTTGCCACCATTTTATATATCAAAAAAAAAAAAAAGTTCACCGCATCCGGAGGATTACTTACGACCCCGATTGATGTGTGTGTGTATATATATTTTGATATGTTATATGGTGTGTTCGTACATGCCAGCGGAGGAGAGAGGGAGACGATGGGAGAAAGAAAGGGGGTAAAATGGTTTATTCTATCTCTCAAATCTTCGCCGTTGGATAGGATTATAATCTAACAGTATTAAAAGGGGTAAGCAAGAGTAGGCAGAATAAGGGTAGACAGAATAACCTATCCCATATATAATGTTAATTTTATATATATATATAGGTCCCACCATTTCATGTATGTGTGACATGAGAAAACATCTACTACAACATGAGAAGTGTTATTCCCTTATTTTATTTTATCCGTGTTTCATATCATTGCAAGCAACACTGTAATATAGCCATATGATTAGGTTAGCTAAAAGCCTGGCATTACAAACATTCCCATAATTACCACTTGTTCCAAATGGACTAATATAGGTTCTATTTTGATCCATTCCATTATGTTGGATAGAAAATATTCATTTGGTCTTAAATATAGGATTGATTGACTTTTTTTGTTTTGAGAGATTAATGAATTTAAATAAGTTATTAGATTATATATTAGTTTACTAATCCTAACGAATTAGTTTGGAAAAAAATCAATATATAAATATTTGAGTAAAATACTCTAACCATCTATCTCTTTTAACTTAATTATATAGACCTCCCCTCTATTTAGAAAACCCATATGAGCTTCTCTTAAAATTAAAATCTATGTTAGGCAAACTTTCCTTATATTTTAATATTTTATTTCCATCAATTCAAAACATTAGTTTATCGTTAAGTTTGATTTTTAGACTTTTGTTATACCAAAATGCTCATCTTTAACATTAAAATTATTTAAACATATATATATGGGCCAAAATAATTTAAACCACCAAATTTTAATTCCAATAGATTTTTTAAATTTCTAATATTTTAAAAATTTGTTAATTCTGAGATTAAAAGATTCATAATTTTAATTTTTCACCATAGTTATTGAAATTTATTTATATTTAGTTTCTTGAATAACTAAAAATATATTAAACACATTATTTTCCTATCAAATATAATAAATTAGATAGGTTTAATTAAGATATTGTATAAGCCATTTAAATTTATAACTTCATATTTTTCTGCAAACATTTAAAAAAAGTACTCAAATTTTTAAAAGTTTGAGATATTTACTAAATGTCAATTAAAATTTGATATTTAATATTAAGGGTAAATTAGTAAATAAATTTTAATTAAAAATATATTTTTAGAATACTCTTAACGGAGTTAACGGTTTGGATTTAAATGTATGTTTTTAAAATAGAGGGAATGTCTGTGTTATTAAGGCTAAATAGAGTTTTGTGTCAATTAAAATTTGAGATTTAGTATTAAGGGTAAATTAGTAAATAAAATTATTATTTTTTATAAATTTTAATTAAAAATATATTTTTAATTTTTTTTTATTCTTAATGGAGTTAATAGTTTGAATTTAAATGTATGTTTTTAAAATAAAGGTGAGGTCTGTTTAATTAAGGCAGTTAGAGTATTTTACTTTAAATATTTTAAAATAATCTAATTAACTTTTTTCAATTTCTTAAAAAAAAGTCAAATGGTCAAATGGTATATATATGAAAATCCCCCGACAGTGATGGGATTCCCTGCCGCCACTTGTCCAGTTTTGAAGAGTCCCACATCCGAAGTCCCTCAGTCAAATTCCCCTGACCTATATATAAAACAGAGCAAACACTGGACAAACTCGGGGATAACTTGGAATATCCAATTATTTTTCCCGAACTCTCTGAGAAAAAGAATAGATCATTTTAACGCATAAAACAACGAAAGAGGAAATGGTATCATTCATCCCATATTCCCAACACTCAGGGATTGATTTAACAACGGACAACAAACCAGAAAACTTGACACTCACAAATCATAAAGCAGTAAGAGGAAGTGAGGTGATTACAGGTGGGGTTGGAGTATAAGATTCATCGTCGGTCCAATTAGTCTCTCCCCAATGTCGCAACATGTTTTTCCAAGAACACAAATTATCAATACATTTCTTCAAGCGTCCATCTTTCACCTTAATTCTCCAATGTCCATCTGTGTAGTTTGCCTTCTCAGCTTGCCTCCGATCCCACTCCAACTGTGCCTTCTGCTTCGACGTCAACGTGCAAAACTGCTGCAACACCTCAGGCATCTCATCATGCACCTTCCACCATTTCTTGTGAGCGACGTCACTCGCAAACTCATGAAATATATCAACGTTCCAGTTACAATCATAGTCACGAAAGCACAACCATGGCTTCACACCTAAATAGTGAAGCACGTAGAGGATTGGAGGCTCTGCTCCAAATAGTCTTGTTTTCATTTGCTTCTTTTCTTCCTCATCACCAATCCAAAAATGCTTCAAGAAGTTCATGTGTCTTGGAATTCTATGCCACCACGTGAATATTTCATTCAAATATCCTTGGTCACCGCCATTGTAGGACTCAATCTCGTTGATATGATCCATTAGAAGTTGGAATGTGCAGTTTGATGGCTCAATCACCATGACGCCTGAGTTAAAGAGTGTGGCATTGTTTCCGGTGGCTGTAATTTCTGGCATGCCAAATAAGAAATCTAAGTTTCTCAGAATAAGCAAATCTGCATCGATGAATATGATCTTGTCATAATCTGTGAGCTGCCATAATCTGAACTTGCTGTAGTTCCATTCATTGTATGCATCTTTTTCAGCTTGTGGGTTTCTGATCCGTTGGATTGTTCTTACTTTCCACCCTGCTGCTTCCAAACCACTTCCGTGGTAGCCACTAATCGTCTCGTCCACAAGGATCACGAGATCTCTAGTTGATCCCGACATGCGTATGCTTTGTGCAGCAGCAATAGCTCCACACACATAAACATGGGCTGAGTGAAGAATTGTTGCATAGGCCTCTCTCTGAACATTTCCCGCGTAAACCAGCTCTGCTTTCCAGTTAGCTCAATTTAGTTTATATCAGCTTTATGATCAAAAAAGAGAGATTCTTAACTCAACTTGACATTAAAATAAATATAAACTAAATCAATTATTATTTGTATATTGAGTTGGGTCCCGGAGGCTCACCAGGGTTAGGGCATGCCTCTGGGTGCTTACAGGGATACTTATAGATTCCCTACCAACAAGGTCCTCACATTGATGGAGTTTGAACTCATAACCTTATAGTTATGAGCCAACTAATCAATTATATCCATTGGACACCATGATGTAATCTAAGTGTGGTTAGAAATTACCTTTTCCTCTCATGGGAAGTGCAAGTTCACAGGATCCTATTGGGAGCTGAACTTTTTGTCTCAGAACACTTAGGTTTGGTCTGTATAACCAAGCATTCCCTTCATGTCCAACAAGTTCTTTGCCGGTAAACAGATTTGGAGTTGGAGAGCAATTGGTAATGAAAAGGACATATACACAGTAATTGCCTTTGAAAGAGGCTGCAAGACCAGCAGCTGCCAGCTGAAGGTGTAGCCTAGCAACATCTCTAGACCAATTCACGCCATTTCTACAAGGAAGCTTCACAGCTATAAGATTAAGTCTTGTTCCGGGAGATCGAAGACTCGGTAGAGAAGGGCAAACGGGAACTTTCTTCTCTTCTTCCTCATCAATCCATTCTGGGTAAAGTGACTCCCATGTCACATTTCTTGCAGCATAGTCCAGGTGCAAAACATGGCGGGTGGCATCAGGAAATTGCTTCTCCCAGTGGTCTAGTTCAGTCTTATTGAAATTTACAAGGCCAATCCCTTGAAATTCGTCTTTCTTAATCAACTTCTCAGTGATTTTCATTATGTTATCCCAGTCGATGTCCAGATTTGAAATGTACCGAGAATCTGAACCACCCCATATCCACCTGGTCACAAATTTGGCCGGTAGTATGATCATATCTTTACAAAAGCCAACATATATAAAGAACGATTCCAATTCAAATAAAATCCTCTTTAGATAGAATTTTTTTACAGCATCATGCATTCTTGGACCAGAGTTAACAAATAAGTGGAGTCAAACAAAAAAAATGTGCAACTTTAATATAATGGAGCACTGTGAATTATCCATGACAGAAATGAATTGGTATAATCATACCGAGAGCGAGAGCTGGATAAGTTGTTGGCATTATAAACCTCAGGAGAGAATATGAGCGTTGCAAAAGTGCCACAAAAGATTAATAATAGCATGAGTTTCAAGAACGAGAACTTGCTTCTTGAGCTCCTATCTTGGATTTGCAAGTGGAATGACTTCTCCAGTTCATCTTTGAGTTTACTTCTTCCCAATCTTCGTTTGTGCAAATCTTCACTGCCATGTAGAATCAGTGGCTAATTAATTTACATACGTATACTTGTAACGGAATTACTGGTGATGCGGAAAAAAGGGGTATAATTATATTTTTTTGCCATATTAAAGAATGGTTGAGAGTTGAGACTGATGTAAAGATTGCTTGGTGATTGGCTTCCTTTGAGTTTAAATAACAAATATTTTTAAGATAAAACGTCTTTGTCTAGTAATGAAGCTCAGAAGAATGATACAGATCACACTAAAAGTTAACTATCTGATCGAACCTACTTCTTTGTGCTGAGAAGGACAGGACAGTTCTAAAAAATACTTGAAATCATAGCAGGTGCATGGAACTAACTTGAAATCAGATTTGGGAGCAGTACTTCTTCCACAGAAAGTTTGCATGATAACTCGTTCTGCAATTAATGTAAAATAAAAATAAATGGCTAAGGATTAATAGAAATTAGTGCCTATAACATACTATTTCATTCGCTGCCTATAAGGTTTGGTAAACTACTCTCTGCGAATGTTTATGCGTGTGGAGATGAGAAGAGAAAGGGCAGAATGTAGAGAGATATTATGTTAGTGACATGGATGCAGTTACTTTCAAGTTATTTCCATGATACTAACAGAAGAAAAAGAGTTTAGAAAAATGTGAAGAGATTAATTAAGGAACTGACATGGAAGTAGACAAGCGGTGTCTAGCTTCAATGGCACGTGTAGAAGCACCCATTATTGCACCTCTCATACCAACATCTGATCGACACAAAGAGGAACCAACTATTGTAAATTTGAAGCATTAACAACCAATTAATAACAAAGAATATTGCTCTAAGCCACGGTTCAAAAACAATCAAAATTCTCAAGAGACCATATCAAATTAATTTTCAAGCTATGGATACGAAAACTGAGAAGTAGGAAAACAAGTATATAGTACAGGGATTCAAATGGCCAGAAGCTGGTGGAATTCTGAAAGCCAGAAATCAAATAAAAGCTTGTATTGCAAAGAGTAGCAGGAAAATCTGGAGAATCAGACAGGTTTTGGAGGTTTTAATGTGTGAAGAAGAGAGAGATGGGGAAGGGACTCTTAATGGCATAGTTGAGGAGTTTGAGTCAATAAAGAAACATTATCTGAGTAACGTCTTTCAGAATATCTCTTTGTTCTTTCACTTTCATTCTTGCCTTGGCTCACCAACTCTGCCTCATTCCTAAATTTTTCCTTTTTCTCTACTCCTTTTCTTTCATCAGTTTGAAGACCCCCAAATAAAGGACGGGTGAAAGGTGAAAACCATCTTACTTCATAATCATAAGTGATAAAGCATTATGTAACACTTAAACCAACTAATGATTTTCATTTGACCATTGAGATTAGAAGGAAAACATGCAATACGTCTCGTAGTTATTCTTTTTTCATATCTGATAGAAGCATCAAACAAGTAAAATTATCATCAAACTGTTTTTTTTACCTGTTCTGCGATTTCCATGTTTTGAGTTGGGAACATCTCTCCCACTCTCTTTTCTTAGTTTTCATTTACATAATGGTGAGGAGACTCTAATCATTACAATATGCTCCCTTTTTTAAGTATTGTTGTTAAGAAATTTCATTTTCATTTGAAGGAATGCTGTGGTAACATCAGCATTTAATTAGCCAACAAGAGAAGAGGAATTCACTACTTTATACTCCCTCCGGTCCTAATTATAGGAGCAATTTAACCGATTTTGAGGGGATTAAGGAGAGGAGTTAAATTAGTTAATTTGACTCATTTTCCTAAAATGCCCTTATATAAATTTAAAATGACATAAGTAAAAGTGAATTACAACCCCCCACATATCTCTCCGACCAATTTTCCTTTCCACACACTTTCTAATTAAAATAACGGTCTTACTATATAAACATATATGTGTATACATATAGATCTATCTACATACATAGACACACACACACACACATATATATATAGACACACACACACACACATATATATATATATAGACACACACACCCATATATCTACACGCGCGCAAGCTCTCACACACACGCGCGCACACACACACACATCTACGAGGCAGAGACAGACACACACGCGCGCGCGCACATCTGAGACATACATACATAGACACACACACACACGTGTGTGTGTGTGTGTGTGTGTGTGTGTGTGTGTGTGTGTGTGTGTGTGTGTGTGTGTGTGTGTGTGTGTGTGTGTGTGTGTGTGTGTGTGTGTGTGTGTGTGTGTGTGTGTGTGTGTGTGTGTGTGTGTGTGTGTGTGTGTGTGTGTGTGTGTGTGTGTGTGTGTGTGTGTGTGTGTGTGTGTGTGTGTGTGTGTGTGTGTGTGTGTGTGTGTGTGTGTGCGCGCGCGCGCGCATATATATATATATACACACGAGATATATATGTTTATGTGTGTAACATCCCAATTTCAGAGCCAAATTTTTTTTTTAAAAACATCAGAGTAGAGTATCGGCGGAATAAAAACATTGAGTAACTGATTATAACAATAATGGTGGCGTATCTGCCTGTTCATAAAGATTAATACACTATCTCTTATATAACACTTTATGTTTCAACGAGATATTTCTATGATTACGGCAATGATACATGATCATTCAATAACAAGCGCCTACAAGCAAAGTTATGTATGCGCACTTTAAATGTGTGCCACGATGTCTTGTTGTGTCAGTAGCGCTAGGAAGACTATGACGGCATTATAAGTATAACCCGTAGTCGTAAGTGATTATCTAAGTGTAACATCCTTAGTCATTGTGCATGGCCGAAACAAGTTCCACCATGGCTTATGAAATTATCCGAACCATATATAAGCAAACTATAAGCATCGAGTCGGTGTTACGATGCGCGTGAACGTACCTTCGTTTGATGGTACTTCGGTACTTTTGACGGAAATGGCACGTTTACGGGCGAAACGTCCAGCGGCGGCTCGTCGGACAAATAACGGCGGCAAACTAGGATTTCGACGTCCTATAACGAGTAATATCACCTCTATTAGTGATTTGACAACATAAGCGGCATTTTAGGTAAAAATTACCATTTGCCCCTATACCCCTAATTGGCGGAATTTCGCAAGACTTCGTTACTCTAGCAAATTTTCTTCCAGAAATTTCGCGAACTTCGACGCAATTATGATTCTTGAAAATAATGACTAAAATAGCCCTCCCTTCTAATATCAAAACATAAAAATAAAGACTACTCTAGCATTACTAACTATTGAACTAAAGACTAAAAACCAAAGACCGAAAGACTTACCGTTGAAGACTTCGGGAGAACTTCCCCAGAGCTTCTCTCTCTACTTCTTCCTCTCTCTAATTTTCGGTCAAAGGGCAAGAAAATGGTGTGAAATTTCAAGACCCCTCATGCCTTTATATAGGAAAAGATTGGGTCTAAGGTGTAATTTTCCCTTCTCGATTTTGGGTCCAAAGTTGTAATTTTCCCTTTTTCACTTTGAAGACTTCTCCAACAAGTATTTCTCTCTCCCTTGGTCGACATGCTTGACTGATTTGGCAGCAATTGATTGGTTCCAAGTGATAAATCAAAGTTGCTTTATGCAAGACTTGATAGAATTTCCCGATCGATGCAGATTCGCGTGTTTTGGAGAATTCCCAAAATTCTGGATTTACAACTTTGAAGACATGTTCTCACTTAGTATAAATGTCCAAGTTAACCTAAATTTTGATCCCATATAGGGCTCCAACTGTCAGGTTGAAGTTTTTCAAAACGTGTCCAGCGCGTTCGGTTTGAATGCATTTACGAAAACATCAACTTCTTCAGAAAAATTCACTGATTCCAAATATGTCAAAATAAATTCAAACTCATTCCTAGATATTGAGTTAGAATTTATTTTCTTAATATCCAAAAATATACCTATATGCATTTTCCCTATTTCGTTTTATAAGGAAATGCACGAGCGACTTGAATTTACTTAGGTAGAGTTTAACGGAAGATAATAAGTCAGCGATCAATATTTTTCATTGACTTTGGAATTCCTATTCCTAGATCTCTAGATAGGATCCGTTTCCTAAATATTAAATTACTATTCACATCAATAAATTATATATTAAAATAATAAAATCCAAAACTTGCAAACTAAGTTAGCTTGGATATTTTGAAAATTCTTATCCTATTTCTTGTCCAATATTTCGGTTAATAGCTGGCCCAAATTTTAATTATTTTCGTTTTAATTTAATTAATAATTAATTAATATTATATAAAATAATTATTTAATAATTATTTTTATATAATTTTACAAAATTACCTATTGGTCCATACTTGTTTTTAGGCTTAAAAATACCTAAACTCCATGATTTTTCATAGAAATTTCCAATTAATTAGTAAATACATTTTTACTAATATTCCACTAATTTCCACTAATTTTTGAGCTTTACCCAATTATTTCATAATTTCTTTTGCTCAGACTTAAGTAATTAGCTAGAAATTACTTAATCACTTTATTATCATTAGTTGATAATTTTCTTAATTAGAATGTCCCATTACCTCATAATTATAACACTGACATTTCTGTTTGTGTTCTGCGGTATTTTAGAATTTGTGAGGGCATTAAAGTCATTACAATACTTTTGAATATCTTTATTCAATTTCTCCAAGTTTGTAATTTATTAAATTACCCTAATTAGAGATAACATACTCTCATTATTCAAATAATTATTTCACTGACTTTTAGGATTTTCACAATTTTCCTAAATATTTATGTCCCTTAGGGGCATTTTGGTCATTGGCACTTTGGCCCTTAATTTCTCTAATTTCAAGAGATTTTCCCTAGAAAATAAGATAATTATATCTTATTATTTGATATCCCATATTCACCTACTTTTTATAGGTATAATCTTTACCAAATTATGATACGTATTTTTGGGGTATTACACACCCCCACACACACACATATATATATCTACACACATATATATTGGCACACATAAACACAGATATACATATATATGTACACACACATACATACATACACACATATACAAGTGCTCCTAATAATAAGTATAAATAAGGGTATTATAGGAAAAAAATGACAAAAGTTGAAACTTGCTCTTATAATTAGGACCAAAACAAACTCTAAAATTTGCTCCTATAATTAGGGACGGAGGGAGTAATATATATGCTTTCATTCTTTTAGCATGAGTATTAATGAACCATATTTCCAAATGAAAATATATTAGTTTAAGTGTCATTTTTATCAACTATACAAAAGAAGAGGAATTCACTACTTTATAATATATATGCTTTCATTCTTTTAGCATGAGTATTAATGAACCATATTTCCAAATGAAAATATATTAGTTTAAGTGTCATTTTTATCAACTATTTCACCAAACTTCATTGTTTTATCCCTATCAGATACCGTCAACACCCTTTGGTCTTTATTTAAGGAACCAATTAACAATTTTCACAAGTCAATAAAAATAATTAAAATCATTAAATTTGTTCTAAAATTTAAGTATTTTTATTATTATCCCTATTAGTTACACTAAATTCTAATATTATATTAATTATTACTCTCTCTTTTCTCGAAAAAGAGTAATAATTAATTTTATTATTATTGTTTCATTTACCTTTTTAATTATGGATATACGTGGGAAAAAATATTTAATGCAATTTGAAAACAATAGCAAATGCTTATAAAAAGGGCCAAATATACTTGTCGGTTGGTCTTTATAATAAGAACCAAAAGGAGTAGTTCATATGTTTATCTTTCAACACTACAACAACAAGATCAATTAACTGACATTAAACAACAAGATTGCTAATCAATCGGCAAATGAACGTTGCAACAGCCTCTTGTAACATTATCATCAAAATCTATAAACTATATAGTGATTAAAAATACAATAATGTTAGGCACTTAACCAAAGGTAGAAGAAGTGTGCTGTATCATAACTGAACAGACTTGTACCCATCGCTACGTATTCTCTTGTTACTACTCCATACCATGCATGAGGTCAATACCCTAATAATATGTAGCTTCATGGACGACATATATACAGATGAGGAAATTATCTCTAGTACAAGGCACCACATAAAACAGAAGGATAAGGTTGGAAACGTCGAGGCTAGCTGTACATTGTACTGCAAACAAAGTAAACTCAACGATCGAGATCTCATTCTGAGACTGAACGAGAGCCACAGCCACCCTGCACCTTGTAATAGTTATGGGCTTATAGCTATAGCTTAAGAGTGAAATGAGGTTAGATTACTTTTTAAGGACTGGGTAAATCCCTTTTTTCAGTAGAAGAAGCGCTTGGTCCACTTCAAATTTCAAAACATATCCATTACGCAGAAGTGAAAACCAAACTAGCCAAACTAGAGAGAGAGAGAGAGAAATGATGGTGCTACAAATGGTGTCCCACAATGAAGCACGCGGAAGAAAGCATGAGCTAGTTGACCAAGAAAAGTGGCCTTCCGGCCGACACGATTTGGTTCACTTGGTTGGTCATTCCCTGTTAAATGATGAGCTGAGATTTTAATGTTTTAACATCAGAAGCAGTAAAGTAGCAACTTTTAACAAAAATTATCTGTCGGATGACTTTCAGAAAATTTTCCTGCACACAAGGCAGTCAAGGCGTCAGTTGACTGACGCCTCTGGCGGCGTCAGAAAACTGACGCCTCTGACAGAGGCGTCAGAAAACTGACGCCCCCCCCCCCTCCTCCCCCACACACAAAACACACACACACGTCCCCATCCCCAGCCCCCACCCCCAACCCCCAACGTGGCCCCCACCCCCAACACCAACACGTGGCCCCCACCCCCATTATAAAAAGAGTAAATAATAATTTCAATTAATAATTAGTGAATTAATAAAAATATTTTGTGAAATATGTTCTATATTATTATTTAGAGTAAATATCGTTTTTGGTCCCTGATAAAAAATACGGACCCCATTTTAGTCTCAAACAAACAAAGTGATCATTATTTATCCTTTTTATGAGACAAAAATGGCGATAAATCTTCTACTCGGTCCCCGACAAAAACATGGACCCCATTTTGGTCCCGAAAAAAAATTCATTTTAATCCATAAAAAAGACGAATAAGGGTCGATTGGTGGACGTTTCAGGTCTCTCACAAATTTTCAAAATGTCATTTTAGTCCCATAATAAAGACGAATAAGGATCGCCTTATTTGTTTGAGATTAAAATAGAATTAAAATTTTTATCGGGGGCCGAGAAAGGATATTTACTCTAAATAATAATATAGAACATATTTCACAAAATATTTTTATTAATTCAATAATTATTATTTACTTTTTATAATTTATAATTAATTAGAATTATTATTTATAATTTTAAATATTATTTATAAATTTAAATATAATTATTAAATATAATTTTGGGATGTATTTTTCATTGTATAGCATTTAGGTAATTTTTATATTGTTTGCAATATCATGATAAATTTGCCAAAATGTTATTGATTAGATAAAATATAATTTTCGGTAATAGGTAAATATCTATATAAATAATTTTTAAATACAATCGATCAATTCTATTGTAGAATGTATCCGTCTTTATTATAAGCTCCAGTAATAACTTTTCACAATTTAACGAAGTTAGTTCAAATTAATTGTTTCTTATAAAATATTAAAATTAACCTTAACATAAGCCATTATTAATTAGAAGAGTTTTATTATTATTATTTTGCTAGAAGTTTGATCAATTAGTTAGTGCCATTACTACAAAAAAAAAAAAGTTTTTGTTTTTCTAAAAGCGTCATTTTTTTAAAAGTAAAAAATAAAGAAAGTAATATTTTTATAATTATATGTGAGAAAAGTTGACTTTTAATGTTTAAATTTAGGGTTAAGGTGCAAAAATAGACATATCTTTTTGTCGAAAAGAGCGCGAGTAGCAAATATTTCTGGGTGTGTGTTGCAGACAAGTGGTAGCTGATTAATGGATGACTTGGAAAATAATTAATTATTTTATCTAAATTGATTAATTACTAAAATCTAACCTAACACACATGGCAAATCAGGAAATCCAAATTGAAAAAAACCCTAAATCCATTAAAACCCAAAAACTAAATAAATAAAAAATCAAAATCCCTAACAATTAATCTTCATCTTCGACACCACCACCCTCCAACCCAGAACCTTCAACATCTTCATCTTCATCTTTATGGGACTAAAAATGACATTTTGGAAATTTGTGAGGGTTCAAAATGTCCATCAAATCGACCTTATTAAATGCATTTTTTATGGATTAAAAATGGCCTCTCTTTTCGAGAACCAAAATGGGGTAAGTGTTTTTATCGGGGATCGGAAAAGTATTTACTCTAAATAATAATATACAACATATTTCACAAAATATTTTATTAATTCACTAATTATTAATTAAAATTATTATTTACTTTTTTTATAATTTATAATTAATTAGAATTTTTAACATCAGACAGCCATAATGCTGCTTATTGCTCATACCAGACGAACGGGAAAAGTGAAGGGGTAACATTTTTTTGGCACTGGGTGTTTCTCAAACAGGAAGCTTTAATTTGTTAAGTGTTTGTTCAAATTGCACTTGTAGAGATAAGAAAATAAATAGTTCCAGATTTTTCTTTTCCCTTCTCGTTCACGATTTCATTCAATCCACATAGCTGAGAGAACACTTGATTTATACAAACCAAAAAGATTATTTGAACAAAGAATACGCGCTATGAAGAAATGCCACGCAGAATCAGCATTACATTAACAGCCATTTCACAAATCAGATTGAGATATTTCATATTTGTTTCTTACGAGGTGCAAACCACATGATGAGATGAGACGTGATCTGCTAGTCAACTGATCAAGGGGAGCTCTCTGTGGTGGTTGAGTAGTCGCTGCCTTTGACTCTGCCTACGCTCAATTTATCGGTCAATGAACCTGTCATAAAGTGTATATATATAGAAATGATATTTTCATGTCCTCATCCTAAGCAAGCTGGTGAAAATTATTCACTTATCATGATAGGGAAAGATGGCAAACAAAATCATGGAATAAAGCTCTGTATCACCTGCATATCACAACTAACAAATATATTTTAGTAGTTCATTGCCTAAAAACTCAACTTCTCGATCCGATCCATGATTTCTTTTTGTTTTAAACACAAATCAAAAGAAGCTACTCAATGTTGGTTCGTAAGCAGGTTCATCGGGCACAACAGTTTCAGTCATTATATTTAGATATTAATTAAATTTTATATGGTATGAATTACAGAATCCATGAGCATACAAAACAGGGAAACCAGAGGAAAATAAGAACCAAAATACTGGGAGCCTTAATCGCCCAGCAATTTTTCATCGTCTTAACCCAAGAGACCACCAACAAATAAAAAAGTAAGATTTTATTGTTTAAAAGGAAATGCCGCGTAAAAGTGGTATCTTGCATGAATAATGAACTAGGTCCCCTAATCCAGCCAGGCTGTACCATATATCATCTGCAAGTCTTCGTCGGATTATCTCTTTCTAAGTGGAGGTCAAAACAAGTAAAATGATTCACCAGCTGCATGGCTTAACGAATAAAGAAATGAACAAAACATGACTAAGCAAAAACATGTTACGATCATATATGAGGAAAAAGATAGCTAAAGACACAATTTTTATGGCAGTTGCGTAATATCAAATCAGACGGATACATGCATTAACACCAATTCAAAAAGAATGAAACCCGAAAACTCAAGCCACAGAAAATGGGGGAGAGAGCGAGAACAACTTGGCAACAGCTGTTTTCTTTCTATCGTGCTTTTAAGTAAGAAGCACGATTCGTGGGCTCTGAAGTCTGAACTGCTTCATTATCGATTTATCGGAGACGCAGAGTGAGCCGGAGCGAGGGAAAGACCCGACTCAGTCGATCGGATCCTCGAGACCCGCCAACTGGCATTGGGCTCTAGTTTTTGTCCATTATGTTGTTGGGTCGGGCTCAACATAATCCATTTTCAATTATTTGGGCCTTCATGCCATAGAAATATGAGTTTACGTAGAGCAGGGTACATTGCAAATGTCGCCAATGGGGTGTTAGTAGTATTATATATTTTCTAATTTCTACCTAGAGTTAGACCAGTGGCATATAAAGTTCGGTTAGATCTCTTTAAGTCTCGAGTCTGATTCCGAGAGGAAACAATTGTATTGGGAGGAACAACCACGATTCCGAATTGGATAGGGGATGATAATATTAAAAATGTATTATATATTTTCTTGGGGAAAATAATGAAGGAGCACTAGTGGACAGAAAGAAGACAGGGGTGATGAGGTTGTAATCTTATCTGTCTGAATTAGAGATATAGCAGAGACGTAAAACGGGACGAGGTGGCCATATCATGATAAAGGCAGAGAAGGGAAAGCCCATTTTGATAATTGGAGGAGGAGGAAGAAGGAAAGTGACATGTCTTAGTCTCTCACCCATGGTTTCTTATAGCCACTTGTTTTCTCTTGACACTACCTCTTTCCCATTTCTATATTTATTTCTTGTTCTTTTCCATATCCTCCTCACTCCTGTCTTTATCTTTATCCCATGGCGTCACTTTTGGATAACATTCATGGTGATGACATTTACCTGCTGTGTTTTAAATTATTAGAAAAATAAGAAGACAAGATTTTTATACTTGTAACTCCAACCTTCAATTATTGAGGCGCTTAACAAAAATCACATATATTAATATTTT
Organism: Acacia pycnantha; assembly: GCA_025563575.1. Classification (NCBI taxonomy): domain Eukaryota; kingdom Viridiplantae; phylum Streptophyta; class Magnoliopsida; order Fabales; family Fabaceae; genus Acacia; species Acacia pycnantha. Next base: position 3,021,009 of record JAMWYP010000037.1, on the reverse strand, counting down.
GATGGGGACTAGCACTATGGAATTTGTAAAGAGTAATAATGACAGTGGCTTATTGTCCCTTTCTTTGGTTTATTGTGGTTCATAAAATCTTAAAACAGTAAATTGGGATTATATGAAACAGAAACAAAAAAAGGGACCAGTGAGGCTTTGTCACCACACAGTACTTGGCATTGCCAGAAGCAGAGAAATGCTGAGAATGAGGCCCACTGCATTAAACACTAAACAGAACAGAGCATGATTCTAGAACCAGTTCCTGCATTCGGGTTTTTGTGTTTCATAGTTCAATGATTTGTGTCTAATCTACAATTAAATGAAAAGGGAAAAATGTATCAGTATCACCCAAACCATCTAGTGTCACTTTTAAAACGTGGTGTGAAGGGGAAAGATCCTCAACAATCACCTAGTTTGTTTGTTTAGAGCTCAACAGAAACAATCAGAACATATAAGTTAAGAATAAATATTGCAATAGATACTAGAGGTGGCTTGGTTGGAGTAAGTAGATAAGAGAAGAAGTTAAACTTCTCAAGTAGTTAGATTCAACTGGCATGATTTACAAAAGCATTAACTTCTTGGAAAGTTAAACAACACACTTATCTCATAATTGAGGAAGCAACTTATTGCGTAGAAAGTTAAACCTCAGTCTTTTTTGGTATATCTCATTTACTATTCTGTTTTCAGATTAAATATTAATTTCACTTTTTTTTCCACTCTATCTCCCACATCTAGTGCCCTTTGTTTCTTCAAGAGTATTTCATGTAAAGTTGTGGAGGATTGATTAGGGGAGTGATAGAAGGTGGATGAAGTGTTTTGCAAAGAAGTTGGGAAGATGCTCAGCAATAAGAGTACAACTTTGGGGAGTCGTGCGAGGTTTGAGGATGGCTAGAGACTCCAATGTTCAGAAGCTGATTATTGAGAGCAATTCTACTGCTACTGTCAATTTGCTACATAGAATATGGAATAGATAAGAGTTTGAGTCCAGTATATTAAAGCTGGTAAAATTTGAGTTGTTTTGCTTTAAACCCATTAGATTTCAACATGTATGTAGAGAAGGAAATACTCGTGCAGATTGTTTAGCTAATTTGAGTCTAGATCAAAGCAAGGTGGAAGTTGTTTTTGATGCCTCACCTCTGTAAGTTAGAATTATCTGTATAATGACTTTGTGGGAGTTGCTTTCCCCCTATAGTTTTGATGAAATTATAATGGACCTTGCCCAAAACTTTACCCAAAAAAAAGATTCTGTTTGGTTAGTTAATATGCACCAACACCCTTTAGCTCAATTGGCATCCCACACCTCTCTTAAATGGGAGGTTGTGGGTTCTAACCTCAAGGTGGGCATGTGATGAGTATATGCAAGTGTGTGAGTTCTAACCCTTGAGGATAAAATTTTAAAACTCTAAATATGCATTGTAATATACAACAACATCAGAAACTTCTTAGAAAACTTTTCCCTACCTTGCAGTTCTCTCCAATTCAACCCAAAGTAATTAGAGTTCGATATAACTTTGAAATATCAAATGGTTTGATATCAAAAAAGTCGCTGCTGGATATAGGATCCTTACATGGTCTTGTGTTAAAATAATAACTGAAAAAAATCAAGGCTAGCTTCTGATAACGAATGACAAGTCAAAATTACTACTTCCAATGATCATAGCTTAATTTCAATATAATAATGAAAAACCACAAACTCTATCAAAATTGGATAATAATCACGAAACTGAGACGCCTCTTGAGCTACCAACAATTTATAGTCAAGTCAGAGAACTGTCTAGATAGGCCAGATGCCCCATCCATGTCTCTTTTCCTGGGTTTTACTATTGGAGGTACCCACGCGCCAATTTCATCTTCACCTTCTGCTTCTCTAGCTTCAACACCTTGTTCTTCTTTATGATGATGACGCCCAGAAAACCATTTGGATTGCATGTAACAAGTGGTTCTCCATGGAGGCACGTGCAGGCCCTTGTCTCTTAAGGACTGTTTAGCAGCAGAACAAAGCAGAGAGATTATCCTTCTCAGTTTGTTCTCTGTCCCAACGAAGATCACTGGCAATGACTCTGTCATTTCTCTGTAGTACTGTGTTGGCCTTGCAAGTTCAAATTGAGACCTGAAGTCTATGTCCACTATAAGCCTCACAGGACTTCCATTCTCACCTTCAGTAATATTCACTTCAACATATTCATATTCACCTGACACATAATCCACAGAAACAGTTACCAAAAATTCGATCTTTAAGGACTTAGTGAGAGAGAGAGAGAGACCCACCAGCAGGACATCCTAAAGAGGTGGCCCAACATGTGTGGCACAGAGAGGCATCGAGGCCTTCCATTTTCAGCTTGAGGACCAGCCACTTCCTAAGACTTGAAGTCTTCTTAGCATCCCTTTTGCCACTCATTCGCTTCAAGTTCAACACATAATTTCGAACTTTAGCCTCGGCTCTTGTCTCACTCCTTAAGATATCCTAAACTCCATCCCACAAAATCAATAAGTAGCATATCAGGGACAAGTATATATTGTATTCACTCACTCAACAACATGGAGGGAATTAAACTCAGCAAGAAGCTCCACAGAAACTTCAAACTCCTTGTGCTTTGTGAAGTACCTGTAAAATATAATATTGGGGTCGATGAGTTGAAGCACGACACTTCGATGAAGTAGAATCTGTGAGGGATGGTGACTCAGATTCTATGAAGTCTCGGACCATTTGAACCAGCTGGTCGTCTTCTAAGCTACTACCCATCATGACTCTGTCCTCCATGGTCAAGTAGAAACCAGAGAGAAAGAATGATATAAAAGGGTCTATAAGGAAGGAAGGAATGGGATTGAGAATGGTGGGAGTTGTGGAGAGATAAGTCTTTTTATATGAAAAAGGAAGGAAATTGTGGGAGTGGCGGTGGAAAATCACAGCTATAACGTGAGTCATGACTCATGACAAATGACCCAAAAAAAAAAAAAAAGGGAAATCCTCATTTGGGTCCAATTAAGCAAATAAATGTAAAAAAAGGCCTAAAGATTCAAAGAACATTCACATGTCAGAAAAGGCTCTAGGGTTTTTTTTGACATGTGAATGTAAAGTGAAATGACGTTGATACCCTTAGGATTAAAAAAGAAAAAAGAAGTCTGGACAATTGCTTCTTGGCACCTGATCACTGCTAAGAAAGGAAAAGACGCTAAAACGAACGTTGAACGCGAGGCAGAGAACGTGACGCACACACGAGGGGGGTTCGATCAAGGTTAAAGGTCCAACGTTGAAGGGTGTATTCTAATCATCCAGTGCGTTAGAGTCTCAACTCAGTTGGTTTATTTGTGTTGTGGCTAATCGTTTTTTTTCGGTTTGAAAGTTAGGCAGCTGAGAGGTTGGAGCTTGGCCTCATTTATGTTATTATCGGTTAGGAGATAGGTAAGAAATGCAAAGATTTTGATCAAGATATCACCATCACCATTCTACTTGGTCTTTAATCATTGTAGGGTAGGTTAATAAAGGCTTGCTTTGTTTTTTGGCATGAAAACAGAGATAAATGTATGTTTTTTAGTGGGAATGGGTGAATGAGATTAATGTAGTTTTTGGTGCAAAAACGCTGAAATGAGATAGTTGTTAATACCTACAGTTGTAGTTGTTAATATAACTGATTAAGTTGTTAATACGAGCTGAATGTGAAAACGCGGTAGGGTAGGCTGCTATTATTTTTGGGCATGGAAATAGAGTGAGTTCTGTTTGTTAGTGGGAATGATTGAATGTGAAAACAATGAAATGATATGGTTGTTAATACCTACAGTTTTAGTTGTTAATGTTGTACTGATATTGTTGCTAACAGACACTGATATAGTTGTTAATGTTGTACTGATATTGTTGCTAACAGACACTGATATAGTTGTTAATATTGTACTGACATTGTTGTTAACAGGCACTGATATTGTTGTTAACACACACTGATATAATTGTTAATGTAATATTGATATTGATGTTAACAGGCATTGATATTGTTGTTAATACACACTGATATAGTTGTTAATGTTGTACTGATATTGTTGTTAACTCACACTGATATAGTTGTTAATGTTGTACTAATATTGTTGTTGACTCATACTGATATAGTTGTTAATATTGTACTGATATAGTTGTAAACGACTGGTTTTAAAAAACTAATATTTATAACTCAAAATAAAAAATAAAATAAAAATGGTGCGAGGGATATTATTATATTTTGAAACCTAGTTGTTACAACGAATAGTATTTTGAGAAACCAGTCATTGTAACGACTGGGTTTCAATGATATTGATATGTTATTTTACAAATATATATAAGAGGTATATTGTTTAATTTATTAAATTTAATTAGGAACTAACAAAATTAAAATATGGTATGTGTGTGTATAAGATATATATTGTTTAATTTATTAAATTTAATTAGAAACTAACAAAATGAAAATACGGTGTGTGTGTAAAAAAAGAGATATATTGTTTAATTTATTAAATTTAATTAGGAACTAACTAAATGAAAATATGGTTAGATTTCTTCTCTTAACTATCGAAATTCTAGGTTATATAGTATATACTAGGAAATAACTATAAATATGGGATAAAATCATGTATATATCTATATAAGAGATATATTACTTAATTTATTAAATTTAATTAAGAACTATTTTTATTTTTTTACAAATAAAATAAAATTACATTTAAAGCCAACTAGATCTTTGGTTTAGTAAATCTCGATTTCGGTGTATCCCCGGATTTGAATCGTGATTTTCACGACAAATGATGCCTTCACTCAGGCAAGCCTCAAACAAGGCATTTGTTTGGTGATCTCATGGTGTAATGCACCAATTCCTCAATAGTTTAAGGAATCTCATGAAGATCGTGATACTCTATGGTCAAAATAATAGTGAGGATCCATTCAAATAAGTAAACCCAACCCAGAAATCCTTCTCATAAGCTTCTCTTCTCGGGTTTCTCTTGTTTTTCTTGTCAAATGAAATTAGGGTACCTTCTTTATCAGCATCTATGTGTTGCAAAGAAAGATTGTAAATTGGACAAATGCCGAGATGTTGCAACCAGATTCGATGGGTTCGTCATTAATTTTTCTCGTGTTCTGGTGTTCTTGAAGACATTGTGATTTGTTTTTAGATTGGGGGTATTTTGGTTTTTTTTTTTTTTTGAAAAGCCATAGGTGTTCCCTTTAATTTATTTAATTTGTTTATTTTAGGGTTAAGGTTCAAAAATAGACATGTACTTTTGTCAAAAGATCGTTCAGTAGCAAATACCTTTTTTAGGTGCAAAAGTGACTATGTGGTTACAAAAGTGGAGCAAAATTAGCATTGACCATTAGTTGACCGTTATCTGACGCTGACGTGGCAGTGGGATCTGACTTATCCATTAAAATGCTGCCACCTGGCTCCTTCTCTTTCTTCCATTCTCAATTTCTTCTTCCCGCTGCCACCTGGCTCCTTCTCTCTCCTCCATTCTCAATTTCTTCTTCCCTTCTTTCTCGCCACATTCTCTGCGCACAGGGCCGACGAGTTGAATCTGAAGGGAAGCAAAGCCACCGTCGATGATCCAAGCAAAGCCATCGTCGACGAGCGTTGAAGGTCTGTAACCCTAACCCCTTGTACAAACCGAAGGTCCAGATCGCCGGCGTTGAAGGTCTGTAACCCTAACCCCTTTTTTTGATTTTTGTTGGGTCCTGAGTTGTCGAATTATGGGTGGATTCTGGGTTTTGCGCAGACATCCCGACATCATCAACAAGTCGACCTAAGACCTTCATCTTTTCTCCTTCTCTTCAACACCTCAATGCAAGAATTTCTGGGTTCTATTTAGGATGATGGAGGGTTTGTCTGTGGTTTATTTTATTTTTAATCTCTGGATCTGATTTCCCCTTGCCATTGATAAATTGATTGTGGATTTTATTTCTGATTTTTCTGTGGATCTGATTTTAATATCGGGATTTTTCCTTGTTGTCTGGATGATAATGGAACACCATTGAAGGTTAGGCACGCCTAAGAGATTGTTCAGCACTCGTGCTCCGTTACGGACTCTGAAGTCGTCGATTACGACAGCAGACGGTGATTTTGTGATATATGGTCTCCAGATGCCGCATAATCTGTCTTCCAAGTTGTAAAATTTCTCATAATGTTATGGAATTTGTTACCATTTCAACAAGTTTTGTGTTGAGTATCTTGTATTTATTGTTGTATAATATTTTGGAGTTGATCTGATCAATCTTCATTTGGGTTTTCCCATCCATGTTATAATTGTTTTGCTGCCGCCGTTGGCATCCTTCGTAGGCTTCTTGAAGCAGATCCTTGCACCCAATTATTCAGTCTTTTGCTTAAATCTAAGGATATTATGTTCGTATCTAACAACATGCGATGCTGCTATTTTACTTCCAATAGTCTAATCTGCAATTTTGTCTCTGGTTCGCCTGTCGGGAGGAAGAAGAAGGTCCCGGGTCAAAATGCAAGTTTTGACCAGGGCCTTAAATGAAAATTTTAAAAGTTTATAGAGGGATTAAATTGAAATTTTTTGAAAAGCATCCGGGGCTGAACTGTAATTTATAAAACATTAACATCCACGTCATCATTTTCAATTCAGAAAAAGTCAACTAACGGTCAATGCTAATTTTGCTCCACTTTTGTAGCCATGGTCACATTTGCACCTAAAAAAAGTATTTGCTACTGGACGCTCTTTTGACAAAAGTACATGTCTATTTTTGCACCTTAACCCTTTATTTTAAGCTATAACGACTGGTTTTTCAAAACCAGTGGTTGAAACTCAAATTTTTTCAGATATTTCAACTTCAATCTCGGGCCTTCAAATTTGCAGTCAACGATGGAGGTGAAAACGAAGGTTGTCAACGACAAAGATGAAGGGAGTGAAAGATGAAGATCTGAGTTCTCCTTTTTGGTTCTGCTGCACTCCAATCTTTCTTAGGTCTGTCTAGAGCGGAGGAAGAAGGAGAGGGTGAAGATGAAGATGAAGACCTTCCTTTTACTTCTTTAATCCCAAGAGGTATCAATATTAAGATATCCATAAAAGAAGTTCTAAGGCATTTTCTGACATGTGAATATTTTTTAGACCTTATTTGAGATTACGTTGCTTAATTGGGTCCTGAGGTGGATTTTTTTGTTTAAAAAAAAAAAACAAGAAACAGACAAATGAGGCCATGATAAGATCATTTTGATTTCTGACGTGTACATAGTAAAAGGGTTCTGGAGGTTAAACTTGAAAGCCGCAGATTTTGTTTGAGGTATATTGGGTAGAATATTCCCATCTTTTTACGTAAAGGGAGAATCGCCAACTTTCTAGAAGCCTATGTGTTTAAGTTTTATCACATAATTAAATGACTAGTGTGGTTGGCTTAAATTTTTATATCATATCTAAATTGTTAAAATAATATAAATATTAAGTTTACTATCATATAATAAAAAGACGTTACTCATGAATAAAGTTTACCAATGCAAACACACATGCATAAGTTTAAAAAAAAAAAGTACCCTCCGATCTACAATAAGGAGTAATATATTTTAAGTGTTTTTTCAATTAAATTAGAAAAAATATGTTTTTTGTTCATCTTTTTTCACATGTTTTAATTAGATAAAAAAGCGTGTGAAATGTATGAACTTAAGCACCTCAGCTTCGCTGTGTGTTTTAAGCCACTTCTTATGCGTTAAAACTGGATATAACGTGGACATTTTTATTTTTCTTACCAGCGTGAACATTTTTTTATTGATTATAGTTTTAAGAAATACTAGTTTTGAAAAGAAAAAAAAAAATGATGACAGACACTTGCAAGTTGCTGCTAAACATTAAACTAAAAGCAGTCCTCTCATGAGGGGTTTGAACCAATGAGTTGCGGTATTTCAAATTTTTTCAGAGAAGAATCTGGAAACGAACAAGGACCTTAACATTGAAACTGGTTGCACACAGAAAATAGACCAGTTATTAATATTACATTTGATGGTTTGCCTGAACCCAGGGTAAATCTTAATTACTAAGTTATGATTGCAAAAGCTAAACGCACTTGGTTCACTAAAGAACAGAACATTAAAGCGAGCCGAAACATTGAAACCAGAGTACCAAAGAATTTATTTTGTTGATGGACGATGGTGCTTAGCCATAAAAAATAGATTACGCAAATCAAATTTAGGACCTTGTGTTTGGCTGGTTCTTGTCACAAAAATGAATACAAAACAATTTCCAGACGTCCAGTCCATTAGAGGTTAGAATGCAGAAGCAGGGGAGACCAACTGCTTCAGTCCTCTGCTTTACTGTATAAAGAAAGGGTAAAGGAGTAAAAATACATATATACTTTACCCTGGGGAGCGCTCAGCACCATATGCTTTTTTTGGGACAAAAAATACACATGAACTTTCAAAACTAGTGCAAAAGTACAATCACCGTTAAATTGTATTAACTGACGTTAGTAGCAATGTGAAAATACCAAAATCTCCCAGAACTCAAAAAAGAAGAAAAGGAAGAACGACAAGAACGAAGAACTATCGTGAGGATCTTGAGAATGAGATGCTAATCTCGAAGCCACCGTCGGGATCTCTCTGTTTCTTCTGGTTATTGAAGTCAAACAAAGAATGTTACTGAAGTTGAGCAAGTCGGTTGCACAAACTTCTCAGGTATAAAAGATGAGAGCAACCAGGCACAAATACACTATCAGAGTTCTCCAAAAAATAGCAGAGTCAAACAAATACATGGCTGAGACAAAATTCCAGGATCTTATGCAAAACCTAAGCCGATCATCTGTTCGATGACAAGAATCAAGAGAAGAGCAACGATTTTTTTTTTAAAAAAAAAACTAAGAGACCGAAAGCTCAAGTGCTGGACAACAATTTCACATAACCAGATTCAAAACCCAAAACCAGATTAAAAAAGAAACAGAAAACGGTGCAAACCAGAAAAATGAACTATGTACGATTTGTGCCTCTTCAATTGATTTCTGGAAAAAACTCACCTCTCAATTGATTCAAAACCTAAATCACAGACGTTTGAGCAAACCAAAAAATTAGGCGACGAACCAGAAATTGCCAGAACAAACCAGAAGATTAGGGGAGGAACCAGAAATTGCCCCAAATCACAAGCGTCGGAGCAAAAACACTGAGCAAGAGAGAATTTGCCAAGAAATGAATATCACTAACCAAGAGGAAGCGAGGAACACAAGTATCATCGAATCACTCCTCAAGATCTCTGATTCAGTGGACAAGTCGATGACAATTCACCATTTGGGATGAACTAAGATCGAGCAAGAGAACTAAGAGGCCAGTCAAACCCGGTTTGGACCAATTCACGCCGACGGTGGCAATTAGTCGAAGGCCCGACGGTGGTGTTGAGTGTAGGGCGGAGCTCCGATTCCCATCCCCTCTCTCGTTCGAAGTGTCACGGCCACATACACCACTCACAGTCACGGATCTTTGAAGAACGATGGAAGGTTCGATGGAGGTCGGTGATAGGGATCTCCAAGCTTTAGAATCGCGAAGCTTCCTCTTTGGCTCTGAAACGCTGGCATCGACTCTTCTCCAAGCGATAAGAATGGCGAGAAAACGAAGTTAGAAGTGGGTATGAAAAGAGAAGTTGTTTGGAGCAGGATCTGACGAAGAGGGAGAGGGGGTAAAGTTGGCAATTACAAAAGGTGTGACATTTTTATTTTTTTAAATAGCGTGGGGCCCACCTTGAGACTAACGTCAGTTAAGAGGATTTAACTATGTGTGTATTTTTGCTCTGCTTTTGAGAGCTCATGTGCATTTTTGCTCCTCTGAACGATGTGTGTATTTTTGCTCTGCTTTTGAGAGCTCATGTGCATTTTTGCTCCTCTGAAAATCACATGGTGCTAGACGCTCCCCAGAATAAAGTACATGTGTATTTTTACTCCTTTACCCTATAAAGAAATCCTCAACATATTTTTGTTTAGTTTAAGTTGTGAATTTTTATTTCTTAGTATTATGCATTAATTATGCCAACCATCCCCTTAACTCATCTCGGCCCAAATATTTTAAATCTAAGCCCAAGTCAATTGAGTCATATATGTGTATTTCTCTGTGTTGGGCTGATAGACTTCTGAATGATAGTCCAAGAGCACACCACTTTTGATGCGACCATTAGCATTCCCATTAGTTAAAGAGAGATGGCTGCCCATTGTAGGCTTCCAGAAATTTGAGGCTTGGGATAGGTACATTAACAACTGTTGTGGTTCCCAGATTCAGATTCTCATAGTGCTTGTTATATGCATTGGAGATCAAGAGACTCAGAATATGATGCTGGAGTTTGATAGAAATCAATCAAATAACGTGTCCCATCAGCTAAACCCTTCATTTTAGTGGCTTTCACTTTGGTGTAAAATAGCCTTCACATTGAACACTAGATGAGTGCCATGGAGCTATCATTCCAGATTTTGGTAACTTCTAAAACCATAGCCGTAGTTTCAGAAGCCATTTTTCACGAGACGGGACTAAATTTTTCTCATATATTTCTCTTGTAAATTATAAAAGCTATTATTTAAAGACTAATCCAAATACACATTTATCCTCAAATGTATAACATAATTTATAGTGCTTTGTCCATATATATGTTCTCTGCTCTTTCCGCCATGTCAGGTTTTGGACCAGTGCCAAAATGGTGAATCGAGATTGAAGACCAACAGTCAAATAAGAAAGATCAAAAGGGAAACAGAACCAGAAAAGGAAGTTATTTTTTATATGATACAGTCAATCTAGTTTTAACTTGAAAACTAGAAGTCCCGGGGTTTGAAAATCTTTTTTCAAAGACGAAGAAAACTGGGAAGTTGGGGGGGGGGGGGCAGGAGAGTCAAATCCCCTGTTTACTATATGAATTAATATATATTTTTGCAATAAGTTGATGATTAAGGAGGACAATAATTATTTTTTGGATACTACAAATTAATTGAAAACGCATTATAGTTGGGAGGGAGAGGAGAGTCTATGATTGTCAAAGAAAAATGGGAGCAACATTTCAAAATGGGAAAAGTCTTTGCAAGGACGTGTGTTTCAGTCAACAAACTCTCCGAAAAGTCAATAAAGGAGCATTAATAACTATAAATTTCTTTGGTGGCAAAAAAAAATAAAACATGATACCTGACCTTTTAGACTCCTCTCTGATCTCCGCCATTCATCATGAATCCGCCGGGGTATCCCACCGGCGATAGCCCTCCTCCCCAGTCCAGAAGAGAGGTCCCGCTCCAAGGCCCTCGTCCCTCACCTCTCAGCGTCAGCAAAGAATCTCACAAGATCCGAAAGCCTCCGCTTCCGCCGCACGCCTATCACCTGGCCGCGGTGCCTTCCCGGCAGCAGCAACCGCAACCGCAGCCGGTGATCATCTATTCGGTGTCTCCTAAGGTAATTCACGTTCCGGTCGACGACTTCATGAAGGTCGTGCAACGTCTCACCGGTCCGTCATCCCCTGCCTCCAGATCGGGAGATGTTTCACCGGCAGCAAGACTAGCGTCGATTGAAAAGACAAGCCCGTCGGAGAAGGAAAGGTTTCAGAATGGAGATGAGATGATGGATCTCTTGGAAGGAGTTGAAGTGAGCCAGTTCCACGGCATATTATCGCCGGCACCAGGAACTCTGCCGGGGATATCGTCGGAGATATTCTCACCGCCGACTGATCCAGAAACCCTCTCATGGTTGCACGATTTGAGCCCGTTTTGGTCATCAAGCTTCGCGGGAAGCCCATCGGGTTTATTTTCGACATCCATTGCCTCTCCGCTTCCTTCACCGGACGTCTTCAGTATCTTCGACTAAGTTGTTTTGTTTTTAATTTTCAATTAATTTTTGGAAATTCACGAAAGGCGGCAAAGAAGCTGCCAGAGGATTTAACATTCACTGACTTTTGTCAGCGCTCGCGCCAGGTGCTTTGTTTCACCGTTATTATTATTAGTTGTTACTAACTTTTGAGTCTCTGGATTCTACATTTCTACCGATCTCTCCCTCTGTAATTTTAATTATTCTTGTAATTTTGTAATTTGTGATTCATAAATCATAATTAAGGAATATAAAATACATTTCGGTTTTAATTTCTTCCGTTTGTTTACCTCTTCCCTTTACTTTTCTATGACGACTTTGTTTCAAAGACTTAAAGGTGGAACCCATTTTAAGAAAGAGAAAAACGAACCCCTAGTGATGAGCATTGCCCCATTAGCATGATGAATAAATACTTATTAGTATCTGAAGAATAAATCTAAAAGGGGTGCAGGTGTTAATGGGGCTATTCTTTTCCTTAAAAAATAAGTTGGCATAAAAGACGACACAAATGAGGAGGAGTGGCGTTTTGTGTTTGTTCATAATCATACAAGTGGAGTTGCCTTCCCTCCTCCTCCCGCTATCTTCCCGACCATGAATGTCAAACTCAATGACTGAAATTTAATGGAGCAAATGATAAAATTATTATCAAAATGTAGTATTAAATAAAAATTAACTAGTAAATTTGATTATTTTTATTATAATTTTGAAGTTTCACATGAAGTTAAAATCCAAGGATAGGGAAGCAAAGAAGAGAAGGTACTGTTGTTGAAGTGTTCCTATTCTAGGAAGCAACCTGGCCGCTTCGAGACGAGGTGGATTGGAATTCGGGGGTCCAAGCTGGCTCCGCTATGTGAGAAAATCATCTCATAAACAATTTCTCAGACCCCTCCCAAGGAAAGTTGAACGTAGTATTAAGATAGGGCGGTAGAAGTGACTTTTTTATGCTTTTTTTGTTGAACTTTTTTTTATGTGATTTGTGTTTGAGATAGCAATGACAGAAGTAACTTTTTTTCTTAATGGGCACTTATTTGACATAGTTTTTAAAAAGATAAATGAGATGGAAAATGAATGAAAATAATATATATATATATATATATATATATATATAATGTGAAAATTAAAAATAAATATAAATATAAATTTACTAAATAAAATAGTAAAACTACCATTAAAAAAATTACAACATTAAATTTTGAACTAATAAACTAAACAATATGTAAATTTTTACCCATTAAATTATATTGTTTTTATGTTGGAAAAAAAATAGCTGCACAATTTTGAAAATATGCAAAATATATATGTAGAATAAAAAAATATTTCATTGATGTAAATCACCAATCCCCAATATTTCATTATTCATGAAATTGATGTGATAATAATCAACTTCATCTTGCTTCATCAAAAATTGGCGTTCATCGTGCTTAAATCTTGATGCCCATCAATATTTACTCACATGCCAAACACACTTTTTTTTGCTTCTCATCTCACTGGGCGTCCATCGTGCTTATTTTGGCGTTCACAGCCATACCAAACAGACACTAAAAAACCGAGAAGTTAACATATACAGTTTTTGTGGATGCTGACCATGCTGACAACCTCTTCGTGTGAGACATCCTATTGTTCACTCTATATCACCCAGACTAACTCGATTATTTAGTAAGTGTATGTATATACATATCATGCTACAATTGCTCCAGCAGAGGCCATCCTCATTCCCCCGCCAAAAAAAAAACACAGAGACCGCTGAGAAGGAAGACGCCAACACAGCAGCTCACACAAAGGCAAGGAAGAGAGCTCCCACCACCTCAAGAAAGATCTAGAGAAGGAGAGGAAAAGTTCGTCCCAGAGGCGAGAGAATACCACAGCCAACAGAAATCATAAGGAGGGGACCGCTGCTGGGAAATCTGAGCTCCAATCTACCTCTTTGACGCAGCCGTGGTAGAGGATGATGCTCGCCGGCACAAATGCCATCCTCATTCGACACCCTGTTATTGAGTCAATGATCACCTGTTCCCTTCTGCCTGAAAACGCCCCACAAATAATACTTTCCAGACCTTCCTGCAATGCAAAAATGAAGCATCAGTCTTGTATATAAATACATGCGAGTGTGTGATCTTATCTATGAACTGCAATTAGCGGAAGCTTACGCCAATCATGCGTGGGAAATACTCGGGAAGAAAATATGAGGAGCTCCACATTGTGTTCGATGATTGCCCTGAGAGCCAGATCTCGCTCAATCAGATCGCTCATCAACTCATCAAACACCTTCTCATCACTGATCAACCAACCACACTGCTCATATCAGTAAATTTGAAAAGCACTATGGTATGCGGAAATCAACGAGAAAACGCACCTTTCACTTAGTGGAAAAATATAAACACCAATGCTATCGATAGTAGGTGGGGACCTCTGAAAACTCGGCGGCCATGCGTCAAACCTTGATAACAACTCTACGTCGACCACTGCGGGCAGACCACTCACAGTAGAATGCACTTTAGAGCAGGCTCTGGTTGATATATAAGCACCAACGCCCAGCTGAATCGCCTTGTTGATTCTCAATTGCCCCCTGTTCACAGTAACCACAAAAAGAACCGTGCTTTTCATATACCCTTTCAAAACAATTTAATTAAAAAACCTGCACACAGGAAAACTCAACTGTGTCCCCTGAGAAAGACATTATTTTTTAATGTGGTTGTCCTTGTCCATTCAATATTTTTTTGATTAAGCTCCCATATCATTTAAATACTAGCAAAATTATCGTTCCATTTAACCTCCGTCCAAAATTTAACACCAAAACTGACACTATAAACTCGACCAAATACTATATGCTCACTTGGCACTTTTGACTTCCAAGTGAATACCCTCCTCCAGTCAGCAATATGCTTGGTTCGGCATTCAATTTTGGATGGAGTTATAAAAGAACAAAACCATTATACAAGCTTCTATATATTTAAGAGACTAAATTTGTACGTGTGTTCAGAACCAATTTATTTCATACAAGTGAAAACGATGTCACTTTTCTAAGACAGAAAACATACTTTCAGAGATTCCAAATGATGACCGCAAAAAAAAAAAAAAAAAGTAAATTCCAAATGATGAGCATCAGGCTGTTAAGTAAAAGAACAGAGATTTTTTAACACTTTAACTTTCTGGTTGGATTTCAAAGCAGACCCACACTCCAGATCGGACATCGTAATAATGGACCAGAGTTAATGTAAACCCAGCCACAGACAAGATGAGGCCCAATCAAGATATTGGATTAGGACGCAGACATTAAACCCAAGTCTCACTGTCTCAACAAATCCAAAGTTCCCAACATCTGTTGGAGCAAGTGGAAAAGGACTTGCCAATGTGAGTTGGCATAGATGGTAAGGGATCCAGGACTAGGCCCTTGGGTCGTGGGTTCGATCCCCTCTACCGTCGCTGGGACTCCTTTGGTAGGCGATCTCGTAAGTCCCCAGTAAGTGCTCATAGAGCCCGGGGCCGTGCCCTGGCCTTGGTGGGGGACTGATGTCGAACCCCTCCAAAACTTATTGTTATCAAAAAAAAAAAAGTGGAAAAGGACTTATTCTCCCTTAACCACGTCGTCAGTTCGAGGCGTAGGAATGGAAAAAATAATGTTGGGAGCACTTCCTCCACGACCGTGGGCCTGACTCGGGGTGAATCTGGATTAGTCAAAACCGAAGGTTCCAGTGAACCGGATGGGCAACAAAAAAAAAACAAAGCCGACTCCGCCAACCCCAAACTGAACGTGGCCTTAAAGTTAAACATGACTTGTCAAGAGCACTGTAAACCAGACAAGCAACACTGTCTCAACAAAGATGCAGATTACAGATTAGATTCAAACATGTACGAACCCCTCCACAATGATTAATTTTCAAAACAAGGGAATAATGATGGAAAAAAAATTAAAGACCAACTAAATTCCATGAAATTCTATCAAAAACGACATTAACTAGTCACAACCGCCAAACTAGCAAATAGAGAAAAAATATACCTCCAAGCTGGAAGAGAAGTTGGTTCGGCCTGACCATAGTTGTTGCTTTCTGGATAAGGCTCGTCAATAGTTTCAGTGGTCACTCTTTTAGTGTCAACATATTTCTCACACTCCTCATGGATTAAGTTCCCATCTTCAGAGTCCAAGCGCCTTCTCTTTTTAATCGGCAAATCTTGATTTTCATCAGAAGATTCTGCCTTGCATGACTTGCCCAAATAGGCTTCTTCATGGTTCTCCCTTTCAATTTTTACCCGGTCATATTTAGCTTCCGTGGCTTCACTTATGCGTGCACTTCTCAATGGCGTCAATCTACATTTGGCATCATTTAGAGAGCATTCCTCACATGTCCAGCTGATTGTTCCATCTTCATCTTTAGGCAACTTCCCTATACAGTACCTACGCACATATACAAATAGATAAATCAAAAAACTTTATATGTTTCACAATTAACAAGATTACAGACCCAAGAGAAAAAAGAGTGTTATCAACATCTGAAGCCACAGTTTTTCCCGGGTGGCAGACACAAGGCAATAATGATGTATATCATGGTCCAATGTCCAGCATAAATTGTTAGCATTAATCTTATTAAGTCTTCATTTTTTATACAGCTATTTTTGCAACGCGATGTACCTATGCTCAGCAGAAACTAGACACTGTGCACAGTTTATGAGCCGCTTCAAATCTCCTTTATCACCACATGTTTGACAAATGTCTGCCTGCAAAGATCATTAAGAGAATTATACAAGCACTTTGTAACACCATGGCATGCAATGAAGAAATAATTCGGAATGTTTCTGGCATTCAAATGAAACGCTCTCTGAACCGAACCCCTAGAGAACCCACTTTAGATATTAATAGTTGCATTAATGCATAAAATTTTTCGTTCTTAATGATTAAGATTTGAGGTTGAGAAACTCCACAGACTAAATTTAAATATCTCAGACAGTTAGCTAATGATGGACCAGTTAGTTGAAGGACAAAATGAATAAATTAAACGGCACAGCATCAAATTGGTGCTTGATTAGACAGAAAAAAGAAGAAAATTTATATGCTTAAAAATATACTAGTGTGCATGTGGCTTAAAAATATGGATCCATCATATTAACTACCAAGTCAGTAAAGGTAGCAAGGGTAAATGAAACCACAGCCAGGAAAAAAAATCGAAGGGTCAAAAGGAAATATAGAAGCCATGGCCCCATGAAGCATTATTGTGCATTAAATACTCAATGAGGGGCGAACTAATTGATGAAATACTAAAACAGCGTCAGGAACAAGAAATTGAATAAGAAGTTAGTAAAAGGCAAGCAATGCACACTTCAAAAAAGGAGATTTAGTTCAGCATATTATGCGTGAATATTTATATATCTAATTTTTTTTATTCGATATTTTTCATCAGCAGATAAAAGATTCTTTCAACATTTTTTCTTCTAATTTGACTGTGTAGGGATTTTTGTTTAAGATGATTAAATACTTGATCATTTACATAATAGGTGTTAGCAATCGCACTGTTCCCGTGATGTGCAGATACAGCGTAAAAATAATATAATGCGAATCCGGCAAAGGCAAACACACTTAAAAGAACAAAGAGACAGTGGATTCGCCTTAAAGGTGCTTCCATTCTAGAATATCTGAATCTTTCTCGTGGTACGCATAGCCATTCTCTAAAACGAAAGAAGACCTAAATTGATGGTTGAGAATTCAGGGCTTCCCTTTGCCGTATTGATACTAGAACAAGTAAACAAACTGAATTGTTCAATGTTCCATCGAGAAAATCTGATTCGGAGAATGGATCGAGTATAAGGCAAAATAAAACAGGGTTCCGTCGCTTGGGACGGTGAAAACTGAAAACAGAGGGTTTGGGAAGGGAAAAAAAAGTGGCCATTAGCGAAAAGAGAAAGAAAGAAAGAACAGGAGGGGTGTGTACCTTTCGATGCTGAGGTTGGAAGGAGGGAGGTTGACTTGGACTTGAAGGATTGGAACTTGAAGGAATCATCATGAGAGTGATGAAAAACATTGTATAATGTTTAAAAAACAAAAACCCTCACCATTCACCTTGGTTCCTTGAGAGTCCTTCCAATTCTGCGCCAACACAAGCCGAGATTTCGATTCGCTCTCTCCGTAGCAGCCCCTTTAAAGCGTTCCCCACTCTTCTGTGGGCCTTCACTTGTTCAGCCCAACAAGGCAACTATCAATCATCAATCAATTATCAATCATCAATTACCATCAATCAATTATTATAAAACATTAAACCTCTAAGCGACTCAATTATTGGTCCACTTGATCTGTCAACTGTGCATTTTATAACATAGTTATTGGTCCACTAAATCTCAATCAATCAATCATCAATTATCATCAATAAGAAATTCGTCATCAATTATCATCAATTAAATGACGAATTTATTGTGATTACCATTATCCTGACTTTTTCTATACATCATCATAATAATAGAAATTCGTCATCAATTATCGTCATCAAATATCATCAATTCGAAATTTTCACCAGGAAAAAAATTAATGACGAATTTATTGTTATTATCATTATGCTGACTTTTTCTATTCAATTTCGGTGCCAATCAACTGCTAGTCTCCTGACTGTATTCCTTTTCCCGCCAAAATTAATGTTTATATAATAAAATTCTGGTCATGAAGTAACATATCATATAAGGACTCTGCAATACCGTTTTTGGGCCAAAGATATCTCCCACAACATTTTGCAGAAGCATCCTTATGTAAGTAAATACAATTTCAATTCTTTGAAACCTGATCCTATATTTTCCTAAAGTGCATCAGCATCCTATTTTATATGTGTCAGGAGGGGAGAGGATTTTCTCATGATCCATTTTCTCCTTTTCTTCTCCTTATCACATTTGGACCATTGATTGGAAAGAGGAGAGAGATGTTAAAGTAGTATTGTGATTGATTGGATGAATATGATTTAAAGATGATGAGGGATAATGAGAAAAGGATGAGGAGAGAAACCCAACCCGTGTCAGGAGATGAATAATACTTTCTTCTCTGATGTCAACGATACCAAGGACACATGGTCAATTCTCGCTAAAGTTCTGCGGAAGTGGAGTGTCAAAAGAAAGACTGCGCAGTATGCAGTGTGGAAAGTTGGCATGTTATTGGCTGATGAAAAGGTACGTCTCTATATATACTTCACCCATGTGTCATTCAACATTCATCTACCATATTCCGGTTTTAGTAGAGTCTCCAATGACGATTTTTTAAACTATATTTTTTGTTAGGGTTCAAGAATCGAGGTTTCTGCTACTCACAAAAATCTCATTGGCAAATTGAAAGACGAACCTAGAGAAGGCATGGTTTACAACTTCTTCGGAAAATGATGATAAATATAGAATTACCACAGGTCCGTGGAAATTAAACTTCCACCCCCATACGTATATTGAACAATCTGACGAACTCATCTTGGGTGAGACATATAATTTCAAGAATATTGCAGACATACAACAAGACAATGTCAGTGACGAAGGTTTAATAGGTGCGCCTAGTATATGTTAATAATGTTGACATTTATTTTAAATATGTCATTTGTAAACAATTAAGTAAGTTGAAAGGAATGATTTGCAGATGTCATTGGCTTTTTGCAAGCTTTTGGACGTTTGCAAGATCAAAGAAGGGAGTGTGATATAATCAAGAGATTAAATTTCAGTATTGCTGATCAAAGGTAAAAAACAACCTCATTATTCTGTTTTCGTTTAATGTACAGATTTCTGATTTTATCTCTTGATATATGTTTTTCCTATAATTATTTAAGTGGAAACACTATAAATGTTGCTCTTTGGGGTGATTGCGTTGAAGAAACTTTTGGAAAGAAGCATGAGGATATGGAACCTCCAATTACATTGCTTGTACGTTTTGCCAGACTAAATAGAAACACAAGTTCTGCTCAGATTATGATATTATCTACCACATAAGTATAGTCTCATTTTTTTAATATCTTTGTTAATTTTATAGCATATTTTACTCTTACCAGATTATGGACATCTGAGTAATGCATTTAATGCTACTTTGGTCACTCTAAATCCAAATATTCTTGAGGCAAATTTGATGAAGAAAAGGTGGGATAACAATATAAGACTATATTAAAAGAATTTCAAATGCTATTGTCTTTCCTATTGAAAAAAAATATATTTACACTTTGAATAAACGTCCCAATGTACAGAAATTACAACTAAATTTTGTTTGTATTCGTAGGAACAAACAACAACCATAATAGAGGTATAAGTTTTTATACATAGTCTATTTTTTGATATGTTCTGGTGTTATTCATAACATATTATTTTCTATGCCCGTAGGAATCAACTGCCTCCACAAGTAATATTCGCACAATATCACAAGAAAATGTCATCGAAGATGGTGATAATATTGTGTCACAATTGACAACACCACCTGAGGCTTACACAAAACGAAAGACGCTTGGCAACGATAAACCAATTGTATATGAGGACCTTGGGCTTGCAGAGATTTGCACACCAAAAATGAGCTAAACTAAACCCTCGAAAAACATCAAGAAGGAGAAATAATTCTTATTATGTTTAGCATCATATTTTAGCATGAATCTATGGATATCATGGTTTTTTTCGAATTCCTGAATTAGCATTATGTTTCTCTTGGATGTTTAGTATTATGTTAGCATCCTATTGTGCATTTATTTCTCCTTGTAGTTTTGTGGAGGCGTATTTACTTACATGCAAAATGAATGGATAATTTTTGTTTCATGGGATATATGAAATTTGGATATTTAAATTCCTCGATGCTTTCTTGTGAGCCATGACTTCCGAAATCGTTTCACTACAAAATGGGTCAAATAATTTCCCTTCACTTCAGAAATTTTGATCCTCTCAATAATAATTACGGGCTAAAATTAGACATTTCATTTTCAAGTTATTTGAATTTATTTGGATATTATTCCTATTTAATTCGTATTTTTTATTATTGTGGTTTAGATAATTTCCCAATACTCCAGAAAGTTTGACGACTTTAATAATAATTGTGGGCTACAGTTACGCATTTCATTTTCAAGCCATTGGAATTAATTAGGATATTGTTTCCATTTCGAAGATAAGGTAATAAAATAAATTTGCCATCGAAAATATACATTAAATCATAATTGAATCAAAAATCAAAACCAAGTAATAGGCATTTCCCAAAAATAACCAAAAACTCCATTTTCCATTGTTGTTGGAATCTCTAATCCATTTTTGAAGAATTAATGTTGGGATTTGGTTAACCGTTGATACATATTATTAATTTAATATTCAAGGAAAAAAACATGTTCTCGAATTTTACATAGACTCTGATTTTGAAGATAGGTAATAAATATTAATTCAACCGTCTTTATATGGAATTTCCTCTTATAAATAAGACCAAAGTGGTATATTATAAATATTAATATCCTTAAAGAGCTGCAAAGAATCTGGAGTTTTGACATACTAAAGTATGAATGTATGACTCGCTTAATTTGAAAAATTATGGAATCACTCATTATTATATTACCAATCAAAATTATAAGGCTGATTCCTAAGTATTTTTATGTTAATTGCAGTGTGAAAATTAGTAATAACAACTTAAGAAGTTGAGTTCATATCATTTTTTTCAAATTCGTTGACTTTTGTGGTTTGATCACATTATGATTACGGGAGAAAATTTGGAAAGAGAAACTAAAGAATGAAGGAAAATTTGATCGAATAATTGTCTTTCAAAGAAAGGAAATAAGAATTTTGTCAACTACATTAATCACGACAATTAATTCCATTTACTTTCGTGATTCAATTTTAACAAAAAATGGAAATTCATAAATACGATGTTTTCTTACATGGCGATCCATGCCAACAGTTGAAACACATAATAGGATCAAACCGTCCGGATACCGTTGATTCACATCTAGCCGTTAGTTCTTTTCAAGATGTTTTAGTTTTCGCGTTTCATTTTGAATGTTACAGACCATCTGTCATGAAAGAATAGGTTAGTCATATCAACTATTACTGACTTACATAAATTACTTATATAGCCTGCCATCTATAAATCAAAGACGTCAAGCATCTGTGACCTCTCATTATTCTCAAAAAAGGGAATCAACTATGTGTAACAAGCTAGTCAATGTGTATTGAAGATATGAATGAAAGCTTTGCGGATTTATATGACATAGAATACCTGAATGCAATTAAATGCGCTGGCTTTCCTCATCATAAATTGGTTTTGAAAATTGGTGTACCTGTTATGTTAATAAGGAACATTGACCAAGCTACAGGATTGTGCAACGGTACAAGACTTCAAATTACACAACTTGGGAAGAATGTCGTTAAAGCTAAGGCATTGAATGAAACAAGCGCAGGTGAAGAGATTTTGATACACAGAATGGATATGAATCCTTCTGAAACTACATTGCCATTCAAAATGACAAGAAGACAATTTTTAATCATAATTTCATTTGCAATGACGATAAACAAAAGCCAAGGTCAATCATTGTCAAATGCAGACCTTTACCTACCAAGCCCAATTTTCTCACATGGACAATTATATGTTGCCATGTCTAGAGTTAAGAATTTCAGTGGTTTAAAAATCCTTATACTAAACGAGTTTGGTAAATGCAGTAATACCACAATAAATGTTGTTTATAGAGAGATTTTCCAAAACCTTTTGTTTCATTGATATAAGGTAGGTTTCAGAATGAGTACTATGTTATGATCTTTGTAAAAGTGTATTGATTTAATAGAATGGTAATTTGTTACATATTAGTCCATCTTATTCATTTCAAGCCTTTTTGGTACAAACATATCCGTGTTGAAAGTCTTGTTCTCCCCCAAAACTCAAAATTAATATACCTTTTTTTTTACCCCTAATTATTTATATATTTCTCCCGTTTCTTTTTTCTTTTTCCCACTTGTACGTAGGCATGGAAATAGGCCAGGCTAGGCCAGGCTTTGGCTAAATAGGCCTGAGCCTGCAATGAGGCGAAGGCCCGAGCTGGGCTGAGCCTCGAATCGAGCCTTTTCTAGGCTCGGCCTCGAGCCTTCATAAGGCTGGTCGGGCTGAAGCCTTTTAAAGGCCTACTTACAATGTAGGCCTTTAAAAGGCCTCATATTACAAATCTTGAGACCATAAATAGGCTTTGTACACTTTAAAGCCTACCAAAACTTATATAAATATATCTTGAAATTATAATATAAGAATGAAAAATAATAAATATTATCTTATTTATATGATATAAATATAAATATACTTATTTAATATTTAAACAGGCCAGGCCTGCAGGCCTACAGGTCAGGCCTTAATAAAATAGGCCTGGCCTATTTACATATTCAGGCCTTTAAATAGGCATTGGCCTGGCCTTTTTAACAAACAGGCCAGGCCTGACCAGGCCCTAAATAGGCCAGGCTGTAGGCCGCTGATAGGGGCCTGGCCTATTCCCACCCCTACTTGTACGAGACCTCACTAATCATGTTCCCAAATAAAAGTATATCTGGAAAAAAAAAATAGATCTCTTAAACATTTATTTCTTTTAACTTATTTTAACTAGCATTTCAATCTAGATGATTTTGAGTAGTTGTTGCTTTTATAAATAAGATGGGAGGGAGTAATTATTAAATAATTTACAAGGTGGAATAGTATTCTCATGTTTGATTCAATACTCTTCTTACTCCTACTTACTTTGTTTTATTTTTTATGCAAGTGCCTTCTTCAGACAAATAGATGCCATTTTTTTTTTTTTAAAAATTAAAATTTAAAAGTAAGATATAATTTGAAATGATGGGAGTGTGATGCTATTCATTGGCTTTGGTCACATGCTTAAAATTAAAGGCACGCGTCACGAACTATGAATGATCCTTTTAAGGATTTTGTACTACTGCTTGGAAATTAAGGGTACATGCTTGGAAATTCGTTTTTTTTTTAGTAGAGGAGATCAGAGTCGAACTCTGATCTCCTCTACTCAATTATATTTATACCATTAAAACAACCACCGGATCATAACTGTATAGGATTTTAAAGCTCTTATCAAGTAAGTCAAAATTGCATTTCTTGAATATGTACTCATGTGTAAGGTTAAGTAATATCCACAAAAAGAGGTTCTAGAATCTTGTGGCCTGATTACTACACCTACAGAGCCACACATTGAATCAATTGGAATCATGAATTGTAAATGTACAAATTCATCTGAAGCCTAACATATTCACCAGGAAGCCTAACCCAGGATAATTGGCATAATCAAAGAACAGAACCTTTTAAACTTATGGAATTTGCTACAGAGCCATGACGAAGTCCTAAAGCCTAACAGGCAATCCAAAGTTATGGAATGTCTTGATAGTTCCATCCAAACCAGCCACCACAAAGGATAGTCCCCATGTTTCTGATCCGCTTCTTTCATCTATGGGATCATATTCATCTTCTGCAAGTGGCAAACTCCAACTTGGAAGTTTCTCTTCCGGCCACGTCACCGAACCCCGGCAAGTCCCTTCCATGTTGAACCAGTTACCAAGAGAAAAACGCTCTGAATCTCTAACACTTGGACGAGCCTCTTGGACATGTTGCATTTCTGAGTTACCACATAAGCTTGTTTGTTCTGTGCTATTTACCAACCAGGGTATTGCCACAGTAACACCTTCAGTGGAAAAGTACTCACAGCAACGCTCAGATTTTATGTGTTTGGATGATGAATTTTCCAAGTCATTACAATTCCAAATGTACACATGGGAGTCCTCTCCAACAGAAATGATATGATTTTCTGTTGATGTAAATGAGCCACACATCTGGCTTCCTGATTTCGGAACGCCTGCCGGGGGAAAAAGAAAAAGTCAGCTTATCTGGAAGAAGCATTGTGAACTTTCAAAATTATCATAGTATTTCACTAAAGCACCCTACCTTTAAATTTCTGGACAAGTTCAACGCCATCAAGCACACGAATTTTAGAATCTTCTGATGTTATCATAACTCTCTGGTGTTTTTTCTGTGAAAACTGCAATAAAAAAAAAGGATATTACAATGTTAGTTAATGAAGTACAGATCACAGCATACACTTGATCAACAGTTCCAAGATTAAAAACCTGAATGCCAGTAATCTTGTTGCCAGCTGATCTCTTTTTCCCATGAACCCATATCTCTGCCTCAAGCTGGAAATGTTTGCCTAAAACCATTTGAAATTCAATTTAGACACACATAACTTTTTCCGTATGAAAGGGATTCATTTATGTCTAAATTAACCAACAAGTACACACACACCTGAAGCAATATAAAAACGACAAGCACCAGTGATGGATCCAACTACAAACCCCTGGGTACAGTAGAGAGAAAAAGGTTGATCAGTCACATCACATGTATACGGTTCTGAATTTTCAACTGGAATAGTAAGAGAAAAGACTGAAAAGAAATCAGAAAATATTGAGTGATATACCTTCCCATCTGGCTGGTAACTCACAGCCGTAATCACATCCCTTACATCTGCCCAATCAACAACACGCTCTTCACATAACCCCCATATTCGGACTTTGCCATCTATGGACCCACTGATGAAGTAGCTTTTATCAGCTGGGTTTACTTGGATGCATGTCACTGTTCCATTTATAGAAAAGACAGGATTAAAATTCCATTTATAGGTGAAACCCATAGATTATAACAAAAATACAGACTGGTACAGATTTTTGAACTATTTCAAAAGAGGAATGCCAAAGGTAAGGAAGGAAGGAAAGGTCTGGCTTTAAACATACTACTTACCATAGTCATTGTGATGGAAGACTCCCATGCATTGATCACAACCAATTTGCCACAAACGAACCGTTTTGTCCATTGACGACGACAAAAGAATCTGCAACTAAGAGTTTTAGATCACCATTCTTAAAAAGTGCTTAAACAATATATGCTACCTAGGATACGTTTGCAAGAACATAAGAAGGAAAGCGAGGAATCTTTGTATTGAACTCACATTGGAATCAGACCAAGCCAAATCCAAGACATCACTGGTATGACCAAAGAATTCTTGCAGGGGTGATTCCTCAATTTGGAGAACCTTGTTTGGAAGAGCCATGAATGATATATTTGACTTTCTCCTCCAAGAACAAGAGATTTCTTGTTTCACTTTACTAGTAGTAGTGTCTTCTGCATTGAAGCAAATGCTTGATGTATCCATTGATATAACACGCCATACACGTACAACCCCATCTTCACCACCACTTGCTAGAAACTGGCCATTAGGACTAAACTTCATAGTCCAGATTAGGCCTTCATGAGCTCTAATCTCTTGTCCTAAATACAAGGCACTCAATTCCATCCACCTCTTCTTGTTCTGCTTTACATTTATCCTGCGATTTTTACTCATCTCCTTTTTTAATTTTGATCTCACTTTCCCTCCAATTGTTTTTCTGCTCTTCACAAAGAGCTTCCACAAGCCCTTCATTTTCTTTTTGCTCATATCAAAGGGACCATATTGAGATTCTTCTGATACCTCAGCTTCTCTGAGTCTGTCATCTTCACTTGAAGAAGAAGATGACGCACACACCTTCCTTTCAAAGTTTACATCTCCGTTACGTTCATCGAACAAGACATTTGCTTCAGGAGAAGAACTGAAGGCGCTTGATACTGCCCCTTCGCTCTCCGTTATCCTTTCAAGTTGCAAGTCGTTAACGTTAATCTCTTGAGAGCAAACGTTTGAGGAAAAATCATCAAAACCCATTTCCTGGAAAAAACGTTGCCGTCGTTCCTTCACACTTTGAGGATTGTTCACCCAAACTTCATACCCAAACTTGTTACTGGCCAACTCTTCGTCTAAAACAGAGTTTTGAGGTGGCAGAAAATCTGCTGAGTCGAAGAATATTTCAATATCTGCTTCATTGGAGTTAAGCATATCTTGTCCTCAGAGACAAAGCCTCCTGTCCCACATGAAATTATCAATTCTTAAACTTTTTTCCCCCAACTATCAATCAACACCTTATAATCTCTTAAATACCAAAAACCAGCCCATAGTCCAATTTTTGTCCGGAAGTTTCTCGCTGATTATGCGAAATTAGCTCAATGTAAAAAAATGTTACAAAAGCAGAGAGGGCTAAGTACGAGGAACCAACTAAAAGCTCAACAAGACAACCAATGACAAGCGTTTTTCGCATGTTCTAAACCACAAGAAGGACCCCAATAGTAAAGCAAAGAAGAAGAAAAATACTATTAATTAACTATTTCCCAAACCTCGATACACTATTGAATTGAATAATGAAAATAGTAGTAGTGAACGCTGGCTGACCTTTTGGGTAGGAGGGCTTCAACGCTGAGCAATAACAAAATCAAACATTATCACCGACCCTCCCGTTTTAGCGGCTATTGCAATAAGTGAAGAGGTCAAATTGGCACCCAATATTTAAAACAAAGCCCGAAAGTCTTCAAAGTGCTCTGTACCGAACCCAAAACAGTTAAATGAGTGCCACGAGTAGAGATGAAGAGAAATTGGCGGAGGAAGGAAAGTTAAAGGAGAAGGAAGAGGATGAGTCGCTCAGAAATAAGACCAGTATTCAGGTAACATATATGTCGGCCAGAGGACAACTTTAGACTTTAGAGTTTTTGTCTCGAGATCTGAATTTTGGGATTTGAGGATTGTGAAGCGCACGAGCGACAAACACGAGCGGCGCGGCCCGGGAAACAAGACGCTATATGCTGCTGTTTCTGCCTCCGCAACCACCCTACGGCCTTCAGCTTTTCATGTTCTGTAATGTTCCGCAATCTCCCCCACCTATATATATCAACACTACACAAATGAGACAACTAATCAGGAGGAGGGATTCAGAGTGAGAGAGAGGCGAGCCTAATTAATTATTTAATTATCACTATATGCCAGTAGGACTATCATTTCGATTCAGCGAATCAAATCTGCTTTACATCAAATTCAGAGACGAGAGAAAGTGTAAAAAAGAATTAAGAAAAAAACAAATCTTAGTTTTTTTTTAAAGGACGAATTAAAAGCGGCATTAATGGTAATGATTCTAAAGCCACACGGGTTTTCTAAAAAGATTCGATACACTCGGCATGAATGGTGAAAACTGAAGGAAATAATGAGATGAAATGAATACCAGAGAGGGAGGGTAGGCAAAAAAAAGCAGGGGATAATACTTAATAGCACAAGTAGCGAAGATTAAAGCTAACAGAGATGGTAGTAGTAGGAGGGAGAGAAGTAGATGTGGTAGGGAAAGCAATGACTCGAAACTCTAGAAGGGCCTATGAGTGGCAGGTGTCCACTGGGAACAATACATAGGGTTTCTTAATCCAGCAATACACCAACTAACTCTTGCTCTGTATTCAGTCCAGGTTTTAATTTGGTTGGGTTTCGCGCTTCAGTTTTTATGTCTTGGTTGGGGTTTTCTGAGCATATCACCTCGGTCTTGTATTTTCTTTTCAGAATGTAAAAATGCTGCTCTGGGTTACATTTTTCTGGAGGTTTTGGCTTGTGGTTGCCGTTTAATCTGAGAGAGAAATTAAAAGGAGGAAAATTGTAGTAGGGTCTCTGGAGGATGTCATGAACATGCATATACCTCAGCTTCCCATTTTTAATGACACGGAAAGGACCTTTCTCTCTTACCACTTTCTATCACCCAGAGCTATCAGACTCTCTCTCTCTCTAAAAAGCAGGTGTCAAGTTTCCCCCTTTCTGCAAAATATGTTTCAGAAAAAAAGAAATTTCTTTAAATCGGTGTTTGTCCTTTTAAGTGGATTTTCTTAGCAAGAAGCTACGAGTGGAAACTCACGTGGCCGTGGAACTGAAACTACAGAGTACCCATTACGAGAGAAGTCCCTCTCCTCTCGTATCTCTGCCATTGGATCCTTACACTCTCTGAGTTATCAAACTCGTTGCTGAGTGAGAGAGAGAGAGAGAGAGAGAGAGAAATTAAACTCAGTCACTGGCAAAAGCCTAATAGAGAGATAGAAAGTGTGAAACTTGAGTGATGGGATTTGATTTAAGATAGAGTAATTAGGAGAAATGTGGATTAATGCAAGTGTGAACAAAAGAGAGATTGCAGGTTAGAGGGGAAGACAGTGGATATCGTTATCAGGAGGAAGAGTCCGTGAAAGGAAGGAAGCTTCCAAATCATTCCGACAGTGTCACCGATTTCAGCCGTTGATTTGACGTCTGGAATCGTCGAGACTTGGATTCTTTTTCCTGTATATGTTATGTGCCTACGCGGCAATTAAAAAAATTAAATTAAATCAATTTTCTGACAAGAATATTTGTAAGGTGTCACACAGTACAGCTTAAATTATATTACTTTCGACTTAATAAGATCTAGTTGACTTTTTTTTAGAGAAATTAAGAAAAATAAATAAATTATTTAATCAAATCATATCCCATTTTTAAATAAACACGTCGCCGTGGGATGCATAAATGATAAGATTCTCCTTGATTGCCCAAGTCCCCCCTATTGAGTTTTTCCCTTTTTTATGATATTAATTAAATGAAGCAGATAGTATATCCGCAACAAATTGCAAATCACACGCGCACAATCTGTAATGGATATGATAGAATCTTCATTACCCAAAAAAAACACGCATGTAATAAATTGCATCTAAGCACCCAACTTTTAATTTATACACTTTTATCATAATTATAATTATAACTATAGAATCTTAAAAGGTACAAACATTTAAAATAATTCATTATGCTTTTAACAAATTAATATTGATTTTTTTGTTGCTAGTTTGCTACTAATAATCGATTAGTCCAATTTATAAAAATACAGTCCTACAATGAAAAATACCTCACTGCTTTTAAGTAATTGTTCCGACTACTAAATCAAAACTATCCTACTCACTAAAATCCTTTGAAAATATTTTTATTTTGTCACATCTCTTGATGGGAATCATATAGGGTAAACAACAGATAAACTAGCTGAAGAAATAGGCAAAAGCAGGACCAACATTTTCTTATTGCGGGACAATTTATAAATGAGAAGAACACAGACAGATACACGGCTTCACATTCCACCATGCATGATCCAAAAGAATTACAGGTTTGGTGTAACCAACTGATTTTTCTACTTGGCTTTTGGTCGCACTCACTTTTCTTATTCTCTCTGCTTTCCCAACAATTCCTCACAGGAAAAAGATGAGAACGAACCTATTGTATTGTCATCCGAAAATAATTTAATTTAACTTTCTGGAGATTTCATTTTCGTCTCTGATCTAAAAACAGCGATTTCATTTCATTTTCTCCCCCGAAATGACATGAATATGAGCGACACATCAGTAACAGACACAGCAACACATCCTTATATATATGTACAACGACTGCCCAACTGTATATACCAATTTTATTTTTTTTAAACAACGACTTCCACTGACTCCAACACCTTAACATTAGCTTTTATTAATCATGACTAAAGTAAGGGGAAAAAGAAATCACAAAGTGAGATCAGACGTCATTAACAATTCAGAATAAAATATAAGACTTTGAAAGCTAACCTTAAAGATGAACAAGTCTTTAAGTCCATGAAAATAACACAGAAATTTGGAGCACCATGACTGATGTGCACTTGTTCGCTATATAGAGAAGACAACCGGCCACCTTCTGGTCTGCCGATGAATTTAAAATATGGCGAGTGGTAATAATAACAATGACTAAGATTACGCGGTATTTAATTTTTAAATTTAGCCTAAACAAATGGAATCCGCGGTGCCGTGATAGGATTGCCATCTCACCTTTGCAAATACTGATGTATATTCAGCTAGCTAATCAATGTTTTGGAAATTTAATGCTTGCTGTTCTTACGTGTCAATACTTCGACATAGTTATTACCCAGAAAAAAAGGATAATGACGTTACTGTACTGGTCACTTTTGCATTCATATGCTTTTAGTCGTCGAAGTTTTAATATTGTTGCTAAGTTTTAATCTTGTTGCTCTTCATGAAACTTGTGTGAAGTTACCGTCTCGGGCAATAATCTTACAAAAGTACAAAACAATCCCGAAAATTTGTTTCAGCAGTTGATATTTTGTTGTTCTCCGGTAGTTGATACTACGTATGTTGCCACAATAACAAGGACTAGTGAGGTTTTTTTTTTTTTTGAACAATTCTAGAGTATTTCATTAGTGAGGATAACAAAGGTTACAACTAATCAAAGCAAAGACAGAAACACTGCTAAAACAAATACAACAAAATAAACTGGATACAATATTAACCGAACACCGTACATTAAATATATAAGAATAGAAGTAGAATCATGGACAAAATCGGCCTCCTCGATATCCAAGGTTAGAAGTGACGAGCAAGAAAGTGTTGGTTGGAAAACCCACCTCAAATGGCACACAATCTTATAAGCAATAACTGCAATTAAGTCAGCTAAATAGGTACCCCATCCTGGGGTAAAGAACACAGAAAACCCAACCTCAAAAGAAAGAAGACCCTTGATGTCCTGAAGAACACTTCTACTCCTCTGATCAAACATATCCGGTGACCTCGACCACACACTAAACAACACCTCTTTAGATCTTCCCCCAAGAACGCAGATCTGAGTTACCAAATGATAGTCAGATCTCATAACGTTCAAACAACCAACCAACCAAGAGGATTTGAACGCAGATCTGACAGATCTGTTTATTTTCTGAGCCATGCAAAAACACCTTGACAAACCCCAGTAACACAAAAACATAAACACAAAATAGATAAATCTCACCTCTACATATCAGATCTGGAGAAGGAGAGGAGAGGACTCGTCACAAGGACGAGGGAAGGCCACATCTGACAAAACTCTGAGGGAGAGGACATAGCTCAAAGATCTGGACTCCAAAACATCAGGACCGCAGATCCAAGATCTGGACACCAAACTACCACTCGGACTCGTCTGTGGCACAAAAATGGTGCTCGCCGGCGGCTTGTGCATAAGGTACAAACCGCCGGCGAGGGAGCAAAAGCGGTGGGACGGAAAGTGCAGAGAGGAGAGAGGTTGGAGAAAAGAGATGAGAGGGAGCCACGTATGATTAGGACTAGTGAGGCTGGCTTAATGAATTTTATGGTGTGATTACGCTCTATTAAAAATATGGATTATTAATTAAAATATCCCGTTCCATAACCTCAATAATGTTGAGTGTTACTACCTCCGGTTCTAATTATAAGAATACTTTTGTAGTGCAATTTATACTATAAAAGTGTTTCTATAATTAGGATCAGAGAGACTAACTTTGATATTCTTTTATCTCTTTCTAGAGTGATGGTTAGTTTCACCTATTACATAACTTCCATGCAAAAGATTCATGAGGTTGAAAACAAAATTTTGTTTAATCGTTGCAGAAACCTGTAACTCCTTACGGTCCTCATGAATTATTAACCTTAACTCATTACGTTAATTAGTTATTAATTATTAATCCGTAACTCTTTACGATACTCATGAGAATTCATAACAATTTATAATATTCATGAATTTCAGGATTACTCATTAAAACAACTATTGAGGTTTAGGATAATTTGATAAAATGACTATTGGAGATTAGGATTACCTTAGATCACTCGAAGACTTCAAGATTGTTGATGTCTTCTAACGTTAATCCACACGGCTATCCCTTGATTGCAACGAGAACTCCTTCTCTTGAAACCTCCTGCTCCTTGGATGCTTGCTAGGTGAAGACAAAGTTTGGTTTTTGGGTTTTTCTCTTTTCAAGAAGGTGATGGTTTATTCGAATTAGGTTATGGATAAAATGAACAAGATTGAAACCTTTAACCTTTTATGAATGATGTTTTTTCCTCTCTAAACCTTTGGTAAAGACCAAAATTTAGAGAGCATAAAGACGTCTAAAAAAAGTTCAACCCTCCTCTTTTTATAGCCTTGGTGGGTCAAAAAATTTTAAGCTTATACACTAAGAAAGTGGTTTTAGGTAATAAGTCTACTATTTGTCAACCAAGTCACATTAAATTCACATCTTGATTGATTGATTGAATTTAATACAATGAATCATATTCATATCTTGATTGTTGGATTGATTTAAGATGGTGGATCACATTTATTTCCTTTTTTTCTAAAAAAAAAACGTCTATAAAAAGGGCACACAAAAAATCAGCACTTTATAAGAGTATAACCTTAATTTAAGTGCTCACAAGAAATGTTCAATCCAAGTTTGAATTGGAAAATCCAAATCATAATGAATTAAATTCATATCTTGATTGATTGAATAATAATTTAAAATGATGAATCACATTCATCTCTTAAACTAAAATTCAAAATCATTCTAAAATAAATCCTTATTTATTATTTCTCTTATCTTCACCCAATCATATATATATATATATGGGGTTATCGTTTGTCATGTCACTTGACATAAGATTATGTCAAGTGAGCCCAAAACTACGTCGTTTTGGGGTTAGAGGAATTAATGAACTCTCAAAACGACGTAGTTTTGGGTCAGAGGAATTAATGAAGGATATTTTGGCAAAATTCATATAATAAATACTAATACAAAAATACAAAAATATCATTCTTTAATTTCCTTAACTCCCAAAACGACATAGTTTTGGGCTCACTTGATATAATCTTATGTCAAGTGACATGACAAACGATAAACCCTATATATATATATATATATATATATATATATATATATGAATGATAATTCAGAATTATCTTTTATAATCTAACCTTTTGAATTAAAATTCAAATCTTCTCATTGGGCTTGGAGTTCCACTCCAACCCAATTACAAATCTACTCTTGATAAAACCTCATAACAATTATCGGTTCAAGTTTGTTAATTTTAAACAATCGGGAATAACCTTTGTGTATGATCCATTAGGCCCAATTAGTCACTGACATAAATAATTGTGGACCAATTAAAAACCTCTTTAACGGGCCCAATTTATTTAATGACTTCATAAGACACTAACAATGCTCTGCGGCCCTAGAACTAATTGAGTTAATCAAGTGATCTACCTTTTATATTTGGATACCGTGCAGGCATCATCCCTCACATCGTCATTCACATTTAGCCGAGAGCAAAAATAGAGTATCATCTCTCTTAATTGACTAAATGTAGCTATTTCACAAAACTAGGAATCTTCTTACATTAACTCTATAATGGATCATGACTTTTCATTATCACTTGCTGTGCGCACAAACTCCCGAGTTAATTAGAAGCTATCCAAGCTCTACCAGTCTTGTGAATGACTAATCTCTTGTAAGGGACTGTGAGTCCTCTCAGCATGTCTATCTATACTCATGTATTCGAGTTACACCCAAGAGTACACTGTTCTCCCCATTTTCAGGTGGATAGAGTTGTACGATCAAAGTATAACCCTAGGACATAGTGTTTGATGACATCCTTAAGTTCAAGATAATCTGCACTACCAAACGATGAGAGACTATACATAGCCGATGATACTCTCTCGATCTACTATGAATCTTTGTGGAGTCTCTCGGCGGGTCAGTTCGGTGCTATCTATTCTCCAACAGATCCACCCATGACATCAGCTAAGACATCTCCATGCCTGTATTCCATGAGGTCCCTAGCTACCTTGCATCTTTATATAAGTAGATGATGTTGTACTAGTCTTATTGAGATCATCAATGCCCTTTCTTGGTGATTCAAGACTAGGAACAAGTTTTAGGGAATAGATATCCAGTGTTCTCGAGTCCTCATGATCATAATCTCTATCATTGATCCTCAAGAATAACACATATTCTATTCTTAGGGTTTTTATTTTCAAACGCATATTTACCTTAAAATAAAGGTGTAACATAAATATGATAAAGATAAAATATACTCATTTATTAATAATGAAATACTACAACGTAGAAATGGTGTTGATCTGTCTTACAGATTGTCTCTAAGACACCTAAATACTAACAAAACTCCATATTGCATGCTTGATGGACCATAATCATTTACATATCCGATCCAATGGTCTCTTTTGAACTTGTCTAAATCATTTCAAACAAATTTGTATCATTTTTGTTTTAAGTAAATGTCAGTCCAAGTCTCCAACTCATCCACGTATATAATCATTATACATTTTATATTTTTTTTTGTATGCACATACAACCATCTATGCATCATATCATCTCATCTATCTCTCTTTATGTTCATGTTGTCCTTTTAAAGTTTAACATTCACTACCATATAGCATTGCTGGTTTTATAGCAGTGCAGTTGAACTTTCTTTTTACCATATTAGGCACTTTTTTA
Source organism: Acacia pycnantha (assembly GCA_025563575.1). NCBI lineage: Eukaryota > Viridiplantae > Streptophyta > Magnoliopsida > Fabales > Fabaceae > Acacia > Acacia pycnantha. The sequence continues at coordinate 2,986,099 of JAMWYP010000037.1, read as the reverse complement.
TCTCAAATAATTTCGATGGTTTTTCTCCATTTATACCACTTAACTTAAATTTGGCTACTTGTTGGGATGACTTGACCTCTTAATTTAACTTTTAAATTACTTTTAAGTTGTCTTTTATCAAAAAAATTTAGGATTTAATGTTTTTGCTTTTACTGCAGAAATATTTTTTTAGTGGGTCCCACTATTATTTTCTCTTTCTTCATTTTACAATGGGACCCACTCACTTTTATGTGAGTGTGACGGAGAAAATATTTTTGCATCAAAAGTAAAAACATTAAACCCATATATATATATATATATATTTGTTCATGCCCAAACGAAAACTCCTAGACTCTAAAGTCCTATTCCATATCTTGTAGTGGATGGTGAGTGTTTTTTTTTTTTTCAACATCTCAAAAAAATTTAGAATTTTCATTTAGAAAGTTTCCTCGTATAGCTATATTTACTAAACGAATCCTCGTTAAAAAAAACAAAACAAAAACAAAACCGTATATTCTAAAAACCTTCCACGACTACTTTTCAATGTGGATCAAGCGTTCAGGTCGGTCTCAAAAAAAGAAAAATGAATACAGTTTTTTTTGTTGGACTAAATTGCTTGTTTGAGATCACGTTTAAGATCTTCAAAAGTGTCTATTTATGTATATCGATACAAAACTCATTTCACATACTTATTTTATATATTGTAAATCACAATTAAAAAACTATTTTTAAAAGCTTTAATCACTGTTTCAAACAGGCGCTAAGAGTTAAAATTTCAACCAATCTTCCAAACACACATGGATGGTTGATAGCGACTTCGGCAAGTGCACCGATCATTACAAGTAATAAAGTATGTGAGAAAGAGATCGTCCCACGAGGAATAGTACTCCAACCACTAATTCGTTATTTAAGCTTTAATTGGATCAATGAGTAATAGGGGTTGATTTGTAGCCAAACAGAATTTTTAAGGAATTTAATCAAGAAAAGCATTCAAGATTAAGAATCTCAAGAACGGTTGTTTAGAAAAGATGATTAATAAAGAAAAACGCAGTTAGGGCATAGAATTCCCCTATGTTCCTCTAAGTATTTGAATTAAGTCCCTAATTGATTATTATTCTTACGATTGACGACCAATTCTCTAAAATTAGACTAAGTCTCAATGTCTTGATGCTACCTTAATCCGTTATTTTTGAAAACAACCTAATGTCTTAGTATTGTTTAGAAAAATCAATTTGTTTACCAGAATTATGAGGTCGCATAAATTCGTAAGCCTATGTCTAGGTCATGCAATTCTATGATGAATTATCGGTTCTAGTTAAATGTACCAACATCTCTATTGTCATACACTAACCTATGAACAATCTAAAAGGCGATCCTCTTTAAGAAAACGTTAAGCACAGGTAATCCATTCGGTCAAGAAAACAATAATCAAATAAGAATCCAAATAAATACGTTAAATTCACATAGGGTTCATCCTCGCCCTAACTACTAAAGGAAACTAGCCGAACATGACTAGGTTAACAAAATAATAAAGAGATGAAAGTCTCCGTGTTGCTTCTTCTTTTCTTTGTTATTCCTATTCTGCGTCGTACGAATTGCGCTCTGTGTCTGTGCCTTTGTGCGTGCTTCGTCGTTTTTCGCGTTGTGTTGTTTCTCGTTCGCGGCGTCCTGATCTAATATATATTGCGTTCATATATGTTGCTGACTTGCGTGGTGATGTGCGTCTCTTTATCTCTTCTAATATAATATATTATAATATTATATTATAATATAATATATATAATATAATAATATCTTATATCTTATCTTTTTCAATTTAATTTGTTGCATCCCTTAGATCACATAATATCTCTGCATAAATAAGTAGGATATCAATAGATTTTCTGTTATAATATCATTTTATCTTATATTTAGTTAAAAGATAGATAAATACATAAAGATAATTAAATAAGTACAAAATATCAATAAATTCAATCCAATATATCCCAGAATCTATCCTTATTTAATTATAAAATATATACTTATCAAACTCTCCCACACTTAAATCTTTGCTTGTCCTCAAGCAAAAGAAAGTGAATTAATTATCTGAAAGGAACATTGCATATGGAATTCCTAAACAGAGAGCAATAAACCACCACGCTTAGATCATATCATCAAATCTTATTTAAGTTAATGTCTTATAAGAATAGGTCACTAAGTCAATAGCCTTAAACAATTATAATAATCTCTTAACATCCCTAATCAAAGGATCGTTGAATAATAAGAGCAACAATAAGATTAGTAGAAGAATATTACGCTACTTAATTTTTCCGTAAAAATTCAAATGCCCCCACTAAACCAAGCTTTTAATAAGGATCCTCATGTAGGAGATGACTCATTCTTTTTTTTTTTCTTTTCTCGTTCTTTTTTTTTTTTGGTCTTGAGCCGTTGTAGGTCCCCTTTTTTATAAGATGGAAGGTCGAGGCCGACACCCGACGAACCTAATCCGGCGGACAATGGTATAAATGTCAGGGCGCCAAGTTATATGCATTGGATAACTTCAAATTGCACATGCAATATTATTTATAGTACGGTGCTCCTTCCACAGATAGGCCGTGTGGCCCACAAAACTAGCATCTTTCTGCATAACTCTTAAATAGTTCTGATGGCCAGGATTATTCCCCCTGGACTTTGCTGCTGAATAGTGTTTGTGTGATTGAGAGAAAATTGTTGAAGTGGGTGGATTTGGTGTATGATGCCAGGTGTTTTGTTGTATCTGTACAAAATATGAATGGGAAACTATAATAAGTTAAGGGAGCTGTATATTCACGCACACATGGCTGCTTGGAGAATAGAAGAGAAGAGAAGGCAGTGCCAAATGTTACCAGATTCTGATCCATACAGACTGATTAAAAAAATGAGATATTGGTCAAAAAAGGAAATTAGATGGGGATGGGGATGAAGGTGATGTTAAATATGCAACAGGGTAAATAAATTCACGTCTTTTCAAGAGTGTGTATCAAACTTGCCTTTAATGGAGCCAATTATATTGGAGGATTTAACATTTTAAGACATTATTGATCCTTCTTTCACTAAAGAGGGTGATGGGCACTGTTTGTACAGACTTGGAGAATTTGGAACGAGAGGCTAAGATAAATATAAAATAAAGGAGTGGAAACAATGTCCTCATAAAAAGGAATAATGTCAGAGGGGGAACAAGCCACAACGTAATAGGGTGCTAAATAAAGAGCGTGGCAAAAGATGGTCCCTTGGTGTGTTCTCACAGAAAAATCCACACACAATGAGTTTGGCTGCTACCGCAAAGTCTTTAAGTGCTTTTTGGTATGCTACTTTCTGGACTGTTTTACTTTTATGTGAGAAATGGCAATGACTGAAAACAGTAGCTTTCAAAGGGTAAAGGTGCAATTTTACATATGTGTTTTACCTCCGGGAGCGCCCAGCACCACGAGCTTTTTTCTGGAGCATAAGTACACACGTAGTTACGTTTTGGGAATTATGTGTGTACTTTTGCTCCAGAAAAAAGCCCGTGGTGCTGGGCGCTCATGGGGAAAAGCTCGTGTGTATTTTCGCTCCTTAACTCTTTTCAAGAGTGCGTTTACTACTCCATTAGAATAAATAAAGCTATTGAGTTGATTTTAAGTTCACCAAACAGATAAGAAGATACAATGGGGATTCAACAATGTTTGTGGCGTGGTGGGATCAGCTTTATACGGTGAATCCTGTGAAAATACAAAATAGGAATTGAACTTGGAACTTGGAACTTTTTTGTTTTATATATATATATATATATTTGTTATATTTGGAACTTTTTTTGCTATGATATTTGGAACTTGGAGACTTGTGTGTCCGTTCTCGATAACTAGAGACTGATATGTTGGTTTTTTTTTTTTTTTTTGCTAAAAGACTGATATGTTGGTTTGTCCAATGAGTAACACAGGCCAGCCTGATCACAGAAAAGCCCAATGGTCAGCCTATCCATTTGATTGCCAGCCCAAGAACCTTGGGTTGGAGGGAGGACTAGAATACATTGGGTCATGGACCAGGCCCATCCCAAAATAATAAGGTTTAGTTTGTTGTGCGAATATTAAATATCGTTATGCCGATTAATTTTTGTTAGCGTGAAAGTGTTTGGGTTAAAGTTGAAGAGATGTATGAAAAGAGAAGATTATATGAAGGAATGGTATGAGTTAAAAAGAAGAGTAAAGTGAATGGGAATAATGAAGAAGATAGTAGTGGATGCGGTTGTGCTTCATATATGCCACACCCACCACCTAAAATCCATTAATTCCAGTCTAAAGTAAAGTGTACACTACCACACAAATATCAAGTTCTAGTTTTAATGTCTATTTAGATTAGCAGTAGCAGCTATTTTTCTAACATAATTTACGGTATATGAGGTAAATCTGTGAGAAGAATTTTGTCTCAACCTTCGTGAACGTACTTTTCCAACACCAACTCTAATAAACTCTTGGGTGTATTTGGTTTGAGGGGAGGGAGGACTTTTACTAAATTTCCACTAATAAGGAGAAAAATGTTTTTTGTTGAGAGTACAATTGTGAAATATTGAAAAAAAAAATTTATGGGCAATTTAGTTAAAACAATGTCAAAATTTTCCCTCCCTTCCCCCTAAAACCAGACACATTTATAATCATGCTTGTCCAAATTATTGGCACATATGCATGCACACATCTCATGGATTCTCATTACATGCTTATATATATATATATAGATTAAATTATATGTTGCATCATGAAATATTTTTTACACACAATATCTCAAATTAATTAATCTTCAGGTATTGGTGTTACAAGAAAAATATTTCTGAATGCAGCACTGGAAATTAATTAATTTGAGATACTGAGTGCAAAAAATATTTCATAATGCAGCATATAATTTAATCTAAATACATAAAAAATGTGTCATCTCTCTAATTAGAGGGACAAGCATGTAAGAAGCACCTAAAGAAAAGCATGTAATGAGAATCCCATGTGTCACTGTTCTACTCAAGGTTGTCAAACTCGCGAGTTTAAGAAAACTCATGACAATGACGTAAAATCGTATCATGAACTCGAATTGTAAACTCATAAGAGTTTACTTTTATTATTAAATAGGTATTACTAGTGTATAATTAAATAATTAAAATATAAAAATGACAACAATTATTTAACTAATTAAATCCGAATAATTGAAATTAAATCCATCAACATTCATCATTTATCATATTTAACAAAGAAATTTCTATAAAAATTATATATAAAGTCATTGAACATTATCAAACCAACAAGTTAACACGAGTTTAAGGGTAAATTAACACGTTTTTATAAGCTAGAAACGTAAAAATGGTAAACTCAGTGTATAAACTCGTGAGTTTAACTGAGTTTACATGTGACTCAACTTATTTTTGTAAGTTATAAAAATAAAAACGGTAAATTTAGAGAATCAACTCAATTTTACCAAGAATAATAGTTCTACTCCTTCCTCCTTTGCCTCACACGCGCCACATAATTCGTTAGCATTATTATGTCTTGTAATAATAATGCAGTCACACCCCTCAATATACTCATTTCAATACACTTTTATAGTATAAGTTTATGCTACTAATTAATGAGTGATGAGAAATCAAATACTCAGCACCCAACATATTATTTGGAGACACGCACACGTATGTACGTAGATGCACACGAGCGGTTGGCATTAGCATTAGGCTTTTTGGGGAATGAGTGGGGAGGAGTGAGCGAGTAACAGCCAGCTGGATGACGACAAAGCCTTTGCCGAATGAATATATAACGCCCCACGCGCCTTCTTCGCTTTTCCCGTGGCCCCAATATGTTCTCCTCCCATATGATATAATCCTCATAATATGCCCCACCATGGAATTGAACATACATTTATACGTTAGTTAAAGAAAAGGCCTTATATGCTTGTTTTGTAGCTCTTTCCTGAATTATTTATGTTACTTGATTGATGCACAGTCAAATCAAAAGAATTCCTTTCTCTGTCTCTTATTGTAACACCCACCCTGTCCAAACCCCTACATCTCCATCACCTTTTGCTTTTTTGTTTTTTAATTCCCTGTTTGGTACTCAGTCTCTGTATGTATCGTATTCTCCCCACATAAACAAGTGTGGTCAATGAAGAATCATTTTATGATCACAGTTCACTGCTACTCTATGTTTACTCGATGAAGTTAATACTTTTTGTGTACATCAACGTGACCCCGTATATTAATGGAAGTTGAAATAATGGGAGGTGCAAATACTATACAGCTTCAGAAATGAGAAGGTCACATGAATGGGGGAGGGGTGGCACACGTGTGGATCATGAAAACCAAACAGAAAGTATCTGTCCAACGTCAATCTCAACCACAATGAGTTGTCATGTTTTGAAATCGGGTCAAACTGATGGCGATCATCCCCATCTGCATATTCACATATATTGACTTCATGTTCATTATTTTATATATGAATAATAAAATGCTTGAATAAGCTTCACCGGAAGCTTGTTTTGTAATAAATGGGTTCCTCCTGGTAACGTGAAGTCTCTCCGTCGCACTCATGCACGCAGGCGCCTTCTATTATCTCCCCCACACGCAACTTTTAGATCTCTCTGTATCACTTATTACCCATTATTACCAACCACACAAACTTACTCTCTCCATGAATGCTCCAACTAAATCACCCAAAAATTATTGCCCCAATAGAAAAATAGATCATGCCTCGTGCCCCAAACACCAAATTTTTTCATTCCATTTTTTTGCGATCTCCTTGTCGCAACAAAAGATTAAATTAATTAATTCCACGGATGCACCTAAATATTTTACACACCAGCATTTCTTTTGTACAAGTATGCCGCATTGAATGGCCACTTTTTCCTCCCTCAAGATTATGAAACATGCAACTAAGATCTGAAATTAAAAGAATAGAGGGTGGGCATTGTGGAGGGCCTAGACTCTTTTTGCAGAGTGCATGTACGCCATAGGGATTGGAGTGGTCAAACGTAGAATGGATCTGACCCACTTACCTTTTATTTTAACCCAACTTCTTTTTCCATTGGGATTCCCATCCTTTTCACACCTTTCCCTGCAAACACCAAAAAGCTCTCAATACTACACTCACCAAACCCAAACTCCACCCAGCATTTTGCGGCACCCTGTCTACTCTTTCCCTCTCAAGGTCTCAACTTTCGTTTCAATTATCCCAAAGCAAAACTCAATTCAGCTCCCGTCTCTTTCCAGTTAACTCCGGAATCTCATCATCCTTCTCATTCATTTATGTCTTCTTGCAGCTCCACTTCAACTTCAACGTACTGTATTCCAAATGAATCACACATGAACAAACAGCCTTGTGGCCGGTAAACGGTATAAACACGGTCCAAGTTGAATGTATGCCACCATTGCGGAGCATATTAAATCAGAACGTTCTCTGTTTTTCATGGGCTTTAGAGCTGTGAAGGTGTGACTTCTGAGGAGTCGTACCGCTTAGATGTCAGGAATTTCTCATGGCTTTTGTCCTGAGGAAAGAAAACAAAAATCTTTAAATCTTTATCTTTCTATTCAATTTCCGCTAGTGATATGATATATCAACAACACACACATTTACGGTGTAGAACAGGGTTATAAAGAAGGCAAATAAAGAGAAATCTAATCCGGGGACAGAGGACAACGAGCTAATTAAACATGAATTTCACTTTGACTATTCACTAACAAATTTTCGTATGATTTACATTTTATCACTGTTTCTTCTCCAATTAGAGGAGATGTAAAAGAGAATATTGATCAAAAGGGCATGATGTGGGTGGTGTTGGTGTGGTAGCAAGAGAGGCATGATTTGGAGTTGACCCGGAAAATCTTGAGCAGATCGGCGCACATTTGACGAACTCCCGGCGAACAATTGCTCTGCATCAGAAGCAGAATCTTGGTCAAACCGTTCGCCTTCGTCACCGCTTCTTGTGCATTCTGATCACGAAATAGATAACACACGCTCCAAAGTATAGTCACTGCGTGCTCCGTTGCGACATTAGACACTTTCAGGACCTTCTGCAATATCGACGCCACGCAATTTGGATCCTCACAGATCTGCAACCTTCCTTCCTTAGTCGTCGACGCCGTTTCTAGAAGCTTCAGTACATTCTCGGTGATGGAAACGCTCCACTTGGACTGCGAAAGCAATTCCGATAATTGTTTCACAGCACCGAGATGGATCAATTTCGCCTTGTTTCGTTTCGGCGTTGAGATTGCCGCCAAGCAGGATAGGCCGTTCTCGATTAGCATCGCATCTTTTTCTGACGTCGTCATTTTAAGCAATTCATGAATTATTCCTTCCTTTCCCGCGATCAGGATTTTCGATTCAACATCCGCAGCCGCGAATTTCAAAATCTTAGCCGACGCAATTTTCGAATCAGTGCTACCTCGCTGCAGAACAAGAAGTAGAGAAGCTAAACAATTGCCTTGTTCGCTCTTCACAATGGAGTGCTTCAATGTCTCATCATCTTTTGCTTTATTGAGTACCAATTCCAAGGCCTTGACAACTTTCTCAAGAAATTCAACGCTCCGAGTAATTCCACCGCCGACATTGTCGAGGAAATCGATAAGCAAAGGTACTAATCCCTCCATGTTGGCTAGGAATTCTCGGTTCTCTTCGGATTCTTCGGCAAATGATAGAATTCCAGCGAGGGATAACAAAGGGTTTTCGCTTTTGCTCTCCAAACCTCGGATAGCGTCAATGACTTGATCCCGGGCCGGGACCGATTTAGGAGCCGGGGAATCGGCAGATTCGATTCGGTGTCGAACAGAGTCAGTCCAGATCTGGATAAGCCTTTGGAGGGTAAGGTTAGGGACGAATTCCTTGGATTGAAGTACCTGCATGGTGGCGGGGCAGGTGTTGTTGCCGTCATCGAGCCAGCGTTGGATGCTGGAACGGTCGTATGTGACGCCGGTGCAGAGGCTGACGGGGGATTTCATGACGTCAAGCGATATAGGACACCTGAAGAAGCTAGGAATTGTGACGCATAGATCATCTCTCCCCATAGTGAGACGGGCCGTTTGGATTGAGAGAAACTGTGAGAAAATCTGGCAAACAGGAGGAGATGGAGGAGGCAGTGGAGGAGACAAAGAAAATAACTTGGGGGGTGGGGTGGGGGTGAGTTTACACTTTAAAGAGAAGAGAGAGACTGAAGGAGGAGAGAGAAAATCAAGTCAAAGGTACGGTGACGTCATATCCACACTTGTCTTTTTATTCCTATTTGTTAATTGTTAATTAATTAATCGTTAATAAATCAAATTTGTGTGAGGTTCATGTATTGGGATGGGGTTGAATTTCTTAGCTTCCAAGATATTTAAAAATTTGTGAGAAATAAATTCACTAAAATTTTTGAATATATTTAAATTGGCGTTAGAAAAGTATTTATATATAAATGAAGCCAACTTTTTTCATATATTTATTTGGTATATTATAAATCAGATTAGAAAAATAGTTTTTCGTGTTAATTCAAATAGGCACTATAAAAATAAAAATGACATTTATATAATTAACATTTAAAAAATGAAAGATCCTTTCAAAGATTGGAAGGTAATAAATAATGATATAATTTGTTAAAATAGTAGTGGGAATCTAATTTGAATTGACGTACTAATTCATGTAAATGACTTGTAAACTAATTGTTGTTTGACCTTTGAATAAAAATGGATTAGGACGGTGGGGGCGGGGCAGGGATTTTTTTTTTTTTTTTGGTTGGTTTTTGGAGCGAGGTTAAAAGTGAAAAGAGGAAGTGGGTGCACACGTGGTAGACTGGATAGAAATGAGAGGGGATGATGGGAGAGGATGAAAACGTGGGGGTGGTGGGCCCCCAAGAGCCACAGACTCTTGCTTGTGTACTGTCCCCACTGCCCCCCGTATTTCATCTTTCCTCACTTTTAGGCAGGCCTACACAACTTCCTTCTGCTCGCTGTTGTACCCGATCCTTTCCCCCATTTCCTTCCAGCTTACGGTATACTATCTCTTTACTCTTATTTATTTATAATTCATATTATTAAATTTATCATACAAATATATAAATTCACCTGTTATTTATTATTATGTGAAGTTTTTTCTTCTGTCAGGTTACAAAAATATTTTTCCTATGTGATATAATGCATAAATTTTAAGACAGAATAAATAAAGTTTTAAGAATTTTTGTATTCTAGTAAAACATGTTGTAGTAACATAAGAACAAAGAAGTGCATCAATCTCTCGTTTTCTCTTGAGCTGATATTCACTTTTATGAATTAAAAAATATTTAAATCCTAATAACAAAGAATGACTTGAATATCTTTTGCTCAAAAAATATGTCATGTACTGACCTCTTGCTCTTGCATACTAGGGTGAAATTTTAAATGATGAAGAACCTATATATGTTGCCATCTCTAGAATGGTATCTGCTAAAATAATTACTGAGATTTTTACAAATGTCTATCATTAGTTTGTATTGGTAGATTTGAAAATCAATTCTCTTCTTATATGTCCGTTTTTATTTTATTCAATTTTTTAATAATTTGGATAAGTGGACGATAATGATTTACTTTCATGTTATCAAATTGTTGCACCCATGCAACGCACGGGGGAGTTGCTGCTTGTTATTTAAATATAGTATAGAGTAACATTCAATAGTGTAGTGTTAATGTTCAGTTGTTACATCCAATACTTTATAGTGAATTTTTCTTAACTAATGTTATTTTCAATTACATCCAACACACTAATCTAATCTTATTTATAATGCATCTGGCACATTAAGCAAGATGCTAGTTACCCATTAAACCAAATGAGTACATTTTGTGCTTGCCAATGGTATGTAACTTGATCTCATTCCCATGTGGTTTAAAAGAAACTGCAAAATAAATTGCGTTTGAACAAGGGAGTTTGGTAGGTTGTGACTATTAAATGTGAAGAGCAAAGTAGCATCGTATACCTAAACCAAGATAGAGTTGAGAAGAGAAAGGAGAGTGATGATATGGAAAGAGGAAAGGGAATAAGGGACATAACATAATAGCACCGAAAGCAAAAGAAGAAGAAATAGGGAGAGAGAGAGAGAGGCATGATGAGAAGTGAAAACTCAATTTACCCTCTGTCGTGTGGCTCCCTTAATTATTAATAAAGCTAATCAATCACAACCCCCCAAGCTTTACGCATCAAAATGGGGAGAGACCATGCTGCTGCTATGCCCTTCTTTTCCACTTTATATATGAAACACCCTCCACACATTATAGGATCCTTGAAATTAGGACTTCATTTCAGAATAAACAAGAAAAGAAGCCAGAAAGCAGAGGAAGGCAAAGTGGTCATGAATAAATTAAGAGATGGAAAGAAAATTTGACCACTTTTTTATTTTTTGGTTCATCAGAGCATAACTCCCCCTTTTTAATTTGGTGCTTCTCCACCACCCTCCCCTTCCTACTCTCTCCACCACACCCAACCCCATTTCGGCTTTTCATTATTTCCTGCTCTTTCAATTCAATTATACTTTTCAATGGAACTGTGATCTCTATATATTCAGATTTATGCCTCTGTCCACTCTGATAAACCAATGTACCAAACCTTCTTTTTGAGGTTTTAAGGAGCTGTTGGGAGAAGAGTTTTCATTTTCAGTGCATTCAAAGAGATGGAATTTCACTAGAATGAAGCTGCGCCGTCGCTATATTCTACAATCTAAATTCCAATCAGATCAAATTCAAATATTAAGTAGTAGATAGAAAGAAAAGTGGGACAAGTTGGGGCGGGGAAACAACCCTTTTGACCCTGCAGATTTAAATAACAGGGCAAGTTGGAAAAGGCGGTTCTGCTTCTATATTCAAATATGCTGCTGCATCGTGCATCCAATCTATCATTCACCCCCTTTTCTTTTTCGTTTTATTCGCTTCTTAATCAACTGCCCAACAATTTTAAAAAACACACACAAAAAACCTACACGAGTCAATAGGCCTTTCTTAAAAACAACGCAACAGGCCATCCTGCCTCGTACCACAAATATAACAACGATTGTGGTTGTGGTATTAGACCCACAAATGTAGTCAGTCAGTCATAACACAATTTAACGTTGAAACCGACTTGACACTGCAGAGAGTGGTTGTGGTATTAGACCCACCAAGTCAATATCACTGTAGCAGTGGCACTCCAACCTATTCTTCTCACTTCTCTATCTTTTCTTTCTACCCTTCATTTTTACTCACTTACCTGACCCACGTTTATCGCTCTACTTTTAACCCAATTCTAAACAGTTTTAAAACAACAATTTAATGCTGAATAAAGTCATATACACATTTTGAAACATATATATTATTACTCAACCAAGAAAATAAGACAAACGGAACCTCGCGTGCTGTTAATATGGATTTTAGCCCCCAATGACACTTCAAATCAAACTATACTATAAACAAAGAGACAACACTTCCTGAGCTAATTTGACTATGAGTGGCTAACAAACTCCTAATTCATTTTCGCTAATAAAGCACTAAATCTGCTTAATAATCTAAGAAAACAAAAGCAATCTTTGACCGATTCATGGAACCGACTCTATTTTGTCTTTGTGACATGCTCTATCATCACCATACCACCCAAACTTGATTCCCCTGTTTTAACACTTAATTATTTATCTCTCTACCGTTAATTACCAAAAACAAACCATCGCTACCCTTATTTCCAAACAGTATGCATCGATCGTGATGTGAGACTGCCGATAGTTTACATTTAAGAAAGAGTGCAAAGAGACTCAATTTTATTTACACTCTTTTTCATTTGTTCTCGGGATTTCGTTCTTAAAAAAAAGTATCATCTAATCATTAAAATGTTTCCCAGTTTCCTAATTTGATAAACACATGCATGAGATCCCAAAATCAAGTGAGACTTGATGTTTGATTACGTGTATACCGTATTTTCAGAGGTACCCCAGCTGGATTAATAAACTCAATAATATTACAAGAATGCCATCTTACATTATTAGAGGCAGGGCAGTGATTATTGAGTGCACGTGTCACTGTTCTTTCATGATATCTAATGTCCATTTGTGCAACAACATTATATGTTATAATTCAAGGGATAACCGCACGCTCCCATGATTTTGTTTGAGTCACCGATTCCGAAAGAACCCAAAATCCTACCCACGCACCTTGCTGCATACACTGAAACTGGCTCTGTATTTTGACTACATTTTTTTTCATCTCTCTCTGTCTTTTTTCCATGAAGAAAAGCAATAATGTTATTTAGATAAAATCTGAAAGAGTCAATGATTGTAGACTTTTCTCAAGTCTGGGGAAATTACGTGCAACACGAAAGTGAAGTACCATTACCATAGACACTGGACCTCTCTAGTCTAAACGAACTAAAATCTTATTCATATACGCACCCAAAACACAGGGACCTTGTCTCCGCAAAAATCTAAACAAGGTTCCTTCTGAATCTCAAATATTTGGTGTGAGAGCTCGACACTCTACGACTTGCGTAGGTACACAAACCCAACCAAAAGCTGAATCCATGGTAAATCAGAGAGAAAAAGGTTTCTCCATCATTTCATTCACTTGCCACCACACGTTTCTTCACACTGAATCCTATCACTTTCTTGATAATCTCACCCTCTTTGGCACGGCTCTCTTGTCATGGTGGGTGACCGATTCTCAGTTGAACGATATTATTGTACCATTTCATGAAAATCATTAGACCTCAAACAGCTAAACAAAGATAAAGCATGTGAAGGCACCAGGTTGTGATATTTGTTAGGTGGCTTCTCGACGTATATTGTAGGGTCCTCCTCTTGGCCTACCTTCAAATCAATTGAACACTTCTTTAACAACGCAACAGATCTTTTTTTCTTATTCATTGATGCACCGATCGTCCATACTTGCTTTGGATGTTCACTCACAGCTTTCAAACTTTCAAGTAGGACCACCATAGTTCTCTGTTTTATCGCTTTGGCACTATGATTGTTGGATTGGATATATCTACTAGTCTATTCATTAAAACTCCATTTCATCTACAATGCTCGTGTGAATCATGGAGCCTTAGCTTTTTAATTTATTATTTTTGGGGGATGTATTGTGTTCTGTGTATGCGTAGCATGCAAGGGCATGACTATATCAAATTCAAAGTCGACACTCTTTTTGACGTCATAGGAAGATGAGTTCTTAAATAATCTTCTATCGAAAGCTTCACCAAAGAAAGAAAAGGCAGGGGAAACTGAAAGGCAATTAAGGAGACCAAAATTGCCTTGCAGAGACTGAACCTAAGGCCATGGGGCCCATCTATATCCCTAATTGCTAATCAATGAACCAAGCACAGTACTGATCGAGCTACTCGTATTAGATATGAAGAGAAGATTGGGTCCACCTCAATACACTGACCCTTACACTGACATTTCATTTAATTCTCCTCTGCTTCAAGTTGGAGCATGCGCTTTCCTGTTTCCCTCCTTCCTTTTCTTTTATTTATATGGTTAGAGTCTTCCTGAAAAGCTTTGCACCCAGGAAAAAAAAATCACCAAAATAAAACGTAACTCGAGTTATTTTGAGTTTACATCTGGATAATTCACAGAACACCAGAAACAGGAGAGTGGTAGGTTTTCTTTTGTAGTCGTTTTGACACTCTATATATAATTATATATAGGGTTATGGTGCAGATTTGCCAACCAACTATTACCCGAGGAGCGTCTGTCACAAATAACAAGTAAGGGGACCAAAATTGACAATCAACAATTAAAAAGTGAAAAAAAAACATCAAATAACTATTAAAAAAAATACAACTAAGTTAAAATATGACGCACTGGCGTAAAACAGTAGCGGAAACGCTGGAGAAAATAGCGGTTAAGCCTTCTTATTGAATAAGGCAAACACCAACAGAGATGAGACCCATGGGAGCAGACGTTGTGGCAGCGGCGGTTGCTGCTTGTGGCATCGGAGGGATGGAACTAGGGTGCAAGGTGCGTGCCAGTCGAAAGCTGTGGACTGCTGGATGAGTTCAAGAGGGTGAGTGAAACACCCAGCAACAATAGAAGCTTTGAAGACTCCGATGTCGCCGACACTATGACAGTCAATGGAAGACGGAGACACCAAGACAGTGACGGGGCAATAGTTCGTTGGCGAATCTGCACCAAATTGTGTTTTTTTTTTTTTCACTTTTTAATTGTTGATTGGCAATTTTAGTCCCCTCAATTGTTATTTGTGTCAGACGCTCTTCAGGTAATAGTTGGTTGGCAAATCTACACATTAACCCTTATCGGTTGAAAGAGAAACGTTAGGTAAGGAGCAAATCCGCCATGTGAGTATTCAAAAATTCTCAAAATTTTTAAATTTTTTTTAGTCTCAATGTTATCATGGAAGTTTTAAGGGTTAAGGTGCAGATTTGCCAACCAACTATTACCCGAGGAGCGTCTGACACAAAAAACAATTGAGGGGATCAAAATTACCAATAAACAATTAAAAAGTGAAAAAAAAACACCAAATAACTATTAAAAAAAAACAGCTATCACAATTAAGTTAAAATATAAGGTATTGGTGTAGGACGATGGCGGAGACACTGGAGAAAAGAGCGGTTAAGCCTTCTTGTTGGATAAGAAAAACACCAATAGAAATGGGACCTATGGGAGTAGGCGTTGTGGCAACGATGGGAGCTGGTAGTCGCATCGGAGGGATGGAACCAGGGTGCAAAGCGTGTGTCGGTCGAAAGCTGTGGACTACTGGATAAGTTCAAGAGGGTAAGTGGAACACCCAGCAATAATGGAAGTTTTGGAGACGCCGACGTCGCCGACACTGTGACAGTCAATGGAAGACAGAGACACCAAGACAATGACGGGGTAATAGTTCGTTGGTGAATCTGCACCAAATTGTGTTTTTTTTTTTTTCACTTTTTAATTGTTGATTGGTAATTTTGGTCCCCTCAATTGTTTTTTTTGTCAGACGCTTCTTAGATAATAGTTGGTTGGCAAATCTACACCTTAACTCAAGTTTTAAAATGTAACAATTAAAGTATTTAGAACAAAAGATGATGAGGTGGTGTAATGATTAATAAATGAAGATAAGAGCATCATGTTAATTATTTTAATCAAACTAAAAAGTTAACAATTAAAATTAACTTTGTCAATGGTAGAGGTAATTACGTTTTTTAACATTTCAGAGTTACATTGAGAATAAAAAAATTTCTAAAACAATATTAAGATTTTTTAAATACTTGAACATATTTACACCTTAACACTACAATATGCAAATGATTAAAACATCAACTTATGTTATTGCCAAGAGTACACGGAGAATTTCGACCAAAACAAAAAGAGTACACAGAGAAAGAGATTGAGGCTAGAGTGTAGGGTATGGCGAATTGGAGATGGTAGTGGTTTACTAACTGTGGGTGGTGCAGCAGTAAGAAGTAGCTGCTGCATCAAGTCTTGAAGTAGGGGAATGGGTGAAGAGGGAGATAGAGAGAGAGAGGCTTTGATTGAGGCTACAAAAAGGTTTTGTGGCAAAGGAACAAGCTTTGCCTTAATGGAAGGGTCTCATTCTTCTCCACTATACTTCCTTGTTTACTGGGCCATTAATGCAGAGTGGGTCCAAACATTCACCTAACAAAAAAAAAAAAAAAGACATGACACACACAAACCCTCTTTGCTTCACCTCTTTCTCTTCCTTCCCTTTGCTTTTCTTGGCATTCCACCTAGCGCCCTACACTATATAACGAATCACCCCCTCCTTTTTCTTTTTCTTCTAAATAAAATTTCATCTGTTCATTCTTTTGTCCTCTTAAAATTATCACTCCATCCCATATAAACCCACCCCAAAAAAGCTCTCTTCAGCCTTTTCAGCTTTCTGCTCCCAGCATCATCCGAATTCCTTTTGAGTTTTGACTCTCAAGTCTCAATCTCCTTTCTCTTTTCTTCTTCTTCTCCCAAATCCGATGCAACCGATTCTGCATTGAATTGCCCATGTTTCTTGGTGTTAACACTTCATTTCTCTCAGAAGCTAGTTATTCATCTAAACTTCACCCTCTTCTTCTCTCCCTAGTCTCTGTATTCTCATCAGAGACTCTCACATAATGGGTTTATGCAGGAGACACCTTGTGCTAGTTCTGTGTCTGCTCTTGTTCATCAGCATATTTGGTCATTGCCATGGCTCAAGAACAAACGTCTTCAAGGTCAAGCCAAAGCCTGAGCACTCTGGTCATTTTCTTGGGTTCTTGCCGAGAAGGCTGCCCGTACCTTACTCTTCCCCTTCAAGGAAACACAATGACATTGGCTTAAGAAGCTGGAGATCACCGTAAACTTTAACTTGCCGAGAAGAGTTTTTTGGCATATGGCGACTTCAGTGATTTTACTTTTCTTTCCTCAAGAAAAACATGAGAATTAACCGAGGTATATGGAGCTAGCTAGCAACAAAAGGTTAATTCAGAGTTGGTAGTGTGTTTGTTATTGATCCTGATCTTTCATAGCAGGGGATGTAGTAATGGATATGATCGATCTGTTAGCTTTCTTTCTCTTTTTTTACTGAGGATGAAATGGATATGTTAAATCTGTAATTTTTGTTTTTTTCTTTTCCTTTTTGGGGAGTGTGAATCCATGAATATAGACAATGTTAATAGCCTGACAGAATCGCAAGTTATCATGTTCTAAACATGCTTCTCATGTTTATGAGATGACAAGAAATTCCAGTTATGCATAAAGTAGTACACATGCACGTTCAGTATCTGTATTTCTTCAAACAGCCAAGTGAATAATGCATCTATTGCAAAATCTGCAAGTCTTTAATATCCTTTTAATTGAAACTCTTTCTAATGATACTAATTTAGTTAGGAAGATAATTCATTTCAAGGATTAACCATGAGAGTAGTAAGTGGTCAACTAGAAGGTGCGTGGAAAAGTGGGAAGAGCAGAGAAGATGGGGATATATCATGAGTAAAGAGCGGCTGTAAATCAGGAAACCTACCTTCTTTGAAATTGCTTGCATAGAAGAAAGAGTCATGCGCCGTTGAATTCGTAAGCTGATCTCATTCTCTTTGTGAGAGGTTGCGTGTTGTACTATTTTCTTCATCTCAATAAATAACTATAAAATAATATACAACTTTTACGTTTAGCTTACTGAATTGAATCTGACTTCTTCTCCCATTCAAATCTTTGAAGACGATGATTTAAAATACAGTAACTCAAGTCTAACTTTAATCTTCTTGAGCAAAAAAAAAAAAAGTCTAACTTTAATCTTCAGTCCCAATGGGATTTTACTAAAAGGTGGGGTTTAGAGTTTAGACATATGGCTACTATTAATATAATCACTGACTTTAAATATAATGTATAGTAACGTGTTGCAATAGCCTTCAAACAATGTAAAGGAGATCTTCTCCTTATTTTTTTTTTCCTCATTATCTCTCATCAGCCTATATCGTGTCTATCTGAACCGTTGATTGAAAAGATGAAAAAAATGATAAGGGGAGAAACTAAATTCACAGCCTCTAAGTCTGTGCGGGAAACAAAGGAAAAGAAAAAAAAATGAATATTTCAGTCACTGTTTTTGGTGTGACAAGAAAAGCGAGACAGTCTGAAAAAAATATTATTCTCCCAGTTGTCCACCATTTTCGTTCCTCCAAACATGGCGTCTCTGTGCATGACATTTTAAGGACAAGCTGAATATTTAATGGTTCCTTAGTCAAAACCATGACATAAAATAGAAGATATATACATTACAATTACAACAAGCAGCTTCCAGCTCTGCCCCACTCAGAAGTCAGAATTGATAATCAAATAGTATCAGCAATGTGGTTGGATGATAACTTTTTCTTTTTAAAAATTCCCAAGGGAAGTTTCGGCCTAATTACTTTATGTATGATGCAGAAATAATGTCTACGGAATCTTCGAAATCCAGTTCTGAAGAATGAAAATACACTGAACATGTTCTGATTTGTAGTCTAATATTTTAGTACTGTATGAATCATTGTCGTTCAAATTTCTTTGAAAAGAAAGCTTTGTTGACGACGGAGGACCAGGTAGAAGATTCCCCCAAGTTCCCTGTTTCATGGCCAAAAAGTTTATAGAGACTTTATGAGGGAATTAAGAAATGGAGTTGCTGTTTGGGTTTGGAGGGTTGAAGAACTACATAACTTTAACCCTGCTTTATATAAAATGATGGCAATCATGGCTTCCCAAAGCTAAGACGCATGCTTTCCCCACGTTTGTCGTTTAAAGAAGGTGAATAAATGTGCATTCAATTGCCTTTTATATTATTACTTGAATTGAGTATCTTTAATCTTTTTTTCTCAAAAAGGGGGATGATGTTATATTCTTATCTCACTCAACCATAATTATCGTTAGGAAAATGAATATTTTTCTATAATTTTTGTTTTCCGAATCAGATGACAAGTCTCCAATTCATGAACGGCAAGGAATTTTATATGGGATTTTTGAACCTCAGTCTGAGATTTTATTTATTTCAAATTGAAATTTTGGCAACATAAAATTTGAATTTTTTCCTTGCACGTTGTGAGGATCTAGCTTCTTCCGTCAGATCCAACCCTTATTAGTAAATTTGAGCAACGTGTTTACCATACTCACACGCTTCTAGTTATCTATTTTGGGCTAAGAATGAGGAGTTAACTGTTGGAGGCCCATCAACGGATAGAGAGGACATTTTGGGGAAGCATATGTTTCGAGATGGTTAAAAGGTTTCAATAATGAGAATGATTACACTTTGGATCAGTAAATCGGTGACTCCCCACGTAAAGAAGCTTTTGTTGAGAGAATCATAATATATTTGACACTAATCCCATGATTTCAAACACTTTATTGGGTTATATTCTTTGTACCATTTGTAACTGTGGCACTTTTCACCGTTTTCACCCCACCCTGCAAAGCTCAGGCCAAATCATCACTCATCTATCTCTATACGTACAAAAGCGAAAAGTTTTTGATTTGTTTGGGTGCTACACAGTTACTACGTTACAACTACCGCAATCATGCAGGATTTCCTAATCATTAGAGACGATATTGTTTTTTTTTTCATACAACTCGTGTTTTAAATTTTAATAAGCCATCACATTTCTAAATTGTATCCATGAAAAATATCTTGTCATTTTGCCTAATGATATGGTGTTTCAATATATGCTCTTTTGACCCCGCTAATCTCTCTCTCTCTCTCTCTCTCTCTCTCTGTATGTATGTATGTATGTATGTTGTGTGTATGCTGACTTGAAAATACTGTGTATGTATGTATGTATGTTGTGTGTATGCTGACTTGAAAATACTGTAATCATACATATACATAACCAGGGTTGACCAACCTACGTGTTACTAACTACTACCTCTCGGTCCTTCTTAATATAAAGTCTAGTTTGTAACCTTATATTAAGGACAAGAGGGAGAATTATGCATGAATGTTTAGCTCAAGCACCTGGGAATTACTTACAAGATACAATTGACACTTGCCATGCAAAAAGATCCATGTAAATGGCTCCAACAATTTGTCATGGAACCAAGACCTCCATTCTGCAAACCAAAAAAATGAGCAGACGAAATCAATACTTCTTGCAGCATGGTTTCACTCTGCAGCAACTATTTTCCTTCGTTGAGAAATGAATAATGTGCTCTGTGATGTGCTTCTCGCTTGAACCGGCTCGTAATGTTGATGACCAAGAACTATAGAGTGTTTCTGCCGCTTCACTGGAGAAACCATTATCACTAATGTCAAGCAACTGCAAGTGCTTTGCCATAGCAATAGCAGTTGAAAGTTGTTGGATGAATTTGCACTCACGGGATGAAGAATTCCTTTGATGCGAATCAGCACAACTGTCATCAATTCCAGGAGAAGCTTCGACTCCAGCCGGACCATCTTCACTGTCGGCAACTTCAAGCTGATGATAGTCAGTGTTAAGAACACAAAGGGGCTCTTCACTATCATCCACCATCATGGGTAAATCCTCCTTGCGAGTCTCTACTTGTGGGCATACTTCAGTTGAGAAGTCGACTTGTAGAGTGTGAAGTTCATTTGGAACGGCGTTACCAGAGAGATTAAGCTCCTCCAGGTAGTTGTTCTCTGATAAACAACATAAGCGTCAAACAAAAATAGTTCCACAAGAATGAACTAACACCCAGATATGTTTTGTTGGCGTATTGCCTACCTGCTAGCGTCTCAGTAATGTGAAGAATTCCGGCAAGCCCAAGCTGACACTTCGTAAGGACCAAAACTTTCAGGCAGCACTGTGGACTCGTGAGAAGAGAAGATAGACAATTGCTTCCCTGTGTTTATTATAGATATCAGAACTCACTACGTTTGCTTGCCAATAAAATATAACTAGTAAAGAAATTGCAAAAGAAGCTACATTCTAGTGTATGGCTATGAAGCACCGATTCTGACACGACGTTTCCAATACATTTTGATACAGGACACGTTGATACGTTATTTCAAATTAATATTGACTTGATTCTTATGCTTAGTTCTGACACGACGTTTCCAATACGTTCCCGATACGCATGTCTAATACGTTGGGGGAAAAAAATTCCAATGTATCGGTGCTTCACAGGTGTACGGAATGCCAAAGTGATATAAGTGCATTCTATGAATATTAGCAATATGAGTCCATAGTTATGGGCATCAAACCTCGGGCGTAATAGGATTTCCTTCTAGATTAAGCTCAAGCAAGGAACAGAACAAATTAAAACTGGTGTTTAAAACAGAATTGGGTGTGAGCTGACAATATGACAGATCAAGTTTCACAAGCTCTTGAGTCCCTCTGGACAATGATTCTGCTAACTGCATTGCCCCTTCCTGCAAAAAATATCCCTCTCCAGTCAGAGGAGCCAATGAGATATGCATGCTAGAATTTGCAGGTATTCAAGTATACCAACAACCGACAATCATACGAGCACATAGCAAGAAATCAACTCCACTCACAGTTCCAATGCCAGTGCTTCCGAGCATCAATCCTGATAAATTTGTATTCCCAGCAAGCTTGCACAGGGAATCAACAATAGGTTTGCCTAGTTTTAGACCGCTTAAGTTCAGCTCAGAAAACCTTCAATAAACAAATGCAATTTCATCTAACTTAATTTCTATATATCAAAATAATGCAACTTAAATAAAATGCTCCCAAGGTACCATACATCTAAATCTAATTAGACCTACCTCTTCATTGTAGAAAGCTTGGCGAGGAGATTAACAATAGCATTTCCAGCAACAGGACTGTTGTATCCTGTCGAAGATAGACTAACCATAAATAAAATAACTTAGACAGGAGGTTCGAGGATTCATGTTAGATTCATGATACCTATACAAAGCTGAGCAAGCACAGAGTTAGAGTCCAATGCATCAGCAATCTTTTGGATAGTTCTGGTTGTGATATGACAGTTCTCCACGTTCAAGCTACAGAGAGCTACAAAAGTAACAATGCAGAACACATGTAAACAGAAGTAAAAATATTTGTATCACTTGCACCATTGAGACCGTGAGAGCATTTGTCAGAAGCATATGCTCGACGTAGACTTTTCCTTAGTTCATAATGAATTGGCCATAAAATCAGAAAGTGTCCAACGGAAGGAAATGTTTCCGAGGATTTTGAGAGACTACGAAAAACCATATTCAAATGGATAGAGAAGGTCGTGCCGCCAACCTGTACATTTTGCCAAGACAGTTGAAAGGTAGGACCCACATGCATCAGTAAGACGATTCCCAGAAATGTTCAGTACTTCCAGTCGAGCAAATAGCGCCGGGCATTCACAAATCTGATAGAAAAAAGGTATGAGATTGGAGACGTCCGTATTCAAATTCTTTCATACAAATCAAAAATCTCAAGCGTATGCTTATCTACCGGATCAAACATAAAGCCATTTGTTGTTTAGACCTTCATATCTCAAATCTCACTAGAGTCCATGCTAGACACAAAGCAGCAACGAGCCAGACAAACATGAAAAGGTCGAAACGGTTGCAAGTTACCTGAAATAAGGCAGTAGGGCCGAACTTGTTGCAATGCAAATCTAGAGTCAAGCCCCCATAAGTTTGTCCTGATTCAGTGAACACCTTCTGAAGTTTCTCCATAGTCCCATTTCCTAAGATGTAGCAATCCAATGTAAAGAAAAAAATAGTTCAATGATTTGCACTCATTATAATGTTTTTCTTTATTTTTTCCTTTTGTCAACATGAAGTATAACATTTATGCACAAAATACAGTTGGGAACTATAGAGCAGTAAATAACGAAAAAAGGCTACTGCAAGAAGTACCTAAGAAATTATGAGAGAGGTCAAGCATTGCAAATGTTTTGTGCGCATGCAGTGCATTTAACAACGGTCTCACTGACAAATCTTGCAAGTCACAGTCAGACACAATGATCTCATCATCTGACACCTGATTGACAAAACAATAAGAAGCCACGATTAGTTAAAGGGATAAAAAATCCAGTCCAACATCTGAAATGGAAAATAAATATCTGTTCCTGTGAATGAGAACGTTAATACAGCTGAGTTCTTCTTTACCTCTAAATTGTAAAGCTTCTTGAGAACCTTCATGTTTGCTACCACGGACAACTCCTTGCAGCTATCCATGTACATTTTTATAAGACGCTTTTGAACCCATCCTGTGAACAAAAATTAACTGTTTCTCTCACTTGAAGATATACTGTTATTACAGTGAGAAAATGGCATTCAAAGTCAATAAAGATCCTACAAAAGAATAGACGCCTGATTTATCTGAGGATTCGTTTTCTCTCTTATACAAATGCTTACATAAAGTGCAAGATCAATGCATGCTAAATGAAAATGAGCTAGATAAAATTTAATCCAATGATAATTATAGTATTTCAATCCGCTTCATGATTCAAGTATTTGTGTGCATCACATTTGTGGCAAACTGTAGGAGAGAACAACCTATGGCAGTTCTTAACGAGTTTTTTTCTTTCTTTTTAATTTCCCGTGTATGTGTGAAGTTGAGGACAGAATGATTCCAGAGTGACATCGTCGAATGAACATAAAGCAGTTGTATTACATACCAACAATAGAAGCTTCAACAACGTCCTTTCCCAGATGTTCCCTGAAATTTTTTACTGTTTCCGGGGATTCTATAAATCCTCCAGCACATTTCAAGCGTTCAACAACGGGCAACAAACCTACTCATATAAATTTTATATTAGTACAAGACGATCAATCAAACTGAAAGAAAAGTTGGAAACAGCAATGACAACAAATGAAAAAGAAAAAAAAAACGAAGAAAGAATAAGGAAAAGAAAAGGCTGATGAGATAAATTCAAGCGCACTTGAATTTTAGGATTCCCAAATTCACATGTTTTTTCAATTCACACCAACTCAATTTTTAAGCGGGATCAGTACGTTATTATCTGAGTTTGACAACTATGACTGAGACAAATAGCCTTTAAAATTGGAAAATTCTACCTTCTGATCTTTTCTCTATGGGAAGCCGCAGATAGTATAAGCATGCAACTTCGGCCTTCAAAGACTCAATATTCAATTGAGCATTAACAATACATGAAGCTGCTTCCACGTGAATAAAGCCATTTTCAATCTTAAATGTAATATATTGCTGCAAGTAGAAAAAAGAAAGAAAGGGAGCAGGGTTTAGAAAATATCATTAGCGACAAAATGAACACAACAGTTTGGTGAAAGCAAGAATCTCAAATACGGAGTATATTCTAATTCAAGCCATATCTCAGTAAAACTCACGAAATTTTCAGAATCAAGCAAAACAGGACGGGCAACATCATGTTGCAATAGTCTCCCAGAAATATTCGTATCACTTTTAGAACTACCAGCAAAATCAGGCTCAGATATCATATCTTTGCTCAAAGATCTGGAACGCCTGCCAGTTATGCTACCTCTACGAGGACTCATGCATTTGAAAGAACTAATGCTGTCCTCAACATTAAGTGCACATTTGGATCCACACGGCAAGTCAACCTGCCAACTCAAAAAGACACGCTGAGTAAAATTATATTTAAGTAGCACTAATTCAAAAGGGCAGCCAGGTAAATTATATTTACCTGAAGCTTATCAGCAGAACTGGCACTTCTCGTATTCTTAGCTGCTGCAATCAGACAAGTCAATCTATACTCAGTATGTTATAAGTTAGTTTAAGGTTCAACACACCTAATGATCATACTCACTTGCTCCACGAGTGGCGGCATCCTCTGATAGGCCATGATGATCCTTTCTGTTTAAGCACTCCATCTCATCGTCGTCGTCGTCGTCGTCATTATCAGAAAGGATTATGCGGATGCGTTTACGACCAACAACCGTCTGATGATTAATGGTAGGACTTGGAAAGCTTTCAGGTGACCGCTCAGCTTGTGTGAGAGAGTTGCCTGGACTTTCCATATGACCTGTTCTTTTTTTAGATGAACTTCTAATGGACTGAAAGAGAGATATCAGAGGCAAATCCTCATTCAACTCTTCTTCGGCACATGTATTTTTTGATCTATATGATGTCTTGGGTGAGCAGAAGGCATCAGACCCACTATCTGACAAATAACATTTTGCTTCTGTGTCAGTCTCAGAGCAGTAGTCCTCTGGCATATTTTTTGTTTCCGGCTCTTTCTCTATTGACTTTTTCAGCTTATCAATTAGGTTTTTCAACCGCCTATAAAGGATCAGAGTTGATCAATGATATTAGTAGGGATGCAGCAAAAAATCCCATGACAGTAGAAAAACATAAAATCAACTACGCAAGCAGATTGCTAGATGTAGGCCTGCAAATTTTGCAGTTAAAATTAGTCCATGTCTCCATGAATAAATTTATGTGCAAGTCCAATGGTCTATATAAGGATCATGAACGTCTGTGAATTTGATACCTGGTCTCATTCTCATCATCAAATCTTATCATGTTGCTATAGTGCATATTCTCCAGAGCAGAAAGCTGCACTGAATGAAGGTTAGCTTCGACAGCAATCCTGCAATATCATGTAAGCAAAGGAACACATGTCAGAAAAATCATGAAAAGCTAGCCAACAAGGATACGCATTTGTAAACAACTCTACAGTCTACAGCACCCGTTGTATCGCAGCAAAACAAGATTGCATGAGCCAGGGTAAATCTATGCGTTGAACTCTCAAGTGTATCTCAAGATTCTCACTTTATAGTTCATCGATTTAACTATAAATTAGAAAGTTAAAGCCAAAATCTCAGCGTGCATCTAAGGGTGAGAAACAGAAAGGTCCTATATTCTTGTGAGCTTGAAATTTCCATGGAATATCTGATAGCAGAGTTAATCAGATAGTAACTGCTGGGATTTTGAATTAGAGGTGAGCGGAGGAGACCAGGTTACAGTCATGGGACGAAGATTATTCAATACAATCTGCACTCTGCTAAGCCATTTAAACAAGGAGAAAAAACTACATGATAAGAACATTCTTTAGCACGTCGCAAGAGAACAAGCAAACAGCAAGATCTCTCAAATAATATGCTGAAAATACGTAGGTCATGGTTTACACGAATTATGCATTCGTAGATTTAACAAAGAGGAGCAAACCAGCGTATTTAACATAAACTTGACTCCATAGAGAATCCATTATATTTATAAATCAGTTTCTCACTCAATTCACTGTATTCCTTTAGTTTACAAAATTTTAGCGTTTGGATATCATTACCTGTGGCTCTCTTGAAATGCATCTAATGCTCCTCTCCAATTGCGAGAAGAATCATAAACATTACCAATATTAATCTTCACTAGTGCTTGCCCCTATCATCATTAGCAGCAAAGCGTAAGAATCAACAAATCAGCATGCGCACAATGAACAATGGCATTATGCATATTCTGTCATACCACTTTTATCTCAACAGTAAATACAAAGAATGCTATCAAAAGATAGTAAATACAAAGAATAAAAATCGGGATATAACTAATTACTCATTAGATCAAATATGCACGGGTTGGAGGTTCTAATTCACATTTGTTTCACTTTCAGATGAAAAATTAAAACGAAAAAAAAGAAAGAATGACAACATATTCAATGATTATGTAACAATATCAAGCTTACCTCTAAGTTACCAATAATTCTGTACGTTTCTAAACTTTTTGTGTACCATTTAATTGCTTTATTGAATTCCCTGAGCTTCTGGTATGATTCTCCCACTGCCATATATGAATCGGCCAGCTTTTCCTTGTCACAAAGTTCACAGGCTATTTTCTTCTTCTTCTTTGCAAATTTGCAATGCTAGGCATTTCACATAAAAAATGCAAATTTAGTACCAGTTAATCTTAGCTTCAAAAGGCCTCTGCATTCCCCACATAGTACTAATTTGCAGCCAAGTTATTTAAATGGAGAGGAAATGACATAATATCTAGGAGTTGGAGAGCAGCACAGGTTCATGATGTAAACATTCATGAAAACTGATGAGGCTAGGACTACCGCTTCGCTAACCACAAATATTAGTGCATTGCCGAATAATTTTCCACTCATTCTAGAAAGTAAATTTAAGCATATGCATTCCAATTTTAGCATGACGATGCTTTAACTAATCGAGAAGGGAAAGAACCAAAGGTATCCCTAGTTATTCATGAGTAAGCAGGAAGCACCACCTCCTGAGAGAAACGTAAGGAAAGAAAACCAATGGAACTTCATTCTTAGGCATGATGAAAGGGAGTACGAAGAGGTTCAATGGAAAACTGCTAAGAAAGAACAGAATCATGCAGCTTAATCATCTGTCTTTTAAAAATGATGAATGAACGTATTACAAAGATAAAACCTTTTTATTTAAACTGAAACGTTAATTAGTCTAGTGAAGACAAGCGTTTAAAGAGAGGTTTAAAACATGAATGGCCTCATCAACATTTCGATGTTGAACAAATTTTAGGGAACGATCATTTCATGGCAAACATATCTGTAATATTGATCTAATAAAATGATGGCACATGCACAAACATATTTATAATTGCTACCTTCTCCCACGCAAAAATTATGCCTGATTTCTCGAGGAGGCGATCAATGGATTTATTTAGCAGTAGCAGATGTTTCCGCTCATGTGGTGTGCCTCTTGCAGTGGCCACATCTCTTTCAAGCTTTTTGAGGTTCTGCTCTTCTTTCTTTAATTCATCCATTACCTTGATAGCTTCATTTGTGATTTTGATATTTTGATGAATTTGCCTGACCAAAGCATCCTCATCTTCCAGGGACTTTGCCCGAAGAAGAGCCTTTTATAACACAAAAGGGCATCTTCATACTTCTGAGTCCTGTAATTCACTTCACCAAGATTAATATAGCCCTTTGCTTCCCCTTGACAATGTCCAATTCGGTTACAAATCTGAATGTCCTTCTCAACGTTATTTCTAGCTTTATTCCAAATTCTCAGTTCCATATATACATTTCCAAGGTTATGATGCAGCCTGCTGCGCCCATCATCATCTTTGCTGACCTCTTCTTCATCGCAAATCTTAAGTCCTCGGCTTAGGATTTTCTTAGCCTCTTCCAAGTTATCAAGTTCCATCTCAAGCATACCCCAATTGTTGTGTGCATCAATATATTCCTTCACATGGGAAGAGTAATTAGTTGGTGGGTTGTCCTTAATAATCTGTGCCAGTTCCATAGCAGACTTCAAATACCTTTTGGCATTTCGTATCGAGTTGTGGTCATGCTCTGATCTTGAAAATAGTTCATAATAAGTACGACCAAGTTGGGTGCTGGCTCTTTGCTGTTCAACAAGGTCATTAGCATCCCTGGCAAGCTCCAAATGCTTTTCCTACAAGAGAAGCAAAGTGGGAAAGATGAAATTGATTATCTAAAGAAATAATTGTGTTTGATTGTCAATGCTTTCAATGAAATTCAAGTCTTTTTTTATTCAGTAAAACACCAATAAGGATACTCGATTACAGAAGAGAGAAAATAAGATATCTTACAGTGTAGAAACTGATAAACTTATGGAGTGAACTTAAAAATTAAAGAGCCTGATTGAGTAAGGCTTTATGCCACAAGATAAATTATAGCTGTTCAATTAATTTTACTTCTGCATAATAAGTCCATACCCCATTTGTTATCTAGATAGGCTGAACCTAAAATTTCAGGAGAAAAAACTTCGTCATCTAGATAGACTGAACCTAAAATTTCAAAGAGAAGAAAGTCATCTAGATTTGAGAAACTAACCCCTACACTAAATTC
This sequence comes from Acacia pycnantha, assembly GCA_025563575.1. Classification (NCBI taxonomy): domain Eukaryota; kingdom Viridiplantae; phylum Streptophyta; class Magnoliopsida; order Fabales; family Fabaceae; genus Acacia; species Acacia pycnantha. Next base: position 2,957,041 of record JAMWYP010000037.1, on the reverse strand, counting down.
AAATAACAGTCATTGACGTCAGGACCGAAATGGTGATATGCGAGCGACCCACGGGCCAAACCGAGCTTGATCGTACCTGATAAGTAAGAGCATCAGTGAAATGCTCAAGTCGAAGGTAAATCTCTCCAAGAGACTGACAAGTGGGGAGCAAATGCTTCTCGGGCAAATACTTGAGGGAAATATCATAATCTATACGAAGCCATTTGAGGGCCTCAACGTACTCTCCTCTGTTCTTCAACAAATCCCCGATCACGTTCGCCCACCGCGCCTCCTCCCGCCGATTCCCCTCAGCCTTGGCATTCCGGTAAGCTGTCTTCGCCGCCTTTATGTGGCCATCCTCTCCCGCCATATTTTGAGTTTTGAGATTACTAAACTGAGAATAAACACTGGGGTAGGCAACTCTACTCTAAAATTTGAATCTTTCTACAGTTCCGATTCCAAATCTGAAACTTGCTTCTGGCGTTCCGCTTCATAGCAGATCGACAGCGTCCAACATATCAACAAGTCACTCCTTTGCCGTCAATTCCAGATTGGAAAATGAATTCCCGCCAAGAAAACTGGTTCTTTTTCCTTCTTTTTTTTTTTAAAAAAAATATATATAGAAAGGAAATGATGTGCTTTTTACTTCTTATTTCTATTTCAGGGATATATTTTTATTTTTAAGCTTTGAGTAGAGCATTACTATCCAGGAAAAAGGAAGGAAATAAAAAGAGTCATAACTATCATATGGTTATAATTTTCTATAATATATACACTTTTTTACCGACCATAATGTATAAACTTTAACTTTAATAGCATAAAGTTTACTGGCAAAAATAGCATAAAGTTTAAAAAACATATAAATTACTTTAATTTACTAGTAAAAAAGGTTCTGGACAAAAACCACGTACTTGATTTAACTTAGTATAAGAATTAATTACTATATAAGTCATGAATAACAAAAACACACACATCTTTTGAGGGATTTTTACTAAAAAATTGCTTATTAAATAAAATATTACATGATCAGAGCACCTTTCAAACTAATTTCTGAAGTAATGCTCACGCCGCAGTGGCGTTTTCTCTCTCACGCCACTACAACGTGGCGTGGTCTCACGCCACTACTGGCGGGAGAGAGAAAAACGCCACACAGAGTGGCGTGAGACATCTCACGCCACTCTGTGCGTGATTTTTTTTTTTAAAAAAAAAATATATATATATATATATATATATATATATATATATATTAAAATTATAAATAATAATTCTAATTAATAATAAATAATAAAAATAGTATTATTTTAATTAATAATTAAGGCAATTAAAATATCTAAAATTTATTATAAACCTTAGGAACCGCACTAATTAGTAAATTAATTAATTAGTTAATTTATTAAATTAATTAATTAGCAACTTTTAACACGATATTAAGTTGCTACAATTTAGGTTAAAATTTTAGGGTTTAGGTGCTTTTCCCGAGAATCTCTCACTCTCTCTCAGTCTTAATAGTGAATTAATTAATTACTGAATTAATTCACTATTGAGAGTGAGAGATTCTCGCGAAAAGCACTATTGTAGCAACTCTTAACAAAAATTGTCTTAACAAAAATTGTACCTAAATTGTAGCAACTTAATATCGTGTTAAAAGTTGCTACAATTTATATACAATTTTTGTTAAAAATTGCTACAATAGTGCTTTTCCCGAGAATCTCTCACTCTCCCACGGTCTCAACTATTGTACCTAAATTGTAGCAACTTAATATCGTGTTAAAAGTTGCTAATTAATTAATTTAATAAATTAACTAATTAATTAATTTACTAATTAGTCTTGTTCCTACGGTTTATAATAAATTTTAGATATTTTAATCCCCTTAATTATTAATTAAAATAATACTATTTTTATTATTTATTATTAATTAGAATTATTATTTATAATTTATATATATATATATATATATATTTTTTTTTTTTTTAAATCACGCACATGAGACTGTCTCACGCCACTCTGTGTGGCGTTTTCTTCTCCCGCCGCAGTGGCGTGAGACGCCTCACGCCACTACTGGCGGGAGAGAGAAAAACGCCACGTTGTAGTGGCGTGAGAGAGAAAAACGCCACTACTGCGCGTGAGCATTACTTTGGAAATTAGTTTGAAAGGTGCTCTGATCGGGTAATATTTTATTTAATAAGCAATTTTTTGGTAAAAATCCCCATATTTTGACTTAATTTAAAAATATATCTTGATTTTTGACCAAAACGATATATCTTAATCATATAAATTTAAGTACATATCTTCCCACGAAAGATTAATAATATAGGGTTAAGAGAATATTTTGCCAGAACAATTTTGCCATTAATGTTTTTCAGTCAAGTACATATATATGCATATTTTACCCTAACATTTATTTATGTTTGCCCGTTAGCTAAATAAATATGTTGAGCGAACAACTCACGTGTTATCAATGTCATTTTTCTTATGAGTTTATATGCAAATTTGTTTCATAAATTTTCACTCATGAGCAATGTTGCCCTGAAATTTTTTAAATCCTAACAATCTCATCTTAATCATTATCTAGGTTAAATTTACTTATTAGTTGATCAAATATGCTTATCTGGCAAGTCTATGTGTCATCCGCTTCATGCTTTTTAAGTTAGATTTAAAAATAAGTATTTTTTTTTTTAAGAAATGCATCACATCTAAAGGATTTTTTTTTTTTTGGACAAAGGATACTTATATTAATACTTCAAAAGATTACAAACCAACATCAGAGAAGGGAAACCATAAGAAGGAAACACAACAACGAAAGAACAAACATGTCTATGAATTACAAACAAAACAGAATACACACAAATAAAAAGAATTACAAACAATCACCACTCAATGAGTGATTCGAGAGAGGGGCATCATGAGGAACGTCATCTGCCTTCCAGGAGTTCAAGGCTAGAAGTGACATCAAAGAAGGTGTTGGTTGGAAGACCCACCCAATCGGGCACACCCCTTTATAAGCATCTGCTGCAATTAGGTCAGTGGCACAATTACCCCCTAGGGATAAAGGACAAAGAGAACCCAACCTTGGTCACCAAAAGACGAATAATATCGAAAATAATGCTCCTACTCCTCCAATCAATCAAATCCGGAGATTTAGCATCAACACATTCAAGAAGAGAAAGACAATCGGTTTCAAAAACAACATTATCATGACCGAAATCCACAGCGAGCATCAGAGCCCTTTTCAGAGCTAAAGCTTTAGTCATAAATGCAGAGATGGATTTCACCTTATTCACAAAACCCCATTTGAAATCACCATAATGATCCCTACGTATAACTCCGATAGCACCCAGCTTTATTAGCCGAAAAGCTCCATCACGCTTATATTTAAGCTTGCCGGTAGGTGGAGGGGACCAGAAGGCTAGATGAGTAGGAGCAACCCTTTGACCTACTGGATTTCTGTGCTTGTTATCGCAATTAACCCAGAAGTCAAAATTGTTTTTCCTCGCACATTCAATGACATCAATAGGGTTAGGATCTTTATGATTAAACACCAAATTATTTATTTGTTTCCATATAAACCATAAGATCCAACAAATAAGTGAAAGGTTTTGCTTACTCAATAAAGACATACCTGTAAGTTGAATCCACCAAGCATTGAAGTTCGAAACACTAGCAACATCAAGCTTTGCACCGACGAAACACCCGAACCAGACACACCTAGTCCAGGGGCAGTGGAAAAACAAGTGCTCCACCGTCTCCACAGCATCAGAACAAACGGGGCACGTGTTACTCTGAGATTGCTTTCTTCTATACAAAGCATCAGTGGTAGCGACAACATTATTTAAAACCCGCCAAACGAATTGTTGAACTCTTGAGATAATCTGAATCTTCCAAATCGACTTCCAGCAGGATGAGGTGAGAACTATTGAAGACCCAGCCTTGTTGCCCTCAGATAGCATGTTCCCTTTACTGTTATGATACCCCCTTTCACTGAATACACTCCTTCTTTGCACTAGTCCATACCAGTTTATCAACCAACCCATTAGATGGGAGAGCAATCTCATAAATAGCACTCTTGACTTCCGGCGAGACATATTGGGCGATGGGGTAAGGTCCCATTTTCCATTGATAATAAGATCACAAACTCTGCCCTTTGTAATAATGGGATCATTTAGGTTACTAGGTTTCTTCGGGAACTTAACATGAGGAACCCATTTATCATCCCAGATTCTAATAGCAGCACCATCTCCAACATCCCAACACAAGTCTTGCGCGAGAAAATCCCTACCATCCAAGATGCTAGACCAGCACCACGACGCTTTACCTCCTTTGCCTGCCATCATGAAATCACCTTTGAGAAAATACACACTCTTCAAGACCCGAGCCCAAAGGTCATCGGGGCTCGTCAGAAGTCTCCATGCAGTTTTAGCCAGAAGAGCATCATTCATGATAGATAATTCTCAAACCCATCCCACCGTAACTCTTAGCATTTGGTTAAAGACCCTCAAAGCTTTCCAATGTGTTGTTCCACAAAAACAGACCGCTCCACCAAAATTTAGCAATAAGGCTGCTAATCTCTCTACATGTCTTAACTGGAAACTTGAAAATATTCATAGGGTAGATAGGGATTGCTTGAAGAACCGCTTTAATCATTAGATCCCGCCCAGCAAAAGAGAGAAGAGAACGACCCCATCATTGAATTTTATTAGCAATGCGCTCCCGAACATAAGCCAACGTCTGATGCTTTGTCTTTCCCCAAATACTCGGGATGCCAAGGTATTTACCCGGGTCCTCTGTCACAGGAATGCCCAAGATTCTTCCAACCATAGTTTTAACATCATCAGAGGTATTAGAAGAGAAAATGATACTAGACTTATCAAGATTGATAACTTGACCAGAGGCAGTGCAATACATATTCAAAATACCATCTAGATGGTTGCAATTGCGTTGAGATGCACGCATGTACAGAAGAGCATCGTCAGCAAAAAACTATGAGTAAGATCTGGGCAGCTGTTGCTCAATTTGACGCCCTTAATAAAATGATCCGCCTGACTCTTTCTAGTCATAATGGAGAGAACTTCATCAATAATAATAAAAAGATATGGAGAAAGTGGATCTCCCTGACGAATGCCCCGGCTCGGAGTAAAGGAACTCACTTTTTCACCTGATAAACAAATATTCAAACTAACAGAGCACACACATTTCATCAGAAGGGATACCCACTCTATACAGAAACCAAATCTTAACAACACATTTTCCAGAAAATTCCAATCCACCCTATCATATGCTTTACTCATGTCCATTTTAAGAGCGAATTCATACTTACCCCCAGATTTCTTGCGACGAAGATAATGATATACTTCATTAGCAATAATAATATTATCATGAATACACCGACCTAGAACAAAGGCACTCTGATGCTGTGAAATACAAGTATCAAGTAAAGGCCGCATTCTATTGGCCATGATTTTAGAAATGATCTTATAAGAGAAATTACACAAACCTATGGGGCGAAAATGGGACACATGCTCAAAGCTTTTGAAGTTTAGGAATAAGAGTGATGTTAGTTGAATTTAAATCATTAAGCACTAAATGACCAAAGAAAAACTCTTTAACCAAACTACAAACAGACTCACCAATTTCAGACCAAGATGAATGATAAAATTTACCCGAAAAACCATCAGGTTCAGGTGCTTTTGTGCTCCCAAGACTAAAAGTTGTTCCTTTAATCTCCTCTGTAGAAACCGGTAACAAGAGACTGCGGTTCATATCAGCTGAGATGGTAGGCTCAATGAAACCCAAGACTATATCCATTGGTCGTGTACTAGAAGTGGTAAATGACTCCGAAAAAGCAAGCAATATTATCTAAGATGACATCCTTCTCATACAACCAATTGCCCTCATCATCCCTAATACAAGAGATTATGTTCGTTGCCTCCTCTTAATAGTAGAGATGTGAAAGAAACGTTATCACCAAGACCAAGCCAATTAATTCGAGATCGTTGCCACCAATATTGCTCCTCACGCTCCAATAATCGATCCAAATCACCTTTTACCTCCTTAACCCCTCTAGCAATATCCGAGTTCGAACCTCCCGAGTCACCACCAAACGAGTCCTTAACGATCAATAATCTTACCATTATTAGGGAACTCCTTCTTACTCTAAGCAATTAACTTGTGTGTACAACTCTTCAGGTTGCTCAAAAAAATTTCTAGTACCAGGTGATCCTGATCACTACAATTCCGCCAACATCCCTTGATTACTTCAAGGAAATTCCCATGAGATGCCCACCCAGATTCGAAACGAAAAATCCGACCTTGTTGACGCTTTTCATATTGACACCGGATAAACAGAAGGTGATGGTCAGATCTGGTCGGGTCAACATTAAAAACCTGGAGACACGGGAACTGTTCTCTCAACTGCAAATTACCTAAAGCCCCGTCGATGCGCTCATAAATTGTATCTGGGAAATCACGATTATTGCACCAGGTAAACATGAATACATTGTAACCCAAATCTTCAAGTTCACAATCAGCCACAAAACACTTGAAATTAAGAATCTTCCTCCAGGCTCTAGGGCGACCACCACTCTTCTCATGCTGGGAAAGAATATAATTAAAATCCCCCAATACACATCCAAAAGTCCCTGATGCTATTGTTAATTCGACGAACCTCTAGCCAACACAACCTTCTTTCCTCTTCATCAGTAGGGCCATAGATAAAAGTAATATACGCTGGAGTCGATATGGTCTCAGACACCACACTAGAGACAATAAAGAAGGTGAAAACAGCTTGTACAATGAAAAGAAAATCAAAAAAGTACTTGTCTATCTTGGTCACTAAGATCCATCGGCAAAAAGTTTTCAATAGCCTTGTTTTCAACAATTATTCTTAGTGTGTTATGTATGTAATTGAATATATATTTTTTTAATTACTTTATGGTAAATATAAGCTCCTCCTCCAAGCATAACTTCTTCTTCTTTAGTGTTGTTTAAGCTATCAACTTAAAATATTTGATTAACTAACAATAAAATTTAGATAATTGATTGGACGACATTGCTATGATCTAAAACTTTTAAGGCAACATTATTCCTAAGTGAAAACTTTCAAGATAAATTCGCATACTAATAAAAATGATGTGGACGACATATAAACTTTCAACTTAGCATATTTGTTCAACTAACAATTAAACTTAATTTGGATAACGACTAAGGCAAAATTGTTATAATTTGAAAACATGCAGAGCAATATCGCATGCAAAAAACTTCCATGACAAAATAAAACTTTAACCCAATTGTATAACATAATCTAAAGATACACCATTGCAGAATTTAAAAATAAATTATTGAATCACTGGCCAAAAAGTTAATAAATTGTTGAAACATGGATATTTTGCTGAAACAAAATTTCAAGTCACGTGAAACTAGAAGCTTCACGGGAGATGAGTCACACTAATAGTGATGATTATGATTAAACGTAAATTGCTCACAGTTCAACTCATGAATTGTACGATAATGTTACAATTATTCCTTAAAAAAAAAGGAGTATCATAATTTTTTTAAGGAAGATGACAAAAAATGCCATTTAAATTTTAAAATTCTAAATCAATGATTTCCCAATAAAATTAGTAGTTAATTACTATACTCTTGTAATCAATATCAATACTTTTGTAGACAACATGACTTATTTAAGATTTTAAAGTTTAAATAGTATTTTCTTATTATTTTCTCTTTTACATAGGATATAAATTTAACAGTCTATTAAACTTTCAAATATATACTTATTAAATCTTCTTTAAGGGTGACATAATATTTTGAAAAAATATAGACATATCCATATAAAATATTACTCCCTTCGATCCTAATTATAAGACATAGTTGACTTTTTTGGAGAAACTAAATAAGCTAATTAAATTACTTTCAAGTATTTTTATTTTTATTTTTTTCTTCAAACTAATTAGTTTGACTAATAAACTAATATATAATTTAAAGATACACCACATATGAAATGACTAAGTAACTTATTTAGCTTCCTTAATCTTTCCAAAAAAAGTCAACTAGATCTTATAATTAGGACTAGAGGTAGTATAAGCATAATTGGTGAATGCGCCTATTCATTTTCCCCCCAACCCCAACAACTATACCCGTGGTTCTGAAATTTGATAAAATTAATGCAAAAAAAAAAAAAAAATACTTCTACCCTTTGTTATAAAAAAAAATAAAAAATACTTTTTTTTTTTGCTAAAAAATAAAAAATACTTCTACCCTTTAACACTTCACTTTTATGACTCGCTATAAAAAAAAATTAAAACATTATAGTTTATTATTTATGAAGTAATCACATTCTTATACACCATACCCGGGTCATGAATTTAAAATTATTTTATCTCATAATAAAATTATCATGTGGCCTCCCCTATCAACTATCAAGTCATGTATGAGAATAAAAAACTGATTTGTGAGGATCCCATGAAAGCAATCAGTCACTTTCCCATACCACTCTCTCTGGTTGTATCGCAATTTTACAAGGGGAAGATTTTTTCTCTCCCTTTTTTCACGACAAGAATTATTATACAACTATTTCATTTCAATTTTCAAAACAAAACAAAACCAGAGCTGTTTAAAATCATTTGTGGCCTATCAATTCCCAGTTCCGACCTCTTTTCCTTTTGCATGTTTTGATCAACACTCGTAAACAAATTGACTTGATAGATTGTCTGTATCATGACTAAGCACCATGCTGCTTTGAATCTCTACTTGCTCTTCAGCTTATAACTCCTTTCAATTCTTGGATTGCTGCTAGGACCCCAGGACTTATCTTAGAAACCTATGCCCGGAAAATTCATCAAAAGATAGACGCTCCTCTGCAACATTTTGGAAATATTTCAGCACTAAATAGATATCCATGAGAATTTCAGCTAATTGATATCGATGATGATGACAATTTGTTATACTAAAAGCAATGTGCGTGACCTGGATTTAAGCACAGTAGCCTAGAACACATATCAAGGCAGTCAGGATCTACTGCTGAAAGGATTCGCTGAGAAAATGGAAGACATGTGCAGGATCTCATATTCTTCAACAGCTGAACTAGGCAATATAAGTTAACTGTAACCAAAGAGAACAAATTTTCATATGCACTAACTAAAAGTTAGCGTGTTACCTGGACATTATTCCTTCCATTGAAGGGTGGATAGCCATTCACAAGCTCAAAAAGAATGGCTCCAACACTCCACATGTCTGCCTTTAGTTATTATTTAAACTCTTCAGTCTGCTTATTTTGTAATCGATCACACACGCACACGCACAGCTCATACCTTATCATCATATTTCTGGAACTGAAGAACTTCAGGAGCCATGTATAATGGAGACCCACAAACGGTCTCGGCACTTTCACCTGGATGCAATGTTCTATTCGTATAGGGAAGGAAATGAGTTATCAAGTAAGCCAGAGCAACAAAATGCAAAAAGGAAAATAAATAAAAAATGTCTTCTAATTCAAATCAAATTCACTTCCTTAAACCAATAACTACCTTGATAGACCAAAATCAGCAATCTTAAGCACTGAATCATCCCCTTGGCTTGACAACAAAATGTTCTGGTCCAACAATGGCCCAAAGCAAGCAAAGTTGTTTCTAGTATCAGAAGTACATTCACTATAACTAAGCATGATAACAAATATAGACATGCTGATTCAAAAATCACTTGTAACTAAGCTGACGTAAACCACATTAGAATTTTTTTTCTTTTCCTTTTTCTGAATGTTCATTTACACGTCAGTAGATATAAGTTTTACCTCTGGCTTCAGGTCCCTGTGAATGATACCCCGATAGTGCATTATTTTTAAAGCAGAACCTGCATCACAACAGTCAACGGTAAGTCGGTAACAATCCAAAGCTCCTATGAACCACCACAAAAGAAGAGTTCAACATTATAAAATTGCAGATCAGTTACCAATATGCTGCATGAATTTTCTAGCAATTCGTTGTTGAACCCTCCCTTGGCGCTGAATGTAAGAAGCCAAATTTCCTCCAGCACAAAACTCCAGGACCAGGTATACAAATCCATCTTCCTATTCACAAAGACAATAAGCTCGAATTAAGCTGGGTAAAGCAAACCATGTAATGATTAGACTTAGTATCGTTTTATTACAGTTCCATAATATATGTCTTAACGACTACCAATACTGCATCCTTAAGGCTCGGTACAGAAAAGAGATGAACCCATCCATTTAGGGCCTTGACATGTAAGGGATTACTTAAACTAAATAAGATAAACTAGTTCATGCCGCGAGTATATGTCAAGTTCTGCGCCAAGTAAAGTTGCGAGAAACAAAAATATGGGAACAGAAAGGAGCAAGGGAGGCAACTCATATCTCTAACCCAATGGTATAGTTCGCATGGCATCTCAGATTTCGTAGCGATGAAAATTTAGAAAATTAATAGAATGGGGAGGCTGATGAACCTGGAAGACTTCGAGAAGGCCAATTATATTAGGGTGGTTGACAGAGGATAAGAAATCGATTTCGCAGTCGAAGCTGCTCTTGAGGCGTCGATTGAGTCTGGAAAGGCAAACTTGTTTCACTGCCACTTCATTGCCGCTGAAAACGTGCTCGGCTCTCCACACTGTGGAGAAAGAACCTTCCCTGATTTTCATCTTCAGAATATAGTCTCCTACCCTAACGTTTTTGGCTTTGGATTCCATGTTTGATGCAACCAAGCCAGCCATCTATGGCACCGTTCTACAAATTTCTGAGAATTGTGTCGAATGTTCAGTAGTCTCTTCGCCCACTGCTGTTTTACACGTGGCATCTACCATTTTTCTCTTTACGTGAAATCATGGAAACCAGTTTTTGGTGCCCATTTTTTTATATCTACCATTTGTCTATCTTATCTGGATCATCTAGATAAAAACTGTATGATTTAGATTTAATTTTTAAAATTAGTGATTTTTAAATAAAAAAAAAATCATTTTTTGAAAAAATATTAGTTAAAAGATTTTTTTAATTTTTAATTTTTTACCCATTAAAATATATATTTTTTAAAAAAATAGAAAGTAAAAAAATCAAATCTAAACTGTTCAGATCTCATTTAGACTATCTAGATGAGATAAATAAAGGGAAAATCCGTACTAGGGCCCTTTTAAACTCAGATATCCCACTGCAGGCCCTAAAAATCTGACATTTCCAGAAAAAGCCCTAGGGCCCTGATGGGGTTTAAGTTCAAACAGGAAATGACCATGTTGCCTCCTTTAATTTACTCATATTTGCAGGCGCTTCTCCTCCTCTCTCGTCTCTCGTCTACCGAAGGGAAAAATCACCGATCGCTCACCAGCTCGCAAGAGAGGAAGGGAAAAATCACCGATCGGTTCTCTCGTCTCTCTCGTGTCTGTGTCTACCTCTGGACCTCGTCGTCGTTTTCTTCTCTTCCAGGCACTTCTCCTCCTCTCCGGTGACTTCTAAGCCCGTCGACGGTGAACGGGAGTTTCGTGGTTGAGGTAAGTTTTGTTCCTTTTCCTATTCGGTTTTCCTCGTTTCACCGTGAGTTTCGATTCTCTTTCTTTGCGTCTCGCGTATGAATCGTTTTCTTGCCTTTCAATTCTCTCGCTTCGATTACACAACCGGGGAGTTCGAAACTCTTGCCCTAAATTTGTTTCTCTCGGAAGTTTGAAAGAAATTACAAGTCATTTCATACATTCAATAGGGACATGTTAGGGAAAAATATTGAATGCTCTTCAAATTTTGTACATGTGCGGGGTTTTAAACTGAAATATGTTGATTTTTCTACATCCTATTCAATCATTGGAAACTTTTTAAGGTCGGTTATTGTAAATGGACAAATTCTCTTAAGACCTCCTGATATTATATTAATGTGTTATGATCATTTCTTAATATCTTTCAGAAACCTTGGAAGTAGCAATGGAGGGACTTTGGTTGAGGTATTGATTTTGAGGGATTGCATGCATCTGAAAGAGGTGTGGGTTGTAATTCATATTCATTTGTTCACTTCCTGCCAAACTATTCCTCTAAAACCTTAAACCCTCGCAGTGGAAGTTGCTAGATTGTTGACAAAGAATTCTTGCAGGAGATTTCAACTGTCTTGTACATCTTCTAGGTACATGGAAATATATATATATATATATATATATATATATATATATATATATATATATATATTAAAAGCGACATTATACTGAAATTCTGCTAGACCTCTTTTTTGCTTGTAGTTCTTGTGCTCAAATGCTTTTTCTCCAAGTTTAGTACTTTTGGTATGAAAACCAGCTGTCTCATTTGACTTGTTTATATGGGGTAGCAGTGGGCTTTTACTAATATTCTCAATAGTCCTTAGATACATCTAAATTTTTCAGTTTTCTATTCTTTCTTTTTCTTTTTCCTTTTCGAGCTTTTTACTCCTAATTTCATTTCTGTTAGTACATTTAAGGTGTCTCATTTATGTATTTTGTGTAATGATAGCTGTTGTTGCTGTCATTCATGATTTAACAACTGATTTTTTATTTTCCAGGAAGTTCGCACCACATATTTCGTGCTTGGTCCTTTTGTTACTTCCTTCTATAGGACTGTATATTGGTTTTAGTTCCTCCACTTATGCTGAGTTCTTTGCTCGAACATTTCTGGCATTTGATCTCAATAATTATTTTTGCTTCTTTTTTATTATTATTTCTTTTTGCACAAAAGTTTGGAAAGTCAAATTCAGAAGTTGTTGGTCACTTGCTGCTGAATTTTAGAATTGTACTTTGCTGTTGTTAATGCTCCTTAATTGTGCATTACTTGAAAACATTAAATTGGCAATTTTTTTCATTTTACTCTGAAACTTTTGCTGCTGCATTTTGGAACTTCATCTCTGCATTTGGGAACTGTGGAACCAGAGGTAGAGTAGAGAAGACATGAGTGATTCGACAACTGGTAGATTGAGACTTACAATTTGTGGATTGGTTTTGACTTGGTGTTGATTGTTGTTTACATTTTGTCCTAAATGGTGTTGAATGCCATTTGTAATGTTCAATGTAAGTGTATTAGTTGTAACCATATGTGGAATGTAAGTGTATTAGTTGTAACTATATGTGGAATATAAGTTTCTTCTTTAGTTTGCATAGGTCTAATTTGTATGGCCATTGTTTCGATGTAATGACAAAAATATTGTGTAAGTGAATGAAGTATTGTGTATTGGTATTTTGTACTTTGAATAATGTATATGTCGTCATCATCATTTCCCACCGACAACATGATCACCCCCACCGACAACATGATCGCCCCCATTGACAACATGATCACCCTCACTAACAACATGATCAGCCCTCACTAACAACATCATCATCCCTCACTAACAACATTATCAGCCCTCATTAACAACGCCATCGCCCCTTTAATATCAACATCGAACAAAAAGAACAATATCGAAAAAAATGCACAACTATATCAACCTCAATTAACAACCATATCAGAAAAAACTGACAACATGATCAGCCCCCACTGACAACATGATCAGCCCCTACTGACAACATGATCAACCCTCACTAACAACATGATCAGCCCTCACTCACAACATCATCATCCCTCACTAACAACATCATCAGCCCTCATTAACAACATGATCAGCCCCCTTTAATATCAACATCGAACAAAAAGAACCATATCGAAAAAAATGCACAACTATATCAACCCCAATTAACAACCATATCAGAAAAAACTGACAACATCATCAGCCCCCATTAACAACATCATCAGCCCCCATTAACAACAACATCACCCCTTTAAAAACATGATCACCCATTGACAACATCATCGCCCCTTTAACAACATGATCACCCCCACTAACAACATCATCACCCAAACTAACAACATGATCACCCCGATCGACAACATGATCAGCCCCCACTGACAACATGATCAACCCCCACTAAAACATGATTAGCCCCCACTAACAACATGATCAGCCCCGACTGACAACATGATCAGTCCAAACTAACAACATCATCATCCCCGACTGACAACATCGTCAGCCCCTTTAATATCAACATCAGAAAAAAAAAGAACCGCATTGAAATCCAAGAACCCCATCCTCCATGACTCCCTCCCCCGGAAGAATCACCAAACGCCCATAAAAATAGAACAGAGTTTATCCAATCGGGAATAACTGGGTTTGCTTTTGTCTTGCTCTTTCTTCCTCTTGGTTCTCGACCACCAAACGAAAATGACGTGAAGGAGGATGATGACGACGAGTCTGGTGAGAGTTCTTTTTCGGGATTTAAAGTCGTTATCTTCCTCTCGTGGTCTCCATTGGTTTTCATTTCCCTTTATAATCTGCTTGGCCTATCATTCATTCGGTTCGTTCATTCCCAATCCCTTTCCCCTTTAATTCATTGCAACAGAATAGGAAAATCAAATCCCTTATGCTCCATGAAGAAAATCCATATATTCTCACCCAAGAAAGGGTTAAAATATGGAGACAAAAAGGAAGAACAGATTCTATACAAAATCCACTCACCTCCTCCAGTGACCAGAGGTGAGGCGAGAGAGACTGAGCAACGAGAGAGAGAGAGAGAGAGACTTTGAAATCAGAACTGCTTTTAGTTAGGGGTTTTTGGTCATTTCATTTAATATTCAAATGTCAAAAGGGCCCTAGGGCCTCTTCGGGAATGTCGAGTCTTAGGGCTGCAGGTGGGATATCTTAGTTTAAAAGGGCCCTAGTACGGATTTGCCCATAAATAAATGATGTCTATCCAAAGGATAGGCACCAAAACTAAATCCGAAATTATCAACCCCATAATTTTTAGAATGCAAATTATTGTTTTTTTTTTTTCCGCCAGCAACAAATTACCAAATTGCTCCATTGGACCATATATCAACAAGTATTATGAGTTTTTTTGAAAAATTAGGATGAAGGACCTAGAAAAATTAATATTTGTTGTAAAAGATTATAAAAATCATAATTATTTCAGAGGACCAAATATTAAAATATATTTTTAAAAATACTAAAATACCCTCCAAACCTTTTACTCCCAATGATACAAATTAAAAGCTCAAATCATCTTGCTCGCGTATCTTCCTCCCTTCTTCCATGGACACAAAGTCTCCTCCCTGCTACATATGTGCTCTCAAAGTCTTCTCTTCCAATCATAGCTTGTTAATATCTCGTGGATCACTCCTCTCTTGTAGAACTATGCATTTCTGGAATAAATGTAACTCTCACAAAACCCTCCCTTCCATAAGTCATTGAACTGTATGTTCGCCCCATTGTTTTTGTTTTCACCTATTCGGACGATTCCTCTTTCTAATTGTCGAGAATTTGGTGATCGTTGTAAGAGGATGTTATGCTTTTCTCATTATAAAATACGATCTCCTTCTCTCTTTCAAACATATATTAATACGGCTTCAAAGATTAAGAGGAAGAATGTCGTAAAATGGTTAAAGAGAGAGAGAGAATGATTAATTGAAGATGACAAAAAGGGCAAGGCCTTTCTTCCTTTTGAAGTTTTTCGTGCGGGAATGTCATTTCGGTTCTGCAGCCTACCTCCTAGAAAACAAGGATATCTTTTGCTAACTCTGACCATCAACATTTTACCCTGCTCAGGAGAAAACCTTTATAGACAGAAACAAAGGCCTTTTCAGGGCTAATTTGGAAAACCGTTTCCTTCCTTGCTTTATGTGAAAATGGCATAGAAGAGGAGGAAGATGGTGGTGCTAGTTTGGGAAGGCGGCATTGAGTTTTTATGCCAATGCTAGATATTTTAGGGGTAATTTAGTATTTTTAAATTTATGTTTCAACATTTGGTCATTCTTAATAATTATACTTTTTATGGTCCTTCTTAATAAATATTATTTCTTTTTAGGTCTTTTATTTTAATCCTCCTTATTATTTTCATCTAGTTTCAAAAAAAGAAAGGGTTTTTGCCCATGATTTACTTCGTCTTTCACGCCCAACAATGCATGTGTATGGGATTCACATTCAACAAATTTCTTTTATGTGTGTGTGTGAAGCTAGTTTCTTTGTTTTTTTGGTACAACATTCAGTAAGTTTTTTTTTTTGGTATCCCACCCTATTCAACGGAACCTTTGGTTCCGATTAATCCGGATTTTACCCTGCATCGGGCCCACAGTCGTGGGGAAAGAGCTCCCAACACTATTTTCTCCATTTTCACGTCTAGAACTGAGGACGTGGTGGTGGGAAAGCAAATCTCTTTCCACTTACTCTCAATAGATGTTTTTTTTTTGTAACATGCAACACGTTTCTTTGTCTACTATGGCTTGCATTTCATGGAGGTTGCCCAAACATCTTTTGGGCCCAACTTACATATGGCCCAAAGACGAACAAACCTTAATAACCTATTTGCTAAAGCCCAATAGATATTTTTCTGGGCAAAATTACACTTAAGTCCCAAGTAAAAGAAAATACCAGATATCTTGATATTCAAATTTGTAGTGAACTCCCGTGGAACATTTGGGTAATATGATCTAATTGTGAAAAGACTGAAATACTCTTAGTCATAGCCATAGCCACACTTACTGCCTCTGTATTGTACTGTAACCCTTTCTCTTACGCTTACAGCATGTTTGGGTTCCCGTCCAGAGAGCAATGAGTTGAGTGGTTATGAGGAAAAAAAAAAGCTTAATTGGAGGTGTTTGGATTAGCTTTATTTTTAACTGGGCTTATACCCAAAAAGCAAAAGCACCTTAATGCTTGACGTTGCAATGTGAAGTGGTGGGAGTTTTGTCTGTGGGATAAAGGATGAGAGAAAGGGAAATATCAAAATGATAAAGGAAAAGCGTGTATAGGCCCCTTTTCATTTTTCCACATAGCATTTTTCTATGATATTTCCCTCCTCATCTTCGGAAAATATGATCCTGACCCTTGGATCAAAATTTTGACGGCAGGATCGAAGATGAGGAGGGATGGGTAGAGAAACCAGACTTCATATCAATGACATTTGAACATACAATTTTATGATTACGAGCTAATATTTTTTATCAACTGGACTAACCTTTATTTGTTGGCAAAGCTTAACATATATTGGCCCCAGTCAAAGGAACTTTGACATGAGTCTCAAGTTTGACTTTTAAAGATGAAGAAATTTGGGTTCTTTAGATGCAAATTGAGCCACCGTTAAAAGATCTTGGTGTGAAAAGTGAAGATTGTGGTCGTTTTGCTCTGTAGCTCCAGCTTTTCGATCTTATCTCGTGTATTGTAGACTTGTAGTTGTTATATCTCATGAAGACAAACTAGTATATAATGAGGCATCAAAAGTCATCATTCTCTTTCCATTCTCATGGCGCCAACAAACTTTGTAATTAGCATTTACCAAATACAGTATATATATTTATAAACAAAATAGGGCAGGAAGAACATACCACAGTAAATATATTTACAGCTCCACTGGTAAATCCGTACAGTTTCAAGATCGATCCTTGTCATTACACGTTAAATCAGACAATAGCGCAAAAATATATTGCCCTAACAAGGTCCAAACGTTTTGGGGCCTTGTCACTCGGACACCTTAACTTCTTGTCGGAACCCAAACTGAAGCCGCTGTTAAAGGCCTAGACTTCCAACACAGAGACAATCTGCCCTTAACATGTTGCACCCAATACCCGCCACCGAAGAGGCTCACCAACAACTTGGCTTGACAAACATTGCAGTTACTCACGGGAACTCGTTTAAACCCTTTCAAGGAGTTCAATCCTTCTTCCCACAAAGTTCTCTCCTCCCTTCACAAGGAAACTGCCTCACAGTTTCTATAATCCTAATCCCCAGAACTTCTTTTTCTATCAACTTCATCTTGTAGTCATCCCAGAAACTACTTGCAAGTGAATCAGAAATTGCTGTATAATGGTGCAAAGCCTCATGGAAGAACTCCACAAAGGACATAGATTGGAGCCTAGAAAAATTGAACAGTTCATCTTCTACTAAAACAACAAGCTTAGGTGATAATTTGCTTACACCATCCAGGAAAGTTTTGATCATTGAGAAACTCCTGTTGGGCGTCCACTGGTGTATCATACAATTGACTACAAGTGCAGGACCCAATGTGATTCTTCTAAAATCTTCTTCCCCAGTAATCATTATTTGATCAAACGTGAATGAGAAATTGATAGAGTCAGCAAACTCTTGTAATCTTCTTCCTGTCTGTTGGACGCCGGCGACACTTTGATGGTCCAATGTGATGGCTGTCACTCTAAGGTTAGTGTTCGTCCTCATTGCCAGGTCAACCATCAAAGGCGGCCACTGGATCCCATCCATGATGTCAAAATCAATGACATGGATCTCTCGATCACCTTCAGTGGCTTCAAATATTGCTTGGTTTGCAGTGAAATGAGCAAATTTCACATAGGGAGAGAGCTCTTGGAGGATCTGAAAGGTGAAGAAAGTGTCTGTCTGGGAAGAAACAGGTTCATAGTTCACTGCAAGGGCATTTATGGTTTTATAATGCAGACCTTGAGTAAAGAAAAAAGCCAACCCGTTCAACAAACTATCTCCTTCATTTTCTACACACAAGTCATGGTTAATCTTTTTAATGATGTCTGAGGCTAGAGCCCAATTCTGTGCTTCAACAGCTTCAGCTCCTGTCAGCAAGAGATCAGCTAAACTGCTTTCTTCCATTAGAGCCGCTTGAATACCCATTAAACAAGGATCTCCATTTTCCTGGCACCTCGGAGTGGTAACTTCTTGGCTCAATTCTGTTTCTATCCCCACTGAGACATTAGGATCCAGGAAATCAAAGTCCAGAAGCTCTGTACATGGCTGCTGCAGTAATCCTTCAATGAACTCTTGGTCGAGTATTGCATCTTGTGAGGTATTTGGAGATAAGAGATCATATTCTGTTTGGAATGGAAATGCATTTTCTAAGCTATATTCATGGAGTTGATGGCAGAAGGATTGATCAACTAGCTCATGATCCATCTCACTCATGGCTGATGATGAAATGGGAAGTTTGTAAACAGTCTATGCGCTGGAGATTTAAAACAAGTATTTAAGAAAAATGGAGAGGAACTCGTGTATTGAATGACAAGATTGTAACTGTAGATAGACGTAGCACAAAGTAAAGAATAGTGGGTTGCGGACGTTTCAAGATTTAGTTATTGTGAATCAAGAGAAATTTTTGGAGAAGCTAAGCAAGATTGTTGTTCTGAACTACTGAAGCAGATTGATGAATAAATGTACTGGAGACATTGCTTTATATGTATACTTCATTCTATGCACCAGAGCTACCAGCACATGACCCGGGACATCATTGACATAGGGAAAAATTTTATAGAACTGGAACAGTAATCACTAAAATAAATCCAATGCATGAACCTGAGTTCCATTGCCATGTGTCACATCCACATCCCTACTGCTCCAATACATTAAACAAGATTATAAATGTAGATTGCAGAAAAGAACAGTAATCCAATGAACCTTAGGGTCCGGTTTCCATGCGGTTTTTTCAAAAATAAATTTGGCCCCTTGAATCAAGATTTTGACGGTCAGGATGGAGGATGAGGAGGGATGGGTAGAATATGGAAGGGGAGAGTATCTCCTTCCATGAACCTTATAATATGCAACCTGAACTTATTTTAGGCCGGACAGCTGTCAAATAATTAAAGTGTTAGCTTTCACTATTTTATTTCAGGTTCTGTACTTGTATTATGCGGACATGATTTGCAGGGACTGTTGGTGTCACTGGGAGCAATATAGGCCTAGAGAAAAATAAAACTGTTCAGATCCTGGTGCAGACTTGAATACGATTTAAGTTTGGTGAAGAAACATGATGAGTGTTGGACACGTGGAGGGTGAGCTATGGTCAGAGAATATCCAATCAAAATTCTGCAAAACTATAACAAGGAGCTTTATATTAATAATTTGGGCAGCCGAAAGGAAACAAAAGTTGATGAAGTGATCCATAAAGGTTAGAAGCATTTAACAACCCTATCTGTGGACCATTCAAAACTTTGTTAAACTGGAAAAAGTGGAGATATTGAGGATATTCTTCGGCTATTGATTGTTAAAGGAATAATTTATTGTTGTGATGTTGTCTCTTGCAACTTGCAAGTTGTTTTTCTCTGAGAGGAGAAAGTGATGTAAGCAGACAGAAGGAAGTCCATGATTAAGGACGGAAGTTGTAGAATGCAGAAAGCAACGTTTGGGAGTTTCCGATGAGGTGGAAATAGACAGGTCAAACTTTAGATCCTGCTAACAAACATTGTACAAGTGTACCTCATGCGTTGATGTGAAGATAATGTCAGTATTGAATCAAGTTTAGCATATGCATAAATCTGCTTGATATGATATGATGGAGAAGAATTCGATGATTCGAGTTGATCTCTACCTTAGTTATTACTCCCCATTGATCAGGTCATGGACAATCTCCTATTATCTTACAACAACAAATAAACATGTTAATAATATAAATTGGCAAACCAGCTAAACATTAACAGGAATTGATTTCGTTCTTAGGATTTTGATTTTGTGAGGTATTGACTCCAAAAGAAATGGAGTAATGTTCTCACAGCCGAGCATGATTCTACGTTTCAATCTTTGCACCGTTGTGTGGATGGATGACGATTGACGAAGCAACTAGTATTTTTTATATATATATAGAAAAGTTTAGGTGGGTTAGAGATAGCTAATCCACTAGAGTCAGGATATACCTCCAAGTTCAAAGAACATTTAAAGAAGTAGTTACAGATTACCCACCAACAAAACTCTCACATCGACTAGTCGTATCAAACCTCTTTCTTTTTAAAGTGAAGACGATGTCTTAACCAACTGTGTCACTCCTCATTTAGTGGGTAACTAGTATTTTGTGTAAACTATTGTGGAGGATTGAAACTACTAGATAAGGAATTAACAATACATGGTTCTAAAAAAATCAAAATTAAGATGAGTGAATTTATATGGTATGCATGACATATGCTTAATGAAGCTAATATATATAAAGCTAATCATTTAAGCGTAAATTACAAAAAAAAAAAAACAAAACAAACAAAACAAAAAGATTCGTTGGCTGTGAGTTGTAAAGTTGTAACCTTTTACTTAATTCTTCCATGTTTTGAGGGGAAGGAAACCTCCCAAATGTGGTAGAAGGACAAAACTGCATTGTTAAGGTGGGGACATTGCAAATAAATTTTTCTTCACTTGTCAGATCAAATAATAGAGTGAATATAATATATAGGAACTGTTGTTGATATCTTAATTACTGGCTTGAAAAGGTGTGAATGAGGGAGGGGAATATTCTTTGCCTTGGTTCTTGAGAGTAATAGGGGAGAGGTTTTAAATTGCAGTCAATTCACAAGTTGAAGCGTTGTATGAGATTATGAATGTAGGACTTGGGTATTATTAGGTAATTGAGGTTTTCCTATTCATAAAAGGGTAAAATGTCGCAGTTGGGGTTAGAGATGAGTTGCAATTTGACATATAATACAGGCTCTAATCCTTAATATAAAATATAGATAACTAATTTGTAGGTGTTAAGAAAATTAGTTAAGTTAGTTATTTATAATAAATGAGTATTGGTTTCCTTAAAACACTCTATTTAATCATGTGTATTGGAACTAGTTCTTGATAGAGATCCCGTTAATATGTGCAGTCAACTGTGATTCCTTTGAGGCAAAAATTATAAATATGAGAGATAAAATAGATTGATATCTTATGACTTGAAGGTTGTTTGGTACGAGGGATTTTGAGGAAGGAGAATTTTTATGAGTTAATTTTAATTAACTTTGTACTCTTTCATCTTACATCTTCTCTTTGTCAAAATTTTATTAACCCACTTTTCCATTTTTTTTAAATTTAACTCATAAAAATTTTCCCTTTCCCTTTAAATCCCTCGTACCAAACAACCACTAAAATAAACCTCTTATATACAGCATAGCATGTGAGCGAGTATTAATATTGATATGACTATGAGGTATCTGACCAATGGAATGAGGCAGAGAGTTTGCTGGCGAATTTGATATTTGTGTCCCAATCATGCACTTGAACTATATACCAATTTCATTCATTGTTGGTATTGGCTCCAAGTTCTGCATCCTGCTGACATAGCTTTGTCTATATTCGGCTACTAGGGCTCAATTTTGAAGATAAAACCAGAAGATATTTGATAATAAAAACCTATATGATAATCTATGCAAGACATTATTAAAAATTTTGATGTGTCATCCTATTCATAAGACATAGACTTTCAAATTCTATAAAACATACAGTTCATGATTAAATAGAATGCATCCAAGAAGCAGGAGTTAATGGGCTACTTTTGTGTGCTGTGCGGTGATGGCGACAACTGTGGAATAACAAACCAAAATTGCCTACTAAAACAAATTAGGGCAAATCAACTCTGGTTGTTGGCCGCTTTCCTGGTCCCATCTATTTATCTTTCCCTCTTTATTTTACTTTTTAAACTTTTTAATTACACTAACTTCAGAAGCAGCCAAAACCTCGGTTACTGTCTAGCCTACTGCCTCTACTACCAATAATTTGGCATTCTCAATTATTAATTATTAATGAGTAAATACCTTTCTGGTCCCTGACAAAAAATAGGGACCCCATTTTGGTCTCTGACAAAAAAAAAAAATCATTTTTAGTCCATAAAAAGGACGAATAATGGTCGATTGGTGGACATTTTGATCTCTCACAAATTTCCAAAATGTCATTTTTAGTCCCATAAAAAGGACGAATAAGGGTCGATTTTTTTGTCAGGGACTAAAATGAGGTCATTGTTTTTTGTCAGGGATCAGAAAATGTATTTACTCATTATTAATCACCGTCATCTTGAACCTTCCTAACATTTTGGCTTTGTGTAAATTATCCATTTTTCTTTTCACAAACAAATTTTTGAGATTCTCTTCAGCAAACTAACCAACAAATGATCCCATGTCTTGTCATTCACCTCATCGTTTTTCTTCCTCTGCAAGAATGTAGATACTGATCTTCAATTTTCATCACTCACAAATCCTTATATTGTGTAGTTTTCAAGTCAGAAATAATCATTCTTTTCTTCAATTCTTTCCTTAAGATGTTAACTTGTCTGATTTCTCAAAGTTCAAACCATACTTTTGAATTCAGGTAATAAAAAAATAAAAATCTATACTTTTGAGCTATGATATGAGCTTCTGTATCGTGATCTTAGACTCTTGGCGAGCTGGAAGTCTTTAAGACATAAGACACAATATACATTAATAAGTTTACTTTGAGTCCTTATCACCATTGCTAATGTTGGTTTACACCTAATCTTAGAGTTTAGGTGAAGTTGCTTTACCTCTTGGATTTTGTTTTTAGTTTTCAGAATTCATTTTGGCGCAATATATTCTTAACATTTTTGAAATATTACATATTATAAGGCATATAACGAATGCTGTTCACATAAAAGAATATTTGTGTCTTCTACTTGTCTTGTTTCAATCATTTTTGAAATAGCTGCATCGGAGTCAAAACATGGAAGTTTTGGAATTACCAACTAATTTGTTTCGGGCATCTGCTCAAGACATGTCTCAGTTTGAGACATTCAATCACAATATCATTTCTTAAACTTCATATTAATGGAAGTAAACATGTCTCCCTCAATAGTGAATTTTCCATACTAGTTCATGCCCCTAGCTTGGCTTGATGACTATACTCAGTTCAAGAACAGAAAACAGAACCTGTATTGACCAAAATGAATTATAATGAAAGCTTCCAGTGTTGAAAATCACCTTTCGTACTCATGAAGCTAGAATTTGCATGATTTCACATACGGACTCCATAGGGGACTTTAAGATAGATCTAACTGAATTAGATTACTCTATTTCTGTCAGTACTTCTCAATATTTTGTTTCTAGTTGAATAATGGAACTCTCAAACTCGCTATGCCCCAGTACTTTAACGGGCACATTACACAAGCATACCTCCTAGCCAATAAATAAACATCCATCTCATGACATTTGAATACCAAAGCCCTCGGATCATAAAAATGGATTGTGATTTAGGAGACAAAACAAGACCTAGCGTCCTAACAGCACAAGCAAAAGCATTTATATGGGAAACGTGGGGGGCTCACCAGTGCTTAGATTAATCTATTCTGCCTCTTTATATACGATGAGTAGCCATTCACAGAATGGAGTTATTTACACAATAAAAGTTAACACCAGACAAGCTAAACCTGGTCATTCCACCAAAACCTTAGAGTCATGGACCTAGTCACATTTATTTACAAAAGGAATGACAGATCCTTCAGCTGGTGTTCACAGCTCTGGGCCTAAAAAAAACAGTCCACATCTTACAGATTCAATATCAACAAAAATTTAGAAAGTATTGTGCTTCTGCCAGAATCTCACTCTGCAGAAGTATAATTTAACTATAGGGCTTGCTACCAGGCATAAGCAATGAATTTTTCATCTCTTTATAACCTTGGAACTCTTCCAATGCCTCGGCTGTTGTTCTCCTAGTTGAGAACTCAGAAGATATCATGCTCGATGAAATTGGAGACTCTAGGATCTGATTGTCCTCTCTAGTGTTTATGCTATATGTTTGAGGCCTAGCACCTTCAGAGAACTCTTCTGAAGTGCAGGAGTCCTGCCGTAGAGGTGGCGCTTTTTTCAGCATATGTACAAGGGCACCAACAGCAGCATCTTGAGACTTCCTTATAGGATATAATCCTCCAGTTTCAAGCATCTCACCCATGTGACCATGATCCAAAGATTCTAGCCTAGCATATGATCAAGAAACTGGATAAATATTGATGCATAACAGATAAAAAGGGGGGAAATTATTGCCATAGCCAACTGAACAAAATCTAGCAACCGTGCACAGATTTTATGTAAACGTATCAACAGAAATAATCTCTCGAAGTTGGCTAATCACCAAGAACAACAACTATTTGAAATGTCAATTAACTGGGAAAATATGTTCACTGAGGGCCCCAGCCGCATGATTTACATCCTAGCACCCTTTCTCAAAAATGGAATGCTTTTATCGCCCTTTACATACTGTATCAGGTCAATAGAGTAATTACAAGTTACAACAGTAAAAATAATGACACAATCAGGATACTTCCTTTACTCTCACGCTAGATGTCTGTTGCTTTCAATCATCTCTGAAACCAAAGTTCAGCTATTTTGGACCTTACTGAGAAAATTCTCATTATCCTTAACATAATGACCAAGCAAGCCACAAGCCACTGAAATTTTTTTCCAAATACAATGATGTGGGTGGTGCTTGAATTTATTTCCTCTAACCTAACACATTACACAACAATGAAGTACGAGTATAATCACAAAACAACAGTCCCCCTCCCCTCATATTGATTATCTTCTTTTACAAACTGGTTTTATTAAGCAACCAGAAGTTGAACTTGATTATTAGTAGCATATCTCATATAGCATAAAGATAGCGATGAACTACAAAAGCTCACAAATAATGTGCCACCCAATTCCCCAAAACTCAACACACTAGCCTTGCCTTGAGCAGAAAGAAACCGTGACCTTCCAGCTAGAACCCAAAACTATAAGATGCGTATCTCTTATAGCAAAGGAGTTTATTACTCACATATATTATGCCCCTCATTCCACCCAAACCTAATCTTGTAGACTCAACCCAACCAGAAGCAAGCCTGTGAGTCTGTGACCCTCCAGCAGGAGATAAGTACTATTAGTCAAACTTACTCTATGAAAAACATATTAAACAGAGGAAGGGTAATGTTTATAGTAAATTTTCATTTTCAAACAGTTACTTTATTTTTCTTTAGTTCTGAAAACTACCAAAGGAAGCATCAACTAGCCAACAAATGAAACTTGATTCATTTGATGAGCATATACAAACAAGAAAGTGAAAAGTTTTCATCCCAAACAAATTTCTGTCAAGACATACCTGCTACTTGGATCTATCATATCAACATCATCCACATCAAAAGGGCAAGTGAAATCATGGTCCTCACTATCATCCTGATAAGACCTACTGGAACACCTTGAAAAGGAAATATGCGGCAAGGCGTGGGATGCTGTTAGCCCAGAAGACCTTTTAGATTCATCTCTTCCAAGAGAAGGCAGCTAGAAAAATCAAAACACACCATGGACAAATCAAATATGTTTAAACAAAAAAAAAAATTAAAATTTCTTTAGAGTTAGTGCAATAAATACCTTCTCAGCTGTTGCTCCATATTGTATCATGTTCAAACCTCTATCTGTCCTAGACGGAGATGGAAGCAAATCATGTCTATGGGCATTTTTAGAGCAATTGGCAACATTAGCAGTGGGAATATTGACTGGAGCACTTTCAGAACGTTTTAGTGCTCTTGAAAGTAAACATCCATGACTATAGATTGGAGGTGATGGGGAGGGAGATGGGGACATGATTGGCGAGGGATAATACTCATCAAAAGTTTTATTTTTCTGACCAATAGATATCTCAGGCGGATGAGGAGGCAAACTTGAGGGTGGAAAACGGCGAGAACCTACATTAGAAACAGACCTGCGTGGTTCTGAATGTGTTGGGGAAGGTGAAGAAACTATTGAAGGTGGTGAGGCTCTACAACGGTCAAAACTCCAACTATGCCTCCTTGAGAATGGCAATGAAGATGGAGAGCCATGTGATGGCAATCCTGAAGATTGAAACCTTCTCAACGGTTCAGTCAATGGACTCCCAACGTAATCAGTTATAAGTCGGGGAGATATAGGAGTTGATGGTTCAGAGCTTACATCTGAGACAGATGGGCGATACTTAACTGATAAGCAGAGCCGACCACAAGAAGTATCAACAGGAGTGAATCCAAATTTCAACATTTCTGCATCTTCTTTACGGTTGAAAGGCTCAGCAAAAGAAGATACTCGATGAAAAAGGGTAAAAGTGAGAACTTGTCCAGAGGAATTAAGGTCTCGGAAAATCTTATGAGCAGGAAGAAGTCTAACACTAGCATACAGAGACCTCAATAGTAATGTCAATTTCTTATACAAGCTGCATGAATTGCTGCTTGACCTCCTACTGCTTGAATTTGATTCCCTGGCCTTTCTGCTCTCATACTGAAGCACCCATCTCTCTACAATCTTTTCACTCTTTGCCTCAACTCCCAATTCTTCCTGATCAGCGTTCCATCTTCCAAGATCCTTTATTGGGGAAAGACTAGCAGGGCCCTGCCTCTTCATTAAAATCACATCCACCACTATAGGATCTAGATTGCTCTGGCGCCAGAGGTCAGTGTTCTCCAACGCCGCCGGGCATTCCCGGAGCGCCAAATTGAACCATTTATTCCTAGGTCGAATACTCGGCGATGACGACGACGACGAAGATGGAGATGTCACAGTTGGATCACAACTGGAGTTGCGCGATGACACATAAAGTGACCTTGATTCGAGAATTATGTGAAGACTTTTGGCGAAGAACTCATTGATTATTTGCTCCATCTTTGCCGGTTCCGAGTGAGCATTACTTTGAGGTGACGCCATCTTTCAGATATCTACTGCAAATGCAGAAAAAGAGCCATTTTTTAAATTTAAAATACTAAAACAAAGGTCCAATAACTACCGTTAACACTCCCAATGGGAGCGTTTCAAGTATTACACGCAGAAACATGTATAATTGAAACCTTTGATGCAAAAGGATGTCATACACACCCCCGATGACTGTCAAAACCCAACCCAGCTAAAAACCAGCAGCACAGGGCACAGTTCACAAACAGTCCATGAGCGTATTTGTTTCCGGGCTAGAATATCAATCAATCGGCAGCGGTAGTACAGTTTAGTAGAGAACTTCTAAAGTTTATTCAACAAAAAAATCTAAATTTTTGTGCCTTAGAAGTATCCGATATATCACCCAGAAAGGATTAATGCATACACACTGAATATTCTTCGCAACCGAAATTTTAACGGAGAGAGTGAGAAATAAAGAAGGAGGAAATTACCCGATGGAAGAGCGAGGAGAAGAGTGGAGCCATTAACTGATTAGCTTGCGATTATACAGGGGAAGGAGGAAGGGGAAGACACGTTATAAATGAAAGTCTTATCCCTCCGATTATTCATAAATCACACGAAATCCGAAGAAGATCGAAGCAACTGAAAACCCGTGGAGCCAGATGGCAGGGATCGGTGTCCCCTAAAACCGGACGTATAAACGAACCATGCACCCCATCCGATCGCTGTGTTTGTTGCTGCCTTATAGGCCCGGCTTTATTCTAGTTCTCAATTAAAGTGCAAAATAAATTGTTTAATATTTAGGAATTAGAATATCCTTGTTTTTAATAATAAAAAACTACTTATACAACATATGAATATCAATATATACAATAAAATAATACTCAAATTATATTATTATTGATTAGTTGTAGGGTGTGCATGAGAACCATTTTGTTCCCCAGCATTGATTCTGAGATAAAACAGTTTTTTCTGATTCTATACCTAGGAAAAGTTCTGAAAATTAGAATTACGTTTGTTAACTCATTTTATTTTTACTGTGAGAATCAGAATTACGTTTGTTAACACATTTTATTTTTATTTATGTGATTTTTATATTCAAAAAATTATTTATGTGGTGGTGGTGGCGGGGTTGGTGGTGGCGGCAGCGGTGGCAGTGATGGTGGTGGTGGTGGCGGCGACGGTGGGGGTGGTAGCCGTGGTGGCGGTGGCGATGGTGCTGGTGCTGGTGGCGGTGGTGCTGGTGGCGGTGGTGGTGGTGCCGGTGTAGTGGTGGTGGCGGCGGCGACGGGGTGGGGGTAGTGGCGGTGGGGAGGATAATTGATTCGTCGCGGTGATTAGAATTTCTTCACTTTGTCAATGTCACGATTGAGAGAGGGGGAAGAGAGAAGAGGAAAAATAGATTCTGGTTTTGTGCCCTGGAATAGAGAAGCAGAAATTTTCTGTTTTTTTTTTATTCCCCAGCACAAAAAAGAAGTCGGTTCATCCGGGAACAGAAAAAAAAAAAAAAAAAACCGGATTTACCAAACACAATTCCTATCCAATTTTGTTCATAGGAACAGAAATTAAGAAAAAACTCATTCTGAGAGCGTTCCATGCACACCCGTAAATTGTGCGGCTCATTCTTTAGATTTGATGTATAATAATATATAGAATAAAAAATGTAACGTGATTTACGAATACCGTGATTCATTGAGGTTATAAATGTGATCGTCATAAAATCTTTTATGTTAATCTAATGTCTTTTTAGTGTTTTTAATTGTATGTATGTGGGTGAAGACTGTCTTCTATTAAAAGAAGGAAAAATTAGGGAGAATGATATTTGTTTGAGAGGAGAATATAGATTAACGTAAAAATAATAATATCACCTTATGCATTGTACATATTGTTGTCAAACTCGCAAGTTGACTCCCCGACCGTTTTTATATCTATACTTTACTAAGTCGAGTCGAGTTTCTAGTAAACTCGTGTTAGCTATAAACTCAATTAAACTCACGAGTTTACATACCGAATTTACCGTTTTTACGTTTGAAGGTTATAAATTGTGTTAATTTTTTTAATTTTGTCATTCTCAACAGCTTTATATATGAATTTTATAGAAATTTCTTTATTAAATATAATAAATTATGAATGTTGATATATTTAATTTCAATTATTTGAATTTAAAATATATTTAAATCAAATTGTTATTATTTTATATTTTAATTATTTAATTATACACTGGTAATATCTATTTTATGAGTTTACGATTGAGTTTACGTCACTGTCATGAGTTTACTTAAATTCGTGAGTTTGACAACCTTGATTATATATATATAAAATATGATACCGCTTATATGTGTTGAGAATATGAGATATCAATACCACTAAATATAATATGGAACATAAATGGAAGAGGTTTAGGAGTTGATGGAAGGGAGAAAATAACCATGAGTAGGAGAATAACTGAGCATGACGTCAGAGAGATTCCCTCACTTCTGCAATAACCCATCTAGTATCTACTTTTCAACACTGTTTGATGCAGAATATTCTTCGGTCTAGTATACAATAAACGAGGATAATTGATTGCGCTGAGATTAATTTGTTATCGCAGAGGTTGTCTGTCATGGCTCTAATAATGCCACGCATGACAGTTTTTGTTAAAGCAGCAGATGCCTTAGGCTATGTTTGGTTCAACGGAGGGAAGGAGAAGGGGGGGATTTTAATGGAGGGAAGGGGAAGGGAGAGATTTTAAAATTACCTTGTTTGGATTGATCAGAATGAAGGGGAGGGGAGGGATTTTAATATTACCTTGTTTGGTTTAGGAGGGAAGGGGAGGAAAATTTTTTTGACATTGACAACTGTACTCTTATATTATAAGAAGCTTGGCAAATATTTTGGCTGCAGAAGAATTAAACAAATTAGTAAAAGAAAAGATGTAACAAAAACAAAATGCATTTAACAAATTTCTAAAATGGAAATTCTCATTACCGACAATGATTCCTGAGTCTCTTGTAATAGTAACCAATGCAAATGGATTACATTACACTATCTTGAAAAATGGAGCAACAGTATTGATCTTTGGCTCTTCATGTTTAGAGAGCTTCTCCAACTTTGGTTCGATTACTATCCAACCCCCCTCATCTCACCTTTAAAACCCGTTGACCCAGAAAGATCATTTTATTTCTTAAAGAGCAAAGGAAGGGGAAAAAAGAAATAATAGTGAATGAACCCATAATTGAAAGGAGTGAACCCGTGGCTATAAACAACAGCGATAAACCCAGAATTGAAACAAAACGGAAAAAAAAACAGCAAAGAGAGATCCCAAAATCTAAGAAATCTAGAGGTTTGCTTTGTAGTTCACCAAATTAACTATCAAAGAAAATAATTGTCATTAAAACTGAACCTAAAATCAGAATCAAAGAAGAAAAAGCACGGCAAGAAAGATCAGACTCCGTCGTCGTTCTTGGGTCAAACAACAGCATGGAATCGAGCTTCCGTACTCATGTGAGGCTGGATCGTATTCCTCTTGTGCCAGAAAGGTGTTGGAAGGCAGGGTCGACCTGTCCGATGAAAGTTTCCTTGCCGGTGATGCTTTTTCTCCTTCTTCCTTGACCTGTCCGACAGCAGTCTTCTTGAGGGTTCGATCGGGTGTTTTTGGTGCTCTAAGCCCTAAGTCACCGGAGATGAGAGCGCGGGTGAGGCTAAAGTAGTTGCTGGTGATGGAGATGGAGGAGCGGCTGAACGACGTTCTAGAGTTGGGACAGGCGAGACTTTGCTCGATATGTTTGACGCTTTAAGGGTTCAGGGTATTTTTGGTATAATAGCAAAAAAACTAGGGATATTTTTGTCCTCTCATACGCCCATTTTTATAAATCTCTCCGAATCCGTCCGATTTAGGGGGGACGTTTTTGAGGGAAGGGAAGGGAAATTTAAAAAATATCCCCTCCCCTCCTAAAAAATATCATCTACCAAACAAGGGGAGGGGACTAAAATCCCTCCATCCTCCTCCCCTCCCCTCCAATCCCCTCAAACCAAACAAAGCCTTAGGCTTAGCTTATTAATAATGGGCCAACCAAAACATATATAGCTGGGCTTTCCCTTTAGGATTAAATATCTCACGCGTCAATCCATGTCCAATTAGTGAGCCTCATCTTTTTATCAAAAAAAAAAAAAAAAGTGAGCCTCATCTCATTCATCTTACATTCTTTGGGCTTAATTGAAGCCCTTATGTTTACGTAAAAGTGCTCTTAAGGCTGTGGGCTCCAAGGCTTCAATTCTCCAGAATCGTCGTGGAGGCTTTTATTGCCCGAAAACAAAGGACACATCCCACAAATTAGAAAGAAAACAAGCTATTCATAGGAGACCTTGTTATTGGATGATACTCCCTCCCTCCGGTCCTAATTATAACATCTAGTTGACTTTTTTGGAGAGATTAAGGAAGCTAATTAAATTACTTTAGAGTATTTTTATTTTTATTTTTTTCTTCAAACTAATTAATTTGACTAATAAATTAATATATAATCTAAGGATACACAATATATAAAATGATTAAGTAACTTATTTAGCTTCCTTAATTTCTCCAAAAGAAGTCAACTTGATCTTATAATTAGGACCGGAGGTAGTATATCAGCATCTATTTTTTAGCCCGAACCCACTTCACTTTAACTTTTTAACATAAAAACAAAACCAAAACATTTAGTATTTGAAAATATCTCAAATAAAATCATTTTCATAAAAAGAAATATGAATTGGTTAATGGGAATTGGATTTAATAAAACCAGCCAAATCCTCACAAGAAAGTAAATCAAGAATCAGATTCCAGCAAAAAAGGTTCCAATATGGCAACATATAGCCGGAGTGTGTCTCAAATAGAATTAGTTTGGTTAGAAGGACACTTATAGGCAATGAAGAAAAGAATACAAGGACTTGATCGCAGAGAAAGGAGGGAGCAAGAAACATGAAGCACATAATATTATGCC
The DNA here is from genome assembly GCA_025563575.1 of Acacia pycnantha. Lineage (NCBI taxonomy): Eukaryota > Viridiplantae > Streptophyta > Magnoliopsida > Fabales > Fabaceae > Acacia > Acacia pycnantha. The sequence continues at coordinate 2,924,742 of JAMWYP010000037.1, read as the reverse complement.
AAGCAGATAGCTCTCTCTCTCTCTCTATATATATATATAGGGTTTATCGTTTGTCATGTCACTTGACATAAAGTTTTGTCAAGTCACTTCAAAATTACGTTGTTTTGAGAGTTAGAGAAATTAATGAAGGGTGTTTTGATATTTTTTTTATGTATTTATTATATGAATTTTACCAAGAGATTATTCATTAATTCTCATAACTCCAAAACTACGTCGTTTTGGGAGTTAAGGGAATTAATGAAATGTATTTTGGTATTTTTGTTTTTGTATTTATTATATGAATTTTGTTAAAAGATCCTTCATTAATTCCCCTAACTCCAAAACTACGTCGTTTTGGGAGTTTGGGGAATTAATGAAGAGTATTTTGGTATTTTTGTTTTTTTATTTATTATTTATTATATGAATCTTACTAAAACACCCTTCATTAATTCCCTTAACTTCCAAAACGACGATGTGTTGGGGTGACTAGACAAAACCTTATGTCAAGTGACATGACAAACGATAAACACATATATTTAATAACAATTACGGAAAGTATTATAAAGATCTTGCAGGTGCCGCTGATTGGTCTTTTAATCATTAATTAATTAATTAAGTGATGGTGACATCGCTGCTCATTCATATAGGGGAAAATCTTCGCAAAATACATATAAAAGTGTGCATATTTGATGTTGGAATAATGTTTACATGTTGAATGGGATAAGCATGATTGTTACGTTGTTGTATAAAAAAAGTGTGATATTCGATGTGGGAAGAATTTTAAGTTTGTTGAATGGTCATCTGTTGTTTGATGAAAACAAATCCAAGGACGTTATTTAATTTTTGAAGTCTAGTGGGAACTCTAGCGATCATCAACTAAATCCAAGATAAATGGGGCATGATCTTAGTTTAACATTATCCAAAACAAACACGACAGCACGTTTTCTTTTATTTCTGAGACATCAAAGGGTCATGCTCAAACATTAAAATACCTCACAACTCAATTAGTTGTCTCTTTCTGCTGTGTACCCCTCAAATTAAAGTGGCCTCCAAAAAAAAAAAAACCATAGTGAGATCCAACCCGACAAGATATGGATCCAAATTAAAGGATAGGATTCTTCTCTGCTATGAAAGCAGAAAAAGGAAGATTAAGAAGATGAGGAAAGGGCTCTATCGTGGATCTCTCGGACGGTTGCTAGCTAGTTGCTGCCTTCCACTTCCTTCGTCGAATATTCAACGGTTTAGAAAGAGCCTCTTGTCTCCTGCCCTCCCTTCTCTTTAAGCTTGTATATATAATATCTGCCTACTCAGTTATTAAAGCCAAAAGGTGCTTTTGTATACAATGACAGAATCAGATTGCGGATCAAATTTAACCAAAACATTTTGCAGTTGGATATATATATCAACGATCAATCCTTGTCGTATGTATGTTCAGCAATCACGCTTTGGTTGGTGGCCACAACTTGCAAAGAACAGATCACACATGAGATGAGATGAGATTGTGATCTACTCTAAAGTCTTAAATATAAAATAAAGTTGGTTTTTTTTAGAGAGACTAAAAAATCTAAATAAGTTTATATAATCATGTCATATATATATTGTGTATCATTAGACTATATATTGGTTTATAAATTAGCTAAAATATAAATATTTATAAGTAATTTAATTAGTTTTTTTAATATCACCAGAAAAACCAGCTACTATTGCCAGACCGAAACCGAAGGGAGTATCTACTAGCGCTTCATGATAAAATCCCAAACGATTTCATGGCGCAGGACTCGAGACCGTTCTCCATCTCCACACACGCATATGTATATAGCCAAATCAAATTAATTACTACACACGAAGGCATATGATGAATCAGAATTATACTATAGCCAAATCAAATTAATTAATGAAACTTGAATCAAAAGGGAACAAAAAAATTCCAATTAAAGCACCGGTTTTTGAGCTGAAATGATGCTCTAACGTGATAATTAACTCACTGTTTCCTCCTTTCAAGTTTGCTGGTTATTTGGGATTGGAATATGGGAAGGACCACCACTGGTCGCAAATGTAGAGAGACCCATTTCAGGAACGGAGATCAACTGAAAAAGAAAACTACTACTTACAAAAGTATCTCTCTCTTTTTTTGTTGGTTTATGAAAATGGACTCTGATCTAGCGGTGGGCAAAGGACAGACAATCCAAGTTGGCTCTGGCGTTTCATTGGGACTTGAAAAGATGAATCAACCTGGAAAAGCATATTTTATGAGTGTTGCTAGTAATCTTCATCACGATCGTGAGGAAGCTTCCCTGCGACTTCTTAATTGGGGTCCCACCAAAGAAGCCACGAGGTCCATCCTGCGGTGTGTAAAGTGGCCATTGACAATATTGTGGACCCCTCCTCATCCCTCTCTGGTCACACAAGCCCAATTATTAGAAAAGCCCCACTCAGTGGATCATCCATTTGCTTGCAAATCTATCTCTTACCAACAACAACGACAAAACCAAGCTGGAGTGACAGTTGGCTAAGAGGCCAAGTTTCACCTTAAAAGGAGAAGGTTGGATAGCCGTTGATGGATATGCGGAGCTACAAACCATCAAACATTATTAAAGCAATCCAACAACAGTTTGTTTATCGCCCCTCTATATATAACCCCTCAACGAACCACCCACAATGAAATCTGCGACTAACTAACTCATCAAACCTCTTCAACATATATGAGTACCATGTATGCTTCTTCTACTTCCTCTAGCTCCCTGCTTCTACATGATCTTCTTGGGGATTTCCATTCCAGAAGGTTGCTCCTTTTCCACAACCCACTAATTAACTCACAGGCCAATCCTCCGGCCTCCTTAAACACCCACAATTCGACGGGCAACTACCTAGGAAATGTCAATTTCGATGCGAATGTTGTCATGGTGCTCTCTGTGTTGTTGTGTGCTCTTATTTGCTCGCTTGGCTTGAACTCCATCATAAGGTGTGCCTTGAGGTGTTCCAATCTGGTGGTCAACGTCGAGCCCGCCGCCGCCGGGAACAACCCTCCGGCTAGATTGGCCAACACTGGAGTGAAGAAGAGGGCTCTCAAGACTTTCCCCACTGTAAACTACTCCGCCGAGCTGAAGCTACCAGGTTTGGACACAGAGTGTGTGATATGCTTGTCAGAGTTCAACAATGGCGAACGTGTCAGAATTTTGCCAAAGTGCAACCATGGCTTCCATGTGAAGTGCATTGACAAGTGGCTGAGCTCTCACTCGTCTTGTCCTAAGTGCAGGCAGTGCCTAATTCAAACTTGCCAGAAGATTGTTGGATGCACCACCCAGGCTAGCTCCTCCCAGCCACCTGAAACCATTGTTAGGATTGCGCCTCTTGAACCAGAAGGTTTGGTCCGTAACTACAGGGAAGTAAGCGCTTAATTTAGTGGTAACTGGTCAATATGTGTTCATATATATAAAGTGTTAGAGTACTTCAGAGTCTGTTCTCCTTTTTTCTATTTTCGTTTTCATTATCCCTAAATGTACAAAGCTAGTCACAAATGTAGCTGCATTCTTTTTCAATAGTGAATTTACGTACCTGGAACAAAAACTCTAGTGCTATCTGTTTATTATTTAATTATTTAATGAGTTATACAGGTCAACGGAGTATAGTCCAATAAACTATAAGGATGCTGAGCAGACATTCAAATACTCAATATAATAAATAGTATAATTTCCACGTATAAGAAGCAGTTAATGAAGTTGATTGGCCATGCCTCCGTTAATGACATTATAATATATATAGAAGGTTAAAAGGAGTACTCATATACGGAACTGGGAATAAGAGGCGATGCATGACCACAAAAATTGTAAGATAGAACTATTTTAAACACACACAAAATCGGTACCATACAAAGAATCAAAATATTAAAAAGGTGGAGAAAAATAAGATTAGTCAGGGAGGGCTGGGGTTGGTGCTCATACCAATTAATATCATGGTGACCCACCCTAGATTGCCAACAACGTGAGAGAAACGGGATGAAAAGAGAAATGATAAAGTGGCAATCTCTATCTTGTGAATGGAGCATATATAAATGGAACATGGAAGCTGAGACTGAAAACCACTAATCACTTTCAAGGTTCAAATCAGAGAAGAGAAATGTAGCAACGTAACGTAGTTCACACACAGGTTGTCTCATTGGAAGCACTGAGCAGGGCATCAACGTAACAAAGATCCCATGTCGGCTGAAGAGATCAAAGATTCAAAGCACGAACTTATGTATATGGTTACTGTGTGTGCGTGGGACAGTGAAGCAGAGCATTAACGTTAAAAAGCAAATTGTGAGGATGTTATTTAAACAACCGCTGAAGCGAATCAGAGGGATAGACTATTAAAGTGTGCCCATAATAGAGGGGAGAGAGAGGGAGATGTAGGAGGAAAAAGCGATATCTTATTAAATTCAGGGCTCAAATGAATTTTGTTTTGGCCGCGGGGGGTAAATTAAAATATGAATGTTCCATTTGAACATGTGTAGTAATGGCGGCTCCAACTAACTTGTAGCTGATACTCCTCGTCGTAACAACCACACAGGAATGAGGATAAATATTAACTATCCCTGGATTTGCATTCCTTTTCATTTTCCCACTTTCCATATAGTGGATTCCGAATCACGAATTGTTTAATCCCCGGTCCACTTATAATAAATTTAGATTTATTTTGGCTTTTTTCTTTAAGTGTGGTATCTTCTATTCGAGATAATTAATCATATTTGAGGTATTGTCGGCACTAAAATTGAGCACTTTTTCTTGTAGAGATCCAAATATTGATTTATTATATTGAGAGGAACTAGCCCCTTCTGTTAAATCCAATCTTATTGGTTGGACTTCAGATTTTTCATCTTCTCAAATTGGTGTGAAGATGTCTTTGTATAAAAATACTACTAATAATAATAAGATACAATTATTCATTTATTTGCAAAGCCACCATACCCATAAAATGCATGTCATGAACTTTAATCTTCTTACTACTTTTAGTAATTACAGGCATAGAATGGGAGTAGCTAGGTTGGGAATGTTATTGTTATGTTGTCGAAAAGCAGAACAAAACAAATTATAAATTTTGGCTAGCACCATGAATCATACCTTACATCCAGGAGACGAGGTAGTATAAGACTGTAGGGATGTGGGAGCAAAATATAGGGTTGATCTTATGGATTTGTGTGTATTAAGAAAAATAGTTAAATGTAACAGATGTATATCTGTTTAGGTCTCAGGTGTAAAATGACCATAACTCATACAAAAAATGCTAAAGCAGCCATAATTTTTTTTTTTTAAGTGTAACGGTAATTACAAATACTATAAAACATGCAAAAGTGACATTGTTATCAAAATTATATATGTTGTTTGTTTGTGCTAAACTTAACGTTGATGTCACTTTTACCTACTTTTATAATATTTGAAGTTATTTTAGTACTTTTTATATAAGTTAATTACTATTTTTGTTTTGATATTTGATTTCACTTTTGCCTTCTTTTATAATATTTGTAGTTTTTTTTAACCTATTTTTGTACCTTAACCTGGTTTATTTACCTAATATTACTATTTTACTCAATTGCCCAGCATAAGAAACCACCCCATTGATGAAAACCCATTTAATCTGTGTAGTTAATTAGTGTAGAGGGTTTGAGAAATGAATTATAAATTATAAATATAAGATGGATTGAGTTCTTATATTTAGAATTAAAACAATATCATCAACTATAGGAAATAGTACAGGGACCAGAAAAATCAACAGACAGAAAAAAAAAAGAGGAAGTTGAAGCAAAATGATAGTGAATGAAGGGGAGCACATAAGGTGCTCCTTACATGGAAGGGGATTCTCTCATTGGCGTACTCTCTTCCCATCCCTCACAGTCTGATCTCGGCCGTCCAAATCTGGATCCAACGGCCCAAAAAAATTTTGGTTCACACCGCAATTTTTTTGGGCCGTTGGATCCAGATTTGGACGGTCAGGATTAGGATGAGGAGGGATAATGAGAGAAGGGCATGTGAGAGAAACCGGATCCCTCCTTATATGCTCATCTCATCCCTCTAATTAGAGGGACGAGGGATTTTATATATATATATATATTTTTTATTTATTTATTTAGACTTAAATTATATGCTTCTTTCTATAATGTTATTTGCACTTAATATATTAAATTAATTAGTTTCCAGGATATTGGTATTACATGATAAATATTTCTGAATGCAGGACTTGAAACTAATTAATTTGAGAAACAGGGGAATATTTTAGGAAGCATTATATAATTTAAATATAAATAAATGAAAATAAAAATAATAAAAATGTGTTAATAGAGGGATGAGCATAAGGTACATATAAGAGATGTACAGCTAAAGTGAAACCGCAAATGAAATCAAGAATTTGGATGCATTGAGATTTTTAACAACCTGTCAGCACAGTATTTTTGAAAACATACGTAATTTTAATATAGTAAGCTTTTCTTAAAAGATAAATATGAAAAAAGACAAAAAAAATAGCACTTGAAATTAAAAATTATAAATAAGTGGTTTCTTATTAAAGTGAGTTGTGACTGTGAGCTGTCAATATTATACTCTTATACTCCCTCCGGTCCTAACTATACACACACACATATATGTATATATAGGAAAACCATTATTTCAATTAGATAGCGTGTAGAAAGAAAAATTCAAGGTCGGAGAAGTATGTGGTAGGAGCCGTTGATTTACTTTTATTTATGTCACTTTAAATTTATATAAGAGCATTTTAAGAAAATGAATAAAATTAACTAATTTAACTTCTTTCATTAATCTCCCCAAAATTGGTTAAATATGTGCTATAATTAGGACAGGAGAGAGTAAGTAATAAGACTAATTTAAAATTTTAAAGTTTTAATAGTATTCTATTCCGAGCAAAAAAAATAGTATTCTATTGTCTTTTTTCTTTAAGAAAAAGTGGGATTTACTAACTTAATTTATCGATAAAAATGTGGGACGCTCTTGGTTGGATGGCGCTTGCTCGAAAGAAAAAGGTTGCGATCCGTGTGCGCTTCTCGTAATCGAATCTTGACCGTCTATCTATTCATAATCAGTGGCTCGTCTTCAAAGCTCCAAAACCCGACGAGTCTTGCCGCCAAAATTTCAATCTCAACTCTTCCCTCCAGTCTCAACCATAAAAACCCCAGACCCACCCACAATTCTCACCATTGATCGTTACTAGCATCTCTGTATCATCAACAACCATCTATCTCCTTTTCAACAATGGCACGAACCAAGCAAACTGCCCGCAAATCTACCGGTGGCAAAGCCCCTCGCAAGCAGCTGGCCACCAAAGCTGCTAGGAAATCTGCTCCCGCCACCGGTGGTGTCAAGAAACCTCACCGATTCAGGCCTGGAACCGTGGCTCTGAGGGAGATCCGAAAGTACCAAAAGAGCACCGAGCTCTTGATTCGTAAACTCCCATTTCAGCGTCTGGTTCGAGAAATTGCTCAGGACTTTAAGACCGATCTCAGGTTCCAGAGCAGTGCCGTGGCCGCGCTTCAGGAGGCTGCTGAGGCCTATCTCGTTGGATTGTTTGAAGACACCAATTTGTGCGCAATCCATGCCAAGAGGGTGACCATTATGCCTAAGGACATTCAACTTGCTCGTAGAATTAGAGGCGAACGGGCTTAGAGGACGCCGCACGATCTGTCTTTCTATTGTTTTCTTTGTATATTTTCCGTATTTTAGGTTTGTTATCCTTTGTAGTCATCAGATTTTCTGAATCAAATATTTCAGTATTCTAGTTTGATATCCCTGTTTCATCGTCGAGTATTGACCCCTGACACTGATAAGATTGAGTGCCGATTCCAAAGGATTGTTATTGGATGTCTGATGCTAATATTTGATTATGCGATTAATTTCTTGGTTTTACTCCCTTATAAAATGTAAATTTCAGAAGACTGGCCTGATTACGGAATGAACTAAGAGTATAATTTGGGGGAGGGAGGCTTTCCTTTTTGTAATCTTCAATCTTTGATGAATTTGACTATAATGCCACTTTTTTGGAAGATTAACTCAACTTATTTGAGAATCCTTTTATAAACTCTCAATTCTTTGGTGAATGATGACGAGGTTTCAGTGGCATAAGGAACAGCAGAAATGTCTCCAAGTTCATTGCTGATAAAGGAGCCCATACGGCTTTTTCATTGACGTTTCAAATGTTGGTATAAGATGCCTGGTTCCAAAATGAGAAGCAGCAACCAGCAAGTTACGGATCAGCGTGACGGTTGAATTCTAGAAAAGCCAACAAGAACTTGGATGCGGCTTACGTCCGCTGCCTCATTTGCTCCGCTGCCATCCTATACACAAAGTGGCGTCGTTTTGGAGCAAAATAATGAGCAAGTTCTCTCTTTTTTTTTTTTTTTTAAGAAAAAATATTTCAGGGCATTGAATGGTACTAAAAAGATATTTTAGGATAATGAAAAAATATTTCATGATCTTGAAAAATTATTTTACGATCTTGGAAAAAATATTTTAGGGGACGACTGGTACTAACAAGATACTTTAGGGTACTAAATGTATTGAAAAAAAATACCTCATGATATTGGAAAATTATTTTAGGATCTTAAAAAAATGTACTCAAGTATATTTTTAGTATCACCGAGATCTCAAAAGTTTTTAAGATCCCGAGGTATTTTTAGTATCTTGAAGTATCTCATTAGTACCACCGATTTTTAAAATATTTTTCAATATCCTAAAATAATTTTTCAAGATCATGAAGATTTTTTAGTACCAAAGTAAGTATCATAAAGTATTTTGTTAGTACCGCTTAGTGCCCTAAAATTTTTTCGATCCTAACATGATTTTTCAAGATCCGAAGGTATTCTTTTCAGACTCAATGAGTATCCCAAGTATCTTTTTAGTACTAATTAATGCTCTGAAATATTTTTGAAGATCCTAAAATAATTTTCTAAGATCATGAGGTATTTTTTTAGTATCATTCAGTATCCTAAAGTATCTTGTTAGTACCAGTCAGTCTCATGCAATATTTTTTTCAAGACCCTAAAATAATTTTTCAAGATCATGAAATATTTTTTCAGTATCCTAAAGTATCTTTTTAGTACCATTCAATGCCCTGAAATATTTTTTCTTAAAAAAAAAAAAAAAAAAAAAGAGAGGGGAACTTGCTCATTATTTTGCTCCAAAACGACGCCACTTTGTGTATAGGATGGCAGCGGAGCAAATGAGGCAGCGGACGTAAGCCGCATCCAGATTTAAGATGGTTCATTGGAGTTAAAATCTCATTGTCGCTTTCTTTTGTCAAGCAGGCGTGTACTTTTTTTTTATACAAAAAACCTTATGGAATGTTCCCATGACCTCAAACAGGCTTAAAAAAGTCACAACATATATCTGAAGTTGGGCTGACGGCCCATCAATTTGGTGAATTTATGAGGTATGACCAAATCCAAATGTTTCGAGGCCCGTATCCAGTTTCAGGGCATTACCTCATATGACTGTTTGGATTGCATGCACATCTATTTTGTTGAGTATCCAAATAGCGTTGGTCAAGGCGTTGGGGGAGGCAATGGAAACACTGGTAGAAGTGGAGACATGTGTACTCTCTGTCCAGTATGCCCTGTGGATTGAGTTTCAAGCGCTCTGCCCTTGGATTGTGAGTGGTGAGCTGAGCCCAACCCCTTTCCTAAAATTTTTTTAGCAAAAAAAAAAAAAAAATCAAATTTGAATTGTTTCCATTTTACTATTTTTACCTTAAATATTAAATTTTTATGAATTAATTGTCATAAAATATAATTTATATATCTTTCAGTTTACGCTATTTAAAATAAACAATATTACAAAAATTCAATAATAAAAAACGCATAAGATCCATTTGCGATGAAAAAGCCTATTTCTAGAACCCTTTGTTGAACAAATCTTTGAATAGAGACGCTATCCCCAGAAATCAATACATAGGTAAGGATGAAGCAAGGGCCTTGCTTATATATCAAATTAACACTTGGAATATTTATGGGAACGACGACACCAAATTGGCAATAGGAACAACCGAACAAGCATCCCTCCAGCAACCAAGTCAAAACACACACATGCACATATTCCCAAAAAACAGGAAACCAGAATGTTGAATAGCGGTTTTTTCAAATGAAGAATATTGAATAGCTCAAAACTAATTTCAGTTATAGCATGTGATTTTATGCATTGAATGACCTGTAAAAATAATAAAATGTGATATGGATGAATGTGAATGTGAAATAAAATTAGAAGCATATTGTAGATATTTCTTTGAAGTGAAGCTTAGCAGGCTGTGTGGTTTCAAGTTGGAAAGAGCGTGTCACTGTCAAACAGGTCCAATTAATCGGCGCGTCCTCTTAAATTAACTTGAATCCAATCTTGGATCGGCTGGAAATAAAAAAAATTAATTAAAACAGCTATCTTCATTTTTAACTGGGGAAAACGACTTCCATAATATGTCTGCCACAGTTACGTAAACCATTTTTTTTACACCTGTTATTGCGCCTCCTTCTGTCCTTCACTCTCGTCCTTTTCTTTTCTTTACCTGATTTTTTTTTTTCTTTTTAGGGTTTTCCCTTTTTTACGCCCGTTCGAAGCAACTTGTCGCTTTATGATAACAGTGACTACTTAAAAAAATCAAATTGACTTCAAATTCTGAGATATTTTTTTTTTCCATCGTAATAAAAGTCAAATTATGACCATGCCTCACGCCTGTGGCTGGCTGCCCAACTTAACCATCGTTTTTATTTTGTTAATCACGGTGACGTACTTGTTGCCATAATTTACGCAATAAAATTACCCACACCCAGGATAATATTTAATACAAGTATATATATATCATTGGGGTTGGAGACACGTGTCTTAATCGCGCTAGGGTGGCCAACTTGCTGTCACTAAACGGCAAGGGCGGTGAAGAATGCGGGCTCTGTGGGGCTGCCACTTAACTTTTTCATTCGCCTCCAAAAATGCTCATCTCCTTATCTTTCACGCCACTCTTTTTTTCTTCTTCACATTTATTTATTCATGTAAATATTCTGACCACATTAAATACAATTTTATTCCAGATCATAATTTTTTAACTATTCTTACAATTAATCCTCAATATTCGAGATTCGCCATTTTTTGTCCCCCTTCTTAAATCTTAATCCCCACCATGCCGTGAAAGCTAGCCCACTAAGATTGACGCAAAGTCAAATCTGTTAATTCAAGCTTTGGCTCCATTCTCACTTTAAGGTCAAAAAAATGAACGAGCTTGTGTTAAATCTCCACGATTCAATCGCATGCCTCCATCTGCACAGATGGGGGTCGATAAGATCATTCTTTTAAGAATTTTATGGTTTTTTTCAACCACAACTCACCTCTCTTTTCACATTATTGTAACTTGCTCGCTTACCTGCATATATTCCCACTAATAATTGAAGAATAGATATCGATCGATTTTACCAGGCTCCTTCCTTTTTTTACTTAGTTCACCGCTCCTCTTGTGCCCCCACCCCCATGCTGGAAAACTCGAACTCATCGGAAAATACCACAGCTATGGTCCAGGACCGCCCCGTGGAGGACGGAGTTGGCAGTGGGCCTGACTCCGATGGCCTCCAAGAGCAACGGGGGATCGCCGACCAGGAAGTTGACCGGAATTCCGCCGCTCACCGCTGGCCCCGAGAAGAGACATTGGCTTTACTCAAAATAAGGTCTGAGATGGACATTGCTTTCAGGGATATCAGCCCCAAAGGTCCCCTCTGGCAACAGGTTTCGAGGTCAGTTCATTCTATCAGTGATGCCAAATTAATTTCTGGCATATCTTTCCTTTCTTTGCGGCAACAACCTTAACACATTTTACTTACATGATTCCAAAGCAAAACTTCCCCTTTTTTGGTCTTCTTGTCCACTAAAAAGCGTGGTCCAATTCGGGTAAAAGTGAGAGGGGTGGGTATATTTGGTTAGTACTGGCTAGTCTTATCAGATACCAACAACTGATAATCATATACATATATATAGTCCTTCTCTTGTGGAACAATCGAGGAGTTATATGATTGAATTTGAAAACTGTGCAGGAGATTGGCTGAGCTAGGATACAATAGGAGTGCAAAAAAATGTAAGGAGAAGTTCGAAAACATTTACAAGTACCATAGAAGGACCAAGGAAGGCCGTTATGGCCGACCTAACGGAAAGACTTATCGTTTCTTTGAGCAACTAGAAGCTCTTGACGCCAACCTCCTCCTCCCACCACCTCCAACTTCAGCCGAAAAGGATCACACACCAACCTCACTTGATGTTGTTCATCATGCCATGCCCTGCTCTGCTCGATTCCCTAGTAGTGCAAATAGTGATTCTACTACTTCTTCTTCCAATGAAGAAATACCCAAAAAGAAGAGTAAGCTGAATAAGTTTTTCCAGGGCTTGATGAAGCAAGTAATAGAGAAGCAAGAGGATCTACAGAAGAATTTTATGGAGGTGTTGGAAAAATGTGAGCAAGATCGAATAGCGAGGGAGGAAGCATGGAGGACTCAAGAATTAGCTCGGCTTAACAAGGAGCGTGAGCTTCTGGCTCAAGAAAGATCTGCCGCTGCAGCTAAAGATGCTGCGTTGATTGCCTTTCTGAAGAAGATAACAGAACAACCACCATGGCCGGTGCAGCTGCCGGAGAATATTCCGATTGACCAGAACATGATTCCAGATGATGTAGATAATAACAATCAAGAAAAAGTCAATGGAGGTTGTACCGTTAGCGTCACGGATAAGCAAGAATGTGGAAATAATGTTGGCAATTTTATACAAATGAGTTCATCCCGTTGGCCTAAAGAAGAAGTGGAAGCTTTGATTGGATTGAGGACAAACATGGATGCAGAATATGAAGGAGGAAATAATGGGACTAAGGGACCTCTGTGGGAAGAAATATCTTCGGCAATGAAAAAGATTGGCTACGATCGCAGTGCAAAGAGATGCAAAGAGAAATGGGAGAACATAAACAAGTACTTTAAGAGGATGAAGCAGAAAAACAAGAGAAAGCCTGAGGATTCAAAGACATGCCCATATTTTCACCAGCTTGATGAACTATACAGTAAGAAACCCAGGAAGGTACAAGAATCAGGTGTTTCTGGGAACGAGTTGAAGGCGGAGGAGCTATTAATGCATATAATGAGCGGTCAAGAAGAGCGACAATCATCTGAAGATACCGGCAGAGAGAAGACGAACCAGATTGAAGGAGATAAGGAAGATGTGGATCAGACGGTAGACAATAGTAATTCACCAGCAATCATGGGTTGAAGAAGGCCCTACATTTTTTTTTTAAGAAAACGAATCCTCTTGTCAGGGCCATATATCGTGGGTTTTCCTAAAGTTTTCAAATGATTATCCAACGTGGGTCATGATCATGAGCTAGCTAGGGTAATTGGCCCTGAACAAGAGTTTGGTTATATATTCTAGGTTCAGCGCTTCAGATATACGTCTTCTTGGTACAATATATTCGGTGCTGCCAAGGCACATGGCATTTTCTTGGTCGGTTTTGTTCCATGAATACGATGCACTTAACACATGCATGCAGAAAGAGAGTTTTGTCTATGTGCGAGATAAAGTCATTGGGCTTGTTAATTTAGTATAGTTTAAAGTTTTTGTCCTTTGAAGTTTGTGAACCCCGTGTGTGCTAAAGTGGGAAAATGGTTGGATCTGCTTGTTCTTGACAATAAACAAAGACAGGGAACTGTAATGAGAATGATGATAGTGTATTTTTTTGAAAAAGTATTGAAATTGATGATCGAATCACGCGTTTTTCTATCAATTTTCCCGCATGTAATCAGTAGAGGCCATTGTTACTTACAGGCATACAAATACGAAGAAGCAATCTTAACTAGTTCAAAGCTCAAATGACGTGGATGATGATATACCAATGGCGGAACTAATCATTCCAAACCCAATCAAAAGCTAGGAAAAGTCAAAGTTCAGGTGTTTTCAAATGATTTTGAGTCAATAGTAAGCTTCTCTGAATCTCTTGCTCCAATAATGTCTGCATTAAAGCCTCCAAAAGCTATAAAATAAGAAAATTTTGTTAGTTTTATAAGCTTGCCGCTGATGCTCCGATCAAAACATTTGTTTTGCCGTTGATCTGTTGAATGTATTGCTTTTGGATGCAACTTGTAAAGTTTGAGTCTGCTCTACTATAATATGATGTATGCTGGCTTGAACGGTAAACTGGATCGTAGAATATGATTTGTATGACATGAGAGCTTCTACTACTTGTATCGATCTGAGTTAGTTTAGGAGTAATTTTTTTTGGTCAACTTGTTTATAAGTAATTACTCTGTAGTCTTTTACAATACATATATTTTTCTTTAATTTTCATTCCATTTGATAGTGTGTTATTCTATATATATTCATTGTATTAAATATTGTTTGGACCAGTTTAACTTAATAAACCCTTGCCTTTTGATCAGTATCTAGTTAACAGAAAACACCTTCAATTCTTAACTCAGTGGAAGCTTGTGCTAGATAACCAAAAGATTATGGCCGAATAGTTGGTTAGTAGGGTTTTCTCGAAAGAAACCTGGACACAAGAGTTTTGACGTGTTAAATGGTAACATTGACTTGAAGTAGCATGTCGCCGTATCCCTAAATAATAAATCTTCGAATTGTACTGTAGCCTCTGAGGTTATCACCTCATGCCATGTTCCAAATGATGTGACTCTGTAATTTGAAACTGGGGGAAAAAACAGAGAAAGTAAAAGTAAAAGCAAAAGCAATAAGGTGTGGATTCAATTATTGTATACTTGTTTAGAATCTGAATCGATTAACCAGGGAAAATAAGATGGTTTGGTGGCCAATTATTTTAGGATCTAGAATTGTTTAATAGGGCCCCTCCATCTCCATTCATGGTGAGTCAATAATTAAATCATGTGAGTTGATGAGGACAAACAAGGTCCAGTCACCTGCCTCCAAATAATATCTAACTCGCTCAACTTTGCTTCGTCTTTGTTTTTTTATGAGTTTTCTTCCTCTTAAAGATTTTAACCTGAACCTACTTCTGTCTCGTCCCCATGTCTATATTTTCAGTTAGTTGAGGCATCATTTTATTCAACACATTAACTTTTTTATGTATAAAAAAATCTGATATATTTTCTCGCATGTTATAGGAGATTTGGGATAATCGTATTATTTATGAATTTTGCATATTATGATTTTATGTTTAACTTGGTTATAAGTCTCATGTACACCACTTGCTAGATTCTAAAAATAAGCTGAATTGCTAATAACTTACTAATGATATAGTTAAGGAAAGTATGAAAAAAATACTGTTTTTTTTTTTAAAAAAAACCTCACTTGCGATATCTTTTTTGGCTTATTTTGAAGCTACATTAAATGCACCGGTTGAGATTGACGAAAATATTAGGGCCTGACTGTTGTCAATTTTTTGACGAGGAAAAGGAAAATTCCACTTTGTATTAAAAAATGGCAGTAAGGCTTATTGAGATGAGTTACATTCTGACTCCTATAATACATTGAATTCAATGATGTTTAAAAGGCATGCCACAAGCTGAGTTGCTTTTGTCCTTTCCTTTCTCACTCCCATTTCATTAGAATCCAAGAATGGGAAGCTACCTTTATTTAGTTTCAAACGAGTTAAAAGCACCTTGTGGGTCTGCCCGAACCCGTAGAAAAATTGTCCTGTTCAACCTAAGAAAAAGCAGTTCAAAAAAAATTGAGCATAATTGAGCTGGGCATTTTTACGGGCAGGGCATGCCGCCCTTCCCATTTGGCACTGCCCGGTGGTATATATATAGTATTTTTTTTTGACACAATAGTATTATATATTTTTATTTTCACTTATGAGTATTTGATTATTTGTTAAAACATATGGTTGTTTTTAATTTTAAGACTCAAGTTGTAGGCTTATTTTGGAATATTCCAAAATATAGAATTATGGATTTCATTTGAAGTTTGCAATATTGTTTATTAGGTATGTTGAAGCTGTTTTTTTTCACATAGAGTGGTAAGTATCGTCACTTAGGCAAGGAAGAACCACCCTACCCAACACATTATTGCCCAGCCCAAAAATGTTAGGGCTTCTATTGGGTAGGGCCGGATACTAGGCTGCATTTTACTGCCCAATGATCTTTCAGGTAGGACATTGAGTAAGGATCTTGTCCAGCCCAGCCCAGCCCATAAATACCCCTACTCTGTGTTGAATGATGGTGATCAAGTACAGGTTAATTTGGTTGGTCCTGGCACTTTATAGCCTGAACGGAATTGCCCAGAAAAGAAAAGAGTCCAATTATGGATTGGGCTCATCTTCATGAGTTCACTTCACATTATCATCCAACAACAGCAACTAAAGCATGATCTTGATTTGGTTTTGAAGAGGGAAGAATTGAAATGGTTCCAGAAGTCTAGAACTGAGTGGGTTGCTAAAGGCGATCGCAATACTCGGTTTTATCACTTAAAGGCGAAAATGAGACAAAGGCGGAATTTGATCTCGATGTTGAAAGATGATCAAGGTAACTGGATTGATGATGGAAAAGCTCCAAAAGATATGGTGGTTTCCTATTTCCAGGATTTATATCAAGCTGATTATGGTAGGTTGGATTATATGGCCACAAATACTTCGTTTCCTCCTCTAGATCCTGATATAGTGAAGAATTTGGGATTAGTTCCATTGAATGAAGAAATTAGGAGAGCACTGTTTTCTTTAGGTGCTTTTAAGGCCTCTGGCTTTGATGGGTATCCCCCAATTTTCTTTCAATCTAAGTGGAATATTGTGGGTGAATCCTTGTGTAACTTTGTCAAATCTGTTTTTGATGGGAGTAAGGATCTGAGTGCTCATAATAATACACTCATTTCTTTAATTCCGAAGCGTGATAGACCGGAGATTGTGGGGCATTTCCGTCCTATATCGTTGTGTTCTGTTCATTATAAAGTTGTGGCAAAGGTGATTACGGGTCGACTGCGGGGTTTGATGGATTCCATAGTATCTCCTTTCCAAGCAAGTTTTATTAAAGGAAGACAAATCCATGATAATATTATAATTGGGCAGGAGATCTTGCATACTATGAAGAAAATCAAAGGTAGAAAAGGTCTGATGGCTCTTAAAATAGATCTTGAAAAAGCATATGATAGGATCCAATGGGGTTTTCTGAGGAGTGTGCTTGTGGAGGTGGGCTTTGAAGCTCATTTTGTTGAACTTATTATGCATTGTGTGACATCTGTTTCTTTTAATATTCTTTGGAATGGCTCTAAGACAGTGGATTTTGAAGCCAAGAGGGGTCTCAGACAGGGCGATCCCATCTCTCCACTTTTGTTCGTTTTATGTATGGATAAGTTATCTCACATCATTAGTGATGAAGTCAATTTGGGTAATTGGCGGCCGATCAGAGTCTCTACGACCGGCCCTCAAATTTCCCATCTTATGTTCGCCGATGATTTACTTTTGTTTGGGGAGGCTACAGGGGCTCAGACAGAGTGCATGTTGTCTTGTCTAAATAGGTTTTGTGGTCTTTCGGGGGAAAAAATTAGCAAAGAAAAATCTTCCATTTTTTTCTCGCCAAGGGTTTCTAGCTGTTTGAAACAAAGCATAGCTGCTGTTATGGACATGCGGATTTCTACTGAGATTGGGCGGTATTTGGGATTTCCTTTGTCTAGGAAAAAACGGCCTACTGAGACATTTCAGTATATAGTTGATAGAGTCAGAGCTAGATTGTCTTCCTGGAAAGAGAGGTGTCTCTCTACTGCTGGCCGAATCACCTTGGCCAGTTCTGTGATCAGTGCTTTCCCTCTATATCCCATGCAAGTCTCGAAAATACCTATCTCTATTTGTCAGGAGGTAGAAAGGATTCAAAGGAGATTTATATGGGGTCATAGTGAGTCCTCTTATGGATATCATCCAATTGGTTGGGAGCAGGTTCTTCTTCCTAAGAATCAAGGTGGACTTGGATTCAAAAGACTGTCTTCCTTAAACGATGCTTGTGGTGCTAAGCTGGCTTGGCGTCTTGTTAGTGGTTCTAATGGCTTATGGTCAGAGGTACTTCTTCATAAGTATATGCTTAGAAATGAGTTTAATCTGTTGAATGCACGAAGTTCAGATTCCCTTCTATGGAAATTTATAGTCCAAAGAAAAGGATTTAGTGGATGGTGCCTCTAAGTGGAGTATCCGGAATGGTAGGTCTGTATCTTTTTTTAAGGATCGATGGCTGCTCAAGGAACATACTGGATATGGTTTGTCTTAGGCCGTTATCTTCTGAAGAGGAGAGTAGTTGTGTTGCTGATTGGGCTTCTGAAGGTTGTTGGAAGTTTTCTTTGCTGTGTTCAATCCTTCCTTGCCGTTATATTCAGAAATTAATAGCGGTTAAACCGCCTGTGCAGTCTGCTGGCGATGATATAATTGCATGGCAAGGCACAAATAATGGCTTATTTACAGTGAGGAGTGCTTATCAATCATTGGAAGGTATTTCCACCTCTTCTAGTGACTCTCTTTTTAAACTTATATGGCATTGGGAAGGAGCGGAGCGCATACGATGTTTTATGTGGGTTGCTTTCAATGATCGGTTGCCAACTAATAGCTGGCGTAGCAGGTGGTCTCAGTCCTCTCCATTGTGTCCCTCGTGTGATAATGGGGTGGAAAATGTATTACATATCCTTAGGGACTGTATTTATGCTAGAGATATGTGGTATGATTTAGTTCATCCAAGTTTTGTTTCTCAGTTTTTTGCTTCATCTTTAAGAGATTGGGGTAAGATGAATTTGAAACGAGATTTGGGGAAACTAAGAGATGGTAATTGGCATCTGGTTTGGGGTGTGGCCATCTGGCAACTCTGGTTATGGCGGAATAATGCTTGTTTCCAGGATTCTTTTTCTAAACCTTCCTTTCCAGCAGGTTGTATCCTTAAATCCTGGGGTAGTTTTACACAGATTCAGGAGTCTATGATAGTGGCTCTATCCCAACATGTCGGCACTACTAAATGGGTCCCCCCGGAGGTAGGTTGGGTTAAGGGATCGTTTCCTCCTCTACTAAATGGTTGTGGCGGGGTTATAAGGGATCGTTCTGGGGTGTGGGTGGCTGGATTTACTCATTTTGTAGGCTCTTGTAGTGTTTTTGAAGCTGAAGAGTGGGCTATCTTGAAGGGTCTCACCCTTGCTTGGGACCTTGGATTCCGGAGAATTATTCTAGAATCCGATGCTAAGGAGGTTCTTGATATGTTATCTGATAATCTTCAGGGTTCGAGAGGGAACACCTTTCTTGGACAATTAAAGAGATGATTTCGAGAAGATGGGAGCTTCGTTTACGTTTGCTCCTAGAGAACAGAATGCGGTAGCTGATGCGCTTGCGAAACAAGGCCTTTCCGCTTCAGCTTTTCTTGATTTATGTCCTGAATCCTTAAGGACTTTAGTATCGAATGAGATGATGGGATTAATTCCCCAACTGTAGTTTTTGTCGGTCATTTGTATCAAAAAAAAAAAAGCATGCGGGTCGGGTCAGCTGTCAATGTCATTGGGTGGTGCACTCTTAATATCTTACTTCAGCTTTAAATTTCAGTTTATAACTATATAGATATTAAAGTACAATTGTACATCCCACACACACCACCCATCTCAATCATCAATATTGGATTAATGATTCATCATCTGTTTTTATTCCTTGGTCGTTGATTGCTTTGGCTATGCTAATGGCTTACTAATCACCACTTCTCTGTCCTCTCTCCTGCTTGATTTGTAGAATACACTACATGTCACTTATAAATAGTAAAAATGTAACAATATATCTTTTGCTTTTCGCTACTAGTATTTCAATGCCCCCAGTGAGATTCGTAGAAATAACAGAGTAAGGTTCTTTCTTGTGGTTGGGAGGAGCAGAGTGGCAGTGTGCATCCATGGCGGGCTGTGACACTCGGCAGCAACAGCGTCAGTACCAATCAGGAGGACCAGGCGTCTCTAAAGAGACGGCTTTGCAGGCCCTAAACACCATAATACAGCTCCATTTCGAGAAGACTCTGGAGAAGAAGCGAGCCATAGACCTTCAAAAGAAGCAGCTTCACAAAATGTTTCAGATTCTGTTCATCTTCTTGGCTCTGGTGCTCTTGGCCAACACTACCTCGCCTCGTCTCCAATGTCGCCATTGCTGGATCCCCATCACTCTCCTCTCCCTCGCTCACCTCATCTTCTACGTCTCCGTGGCCCAGACCTTGAGATGCATCAATGGCTTCAAGTACCAGAGGCGTTGCCACAAGCTCACTCTCGGACTGGCTACCAACAAGCTCAGGGAGATCAAGACCAAGAATGTGGACGCTGATGAGTACGGGGATGAGCTTGAGATTCAGTACCAAGAACCACCTGAAAGCTACTTTGGTAAGTTCAAGAGGAACTGGGCTCTTCATTTTGGTTTCTTAATCTTTACCTACGCCTTCATGGTCTCCTCCTCTGTTGTTCTCCTCTGTTTTTGAGTATTCTGTGCTCATGGTTCATTTCATAGGGTATCAAGCATCTAATCCTGTTGTTAGATTGAAAAAATATACTGTGAGATTTCACAATTGAATTTTCTAGCCAAGATCAACTCTGGTATCAATTCTCCTTTGCCATTATCAATCATCAACCACCCCTTAAACTCTGTAGTAAAAATTATTCCTGGTTCTTACTGGTGCCCCCCGCTCATGGGAGGAATCATATCTGTCACTGATTTTTCAAGCAGCTAAAAGTATAAGCAACACTTGTAATTATGGGAGTGCATGTTCCCACACCGATCATTTTATCAAGCGCACGTTAATCTGTTGTTGCCTTGACTTCTAATTAGACACCTTTTTCTTGTAAGTGAAAAATCACTATGGATTACAAGAAATAAATAGGTTTATGTTCGTGCAGTGAACAAGCATTTTCAAGACATGGTCATGTGAAGTGAGAATTCCATGACGCCCTCCGACCCAATTGTAAGCACCATAACTGTGAAAAAACAAAAACCATTACCCGTGAGTGAGTCAGAGGGTACAAATGGTCAAGAATCTGCAGTAACTAGAATGACTATTAACCCAGTTAATGAAAATAAGTAAATAACAGTAAAAAAGGTAAATAACTATGTCTCGCTTCGTTTTTTCCTGTAATAGTAATACAGCTTAGACACACCCAACTCTTGGGTCAACAATGCGGATTTAAAATCTTAATACAAAGCAGTTTAACCTAGTGGCATAGATATTTCCTTGTAAATAAGAGGTCGTGTGTTATAAACTTGGACCATTAGTGTCTGGCACTTTAAATAAATAAAAAAAATCGAGACAAAATATATGATGGTCCCCCTCTGGCCACCTCTGAGTCTCTGACGGACATCATTATTGAATTGGAAACAGCCAGTTTCAGAACCAGAACGTGCCCAACTGCCACCTAAGCTGGGGAAAGAACACTGCATAATGACTTGTATGCGTCAAGACACATTTTGAATTTTTCTTCCGCCACTGCCTGCAATCATAACAAGTTAATGTGCCAAAATGTGATCAGATGCTGCAGGTTTCCAAAACGAAGAAACAAGTGAAAAAAAAAAAAAAAAAGGCTTGAATAGAAAAACGTTCATATGGGTGAGCAACAATTCTGTAATCATGATGTAGGGGATGGCTTCTAGTTCATCCTTCTAACACTAAAATAAAATATATATGATCCCTCCTGTCTATAACGTAGTAATATTTAATTAACTAATTTGATTAGATTAAGAAAATTAGTTAATATAATGTATTTTTTACTTAAAACAACCCAATAGTCTTCCTTAATTCCTTCAATCTCTCTCTAACTTGATTATTGTTGAGAGAGCATGAGATAAATTAGGGAAAAAATGATAAATATGAAATATATCTAAGATTAATGTCAATTCCGTAATTAGGTCCTATAAGGACTAGAGGGAGTAACAAGTTAACTCACATTAGACTTTATACAAATACACGAAATCTACTGTATTATTTTAAAAGACAACTAGGTGATCTAACACTAACAAAATTAAAAACCTAATACGTCACCGCATGTTAGCGTTGTAACTCAGCACACACTGTTATCAGGTACAACGAGTGTATTGAAGAGTCAGAAATATCAAACAGAGATACTTCAAACTCACCTGAGAAGGGCCTTGATGCTTATCAGGATGCCATTTTAAAGCCGATAGCCGGAAGCTGCAAGGCCAATAAATGATATCAGATGTTTGTAGCACTTGTATTTGTGTTGCGTGACTTTTCGTCTATTTTAATTTCAGTGGTACAAAACATGAGACAACTTACGCATTTTTAACATCCTCAAGCTTTAGAGGACCTGTTAAAGGCAGGCCAAGAACATTTCTCTCTGACTGTGACCCTACATAACATGAATAGTTGCAGTCGTCATCGGACTCAGCATCACTTGCGCTTTTCCATTTCCTAGTTCTACTGTTTGACTTTGTCCAATTTGAATGTTCCCTCCATTCAAAGCCAGAGGTTGAATGCTCACTGAAATTACTAGAATTAGTAGAAACATTGGGGAGTCTTGGCTGTGCCTCGGTGACTTTAATGATATATTGTCCCAGTCTGAAAAAATGGGGGGTCCACCGAAAGATTGGAGGAAAATCCTGAATTTTAAGTGTTTTATGGCCGAATGTGAACTGGATGATTTGGGCTTTAATGGGTACCGGTTTACCTGGTGTAATAATAGAGAAGAACCGGCAACAGTTCGGGAGCATTGGATAGAGCAATGGGTAGCTATGCAGCAGGGAACAATTTCCTAATCTTCAGGTATTTCATGTGGAGTCGGGTGCGTCTGACCATCATATGCTTTATGTCCAGTGTCTTCATGATCCTATTCGGAGGAAGAAGACCTTTCGATTTGAAGAATCTTGGACCCAGCACCCTGATTTTTCCCAGGTTGTGAATAGTAGTTGGCGCTCTATTATTGACGATGGTAACAGTGCTATCGCTGTCTTTGCTGGTCACCTGAAGCGGTGTATGGGGGTCCTTGATAAGTGGAGAAGGAAAGTCTTCCCTAATAGTGCCAGGTTGTTGGAACCATTGAAACTTAAGTTGGCATCTCTTTCTCAGGGGAAGTTAACTGCTGAGTCTACCAAAGCCATTAGTGATGTTAAAGTGGCTATGGATCGTCTGTATGAGTTAGAAGAGAAATTCTGGTGGCAACGGTCCCGTGTTAATTGGTTGATGGCGGTGATAGAAACTCTCGATTCTTTCATTTGTCCACAATCAAAAGAAGGCAGCGCAATAGTATCCTAAGCATTCGAGATGATAATGGCCAATGGTTACTTGAGAAGAGTGCAGTAGTGGATAACATTTCCAATTTCTTTCAGCAGTTATTTTCCTCTTCGGGGTTGGTTAATTTGGAGCCTGTTCTCTCGTGTATTGATATACAAATTACGCCGGATATGAATCAGCGCTTGATGCTACCGGTAACTAAGGAAGAGATCAGGAGTGCAGTCTTGATCTAGGCGGCTCTAAGGCACTGGCCGAGATGGCTTTTAGGGAGCTTTCTACCAAAAATCTGGGCTACTGTTGGTGATTCTGTGTGTGATATGGTGCTGGAATTTTTTGCAGGTAAATCTTCTCTGGATTCGATTAATGAGACTAATATTACTTTGATCCCTAAAGTAACTAAGCCAGAGCACGTCTCTCACCTTCGCCCCATTGGCCTCTGCAATTTCTCTTATAAGATTATCTCCAAGATCCTGGCTACTCGTATGAAACCTCTACTTTCTAAGTGTATCTCACCTAATCAAGGTGCCTTCGTTCCTGGTAGATGTATTCAGGATAATATCATTATTGCCCATGAGGTTTATCACTATCTGAGGAGGAAGAAGGATGGGAATAAATATGAATTTGCTCTTAAGATGGATATGAGCAAGGCGTATGATAGGGTTGAATGGGCCTTCCTGCAGAATGTGCTTTTACGGTTTGGGTTTTGTGAGGATTGGGTCTCACTTGTTATGAAGTGTGTGAGGTCAGTCAAGATGAACTTATGTCTATCTGGTGAAGGCCGTTAGTTCCTTATCACCGGTAGGGAGCCTTCCCGGCAGGTGATCCTATCTCACCATACCTCTTCATCTTGGTAGCTGAAGTCCTTTCCATTATGATCACAAAGAGCCAGGAGGCTAATTTGCTTCAGGGTATTAAATTGAGCGTTACCTGCCCGGTGCTCTCTCATAGTTTCTTTGCAGATGACGCCCTCGTATACACGAATGCTAATCGAAGTGATTGTTGTAAGTGGCTTCTATCCTTGATCAATCTTGTGAGGCCTCGGTCAAGTTTTGAATCTTGATAAATCCAGCTTGTTTTCTCCACTAATACCCCGATGATATTCGTCAAATGGTGAGTAGTCTTCTTCACATTCCTTCTTCGGATGATCACAGGAAGTATCTGGGCATTCCCAAGATGCTGGGGTAAGACTAAGCAACAAGCCGTGGCCTATATTAGAGAGCGTGTAGCTACCAAGCTACAAGGGTGGGGACATAACTCTCTCCTTTGCGGGAAGGAGGTCATGATTAAAGATCATTCGAGCCATTCCCATCTATCCCATGAATTGCTTTAAGTTTCCCCTGAAAACTTGTAGGGACATCCATAGTCTTATAGCCAATTTCTGGTGGGATGGTAATGCTTTTGGAAGAAAGACCCATTGGAAGGCGTGGAACTATCTCACTATGGGGAAGCATCAGGGTGGCATGGGTTTTAGAGACTTGATTATCATGAATGATGCGTTATTGGCTAAGACCGCGTGGCGGCTCTTGAATCGCCCTAATGACTTGTGGGTTCGTGTAATGAAGAGTGTATACTTCCCCAAGACAGAATTTATCGATGCGGTCAAGGGTTCCAAGGCTTCATGGTGTTGGTCCAGTATTCTTGAGGGCCGAGAATTTCTAAGACAGGATCTTCAATGGGATGTGGGTGATGGGCAGGCTATCAGAATTTGGGGCGATAATTGGGTCCCTGGTGCTCCCTTTCCGGACAAACCGCAGAATAGTGAGGATTTCTTTGTCAAACATGGAAGGGTTAGTGATCTAATCATGGACGGTGTGTGGAACCTAGCTCCCATTCTTTGCCTTTATTTCGGATGACGTCAAGGAAGCTATCTGCGCTATTCGATCCCGAGCAATGGCTTAAAGGACAAGCTTTTCTTGAAAAGGCGAAAGCTTTAGGTCCTCCTACTAAAGCAGGTACTTCTTGTGTTGTCCCTCACTCTTGCTGGAAATCGATTTGGAGTATCAAAGTCATTCCTCGGGTGCAACACTTCATGTGGCGTATTCTTAATAATGCGGTGGCTACTAATGTTGCTCTTTGTGCCAGAAGGAAGTCTTCTTTGAATATGCTAAGATGAGTAATGCTGAATTTTGGAGTCATTGTGATGAATTGAAATCTGCAGTTAGGGGCGCGGGAAAGCCAACTGCTCGGTGTGATCGCTGGGCTCCTCCCCGCTACAGTTATTTTAAAATCAACGGTGATGGTGCTTTTGATTAAGGTGTAGTCATGCTGCTATTGGGGTGGTTTGTCGTGACCATCGCGGTGTTTTTCGGTGGGGCTTTGTGGATAAAATCAAGTCTTTATCGGCTTTTATGGCGAAGCCCTTGCGTAAAAAGGGCTCTTATGTTAGCGATGGACTTGGGCCATGACAAAGTAGTTTTTGAAACCGATTGTCTTTTCTTATCTACTTGCATTGATGCTAAGTCACCTGATTTGTATGATGGAGGAGCGAGAGGTATCCTTCTTGACATTATTGGCCTTTTTCGACGGGGTTGGGTTTTCTTTGTCTTTTATCCCTCGAAGGGGTAATAGAGTAGGTGACTTTCTTGCGGCGAGTGCTTATAAGGAGGTGTGCACGATCGGGTGGGTTTTGCAACCATCACCTTCTTTGTCTTCTCTTCTAACCTTGGATGCTCAGGAGGCTAATGTTGTTGAGGTCGATTCTTTGGCCCCTAGTGCGGATCTGGTGGCTGGCTAATTTCCTTCTTTCTTTTGTGTTATCTTTGTTTCCTATGTTTTCCGTTTTAACTGTTTGTTTCGTTGAGACCTTTGTATCCTGCATCTGTTTGCAGCGTGTTTCTGTGTTTCTTAGTTTGGCGTTTCTGATTTAGGTTGATGCCTTGTTGTTGTTTCTTAGACTTTATGTTTCCTTGTATCTGTTGTTTTAGAGTAATGAAAGTATCCTTTCCGAGCAAAAAAAAAAAACATCCTCAAGCTTTAGAGGACCTGTTAAAGGCAGGCCAAGAACATTTCTCTCTGACTGTGACCCTACATAACATGAATAGTTGCAGTCGTCATCGGACTCAGCATCACTTGCGCTTTTCCATTTCCTAGTTCTACTGTTTGACTTTGTCCAATTTGAATGTTCCCTCCATTCAAAGCCAGAGGTTGAATGCTCACTGAAGGACCCCTGCCAGTTTCTAAAGGACCAGGTGTAGCATCTGTTACCAAATGTAGCTTGGAAAGTTGTCTCAGAATCAAAATCAAAATCCTCAGAGGAAGTCTCTTTTTTTATTTTTCCTGAATATGTTATGGATATCAACTGTTAAGAAAGTGTACATAAATCTTATGAACAAAACATCTCTTTGAGCTGTTTAGGGCCCAGAATGCTCGAATTTAATCTTGTAGTAATAAATATCAAATATTTTATTTATTTATTTTTTTAAAAAAAAATCCTTCTGAGGTCACATTGTTTACTCGTGTGTAATGTACTTGTTATTTGTTTGCAGTAAGCACGTACCAAAAGTTCAGAAAAATTGCAGCTATGCCGACTAATCTCTGAGTGGACACAAAAGAACTCACGCTTTACTTTCTTTTTAGATTTTCCAGGCTGCTGATGAGACTTCGCTTGGCGTTTATTGCAACAGCTTTCCGAATCATAATTTTGATCTCCATAGAAATTGCGGTCCCCAAATTTCCATGTTTCTTGGTTCTAGGTAAAAGTGCAAAACGATACATTTAAAAGACAGGTACAATTTCTAGTACATATAAATGTGAAGACATGTAAGGCAACAAGCTCCAGCGTAAAACAATATTCAAAAGCATGAAAAAAGAAGGCGTATGTGTTTCAACTTTCAACATCAGAGGATGGAGAGATCACTAACATCCGTATGCGTCAGATAAAAAATTAGATGATTTCACAGCAACTGTCCATGGCTTACCAAGAAGAAAGGTCGTACTTTATTGGTAAATCAGATCTATTTTGACTAATGAGCTTTACTCAGCATGTTATTATACAAAGCAATTATCAATAGTAAATTTTAGTCTCACAATCTACTCTCGGCAAAAAGATTCAATATATAATCCAAGCAACACATTTATATTCCTATCTTCTCGCATTTTCCTCCTATGAGCCACTAGTTATGGGTAAGAAATTAAGATTCAAAGTTCCAACAAAATATAAAATGTTTTCTTAAAAATCAGCTCTTTCTAGCATTTGTACTCCCTTCTTCTTCAGTGGAGGATGCCATAGCAGAAGCGAACAATATAACAGAAGGTTTTCTGAACATTGAATGGCAAGGGTTCTATTCATGACTAAGATAGGTATAGCATACCTCAAATGAAAATTTAGAAGACCCACTTCTATAAAGGAGGTCCTTCAGAGCTTTCTTTGCATCAGCCCGCTTTTGGCGCATGACATATTTGGCGTAACTCTGGAGACAACATTGGAAGCATCAGAAATAGTTCGCATACGTATATATCACGGTCAAAAACTTTAAAGAGCCACAAACTTATGCATGTGGATCCATTAGTGACAATATTAAATGGAACCTATATCCAATCATTACTGCACTCGTTAGTGAGTAATGCCAGAACTCAATAATCACAGAGAGGTCAAAAGGAAAAGATATTCCCAATAGACAGATGCATGGGAGACAACTCCATATTAACACAGAGAGACTGGAAGAAGTATACAATGACTAAAGTAGAAGGAATTTTTTTCTTCTTTCTATTAAGTGTTGACTCTGCATGATCACAGGAAAAAAGTAAACAAGGAGAAATTAGAGATTGGAACCCTTACTACAGATGCTGCGCTCTGTCCACTTGTCCAAACTCACAGATGAAAAAAGCCATATACTTTCACTAATTTTCTACAAAAATCCTAATGACAGCTGAAGGCATTTTATAAACGCCGGACAAAGGGAAGCCAGAAAAGTAGAAGTGCGGGGCCAGAGTAACTACCATAACCATGATATTTTGAATGAGGTAAGAAATATACATACTATTGGTCAGATCAGGTTTAGTACCAAGAACAGTGAATTGGTTTACATAACTTTCTGTGTTTCATAATTGCAGGAATCATGCCAAGGTATACCTTTTAGAATGACATTTCATGGTGGATGATATATCTGAAAATTTAATCATAACCTATCATACAATCCATGACTTAGTGTGACAAGTGTGACAAGGTTTATTGTTGTAATTGTTGATAAAGATAAAATAATTAAGTAAGGACACACTCCAATAACAGATATATAAAACAACAGCTCCCAACATGATATGTTAGATGAATAAATAATCATGAGGATTTCCAAAGGTATACGCTGAAAAGCACACCTTGGATGGCAGTTGTCCCCCTCTTATTGCCTGCAGAAAGATTGTAATTGTCAAACTTTCACATGACTGGTAAAGGGTTAAGGCTATTCATAAGCAATTTCAAACAACATAATAACAAGAAGAGGACAAAGAAGAAAACAATGAAGCCGGGTTCAATTACAGAAGCCAACCATTGCAGCAAGCCGTCATCCAAGAATATATGAGCGGCTGACAGACGATCATTTTCAAAGTTGCAATTAAGTTTTAGCCTTTTGTAAACTCAAATGTTGCATTCTAAAGCGAAAGCCAATACCTGGTGGCTTATAAATTAGTTTACTCTAGCTCATACAAAGGCCTTCAGCGGTTCAGCCTACTTCAAGTTCAATACACAACATAATCAGGGAAATTTGGAATACGTATTTTATAAGAAAGTACTCCAATTTTTAGCATTTTTAATGAGATAATCTACTCCAACTCCAACTCTCCTTTTTTGACGAGTTTTCCCATTTGGCTCCAGCTAGAGCAGCAAAAATATGAATCTCAGACAAGAGGACAGGACATCAACACAATATCAAGAATAAAGAGTATTGGGTCTTAACAACTAACAAGTATAAGCAGAGCAAGTTCCCTTGTAAAAGAAAGATCCAAAATACAGAGACTCGAGAAAAAGATTCCCTTTCGAATGGGAAAGAGATAGAAACTCACGGAGTTCCATTTATTCTTCCACTTCTCACAGGAATAAGGGGTGGAGTGGAATGAAGCGAAATAGGTAGATGCAGTGATTGACGGTACCGCGTACGCCTTCAGGGATAAGACATCTCGCCAACGGAAGATTTGCATATCGAAGGAGATGCAAGGCCTTTCACCGACGGAAACCTTCTTATGGGCCCGTCGGTCGAAGGATGTGTCGTCTATGGAAAATACGTACTACCTCCTCCTCCTCGGTACTAATCATATTATATTATAGGAACATTTTTTTGGGGTGCAATTTACATTAAAAAATGTTCTTATGATTAGGATGAGTAGTTTTTAATTGAATGAAAAAACGGTTTTCCCCTTAATATAAGTCATTTTCATAACTCACTGAGCCTCTTTATTTAAGATTTTTTAATTGAAAAGTTTATTTATTTTTTGATATTTATTCTATAATTTATAACATTTTTTAAGCTTCAAAAATAATTTAAATATTGAAAAAGTCATATCTAAAATTAGATGCCAATCTATAAATTAATGTTTATTTTAAAATTGGGTTAATGTGCAAAAATACACATTACTTTTGTCAAAAGAGTGCCCAGTAGCAAGTGTTTTTTGTGTGTGCAAAAGTGACTATATGGTTACAAAAGTGGAGCAAAATTACCATTGACCGTTAGTTGACTTTTTCTGAACTGAAAATGATGACGTGGATGTTAATGCTTTATAAATTACAATTTAGCCCCGGATGCATTTCAAAAAATTTCAATTTAGTCACTCTATAAACTTTCAAAATTTTCATTGAAGTCCCTGGTCAAAATTTGCATTTTGACCAGGGACCTTCTTCTTCCTCCAGAGCGAGAGCCCGCTCTACGCCATGTTCGCCGGCAAGGATGCCCGCCAAGCTTTGGCCAAGATGAGCAACGACTAGGAAAAGAAACATTCTCGATGTTTTGTGAAAATACACAAACACAAATAATAACTAACCAATTACATCAAAGAGATCACGAAAAAACACAAACCAAAATGAAGAGAAAACAAAAACAAAGAACTCAATGAACCAGATGATGAAAAATCTGAGTCATCAGTTGTCGTAAGCTAGGAGAGCCTCACCAGTTAACCTGCAAATCCTCCATTCCTGCAAGACCTTGGCCCCTATATGCTCATAAAACTTGATCGCATTCTCTATTGCCAAGAAACGCGATTAGAGGAGAAGAACCCAGAACCCAACGATCAGCATCCGATGAACAAATGATTTCAGAACCAGAATCGTGCGACGCAATCCCTAAAATCAATCAATGCTATGAAGAACCCAGAATCCACCCATAATCCGATAACTCAGGACCCAACAAAAATCAAACGAAGTAGAGCAACCACAGAACGAAATCAGTCAACGACGCAATCAAAGGAATACCCAAAATTGGTCTACGACCAATCAGAGGAATACCCAGAATCCATCCATAATCCGATTTGAACGTCTCTTACTCTGGATTGTCAATCGGATGGTCTAGATTCAAGATCTGGACCTTCGGTTTGTACAAGGGATTGAAGTTCGATTCAGGAAAGGGGTTAGGGTTACAGACCTTCAACGTCGGCGATCTGGACCTTCGGTTTGTACAAAGGATTGAAGTTCGATTCAGGAAAGGGGTTAGGGTTACCGACCTTCAACGCCGACGACGAAATTCCTAGCATGTCAACAACGCTTGGATCGTCGACGGTGGCTTTGCTTCCCTTCAGATTCAACTCGTCGGCCTGCGCAGAGAATGTGGCGAGAAAGAAGAGAAGAAGAAGTTGAGAATGGAAGAGAGAGAAGGAGCCAGGTGACAACATTTTAATGGAGAAGTCAGATCCCACTGTCATGTCAATATCAGATAACGGTCAACTAACGGTCGATGGTAATTTTGCTCCACTTTTGTAACCACATAATCACTTTTGCACACAAAAAAAACACTTGCTACTGGGCGCTCTTTTGACAAAAGTACATGTGTATTTTTGCACCTTAACCCTTTAAAATTCGACCCAAAAAAATTAGATGTCAATCATGCCATATATGTTAGAAAATTTTATTTTAAAAAATAATAGATACACAGAAATATTATAAAAATAAAAAATAAAAAATAATTATCATAAATAAAATACAGGAGAATTCGAGTAAAATACATTCAAAATTTAAAAATATCAAATCATTAATTTTATATTAAAATAAATTGTGAATTATTAAATAATTATAGTAAATATGTAATGTATTGTAAGCAACAAAATTAATTTGAGATTTTGATATTTTAAAAGTATTTTATTAGAATATTCTCTAAAATATACATGAAGATGTTATGAAATTTGAAATGTAGATAACATTATTTTATTGTTATAATCGAATGCAAAATAATGTTTGTTTAAAAAAATATTCACACAATAAATCATTTTTTTTAAATAAAATAAAATACCGAAAAATAACTTATTTTAATGGCATTGATATGGTACCATACCACATTACCACGTATAGGGTATATAAAGTGAAAAAATACGTAGCTGACCGTCTATATTATATAGTAATTGGGCCAACAACTTACGAAAACGGGCTTTTTTGAATCAACTTCTCTGTCCAATCGATAGTCGTTTTTGATTGGGATGTATGGAGCACGCGTGACGAGACTGAGGTTCAAATTCGCTTACCGCTTGTCATTGGACTCGACTGGCAAAGGGGTCGGACACTCTCACCAAAGGGAAGGGGTTCGATCCTGGAGTTGGTCAAGGCGCTGGGGAGGCATCCTAGCTCCTAGGTGCCTAGGTTAACGCGTGAGGGTAATAGACGGCTCGTCCTACCCAACATTGGTATCACCTAGGAGGAAGGGAGATTTCGCCCTGCCCTTGGATCGTGGGTGAACCCAACCCCTTTCCTAAAATTTCAGTAACAAAAAAAAAATCGCTTCGTTTTTTTTAGGTAAAACAAACTCGTTTCGTTTTGTTTTGTCATCTTTCCTGCCACCCTTGCAACACTATTTTCTCTAGTTTAATACTCTCTTTGGTTGTAAACCTAGTTGCAAGGTCGGGAAATTCGGCCGAACCCGTCGGATCTGCTTGTTTAAACCTTGCCTTTTTATAAAATTGAGCCTCTAAATAAAGTCAGGTCTAAAAGGGCCGACCTTGTAAGACCGAGGGTTTAAAAGGGTCAGCCCGTTATGCTCGTGAAATTATTTATTATTGTTTTAACTTGAATGTTTTATGATGATGTAGGATTATCAAGATATTAATGCCAATATGGATCATTCTTTCATAAACAAGTTTGAATTGGAAACTTATTTGGAAGGACCGATACTTAAGCGTGATAATTAGAAAGAATTTATTGCCCGTTTGGTACAAGGAATTGGTGGGGAGGGAAAGGAACTTTGGCAAGTTCCTCCGTTTGGTACACATTTTGCACAAATCTTCCTGGAAACCCAAGTTCCAGGGCCTACCCCCGGCCCACCAATCTTCCCTCATATGTGGGAAGATCAGATCCCACCAAAATTGGTGGGATCTAAAGTTCCCATGTAACTGTTCACATTTTTAAACAGATTTACCCCTGAAATTCAAACTTGGCGGGAAAGTTCGAATTTGGCGATTTTTTTTTTACACGAGTTCGAATTTTACAAGAGCATATTTTTAAAAAATATATTTTAGCAAAAAAAAATATCATTCTTTTTTATTTTGAATTAATTTCTTTTGAGGGTAAAATAGATATTTCCTAATTCTTTACCAACTACCACCCCTTCATTTTCTTCCTACTAAACAACTCATCTTTTCTCAAGCCATCTTCCCTCATCTTTCAAATCTCCCTTTCCCTTCATTTCCCTCCTCAAATTTTCCTTGTACCAAACGGGCAATGTCTTGAATTGGTGGAAGAACAATAAACAAATATTTCCAATTCTTTCAAAGATGGCAACTGATATTAGTAGACAGTGAATTAGCTTTCAGTATTGGTTCATATGTTCTAACAAAATATAAAAGTTACATTCTTTCATATAATGTTCAAGCTCTTATTTGTACTCGTAGTTGATGCATGGATTCATATATGATAGTAATTTACTAATTTATATGTATTTTGTTTTTGTTATAGAGTTATTTATAATTCAATTACAAATACATAATAACTATATTCAGATTTTATGATTTGGTTTATTATTTGTTTCATATAAAAATTATGAATGTATTCATGATGTGAGAGAATAAATTATTGATATTTTTACCCATGAAGCAGGACATATTACTTGAAGTGAAGCACCATCAAATGTCATTGAAATTGATGATAGTGGCAAAGAAGATGAAAATGATAGTCATCATACTCATGTTGTTAAGTGGTACGTTTCTTATGCCTTGTGTGAGTTATTGAAGGATAATAGTTTACTTTTGATTATAAATTAGTGACTGTGTTTATTTGTTGCTTGATGCGTGTTGTTTAAACCTCAATGTTGACAACATTTATTTGATAAATTAAAATTTTAATTGTTGTAATTTACTTATTATATTTCTTTGAAAGAGAAAACGCAGGCAAAATAGTTCTCGGACCGGGCATTGAAAATAAATATTTTTCTTACTCCGGCCTAAAAGGGTCATTCCTAATTCTCAACTCTACCTAGTTGACTTAATTAAAAAGATAAAGAACATCAAATAAATTACTCAATCATATTATATGTTGTGTATCATTATATTATATATTATTTTATAAGCTAGACTAATTAATTTGAAAAAAAAAATAAACATTGATACTGTTACGGATTTATATAAGGCCCATTAGCGATGCGGCCCAATAACAGGGGGATCTATCATGATCGCCAACAGATTAGATAAGATCATAACCAACCTACAATCAAGGAGATAATCAAGGGGAATCTCTGCACCAAATCAGGACCCCTAACCCTAAGGTAACCTCTATATATAGATGGTTAACCTAACAGGTACACATCTTCTACGCTCTACTCTCTCTCAATTGCATATACTGCACACAGAGCACACACCCCACGCCCTTTGGCTAACAGCCATCCAGTATCCTCGAACTACGTGGACTTTGATCCCTCTTCAGGGTACGTAGGCCCTAGGAATCGCTCCTAGGTCAAGTCCCAATCAACACCAACATCCTAGCCCCTCAGGGCTAGGGTTCTGGTTCTACGCCAGAACAGTGGCGCCGTCTGTGGGGATCGATAAACTTCGATTCCCATGACCAAAAATGGTCTATACAAAAAGCAAAATCTCCCAAGACAAAGACGCAAGCAAATCTGGGGCGGTGGAAAATCAATACCAGAAGCAGCACGACGGAAATTTTTCAGGACCCGGAATCCCCAAAATGGTTCAAACAAACAAGAAGCAACAATTTTCATGCGAATCCCATTATCTAGTTCAAAGATGGTTTCATTGATGGCGTTGGGGATGAGGTTTCTTTTGCCCTGGCGGTGCGACCTTTCGGCGGAAAGCTCTCTGTCAAGATTCTCAACGATAGTAGCTCCCATGAAGAAGACGACACCGGTCCCTATCGATCTAAATCTGATCCAGGAATTACAATCTTATTTGCCGCTAACCCTAAGGAGCTTCGGCAGCAGTAGATTGATTTTCTTTCTACCATTCACAAATCACAACAAATGAAATCAAAGGGCTGTCCTTCACTCCTCAAGAAGCAGCAACCTCCCAAGAAAGGAACGATTCAGGCTTCAGGGGAAGAAAACCGAATTCGCGAATCGAGAATATAGTTGCGCATCTGCAAGCAAAAAGGGGACTAATATATAGGGGTGACGCATTGTTCATCCGGAAAAATTGTTCCCAAATCGGGGATTTCATCAGGGTTTCAAATGGACATGTGAGACTCGGACATTCACCCATGATTCGTGTTCGTGATTTCCATGATCTGTTAGAGGAGTCGAATATTTCGTGGTAAGTCACTGATCTGAAGAATGTGAAAAGTCATGTGAAATTTTTGAAATTGATTGTTGATGGAAGATAGATCAGAAAATTCCTATGGGACTCCGATGCCAAAAAAAAAAAAAAAAAAAAAAAAAAAGGAAGAGAAGTTTGAAACTACTTACCCACGTTTTACAATGATTGGCCAAAGTCTGGGTTCTATTTATCTCCCCTGGGAAGCTTTGTGTAATTTTGCCCCATCATATTATTTTGACACAACTGGGTATGCATTTGCACATCCACTTGCTCGTGTTCGTCATCACAGCTTGATATAAAACAATGATGCCTTAATTACAAAGAGTATTTGACTTTCTTGGTGCAAATTATTCTATTATACACTGCTCAGCTGGATGTATGGGTTTGTGGGATCTTTTTCACATCTAGCAATGGACTTCGGGTGCTTCCTTTGGAGAGACCAGCTGAAAATCCAGTAATAATATTTGTTACACAATTTCGACCAGAGAAGGCATTAACAATGAGAAAGAAAAGAAAGCTGAAGTTGAAGACTATAGAATAAACAATGAGATTGGCGTGGAAGGAGAGCAATATTATAATGCCAACCTTGTCAGCAAAGCAAGTCTGCTGATCAGCTTGATCACCCAATTTTGCTTCTGTTCCGCAAAGTTCTTGGCAGGTCAGCGGTGGTGTCATTTCGTTCAACACCAGAGGTTAAACTTGCAATAATCGTTGTTTTAGCAGCAGGATTGTAGAGTTGATTTCTCAACAGCCCAAGATGTTGTGTTCCTAGATCTTCCTCAGTGCCCAACCGTGATGCTTCAGTCGAGATTCAGAGAATGCCGGGATGGTTTAACCACCTTAAAGGATCCAAGATTGTAGGGATCTTAATTATTCAAATCTCCCTTGGCTTGTAAAGAAAAATAAAGCATGTGATCTGAAAGATGCTACCGCCACAACACAAAAGCCCTTCTGTGCAACTTCATGGAAAAAGTTAAGTGAAAATCCCAAAAGGTTTCATAAAAGGACCTAAGTGAAAATCTCAAAAGGTTTCATACAGGGACCTAAGTGAAATTCTTAAAAGGTTTCGTACAGGGACCTAAAAGCAGGAAGAAGCTATCGGCATGAAGAAGCCAGACCTAAAAACGCAGGACCTAAATGAAAATCTCAGAAGGTTTCATAAAAGGACCTAAACGAAATCTTCAAAAGGTTTCGTACAGGAACCTAAGTGAAAATCTCAGAAGATTTCATACAGGGACCTAAGTGAAAACCTCAAAAGGTTTCATCAAAGGACTTAAGTGCAAATCTTAAAAGGTTTTGCATAGGGACCTGAGCGCAAACCTTGAAAGGTTTCATAAAGGGACCCAAACGAAAATCTCAAAAGGTTTCGTATAGGGACCTAAGTGAAACTCTTAAAAGGTTTCGTACAGGGACCTAAGTGAAACTCTTAAAAGGTTTTGTACAGGGACCTAAGTAAAACTCTTAAAAGGTTTCATACAGGGACCTAAGTGAAACTCCTAAAAGGTTTTGCGAGGGGTGAAATGCGAATTTTATTTACGCAGCGTCAAAAAGTTTGGAAGCAAAATACGGACCCGGTTACACCATATTTGGCTTAAACCCCAGGCTCATGAATTTTAAAGGGCGGACCCGGTCTACACTGAACCTGGTTAACATCCAGACAACTCAAAGACTTGAACTACCAAGCTGGGGGCAACCGAGTGGATAACGAAATGGGAATATAAACCAAACGATTAGCAGGATAAATTGCTACAAAAGCAAATTAAGGCGATGGACGATGAAATTACGCAGGGGCCACAACGGACCATCTCGGATCCATGAGCCGCGGTTTTCACCCTGGCAGATCCATGAACCACGGTCCTCACTCCGGCACTTTCAGTCATACCAATTAACCTGAGACCCGCGGTTAGTAATCCGGATCCTCAGGCCGTAGAAATACAATCCCGGCAATATCATTAGACCACCACGGCCTCCTCCTACCGGTTTTCAGCAGAAAAATGTATGTCGGGAATGTCGACAACAGTCCTTTCTCCGACGAGATCCTCAACGCTCGTTTCCAGGAGAAGCTAAACCTTACCGAGTTTAACAAGTATGACGGCTCTCGGGACCCAACGACTCACGGGAAGATTTTGAGATGATCATGTTGTGTAGAGGCCTTGGAGAACCCATTATGACCCGGATCTTTGCCACAACTCTCAAAGGGCCACCTTAAAATGGCTCCACACTCTGCCGGTGGGGTCGGTCCACAAGTTTGATGACCTGGCCGAGGCTTTCGAGCTCCAATTCGCGACTAGTAAGCGGCGTAGAGTCTCAATATACCCTATCCAAAATCCGGCGGTGGCCAGACGAATTACTCAAAATTATTTGGATCGCTTTAACCATGCGGCCTTACGGGTACAAGGTTTAAAGAGGAGGTTCATGTACATCTTTTGGCCGATGGATAGGGGAGTACCACCCGCCTAGCTGAATCGTTCTTCAAGGCGCCGGCCAAAGGTATCAATGATTTCATGACTCGGTCGAAGAAATACCTCGAGGTTGAGCAAATGCGACAAGCAAATGCTAGGAAAGATACGGGACAGAACACCCCGCCAAGGGACGAAGCGATCCCGGAGTCCGCCAGGCAAGACCAGAGGCGGAGGTCCGGACAACAAGCCCTCTAGTGCAAAAGAAGATATGACCGACGTCTTGCCAGGTCATCGGGATGGTGCAGTAATCACCGGAACCACTGGTCAGCTGCCGAGTCAAAAGGATATTTATAGACTCGGGGAGCTCGCGAGATATCATCATTTGGGACGCCTTCAAAAGGATGAACCTCGATCGGGAAGACCTGAAGCCATGCGAGAACCACCGACCTCAGGCTCACCCTTGGAACGAAGGAAGGATTTAAATCGAGCGAGTTAGATTTATTGTAGCCGACTTCCCATCCCCTTACAACATCATACTGGGAAGACCAACGATTCATAAATGGGACATGTTGATATCTACCGAGCATCAGAAGATAAAAATGATAGGCAACGCCAACCGAGTCGTTACCATCAAGGGCAACCAGAAAGAATCCCGACAATGTTATGTCGAGACGATTAACACAAAGGCAACAACGCCTCAATCCCGACCGGGAACCACAAGTCCGAACCGACGAACCAAGGGCACGAAAAGACCCACGACCACTGTTTATATGGTCGAGTTGGACTTACGAGAAGAAAGGGAAGCCTCGGCGGAACCGGAAGGAGAAGTAGAAAATCTCATACTCGGGAACAACCGGACCATAGTACAAAAATAGGCCGGGCATTGACCTCCGATTTGCTATTGAGGATGGAAGAATTCTTGGCTCGAATCGAGACGTTTTTGCACGGAGCGCGGCTGAGGTACCCGGGATTGATCCCAATTTCTATTGTCACAGATTAGCCATTCGGCCGGGGTCAACCCCGATAGCCCAGAAGAAAAGAAAAAGGCCCCCGGATAGGCAAGTGGCCCTGAACCAGCATATGGACGAGCTATTGGAGGCCGGCTTCGTCGTCGAAGTACACTATACCACATGGCTTTCCAACGTGGTAATGGTTTTGAAACCAAGTGGCAAGTTGAGAGTATGCACAGATTACACGAACTGAACAAAGCGTGCCCAAAAGACGCCTATCCTATGCCAAACATCGACCAACTTGTAGATAATTCGTCCGGCTATCAATTGCTATCATTTATGGACGCCTATTCCGGGTACAACCAGATCGCCATGCACCCCGATGACCAAGAAGCCACCTCCTTCATCACAGAGAAGGGAAATTACTGCTATAACGTCATGCCGTTCGGTCTGAAAAACGCAGGGGCGACGTACCAGAGAATGATGAATAAGGTTTTTGAGGATCAGATCGGCCACAACATTGAGGTCTACGTTGACGACATGATCGTTAAATCGTACGATCCCAATAACCATATCCGAGACCTAGAGCAAACATTCAATAAACTAAGGGCGCGTCAAATTCGGCTAAACTCGGCAAAATGCGCGTTTGGAGTACTGGCGGGAAAATTCCTGGGTTTCCTACTCACTAGCCGAGGAATTGAAGCCAACCGGACAAGTGTAAGGCCGTGCTAGACATGCAAGCCCCCGAAGCAAGAAGGGAGCCCAACGGTTAACGGGTCGATTGGCCTCGTTGACTAGGTTCTTGCCAGTCGGCGAAAACGCCTTACCCTTCTTCATGTTCTTGAAAAAGGAGACATCGAGCAAGCTGGACCCGGAGTGTGACGCCGCATTCGAGAAAATCAAGCAATGTTTGGCAACTCCACCGGTCCTATTTTGAAGCCACAACCCAGTGAAACCCTCTTTCTCTACTTATCGGTTGGGGAGGAGGCGGTGAGTTCGGTACTAGTCCAAGAAGAAAAGAATGGTCAAGAACCCATAAGCTGGACAAGATAACGGTTCGGACCAGTCAACCAATCCGGCAGGTACTCCATAAGCTGGACCTGGCTGGTAGGATGATTAGTTGGGCGATCGAATTGTCCGAGTTCGACATCGCATACGAAGCACGACATACCATTAAGTCACAAGCTTTAGCGGATAATCATAGAAAGCCCAGAAGGAGTCACGATTGAATATTCTTTGCAGATGAATTTCCCCACATCAAACAATCAGGCCGAGTACGAGGCGCTCTTAGCCGGACTCCAACAGGCCAAGGATCTCGAGCCCAAAGAGTCTCGGTCTTTACCGACTCGCAACTCGTCGCCGCCCAGGTAGACGGAGAATATCAAGCTAAAGGTCCTCTCATGGCCAAATACCTCGGCGAGTCAAGGAAATCCAAAGGAGTTTGATGAGGTAACGGTAATGCATATCCCAAGAGGGAAAATATAAGAGCGAACATTCTCTCTAAGCTTGCTAGCACCAAGGGCACCGCCAACCACAGGGCGCCACGATGAAGTTTTTCTTTTGCTAGAATCGTCATGCATCACTCCCTAAAGTCGACATCCAAGATCATAAAAGGGACCCGTTACCTAAAGTCGCGACTGATTCAGGGAAGGCTGGGATGACGTTTCCTTCTTTTGAGCCGAGATAATCCACAATGTTAAAGTCAGAAGTAATCTTCTAAGAATGCTTGCAACAGGATCTATCGACCTTGCTGCATGAGATTTGCCATAGCGTTGACCAAGTTTCAATTACAAGTTTTTATTCCAGATGGCATGGAATTGATATTTGCACTTGCCTAAAAGTTTGATGGAAAAGAAGCACACGGTTGGATATAATGAAACCACGTGCCCACCCCCCTTTTAAGACTTTGGAGCGCAAATTCATTTGATGCAGACCAAAGGACTTAGAATATGATGCAAATATTATAAGGAGGAGCCCACCTCCAAAAGGAGAAAAGGCGGACCCGATTAAACCGAATCGGTTAAAGTCAGGGATCCATATGTGATGGCTACGACCGCCAAATAAAACATGTAGGAATTCGAGTAAATAAACTCGTTTCGAAAATCATGTTCAAATTAAACATGTAGGAACTGAGGTGCATCAACCCGTTTCCGAAATCATGTTCAAGTTAAAAATGTATGAAGTCATGGTAAAGAAACCGGTCTTTGAAGATCATGTCGAAGCTAAACATGCAGGAATCGAGCTAAACAGTATGAATTTAGGGTAATGAAACCCGTCTTCGTAAATTATGTCAAGTCTACTTTATACAGTAAATCCGCGCTCCTCAATTGGACCCCGGATGAACTGTGGAGTTTTGTCCCCACAAAAGGGATGAAGGCGCACCCCGGTACTCGGGCTCCGTGTTAAGACGGCAATGCCGCCAAGTCTATTTCATGCAGTTAAATCCGCGCTCCATAAGTGTACCTCGGATCGTAAAACGAGTTCAGGGTTACGACACCCATAATGGATAAACAAATCCAGGGTTACGACACCCATAATGGATAAACAAATCCAGGGTTACGATGCCCATAATGGACAAACAAGTTAAGGGTTACAACACCCACAACTGGAGAAACGAATTCCGGGTCACGACACCCAAACCGTCATCGTCAATGCTAAAGTTTGCATAAATTGCGAGGTACAAGATCTTATTCATGGAGGTCGTGGTGCAGTATCAAACCGGATGGAATCCACCTCCAAAAATAGAAGAACGCCGACCCGGTTACACCGATCCCGCTTAAAACCCGGCTCAGCGTAAAGTTTTGACGGAAACAAAAGATGAACCACGGCACACGGCCTAGACATGGCGGCCAAACAACTCATTACGGCCAAACACAACAGAAAGGTCAGGCCCAGGGTATTCGACTGGGGAGACTTAGTCCTACGAAGGGCCGACATCAGTCAACTAGACATGGCATGTCATCCACGACGAACACAACGTGTCCAAGTTCAAGTTCAAGAATACTTGACGATATGCTCAAAGAAATGGACAAAGACTCAAGTTACTTCAACCCAAGACACACTTCGATCCTGGGGCACAAAGCTAACACTGGGGCCAACGAGCCCAGGTATTTAAATTACACGAGGCCGTTGTCATCAGCCCTTGTATCGACACCGAGGTCTATAAGCCCGGTAACCGACACCGAGGCCCATGCACCCGGTAAATTTCCCTTTCAAATTGTCAGCTTTATAAAGCTAATCATCTCTTGAATTAATAAAGGTTTATTAACCGAATGTTCAATTCTATGAGTACTCAAATGATTTAGCTAAATAAGCCGACCGACACCGAGGTCCATGAGCCCGGTAACCGACACCGAGGCCCATGCACCCGGTATATATTTTGATGCATCGAAATTGACACCTAAGTAAGAAGGCGAATAGTCATACTGGACCCTGATCAGGTCCACTTGGTCAAAGTGTGTCCTGACGACGACCACGGATGAGCATGTGACAATTTGCCCTTCCCTGGTTAAAATCCCGGATAACGACTCCGAACCTCGTAGCGTGGTATATTTAGACACCCCTACTCATGCACTGGTTTCGACACCGAGAAGAGTACTAAGCGGACTCTAATTATTTAAAGACCCCGGCCTGGTCTAGAACTTGACTATGTGCAACTTATGCATAAAGTTAAAAGTACACAATGGACCAATTACTTGAATTTTCATTCATAAGGATAATTGTTCAAAAGTACACACAAAACCAGGCATCCTACGCCGAAACAAAAGGAAAAGGAAGAATAAAAGAAAAGAACTTCTATCTTGAAGGGGCTGCCTCGTCCACAGGCGCCCCGCCACCCTCGGAGCCAACCCCGGAAGCAGTGCCACGGAATCCCAACAAGTCGCGAGCACCTCGTCCGAATTTGGAAAGTAACACATCCTGTCAGCTCAGAAACATGAACTACCAGGCTGGGGGCAACGAGTGGACAACGATTTATTAAGCGGAAAAGCGTGTTACTAGAAAGTTTAATGCAAGCTTGGACAAATATCCGAAATGAGCACATTGAAGAATTTGCACAAACAAGAAGTATTTTCCATTTATTATGATTTGCTTACATGTTATTAAATGCGGGAATATAAACTAGACAATTAGCCCGGAAAATTGCTACGAAAGCAAATTAAGATGGATGGACGAAATCCATCCCCAGTTCGTGGGAGCCAGGGGTCACAGACAATCATGGCAGAACTAGAGGGTGTTCCCAAGAGTCACGCGGCGGCGGCCACCGCTAACCGGATCCTCGTAGGCGGGACACTAACCCGGCACCGTGATTCATCCGAGATCACTCTTGGCCCCATGACTACCACCTCGAACCCTTATGTCGTCGGTCCTCACCACGGCATTCCTAGGGCCGGAGGTTACCACCTCGGACCTTTAGGACGTTGGTCTACACCACGGCATTCCTAAGGCCAGAGTTTACCACCTCGGACCCTTAGGTCGTCGGTTCTTACCGCAAGCGACTCTTAGGGACCGGAGGTTATTACCTCGGTCGCCCTTTTTGGACATCAGTAATCACCACGGTATTTCCCAAGCCGTCGGTCGTCATCATGACACTTCATGAGACGCGAGGATGCCACCCGGCTCATCGGACCTTGCAACGTTACCACATACACGGGGAAATGAGCTCAAAGAAATTCTAGCCCGACGCGAGACGTCGGGAGATGGGTAACACCTCGGATGACTTATCCAGGACATCATACACCCGCGGTCCAAAACTTTGAACTATCGGGTGGGGGCAAGCTGTTACGGATTTTATATAAGGCCCATTAGCGATGCGGCCCAATAACAGGGGATCTATCATGATCGCCAACAGATCAGATAAGATCATAACCAACCTACAATCAAGGAGATAATCAAGGGGAATCTCTGCACCAAATCAGGACCCCTAACCCTAAGGTTACCTCTATATATAGATGGTTAACCTAACAGGTACACATCTTCTACGCTCTACTCTCTCTCAATTGCATATACTGCACACAGAGCACACACCCCACGCCCTTTGGCTAACAGCCATCCAGTATCCTCGAACTACGTGGACTTTGATCCCTCTTCAGGGTACGTAGGCCCTAGGAATCGCTCCTAGGTCAAGTCCCAATCAACATCAACATCCTAGCCCCATCAGGGCTAGGGTTCTGGTTCTACGCCAGAACAGATACTTTATAATAACTTATTTAGTTCCATCAATCCCTCCAAAAAAATAATAATTAAATCTTATATTAAGGAACGAAGACAATAATATACAATTTATCTCACACACACAAAAATAAAAATAAGCTTTGTTTTGTTTTGTCCGCATGGAATATACTTGGAGCACCTAACTCGCACCCACCCCACAGATAGATTGACGGCCTACTCTCCTTGGCAAGAGGCCCCTACCTATAATGGTTAATTTATTTATTTATGAGGGGTTATATGCGGATAAATACTCTAATACTCAATTGTACATGTGTGTGTATAGAACTCTAAGGCCGTTTGGCTCTGAAGTGATGAGAATGAAGTGGAGAAGAAAAGGTATTAAAAAAATACGGTGCAGAAATGGTTCAACAATGTTTTATGGGGAAGGACTGGTCATGGATAACTTGGTTCATGAGATTAGGAGTTATGAGTCCTGAGGTTGTAAAAGTTGTGGACTCGTGGTCATTCTCACGTGCTATTTTTCCCTGTGGGAAATTGGAA
The DNA here is from genome assembly GCA_025563575.1 of Acacia pycnantha. Taxonomy (NCBI): domain Eukaryota; kingdom Viridiplantae; phylum Streptophyta; class Magnoliopsida; order Fabales; family Fabaceae; genus Acacia; species Acacia pycnantha. The sequence continues at coordinate 2,880,640 of JAMWYP010000037.1, read as the reverse complement.
AAAGTTTCCATTAACAATTTTTTCCGTAAAACTATAATTTTATCAGTGAGGATGAATCAAATCATACTCAATGTTCTTAAATCTGGATTGAGCACTAAATCGATCGGTATATTGGGTCAAAAGTTAGTATATCAGACTAGAATTAATTTGAGACAAAACCGATGAAAAATTAAAGATTTTAATATTATTAATATGAAATTCTAAAAATAAAAGATTGTGAATTGGGTTGATGTCAGGATATGACCGTTTTATTGATTAGTTTGCTGGTTTTCAGGTCAAACTGACTGATTCGATCTAGGTTTCAAAACCTTAATCATAATATCGTTGAGAAATTGAGAATAGATTAAAGCATTATATTGTATCGGTGCTATGTATACATAAAAGTTTATATCATCTCTCTCATTAATAGAAATTTTTAATGACATTTTTCTGTTCTTCGGATCTTCAATTTTTCCTCTGGGAAGAACACCACCAGGCACCAAAACAATAACGGGGATCTCAGCTTATAACTTAGACAGTGACACTACACCCCAACAAACTCAAACCACACTACTTTATATGGCACAAAATTTCATATATAATATGCAAAATTAAAAGAAGAATATGGTTGACATGCATTTATTGTTAACAACTTAATATGAAATTATATACTACCTCCGATCCTAATTATAGAAATACTTTTATAGTACAAATTGTACTAAAAAAATATTACTATAATAAAGATAGGGGATAGTTTTTTATGTTGATGGTAGATGAATAAGAACTTTAAATATCGTACAAACAAACAATTTGGTAAATAAGAGATGGATTAAATTTTAATAGATAGAAAATAAAAGGAAAGGAAGGGTGACGGGGAACACGATGAAAATAGAAGGACAGCACAACGAAGCAGGCGCAGATACATTAATGTTTGCTGGCCTTCATTCATCCTCAAGTCATAAGACAAGTCGTCATATCAATATTCAATATCATGAAGCCATGCTCTCCACCTCTCTCTCTCTCTCTTCCAAATATTCTACTCTCACCCTTCCTTTTATTCGCTGGCTTTATTATTATAGGTTTTGATTTCGCCATTTAGGCCCCGAAATCCCGTAATTTGAGGATATGAACCTCTCAAGTCAATCAGATTCCTTTTTGGGGGGCCAGAGCACACAACTATCCCATTCCCATTCCCATTCCCTCCCTCATCTATCATCACAATTAACAAGGATGAGAAGCAAATATGGTGTCCATCAATTAATATAGAATTGATCTAGTTTGTTATATATTTTTAGATCTTGAGTTTGAGTTTTAGAAGAAACACGTGTATTAAGTGGGTCAGCCATGAACTTTAACCCAGACATTGGATTATAATGTCAAAAAAATATGGTGCCAATCTCAGATAAATGCACAATTTAGAGTTGAAAAAATGATTATAACTGGATGAATAGATAATGGAAGATCCGGGAGAGGCGTATTTTTGGCCGTCCCAATCAAGGAGGAAGCCGTCTTGGTTTCCTAGTTCCTACTGGGATGGATGTGATGTAATCATCGAATCTAGAAACTAATCCCACACGCTGGGTCCCTCCCTCCACCCTGTAATTCCCAACTCCTTCCTCAATTCTTTCCTATTTTTCAGACTCGGGTAGTTAGGAAAACCCTCCCTCAAGCAATATATTTTGGGGCTGGTCTCATATCTAACGAATCATCTGGTTTGTCCTATATTAAATTGGGTAAAATAAAAAAGTTGTTAAATTTTAGGGCAGATAAAATAAACTTAAAGTTGGGAAAATTTTATTAGGTCCCGAACAAGAAAAAATACAATAAAATGATTTTTAAAATCTTAAAATTGCAGTGAAGTCGTGTGAGATTTTTTTTTAATATTTTCTATATTTAAAAAGACATAAATGCCCTCATGAAAGCTTATGAACTTATCAAAATAGACTCATAAACCTGTCAAAGCATGCTCATTTATCAATACAAGTACATAGATTTATAAAAATATGCATATAGACTTATCAAAACAGACACATGAGGAGATTTGTGTTTTTTCAAGTACAAAAATATTGAAAAAAATCTCATAAGATTTCACTACAATATTCTAAGATTTCAATAGATCATTTATAGTAAATTCTCTTATTTAGACGTTGGGTATTATTTTCCCTTAAAAGTTTTTGTGTTTTTTTCAAGAAAATGTTGCAAGTCATAAATAGGATGAAGATAGAATAGATAGGCGCCTGGGAGAGTGAGTGGCACGCACACTGTCACAGCAGGAACAAGCTGTACAAGAAGTCAGAACCAAAACGAAGAGCACATTGGTTGATTAATTAATTACTACGTAATTATTAAAGAGAAGGCTGTGTTTTGTTCGCCCCCACAAACAAGAGCCATCAGCTTAAACTGCAGTTATAAATTCCATCCATAATTCTCCCAAAACCCTGCTCTTCTCTCTCCTCTCTTCCCAATTTTCAACAAACCAGATGGGGGGTTGCGCCACCAAGCCCAAAGTGTTGACAGGCGACGCCGCCGCTGCCAAAGCACCGTTACCTCTCCACGACGACGATAAGCAGCTGCAACAACCTCAAAAGCCCCAGCTTCCCCTCATTGTAGACGATGACTCCTCCAACAAACGCAATTCTCTCAGCTCCTTATTCACCCAGGTCTCTATCTTTCTTCCTTTCTCTCACAATAATTACTTACTATTCTGTTTTCTTCTTCCTTTTCTCTTTCACCCTGCAACTTTGACACACCAATGGAGCCACAGGGATCCAAATCCCTTCCCCATCAACAACAATCTTCTTCATAAATCCAAAAGCTAATCGAAACATTGTCTAGTTGCACTGTTTTTAGGTATTTCAAATCTTTTTCTAGGAAAAGAGATTTGCAATACCATCCCCCACCACCCCTGAGTAAAGTAAATTCCTCACCTTTCTTCTTTCTTTTTTCTTTTTTTCCAAATAAAAGAAATTGATTACTCCGAGGCGCAATTAGGCGTGCGTATAGTATAGGTCATTAACCCAGAGATCTTAAGTTGAAAACTTTACTGCATTATGTGTGATTTTTAAGTCAAAAGTTTTACTGTGTGTATGCGGATTTCATTCTTCTTCTGCTGGGATGGGCATAAAGCTGTGAGAGCTTGCGTGAGACAGTACGAGAAGATTCCGTGGGCGTGGGAGGCATCATTAAACATTATGTCAAAGGCGAAACACACCATTGATGAAAAACCAAAGCCTGTGATTATTCGGAGGGCCCCCTGCTTTTATTACATCCACTTTAATTGCCCCCTTTTCTAATTCTCATGCGCATGGGCTTCATGAATGAGCTTTTTCGCGCAATTTCTCATAATCAGTGTGTCGATCCGTAGAGTTAGCATAGCATCCATGATGATGGCACCCAAAAAAAGGTCCTAACAGGGAGGTTTCACAACACGACACTATGTCCGGCGTTTTATTGATTTGTTACATCAAAATTAATTATGGAACCCACGCTTACGAGGTTGATCCGCCTCGATTTCTGATTTTGTTTAATGTTTTTGTTTGTTTGGTGTTTTTCGTGTCAGAATGAAGATGGGAAGGTAACTCCAGAAAATGAGAAGGTCGTCGTCGTGGCGGAGGAGACGGCAACACAGGAAAAGCCAGAAGCTGGGAAGCCTTTAGAAGAAGGTAAATGCCACGGCACCGTAACACAGGAGGTTGCAGAGAAAACTTCAGATGAAATTAAAAGCAATGAACTGATCAAAGAGGAGTCTCGAGAGGTGGAGGAGGTGGAGGGCAAACCTTCTGGAGAAAGTCAAAGTCAAAGCAGCGAGGTGATCAGAGCAGAATCCGATGACGTGGCGGTGGAGAAAATTTCAGGGGAAACAGAAACTGAAAGCAATGAGGTAATCAAACGAGAATCTGCCGAGGTGAAGGTGGAGAAAATTTCAAGGGAGACTGAAACCGAAAACAACGAGGTAACGAAAGGAGGCCCCGAAGAGGTGCTGGTGGAGAAAAATTCAGGGGAAACTCAAAGCAAAGAAGAAAAGAAAGGAGAATGCACAGAGGAGGTGGTGGTGGAGAAAAATTCAGGGGAAACTCAAAGCAAAGAAGAAAAGAAAGGAGAATGCACAGAGGAGGTGGTGGTGGAGAAAACTTCGAGGGAAACTGAAAGCAACGCAGAGTTGTTGGTGGAGAAAAATTCACGGGAAACAGAGAGCAAAGAAGTAAGAAAAGGAGAATCCGCAGAGGTGGTGGTGGAGAAAATTTCAGGGGAGACTGAAAGCAGTGGGGTAGTGAAGAGGGAATGTTCAGAGGAAAATCAAAACAAGGAGACAGCAGAGGAGAAAAAACGAGAAATATTAGAAGCTGAGAAGTCAAAGGAGGAGGGCCAAAAGAAGGGTGAAGCAGAGGAAGGCAAAGAGAAGAGTTCAGGGGAAGTTGAGAGAAATAACAGAGTTAAACAAGAAAGTTCAGAGACTGAAGTGGAAGAAATCGCAGAGAAAGTAATTCAAGTTGTGGAGGAAGCTACAATGGCCAAGGGTAAGGCCGAGGAGAAAAGTCAGAGGGCCGAGGAGGAAGCCTAGTGAGGCCATTACTTTCAGTAAGGCCCACCATACACAATAGCCTTCAGAATCCTAGGCTTTGTGGGCCGCCCTTGGCCCATCCACCTTTTTTCCCATTTTGCATCTCTTTAAATTACTCTCCTTTTTTGTATCAAAAAAATTACTCTCCTTTTCCCCCCCTTAAATAACGTTGGTCGTGCTTTTGCGTGTCGATTGTTAGGTAAAAAGTCTATATCCATATTTTATTTTATAGGGTCTCGTTTCGTATATATGTCCATGTTTTTGGTTTCTTCTTTCCTGTTGGGGTTGGCCTACGTGTATTTACTATTTTATTGTAGCATTAATGAAATTATATGGCGAAAATCATTAAGGAATGAGGACTATAATGCAAATGGTGAAATGGGCATCAAGTTCGAAGAGGTATGCCTTTTATTTTGACTCGGGAGCAAAATACAGACACATATATGTGCGCGCGCCAAATCTGCAACTACACAAAAGACAGGTGTCCTACTGAAACACAAGGATGTGGAAGAAAATGTTGGAATGGACCGAATACCTAATAACAGTGGGAGCTGTATCTATTCATTAATACTACCTCTACCTCCTATTCTAAATAGGTGATAAAATTTATAATATAAAAAACTATGTTCTATATTTCGAATTGGAGGAGTAACATATATACATATATAGGGTAAAGCCAAGCTGGTGCATGCACACGAGGCTGTGGCTATAATATTCTACAAATGAAGGGTTTACATCCAACATTTCTTCATCGATCTTAGGGGGCATACAAATACTATCTTCGATAGATCTTAAATATAAGACAGAGTTTATAGTGTAATTCGCACTACAAACTATGTCTTATATTTAGAACCGCATGTATGTAGTATATTCCAAGAAATATGCTTGTCATACCTCATGATATAGGTGTATTACTATTTGTTTACTTGCCACCTAGTGGTGTAAGGTCATGTTAGATCTCTTTGGATCTCAAATTCAAATTCTAAATAAGACATTTGTGTTGGAAAAGGTATTCACAAATCTCAAACCATTTCGAGATGACAATATCAAAAAAAGGAAAAAAAATACTATTTGCAGAAACTTGGCCAGTTAATATGCGTTGAATTTCATATCATCTATTAAATTTGTGATTGCTTAGCTCTTCAGTCTTCCCACATTCTCAACATGCAAGCATTAGAATCTATGTATCACTTATCCCATACTTGGTTCATGGACTAATTTCGATATCTTTCCCGATTCTGGCTTTTTATTTTTCTGATGAGATATATTGTAAAACCTTTATTTTTAATGTGTATATATATATATAGCTCGTATTACCTAGTCAATATGTACAGCTCATAATGATACGACACGGACCAATTTGATAACGCTTCATTATTTTCATCACTTACACCTGTGGATATATATTTCTTGCAAGTTGACCATCTAATCACACCGTAAGCATATGTTACTATTTCCGGTACTAATTATAAGACTTATAAGACTTAGTTGATTTTTTTTTTTGGAGAAATTAAGGAAGTTAAATAAATTGCTTAATTATTTCATATGTTGTGTATCTTTAGATTATATATTAGTTTATTAGTTAAACTAATTAGTTTGAAGAAAAAAATAAAAGTAAAAATACTCTAAAATAATTTAATATGCTTCCTTAATCTCTCCAAAAAAATCAATTAGGTCTTTTAATTAGGACTAGAGGAAGTATATAAATATATGATGCTATGAGTCAGATTAACTAACTATTAAGAATCCAAATACAAACAGAATGAAACATACCAAAAAAAAAAAAGATAAATCAAACGACCAATTAACTAACTAAAGTATTACACACAATTAAAGAGGAGAATTTGAAGGGCGGCTTCTGATCTGAGCATGGAATTATTTGAAATCTGTACCGCTTAGATCTGATGATGAGCTCCCAAACTGGGTTCTTCCGAAACACGTACGAAGTACAAAATTAACGTCCCTTTGCCTGCACATATACACATCCTCAAGCTTGCTCAAGCATGACGGCGTATAGCATATATGCACCGACAGAACATCGCCATAATATTCCAAATTCGCCCCGTTTCGTACGTTTAGAGAAACCATACATTTTCTTTCTGCCAAACAAGCTAGGGTGTGTATACATATATAGATATATATTATATGCATGCAGGTCCGGCGGTCCCCCCGTTAGTGTGTGTGATCACACTCCCGATCGAAGCCACCTCTAAGTCAAGCGACGAGGCTTTGGGCATTTGCTCTCTGCTCTTTCCCCACAGCACACTGTATAGTCCTATTGCCAGTATCAACCCTCCTAATAGGCTGCAACACAAATTAAAACCGACCAGCCAGCCTTTAATAGACAAACATACATTTTATGGAACAAAAATATAGAACCAAAAACATTGCTGGACCCATTAATGAATTGGTTAATTAATTACCTTCCTAAACTTATGATCTCGCCTAACAGAAATGCTGATGAGAAAATGGTCATGATGAGAGCCAGTGGAGTGGACATGGCCAAAAACACGGGTCCTTTCTTCTCTATAATCCAGGCTTGCAAGTAAAATGTCACCCCCGTTACCATTATTCCCTATTATATATATACGCCCAAAAGTTAATCAATATATATATATATGGAGATCATCAGTCACAAGAAAAGTGATTAAGAGTTTAATTATACTAGCTAGAGGACACTTACACAGTAAGCTACGGCAAGGAGCCTGACATTCCAACCTAGCTTCCATTGTTCAATGTCCCTTTCCACGGCAAAGGCAATAGCAAAAGACTGAATTGAGCTTAAGAAACACTGTAGGGTTGTGAGAAGCAACTTTGAAGGGTACTCTTTAATAACAAAGGCCTGTTTTACCACCGAAAAATCACATTACTAAAGGTGATTGAAATATGAGAAGATCATATATATATATATATATAAAGTTAGATATTAAAGGAAAATAAAGATGACCTGCAGTACGAGCCACATCCCCCAGCAGGTGTTGGAGAGGAGCATGAGGAAGCAACCCTTTATCCAGGTGCCAGATTGAACACTATTATGAGCTTGTGCGTTGGAATTATTATGAGAATACCCCAAAAGGTGATGATTCCCCAAAAGTTGCCAGTGAGGTCCTTTGTAAAAGGCAAGTGTTGCCGCACCACCCAAACATACCATTACACCTACTAACTTTGCAATCCCAGGTGCTGTTTTCACTTTCAGACTTTCAATCCTGTGAAATAAATAAACACAAGGAAAATTACCAATCAAGCATTTCTCTTCACTCAAAAGACCAAACACCTCATTTCATACAATGTGTTCTCTTTTCAAGCAATTTTATATTCCAGACACGTGCATGACCATAATTAACGTACGTGTGGTGCCTGACTAATGCTTCTTTAGGAAGAAAAGATCTTTTGCCTAGTTTTATTGAGGATGCCCAATAATATAATGTTCACGTGAGGAGCATGGCGCGGGATTTTTTTGGATCTTGTCGTGTAATTTATTGTCCAAACTCCAAAAGTTGCACTACCGTATGACTACTGTAAATTTCCAACAACATATATATAACCTGAAATGATATATCTAGGTTTTTCTTTTATTCAGACATATACATGAACCATATTGGAGCCGATCGTACCTCTGGTTCAATCAGCTGGAACTTAATGGACAAGAGATAAAATAAATGGTCTTAAGCTATAGAGAGAAAAACTTTGACCTTGTCAGAATCAACACACCAGGATTATGTTATAGTGATGATCTCCTTTGAGAACACAGGCTAGCTAATTAACATGAAATCTATATGGTATCGATTAACTTGCTTTAAAAAGATTATTTTCCAAATTTGATGAAAATGTGCATGTCTTTTTTTTCATGAGTGGTCATGAAATTTCACATGGCTAGCAAGCTAGTACCGGAGTTGTTTTTTGTTTTTTCCTTAAAAATGAAGTATTGATATAATTGAAATGGTAGTTTGGGTGAATTTTTACATAGCAACTTATTGTTTCATTATAGGCATCCAAAAGCATATAAGCTTCTCAATCTGTTAGTGGGAGATTAAAAGATAGAGTTGTCTAACTTCAGAGAGTAAAGAGACAAGAATCCTCATATTGATAACAGATCTAAATCTATCGACACATTCTTACTTAATTATGAGAGAACTTATTCTTGATGCATATATGGAACATAAATTTGTGCAATTAACGAGCGTGTTTTAATTCCATCCCAACCTGGCTAAGTATTTAGACATTCTATTTCATAGTGATTTACGTAGTGGCCGCTATATAAGTATATATGCGCGCCAGCTTATTATATCCCTGTGCTTTCAAATTTCGGCTTTTCAACTCCTGGTAGGACTCATATTACGAGCTCACGACCGTTTATTTACGATCCCTTGTAAATTGATCGGCGATCGAGATATATAGGGTCCTCGATCAAGTCGAATATATATGTTGGGGACATGGATTCGTGAATATATTATATATAAATTCTTATATAAGATTAACCGAATATAATATGCCTATATATGGAAGATTAACTGTTAGTATGCGATCAAGTGTGAGGTGACCGATATATATATATAGATACCTGAGTAGAAGGGCCAAGAAAAAAGTGATGACGGGAAGGCAGTTAGTAGTGGCAGCAGCTAAAGTCGCAGAGGTGTAAACAAGGGCAATCCCATAGATGTCCAAGCTCATGGTTATCCTGAAATTTAGGGTCACCGACACAAATTTGAAAACAAAGAAAAAACTCAGAATAATAGCAATCACACTTGATAATAACAGTCACGTAAAACTTTGAAACCCATTTTCAGCCATATATATGTTATGAATATTCCTGCTTGATTAATTAGTAGCTTGAACACGATCTGACAGGGAAAGCATTAATTCAATTCATCACAACAAGAATTAACATGAACTGAAACATTACCCCAAGAAGGAAAGAAAGAATATCTTGCAGAAGGTCACGAACGACAAAGGCGGTGCAGTTTTGCTGCAACCAAAGAATTGATGAAGTAATTAACTTAGATTATATTATATAGGGAGGGGTAATGAAGTGATGGAGATAGATAGAGAAATACCGTTGGAACAAGAAAGCGAAAGGGGCGAGGAAAATAGTGGCAGCGGCCTGTCTGTAAAATACGAAGATGAAATTGTTCATGCCATGGTCGAAGGCAGCTTTAGACAAAAGGAACATACCGGCATAAATTGCCTGAACTATGAGCACAACCACATAGGGCTTATTTCCTACCATTTTGGAGGGTTAAGTTCGAGTAATAGTGAGATGAGTGAGAGATGATCGAATGGTTCAAGTTTGTGTGAGAGAGAGCACACACAAGTTCCGGCTTTTATGGACAATCAAAGGGACAAGTTGGAGAAGGACACGCACAGGCGTGTGTACGTGTCTGTTGTGTGGTGAAGGAAGATGATGACCTGCTTTTCATGTCGGGGACCACGCATCACCCTCCTCCTCTTCATTCTATTGTCCGCATACTCTTCTTTTTTCTAGCTACGACTTTTCTCTATACCCCAATATCATGATCCCACTCATAATTTCTGTAACTGGATGGTTACGTTCTTTTTTTATTATAATTTTGTGTGTGCGAAATGACTATGATATGATTTCTACCCACTTTTTTTTATGTTTGCTCTTCTAACAAGGACTTCTCACACATTTCGTTATTTTTTTATATATAAATTTTAGGAGAGGGGTTGGGCTCACCCACCGTCCAAAGACAGGACTAAGGTTATGAAACTCGGACTGGTCATTGAACCGGTGGGGTACTGGGTCAAGCGTCAGTGGGTCAGACCAGAGTCAAACCGGGGTCAGATTGGTATTAATTAAAATAGATAAAAATATTCATATTTTAAGAATAAAAAATATTTTATAATTAAAATAAAAAAGGATGTGATGTGATTATATGTAATATTATATTAATATTTTTTTTTTTAAATGAGATTTTGGAGATCTCTCTCATTGAAGATTGAACACGCTATGCCTATACCTGGGAGGCTGGGATGTGTCAGAATTAATCTAATACATGGGAGCATGTGCAAAAACAGTAGGTGGTATGGTAGTCTCTCACCTTCACCTCTCTCTCTAATGGGCGGTCATATTTCAGTATTTCACTGTATTAGTCTCTCTTTCTTTTTCAGTTCATCATCTTCTCTCCTCCATTCCTCCCTCAAACCGTCAACAATGTATTCTTAGCTTAGACCTCCATCGTCCCGCATCCCTCATTCAGGCTATCTCCATCTTCCGACTTTCGACTAAAGAAGCTCCGATAGTCCGACCTTCAACCTTCGACGAACCCACATCACGATCTCCGTCTTCCGTCCAAAGAAGCTCTGACCTTTGACGAACCCATATCGCAATCTCCACCAGCCACTGCCGACACTCTCCTCTCATTCTCGTTCTCTTTCTCATTCATCGATTTTTTTTAAAAAAACTGATATGTTTTACTTTGACTCGGCCAACTCAGCTGGTTTAGACCGAGGTTACCGAGTTAACTCCATGTCAACTTAGGACCCCGATTTAACCTCTAACTCAGACCAGTTTTTCTGTCTGTTCGCCGGTTTTCGATCCAGGTTTCATATGCCGCTTGGAGCCCACTCCGCAAGAATACACATATCTTCATCTTAGCCTGGGTTACCATTGCTTCGCAGTCCCTTAGGATGCCCCCCCAGCGCCTTGACCAACTTCAGAATCAAATCCCCTCATTTTTTGTGAGAGTGTCCGACTCTTTTACCAATTGAACCCAAGGACAAGGGGTCACACATTTCGTATTTGATTCTAAAGCAATCTTAAGAAAGAAGTCCAAATCGTGTTACTATTAGTTATTACTCCCTCTGGTCCTTATTATAAGGCACCAACTAACTTTTCTCACAAACCAATAAAAGTAGTTAAAGTCAATAAAGTTGTCCTAGAATCTAAGTAATTTCCAATATTACCCCTACTAATTGCACTAAACTCTAATATTATATTAATTATTACTCTCACCTACTACCTTTATTAATTATGGGCAAACATGAAAAAAAATAATTAATGTTCATTGAGAATAAGCAAGTGCCTTATAAAAAGGACAAAATAAACTTGTTAGTTGGTGCCTTATAATTAATAAGGACCAGAGGGAGTAGTATTACTATACCTTCTAGACTCTAGAGGCTGCGCTGTGTGTGTGAGTATATCTTGGCTCCTTCTCCTGCTTCCTATAACTAATTAATTTCTATTGCCCACGTTGTTTTTTACTTTCCATCACGTGCCCCACTTTTTGTTCCAATTATTAGTCCTTGGTTACACGTCAAAGGGCCAAAAAGAAGCTTTTATTTATAGCTAACATTAACATACACCAAAAAATAGTATATTTATGCGTCACTGCCTAGTCGAATTTATATTCTGAGCAAAAAAAAAAAAAAAAAATTTATATTCCTTTTTAATACATTTTTTCTTCATAAAATCCTTTTTCTTTTTTACCATGAGATAAAATCCTTTTAAGCACTTTTAGTTTAAGTTCTTTGTTAATTTAATTATTTCGAATTTTAAAATTTTACCTCTTAAGTTTATGACCTCAATTTTTTTTTTTCATCTGGTTAGGCTTATTAATTTTATCTCATGTTATAATTTTCTTTCACTCTATGAATTCTATTTTCAGTATTACTCCTTCAATTCTCATTAAATGAACCAAGAAACACACAGACAGACACATATAACATTTCAAATAGAAATTAAAGTAGAGGGAATTTTAAGTCGTATCCTTTCATCAGAGCGCAACAAAATCTCAGCATGCGTTCAATTCAGTGGGGTGGCTAGGAGATGATTATATTAGTATACATGTAACATCATAGTGGCAAGGAAGCAGGGTGAATTCAATTGATCTAATTAACAAGTATTCATTATTGAAAGGTACAAAATGAAGAACACGTTATGGTAAAGAATGAAGACTACATATATTGGTAATATAATATTAAGTACATGCCCTTAGCTTGGTAGAGTTTAATATATTAATTACCGTGAAGCCGCAATACATACAGCGCAATATACTAAAATATATCACCTTTTTGGGTGAATTCAAAATAGGGTTAAACGCATTTTTGATTATTTTCTCAATCACGCTACAGGGTCCGTAAGTGGATGTAGTGTAACATTATATTGCTCTCAAAACAATTACAATTGTTACAATGTTATTGTCCCTCTCATCATTAACTTAATTATGTTTGACCGTAAAATAATGCCTCAAAATATTCACATGGCATGCGTCAAGCTATTACCCCTCCTCCTCGCGCTCTGATCTTATTCTGTGCAAAAATTTAAACCCTTCTAGTTTATGATTTGTGAACCCATTCATATCGTGAATAGCGGCAATAACCATGTGAACCATGTGTACTTGTATCAACACAGAACAAACACTGCACCACTACATCATATTCCCTTCAATTCTAAATATATGATGTAGTTTGAGGTATAATTTGTATTATAAACTATGTCCTATATTTAGAATCGAGGAAGTTTAAGAAGCTCAATGTCCTAAGTGAATATTTATCCATCGTAGTCTTATACACATCCTCTGTGTGTGTGTGTTCACTACACTTTTTGAACAATGGAGATAACGTTTTCCGACCTGTTCCTGATTAAAATCACGTGGATTTATAAAAGGCTTTGTTCATTTAATTTGTTGACCAATAACCTTAACTTGAATCGGCGCTCATGTGTTTTTCATGATATTACTGAGATAAATTTCTTTTGTTCTTCCTCTCCTCTACTTACGTACACTGGTGTGATTCACATTGCATTTTTATATCTTGCAGCACCCTTATACATATCTACGGTCGACGACAACTTCCCATGCATCCATCAATAAAAATGAATCAATTTGGAAAAATGAATGTTTTTCAAACATGCTTTAACTCGGATTCAAAAGAAATTAACGTAAATCATTCACATTACTTTTTGGTTTCTTAGGATGGGATCCACTTTGGTGTCGTCGTCGTCTCGTCGAGCTTTATCATTTTTTAAAATATCTAGGTATTGCGTAATTGCTATGGGTTGGGTTTGCTAGCTTTAACTTTAGCCTCCATTTTGTTTACTAGCATATATAAAGAAGGGGCCCAGAAACAGACTCCTTTAAATGCGCAGTGTGGATCAGTGAGCGAGTCATTCTTTTTAGGTAAGCATTCTTAATCTTTATATCAAACCCGTCCCCGTCCCTAAAACTTGCGATAAATCATCATCATTTGTTTAGCAATCATGCATGAACATGTATATCTTTATCTTTCATGAAAAGGTTTTTAAGTTTCCCTCAACACTGATCCTTATGGACCCAAAAAAAATATGGATCCTTCAGCTTCTCCGTCCAAGTGCCAACCTTTGTGTAAGGGATTAAATACATCGTGCTGAAAAATAATTATTGTGATTGCCCCAGTCTAAATTGGAGTGCTCTGGCTAAGTCATTTTCTGATGATTATGATATGACCTTTGCACATGAAAACAAAACCCCAAAGAGAAGAGCCATATATATATATATAGTTGTATCAGAAAAAAGTAATGACCAGTTACTTTCCTTGCAGATTAGCCTCAAAGATTGATTTCCCAATCCTTCAATCCCTTTACGACATTTCAAGGCACTATGACCGTCAACCAAATCGCTGCCCCCTGGACCATTCTTGATTTAATTTCTCTCTTTCCACGAGTTCGATCGAGAGCCTTATTATATTTTATTGGGAAAATTATTATGAAATCCTAAGTAAAGAACTTAACTACCAAAAAGTTTAAATGATAAATAAGATATTATCATTTCATATTTTGAAGCTTGTCATTGCATACTCTTTAGTTGGTATTAGGACTTCTTTGTAATTATTAAGACGTCATAATAATTCCCCTATTCCTCCTAATGCTAGCTCCATCCAATATGCATATACATGCGCATATTGATTGCATGGGGAGGCCACTCTCTAATTTCAAACTTAAAAATCAATCAAAAGGTTCCAGTTCAGTTCATTGCATCCCATGATATTTAATAAAGACAGGCTATCCATCCATAATTATTTCCTAGTCAAACGACGTTGAAAACCAGAACAAGGAATCCTTAATACCCGTACTTGATGACTTTTTCACTTTTTTTTTTTAATATGGATTGTGAAGGCAGCCATTTTGTATTCTAGAAAAGGATCAGAGTGACACAAACTGCACATTCAGCACATGACAGATTGTGTATCCGAATTTGGAAGAAACCGCCTTAAAATGTTTATTGTTTATATTCTTCTACGGAAGTGCCTCTTACACTATTGGTTTATAAGAATTGTTCACTGTTGCTGTATGAATCTGTCAATATCTACATTAACCAAAGCATGAAAGAAAGTAAACAGCAGGGAGTGACAGGGAAGCTGCAATAATGAAGTGGGCTCGCCACTGGCCAGTCACGTGTTGGATCATATTGCAAGAATCTCCCTACTCTTTGAGCAAACACAAAACGCGTGATTAGAAAGTACTGTTAATGGACTATGCCCACTAACTAAAACCTGATTATTTAATGCAAAGTTCATCCACCCTTCTCTGCTTATCCCTTTCATAAAAGCAGAGACATAACCCATGTACGATACCACATTTTCGTCAAAGTTTACTTTTTTCTATTTCCATGTGCAAATAAAAAAAAAAAATTATGTGGTGGTTCTGATTTCTGAATTTGGAGCTTTCAGAGACGTACAAGACTGAGGGACCCTGCTTTCGTAATGGACCCCAGACTTAACTCGCTCCAAAGATACTTAGCTAATCCAGACAAATAGGTAATTCCATGCTCACTCCAAAGGTATCGAATCGATCATTGAATTTGAATCCAATGATGCAAATAATTTATTTATTTCTGAAAAAAAGGACGAGGCAAATGAGAATTATACATTTGCAGTTCATTATCTGCATAGCTCTCACTACGCAGAATGTTGATATACGCAGAATGTTGATATCTAAGGTTGAGGTTTTCCGTGTTTCCATTTATGGAAAAAGTACGAGAAATTCTCAAGTTGCCTTCTTTGATCATTCCATTTAGAGATACGTATACATTTTGGTAAATACCGAAACTCTCTGTTTTGAGAACGGATCAGATTAACCTCTTCTGCATCAAAAGCTTTTCTCTTTCTTACTTGTTTTATAGTGCTAAAGTTGCTCTGCTGATTGATACAATTTCTTTGGCTCCACCAAGTAATTGGTATTGGTGGTAGAATCCAAAGAAAGAAAAATCAGCAATCGGAATTAAAAAGAAAATAAAAGGATAGAACTTTAGTTAGAGGTGTAGGAGAAATGGCGGTTCACTAAGTCTTGCCCATGCTTCTTTCACTTTGATCTGCACATTCTTTCTGTGCTTGAACTGGTAAACAAACGTCATCACTACTTATCCCTTCTTTGCTCTTTGCCCACAGAACACTGTACAGACTTAGAACCAACAGAATCCCACCAAGAAAGCTGTAAAATTAATTTTAAAAAAAGAAAGGTAGTTCAGCAAAGTAAATAGCAGACAGGGATCTCATCCTATGCCTTTAATGATGAGCCAACACTAATAATGAAAAACAATGAATCATTCAACAAGTTGGAGGTTTAGGTGCAAATTTATGCTTTAGGTCCTAATTAGTAGGGTTTCTTAAAGAATTATTAAAACAAGATAGCCCTAACCTCCTCCTTGGTCTTTAAGGTTTGGCTAAATGCAACCCAATTCATTTTTTATTTCGAAAATAGGCTCTCTGATTCTTTGAACATTGCAAAAGTCTCTTCTAAGTGTACAATGTTTCAATAATTTAAGCTTTAAATAAAATTTAATAATCTCCAACTTGACCTTTGAGACAACTTTAGCAGCGTACCTGCCTAAATTGATGGACTCATTGAGCAAAAACATGGAACCAATAATTGTAATCATAAAATTGAGTGGGTTCCACATTGCAGGGAAGAGTGGCCCTTTCTTCTGAATTACCCAAGCTTGTAAATAGTAGGTAATCCCAGTGACCATTATTCCCTGTTACATCATCATATACACTCATAAACTTATTTCATTACTGTACCAAATACATAGCCTATTGAGAACTTTTGTTATTAATTTCTCAAAATCAAAGCTTGAGTAATGGTTAAAAAACATTGGTTTGATACTTACACAGTAAAGAATAGCAAGTAGTCCCATGTTCCAACCTAGCTTCCACTCTTTCATATCTCTTTCCGAAGCAATAGCAATACCAAATGACTGGATTGCACTCAAAAGGCACTGAAGGCTTGTGAATTTTAGTTTTGAAGGGTAGATTATGAGAAACCGGGCCTGGTTAATGAACCATTAACTTCATCATCATAGTCACAGTCATATGCAACAAGGGAAAAAAATCTAGAATGTATCCAGTTACAGTGTGCTAGATGTATGTCATATCATCAGCTCAACTTGGAATAACACAATGATGTAACATAGATAAAGTGGATTTACCTGAAGAACAAGCCAAATGCTCCAGGTGATGATGGCACAGAACAAGAGTAAAGAACCCAAATACCATCTTTTGCAATAGGAAGAATGATCATGATGAAGATGTTGAGTGCTGTGATTTGCAGACAGAATAGGATGAAGGGGCCATATCTGGGGTCCCTTGTAAAAAGCAAGGACAGCTACCCCACACAAACACACTACAAGACCTGATATCTTTATAACTCCTGGTTTTGTCCTTATCTTCACCTTCTCCATCCTGCAGTGTTACTAGTCTCAGATGGCTTTCATTCTTAGACATACACATGTGCAAATGCAATTCAAGTTTAAATTTTTCGAGTGGGTACAGCAAGTGAACGGTTGATGATGAACTGGGATAACAGCAAGTTTTTATTTTTCTCTTTTCAAAATGCTCCATTTCAAGTTTTAGCGTAGTGATGTTGAAGAATGACAGAGTAGTTTTGCATTTAATTACCTGAACAGGACCGCGAAGAAGAAAGTGAATACCGGGAGGCTACTAACAGTTGCAGCACCCAATGTGGCAGATGTATAAACAAGTGCAATGGCATACACATTCAGAGACACAGTAACCCTGAAAATCAAAATGCCCAATTCAGTAAGAGTTTTGTAGAGTTATTTTTGAACAGTAACACAGAAATTTTTTCACATACCCTAAAAATGAGAGCATGAAGATCTTGCAGAAGATCGCAAGCGAGAGTGGCACTGAACTTTTTCTGTAACCCACAATATAATATGTTTCGATTCAGTTCAATTACATGATTAAAGACAAACAAAGAAGATTAAACTAAAAAAGTGATGGAAGAAAAGAGGGTAGATATATCATTACCGTTCAAATATGAAGGCTAAAGGGACCAAAATAATAGTTCCAACCAGTTGCCTATAAAAGATAAACACACTGCTGTTCATCCCTTCATTGAATGCTGCCTTGGATAACAATATCATCCCTGAATATATGAGTTGTATCAGAACCATTCCCAAATATGGCTTATACTCACCCATGTTCAATGAAGGTGATAAACGGGTGATTGAACCTTTTGATTATGAGTAACTACGAAATTAAGCTCTCTCTATATATAGAGACAATGTCTTGTCCAGTGTGGAGAAGGATTCTAAACAGAAAATGAAGCGTGGTAAACGAGGGGGAAATCTTGATGCAAATGCCTTCCTTAGCGTGAATACTCCTAGAGAGTTGGATTATCAGTGTCAGTGGTGTATTTATTCTGTAAGCACTTGTATTTTTTTAAATGAAGCATAATTAATAGCATCTCGTCTTTAAGCCTTTCTTCACAATAAATTATGATATCTTAGCAAACAGCTAGTATCTCTGCCTTAGCAACTGCATGTGATGGAATATTTAACTGCTAACATATTTTTAAATGTTATGCACTTGACTCCTTTAGAAGCTAATTAATGTTCGCAAGTTCAATGAATTTGAACAAACTTTATAGATTTCTATATGTAGATATATAAATATTGATGGATAGTATTTCATACTTAATTTTAGAAGCTGAACGCATGCAGGTGGTTTAAAAAAATTGTTGAATATTTGTATTGGAGATATGCTTTGTCAAATTTGCCATCCCATTAGTTCATATGATTAAACGACGAAAATAACAATTGAATAATCTGGCTTTAAACTTTTTGGACACAAAGTTTACCTCATTCGTGACTCAGTCTCATATTAGGATGCAAACATAAGATGAAGATAAACTTTAGATTTAAACCTTCCTGATGTAATATTTTTTTAAGAAAAAAATCTATGTACTCTTTTATTTTAAATTTTATTTATTTATGAAAATCATGTTCAAATCAAAGTTGAAATACATATCAGTAATCCCTCCCCCTTCAATCACCGAAAAAGATATCAGCAATCCCTGATAAAACGTTGATATGTGCGTGTGATAAATTATACGAGTATAAAATATATATATTCGTAAGCTTTGAGTAAAAATGTCAGATGATCTCTCTTTCGAATTTTTAATAATATAAAATATACCTAATTATTTATGATTAGTGAATAGTGACGATCAAGTCATTGGTTTACCCAATTGTCTTCCAAAATCTTCGATCAATTTTATGTTCTTATCAGTTTAAACTGACTACACTTTTCTGACAATATATAATAAAAATTGAAGCAAAAATTATCGATTTTTAATATAAAATCTATTTTATAGTTACATTTTTTTTATTAAGGTGGGTATTATCTCGATGATAGTCCATAGAGTAAAATTGTTTTGTTAAGTGATGTTTTTCTTACTTTAAGATTGAGTGCCTAGAGGCTTTTCCAATTACCATTATTGTCAGAATAAAATCTCCATTGTTTATATATGGACGGTTATAAGGGTCTATAAGACTATAACTTTTCTTTTTTGCCAGTCGGTCTATAACTATTTTTGGTATAGTGAAGAAACAGAAAGTGAATTAGTTAAATCGCCTTGTCCCATCAATATATATATATATATATATATATATATATATATATATATATATATATATATATATAAAAGAATTGCCATCCACATCGAGGTATACACACACACCAATTAATATCTAAGTGCATACATGCACCTAGTGTAAAATATGCAAGGTTCTGAGACCCGAACCGATCATCAGACCGGTTTAAGTACTGGGTCAATGGTCAGTGGGTTAGGCTGCAGTCAAACCGGTGAAAAATGAAAGATTTTATGGTTATTAGTATAAAATTATAAAGAAAATAATAAAAAAATAATTTTTTAAAAAAATAAAAAATAAAAATCGAACCGGTTTGACCCCTGAACCAAACTGGTTACCCACCGATTCGCCAGTTCCGAGTCTGAGAACATGGAAAATATGAGACTTTATTTGCTCTTAGTCAATTTTTTTTTAACAAAAGATAGTTATTCTTATTTTATATGGCTATTTTACCATGTTTGATTTAAGTATTGTGGGACCTAATTGAGTACAACTATTTTAAAAGTGTTATATATATGTATTCATACAAATCTTAACTCAAAACTTTTTTTAAGTATTTATTTCTTTAAAAACAATATTAACTAGTAATAAAAATAATACTCCCTCCGATCCTAATTATAAGACAACATTTTAGAGTTGGTTTTGGTCCTAATTATAGGACAACATTCTAATAATTGTCAATTTTTTCCTAAAATACCCCTATTTTATTCTCTCAAGTGTGTTTGATTTTTTGTGAGTATATATATGTAGGCACGTATACTCTTTCAGTTAACGAAACTTTTAGATATATATGTGTGTATATCTATGTATGTATATATGTGTGTGTCTACACACAAATATCTATAGATACTATAGACACACACACACATATATATATATTTTGTGTATGGGTACACACAAATATATGTGTGTGTGTGCGTCTACACATATATATTTTATGTGTGTGTGCACACAAATATATATAGTCACACACACACACATATATATATATATGTGGGTGTGTGTACTATGTATGTATATATATGTATATTTGTGTGTTTGTCAATATGTGTGTGTACAAATATAACACACACACATATATACATGTATATCTTTGTGTGTGTATGTGTTTATATGTGTGTGAGGGTGTGTGTGCCTATGTGTCTGTCGACACACACACACATATATATATATGTGTATGTATCTATATATATACACATATATGTATATATAGTAAGACTATTATTTTAATTAGATAGCATGTAAAAAAAAATTAGGTTGGAGAGGCATATGGTAAGAGCTATTGATTTACTTTCACTTAGGTCATTTTAAATTTATATAAGGACATTTTAGGAAAATGAGTAAAATTAACTAATTTAACTTCTTTCCTTAATCTCCCCAAAATCGATTAAATATGTCCTATAATTAGGACCGGAGAGAGTAACACTTAGCTTGCATGCTGTTTTTTCTCATCATTTCCATTTTCCATTATTCTCTCTTCCCTTCAAGACTTCTTAAGACATACAACATTTTTAATGAAAAATTATACATCTTACTTAAAATTTATAATTAAATTTTATTTAGAAAATCATTCTTATGCTATCTTATTTTAATCGAGAATCACACCACACCCTGAGACAAGTTCCTTCACTGTTTAAAGTAATACCATGAAATATATATTAGTATCTTGAAAGTGATCTTGGTTCCCCAATAACAATTTAATACTATTACTTTAATGTCATTAAAACAAAAATCATCGATCACTTTAACATTTATTTTTTTTGGAGTGACGTTTCAGTCAATTAGGCAGAGTACCGAATATTAATTATTTGTTTTTTTTTTAAAAAAAATTCATTACACACCGTTGGGGTCTTATTTGGTTCGAATTTGAGGATAAGAATAAATTAGATCCAAATCTCACTTGACGGAAAGAACCAACATTCGTTATTAATGTCTAGGGAATAAGTCTCAACTTTTGTTTTTTAGGGTGTGCATGGTAACGCTCCCAAAATGTGTTTTTTGTTAATTTCTGTTCCCCGGAACACAAATGGATGAGAAATCTGTTTGGTAAATCCGGTTTTTTTTTTCCTGGATGAACCGGTTCAATTTTGTCTTTGGGAATAGAAAAAAAAAGCAGAAAATTCATGCTTTTCTATTTCTGGGCACAAAATCAGAATTTATTCCTCAACCTACAACCTCTCTTCTTTCTCTCGAAAACCTTTCGCAGTGTCAACTACCCTCCCCACCGCCACCGCCACCGCCACCGCCACCGCCACCACCACCCCCACTGCCGCCGCCATCCATACCCATCGCCACCACTGCCACCACCACGACCGCCGCCGCCGCCGACACCGCCGCCGCCCCACCTCACCGCCACCACCCTTGCCGCCGCCGCCCCACCTCATCGCCGCCGCCCCACCTCATCGCCGCCACCGCGCCACCATGACCGTCACCGCCATCGCCACCCCCACCTCATCGCCGCCACCGCCACCACCACGACCGCCACCGCCGCGCCACCGCCGCCACCACCCCCACCTCACACTCACTACCACCGCCGCGCCACGACCGCGCCACCATTACCGCCATCGCCACCGCCACCGCGCCGCCACCACCACGACCGTCACCGCCACCACCACCCCCATTGCCACCCTACCTCACCGCCACCGCCACCCATACCTCACCGCCGCCGCCGCGCCACCCCGCCACCGCCGCCCCCGCCACCGCCAACACCACCATCGCCACCACCACCACTACCGCCGCCGCCGCCACCACCACATAAATAATTTTTTGAATATAAAAATTGCATAAATAAAAATAAAATGTGTTAACAAACGTAATTCTGATTCTCGGAGTAAAAATTAAATGAGTTAACAAACGTAATTCTGATTCTCAAAACTTTTCCCAGACACAGAATCAGAAAAAACTGTTTCATCTCAGAATCAGTGCTGGGAAACAGAATGGTTCCCATGCACACCCTTAAAGACTCGTATCTCTAATTTCAATTTTTCATTTTCCTGGGACATCTTTTTGGTCGGTTTTTTTACCTAGTTTTTTAAACCACATGTACTATTGTACTAGGTGGATCCAAAATAGAGGAAAAAATAAATTATTTTAATCTAAATATAAGACTTCAATATATTTTTGTCATTAAAATATCCTTATCAATTATATATGAGAAGGGGTTTCCAATAAGGTAATTTACAATACATATGATTAGAAAGGGTATTATGAATAAACCACTATATATTTGTGTTAGAATAGGTTATTTGAATATGTTGTTTGTATAGTTTGGGCTTATACAGTTTGGGCTTGTAAATATAGTCCTGGCCCATTTAGTGTTTGTATGTACATACTATTTCCTATAAATAAGAGAAGGACCAGTCAATTCTGGTTGGCTTGGTAACTTGTTCACTTTGTTTGGGTAGAATCTTAATTAGTTTTCATGGTATCATAAGCCAGGTTGTTTTTTTTCACCCCCACTTTTAGTGGACAAGAAGAGTGCTTTATACAAGACTTACCAGCCCATATTCAAGAACCCGCCCACACTTAACAGCCCACATACCAAGAACCCGCCCACACTTAACAGCCCCATACCAAGAACCCGCCCAATATCCATACCAGAATCTGCCCTAGATCCGTGAGAATCGTTCGACCCGTGAGAAACGAGAATCGCCTTCTTCGTCTGTGGTTGCTCTCTCGGTCTGGTTTGCGTCTTCCGATCTGGTTTTCTTGCTTTTCCGTCGTAGATGTGGTCCCGTCGCCGGCCTTCTTTGATAAATTCCGAGCTGAGCTTGTCGCCGGATTCCGCTGCTGCCATTCTTGCCGATTTTGGTCGTTGACATGTTCTTGGTTCGTTCGTGGCGTCACCGTCGTGCTTGGTTGCCGGTCGCCAGATTGCAACGATAAAGGTGTATTTGTCAATCTGTTTGAGGTATTTGTCCATCTTGTTCGGCAATTCCCCTGATTTCCGTCCGAGCAGAGATTTTCGCCGGACCTATATTGGATTATCTTGTGTGTTTGCCGGACTTGTCTTGGATTCTCCTGTGTGTTTCTTTTTGGATTATCCTGTGTGTTTGACGGACCTGTATTGGATTATCCTGTATGTTTGTCGGACCTATATAAATAATGCATTGCATTTGCCTCTGAGGTATGTGTCGATCTAATTCAACAGCTGCTCTGATTTGAGTTCGAGCTGAGATTGTCGCCAGACTTGTATTTGGTTATACTGTGTTTCCTTAGTTTGCCTCCTGCTTCACCTTTTCCATTCGAATCTGATTGGTTTGCAACAGCAATTGAGCTACAAGGTGAACTGTTGCTTCTTTGTTTGCCTCCATTCTGAGGCTCGCAGGGTTGTTTCTTTTGAATTTTCGGTTGAGTTTGGTTTCCTTGGTCAGCTGGTTGTATTCCCTGGTGAAAGCATCTCAGCTGTTTGTTCCTCATGGAAACCCCCAAGAATCCTGTTGATGTTAATCATCCTCTCTATTTGCATCCTTCAGATACTCACATAACCTCTTTAGTGCCACAAGCTCTCACCGATTCCAACAATTATGTGGTTTGGAGCAGAGCCATGTGCCTAGCACTTCGAGGCAAGAACAAACTTGGTTTTATAGATGGCACATTCACACGTAGACACGCCTCTGAGTACACAGAAGTATGGGAACGTTGTGATGTTGTTGTGCTATCCTGGCTCATTCAATCAGTTGCCAAGGATATTGCAACTGGAATTGTCTTTGCTGACTCCTCTCACCTTGTATGGAAAGACCTCTAGGAGCGCTTTAACAAGGTAGATGGTGCACGCATTTATTCTTTACATCGTTCTATTGCATCTACCACTTAAAATGGTTTGTCAGTTGCCGCCTATTTTACCAAATTAAAGGAGCAATGTGATGAGTATTCTGTGTTAGTGCCATTGCCCTCCAGTAAATGCAATACTTCTCAAGAGTTTGTCAAAATCAGTCAACAACAGCGTTTGTTTCAATTCCTTATGGGGCTTAATGAGACATACCAGCCTGTTCGGTCACAGATATTACTCATGTCCCCACTTCCGACTATGAACCAAACTTATTCTATGATTGTTCAGGAAGAGGACCAGCGTCCCTTACTGTTCCTATCTCGGTTAGTCCTCTTGATGGTAGTGCTTTGGCCACTAGAGGTGGTAGAGAGGGCTGTGGCAGGGGCAGCAGACGTTCCCAAAATATATGTAGTCATTGCAACAAGAAAGGTCACAAAAGGGACACTTGCTATCGGCTTATTGGTTACCCACCTCACCTCAATCATTCAAACCAAGATAATCATGCCAATCCAGCTGTGGGAGAAGCAAATGTATCCCAAGAAAATGCATCCCAATCCACCTCCTCTCCTCCTTCGTTAACCCACGAGCAATACAACCAGCTTCTTCAACTGCTCCAGAAAGATCCAGATGAGGTGGCTGTTGGGGCTTCTGGCTATATTGAGGAAAGCATCTCAGGTTTGATTAACGCATTGCCTCTTACCTTAACTAAATCTCATTGGATACTATATTCAGGTGCCAGATGTCATGTTGTTAGTAATATTTCCATTTTTGACACTGTTGCACCGTATCTTGATCCACTTAGAAAGATTAAAATGCCTAATGGAGATAAAATAATTGTTACACATATGGGGACAGTACGATTATTTGATAATATTGTGTTGCATGATGTATATTTCACTGCCCAATGTTGTTTCAATTTGGTCTCCGTTTCTAGGCTCACAAGGCAAATGCAATGCACTATATCATTTCATCCTGACTTCTGCACTTTGCAGGAAAAGTTAACTAGGAAATCCCACGTGATTGGTAAGGTTTCTGATGGATTGTACTTAGTTGAGGAGACTTTACAATCTCCAGGAATCATGCACTTGCATTATACTCATCACACTAAAGACTATTCTGTTTTGTGGCATCATAGGATGGGTCATGCCCCTTTAGATGTTCTTAAACATTTAGACTCTCTAAATAAGGATGTTGATCATTCATCTGTGAAAAATTGTGACATATGCTCTCAGGCCAAGCAAACTCGTTTATCTTTTCTTTGTAGCACTTCTGTTACTCATTGTATTTTCGAGTTGATACATGTTGATACTTGGGGACCTTATAGAGTACCCACATATTTTGGTCATAGATACTTTCTTGCTATTGTTGATGAGTTCTCTAAATGTACCTGGATCTTTCTGATGCGAAATAAACATGAAAATGCTTCTTGTCTCAAAACTTTTATTGCATATGCTCATAATCAATTCTCTGGCAATGTTAAAAAGGTTCGAAGTAATAATGGCCTTGAGTTTGTGAATAATGAGCTTGCTGATTTTTTTCGTAGTAAGGGTATTGTGCATGAAACAACTTGTCCATACACACCCCAACAAAATGGTGTGGTGGAGCGAAAACATAGACACCTTTTGAATGTTGCTCGTAGTCTCATTATGTCCTCTCATGTGCCAATCCGATTTTGGGGAGAAAGCATTAAAACAGCTGCTTTTTTAATTAATCGCACTCCCTCCAAATTGTTGAATTATAAAACTCCTTATGAAATGTTGTACAATAAATAACCTGATCTCTCTCACCTTAAAGTTTTTGGTTGTTTAGCTTTTATGACACTCCAAAACAGTACTGACAAATTTCAGCCTCGTTCTGATGCTTGCATTTTCTTGGGCTATCCACCTAATCAAAAGGGTTATTTGCTATATAATTTGCTTAAACGGAATGTGATGGTTAGTCGACATGTTAGATTTGATGAAACCCGCTTTCCTTTTAAAGATATTACACCTACGGTACAACAAAGCTCTTTTCCATCTGATTTAAATCCTTTTATGTATGATACTCATGATTTGCAAGCTCTTCCACGTCTGATTCTGTTCATGAGGAATCTGGGGACACACCCTACCCTTATGATCATGATCCACCTGGGAATGAGTCATCTATTGATGCAGAACATCTTTTACATAAGGAGCCTCAACCAATAAGGGATAAACGAGCTCCAGCATGGTTGAACGAATACATATGTCTTGGAGAGGTTCAAAATGGTGAGACACTTAAAACCGGTTGTAAGTATCCTATTCATGAATATATCTCATATGCCAATGTTACTAAGGATTACAAGGATTATTTGTTAAATACTGATAAGCTCATTGAGCCTTCTACTTTTCATGAGGCATCTAAGGATCCCAAGTGGATGAAGGCCATGCATGAGGAAATGGCCGCCTTAGAAAATAATCAGACATGGGACATTGTATCTCTTCCCAAAGGTAAACGAGCTATTGGTTGTAAATGGGTCTTTAAAATTAAATATGATTCTTCTGGTAACATTGAGAGGTATAAGGCAAGGTTAGTGGCTAAGGGATACAGTCAACAAGAAGGGATTGATTATTTTGAGACCTTCTCCCCAGTTGTTAAAATGGTAACAGTAAGGACCATCCTCACTCTTGCATCAATGCATGGTTGGCATCTCTTTCAAATGGATGTCAACAATGCGTTTTTGCAAGGGGATTTAGATGAAGAGGTGTACATGCGCATCCCACAAGGATTTGATCTTTTTGGCGAAAATAAAGTTTGTAAACTTCGCAAATCCTTGTATGGGTTGAAGCAAGCATCTAGGCAATGGAATGTGAAACTTACTAATGCATTGATTCAAGGGGGGTTTAGGCAGAGCGAGTATGACTATTCTTTGTTCATTAAATCGGATGATTATGGAATAACCCTCGTTTTGGCATATGTAGATGATTTGGTTATTACAGGAGACAATATGCAGGGAATCGAGGATGTTAAAGCTTATCTGCACTGTCAATTCAAAATCAAGGATCTAGGGCATTTGAGATATTTTCTTGGGTTGGAGTTGGTTCGTTCTGAGAAGGGAATAGTGCTCAGTCAAAGAAAATACACACTTGATCTCATTAGTGATATGGGGTTGAGTAGGGCGAAGCCACTATCCATTCCCATGGAAAAGAGCACCCGGTTGAGTTTAGAAGGACATGTGAGACCTGATACGAGCAAGTGTGCTCGTAAGAAACAGAAGCGAAGACGCAAAGTTGATCCCTTGTTATTGGATCCGACGGTTTATCGTCGTTTGATTGGTAGGTTATGTTGTCTTACTAATACTCGACCTGATATTAGCTATGTTGTGCAGACTTTGAGTCAATTTATGAGTGCTCCGAGGAAGTCACACATGGCGGCTGCGGTTCGTGTTGTGAGATATCTCAAGAGTTTCCCGGGACTTGGGATTCTTCTTTCTTTGGCACATCAGTTCAGTGTGGAGTGCTATGTAGATTCAGATTGGGCAGCATGTCATGACACTAGGAGATCGGTTACAGGATACGCCATTAAGTTGGGAGAGTCATTGGTGTGTTGGAAATCAAAGAAACAACATACCGTCTCCAAGTCATCAGCTGAAGCCGAGTATAGGGCACTTGGAACAACGGTGTCGGAAATAGTTTGGCTTACCAGATTATTGAGTGATCTCGGTGTAAAGGGCTTAGAACCAGTTAAGGTTCATTGTGATAATCAGGCGGCGATTTACATTGCTACGAATTCTATATTTCATGAACGTACGAAGCATATCGAGATCGATTGTCACTTCGTGCGTGAAAAACTGCAACAGGTTATTATTGATTTACTGCATGTAGCTTCGAAAAATCAGTTGGCAGATGTATTGACAAAGCCGCTTGGTAGAGACGGGCATGGCAATTGTGTTCGCAAGTTGGGCACTACAAATTTGTTTAGTCCCCCACTTGAAGGGGGTGTTAGAATAGGTTATTTGAATATGTTGTTTGTATAGTTTGGGCTTGTAAATATAGTCCTGGCCCATTTAGTGTTTGTATGTACATACTATTTCCTATAAATAAGAGAAGGACCAGTCAATTCTGATTGGCTTGGTAACTTGTTCACTTTGTTTGGGTAGAATCTTAATTAGTTTTCAATTTGTTATAAATAACTAACTTAATTATTATTTTTAATATCTACTTGCTAGCTATCTAGCTCTTATGTTAAGTAATTATGGTAGTCTTTTTTTTTCTCTTAAGAAATAGATAAATTATTTAAATCAATATATTCGGCCAAGAACCTAGGAGTGACACAGAACGACAACTCAAGAAAGGTCCTTCAATTCGGGCTACAAGAAATAAAGAAGGTTCTTACTTTTTTTTCCTAATTAATTTTCTGAGATTTTTTTACTTCTGTAAAAAGTGCAGAGAGTATTTTAAAAACACTCTGATTATTATGCAAAATATTGCAAGATATGTTAACATAAAGTGTGTGTATGTGTATTTTCAAATCTTGCCAACTTGAAAAAATAACAACTTTTCAGAAGAATTTGTTTTCGTCGATATGTAACTTTAGATTATAAAATTTAAGATTCAGTCACGTGTTTAATCATTTTATACAGTTCTACGAAGTTTTGAATTAAGATTTTTTGCTTTGCTTTTTATAAGGTGAGTGTTCTCACATTTTTTATATATATATATATATTTTTTTTTGTAAATTATAATAGTTTGGTTCATCTTCGTTTCATAATATTTGGAGATAGCATGCAGCCACATGAGAAAATGTGGTTATATATGAAACTACATGTCTTATAATTACACTCATGCATTTTTTTCTGTTTATTTTTCTCCTTTAATAACGCAATATGTCAACATTCTTCATGTTAGTAATGATAAGAAATCCAAATGATAGCAATCTGATCTCATTTATAAAGTATCAATGTTTATAAGAAAAATAATCATTTTTTCCTTCTTGGTGGAGGGTGATCGACGAGACGATGACCATGATCAAACCTCGAGAATTTCTCTTCTAGACAGGGTGATGAAGTAATACTCCTCCAGACATTAATATGGGATCTAATAGAAAAGTTTATCTTAGTCATAAATATAGGACCTACTTTTCTTATTTGTCAATTTTTATTGAATGTACCTTTATTGACGACCCCTCAACAATAATCAAGTGAGAGGAATGTGGAGGAAATTGAGGAAGATGATCAGGGTTTTTTCTAAAAATTATGTCATATATTAACTAATTTAACTAAGGGAAAAAGACTAATAAATACCATCTGAATTTGTAAAACCCCCAGAAGCCCACCGAATTTGTAAAAAGACTGAGAGGTGACAAGGACTTTTGAGGGATATGCAAATTCATGCAAAATGACCACATTGCCCCTGAGTAACTTCTCTTCTCTCTACATTCTCATTCACATTCGACAGTTCCCATTCGAAGATTCGCTTGCCCTAGCATCACTGCCTTCGTTGAACCACTACCGTCAGAAGAAGAAGGAAGGAGGTGGCGGCGAAGAAGAAGGAAGGAGAAGGCAAAAATCTTAGGCGAAATCATTTTGTTGCCATTAACGTTGCTGATACAAAAACAACATATACCTTACCAATTCTCGCCAATTCTCGAGAATTGGCAACCCATTCCAGAGAATTGGTGAGGATTGGCAACCAATTCTTGAGAATTGGTAAGTTATTCTCGAGAATTGATAAGATATTCGTGGTTTTTGTATCAGCAACGTTAATGGCAACAAAATGATTTTCGCCTAAGATTTTTGCCTTCTCCTTCCTTCTTCTTCCGATGGCAGTGGTTCAGCGAAGGCAGTGACGCTAGGGCAAGCGAATCTTCGAATGGGAATCAGAATGAACTGTCAAATGTGAATGAGAATGAAGAGAAGAGAAGTTACTCAGGGGCAATGTGGTCATTTTTCATGAATTTGCATATCCCTCAAAAGTTCTTGTCACCTCTCAGTCTTTTTACAAATTTGGTGGGCTTTTGGGGATT
This sequence comes from Acacia pycnantha, assembly GCA_025563575.1. Classification (NCBI taxonomy): domain Eukaryota; kingdom Viridiplantae; phylum Streptophyta; class Magnoliopsida; order Fabales; family Fabaceae; genus Acacia; species Acacia pycnantha. Next base: position 2,850,459 of record JAMWYP010000037.1, on the reverse strand, counting down.
TTGCAAATTCAAATAGTATATATTCGTCTTTTTTCCTTTAACTAACTTTCTTAATTTAATTATATTAAGTAAATTAAATATGCCTCATATCAAGAACAAGTACGGAGTATTTCACAATAACCTCTCTTCACAATTAACTATAAACTTAAACCTCTTAATATAGAATTTTAAAACGATTCAACTAACAATTAATGTGTATTTTTGCACATATTTTAAAAGTTCACGGTTATTTTTGTCCCTTAAAAAATATTTGGTGTTGGACACACTTTTACAAAGGGTCAAGGTGCAAAAATAGACATGTGCTTTTGTCGGAGGAGCGTCCAGTAGCAAATACTTTTTTTTGGCGCAAAAGTAGACACGTGGTTACAAAAGTGGAGCAAAATTAACATTGACCGTTATCTGACGTTGACGTGGCAGTGGGATCTGACTTCTCCATTAAAATTAAGCCACCCGTCACTCCTCTCTCTTCCCTTCTTTCTTCTTCCCACACGTGTCACTCCTCTCTCTTCCCTTCTTTCTTCTTTCAACCTCACGCCCCCGTCATCCTTCGCCAGAAGTTGGCCTACGACTGAGGAGGTGATATTGGGTAGATTAGCAGAGAATACCTCGGTAGAATATTTTCAAATCCGGTATGGTCCTGCGATTTGGGTTCAAGATCTGTTATATTTTGGGAAAAGAAAATGTTGGGTTCATCTGTTATTATATTTGCTGCGATTTGGGTTCATCTTCTTCCTTTTTTTTATGTTTTGAATCCAAAAGATCTGTTGGGTTCATCTTCTTCCTTTTTTTATGTTTTTGGTTTTGGAATCTGGGTTGCATTTTTCTCCCTCTGAAAGTTGAAGAACATGAATCTGATGCAGTGGCTGTGAAAGCCCCAATTTTTATCAGCAGCCGCGATCTTTGGTAGCCAAAGGAGGAATTCTTGCTGCAGCTAAAGATGGGTCACTCCAACGTGTGGAATTCTCACTGGAGGAATTTAGTTGTTTTAATTTCTTTACTGTTTTGGCATTTAGTGATGTAGTTGGATTCAGAACTTTTTGTTTCCAGTGTATCTTGAACTTTTGCACCTCCGAGGAAGAAGAAGGATCACCGGAATCTGGGTATACCCGAGGAAGAAGAAGATGTTTTGACCAGGGACTTAAATGAAAATTTTAAAAGTTTATAGAGGGACTAAATTGAAATTTTTGAAATGTATCTGGGGCTGAACTGTAATTTATAAAGCATTAACATCCACGTCATCGTCATCGTCCACGTCATCATTTTCAATTCAGAAAAAGTCAACTAACAGTCAAACGGTCTTTTTGCTCCACTTTTGTAACCACGTGTCTACTTTTGCGCCAAAAAAAAGTATTTGCTACTCGACGCTCCTCCGACAAAAGCACATGTCTATTTTTGCACCTTGACCCATTTTACAAAAATATCGTGTTTATTTTTACACATTAACCCAATTTTAAAACGATTCACAACTAGATTTTAACTAAGAAAACATATCATCATATTTCCAACTTTGTGAGCATCAATAATACTCCACACATCATTGGAATGATCAGTGCCATAAGGCTGCATAAAACTTGAAAGGAGTGTTATAATTATATTTACAATTGTAAATAACACACCTTCCTATAACTCTTACCCTCCTAATTATAAAAACACTTTTGTAGTATTTTTATAATTAGGGCCAAAGATAGTATATATTATATAAATACATGGTAAAAATGTAATACTCGTTTGAGCCCTCATTATAAGGGCTTCATATATATATGTGTGTGTTTCATAACATAACATATTTTATATAGAAAATTAATTGTTCTATTTAATTAACTATAAAACTTGTTAATGAAATAACGTACTATTTTTCTTAATAAATCTTATCGAGGATAATTTTAATAGTTTATAATAAATAACTAATTTTAACTTACGTATATACAGAACTTAACTAGAATTTGTAAAAATCCTTGGACGGAGGAACAATGATAAGTATATATTTTATAATTAAATAGGTGTATATTTTAGGTTATAAGTAGCTGGATTTATTAATGTTATATACCTATTTAATTATCTTTTATAAACTTTTCCATCATTGAATCAAACTTAGGATCAAAGAATAAATCCACATAAAATCTACTCATATCTTATTTTTATTGTGCAGGAGATATAATATGAAAGAGAAGAGACAAAAAGCATATGGAGCTTGCAACCATAAATTAAATAAAAGGAATAAAGACGTGGACCCCACATGCTAAAGATTAAACTTGGATCCTAAGCTTGGTGATTAATTAAGAGGGGGGACCTAAATTATAAATAAGGAGAAGGAGAGACGCAATATGAGAAAAAAAGAAAGAAGAAGAAGACAGAGGAGTAGAGTGAGAGATGTAGAACGAGAACGAAGGCTAGACCGCAGCAGCTGAGCAAGAGAGACATTTTGGTTATCTTCATCATCTCCACGGAAGGATGAGAGGACTGTGGAGGCGACGGAGAAACTTTCTTTCCTCTCTCTCTTTATTCTTTGAATCTGAATTCCAATCCTTTTGCTATGGATTTTATTACAGCTATGTGTGGCTAATTCTCTTTTCAACCTAGAGGACCTATAGAACTTGTTTGGGTTCTAGAGATTATTCCCATTAATTAGTTTTGTTTAATTTTATTTTAGTTTATTTAATCTTGTCTTTATTGTTATTGCTTATTGATTAGTCATATTTGAGCATGTTTTGGGGATTTAGGGTTGAACTTGTAAGAGGAAATCTTAAATTGACCTTGGGATTAAATAATGTGGAATTAGGTTTTAATCTAATTTGCGTCTAGGATAGGCATATACCTAGAAGCTCCGCATAATCAAATTAGAGTGAGCCCGATTTAAAATGCATCTTATTTAGTTGTTGAGGCATTACATAATTAATTGAAGTAGGTATATAAATGAACCGAAAGGCATTTATAGACATCAATATTCTAGGTTAGCTGATTAAGTTAATTCAAAATTAATTTAGTGGAGATAAAATCTAAGAAACAAATAAGGGATTAGTGACTCTAGGTTGATCATTTGATTATTGTGGTAGTTTGTTTATTTTAATTTCTTTTCTCTTAATTAATTAAATTCACTTTGTTTTGCTCAACTTAAATGAGAGTGTACAATTCATGCCTAACTGAAGTTTGTGATACTAAGTCCTCGTAGGAACGATACTTTTCTTATCACTTTATTACTTGATACGGCCCGTATATTTGTGAAGTTATAGGCTATAAAATTTTACCCTATTAAACAAGCACATAAGGGATTATCGAGAGGGAAGAATAACCAAAAGTAAGCGAGAAAGACGTTTGACCATATACAAGAATAGGTTCGACATGGAAGAGGAAAGATAGAAAAGAAACAGTAGGAAGTATTGGCCCCGCTCCTAATTATAAAATTAAGTTGACTTTCTTGAAAAAATTAAGGAAGCTAATTAAATTATTTTAGAGTATTTATTTTTATTCTTTTCTTCAAACTAATTAGTTTGACTAATAAACTAATATATAATATAATGATATACTTCCTACGGTTCTAATTATAAGATCTAGTTGACTTTTTTGGAGATATAAAGGAAGCTAATTAAATTATTTTAAAGTATTTTTATTTTTTCCTTTAAACTAATTTGTTTGACTAATAAATTAATATATAATCTAAGGATACACAACATATGAAATGATTGGACAACTTATTTAGCTTCCTTAATCTCTCAAAAAAAAAATCAATTAGATCTTATAATTAAGACTGAAGGTAGTACAATATATGATATGATTAAGGAACTTATTTAGTTTTCTTAATCTCTAAAAAAAAAAAAGTCAACATGATCTTATAATTAAGACCAGATGTGGTATATAACTGAATAAGCATGCAAAACCAATGTGTGGTGGTTGCGGTGGAAGTGTTTTATGGTTAAGCATGAATTATGAAAGTTCTGTATACGTATAAGACATAATGAAGAAGCCATGAAAAAGAAAAAGAAAGTATATATGCATTTAGATTGTGGGGTGGTGGACGGGCAGATATGAGATTACTTACAAAAATGGGAAAGAAAGCAACGTGGGGAGGTGGGGTTCTTAATTTGACAAGCCACATCACATTTCACTTTCTTCTTTCACTTCTGGCCCCACCCCCCAATCTTGCCTCCCCCACTGGCATATACCTCTTTTCCTCCTCTTCTCTCAAAATCCTTTTTTTCCTTTTATACTTTCCACATTTGTTTAATTTAATATATATTTTTAATAGTATTTCGAATATTGTGAACTAATTGTCTTAAGCCTGGCTATCACTCAATCTTTATTAGGGCAGAGCAAGTGAAATGTCTAAGGATCAAACAGAAATAGGATGATGTCGCTGCTGACCTTGACCTCTAAAGAGACACGTGCTTTTCTTGGTTGGGACTTGGGACCCACACATTCACTCGGACTTACGAAACTCGCTTCCTCCAGTCCTATCTATTTAATTCTACATAAATTTAAAGAATCCACTTAAAATTACTTTTTTTTTGCCAGACAGTTAAAATTACTTAAAACCTTATAATTATCCTCCAAAAAATAATTAAACATAGGAGTTTGTATGTTAGGAAAGGTTGTTTAGATAATTAAAAAAAATTATCAAACAACAAAGGATAATTAAGGAAAAGAATGGATGCATAACATAAAAATTCTTATATCAAGGGTAGGGGTGAAAATAGGTCAGACCTCTATCAAGTGGGCTACAGCCTGGCCTATTTAGGGTCTGGTCAGGCCTGACTTGTTTGTTAAAAAGGCTATACCAATGCTTATTTAAAGGTCTAAATGTGTAAATAGGTCAGACCTATTTTATTAAGGGCATGGTCTGTTTACACATTAAATAAATATAATTATATTTATATCATATAAATAATGGGAAAAGTATTTCTCCAGTCACTGGAGATAAGTTATCTCCAGTGACCCCCAAAACTACGTCGTTTTGGATTAATGAAGGGTGTTTCTGTAATTTTAGGTGAATTAATTTTTTTTTGCTCGGAATTTTAGGTGAATTAATGAAGAGTGCAAAATTACGGAAACACATTTCATTAATCCAAAACAACGTAGTTTTGCGGGTCACTAGAGATAACTTATGTCCAGTGACTGGAGAAATAATTTTCTCATTATTTATATAATATTTATTATTTTTCATTCTTATATTCTACTAAAAGCTTATATTTATATAGTTTTGATAGACTCAAAGTGTACAAAAGTCTATTTATGGCCTCCAAGACTTACAATATAAGGCATTTTAAAAGGCTTACTTTGTAAATATGCCTTTAAAAATGATTCAGGCTCGACTAACACTACTAGAAAAATTCCATTTTGCGACGGAAAATTGCGACGGAAATTTATCCGTCGCAAATTCCATGGAATTTGCGACGGATCCGTTTTCCGTCGCAATTACTTACAATATAAGGCATTTTAAAAGGCTTACTTTGTAAATATGCCTTTAAAAATGATTCAGGCTCGACTAACACTACTAGAAAAATTCCATTTTGCGACGGAAAATTGCGACGGAAATTTATCCGTCGCAAATTCCATGGAATTTGCGACGGATCCGTTTTCCGTCGCAATTTGCGACGGATCCGTTTTCCGTCGCAATTTGCGACGGATCCGTTTTCCGTCGCAATTTGCGGCACGAAAACGGATCCGTCGCAAAATTCTGCGACGGATCTGTGATCCGTCGCACACATTTTGCGACGGATCAAGGATCCGTCGCAAATGTGTGCGACGGATCCCGATCCGCCGCAACATGCGACGGACCGAGCGGTCCGTCGCGACAAAGCGGCGGACATATCGCCAGCCTTTTTCGACGGACCGCTCGTCTGTCGCGACAAAGGGCGGACATATCGTCGCCCTTTTTTGCTGGACCGCTTCGGTCCGTCGCGAGAAAGCGACGGACCGTCCCGTCCGTCGCAAAACTTGCGACGGACGGGACCGTCCGTCGCATTTTTGCGACAGACCGTCCGTCGCAAGAGTTAAAATTTATGACGGACCCTTGGTCCGTCGCAAATTTCCGATATATCGCCCCCGCGTTTTCATTTCTGCTCACTCTCCTCACCGCAAACTCCGCGACCCCCTCCCCCTCTGCATATTTCCGGCCCCCACCTCATTTCCGCCCCCTCACCGCAAACTCCGCCCACCCCTCCCCCCTAGTCATTTGGCCTCTCTCTTTTCATCCTCTTCTCTCGTACTTTGGTCCGGTGGGTGTTTCTTTGAAGAGGTGGTGGTTCTTCCAACGGTCTACCCTTACTCATTCTCTCCTTGCTTGTTGGTGCAGTGGTGGTTCTTCCAAAATTCTTCCCTTGTTCGTCGGTGCAGTTCTTCTTCACTTCCCTTTGCTCACGGTATAGGTATGTTTAAATGTTTAATGTTGAGATTATTATATATATATTAAATTGTAATTGATAATGTAGTTGTTATCAAGATTGATTTGTGTATATAGATTAAAATGTTGGGAATATGAACATTGATTTTTGTACGTAGATTAAATTGTTGGGAATATGAAAATTGATTTGTGTATGTAGATTAAATTGTTGGGAATATGAAAATTGATTTGTGTATGTAGATTAAAATGTTGGGAATATGAACATTGATTTGTGTATGTAGATTAAAATGTTTGATATAGGTTTTTGTAGTGAATAATGTATGATAATAATCTGTGTTAATTCTTTCTTGTTGATTAAATTATATATGATTAATTCTTCATTGTTTATAGTGAGAATATTAATGTTGTATTATTTATTTATATTGTGTTTTGTATGGTTGGAAATTTTTGTGTTAAAATTATGTTTTTTATTAGTGGGTAATGATACATAAGTCTATAAAGAGTAAGATTTTGAATTATATATAAATTAAATTGTAGTTAATATGGATATAGATTAGTGTATGTACATTAAAATGTAGATAGTATTCATAACATTTAAATGTGAAAAATAATTTGTAAAAAGTGAAATTGATAGATAAGAGAATTAATTAATTAATATAATTTGTATGGAATATGTATGTTAGTAGAAAATTATAAGTTACATGATTTTAAGGGTAACATATTCCCAAAAGTATAGGATATTAATTTATCTAGCACTTTTTAGGAATTTGGAAATTTCAATTGATTTTGGTGTGATAAATTTATAATTTTGTATTAATTGTTAATAATATATAAATCTTCATAAAAATGACTATTAATAATTTTTATATTTTTGTGGCATGTTGAGATTTTAATTAACTTAGTAACTAAATTACTTAGGAAGTATGGAAGGCAACCACGATAGAAGTTGGATGTACAATCGTCTAACTAATAGAAGAGAACTAACACAAGTATTCTTGGCGGGTTTGGAAAACTTCATCCAATTTGCTTTGGCGAATTCAAATAATTCAAGTAGTGAGATTAGGTGTCCGTGTGCTAAATGTAGGTGTTTAAGATTTAGGGGTACGGACAATGTCAAAATTCATTTGTGTCAAAAGGGATTCATGAAAGATTATGAATGTTGGGAATGTCATGGCGAAGTCCGATGCAGACACCGAGTGGTTATTACGGGGATAGTAGTCATCGAGAAAACCTTAATCAATATGAGCAATTGGTTATGGATGCCGCGGACCGTCGATCGGCCAATATTTTGATCCCGTTACTCATGCTGAGTCGTCATACATGGGAGAGGAGACCGGTACACATACCCAACCATCATACATGGGTGAGGATCCTCATCCGGAAGCCGCTAGGTTCTACAAAATGCTTCAAGAAGCCCAACGTCCGTTATGGGAAGGTTGCGAACACTTTGATAGTAGTGAATATTCATCGCTATCGGCTACCCTAGCAACACTAAGCTTGAAGACTAATCACCATATGAGTGAGAGGAATTACAACGAAATGATGCAGATCATGAGTAAGGTTGTTCCTCAAGACAATAATTTGCCGAAGGATTTTTATCAAGCAAAAAGGTTAAGGAGCTTGGCCTTGGATGTGAAAAAATCCATTGCTGCCCCAGAGGATGTATGTTGTATTACAAGGAAGATGTTGAACTGACCAATTGTAAATTACATGGAGATGACGAGATATAAAGTTGTGGGAAAGGAAGGAAAATGACCCGTCATGCGTTAAGTAAGATGTGGTACTTTCCTCGGTTCCAAGACTTACGAGATTGTATGCATCGAACAAACAAATGCTCACATGAGATGGCACCGGAGCATCGCAGGATGAAAACTTTGTGACGCATCCATCCGATGCGAAGCTTAGCGTAAATTTGATGAGGCAAATCCTTTCTTTGCTATGGATCCCCGTAATGTCCGTCTTGGTCTATGCTCGGATGGGTTCGCTCCTTTCAACAATACGGGCAGGACTTATTCCTGTTGGCTGTCATTGTGACTCAGTACAACCTCCCACCTTCTATGTGCATGAGAAGAGAGTTTTTCTTTCTTAACGCGTTAATCCACCGGGCCATCCAACCCAAAAAAAGAAGATAGATGTGTACCTCAGACCTTTGATAGACGAGTTGAATATGTTGTGGAGTGAAGGGGTTCTTACGTATGATATATCATTAAGTCAGAATTTCACCATGCGGGCGCCTTAATGTGGACCATAAATGATTTCCCTGCATATGGGATGTTGAGTGGCTGGCAAACGTCGGGGAAGCTTGCATGCCCGGTATGTCTTGAACAGAACATGGGTTTTAGCTTGAAACACAGTCGCAAGGTCAGTTGCAAGCGGAGATGATGAGACAGATGCAGAATCAACTCCTGTCTCTAATGACACAAAAAGGTTCGGGGTCGGCTCCTGGTGATGATGACCATGCGGGTGATGATGATGATGATCACAATGATGATGTTTAGACTACTTTTTAGTATTTGTTCCTTACAACATTATTATATATATTTTGTTTTCTCTGTTTAAACTATTTTTATTATATTCATGATACTTTTGTATTCAATTTTCAAGAAAAAAAATTAAAAAAATTAAAAAAATTTAAATTTAAAAGATTCAAAAAATTAAAAAAAAATTTAATAATTTTGCTACGGATTTAAAATTCCGTAGCAATTTGCTCTGAAATTTTATCCGTAGCAATTTGCTACTGATTGCATTCCGTAGCAAATTGCTACGAGATGCAATCCGTAGCAAATTGCTACTGATTATCAATCCGTAGCAATTTGCTACTGATTACCAATCCGTAGCAAATTGCTACGGATTTATTTCGTAGCAAATTGCTACGGGGTTTTTGCTACGGAAAAATCCGTAGCAAATTCAGTAGCAAATCGATTTTGCTACGGAATTTTGGCATTTTTCCGTAGCAAAATCGATTTGCTACGGAATTTGCTACGGATTTTTTCCGTAGCAAAAATCAATTTTTTTTGTAGTGTAAACCTTATAAAGGTTCAGACCTGAGCCTAAAAAAAAGCTTGTATTCAAGCTCAAGCCCAAGCCTTATACCCCCATTACAGGCTCAGGTCTATTTAAGCAATGTCTTACCTATTTTCATCCTTAATCAAGGGCATAGTAGGGTTCTTGTAATAAATACAAGATATGACCTTACTTGAACAGAACATGATTTGTTCTATAGGCTCCTACCTCTATGTCCTTGAGGTTCAAGGAGACAAGAATAGATACAGGATGGAATAGTTATTTTTTTCACGTAGTAATGGTTTGGTTAGTTTGACTTTTCTTTATGACAGTCAATTGAACATTTTAAGGACAGGGTATTGGGAGAAGCACGTAAGGTGAGAATCTTATGTGCTCATCATTCTATTAGAAGGATGAATACATTTTTATATTTTATTTATTTAAATTTAAATTATATGCTACTTTTTGAAATATTTTTTGCACTCAATATCTCAAATTAATTAATTTTCAGTGCTGCATTCAGAAATATTTCTCCGGTAATACCGATATCCTGGAAACTAATTAATTTAAAATGTTGGGTGCAAAAAACATTCTAGAAAGTAACATATAATTTAAATCTATATAAATAAAATGTATAAAAAATAAAAATAAAATGTGATCATCCCTCTAATAGAATGATGAGCACATAGAAAGCACTTTATGTGCTCCTGGGTATTGGGTGGGGGTTTGCTGACTTGTATTGTGTGCACAGATTGGCCAACTAGATCATCATATATAATCTTTATGGCCTAAAGGCTTATAAAATACCTGTATTTTTAAAAAAATACCTATATGTATATCCCCCCGCCAATGCTGCCTTTCCACTAATCAGCAAACATTGCCGTGCCAGTGATGTACTACTCTCATTTTATTTATAAGTCCACTTTCACTCTATGTGAAAGTGGAGTTATAGAGAAGATTAAAGTGGTAAAGAGAGGTAAGTAATCAATCATTAATGATTGTATAAATTTTTAGGAAGTCAACAATTTATAAATATTTATAGGATTTTATTAACCATCTTTATTCTTTCAAATTAGTTTTTTAAACGATTTTTTTTATAAATAATTATATTTTTTTTTTTGATAATAAATAATTATAATTTATCATGGCAATACTCTCATACATATTTATTTGTTTCAGCAGGCCTTATCTCTTTTTGGGACCCAGGTGTCAACATACTAGTTAAAATTATGTTTGTTGACTGTACATACTAAAAAAATACTGGCTCGAAAGCGAAACCAATAAATTTTTGGATTTGGCTTTCTTTTTTTCCTTCCTCTCCTTTTTCCTTTTTACCAGTTGGATTAAGATATCAACGGTCCAGATATAACATATTTACTTTAAAGATATAATATGTTAAATCTAAACCGTTAAAATCTTAATCCAATAGTAAAAAAGGAAAAAGAAAGAAAGCCAAATCCCAAATTCCTGCCCAAAAAAAAAATACTACTAATGTTTTCTACAGAATTCAAAATTTATTATTCATGTATTTTTTGTTAAAATTTATCTTATAGACATAATAGTTGCATCTTGTATTCATATATAAGATTAATATTTAAAAAGTAATCGTACTACATATAATCTTAATAAAATAAGGAAGCATCAGGGTTATATCAGCGCAAAACCTTCCCAGCCTGAACAAAATTTCAGTTTCCATAATTTCTTTTATATTTACATTTTAATTATTTCTAAAAAAAAAAAAATCTAATTTGAATATAATTGGGCCAACGACGGGATTGAGAAAAGCTCAGCCCGAGATAATTGTAACAGAGATGAGGTGAGGCCTACGACTGACAGTATGAGCGATCAACCCAGCAGACCAGGAAAGTAAAACAACATTCCTTATTTGTTGGGGAAAATGCATTCCTTGGCGCGACCGCCACTTGGCGCGCGCACGGCCAACAATAAATAACAGCCCCTCCCCTTTAATTCATTTCGCTCCATGCCTCCGGGCGCTGACCCATATTTTCAGTGCTTCTATGTCCACATAAATCACTCCCCCCACAAGACCTATTTCCTTGCCCCCCAACGCAGCTATCGTCATTTTACCCCAAAATATTTTATGGAATACATCTTGAAATGAGACCTCCCTTCAAAGTGAAATGTGGTGCTCCCAGACTTCATATCTAGTTTCTATGATGTTTTTTTGTTATTAATTAAATAAAAATCATACGAAAAGTTTTTGGCGACAAAATGAAAGGGGTTCGGCCGGTTTGGCATTTTCCGGCGTCACCCACGAAGCTGTTTACACGTAGTCTGTCAACTGCATATATCACCAGTGCCTTCCCTGAGAACCGCCGCCGCCGCCTTTGTTCTTGGCAAAGAAAGCGTTCTTGGCTTTTGGTTTCGGTAGCTCGTGGATGTCCATCACCTGAATGGTTCTTTGCTTTTTGGCTAGGTTCCACCGCGCGCGCACACAAAATTCACCCGGTCAGAATATAATTTACCAAAACACTAGCAAGATGAACAAAAAGTGAAGTATTAAAACGGTAATTCCACCATTTTCCGCTTCCTTGTAGTTCTCTTGAAGCCGCCTTCTTGCCGAAGCAAGTCTCTCCGCGTCAAAATTGCTTTCCCTCTGTTCTCTCTGTCTCTGCAAACATTCAAGCACCCTTGTCAGGCCCACTTACCCTAGGCAGCTTCCACAACAAGATCATGTTACTATTCCACTTCGACTTCTGCGTTTCCGAAAACTGATGATGAATAAATAAGCTCCACTCAACTGAGGTAAGTTCAACAGCTGGGCCTTTTTTTTCCTTAAAAGTTACCATATTTTGAGTGCATAAACTCCAAATTTCTATTTTTCATCCTCCGTACTTTTTGAAGCCACATTTAGAGTCACGCACCAAAATGGTTAAATATAATTTACATTCGTACGTTTTGAGGCGGAGCAGAAGTAGACATGGCAGCAGATGGCGCTGGTTTTGGTGGAGCTTCTTTCCGCGGAATAGGTTTTGGTTTTAGCTCAGCCTCTGAATTGTTCCGGTCCGACCCAGAACTACCATCTGTATGAGTAAGAAACATATCAACCCAACGGAATTAACGGTGTACAAAAGAAATATGAGAGAAACTTTGAGTCTGATACTATACTCACTATGTGGATTTGGCGAGTAAGCAAAATCAGGAATCTGCAAAAGGAATGGAATATTAAAAAGCCAAAGAAAGCATAATTTTTTATCGTCGGTCTTTCCCAGGTAAAGGCCTGGATGGGACCAAGAAAAAAAATTATTTCACCTGATGATAGCCGTTCTGGGCGGTGGTTTTGGGCGGAGGCGAGTCCCCATCAGCTGCCAACAACATGTCATCAATTGCCATTTTAATTTAGCCAAAGCTCTCTAATTTCCAGTAACTACAGTCAGAAATTCTTTTGAAAGAAGCTTACGATTACCCATGAGCGAGGCGTGCTCAGCTGGTGGATTCAACCTCACCCATTCATCCACAATGTCTTTCCATTTCCTGGAAACAAGCAGCGTTGACGAACTTAAGTTACGCGAAAAACAGATATCAACATATGTACATAGTCTGTTTTCAATTTTTTTTCCCTCTTCCACAACCTGACAAGGAGCTTCACCAATCTCCGAACATCATTGGACGAGTGCTTTCGCAAACGATTCACGTGCCTCCCAATGTCAGTGTCCTGCATAAATCAGACCGGCTTAGTAAAACTATCGCTGAACTTCAAATTACACAAGAGGGAAGTTCCCGACAATTAGAAATTACCTTCAGCGCTTGGAATGTGATATCCATGTCTGAAAGAGTTTGTAGCAAGTCCACCAATGATTCTTCAGACTGATAAAACAAGGCCAAAAAAACGACGAAATAAGAAAGGTTAGAGAATTATGCAGCAAAAAATAATGAATCTCTTAGAGTGTCAATGGGGCAAGAAAAACAGATTAAAGAAGACCTGGTTAGGGTCTTCAAGCAGCTCTTTAATCTCCAGAATCGTCTTCTGCTCATCATCGAACAAACCTCCGTAAGGATCTATCTCCTCGTCGTCTTTACCCAAGGACTGCGGCGTTGCAGGCGAGGCACGACTTTTGTCGGGGAGAGGACTGCTATGCTCCTTGATTGGAGCGCCGATTCCGCTGCCGTTAGACCTGAGGTGATTGGGCTCGCAATTACGACAGGACGCAGGAGCGGAAGTAGCCGCATACAGGCGCTCAACGATTCCATCCCGACGATACTTCAAGTCATTGCCGAAATCCAAGGAAGCGACTGTGATAGCGGTGTCGATGAAAGTCCACACGTCAACGCCCGCAGTCTCCAAAATGGATCGGAAATCGTCCAAGTCCATGTCCAATAAAAAAATTCCGCACCACCAATACTGAAACCTGGCGCGTGGAGGACCAAGATCAAAAATCCGAGAGGAGCTCGTCCTCAGAAACCACAAGGACGGGAACGATGATGCCGACAAACATCAGAGACCAAATAAAAAAGGAAAAAAGAAATCGAAATGGGAAGAGGAGATAGATCTGAGATAAGGAGGCGAAGGTAGGAAAAGAGGGGCACCGATGAGATTGACAAGCGCAGGGAACATAAAAATTCACCGGAAAACCGCCGGGAAAGAAAGGTGAGAGGAGGAGTAGGTTGGGGGAGGATAAGAACGGAGGTAATAAAAGGGGGAAAAGAAAAAAGGAAAATCAAATAAGGTGGGGAATGTAGAGATTAAAAGGGATGACGCGTGGTGAGGGGTGAGCAGAAGAGAGATAGAGACGACTCAGCGATCTGTGTATCTAAGCATCTATGTGTCGCAGCGAGTGGGGTTTGATGGTTTTGACGAAGGATTGCTGTGGGCAAAGCAAAGGGAAGAGAGACGAATGGGAAGGAGCGAAGGAATAGAAGGAGAAGACATGGGATGGGACTTGGGAGGCATATCCAGCTAGGATTTGGGTTTTGTCTCATGAGTCATGACCCATCAAATAAGTCATTAAACCCATTCTTTTTAAATATAACACAAATATTTCTTTTATTCAAAATTGGAATCACACCCTGTCCTCCACCTTCTTCCACCGTTCCCTCCGCCTCCGCCTCCCCCTCCCTTCTACTTCTGCCGCCATATTCTCTCTCCTCTCCATCTATTTTGCCTCCTATCTCGGCTACAAATTATCATTTCTATACACATTATGTGACCTTTTTAAAAAAAAAAAAAGGATGTACTATGCATGAGAAATGTTAATTTTCATATACTCCCTCCAGTCCATGGCATATGTCGCCTTTAAAAAAAAAAAAAAGATTGTGTAACATCAAGTGTTTTATCTCTCAATTTTTAATGAAGGAATAAAATACAAAACATATTTAAAAAGTTAACATTGATTCTAAATATAATACATAATTGTTATATTTGTCAATTTTTTGCTCATTTAATTTTTTTATACTCTCTCAACAATAATAAAAAAAGAAGAAGAAAATAAGAGAATTAAAGAAGATAACTATTACATTCTAAAGAATACATGTCATATTAATTAATTTATCTAACTTCTATAGTCTAATCAAATATATTTATAAAATTTATATTCCCTCTGGTCCTAATTATAGACAAAGTTGATTTTTTTAGAGAATTAAGGAAGCTAATTAAATTACTCTAGAGTATTTTTATTTTTATTTTCCAAACTAATTAGTTTGACTAATAAACTCCGTCCCTCCGGTCTTAATTATAGGAACAATTTTATAGTACAAATTGCACTACAAAAGTATTCATATAATTAGGACCGGAGGTAGTAATATATAATCTAAGGATACACAACATAACATATGATATGGTTAAGTAACTTATTTAATCTCTCCAAAAAAAAAGTCAACTCTGTCTTATAATTAGGACCGGAGGTAACAATATTTATTATTACAGATAAATATGAAAATCAAGATAGTTGTAACGACATAACAAACTTTTCTTTGTTTCCGTCTGTAACAACCCGACTTTTCTAAAGCAGTATAAATTTTTTTTTTTTCAAATATCATTTCAAAATGATCAGAGTAGTGCACCGGAGCGATTGAGTAACTGATATATATATTAAAATACCCATGGTAGCATGTCTTGTCTTTGTAGAAACAATGATACGAAGTGTTTCAAAAGAAATGACGAAAGGAGTCTTCACTGGGACTCCTAGGCGTGCCGCTTGCCCTCTCCTCGGTTCTCTGGTCCACCCGACCACGAAGCTAAGTTAAGAGCCGAGGTCCATGCATCGAACCCCGTAACGGTTAACCTCATGATTACATACATCATATATGTACAATGACATTCATAGACTCTTGGCAACATTTACTATGGTCAGATATAGGGTATACATATTCAGATATGTATGGCAATGACAATACAGTCGGATGACAGACAATCATACAGTCGGATGATAGACAATAGTACAGTCGGATGTACGGAGAATAGTACAGTCGGATGTACAGACAATAGTACAATCAAAGTACAGAGCAATAGTACAATCGGAGTACAGATAAATAATACAATCGAAGTACGGCATGCATGACAGTACAATTGGCATGACAGGACAATATACACATATGCATACAATAAACATCGAGTTAAGGTTACCGAGACGCGAACGTACCTTCGTTGACGGATTACGGTATTTCTAGCACGTTTACGGAAAAGCGTACTTTTACGGAAAATCGTGAAACAATGGCACGTCGGGCAACAGAATTCAAGCAGCAGAATCAACGTTTCGGATATCCTATGAGAATAATGTCACTTCCATTAGTAATTTGACATTATAAGCGGCATTTTAGGTAAAAATTACCATTTTGCCCCTATAACCCTACTTGGCGGAATTTCGCCGGCGCTCCGCTACATAGGCTATTTTCTTCCCAAAATTTCGCCAGAACTTCGACGCATTTATGATTCTTGAAAATAAAGACTAAAATAGCCCTCCCATATGATACCCAATCATACTCAAAATTTAAAGGCTATTACTACCCCTAACCTTTAAAAGAGCTATAAAAACTACAACTTTTCAAATGACTCGATCCCTACTATGTTTACACCTCTGCATATTTTTCAACGCAAACAAGGCTCTAAAACATTTGTAGGAATCTTGTCACCTACTTTCTAAATCTAACTAACAATTCTACTAACTACTAAACTAAAAACTAAAGACTAAAGCCCGAAAGACTTACCCGTTGAAGACTTTCCTGACAATTCAGAGGCTTTTTTTGCACAATTCCCCAGAGCTCCTTTCTCTTCTTTCTCACCAAAAATTTCGGCCAAGAGAAGGAAGAAAAGGTGTGAGAATTATGAAGGAGGGGGTATTTATAGGGTTTTGAAGGGACAAGGTGGGAATTTCCAAAATTGTTCACTTTATGCCCGGTCTACCAGATTTTCCCCAATCGGTCCCGTTTCGCGTGATTTCGGAGAATTCACAAAATTCTGGATTTACAACTCGAAGACAAGTTCTCACTTAGTAGAAATGTCCAAGTTAACCTAAATTTTGATTCCATATAGGTCTCCAACAATCCAGTTGAAGTTCCTCGAAAACGTGTCCGAACGCGTCCGGTGTCGGAATTCGTTTTCGGAGATATCAATCTCTTCGAAATAATTCACTGACTCCAAATATGTCTAAATAAATTCAAACCCATTCCTAAATGTTGAGTTAGAATTTATTTTCCTCTTTCCAAATATATGCCTATATGCATTTTTCCCTATTTTGTTTTATTAGGAAAATGCACAAACGGCCTAGGAATTAACTTCCTAAGAGTCTAATGGAAGATAAAATTCCACTGATCAATAATCTACTTTGATATTGATAATCTCATTCCTAGATCTCTAGATAGGGTCCGTTTCCTAATTTAAATATTACTATTCACATATTTTACTTTAATTAAATTATATTATTATAAAAATGTGCAAGTTGCCAACTTGGGTTCTATTTCATTTTCATTTTTATTTATTTATTTATTTCGTTTTTCCCCTTTTATTTTCTGCCTTTTCTTTTTTTTTTTTTTAATTAATTATTTAATTAATTATTTAATTAATTAAATAATTATTTTTACATAATTTCTCACAACATTTTCCTATTGGTCAATTCTTGCATTTAGGCTTAAAAATACCTAAACTCATCCATTTTCCTTCAAATTTTCCAATTAATTAACCAATATATTTATGCTAATTTTTAGCCATTTATCACTAATTTTGGAGCTTTACATAATTATCTCCGAATTTTCTATACTTGTGCTTAAGTAATTTGCTAATAAATACTTAATCACTCAGTTATCACTGCTTAGTAATTTTCTTAATTAGAATACCACATTACCTCTTAACCTTTGCTTTAACATGAGATTTTTCATGCATTCTGTATTTATTCTGCATTTTTCCATAATCGTAAGGGTATTATGGTCATTTCCTTACTTTTTGAGTATTCTTCTACAATTTCTCTAAGTTTGTAACTTAATAAATTACCTAATTAGAGATAACATACTCTCATTTATTCAAATAATTATTTCACTGACTTTTAGGATTTTTCACAATTTTCCTAAATCAGTTATGTCCCTTAGGGGCATTTTGGTCATTTGGCACTTTGGCCCTTAAATTCTCCAATTTCCGAGAGATTTTTCCTTAGAAAATAAGATAATTATATCTTATTATTTGATACCCCATATTCACCTACTTTCTATAGGTATAATCTTACCAAATTAAGATACGTATTCTTTTTTGGGGTATTACATTTCTCCTGTTAAATAAAATTTCGTCCTCGAAATTTGCACTCTACCCACTTAAACTCGTCCTACTCGGACTTTGGACCATACGCGTCGAATGTTTGCTTCGTTTTCCTTTTGCTCCTCTTGGTGCTCGAAAAATTCGGTTTGGTTTGACCGTAACGATCTTGTCATATCGTATTTTGATATATAGTGTCTCCCGAGGCGCCCATACACCGCGGTCAACACTACAGATACCAAAATGTCTCCATGGCGCCCATACACCATGACAACACAAAATATCATACATGTCACCATGGTGCCCATACACCATGACAAAATAAGATACCTCCTACTCAATGACATGATCACGGTCGAAATATAGTAACGAGGAAACATGGAATACGTCACGAAGATGGTTCACGTATCATACGATTTAGTTGCATAACTAACACATAGTTAACGTACAGAGGAAAAATTCCTTAAGAGATGGTACCTTGGACTCTCTCGGAAGTTCTTTGTCCATGGTATCGGTTAGCGCGTACATTCGGCCCGGTTCTCGGTCTTGACGCTGCAGCTTTCTCCTGACAAGACACACCGATGTGCCCGGCTTTTGACACTTGAAACATATCAGCTTCCCATCGCAGCCCGTACTTTGTGGATGATACTTCCTGCATTTTGGACATGGTCGGGGTCCCGATGTTCTGGGTTATATCTGCTTTGCCTAAATCGGGCGGCCTCTTGCTTTCTCCTTGAGAGTCACTCCAGGGTGCTTCTCTCTTCCGTGAGGAATTTTCACGGTTGCCCTCGCTACGATTGGTACGGCTACTATTTTGATTCCGTAATATACGTAATTCCTTTAGGTTGCGCTCAGTCCTTCTGCAGGATTCCACTGCTTTGGCCATTTTAGAAAATTTCTGAGATACCAGCCTTGCCCTTATGTCATATTTCAGCCCGGTTACCAGTCGGTTAGCCTTCCAGCTTTCATTCTTGTAGATTTTCAGGTATGATGAATACCGCGACAGGTTGGTAAAACAGGCGAAGTAGTCGTCGAATGACTCTTCATTTCCTGTTGAATCTGCGAAACTCTTCTTCCTTGATTACCTGTATCGAGGAAGGAAAGTATTGTTCATTGAATTGCTCCAAGAACATCTCCCAAGTAACAGGGCTTTGTAAAGTTGTGGAAACACTCTTCCACCATCTCGTGTGCGTCACCATCGAGTTTGTAAATTGCCACCGAGCTTTCCTGGTTCCCCGGACATTCCATTACTTCAAAGATTTTATCTAAGCTCATCAGCCAATCTTCTGCCAATTCGTTCTTTCCATGAAAAGTAGGTGGCTTGAGCTTGCAAAACTGTGTGACCCAGTGTTGTGTGGTCTCGCATGCCTCTCCCTCGTCGTGGAGGTGATTGGGACCTTTCGATCCCTCCGATTCCTCATCGTGCCCGTCACTTTGCTCGTTTTCCTCTTCTTCATTATTATGCTCTTCCTCATTCGTCGTCTTTCTAGTTGTCTCTCGGCTTCTCGGTCTTGTCGATTCTGTCTCTCCGTAAGTGTATTGATGAGAGCCTCGCTGCTCTTGCAAGGTTCTCCTCATCTCCCGCATCTCATTCGCTCCGGTTGGTTTGGTTCGGATTTACCCGAGGTTGTCTACCTCGTCCTCCACCACGGCCTCTGCCTCGGCCTCACGGAGCTCCGGCTCCTCTCGGATTTGTCATGTCTTGTTTTTTTTTCTTTTCCTTCATTAGGAAAACACTAGTTATACTGGAGTACAACGATAATCATATCACACTTTCTATTGCACTTCATATCTATACTACTAACAAATAGACACCAGCAACATGTCCCTCGTTCAGAATTTCGTTGGTTCGTTCTTCTTAGAAACGGGTATGGAAAAACGTATCGGAAGTTCCTCTACATGAGTCAAATACTGCATGTACTATCTTTATTGGTCTCGGAATTTCATTCGGCGTGACCCAGCTCCGCGTATGAGCTCTGTGCTAGAATAGAATTAACGTCCAGTACAAACTGGCAGTTATCAGAGTGATGCACCAACAGAGGGTGGTACACTGGTTCAGGATGGTATACCGGTACAGACTGGTACACCGAGGTAAAATGGTACACCGACTCAGGCCTATATCAGTACTTATTTTCAAAATATGCTCCAAATTTTTGAAAAGGCTTAGAACCTAACTCCGTTAACCGAACAGAATGGCCAGGTAAGTGTTCACCATGGGGGCCTCACCGAGTTCACGGCGACTGATTGGCATACCCACGTAAACTAGCCTTGCCTTCGGCACCAAACTGTCCGTAATAACATAGTCAGATCCATGCCAGGACTACTGCTCTGATACCAAAATGTAACAACCCGACTTTTCTAAAGCAGTATAAATTTTTTTTTTCAAATATCATTTCAAAATGATCGAGTAGTGCACCTGAGCGATTGAGTAACCGATATATATATTAAAATACCCATGGTAGCATGTCTTGTTTGTAAAACAATGATACGAAGTGTTTCAAAAGAAATGACAGAAAGGAGTCTTCACTGGGACTCCTAGGCGTCTTGCTTGCCCTCTCCTCGGTTCTCGGTCCACCCGACCCCGAAGCTAAGTTAAGAGCCGAGGTCCATGCATCGAACCCCGTGTAACGGTTAACCTCATGATTACATACATCATATATGTACAATGTACATTCATAGACTCTTGGCAACATTTACTATGGTCGATATAGGGTATACATATTCGATATGTATGGCAATGACAATACTGATCGGATGATTAAAGACAATCATACAATCGGATGATAGACAATAGTACAATCGGATGTACGGAGAATAGTACAGATCGGATGTACGACATGACAATAGTACAATCAAAGTACAGAGCAATAGTACAATCGGTACAGACAATAGTACAATCAGAGTACAGGCATGACAGACAATTGGCATGACAGACAATATACACATATGCATACAATAAACATCAGAGTTAAGGTTACCAGTACGCGAACGTACCTTCGTTGACGGATTACGGTATTTCTAGCACGTTTACGGAAAGCGTACTTTACGGAAAATCGTGAAACAATGCACGACGTCGGGCAACGTAACGGCAGCAGAATCAACGTTTCAGATATCCTATGAGAATAATGTCACTTCCATTAGTAATTTGACATTATAATCGGCATTTTAGGTAAAAATTACCATTTTGCCCCTATAACCCTACTTGGCGGAATTTCGCAGCGCTTCCGCTACATAGGCTATTTTCTTCCCAAAATTTCGCCAGAACTTCGACGCATTTATGATTCTTGAAAATAAAGACTAAAATAGCCCTCCCATATGATACCCAATCATACTCAAAATTTAAAGGCTATTACTACCCCTAACCTTTAAAAGAGCTATAAAAACTACAACTTTTCAGTGACTCGATCCCTACTATGTTTACACCTCTCGCATATTTTTCAACGCAAACAAGGCTCTAAAACATTTGTAGGAATCTTGTCACCTACTTTCTAAATCTAACTAACAATTCTACTAACTACTAAACTAAAAACTAAAGACTAAAGCCCGAAAGACTTACCCGTTGAAGACTTTCCTGACAATTCTGAGGAGCCACGCACAATTCCTCAGAGCTCCTTTCTCTTCTTTCTCAGCCAAAAATTTCGGCCAAGAGAAGGAAGAAAAAGGTGTGAGAATTATGAAGGAGGGGGGGGTATTTATAGGGTTTTGAAGGGACAAGGTGGGAATTTCCAAAATTGTTCACTTTATGCCCGGTCTACCAGATTTTCCCCAATCGGTCCCCGTTTCGCGTGATTTCGGAGAATTCACAAAATTCTGGATTTACAACTCTGAAGACATGTTCTCACTTAGTAGAAATGTCCAAGTTAACCTAAATTTTGATTCCATATAGGTCTCCAACAGTCCAGTTGAAGTTCCTCGAAAAACGTGTCCGAACGCGTCCGGTGTCGGATTCGTTTTCGGAGATATCAATCTCTTCGAAATAATTCACTGACTCCAAATATGTCTAAATAAATTCAAACCCATTCCTAAATGTTGAGTTAGAATTTATTTTCCTCTTTTCCAAAATTATGCCTATATGCATTTTTCCCTATTTTGTTTTATTAGGAAAATGCACAAACGGCTTCGGAATTAACTTCCGTAAGAGTATAATGGAAGATAAAATTCCACCGATCAATAATCTACTTTGATATTGATAATCCCATTCCTAGATCTCTAGATAGGGTCCGTTTCCTAATTTAAATATTACTATTCACATATTTTACTTTAATTAAATTATATTATTATAAAAATGTGCAAGTTGCCAACTTGGGTTCTATTTCATTTTCATTTTTATTTATTTATTTATTTCGTTTTTCCCCTTTTATTTTCTGCCTTTTTTTTTTTTTTTTTTAATTAATTATTTAATTAATTATTTAATTAATTAAATAATTATTTTTACATAATTTCTCACAACATTTTCCTATTGGTCAATTCTTGCATTTAGGCTTAAAAATACCTAAACTCATCCATTTTCCTTCAAATTTTCCAATTAATTAACCAATATATTTATGCTAATTTTTAGCCATTTATCACTAATTTTGGAGCTTTACATAATTATCTCCGAATTTTCTATACTTGTGCTTAAGTAATTTGCTAATAAATACTTAATCACTCAGTTATCACTGCTTAGTAATTTTCTTAATTAGAATACCACATTACCTCTTAACCTTTGCTTTAACATGAGATTTTTCATGCATTCTGTATTATTCTGCATTTTTCCATAATCGTAAGGGTATTATGGTCATTTCCTTACTTTTTGAGTATTCTTCTACAATTTCTCTAAGTTTGTAACTTAATAAATTACCTAATTAGAGATAACATACTCTCATTTATTCAAATAATTATTTCACTGACTTTTAGGATTTTTCACAATTTTCCTAAATCGCTTATGTCCCTTAGGGGCATTTTGGTCATTTGGCACTTTGGCCCTTAAATTCTCCAATTTCCGAGAGATTTTTCCTTAGAAAATAAGATAATTATATCTTATTATTTGATACCCCATATTCACCTACTTTCTATAGGTATAATCTTACCAAATTAAGATACGTATTCTTTTTTGGGGTATTACACCGTCCAGAGGGGTGCCTCTGGATTTGTTCATGGGCTTGGATTGATTGTAAACTGAATCAAGCGCAAACTTAACATGAGATCATCAGTAACTGTCTACATGTGAGAGTTGTACTTGTACATGTGGGCGTGCGTCCAAGTCACTTGTGATCATAGATGAGTAAGTATTATTATAGTGAGGGTGTTTATCGTTGGAAACTCACAAGTCGCAAGAGCAAATACTCACCAAGAATGGCAATGCAGGATTATAATCTGCCAACCTGATGAGAGGATCTAAAACTGGAAAGCACATATGAATTAATCATGTCAACACCAGGAGACCAGATATAGCCCCAGACATGTCCCTAGTTGAGTTTTTCAATCAAAGGCCTGGCTCAACCTGGGACGACTAGGCCTTGGTCCCCCATTGGGCTTTTCTTTTTTTGCTTCCACGATAAAATAATCATAATGGGTTCAATGAGGCAAATGAGCCTATGAGCAATATCCAGCTGCTGCCACCGGGCCAATGTGAGTTGGTATAGATGGTAAGGGATCCAGGATTAGGTCCTTGGGTCGTGGGTTCGATCCCCTCTGCCGTCGCTGGGACTCCTTTGGTAGGCGATCTCGTAAGTCCCCAATAAGTGCTCATAGAACCCGGGGCCGTGCCCTGGCATTGGTGGGGGACTGATGTCGAACCCATCCAAAACCTTTTTTGATCAAAAAAAAAAAAAAAAAAGCTGCGACCATCGGATAGCTATAAAAATGCATTGATCACTCAGTTTTCGTGGCGACGCTTGAATTTTGTTTCTTCTCTGTATGACTGCCAACGTTGAGAACGAAGGACGGGAAATCGAGATGCATGGCACCTATAATCTGCATCTGTGTATTTTGCGGGCGGGACATTTGTTTCTTTTGGGCCAAATTATGATTCCATTAATTTTTATAATAAACATTTCCTTAATAGTCATGCCATCTCTAGCTCTTGGTATTTAGGTAAACACCTGAGGGTAATAGACGGCTCGCCCTGCCCAATATTGGTATCACCTAGGTGGAAGGGAGACTTCGCTCTACCCTTTAATTGTAGATGAATCCAATCCCTTTTCTAAAAATTTCGTATAAAAAAAAATAGTCATGCCATCCACATACAGTATATTCTTAATTTAACGTGTTTGCCTTCTTTATTACTATATGAAGTTTATAATACTTTTCACTCCAAGGGCAGGCACACACAGCACATTATAAAACATGATACGGAAGATGATAGTTCATAGTGTTATATTTATTGATCTTTTTTATCTCTCATAGTAAGTACACGTTCCTAATGTTTGAATTGGTGTTCTTTTTATGAGAGTGAAACAGCTTATCACTTCAAGTAATAACTTTTAGGCATACCTATGTGTTTTGTAACACATATATTAACTCCTTTTAATTGTAGAGCAAGTAAGCTAGAGGCACACGCGGAAAAAAAATTATTAATGCTGACACTCGTTACAAAATTATTAATGTTTAGGACTGAAGAATCTCATAAGATGGGATAATTAAATATCGAGTATCAAATTATAAAATCCTTTTAGTAAAATATCGGTTGGAATGTGGGATAAGGGATGATGAAGTGATACTTGAATAGTTATCATATTTTTATAATTTTATGATTAATTTAATTTACTTATTTATAATTTTAAGTCTCTGGTTAGGAATAACTTCTTTTTTTTTTTTAAATGATTATTATTACTACCGGTAGTTATCATTTTTCTTACAAAATCATGTCAATTCAATTTTAAATCTGTCGTAGTGTTTTCATCTTGATTGTGTTTAATGGCTTTATATGTAAAGTTCACATAAATTTCTTTATCAAGTATGATAAATTATTAATGTTAATGGATTTACTTTTAATTTTCTTATTTAAAATATATGTGAATCAAATAATTGTCATTATTTATATTTTTATTATTTAATTATATACCTTTAACACCAATTTTTATTAAGAAAAACAATCTCTTATAAGTTTAAGAAGTGAGTTCATGATCGGAATTTACATTTTTATCAAGAGTTTAAACACTTCTGTACCACGGGCTTGCCGTAATAAGAATGTGTTAGAAGTTAGAACTTGTGAGTTTTGCACTTTGTATATTAAACTCGTAAACCAAGATAAGAAATGAGGATCCGAACTACTTTCTCTGATCCTTATTATAAGGTACCAACTAACAAGTTTATTTAGTCCTTTTTATAAGGCACTTGTTTGTTCCAGCATTAATCATTTGTTTCCATGTCTGCCCATAATTAATGAGGGTAGTGGGTAAGAGTAATAATTAATATATTATTAAAGTTTAGTGTAATTAGTAGGGGTAATATTCGAAGTTGCTTAAATTGTAGGGCAACTTTATTGACTTTAACTGTTTTTATTGGTTTGTGAGAATTGTTAGTTGGTGCAGTGTAATAAGGACTAGAAGGAGTATTAATTGTGACATTAAATTCCTCACCACTACCCCCGTTGGTGGAATAAATGTCCTTCCTTTTTCATGGTCATTGCCATTCGCAGATTCGCTGGTGGAAATAAATGTCCTTCCTTTTCGATGGTCCTTGCCATTCGCTCCGTATTTGTGGACCGTGAAACGAGGACTGTTCTATTTAAATTAGTAAAATAGGGATTAAAAGGAGTCAGAAAGCAGAGTGTAGAGAAGAGTTACGAGTATGGCGAGGTCACCTGAATGTGAGCATGCACAGAAGGCTTTTGGCTGGGCTGCCAGGGATACTTCTGGCCATCTTTCTCCTTTTCCCTTCTCGAGAAGGTTCATCATCCCCCTGATCTTCCATTTTACCATGTTCTCTTTTCGATTGTGTGGTTTAGAGATAGCAATCGGGAAATTCATCACCTATCTCTTAGCAAAGAATCTCTATCATTCAGTTTATTCTTTTGTTTTTTGGATGTTTAGATGAAAACGGTGTTTCCCATTTGCGCGTAGCAATTTTACAAAACTGTTAGCACGCCATTGGCGATTTGGTCAATCGTTAATGAGCAATATAAGTTTTAGCTTAACAACATGTTATCTCAGCGTCTTGCTTACCGCGGGATTTTGAGCATTTTGATTATTACTTGGAGCGCACAGAGTATTTTCTGTGTTCTAGTGGGTACTGGCTTCTTCATTGTAACCTTATAATTTCATTTTTATCGTCGGCGTAACAAGCGCTATGGCCCGGGTTGAGAACTTGAGATGATCGAAACTTCGATGGAATGCTCTTGTTAGATTCCTCCTCTACTGAGTTACTCGAGCAATCTTTAACATAATTGCATTTGTAATTTGGCAGGGAAGTTGGGGCTGACGACGTTGCTTTGAAAATTCTGTTTTGTGGGGTTTGCCATTCGGATCTGCATACTGTTAAGAACGATTGGGGTTTCACAACTTACCCTGTTGTTCCCGGGTACGGTCCCTTTTCTTTTACTTTGTTTTTTTATTTTCCTGCTCTGGGCAACAAGGGAAGGCTTGTAATCTACTAGCAATTCACTGAATGGGCGGGACACAATCATATCGTCTCCGACTTTTCATGCAGACTTGTATTTCATATGGCTGAGGATATTGGTAATCGGTGTCGATATGTTTAAACTATATGCTACTAAAAATAACATCTAGTTATCTTTTTTTTTTAATAAATTAGAAAGTTAAACTATGTTTTTTTTAAAAACTAATTTGCATCACTTATAAATTAATATATAATTTATTGATATACAGTATATACTATTATTAAGTAGTTTATTTAAATTTATTAATTTCTTAAAAAAGTTTAACTAAGTCTTATACTTAGAATAAAAGAGATTACTACTTTCTAAATTATGAGATTTATCGTTGAACAAAGGATTACTATTTTTAATACAAAAGGTGACAATATTAGAGCTGTTAAGTGTTAACTTTTTGAATTTGTTTAATTAATTAAAGACAACAGAAGACCAAGTGACATAGTCAAAACATCCCTACCTGGTCTATGACGGACCTCATATTTGGAGGACCGATATCTAGCATATTAATCTCTTGAAGTTCAAATCAAACTTCAAAAGAATTCCTTTAACCGTTACCAATAATTAATAAATATTTTAGTGACCTCATTTTTCTCTCTCTTGCAACTCTTCCCCTTTGAATAGTCCATTATTGACCCAAAAAAGAAATAGACAATCCAATTGCCCAAGATACATCAATACAATGAGCATAGATGAGGGGACCCTTCAACTATAAATTGTCTATCAATAGGATCCAAGGAAACTGGCGTGCCCGTAAATACTTCCTCCGTTGGAACTCAATTTCATTCAAAATTTCTGGTGCATTAGGTCTCTCTTTCAGGATAAAATAATTATTCCTAGAAAGCCAAGTAATATCGGTTAAAATGACGAAAACCACAATATGGACAAACAGACACGGTCCACTTGTCAACTTCTTGCCTTTGGGAGTATATTTTACAATTCTAGAGTTACCAACTAATATATTCAGAACAAGTTGGAGTTCTTGGTCTGTGTTAACTTGTGAATTTTGATCACCATATGGAAGATCTCATGTCTTTAGATGAAATCTGTGGCTTCCTACTGAACCTTGATTTTTGTTAATTTTTTCTTCTGATGTCACCATATATTTCCCAGGACTCAAGTTCTACAGCATATTAGTTTTACTATGTGATATGGTCCGTAGAAATACATTGTGAAGTAACGTACATTGATTAACTTTAAGTGACTGCTGAACCTTGTTTTTCTGGTTTGTGGCTGCAATTTGTGTTACATGATACCCATCTCTGGCTGTCTCGGTTGTAAGAACCTTTTTTTTCTTTAAAAAAAAAATTGTGAATTGAGGGTATAGTAATAGGACCATGAAATAGTTAGTATATGTTTTAAGGCTTGCTTTTGCATTTAAGACAAACTGGAAGGTTGAGATGGGGACTTGGGATATTCTGGCGTTTAAAATACCACCTGAATTCAAGAAACGGACAACATGAACTTGATTGTTTATTTAGGTTTTGCTAGGATATACCGTGAAACTATTTTATTTCATTTTATTGCCATTCTGCTGGAACAGAACCTTAGAAGTCTGTGTATCTGTAATCCTTGCTCACTAAAATTGCACAAATGATTTGGATTCTGGCCCTTCTGCTGGTACAGACTACAGAACCTTAATTCTGTGTTTATGTAATCATTGCTCACTAACTTGAATTGCCCAAATGATTTGGATTCTAGCCTTTCATGATTCCTTACTTACTACTATTGGAAATTTTTATGTTGCTAGTAGGTCCATCTTTGTCTATATATGTCACCGTCAAAGTGTGATCTTTCACTTTCAACGGCAAAGGGGTTTCTATTTGAAACGTGTCCTGGCTTTTATATTACTTGTTGTACTTTTCTTGTCCTGGGTCAGTCTTTAATCACTGATTTTTGCTTCATATTTGTTCCGGAAACAGATCAATTGGCTTATATTTATTAATGATCTCTCATCCCTGATATATCATAAATAGCTTTTGTTTTTATGTTGCTATTAGGTCCATCTTTGTCTATATATGTCACCGTCAAAGTGTGATCTTTCACTTTCAACGGCAAATGGGTTTCTATTTGAAACGTGTCCTGGCTTTTATATTACTTGTTGTACTTTTCTTGTCCTGGGTCAGTCTTTAATCACTGATTTTTGCTTCATATTTGTTCCGGAAACAGATCAATTGGCTTAAATTTATTAATGATCTCTCATCCCTGATATATCATAAATAGCTTTTGTTTTTGGATCTGGCTTTCCTCCGATGCAAGGACGGTCCGCTGCACTTTTTTTGCCTAAAAATTTGTACCGCATGCGGTGTGTGTACCGCATGCGGTATATTATTAAGTGTAAAAAAGTGCAGTGGACGGTCCGATGCATCAGAGGAAAGCCAGATCTTTGTTTTTATGCATTTTGCGCAAGGCCTGTAGTTAGTCAGTACTGAACTGAGCTTTGCTAATGGAGATGAAACTTTAATAATCAGGACGCCATGGATTTTTTCCCTGCACTGAATTTCTATAATATGTGTTTTACAGACATGAAATTGCTGGCGTTGTTACACAAATTGGGAGTAATGTGAAAACATTCAAAGTGGGTGACAGAGTTGGAGTTGGTGTCATGGTGGATTCCTGCAAAACATGTGATGCTTGCCAGCAGGACCTGGAGAATTACTGTCCTAAAAAAGTATTTACCTATAACAGCCCTGGCTATGATGGGACAAGAACCTATGGAGGATATTCTGATTTTGTGGTTGTTCACAAGCGGTTTGTGCTCATATTTCCTGAGAACTTACCCCTTGATGCTGGTGCTCCACTTCTCTGTGCTGGAATTACTGTGTACAGTCCAATGAAATATTATGGAATGACAGAGCCAGGTAGACATTTGGGAGTGGCAGGGCTTGGTGGTCTAGGTCATGTTGCGGTGAAAATTGCTAAGGCCTTTGGGCTGAAAGTTACTGTCATTAGCACCTCTCAAAAAAAGGAAGTCGAGGCTATCAACAGGCTTGGGGCTGATTCCTTTCTTGTTTCCACCGACTCTGGAAAAATGAAGGTACGATGTAACCCTACAAAGTTCAAGTGAAATTGATTCGTCTTGGTTCTTCTGGTTTTGACTGATTAACTTTTGCTTCTCTATGTATTGTTTTTTTTCTGGATTTTTTCTATTAATGCATAATGGCACAAGAGTTTGAACCTAAAACCTTCAGCAATCATTTCAAATTTCTCGCCATTAGAGCACACCTGGGGACTTGTTTCATGTTGCACTTGACAGGGGAGTGAGTAAACTAGAGGGAAAAAACGGCTTGAATATCTAGGAGAGAGACTGCAGCTACAGATAAAATATTTCCCATAGAATGCGTCTCAGCATGATAGAGGTCACTTCCTCCATCAGCCAATCTGCACAGTGGGTTGGGTTGCTATATCGCAACACTGTGGAGTATGAGAGACCAATTACGTTCTCCACGATAATCAGCAGGGAAATAATGCATTCCGTGGCCCCTGGATTATTTCTTTCTAACCCCTTTTAATGTTTGGGTATAATGTTATGCAGGCAGCTATGAAAAGCATGGACTTCATCATTGACACAATTTCTGGAGTTCATTCCCTCGTTCCTCTTCTTGGTCTGCTGAAATTAAACGGGAAGCTGATCACCGTGGGGTTGCCTAATAAACCCTTAGAGCTACCTATCTTTCCTCTAGTTGCAGGTAAGCCGCCTTGATATCTTGATATTTCGGAGACTTTTTTGTTCAGGTCAGATCTATTCAAGCTGGATAATTGCCATTTTTTTCCGTCACATCTCATTTGCATCGCGATGAAGTGGATGTAAAGGCCGGTGCTCTTGTGAGTGTTTTAAAAGTTAAACACGACTGCAAAATGCTCCAGAAGTTCAACGATAAGTAAATGAAGCTGATGAACAATCAAAATATTGTCAGTTTGGATAGAAAAATTTAAAATTTGACTTCACATAACATGCATGCATAAACACGCGTGTGATGAACATGCACGATAGAACATACAGATGTGTATATAAGTAGGTGTTGAATAAAAATAAGAGATTGTGTCATTTAATATGTGCAGAACGGAAGCTTGTGGGAGGAAGTGACTTCGGAGGAATGAAAGAGACGCAGGAGATGCTGGAGTTTTGTGGGAAGCACAACATCCGTGCAGATATAGAGCTGATTAGGTTGGACGAAATCAACACTGCCATGGAAAGGCTGGCCAAGTCTGATGTCAAGTATCGCTTTGTGATCGACGTGGCCAACTCCTTAAGAGGGTAGCTCCAGCAAATGCTAATATGCATGCTAGCCTCAATGTTGTGGTCTTTAATAATTTGAGGGATTGATGTCGAGTGTTTTGGGTCTGAGATGTGAACTTCTATGCCGAAGATAGCAGAACAATTAGTTTGATGGAACTGTTATTGCATTGGTGATTTGACTGAGCATGTGGGGTGTGTTTGTTTCGTAATGTTTTGATGCCTACCGCCATGTGACACTTATCTCAATCTTATCGTCATTGGTGACGCTCCAATTAAAATATAGCGGTTGAGGGGCTTTTCTGAGAAATCACTAATCTTTGGGGATCATTAATGTCGGGGTTAATCTGCGACCAAATAGAGATTTTTTTAATAAACCAGATATGGAAGCGTTACCCATCCCATGTTTCACGCGATTTAGTGAATACATATTACTCGTATTATCTTTCGATGATTCCCCGAGTTCCTGAACCGCGTGTTTTTTTCTTGCCTGGTCGAAGCAATCGAGTCGTTTTGAAACATTCCAAATAGTCAAAGTGCTGATAGTGATGTGGATATATTTGGAATCTTTGCCTTTTGTTTTTAAGCTTGGGTACCACTGAAAAGATGTGATTTTCTTTATTAGTATAAAAAATACCCGGGTAATTGGTACTTGTTTTTGTTTTTATCAAATAGTTGATGCGGAAACTACAAGAATTCGTACCGAGTCCAACATTAACAATGAAATAACCCTTTTGGTAGATATAATATACAAGGATAGTAACTTTGGAATGAACGGTTTCAGTGTTCCTCCTCTTTTTTTTCTTTTTTTTTTGATAATAAGTGTTCCTCCTCTTAATCCTAGCAAATGGAATCTGGAATTCATTGACGGTTAAATGGGCTCGCTTGGGCCCATGGGCTTCGTATATGGAAATACCTGATGACTATTTTCCATGGGCTTCGTAAAAAATGATGCCAATTGCAGCCACTTGCTTGGATTCAACTCTACGCCTCTTCCGGCATTGAAGCAAACTTATAGTAGGTGTTTACTTTTACTGTCCCTCCTCATGCTGGATCCACGTGTGAATTACTATGACATTCACATCAACATGGCCTGTTTCATCGCCCTTCGTCTTTGTTCTTGCGCTTTCTAATGCTCCCAATACTCAGATATGCTGCTACTAGTGTGAAGAACTGGTGAACTAGCCAGACATGTTCCAATCCATGTTGGACCACGTCGTATCTATCCACAAACCGAAAAACTGTGAAACTTCGTTACTCGATACATAGTTTATAATCTGTTTCGTGCCTTGATATGATTTTATTAAACTGTCGATCTCTGTCAACCGAGAAAATCCATCCCAAATTTTGCTTAATATATATATTTTTTTAAAAAAAAAGTAATTCTTTTTGGGGTTGCTTTAAGTCGTCAAAATAGTGGTGCTATGAATGTAGGTGGTGATTATGATTACTTAAGCGAGGCAGCCTCCCTTTTGGGCCCAAAAGTTGGGTCTCCTTTGTCCAGATGGGCTCCAATAATAAATTATAAATAATATAATAATAATAGTGGTTGTTGTTGTTGTCATTATCATCTTGGTCATGATTGTATCTTGTGAAAATTGTAAAGTCACGAATCATAATCTTGGCTAGCAGTATATTTATATATTATTATTAGCAAGGAAATCAATAAATTAGGATTGTGAATAATTTTAATGCCAACTACCAAGTGTCGGTATGTTGTTGCAGGCGTATGTGGTGGTACATACATACCATATTACTCCCCCACACATAACTTTGCGTAGCTCTGAAGCAGAAGCAGATGCCTCATCATGGATCGTATTTCGTCTCCACAAGTATTTTTTGTTGCTGGATTTAAATTTCAATCTAATATACGTATAGAAAAATAAATGGAAATAATAAAAACTAAAAAGGCAGATTTGGGGGAGAAGTAGGGAAGGATGTCTGCCTTCACATTATTAAAAGATTAAAATTAAAGGAAAGAGCAATAAATACTTAAAGAGGACCCCACATGACCTAAAAAGAAAAGCAGGGCAACCCAAAATCACATATTTCATGAAACATGAAAAAGACAAAAAACATTGGAGACGCAAAGCCACCGACACTTTCTTTCACCTTTTAAACTGAACCACCTGCACCAAATAAATAAATAAATCAAAATGTAAAATCTTTTACTCTTATACTGGTATTTCCCTATAAAATATCAGTTAAACTTTAAAATTCTAAATCAATTTTATTATTTATAAGAGCATTGATATTGATTATAAGAATATATTAGTTAACTACTTATTTTAATAAGAAATTACTGATATTTAAGATTTTAAAATTTAAATAGTATTTTATTCCTTCATTGTATCTATTCATTCAACATTTGTTTGACCCGCAACCAATCCGTGAAATATGTACATGTGCGCGCATTTTCTCCGGGATGCTAAGGTGAAAGATCTGACCTTTTTTAATTGACATTATCAGCGAAATTAAAATAATATAATATATTATTGACAACCAAGGAAATATAGTTAATTAGTTTAAAATTAATTTTACAGAATTTCTAATTTTGTTTTTGTGTATATATACCTTCAAGCACACAACATATTCCGGGAAAAACGGTACATAGAATATGTAGGGCGATGTATATATATGGTATTTTGTTCTATATTTAGAAAGTGGATGAAGCAATCATGACCTGTTCGAGATGTTTCTTTTTTTTGTCGAATTAAATAAATAAAAAAGTAAATGGAAAAAGAATGAGTGCGTAAAAAAAAGGTGGGAGTGAACTGGCAAAAGCTGGAAGGGAAGTGGGGGGTGTCCCTGACATCCAACTCTGTCTTTTTGTCAACCATCACATCGCTTCCCTCTCAATCGTTCAGCTACCACTCCCTCTCCCATAGATTTAATTAAATGCCGCTTTCTTTTATTAATTCATTTTTAAAGGATTTTACTATCATAAGCATGGTAGTGAAAACGTAGATTTTACCTGAAAACGGAAGGAGAATGAAAAATCGTAAAACGTAAAATCGTAACGTAGTAAAAACGTAAAAAAATCGTAAAAACTCAAAAGCGTTTGGAAAATTAGTAAAATCGTTTTAATGAAAAAAAATCGTAAAAACGTAAAATCGTAGTTGTAAAACGAGTTTTTAACTACCATGATCATAAGTACTAATCATTTCACCCCCACACAATAATTTCACCAGAGTTATGCTAACTTTAAATAAAGAACACAGGCAAAAAAAAAAAACAAAATTTTTTTTGGCTCAAATACCTCGTGCTTTAATTCGTGGGGAAATAGGAGGGTACCATCTGGAATGTAGTTGACTGAGAAAGAGAATGGAAGATGGCTTGGTCATTCCCTTCCTTCCCGCGACAGCTGGATGGTCCCATGAGAATATGTAATTACCCTCAACATTCAAAATATCAGGAAAAATTACACTTAGATCCCAAATATCAGAAAAATAACAAAAAAGTCTCATTATAGATTTGTCAATTATCACTTTATAACTTGTTAATATAGTCAATACCACTTTTACCCAATCTTACGTTTACATAAGTCATATTACAAATAAATCATTTTTTCCACCGTTATCCAAAACTCACACTATGACAAGTGGACGTAATTATATTGACAAATCATGAGAGACTACTGATAAGTTCATTTATGTCAACTAAAAAAACTTTCGTTGACGAGTGGATATAAATATATTGACAAATTCTAAAGTGACACCTGATAAGTACCCGAACCTAGTTATATAACTTATTATATAATATTCAAACATAAACTACTAAAGGTAAAAGTGTAATTTCACATTTGAAATCTACATTACTGAAGTCCCAAGAATTTTTTTTTCTTTTTAAATAGGGAAACCTACAATGATATTTTTTTTGGTTATTTTTTCTAATTCTTGAGACCTAAGTGTGATTTTCCCAAAGTATTACTTCTTATCACAAAATTACAGTGTATTAAATATACGAACAATACTTGTTCCTCCTTCAGTCCTAAATATTAAACATAGTTGACTTTTCTTTTGGAGAGATAAAAGAAGCTAAATAAGTTACTTAATCATGTCGTATATTGTGTATCCTTAGATTATATATTAGTTTATTAGTCAAACTAATTAATTTAGAAAAAAAATAAATATTCTAAGGTGGTTTAATTAATTTCTTTAATTTAATTTTTTTTAAAAATAAATTTTATCTTATATTTATTACTGACAAAATATTGATTGTATTAACATTTTTACATTTGGCCATACAAGGAGTGACCGACACAAGGACCTAAACTTAACAAGACTTTTTACAGTTGCGTGCCAGATGGCATAGCTATAAGATCCAACTTTGGAGGTTGTCTTCTGCCCCAATCAATCCACATCATGCTCCTAATTAAAGAGCCCACTTTCACCTCCTTACCCCTTAATTCATTACTCTCTCTTCTCCTTTCCTTTTTCCCTTTGCTTTCACCTATTCGCCAAAAGCAGTGCAGTCAAACACCCCCTCTCATCCAGCAACAATCATGTTCTAGTAAGACACCACCACATATGACATAACATCCTCATCCTATTTATAAGTTCAGTTTGATTAAAAAATTTGGTCCTATTTATAAGTCCATTTTGACCAAATAAATGAGATTGTGACAATTTTACCCATATTAATGATGATGAGAGAGATTGACTAGTTATGTTGAGAAGAGAAAAATATGAGAGAGATTTGACAATAAATTTTAAAAGGTACTCATTCATAAATGAGGGTAAAGTTGGAAATTTGCTCTATAATCATTGAGATACCTAACTTTCCTTGGTATGTGAGATTTGATCAAACTGGATTTATAAATAAGACCAGAGTGGTATCTACCTAGTATATCTTCTCACAGTCACTTGATCAAAAAACAAATTTAAAAAACTGTTTTTTAGAACTCTTTTTATTTAATAAAAAAACGCGGTAAACAAATTCATATACAATTATAGGAGTACCCGAATAGAGGACGCATGCTGCTATTTTAATTGGAAATAAATCTTGGTAATTATTGGATAATTATGGGTTGCAATTGCAATCAGAGGCAAATCACAATGACAGTTGTTGCCTAGGTGTAATGGACTACTTTCATAAAATAACGAAAACGACCTCCCTCGTTCCCCAAAATTAAAAAAATAAATAAGTTGAATTATATATTGCCACCGACAGTGGGAGGCTCACGTGGCACGAAAGTCACAAGTATTATTCCATTATTCTATATATATTTTCTTATAGGAAAAAACAGAAATCTATGGTCCACCAAAAGTAGCGGCACCTTCATTATTGGGGCTGCCAGCTGTGATTTATTAATTAATCATAAAACATTTTTAGTCCAAGCAACAGTACGCGAATATCCTCTCTCTCTCTAGATTTTTATCTTCACCATCTCCACTCTTCACTCCATGGAAACAGATAATTTTATCTTCAATTTTTTTTTTAAAAAAAACTGACACCAGAATTGCGTTTTTTATTTTTTATTTATTTGCAAGAATAGGAAGTCAGAATGGGTGATAGTAGAAATAATAATGGAGAGGTTGGCCAGCTCGCGCCGTTTGGTTAAGCATAATTAGAGTAAGATAAGTGAGTTCACAACCTAACGAAAAGTGGGCCCCAGCTTTTCAATTACTCTTCTGAATCTAACCACTCGACTTATAATATTTTTCCACTTCTAAATAGGATTGTTTTGCCCTGCTTATTAAACTAACCCCCGAGAAGAATACCGCTAGCATTAAATTAAATTGTGTGACTCCACTTTTTTTATTCCGTTTATAATTTATAAATACTATAAAATAAATTCCCATATGCGTTGAAAGTTGAATAGTTTTTTTAGCGTCGTATTCTGGTGGTTGGAGCATTTACATCACCTTACCAACTAGTACTATTCAACATTTATGTTGCATTTTTCCTAACGTCCAAGTTTGAGTTTCGTCCCGTATTTCATTTAACACTAGATAAATACGTATATTTAAATGGGTGAGACAAAACTCTTCATATATATTTATCTTATATATGATAAATCATGTTAGAAAGACAAATTCTATTACTGCAAATAGATACTAATGGTATATTTGGTTTGAGAGAAGGGAAGGAGAGCGAAAATTTTAACCTAATTCAGCCTGTGTTTAATTGGTGCTTACTTTGCCTCAAGTACCCTTTTTTTTCCTATTCATAAATCATGATCCAATCTTACCACTTGTTTTTTTAAGGGTTAAGTAGTAAATCCGACTCAGAAATATACATTTAGCAATAATGTTGCCTTAAAATTTTCTTTTGGTTTCAATGTTACCCCGAAAGTTTCAAAACATAGCAATATTGTTCCATTTCATTAAAAAACTAAGGTTGTCAAAAAATTGAAGTTGACTATTAATTTTTTAACGAAAATAGGTAACATTGCTATATTTTAAAATTTCCGA
Organism: Acacia pycnantha; assembly: GCA_025563575.1. NCBI lineage: Eukaryota > Viridiplantae > Streptophyta > Magnoliopsida > Fabales > Fabaceae > Acacia > Acacia pycnantha. The sequence continues at coordinate 2,813,175 of JAMWYP010000037.1, read as the reverse complement.
GACAATATTGAGACAAAAATAATTCAAAGTAATATTGCTGCTCCGTGAAAACTTCCAAAACAAATTTATTACTTAACTTTTTTTTTTAAACAAGTTTTCTTTACTTCTTCGTTCAAATGAAATGTTGACTTACACATGCTGCTCAACATCTACCATATATTTTTTTGGGCAAAAAATTGATAATATTTTTTTTAGCCTACAAGATAATATCCATAATCACACGTTAAAGAATAACAGGCAACATCAAGATTTTAAGACCGGACATTTTGGTTGGATAATTGCATAAAATATATGTATATGTATCATAATATATCAAGATTTCAATAAAATAAAATGGGCACAGATTGTCTGAAAACTAATTGAACTTTTTGAAACGATCAATTAAAAAAAAAAAATTGTTTTTAAACCTCTTTCTTACTAAGCCAAAAATTCATTTAGTTTTTTGAAGATTGAGTATGGAAACAATGGCAGCTCAAGTTTAGTCCAACTATTAAAATTCTTTTTTAATTTATTTAAAAAATTAGGTAACATGCATCTGCTTAGAATTAACTAAATATAAAATGGCAAATCCTTAATGGCTACCCTACGAAATTCACAAAGTGTGACAACGCACTCAGTTACTCCTTTCTTAATAAAAATTCCTTCGAAAGGAAGCAACTAAAAACTAATTAATGAATTTCATTTGATGATTGTCCAAAAAAAAAAAAAAACATTTGATGGCGGTAAAAAAATCGGCGCGTTAACCAGACAAGGGAATAAATGGTATAATACCGCCAAATACTCACCACATGGCTTCTCATTCAGTACAGCCTGGAGAGAGAAAATAGTGAAAAAAGTTTAATTGTGAATAATCTTCCCCGCCCGAGCAGATCCAAATCCAAGTATCCAACTCTTACCCAGTTCCTATATTCCCTCCCTCCAATTCGCCGGAGTTTTAGTTTCTCTGCTCAACTCTGCAGGAGGGAGTGACAGAGTTTCTTGATTTTCAAACACTACCACAAGACGATGTAAACGCTACCATCTGGATCTTGCCGACGAAAGCTCAAATTTTCCAGGCTTAGAAAAATCACCCACAATTTCAAGATTTAATACCCAAGCGGAGAAAGTTTTACTGGTTCTTTTCACCAGCACCGGTGGGTGCACAGCTGACCGCCACCGCCATCTTCTGGGCCCCACCACCCCAATTAAGAAATTTGCTGAATTTTTTAATATTCTTGGGCTCTTGGCCCCCTTTTCCGCTTTTTTAAATCCCTCATTATTTCTCGATCTCTCTGTCTTTGTCCCCTCCTTTCTTTGTATCTCCTTCTCTCGTACGCGTCTTCATTTCCACACACCCCTCAACCCTCACCTCTTTGTACTTACTGCCCCCTTCCCTCTTCTTTTCTCTCTCAATTTCGCCATAGGTTTAGGACCAGCCTGGTCACAGTGGAGACTTGGCTTGTGAAAGAATCGAAATAGCGGCACCCCCCGGACTTCTTTTCTGCTAGCTCTTCTTTGATAAAGGCATTTTCGATCCTGTTGCTTTTCTTTATTAGAACATTGGCTTTCTTGTGATGCTTGCTGTCCTGGGCCTTCTTCCCCAATGCGAAAGCGGATCTGAGCGACTGGAGGGATTTGTCTCATAAGAACATTGGTTTTAAGTTGGGGCTTCTTGATTTGAGGACTTTGGACTTGTTGACTCTGAGTCGTCAGTGATGCATACAGGAGGACGACTCATCGCTGGTTCTCACAACAGGAATGAGTTCGTCCTGATCAATGCTGATGAGAATGCACGGGTAAGCTGTCTTGGAGCCCTTCATTATGATTTCTCTACTGATCTTGGGATGTCCCTTTGCATCAAAGTCTTGTGCTTTTAGTCTGATTGAAAACATAATCTTAGGGTTGAAGGGTCCCCCGGGGTTTGTATTCTATTTTTTCGTCTGGTGTCTTTACCAACGGAAATTTTTGACATTTTGACATTTTGATTTTTTATTTCTTTGTTCATTACTGGCCATGGTCATCTTGCCTTCTATTTGGTGCCTTTATGCCTGTTATTACTTTTCAATTAAAACGTCATCCCCAGAAATAATTGTCTTTTGATCAAGTTTTCTGCTTACCCTGTTCATGTTATAGTGGACAAGGGGTGCTTCTTTTTAATGTGTAGGAGCCACCCTTTTCAAGTCAATTTTGTATTTGAAATTTTGTTAATGGCTCATTGTGGGGATCTTGAGGCCATCTTTTATCTGACTGTAGTTCGGGTTTGATCCATCTGGATTATGTGGTTGAGAATGATGAAACATTTCTTCCATATATAAAATATTGATTAATTGATAAACTTGAAGAATTGCTGTTTTGCCACGATTTGGGGAGATTTGATGGTCACGTATGACATGATTTTTATTTTCATAGAAATTACTACTGAGTATGAAGTTGGTTTTCTCTTCCCGTTTTCTTCCTACCATGCTCATCTATGCAACAGACAAGCATTTAGATTCATAAATTTTACGAAGGCTATATATTGCTTTAAATGTAGTATCCTTTTGGCGTGTTATTCATTGAACTTAATTGAATTTGTGCTTTTGAATATCAGGTGCCTGTTATCTTGACCTTTTTCTTTTTCTTTGCAGATTAAGTCTGTCCAAGAATTAAGTGGTCAAATATGTCAGATTTGTGGGGATGAGATTGAGATTACCATAGACGGGGAGCCGTTTGTTGCTTGCAATGAATGTGCTTTCCCTGTTTGTCGGCCTTGCTATGAGTACGAGAGAAGGGAGGGAAATCAGACATGTCCACAGTGTAAAACTAGATACAAGCGCATTAAAGGTGAGATTGTTTTTGTCGTATTTTGCATTGACTTTTATAATTGCTTCTGTTATGAATGTTCTTCAACTGATGAATACACTGCAGGTAGTCCAAGGGTTGAGGGTGATGAAGATGAGGATGACATTGATGACTTGGACAACGAATTTGATTATGGGGACCCTGATGCTTTGGGCCCACACCCAATGTCGGATGGACGCCTTCACACTGGTCGGGGTTCCTCTGGAATCCCAGCAAATTTGGATCATGAATCCTCTCTCAATTCTGAAATTCCTCTCTTGACATATGGGGAAGAGGTAAATCTGCAAGTTTTGTGTTGAAATATCGTGTTTTTCCTTTTGTGTACTAATGCACGCTGGTGATGACAAATGTTAATTGGCACTTTTTTTTGGGGTCTTGATAGGACTCTGAGATATCTTCTGATCGGCATGCTCTAATTGTTCCACCATATATGAATCATGGAAATAGAGTGCATCCCATGCCCTATAATGATCCATCTATTCCTTGTAAGTCTTAAAGATTATTTTATTTTGCATGTCTACACTTCATGCTATCTGTTTATGTGATGGGTTTCTGACCCTAATGTTCCTGTTCTAGTGCAACCCAGGCCTTTGGCTCCAAACAAAGACCTCGCAGTGTATGGTTATGGAAGCGTACGTTGGAAAGACCGGATGGAAGATTGGAAGAAAAGGCAGGGTGAGAAACTTCAGGTGGTGAAGCACGAAGGGCATGACGGAGGAAACTTCGGTGGCGATGACTTGGATGATTCTGATTTGCCTATGTATGGTTCTGAATCAACATATTGTTTTCCTCAACTTTCTTCTTATACATCTACTCCATTATTGGATTTGAAACTGAAGGTTGCCTCTGTAAAGTTAAAAAGCCCAACCATTTTGCTGTCAAGATATTTTTGATGTATTGAATATCTATTTACATCCAATCTTTAGTTGTTCCTTCCAGACCAGTGTTTTAGCGCTCTAACTTCTTGTTACATTTGTTGGTGGTTGTAATGTAGGATTGTTTAAATTTCATCAGAATTAGAATTATGTTATTTTTCTAATTCTCTGCCGCCTGTTCTTGTAATTTAATTTATTTGCCTGTTAATAAGATTTTCACAATGTATTTTATCAGGATGGATGAAGGCAGGCAGCCACTTTCACGGAAGCGTCCAATTCCTTCAAGCAAGATAAATCCTTACAGAATGATCATAATAATGCGCCTTGTAATTCTTGGGCTTTTTTTCCATTATAGAATTCTCCATCCAGTTAATGATGCATATGCGCTGTGGTTGACTTCAGTCATTTGTGAAATATGGTTTGCTATATCGTGGATAATGGATCAATTCCCAAAATGGTATCCAATAGAGCGTGAAACATACCTTGATCGGCTGTCACTTAGGTATGTAAGGCATCACATACATCTACCTATTATGTTTTACACATGTCAATCCATTTTCTTTATGCTCAATTGTAGAATGTTTTCTCAGTATTGGCTTCTGAAATGACTGCAGGTATGAAAAAGAAGGAAAGCCATCTGAATTGTCTAGTGTAGACATCTTTGTCAGTACTGTTGATCCCATGAAAGAACCTCCGCTGATAACTGCAAACACTGTGCTTTCCATCCTTGCTGTTGATTATCCCGTGGATAAAGTTGCTTGCTATGTCTCTGATGATGGTGCTGCCATGCTCACTTTTGAAGCACTTTCTGAGACATCTGAATTCGCTAGAAAATGGGTCCCATTTTGTAAGAAATACAATATTGAACCTCGGGCTCCAGAATGGTATTTTAATCTGAAGATTGATTATCTGAAAAATAAAGTACATCAAGCATTTGTTAGGGAAAGGAGAGCAATGAAGGTATTAAATTTCTACTCTTCTTTTTCTTAAATAAATTGCTCCTTGTGCATAATTTTTCAAAATCATTTGGCACTGATGATTGTGTTTTTCCATGTGTTGCAGAGGGAGTATGAAGAATTCAAGGTAAGGATTAACAGTTTGGTGTCAACGGCGCAGAAGGTTCCTGAGGATGGATGGACCATGCAGGATGGGACTCCATGGCCTGGAAATAATGTTAGAGACCATCCTGGCATGATTCAGGTAATGTGGGGGTATCATTTGAACTGATGCAATCTGGTTTATTTAATATATTTGTTTGCTGAAATTATTGGCTGGCCATTTGTCGATTGCTCTTCTGTTTCATGGATTATGTTGCATCATGTGTAGTTATTGTCGTTTTTGTCTTCATGTGTGTTGTAAGAGAGTTCTGGTAATTGGTAGGGCCCCTTATTTGCTAATGAAATCCCTTGCTTAGTAGTTCTAACTCGCTTCCAATTTTCCATTCAGCAAAGATGGTTTGCAGTTAGACTTGCTAGTGAAATCTTTGGTGTATTTGAATTCTTGTTTCCTTGCTGTATCAGAAGCAGGGTGTGAAACTAATGTTCTATTTTTTTTTTTTTCCAACAGGTATTCCTTGGTCAGGACGGTGTTCCTGATGTTGAAGGAAATGAGTTGCCTCGATTAATATATGTATCTCGAGAGAAGAGGCCAGGATTTGATCACCACAAAAAGGCTGGGGCTATGAATTCTTTGGTAAGCATCAACTTATTTTTATTTTTGATCAGGTGCAGCTGAGATAAAGTACTTTGGATGACATGCTTTTGTTATTACATTATGTGAAGGTACGAGTGTCGGCGATTCTCTCAAATGCACCTTATCTTCTGAATGTTGATTGTGATCACTACATTAATAATAGCAAGGCGCTTAGAGAGGCGATGTGTTTTATGATGGACCCTCAATCTGGGAAAAAAATATGCTATGTGCAATTCCCTCAGAGATTTGATGGAATCGATCGTCACGATAGATACTCAAATAGAAATGTCGTATTTTTTGATGTAAGTTCTATAGTTCCTCTTGCATTGCTTGTCTCCGTATTTGTTTTTACCTATTTATTTTGGAAATCCCTAATTTTTCAATGGAAAACAGATCAACATGAAAGGACTGGATGGTTTGCAAGGACCAATTTATGTTGGAACTGGATGTGTTTTCAGAAGGCAAGCGCTTTATGGTTATGATGCACCTGCCAAGAAGAAGCACCCTAGTAAAACATGCAACTGCTGGCCAAAATGGTGCTGCTGCCTTTGGTGCTGTGGCAATAGAAAGAAAAACAATGGAAAGTCCAAAACGAAGACAAAGAAGAAGGTGAAGCTTGGGGATGCATCAAAGCAGATTCATGCACTTGAAAATATTGAGGGAACTGAAGGTTAATATTTACCATGATGATGTCTGTCCTTGCAATCAAAACATGTATACGATACAAAATTCTGATATACTAGTGGATTTTCTTTTGCAGGGGTTAAGGAGGAGAGCTCACCTGATCTCAATCAAATGAAGTTGGAGAAGAGATTCGGGCAGTCTCCTGTAGTTGTTGCTTCCACACTTGTGGAAAATGGTGGACTTCCACCAAATGTGCGTCATGTATCTCTTTTAAAAGAAGCTATCCAAGTCATCAGCTGCGGTTATGAAGACAAAACTGAATGGGGAAAAGAGGTATGCTCACAGAGTAAATTAAAAAAAACATATATGCATTTTTAACTAACCAACTATCTAGTTCTGAAAACTTTTGGATGCATCATCAGGTTGGTTGGATATATGGTTCTGTTACGGAAGATATATTGACTGGATTCAAAATGCATTGCCATGGCTGGAGATCTGTTTATTGCATCCCTAAGCGGCCTGCATTTAAGGGATCAGCGCCCATTAACCTTTCAGATCGTCTAAACCAGGTTCTTCGGTGGGCCCTTGGTTCAGTTGAGATTTTCTTGAGCAGACATTGCCCTATCTGGTATGGCTATGGTGGGGGGTTAAACTGGTTGGAGCGATTTTCCTATATTAATTCTGTCATATACCCTTGGACTTCCCTTCCGTTGCTTGTTTACTGTACTCTACCAGCTATATGCCTTTTGACCGGAAAATTTATAGTGCCTGAGGTATTGCTTTTTATTCATTATTTACTAATTCTGTTGTTAAAAACAAGAAATGCTTTCAAGCTTTTTGGTGTTGAAATAAGAAGTTGAAGGGGTAATGTGGTTTTCTAAAAAGCAGTTTCTGAACTTGCAGATTAGCAATTATGCAAGTGTGATCTTCATGGCCCTCTTCATATCCATTGCCGCAACTAGTATTCTGGAGATGCAGTGGGGTGGAGTTGGTATCGACGACTGGTGGAGAAATGAACAGTTTTGGGTTATTGGAGGTGTTTCTTCCCATCTTTTTGCCCTCTTCCAGGGTTTACTCAAGGTTTTGGCTGGTGTGGACACAAATTTCACTGTTACCTCAAAAGCAGCAGATGATGGAGAATTTTCAGAGCTCTATGTCTTCAAGTGGACATCACTATTGATCCCTCCAACTACATTGTTGATCATAAATATTGTTGGAGTCGTGGTTGGCGTCTCAGATGCGATAAACAACGGGTACGATTCATGGGGTCCTCTCTTTGGAAGGTTATTCTTTGCCCTGTGGGTCATCATCCATCTTTACCCGTTCCTGAAGGGGTTGCTGGGAAAGCAAGATCGGATGCCGACTATTGTGTTGGTGTGGTCCATTCTTTTGGCTTCCATCTTAACTCTCTTGTGGGTTCGAATCAACCCATTTGTTTCGAGAGACGGACCTGTGTTAGAAATTTGTGGTTTGAACTGTGACGAGCCATGAATAAAAAAGGCTGAAGTTGTGGTTCAGCCAAGACTACGCCTGGTTGTTGCGGTGCGTGGAGGAAGAAGCAAATTTCACTTGGATACAACACGCGTGGTGATATTGCACGAATTTTTGGATGCAAAGTTGTATTTTTGGGGTTTGTAGATAAAGGGGAAGGGGGAATGAAGGCTGACATATTGTTACCTACAATAGTGGTTTTTCCCATTTATTCTTTGATTACATTTCGGGGGGGTTGTTAAGTGTCATTCTTTTTTCTTTGGTTCCAGTTTATTTGTATTTTTATGAGAGCATTGAATGATAAATACTTCCCTCGTCAATGTGAGGGATGTTCAGAGTCTCAATTGAGTTGTGCTTTGTTAAAGTAATGGTTCTTGTCCAATACCCTGGGGGACTTGGAGCATTCATCGTTCTCCTTTGTAATACCAACATGTATGGAGACGCTGGTTCCACATGCGCTTTCTACTTGGTATTCCTGGTTGGTGTGAAATGCTTAGTTTTATAAATCAGAATAAAAGATATGGGCAGATTAACAATACTGCTGGCGCAATAGCGCTGCTTTAAGATATTTTGTCGCTCTCCTTTGTAAGTGTTCTCTCTCTCGTGTGAGTGAGGTTAGGATCCTGGTGTTCCTTTCCGGCCATCTCTTTTAATGTCTTTTCTTCTTCTTTCTTCTTTCTTCCAACGTGTTTTTCCTGAGTGTTTTCTTTATCTGAGTGAGTGTGTTATTTTTATTGGGGGCTTTTTTTGTTTCCTATGAATGTGTGCGCGTGTTCTTGTGGGGTCTCGGGGCTATGGAGTTGGGACAGAGTAGTAGTGCCGGTGGTGGGAAAGAAGTAATTGTGAACTTGGAGACGAAGTTGGAAAGACAGGGGGGGTACTCTTGTTGGGAGGTGTTGGGAGAATCCTGACTAGCAAAAACTTAAACATACCTACGGTTATGACGATGATTAAGAAGGGGTGGCAACTTGGAGAGGACGATTTGGAGGCCCATGAGCTTGATCGTAGTTCGTTAACGTTTTTGTTCTGATTCAAGGATTCTAAGGACTATATCCGCATTCTCAAAGGACGCCCTTGGTCTATTCAGGGGCACCTTCTTAATCTTCAGCTGTGGGAGGATTGTATGATCTTACAAGATGTTAATTTTGATGAAGCGCCTTTCTGGGTGCAATTCCATGGCCTTCCTCTGGAAGCTTTCGACGACAACAACACCATGATTCTTGGAAATGTGGTAGGAAAAATGGTTATGTTTGAGAGGCCGAATGTGGATGGAAGATTTGGTAGAGGTTTTATTCGTGTGAGGTCTCTTGTGAATTTGACTGATCCTCTAATCCCGGGCTTCTGGGTTCCGTGTAAGGGGAAGGAGCCTGCCTGGGTATCGGTTAGATATGAAAGACTACAAATTTTTTGTTACTCCTGTGGAAAGGCTCAGTCATGAGGGGCGGACCTGCAAACACGTTAGAGTGAGCAAAGATATCGAAGATAGTAGACTTGGTTTTGACAGTTGGCTTGGTACGAGTGCAGTGCGTACCATTGAAGAGGTTGTGGAGGTGACTAGGAAGGATTGGTGTGAAGCTATATTTGAGTCTAACCAGGCGCGCAACGGTCGTTCACACCGGAGTTGGTCACCAGAGAAGGTGAAGTCGATTGGCGGCATAATGGATTCAAGGAAGTTGGTAGACCAGGTTTATGGTATGTCAGGTGGGGCAGGAAAATCACCCTCTCTCCGGTTGGAACCCAGTCTGCCGCGTCTCGCCGGAGTCTTGGGAGGTGACGCGCCTCAGTCCGGTGAGTATGAAAAAGTGAGAGCCTCACCGATCGTTGTTCAACCATCTTTGGAGCATCTCCCCTCAGCCCGCCGTCCACCACCGTCGGAGGGTGGCCTGACTTAACCAGAGTTGCCTCTGTGCCGACCACCTTGACCCCTAACGGTCGAATATGCTCACGGGTCTGCTGCTCCGTACTCTGTACCTAAGCGTGCGTCTGTTATTCCCTTGTCTCGGTCAACGCCGAAAGAGGAGCTGATGTTGGTGAGCAAAAAGCTTTTGGTTGATGTCAGCGAAGGAGAGAGGAATCACGTGGTGGGGTGGCATCCAATGCTTGAGGATAGGATAAATGGGTTTGGGCCTATTTCTTTGGGCCGAAAAGCTGAGGCGTTTTTGAAGGAGACAGATGCTTTTTTATTTGGGCCAAAGGAAAGGGTCAATGTGCGTGTTTCTAATATTTCTAGCGGACCTGGTGAGTTTGGGCTAAAGGAAAATGATCTGGCCTGTTTGGGTGGGTCTCAAGTCTCAACGCCCCTCCCCATGCAGTCCCAACGTGTTATACCATTAATCCCAGCGGATTGGGCTACTTTTTCCCAATCCGTGGATCCAATTATTGTTGAGCTGGATAATTCAAAATCACCTGTGGTTAAATCTATTTCCCCAAAGGTTAGTGGTCATATCCCCTCATACTCTTCTCAGCCTTATAGTGTGGATCTCCCGAGCGACGATGAGCCCAAATTGAATTCTGCCATTCCTTTTAATGGGTTGTCCCCTATATCGGCTGTATCCGCTGGGTTGAAAGGCATTAGGATTAAGCGACAATATGATGATTCTCTTGAGTTGGAAAAATCAAGTAAGTGCAGAAAGCTGGATTTTAATGTAGTAGAGGATGTGACTAACGTCAAATTAGCTCCGGTCAAAGATAAGAAGGAGCGTCGGAGTAGATTTAAGCCAGTCAAAAATTTTCTCCGGCAATCTGGTAATACGACAGGATCGATTATTTCAGTTAGTAGTCCTTCTCCTGGTGAGATATACTTTCCGGAGAGTTGGTTGATGGCTGATAGCAAGACTGAGATGGACTTGGAGTCTTCTTCTCCGAGTTTCACCGGTGGTTGGTCCCGACCAACCACCGGTTCGCCATGAATCTGTTAGCTTGGAACTGTCAAGGTTTGGGGGTTGCCTTAACAGTTAGGAACTTGAAGGATGAATGTTTCCGAAAAAACCCCACTTGGTCTTCCTGATGGAGAATAAGCAGAAGGCAAGTGGAGTGAGAAAAGTGAGGCGGAGATGTGGTTTTAATGAGGAATGACTTGTTAATCCTGTGGGGAGAAGTGGCGGGCTGGCTTTATGGTGGTCTGATGTGATTACAGTTAATATCATATTCTCGTCTCCTAATATTATTCATGCCAGTGTGGTGTCTGAGACCGTATCGACTCCAGCATATATTTCTTTTATCTGTGGTCCTACTGATGAAGAGGAAAGAAGGTTGTGTTGGCTAGAGGTCCGTCGAATTAGCAATACTATCAAGGACTCTTGGATGTGTATTGGGGATTTTAATGACATTCTTTCCCAGCAAGAGAAGAGTGGTAGCCGCCTTAGAGCCTGGAGAAAGATTCTTAATTTCAAATGTTTTGTGGCTGGTTGTGAACTTGAAGATTTGGGTTACAATGGTTCCATGTTTACCTGGTGCAATAATCTTGATTTCCCGGATACAATAGCAGTGAGGCCCGACAGTAGAGAAGGCATATCCGATCCTATCTACTAGGAAGGAGGATCCTAACTCACACATAATCAAGGAGTATCATCAGATATGATATAACAGTTAGGATGCTTGGGCCGGAGATCACGCAAGAACCAGAATATCCTACCTAAGGTACACTCTATAAATACTGAGGTCAAGTCCTAAGGTACACACGTTCTAATCTCTGAACTATTTACATACAGTCACACTGTGCACACACCCGACCCCCTTGGCGAAAAGCCTGGTTGTGTATAGTGATCCTACTTTCTCCTGGACGCTTGTCTCATAGGCATTCAGGAAGAGTCCATTGATCCAATATCAAAGCACCAGCCTATCGGGCTGGACATCTGTGTTCTACACCAGAACAAATTGAATTCCTTACTTTTCATTGTTGTTCTTTCTCCATGCTCTCTATACTTAGTGGAACAACAATAACAATTTTGCATCAACATATTTAGACCTGGAGTTGTTGGCGTCATTGTTGCTAAACTGAGCATTGATATTTCTACTATTGCAGTATTGTTTATGTAAGCATTCTGTTTGTATTGCCTTGTTTCCGTGGGAGATTATGTTTGTTCATTGACTTTCTGAATTTGTTTTTCACCTCGCCCTTAAGGTTTTAGCTAACAAAATAGGAAGATAATATAACTATGTATCAACATGAGGTAATGTGATGACAGATTGCAAGATATTCTTCCAATGGGGGCTACTCAGTGACTAACTTTGGTCATCCTCTGCTATTAAATAAGAAAATTGAAGGGTTTTTAATGATAATGGGTAAAACTTGTGCTTTACTGCAATCTCAGAAATTTTCTTCTCCTCAATGACTGACATTCTTGTTTGTTGAAAAACTTGTGTTTTTCTTTCCTGTGTTTTCAGGGCAATCTCTGACTAGGTACATTCAGATTTTGCTGGACAATAAGACTTTTCAAATGGTTAATTACTTCACAAAAGAGCACATAGTTTGCATAGAAGTGATCTGAGTGAAGTTTAAAGTATGAGTTTTTCCCGACTGAAAGATAATTATTTTTGCTTGATTATAGTATCGTCTATGATTTGGTGGAAACTCTCTCTTTCCCGCTTTGGGTATCATTTTTATGTAGTGTTATGCCATGCCTCTCCAAAAGGGGTCCTTTTTGAAAATTGTAAGTACAGAAAAAACTATGCTGACAGCTTATGTCTCAAGGTAATATTGCAGACTATGTGGCTCGAAAAGCTGCGGAAGCAGCAGGCATGCTTATGGACCCTGTCAAGGTGGTGGCACAGATCTTGATGTGTCCATTCTTTATGGAAGCATTCCCACTCATTCGGAAATAAAGTTGGCAAACTCTACTTTTACGATAAGGCTATGTGTATGCTTGCGTGGAAACTTTTTCTACCCGAGAAAGATTTTAACCTGGATCACCCAGCCGCTAATCCTCTTGTCCCAGGCCGAGGGCTTCCATTAAAGCTGATGCCTCCAACATTGACTGTGGTGGCAGAACTTGATTGGATGAGGGATCGCGCCATTGCTTACTCAGAGGAGCTCCGGAAGGTAAATGTTGATGCACCTGATCTGGAGTATAAGGATGCAGTACATGAATTTGCAACACTTGACATACTCATGAAAAGCCCTCAGGCCCAGGTTTGTGCTGAGGACATCTCCATTTGGGTCAAGAAAATATATCTCACATAGGGGTCATGAATTCTCATATTGAGGTGGGGATAACATTTTAAGACAACTTGGAAAATCTCCTACTTCTGAAATTAGCTCCTGACGGGGCATTCTACCACCACCAGTGATTGGTGGTGGCATATTCCTTGATTTTTTTTATTTTTTTTGTTCTCATGCTTGATAAAGGTATTGGTTGCTGACCAATCGCATGTTTGATCTGCTTGTCAATTCTTTTTGTAAGATGTAGAGTTGTTTAAAAGTAGGATTAGTTGAGCCTTGGAGATGCATTCATCTCATATTACACCACCACCATTGGAGGGTCGTCCTGTAATCTTGAGATCCTTTTGTTTGTTGTATGCAAATTGAATGAACTTGATGATCTCGACTTGTATGCATGCGTGCATGTGTTTGGACGTTCCCATAATCTTGATTTCAAGGCTTAAGATTAGTCTCAATTGAGTTGTGCTTTGTTAAAGTATGGTTCTTGTCCAATACCCTGGGGGACTTGGAGTATGCATCGTCCTCATTTGTAATACGTTTGTATGGAAACACCGGTTCCACATACGGTTTCTACTTGGTATTCCACTATTCCTGGTAGGTGTGAAATGCTTAGATTTATAAATCAGAATAAAAGGTATGGGCAGATTAACAATACAGCTGGCGCTGGAAAGAAGATTTTGATATTTTCTTCAATTTTTAGAGAAACACGTTTTTACGAGTTGAGATAAAATTCTTTTCCAACACTTATAAAATGAAAAGGCACGTGGTGATACAGTTCCTGCATTTTTCCGTCACAGGCATTTTATGGTTAAATAAAAATGTTCGTTAAGGAGATCACGGAGTCGATGTGGGACAGTGGGAGGGTCCCCTCCTTCACATGTGTTCAACGTGTCATGTTCCTATTCCTCCTTTTCCCCTCTTGTTTCTTTACCATCTCCTCTATCTTTATAATTTGGAGTGATAATGATAACAACAGGCCTCTCCTCCTAAAAAATGAAAAAAAAAAAAAAATCTCTCCCGTCTCTGTTATCTAGAACTCACAAGCCTGTAGGGGTCTTCCCAAAATGTCAGCATTATACTTCCATCAATGTGCTTCATTCGTATAAATTACTGCAACAATCAATATTTTTGGGGACTGGTTATTGTTAACAATATAAATTAAAGTCTTCTACCGTATTAGATTTGACTTACAGGTTTTATACTGCGACTGGGGAAGGGACAAGCTTTTATAAAATTACCAAAAGGACTGCTCTCCCTTTGACAAAATTAACTTATACTCGTCCTTATTATAATAAGACCTAATTGATTTTTTTGAAAAGATTAAGGAAGTTAATTAAATTACTTTAAAGTATTTTTTTTTTCAAACTAATTAGTTTAACTAATAAATTAATATATAATCTAAGCATACACAATATATCAAATGATTAAGTAACTTATTTAGCTTCCTTAATTTTTTCAAAGAAAGTTAATTAATCTTATAATTAGGAGTGAAGGAGTGTTCAAAATGTGGAATTTTGTTCTGCCACCGACAACAGCTTGCATGCCCCTGTGCCCCCAAAACTCTCGCATTATCTCCCTCCTAATATTTCATATATTTATAAATTCATAAAACAAACACAAAATACAATATTATATATATATAAAATATGGTCCACAAAATGCCAGCATCACAATTGTTACTGTGACTGCCAAATACAAATAAGGTTAGGATAATCCCTTTACGATCTCAAAGGATTAAAAAAGTGACAAAAAAATCTCCCAAAAAATTTTAATGTTAAAAAGGTCTCAAGGAGTTGGTGTAATAAGTCTCATATCGAGGAGCTAAGCTCTTGGAATGAGGTTTATGAATCTATTGGGTTCTCCCCTCCTCATAGGTTAGCTTTTGAGGATTGAGTTCTCTATTTAGGCTTGTACTCACTACAGTTGGTTAAATCCACACATTGAGTTGTCAATGAGACATTTTTTACATCAGAATTTTCTCTGATTTTTTTGACATATTTTTGATCTTTTAAAAACTTAAAAGGATTTTCCCTTTATTTTTTTGCGCCAACGTGTGCGGTTTATTACAGCTGAGGTTTCCCCACAAGTAATATCGTCATTTCTCCACTGTGGCGCGACGTATATGTGGTAAATATATTCATAAATAGCACTTATATTTTATTGAAATATGAAAATATCACACATTTATATGAACGGTGGGTGCGGTTATTACATAATTTGAATTACAAAAAATGCACTCACCATTTTAATTATTTTCATCCCCTCTCATGACTCCAAAGAAATAGTGGGTTATCTATAGTGCTCGATTAATAATTCCACATCATAAACCCTAAAATCTGAATTCTCTTTTTTCTGTCACACGATCCTCCTTCGTCTCTTTGTCGCTAGCGGCTTGTGGCACCATCAAAAGCCACCAGCGAGTATCATTCTATGTCACAACTGTGTCGTAGAATGGTTCCTAGATCTTTGATATGTGGCCTCCTCCCTTTGATTTCTGGCGGTTGTGGACTTCTCTCGTCCTTGTGGCGAGTTTTTCCCTCTCCTTCTTCAGACCTATTTTGCAGCAGTGAGAGCTATCTGTCTTTCTTTTTTTTCTTTTTTTGTGGTGCTGGGTTTTGTGGTGGTGTTCTTGTTTTCTCAGGAAATAAACAAACTGTGAGATCTGAGTATAAATCCTCTTGGTTGGATGGTTGTTTGAACGTTATTAGATTTGACTATCACCTGGTGGTTCAGATCTGCATTCTTGGGGAAGGATTTCAAGAGATGTTGTTCAGTGTGTGGTCGAGGTCACTATATTTGCTTGAACGGAGGAGCAGAAGTGTTCTGCAGGATATCATGGGTTTTCTTCCTTCTGAGGTTGGGTTTTCTTTGATTCTCCAAGATGGGGTATCTGTGCAGCTGCTCTAATTGCAGCTAATGCTTATAAGGAGTTGTGCCCATTAAGGTGAGTTTTACAACCAACACTTTCTTTCACGTCATTACTAACATTGGATATTGAGGAGGCCGGTTTTGTCCATGCTTCTACTTCTACTCTTAAATCGTATTTGGCTTATTTTGTTGTCTTTGATTTAGTTTTGTTTGTATTCCATCTCTAGTTTGTTTTCATGTATTGCACCGGTTTACAGTAATAATATAAATAGTTTAAAAAAAAATAGTGGGTTTATTTATTTTTTGAAGAACGAACGACAGTGACATGGACGGAAAAGGGATTTCATTTTTTATTCTTTTTTCAATAGAAGATAGAATGAGAAAAGAGAATTATAATTATTGAGAAGTTGGCCTGCTCATGTCATTTGGTTAATTAACCCAACGAATAGGATCATTCAGAGCTGATCATAATCAAGAAACAGTACAATTCAATAACAAGAAATAAGAGTGTGTTGATTTTTTTTTTTGAGTAAATACCCTTTTTGGTCTCTGAAATAACACGCACTACCCATTTTGGTCCCTGAGTAAAAAAATGTCATTTTTCGTCCTTAAACAGTAAAAAAAATGTCCCTTTTAGTCCTTTTAGTCATTTTTTGTGGGCATTTTAATCCCTCACAAATTCCCAAAAAATCATTTTTAGTCCCTAAAAAGGACCAAAATGACATTTTTTTTACTCAGGGACCAAAATGGGTAGCGCGTGTTATTCCAGGGACCCAAAAGGGTATTTACTCTTTTTTTTTTGAGAGATTAAAAAAGTTAAATAAGTTATTTAACCATATCATATATGGTGTATTCTAGATTATATATTAGTTTATTAGACAAATTAATTAATTTGGAGAAAAAAATAAAAATAAAAATATATTAAAATAATTTATTTAATTTATTTAATCTTTTTAAAAAAGTCAACTTAATCTTATAATTGGGAGAGTAAGTATCTAACTACTCTATCATCTTTAGAACTCTTCCTAGTTTCCATGGTAGGATAATTCAGAGTTTTTTTTAAAAAATAAATCAGAGGTATTTTTTTTATTGCAACAAAAAAAATTCTATTATCTCAATGGGCTTGCTATCGTATTGGTCTGGCAAATCCTGAGGGCTTCCATCTTAACTACTCTCATGTGGGCTCAAATCAAGCCATTTGTTTCGAGAAATGGAGCTGTGCTAGGAATTTGTTACCTACTCCTTCCTTCCGATCTTTTTTCTGGTTCCTTTGTCGATTGAAGAGAATGATAACTTAAGAAGGAGCGCAAAGAAAATAAAGAATGGTGAAGGTGCTACTGTGGTTAATGCATGGCCAAGTCTGGGAGCTGCTAATATAGGCAATGGCTTCTTTGTGGTAAAGCTCACTAACAGGGAAGATTATGATCATGCTCTCACAGGGGGGCCGTGGTTGATTTTCGACCATTACCTAACCGTTCGTCCTGGGAACCTAACTTCCACCCGATGAGAGCCTCAATCGATAAGGTGGTGTGTGGGTTCGATTGCCTAGCGTTTTAATGGAGTTCTAAAATAAAGAAGCTTTAACTTAATTGGAGATCGAATAGGGAGACAATTAAAATCGATATTAACACATCGGGCAACCGAGAGGACACTATGCACGCATCGTGTTCTTGTGGACCTTGGGAAACAGATTGATGTCCGGGTTTTCCCTTGAAGGAGAGGATTATTATCCGGAGTATGAAGGGTGCATTGGCTCTGCACTCACTGTGGTTTGTATGGTCACAAGTCTGAGGAATGCAAAGCTAGGAAGAGTGAACAGAAAACAGGGGTGGTCGAGCAAGGGAAGGAGGGAGTGACAAAGGAATCTGTTCCTGGGGGTGTCGGAGGTTTGTCGGAAGTGAACGTTGGGGTATCATCTATGGATACTTGGAAGGTTGTCCAGAAGCACCGGCGACCAAAAAAACCGACAAAGGAAAAAGACGTTGACGGTGGCCGCGGTCCGAGGAGGTTCGAGATTCAAGGCGTTGGCGGAGGTGGTTGAAAACGACGATGGAGTACACTCTCGAATGCTTTACCGGTCGTACAATTCATGGCGGGGGAAAGTAAGGAAAATCGTGAGAAAGTCACCGGGAATGGCTCGAGGGGACAAAAGGTGGCGAGAAGAAAAAGAATAACAAAAACAGGGATCTCTCGGGGTAGTGGCATGCAGAGTCAAAATAGATCGGAACAGCGAAAGGTGAAAAGAAATAGGGAGGTTGATCAGAGTGAAGCAAAAAGCATTGAGGAAAAGGCCTTGTCTTACGTTAAACCAATTGGGAAGAGTGATGAAGTGTCAAATCCGGGCCCACTTGACAACGGTCAGCTGGAGGGGTTGCAGGGGCGCTTTGGGCTGGGCCTGAAAGTGTGGATCCGGACTCTAACATGCTGGACGGTGATGAACGTTTTGGAGAGGTTGGGTCCGTTGTACCCGAAACCCAATTGGATTGATTTGGCTGTTTGGGCCTGGGGTTTATTTCAAGTCCGTTTTTCTGCTCTTGGTCTTTTATGAAGTCCATTTTTTATTGGAATGCTAGAGGGGCATGTGCTAGAAGCCTTATCCAGCAGTTGAAGTGTGTGTGGAGAGGTTCTTTCCCGTGTCTGGTAGTGTTGTCAGAGACTAAAAGTGATAAGGTGGATCAATTTTATAAATTTAAGTCAATTGGCTACGATGGATTAGCTTTTATTCCTAGCGTGGGAAGATCCGGGGGCTTAATTGCCGTTTGGATGAGTAGTAGGATTAAGGTGACGGTACTCAGAAGTGACAGACAGTTTTTCCACTTTCACTGTGTGTTGGATGATCTACCGCCTTTCTTCCTCACAGCCGTGTATGCTGTTCCGAACGCCGTTCAAAAACAGTCCCTATGGCAGGAATTGAAACATATGTCTATTTCCATTTCGACTTCTTGGGTGCTTCTTGGTGATTTCAATGATGTCTTAAGCCAGGGAGAGCGCACTGGAGGGGCGATGGTGAATTTCTCCAGAATTAGTCGTTTTCAAGATAGACTTGTTGATTGCAGAATTTCTGATTTGGGTTTTTCTGGGCCAAGGTTTACTTGGTGTGGTCCTAAAGTGGCCAATCGTCCGCATTATTTGAAAGACTTGATAGGGCGTTGGCTAATAATGAATTTCTCTCAATTCGCGGACTGCATCCTTAAGGTACTTACTCGAACTAAATTCTCCGATCATAATCCTATTATGCTTTGCTTTGAAAATAATTTCTCTTCTGTTAGTCGGTCCCGTCCTTTTCGGTTTGAGGCTATGTGGACTTGCCATGATATGTATGATAGTTTTCTCTCTGATAAATGGGATGTAAGTGATAATATCAATTTGTCCCTGAGCAAATTCCAGAAGACATCAGTGTGTGGAATAAGGAAGTTTTGGGTTTGTGGAGAAATCTAAACGAGATCTCTTGAGAAGGTTAGATGGGATCCAGTCTGTCTGCATACCCCTCATCTCATTATCTTTGTAACCTAGAAAAGGAAATTAATGAGGAGCTTGAGAGTCATGAAACTTGAAGAAATCAAATGGTTCCGTAAATCTAGATCTGAGTGGATTTCTAAAGGTGATCGCAACACTAGATACTATCACCTCAAGACTAAAATGAGGAGGCGCAGAATGTGATTGTGTCTCTAAAAATGATCATGGATCCTGGGTTACCGAGGAGGAGGATTTGAAGTGTTTGGTGGTTTCATACTTCAAGAACTTGTATAGTGATGATTGTGTTAATCCTATTCATCTGGCTACTAAGTCATCGTTTCCTCCTCTGGATTCGTCCTTGCTCAATGATCTTGCTAGGCCTCCTTTGGAGGAGGAAATACGGAGCACGGTGTTCTCTATGGGAAGCTTTAAGGCTCCGGGTATTGATGGGTTTTCTCCTTTATTCTACAAGAGTAAGTGGCACAAAATTGGCCCCTCTCTTTGCACTTTGTCAGGAAAGTTTTGAAGGTTCTCCCTTGCTGGTGGAGGCTAATAGAACTCTTATCTCGCTGATTCCTAAGAGGGATCATCCAGAGCTGGTTGCGCATTTCCGACCTATCTCGCTGTGTTCTGTGCATTACAAATGTGTTACTAAGATTATTACACAGAGATTGAAAGGTGCTATGGCTGAATTAATTTCTCCCTTTCAAGCTAGCTTTATAAAGGGTAGAAATATTCAGGATAACCTTGTGATTGGGCGTGAGATCCTTCACATTATGGGTAGAAACAAGAGTAAAAAGGGCTGATGGCAATGAAGATTGACCGGAGAAGGCCTATGATAGAGTGAGATGGGAATTCCTGAAGGATGTCCTTGTTGAGGTCGGTTTCGAGCTTCAATTTATAAATCTAATTATGAGTCGTGTGTCTTCGTATCTTATAATGTCCTCGTGGAATGGCCAACAGACGGAATTCTTCTTCCTAAGAGGCCTTAGGCAGGGGACCCTATTTCGCCTCTGTTGTTTGTGCTATGCATGGACAAATTATCTCATTTAATTTGTGATGCTGTTGATGTTGGTGAGTGGAAACCGATAGCTACCTCTACGACGGGCCCGAAAATTTCTCATCTAATGTTTGCAGATGACCTTCTTTTATTTGGTGTGGCTTCAACTTCTCAAGCCAAGTGTATGTTACAGTGTTTAGAGGCCTTTACTAGAGCTTCTGGAGGAAAGATTAATCTTTCCAAATCCTCTCTATTCTTCTCTCCTAAGGTCTCGGTGCAGGCTAGGAATGGCATTAGTGCCCTCTCAGGGATGCATATTTCATGCGAGATTGGTCGTTATCTCGGTTTCCCTCTCTCGATTAACAGGAGGCCTAGAGATACTTTTAATTATATCATTGAAAGGGTGAATTCCCGGTTAGCCTCTTGGAAAGTTAATTGCTTATCCACGGCGGGGCGAATCACTCTTGCTAAGTCCTGCCTTAAGCTCTATTCCTATATATCCGATGATGGTGGCCAAGCTTCCAAGGGAGGTATGTAATGAGATCGAGCGCCTTCAAAGAAATTTCATTTGGGGCCATGATGGTAGTAGCAAGAAATTCCACCCTGGTTAGTTGGGAGATCTATCGCGACCTAAGGAGTATGGAGGGCTAGGGTTTAGGAGGCTTTCTTCATTTAACGAGCTTGCGCGCTAAGCTTGCTTGGAAGTGGTTATTGGCTCGAAGGGATTGTGGGTGGATGTCTTACGTAATAAGTATATGATGCGTGGAGAGGGCTCTCTCCTTAGTGCTAAACACAGGGACTCTAAAATCAGCGATTTATCTCCTCCCACGAGAACATTGTTAATAGGGGCTAAATGGCGGGTTAGGAATGGTCATTCGATTAATTTCTTTCGGGATAATTGGCTTCTCGATGGGTCCAAGGTTGAGGATCATTGTTCGCGAAGGCTAAGGGAGGATGAGAAGAAGTCCTGTGTCAGTGATTGGGTTTTGAATGGAGTTTGGGATCTTGACAGACTTGCGGATCTAGTTCAGCTAGGTGGTGATTCAAAGGCCGATTGCTACGATTCCTCCTAGACAGATTTAGGCTTTGATGTTATGGTTTGGGGGCTGGCTAACAATGGCTCCTTCTCCATTAAGAGTGCCTATTTCCTCATTGAAGAAAACCCCCCGAATTTGAGGTGTAGCCTTTTAAACATATCTCGCGGTGGCAGGGAGCGAGAGGATAGAGTTTTTTTATGGTTGGTTTCGCTCAACAAGTTACCGACTAATGCTTGGCGTAGCACGTGGTCGTCGGCCTCCTCGTTGTGTGGCCGTTGTCATGTGGAAGTGGAAGATTTGATCCATATCCCGAGGACTGCCAATATGCCAAGAATCTCTGGTTGAAGCTGGTGGATCGAAGATTTGTTGGGTGCTTCTTTTCAGCAAGACTTAGAGACTGGTTGTCTATGAATCTTACAGGTTGTGTGAGCAAAGGTATGGGCCCTTACTGGAATCTTTTGTTTGGGGTGGCTCTATGGATGCTGTGGAGGTGGAGGAATAGGGCTATATTCCATTCTGATTTTGTTAAACCTTTGAACCCGGAGTTTATTATTCTGCAATCTTGGAGGAATTTTTCTACTCAGCAGGATGTGTGCTCAGTGCCGAGATTCTTGATCGGGGAATTCTCATCCCTGGCTACGGGCGGCTCCTTTGATGGGTTGGACGAAGCTTAATGTCGATGGGGCTTCGTCTCTGCAGGTCGGCAAGAGTCTGGTTGTGGCGGCATTCTCGGAATTGTGATGGCCAGTGGGTTGCTGGGTTCTCTAAAATGCTAGGATCCTGTGACTCTTACTCGGCAGAGGAGTGGGCGATTCGAGGTCTTCGCTTAGCTTGGGACTTAGGTATTAAGTCGGTAGTTTTGTACTCCTTCCTTCCGATCTTTTTTACAATACCTTAAAATTTAAATTGTTTTGTTTTTTTTTTTTTTATAAAAGCCCAATAAGAATTTTGTCAACATTTAATTAGTTTTTTTTCATTTGTATCTCTCATTAATTATATAGATTGTATTAATTAAACAATTGATGACACTTATATTTCCTCTATTTCTTTCTCTTAATTGTCCCTTATAAATAAGGACATACTTTAGAAAAATTTTATTTTAAAACATATTTAGTATTTTAAAGTAATTTTAATCACTTTTTTAAACTACATAATTCAATTATTGGGCTCTTATAATAGGACGGGAGGGATTATATTATAGGAAGTTTTTCCATTTATTCCTTGGTTACATTTCTGTGGTTTTTTTAGGCATCATTGTTTATCAATATATTCTTATAAAAGATCATTGAATGATTAATTATTCCCTCCTCAAAGAGTCAAAGTGAAGGGTGATGCTATAGTATGAAAGTGAGGCGGCCGGAGAAGTCTAGAACCCGTATTTGAAATTCTACAGAAAGAGGGAAATAGAATATCTGAATAATGTCTTATAAAACACATAACAGAACATTTTTAGTCTTGAATACATAACCGAAGATAAGTAGTCGCCCTACCCTAATCATGCCTAAGAAACTGTCAATAATTAATCATAACTGACACAAATACGAAATAACGCATACATAATATCTAAGGTCATTAGTCTTAAATTAGCTGTCCTGGTTTTTTTTTGAACAATAGCTGTCCTGGTTCAAGGTATGTTTCTTGTTTAAAACAGTGAAGACTTTGGTCGTTTATGCTTCTATCTGTAACATATATTACCCAACGTGGATGGATGTTCTTGTTTCTCAGTTGCCACTTTTTATACATTTTCGGAGTCTTGATTCTCATCAAATGCCCCGCGCGCTCTTTGAACGGAACAGAAGATATTAATTGCACTTTTTAAATCTGTAAGCGTAGTAGTTTGATATTGTTATGTTTGAGGCATGTTAGAATATATTAATCCATCTTTGGTAGGTTAGGGCTCAACCACAATTCAAGAGGGCTATCATAGAGAAGCATGTGTTCATAAAGAAAAATATCTCTTCATGATTTAATAGTTATCATGTCTATTATCATATAACCATACGGTTTAGATTAGAGTTATATCCATTCTTATGTGACTATAAGTATGCTATATATAGGGTATGAGATTGAGGAAGTAGAATCTGAATTAATAACACATGCAGAATATAATGTTTTCCTTCTCTAAAAGGATCTCTCATAAGATGATTATCTTCTCATTCACTCTTCAAGGTACGTTCGAAACTCTTAACAGGCCAATACTCATCAGAGGGGACTATAAGTAGGAACTTGGTTGTGGAGATGGGTGGTGTTGATTGATCATAAATTAAATGTTAAAGCTAAGCAAATGAAATGAGCAGAGAGCAATTTGGGTTCAATGATTGTGGGCTACTGGTATTAAGTTGAAACAAGCTTTGGGAAATTGCGAATGAAGTCCCTCGTTGACATTATTTTGTCTGTTTCTGGCACCATTCAAGTCATCAGTTCAAGCTAGGCACTTTAAGACTAACGAAGGGAGATGCATGAATTATTGGATTGACCCGTCAAAGTCTCCGTTGCTTTATTTTATGTGTGGTGTGTGGAACGCGTTAAAATTTGAGTACCACTTCCATGGATAAGCTTATTACCTTAACGTCAGGAAAGGCGCGTGTCAGAAACAAAACACAGAACAAAGACAGAATTCCTTTTACAGAAACAAATAAAAATCCCTTTAGTCAAGCAAACCAGTGAATGTGAAAGCCTTGCCCAACCACATAAAAGTGAATGCCTACAAAAACAAGTGAAGTTGAAAGATTCTACTTCTCCACTTACTTTTTATAGGCCCCTAGCTATGCTATTGAAATACTCCCTTATCTCCCTAATATTGCGCGCTTTTAGAATGAAAATATGGTCTAAAATATAATTCACCTCCAGTTTAATTAATATTTTTGTTATTGTTTTGTTCCTGTAATTAATACTTGTTTTTCAACTTTGTCTATTTATTATATCCTCTCTCTCTAAAATAACATTCCAATACAATTAAACACATTTATCAAGAAGGATAAAAGTGAAAATTTTTATATTTTAGGACATACTAGATAAACACATTGTTTCCCGTGATATAGTTTAAGTGTTCTATATTGTGGACTGGAGCGAGTACTACTTTTTATAGAATTAGATAAAAGATTCATTTCTATGAAAATTGGCTCCAAAGAATAAGAAAAAATGTTTTAGACTCAACCTTGCCCAAAAATAGTAAGAACTCACCCTACTTGTCTCTGTATTGTTGTTTGATTTTCAGAAATGCATTCATCAGAAGTTCATTTGTCAAACTAAAATTTGGTAATAGTTTGTTATTGTAACCGGACTTATATTTGAAATTTGAATACGTTTATTAAAAAAAAAAAGTGATTTGTTTAATTCAAAAGTTGCTTACATTAAGTACTCAAACTTCCAAATTTTTCAAGCTAAAATTAACTTAAACCAACTTCTATACCAATGCCAAGTGGATGTTTAGAAACTATTGTGATGATTTTTTTTTTCTTCAAATAAGAGATATGACTCAAATAACTTTTACAAAAAACTAGTTTCCTAAAAATATTTTTGAGAAGCCGAGTGACAACCAAACATCCCAATTAGCTGAACTTGCATGGATTTGAGGCCACCTAACCTCATTATAATTCATTATTGTTTCTTAGACAAATTTGGAGTAGTCAAGAGTACGTTTGCCCATTATAGGAAAGGGCCTTTTCACTTCTTATTTCCAATTTTAAAAAACTTCTCTGTTTCTGAGTTCTTTCCATTTCTCACCATTGAATTATAATTTCTCTGTTCATATTGTTGCATTGTATGGTGGTCCTAGCCTCCTTCCTTATTTTACCATTCCTGGTTTCCCAGACTACCCCCAAACACTAGAACAGTAAAACGCATTATTTTTATTTTAAACATCTCACCTATTTTTTTCTTGAATTATATGAATTTATTCTTAGTTTGATTGGGTAATATAACGTAGCAATATAATTAGATAAGAATACAATATAGATTTTCAATTTTATTTTGTTGTGCATAAATTTCCCCCCATAAAAGGCATTTTATATATACAATGGGTTAAGTAGTAAATTTGCTCCGAAAGTTTTCACTGAGAAGCAATATTGTTCTAGAAGTTTTTCTTATCTTAATGTCGCCTCAAAAGTTTCAAAACATAACAATGTTGTCCATTTTTGTAAAAAAAGTTAACGATCAACGTCTATTTTTATATGGTCAACGTTAATTTTTTAACGTAATAAAATAATATTGTTATGTTTTGAAACTTCCGAGTTAACATTGAGACAAAAAAGCTTTTAAAATAATATTACTTCTAAACTTATACTTCCGAAATAGATTTGCTATTTAACCTTATAGATGCAATGGTACTAATGTCGAGCCTCCTTTTCGTCAAAATTGCATTCAATTCAATATTCAAAACGTTTTTTTAAATGACGTCAGACATTTAACCAGACAGCCCAAACATATTCAAAACATGAATGCGTTCATATCTAAGACAATATATTAAGAAATGAACTAAAATGTGTTTTTTCTCACACTTACAATGAATTCCTAATTATTCATTTGGTTCAAACATATAACAAATTTAAGGCATAGGGAACATAATTACATGAAATTTATTAATCCTATTTTGTCAAATTTTTTTAGATGGGTTTAAAGCTAAATAATAATATTTTTAAAATTGAACAGATAACTTTATGTAATGAAAGAATTTGACTAAATGAATATAAGGAAGTTAACCGTATTTTCCTTTTTAGTATTCCTAAATCATTTTTTTTTTATATTCCTTGTTCTAATAATGCTGCTGCTTACTATTTGGGGCTTTTGGCATAAAAAGAGCGAAGATATTGTAATGGATTAAATAGGATCCGGAATCAAATGGGGCCCAGAGGTCATGGGAAGACCAATCCAACGGTGATGAAGGAAATAAAATAAAGAAAGTACAAAGAAAGGGAAAACAGAAACATCAAATCAGGCAGCCTTCGGGTTAGGTTCATAGAACCAACGGAGCAGTTTCTCTTCAATCTCTCCCCCAACATCACGTACCTTCAAAACGCGCTTTACGTCCCAACGTCGCATACACCACTCTCCCAATAGCTTGGCAAGAAACCCAGAAGAAAAAAGTCTCAAAACTCAAGAGAGATCAAGCAACAATGGCGGAAGAATCCAACCTTGGACTCGTGACATCATCAGAATTTTTCCAAAACCTGAAACCTGAAATTGTAGCCGCCCAACAACTTATTCAGCTAAGCGATGAAGATAACAGCATTGGCAATAACAGCGAGAGAAACACTAAGGGACGACGGCATGAACAAGAGGTTGAACAAACACTTAATATTAGCGATACAACCTTGGCCAAAATCCAAGAGATATTCGGCAAAGACGAGGTTTATGGGCCAAGGAAGAAGAAGCAGCGCAAATATCGGTCTCTCGCCCACATCTACAAGGCCACGTCACCTATGTACCAAGAGGGAGCCTTCAACAATAAAGATAATCTTTAGATATAAAACCCTAAATAGGATTACTATCTGTTAATTGAGGCGTAGTTCGGCTGGATGGTTGAGTTTGCTGTTTAAATAGAAGACTCTTCTTCAAATTTCAAGATGGCGTTAAAATCATGTCGTTAACTCTCCTAATTAAGTCCTAAATGTAGCATGTCTGTATATAGTGAGTGAAATTGTGAAGCTTTCAGTTTTCAAATCGACGCGTTGATGAGTGGTTCATGAATCATATGATTGCTCTCTTTAATTTAATCAGTGATCATTCTCCAACTTCTTCTAGTTTTGAGGCTTGTGTTCTTAATTAATGAACAAGTGAATTTCACAAAGGTAAATGATCATGCAATCCTGAGCAAATACACTGTGTGTGTGTGTGTGTATGGTGCTTTACTTGTTACTTATTAATCTACAGAAGCTGAGAGCCATGGCTGCTGCATCTGGTATATCTATCCCTCCTTCTTCAGACCCCACTTGGTGACTGAGAGGCTTGTACACTAAGCCGCATTTTTTACTTATCAATATTCAATATACAATATACGCAGATTTATGTGGACTCTACCTGGCTGTCTTATTCATGTGTGAATCCAGTAATCATATGTATGAAGACTCCCTGCTTGTAGGAACCATTAATACTCATGCAATCTCAAGTTAGCTAATTATCGACCAAAGGAGAGATATGTTATAATACAGAACTACGTACCGTGGTTTGAAATTGAATGCTTATTATTACGTACTACTATGAGCAATAGATATCAACAGCAGTATAATGCGGAACAGTACTGACCACATTGGGGCAACTGAAAACTGAAAACCGTCTGACTTACGTACACTTGGAGAGGTTTCAGAATTCATAAAATAAATAAACAAGCCATTTCATTTGGTAGCAAAGGGTAATTATGTCGAAATATCTGCGAAGCAAGGAGGCGATAAACATATATGTAAGAGAAGAATCTCTCCCGAGTCTTCTCGTGTTTTCTTTATAACTTCATTATTTCTTTCAGCTGCATTAAGGAGGCTTAATATATTAAACCCTAGCTAGCTCCAAATGATTTCTGCAGGTACCTTATGAGACCAATATTGAGAATACCATCAGTTCAAAAATGTAAACATGCATTTTAACACTAGTGAAGTGCATAAATATCCCGCAAATTAAGAAAGGATATATAGAGGACTAATTTGGGGGGGGGGGGGGGTTTAGATGGTTGGAGAAGAACGAATGGGAGTTAAAAAGATCAACATGATATCGCTCTTTCCCGAAGAAAATAATCAATAGTCTTCAATCATGATTAATTTTTCTTTGATCAGTAAGTGTATAGCAAGCGAAAGGACTACCATGGCAGAGGAAAAGGAAAAAGAGATTGTTCATGAAGGGAAGAAAAGTGTGCTGTGGAATCTCCCTTGAACTAGTCTTTGGCGAAAAATCTGACGGCTGGAATATAATATAATGCAGTCTAACAAACAACATGGACCCTACGATTTATCAGTCATACAAGGCAAGAAAGAGAGAAATTAAGGCATCTCTGATTCTTGATTTCAATTAGACTCGTATCAACTTATTAGCTTGGCCCATTATTTCTGATTTGTCTCAGCCTCATATTCAACGTCTCCTACAATTTACTCAAAAAAGCAACGTTGGCAATAGAAATGAAAACACAAGAGCCGTCGGATCATCCCAATGGTTCACACTTATTCTGGAATAGACGCAACAAGATATAAATAATATAATAATAAAATAATAAAAATAAATAGGCCCGTCATCTTCATAGAAATATCCTTCCACTTTCCCTCCCTCGTCTCTCTCTCTCTCATCAATCAAATAAGCAAGAGCCAAAACCCTGTCAAAGAACGATTCTAATGGCAGAATCGGAAGCATGTTGTCCATCACGTGATAATAACAGCCACAATGACCTGACGGAGTCGGACATGGCTGCGGCTTACCAGCTTATGCTTCTCAGCGACGAAGATAACAATCACAGCATTATGGGCAAGAGGAACAGAAGCTTTGTTGATGAAGAAGAAGAAGAAGAGGTTGATCAGAGGAACAGAAGCTTTGTTGATGATGAAGAAGAAGAGGTTGATCAAGTCCTACGCCATCTAATCCCCACGAAAATCAACAAGATATTTTGGAAAGATGAGGTTCTTGTGACCAAGAAGCAGCGGAGATATCGATCTCTCCAGCACATATATATGGTGACGACACCCATTCATGCTTGAAACCAGATACAAGAGGAAGAAAAATTAAACATCGAAACTAGGTCAGTGTCTAATTTTGATGAATGTTCGGATAAATCCACAGGATACTTTTGTTAGTTAAGGTGATGATCGGTTCCTTTGACGCAGGCTTGAAAGTTGGAACGGTTGGAAAATAATAGTTGTACTTATGTGGTCTAATGAAATATTATCATCTGAATATAATTTAGGTCCTTAAACAACTCAACATTCTGATACTTACATATATTTATATATGGTGACCCGATGGAATGGCATTATAAGAGATTACTGATGCATTATCATAAAACGGACGGTATGATATGTGTCAGTCTCATGAAATGGGAATCATAATAAACACGGCACTGTGACTTTTGAACCACAAACCAGTTCTGAAGCTGTTTCATATTTGAAATGCGCGTTCAAATGCTATTAAAGTTACCATTAATTCAATGGTCAGGAGTGTTATATGTGACCTGCTGTGTGCTAAAGATGGAAATTCACTTTTAGCAGTAGCAGCACACCTAATAAGGGTTAACTCATGTTTGTTCAATTCCAAAGTTTATTTTGGATAATAAATTCTCAGCATTTCGATGAAGTCCTTTATCACATACAGCCAGTTTACTAGCACTTCAACTTCTGTTTGTAAAATTTGATGAAGTGGTTCAAGTTGCATTGGTTTTAATTTTACGAACTCAGAATTAGTTGCTCGATCGATCCTTCCAACGAAAGTTGAAACGAAATCGAAGAGATGAATTTTTTCATTGTAGAATGATTAGAAGAAGGAAAAGTAATTAATGTGGTACTAATCGGAGTCATGTTAGTGTGTTCAGCCAATCTATTAAATCACGTAATGCTCATTCACTTGTGTTATTAAAAGGTTAATGGCAAACCACCCCCAAAAAAAAAAAAAGGGGGAGTTGGGGGACAATTTTTTTATGCCAAAAAATTTAGTTAGATTGGATATGAGAAGCTCCCTAGGTACATGCTTCAAAAATCGAAGATGTTTATAAAGATGAATATTGACAATTCTATACTTTCGTGCTTCTGACAGAAAAAGTATATGTTATTGATGAAACTTCTATAATTAACTAGATGTGTTTTCCATGTATGAAATGAACATTTAGACACATTATTCATGATTTATGAAAAGTAGTGTAGCATGCAGTATATGTTACATTGCCTGATATTTTATATTGATTGATAATAATATACAATTACTGGGAGTCCTAGATAATTAATAAAATAACTACCGTAATTTGAAAGATCGATCAGCTACAACTTTCTAAGTTTGTGAGCTAATTTTTTTTTTTTAATAATAGTCAATATATCATGTAAAACGACATTAGTTACAAAGTTTTGCTCTTCTAAATTGTAAATTTAGAGGAGCAACACTGATTTAACAACATATACAAGGGAGGAGGGATAGGGGAAGCACTAATTGACATAATAGAAGAGAAAGACTTGAGCATAAAGTTAATGTCTTCTTGCACCACATCCATATGAGAATCGTTAGCAGTGGCCGTTCATGTTGGGATCTTTTTCTGATAGAAAATTGTAAGCTTCTGTGAATGATAAAACAGAGGATTGTTGTTGATCCAGAATAGGCAAGCTCTGAAGCATCTCTTGATGAAATTTTTTTTACCTCCAGATGAGTTGGACCACTCAAACTTCTGAATCGGTTGATGTTGATAACAAATCCAAGGAGTGATACTAAGTTCCTTTTGCTTGCTGAATTTTGAGAAGAAAATAATCCAATCTTCCTGATCAATTGATGGAGACACTAACTCTGGAGGAGAAATCAAATCAGATGAAACATTGCAAAAAGTGTCCTTATTAGATTCCACACGAAAAGCCATATCTGAAAGAAAGACTGCATGAAGAATGCTATCAATTACTTGCTCAGGTCTAACTTTGAAACCTTTATGAAGAACATTATTTCTAGTTCTCCATATTACATTGAGCAAGATGATGATCCCAATAACAGATTGGATATGACCATCATTTAAAGATGCATTAAAATTTATTTCAACCACGAGCAAAAGGACTCAAAATTAGCATGTTCAGCCATAATTGACAAGCATCCAAACCATACTGCCCTAGTAAAAGGACATTCCCAGAAAAGATGGGAATAGTCTCATCACAAGAACAGCCAAAGAGACATAATCCAGACACATTCAGATGATGATTTTTAAGGATATCACTAGAGGGGATTGCACTGTTGAGGAGTTCCCAAATGAAAAGCAGATGGCAATAGACCACAGGAATTTCCAAAATTCATCGGATACCGAGATTCAGAAGCATTCAGTAGCGGGAATCCCTTCTTGCTGAATATTGACCTGAAGAAGTACCTTTCCAGACTAACCTGTCTCTAGATCCTGCTAAAGTTTTTGACGCCAAGGGAAACCCGAGTTGGAGGTCAAATTCTAACTGACCACAACTTTCCAAGGCCTTGTGGAGGAAAAAACTTAAGACATATATTTACTATTTATTTTTTACATAAATACAGTATAAATATTTCCCAAAAAAAAAAGTACAATTATTATCAAAACGCAAAATCAGATGAACATTATATAAAACTTTCAGCAGTTTTACGTTCTGTAATCAGACAAAATTGATATAACAAAATTATAAGTTATGCTTCAGACAATTGAACGGAAAATTGAAGGGAAGTTGCTTCGTTGTTGGCCTCCTACCTCTCTAGTAACTTAGCAAACGAGGAAAAATAAATAAACAACAGAAAGACAAGACTTGGACAAAGTCCGAAGTGCGCTCCTTTGATGTCAATTCTCTGAATGGGAATAGTAAAAAATGTTGATGTATAACGGCTAGATTAATGGTGCTATACTTCACACGTGTTTTTCATCCTTCCATGTTTAACATGGAAGATATTTAATTACCAGAGCTCAATCCACGATTTAAACGCCAACCAAAAACGGACTCAAAAGGGGAAGCGATTCCACCCGGGACTGAGTCATCACAATATGGTTTCCGTACAACTAGGCAAAATACAACAATCAACATCCGTTGAATCAGTTATATAAAGAATTCACTACTATGCTCTCTATTGATTGGGGAAAAAAATATACAATACAATTTTGATATGAAAAAATTGCTAACATGAACGCAGGAATGATACCTGACCATAGCCTACAGAACTTAGTCAACACTAAACCTGAGAGACATCACAGAAGATAAGGAATGTAACTAAGACGACAAAACTGCAAGGACCAGGGACGATGGCTGCAATACTTGACATTCCAAATTACATGAAAAATATAAGCAGATCTCAAGAGGAACAAAGCAAAGAGACCACCCAACCATAACTGAACATATACATAATGACAAACCAACGCAGCTTAATTGAGCTCCTGCCCCCGACCAGCTCCATCTGATCTGAACACATGACCACGTCCACGGCCCCTTCTTCCACGGCCACGACCTGAAAAACCTCAAAAAGAATCACTACCACTTTCAAGTGAAAGCATTTGTTGGATTGCAAACCAATTAAATAGAGATGCAATAATATAGAAGTAAAAACACTTGAGTAAATTAAAATACGGAGTTTGTTTCTATTCCTTCTGTACCTTGACTAAACACTACTATGAAGTATGAAATGACAAAACACTGCAACATAGATAAATGTAGCTCAACAAACTTGAAACAGCACTTCATTATGCCACAGCTCATACCTCATTTGGTACGAACCAAAATTAAAAGCAATAAAAGCATAACAATTTATCATTATTTGCTAGAAAACTATTTTTCCCCCTTGTATACGAGACTAGTAGAGGGACCACTTTGAGACTATATTATTTGCTAGATGAATATATTTTATGGACAAGGCTTACCACGTTGGGGAGGCAGTGCATCATATTCAACATAATCATAATAACCAACAGACTGTCCACTGTAGCCCTGTCCTCTGCCCCGGAAAGTACGACCCCTTGCATGACCACGCCCTCTACCACCATATCCACGTCCACCATCCCAACCATCTCCATTATAATCCATACCCCCATTATAGTTTCCTAAGCATGTGAAGCAGATTGTTTGCTTAAAAGCAGTTTTAACTTTTCACTGCTCAAACATTATATGACAAAGCAAATATGTACACTCATACTACATCTAATTCCAATCAAACAAATGAACAATATATTAATTAGAAATACCTCTACCCCTGCCCCTTCCACGACCACGACCACGTCCACGTCCACGTCCTCGCATCACTGGTGTGCCCTCTGTTGGAGACCAAATTTTAGCAACTCATGTCATATAAGCCACACAAGCCTACTAAAATGAAAAAAGTATTAATCAAGTCACCTCCTTCCTCTTCATATTCAATTAAAGGTTTTACTTGATCTGCTGAGAGAGGAGGCTGGTATCTGCATGAGAGAAAACACTTAAAATAAAGACAATTGGAACATAATTGAGAAGTTCACAAATAAGCAGTACGGATCTTAAAAACTATTCAAGTCAAGAACAATTGATAATATTTGTCAAGTAGATGATCAAATGAAAGCCTTTTCAATTATCTATTATCCATTTAAGAGTCCAAGGTTTGCATGACAATAAAAAACTATCATATTCTCCTTGACACGTAAGAGATATGGGAGTTACATTAAAACACCAAGCTATTAGTTCAAAACACAAGTAATGTCAAGGCAGTAAAGAAATATCTGCTGTATTGTCTTCCAGCTGCCAGCAAACACAGCGAGAAAAGGCTAACCGTCTAAAGTAAACTGATGAAAATTTCCTTACACAAGTGCTTTTCAAGCTGAGTTGCACTTGTGTCTATCCAGAGAGTGATAAATCAGATACAGTGAAACATAAGCTTGCATATCAGTAAACTAGTTCTTACCCTGTAGAGGACTTATCCAGTTCATCCTTTGACAAAGTAATTGTGATCATTGAAACATGTCGAGTAGTCTCCAAACTGAGGATGCAATAATAAACAGAAAGTTGATCCCATGGGAACAAATCAATCATTCATAAGTTAGGCTACAATGAAAAGTTTTAGTAGTTCCATACGGAAGAAGGCCTTCTTCTAGTGGCTCCCACGTATCCGTTATGCCAGTTGATCCAATAGCAGTATTTTGATGCAGGCCAACAACCCTTCTCTGAAGCAAAGAAACAGATTGCTCACAAAGAAAGAAAAACACATGTAACCAGTAACACGCAAAACACACAGTGACACAGAAACTAGCCCTCTCACCTTGATCAGTTCTGTGATCATTACTGTCTTATTGATAGCTCTGCCCATTGCTTTAATAACAATTTCCACTGACCCTCTCTCCTATAAACATACTACCAAAGTAAGATCCATGTGACACAGAAGTTTATGAGGAGCATTTAAATATTAGCCCATTGACAAAGAAATTCATGCAAGTGTGGACCCTATCAAAATGGAAAATTAGTTAAAAGTTAAAACATAGCACTAACCAAGAATCGATGTAAACAGATTAAGTATCTGAAGTAAATATCAAAATACACAGAAATAGGTTAAAGCAAGAAGGAAAAAAATGATTGACAAGCTAACTATTGGGAAATCAATATATCAATAAATCTATAATGAGTTGTAGAAAGCCATACTGTTAACAGTCATGAATATTGAGGTTAGTCCCAGACCCCATGAAATTTGCGGAACCTACTCTAGTTGTACCTATTTTTTCCTCACTTAGAAAATGAAGCTAAAATATAAATAAAGTTTCGATTCCAAATTGCAAATTAAAGACACAATGAAAAGAAAGGAAAACAAAGCATTTTCATCAATTCCTAAAATGGCATGTATCAAGAGAGACATAGCTACGCAGGTAGTCGGGTAGTGTACTCATTATTGATAAAGTAGTGTAACCAAAACATAAGAACAGCAAGGTAGTAACATTCACAAAAGATACAAGCCCTAGTTAAAAAAGTCAAAGACAAGAAAGATTGCATCTTATCAATTTTCTAGAGTTTAGACCACATCCACCAAGAGTTGTGCACAGACTAATCTCACTCCAACAAAAGTTACGTGAAAAAGAAGGGCAAGTTCAATAATCTGACAGTAAATGGGTCGGTAAAGTTAGTTAAATGCCAGGGCACCATTCAGCCTCCAAACTGATTAAGATTTCACTGATCTTTCACCTACTTCTTGATAAGGAAGTTAATGAGATCCTTATGAACAAATGACTCGCAAGGTTAAGTATATGAAATACAATAAGCCTATATGGTAGAGATAGAGACGCAACGGCATTCTGCAAATCAATCATTCAAGAGAGCTGTTATTTCCCCTCAGGAAGTAACTTTTACATCAAGTTCAGCACTTAACATGTGAAATTTAAAATTTCCATATTCATTCCCGTGTTTAAGATTTTCAAAATTTCTAACAAAGAATCAGGCCCGCGTAAGAGGAGGGAGATGATAAACACGGGCGTTAAATAATACCTGGAGGAGAGTGGTGGCATAGGTAATATAATTCCTCATCCTTCCTTGAGTAGTAATGCGTATCTCGTTCTCATTTATGGGAGTCTCTGCCTTTGGCTTCTCCACCCTTTGATACCTATCCATCTATTGCCAACGGCAAAAAGGAACCAAAAAATACTCATAAATAAAGCATCAAGAAGTTGTTCAATATGTGAGAAACATGAGAAAACCAAAATTCACGCCATAGTAGAAATAGCAAAGTGAGGGAGGGAGGTAAAATGGAAGGATGCTAGGGTTAAGAGACGTCACTCACGATTTTTAATGAGAGTGAGCACCGGAGATGGGAGCGAATCTATGAAGTTTGTTTGGGTGAAGGGTACCACTCACTCTCTGATTTCTGTTCCAGGGGTAAGCTCTGGGTATATAGCTTTTGATTTGAATTTAGGCCCCGAAAGTCTCGCGTGTGGTATTGCTCCCTTATATAGGCAAACCAGAGCAACCTACCTGAAGAGTAGGGCTATGAGCTCGCGGTCTTTTCGCCGCCGAGACCGCCAAACACACAATTAAGCCCCGCCTTATGTATGGGCCTTTCCTCACACATAACCAACCTACGGGCCTCTTTTCTTTTTTTCTTTTTTTTTTGATAAAAAAATTTTAGGAAAAGGGGGTGATACCGATGTTGAGCAGGGCGAGCCGTCTATTACCCTCAGGCATTTATCTAGACACCTAAGAGATAGGATGCATCCCCCAACGCCTTGATTTCTTTTCGTCTGAAAATGCATTTCTCTTTCTTTTTCCCTCCAATTGTCTAAAAATGGTTTATTTAATTTTCCATTCCAAAAAAAAAAAAAAATCTTCCCTTTTACTCTGTCTGTTTTACTTGTTGATTGTCCGTAAATATGATATATTTAATTTGTCCGAGAAAGCAACAAAAAATAATGATTTCTCATAGACTTATGATTAT
The DNA here is from genome assembly GCA_025563575.1 of Acacia pycnantha. Lineage (NCBI taxonomy): Eukaryota > Viridiplantae > Streptophyta > Magnoliopsida > Fabales > Fabaceae > Acacia > Acacia pycnantha. The sequence goes on along the minus strand of JAMWYP010000037.1, from coordinate 2,777,115 downwards.
ATCTTCTTTCAGCTTTATTTTTCAAAAAAGCTAACAAACGCGTGTCATCTCCAAAAGTAAGATTTTGGATAATGCTGGCAGAATAATTTTTTATTTGATATTTTCTTTCGACACATCCTAAATATAATATTCTACCTATGAAAGACATTGAAGCCAGAAAACAGTGCTATTACAAAAGCCTAGTTGAAAAGGTTTAATCTTAAAGGAAATTTTAGTCGACCTGACATATTAACTTTAGCCAACCTCTAAAACTTTCTGATCTCACAGTCAAAATGAAATTAATTTTTGTGGGTGTAAAAACAATGAATACCCTTACTCTATTTATCTTATAAATGGACAAAATATTTTTAGCTTCTTAAATTCTTTTGAATCCTTTTTATTTTTTTATTGAGAATGGCTAATCAACAAAGATCAGGTTTGATTACAACAGAGACGAGCTCTCCCAATACCTTCCGCATCCTCTCGAAGGAGTCCAACAATACCATCAGGTAATCCTGGTATAGAATGATACCCAACTCCCAAACTCAGGGCGTAAATAGCCAAGAAGTCCGTATAGCATCCTAATTTTATTTTTAGGATTTAATTGTAATTATAAAATAATTATTTATGATTATTGTATTTAAATTGTAATTGTGAGAAAAAATTATAATAATAATATTAAAGTAAAGTTAGGCTCTTCTTGTAATTTTGCCCATTTCAAAATTTGAATAATAAAAAAAAGGAAGATGATGCTTTGGGTAGAAAAGAAAAAGGAAAAAAAAAAAAAAAGAATAAAGTGGTGCTGCCCACAAAAAATGACATGTGGGAGGGGGTATTAATTACCCCCAATCCCCTCTCTCTATATATATGTACCGTGTGTGTGTATTAGGCGGTGAGAATGAGAGGTAGCAGAGAGTGAAACACAGAGTGAGGGACGAGAAGAGAGAAGAAGGCTGTTTGGGAATATTTTGAGGTATGTTATTTATTTTATAAGATTATTTTGGTAGTTAAATCAACTTCTTTTCAATAAACTTTATTCATGAAAGTTGTTCTATATATTTTTCTCTTTCAAACAAAAGCAATACTATGTTGGTTAGTGAAAATTTTGAGATTATGATTTTGAGAAGGTTTTGAGTTTTAACCATTGTTTATATGTTTAGAACGATTATTAATTAATTTTAATCGGTTCAGAATTTTTGATTGGTTGTTATAAGAATTTAAATTAGTTTTTCTACTCAAGAAATTCAGAATTTATATCGTACCGGATATTTCTACCGATTAAAAGTTGTATAAATTTTATTTTGGGGTTAATAGAAGGTTACAGAGATTTTAATCGGTTAGTTTTGGAATTTGAAGGATTAAACTGTTAATTTTAGTTTTTATTATCATAATATATATTTTATTTGAATTTGTGTAACTTAAGATATATGAAATTATAATTGTGATGATGTAGAGTTTATTTGTGACCGGTGATTGTTCGCGTTTTACTCCCCGAGATAAGGTTTAGCTTGGAGTTGAGGTAACCGGGGTTAATTTATTTTATATGCTTGTTTTGGACTGTAAGGTGTTTGCTAAACCTTAATTTTGTATGTATATATATATATACTACTGACATGTGTTTTGGAAAATTAAGCGTATATTTGATTATAAAGTTATTTTAGTGGAGCAGAGTATTTTCCATTCTGTATGTATGTATGAGACTGTTATTGTGGTTGTTACTATAATGTTTGTTGTGAGTTGTTGTATATGGAATAATAAATTTTGTTAGATATTGTTGTTATGGTGTTATGAGATGTTGTATGATGTTTTTGGGTAATTGTGGTGCTGTATTGTTTATTTGTTATGGATATGTTGGGTTGTGTGGAAGAGATTTAGGGTAAAATAGTGCTCATCGGCTCTCTCATTCCTGGTTCGGAATTTGAGTTGAGTGTTTTGGGCGGACACCTCCCTGTTACGGTTAGGGGTGAGCAAAATACCCGCGACCCGCGGATCCGCCCGTACCCCGTAGCGTTTTGGCCCGTTTAAGCCCGCCTAGATTGGGCCTGTAACGGGTACGGGCTGCCCCGTACCCATATATGTTAAACGGGGCGGGGAATGGGTTAGGGCACAGGCTGCCCGTTCCCGCTTGTATATATTTTATTTTTAAAATATATTAATTAAATTATAATAGTTTAAGTTTGAAACAAACATTGCACCATTGACAGTTGGTTTTGTGGATAGGATTATGTTTTTCAGTCATGTGGTCAGTGCTTCGATTCCTGTATGCTGCAGCTAAAGATGGCACATTATTTTATGCCTGACACATTTTTAACTTTTATATCTTTTAAAATTTTAAATCTTCAGTAATTCCCTCCCTCACTTTATTTCACCGACTCCCGTGCCCCTTCTCTATTCTCTCTCCTCTCTCAATCTTCACCTCCCGTGCCCCTTCTCTTTTCTCCCTCCTCCCTCAATCTTCACCTTCAATCTCCAATCTCAAGTTGCAGCTCTCAACCTCTCAACCGTCCGCCAACTTCATTTTTTCCCTCCTCACTCAGTGGTTCTATTTATGGCAACGACGCCGTCAATCTTTCCAGCTGTGTTGTTATTCTTGGTTGTCGCCGTCGATCACTGCAACAATCAACATATAGACATCGAGCATCACAGATCTACCCACCATATTTTCTTTCATCTCATTTTGATCTGTTTGGTTCTCTTTGTTCTGAGTTTGTTTGGTGGGATCTGGTGTGTTGTTTTTTCAACTTGAAGTGATAAACGGGGAACCCGAAACCCGTCAAAACCCGCCCATATTTGTCTGTACCCGTTTAGTACGGGTTATACCACGGGTACCCCCGTACCCGTACCCGTAGAATTTAAACAGGCGGGCGACGGGTTACCCCACGGGGCAGTCCCGCCCGCCCGTTGCTCACCCCTAGTTACGGTATATCGGTGGTTACATGAGAGGGGACAATATTCTTGAGGTGACTAGCTAACCTTGGTCAGGTATACTAGCACCGATAGGCTGTATCGCATTCAAACGATATAAGGAGGAGCAGGATGGATGAGAGGGGATGGTTCTACTTAATGTTGATTATTATGGATTAAATAATTATTTGTTGTCGATTCTATAAATATGTTAGTGAACCTGTTTCTCTGACTTGCATTCTTTTCTTGCATATTTGATAAATTAATTTTGGTTACTGGGACTTTAAGTCTCACCCCGTCATATTCAATATTTTTCAGGCGAAACCTCTAATTCTCCTAGTAGCAAAGGGAAGCAACCAGAGGCATAATAGTTGTGAACTTAGTAAGCCTCTTTTGGTACTGGTGTTGTATGAGTTTATATATTGTCATTTTAGGGCCTACATATTTTGAAAATACTACTTTAACCGTTTGGGGATGACTGTTTATTTACTGTTGAACCAAAGGTTTTATTTTATACGCTATAATATTTTAGTGGGTCTACAATCATAACCTGTGAGGAAATGTTTTGGTGTAGACCCTTGTTGTGAAATTGGTGTTGAAAGACTCGTGGGCTGTATATTCCTTTGATTAATAACTGAGCCCAGAGTTTTAATCTTCTGTAGTGAGTTTGTGGGCAGAGTTTGTGCCCTAGACTCCGATGTATTTATTTTTGAAAGGAAAATGGATTTTCCTTAATCACTTGGTAATCCAGTTTTGTGAAGTCATTATGGTTAATTAATGATTTGTGAGGAATGGTCTTTTCAGTCCGCACAACGGTTGCCTTCCCGATAGACATGTGATACCATAATGCGCCAGTCTTGCTTCAAAAGGTTCTGTATTCTTCTGACAGTACGCATATGAGCATTCAGTCCTCCTTCCAAATTCTGTACAATGCGTAAAGCCACTAGGCAATCCACCTGGACAAAAACATCTCTGAATCCTACGGACCAGGCCAATTCAAGGCCATCCATCAGAGCCCACAATTCAGCCTGAAGAGACGTGCACACTCCAAGGTTCCTGCAACACCCCGCTCGCCACCGACCATCACTATCCCGTATAATGCATCCCGCCCCTGCCTTCATGGTATCAATCTTCCTTGCACCATCGCAATTCAACAACACGTAAGGGAACGATGGTCTGATCCAGCTAATGAGTCTTTCCTGTTTTTTCATCCTATCATTTCTCCCTGCACTAAAACGTTCTACAACTTGGTCATTAAACCCTGCATAAATCGCCACCTCACGAATGATACTGTCAGTAGACGTTTGCTTATTCTCGAATAGTGCAAGGTTTCTTGCAACCCAAAGCTTCCAACAGGTAAGACCAAAAGAACATGCCCAGCTTGCCGTACCCGAAACCCCTCACTGCTTCTTCAACAGGTTTTGCAACATCCACTCCTGAAGAGGCAACTGAGAATGGTAATGGACTTGATCCACCGGTAAGAGACGACGCCAAACTTCTCGTGCATGCTTACAAAATCTAAGGACGTGGTCCACATCCTCAGGACCCTCACCACACCGAGAGCACACATCCTCCTCTGTCATATGTCGTCTTCGGCGTTCAGTATTTGTCAAGAGGCTACGATGCCCAGCTAACCATAAAAAAGTGTGTATCCTTTGCGCCCCCTCCCACTTCCATATTTCCTCCCACAGGCGTGGCATATTCATTGCCCCATCATCAGCCAATAAAGCATAAGCAGAGGAAACTCTGAAACGGCCATCAGATGAAAGATCCTAGAAGCATTGAGCCATCCCATCGTCCTGCATGGGGGTTTTAACACCTGCGATATGCGAAAGGACGTGGTGTGGGAGATCACTCTCGAATAGGTCCCAACCCATCTACCGTTAGGTGTCACAAACTCCTTAACCGAGAGAGAAGCCTCCTCCGATGCAACCTCTCTTGAAGCTAGCAGATTTAAAGGACCCACCCCAGGTACCCATGTGTCAGACCAGAAACGAGTTTGAGAGCCATCACCAATATCCCAGCGCATCCCAAGCTCAACGTCAGCCTAGACATTCTTCAAATGCCTCCATAAATAAGAACAGTGCTGGTTTCGTTTGTAGGGGCCTTTGTGATAATCCCACCCATACTTAGACTTGAGAAGTTGGACCCAAAGAAGCTCCGGTCTAGACCGTGGATAGAAGCCTATCTTCATGAGAAACACTTGATTTTGTAGCTCCATCTTTTTAAAACCACATCCCCCCGCCTGATAAGGTTTACACATGTCCTCCCACTTAACTAAACAAGGCTTATGGTCAGCCCCCGTCCGACCCCTGACAAAGTTTCTAACATGTTTCTCCAGCCGAGTACACAATCCAGGTGGTAGCTTCGTAGTTTGCATTGCATATGTGGGAATTGCCGCTAGTACTGATTTGGCAAGTGTAATACGCCCTGCAAGAGAAAGAGTCTTAGCCACCCAGCCCGAAAGCTTACTGTGAACTTTCTCCCCAAGGTACTCATAATTTCCAATCCGTACACATTTGTGTAGCAAAGGAATACCTAGATACTTGCCCAGATCTTCCGTCCTACCATAGCCCAATTCGTCACTTATCCTAGCCTGTGCGTCCAGGGAAACAATTCTGGAAAAAAAATACCGCCGTCTTGGAATGATTTATCTTATGTCCAGAGCTGGCACAAAAATCATGCATAACAGTATTGATTAGTGCAACCTGTGAAGCATTAGTAGAGCTAAGTAATACCATATCATCTGCAAAAAAATAAATGAGAGAGGGGGGTCATCTCTCCCCAAACGAATTGGCAGCCACTGATGCTCCACCACCTTCTTAGTAATTATTTGAGATAGTCTCTCCAAACATAAAACAAAAATGTACGGGGATAAGGGATCTCCTTGCCTTATACCACGGGAAGGAGCAAACTTCTCCGACCGTACTCCATTCCAGACCACTCTCATACTGCAAGTCTTAATACACAGCATCACTGCTTGTACAAATTTATTTGGAAGGCCAGCGTCATTGAGAGTTTCTTCTATAAAATCCCACCTCAAACGGTCATATGCCTTTTGCAGGTCAACTTTAACGGCCATCCACCCTTCTGAGCCCTTTTTAGACCTCATGGAATGAATCACCTCCTGCGCTATTATAACATTATCAGAAATTTGTCGTCCAGCCACAAAGCTTGATTGATTCGGGAGTACCAGGCGTGGTAGCCATTTCTTCAAGCGATTAGCTAGGACTTTGGTAATGACCTTATAAGGGACCGTACAAAGACTAATAGGTCGAAACTCCTTCAGCCTCTCCGAGGAGGGTACCTTCAGAATAAGGGTGATGAGAGTTTCGTTAAGGTCCGGATCAAGAGTCCCTGCATTAAAACATTGTATAACCAAATGGTGTAAAGAAGGACTCACTATTTTCCAATATTTCTGAAAAAAGTCTGCATTCCACCCATCAACCCCAGGCACCTTAAGTGGCTTGTAAATGCTCATATTTGTCTTGTGAATTTTATTGTTTGTCTTCTAAATGGTCAAAATGCTTTTAATTTCCTAGGTTCTTTCGAATCCCTTTATTTATCTAGTAAATCTATTTATTTGTCTCGTAAATGTCCTTATTTGTTTTATAAATGCTTTTTTGAAAAATAAATAAAAGAAGGGCATCATCGCATTTTCACCACAAAAATTAATTTCATTTTGATTATGGGATGCAATGAAGTTTCAAAAAGTTGAGGTTGACTGAAAATAATTTGCTACAAAGAGGGTTAACTGAAATTCTCCCAAAAGATTATTTGTTCAAGTAGACTCTGAAATAAATATGAAACATGGTTGAGCAGTATTTTCCCTTAATATTAATTACTTTAAGTTCGAAAAAAGGAATAATCATTTTTAAAACAATCTTAAACATCAATAAATGAAACTTATTTTTGACATTATAATTAGAGCAGCAAAACATTCCCACCGAAAGAGTAAGCTACTATTATACTCCTTTAATATTTAATGTAGGACTTATTTATCTAATTTAAATAAACTAAAAAAATTAAATAAATTACTTATATGTAATATTATATTGTATATCAATCTATAAGTTTTGCAAATTAGTTTAAAAAAAAGAAAAACAAAAAGGGGGAGAGAAAAACCCTTATATATAGAACTAAATTTTATTCATTAAGTGCTACATTTAAATCGGGAGCGTTAAATTATAATTTACGATATTTGCAATATAGTTAGAGCTAAACCAAGAATATAAACGAATGTGTTGGCTGTCAAGGAAATTTTTTCTTAACATGTATAAAAACACTTCGGCGTTAGAGCTAAACCAAGAATATAAACGTTTATGCACGGAGATGCAAGATGGTACAATAAATCAAACATTAACATCTGGACACGGTAATTTCTCTTACCATACATCTGATACCATTCAAGGATCAAAATCTATAAAACTAGATCTCAATTGTATGAACAAATTATGAGACCGATGTCATCAGAAGCAGCAAGTCCTGTCTTCAAGCTTCCACTTTAAATTTAGCTTCATATAGCTGGGGTTCCTGCAACACAAACCATTTCTTTAAATATTCTGGATTGCTACAGCATGAATGGGCATCTCTAATTAAACATGATTTACTTCTACCGTACAAGTTAGCCCAATCGTTTTTAATAATATTCTAATTTGTTACTGGCTAGCTGCTATATAACAAAAAAGAAACAGTAGAAGTACAAAAGACTGAAGATAAGTGATTAACAAGACTATCGAAGTCTGCAGAGGATGACTGCAAATATAGTCAAAGAAATGGTAGAAGTACAACTATTGGTAAACGATAACAAGACTATCCAAGTCCGCAGAGGATGACTGCAATATAGACAATCTCGTTAATCAGCCTCTCCAATGGATTCCTCAATCCTTAGTAGAAAGACACCAAACATCACGACATAGAATTCAGCAAGTCCAAATATGAAAGAAAGACCAACGGAACTAGAGACATGAAATGAATTACCATGAAAACAGCTGAAATCAACCTGCGTGCAAACCATCTCATGTGCATAGCTCGTTGAGCAGCACTTGCTGCTTCCACTGATTCAAAACGCAAATACACAAATCCTGCACTTCTGTATGGGAAACAAAAAATCAAGCAATTGCACCTCCTATACACAATATGTAAAAGCCAATAAAATAGAAATACTCAGGAACATTTCTAGATGACTGTTGCACATATTCATTAACTTACTTGTCTACATAAATATGCTTCACCCGGCCAAATCTAGAACATTCCTCTTCTACATCCTCCTTAATGTCCATATCAAAATCTAGTTCCGTCTGCATTGAAATTTAATACCAGTACTTCAGAAAATGAAACATCAGTGGGAAAAAATTAATCAGTTGGACACACCTCAGTGGTAGGATCAAACATATTCTTCAACAATAGACACTCGCTAGGGCTTCCTACAGGTTCTACCACAGGGGAAGGCATGATTTGTGTTGGGGGAGCTGATGTGGGCATTAAACCTGGAGCACTAGGCAAACTAACAGACTGTTGAGTAGGAACTGACCCATTCACGGACCCTGCAATGCTGCGAAATGAAATATCTGTCAAGCAAATGAAGAAGTCATACCTGCCCCCCCCCCCCCAAAAAAAAAAAAAAGAGGAAAGTTTTGTAGTAAACCTTGTGGCAATGCCAGATCGATCCAGCTTCTGCATAAGCAATGCTCTAGATTGAGCATTTAAGGCCTGCACAGAAGATACATAATTCATGAGCAGGGATGCGTTATTGAAAAGAGGTTACAGTATCATTTCAGGACACAAAGTTCACCAAAATCACGTCACTAGAAAAGAGAGGAAAATGACAAGCACCACTCCCCACCAAACCCCCAAAGAACAAAAAGTGAGGTTTTCCGATAGAAGAGAGATGCCTTTCAGATGGAAGACAAAGGCCAACAAGGGGACGGAAACAGAAGATGCATAAAAGATGACGTAAGATTTGAACCAGACTAATGAAGAAATGCTGGAGTTATCCAATATTGACCTAATTATATTGAATCTAGTAAAACATGTCATTGATCAAGATTTCCAGCTCAGAATATTTGTTTAACATCTGTATTTGTGGTGTTGCAACTCAGAACAAATGTTGCCTTCTGCATTTATTGACTCTATTTAAAAGAGAGTAAGAGTGCTCAAAAGCACTAATACATCAATGCACCTATCTATCACAGAGAAATGATCTTGTCATCAGCCTGCAATATATATAGCTAGAATTGTTATAGTTATAGATGAACTATGAAACAAACGAAACTGCCAGCCAATCATGCCTCTAACAACCTGAAAAAATAACCAATCAGGCTAAATTTTTAGTAACTTCATATTAAATATAAGTACTATGTTATATGATGAGATGAAGAATTCGATAACCCATCTTTCAGAAACAAACTTTTCCTTATCTCAACTTACCAATCCACCTTCATCATCATCAAAATCTGCAGATTTTGCAGTTATGTCTTGGCTCCCGATGTGATCTGTCACACATGAAACCTGTGCACAATAAAAAGCATTAGTCAAGAACAGTAGGAGTAGCAAAGTGATTGCCACTAAAAGCAAACATACATGAGCCAGAAATATATATAACCATGGAATCAAACATATCTACCTTGATAGTCCTACCAGCAATCTCCAGTTTTCCATTTAAACTCTGAGCTGCTTTGGCATGTTCAAGATGGGCAAACTGTTCAAGAATCAATACAATCACAATAAATAACAGTATTACAGTAAACCATCATTCTCCAGGTAACCCATGCAGGGAAACTAACTTGAATAAAGCCAAAACCCTTGCAATGTCCTGTCTCCAGGTCAGTAGGCAGTTGTACAAGCTCCACTGAACCAAACGGCTCAAAAATCTGAACCAACAATTAAAAAAATCAAGATTTTAATCAAGGTATTAAAAACCAGGTCAGTAATGGAACCCATCAAGGATTTTTAGCAGTTCGATGGTCATGTTGAAACGGAGGACAAAAATAGAACCACATACTTCCCTCAGCTGACTCTCTGTCATGTTGAAATGAAGGTTTCCCACATAAAGTTTCCTGTCTGCTGCTCCATATGGTCCTACTACACCTGCAGCTCCGGTGGATGCATTAGACTGAACAAGGTTCTTTTCAGCTTCAGAAGGTTTGACCATTACGGGTTGTCCCAGAAGCAATTGACCAGAGAGAGCAATTGCCATTGGCACTGGCATTGCATCATAAAATTCAATATACCTGCAGCCTCATCCAAGAACTTGCATCAAATTTTCATAACTACAAAGTACAAATGGTTGCAATCAAAACTTACAATGCATACAGCAAAGAGATGAAGGGAAACAAAAACTCTAGTGCAGACAGCTCAAGCTGAGTTTCTTTTGATGTATCTGACTCATGTAAAGAAAAGGTTAGCATGTCATAATTAAAAAATAAAACTAAATCATACACAACTTAGAGAATAAATGAAGGCCATAAGAGAATAATGTGTGAGGAACCACTGAGTCATGGAGGATTGGGTAATAAGGTAACCAGATACTCATCTACTTCACTTGAACACGTGCAAGTGTGCAAATTATCCCTTGAAAAAACCCCACTAAAAGCTAGCCTGGTATGGAAAATCACCCATCAACTAATACCAAAAATCAGATGAAATCAAATCCATATGCATCTCTTCTAGACGCTCACCATCCATCAACTTCCTCCAAAATGAAAAGGGAAATAGAAGACTAAAAAATCTCCTATGCATAAATGACCCTCAACCATATTAAGGAATAACCCAACGGCTTGCACAAGAGACTTTGAATTCATAGAGGGAGGAAATACAATGGACAATCTCATCAACATAAGAATAAAACCCTCACTGTGAGGCATATGTAGAGGAAGAAAACTAGGAAAAGGACCAAAAAGAAAACCAGGATTATGTCATCTACCTTGAGTACGCAGCATGAATTGATTATACATGAGTGCATGTTATTCCCATCATCCCTCATTATTATCGCAATGCTAGTCCATTTAAGAATACAGTTAAACATAATTCTTGGAATTTGATATCTTAATTCGACTATAGCACAAGCATATAAATAAGAAAGTATTTGGTAATCAAGGACATACCCAACTCCTTTAGACCGTCTTGAATTCCTATCCATGATCAGACGGACATCCCTCACCTGAAAATAAGGAATATTAGAATTAGAATTACAAAAAAATCAGGAATTATCATATGATGGTGGAAAATGTAAGAAATACTCCCGAAGCATGCAAACACCTTAATGTGTTCAAGGTACTATCATCAAAAGTGAGGAAAATTTAAAATCAACTGACCTTCCCAGCTTTTGAGAAAAATTCATAAACATCTCTCTCTGTGGCCTTTAAGGGTATCTGCAATCATCACATGGTAAAATGACAATCATCAGAAACAAATTAAAAAGATCCAAAACAATCCGACCTCAAATTAAAATTCAAACAAAGACATATAAACCTGGTATGCAAAAACAGTTCTCTGATCCCTTTCTGGATCTGCCTCAGGCTCCACGGTCTCTTTCTTGTCTCTGATTCTCCTACAACCCAAATGAAAAATTCAGCTATAAGAAAAAAAATATACAGAAAAGTTCACTTCAGTTTAATTTGACATCCATATTGAATAATGTATGGCCATGATTTCCAAATTCACATTCCTAATATTAGAACCCAAAAGGAGACTAGATATTCCAGGGGTTTTCAAATTATCACTGGCGCAGCCATTCTAAATGTTCCCTGTTGATATTAGAATCCAGAACATCAATTAATCCCACAATGTCTACACATCATATTTTGCTCGAAAAGTAACACTAACTCAATCACAATGGATTTTCACATTATATCTCCACCATGAATACTGTGAAATCTGGAAATACTTCACGTCAACTAATTTGTGATTGAGCACCGCAAACACTTTACACTAAAAATGCTATGTATGACATATACACTCAACTCAGTTACCAGGGAGAAGACTTCTATTCTATATTTCAGACATGTAAATATCATAATTGGAATATTACTATAGCAAGCTTAAATGCATAAATGTTGTCTTTAAAGCACAAGGGTCACAAAAAGTATAGTATTGCCATTAAACAGGGAGGATAAGCAGACACAAAGTAGTCTCATAAAGGATATGCTTCAATTACCCAGCCCTCACAATTAGCGTATGTGAAAAATACATTTATGATTTTTCAAAACAACTTCAGCACACGCTTACTTGGCACAACCACATATCAAACCGTAGGAAAAATAAATTTCAGGAACCGCAACATATGGTTTAACGAAGGTCCTTAGCTCAGCAGGTCAATGGCGAGTAATGCTCACAATTCATATCGAGCACTCGCCCTAGAATGAAGTAACAAAAAAAAAACAGAGACATGTCAAGGAAGGCAAATGCAGTAAAGACCAGTACCGGCTATCTCTAATTTGAGTGATTTCCAGTTCTCGTTCTCTCTCTCTGTCAGAACGACTTCTGCTTCTCGTGGACCTCTCCATCTCCTCCCTCTCCCTTCTCTCCCTCTCTTTATCCCTCTCTCTCTTCTCCCTCTCACTTTCTCTATCCCTCTCCCTCTCTTTGCCTCTTCTTTCTCTATCCCTCTCCCTATCCTTATCCCTATCTCGGTCTCTCTCCTTCTCCCTATCCTTCTCTCTATTACTCCTCTCTTGCTCTCTCTCCCCATCTCTATCCCCGTCCCTTTCCTTGCCGCTCCTATGGCGCTCCTTTTCGCGGCTAGACCGTTCTCTGTCGCGGTCATCACGATCCTTCTTAGACCCATTCTCCTCGTCGCCTCTGATCTTCTTGCTCTTCTTTTCTTCACCATCCAGATTCCCGTCTACCTCGCGCTTCCTGTAACTCCTTTCACCCTTCTCGCTGCTCTCCTTCTTCTTCTTCGAATCTCGATCTTCCGGCTCCTCCACTGTCTTCTCCAAGTAATCGTATTCGTCAAAGTCCATTGGTTATTCCAAATTCTCTCCCTGCGAAGCAAATTTAGCTTGAGGAATAGACCGTTTAAATGATATAAAGTCCTGTGTGGTAAGAACTGCAAATGCTTCAAAGCCCAATTTCTAGGGTTTTGGGGTTTTCTCCAGTTTGGATAGGAAGAATAGGTTTGGCTGGTCGCCCCGCGCTCTCCGAATTTTGACCTGTATGTATCAATTCAGCTATACACACAAACACTAGTCCCTTGCTAGTAGCGGAACATTAATCCTCGGCCCGGCTATTAAATATAAGGTAAATTTTTTTTTAATTATTAATTAAATTACTTGATTTATATTTATAAGAAAAAATTCTAAATTGATTTTTCTGACTTAGAAATTAATATATAATTTAATACTCCCAAATAGGAGCAAATTTTGGAATTGGTTTTGGTCCTACTTATAAGAGCAAGTTTTAACTTTTGTCAATTTTTTTCTATAATACCCCTATTTATACTTATTATTAGGAGCATTTATATATATATGTGTGTACATATATATGTATATCTGTGTTTATGTGTGTCAATATATATGTGTAGATATATGTGTGTCAATATATATATGTGTAGATATATGTGTGTGTTTTCATATATAAACATATATGTGTGTGTGTGTATAGATAGATATATATGTATTCACACATATATGTTCATATAGCAAGACCATTATTTCAATTAGAAAGCGTGTAGAAAGAAAATTAGATCTATATGTATACACATGACTATATAAAAAGCAACTAATATACATATATACTAAACTAATATATCATGGATGTCTAACGTAAAACAAATTAGAAATATTTATAATTAAGGCAACTTGTGTCATTTTAAATTTATATAAGGACATTTTAGGAAAATAAGTAAAATTAACTAATTTAACTTCTCTCCTTAATTTCCCCAAAATCGGTTAAATTACTCATAATTAAGACCGGATGGAGTAGTACATAATATATTATATGACTAAGTAACTTATTTACTAATATCTTCTTTAATCTCTTAAAAAAAATGAACCATATTTTATATTTAGGATATGAGATAGTATAAGAAAATGCGCAAGCTAGGGTATAATTATGGTTGCCTAACTTGCTACATATTTTTTTTGCCATCACCTAGCTTGGTAATTTACACGAAGCATCACCACACCGGATTTTATTCTATCTTTGTAATTGATGAATCATACTCTAAGATACCAGTAAAAAAAGATCATGCAATTGTAAGCTTTTTAGTAACAACAATTGAAAGTTTAAAACTACCATAAGGTGATGTAAATTAAATTATGATACTTTGGCCCCAAAATTCAATTTTGAATTGCATGAAGAATAATAATGAAAATACTTTTCTAATTTTATAATAAAAAGTGAAAGAATACGGTGAAATTGGAGTTTCCAACTGTTGAGATTAAAGTTCTCCCGACACACTCGTGTAGGAGTCTTGTTCTCTCCGCCAAGCATGAGAGTGGTTCGGTTTGGAGGGTATCCGGTGTAGAAGGACGGAGGCTCGGAGGGGTAATCGGTGGTCTGGATCAGCACGGTGCAGATTGTCGGAGTGATTACGTGCGTTGCGTTTTCCTACACAGTTGATGTAGGCTCATAATCGGCATATTCATCCGAGTGGTTAAGACCTTAATCGCATGGAGGTGACTCAGATATCGGCGCCGCTGGTATGGAAGGAGGCGAATGTTGAGAGGATCTTAGTTGGCAAAGTTTTGTCAAGCAAGACGTATACGCAAGCGGCAATGGAGTCGATCTTACAAAAAGCCTGAAATCTCCAGTCAGGCCTTAGTGTAATTGAAATCTCTCGAAATGCTTTTCTATTCAAATTTTCTGCAATTGAAGAGTATTGTAGAATTCTCCACGGAAGACCGTGGTCCATTAATGGATGTTTGTTGAACCTTTTGGAGAGATCGAAGTATAACTCATGTGAGGAGCTAGATTTTAGTTGATGTCCTGTGTGGATTCAGATGCATAATGTTCCTATGGAAGCTACTCCCTCCGTCCCTAATTATAGGAGCAAATTTTGGAGTTGGTTTTGGTCCTAATTATAAGAGCAAGTTTTAACTTTTGTCAATTTTTTCCTATAATACCCCTATTTATACTTATTATTAGGAGCATTATATATGTGTGTTTATATATATATATATATATTTGTGTTTATGTGTGTCAATATATATATGTGTAGATATATATGTGTGAACACACACACACATATATAAACATATATATGTGTGTGTGTGTGTGTAGCTATATGGGTATGTGTCTCTATGTATGTAGATAGATCTATATGTATACACATATATATACACACATATATGTATACACATGGCTATATAAAAAGCAACTAATATACATATATAAACTAATATGTCATGGATATCTAACATAAGGCAAATTAGAAACACTTATAATTAGGGCAACTTGTGTCATTTTAAATTTATATAAGGACATTTTAGGAAAATGAGTAAAATTAACTAATTTAACTCCTCTCCTTAATTCTCCCAAAATCGGTTAAATTGCTCCTATAATTAGGGACGGAGGTAGTATTTGTTTAAAGAATGTAATTACGATTGGTGGTTACGTTGGAGAAGTAGTGTTGGCTGAAGATCCTTGTTCTAATGGCAGGCTTCTTCGTAGTTTCTTGCGCGCCAGAGTAATTCTGGATTCGCAAAAGCCATTAGCTCATGGTTTTTGGATTCCGAAACCGGATGGTTGTCATGTATGGATTTCAATCCGTTATGAGAAATTGCAGAGTTTCTGCTATACCTATGGTAAGGTTGGACACGATAATCGTAATTGCAGTTTTGAAAAGTTGATATCGATGCCTAAACCCAACGAACCTCGGTATGGAGCCTGGTTAACTACTACTGCATGTCATAATTGGTAAGAGGTTATGGAAGTGGTGTGCCATGCTTGGGGCGAGGCAGAGTATGTTAAAAGAAGGAAGGCGAAAACCTTGTTGAGATGCAAGGATGACCATAATCAATGAAACGACCTGAACTTTGTGTTTGATGAGGAGGATTTGTTCTATATAAAGGTGAATAAGTCAGGTTCAAATGTAAAGGAGGCCGATGTGTTGAGGAATAAGGGGGAGAGGGTTTTGAAATAGGATGCGAGGACTACTGACATTAAAACCGGCTTGGATATGAAGGACCTTGGGCAAGATCGTTTCAAGAAAGTGGAAGAGGAGTGTGGTGGTGAGGAAGAACAGGCTGATGTCAATGCATTTAGGTGTGAGACGAGACAAAGCAATGATGAGGCTTCTATTCGTTCAACCAAAGCAGTAATGGAGAGCCCTGATCGTCAAGCTGGTTTCTCGTTGAAGGATCAAAATGAGAGTTCCCTAGCTGTTGTGCTATACAGTGGCCAGGTAATGAATGATGTTATTTGTGGAATTAGTGGACTCGGTATTAAAAGGAGTGCAGATGAGGAATTGGTCCTACCTGTTTCTAAGAGGAGGAAAAAGAGTCAAGTGGAAGCTGGTCCCAAGTTTGTAGTATCTGAGTATGCAGATAATTTGAGAAAGACTAAGGCAAGAATTAAAAGAAGTGCGAAGAAGAAGGGTCGAGATGTTAAGGCACAAGGAGATATCGGTGGGATGGTGCAAGATGCAGTGATGGAGGGCTCGGAGGAGCCAACCCTGATGGTTTTGGGTTTATCTTTAGAGCTGGCAGAGGTGTGTGTGATAAGAATTTAGCTGAGGGTGCTAGTGGCTGGCCTTTAACAGCCACCAGGTTGCCATGAAGCTCTTGTCTTGGAACTGTCAAGGCCTAGGAAGAGCCTTGACAGTTAGAAATTTGAGGGATATGGTGAAAAAGTTTCATCCCTTAATAATCTTCCTAATGAAGACTAAAGCAAGTTCGGTAAAGGGCAAGAGGATCATGTTGAAATGCAGTTTTAGTCATGAGTTGTATGAGGAGCCGTGTGGGTTGGCTGGGGGCCTAGCTGTATGGTGGAAGGATGACATTTCCTTATCTGTTTTGTACAAATCCAAGAACATACACACACGATTATTGACGTTGGTAATCTCAATATGCCTAAATATGTAACGTTTGTATATGGTCCACCTAAGGAACGAGAATGCCTATTGTTTGATTGTAACCTTCTAGACTTAGAATTTAAAGGGTCTAAATTCACCTGATGCAATAAGAGGCCTGATTCACCAGTAATTTGGGGTCGCTCAAAAGCAGTTGCCCTTGCCTTTGTTCAGGATAAAATCGGTATGAAACTACAAGGTTGGAAACATAAAATATTAAATTTTGCTGGAAAGGAGGTCCTTATTAAAGCCGTTGCCAATGTCATCCCTTCATACCCTATGACTTGCTTCCTCTTCCCTAAAAAGGCTTGTGTGGACATCGACCAATTGGTATCCAGGTTTTGGTGGGGTCAACAAGGTGAGGAAGGTGCTATACATTGGAAAAACTGGAAGTATATGACTATGAAGAAGGGCGAGGGAGGTATGGGCTTTAGTGATTTATTGTGTTTCAACAAGGCCTTGCTTGTGAAAACAGCTTGGCAACTCCTATTGCAGCCAAATGACCAATGGTGCAAGATTCTTAAAGGAATATATTTTCCTAAGGGAAGCTTTCTGCAGGCACGAAAGGGGAGGCATGCCTCATGGGGTTCGTCGAGCTTGTTGGAGGGGCATGACTTGCTGTTGAAGGAGTTTTGCTAGAAAATTGGCAATGATACTTCAGTTAATGTTTGGCAAGATCAGTGGATTGAAGGTCTAAATGGTTACAAGCTGAATAGTGGCTCTCAATCGAATGATGATGGCAATACTAAAGTGTATGATCTGATTAGTATGGGACGGTGGGATCTGACTCCAATTGCCTCAAGGATTACTAGTCTGGAAAGGGACATGATTCTCAAGATCCCCATCCCCCTCTCTGGCTGCAAAGACCGAGCAATCTGGATGGCGAATAGAGATGGTTGTTATTCAGTCAAATCCGGCTATGTGGTGGCTAAAGGTGCTATGGAGGTTGGAAAAACAAAAAATCCAGGTACATCGTTCTCTGTTCCTAAACTTTTGTGGAAAAGTATTTGGAGGGTAGTGGTTCCTCAAAAAAATCAGCATTTTTTATGGCGTTTGGGTACTGGGGCCTTAGCAACCCAAGATAATCTTTTTAGAAGGAAATGTGTTGTCAGTCCTACTTGTCCTATGTGTCTGATTGCTAGAGAGACCATTGAACACTTGCTCTTTTTATGTCCATGGACTAAGCATTGTTGGTTTGGCAGCCCTTTAGGGCTTAAATTTAGTAAGTGGGCTATGAAAAGAAGTGAGGAATGGTTGTGTGAGATGTTACAGGGGACTAGTGCTCTGACTGATTATGGGAAGTCGCTTTTTGCAACTATGTGCTGGTGGATTTGGAAGTCACAGTGTAATTAGGTGTTTAAGGAGGAAAAGCCTGATGCTCGATGTGTAGTTAGTCTTGTTTTTGGGCAGGTGGAGGAATTCTGGCGCTCTAAAGCTAATGCTAATGGGGGAAGCAAGAAGATTTATGAGGGTAAGCCAACAAGGGACAAGCAGTGAGTGGCGCCCCCTACTGGATGCATAAAAATCAACATAGATGGTGCCTTTCAGGAAGCTCAAAGGGAAGCTGGTATTGCACTAGTTTGCAGGAACAACAGAGGTGAATTTGTAGGAGGAATAGGGAGAGTTGTGCAAGCTGAGTCCCCCATTCATGGCTGAATGCATAGCGTTGAAGGAGGCTACTTTATAGACATAAGTTTCACATGTCCCATGTAATTGTTGAAACTGATTGCGAGATTTTGTATATATTAATACAAAAAAAATCCATTGATTGGTTGTGACTGGAGGTGCCGTGATTTACTGGATGAAATTCTGGGTTTGATGGAGTCTTTGGAGGCTGTTATTGTTTCTTGGGTTTCTAGGAATGGTAATAAAGCTGTTGACCAGTTAGCAGCTGATGCAACAAGGGAGATGTATCCGCCTTCTTGGCTGGAAATTACCCCATCTTCCTTAGGCAATATTCTGCTCCAAGATTCTGTTTCTCTCCGCAGTAGTATTTCGGCCACAGTATTTGCTAAGACAGGAGTGGGTTAATTAGCACTTCTTGGGACTAGTGCTGCTAAGTATTGATTTCTAGTTGATAGGAGATGATTGATAGGTTGTATATGTAGGTTTTTTCGTTGTTGATAGGAGAAGTGTGATAGGTTGTATACATAGGATTTTGAGGGTTTTTTGGCTTCGGCTATTAGTACGTATAATACTTGATTTGATATTAATAAAATTGACTTTTTTTTGGGGGGGGGGGACTGTTGAGATTGAGGAAGAAAAATGAGGGGTGAAACCCACCACATTTTTCCACCAACTTCTCTAAAAATTATTCTTTCGGTGCTTATTTCACCACGCCTACCACAAATATAAAAAATATATTTTTAAGCATACACAAATAAGAAAAATAGTATATTTTTAAATATGTAAAATTATTTTGATTTTAAAGGATATACATATAATGAATGATGACATGAAATATAGTAAGTAAAAAAAAATGCCAACATAGTAGTAATGAATTAGGATATAAGGAAATTATTGTCATGTTAGGGCTTAGGCAGTGGGAGCTGAAAAAACACAATAGAAAGGGAAAAAACATGGTAGGAGCAAAATGAGGCTTTTGAACTGAATTGACGATTTTTCAAATAAACTTTTAGGTCAAAAGTTACTTTTAAGAAGAAGCCACTAAAACCTGTTTTTCACAATGCATATGAGCTTTTACTACCATCAATCTAAACATAAATCACATTTATAATATGACTTTTATCCTACATTAAATTTGCAAGAATTCATTGAAAAAAAAAATCACTTCTACCACTATTAGTCCAAACGAGCCCTTAAGTGATAACATTAGGGTAGTTTATTTCCTTGGTTAAAAAGAAGAGGTCCTCTCCAGTTTTATCTCCACCAAAGTTTTTTTCCTCCATCCAAATGGAGCGTTAAGGAGACGAGGGGACAAACAAACCTTCCTAACAAACCCGCTCTTTTTCCAAACTAATCGTAATCAACATCGAGAAGAAAAACCGCAAAATCAGAAAGTAGTGTCGACAAAATTATGGTAGAAGTTTTCTAACACGACATTAGACAGAACCCCAAATACTGGAGAACAAGTCGTGCTCAATCACAAATTGACCATAGGAAGAAGAGAGTCACTTCATGATGACCATTGCAATGGAACCTTTAATAAAATTATCATAGTCTGCTCATCTGTCCAATTTTGGAGCGAGGATGGAAGAGTGAGGAAAAAAGAGTCAATACGCACCAAGAAGATTCAAGCTCCATATCACTCCCATTTGAACATAAAATGTAACATCAGACAAAACTACGCTCATTTACAGCACTTGTATATCCTTGAAGGCGTTTATCCTAATCTGTTCATGGGGATTCTGTCATTTGCTCGACCAACCCTTTGCATTGGAGAGATCGTTTGCGGCATAGTCATTCCCCCAGAAACAATTATTTCTGCATCAGCATCAATACAATTGTTAATGCACACAATTAAAATAGTGGGTCAGTGATGAATGAGACGAGTAATATGTTTGATTCCTAAAAGCTTCAGAAACATTATTTCCGAAGTTTGACTTTATAACATCACTAAACAATTCTTCGTTCAAGAATAAAAGATCAAATGGGGTGGGAGGTCTTGCATATATCACGCTATATAAAACATATACCTATGCCTTCTCGAATGGAAAGATTTGGTCTTGTTATATCTTTGGAGTTAACCAGAAATATATCGCCAATATACAGATGGTTTGTAGGGACAAAAACACTGCATAGCTCTTCATCTTCATTATCTTTCTGAAAAGGATGGGAAAAAAAAAAGATAAATACATAGGTATGATATACAAAACAGGAATTCAAATGTCCAGTATAAATATGATGGGGCCTGGCATACAAACTGAGATAGAGTGAGAGAATTAGGAGTACCTGTAGGGTGACAGTTGATGTAATAAAGCCAAAAGCATACTCGCCAACTCGTGGATGACGAATAATTGCTACCTCTTTAAATGCTGTTGTGTTTTGATCTGTAAAGATAATACAGCATAACAAATAGTTGCAGGCTCGTCACCAATATTCAGTAATGGTCACTCTATCAACATTTTAGACTAGTAACTCAAATATAGGTGAGAGAAAGAGGTGTGAATTCCAACTGCACTGTGTATGATTGAGCATACCTGGAGATATGGCAGCACTAATCTGCTTGGAGGCTGAGTATATATGTCTGACAAAAGGCATTCGCTTAATGACCCATTCTCCAATCCAGATGACAGTTGCACCCATCCATGATGAAACAAAAACGCCAACAAGAAATACAAAAACCAAAGATGTAACAAAACCAAGTCCTGCACCGCAAATTGAAAACCCTCAAATTATAACACAGCATTCAGAAGAGTAAGGACAAAGAGCAATTCCTAGATCACCAATATGAACGGAAAAAAGAAAAGTAAGAAATAATGACAAGTTGTTGCACATAACCTATCTCAAGTGTGAATAAAAATATATTTTCTAATAGATGCATCCTTTAGGTGTTGGTATACTTCCTTGGACTCCAACCATACCACTAATGACCAAAATCAATTTTCTAATTAAAAAACAAGGAAATAGAACAGACCGTGCACATAAGTAATTAATGGTTAGTAAACTTAATTCTTTCCTTGCCTCCAACAAACAGCAAAAGTAACTCGAATAGAATTTTCAGTCTAGCAACAAGGAACAGTCATCATTAAATCCAATTTTACAATTTGACTGTTATTACACATAGAATAACAGGAACAAAATTTTAAATTCTTCATCCTGTCATTAAGATAGAATTTGATAATGTATCTCAGATTGGAACTCAGCTCTGAGAATAAACAATAATGCCTACCTGTCATTGTATGTAATCACGAGTTCATGCATTATTCTAAATTAACTTGCTATGTTTTAACATATAGAACAAAAAAGTTCCTTTCAGTTATGCCAAAAAAAAAAATCGGAATTGCAATTACATTAATTAGAGCCATTGTTAATGAAAGGAAAAATGAACAACTCACCAAATATGTCAAAGCCAAGCCTGGAGTATAATGGGCTGAAGAAGCCATCAACAAACTGAATAAACCACCATGTTATGAAAAAGGTAACCGCAACTGGAAAAAGAACTACACTGCAAATTCAAAATTCAGAATGATCATCAGGCCTATGATACTGATAACAATGAGTCTTCTCAGTAAGTTTATTCCCTTACCATCCAGTCATAAATTTCTTTGAGACCCAACTTTGCAGAACAAAGCAGCAGGCCTGAAGCAAGAACACAGAAACAGTTAGTTTAATGGCAAGAGAACAATGATCGATAATTCATCAGCCTATAAACACTGCGAATTTTACTCTGGCAGAAAAGAGTGGGCAAGTAGAAAACAAAGGACAGGTTCTCAGCAGCTATTCTTCAACAGAAGAAAGTCTTCTATTATGAACACAAGTTCAAAGAGAGAACCTAATCCAAAAGACTAGCCTATTATGAGGGGAAGCCTTTGAAGATATAAACCCCACCATGCCTCCCCAATGCGGACTCATAACATCATTCTCCAGCACGCAGCACCTTCAGATAAGTTACAGAAACGTTGTCTTGAAAGTTTCCAACGAATGACATTGACCAATAGAATGCACTGAGCATCTGATATATTTGCCTGTTATGAAATGCTCATCCACCCAATCTACCAAAGTTAGACTGACTAAAATGGGAATGATCTTGGGCTAAGGGAAAAAACAAAAGAAGAAAGAAAGAAGCAAAAAACACGCATCCCAAATTTTCAGAGTTCAATCATATAAACCGTTAATCTCCGGTCAGAGAACCACGACGTAATAATATCATGAGTTTTCATTAGACTGCCTCCGATGCTGCAAGTGGTTTGGACATTCTAGAAGGCACCAGCACGCCTTTGAAGTTCAATCGGAACCCCCAATTTTTGTTAATTCAATCTACTGCTTATCGAAATAAAGAAAATGCATGCCTCTTTCAATTTTCGGTGCTACTGGTCTGAACTCATCGTAGCCGCAACAAAATTGCGGATTCGGGGAACAAGCATATAATCTGGGCCGTGGATGCCCTAGTGTATTTCGAAACAATTAGTGAGCCCAGATAAAGATGATTCCGAATATAAACGACACTATTAGGTCCTCATGTTTTCAACAGTCGAAAGATCCAGGCAATGAACCAGTCAACCGGGAAATAAGAAAAAAGAGAGAGGAAATCTGAGGAGGGAAAAGCGGGGAAATTGAACAAACCTTGCGAGTGGATGAGTTGGGGGATGAAGGGGGGGATTTGGCTGGATCTTCGGGATCCTCAGTAGCCGCATTATCAGCTTGACTGAGAGGTACTGAAGTTGGATCCTTTTCTTCGGCCATCTCCGATTCTTCTCTGCTTCCTCTTCAGCTGCGGACGGTAATTTCCCAATTCCAGGAGAAGCGCAGCGACTTGATAGAATGATTAAACTTGGAAGGTTGATGATAGTGACGCAAATTGATTAGACTCTTATTTACATATTGGATTGGATTGCAAGCAAGCCTCCCGTTTGCATCGCTAAGCAATATCGAAACTCACGTGGCAGGCCAGGAAATGAGATCCGCCCCCTCCCCAACCCCAAATGTTCCTTCAACCACACTATTTCTTCAACAAAAGTTAGCGAAAACAAAGGTTTTTGCCGCCGCGTTGACTTGCAGATCTAAAATGGCTGATGGAGTGATGGGATAATATGATGCAGGTGATTTAGATAATAATTTACATGTTGATAAATACATTTATTGCCAATTTTTTCGTTTAGAAACTTGAGAGACATGAGTATTCATCTTAAAATGCCCACACAATATACTTATTTTATTGATTACCTTATTAAAAACATACTTATAAATTTTCTACTTCCTCCATACTTTAATGTAAGACATATTTAACAAGTCTATTTTTGTTTTAATTATAAGACAAAAATTTTATATTAATCAATATTTTTTAATTTACCTATATTATATTGATGCTCCCTCAACAACAATTGAAAAAAAGAATTGAAAAATAAAGAAAAGTGATTAGAATGTTTTAAAAAATACACCTTATATTAACTTAGGTAACCATATTTTATATTAAAGATTGTACGGGGAGTATCATTTTCCAATTTGCCGCGAGATTTTTCCACCAAAAAAAAAGAGAAAGGTTTAATGTTTTTACTTTTAATGCAAAAAAAATTTATCTGCCACATTCATATGGGTCTCACTGGTATTTTCTCTCTCTTCTCTTTATGATGAAATCAACTCACTTTTATATGAATGTGACAGAAAAAAGAATTTTGTAATAAATACAGAAACATTAAATCTAAAAAAGAATGGCCACGAAATTCAATCCCATGCATAACTACAAATCACACCCTTCGGCTATGTTTGGTTGGAGGTGAGGGAGGGAGGGGAGGTGCCCCTCCCTAGTGTGAAAAGTCAGATATACCCATAATGTGACATGTTTTTAAATTTAATGTGCGGAAAACGATGCAAAAAGTTATGTAATTTTTAAAATTTCCCATGGATAATTTGGTCAAAAATTTTCCTCCCCTCCCCTAACCTTCTTTCAAACCAAACATAGACTTCAAGTTTTTCGTTATTTGGTCTTTTATTGTTAAAGTTTTATATTTACTACTATACATGATAATTTATTTGATAATGTATAATATACATATGATTATAAGTATTATAATCACTACTATTTCTCCTTTTTTTTTTTGGATAAATTTCTCCGTTGAATTCAACAGTCAAAACTGATGTCTTAGATGTGTTTGGATTATATTTTAAAGAATATATATTTTAAGGGAAAAAATAAGAATAGTATATTCAAAATGCTTAAAGGATTGACTTCTGTTGGTTGTAGCCCAATAACTAAATTTTAAGTTGAAAGATGGTTTTGGGGTGCATGTACCTAAAACCATTGTTTTGATCCAATAATTGATTCTATGCAGAGTTCCCAAATACACACTTATCCTATTTTTTTGATAATAATCAATTTGCTTTTTTCAGTACGTCTAACAAAGACTATTTTATGGTCCATAATTCAAAATTTGACTATTTTTTATTGATGCAGATTAATTTTTTTAAGTTCAAAATCTGTTATCATGTGCTTCATTATTCTTAACATTTTATTCGTTTTGTTTCGTGCATTTTCTTGCAAAAAAAAA
The DNA here is from genome assembly GCA_025563575.1 of Acacia pycnantha. Taxonomy (NCBI): domain Eukaryota; kingdom Viridiplantae; phylum Streptophyta; class Magnoliopsida; order Fabales; family Fabaceae; genus Acacia; species Acacia pycnantha. The sequence continues at coordinate 2,752,050 of JAMWYP010000037.1, read as the reverse complement.
AAAAGGGCTGGTTCAAAAATTTGCGTGACAAGTTTTTTTAAAGAAAATTTCAATGACGAATTGAAGGTCACGATTTTGGCGTCATCTTACTTGTTATGATACTAGGCAGGCAACGATTGATCGAACAAAACGATTGCGATTTGTAAAAAACAAGTGATACTGCAAAAACTAAAGGCTTATGTTTTCTTTCTATCATCTGATCAGTGGTTAAGTAATCCATAATTTTAACATGAGATTGCGTTAATGTAATTAAATGAGATTTGAAGCAATTTAATTATTATATGCTGAATTAACATACTGAGTTAGCTCAATCTTCTGGTGCGTAAATTCTTCTGGAATGGATAAAATGCATAGCACATTTTGCATACACACGGGTGAAAAAATGCTTTTAAGACCGAACAAAAAAGGCATCGTAAGACCGGACCCGCGTCAGGTCTTGTTCCAGGCGGTATTAAAAGTCTCACTTTTAAGACCGGACTCGAATCGGTTTTAAAAAGTTTCTTTTAGACCGGACATTTTAAACATTCGGTCTTAAAAGTGTTTCAAAATAATAATAAAAAAGAGGAAAAAAAAAACTCAAATGAAACAACCGGTCCTAAATCACCAGATCTGGCAACATTTTGAATGTCCCTCCGTCATCAACGACGGAGAACCAAGAGAAGATTGGAAGCAATACCAACAAAAAAAAACAAAAAAGAAGAGAAGATTGGAAGCAACACCAACAAGAAAAACAAAAAAAGATGAATACAAAGTCCAGAAATAAGAAAACAGAACAAGAAATAGAAATCATTCACCATGAAAATCGAATTTGAATCAATATAAAATCAGAGGTGAAATTGAAGTCCAGGTCTACAAAAAATCACAAGCTTAAAGCAACCAAATCGAAAGAATCCTCTTGTCGATGCTAGCAAAGCTTCAAGCAACCAAAATCAAAATCCAGATCTGAGCAGGAGCGGTCAAGGTAGGAGCAAACAGACTTAAGCAAGAAGGGATCTGAGTTTGATTTTAAGCCGGATCTGTGTGAAGGCGGTGTGGGAGGAGCCATAGATCGAAGAGGAAGGAGCCGCCGTCATCCAGAATCCTCGAAGCAGTACGCTTGCGCCGTTGCTGAGGATTGGAGTTGATGCCATCGCAAAACCCTCGAAGCATCTCACTGCCAACGTTGCCAAGGATTTGATTGTGTGACTCTTAGGATGACTTACGAAGATTGTGAGTAGGTTAGAGGATGTCATTCTTGATGAGGATTTGACCCGTGAGGCTCTTGGGACAGTCGTTGAATCTATAACTAAGCAAACGTTATATCACCAAGAAGACAAGCACGCTCACGGACTTAATGAGTTTAGCGAATTTAACTTTTTTTTAACACTTTTAAGACCGGTTGTTTGTAAAAACCGGTCTTAAAAGTATATTTTTAAGACCAGATCCTTTAAATCCGGTCTTAAAAGTGTTCTATATATTTATGAAATTGTCACCGGTCATACTTTTAAGACCAGATCTTTTATAACCCGGTCTTAAAAGTCTTCTATATATTTACGAAATTGTCATCGGTCATACTTTTAAGACCGAATCTTTTATAATCCGGTCTTAAAAGTGTTCTATATATTTGTTCGAAGTTAAGATTTAATTAGTTAACATATACGATTATATTGTGCAATTATCTTAATTAAGTTGTTAGAGAGACTTTAGGCATTAAGTTAGCAGATCATGGTTTTTTTAATTTCGTAATTAAATTCCTGATTGTAATCATCTTAATTAAGTTATTAGAGATATTTTAGGAATTAAGTTAGCAGATCATAGTTTTTTGAATTTCGTAATTAAATTTCGGATTGTAATCATCTTAATTAAGTTGTTAGAGAGATTTTAGGAATTAAGTTAGCAGATCATAGTTTTTTGAATTTCGTAATTATATTCCTGATTGTAATCATCTTAATTAAGTTCTTAGAGAGATTTTAGGAATTAAGTTAGCAGATCATTATTTTTTGAATTTCGTAATTATATTCCTAATTGTAATCCCTAGATTATAGGAACTGCCTCGGTCAGAAGATTATTTACTTATTAGCATCTGTATATAATTTCAATTAAGCGAAGGAATAAATCATCGCATTCTCAGACTCATCTCTAATTAGCGTCTTCTCACAATATTTACGAAATTGCCACCGGTCATACTTTTAAGACCAGATATTTTATAGCCCGGTCTTCAGAGTGTTCTATATATTTACGAAATTGCCACCGGTCATACTTTTAAGACCGGATATTTTATAGCATGGTCTTAAAAGTGTTCTATATATTTACGAAAGTGTCACCGGTCATACTTTTAAGACCTGATTCTCTATAATCCGGTCTAAATGAAGCGGTCTTAAAGTTCTTTTTTGCACTAGTGACATGCCCTGCTTCTTGTTTTGCATTTTCATGGCGCCTCTTTGCCATATAATCAACAAAATTTACTAGGCTTGTAAATTCACTCGGTCTCAATGATATGACCAATTCTATCAGCTGGTGGGATTCATCACTCATCCCCCGGACATGTGCAGTAAGAAATATCCGTAAACAACATTGGCATGGCCCAACAAAGTAATGAAAAGGAAGGATCAATCATCTATTGAATACTGAACCAATATATATAATAGTCCCTTTGGTCTTAATTATAGGAACACATTTTAGAGTTGGTTTTGGTCCTAATTATAAGAGCAAGTTTTAACTTTTGTCAATTTTTTCCTATAATACCTCTATTTATACTTATTATTATGAGCATTTATATATATGTGTGTACATATATATATGTATATGTATGTTCATGTGTGTCAATATATATATATATATATGTGTGTGTAGATATATATATGTGTGTGTGTGTGTTTATATATGTGTGTGTGTCTATATGTATGTATGTATGTATGTGTGTGTAGATATATGAGTGTGTGTGTGTGTCTATGTATGTAAATAGATCTATACACACACACATATATGTTTATATAACAAGACCATTATTTAAATTAGAAAGCGTATGGAAAGGAAATTAGATCTATATGTATACACATGGCTATATAAAAAGCAACTAATATACATATATACTAAACTAATATGTCATGGATGTCTAACGTAAGACAAATTAGAAACACTTATAATTAGGGCAACTTGTGTCATTTTAAATTTATATAAGGACATTTTAGAAAAATGAGTAAAATTAACTAATTTAACTCATCTCCTTAATTCCCCCAAAATCAGTTAAGTTGCTCCTATAATTAGGACCGGAGGGAGTACATAACAAGGCTTACTAGGCCACACTGCATAACAACCTAACTAGCCCAATAACACTAGTAAGCTCAGGCAACTACATTACATTCTCAATGCTGATGCGGCTCAAAGTTCTTTCACCTCTTCCTTATGGAAAAACCTTCTGCAGGTTGGACCAAGTTAAATATTAATGGGGCGGTCACTATTAATCTGGTCTAATCTAGATCAAATAAGTAATATAATGAAGACCAAACTGGACTAGACTAATTAGTCAGGCTGGACTGGGTTATGGACTAGGAGTCCAAACCACTTGAACTAGTCCGGTCGGTCAATGTCAATTTTCAAAAATAAGTTTATAATTTAGATGTTATTTTTTTAAGGGAAAATTCCAAATAAATACCATTTGAAATTGTAAAACCCCCAGAAGTCTTCCGAATTTGTAAAAAGACTGAGAGGTACAAAGAACCTATGGGGATATACAAATTCGGGTGAAATTACCCTTTTACCCTTAGTTTTAAATAAATAAAAAATACCCCCAACCCCTGCCGGCCCCCGATGGTGGCCTCCCGTGGTGGTGGTCGCCGGCGGCCGGCCCGGGGGGGGTGGAGGGTATTTTTATTTATTTATTTAAAACTAAGGGCAAAAGGGTAATTTCACCCGAATTTGCATATCCCCATAGGTTCTTTGTACCTCTTAGTCTTTTTACAAATTCGGAAGACTTCTGAGGGTTTTACAATTTCAAATGGTATTTATTTGGAATTTTCCCTTTTTTTTAAGGATTTATAATTAAGTTTTACTTTTTATGATGATTTTTATAAGATTATGGGTATTTTTGGTATCTTAATTATATTTATCATGTTTAAATCCTTTTTTCCAACATATTTTGTTATTGTTGTGGGATATTCTTATAGATTTATAATGTTTTAATTTTATGTGACACGTTTTATATTATAATAGGTGTTTTTGTGGTCTTAATTATATTTAATAAGTTTAAATTTTGCTTTTCAAAGTGGGGGAAAAAATGAAGATCCTAAACTACTTAGACCAGTCCACCCTGAACTGCCCTTGGGGAGCCCAAGGTCAGAGGGAGCATGCTAAACACTTTCCAAGGGAGTTTTGTCTGCCTTTCTTCTGTGCTTTTAATTTCAACGTGCATTATTTGCTCTGTCTATAGTCTTCGATTATATTTCCGGACTACATAATGGAGTCCTAATAAAGCTATATTTACCAATTTGCCCGCCGCACACTTCACCGTCTAATTCTCATCCTTTGTTCCTTTTCGGCGATATTAGAGAATAATCACAATTAGTGTCTGTCAGCATATACCATAGAATATGCTGTGGTCCCAAGTCTGTTGTAATGATATCTGTGCAAATGATTTCCTGTATACGTGTCCCTAGGCTATAGGGTTTGTTATTGATTTGGTAACTGTAAATATTCTCTCCGTATGTATCACTGCGCTATATATATCAGAATGAGGCTGAGCACACAATTCATTCAGTGCTTCAGCATTCTATTTGATATTCTCTCTATATTTCTAACTTGGTATCAGAGCCAGTCATGGCCGATTCATCCTCCTCCTCCTCCTCCCTCGGCTCTGTTTCTCAGACCACTGCTAGATCCTATTCCTTATTTAGCTCGTCCAGCCAAACAACCGCGATCAAGCTGGATCGCACAAACTTTCTAGTCTGGGAATCTGTTGTCCTCCCTTTAATCGAAGGGAACCAGCTAGAAGGGCACATCGATGGCTCGCTTGTTTCTCCGGCGAAGCTACTGTTTGGCACGCCAGGTGGAACTCGCCCAAATCCTGCCTACTCCGAGTGGTTCTCCGTCGACCGAATGTTGGTCGGTTGGCTGAGAAACACGATGACCCAAGACGTGGCTGTTCAACTGCTGCACTGTCAGACTGCAAGAGACCTCTGGACTGGAGCTCGCGACCTAACCTCTGCTTCAACAAAGGCTCGGGTAATGGTCATTAAAAGCGAACTGCATAATACTCGGAAGAACACTTTGAAGATGGAAGATTACCTCACGAAAATGAAAACTCTGTCAGATGAGCTAGCCCTTGCTGGTTCTCCCATTGCACCTGATGATCTCATTTTGCACACCCTAAATGGTTTAGACACTGAATACAATGCCATTGTTGTGAAGCTCATAGACCAACCTGATCTGTCGTGGGTTGAAGCTCAGGCAGCGTTGCTATCCTTTGAAACTCGGCTGAATCAACTCAGTCATTTCTCTTCCCTAAGCATTCAACCTTCGATCAATGCAGCATCTGCTACTCGTAATGACGACAATAGTGGTGGAGGTCGTGAATCCAACAACAATCTTGGTAGAGGCCACAACAATTCCCGAGGCTTCAGGGGAGGTGGAGGTCGCTTCCGCGGAGGTGGCCAACGTGGTTATGGCAGGCCATTTTGCATCCACTGCCAAAAACCAGGGCACACCTTAGCTACTTGCTACTACAAGGATGATACTGGTCTCTCCAACCCTCACTATGCTGCACCGTATCCTCAGGCTAACTACCAGTACACCACACAGTACCCACAAGATGCTCAGTTTGCTAACTCCTATTCGGTTGTGGATCCAACATGGTACATGGACAGCGGGGAAAATTACCATGTCACTGCTAGTCCAGAACATCTAGATGATTTAAATCCGGTTGGTAAGTCCCATCATATCACTACTTGCACTGGTGTGAAGAGCCAAATTCTGGGAATTGGTTCAGGCACTATTTTTTGCAATCGTCCTCACACTCGTCCTACTAAACTACTTCTTAAGGATGTATTATATGTTCCCTCAACCACTAAAAACTTAATGAGTGTTAATAAGCTAATCCGTGATAATTCTGTCAATGTAAATTTTACTAATAGTGGGTGTCATGTGAAGGATCGAGTGACAGGAGATCTTCTAATACAGGGAGCTCCAAGGGAAGGAATGTACCCAATGATGGGAAGAAAGCATGAGGATCAACCTCAGATCATGATGCTGACACGGGACAATCAATCTGAACTTTTGAAATGGCATCATCTTTTAGGCCATCCAAGTAATAAAGTTTTGAAGCAGGTTTTAATTACTTGTAATAGCAAAATTGCTAGAGCTGTGAGTACTGACATGAGCGACAATACAGTGTGTGAAGCTTGTCAGCTAGGCAAATCTAAATATTTACCATTTCCTCATTCGATTTCTCAAGCTATGTCTCCTTTAGAATTGATTCATACCGACTTGTGGGGACCTTCACCCACACAGTCCCATCATGGTCATCAATACTATATCCACTTTGTAGACGATTTCAGCCGTTACACTTGGCTGTACCCACTAAAACATAAAGGTGAAGCAATCCATGCCTTCAAGAATTTCAAAGCGTTAGTTGAAAACCAATTTGACTTAAAAATTAAAGCAATACAATGTGATAATGGGAGTGAGTTCAAACCATTCATTCCTATTGCACAAGAAGCAGGGATCAACGTCAGATTCACCTGCCCCTATACCTCAGTCCAAAACGGAAGAGCAGAACGAAAACACCGCCACATTGTCGAAATGGGGTTGACGTTACTTGCTCACGCTGGGATGCCATTGAGATATTGGGTTGATGCTTTCCAACAAGCTGTATACTTAATCAATCGGTTGCCAACGCAAATCCTGAAAGGGGAGACACCTCTGTTTAGATTGAAGAAAACAGAGCCGGATTACAGGAATTTGTGACTGTTTGGATGTGCTTGCTACCCATGTCTCAAACCATATAACTCTCACAAATTCCAGTTTCATAGTGAGAAATGTGTTTTTATTGGTCTGGCCACTCAGCAAAAGGGGTACAAATGTTTAAATGCATCAGGTAAAATTTTTGTATCAAGGCATGTTATATTTGATCACACTCTGTTTGCATTTCGAACAGGCTTTATGCAGAAACCAAATGTCAGTCGTGAACAAGCTAGCACGGCTCCATTCATAATTCAGACTGGGAAAGATAATGGTCCAGTTGCTATCGACGAAGACAATGATGCCTTACTTAATAATCAAGTCTTGCAGCAGTCTTCTCGTATTGAAGAAACAGTAGATAGTGAACATGGTGAAGTAGAATCATCCACAGAGCTCAGCTCCTCTGCGTCCAATGGAGATGGAGAGCCCAATATCGGTGCAAATGAGGATGGGCCGTTAAGCCATCACCCTATGGTGACCAGATCCAAGGTTGGAGTAACCCGGCCCAAAGTCCCTTATATCGGGTCAACCAAAGCTCCGACTGTGTTAACCTCACCACATTCAGTTCCTCAATCAGAACCACAGTCAGTCCGAGAAGCCCTATCTTCGACAAATTGGAGAAAGGCGATGAAGGACGAATTCGAGGCTCTATTGCGGAACAAAACCTGGGTCCTAGTTCCATACAATCGTCAGAAAATGATTGGGAACAAATGGATCTATAAGACTAAGCTCAAGGCCGATGGGTCATTGTTGAAGCACAAGGCAATAACCCTGTTTATGTTGACAAATTTGTTAATCAGCTAAATTCAACTTTTGCTTTGAAAGATTTGGGACCCCTCTACTATTTTCTCGGATTGGAAGTTTATAGGAATTCTCAGGGAATTTTCTTAAATCAAGCCAAATATGTTATGGACCTACTTAATAGATTTGGGATGATTGATTGTGTACCAGTACCAACTCCCATGGTCACTGGTAGAAACTTGTCGCAAATTGATGGTGAATTGCTGGATAATCCCACTGAATATAGGAAGGCTATAGGCTCATTACAATATCTTACAACTACTCGACCAGATATCTCTTTTGCTGTCAGTAAATTAAGTCAATTTCTGTCTCAGCCAAGAACAAGTCACTACCAAGCGGTTAAAAGAATTTTTAGGTATCTAAAGGGCACCTATAACCTTGGTCTACATATTAAGCCATTCTGTAAGTTTAATCCTCGCTAACAAAGATTCACGGATCTTGATCGGGCGTGCGATATAGATGATAGGAGATCCATGGCAGGGTCTTGTGTTTTTCTGGGCAATAATTTAGTTTCATGGTCTTCAAGGAAGCAGAGAGTAGTCTCCAGATCTAGTGCTGAGTCTGAGTATAGGTCCTTGTCTGATGGCTCTGCAGAAATTAAATGGTTAAACTCTTTACTGTTTGAGTTAGGCCTATATCTCAAAAGACCATCCATTATTTGGTGTGACAACCTAAGTGCCAAGGCTCTTGCATCAAATCCAGTACAACATGCAAGGAGTAAGCATATCGAGATTGATGTCCACTTCATCCGGGATCTCGTTTTATCTGGACTAATTGACATTAGATATGTTCCCTCTTCACATCAACTTGCTGATTGCCTTACTAAGCCTCTCTCTCAATCTCAGTTTCAACACTTCAGGAACAAACTCGGGCTGGTTACTATACCCTCTCGTTTGAGGGGGAGTATTAGAGAATAATCACAATTAGTGTCTGTCAGCATATACCATAGAATATGCTGTGGTCCCAAGTCTGTTGTAATGATATCTGTGCAAATGATTTCCTGTATACGTGTCCCTAGGCTATAGGGTTTGTTATTGATTTGGTAACTGTAAATATTCTCTCCGTATGTATCACTGCGCTATATATATCAGAATGAGGCTGAGCACACAATTCATTCAGTGCTTCAGCATTCTATTTGCATATTCTCTCTATATTTCTAACTGGCGAGATTGACTGACAGGGCCAAAATGGGCTGTGCTGCTGTGGCCCATTCTTTTAGACGAATTCTGAACAAATTCTTTCAGCGTGGAGGAATTTCAGCCTCTAAAAAAACAGTAAAAAACTGAGTTTTTCCGCAACAAAATGCTAATGAATGAGAATAAAATCCATGTGGATAATCTAAATATTGAAAAAGTAATGATCATATAAGAAAGCCGTTGAAAATGTGATGTCGACGCCGCAGAACTCAGAAGCATTCCGGGCCCAGCCAGAAGAAGATGAACAAGAGAACTCGGAAGCCATTTAGGAAACCCATCTTTGACTGACTCACGGCAAAAGAAAATAGTGAAAGAAACACTATAAAATAAAAGCCACATCAAACCATATCCAATCCAAGCATCATTATAGGTACAGGGTGGACCACTTTGACTTAGGCGCCCTTTTCTCGACCAACTTGCCCTGTTTGAGTTATGATTTTTTTTTTAGGGGTCAAAGTTTGAGTTATGATTAAGTAGAACGTAAGATAAAATTCCTTTTATACACTTATATTTTACACTTTAAATCCCCGGGTAAAAACAGTTTTTATTGCTAATCCAAACAAACATTAAGTATCTACTTGTCAAGTTGGGACTAAAAATAATTAGACTTTTTTTCTATACATAAATTTTAAGAAATATGTTAGGCTCACCCACGATCTAAAGGAAGGGCGAAATCTCATTTCCTCTAAGGTGATATCGATGGTGAGCCGTCTATTATCCTCAGACATTTACCTAAACACTTAGGAGTTAGGATACCTCTAGAGGCGAAACCAAAAATGTAATTAAGGGAGGACAAAAATTATATAATCGAACCTAGGTTTTGATGAAAGTACATTTCAGCCCCATAAAAACTTCAATATATTCATTTTAATCCATCTACAAAGCTTTTACTGAAAATATTGAAATTTTTATGAAACTGAAATGTAATTTATTAAAACTCTCGGTTAAATTCTATAATTTTAGGGGGGCGGGGCCACCCTAAACCCTAGCCCCCCAAGTTTGCCCCTGGATACCTCCCGGCGTCTTGACCAACTCCAGGATCTAACCCTTTTTTTTTTGTGTGAGAGTATCCAATTTCTTTAACAGTTGAACCTAAAGACGAGGGGTAAAATAATCAAACTTAAAATCCCTTGAATTTACACGCGTATCTTAACTGGGTTGATCCAAAACAATATTTCTGGTTAGGAAAGCGCAGAGGAACCCCCGAGTTCACATTCCTGACTTGAAAAGAAATAAAATTCGATTCGCACTTGTCATGTTCTCCAAAAGCTTTGACCAAAAAAAAAAAGTTCTCCAAAAGCTACTGGATAAAAAGACGGTATCAGTATCACCACAAAGCAGTTTTGGATAATAATTAAATAATGAAAGTTGGCCCCAAGTGGATCATTCCCCCTACCTTCCTGCCTAGATCATTCACCATATTTTATAATATTGCAATTAGCGACGTACATTATTATCAATCAAAAATTAGTATAAATTGTACCCCTACGGTATTTATTTATTTTGAATGCCCCGTGCGGTGCATCTAATATGAAAGCGACTATCTTTAATTTTCACGTCGGCGCGTCCTGGTTCCTCCAATTGGCCGCATATTCTTTCACCGACTTGCTTGCCAATTGCAATATCAAGTTGCTTATCCACACACAAACGCCACCTTCCTTCAGCATTCACATTGACGTACCCACACTGTTCTTTCATTTATGTGCTAATATTAAAAGTCTTATGCTTTGCTCCCAAACCTTCATCATGTTGTTATATCATCTTTCACCTGAAAAGGGAATTAAGGTGGGTAACCTAATACTATAAAAAGGGCAGGCAAGAAAGAGAAAACGGATTTGTGTTCCCTCAAACCATCCACACTCACATACATATATATACATATATATCAAAGGTGCATTGGCGTCTGAAGAATCTGAATGCTAAGACCAAGAGGTAGGGTTGGTTTATAGATATAGTCGTATGTCAAAGGTGGCCAAGGAAGAAGGTAAACGTAGAAGCAATCCCGTCACGTCATCTATGCCGATGATATTTCCAGATATAGACAGGGAGAGGGAAATGTCTGCCATTGTTTCAGCTTTGACCCAAGTTGTGTCCGGAGATGAGCCCTCTGATTATACGGCTTCTCATCAATACTTAACGTACCTCAACACAGCTCAAGCTTCTGCCACACCATCTTCGTCTTCTTCATTCTGCGGTTCTAGTTCTGCTGCAACGACAAGTATGGAAGATGGCACGTTCTCACAGAGAGGCTCATCCTCATCCCCTGCTGTTCCAACAAGTAAGCACTAATACTGTTTTATTCTTTACTATCAGATTATATATATCTTGACGGGTCCCCACATGCTTTTGAAATTGAAAAAAAAAAAAGAAGCATTTGTTTAAGACTATGTTTTGACATTGACTTAAACTGAATAAGGAAAGAAAAAGAAATCATTTTTGAAGGGGTAATTAATGTTGGGTTTATGGGAATACAGACAGAGAAGGGAGGAGCGAGATGATGGAAATGAGAAATGCGGTGTATGAATACAGAGCAGGGAACAGGAGAGAGCAGGGGAGAAGAAAATACAGAGGAGTGAGACAGAGGCCATGGGGCAAATGGGCTGCAGAAATCAGAGATCCATTTAAAGCAGCGAGGGTGTGGTTAGGTACATTTGACACAGCTGAAGCCGCAGCCAGAGCATACGACGAAGCTGCCCTGCGTTTCAGAGGCAACAAGGCTAAACTCAATTTCCCTGAAAATGTCACCTTGCGTTCCCCTCCCCCAAATCTTCACAACTTGCAGATTGATCATATGGTTTCACATGTTCAACCATCCCTGACGCCTCCACCGCCGCCTGCGTCCTCCTCCTCGCCGTTTTCCGCCTTTGCCTCCACCGTTACTACACTTCCTTCGCTTTTTCCTGCACAGACTCAGATGAGCGATTCTGAATATTTAGTACCTTCTTCGTTTTCTCCCACCGGTTACACCTTTTATTCCGGATAACATCATCATTGTTGTTCGTTTGTTCGCATTTTCTCTTTCTTTCTTACTATGACATTTATTTTTTTCATCTTCTTGTTTGAGACTGGCATTGATTTTACATAATTTTTTGAAGTTGAAGAATGGATAAATTCAATTGATTGATGCGACTCTACGACTTGGTGCTCATTGCTACAGTTGCCTAAAGAGTAAAGAACATAATAATTTTGTGTGTGCCTAGGTGTCCGTTGTAATTTGTAAACCTTACCACCTGAAACAATATAGTATTTGCATTGAGATGTCCTCCAATTTTTCTTAACATAATGACTAATTAAGGGTTGATTAACAACTAAGTAATGCTCCATCATTTACCAAAATATGCAAAATAAATTAGAGTATGCAAAATGAGTCCTAACGTGACAATATCCAATCATCCAACATAAACCAAAAAGACAGAAGCGCTACTTTTGGCAGGGTAGCCTAAGCTTCCGAAGTCTTCCCTGATGGATCCGCATGGGAACTATCACCTAAAAAATGTGGTAACCATCAATCCAATTTATTACGAATACTAATATGTGCTAGTGAGGTGCCAAGTGGAACAATTTATATAACAAAGTATTAAAAATATATTTCACCAATATACACGTCACAAATTTTCATGTCATGGATTCTGAATCAAAATTCTGTATCACAGTTTTCATTAACACAATTCCCAAGATGTCTCCCACCAATCCAACCGAACCGCCTTATTTCCTCCGACTAGACCCATGGGATAAGTTACATCCATATTACTGGTTATTCAAAAGCTCACTGGTCATGTGATGAGGACCGGCCAAAATCCTCAGAGCATATGTCCCAGACCATGGGTCTTTTCCCCTCATTGAACTAGTGGGCCAATCCCTCATTGAACAGGTGAGACCAGTGTTGTCAAAAACTAATGTAAAAGCGTAAAAACTTACGTTTTTTACGTTTTTACTAGGGTCATACGTGCTGAAACGCAAGTAAAAAATGTCCTGAGTAGAAACTGGTAGAAACTCCGCTTAAACACTTAAAAACTGTAAAAACTACAGTTTTTATCGTTTTTACTTTAACAAAAAAAAAAAAAGGATGAAAAGTTGAAAAACCTATTTCCATCATGCATCTTAGACTCGAAATTTCTGGAGAGTTGAGACTTGATAGTTATATATAGTTTTTAACGTATTTTCATAGTTATAAACGTAAGTTTTTTTAATATAAGTTTTTTTTTTTTTATGTTTTATATAGTTATATGACTTATATCTTTTAAATATAAAGTTGTTCATTGAATTATGAGTAGTGATTTATAATTTTTTTCCATGTATATATATATACATTATATATATATATATATATATATATATATATATATATATATATATATATATATATATATATATATATATATATATATATATATATATATTATAATTTTGAGTTCTGACCTTAAATAGTAGAAAGTAGAAACTTTACATTTCGTGTCGTTTCTACGATTTACGTTTCTACCACCCCCTTCCGTGTCTATGTAGAAACTTGATTTTGACAACATTGGGTGAGACAATAGAAAGCCAATCAACGTGCACCAATGGAGGCCTCACCACATAGTGGAATAAACTACTTCATTTCTTCTCAATTCAACCTTTTCCATAATTATCATAATAAATAACTCAACAAGATTTTTTCCAAAATTTTCACATTTATACCATGTTATTTAAATAATTCTCATAACCATGTCATAATATCTCAATTCCCAATTCTTATACATAAATAAATATATGCATATATTTCACAATTCAAATTATAAGGTTCCACAAGGAAATTTCTATTAATATAGTCGTAATTATTTCACAAAATACTCACAAACAACATATCAATACACATAATAAGTGGAAAGTGAGGTATCTACCACAACCGATTAATAATCATTAATAACTCTTCTAAAACTCTACATAATCAAAATTATAACCTATAACTTCATAAAATTAATTAATTTTTTAATAATAATATTTGGAATGCTTGAAATGGGCACATTATGACGGGGCTGAAAAATTAGTGAAACCATTGTAACTATTAATTCTCTTTCTATTTATTACTAATTAATAATACAATTTTTTTTATTAATTAATAATACCCCTCTTTCATTTATTATTAATTAATAACTCCTTTTATTATTTATTCCCTTTTTATTAATAATAATAACAATGTCTATTTATTATTATTATTATTATTTTACTATTTATTAATTTATTAATATTTCTATTATTTATTTTATTACTACTCTACAATTAGTTTAAATTCCTAGAGGCTATTCTAAGTTTAAATATGTCATCAACACTTTAAATTAGGAGCTTAAATAAATATTAACAACTTAGAAATACATTTTATTATAATATATATATATATATTGTAAATAGTGTTATAAATCAAATAATATAGGAATGAGCTAGATTATATCCTATCATATAGGAGTAAGTTGTATCTAATTCTGTCTTTTCTTAAATTTCGAATTCCCAGATGCTCTTATATATTTATATAAATGCAACGTATTTTCAAAACAGCTAAACCTTCTCTGTTTTGAGACTCAAAATCAGAGTAAAAGCTTCACGTTGGAACCATCTTTGAAGATGAAGGACTTGAAGACTAACCTCTGTTTTTTTTTTTTTGGCTTGGAGATCGATCCTAGATGATCTCAAATGCCTCTGTTTTGACTGGTGGAAAACAGAGGAAAGTAGCTTCGTTTTTGTCTCTCTCTCTCACCCACCTTCGTCTTTCTCTCGTCTCTGCGTTTCTATCTCAGCTGGAACTCTGCCTCGTCTCTGTGTTTCCAGACTCTCTTCCTCTCTTAGCTTCTGAGGAAAGGCCGAAGGAAATGAGGATAAGAGCTCTCACTTTCCGTCTCTCTGTTCTCTCTCTTTCTCTCAACGTTCTCGGTTTCGTTTCTCTCTTTGGTAAAGGATTGTGCAGAAATAAATAGGGCAGAGTGTGTAGTGTTGGGCTCAGTGGCGGACCCAGGATTTTAGGTTTGTGGGTGCAAAAATTAGTAGTGGGATTCGGAGGTTCGGGGGCAACGCCCCCAAAATTTTTTTTTAAAGAAAGTTTGACCAAAGTATACAAGATAATTCTCGTATAGCAAAATGGCCTCCAAATTAAACACAACACAAGAATATAGCACCAACAACTAACAGCAATAATACATATCCTCATTCCACAAAGAACATTGCCCAACATCTTCATAAAGCGATAATACAAATTAACAACACCCAAGTTACACCAATTATAGAACAATACAAAGACAATAACAAGACCATACTTGTATATATATTTCTAAACCAGTCCAACATGAATCAAAAATGAAAGGGGAATTCTTACCTCTAGTTACAGTAACTCTTTCTCCAATTAACAAACAAATCAAAAATTGCATTCATGTTCTTCAGCTATCTCTCTAATGATATCTCTTCGTTTAAACATCTCCCAAATCCCTTCTCCCATTTGAAATCTGTAGATGCAGATGCAAATGATCACCATATCAAATTAAGGAAATGCTAGTCCAATATTAGTAGATAATGAAGGGCATTGATTTTCTGTAAAGCTTACCTAATAAGCAACATCGCTTTGATTTTCAGATCACATACATGGAGGAGGAAGTCCTCGCCATTGTTGACCTGCTTCTCTGTTCTGCTCAAGGAAAAATACAGGACAAAAAGAAGAACATTAGACTAGGACTCTGAGAGGTAAAACGCAAGATAATCGAGGAATATCTCTAAAGATTAAACAACGGAGGGAGAAAAATTTGGAAATTGAAAAACTAGGAGTAGGAATATATCTAATTTCAAATTAGGATCTAGGTATAACAGAAACGACAAAAAGAAAACATGAAGTAGAACTCAGTAACACTGAAAAACTGAAACGCGAATACAGGGCAAACAGAAGAACATGGGATTGAACTTTATGGGGTTGGTGGCATCCTAAATTACGGGGAGGGAACTGAAAATTATATGGCGAGATCGAGAATTATTGACTAGCACCAAACAAAAACCATAGATGAACTATTGTCTGGACAAATAGGAAATTCAGTTCCAAGAACATCAAACAAGAAAGAGACGAAGTTGTGAAAATTCTTACAGGAACTCGATCTGGATATTTTGCTGCGATGCTCCGTGACTCCTTCAATTTCGTCTGACTGAAACCTAAATTTGTGCTTTTATCCTTTAATGCGTCCGCCTCTGTCTTTCTTTCTCGTCGCCCTCTAGGGTTTCGCAAAAATCCACAAACCGCTTCCGTAACTTAAATTCGTCAAAGGGCGAGTCTTGGAGGCTTTACCTCGTGGCATTAGAGTCCTTCCCGTGATCGAGACCGAGCTTCCATGGCTTATTGCTCCGACGTACATGCGACCGCAGTACCGGGTCTCCGATGTCGCCTAATCGACACTGCTTCTCCTTTGACGCTTGGATGAAGGGATAGGTTTGCAAGATTTAACCATCAGTGCTCCGCACCATTATTCATCTACCCTCCTGAGGTCAAGGAGGGAGAGTGAGAGAATGGAGAGATGAGAAATCGATAAAAATAGGGGAAGAAAGTTGGAGAGAGCGGACGATAAAAATGGGGAAAAAAGAGGTAAAAGGAAGATACTGTGCTCGAACTGACGACCAGTGATTAAGGGAAGGATATAAAGTCTTAACCAACTGCACCACCAATACATATTGTTACTAAAATTCTTTGAAATTATATATATTTTATGTGTGCACTTGCCCACATTGGCACCAACGTAGGTCCGCCACTGGTTGGGCTCAAGAGGTATGGTGCGTCTGAGTTTACGTGTACAGTGGAACCGAAAGTGAGATACGGAAGTATGGACAACAACCAAAAATCTGATTTGCTGATTGTTTCTCAGTGACTTTTACGTGTTGCAGGGATATGCAGTATCAGAATATGAATAAAAGGGATAATGGATTAATGAATTTAAGGGAAATATATGGGCAGGAATGCTCTCATGCATGGTAGTGAGAACGTGGATTTTACTTGAAAACGGAAGAAGAATGAAAAATCGTAAAACGTAAAATCATAATACAAAACATAGATTTTACCTGCATATATATATAAAAAAAATTATATAATTATTCTCTGCTCACTTCTATTTCACGGTGCGTTTTTACATGATGACTTCTTATTTTTAACAGATTTGATATATATTTTGATATATTTGAGAAAATATTATTACTAATTTAAAGAGATTTTATTGAGATTTCAAGAGAAATCAATCTGGATGCAATTTAAAATAAGAGTTTGAGTTTAGGAAATAAATATATTATTATTATTAGTATATAATATTGCTTCTTATTAGTGACAGCACAACTACGCACTAAAAATCATATTTAGAAGATTGTTTCAATTGAATGGAAGGGGGCTCACAGATTGAATTGGAAGAAGTAGACGTAATATAAAGAAAAGAAGCAGCCACAAATTAGAGATGGGGATTGGGGAGGCGCCTCCAGATCGTTCATATATATACTAATTAATGCAATATCAATCAAAATATCCAACATTGTCATCAAATACCATTAAAAAAAATCTCATTTTATTAATCCTCAAGCTAACATTATTCTTCGTTCAAAATCTTCGCCTCCGGTTAGCCCGGGAAAAAAAATTAAAGAAATAAAAAAAGTCCTGGTCCTTTTACGTTTTTACGTTGTAACTCAGTGTTTTTACCGATTTCACCAGGTTTACGTTTTTTGCTCAAACAAAGTTTTTATGTTTTAAAACGTGTTTTTAACTACCATGCTCTCACGTGTTGGGCCAATGGAAAAATGAAGAAATGGGATAGATGGGTATTAGATGGGTCTGCATAAATATATCTGAGCATGTGGGTTGAGAAGAATAATGAATTGGAGGTGTTGAGCATGTGGGCCAATGAAATAAAGGGCTGGGCATTATTATAAGTAATGGGCTGATAGTGTTTTAATCCAATGGATATTGAATAATGAGTTAAGGGAGTATTTGTATGGTAGGACCACTAGAATTAACTCATTTGATTTTTTTTAAGACTCTTATTGCAATTAAATCTTTTACTTATATAATTGCAATTATTAGGTAGTGTCGTAATGATGGAAAATAAATCCTTAATTTAATATAAGGATTTTTCTTTATCAATTAATTTCTTTTAGCCTTAAAATATTATCTCTAAGATATTTATGTCAAAAATTATTCCCTAATTATTTGTCCTTAATTTATTGGAAAATATGCCTTAAATTCCAATAATTAATTTCATAATTATTTTAGGGCAGATTTCACAATTCAATTTCTCATAAAATATTCGAATTCCAAATCCCAAAATTTGGAATGTTACACATGGTCTGTGTGTTTTGACTCCGAGCGGTCAACACTGACCATTTATAAAGGGATTTGTTTATTCTGTGTGTGTGCAACTAAAAGCAGATGTGCAGGGATAAATGTGGGAAGGAGATCTTCTCCTTATCTTGTTTCTCATTTTCTCTCATTAGCTATCTGGACCCTTGATTGAAAAAGTGAGAGAAAAGTAAAAGTAATATTGTATTGATTAGATGAATGTGATTTAGAGATTATAAAAGATAATGAGTAAAGGATGATGAGAGAAACTCAACCCATAAATGCGTGCGAATGACCAAACGTGTGCTAACTTCTAAGTACTCATTTGGGATTTGGGAAGCATGAGAAAGTGTTTTAAGTATTTTTTCGCAAATGGAGATCACCTTTAAAAAAGTTAAAATAAACAAAGAAACTTAATATTAAAATAAAAAACCAAAGGGCTCGGCGTTAAGCTGAACAATCATCCATTAGTAAATATTTTTTCCCCCAGATCAGTAATATAATATCCAATTCAATAACTCTCCATGATTTTATCTCAAAATATTGGATAGGATTCGTAGGCTGAAGCAAAAAGTCCGTTTTTAACATTCTTAACTTGCTTGCGAAACCCAGATCACTGTACTCAAGTAGAAAATTTCATCCACCGGGAAAAAGGGTGACTGATTTGTTCAAAGTTTCATCAACCCAGTCAAACACGGTTCAAGTAAACATCCTGATAAGGCATTCTAAGTTCAAAATCACACATCTATATTGGGGTTAACCTCCAATTACCAAAAAGAAGCATTGCAACAAAAACATAAAAAGAGAGGAGCACCCCGCTCGTCTAAAGGAGGAGAGGAAACACGTTCCGTCCTTGGCTGCTCTGAAAGCAACAACTTTAACACAACCATGTCCGAGAGATGCTTCCCAATGGTCCTTCGAGCAAGTTCTTTTCATTCTCAATACCTCATTTTTTCATGCATCCCAGAGAGTTGTGCACTGGATGACATAACCGGCGACTAGCTGTTTTGACAGCAACCCAATATACCACAAATCAAGGAGGCAACAAAGTGGGAAATAGAGCACGTATAAAATATTCGACAGAAGGGGGCAGCAAGCCATGAAAGACCAAATTAGGGAAAACTCACTCAAAGTTTGGAATGTCAAAACAGATTCTTAAGCTCCAACGTAGAATTGAGAAGGCATGACTAAATTGGACCATGTGGTTATAAAACCAGGCAACAACATATTTTCCATAGGATTTATTTGAAAGGGAGCAATTGCGTCATATCCCAATAAAACAAACAAACTTCCACTATGTAGCTAATATAACATACATTTCAAAGTTGGTCACAACCAAATTCTGAGGCGAACTAAACCACAGCAGAAGAAACTAAATCTTCTCTGCATAGGTCGAAACAATGGGTGAGGCATTTGCAGATGTCAGTAACTTAATGCTCAGAAACGAAGTGTTGAAGATTAAGCATAAAGTGAGACTAGCACGAGAAAAGGCTCGAGTTTTAAAGCCATACACAGCTAAGTTGAGTATAAGTAAACAGGGAATGGAGCCATCATATCGATACTGCTTGGGAAAGGAATGTCATTCCAGAACATTGTGCGGTTGGCAGATTACCGAAGAATCGAAGGAAACGTTCAGAACAAAGTCAACACGCACGTCCACTCTTCAAGAGCTGCAACGGGCCTTGCTTATTAAGGATTTAACGCGGGCTAGCCCAACACGTGATTATATATTTTAAAAACACTCCAGGCCTGGTTGTTTCCATTACTTTAGCTATGTCCTTACAACCAATGATTCATATCAATGTTTTCATTTCTAATAACCTGTTTGTTTTTGGGCTCAACTGATAAAGGGGTTGGACACTCTCACCAAAAGGAAGAGGTTTGATCCTGGAGTTGGTCAAGGCGCGGGGGGAGACATCCTAGATGATGTGAACTTGTGGAAACGCAGGTTGAGGTGGAGGCATGTGTACTCTCAGTCCTGTATGCCCTGGAGAGTAAAGTCATAGCGCTCTGCCCAGGGACGGACCCATGAATTTTATTGAGGAGGGGAGAAAAAAAAACTACATTATAAATAAAAGTACTTGAAATACGATACAAATTTAATATAAAAAAATTAAAAGAAATCTATTAAAAAAATTAAAATTACTTTACTTGATTTTTACTCTACGTGTTTTCATATTGTAAAACTCATCTATATTGAATTGGTGCTAAAACCCAAAACAATTTTTTTTTTTTTCAATGTATGTAATCAAAGAATCATCAAGAAATTGATCTTCCATTCTATTTCTAAGTCTGTTATTGATTATCTTCATAGCAGATAAATATCTTTTAACAAAACTCAAAACTTATCCAAATTCCTAACCTTAAGATATTATCTAATCAGTAAGTATCATTAGAAATATAAAATCAAGCACAATAAATCTTATAAAGGAAATTTAATGAAAAGAAGTAATTTTGAGTACCTTATTCATCCTCAAAATTTATCAAAAGCTGATGAAAAAAATGGCGGACGAGTCGCTCAAAAGAAGACGAAGGGATTTCAGAAAAGTGGAAAAGGTAGGGTTAGGATATTGTGGGCCTTATCTCTTTATTATTATTATATTTTTTTTCAAATACATAAGAAAGAAAACGAAGGAACCCTGACACCTCGGAAGAAATAAGTAACTAAGTAGGGTGAGTTATATTCTTTATTTATTTATATATGTATGTATATCATATTCTTTATATTTTTTGAAAAAATTTAGGGGGGGTGGGGGCCACCCCTAGCCCCCCTAGTCCGTCCCTGGCTCTGCCCTTAGACTGTGGGTGAACATAACCCCCTCCTAAAATTTTTATATCAAAAAAAGAAAATTAATATCAATATTTTATACAAGATATAAAATTATAATAAATTGTGAATAATAGAGGGTACTAAGATTCATTCTTCAGATTCAGATTTCATGCACTGCTTGAGAGTCTGGCCACTTAGGTATGACAGATTGAATCTAGACATGATTTCTTTTTTGTGTTTTAAATGGTTATATTTTTAATTAAAAAATATGATATATGGATAAAATACCACACATTTATAGTTTAAATAAATAATTATATAACGTTATCAATTATTTACATATTTAATACGAAAATTTATATACTTGTTATATTGTAATTGGAAAATTTTTATAGTAAAATTACAACAACAACAAAAAGTCCCTCGATTTTCCCCCTTAAGTAACTACACAAATATATGTAAACCTTGATAAGGAAAACACCCCCTCCCCCTCTTATTTCTCCGATCTATTCCTTCTTCTTTCTGCTCCCAATATTACTACCTCGGGTCCTAATTATAAGA
The DNA here is from genome assembly GCA_025563575.1 of Acacia pycnantha. Taxonomy (NCBI): domain Eukaryota; kingdom Viridiplantae; phylum Streptophyta; class Magnoliopsida; order Fabales; family Fabaceae; genus Acacia; species Acacia pycnantha. The sequence continues at coordinate 2,730,473 of JAMWYP010000037.1, read as the reverse complement.
CCTAGTTGATTTTTTTTGAAAAGATTAAAAAAACTAAATAAGTTACTTAATCATTTCATATGTCGTATATCTTTAAATTATATATTAGTTTATTAGTCAAACTAATTAGTTTGAAGAAAAAAAAAATTCTATAGTAATTCAATTAGCTTCTTTTATCTCTTCAAAAAAGTCAACTAGGCCTTATAATTAGGTCAGGAGGGAGTATAACCATAAACTCATCCACCAATCTCTTACTATTTAGAAGCAGGTGAAATGCTTACGTGCCGTAGGAGGGCTACTTTTTTTTTTTTTGCTCGATAAGGAGGGCTACTCAAACAGCTGCTTTTATGTATTAAGAGATTCGTGGATGAGTTTATAAGATCAAATAACCATGTAACACCAGCTATCCTTTTGCTAGATTATTCAAAATTTATTTATTTATTTTTTAAAATTAATGCTGCTCAGTCCCTTTTGTTTTTACGCTTACAAGAAAAAGACAAGATCGATCCATAACTCAATATGATTTTATTAACACTTTTATTTGAAAAAGTAATATATCATATACGCAACCTTTTCACATGTGTGTGTGTGGAAAGGAAAAGAGACTTTGTCACCGTAAATTCTACGTACGTATAGTAGTTGCATTTTTGCTGCAATATGATATATATATCAAGCACGAAATCAAGCCATAGTATATATGTATAGGTACAAGAATTAATTATAAATTTGGGAAGCATATTTAATAATCTTAATTGTGAATCGGGGGCTTCCTCCTGGCTGGAGTATAATCCATTGAGAATACTTCACCATCTGCATTACCCTTATCGTTTTCTTTTGGCTTAAATATTCCATCACGTGCCTCCTTTTTATGATCTCTACTATTGGCATTTATTCTTTCTTTCAATGTTCGCGCTGCATGGATAAAAATATATACATCAATTGATTATCAAAATTAAAAAAAGGAAACCAAATCATGAAGAAAGAAATTAAAAGAGTGTACTGTTACACACACACACACACACACGGAACTGTATATATATTATAATACCTGTGGCTTGAGAGGAGATGAAGCAGAGAAGGAAGAAAACTACAATTACAAGTCGCTTGTTCTGCCTAATAGCCATCGTATTCTGTATGTCTCGTTTATAATTATACAATAATCACCTCAGCTTCAGTGCCTTATATAGAGACGAAGATGGGCAAGAGATGCTATAATACCCTAGCTAGGAAGCTAGCGAGTTGCAAGTTGTCACCAAGATAAAAGATTATTGGGCAACTACTACGTGGAATTTGTGAATATGTTATGAGCCATAGGGTCTATGACTGTCAACATCACTGTCTGCTGCTGTGTCTCACAATAAATAGACCGCTAATGTGCTTTTTCCTGGGTGAAGACTTAATTCTGAATATTCCAGATATCCTATCATCGTCTCCGATCCCTTAACCTCAACCTTAGCTTCCACGCCATAATGTTAATTAACTTTTGCTGACTTCTTACCTTTTAACCTACAAAAACAAGAGCAGCAGTTGCTTATTCCCCAGTTACATATCACAAACACACCCTTTAGAGCAGGACGTACATACTCTCTTCCTGCAGTATATTTGAATTATAACGGGCACAAGTAAATCATACAAGCCATTTGTACATCAATTTCAATTCTATCAATTTGAGAGAGCGCGCTCGAACACATATGTATAGAAAGATATCAAGTGAGAGCAAGCTAAGTGACTCAATATTATACTCTTTCTCCTCTTTGGTACTAATGTGTGCCTAAATATAGGTCACTTATAAGAAAAAAATTTGGTCAAAATATAAGTTATTTGTAGAGTAAGTAAGGATGTTTTTGTTAATTTTACCCCAATTTATTTTCTATTGAAAAGAAAGAAATAGCTAGAAGAGAGGAGTGTGAAAATCATTTGTAAAATAAAGAGAGATAAAAAAAAATTAATAAGGGAAAATATAAATCTTTTTATCAATTTAATGCATTCTTTAATTTGATATACCAAAATGTGGTACATGAGACTTATATTTAGGGCACAGAGTAGTATTATTTACTATTCTCATGATACACTATAACCCAAAATATATATATATATATATATACACACACACATATATATATAGAGAGAGAGAGGGTTTGGATGATGATTGATGAACACCCCCATTCAATGATATTGTTGAACTACAACTTCATCACATAATAGTTAAATAATCAATTTATAGATATTAAGAAAATTAGTTATTTTAGTTATTTTTAAAAAAAATAACTTTTGGTTTCTCTAAAATATATCATTTTTAATCATGTGCCTTAGAACTACTTTTCGATGGAAATTCCTTTACTATGTATAATGAACACATGGATATTTTGGAGCAAAAATTATAAATTTTGAAAATAAAGTGGATTGATGTTTTATATTTAGTTACTAAAGTAAACCCCTGGTCTAGTTTTTATATGGGAAAATTCATTTCAGGTTATAATTAAGGAATCAAAAAATGTCAAAAAAGTTTCAAGGAAGATTCAGATATTAAAAAGTCTCAAAGAGTTGTTAATCTCAAAGAAGGAGTTGTTATTAAGGTTTTTCTAACGTCTGAATTTCTATTAAAACTTTTTTGATATTTTCTTGGTCTTCTGGACCTGAAAGGAATTTTTCCTTTTTTATACCAGGGCCTAGTGGGAGTATATTGATTATATATGAACGGTATGATAAGTACAGTACCTAAACTCCATTAAATTACTGGTCTTATTGACACTGTTGCTGGAGAGCGCCAATTCATAGATGAAGAAGCCGAAGCGTACGTATGTCTTGGTTTGTCAAACTTAGCTCTATTCTCTCCATTTGGGTGAAAACTGAGAAGTCCCCGCATTATTGAAAAGGTCATTGCTCTTAGCCATGGGCAAGCAAGATAATAATAACACATGAATGGTTGGTACCAATCTCAATGGAACTTGATGAAGGGAAGGAAATTAGATATGTGTAAATGTTGAGCTGTGTCATTTAATTTGCGAGGCAATATTCAGACAAGATAATACGTTGGAGCATGCAAGAGGGCCATATATACCTGGCTCTGTGCCTGTTTCTCCAGCCAATCTTAAGCATTTTACCTTGCCTTCACATCCTCATCAAAACATTTTAACGCTATTGCCATACCTGCATTTCCTTTTGGTCGCTCTTCAATATCCACAAGTTCTTTTTTGAGCATATTTTATTATTACGATCCAACACACACTAGCCTATCACATGTACATGGACGGATGGAACTAAGCTAGCTAGGAAGGAATTATTTAATTGCAGTTCTTTAAACATTATAACCAAAGCATTGCTGGCTGGGGTGAAATTAAATTAAAAATCCATGGCTTGCAGTAATTCAATGACGTATAATAAATTGAAGAAGATGCCAAGTGAAATTCAGTGTAACATGTATAACACAGTGATTATAGATAATTGTTTTGTTTGGTTGCGCTCAAGTTAGATGGCGTGGGTGGAAAGATTTGATTATATGATAATGGAAGATGCCAAGCATTAATGAATGGAGGGAGAAAAAACGACAATGGAGAGACGACGATCATTTTCGGAAAAGACAAGACACAATGTTTTTCATTTTCTTGTGAAAGAGTAAGACAGCAGACAAAGTTACGTACGCTTCACATGGGACGATGTGCTTCATCGTCTACCTGGTAGGCCTACCTTGTCCCTTGCATATTGTGCCAACCCCAAACATGATTTAATGTAGTAGAGCTAATAAAGGCTATGATAGAGAGTGAAATCAACAAGGCAAGCATCCCATTTGATCTGTCCTAATTATCACCAGAAACCCGGAAATTTGCCCGTATTTATACATATATACCTCTTCATTTTAACATTCAATGTATAGGCATGGTATATTTGTATATTCGATGTATAAGTATTACAGAATGAAAATGATATATAAAAATAAAGATCAAATGGGCCTCTCTTATATATGATGGATCCTTGCTTTATGACATTTGCCACTTCTTTGTTGCTATCTTCTGAGAATTATAGCCACCATCCATCCATAGTTTTGAATAATTGCTACTATATTTCTTAATATAAAAACTAGTTAAAGGTTGGATTTAGTCCAAAATATAATAATTCATTTTATCTCTTTTATATATCAATCATTTTTTTACAAACTGATTTACCTAACTTATACACTGATATATAACTTAATGTCAAATTACAAATATTTTAGTGAGACCATGTCACGTTTGTTCAAATGAAATAATTTATTTTATTTCTTTAATCTACTACAATTAGTTAACAATTAGTTAAGTAACTTTTACATTAGAGATTAGAGGGAGTGGTAACTTTTCTACATACATATATATGTAGTCATGGAGGTAGATCAGAGGTTCTTTGTTCCCTGCCAGCTTTCTCCTATAACCTTCACAAAGTTTGTCTACTTTTGTATAAATCAACTTTACCATATCTATCATGTAGATTGTTGTGAACATTATATAAGGGTGTGTCAAAAGAAAGAGTTTCTCCAATATTATTAGAATGTTCTAAAATAAAGATGTGTTTTGAGAAGTTATATCCTTATAAATTAAGGGATTTGTGTTGGTTCATGAATTAACACGGTTCATAAATCTAATCAATGGTTTTAATTTTTAATTGAAGAGGTGTGGTCTTCGAGAGGTACCACTTCAAAGTATCAATTCATTGCCTATAAATACCTCAATCTTGACACCATTAATTTGTAGAAGAGAATATATAAAGAAGCTCCAGTAACCTCTTGTTGAGTTCTTTATCTTCAATTTTGTGTCAGTTCTGTCACTTTGTATCTTTACAGGAAGAGTTCATTTATTTATTGGGAGATGCTGCTTCCTATCTACTGAGAGAAATGCAGAATATCTCTTAAAGACAATGTCCTCAGATATAAAACTGAGCCTTAGTAGTTTATCAGATAATCAACAGAATTTAGGTTTTAAGCAATTGTTTAAAACTATTACATTTAATTTTATACTTTTCTTGAATAGGCAAACCATAGGTTAAGATTACAAAAAACTTGTATCGAAACACGCCCTAAATTTTATCTCTCACACTGGATTTTGATTCCTCAATTAATTAAGCTCAACTGAATTCAAGCAATTATCTCTGTTTTTTAATAAATAAATTTGTAGCTGCGCACTCAATATCATTACATTACATCATAAGGGTGTGTGTGTCAACTGGTGTATCTGGAATTCCGTATATAATTTTATAATCGAAAGTACGACCTCCCCGGAAGACCAAATTGATTTTTTTAGAGATTGAAGAAGTTAATTAAATTATTTTAGAATTTTTTTTTTTCAAAACTAACTAGTTTGACTTATAAACTAATATATGATCTAATGATCCACAACATATTATATGATTAGATAACTTATTTAGCTTCCTTAATCTCTCTAAAACCAATCATCTTAGTCTTATAATTAGGATCGGAGGGAGTTTCACCTCTGAGCCCAAGTGAAAATAACGGACCATTCAGTCAACCATAAATCAAGTTAGCTACTGTGAATTATTACAAGTTAGTGATCGCAAGACATTTGAATCATTTACACAGAAATACTAGTAATAAATAGTTTCAATTCCCGTAATATCTATAAAGAAAGCCGAAACGTTGAAAGGTTTAGATCCAATTGTTTATGAGATTGAAAAGGACCCATCACTTTTTTGATAGAAAAAAAAAATATTGTTTTGAAAGGTACCATCCAACCAAATATCCTTCTCTTATATGTGTAGCACCTCTAATATGTTTGGAGGCGCAGATATGTGTTCACTTCTTAAAAGTCAAAACAGAATCAGTCAAATAACAATTTTCAATAATTTCTTCAATCCCCCATCATCCTCACCATATTCATAAATCAACTGTTATCAGTCCAAGCTTTTACAGAATTGAACAAAACAAAAATCAATAAAGCCATTACGTCAGCATAAGCATTGCAATGATTGATAACTTTTCACATTATACAGGAGACTTTTTAAGGGCAACAACATAAAATAACGCTGAGGTTGATCATCAGTAAGTAGTTCCCCACCTGAGGGAAAAAAGGTTCAACATTAATCGGCCTCTGACTTGACACTTTTGCATTTGTCAACTATATTAGTTCTACATTGATTTCTCTCTATGAATAATCTGGATTCTAATTTACTTGGCTGATGACTTGATGATATATTGAAAGGACTGATCCGCTCATCAGTTCAATCATATTATTAAATACTGTTTTATTTACTATCGTGCATTTTCATAAATAACTTATAAATAAAAAGATTATATTACTTTAAATTTTCTTTCATGTTGAAAGTGAATGACTGTCATTTTACATTGACTGCAGAGGTTGGTCGTAATTGTACTTCTGCTATATTGTTAACATAATACCTGGAATCACAACTAATGAGCTCTAGCTAGTTGGTCCAGTTCTTGAGATACACTTTGTTCTTGTGTAACAATATGAGCAAGAAGAAACAAGATATATTGATTGGCACATGTAGATTAAACATGTTTTTTTTTTTTTTAAATAATTTTACATAGCAAAATTTCAGTATCTAGTGACCTGCTCAAACTTGAAAAACTCTTATCCATATGCTCCCCTCTCCAACTCACTCGACTTGAAAACTATTTACACAAAAATTCTAGGGCCTAAATGATAATATAAAGTAGCGAGCCAGCTAGAGAGACTAGTATATATGGGAGATTTATTTTGACTGTGGGATCTCCTAGAGGTTCAAAATAGTTGACAACATAATATTAACCATATATACATAGAAGTGCAGAGAATAGAGCTGGAATATGAACATCTATGGCTTCCTCTAAGAAAACAATAAACTAAAGGAGGAGGATGTAATTAGTTATGAATGGGAGGGTTCTTTTTGGCAGGAGTGTAGTCCATGGTAACCAAATCGTCACCGTTGAATTGTTCTCCTGCTTGTCTCTGTACCTTGTGATCATTATTAAACGCCCTATTCGGGCTCTGTGCCTTCTCATCTACATGTCTTGATGTCTCCCTCAAACTTCTGGCTGCAACACATAAAAGAAAATGCCACAAATGAAATGAAATAATGGATGATAGATTTTGAAGCAAAGAGATCAGAGTGATAAAAGGGAATGATGAGGCCTACCTGAAGCTGTGGAAGAGACGATGCAAAAGAAGAGAAAAGCAACAAGAACAAGGCGTCGTAGCATAACCATATTTTGGAACTTGAGGAGAGTTGGTGTATATATATATGTATAATTAATATAAGCGAAAGCCAAAAGCAGATGCAGATGCAGAAGATGAAGGTGAAGGAGAAGGTAAGGGAGGGAAGTGGTTTTATATGGGAGAGAACGGAGACAAGATCAATAAATGGGAGAAACTGAGGTTCAAATCAATGTCTCCTGCAATGTCGTGCAAGAAAAGGACAAGGCTTAACTTCACAGATGGTCATGGATCTCCCTTATCAATTCCTTCGTTGTTATCTCTTTGGCGCCTACTGCTCCCCAAAAAAAAATCACCATTCTATTTTAAACATGAGGAATTGAAATTGTTGGAGTATGAGGAGTGTTGTTGGGAGAATTTTGAGTTCATTGTAAAGGATTCGCTGGAAACAGATCTGTTTTTGACTTAAGTTAATAAACGGATTTTTTTCACTGACAAATCTATCGCTCATGTTTAGGTTAAAAGTTTCCTGCTCCAAATAATGTCCTCATGTTTAACTAAACTAAAATTACTTTTTTCATGATATAAACAAATTAAACCAGCCCTATATATAATAATCACCAGAGGAATTAATTCATAGCACAAGAATAATCAATAATAGCTTATGAACACTGCTTCAAGATCCCAAGGCAAAACATGGATATGCTGTATTTAGTTGCTGCTTCAAACTGGTATAAATAATGCATACTTGGTTTCACATACATTAAGAATTAACAAAACTATGATTTTAATTGATTGCAACATGAAATCTAAAGCTGTGATCCCCTGCGAAATCATGGGGACTACAGTTAGTAATATCAAACACGCACCAAGCCAACACCTCTTATAAAACAAATAATGAAGAACAATATCATTTGTTTGAATGATTCGGTTCATATATATATAGATATATATAGTTTATTTAAAATGCTACGTATGTAATCTTGTAATAATAACATGAAAAAGTATACTTTTTTATATTAAATATATAAGTTATAATTAAATTACGTAGTTATTAATTTAACAATATAATGCAAAAAATACAAGGAACTAGAATGAGTTGTAATTCTTATATACTTGATATAAGCCTTTCCTTCATTCATTCAGTACTAAAAGACACATGTTTTACTCGGCTTAGTGTTTCAATAAAACGGCTAAAAAGACAAGTGGTTTTGGGTAAAGCCTGTTTGGCAGGAGAGAATTGACAATAATGTTACGTATGCAAAATATAAGCAACCTATGCCGTGAAAAATTTCACCTCGGTGGTTAAAAGATGAATATGCATACAAGAATATACTAAAATGAGATAAAAATTATTGCCTTAGTTGATATGGATACCTGTGCTTACATGCTTTTGTGTTGTCCGAAAAAAATCATAAACTTGATAATAAAACAATAAGACGTCTGGTAACGTATTAAAAAAAGATGAAAATTATACTAACCACTTAAATATGGGGAAGTGAAGGCAGAGAAGTGAAGAGTGGTATGTCTCATAGAAGCAAATGGAGAAGTTAACATGGCAGAGATGTCCCTGCAAAATGGCCTTTGCCTTGGGACACCTTGCTTAGCAGCAGCATCAATGGGCGTCCTCCTTTTTTATCATTCCCTATTAATTGTTCTTCTTTTAATAATATTATATATAAGGGAGGCCCAACCATTCATTCTGCAATAACTCATTCCCCTGTTTGATAATGCAGCAGAGTGACCATTCAAAGTGAGATAACCGACAACTATGAGGCCTCCATCACAGTCACATGGCAGGCTCCTCTGTCGCCTTCATTTCCCACTAATCTAATCTCATTAAACATGATTAAGGCCTAATCAAGCACTAGGGACGGAAATCTGTTTCTGTTGGGGACAAAACAAGAGGGAGGGTGGTCCCCCAACTTGTTTGGAAGACATGAAGGGATTCTGGTACGTCACGTGGTAGGAAGAGGATTCATTAAGAAGAGCAATCACGCTTGGTTTAGGATTTATTTGAAGAATGGGACTAGTGGTTCCTCTCTGGCTCGACCATTTTGGACGCTCATTTGTGGCGTAGGGCACATCCTCACGTGCCCTTGTTTCCCTTCCACTTCATTCATTCACTTCTATTCAATACGTGTACTCGTTAATGACGATTACTTATATATCACTGCTTTGAGTCTTTTCTACCGATGACAAAATAATGTTTACGCATCATTCCTTTTATTGGCAGAACACAAGAGGATGACACTATAGGTATCGCTCTTTTATTTCTTGAGGTTTATCATCCACAACTCCCCGCTTTATCAGAGGATCAGAGCAGGGAAATATCTGGGTTGTAAAATCGTTATTGCTCCTCGGTCCTAAATACAGGATTCGTAGTAAAATATTTCACAAAATTCTGTTTTATTTTTCAATGTAGCTCAATGTAAAATGTAGTATTATTTTACTTGTTCTTATCCTAAATATAAAGGTTAGGAAGAAGGAGAATCTCAATTAAATCCGCCTATATTTTTAACAAATTCTTAATTAGGTGAAGATGATTAATTAGGAATTTATGAGCATTGTAAACTTACTCCAATGTCCCTCAATGTTTATTAATCCTTTTACTCTCTCCTCAACCAAGAATCGCTCTTTCTCTCTATCCTTATCCCTCCAATTATCCAACAACCCTTAATCATTGGTAATGAAAACTATTCTGCATAAATACTCTGGTTTAGATACATCTAATTAATGGAAGTAGTTTAGAAAAACTTATAAATTTAAAAGATAAAGTAAAGTGGGATATATTTATAAACAAAACATATCTATTAATCAACTCCTAAGTTGGCATCACCTCACTCCTCTTATTGAGAAGGTTGGAGAATCGATCCCATGATGGCTTAAGAAAAAAGTGCGCGTGTTTGCCTGTTTGGATGGGTGACTAGTCCTTACAGGGTGTGTGACTGGTCCTTACAAGGTTTGGTATATAATAACAATAATAAGAAGAATTTTTATCTCTATGACAAGTGTAAAAAAAAAAAAGAAGGGGAAATTCCAGGGAAAAAAAGAGTAAAAATAGGAAGAGATAAATTGGTATTTCGAAGGTTCATAACATCAAATAGATGTTAGTACCTGATTTGTCCTTTTTAAAATTTAATGGAAATAACACAAATGCCTTTATATATATTTTTTGAAAAAAATATCACTCCGCCCCTGCCGGCGCCTGCCACCACCGCCAGTACCAAAGCTCTTGTGAGAATAAATATGTTGCAAAGTACTGGGGGTGGGATTTGAACCCCACTTGTTTTAGGGAATGAATCCTCTCATTAGCAAGTTTCTCTTCATCCCTCCTCATCTCTTCAAACTCAATCTAGACCATTAACTTCACTTAATCTTGGGCATTCATTTTTTTTAATATTTCAAGGTGTACTGACATATACTAAAAAGATATTGAAAAAATACTTTATGATCTTGAAAAATTATTTTAGGGTACTGAATGATACTTCAGGATACTGAAAAAATATTTCATGATCCTGAAAAATTATTTTAGGATCTTGAAAAACCATTCCAGGGTACTAACTAGTACTAAAAATATACTTCAAGATATTTTTTAAGGTACTAAAAAAAATACTTTATGATCTTGAAAAATTATTTTAGGATCTTGAAAAAATATTTCAGAGTATTGACGGGTACTAAAAAGATACTTTAGGATACTGACTGATATTGAAAAAATACTTCATGATTTTGAAAAATTATTTGAGGATCTTGAAAAAATTATTTAAGGGCATTAAATGATACCAAAATGATACTTCAAGATATTAACTGGTACGGAAAAAATATCATGATCTTGAAAAATTATTTCAGGATCTTGAAAAAACATTTCAGAGTACTGACTGGTACTAAAACTATACCTCATAATATTTTTTCAAGATCCTAAAATAATTTTTTAGGATCATAAAATATTTTTTTTACTACCGATCAATATCTTGAAGTATATTTTTAGTACCTATCAGTACACCTTGAAATATTAAAAAAAATGGATGGCCAAGATTAAGGGAAGTCAATGGTTTATGGTTTAGATTGATTTTGGAGAGATGAGGAAAAACTTGCCAATGAGAGGATCCATTCCCCTTGTTTTTTGGCCCACACCAATGCTTTACAATATATATTATGCACACAAATAAATAAATAAATATAAATATAATATATATATATATATATGCTAACTCTTTCTCTTTAACTCAAACTCATTCACAACAAGTTTTATTAAAGAATTTACATCATTTTATTAAGTTTTAACGATTTTTTGTTTACATAGTAAAAAATTTATACTATTAAGTCTTTCACAACTTTTGTTAAAGAACTCACAATTCATCATTGATTTTAACGATTTTTCATTTACCCAATTCTTCAACAAAACTTGTGAAATAGCTGACTGTGTAAATTTTTTTACTAGATAAACAAAAAATCGTTAAAATCTAATAAAATGTGAATTCCTTAACAAAAATTGTGAATGAGCCTGAATAAGAGAAAGAGTTAGTTTATATATATATTTAGAGTAAATGATTTCTCCAGTCAATGACCCCCAAAACTACGTCGTTTTGGATTAATGAAGGGTGTTTCCATAATTTTGCATCATTCATTAATTTACCTAAAATTACAAATACACTCTTTATTAGTTCAAAATGACGTAGTTTTAGGGGTCATTGGAGATAACTTATCTCTAGTGACTGGAGGAATACTTTTCCCATAAATTTATGTGCATAACATACCTTGTAAAGCATTGATGGTCATTGAGCCACCAATGTTTTTGACAAAACAAATGGTAGGGGTTCAAATCTCACCACTTTACCATATTTATTCTCACTGAAGCTTTGATGACCAGTTACTGGTGGGGTGGGGTAGTATTTTCTTAGAAAAAATATAAGCGTATTTATGTCATTTTTACTTAATTTCAAAAAGGGAAAATCAGGTATTAACATCTTTTTGGTATTATGAATATTTGAAACACTATTTTGTTTTTTTTCTGGAATTTTCTCAAAAAAATAATAACCCCCCTTTAGTAATATTAAAATAATTTTACTAAAGGAAGTGCCGTCCTTTCTTAAAAAAATCGGAAAAGAATGAAATAAGATAGTATTCCCTCCTATCTAAATACTCCCTTCGGTCCTAATTATAAGACATATTTAACTAATTTTGGGGAGATTAAGGAAAGAATTTAAATTAGTTAATTTTACTTATTTTCCTAAAATGTCCGTATATAAATTTAAAATGACCTAAGTGAAAGTAAATCAATAGCTCCTACCACATGCCTCTCCAACCTAAATTTTTTTTCTTCTACATGCTATCTAATTAAAATAAGGGATAAGGAGTAATTTTACACACGAGCTTTACCCCCGGGAGCGCTCAGCACCACGAGTTTTTTTCTGGAGCAAAAGTACACACGTGGTTACGTTTTGGGAGCGCCCAGCACCACGGCCGTTAGTTGACCGTTAGTTAACCGTTAAGTTGGATGGAAATGAACAGTAACTCGGGTAAAATTACACTTTTGCCCTTAGTTTTAAATAAAAATTACATTTTTGCCCTAAGTTTTTATTTAAAAAAAAAAACTAAAAATACCCCCTCCCCCGGTGGGCCCCACCGCCGGCGGTGGTCGGCCTCCGGCGGCCACCACCACCGCCGGGTGGGGCCCACCGGGGGGAGGGGGTATTTTTAGTTTTTTTTTTAAAAAAAAACTTATGGCAAAAGTGTAATTTTTATTTAAAACTAAGGGCAAAAGTGTAATTTTACCCGAGTTACTATTCATTTCCATCCAACTTAACGGTTAACTAACGGCCAACTAACGGCCGTGGTGCTGGGCGCTCCCAAAACGTAACCACGCGTGAGCTCGTGTGTAAAATTGCTCCTTAACCCTTAAAATAATGGTCTTCTATATATACATATATATGTGTGTGTATATAGATACACACATATATATATAATATGTGTGTGTGTGACTATATATATTTGTGTGCACACACACACACATATATGCATACATACATATATGTACACATATATGTGCGTGCACACACACAAAATATATGTGTGTAGACACACACATATATACGTACATATATGTAAACACACACATATATGTGTGTGTGTCTATAGTGTCTATAGATATTTGTGTGTAGACACACACATATATACATACATAGATACACACACATATCTAAAAGTTTCATTAACTGGAAGAGTATACACGTCCACATACATATACTCACAAAAAATCAAACACACTTGAGAGAATAACATAGGGGTATTTTAGGAAAAAATTGACAATTATTAGAATGATGTCTTATAATTAGGACCAAAACCAACTCTCAAATGTTGTCTTATAATTAGGACCGGAGGAGTATAAGATAAAGTGTATAGACAAAACAAATTTACAAATTTAGTACTTGCACTCGATCTGAATATCACATCCTCGTATCCAAACAAACCTCCCGACCACCATCTCGTGCTGTCGACGGCGAAAGCCAGTCCAAACCCAGACCACAGCAGATAATGTTTACTTCCCGCCTCTTTCGTTTCCAGATTCTGATGTTGAAATCTTGGAACGTACAGGAACTTCATCTGCTTCTGAAGGGCTTCAACTTTCGAGCCAATCTTCGTTCACCGGGTGTTGCGACTTCGGCAAGTGCACCGATCGTTTATAAGTAATAAAGTGTGTGAGAAAGAGATCGTCCCACGAGGAATAGTATTACACCCACTAATTAGTTATTTAAGCTTTAGTTGGATGAAATAGAGTAATAGGGGTGAATTTTAACTAAAAAGGTTTTAAATAATTAAATAAAAAATAAGAATCAAGAATTTCAAGAACGTTTTAGAAAAGATGATTAATAGAGAAAACGCAGGTAGGGCATAGAATTCCCTATGTTCCTCTAAGTATTCGAATTAAATCCCTAATTATTTATTCCCATAAGCGACGATCAATTCTCTAATATTTAACTAAGTCCCAATGTCTTGATGCTACCTTAGTCGTTATCTTTAAAAATAACCTAATGTCTCGGTATTATTTAGAAAGATTATGTAAACCGAATTATAAGATCACATAAATTTGTAAGCCTATGTCTAGGTCATGCAATTTTATGATGAATTAAAGGTTACGGTTACGTGCACCAACATCTCTATTGTCATGCACTAACCTATGGGCAATCTTAAAGGTGATCAGTCTTTTGAGAAGGCTTTAAGTAAATATAACTCATTCAATATGGTAAATAACATTCAATAGAGAATTTCAAATAAGTACTCAGATTAACATAGGGTTCATCCTCGCCCTAACTACTAAAAGGAAATTAGCCAAGCATGGCTAGGTAAAAATTAATAAAATAAATGAAAACCAGAATTGTTCTTCAGAGATTGGGGAAGGTTGATCTCTACAATTGCTTTGATCTTCTTTCTCCAATTCCCTCTTTCTATTCTCCAATTGCCTGCGTCGCGCTCTGTGTAATCTCCAATTTTTCGCTGTGCGCCCCTCTCTATCACGTCGTGCTCTGTTCCTTTTTAATCTCTATTAGGTTTTGTGGGCCCACGCGTTTTAATTCGCTCTGCTTCTTTTTGGTTCCAGATCCCCCATAATTGATCTGCTTCTCTCTTTTTATTCAAAATGGCTTGATATAATATAATATATTATATTATATCTTTTTCTTTAATTTGATTTTTTTTGCCTCTTCTCGATCACATAATATCTCCCGCAAAATAAGAAAAGGATATCAATAGATTTTTTTATTATAATATCATTTTATCCTATATTTGATTAAAGGATAGATAAATATATAAAATATAATTAAATAGGTATAATATTAATAATTTCAATCCAATATGTCCCAGAATCTACCCTTATTTAATTATAAAATATATACTTATCACCAGGTTAGTTAATTTTCCCATAATTGCTAGTTTAATTTTTCTTTCTTTTGGTTACTTCTATTAATCCATATTCTTTTAGTACTTACTAATTAGCATGCTCATTTACGTGTATAAGGAGTTTTGCATAATCAAAGAAAATAACACTAGTCTTAACAACTTCGGTTTCGTTCTCATTCCTCTCTTTGTCTTTCAAAGCTGTAGCAGTGGCAGACACAAATGAATCTACGTGGCGCATAGAATCTTTGCGACTGCACTTGATTGAAGTTTAGCTTTAGATAGAATCAAGAAGGAAGATGATGTTGTTCTCTAGTGGCAAAAAGTTGGGAATCTGAATGATATACATGTATACTGTCTTTCCATATCATTTTTATTTACGAGGCCTTTGATGCATTATTACACATTATCCTTCCCCATAATAATTAGGGACACGACTTTGTGGACGCCACAAGCTGAACTGTATCTATCCATCGATTTATGATCGTGAGAAGTGGAAAATGACTGATTGGCCCTTGGCATTCAGTGATCACTAGTAGGCCTCACCACCTTCGCCAGTTTCTGTGTGATGAAGATTGTCATGAAGATTTTCTCTCCCTCTTCTCCAACTTCTCTCTCATCCTTCTCTAATTCCGTGCCTGCCCTTCTTATATTATATTTAGCCTACGCTAATCCTCCCATGATTAAATATGTGGGATATCATACAAAAGGATGAATTTCTGACTCTACTCAAGGTAAGCACAGCATAAATGTGTGTGTGTGTGTGTGAAGTAGACAATGTTTTCTAAACACCATACCATATCTTGCAAACATATATGCTCCAACTCTTTTAATGTGGAAAATTCACTAGAACATATATAGGAAGCCACATCCAGTCCAAAATGCGGACTCATTTATTTATTACACCGCTTCCAAGAAGGAGGAGTGATTCAAATAAATAGTAGGAGAAAAAAACAAAGTACAACACTTGGGTACACTTTAGGCAAATAATAGAGGGAAATAGAAACAGTCTCACTTGTGGATATTAGAAAATTGGGACCCCTTATTTATTCTGTGTTTCTCTTTACCTTTTCACCTATAAGTGCAGTTGGAGAGATCAATTCCTCAATTTCGATTGCCCAACCTCTTATTTAATTCAATGAGATTAGATAACTTATCAGGATCAAACCGGGATTCCACAGAAGAAAAGGATCGGCGAAATTGAACTGAGTAGTCATTGCCTTCTTTGCCACTCATCATGGCCTGCAAGTAGCCGATGCTATAGTTCTTGACGTTCTTGAGAGCATTAGGATGTGCTTCAGTCCTGGGAGATCTTTTCTCACCACTTGACAGAAAAACTGGAGACAGAGTCAGTGATGTACTCAAGCTTCCTTCTGTTGTATATTGTTTTGAGTTCGACGATGTGCTGCTTACACTATCCCCCGTTTCTAAACCAGACATGCTTCCTTCCACATTCTTCTCCTGTTCAAGTTACTTAATTTCAGATACTAACTTGATGCTCTTCAAAGAGATCCTTAGTTATACAGTCATATAGCCTTTTAAAGTTAGAAAAACCAAAGGTGTCACCTCTTTTGACAATTCTGGATTTCCCATGACTTGTCCGTCGGCAACTTTATTCTTTCCTGACTGAGTTAAGTTACTTGGCTGAGGTATTTGTCCTTTCTTGTTTGACCTATGCCTAAGTACGTATATCAAGAAAAGCAACTAGGTCACAGAGACAACAAGGAAGCCTAGTACTAAGCTCTCTTGTTTCATCGGCAATTTAACTTGAGATATAAAATAACTTACTTTTTACGTCTTTTAGTATGTGAGCGCTCATTCTCGTCTTTGGATATTACCGGTAGAGCTGAAAGAGAGCACGGGAAAGGACTAGTCTTGAAGAACTGAAAGCACAAACCAACTTAGCATGTAAATGTTATACACATGTTTCTTTATTCATTAATTGTGTAAAGAATATGAGAGGGAGAGAAGTCGAGTGGTAAATAAGGAAGAAGCTGACTTCAGATTGGAGAGCAGAGGCAGCAGTGCCACGATAGTTAGGATCAAGATCGAGAAGCGTAGTTAAGAGTCCAATACAAGAGGGAGGAAAATCCCTGAAGGCTTCCTCATAATTAGGCTTGTAATTTGGTGGCCTATAACTTGTCATTAGCTTCAATTTCTTCCAGTAATCCTCTGTTGGAGAACCACACAGCTTGAAGATCATGTGCAATTGTTCAACCTGCACCAATTAGCATTTTCAGCACATATCTTAAAATGTTAAAAGAAGATATTGAAACTGTGTTAAGAAAGTTGAAGCACCTCAGTCCTGCCAGGCATGATGGGCTTTCCCAAGAACATCTCAGCCAAGAGGCATCCAGCACTCCAGAGATCAATGTCGAAACCATAAGCAGTTGAACCCAAAAGTAATTCAGGAGCTCTATACCAGAGTGTCACCACTCGATTGGTGAAAGGACCTTTTGGTTTAAGATCAAAAGAATTTGCCAGACCAAAATCTGCAACTTTTAGCACTCCTTTCTTGTCTATTAACAAGTTTGAAGCTTTTATGTCTCGGTGCATCACTCCCCTCTCATGGCAATGCTGTAGTCCAGAAAGCAATTGCTGCATATAACACTTAATCTGCAGCAAACACCAACATCCTCTCAATCACACAACTTGACTGCAAATTCTCAAGTTATAATCTTTAATGAATCTGTTACTCGGAACACTTAGAACCTGTGGTTCAGTGAGTTTCTCGCCGGGGCGGGTGATGACTCGGGTAAGGTCGGACTGCATGTAATCGAAGACTAGGTAGAGACTATACTGCATTCTTGAGGTGGCTACGCCTTCAAGCTTGATGACATTGGGATGGTCCAGCTTCTGCAGAATCATGATTTCTCTCGCCATGAACTTTATACTTTCAGAATCTGATGTGTCAAACCGGACCTTCTTCATGGCAAAAATCTTCCCCGTTGCCTTTTCTCTGGCTTTGTACACGTTGCTATATGTTCCACGTCCTATCTGAAACCCAAATGTACCAAAAACATGTTCAAATGTTAACACAGGTGTTTTTTCAATAATTACAAGACCTTGAAGCATTATCTTTTCTCCCCTGCATCAATCCATGACAAACTCCTTCTGCTTAATCTCTTCTTTTTCGACTTGACCATGTGCTATACAAGGATGTCGGGAGCCAAATTCAATAAAAACTAATATCAGAAAATCCTACTCATTAATCTTTTAGTATAAAATTACAACAACTGGCACAAAGGTGTTTAACTGTGCATCTTGATTTACATCCAATTATTTGAAAACTTAACTTGCACAATCCGGTCTTAACACCTTGGTCAACAGAAATTGAATTGAAAAGTTAATTTACGTTGCATTTCCAATGCAAGCATGCAAAGTTGTAAACATTGTACCAGGACGATAGAAGATAGGAAATACAGAAAAACAGTAGAAGACAAGAATGGAAATGATGTTGAAGCACTGAATCCTAGTGCCCAGACATATCTGATATATATATATATATATTAGAGATGATACAAATCTAGAAGAATCTTTACAGTTAGTGCAATATAACAGAACCTATAAACGTCATACACGTGTCTACTAAAATGTGCTACAGGATCTGTATAATTAGTAAATACTAATCATACACACATATACTAATTATATTTTAACATTCCTCCTCAAATAAGAGGGTATAACCAGCAACCTGGGTTTGTCTCTGAAGAATTGAAATTGTAATTGTGACAAGGGTTTTGTGAAACAATCTGCAATTTGATACAAAGAGGGGATATATCGAACATCAATTAACCCAGATAGAACTAAATCTTTGATAAAATGCACATCAACCTCAATATGCTTACTCATAGCAAGTTGGACTGGATTTGTAGCTAAGGCCTATATCATTTCAGTTACCTCCAAACCAAGAAAATAATAAAGAGGACCTAAATCCTTCAGTGAAAACATCAAGTTCAGTTGCTTCACAAACTTATCCACATAAATAGAGTCATTGCCAGTTACCAGAAGAATATCATCCACATATGCAAGAATGAAAATAGTCAAGTTGTATGTCTGAAGCATGAAGACTGAAATATCACTCTTCAAAATTTTGAAAACCCCAATCAAGCAGAGTAAGACATAAACGGTCAAACCAAGCTCTTGGAGTTTGTTGTAACCCATAAATGGCTTTAGTTAACTTACAGACATGGTTTGGCCGTTTTGGATAAATGAAACCCTCTGGCTGAGTCATATAAAGTTCTTCTTTCAGGAAGCCATTTAGAAATGCATTGTTAGGTTACTGCAATTGATAGAATGATTTTGATTGTGGTAGACTTTACAACTGAACTGAAGGTTTCGCCGAAATCTATACCGGGAATTTGTTGAAAGCCCTTTACAACCAGCCATGCTTTGTGCTTCAAAATTGTACCATTAGCTCGAAATTTTGTCTTAAATACCCACGTGTTATCGATGAGCTTCTGATTAGTAAACGGCACCAACAACCAAGTTCGATTTTGCAGTAAGGCATCAAACTCGTTCTTCATTGCATCGTGCCACACGGGAGAAGACAGAGCTTCTCGAGTCGTTGAGGGTTCTATTGAATCGGAGCATTCTTTCATAGTTAAACCAACATAATGATAATTGGGCTTTATTGTGCCTACTTTGGCCCTCGTGGCCATGTGATGCTGATTATTAGGCCCAGTTGTGTTTGGACATGGGTCTCGAGCTGGATCACTTTCTCCAGTAGACTCAACCATGTCCATTGATGAAGTGCTCTGCACTGGTGAAGAAACTTACTCACCACCATTAACATCACCGTCTGTCTCATTATCTCCATTCATTGTTTTGGGTTGTTGATTAAATTGAATTATAAGAGGGACTGAGCTTACTGGAATATGAGTAGAAGTAACATCCGCCATAAAACCTGTTTGAAATGGAAATAGATGCGGATAAAAAACAACGTGTCGGGATATAAAAATTTTACCTGAGGGACTTAAACATCGATGACCCTTTTGTTGTGATGCAACACCAAGATACACACACTTTTGGCTATGAAATTGGAACTTATGAACATTATATGGCTTGAGACATGGATAGCAAGCATAGCCAAAAATTTGAAGGGAAGTATATGTTGGTTTTGTTTTTAGCAACTTGAACATAGGAGTATCATTTTTCAACGACGTTGGTAGTCTGTTAATCAGAAATACAGCCTCTTGAAATGCTTCAAGCCAAAATTTCAATGGCATTCTGGCATGTGCTAAGAGTGTCAAGCCCATTTCAACGATATGTCGATGTTTCCTTGATGCTCGACCATTTTGGGCTGACATATAAGGATAGGTTAAACGAACATTGATGCCAACTTCTTCGGCTATGAGTATAAGAGGTTTGTATTTACTTCCATTGTCACATTGAGTGGCCTTGATTTTTGAATCAAACTAGTTTTCCACTAATGCCTTGAAGATTTTGAATGCATGAACTGCCTCTCCTTTATGTTTGAGAGGATATAGCCAAGTATAATGGCTATAATCATCCACAAAGTGAATATAAAATCCGTGCCCACCATGAGATTGAATGAGAGCAGGACCCCATAGATCGGTATGAATTAATTCAAGCGGATAAATAGATCTTGTGAGATAGATTTTGAAAATGACAATCGTTTTGATTTGCCTAACTGGCAAGCTTCACATACATAGTGATATTTGATAAGAACATATGAGTCTTTCTTATTACATTTATTTAAGACATATTTCATAACATTTGAGCTCGGATGTCCCAACATGTGATGCCATTTGAGGAATTCTAATTGTAGACCATCATCTCTAGTTGCCATTAACACCTTCGGTTGAAACTCAAGCTTTCTTCCCTTCACTGCCTGTTTGCCTTCATTGGATATAACCCTACCTGTGGAATTCCCTAAAGCAACAGTCCTCCGGTCACCAAATCCTTCACATCGCAACTCTAGTTAGTGAAATGAACATGAACACGATTATGTATGAGTTTATTAACACTTGTAAGGCTCTTAGTGGCAAATGGAACATAGAGAATATCATTAAGAAGTAGCTTAGATATACGACTACCAAATATAACAGAAGATCCAATACCAACAATGGGACTTTGTTCACCTGTACAGGTTCTGAGATGTGACTAACCAATAGGAGCAACGTTCTCAAGGTGGTCAGGATTTGGAGTTACATGATAGTTAGCACCACTATCCATGTACCAAGTAGGATTAGCCACTGAATAAGGAGATGCGTAATAAGCCCGAGGAGAAGTTGAGTAATTGAAATTGTTGTTGTGGCCGGAGTCTTCACAATGATAGTAGGTCGCTATAGTGTGGCTAGGACGTTGACCGTGGATGCAGAATGGTCCACCACCGCGACCACCACCACGGAAACGACCTCCCCTGTTTCGAAAATTCCGAGAATTGCTTCTCCAGCCGCAGCTGTTTCCAGAATCATTTTGGACGTTATTGGGGAGATCACTATGTTGTGCAACATTTATGGAGGGTTGGATACTCAAATTGGAGAAGCTGGCTGAGTTGTGATTCGAAAGAGAGCAGATTTGCTTGAGTTTCGATCCAAGATAAATCAAGCTTGTCAACGAGTTTAACTACGATTGCATTGTATTTTGCATCTAGGCCATTAAGGGTATGAAGGATAAGATCATCGGTAGCTATAGGAGAGCCTGCAATAACAAGCTCATCAACAAGATTTTTCATATTGTTTAGGTATTTCGCCATTGTTAAGGCGTTCTTTCTTATATCATAGAGTTCATTCTTGACCACCATGACGCGTGCTTTTGTAGACGCACAAGTCAAGTCTCTAGCACAGTTCCGTACATCTTCTGCAGTTTGATAATGAAGGAGTTGAGCTCCTACATCTTGTGTCATTGTGTTGTGTAGCCAGCCAACTAACATCCGGTCAACTGAGAACTAATTGGCATACTTTGGATTATTGACTCTGTTTCCATTTTCACCAGCAATAAGCTTTGGTGGAGCGCTCGTAGTGTTATTAATGTGGTTTTCGAGGCAATTCCCTTCAATTAATGGAAGAACTATAGACTCCCAACCAAGAAATTAGTACGATCCAACTTGATCGTGGTGGTTTGACTGGAGGAGTTGAATAAAGAGTAGGTTTTCGAATTTGCAGAGGAAGCAGAAGCGACGAAAAATGATGAGGACGTCATTATTGCTCTAATACCAAGATAAGAAATACAGAAAAATAGTAAAAGACAAGAATGGAAATGATGCTAAAACACTGAATCATAGTGCCCAAACGTATTTGATATATATATTAGAGATGATACAAATCTGGAAGAATTTTTACAGTTGGTGTAATATAACAGAACCTATAAATGTCGTACACATGTCTACGAAAATATTCTACAGAATCTGTATAATTAGTAAACACTAATCATATACACATATACTAATTATATTCTAGGGTGAAGGAGCAAATTAGCCAACAGACTTTTAGCTGAGGAGCGATCAACACAAAAAACTTTTAAATGGGGCTTTTATACCAAAAGACATTTGAAAAGTTAAAAAGAACACAAAACCGTTATTTTGCAATTAACTCCGTTAACATCAAAAAGGCAATTAAAACTTACCTAAGAATCTGAAATTTGCTCTAGCTGAAGAAAAATAAGAGAAAATAAAACTCAAGCTCGCCCCCAAGCCACCTAAATGCTTCGGCCAGAACAGGGCA
The DNA here is from genome assembly GCA_025563575.1 of Acacia pycnantha. NCBI lineage: Eukaryota > Viridiplantae > Streptophyta > Magnoliopsida > Fabales > Fabaceae > Acacia > Acacia pycnantha. The sequence goes on along the minus strand of JAMWYP010000037.1, from coordinate 2,707,774 downwards.
AGGAGGGTTTAACTTCTACGCACATATGGATTGCCACACAAAACACCAATGACAGCTACACAAGCGACATAGAGTGAAGGAGCAGTTGAGGCTGGGATTTGGAGCTTCAAATCAAGAAGCTTCTTCTCCTTTCCCTCTCTCGCCAAGCCACGGACAAAACTGAGTAGGGGAAAAATAACAACAAATTTTTTGACCGGAGGAGAAGAACGCCGACGGCAAACAGACAAGCACGGCGGCGGCGAGTGGACGGGAACGATGAAGGAACAAGGTCGCACGATGGGCTGGGGTTTTGAAGTCTTTGAAAGGTCTTGAAGGTTCTCTCTGCCATTGACGAAAGTGTGTGCTGAAAATATGATGTTCACGTTTTTTGTGTTTTGCCTTTTTGATGTTAACGGAGTTAATTGCAAAATAACGATTTTGTGTTCTTTATAACTTTTCAAATGTCTTTTGGTATAAAAGCCCCATTTAAAAGTTTTTTGTGTTGATCGCTCCTCCGCTAAAAGTCTGTTGGCCAATTTACTCCTTCACCCTATATTCTAACAATAAAGTCAACTGATATACTCCTGAATGAAGCACGAAACAACATATGGATGGAAGAAATATGTGATCCTATGATGCATCAAAGTTTCACAACAGTTACCAAGAGAAAATGCGAACTATTAGTTAATTAGTTGGTTGGTTGGTTACCTTGGCAAGCATTTCATAACAATCAGCACTCTTAGGAACAAGGATAGCCAGAACATGTGCAGGTATATTATCAACCAACCACTCAGGCCAAGCACCCACATACACATCTTTTCCAATCTTCTTGTCCACAAATCTCTTTGAAACATTGCCAACCTCATGCTTCTCTGCTCCACCAACTACCCTTTCTTCTCTCGCTTCTTCTCTGACACCGCCGCCGCCGCCGCCACCACCATTCCCTGCTGTTCTTGAAGTTGAAATCCTTTGCTGGAGCTTGTTATCGGAGAATGGCCTCTGATTATTATAGCTGTGACTTGTGTGTATGGCTGATCTGCTTTGACTACCATAGCCGCCGTGTTTCCACTTCTCGTCGCGAGAGGGAGAAGGCTTGGCGTTGACGCAACCCATTGCGACACAGAAGCATGAGACAGAGAGGTTCTGGATTACTCTGAGAAGATGTGAAAGGATGTTTTGGCCGGCATGGTTTTGATTCTTCAAGGCATGCTAAGTAACAGAGGCTTGCGATGACGCTTTCTCCGTCAATGACGATTAAAGGCATGAATTTAGATAACTGTGTTTGGATTATTCCCCCGCATACCGTATTCAACAACAGAGACACTGTGTTGTTAACGAACCCGGCCGATTTCAAATTGTTTTCCGGAATGGCCGGCGCAACATACCGCCAAAAAACTGAACATCTAAATAAATGCTTTATCATGTTACAGTCTGGTTCTAGAGTTTTGGACAAATCTTGCTTGGTAGAACCGCCTAAAAATTAAGTCCAATTGATTCGTCGAGGTAAATAAAAGATAAAAGGGTAGGCTCTATTTTGCGAAGTTGGGGCAATTTTACTCCATAAAGGTTAAAGAAGGAATAATTTTGTCCTGTTTCGGTTAATTTTACTTATTAATTGACTAAATATGTTGAATTGACCATCCATGTATCATTCATAGTTAAGGTGAAAGTTTGTTTGATAAATTTTAAGTCTAACAAAAATGAAGAAAATGACAATGGACTTTCATAACAAATTTACATTTTAATAAAAAATAATGTGGATAATACTTAGACTATCAGTTCAACATATTTAATCACGTCAAAATTAATTGGGATAACGACTAGAGTAAAATTATTCCCTTTTGAATACTTTGGGAACAAAATTACCCCTAAACCCCCAAAAAAAAAGAAGGTGTGGCCTAATGTTGCATTTTCACTATTTTTTATGCTTTATCCATTATGAGCGGTGCAAAATGATACATGTATTACTGTTGTTGATAAACTTAAAAACCCTGATAATCTCATCAACTTCGAAAGTTGATCCAGGCAAAGTATGGTTCACTTGATTTAGAAAGAGAGACGAATCGGTTTATTTTTCAGTGTAGATCCAGAGAACCAACCCAAAGTGATTTTTTTATTTTTAGAGTAAATACATTTTCTGGTCCATGACAAAAAACACGGATCCCATTTTGGTCCCTTACAAAAAAATCGACTCTTATTCGTTCTTTTTTAGGACTAAAAAGGACCTTTTGGAAATTTGTGAGGGACAAAAATGTCAACCAATCGACTCTTATTCGTCCTTTTTATGGACTGCAAATGACCTTTTTTTTTATAAGGGACCAAAATAGGGTCCGTGTTTTTTGTCAGTAATCAGAAAGGGTATTTATCTTATTTTTATTGATGGAACAAACTAACCACAATTTGCTATCAACACAATCTGAAAATGTGACTATAATATAGGAGTATTGATATTCATTCAGTTTGGGTAACTTGGGCTGAATGTTGGTGCACTTTTCTTTTGATCCTATTTATAGATTTCTTGAAAAAAAAACTTTTTAACAGCAGATCCATTGTGATATGTTATCTTATACAAAATAGTTAAATTCAAAAAATGCAAACCAATTAAGAAAGAGGTTTAAACTTCTCATGTTACATGAGAAGAAGATTCCTACACACACATAAAATGGTGAGACCCACATATATATATATATATATAATGTTAATTTTATATATGTGTGTGTGTGTGGGTCCCACCATTTCGTGTGTGTGTGACATGAGAATACACTTCTCCTACAACATGAGAAGTGTTTTTGTCATTAAGAAAATAGAAAAAATTGATAATGGTTGTTAGTTTAGTTAATCAATGATAAGTTCAATATCAATACCATCTCTAACAACTACAAAAAATTATTATTTCATTTACAAGTTCTCAGAGAGTTCTGTTTTCGAGCAAAAAAAAAGAGAGTTCTGTTTCAAAAATATGAGATCAAGGCACGGATAAGCCATCACAACGAATCAGTAGACTCTTCATGGGCTCTGATTTGTCACCTAACAACTCGCTGTTGCTGTAATTCTTTATGCTATACTGCCATATAACTCTAAAGGTAAATCAGTTTTTAACAGGCCCCTTGTTGTATCCCTTGTCTTTACAGATGTTGTCTCTATCATGTACATTTCCTTCAATATGCATCAATCTTAAAGATTAAAGATGGTGAAGCCACTTGTTCTCCAACATGTGCATCCAAGCCACTATCTAACAAATCCACCGAGGCTAACACTGTCTCCTCCAGTAAACTTCTGAGCTGGCATGCCAAAATCAAAAGGCCCCAAAGAGTCGCACTGCATTAAAACATCATAATTTAAATCAGTCATCAGGGGAATCAAAACACGGCAACAAGTGACATTATACTTCTATAAGAAACTTGAGTACCCAATTGATGCCTCCTAATCCAAGACTTCTTTCTTCATCATATGTACGTGAAAGAAGCTGTAAGTCTGTCTCATTCCTTCCGGAGGCAGAATCTTGGGGCCATCCGTCTGGATTATTATTAACCTTCATAACACCATCGCAGGCAAAGTAAATGGCAAAGTCAATAATCATAACAAGGCCAACAATGCCACATACAATCTACATATCAAGCAACAGGTTTTACCCAAAATTAAATCCAGATTTCCATTCTTAGTACAAAGCACACACATATTTCACAGCAAACCCAATAATCTAAAATAGATTGTCTAAAACAACAGAAATATATTACACGTAATTTAATAGCCTTCATGTTACAGAATCAGATATGAGCCACATGAAATATTATGTTGCATTAAAACATTCTAACCGAAGACTAAGAGCAATAAACCTTTTCCGCCTCTGGCAACTTGAATGGATTAGAAATATCCAGGCTGCTGGGTCCAGAACAAGTCTTCCCAATTGAAGACTGTGAATGAGTTCCCGGAGAAGAGAACTTTCGAAGAGGAAATGCGTGACACGTTTCTTCAGCATCCAATATAGATGGGCGTAAGTCTTCAGTAGATACCTTAGGATGACTATTTTGGGAAATATTAAAAGCATCCAACGAATCAGATATTATTTGACTTGGTTGCATGCCTGCATTGCTGCCATTTAGTTTCGAATCTAAGGCACTTAACTTGCCCTGTAAGGATACTTCAGAAAGCAGTCCTCCAATGCTTATATTCGATAGACCATCAACCCACAGTAATGGCGCTTGTTCCGGCACACTATTTGTTGGTTCATTATCCTATTCAAAACAAGACAGGTATTTGTAAGAGGAAATGGAACGTATTGAACCTAAATTTCCGGACAAAACATGACTGCATGAGTCATTTACATATTAACTGCTGCGATGCGGCATTTAGAATACATATTAGAATACAGGTCAATCCACTACAAGATTTTCAAATGTGTTAGGGCCACAAATAATAAACAATCCCTCCAATAACTCTAATTGAGGTCACTCCTTTGCGAATATGCCAAAATAACCACTTAAGGTTCTTTCATGGAAAACATTTAATTCCAATATTCCATATAATTCTTCAAGTATAATATGAAATAACTGCACAGGATCATCTACGTTCCAATCCTCAAATAAAATGAGCGTATAAATAATCTGATAAGAACGTGAACTAGGTAACACTTATATTATACTCTGATCTTTAAAGAAGACGCAATACCCTTACACATTCAGTTAGATCAGCCAATCCTCTACTAATTAGGAGAGTCAGAATCTGCAACTTCACTAATTACCAAAGCCTAGGAGAACACTCCGATAAGTTACTCTCTAAAATATTCGATGATGTTATTGCTAGGCTAAGAGCCAATAAATAGGACTAGATTTACAAAGAGTGACTCTAATATGAAATTCAAATAGATAATCAATAAATCTAAATCCTAACAACTAAATCTATCTAGTTGTGATAGATACTTATTTCCTAAAGATAATAATAAAGGATAATAAAAGATAATCCAAACAGACTCGATAAATAAAATAAATTAATGCCTAATTTATTTTAAGACGCTTATTCTTTCTAGAGATTAGGATCGCTATCATAATCTACATCCAACCGCACTTCCCATCTCTCCTTTAACAAATTGTCTGTTAATTTAATACAACTGTTGCAAGAAATGCACACCAAAACATCTAAGCCACAGCTTACCGGCGATAAACCTGGTACAGGGTCCATTTTCTGAGCCCCAACTGTATTTGTTGCATCACCCATATCAGTTGCTTTGTACTCTGTATTTGCCTCATTGTGATCATCATTCAAAGTCTTGGAATTAGTGAAACCACCTCCCTGTGTACCTTTAGACTGTAAGCCAGCCTCGAGGGGAAATGATACTGAAAGCTCAGCCGTAGATCTCGAATCATTGGTAGAGAACCAACCATACCTTAGAAAAAAACAACAAATCACAAAATTATAGAAATTATCTGGCCCACTTAGAAAAGGAAAACAAAGTGATCGGACAAGATACCTCAAACGAAAAATTGCAGGGCTTCCAACAGCAGCATGGACTGCTGCTGCTGTTATTTCACTATCATCCAATGTCCATCTTCTACAGTTACACAGGTTTTCCTTTATATTGTATGGAAAAAGCATGGGCTCTCCTATAGCTATAATTGAACTTTCCCACTTCTTTTTAAGGTGTTTCAGCACTGAAGAAATTTTCTTTTGACCTCCAAGTGTGAGTTCCAAATAAGGATTGTGTCCACCCTGAAGAGGAAACTACGTCAACACATAACAATCATGCGGACTGGTTCAGATGTAAAGCATTTTAAATTTGTCCAAAGGTTTCATTTTTCAGCCTCTGACCTTTTCCAATCCTATTTGCGTGCCTTTATTTATTGGAAAAAGTTGTAACTTCATCTTTCCAGAAGAAATGTTCTTCCCTTCAGGATGAAGTTCAAGAGCATTTCTCTTTTCCATAAGAAATGTATCTTTGGCAGAAATTTCCAGGCCCATTCCCCCAGCTTCTTTAAAGGGTAAGCACTGAACTTCTTTTTCATTCAACAAATTTACACCACATCCTGAAAAAGAATCAATCAGCTTTAGCAAATTATCTAGTATAAAGACAAATAGACATCTGTATAAATATATGGAATGAAATGTGCAGATCAAGCAAATAGAACGATTGATTGCCTTAAAATGAATAATAAGAGGATATAGTTCAATACACTAATTTGGATCCTAATTTTTTCTGCATTACAGAGAAAAAGAAAGATGTATTACCGTTTGATTTGTGAATCGACTTTCTAGTTCTCTTTGACGATTTTGTTACTCCAATGCTTCCTGTCTTTTGAACGCAATTTTTAGAATTCTTCATGGTTTTTTGGTCTAGAGATCTGCCTGCTTTCATGATGGTTCAACTTTCCTGAAACGGACAACAGGAAATAATCCTTTGTCTTCACACTTCACTATGATCCTTCTTCAAGAGAAGGCATGTGAAGTTTCTGGTATAATGAAAAATCAAGCACTGGAAATTAATCAAATAAGCACGTTAGGGTTTCTTTTCCTTTCTCTATGTCAACTCCTTCAATAATATTTTCAGCATAGCAAGCAATTTGCTGTGAGGAGAGACAGTACGTGTGTATCAAAGACGGACAGATAACACCAAAGCCATAGGCTGGCCTGTATTACGGGCATCTGCCCCACTGAAATCTTTGAAATATGTACAGTTGATACAATATCTTTTAATTTTTGTTTCAGATACTTTGACACCTCTCGAGCCAAGTGATTTGCAAGGTATTACATCATAAATACCTCTAGAATTTTCTAAATTTATGATATCATGAAAAATTAATATGCAGAATGTCAATATGGAACACATCCAACATTGCAAAACAACACAATCCAAAGCATACAAGTCGCTAGCAATCAAAATAATTACACACCATTCAAGCTAAAAGTAGTAAAAAATATTGAACCCAATCTAGAAATATTCCCAAATTCAAAAGCGTCAATATTCAATCGATTATGCGACCAGATTCAAAGCAAAATTAAAATGAAAAATTCAAACCATGAAGGACCACACAGGGAAGACGCGGGGAGCAGATTCAAATATTGATTCAAAGCCAGATTGAAAAAATCAATCGCAGCGGACTTTGGGAGTAGAAAAAGACCTAGGGTTCGAACCTTGTTCGCTACTTGCCCGAGAACAACGACGCACGGCTGACAACGGTGGATGGCGTCCGATGGAGTGTGGAATCCTTGTTCGTCAACGAAGAAAAATGGATCCGCTACTCAAAAGATTGCGTTTTGTCAGGGTTATAATTGATTTACTGCAGAATTTGGTATAGGTCGAAATCATCGATGATCATCACCTCTACTGGTTCAAATTTCCCTCGTTGCCGCCATAATTTTTAAGCGAAATTTAGTGGGTCGGTTTGCTGGTTCCCGCCTGGGTTTCCCTCTGTGGGGCCATATATTTTTGCCCTCTGGTCACGTGCGTATCCTTTTCCGCCTTTTTAAGTTCTTTTTCAGTTTTTTTCTTTTTTCCTTTTTTTTTTAACCCGCCTTCTGTGAAGGTGTCATTCCATTTTTCAGTGGACCATTGTTGAAGTGATTAATTATTGGGAAAACCCAAAATTTCAAAAAAGGTCCTAACAACTTTCGCATACCAAAAAGGGTCTTAGGGTCTTTTCTGAGATTTTTCATTAAAATGTTAGTTGTTAATCTGACTGATTTAATTGTTAACCGGGGCTGATATTGTTGTTAAAGTGACTGATTTAGTTGTTAAAATATTGTTGTTAATGCGACTGATTTAATTGTTATCGGGTATTGATTTTGTTGTTAATCTGGTTGTTTTAGTTGTTAACGTTTATACCAGAAAAGGCCCTAGGGCCCTTTTTGGTATGTGAAAGTTGTTGGGGCCTTTTTTGAAATTTTGGGCCTTAATTGGACCCCTGTATGAATTTTCCCTTAATTATTAGGGGAAATGGTAGAAAAAGAGCTCTAAAAAAAACCCTAAATAAAAATATTTTCATTATTTTATTAATTTTCTCATAACAAACGTGATTTAACATTCAAAATTCCTTTTCTGTTATTCTTTCTAGTGATTATTGTTCATCTTTGTTTCAACCATTTCTCCCATAGTACCCATACAGACTTGTGTATTAACTAATTGCCTATATTTTTTATAATAAAATGGTGGCAAGTGTGCAACCACTCCGGGTTCTGCAGTGGCAAAGACGACTCTCTCAACAGTGGTAGCTCCATACAAGGCGGATTACGAGTGGTTTTACCGCAGCTCGAACCCTAAACCTTTTAAGGGAATCCAGCGCCACATTCCGCTGGACCAACCACATGTTGGTAACTAATTGCCTATATGTTTTAGCTTTTCAGATGTGTTTGTACAACTTTTATGAAGAGGCTTCTGCTTGACAATTTTTTTTTTTTAGTTAGTAAAAGGTTTTGGAGGGGTTCGACATCAATCCCCCACAAAGGCCACGGTACGGCCACGGGTGTAACATCCCGTTTTCACAAGCAGTATAAATTTTTTTCCATCAAACATCATTTGAAATCAACAGAGTAGAGCACCGGAGCGATTGAGTATCTGATATATATATTAAAATACCCACGGTAGCATGTCTTGCTGTTAAAACAACGGTAAAAAAGTGTTTCAAAAGTAATACATGACAGAAAGAAGTCTTCAACCGGGACTTCTATGCGGCCTGCTTGCCTCTATCATCGGTCCTTGGTCCTTCCGACCCTGAAGCTAAATTAAGAGCTGAGGTCCATGCATCGAACCCCAGGTAACGGTTAACCTCATGTTTATATACACTATATATGTATGACAGACATTCATAGACTTTTGGCAACATTTACTACCGTCAGACATAGGGTATACATATCAGATATGTATGGCAATAACAGTACAGTCAGATGCAAGGTTAAGGCACAATGAGAAATGTACATGATCATATATGCACGGCAATAACAATACAGTCGGATATAGAGTTAAGGCACAACGGACAATAATACAGTCGGATGTAAGGCATGACGACGATGTCTGATCGGATGTAAAGCATGACAGACAATAGTTCAGTCGGATGACAGAAAAAAGTACAATCGGATGACAGACAATAGTACAATCGGATGACAATATACATATATGCATACAATAAACATCAGAGTTAGTGTTACAGTACGCGAACGTACCTTCCCTGACGTTATACGGTATTTCTGGCGGAATACGGTATGACAGTAGGTCAGAACGTAATCAGGGATATCCTATCAAGATAACAACGCATCTATTAATGATCAACCATTATGACGGACATTTTAGTCATAAATGACCATTTACCCCGACCCTAATCGGCAGAATTTCGCCAGAGCTTCGCTACTTTGACTCTAATCTTCCAGAATTTCAACATATCTCTCACTCCAACATATTTTCCAAAATAAATATCATATTTAATCCTAAAACATGATATCTAAAATATACTGGAAGATTAAAGATCAAAACAACAACTACCCTAAAACTTCAAGAACTACCGAACTAAAGACTAGAACCGAAGAACTTACCCTTGAAGAACTTCTCTACAACTTTCTCCAGAGCTTCCTTCTCTCTAAATCCTCTCTCTACTTCAAAAATTTAAGAGGAATTGGTGTGAGTTGAAGTGAAATGGGAAGAGGCTATTTATAGACATTTGTGAGGGCAAAATGGTCTTTTTCCTTCTTTAATTTCTAGCCATGCATTTAGAAAACTTAGCAAACAAGTTTGCTCATCCATTTCCCACCACAAAAACGTCCTCCCCTATGTCATTCTTCAAAAGATGATGTCACCTAGGTGATGTCATCTACTTGTTCTATAAGTTTCTTACCGATAAAGTCCCGGTTTGGTGTTCTAATCGCGTAATCTTGGAGAATCTTAGGGTATGTTTGGTTTGAGGGAAGGGGGAGGAGGGAGAGGGAGAAAAAAAAGAGGGAGAGGAAAACTTGTGGGCCCCACTACACTCAATTTTGAAATTTTTCCCCCTCTCCTTTTTTTCTCTCCCTCCCTCCCCCTCCCTCCCTCTCCCTCAAACCAAACATACCCTTAGAAATCCAAGAACATAGCCTCAAAGTTCTATTCATCCTCTTTAGAAATATCTAAATTAACTAAATTTTTTATCCTATTCAGGGCATTCCGTTGCCTGCCGAACATTTTCGGATAAACGTCTTGATTCTGGAAATCGCTTAGGGTAATGTCAACTTCTGGACAAAATTACACTGAATCATAATATGTCAAGTTGTTAGCAACCTAATCCAAGGATTTTGAGTTAGGATTTATTTTCTATCGGTGGTCATTTATCCTGTTTGCTTTTTCACATAATATTCTATAGAATATTCTTAAACCACTTCCATGTTCACACTACAACATTTTTCTTCCTTTTCTTTTCTATTTTTTCGAAAATATGGCCCCTTTTTGTTGAATTTTCAACCTTTTTAATCACTTAATTATATGCTTTAATTACTCAATTAGTAATTATCCCATTTGCTAATTAAACCTTTAAGTATTCATATACTTCACCTTATTCATTTCCTAAACAATTAGCCAATAATTACTTATTTAATTACTTACTAATTTTTGACAATTTTATTAATTAGAATTAATTATTATCTCACAACTATTGGACTGACATTGGTATTTTATGTCCCATGTAAAATATTAAAAATCATGGGGTCGTTTTGGTCCTCATCACAATACTTTTGATTTTTCCTCATTATTTTCCAGGGAAAATAATCCCAAAAATTCCCTAAATTAGAGACAACATACTCTCTAATTTTTAACAAATATTTTATTGTCATTTAGGATTTATCACAGTATTTTCACGGCATTTTATGGCCCATAATTGCATTTTTGGCACTTTATTCCTTCTAATTTTCTAGGGAAAATTGCCTAGAAATTCCCTATAAATTTGACACCACATATTCACCTATTTCCAATAGGTATTATTTTCTAAAATGTGACACCTATCATAGGTGCGATTTTTAGGGTAATACATTTCCCCATCCGTTAAACAAAATTTCGCCCTCGAAATTTGTACCCTTCCATCTAAACTTCATACTATCTAAACTTCGGATCTTTACTCTATCTCGGGTTCGACTACAAAGATCTTGTCATATCGTACTTTGATATATAGTGTTTCCCGAGGCGCCTATACACCGCGGTTAACACCACAAATACTAAAATGTCTCCATGGCGCCCATACACCATGGCAACACAAGATACCTTAAATGTTTCCATGGCGCCCATACACCATGGTAACACAAGATACCTCCTACTCAATGACATGATCGCGGTAACAAAGAATCATGGAACACGTCACAGTGATAGTTTACGTAATCATATGATTTAACCTAGGGAAGATTCGCTTTTAAGAGATTGTACCTTGGACCATCTCCGGGAGTTCTCTGTCCTCTGCACCGGTTAGTGCGTACATTCGGCCTGGGTTCTGTGGCCTAAACGCTGCAGCTTTCTCCGGACAGTGCACACTGATGTGCCCAGGCTTTTGACACTTGAAGCATATCAGCTTCCCATCGCAGCCAGTACTTTGAGGATGATACCTCCCACATTTTGGACACGATCAGGGTCCTGACGTTCCTGGGTTGTACTGCTGCCCAGTTCGGACTGGCCTTTTGCTTTCTCCTTGGGAGTCACTCCATGGTGCCTCCCTCTTTCGTGAGGAATTTTCACGGCTGCCCTTGCTACGATCGGTACAGCTACTATTGTGATTCCGTGATATACGTAGCTCCTTCAGGTTGCGCTCAGTCATCCGGCAAGATTCTACCGCTTGAGCCATCTCAGGAAAACGCTGGGATACCAGCCTTGCTTTTATATCATACTTCAGCCCGCAAATCAACCTGTTTGCCTTCCAGCTTTCATTGTCATTACTCCTCAGATACGATGAATATCGTGACAGGTTGGTAAATCGGGCAAAATAGTCATCAAAAGATTCCTCCTGACTTTGCTGGATGTGAAGGAACTCCTCCTCCTTAATCACTTGTATCGAGGGAGGAAAATATTGTTCGTTGAATTTCTCCAAGAACTTCTCCCAAGTAACAGGGCAATACCGGGTCTGCAATGTCATGGCTACACTCTTCCACCATCTGTGCGCATCACCTTGGAGTTTGTAAATTGCCAGTTGAGCTTTCTGGTCCTCTGGGCATTCCATAACCTCAAAGATCTTGTCTAGGCTCATAAGCCAATCCTCAGCCAATTCGTTCTTCCCATGGAAAGCAGGTGGCTTGAGCTTGCAAAACTGGGTGACCCAATTTTGTGTGGTCTGCATAACTCTCCCTCGTCGTGGAGGTGACTGGGACCTATCAGATCCCTCAGCTTCCTCATCGTGTTCGTCTCTCTGCTCGTTTTCTTCTTCTTCAGAATGTTGTTCTCCCTCAGCTTGTCGATCATGCAATTGTCTCTGTCTCTCCTGCCTTTCTTCAAGGAGTACAACTATGAGAGCCCCCTGCTCTTGTAGTGTTCTTCTCATCTCTTGTATCTCATTCTGCTCCGGTTGATTTGGTATTTCATTTTGTTCAGGTCCGGGTATTGGTCTTACTCGAGGTTGTCTACCTCGTCCTCCACCACGGCCTCTGCCCCGGCCTCTGCCTCGGCCTCTGGGAGCTCCGGCTCCTCTCAGATTCGCCATGTCTTGTTCTTTTTCCTTTATTAGGGAAAACGTTACTTATACAAAGAGTACAACGATGATCATATCACAATTTCTATCCCACTTCATAATTACACTACTAACTAATAGAAACACGCAACATGTCCCTCGTTCAGAATTTCGTTGGTTCGTTCTTCTCAGAAACGGGTACGGAAACACGTATCGGGAGTTCCTATACATGAGTCAAATACTGCATGTACTTATCTTATTGGTCTCGAAGTTTCATCCGGCGTGGTCTATTTCCATATATGCGCTCTCTACTAGCATAGAATTACCGTCCAGTTCAAACTGACGATTATCAGAGTTATCAGAAATATCAGAGTCTGCGTCGGAGTTGATATCAAAATCTATGATCTTTGGGTAGTCGAATTTGTCGGCTACCGATGAATGACGTGAATTATCAGGGTTATCAGGACTATCAGAGACTGATATCAGGGTTATCAGGATTATCAGAGGCTGATATCAGGGTTATCAGAGGATGATATCAGGGTTATCAGAGGCTGATATCAGGGTTATCAGGGTTATCAGAATTGATGTACCGACAGAGAGTGGTACACCGGTTCAAGATGGTATACCGAAGTAAGGTGGTAAACCGACCTTGGGCTATATCAGTACTCATTTTCAAAATATGCTCCAAATTTTTGAAAGGGCTTAGAACCTAACTCCGTTAACCGAACAGAATGGCCAGGTAAGTGTCTATCATGGGGGCCTCACCGAGTTCACGGCGACTAATTGGCGTACCCACATAGACTAGCCTTGCCTTCGGCACCAAACTGTCCGTAATAACTTTGTTAAATTCATGCTAGGACTACTGCTCTGATACCAAAAATGTAACATCCCGTTTTCACAAGCAGTATAAATTTTTTTCCATCAAACATCATTTTAAATCAACAGAGTAGAGCACCGGAGCGATTGAGTATCTGATATATATATTAAAATACCCACGGTAGCATGTCTTGCTGTTAAAACAACGGTAAAAAAGTGTTTCAAAAGTAATACATGACAGAAAGAAGTCTTCAACCGGGACTTCTATGCGGCCTGCTTGCCTCTATCATCGGTCCTTGGTCCTTCCGACCCTGAAGCTAAGTTAAGAGCTGAGGTCCATGCATCGAACCCCAGGTAACGGTTAACCTCATGTTTATATACACTATATATGTATGACTGACATTCATAGACTTTTGGCAACATTTACTACGGTCAGACATAGGGTATACATATCAGATATGTATGGCAATAACAGTACAGTCAGATGCAAGGTTAAGGCACAATGAGAAATGTACATGATCAGATATGCATGGCAATAAAAATACAGTCGGATATAGAGTTAAGGCACAACGGACAATAATACAGCCGGATGTAAGGCATGACAGACAATAGGCATGACAGACAGTAATACAGTCGGATGTAAAGCATGACAGACAATAGTACAGTCGGATGACAAACAATAGTACAGTCGGATGACAGAAAATAGTACAATTGGATGACAGATAATATTCATATATGCATACAATAAACATCAGAGTTAGTGCTACAGTACGCGAACGTACCTTCGCTGACGTTATACGGTATTTCTTGCAGAATACGGTATGACAGTAGGTCAGAACGTAATCAGGGATATCCTATCAAGATAACAACGCATCTATTAATGATCAAACATTATGACAGACATTTTAGTCATAAATGACCATTTTACCCCTGACCCCCTAATCGGCGGAATTTCGCCAGAGCTTCGCTACTTTGACTCTAATCTTCCAGAATTTCAACATATCTCTCACTCCAACATATTTTCCAAAATAAATATCATATTTAATCCTAAAACATGATATCTAAAATATACTGGAAGATTAAAGATCAAAACAACAACTACCCTAGAACTTCAAGAACTACCGAACTAAAGACTAGAACCGAAGAACTTACCCTTGAAGAACTTCTCTACAACTTTCTCCGAGCTTCCTTCTCTCTAAATCCTCTCTCTATTTCGAAATTTAAGAGGAATTGGTGTGAGTTGAAGTGAAATGGGAAGAGGCTATTTATAGACATTTGTGAGGGAAAAATGGTCTTTTTCCTTCTTTAATTTCTAGCCATGCATTTAGAAAACTTAGCAAACAAGTTTGCTCATCCATTTCCCACCACAAAAACGTCCTCCCCTATGTCATAAGTCATTCTTCAAAAGATGATGTCACCTAGGTGATGTCATCTACTTGTTCTATAAGTTTCTTACCGATAAAGTCCCGGTTCGGTGTTCTAATCGCGTAATCTTGGAGAATCTTAGAAATCCAAGAACATAGCCTCAAAGTTCTATTCATCCTCTTTAGAAATATCTAAATTAACTAAATTTTTTATCCTATTCAGGGCATTCCGTTGCCTGCCGAACATTTTCGGATAAACGTCTTCGGTTACGGAAATCGCTTAGGGTAATGTCAACTTCTGGACAAAATTACACTGAATCATAATATGTCAAGTTGTTAGCAACCTAATCCAAGGATTTTGAGTTAGGATTTATTTTCTATCGGTGGTCATTTATCCTGTTTGCTTTTTCACAGAATATTCCATAGAATATTCTTAAACCACTTCCATGTTCACACTACAACATTTTTCTTCCTTTTCTTTTCTATTTTTTCGAAAATATGGCCCCTTTTTGTTGACTTTTCAACCTTTTTAATCACTTAATTATATGCTTTAATTACTCAATTAGTAATTATCCCATTTGCTAATTAAACCTTTAAGTATTCATATACTTCACCTTATTCATTTCTAAACAATTAGCCAATAATTACTTATTTAATTACTTACTAATTTTTGACAATTTTATTAATTAGAATTAATTATTATCTCACAACTATTGGACTGACATTGGTATTTTATGTCCCATGTAAAATATTAAAAATCATGGGGTCGTTTTGGTCCTCATCACAATACTTTTTGATTTTTCCCTCATTATTTTCCAGGGAAAATAATCCCAAAAATTCCCTAAATTAGAGACAACATACTCTCTAATTTTTAACAAATATTTTATTGCCATTTAGGATTTATCACAGTATTTTCAGGGCATTTTATGGCCCATAATTGCATTTTTGGCACTTTATTCCTTCTAATTTTCTAGGGAAAATTGCCTAGAAATTCCCTATAAATTTGACACCACATATTCACCTATTTCCAATAGGTATTATTTTCTAAAATGTGACACCTATCATAGGTGCGATTTTTAATGTATTACAACGGGCTCTTTGAGCACTTAATGGAGACTTACGAGATCGCCTACTAAAGGAGTCCCAACGACGGCAGCGGAGATCGAACACACATCCCTTTAGGACTTGACCAAATCCCTTACCATCTATGCCAACTCTCTTTGGCGCTTCTGCTTGACTTTTTTTTTTTTTGATAGAAAGGATGGCTAGAAGCCTATATTAAATAAAAGGTTACACAATAGGGGAATAAACTCTCAAACACTCACGGTCTACCCAACTCCTTATAAAGGGAGGGCACACACTGAAAATATCAGAAGAGGAAATGCCTCTTTTAGCTAGGGCATCAGCAATACAATTAAAATCTCTCGAAATCACACGAACATCAACCTGCCAATCCAAGTCTATCAGCTCTCTAGCTTTCAAAACCAGATTGCTACAAGAAATGCAAGCATGATCAAGGATCATATTAATAATCTCATCAGCGTTAGATTCTAATATAATTTTCTTAAAACCCAAGTCCCAAGCCAACTGCAAACCTTCAACCACAGCCCATTCCTCACTGAATTGGACGGGCAATCACCGATACTTCTAGCAAACCCCACCACCCAATGGCCTAAGGAATCCCTAATCACACCCCCACAACCTGCTTTAGAAGACTGTAAAGAACTAGCGCCATCTACATTTAGTTTAAACCACCCACTAGGCGGCCTCTCCCAACCCACCATCAAATCAGAACCTAGCTGAGCTAAAGAGCTCTTAGCCTCCTCCAAAAACACATACCTAGACCATACAGAAGAAATAGCCACAACAGGATCAAGTGGTTTTACAAAGTTCCCTTCAAAAAGACATTGGTTTCTCCAACCCCAAAGCTTCCAAATAGCAACTCCAAAAAAATGACCCCAATGGCCTTTCCATTTAATACCTACCTGCCTATTCAAATTAAAGCTCAACCATTCTCTCAATCCTAAAGAAAAGAAAGAGGAAACAAACCTTGGTTGAATCAATTCCAGCTACAACCTCCTGGCATAACCACAGTCTCTCAGAATATGTAAGATATCCTCGACCTCCGTGTTACAAGACCTACATAAAGCAGAAGAATGGAGCCAGGAGCTTCTCCAAAGATTCGTAGGCAATTTGTCTAATGAGACTTTCCACATAAATACTCGAATCCTCTCTGCTCCTCCCCACTTCCAAATGTCCTTATAAATCTTATCCCGAAGTACTGGTGGATTAGGTTCAATGAGGGAGTAGGCACTCTTAATAGAGAACAAGCCATCACTAGCAGCACCCCAGACTAAACAATCAAACTCAGCATCAGGTCTTGGGGGTAAAACCGCCACCATTCTACGAATTCAAGAATCGCTAATAATGGAAGAAAGCCTATGAATGTCCCAGGTTCCTCCCACAACCCAGTCTGCCACCACAGTATTATCCTCATCCTCAGTCAATGGCCTTAGACAGAAATTGATTAGTCTGATGCCATCACCAATCCAACAATCATAAAAGAAGTTAGCAACCTGACCATTCCTAACTTGTCACTTGGAACCTTGATCATCATAGATGAATTTCCATAGCTTAGAATCCCCAGGCCTATAGGATAAAAGAGATTCACTGTCCCTCATCATGTACCGGTGAAAGAGGATGTCTATCCACAGCCCTTTCGCCCCACAAATTACATTCCATGCAAGCTTCGCACAACAGGCTTTGTTGACCGAGCTAAGTCTTCACATCCCTAGGCCACCATATTCTTTAGGACTGAGTGATTTGGTCCCAACCAATGGAATGGACAATTTCCCAACAGATTCGTTTTGTTCTCGGTTGGACCCATGACTCCATCACTAAATGCAGCTGGGGTTGGATCATCTGCCCACTTCGTCATTCCTTCGTCCTCGGCCTTTCACCTTTGTGGGATTTTTTGTAAACGCTGCATTCTGGGCTTATGGATAATATTCCTTTTATTTTCTTGTCACAAACTTGTGAATGTTATCCTTATTTGAGATATTTAGGTTTAGACCCTACCTTCCTCCATATTTTGTCTTTTTATTTTTTTTCCTCCTGGATCTTTAAGGCTGATAATTAATAAATATGACTTATCTGAAAGAAAAAAGACAAAAGAACGGTGCAATCCCTGAAGCAGTAGTCCAACAATTTTTAGAGCATATATGAGCGTATATCATTTACACGCGGATTTTTTTTTTTAAAATAGATTAAGGACCATAATTCAATGAGAATTATATGCTAAACAAGTAAAGATATTCTAGTTATATTCAGGAAAAAAAAGATATTCAAGTTATTAATATCACTCTGCAGATATCACACAGTATCTCATAGTAGAATGACCAAAAACCTCTCATTATACAATCTGTGTTTGGAGGAATGACTTAGGATATCAGCAGAATATTTTCCTCAATAACGTCTATGATTTCACATGTTCAAACTGGCCCACACGATACATAAAAGAATAAAGTAATATCCACATCAAATTTCATCTTCTCTCACCACACATATTACCAGAGATTTCAGCAATCCTCTTTCATGTCCCCGGTTCCAACAATATCATCAGCATCAATAAGAAAAATCATGACCTGAACTCTCTGCATGCATGTCCATGCTATCACTAGAGTTGGAAGGATTAGCTTCTCTTTTGTGGTTATTAAGATACCCTATCTCAGTGTTCCTGTTTCCATTCCCAGATGACATGATATTACTTGAGAGGCTACCACCCTGTGCTAACTGATATGGCTGAAGGCTGTGACAAATGGGGCTAGACAGAGCATTGGAGAAAACAGAATTCTTTGCTTGCTGATCAGGTTGCCCATTACGAATTGCATGCCCGGTAACAGCCGCTGCAAGTGCGTTGGAGGGTATAGATGCACTAATGGTATTGGCATGCATTGAAGTCTGGAATTGTTGCTGGTGAAATGGCTGCCTTGGGGACATTGATGACTCTTCCGCTCCATATTCAAGCTCATTCTACATAAAGACACAAAACTCATTATTAAGGAGTAATATTAGCTAGCCTAATGTACGTTATATGTGTTTTCATCTATAAAGAGCCATCCCAAAATGGAGTTGTACGGTGCCAGTCATCTCAGGTCACTGCAAAAGATCACAAAATTAGAGGATATTTACTACCAACTGGTCTCATACATCCATGACTAGGTCAAAGGCTAGGGTCTAATCGTAGTTTCCATCAAAAGTAATTTCACATTTGAATCAGCAGAGAAAGGGATCTGAGTACAATAACAAACTGGATGCAACAGAAGTTGGGTGCCTGCTCCATGACAAGAATAACCTTGATGCAAAAAAAAACGAATGGTGTACGCCATGACAAAGGAGAGTTTATAATGAATCAATTCGGCTAGATGAGATAGCTCAATGAAGATGTAACACTGCAATACACAAAGCCCAACCCCACCCTCCTCCCGGCAATAAAAACAAAATCAGTAAACATTTAGTGACCACAAAACCTGCAAGTGAGTCACTATATCAATAGTTGTCACTCTTGATCGATCCTCTTGTTGTCTAATCCATTGATATAACTTTTCCTGTATGTCAAAAGAAGCAATGTCAATCAAAATGAGAAATAGCCACAATACAGAGAACAAGAGCAAGAACACAAATACATGAGTGCACGCGGACCAAGCAGCTGATCATAAACAGAGAGAACCAGCTGTTTGATATATCCACGATAAAGCAGCCAAGAGGTATCACCAAGCAAAAAAAATAAAGAAATACTAGAATTAAGTTGCCTGGTTATGAAGAACATAATTGTTGGCTGTTCAAAAATTCAAGCATGGAAGAACCCCGGTGTCAATCAGCAGCATTAAATTACTAGATTGAAAAACACTACTCATTGAGGAGCCCAAAAGATATTTAAATCAAGACTAAAATTTTGATTGCCTAAATCTTTATTCGCCTAACCATGAGTACAAGACATCAAATGATGGCCTATAATCAGTCAGTCTAAAGCCAGTGCCTAGTATCGGTTTCTGATGAGTAATTCGAAAACTGTACTTCGTAGAAAGGAAAAGCTTACGAAGAGAATACAGTACAAGCAAGCAGTTGAGATAAAACCTATCCTGTGAGCGATGAGAGGGATTGATGATAATGTTACTGGAAAAAGAAAAGACGGGGGGTGGAATTTGCCCAGTGGCGCCAGTTAAAACTAATAAATTGAAGAAAAGATCAAGACCCAGATATTCTCTTATCCTCCAAAAGATTCCACTAAACGAATGTTGACCGGCATAGATTCAATTAATTGATTTCAATTAGGAGAAGGCGAATAACCAAAACAAAATTACCAAAATCCATAAATTATGACTCGTGAAAGAAACTAGCGACGAATAAAAAACGGATGAAAGAAAATGGGAAAAGGGATCAAACCAGAGCGTGTCTTTCTCCAGCCTGGAAGGAGAGTTTTTGTTGGTTCATAGCCTGGGTGTAAAGTTGAGAGAGGGAGTTGGCGGCGCTGCAGAAGGTGGAGTACATGGTGCGGTCGACTTCATCGAGGCGTGTCGCGACGGACTTCCTCTTCTTGGCCATCGGAATTGAAAGGAGGGGGAACCGGAGAAACTTGGGAATGTAATGAATAATGAATTTGATTCGAGGGTTAGAGAGGCGGTCAAGGGAATAAAAAGAAAACGGCGAGGTTTTGCGGCCACAAGGGTTGGGGCTCGGGAGAGAGACGGAGAAGACGGTGTGGATGAATCTCCATGTGGCGTATACGTGGCGTATCTTGCCTCCCGGACATCTACTCATTATGCTCTTTTTTGCTTCCACGGATAACTAATTAATTAATTAATACTCCAATTAACTATACTTGACAACGCTTCCGACTCATGCAGCGTATTCGTGTATATTTTTATCTTAAGGTGAGACAAAAAAACATATCATAAAGTAATTTTTATAATACTGCGTTTGATCAAGTAAATATCTTTTTAAGGTATGCAGATATTTAAATTAGGAAAAAAAAAAGTGATTGGAAATAGAAAGAGGAGAGAATTGAGAAACATTAAGCGTGTGAATCTTGCCGTCCTCTCTTTTCTCCTAGGTGATACCCCATCACTTTGTTTGACGAGGTTGGCTCTAATACCACACAGTATATGGAGTTTCTTAGGAGGTCGCCCATCCAAAGATTTTTTCCGCCTGAGCGGACTTAACCTTATGAGAAGCTAACCATCATACCAAAAGTATAGGTTGTTAGCAGAGGCGCACCACATATTATATATGTTCTAGAAATCTTTCTCATCCTGCCCGATATGGGACTCATCACGGTGAGACCGTGACACCCAGCTCTCTTCTCATTTGAAAATAAAAAGGCAAGTGGTAGTGAGGTAAAATATAATTTAAAATCAATCATCATTAAACCAAAAATCATTCGCCGATCACTATATATATAATTAAATAATGAAGGTTGATGTTCGATTCTTGTACTAATTAGGGCAATAAAATTGTGTTGCCTACAAAAAATATGGGGAGGGATAGAGATTGATATGTTACTAGTAACCGACTAATTCAATTCACATAAATGTAAGCTTATAATGGGAGAACTTCGCTATCTTTAAATAATTATCGTGACAGCATAGCCATTGCTAAACACATTATTAATGGTTAAAATGTAATGACCCATGTCCAGTCAATTAATATAGCTTCCTACATTTGATGGGAAACCACTTCTTCCACTATCATCTAACAATGTCAGCATTTTCATTGAGGAGCGATTGGTATTCGACATTTTTTTAGAAGCACTTTTACCTTGAAAGTATAAAAAAACATTGCAATTTCACCCCACCTGTTAGAAAAGTTGAATTTGACTGTTAGTTTTACTTACTTGGCACACTCAGCAATGCCACCTCATCATTCAGATCTATGTAATCATCCATGTCGCTCCCTCTCTCTCTCTCTTCCTCGCGACTCCAACTTTTTCTGCCTAGGCGACTTACCTCCACGCTTCCTCTCCCACTCCTCTTTATCTTCTTCAAACTCTTCTACTCACCTCTCTAGTCTACTCCACCCTGTCCTAGATTGAGAGGATGTGCTCGAAATGCTTCTTGAGGTCCCAATGACTGAAGAAATTTTCACCACAATCAACTTAGAGAGTCAGACTTTCAGTCGCAACATTAAAGACCTGCATATTGTAATTATGGAATAGGAAATTGGTCGTTTACTTTACTGAAAAATAAAACCCGAAATTTTCATGTTTACATGTATAGAATTGTTAATTTGTGTATACAGGAAGCGTCAATGGCAAAATACTCAACGAAACAATATGTGGTGGCGATGGGTAGAGAGCGTACATTGGATTCAATAGAAGATTGGGCAAGTTAGATTGGGGATATCAGAGTTTGGTATAGGGGAAGATAACTAGAATGGGGCAAAAAAATGGTGTTGGTGAGATTTGTAATGGTTGCATCATTTACATTGTTGTTGCGTTGTGATTGGAAGATTTTAATGATGCGTTTTCAATGATAAGATGATGTGTTTGTGATTGGAAGTTGTTTTTCATTGTGTTAGAACAATTAATTATATACTCAATTGTAATAGATAGGTTTAGCCTAACTAATTCTGTTGTATCTATTAGATTCATTTTGAACTGATTTAGTTGAATACGGTTCTCCATGTACTCCAGGTTATTACACGCTGGACAATATATATACACAGACTCTGCACAGTTACAGTACTGTGAATTCCCCTTTACTCACTACTTTGTCATTTTCCTTTGCGTCTTCTATTCTTTCTTCATGGCATCAGAGCCAATTATTTCGTCTTCTTCCTCGCCTTCAGCCACCATACCCAAAACCTCACAAACTTCTGGATCCGTTGGGTCTTACACCATTCAACGCAAAGATATTGTTACGTTTTCGCATCTCGTATCAGTCAAGCTCGGGGAGCATAACTATCTACTTTGGAAGCAGCAGATCTCGACGGCCATTAGAGGTCACGATCTGCAACAGTTGATGGAACTGTTCTCCCACCGACTCAGTATCTCGCCACAGGCGATGGCAGCGATGGATCTATGGTTAATCCCGCTTTTCTTGACTGGCAGCGCCAAGATCACCTCCTGATGTCGTGGATGACATGCTCCATGTCTGAAGGTGTCCTCACTCGCGTCGTTGGGTGTGATTCATCTCTTCAGATTTGGGAGAAGCTTCGGCTTCACTTTACCTCTCAGACGAAGGCAAAACTTCGCCAACTCAAAACTCTTCTTAAGTCGATCAAATTGCAGAATCTGTCTATCAATGATTATCTGTTGAAACTAAAAGGCACCGTTGATGGCCTTGCTGCTATTGGTCATCCAATCTCTGAATCGGATTATGTTGATCAAATTCTGGAAGGATTACCTGAATCCTATGATCCCTTCATCACGTCTGTAACCTCTAGAAAGGAGCCATACTCTGTTGATGAGATTGAAGCTCTGCTTCTCTCTCAGGAAATTCGCCTTGAGCGACATCAACGAGCACTGGAAATTAAAGCCAACATTGTTCACGCTCGTGGTTCTGGACGTGGTGCTTCTCGTGGACGCCGTGGAGGTTGTCGTGGTAGCTGGAATCGCTCTAATGGAAATTCTCCTGGTATGTCTCGTTCTTCCTCCTCTGATACATCTAATCGATCTGCTAGTACTTGTCAGATCTGTACGAAGATTGGCCATGAAGCTCGGTCCTGTTGGTATCGTTATGATGATGATTTCCAACCTACTTCTGTCTCGGACACCACTGGTGGTAGTAAATCTCAGAGTGCCAACCTTGTTTCTACTGAATCTGTTATGGATCCGGATTGGTACTTAGATTCGGGTGCTTCAAGTCATGTGACTCATGATGATCGAAACATCTCAGACAAGTCAGGTAGAGTTAAACATAGCTCCATTTCTGTTGGTGATGGTTTTGATCTATCAGTTAGTTGTTCTGGCAATTCCTCTATTCCTATTTCTCCTACCTCTAACCTTCGTTTAACTGATGTCCTCCATGTTCCATCCATCTCTAAGAATTTGTTGAGTATCTACCGCCTGTGTCTTGATAATAATATTATGATTATCTTCTTTTCTAATGTCTATGTTATCAAGGATCTGCAAATAGGGATGGAAATAGGGCAGGGGCCTGTGGCCTGGCCTGTTTTCGGCCTGGACAGGCCAGGCTCAGGCCTTTTTTAAGGCCTGTTTAGATAAACAGGCTAGGCGTAGGCCTCCTTATGAGCCGGTTAGGCCTGTCAGGCGGCCTGTTATTATAGGGGTATAATTGTAAATTCCCTTATTGTTTGTGACCCTTGCTTAAACCTAATTCCCTAACCTTTCTATCGTAAAGTTGGCCGCTCACTCTCGGATCTCTCCCTTCTCGATATCTCTCTCAATCAGCTCGTCGGCGCTCTCACTCTCACAGATCGCAGCTCATTGTCGCTCTCAGGCTCAACCTCTCGGCCGCTTCTGCTGGTTCAATGTTCGGATCTCAGTCTCGGCTTCTCACTCTCAGATCTCAGTCTCGGCCTCTCACTCTCAAATCTCAGTCTCAGTCGCTCTCAGCCTCTCACTCTCAGATCGCAGCTCGTCATCGACGTCGCTCTCACTCTCATATCGCAGCTCATCATCGCTCTCAGGCTCAACCTCTCGGCCGCTTCTGCTGGTTTAGTTTCGGATCTCAGTCTCGGCCTCTCACTCTCAGATCCCAATCTCGGTAGCTCTCAGCCTCTCACTCTCAGATCGCAGCTTGTTGTCGCCGCTCTCACTCTCAGATCTCAGTATGTTCGATTCTCATTGTCAGAGTCTAAGCCTCAGTCCTATTTGCTTGCTTTATCAATAATTTTGTGAGTATTGATTGCTTTATTATATTGATTCTCTCTCTCTTTGTATTTTTTAATCATGAGTGAAAATTGCCAACAAGAGCTGGCCCTTCAATCTCGCAGAGAAGCTTTTTTTGGTCATGATTCGCTTTGATATCCTGTAACCATTCGATGCATAATTCAGGAAGCAGATAGGGCAAATCATATTTTGTTTATTGTTTTCCTTTTCTTTTCTATGGTTCTTAGCGAATTGTTAGTGCTACGGCAATGAGGTTTCTCTGATATAATTGGGGACGTCTACTTTCTATTATCGTTGTTTCTTTTTATTGTTTGGTTGTCATTTCTCTGCTATTGTAGGTTTTACTATTTGAGAATATCTCGTGTCTTTAAAAGCCACATCAACCTACAAATTATAGCACAGAATATTGAAAAATTTATGGTAGAAACTTAATTATAGAATGTAAATGACACTGGAATAGAGATATAATAATCAGTATATTTGGCTTTTCCTAGAGATTTGGAAATATAGGAAAAATCATGTGTGATTTCAGTAATAGTTAAATGTGTAATCTATTTTTCTAAATTTTTCCAATAACCTATGTGTAATTAATATATTGAAATAGAACTTGTGATTCACATGCAGTGAAGTGGATGGATCAGATGATGAATTTGACAATGGGAATGACAGAGCTTGTTCGTGTGCAATTTTGTGAGATTGAATCTCCACCATAAGAGGAGTGGAACTCATTTGCGAGGCATCCAGTGAATCACTACTAAAGGCTCAAGATATATTATGTATTTAGTTTTTCTTTTTTTCTTCTTCCTTTTGATTAATTGGATTGTTCTTCATATGTTTGGTTGGATGTGTGGATTTATTTTTCTTCCTTTTTTGGCCTAAAAGCCTGTTAGCACTTACAGAATTTTCAAAAATACAGGCCTCCTTAACAGGCCACGAGCCACAGCAGCTTGTATACTGATCCGAGCTCAGCCCAAAAATGGCTCATAATGAGCCACAGACCACTTTGTTGCCAAACAGGCCTGGCCTGTTAAGGGTGGATCCTGGCCTGGCCTGTTTCCACCCCTATCTGCAAACCCGTAAAGAACTTTTTCGTGGCTCCACCAAAACTGGTCTCTATCCTCTTCGACAGATTCTTCATCAGCTTCGGTCTCTTCCACAAGTCAAGTCCTCTCCAGCTGCCTTTCTCACAACTTCAAGTCCTCCACAGTTGTCTTCCTCAAAGTCTGTGTTACAAGTTCATTGTAATAGTTGTTCTTTTGTTAATTCCTCTGTTGTTTACTCCTTTAGGATTTGGCACAACAGGCTAGGTCATCCATCTTCTCCTGTTGTTTCTCAAATAATGAAATTGTGTAATATTTCCAATAATAAGAATTCCTCTTTTGATTTTTTCACTTCTTGTTGTCTTGCTAAATCTCACAAACAGCCCTTCCCTCTTTCCCTTACCCAATATACAAAGCCATTACAACTAATTCATACTGATATTTGGGGGCCTGCACCACATACGTCTCTTGATGGTTATAAGTACTATATCCATTTCACTGATGCCTTTACTCGATATGTGTGGTTTTATCCACTTCGTGCTAAGTCTGAGGCCTACTCCACTTTTCTGCAATTTAAGGCTATGGTTATTGAACTCGGGTTTTAGAATCAGATCAAAGTCGCCTCTAATAAGACAAGTTTTAGAATCAATGGGGACGAGAGGGTTGCCGGAGAAGTCACCTTTGAAGAAGAAGAAAAAGTAGTTGATGGTAAGGGAGGAAGGAAGTGAATTCGGCGGTGATGTGGCTATATCGATGATGAGGTGGCTATGCTAAATCTACCAAATAAGTCAAACTGATCGTCAAACTTCACTTTTCTAACTGGTGGAGTAAAATTAAACTTAACTTTTCTAACTGATGGAGTAAAATTATTACTACGTTTTAAATATTTTCAGGGTAAAAAAGGCTTCAAAAAAAACTTCTGGATACCCACTCTTTATACTTTCAAAGTAAAAATGGAATTAAGCCCTTCATTGAATTACTTTAAGGGCCTGTTTGATACACAGATTTCACGAGAGGGAATGGGAATTTGCTAGGCTTCCCACGCAGAAAACCCATTTGGTGCGCAAGTCTCCCGTCAACCTCACTTCTCGCTTGGCGCAATCTTCCCTTAAACGTGGAAAAATTGAATCCCTCAAAAAGTGGCGGGATTGTGAAAGTTTCCCGGGAGATTGAAATTGTTGACAAAAAATCCCATTGTCAACGCTGAATTTGTTTTAAGAGAGCTGCGAGGCAGGAGTTTAACAAAAAAAGAGTTGAGGAAGATAGTAACGATAGTGGCAGTTCGAGGCGCAACACGAGTTCAATGCAGGTGTGATAATCTGTATGTTTGTGGGTTATGGTGAGTGAGGAAATGTTTAAATGAGACAGGCAGCTGGAATACATGATGAAATAGGTTTTTTTCCTTTTTACATGTGTCTCTGGTTGTTTATAGAATATATATGCTGATAATTTAGAATTCAGTTTATGTGTTCTGGTGGTCTGGTTTTCTGTCTATAAAGTTATGAAATTGTTGATATAAACATCAAGCCATTGTCAGATTTTACGTTCGAACTCAGGCAATTGGTACCTTTTACATTCAAACGTAACTTTTTCGTTCGAACGTCTGAACGGACAGAGAGGCAGTTTAGGAATTTCACCTCACCTTCTCACTTAACTAACACTCAATTTTTCATACCAAACAATTTATTTTCCCCCAACTTAAGTTCTCTTCCCATGTCTACCAAACAGCTCAACTTTTTAAGTTCTCTCTCAATCTTTCCTTCTATTCCTTTCCCTCATTTAAGTTCTTTTCCTTTCTTAAATCTTCTCCGTACCAAACGTACCCTAAGGGTATGTTTGGTTCGAGGGAAGGGGAGGGGAGGGAAGGGAAGGGAAGGGGAGGGAAAAAAATGAGAGGAGGGAATTTTTTTTTTTGAAAATAAAGTGTAGTGGGGCCCACATATTTTCCTCTCCTCTCCTTTCTCTCCCCTCCCCTCCCCTCCCTTTCCCACAAACCAAACATACCCTAAGTAAGCAATTACCACCCCGGCCCATCAACCTGATCCTCCTTCTTCCTGAGTTGTCTATTTTTTTGAACTTTTCCTTGCTTCAACAGCCAAACCATTCTTGTACGATTAGTTTGTGTCAATTATAGTAAGCAATCGGATTGAATTCCATGTAAAACAAAAAGAGGATTCATAAATTAAACGCTATCAGTCAAACAGATTAAAACACGAAATATTTAAACTGCTTCTTTAATTTGTATCTTTCTCAAACACTCAACCTCTTTCTTTCCTTTAATGCCCATTACAACTCCTTCCATTTTTATTATCTTCTCTTCAAATTAGCTAGCCTCCTCCTCCTTTCCCCTCTCTTTGCCCCCAAGTATGTTAATTACATCCTTTAAAGGCCTCCCAAGCTTTGTTTTTCTGTAAGGGAACTAGATAAACAACATGTGAAATTTCGTCTCTTTTAATTTCTTACGGCTCATTACTAGCCTAATTCTTCACAAACCCCTGAATGTTCAAATGCAAATTGAGGCTCTTCTTTTCTCAGATTTTCATATTTATTTTCAGCAGGGAGAAAATAGCAGATTAATTACTTGAAGGATATTTGCAGTAGACCAGCATAAGAATTTCGTCATGTTTACTTGATACTGGGATTCAGTTTGTTCAGAAGAGAGGCTCTAAGTTTGCAAGTGTTTTTTTTTTTTAAAGATTAAGAAAGCTAAATAAACTATATCATCTATATACTACAAAAAAACTTCGAATCAGTGATGGAATCACTGACAGAAAAAATTCCGTCAGAAATTACCCAAGGAATTCCGTTGATAATACATTTTGTCACGGTTTTTCAACGACATACATGTCGGTAATCCGGTGTTTTTTTGTAGTATATATGTTGTATATTATTATATTATATATCAACTTATAAGTTGAGAAAATTAGTTTGAAAAAAAAAACGATAAATGTAAATACTTTAAGCCAACCTAATAAGTTTTTTTAATATCGTAAAAAAAAAGTAAACTGGCTCTTATATTTAATTAGCAAGAGGTGGTATGTAATAGACTTTGATTTAAGCTAACTTAATAAGCTTCCTTTCATCTCAGCTAGCTCCTTCAGTTTCTTAATTTGCATATTTTTTTCCCTTCTTTTGTGTTGTTTGTGGAGTTCACATTATATGTACATAATTATGTGCTCCTTATGTGCTCATACATCTAATTAGAGGTATGAGCATATATATATATATATATATATATATATATATATATATATATATATATATATATATATATATATATTTATTGTATTTATTTATATTTAAATTATATGCTGTTTTCTGAGATATTTTTTGCATCCAGTATCTCAAATTAATTAGTTTTCATAATACTGGTGTTACGGACAAATATAGAATTGAAAACTAAAAATAAAAATAAAAAGCACATAAGGCACATAATTATGTAATTGGAATGTGGATTTGTTGTTTGTGATGCGAAAACAATACATCATATCATATGAGTACTCGTGAAGAATTCATCCCTCCGCTTGCATTTCAATAATGTCCATCAAGAAAATGAAATGGTTGTTGTTTTTTAAATGAAAATTTTAAAACTAACCTTGGGCTGGACCAAAATGTGGACCTGACCCAGAAACAAAAAAAAAATACCAAGACGTGGATTTATAGAGAGACGGTTACCCAGAGAAACTTGGGGTGTGCATGGCAACCATTCTGTTCCCCAGCACTGTTTTTGAGATGAAACAATTTTTTCTGATTCTGTGCCTTGGAAGAGTTTTGAGAATCAGAATTACGTTTGTTAACTCATTTTATTTTTACTCCGAGAATCAGAATTACGTTTGTTAAATTCTGATTTTGTGCCCAGAAATAGAAAAGCATGAATTTTCTGCTTTTTTTTTTTCTATTCCCCAGCACAAAAATTGAACCGGTTCATCCCGGGAACAAAAAAAAAAACCGGATTTACCAAACAGATTTCTCATCCATTTGTGTTACGGGGAACATAAATTAACAAAAAATACATTCTGGCAGCGTTACCATGCACACCCTTGATAGGAATGACTATTGAGGATTACCAGCTATTTTTGTTTTTATTTTTTCACTTAACACAGAAATTTCAGCAAATTAGGGAAAAATCCATACAGGGGCCCAATTAAGGGCCAAAATTTCAAAAAATGCCGCAACAACTTTCACATACCAAAAAAGGCCCTAGGGTCTTTTCTAAGATTTTTCATTAAAATGTTAGTTGTTAATATGACTGATTTAGTTGTTAATAGGGGCTAATATTGTTGTTAATGTGACTGATTTAGTTGTTAAAATATTGTTGTTAATGCGACTGATTTAGTTGTTAACGGGTGTTGATTTTGTTGTTAATGTGGCTGTTTTAATTGTTAATGTTTATACCAGAAAAGGTCCTATGACCCTTTTTAGTATGTGAAAATTGTTGTGACATTTTTTGAAATTTTGGACCTTAATTGGGCCTGTATAAATTTTCCCTTAAATCAAATATTACTATATAGATGCTGACTTTTCTTCCAACGTCATTTTCTGCCTAGCGCTGGCAGTTAGTCGGCGTTCAAGCAGAACCCTTCAAGCTGTCAACTTAATAATTATAGAAGGAAAGAGAACTCCAAGATAATCTTTTCTTCCCTCCATCCAAAAGTTTTTCCATAAAAATAAATTTAAGAAAGTATATTATACTCCACATGTTCTTAAATATAAGATAGAATTGATTAAAGAAGTTAAATAAATTATTTAATTATATTATATATTGTGTATCTTTAAATTATATATAAATCAATTTATAAGTTAAATAAAATAGTTTAAAGAAAAAATAAAAATTATAAATATTTTAAAGTAATTTAATTAACTTTTCTTAATATTTCTAAAAAAATAAACCTTATCTTATATTTATGATAAATAATAATTAATAATAATGCAGGATTTGATGACTATCAGCAAAACAATTTTGTGGCTTGAAAGTTTAAACGTCAGAGTGATCAGGTGAAAACAAAATGTAGAAATGTGAACTGTGCGTGCACAGGAATCCAAGGTACATGATTGGGTTGCATGGATACGTGCAAGTCTAGTCACTTCAAATAATTGATGCCGCTTTTGACCGAGTGCCTAATACTCCCTGATCCTTATTATAAGGCACCAACAATCAATATTTTTTTGTCCTTATTATTAGGCACAAATTTACTTTAACTAACTCATTTATTACTATTTTTTCATTATGCACTCATTTTTAACTAACTCATTTAAATTTACATCATTAAAGTAGGGGTAAAATTGGAAACATTTATTACTTTTAGACCTCATTAATGACTTAACCTCCAGTCTTTAATCCACGAGAAATAGTAGTTGGTGCATTATAATAAGGACCAGATAGGGTAAAAAGATTTATTGTAAAATGTAAACCCCTAGCCATTAACTGAAGTGTTTGTTGACTTGAGAGAGGACGGCAGAAGAGTACTGAGTTGATATATAGAGCGAGTTTGGCAAAATAAAAGTCTACTAGGGTTTGTTACATTCATAAGTCTGCGTTTGTTGGGTAAATAATCAGAGTGTACGCACGTGAGAACTTAGATGCTTACTGTTAGATAACGGGGGCATCAACAGAACAGGTAGATCTGCAAATCTAGAGACCACGCCAAAGCAGCCCAAGGGTCCTGTCCAATCATATCAAACGGGGATTTATGTCCTCTTTAATCCGTTTATTCTTTTTTTAATGAAAGAAAAAAGTATTAATGATATGAGATAAAAAGCGAGATTGAACCCAAAATCTTTCATGTACATGAAAGCAGAGCTCTCTTGGAACAATGCTACAAAATTATTAACATTCCTCCATTCATTGACAATATGTACAATGAAATTCATTGTACATATTGTCAAAAACCACTAGAGTCTCTCAAGTATAATTAATCTTTAAATTTTTTATCCGATCAAGGATCAAATATTGTTAAGAACTTGAACAGAAATTTTATTATAGATATATGTATATGTGTGTGTATTGGTATTGATTGAGAAGGGAGGGTGAAAGCTCCCCTCTCCCAATGGCTGTGACGACGTTGCCACACTCTAAAAAGTCTTCCCTTCGCTTCATATTTCATTCCCATTTCATCTCTTTCTTTTTTTTATATCAAAATTTTAAAAGAGGGGTTGGCTTACCCACAGTCTAAGGGCATGGCGTTTGGAGCCTACTCCGTAAGGAATTCAGGACTAAGAATACACATGTCTCTACCCTAGCCTAAGTTACCGTTACTTCGTAGACCTCTAGGATGCTTCTCTCAGCGTCTTGACTAACTCTAGGATCAAACCCCTTTTTTTTTTTTGTGAGAGTGCCTGAGCTCTTTAGACTCCTAATCCTAATTCCCTGCACTCAACGAGCAACTGTGGCGTGGGGCCCATCTTTCCTCTCTTCCGTTCTTCCCTTCTCTCTGTGTTCACCGGGCCCACCCTATTTAATCCTCCTCTTAGCCCGACTGGTCGGTCCAATTATATGAGTTTACACTCGTCCTTTAAGTTTCAATCCACTGTAATTTCACATCTGGGTTTGCGCTACGTTGTCACAAAATTGGGCCTAATCTGGTCTGGCCCAAAATATTCAATAAAGGAAGACAAGCATGTTCCGTCAAACTAGTCCTATATGTTATGTTTGTTTTCAGATGTACAAGTTACTATTTCAATTGTTTGATGCTTTCTAACAGAATTTATATAATAATCATATTTTTTTATTTAAAAAAATAATATTCCTATTTTTGTGAATAAATATACATTTTTGGGTTAGTATGAATAAGAATAATAATTAAATAAGTGATGTGGACAGATAAGGACGGAGAAAGGGCAGAGATGGAACGTGGGTAGTAGAACAGTGAAGGGGTGGCCGACGTGTGGGTAAGGAGGCGGTCAAAGGGAGGGGCACTTAAAGCTGATTGGGCCACGTCAACGCGATGGACAACCGCACGTGTTGAACGCAGCCCGGGGTCCCTCCACATCTTAATCATCACACTCATCATCGTTTTCCTTCTCTTTAATTTTTCTCGTTTTTCTTTTCTTCCTTTCGCAAAAACCACTTCCCACTCCCATCTTTCTCCTTCATTTTCAGTGCCCGTTTTGTTCACTCGCACCCCCTGACCCCACCCATCCCTCTTGGGTCCCCCCCTCCATTCATACTTACGTGGGTCCACCTCTCCCTCCTTTCCCAACGTAATAGGGTAATACCCCTGAGTTCATGACCCCACTCGAATGAAATCATCCGTCCGATAAAATAAAAATAAAATCAAAGCATTAATGGGAGTACTAACTAAATAATTGAATCATATAAATTCGAATTCTGATTGGCCTATGTGCTCTAAAGATTAAAAGCAGTTTATTTTGCTAACATTAAAAATCAAAATAAAAACGCTTCCCGCAGTGAGTAAAAAACTCAAAGGTTATTAAAATTGGACCGGTTACTGAATTGGACGGAATATTGGGTCAAAGATTAGTATGTCAGACAGGAGCTGATCCAGAGCCAAACCGGTGAGAAAGTAAAAATTTTCAAGGTTATTATTAATGTAAAATTATACAAAACGAAGAAAAGTATTTTTTAAAAAACAAAAGTTGGTTAATGTTCAGATCGGACAAGTTTACCAACCAGTTTTAGGGCTTAATAACCCTAAAAAATTCTATGGCAAAAAAAAGTGAGCTAAAAATTCATGTAAGCGCCAAGAGTTTAAAAAATGGTTTTCATGTCTGCATATAAGACTACAATAATGGGAGAATAACAACGTACCACCTCCTGTCCTTAATATCGGAATTGTACAACTAATTTGTGTAGACTACAAAAATTAGTTATTTGTGATAAATATAGATTGTATTTCTAAAATACTACTCCTTCCGTCCCTAATTATAGGAGTAAATTTTGGAGTTGGTTTTGATCCTAATTATAATAGCAAGTTTTAACTTTTGTCAAATTTTCCTATAATACCCCTATTTATACTTATTATTAGGAGCATTATATATATGTGTGTTTACATATATATGTATATTTGTGTTTATGTATGTCAATATATATATATATATGTGTGAACACACACACACATATATAAACATATGTGTGAGTGTGTGTGTAGATAGATCTATATGTATACACATATATATACACACATATATGTTTATATAGCAAGACTATTATTTCAATTAGAAAGCGTGTTGAAAGAAAATTAGATCTATATGTATACACATGGCTATATAAAAAACAACTAATATACATATATAAACTAATATGTCATGGATATCTAACGTAAGACAAATTAGAAACACTTATAATTAAGAAAACTTGTGTCATTTTAAATTTATATAAGGACATTTTAGGAAAATGAGTAAAATTAACTAATTTAACTCATCTTCTTAATTCTCCCAAAATCGGTTAAATTGCTCCTATAATTAGGGACGGAGGAAGTACTATTTTTTTGATAGAATTTTTTTAATGTATGCAATCAATGGAGAGACTTTAGAAAAACATTTATAAATTCTATAGATAAGATAAATTGAAGACTTATGTTTAGGACTTATCGATTTCAATACCCAGCTAACTCTTATATTAAAGATAGAAGATGTTATTTATTTTTAAAACAAAATTTGAACTTTCTAATAGGTAGAAAGTGAGCTAAGCAACTTGGCGATCGGCTTTCAATGGGAAGGTGTTACGGACCTAGTCCAGGCCCATTATCTCACTGGCTAGTACAGGGGGCAACCCACTATCCGTGGGACCCAGCCATGACCTTGGACATGCACCCACGACCCTGGACATGCACCCACGATCCTGGACATGCGCACACGATCCCGGACACGCACATGACACGTACGGTGTGGCGACCAAGGGACTAACTAACCAGTATACTCTATATATACGAGGGAAGGAGACGGCGCTGTGTACATTCATTCTAAGCCTTGACTTATCTACATACGGTACACACGGCACACACAAGACCCCTTAGGCGAAACGCCCGCTTGTGTACCGTGATCATACCCTCTCCCGAACGCTTGTCCCATAAGCATACAGAAGGGTACACGATCCTATATCAAACCACCGGACCTTCAATAGGCCTGACATCCGAGTTCTACACCAGCAAAAGTGGCGCCGACCGTGGGATCAATAAATTTCTATTCCCGTGACCATGAGGATAAGCACTCGTGCTTCGTGCCAAAGACAATCGGAGGCGGATCAAGCGGGGACAACCGTCAACCACCGCGTCAACCACCCCGTAATGAGCACTGACAACTTGCACGATGGAGACCATCGAAGGAGAAGATCGGCTTTCTCGGCGTAAGAACCATTGATTCCCAACAATGAACGACATCAAAAGGACGACTCCGTCCGACACGGAGTCCCGGCTCCACGAAACCAAGACCGTGGACCACGAATTCCACTCGAGGAGGCCGGACATCCCACATGCCGAGCCGACTTTCGATCTCTTCAAGCCGGGATGCTTGCGATAATGAGACGGTGGACAACATAGACAAGCGCCACACCCTTCACTATCAGCGAGCGGAAGAGCGGGAGAAAAGACGGACCCATACCCTTTCCAGCGAGGACTGGGAAGATAAAACTTGGAGAGAGGACGACGATGACGAGAGCTCGGCTCATCGCACTGACAGGCAGAAGGCGGAAACCGTCGACAGCAGGAGGGCCAATAGGAGGAACCAGAACCGGGATGAAGAGGGTCGACCTCGTGCGAGGAACCATCGAGGTGACAGGACGATTCCCCCAAGTGGTTTCCAACGACGGAGATATGTCGCCCAAATGCACAACAGCTTTTTCTCGAAGGAGATCCGTAACGCCCGATTCCCCGAGAAGCCGAATTTCGGCGAGTTGACAAAGTATGATGGCACACAAGACCCGACGACTCATTTAGAAGACTTTGACGTTCACATGTCTGTTAGAGGTCTCAAGGAACCAATCGTACCCCGGATCTTCGCCGCGACGTTAAAGGGGCGGCGTTGAAATGGCTTCACACTCTTCCCTTTGGGTCGATCCACAACTTTGAAGACTGGCCGAGGCCTTTGAGTTGCACTTCGCGACTAGCAAACGGCAACCAAAATCCCAAGATTCTCTCTCCAAAATCGACAATGGCACGGAGAGCTGCTCCAAAGTTACCTAGACCGCTTCAATCATGCGGCACCGCAGCGCGGACTTAACGAAGACGTACACGTTCACTTATTGGTGGACGGCCTCGATAAAGAGTCCCGCCCGGCGTAATCTTTTTAAAGGAGCTGCAAAGAATCTCAACGACTTCATCTCCCGTTCAAAGAAGTACTTGGACGTCGAGCGGATGCGAATGGCGAACAATCCCAATTCGAGGCGGACCAAGATAGAACCTCCTCCCAGGGGTCGAGACTTCTCCGACAACAGAATAGGGATTCCTGAGAAGGGGAATGAAAACAAGAGCCGAGGTGGCAAATTTGATCACGGAGCAAGTATGAGAAATATTCGGCCTCGACGGTGCCTCGATCTCAAGTATGGAAGGAGGTATCAACGACGGAGATGAAGAAGGTCGATCGGCCTCGTCTGTCCTACCGAAGATCCGGATAGACCAGCCTAAATATTGCTCGTTCCATGATGGTCGAGGTCATACAACCGATGAATGTTACGAGCTCCGGATGCAATCGAACGATTTGTTCGGGAAGGCAAACTTCAACGTATGTCATAGAGCATCAAGGAAAAGGGGGAAACGAAAGACCAAGAACCGCAGTAGACCCCCTCGAAAGTTCAAAAGCAGGAAGATAAACGAAAGGCTCCTGAAGCCGATGACGAATTTCCGATGCAATTCGACCGTAACGTAATCAGCGGAGCAATGGGCGGTGGCGGAGATATCATAAGCCGAAGGAAATACCTTCGAGAAGTCCCGTCCGTC
The DNA here is from genome assembly GCA_025563575.1 of Acacia pycnantha. Classification (NCBI taxonomy): domain Eukaryota; kingdom Viridiplantae; phylum Streptophyta; class Magnoliopsida; order Fabales; family Fabaceae; genus Acacia; species Acacia pycnantha. Next base: position 2,671,240 of record JAMWYP010000037.1, on the reverse strand, counting down.
GTGACCGACCAAAATTCAAGAAACATCACACCGAGGTAGCACGACCGCCTTTGTTTTTCACAAGAGACGACCTCAAGGACGTTGTCCCGGCCATCAAGATGGGCTAGTAATAACTGGAACAGCCGTCAACCGCCGAGTCAAGCGGATATTTGTGGATGCCGTAGCTCGGCCGACATACTAAGCCGGGAAGCGTTCAAAAGAATGAGCCCTGACCGGACGACTTAAAGCCTTGCAAGACAACCTCATCGGGTTTAATGGAGAACAATCTCATCCGAAGGGGTTTATCGACCTGAGGTTCACCATTGGAGTCAAAGACGCCTTTAAGTCCGAAAGAGTGCGGTTCATAGTGGCCGAGTTCGTTTCACCTTATAACATAATATTGGGAAGGCCAACCATTCACAAGTGGGACATGCTGGTATCTACAAAGCATCAAAAGCTCAAGGTGATAGGCAACCAAGGAACCGTGGTCACGGTGAATCGGGGATCAAAGAGAGTCTCGACAATGCTATTTTGAAACCGTCGACTGGGAGGCGGATCTTCATCGCAGCCCCAAAGAATCAGCTATCTGGACCGCTCGGACGGGATTCTCCCGACGAAGAAGTTAATACGTGGAATTAGACATCCGAGACGATGAGGTTCGCCCGTAACCGGCAGAGACCCGGAAGATCCGGTGATCGGAGACCCTCTCCGCACCACTAAGATTGGCAAACACCTATCTTCCGGACTTAGAAGTAGTTTGGAGGATTTCCTGAAGAAAAACAGGGGATGTCTTCGCCTGGGATTCATCTCGTGTACTGAATAGACCCAAAATTTTGTTGTCACAAGCTAGAAGTCTATCCGGCTCAATCCCAGTGTCGCAGAGAAAGAGGAACCACGGACCGAAAAAGGAAAGCGCTGAAATTCACATCCAAGAATTGCTTGAAGCCGGATTTATTCGGGAAATACAAGATACAACCCGGTTATCAAATGTGGTGATGGTAAAAAGCCAAACGGGAAGTGGAGAGTGTGTACGATTACAAGAACTTGAACAAAGTATGCCCGAAGGACTCCTACCCAATGCCAAACATCGACCAACTGGTCGACGCCGCCTGATTCCAGCTCCTATCCTTTATGGACGCATACTCCTGATATAATCGATAGCGATGTACCCAGAGGATCAAGAAAAACAGCCTTCATTACCGAAAGAGCTAACTATTGCTACAATGTCATGCCTTTCGGATTGAAGAACGCGGAGCTACATATCAAAGGATGATGAATAAGGTCTTTGCACTGGATCGGCCGCAATGTGGAAGTGTATATAGATGACATGATCGTCAAAACCCTGGACCAAAGAACGTCATATACAAGACCCGGAGCAGACATTTGCCAAACTCGAACCTACCGAATCCGATCGAACCCGCCAAATGTGCCTTTGGCGTCCCCTACTGGAAGTTCTTGGGTTTCATGCCGACTAACCGGGCATTGAGGCCAACCCGACAAATGTAGGGCGGTGATGGAGATGAAGGCTCCGAGTAATAAAAAAGAAGTCCAACAAGCTAACCTAAGATTGGCCGCCCTAACTAGGTTTTTGCCAAAATCGGCGGAGAAGGCTTTACCCATGTTCGTGCTCTTAAAGAAGGAGGCATCGGTGGAATGGAATTCAAAGTGCGATGATGCATTTGAAGACATAAAGCAATGTCCGGCCAATCCCCCACCCTCTCAAACCTCACCCGGCGAGAGTCTTTTCCTTTACTTGTCGACGGCGAGGAAGCCGTCGCCGCGGCCTTAGTAAGAGAGGCGGAACACGGACAAATTCCTGTGTATTTTGTCGCAGTAACCCCGCGAATGCCGAGATCCGATACCGAAACTAGAAAGTGGCATTCGCTCCGCTTATTGCGGCCCGTCTGCTAAGACCTTATTTCCGTGGTCACCATATCGTTGTTAGAACAAGCGCCCAATTCGACAAGTCTTACATAAGCCTGACCTAGCGGGAGGATGACTAATTGGGCGATAGAACTCTCCGAGTTCGACATCACCTACGAAGCTCGCCATGCAATCAAGTCACGTGCGTTGGCCGACTTCATCGAGAGCTCACCCCGCTTCTAAGTCCGACGAGACCACCGGCGGCGAATGGAAGGTGTATGTCGACTGATCGTCGAACACGAAAGGAAGTGGAGCCGAGTCATTATTGAGAGTCCGAGGGGGTTACAATTGAGCATTCGTTGCATCTCAACTTCCCAACTTCGAACAATCAAGCGAATACGAGGCCTCGATAGCCTGGCTTCTTCAAGCCAAGGAAAATGAGGCCACAAGAGTTAAGGTTTTCACCGACTCCCAGCTTGTGGCAGCTCGTATCGAGGGTACGTATCGTGCTAAAGGCCCGCTAATGGCCAAGTATCTCCTAAAGGCTAAGGACTTGATGTCGTTTCGATGAAGCAACCGTTACTCACATTCCCGAGGAGAAACGCAAGAGCCGACATTTTATCAAAATTGGCAAGCACTAAGCAGCCGGTTGTCATCGCACGGTTGTCCAGCAAAATCTCGAAGATCCAGTATGCATGATGGCTATTTCGGTCGAATCGACTGGAAAAAGCCGATAGAAGACTACCTTGAACGTGGACTCATCCTGACGACGCAATGGAAGCAAAAGTGTTGATTCGTGACGCGCCAAGTACACAATGGTGGAGGATCAACTTTACCGAAAAGGATTACATTCTCCCATGCTAAGGTGTTTGAACCCAAATGAAGCAGGGTATGTCTTGGCCAAGATTCATGGAGGGCCAATGGTCGCATATGGGGGCTAAGGCGCTCGCCCGAAAACCCTTCGAGCAAGCTACACCGGCCGACGTTGGAGGCGGATTCAAAGACCCTTGTAAGACAATGTGATAGTTGTCAGAAACATGCCAGAGTTATTTGGGCGCCCCCAGCTGAGCTTCATTCCATCACGGCCCCTTGACCATTTTACAAATGGGGCATGGACATTCGGGGCCATTCAAGACAAAGACCGGCAACTGCGATGGCTAATCGTGGCGAGACTACTTCACCAAGTGGATTGAGGCCGAACCTCTCACAACGATCTCCTCGGCTCGTGTGCAGCGATTTGTTGAAGTTAATATAATTACGCGCTCGAGCACCAAACGAGATAGTAATGTACAACGGAACTCGCTCACTGGAGTCGGATTTCGTGATTTGATTTATGAATACTAATACAAGATCACTTTGCTTCCGTGGAACACCCGCAGTCCAACGGCAAGCCGAGGCCGCCAATAAGGTCATCCTTGATGGTTTGAAGAAACGTATGTTGGAGGCGACACCTCTTGGGCCGATCAACTACCTTTTGTCCTTTGGGGAAATCGAACAACCGCCGTACATCCACCCAAGAAACTCCTTATAGACTGGCCTACGGTTGTGAATCTATGATTCCGGTGGAAATAGGGATGATGTCTTGGCGCAGAAGAGCATCTTATCACAAGGCGAAATGGCCAATAGCGAGGCGTTAGCGGTTGAGTTGGATCCGCCGATGAGGCCCGGGTCACCTCCCATTGTCTGGATATTGCAATGAAGCAAACTGATCGCGGCTCGTTATAACAAGAAGGTTAGACCAAGAAGATTCCAAACCGGTTGCTTGGTACTTAGAAGGGCCGACATCGGGAACAAGAACTCCAAAGACGGCAAGCTTGCAGTACTAATTGGGACTCGACCTTATCGCGTTCGGGAAACTCTTGAGAGAGGAGCTTACATTCGGAAAATTTGGATGGAACCCCTATCAAGCGAACATGGAATGCGGACAAATTAAAGGCATATTTCAGTTAGGCTTATCTTTTGTTTTTCTTAAAGCATCGTTTTCCATTATGTTCTTTGTTCAACGTCGTCTGCTGGCTTTTCCCTTCGCAACAATTGCGTGTCGAATATGAATGAAACTCTCGTTCGAGGGTATCTATTGAATTCCAAACATTGTCTTTTTCAAGATTCAATTGTTATTAGCTTTTCACCAAGAAAACATGTCCGGATAGCTATCGCAGCCTGCACACGCTAATTTACTCCGGGTATCAATAGAAAATGTCATGCCGACCCCGATCAGTCAAAATGCTCTGACGCTATCGGACAAAACCGAACCCGGCAGGTGGCAATTTTCATTTACCTTTGGATGACCCTAGCATACTATACCAGAATTTTATAAAACAAAGGCAAACACTAGCACTTTAAAACATTATGGTCTTATGACCAAAAAGCGCGTTCGCAGATTCTGCTTACCTTCATATGACCTTGGCCAGGTCGACCGCGATAACTGGGAAAGTTATATTTTAATACGATGCATTATGGTTGCTAGAACACCATCTATTGTTAATCGTAGCCAAAAATGGCCATATTGGCCAACCTGTTCAATAAAGTCATTGCCGGTAACACAACCGGACAGATTATACAAGTTAAAAAGAAAAAGAAATCAATCCATGTGCTTGGGGCGGTCGAGACTTCCTCACCTCGCTCGGCCTCCAAGACGGCTACATCGCCATCTATCCGGTCTCTGAGCTCGCAGAGGTTCCACATAGGGGACAATCTGCCCGTCAGTCACATAAGACCGGAAATGATGCCCTGTAGTGTTAAGCTCGATCCCCGGGTTCAAAGCCCGGATCTGGGCAAGTGAATTCTCGAACGCCTCCACCACTGAACCCAGTAGCAACTCCTGAAGCCGGGTTATCTCCGCGGACCGCTTCGGCTCGAACCCGTCCTCTCACTGCCATGGCTTTCAACCGCTCTTCGCTTCTAGCTTGAGCCGCCTTAAAGCCTTCAATTATTACATTGAGTCCGCCAAGAGCCCCTCGGTCTCTTTTAGTCGAAACTCCACTTTCTCCACTGAACCTCACGAGCCTCGGAACTCGCTCAAGCGATTTGCCATTGTTTCAGAGCTTCATCGCGTTCGGATCGGGCACGCTTCACCTCCGCGGCAGTCTCCGCATATTTGTGGTGAAGGGTGAGAAAAGATTGGGTCAAACCAAGACCTTTCAGAAAGCATTTCCCAATGCCCGGACTTCGCACGTCTACTTCCCGCAAGGCTACCGGCTCTTGATAACGGGCAGGAGGCGGGAGCGCGACGCCGAAGTTCTTCGGTAATGCCCTTACTCCACAAATGTGAACGGGGAATGACGGTGGAAGGACGAGGGGAACCGGGTATCGTGCAAGGCGAGGGCTCGACGTCTGGCCGACTTAGGAAGCGGCGATTTCGGGGTAGGGGTGGCTCGGATAGAGAGACAGGGCGACTTCGGCTCGTGGCTTGACGACTCCCCGACCTTAAGCTTCTTTGGCTCGGCCTCGCTTCGAAGACTCTCCGACCTTCGACTTGCCCGCCTCCTGGCCGACCTCTTTCTCCCCTTGACGGTGGGCTCTGGGATCCCGAAAAGATATTGCGCTCTTTCATCTTAAGACCTGTACGAAACACATACACCATGTTAGGTACTAGGAAAGCAAAGACGATCAATACAGTACTAAGACGCGGAACAACGCCGATGTTAAATAACGTAAATGCCATACTGCCCCGACGCCATCTCATCTTGACGCCGAGCCTCGGCCCGATATTGGGCTACTAAGGAGCCGGCCCCTACGACCGTTCGCTCGAACGTGGTCTATTATGGCATCATGGCTTTCCTTTCGTGCTTCAATGATTGGACCGCTCCACCTTATAGGCGCTAGGGGACACATTGTGGTGATCTTGACACCAATACAAGTTAAACTCCCGCCGACTTTGCAGAGTCCGGCCCTTTGAGGAACCAAGGAGTTGTACCAGTTTTAGCAACGACTTTGAAAAAGTTGCCCTTGAAGCGTTTGAAAGAGTCTGAGACTGGGGTAAACAAGCGCCGATTGGAAGAGAGTAGGTGTTAGTATCTCGAACTGGAAGACCTTCCAAGTCTTCCATGGTCAGCTTCGACCGATAGGATAACACTTCTTGGGTAACCCAAGGGAATTGGTCAATTAAGTCTCTGGGGCTAGCGCGGTTGGCATTTCCGCATTCCGACTCACCCGCGTGGGAAGAAGACGACGCCATTATACCTAACACAAATAAAAATATAAGCAATATCGAAATCTTCCTAGCATACCCGATGTCAATAATTGAAGGCGGACTCTACAAATGTGGTAAGATTAAAATCCAAGTCAACAGGACTCGGCGATATAGCTTGAGGAGCCGGACTAAATTATGTCTACAGGAGCCCAAAATTAAGCCGGCCGTGGAGGAATCCCCACAAGAAATAAGTCGGGAGCACTCATACAAGCAATGTAGCAAGGCCCGATGTAGGAATCAACCTCGGCCCTAGGACCCGAGCCGGCCACTTTGTTAGACTCGGCTATTCTAAGGCTCTGAGAAGCGGACACGTCGAAGCTCGGGTTAAACACCCTGGATTAGGAAGAAGCGGAAGGAAACATTCGGACTTCCCTAACCGACGATGCATCGTCTCGGATTTTCGCCGCCCACCACCGTAAGTTTTTCCCTTGCCTCCACTCGGTGATCGGTTAAAGCAACGGCTTGCGACGTTGGACGAGAAGATTCATCGCCCCAAAGCCACCAACGGCTTTTTCCCTTGACAGCTGGCGTAATTCCGCCGCTCTTCTGGGGTCATATCCTTTATGTCCTTCGACATTGGGAGCCACTCTATTAAAGGTATTAACGAAAAGGAAACGGCTCACTCAAAAAACAGGGGGAGTTTTGCACAAATGAAGGAACTCCACTCAACAAGGGAATCTACCTGAATTTCAACTAAATACGTACACAATCTTATAGGGAAACGGCAGATCGGAGCGTAACAAAAGAAAGAGGCAAGGAAACAAGAATACCTACCTAAAGTATGGAGATGATCAATGGAAGTTGTGGAAACGAAGATGGTTCACAAGACAAAGTTATCCTCCTGAAAGCGAGAATCGTCTGGAGAGAACTTCTTCAAAACAACTTTGGTAAAATGGCAATGAAGGAGACTTGGCGGGTATAAACCTTTCGAAACCCAATCGACGGGGCAAAAGCACCTTTTCCATTCGTTAGCAAGGATGACGTGACCTTTCATTTAATGCGCGTCCTGTCGTGCATTAATTACGCCAAAGGCCATATAGGCCAACCCCCTCAATTCGGCTTCACGACGGCCGAGGGACGCCACTGGCATAGGCAAATGATAACGTAGAAGAGGAATCGACAGCAGAAAGCGCCCGGCACAAGGGGCGGGGTTCACGCCAATTATCCCGCCACCGGTTAGGCTAATCACCTCGAGAAAGGACTCCGCATTTGGAGTCTTCGACCGTGCAAGAAGCAAGCCTGACTTCTGATGGTCGAAGAACAACAAAATGAAAACAAACATAACCCGACCACATGTCCGGGGGCAATTCCAACCGAAGACTTGTAGTTCCGAGGTTGTTTGAAACTCGATGTGACACCTTATCAAAGTAAGACGGGGGCAGCTCCGATACAACTAGAGGATCCAAGAACATGTCCACCCCTGCTGACCAGAGACTGGACAACCCTACTGGGGCAAGGACATCATGTTACTTCGCGATCAACAAATACTCGTGACTTCAACAAAGACTTGAACTTCGTTCTTCGCCAAGCGAACATCTAAACTCTGGCCGCTCGAGACCCGAGCAACCGAGCTGGGGGCAACTGTTACGGACCTAGTCCTGTGCCCATTATCTCACCGGCTAGTACAGGGGCAACCCACTATCCGTGGGACCCAGCCATGACCTTGGACATGCACCCACGACCCCGGACATGCACCCACGATCCTGGACATGCGCACACGATCCCGACACGCACATGACACGTACGGTGTGGCGTACCAAGGGACTAACTAACCGTATACTCTATATATACGAGGAAGGAGACGGCGCTGTGTACATTCATTCTAAGCCTTGACTTATCTACATACAAATCACACAAGACACACAAGACCCTTAGGCGAAACGCCCGTTGTGTACCGTGATCATACCCTCTCCTGAACGCTTGTCCCATAAGCATACAGGAAGGGTACACAGATCCTATATCAAACCACCGGACCTTCAATAGGCCGGACATCTGAGTTCTACACCAGAACAGAAGGTAATTACAAAAAAAAGGTATGGTGAATGAAAACCAACAATATCTAAACAAGCTCTTATAATCCTATTTTATAATTCATGTTATTAAATCTTTACATAAATTTATAATTCTACCCTTTAGTTATATTTTTTTTATAACATTATTGTGGAGATTTTTTTTTCTCGATCATGTAGTATAGTTTATCTTGTATAAGGTAGAGTTGAAAAGTTGTTAAATTGAAAGCAGAGTTATCAAAGATTAATATATTTTTTATTTAGCAAAATATGTTAGAAGTGATCTATAAATAAGATTTGATGATTATTTTAATTGAGTGAAGGAGAGTGGAGGTGCTAAAATTTTTGGAGGGAATGGAACATATTTTAATGTTGTCACGTTTAGTTAAACTGGAGACAATTAATGGAGTTTAGTAATTCTTCGAAACCTCTATTTTATTTATTATTTATCCATATCTTATTAAAATTGACTTTGGGTCTATGACTTGACTGAGTGAGGACTTTGGATGAAGCACTTGAGTGTGAAGTAATAGAAGGCGCGATATATATATAGAGTTGTGAAAATCATTCAAGTTAAATAAAGCAGGTGTTGTCGTCAGCAAAAGATTCACCTTTCCCCTGTTCCCATCCAGCAGATCTATCATCAACTGTAAAAACTGCTGAATATCCCAAATCTCCCCAGAATCTATCTGCCCTCTTACTCACTTCTTTTCCTTTCACCCCCACCAATTTATCAGTACTACTTTTTCTCAGAAAATACACAAAGTTATTTGGCTGTAATTGTTGATCAATAGCAAAAGATACATTGATGGTTCGCTAACAAATCATATTACTAGCTAGAGTAATCTTTCATATATTTTATTACAGGTATAATAATTGGAGACAAAACTAAAAGTGAATGGATATCTAGCTAAAAAGCTTTTTCAAGTGGATATAATAATCATCCAGTGATTGGAAATTGGAGTGCCAGCCATAATTAAGCACGATCGTGCCATGCATGGCGACACCATCTTTAATTTGTCACTTTGCAACAAAATCATTAGCTTACTATTTCAGTCTCTCTCCTTCTGAGTTGCCTTTCTCAAAACCCATACCAAATTAGTAAAGACATAATTATAAACATTTTTATCTTACGAGCAATTTTTGTCATTTGTGTTTATAATAATAACAACTTGCGATATATGCTCCAAAGTCATTGCTTGAATAAAAATGCACACTTGAGATTAAGGAAGGGGTGCATGGGAAGAAGCGTGAGGGCGAGCACTACTGTAGCCAGTCCTCCTACTGTTTACTGTGAATTAATTGATCCCAAAAAAGAGGCGTGGGGGCGGGGAAAACGATGAATAACTTAATTAAGACCCTCGTGAGCAGAAGATCCCGATTAATTAAGAGAGGGAATCTCCATTAAGTGATGGCGATGGATCCATGCTTCGTCGCACGTACGCGGAAAGCTAGAGAGAACAAACTGACAATTTTGCTTAGGGAGAGAAACTGACTGTTACACTGGAACAGGCTCTCACCACCCCCAAACGCCAAACATTAAGTTAAACACTGCCAGTAATATTAATATACTACTCATTTAGAGGGAAGGAGATGGATTTGAGCGCCAAAAGGAGAACACTAATGTTAAAAATTAATTAAAAAAAGTCACAAGCATGTGCCTGTGAGCAACAAGTGTGGCCGTCCGCTCGCTTCATCTCATGGATAAATACCCTTGTTACCTTGTTTACTCAGACTTTTGACTCCACTGGCCCCCCATCATCCTCTTCCTCACTTTCTCTTTCCAATCTTCATCACTCAAATCGCTTTCTCCTTCTACAGTGTTTACCAGAGCTTCTGCTCACTCCCTCTAATGGCAGACCTCATACCCTAAGGGAAAAAAGCTACCCCCTTCCCCCCCTCTCTCTCTCTCTCTATCTCTCCTTGCTTCACAAGATGAAACCCCTCTCCCCCCCAAACTATCATCGCTCTTTCTTCCTCTTATTCTCGTTAACTCTTCTCTCCCTCCAGCCTCCTCCCTCGTCTTCTGCTTCTTCTTCTTCAGCTTTCATAGTCCAAACTCACCAGCTTCTCACCTTCAAGAATTCCCTCCCTGACCCCTCCGTACTCCATAACTGGCTACCTAATCACAATCCCTGTTCCTTCATTTCGGTTTCTTGCCGGGATACCCTCGTTTCTTCCATAGACCTCAGCTTTGTCCCCTTGAACACTAATTTCAGCCTTGTCTCAACCTATCTTCTCACCCTCGACCACCTTCAAGTTCTTACTCTGCCAGGCACCAATCTTTCCGGCTCCATTTCTTTCTCGGCTGGCTCCAGGTGTAGCAGCTCATTGAGCTCCTTAGATCTGTCTCAGAACACTTTGTCTGGTTCCGTTTCGTCCTTGAACTATTTGTCCTCTTGTTCGACCCTGAAGTCTCTCAATCTTTCAGGTAACCTCCTAGAATTTTCAGGGAGAGATTCAGCCGGGTTGAGGCTCAGTCTCCAGGTCCTCGATCTCTCCTACAACAATAAGATTTCGGGTCCCAACGTTCTCCCATGGATCTTATCACAGGGCTGCGACGGCTTGAAGCTCTTGTCTCTAAAGGGGAACAGAATCACAGGGGAAATGAACTTTTCCACTTGCAAAGCTTTGCAGCATCTGGACCTTTCCTCCAATAACTTCTCTCTCGCTGTTCCTTCTTTTGGTGAGTGTCTTGCTTTAGAGTACCTCGACATCTCTGCTAATAAGTTTTACGGTGACATTGGTCGCGCCATCTCCAGTTGCAAGCAGCTCAGCTACTTGAACATCTCGTCCAACGAGTTCGTCGGTCCGGTTCCCTCACTTCCGTCCGGTTCTCTACAATTCTTATATCTTGCCAACAACCATTTCCAGGGACAGATTCCTGCTAGCCTTTCTGACTTGTGCCCTACCCTGGTGGTGCTCGATCTTTCCTCAAACAACCTTTCCGGTGTGCTTCCAAGCGATTTCAGGGCTTGTTCTTCATTGGAATCTTTTGATATATCCCACAACAAGTTCACCGGCGAGCTTCCGGTTGATTTTTTCGCAGAATTGATTGGCTTGAAGAGGCTAGTTCTTTCCTTTAATGATTTCACGGGTACACTTCCTCATACCCTGTCTCAGTTCTCGAAGTTGGAGTCATTGGATCTGAGCTCTAATAACCTCACTGGCTCAATTCCTGGAGGGCTGTGTGAAGATCCGAGGAATAATTTGAAAGAATTATACCTGCCGAATAATCTGCTGACGGGTTCTATTCCACCCACACTCAGCAACTGTTCTCAGCTTGTGACTTTGGATTTGAGTTTCAACTACTTGACGGGGACTATCCCTTCTAGCTTTGGGTCCCTTTCAAAACTCAAAGATTTGATTCTTTGGCTGAACCAGCTCCATGGAGAAATACCCCAAGAGCTTGAGCACATTAAGACTCTAGAGAATTTGATTCTGGACTTCAATGAGCTGTCTGGGACCATCCCTTCTGGCTTAAGCAACTGCACCGGCATGAATTGGTTATCCTTGTCTAATAACAGGTTGAGTGGGGAGATTCCGGCATGGATTGGTCAGCTTTCAAATCTTGCGATCTTGAAATTGAGTAATAACTCCTTCTCTGGGAGGATTCCGCCGGAGCTTGGCGATTGTCAAAGATTGATATGGTTGGATCTGAATACTAATTATCTGAATGGATCAATTCCTACTGAGTTATTTAAGCAGTCGGGCAAAATTGAAGTTAATTTCATCAGTCGAAAGACATATGTGTACATCAAGACTGACGGTAGTAAGCAGTGCCATGGAGCAGGAAATTTGCTAGAGTTTGCTGGTATTAAAATGGAGCAGATGAGCAGAATTTCATCCAGGAGCCCTTGCAATTTCACTAGCTTCACTAGAGTTTATAATGGTAAGGTCCGTCCCAAGTTTAATAGTGGTTCTATGATTTTTTTGGACATTTCGCATAATATGTTGTCGGGTACTCTTCCCAAGGAGATGGGGAGTATGAATACTGTGTTTATTTTGAACTTGGGATTCAACGATATATCTGGGAGCATCCCACCGGAATTTGGAGACATGAAAAATCTCAACATTCTTGATCTCTCCAACAATAGGCTTGAAGGACAGATTCCTCAAACCTTGACAGGCATTTCCATGCTCACGGAAATTGATTTGTCAAACAACAATCTCTCAGGATTGATTCCTGAATCAGGTCAATTTGATACCTTTCCAGCTGCCAAATTTGCAAATAATTCTGGTCTCTGTGGCGTCCCTCTTGTTGCATGTGTATCAGACTCGAGATCAGGTGCAAATGCCCGGCATCAGAGGTCTGACCAGAGACGGGCATCTCTGGCAAGGAGTGTGTCCATTGGTTTGCTGTTCGCCCTTTTTTGCATCCTTGGTTTCATTATAATCGCCTTCGAGGCAAGAAAGAGGAGGAAGAAGAAGGAGGCTACTTTGGATGTCTATATCGACAGCCGGTCTCACTCAGGTACAGCTAATGCCGGTTGGAAGATGAGTGCCCGTGAAGCTCTTAGCATAAATCTTGCAACTTTTGAGAAGCCCCTTCGGAAGCTTACTTTTGGTGATCTTCTTGAAGCCACAAATGGTTTCCACAATGACAGCCTTATTGGTAAAGGTGGTTTTGGAGATGTATACAAGGCTCAGTTGAAAGATGGAAGTGTAGTGGCGATTAAGAAACTGATTCATATCAGCGGACAAGGGGACAGGGAGTTCACTGCTGAAATGGAAACAATTGGGAAAATTAAGCATCGGAACCTTGTCCCCCTTCTTGGATACTGCAAAGTTGGAGAAGAAAGACTCTTGGTTTATGAATACATGAAATATGGAAGCCTAGAGGATGTTTTGCATGATCCAAAGAAATCCGGAATGAAGCTGAACTGGGCGGCCAGGAGGAAGATTGCAATTGGAGCTGCTAGGGGATTGGCTTTTCTTCACCACAATTGCATTCCTCATATCATTCATAGAGACATGAAATCAAGCAATGTGTTGCTTGATGGGAATCTGGAAGCCAGAGTCTCCGATTTTGGAATGGCTAGGCTTATGAGTGCTATGGATACCCATTTAAGTGTCAGCACACTAGCAGGAACCCCTGGTTATGTTCCTCCCGAATACTACCAGAGCTTTAGATGCTCCACTAAAGGTGATGTTTATAGTTACGGTGTAGTTTTATTGGAGCTACTGACAGGGAAACGGCCCACAGATTCATCAGACTTTGGTGATAACAATCTCGTGGGATGGGTTAAGCAGCATGCTAAATTAAAAATAAGTGATGTTTTTGACCCAGAGATCATGAAAGAGGATCCGAATCTTGAGATTGAGCTTTTACAACACTTAAGAGTTGCTTCTGCTTGTCTTGATGATCGACCTCTGAGGCGTCCCACAATGATTCAAGTGATGGCAATGTTTAAGGAAATCCAAGCAGGATCTGGGATGGATTCCCAGTCTACCATCACGAGTGAGGATGGCGGTTTCGGCGCCATGGAAATGGTAGATATGAGCATACAAGAAATCCCAGAATTAAGCAGCAAGCAGTAGGGAAGAATTCTTTGGGGGAAAAGGACGAAAGAAGCAGCTGCTGATGACATCAGCTCCTCCCCAAAAAAAAAAAATCCTTCTTGACCAGTTCCAATTATTTCGGAAAAGAGATGAGTGAAAGTGGGAAATGGGAATTGCCTATGTTTCTACCATTTTATGTAAGTAATATTGTTGTTTTATACATGAAACTGTTGCTCAAACTGGGATAAATTTTTATTTTATATTATAACACGAACGAACTGCTCCCGTTGTTCCCCTGCCGTCTTTGTTTCCTAGACTTTGAAATTATTCTCGATTCAAATAATCCATGAGAAGGGACCCTGCATCTTACGACCCCAGCGACGGTGACTAAGTGAAACTATCCTTTGGTGTTTGGACCTTTGTCCGAGCCATTTTATATGATTGCCCCCTGTTTTTTCAACTACATTTGCTCCAATTTGCCAAGTAATATGTCAAGACATGTCTTTAAACGTCTAAAACGTGGGTTTCTTGATTGAGAAACTCAATCCCTATACACTTTCATGTTGTTGTGAGTTCATAACCAAGGTTTGATTCATAGGTCTTTGCCTGCAGGGAACACACCGCTCCTCTCGCGGCATTTTCCTTCCGTTGATGGATCATGTTGTCTCCTTGACCAACTTTCACCCTAACTCTTTGCTTGTTTAACCCTCTTTCTTATTGTCTCTTCACCAATTAAAACCTACGATGTATCTTCAAGCCTGTCCTTTTCTCTTTCGCATCTCCACCCCAAAATCAATAAACTGCAAAAAAATATCCCTCTGCCCGTTGAGTGAGACTAAAACGAGAAAGATACCTAGCCTAGTATGATACTTACCGATCCCCGTGACAAGAGATGTTTCAAAAGCCTTTGGAAGGGTTAATAGTAAATAGTAATACCCTGTACCAAACAAATCAATATAGTAGTACTCTATTATTTAACTATCGAGAATCTTCAAGTGGTCTTTCTGATTCAGAGAACGGGCAGGAAATGAGTGCATCTTGTCTGTTTCTTGACCAAGTGTGCTGGGCACGTGATCTGGTCATCTGGAGTTCTGGACCATGGGACCTGGTGAAATTATACTATTCGTTTCTGCGACTGGGAAAATGTGCGATGTGGTGGCCACCTAATTTTGACTCTTATCGATTATCACGTATCTATAAATTAACAGGGAAGAATCGTTTGCCTCACGCGGGGACAAACATTGTATAATACTTACTACTCCATTCTCACTGTTCTGTTCTGGCTTAATTACAATCACCATGTGCACTTCGGGGACAACAACTCTTGTTTGACGTTTCCTTCAACAAAGTAATTAAATCCCTTGCATTCATTTTTTTTAATAAAATAAACCGCATTCGAATAATTTTGAAGCTCAAGGTTCCCCCCCTCACAGCTATTGATTGGCGATCCACACCTGTCCTTCAGGTTTCACTATTTTGGAGTAAAGTATTACTAGTCGTGTCATTTCCTCTCTCTCTCTCTATCGGATGGTTTTATTTTTATCCTGATTATTTTATCAAATGTCCTGTCTTTTCTTGTTGTATTGTCCAGGTTCCAACTCTGCACCAGTTGGGAACACCTTGGCGTCCTCTCTAATCTGTCATTAGTGATTAGATATATATTCCAGCACTGATGTAGAGTATTTGTGGAAGGACATACAGTGGTACGTAATAGGATTTAATTACCCCACCCACACCCAACATGCTCAGTATTATTATAATAATTGTCTATGTTTTGTTTTTGAATCCACCCCATGATCTGTCATTAGACTCGTGTTTGGCAAAATCAAACTCAAGCCTCACTTATCTTGCTCTTTTAGGCCGCTTCTTTATTTTCTTGACGCTCTGAATCTAGTTTGTGGAGAATCTTTATGGACTTAATTACTTGGGTTGTGTAATTAAGATGCTCTACCTCTACTCAAAGATCTTGAAACTGTTAGTTGAGAGTACAGTAACAAGCCAATTTTCATTGAAAAGGAAATGATGTAAGCGGTCACTCTCAGTAACAAAACAAGAGCAAGTTGAAGAAAGAAAGATGACTTTGCATGTGAAGCTTAAAGTAATGAAGGTGGTAGAGGGAGGGAGGGTATGAACGGCGGAGGAGCCAAGAAGTGGGAGCGAAGAGGTCGCACATTCCCAGCCACATGTGGGATCGTGACACGTGGGCCACAGGGTCACCTGACAGTGTCTCAAATCTTATCCCGCAACGTCGTCTTTGTGGTACGACATCGTCGCTTTCGGGTCCAGCTTTAATTGACTCTTCTGCCACCACCCCTCTTTTTTTTTTTTTGAAGTTAGGGGTGGGGGGATTGGGCCACTGTTGGGTGTGGGAGGAGGGTGAAGTCAACAGAAGCATCATCACATGAGATTCATTCATTCATTTCAGGTTGATGTATATATGTCTTTAATATTTCAAGGGGGGGCATCACAAATTAGAGAGAACGCGTGTGGACAAGATATGGTGGGAACACAACGTGCACAAGACACAGAAGAAGCAGAGTACTGGGGAGAGGTAGGGGCCAGGGCCTTATTCACGAGTGATGCTACTACTCTCTTTTCACTATTTATATTAATAATGATCATGCAACGTGACACGTGTACGGCCCATGTGTGCTGTTGGCCACATCTGCCCACGCGCCCTCGGTGCATATATGTTAGTTAAGCAGAAGGGGGGCTGGTTGATGATTCAAGTCAACGTTATTAGTGGGTAAGGGCCTGAGGGGTGAGGGAGGGGTCACTAGAACAAACAATGATTCTCCTTTCTCTATAATTCAAACTCACTCATCCTTCACGTTTTCCCATTTAAATCAGGGCTTTCACTTTTTTAACTTAGTAGTTTCCACTAAGCTATCACCCTGAAGGTGCGGTTCACGTGGCGGCACGTGCTCCATGACTTGCCTCCATTAATATATTCCACTGCCTTCAACAACGATGCCAGTTGGGCTTCATAGAAACAACACGCGTGGAAGGGAGGTCTCACCTCACGTGCTCATATTTTTTTTCCATGGGTTTAATGACCAATTCTTTGAGAGAGTTATCCTTAATTGGGACAACAATGTTGAAATACGACTTAATTAAATCAAATAGCCGTAGAAAGAACATCTTTGTTTTCTACTTTGAAAGACCATCTCCAACTTCAAATGCTTCCATTGCTTGTTCTCAGCCAAGATATTACTTCAGCTTGCTTCACCCAAGAAAGAACATCTTTTTTTTCTACTTTCAAATGCTCACTATTTCCATCTATGCTGTTCCAACACCTTCCTCCCACATTCCTCATTAGCCATAGAAAAGAGAATTCATTTTCCATGGAAAAACCAATTAACTGGGTCACGCTTGAGCTGATCTAGGAAAAAATTGGGCGTTAGCCGTTATGGGTCATGTTTGCTAAACACGCATGACAATAATTATTTTTTTTATACTCACCTAGTTCATTTGAACCTTCAGTTCCAACTAATTCGGATTCATCTCGAGTTAGGATCATGGTTGTGGGGAAAGAGTTTCTAACACCATTTTTTCCATTCCCACAACTCAAATCGAGGACGTGGTTAAAGGAGAGCTAATCCCTTTCTATTTACTCCTAACAGATGTTTCTTTTTTTATATATATACAAATTTTAGGAAAGGGGTTGAGTTCATCCACGATTTAAGAACAGGGCGAAATCTCCATTCCTTCTAGGTGATATCGATGTTGGGCAAGGCGAGCTGTCTATTACCCTCAGGCGTTAACTTAGGTATCTAGGAATTATGATGTCTCCCCAACAAATGTTAGTACTTATTTCCAACAGATGTTGGTAGTGTGACAGTAATTTTTTTTATACAAAAAAAAAATGAAACTTTGAAGTGTGACAGTAATTTTTTTTTTTTTGGTAAAGGTGACAGTAATTTTGATGTTTCATAAGTTTGATCATCCGCTCTAATTTTTTTTTTTTTGGTAAAAATCATCCACTCTAATTAAAACAAAGTTTAACGGCCCACGGTTCAAAGTACCTGGCCCACAGCAAATATAGTTTTTAACCTAAGAATCTTTAGAAGAGTGAGTGATCCAGTCCAAAACTGAAGATGTAAAAGGCACCAAACTCTGGATTAGGTATGCCTCAGCCCTGAACGATGGACAGATCACATGTCCAGTCCATAACTTTTACCCTAAATCCTTTTGCACCCTTTATACATCCCTGTCATTTTCCAACTCTTGAATCATTTCGGCCCAAAAACAAACTTTTTTCTTTTTCTTTTGTACAATGATTTTTCACCAATTGTTATCATTTTTGCCTTTTTGGTTGGTCCAAAAAAAAGGTAAAATAAATTTTTATTTATCAATCACCTTAATTTTTTAATGAATGCAAAATATAAAAATATATGATATTTATAACAAATGCAGTACATATCCAAAAGAATGTAATCAAACCAAATTGCATATATAGGCCTTTAATATTTTATATCTTCGTTGCTCTTCTCCTCATGACCTTTCCAAACAATATACTTTATCTCTAGTCCTAAATATAAGATATAGTTGACTTTTTTGGAAAGATTAAAGAAGTTATTTAAATTATTTTAGAGTATTTATATTGATATATTTTTTTTCCAAACTAATTAGTTTGATTAATAAATTTATATATAATCTAAGAATATACAATATATAATATGATTAAGTAACTTATTTAGTTTTTTTAATCTTTTCCAAAAAAGTCAACTCTATCTTATATTTAGGACCGGAGGGAGTATAAAACTCCAGGAATGGAATGACAAACAAAAATGCCAGTCCCATGAGTGCTAAAGTAATGAATTATTTCTTATTTCCGTTTTTAATTAGTTTCTCCAGCACAAAACTAAACACATTGTAAGCATGGATGCAGCTAAAGTGGACATGTCTCAATGAAATTTGACTGAGTGGGTTTCTATGCTTGGTTCTAATTCCAAATGGAGAAAAAGTGGTATAACATTTATATAGACAAGGGCAGCTTACAGAAGTAACTGCAATGGACGTGGGTCTATTATTAGTTTCTGATATTGGGACAACAAAGAGACAAGAGAAACACTTAAGGAAATACATGCATATATAGTTATTTAAAAGTAGGAAACACAAAGCACACTTGCTCTTACACTTAGAAATTAATGGAAAAAGAGTGAAAACTGAAAATGAATCAAAGACACCCGCACGTATACATATGATTGCCATAATAAGATACATTGCCAATTTTCACTCTTCCCTTTGCAACACAGAATTGAAATGCATGTAAGGATCACACAACGAAGCTACCACAAGAAATCAGTAAGCTGAGAAGGAGCTTGCGAGTCTTCAAGATCATTGGAAGGAGAGTGTGCGTGTCTCCCTTCGTACGTTGTTATTACCATCCTCGGATCCTCCGCCAAGCGTTCCACTCTCTTCTTCACGCGGCAATTGTCCTGTGTGCACCGATAGTAGCTTCTGCACACATCACCAGATAATCACACATGTTGAATTAGCACTTAAGTAAAGAGCAAACTTAAATTATTAAGACCAAATCAAGCTTGCATAAAATACAAAGCTAAGCTAAATAAATTTGTAATGCCTGATGGGTTTATGCGTATAGGCCTATAGGGTCCTAATTATTAGTAATCACTCGTTCTTTTTAACATGGTCAGCATTTCAATATCCTCTCCTATTCAAAAATATACTCTTGCGTGTATGTATATTTATTAGAGGGCTGCGCTCGACAGTTATAACGTGATCCAAGCTTTAATATGTTTGATTGTTAACGAGATGTAATCATTCCGGCATTATTCACTAAAATTAAAATGATCCCTGAACCTGTTTGATAAAGCAGATCGTAATTATGATGATGATCGAAACAAATAAAGACAGCCATAACTAGCTAGGGATTGGCTGGTTGGACAGAGCAACTATGTCCATAGCCCCAACCAAATAAAATTAAAACACACTTTCAAGTTTTCAATTTTTGTGTGAGCATTAGAAATTCAGCGAGTTAGAGGAAATCAATTAAGTGGATTAATAATGGTGATGATAAAATGAAGAAAGAGAAAAACAGGAACACAAACCTGGGATGTTGGGTGTTCTTGACCACCTTCTGTCCGTACTTCCTCCACTTATAGCCATCATCCAAGACATCGACATCGCTCATGGTCTTGAAGCAAAACCTAGGCTCTCTCACCTTCCTCCTTCCCTTTATCTTCTTCATCTTCATTGCCGATATCCCTAGACAATGACCATTCTCTCCTCCATTTCTTTTATTGCTCAAGCATTCGCTTACTTCTCCCCATCCCCTATTCATCAAATGCCCAATATATAGTTGAAGTTTAATATAACTAATTAATGACTTGATTTTCCAATTAATAAAGAAAGCTAGCTAGCTAGCATGCAAGGGAGGATGTTGCAACATCCCAGCGCCGGGGACAATATTGACACCAAGGTGCTGGGATGTTACAGATGTGTAAATTAAATGAGATTTTACTTTACCATGGATTGAGTACACTTGATGTGTTCAAGGAAAGGAGATGATGGGTTGGTCCTCCAAAGCTAGAAGCGAGGTCTTGCCTTGGCTTTTGAGCTGTGGCTGCAAATAGGGTTTCGGTTAGATTTGCAGTGGTAGAAGCTGTTTCGGATGAAAGCGAAGGACTACCCATAGTATTATGGAAGCCCTTCAAAGATTGATAGCAGCCCAAAGAAGGAAAGGTCAGATTTGCTGGGAAATTGGGAAGGAACTCCAGCTGTGTATGCATCACATACTGCTGATCCTCGAACAAGTTACCACCATGGTTCAAAATCGATCGTGTGGTTGTTGACATCACTATCTGTTTCTCTCTCACTCTAAGCTAATCTGTTTATCTATGCCCAAAGTTTCTGAATATGCGAACAAAGAAAAAGACAGGACTTTTCTTCTTGAAGGAACCGATCTGTTTCTCAGGAAGGTTTGATCTTTCTAACTGACAAGCTCCCAAAACTACTTTCCCTTCTGGTTGTGACTCTCTTTCTCTCTACGAAGATATATGCCAATTTCTGAATTCCTATACGTCGACCCCCTCTTAAATAAAAATCATAGTGGGTGAGAAACTAGGTAGGTATAGAATAAAAAATATTTATGAGACCATAGGAACTCACTTTTGTAACGTTTTTCTTTCAACTAAAGCTGGCCTTGATATCTGCTAGCTGCAGAGATAAATGATATTGTTAATCCTTAAAAACTTGGAAATTCAATGTCCTTCAAGGTTAGTGGAATTTTACTGTGTGACAAAGGAGGTCAACATTACACGACAAAACGTCTCAACAGAGAGAAAGTTTGGTGCCTTTGCAAAGTTGTATGAAACTTCCATGCAACAGCCGGTCACTGTAGATCATAATTATAATATATGGGCAAAAGGGAAAGCTGTGTTGAGTGCACAATAATAGAAGCGGATTCATGATTAAAATTATAACATATATAAAAGGGAAAATTATTATCTTTCATTCATTCACCACAAAATCTCCGCTAAAGAGTAAAAAGAGAGCGGGGTGAAACATATATACCTATAACTTTTCTAGGGTTTTTTGGCTGGTTTTAATACAAAGTGATCACTTTGGGGACACCATATATATCAAAAAGAAATCACAGAGGACAATGATGATGAATCTTGGGTGCATATCTATCTATATCACACCCTTCTGGCCTTCTCTCTCTCTCTCTCTCGTTGGGAAGGATATCATTATGATGAGTGAATGAGGCTTTATTGACTTTTTTTGCAGCAAAAAAGCTCGTTACCTTTCTCGCCTCCCTTTTCCTATTTGGCTTTCTAATAAACTCGAACTAACCCCACAACCCACCAACTTTTTTTATCAAATTCCAAACCCAAACTTATTATATTATTGCTTGTCATTGCTTGGATCAATTAAGCGTGTAACACTAATCATGGTTAGCCAACTTTCACTTGTTAAGTGTGTCGAATGTTTGTGGACCACTGTGGCCATTGAAATCACAGTTCATCTACCGTCTTAAATTTAACCCATAATTCTATAATTATTATGTGGCCTCTGTACTTTATCTTTGTTTCTTAACTCAATAACATGATGAGCTTCATTTGCAGAAATTAATGAATGAAGTAAAAGTAGCTGCTGAGTAATTAGAGTTTCCTAGATATAATAGGAAAATAATGGATTAAATGATTGCCTTAGCATCCATTGTGTGTTTTATTTTGCAGCCACTTAGTAATGTTGTGGCTTTTTGAGTTGGCGTTATTATGTTCATGTAAGTCTGAGATAAAATTATCTTAAACACTTACCTCGTAAATTGGAAAAACAGCTTCTAATTCTAATCTAAATGGACACATTGTGTGTGTACAAAGAGTAGAAAACTGATGAACGTGTGTGTGCGTACTTTTAGTTTTTTTTTAGGGTTTGTATTGGAACATGTACTTAAAATATTCAGACACTGTTCATATGAATTCACCATATTATTACTCTGATCTTTCATTTTTAAAATTGCGCCTTTTTCCTTGTACAGTTCTTTTTGGACTAACAACTGTTTGGAAAAACGGGAAGGGAGCGAGAGGGAAGGAATGATCACCAAGCCACCATACTGCACTTTCTTCCACCAATAATTATATTTCCATAAAAAATATTTTTACAAAAATTTGGATGGGACGTTATTGTCCATCCAGCAGAAAAGTCAGGTTTTTACGTGACAATTTTGCCCCCATGAATTAGCAGCATCACCTGTTGCGCGCTATATTTAGATAAATTTTTTATTATATTGAATGTTGTAATAATATTTTTATATAATATACAATTCTAATCATTAAAACTTAATCTAACAGAAAATATATTAAATGGAGAGGAAATGGAGAGAGATTTTAATAAAAACATTCTCCCCCTATGCAATATATATATATTCATGGTAGTGGCAAATAGTTGTGTGGGTATTTTAAAATTTTTCATCTTAATTTATTTAAGTACTGCTATCATTTTTTGCTTCATCAAACATCTAAGTAAGAATATTTAATTTGTATTTATTAGTATCTCAATCTATGAATCTCTTAATATCTAGACTGCAATTTATAACAAAGTTATAAATGGTCCACTCAACAAGAGATGGGCATATTGTATTTAGGCACCTATAATACGTGTAATAAAATGGAAAATGGAGTGATTGGGGTTAGTGCTGGCGTTAGGCTGACGTGGTGAATGATGTCAGGGGGAAGACGTACGAGGGGAATAATATCTACAGAAACCGCCATTAGGTTTATATTAATGTGATGATGCAAATTAAATTTAAATTAAAGCAATTATTAAATGCTTTTAATCTTTAAAGGGTTAAGCAAGTTGGAGAAACTAAAGGGCATCCCGTGGCAAACACACATCATTTCTTTTTGTCTCTTCATTATGCCTTTCAGATTACCTCCTTCAACAATCCCTCGTTTATCGCTCTCCTTCACTGATTATATTGCTTTCCCTTTTTCCTTCGCAATTATAATCCATTCCTCTTTAATTTCTTAGTCATTGTTTCCTACAGTAGCCTCTAACTCTATTCTCTTTTTTGTTTTCATGATTAATTACTATATTGGAATGATTCATGTGGGAGTAGTATGTATTTATATATATATCCTGATGGAACCCAGCAGGTATATATCAGAACTCAAGTCCCTGTCTTTTATAATGTTATTGAGAGAGACAGAGGCGAGTGTTCCGGGTCAGGTGATGATATATACTGACAGTTCCATTGGCGCAGTAGTCCTTGAATTTAACTTTTACTGTTAAACTTTAGATTAAAAGATCAATTCTCCATTTAATAAAGACAGGGAAGGCGTAGTATAATTATGCAGATGAAATTAAAGTGTTGTGAATATATGTGTGGAGATGTAGGAAATGATGAGGGCACGCACCTTCTTTCCTTCAAGTGTCTGTGACTGATCTGTTGCTGATAAGTTCCTGTCAGAGACAACGCATGCCCCCTCCAGTCACTTACGACCCTCTTGTGACCACACACTGTCATTCCTCTTCTGTGTACAATTCTACATTACTAATATTAACGACAATCTAATGCTGTCGTTTTTCATACTTTTTCCTATTTAGCTTTCCCTTTTTTCCAAATCGAACTTGCAACGTTCACAAAGGAGAAAAAAAAAGAACTTGCAATGCCTTGGGATTTTCTGTAGCATATACTCCTCATATCCTTAATATGACAAATTTTCTATGGTTCTTAATATTCCCTCCGTCCTTAATTATACGAGTAAATTTTGGAGTTGGTTTTGGTCCTAATTATAAGAGCAAGTTTTAACTTTTGTCAATTTTTTCCTATAATACCCCTATTTATACTTATTATTAGGAGCATTATATATATGTGTGTTTACATATATATGTATATTTGTGTTTATGTGTGTCAATATATATATGTGTAGATATATATGTGTGAACTCACACACACATATATAAACATATATATGTGTGTGTGTAGATATATGAGTGTGTGTCTCTATGTATACACATGGTTATATAAAAAGCAACTAATATACATATATAAACTAATATGTCATGGATATCTAACGTAAGGCAAATTAGAAACACTTATAATTATGGTAACTTGTGTCATTTTAAATTTATATAAGGACATTTTAGGAAAATGAGTAAAATTAACTAATTTAACTCCTCTCCTTATGTTATAAAAAAAAAAAACTCCTCTCCTTAATTCTCCCAAAATCGGTTAAATTGCTCCTATAATTAGGGATGGAGGTAGTAAAAGATATATTTAAGGAATTGATCTTAGTCCTAAATATAAGATATAGTTTTTATATTATATTTGTTAATCTATCTTTTCCTAATTTACTTACATTGATATTCTATCGACAATAATTAAAGAGAATAGGGAATTAAAGGAGAGATGGGTAAGGTGTTATAGACAATAGATGTTATAATAAATAATTTAAATTAGATAAATATGTCTTATATTAAGGACCAGATGAGTAACTCTTAATAATTACTCTATCTGATTCTTTTTATAACTAACTTTCTCTCTCTTAGGGCTGTTCATATAAGTTATTTTTTCTTGTATCTCCAAATTTAAATTACTTTTTTCATTTTTTACATTAATTAAGTACATATCTTTATATTAATTATCTTTCATTCACTATTAATTCTCTTTCATTTAATCATTTACTATCATTTTTTCTCACTCTCTTTCCTATCCTCTTTTTATAAATATGGGAATATTCAGAAGAAAAACGATATTTTTGACCTATTTATTGTTTTTAATTAATTTTAACTGTCAGTTTGTTTTGTACAATCAAGAAAAAAGTTTTTTATAAAAAAAGACTAGAGGAAGTATATACTTCCCAGATTTAATAAATAATGAAAATATGTGCAACTAATTCACATGAATTAGTGCCTATTTGTATTAGTCGTAGAAGTTGATTTTCTAACATGATATATATATATATATATAAAATAAGTATATAAGACAAGTTTTATATTGACTTAACTAGGAGTTTTTTGAATCTAACTCAAACAAGCTGGCCAACATCATGTTTCAATGGCGGGGTGTGTGTAATAGTAGTATTATGTACTACTACCAATCTTGGGGATGAGTAAATTAATGAGAGACCGGTCAAACTCGATGGAGAAAATGCCTGCAAAGTCCTCGATTATTGAGGAGAGAAAGGTGCAGCATTTTCAGGCAAAGGCGCACGGTTTTCAGGTTTGAGGCCAGAGGGTATATAAGTGATGATGGAGAGTACGTAGGGTTTATATTCCAAGTTGGAATGAACTAGTGAATAGTGAGCTCAGCTCTATACCTCTCTGCACATTCCCTAGCTAGCTACGTACGGCTAAAGCATAAAAGTATCACATCAGTGAATATTCAGTGTTTGAACTGTGAAGGGTATTCCGAGCAAAAAAAAAACTGTGAAGGGTATGAAAGTGACTAAAGTGTTTCCTGTAATTGCACAATAAGTGTGAGAACAATGAAAATTACCAAAGATGGTGTTATATTACAATTACTAAGTACTACTAGTAGTATTTTTCTACTGCTAATGGGATTCTTCTGGCATGCGTGAGCCTTAGACATGAGTAGTGTGTCAGATCCGATCTTCGTCTTCACAAACCCCAAAACCCCCTCTTGTCTGTTTGGTGTCTCTCTCGATACTGAAAAGCCATAAAATCAGAACGTCAAGAGAAACCCCTATCATTTGGTTTCTTTCCCAACAAAAATACTCATTCAATAACGAAAACAAAATTTATGATTATCATATTAATTGATTACTATAAGATTTTCTTGTCTGCAGCTAATGTGTATGTTTAGAAAATAATAAAATCATAGTTTCAAAACTACTTTTACATAAAAACTAATTTAAACAAGCACTAATGTTATCTTCACTCTTCAAGTGCTCATTTAACGAGATTAGGGTGATTATATCTCTACTGATAAAGTTAATTATAACTAGACTTAAGGGGTAATTTTGTTCCGGAAGTTTTCATTGAGGGCCAATTTTACCTCAAGTTTTTTTAAAGGCAATTTTCCCTCAGAAATGTCAAAAAATGAACATTTTTAACTGTTAGTTGACCAAATATAATAAACTGATAGTCCGTACATGTCAAAAATGAAGTGAATGACGTGTTGATTGTTAGCTCAACATAATTACTTAACTAACAGTTAAAATTAAATGGAATAACGGCCAAGACGAAATTGTTCCATTTTAGTTAACCTAATATAATCATTGGATTAACTATCTCTCCTTAAAAATGACTTATAAATAGGATAATGTGCTACAACTTTATTTCGATAATGTTGTCTATTAGCAACTAAAGTAGTTCCCGATAAATAATTAATCAATCATCCGTATACAATGTATGGTGGATGGATCACAAATGGAGTAACTAATAATATATTTCATCGGGCACTAATAGTCATCATAATTACTTTATCTTTTTTTCGTTTTTTCCCATACAGGTAACCGTTGGCCTAAAAAGTGGCATTCTAGACAATGCTTTGCTTTAATCTTGTAGTATATCATTAAGCTCACACTTCTGTAATAATTTTTTTATGTCAAGATAATTTTTTTCCATCTTTTTTCGTCTTTATTGGGTATTAAGGATAATTAGGTAATGAGATAAGGGGCCTACCCTGGAGAAGGATTATTTTGTCTTAAAAGTCTATGTTATTATTACATATGTTTGCCATTATAAGTCACCCAAGTATACATTTTTCTTTCTAGCCAACTAGGCAATTATATGCGACATAATTATAAACTTTGACGTTGTACAAACAAATGAAATCATACTATTATTTCGTTGTCAAAGAAAAATGAAACTGGTAGCTATAGTGATCCTTACTTACTTCTCACTCATTAACAATAATAAACGGACTTTGATTCCGACGCTCTTGCTTCGCCCAAATGTGACGTTCCTCAACATGTGTTCATGTGAATGACGTATATATATACACATCTTGCCAAACATAATTAGTGTATTTGTGAACTCGTTTGGTCTTAATTGAAACAAGAAATAGTTTTGTTTCAAGAGTTACAAAACCTGTTTTCAAGTTTCAACGGTTTCCAAACACAGTTTTATGCATCTATCTAATGGGAAGGAGATCTTCTCCTTATCTTGTTTCTCATTTTCTCTCATTGGCCTTATCTGGGCCTTTGATTAAGAAAGTGAGAGAAAAGTAAAAGTAGTATTGTATTGATTGGACGGATGTAATTTAGAGATTATGAGGGATAATGAGAAAAAGATGATGAGAGAAACCCAACCCCTATCTAATGTGATCACAGAATATGAGAGAAACATATATACCTGCATATATACTATTTCTATTTGCATCACGATTCACGTAGCCATGCATGTAGCATTTTGTTTCTAATGCTGCCTCCCTTCCATGCTTCCTGCAACATTTGAATCGATCACCTTTCACCACGAGTTTACAGATCCCTTGATCCTGAATGAAGAACAGCCCACCTTCTTTGCAAATCCACCTAACCATCCAGCTTTTGTACATCATCCTTTTGTTGCTCCATCAAAATTATCATATCATTACTCTTTTTTCAAGAGGGAATGAGGGAACACCCCCTAAAAAACACACACACACACACTCTCCTTTAAACTACCTGAAAGTTTGATTCCATAACCTTTTTTTTGGGGTGTGGGATGTCAATTTTTTTGTTATTTCAGTGATTCAGTCCATCAAAATACACACATAAACATGTCAACGTTGAGTTCAAGTTTAAAACCTCATCCAAGCATAGTGGCTAATGCTGTCACTGGAGCAACTAGGGGGATGCCATTCAACTATAATGTTTTTAGTATAAGATAAAATTAATTATTTTGGAGAGATTAAGGAAGCTAATTAAATTATTTTAGAGTATTTTTATTTTTTTCTCTAAACTAATTAATTAGTCTGAATAATAAACTAATATATAATTTAAGGATACACAACATATGATTAAGTAACTTATTTAACTTTCTTAATCTCCCTAAAAAAGTCAACTTTATCTTATACTTAGGATCGAAGGGAGTAGAAGCTATTTATTAATTTCAATAATATGAAGCCCCGTATCTATATATATGGTGAATCAGCACTAAATAATGTAAGTGGTTGGTTTGAGTTGAAATTGTAGAACATATCATGGAACTGAGTCACTGACGTAGCTTGATTGCCGGTGATATGAGCTTTATATATAAATACAAAACTAAATGCGTCAAATAATCATTATGACAGATTACCCTTGTGTTATGCTTCAAATTCAAGTTACTAGAAAGATAAAATGTAGTGGCATATAGTATTAACTAAAACTAAAGGCACCTGTACCTAAAAGTCAATGCACAGTGTATAGCCTGCCCTACCAGTTACCAATTATATTTTTCCAATCAGCCTAGTTACTTGTTTTCTGCTATATATATATAACATGTGCCTCTCTTCCAATTCATTTTTATTTTGGAGAGGTATATTTTGACACGCAATTGAGTCTGTTCACTTGGTCTGAATAAAAATTGAAAACTGTTTGGTGGTAGGGCACTAGATTAATAATAAATGTCAGCCTTAATAATTCGAAATAATATTTTTGAATTTATAAACTTTTCCCCATTATATATTAATCAGTTACAAGAGGAACTAGTAACATGAGTGTGGGAAAGGTGTGGCCAATGTAGAGACTATGTATACCCCAGATTTGACTTTCATTTAACCAAGATCATAGTTAAAAAGTCACCTCACATGAGTATGACAACTTCCTCGCATGTGAGTTTTTTATCGCCTTTATTTTTTACCCTTCATTTTTATGACAAGATTACTATAAAATATAAAATCTATCCTAAATTGTACTACCCCAAATCTTTAATATAAGATAGCTATCGATCGATCGATGCAAGATGATTTCATTTCAGATTCAGTATATTAAATTTATTTATTGTATGTCTGATATATAACAAGTTTATATTACATTTTGGGGAGGGTGAGATGAAGAAAGAGCAGGGACCCACACACCCCCCAAAAAAAACTCAGACTGTCACTTCACTTCTGCTTTGAGTTAGAGTTGTGAGGAGGAGGAAGAGGAGGATTAGGACGCCTCTCGGCTAAAATACGCTTTGTGCTCTCCAAAACGCCGAAGAAGATTGAGCCACCTATCCCTATCCATAGCACTCTTGGCCCAATGCCCTGTCCACAAACACACACATTCAAACCAATACCAAATTATACAACTCTTTTTGTTTGGGGTTTTACCAAAATGATCAAAATTTTTGTTGATTTTGAAACCAATATCATATTGTTTTATTTTTACCTGTACCGAAACTGTATACTGCAAAAATTAAACTCAAGGGAAGTACATGTAATTTACACACAAAAAATGATGAATGCTAGATTCTGTTGAGAGCATGATTCGAGGAAGACTAAGATTGCTTTTTCTTCGTGTGGGTGCACAAGCAAATGCATGCAAACAGTGGAGAAATAATAACATGTACTACCAGACAAGAGTTTTACTCAATCTAAAATGTAAGAGAGGAGGACGGTGGCGTTAATGAAAATGCTTGTGGGGGTAAGAACAAAACCCACTCATACCCATATTTACAATGATTGTTCTTAGACATGGGCATGAGAAGCATGTCACGCATAACTCCACCAACCACCTCATGATGAGGAAAAGGACTCCACCAATCACCATATCACACAAAAAAACAATTAGTTGTCAAGCTCAGAAATATGAATCACCCCACTTTTTTGAATTTTTCACAGCAATTAGACCCACTTCCCAAAGGAACTAGCTTTCAATTCAATTCCATGCAAGACAGAAGAAAAAAAGAAGAAACGTGGTGCCATAATAACAATGACAGAATTCTGCTAGTCTGCCACACAAGCTACCGTGTAAAGGAGAAAATGGAGAGAAAGCCCATACCTTCAGGAAAGCTTGAGGTCCCTCTTCCTTGATGACAGTTTGAACACAATCCACGATTCCTTTGTATCGGTTTGCAGTTCCCTTACAGAGGAAATATAGAAACTCATGTTCATGGCTTCATAATTGGCACTGAGTTCAATACTCTTTAAAAGCCCATATGGATCATGATTACCATACACTACACGTAGTCTTCTATCCTTACGGGGCCACATGGAGATCCTCCCAAGAACTTTTAAAAAACAAAAAAAAAAAGAATACAAGTGGAAGGAAGCTACATGATCTTTACCTGAACCATTAACCTCGTCTTAATGACATCAAGGGGAGTAGTTATTGCACCAGTCAGTGCACCTAAAATCAAAATGTTGTTAACCGACCGCGTTTTAACATAAGTTCATTGATTCGTTCTGATGAGTCATGAGATGATATTTGCAATGTCCAAACGTTAAATATATGTTAGCATGTATAGATGGGGCTATAATATTACCAGCAAAAGCACCGACAATGGCATTCTCTGGATCATTCAGATTTCTTCGTGCCTAGCAAAAGGGAAATGCAAGTCAATCGTCATCAAATTAAACACAAAAGTGGAGAATGAAAAAAATGCTGGACATCAAATGGAAAATTGGATCAGTCACTAAATTAATACATACACAAGTAAAGAACTTGAGGAGCTTACCGCCAACTTATAACCTATTCGAAGCTGCTCATAGATGCAAAACTGAATAGCATCAAAGGGCAAATCACGCAGCAGAAAAGACCCATATCCCTATAATTTCATAAATCAGCATAAAAAAACATTTTAATGCACCATAAGTTCCATGGGAATGGAGGTAATCCAAAATTTGAAAGGAGATGATAATATGAGAGATTCCATACTGCATAAAGTCCTTTAATGCCCTCAAGAGAAGCAATATAGCGGACAGCAAGAGTAGGCGAAGTGAATTGCCCAGTTTGGATTCGTTGTTTAACAACCTAAGGATCATTAATGAAATTGGTGTTGTCCAGTGAAGCTGATTTCAATCATGGAAATACCATTTTTATGCACAGGGAAACAATCTACCTCGGTTGGCACACGAATCAGTGAAGCTGCAATGCCCCCTATGGCACCTGCAGTCTATACAAAATCTAAAATCCGTATGAAATAATTTCATTTAAAAACAAAGGATTGAAAGATTTTACATCAATCAAAATATATTCAGGCAACAATAGAATAAAGCGATTGCATAGACTTAGTATCAACTCTAGTAAGGGCCAAACAAATTCCAAAAACTTCATGACCCTAATTAACCAGCTTGCAGACTCGGGAAGACATAACCAGGCAATAAGGAGTCTGTGTCTTGTTTCAGAGTTAGCAGCATATGTATCAAATGGTTTTGGGGGCAATAATGAAATTTGACATGACCCTATAGTTTGGTTGAATCTGAATCTCCAATGTGTAAACATTTTCAGTAAGAAGTGTCTTACAAAATGAGCTAAAGCGCTCAGATTTTCTGGAAATGTCCTCAACAGTGTCTGCTTTACAGGTTCATAGACTCCAACGAACAGAGCAGAAGCCCTGCAAATTTTGGACAACAAATCACTCCAAGATGTTATAAAAAGAACCCAGATATGGTTGGTGAATTCAAATCTTGAAGACTACAGACCAAAATGCTTTAAGGTTAATAAAAGAAAAACGTGAAAAGATTCAGTATCTAGCATGGATATCGGTTAGGAGTTACTATTGTTGATTTTAGCCATTAAAAGAAAAACTTAGATAAGGAGAGGGCCATGACTAATGTGCAAAACTCATGAAATTGAGATTCAGAAAATCCTAAGGCAGAAGTTGGTATTATCGTAAGCCCAATCTTCATTCAAAAAATCAGAACTAAACTTGATCCTGCACTGCAGTGCCATGTATCATCAAAGACCGCCCATTGTGAGAAGGAAGAACAATGGTTCCTGCTTATATAAAAGTTAACCAATGGAGTTTCATTGGCTAGGCCACTAGGCAATTCTTCATCAAACTAGTGTAAACAAGATGAAGTTATATGCCCTACACCTGCCAATATCTTTAGAGATTTAAAATTTTATAGTTGACACACATGTTCCTATGTTTGAAACACTATGTGTTCCAGAAAATACTCACGGTAAGACACCAGCGAGATTTCCTGCCAATCCAGAATAAAGACCTTCAAACATTAATTTTTCTCCTCCACGGGCAGCCTGTAACAAAATGATACATATATTTGTATAGATTTAGGCAAATGAGAATTATTTAGATCGCAAAAAAAATAAAAGGTATAGCAATAAAATTGTGAGTTCACAAACTGAAACAACTAAATATTCATGATGAATATCTTTAACAGCCAGTAGACAAAGGTATCTCATCCTAGGAAAAGCTAAGTTGCCTCTTATCACTCAAATTGGGTTTTCCCAAGAATCTGACCTAGCCGGTTGGTACTAATTAAAAACAAGGTAACATATCGTATCAGCCAGCCAGACAACTCCAGAAAATATTAGTATTGCAGTCTAATAACTCAGAAAACGAGGCAAGGAGAAAATTTAAAGGAGTTGCTCTTAAAGGACAGAAAGCTCAGTGGTAAAACACAGAAGAAATGGCAGAAACAGAAAGAACAAGAAAGAAAAAATAAAGATACTTCAGGTCTTTTGAGATGCTAGCTATATCCAGCCAAACCATTCTATCATTATCCATGCCTATTCCTGTCACAACCCCTCCTATTCATGCCTCCAAAAGCATCTAAACAAATTCCATTAGCATTCTCCATTTATCCCCTTGATATTCCATGCCTAGCTAATCATGTTTGTCACACAGCTGTCCTTATAGCTTACCTCGCCCTTAGTTCCATGCCTTTATCATCTAGAATAACAGGGGATTTTCACCATTTTGCATCAAAAGTAATGAGTTCAACAAACATTTAAGTAAAAACAATAAACGGCCAATCTTCACATGATTTATGGTCACAGTAACCTGCCTGCAAGCGTGTCTTTATAGTGTCAATAGGGTATAAAGCTGTTTCAACAACAACTCCAGCTGTACCTCCAGCAACTAAGCCCTCTACAAAAATTTGTGGGCCCATTAGAAACATCAAAATGCTGGTGTTGAAACGAATATCATCTTATTGTACTCCCTCAAGAAGTATTTAATATTTCAGGCACAATTCCTACCTTTTCGATCCAAGAGAACAGAATTAGCATGCTTTCTTTACCTACAGTATAAAGCAGAAGCGCTTTGGATTGATTTCAAAATGTATTATGAATACCTACCCTTTATATGCAGGTACGTGCACAAAAATATGTTCCCTCCATAACAATCACCCTAGATAAACCATGCTCTTCATGGTTTCTATTTCATAGATTCGGTCCAAAACAGTACTCAAGATGTAGAACTAAACAATAAATGTGTCACACTCCTGTTAATCATATCATGTCATCATTTTTATTATTTGACGAAGAGACAATTGAGGGCATAGGATAAGATATCCTCCAGAATAGACAACAGAAAAGGGAAAGCACCCAGAAAGGCTCAAAACATGACAAGTTTGAACATTCTATTTGCACATCAGACATTGGGACCCCCTTAAGACAATCATGGTCTCAAGTCTGACCATCAAGAGAAAAAATCTAATACGATGATTTTAATATAAAATAGGACAACAATAACTTTAGAGTTTATCTTTTAGGAACATGTTATACTTGCCAAACACAGTGCGTAGAAAATCAAAAGGATTTTCCTGCTTTTCCTCTCCCATGCTAATTGATGCAAAAGATTTTCTCAGCAATGAGTTCTGCGTCCTCTTGGTACAAGCATCTGCAAAACCATATTCCCTGATCAAACAAGCAGAGAGTATATTTGATCTGTTTGGTAAATCATTTCGTGAAAGACATTAAGCTAATCGAAGAAAAGAATTCCAGCGTCTTCTTACCCAAAAAAACAATAACATATTAAATTTAGTAATGTGTTTTTTATATTCATTGTACCTGGATCTGGATATACCCCTTGGTTACAGTGACTAGTTGACTGTATAGTATAAAACCTTCTCAGGAATGCAAAGAGCAAAAATCATCTCTGTCAAAAATTGATAAGGTGCTAGATAATGCTCATAGGACAATGTACATTCATTAGAATCCGGTTTAGAAATCAGATAAAATAATCTAGGAACACAAAATAACATTTTCCAGCATGTAGTTATATTACTGTTCTGAAATCCTTCAGAGCCAGATGATTTATATAAACCACCAAAATTTCAATTATGTGAATTTTATACTTTTTAGGTACGTGGCAAAAATTCACACATCTTCATACAATCATATGAGACAAACAATTTCAATTAGAGTTAGAGAGTCTCTCTTCATAATCCTAACAACCAAATTATCTAGAATCCTTGCAAATTTACTGGAAGCTAGTCTACTCGCACAGGTATAATTCGAACTTCTACACAATGCCATATATGAATTTTAAGTTAAGGTGACACGTGTTACCTGGAGATGATATGGAAGAGGCTTCGGCAATAATGGGCAGTGTAAAGGGACCCATCAAGGTCCAACAACTGGGAGAATAAGAGATTAACCGAATCAAAAAGGCCCAATATGTACCATAACCAATAGTTTGTTAAACAATTAAACAGAAACAGAGGAAGTATTCAACAACATTCCTAAAATTGAAAGTTTTCCAACGATGGGGAATAATAAATAACTAAAACTATAACTGCAGCAAGAGGCAGTTTCCAAGGTCCTTAGTGAAGTCAGGGTTCACGATATAATTTGCTCAACTCCATAAGCAAGGGGCAGAAGAAAAAAAGAGCGAGAGAGAAGGGAATAGAAAGAGACACAGAATCACAGAATCTTTACCAGTGACTACAGTGACTATGACGGAGCTGATACAGGCGCGAGCTTAGACAACGGATAGAACGACGAAGAATGAAAGGCCTGGATTCCCTCTTCCATAATCATATTTTAGCCTTTTAGGATACGGACAGTTATCCCGTTACCCGACTAAAGTTTGGATTTTAACCCGACCCGCGACCAAACCAATAGTGAACAACTAAATTTAAATCATTACAAAACTTGTGCAAATGAAAATATTAATGAAAAAGTGAAAACGAAAACTTTCACTGAAAAATCACGGATTATTTGAGAGATTTATCGTGCACTGATATTTTTATTGTTCAATTATTTAACTAGCTTTTAATTCAATCTTGATCGAAAGAGTATTAAAATAAAACCTTGACATTTCTGAAATCCTTGTAAAACTTGGCATGTGCAATTTGGTTACTTAAATTATAGTATATTTAGACTAAATGAAAAAAATAACAGGAAGTTCCATGTACGTGCTAGCATGGAACTTAATGCTAAATGATAGTATACATAAATTACAATTTTAAATCATGTAATGGACTATTGTTGAAACTTATATGAAATTCAAGAACATGAACAAGAAAGCATTCATGAACAGAACAGTCACCACATGCCCTGCTTTAAGCAAGTGGGCACTACTCTGTATTTCTACAGCGAAGAAGCACTTCGGTAAAGATGGATCGTCGCTCACAATTTGCCCCATTCCACTGAAATCACAAGCATCCACACTTTGATCTCTGACTTGAAAATATTGGTTAAACGCATAGGAGGTTCGGTGAGGCAAGTCCACGTTCCCACACGAACCACCTGGTGCTAGGCTCGAACAATCAGCACCTTGGCACGCATAGCTCAGTGAATTAACCATTTCGTTCTTGTCATTTTCGCCCTTCCTTAACACACACCATTTTCTCTCTTGGTATTGAACCCCTTTTGCTCCTATTGGCATCTTTTCTCGTCCTTGCCCTGTAAAATCCAGAGCATATTTTGGTATCCCATCGAAGCGAAATATCCCCCAGTGACGCTCGAAATTCCCTGGATCGATGCTTTTTAAGTCCTCGTCGAATACTGAAAATAAATAGGCTTCAATGGGTCCTTGATGAAGAGGTGTTCCTTTTTTGCTTGCCATTTTCTTGAGGAATCCTTGGTTGAACCTTTTTGCGTTATTGTTATTAGCATTCTTGTCGCCGTCGGTGGGCCATCCAACTTCTCCGACCACGATCGTCGTGTTGGGGTAACCAGCTTTTTTCAACGACCAAACGAGGGTATCCAAGTTTGCGTCGAACACGTTGGTGTATTGGTTGTTCTTGTCGGTGATTGTTTTGCCACCGTCAAAGAATGCCAAATCTTGAGGGAAATCTTGGGATTGGTATAGACTGAGGAAGGGATATATGTTGACTAGAAATGGTGACTTGTTGTTGTTAAGAAAACGCAATATTTGTAACATAAGATCGTAAATTTCACTGCGAAAACCTCCATCCGATGGCATGTTCGAATGTGATTCGTAAACGTCGGCGTTCAATGGCACAGTGACCTTAACCTGACCTCCCAACCCAGCTTCCTCAATAGCTTTTTGAATATTCTGCATCGCCGGCAACGTTGTCTTTATATAAGAATCGTTGTAACTTTTCAAGAATGGTTCATTTCCAACAGCTACGTACCTGTAGTATATATATACAACAAAAGCATACGTTAAATTTTCCCCCCGTAGTAATGGAGCGAGATTGATAGATATATGTGTCTGTTTCGATTAGAGATAAATATTTGAGAAGAATTTTATGTCATTTTAAGTGAAGGCTAATTCAAACAGGCCAGGGAGAGTATATTATATTGATTCCTTACCTGATATTGACCCCAGCATTGCCCAAATGTTTGGAGACATTATGTTTGACCCAATCTTTGGCGTCATCGAAGCTACGGGCAAAGCGATTCAATTGATCATTGGGAATACCGAGCATGACTTCGATGTCGGTGCCGGCAAAGGAATTGACTGTCCAAGAATCGGAGTCGAAAAGCTTAATCTTTTTGATTCCGTTGTCCTTCAACATATTAACCACAATGGAAGGATCTATTGGGTGAGAAGTTAGAGATCCCCAGTTAACACCAAGACCTGCTAATGCCTGGCCTTTTACATGAGCCACCACCATCAACATTATCAAACAACATGTTAGAAACTGCGCTCGCACCATTGCATATATATAATAATGCACACAGCTTCTAAGAGCACTGAGATATATATATGGAGGACAAAGACGAAGGTGGGATCGAGCCAGGAATTAATGCAATATATATATTGTTATTAGGAGGTGGGTATGCATGTGTTCTGGGGAGTCTTGAGCTGAAACTTTTAGACACACAACGTTATTACCAAGATTGTTACTTGGACAACACATTTTGGGTAATTTGTTTTGTTGTTCCAAGTTAAGCGAAGAGACACGACTAATGAACCATATATTCACATCTTTGTTTGTCAAATGGCAACTAATGCCCGCGCGATCCAAGCTGGAGTCACTGTTAATAGCCATTATTATCTCATGATTAACTAGATACGAGTCTTATTTATATTACAGAAATTTAAAAATATATAATCTGCTTTAATTATTTGTAACTTAGTAGTGGTATAACTTATTTGTTGAAATATGTTAATATGAAGATATGTGTTTTTTTTTTTAAACATGTTTTTGTAAATTAAAGAATTTATGTGAAAAGCTGGGTAGAGAATTATAACCATAAATGTCACAAATGTCATGTCTCTTTAGTTTATAAAGATAAATGTGTGAAAGGTTAAAATGAAATGAGTGGTAACTATCATTTGATGAAAATTTGTGTCTATAAGAAAATTCTACATAATATAAAGGTATAACTCTTCATGTGATTATTTATGAATCAACATATAAGACTCATGATGAATATAATTTGACAAATTAAATTATTATGACTTTTAATTGAAGAGTTGTTGGTTCAAGAGACACCACTTCAAGGAATCACTTTATAACCTATAAATACCCATTATCATGAGTTCATTTACACATTTAGACACCATATCATACAACAACAAAAGATCAAACTCGTTGTATTTGTTATTGAGTACAAAAAGATACACAGTCAAATTATATATTATCACTCTTTAAAAGTAATTGTTGTTTTGACTTAAGTGTTTGGTGTGCAATCCATATTTAAAGGCCTTCATTATGTTCTACAAAAAATTCATCCGTTAATCCAAATTACATCCTATAAAATAGATATAGATGGAGACAAATTAAAAAAATGTGTCATTTATACCTTAAAAACATTGTGCACTACTTTCTTTTTTATCACTTATTATTGTACTCAAATCTGACCCCTCTAACATTATTATTTTCATGTTTTAAAATATCGATGGAGACATTTCTCGGATGGCTGTTAGTTGTTCCAGAGCCTAAAGGGACCCGATCGAGCATGAGTGCATAACAGTTGTAAACAGCTTCTTTTTCCGACCCACGTACGTAAGAATGACTTATCGTAACATGAAATTTTGTGGAGGGGAAGAAAGCTCAAATTTTATTTAAAATTGACTTTGATATATATCGCGTACGTGCTATTGATTCAACTCAATCAAGTAACGTTAGTCAGGTGATGAAAAACAAAATAATCAAATTTAACGCACTATTTCATATGAATACAATTTTATATATATTTATTTAAAAATGATAAATAGCTAGAGAAGGTTACATGTGGATAAAAATTAGCTAGAGTCTATTAAATAGTGAAAAAGATTAAATGTGTGGATAAAAATTACTGATAAAAGAGAAGGGTCATAAATGAATCCACGGAGCACCAACAAAATGGAGGGATCATTATTAAAGGGGACGAATTGAAGGAAAACAAGTGGGTTCTATCCACATACCAGTATACCACACCTAACACTACATCTGTAGCAACTCACGTTGTATCACATGATGAGTTGCACTTTTATGTGTGCTGACATGCCACCTAACTTTTCACCGCCTTCAAATCTATCTCCCTTAATTTACAAGTACAAACCCAGACGTACTGGGGTTAAAATATATAACGTTATTGCTCTCTCAAGTTTGATTAATATTAATTAATTCTGGGATTAAAGTATGATCACCCTTAAATCTCAAAGTTACAAAATAAAATATTCATGCATGGTTCCACTTTCAGCACGCACAGCCACCACCCCGTTGCTCTGGTTCTGATACCGTTTCCGAGATTCCAGGAAAATATCTGCAGAATCAAACATAATATAATAAGATGTTGATGTAATAATAATAAGCATTACTAATTGAAAGTGAGGTCGTTTCTTGAGATTGTACATTTCTGTTTCGTGTTCGTTTTCTAGTGCAGTTTTAGCAGCACATAAGAATGCCTCCTCAATATTGTAATTCTCCTTAGCTGAGGTCTCAAAATAAGGCATGTTCCCCCTGGAAACACACCATTCCTTGGCTTTCTTCACAGAAACCTGCAAAATAACTACTTCAGAAGCATGCATGATTCCTCATACATTAAAGAAACCAAGTTCAAGGTTCTTTTTCTTTTTGTCAGTACCATTCTAGTCTGTCCACCATTCACATCAACCTTGTTGCCAAGTAACACAAAGGGAAATCCTTCAGGATCGTTCGCATCTGACTGCACAAGTGATAAATTGCCACCAACGACAATCAGACAGCCAAAAACAAAAAACGATGAAAATAGACAGACAGCAAGTCAGCAAGTGAGGTGACCTGTTTAAGAAACTCCTCGTGCCAATTGTTTAAGGTCTCAAAGGTTTTATTTATGTTGACATCGTACACAAGAACACAGCAATCTGCTCCTCTGTAAAATGCAGCACCTAGACTGTGGAACCTTTCCTGCCCTGCAGTATCCCAAATCTACAATCGCATTTTATTTTCTTCATCATTTTACCAGACGACAATTTATAAGTCAGCGTTGAAAGAGAAGAAAAAATAAGCACTTACTTGCAGAGTCACTAGTTTGTCATCCACTTGAACTTCCCTCGTCACAAAATCTGCTCCAATGGTGGCTTTATACTGTGGACTGTACTTTTTATAGACGTATCTGAATAGGGGTTGTTAATGTTCCACAAACTCAAACAAGTTAAAAGTAAAAGGCGAATTTGACCATAACTGGGATGTTAGTCATATTTAAACAGTCAAGATTTCAAAGAGCTTCATGTTATGTTAGGAAAACAAAAGGAGAGAGACTCGTCCTAATCTCCTCCGACACAGATTGTATTCCAAGTTCAGCGGAATCACTGACAATAGAAAGACAGTACCTAAAATTATCAACTTCCATTGGGTGTGTAAATGGATACTGATTTATCAACGAGGTCTTTCCCACCCTGAAGAAAAAATTAAAGAAAAAGGGGATATATATAAGTTCAAACCCTGCATTGTTATGAACAGAGAACCGTTGAGAGAAGAATCATTCATATGCATACTGCAGACATACCCACTGTCGCCGAGGACGATGACCTTGAGCAGAGTTCTGTTTCTGTGGGAAATGTCCATGAAGAAGAACTCTAAAGCAGTAGAATCAGAAACGACTTTCTTTCTGCGTTTTTTTTTAATTTGGCAAGTAAGCGTTGAACAAGGGAGAGAGAGGTAACGGCAACAAACAAAAACAAGAGGTCAAAGGGATATATATAAGGGAAGTCCAGCAGGGTGGAGGATGTTGTTAGTCGGAGGTGGTGCAGTTTTGGGTAAGGACTAATGAGAGAGTTCCTTTATTGCTGTCTTGGAAGTTGAATTGAATGAGGCTGCAGGGGAAGCATGTGAGTGAGAGGCATTGCCAACCAAAAGCAACACAGAACACGAGTGCCAGCCAGCCAAGTATTAGGCCATGTATAGTAGACGTGCTTCCCTCTCCTTCATATTTACGTATCCCCCCCCCCCCTCTCTCTCTCTACAATTTCAAATATTATACTCCTCCCCCCTAAATATAGGACATAGTTTTAGGAACCGAGGTAGTAGTATATTATTCTGAAATTGTCAATGGCAGGTCTTTCTTTTAGGAGTGAAAGCCTGTGACGTTTGCACAACCATAACAACTGAATCACCTCAACCTTCAAATAATATAATAGTCATACACTGGGCAAATATTTTTCACACCTTTTTTTTCATTAGTCCTCGTCATTAATTCTTTAAAAGATGATATCAGTTCTTTTTAGCCTTAAGATATCAGTTCATAGACTTTTGATTTCCATTGGACACCTGCCCACGTTTAGTACCCAACCATAATTAATTAGAGAGATAATTGTGCTTATAAAAAAAATCGTAGATATAATTATTACGAGTGTTTTATTTTAGTACTTTTGGCCCAATCAATCCTATTAGAGCCCAAGTCCGGACATAGTGCTCGTTGGGCGAGTCTCCGAAGCCCCCACTAGAGAGTTGAGAATGGGCCTTGTCATATATGCTCCAGATCTTAGCCGTTCATATAGTGTGACAAGGACACAAGCATGGGATAAGGGTGGCTATGGGGGAGATGTGACTTTTATGTTTATCTACATCCCTTTTGTAAACTCTATATATTTAAGGGACGGCATCGATTAGAAATGTTCTTGCCGTAGGATTAGGTGGCGGCTCAATTTAAGTAAGGTAAAAAGGGGGAAAAACTGTGAGAATTTTTTGTGTAAACCTGATTTAAAGCGTCATTTATTATCTAACTAATTAAAAGATTACAACTTAATTGACATTAATCCTATTTGACTACTTGTGTGATTCACGTGTATATTTTTCTTTTAAAAAAATTCTCTTAATTAATATTTCACAAGTAATGAAGAAGTAAATATTATAAAATATTTTAGTTTTATTAAAATGTCAGTTGATATTTAGGGGTATGTCAAATCAACTCATAAATTTTTATATTTTTAGTTGAGTTCACACAAGAATTTCTCTAAAATTGTCAACATTCCATAACGTAACCAAGCCATCGAGCTGACTGATTATAGTTTCTGGTTTTAATATAACTAATTGATTGAGAATCAAGGGGCCGGTGGAGAAGCTGCGAGGAAGCCCCTTTACCTTTCATTTTCCGACGAAATCCAATCTTTTGATTTTCCCTATTAATCAAATTAACCATGATATGATGTAAAACAGATCCATTGACTAGGACTTCATGAGCTAATTAATGGATCAGAGAGAGGGACAAAATAGATTAATTAGTCTCAGCACCGAAAGAGACGTAATATGTATACGTGCGTGTTAATATGATGCAAGGCAAAAGGCGACTCACTACCATTGATAGCGGGTAATAACTGGACTTCTAGATATAAACATCCCCAACTGAATAATAAGTCAGTAAGACTATATATATATATAGTCTTAACAAAATAAATAAATAATATAAAATGGGTAAGAAATTGTATTATCCGTAAGTCAAAGTTTACATTCCTTAGCCTGCCTCAAGCTTGGGACCTACAGTTTATGTGTTTAACTGTTGATTGAAGTGTATGAACAATAAAGAAAAGTTAGTTTTAGAAGCATAGCCGCGTTAGTTACGCAATGAGAGCTATTTAAGGTTCTCACTTTTGTCGACCAAGTGGCTTGCTAGCTTGTAACACTCTTGTCACGACAAAGAACTTATGTTTTTTTTTCCCTGTAGGAAGGACTTTAACCTCTTAGACTTATGGTTTTTTATTGGCTAGGATTAGGGTTAGGGTCACAATCCGCAAACAGTGGTTATCTCCGGGGTAAGCTCCATGTTCCTTGTATCTGGACTTGGATTTTTCACAGTTACGTTAAGTCACTGTTTAAATCATAATCTCACCCTATTTCCTTGCAATTTCACGTCATCATTTTATTATGAATATTCCTCTCTGCTTTGCATCATCCAATTAGCTCCAGCTAGCTAAATTTCCACTCATCAAACCTAACAGTGCAAAACCATTGAAAATGAGAGTGGCCGTCCCTTTCAATCTTTTTTTAACTTTAATTTTGTAATAATTATGATAAATGACAGAAAAAGAATTTCAAATTTCTAAAATTTCAATTCCATCAGTTATTTTTCAGAAAAATGAGTTAATAATTGCTTATTAAGTTTCATCATTCATTTATTGACTTTTGATAATAAACCTGATTTGAGATTTTGTCATTTTAATTTTTTATCTTTTGTTTCCTAATAATTATCCCATTATTATCAAGTTACTGATCATTTTTTTTATATGCGGAGTGAGAATCCCAACACCTCTTGGAAGATTTAACAGTCAAAATTAAAAATAGTAAGAATAAAGGACGAGTGTTGTGTATCAGTACCATGTCTGCTTTCTCTCTTTATTCTAGCCCTAACAACCGAAGAAATAATTTAAAATGACAAAAGAGAGAGCCAACTAGTATGAACTGAACTTTATTATTTATTACCTGAAGTATGAACTCAACTTTTAAGTTTTAACCCTACCGAAAAAGCGCCAAGGAACCTTATCTCCAAGATAATGATCAATACTATATATATCATTCGTATACATTTATTCTTCGAGGGCATCAATTCTGATGATTCATGATTTATTTTTCTTTTAACGATCAATCAACTAAAGCTTTGACAAAGCCATATAAAGCACTTATATCACATAATAAAATCTGAAGTTTAAAACCACTTTATAGTACAGAATCATTAAATTACTTCAAAATCTATAAATGATATGGTTAAAAAATTTCATGCAAAAATGTGAGGAATTGAACGACAGATAATTATGACAGTTAAAGGTGCATGAAACCTATTTTGTAATGAAGAGATCGAGATTGTTGGATAATTAATTTCAAAATCTGCTCGCACGTTAATTATAATGATAAAAAATATTTCACCCAAAACTTGACGATAGAGTGTGATATAAAATTGGGAGAATTACATTCAGGTCCCAAGGAAGGAAATAAATTACAAAAAAGTCCCTTGAAATCATAAAATTATAAAAAAGTCCCAAGAGAATTTTTGTTGTAAATACATACATTTCGTGTTGTAAATACATACAAATATTTACAACAGGAAAAGTATATATTTACAACAAGAAAAGTATATATTTACAACAACACGAAAAGTAATTTTCATTCCGTACAAATAATATAAAAAAAGTCTCAAACCATTTACAACAAGAAATATATATATTTACAACAACATTTAAACACCTGACCATTTACAACAGAAAAAGTATGTATTTACAACAACATTTAAAAAAATTTGTACAAATAATATCAAAAAAGTCCCAAACCATTTACAACAGAAAATGTATGTATTTACAACAGGAAATGTATGTATCTACAACAAAAATTTCCTTGGGACTTCTGGGTAATTTTGTGATTTCAATGGACTTTTTTGTAATTTTTTTCCTTCCTTGGGACCTGAATGTAATTCTCCCTATAAAATTCATAGAATTGTACTATTTACAAATTATAAATGATATGAAGTTTTAGTCTATTTAGGGCCCTTTTGGATGGGTTTTTTTTCATAAAAAAACACTTTTTTTAATTCAAAAAAAATTAATTTATGTGTTTAGATGATATTTTTTTAAAAAAGTAAAAGTCACAAAAAAAAGCTAAAATGCTGCTTTTTTCAAAAGCTCTAATTTTGAGCTTAAAAAAAAAGCACTACATGGGACCAAAAAAAAAAGCACTTTTTTTTTTAAAGTCAATCCAAACAGGCCCTTAGACATCTAACATCTAGAAAAACTTTGAAGTATTGGCGGAAAAAAACGAAGTTTGGGGTGACGATGCTGTACGTCATAAGAATGGCGTAACCTGGGTGTCCACGTGGACCAGTTAAGAACCTTAGTGCTTCCCTCTAGGAAGTTGTTTTTGTGGAAAGATACTTCCCAGCAACAACATAAGAGGGTAAAAAAGACCTTTAGTTTCTTGTCAGATATTATTAAATATATCCATTGGCAGCACGCCGAAGCCAAACTAAGAGTCATAAAAAGCCAATATATGCCTTCCCTTTGGTCCATTTGCTTTTCAGCATTCATTCTTAGTTACTGGGTTTGCAATAATGGACTACTATTTTGGAAACCCTAATTACTCACAATTCTCTGCAGCAAATCCATCCTCATCTGATCAGTTCATTTCAGATTATTTGGTGCTTGACAATGGTGTTGGGCACCAAGAATCCTGCTGGCCACACAGTACAGAATCATCGGAGAAGGCAACCAGCGATGCCAGCGGATTTAT
Organism: Acacia pycnantha; assembly: GCA_025563575.1. Lineage (NCBI taxonomy): Eukaryota > Viridiplantae > Streptophyta > Magnoliopsida > Fabales > Fabaceae > Acacia > Acacia pycnantha. The sequence continues at coordinate 2,626,305 of JAMWYP010000037.1, read as the reverse complement.
TGCTGCTACTAATGATGCTACCTCGTCCGAGAATAACAATATGCAAGTGCTTGTTCTCTCTTCTTTCTTGTACATGTATAATACTCATATTCTTTTATTTTGCGTGTGGTTATAAGATAAGATTTTGAATATAACTTTAACTTGTACAGAAAATGCAAAAACGAGATCAAACGAAACAAGGAAGAGACGATGAGGCGAAGGATCGCGTTCAGGACCAGATCGGAGCTTGAGGTTATGGATGATGGGTACAAATGGAGGAAGTACGGAAAGAAGTCAGTGAAGAACAGTCCGAATCCAAGGTAAATTAAATAATTAATTATCTTAATAATTCATCTATCTCTTTGAGATCTAATATGTATACACTAATTAAATGTTTATCTTGTTAGATAATTTATATAAATAGAGACAGTACGGGTGAACCAACTAAAAAAATGGATCCATGGCCAGAGGCTCATCGAATTAATCCGTAAGAATTAAAAATATATGTGTGTAGTGGATGAATAATGTAGCGGCGGCTGATTTGGAGGCTCGTGGTCCTCATGGTTATTACTTATTGAGAGTGCTGTCATGGACCCCAGCTAGCTTATACCTGCATATTGTTTTGTCTCTTAAGCAAGAGCAACTGATCTGATCTATATAATTAACTATCTTGCGGGTGAATTCTATATATATATGATGAAGCAATTGATTAGATGATGTGTGATTGATTCACTCGTTTTTGACATGTAGTGTCAATTTGTGAACATGGGTGTGTCTGTCAGATAGTGATCTCTGGCAACTTGACTGATCCCTCATTAGCTTCTTCACCTTAGCTTATAACTAATTATAAACAGCCTCTCAGTATACTATATATATATGTAGCTGCCATTGATGATTAGCTGTCCTTCCTTCTTTATATATGTATGTGAATATATATATTTACTCGTACTTAATTGGTAGCGAACGTTTTTGTGGACTGATCTTTGGTAAGTGGCAGTGGCATCTTCAACTAATGAACAAACAAAGCTTGTAGTTCATATATTATCATGAATTTAATTACGTGGCAATATCATGTTTAATTTGTTGTGTCCACTGATTAATGAAACGAGGATGAGAATGAATGCAGGAATTACTACAAGTGTTCGTACGGAGGATGCAGTGTGAAGAAGAGGGTGGAGAGGGACAGGAATGATTCAAGTTACGTGATAACAAGTTATGAAGGAGTTCACAACCATGAGATCCCAAGTTATCACTCTTCCTTCTTCCATCCTAATCCTTGGCCCTTTCACTCTTCATCTAACTCATCATCTTCCTAGCTTCACTCCTCCATATATATATAAATTTCCCCTCTTTTACTTATATATTTTCATATGATTATTCCTCATTGTATATTCATACCAGGAACAATGAGCCCAGCAACTTTAATTATTAGGCACCAACCAGTTTCAGCTATCCAAAAATATTTACGTACGGTCTGCAAGCTATCTCTCTCCCTATTATCTAATTATAGTGATTTTTACATGTAACGGACACTATAATATTTTGATTATGTATAAAATTAATGCCCAGATTCAGTCACAAGAGACCCTCATGGTATTCTGCCTTTTCTTTTTCCACAAGATTTTGAGAACAGTTAAATGGCGGGACGATAGATTTAGATCTGTGAAGCTTATTATATCTTGATAGTTATGAATATCACTTACGTGTGGCGTCAAACAGTAAATGTCGCCCTTTAAAATTTATTTTCTTTCTGGGAAAATAAAACTTAGTTATTGGTTTCCGACTAAGAGTTTGTTTAGTATAGTTTCTAGAGAAAAGTTAGAAAAATAATTTTGGAGAATGATTTTTGGAAAGGAAAAAAGGTTTGGCTTCTCGAAAACCCATAGTTTCAATTAGAAAAGTGTTTTGCAAAAATGTACACATTTGGGAAATTAACCCTCAAATCATGGTTTAGGAAACCATTTTTTACAAACCGAGATAAAACTACTCTTATATGAAAGAGGATTCTCTTCTTATTTTTTTCTTCTCCATATCCCTCATCAATTTCATCTGGGTCGTTGATTGGGATGAAGAGAAAAAAGTTAAAGTAATAATTAATGTGACTTTTTAGATTTATATACGGATATATAATTTAGAGATTATGAAGTATGCTAAAAAAATGATAATGAGAGAAACCCAACCCCTCATATAGTTACCTTATAAATCATAAAATCACTTCTAAAAAGTTAAAATAAACGAGTAGTAAGCATTTGTGGTTAGATGACATAGCTGAAAGAGACAACAAACATAGAGCATAAAGTTTTGTAATTAATTTATATATCTTGGGGATGACAACATCCAATGTAATCGGCAAATCTTATTCGTCCAAATTGTTAAGTGTTTCACAGCAAGACATGTTCTGATTCTATTAATTGTTGACCACGAGCCTAAAATAGCAACCTTTTGCCCCTGAATAATAGAAGGACGAAGCCTTTCATAATTACTTAAAGCGATAAGCTATCTACAGGAGTTATTTATAAAACCTGAAATAAATATAAGCTGCAATCCATAACATAGAATATAAAATTTCTACCAAATCACAATCACGAATTTTATAATTTTTTTAAATTTAGGGTGTAATGCATATGCAAATTGCAAATTAAAGGACATGCGACCTCTATTTGGAAAAGACAAACCACAAAACTTACTTTTGAAATTTGAACCTCACAAAAAAAATATAGGGAAAATACCAGTGAGGTCCCAAAGTAGATAAAGAATATATAAAAAAGTCTCAACCCTAAATCGCTTCTCAAAAAAGTTCATATGGACTTTTTCTATATTAATTATGGAATTTCTCTTGCAAAAAAGTTATGTTATCAAAATAGATTTTCTTGTTGTCAAAATGACTTTATTAGTTGTTAAAATGTCTCTATGAAAATCTCGTTGTCAAAATGGTTTTTCATGCAGTCAAAATAACTTTTCCTATTACCAAATTTTTTTCAGGTTTCTAAAATTCCAAACGCTAGAGGAAAAGCTCGGAAAATTTTTTACATAGAAAAAACCATTTTGACAACGAGATTTTCATAGGACATTTTAACAACTAATAAAATCATTTTGACAACAAGAAAAAGCATTTTAACAACGAGATTTTTTTCCAAGAGGAATTTCGTAATTAATATAAAAAGAAGTCTCTAGGGAGTTTTTTGTAAGGGGATTTGGGATTGAAACTTTTTTGATATTTTTTTATCTATCTTGGGACCTCACTGATATTTTCCCTAAAATATATGTTGATCTTTTTTTTTGATATATGCTGATCCATTTTTGTTTGCCCAGAGTTAGAGATCTATTCCCAAAATATGGATAGGGCCTACCCATAAAACATTACTTTGGTCACCTCGGCGGGCTCAATAGTTTATTGGGTTTCTATGATCTTGGGTTGGATTCTTAGTCATCAAATTGTTTTTTGGGGCATTTCTTTCTTGCAGGAAAAAAAAACAGTCGTAAGAAAAAGGACGAACACAACCCCTTCATGAAAAGACGCTGTTAGACCGCACATCGCATCTTACTTTGCATCCTGTTTATTGCCTGATTAAAGAAGCGGGATTTGATAACAATCTTCGGTAACCCATCAGCTATATCCCATCTTTTTGGGGGATCTTGGGGATCATTGTTTACTTTAACTTCATCTATAACTTCGAGCACCATCAGCTTCTCGAGCTTGATTATTCTGTTTCTCTGTCAACTTCATTCCTGAGATACCCGCTTCATAGATTTTTCGTCTGATCAGTTGGTTAAGTGGTTAGATTTCTGGTTGATGTGGTAGATTTTAGCGTGTTCTTCAGAGATGAATAATAACCTACTGTCTGATTTCTGCTCGGATCTTGGCGTAATTCTTACATGACATGGGGTTTATTGGAAAAGATTTGGTTTCCATGTTGAGAAACTGCTCATTCTCGTTGAGTTTGAAGCTGCAACTTGATCGGCGATTTTTTATGGTCGGCCCGTAGAGAAAGCATTTGAGTTTTGGTTTTGTTGTTTTGTTTGGAATTGATTCCGTGGAGAGGTCTTGGGGAAAGCATGTTTCGGAGGGACCGTTATAGAGAGAGCAAAGAGCAAAACGGTGGGCCGCCATATGGGCAGGTTAGAGTGCTCGTTGTTGGAGACTCAGGTACATGATCCTTCTTATTGTTGTATCTGATGTTAGGCTTTCCCAGTTTTGTATGTTTAGTGTTGCTTTGATGCCGAATCATTGCTCTAGCAGGAGGCTCTGCAAAACTAAGACTGGGATTGTGCAGGGTGAACAAAATCAAGTTATTTCTGTTATTGATCATTTGAGTGTGGGAGTTCTTACGTAAATAAATATCGCAGGACCTTTTTGAGTTATGACAATAGTCTGCTGAACGTCTTTGAGTGCAGAACTATGAGATGTTATTACGACGGTTAGACCCTTAGGCCTTAGATACCAGTGGAGTTTCCAAAAGTATGTTATTTGTTATACGCAAGGTGAAAATATTAAAACCCAAGGAGATACTCTCATTGGCACCTCCCTCATTATCCCCTATCGGACCGTCCAATTTTTGATATAACCATCCAGAGGGCCCTTCCAAAAAACCGCATGTGGTAAAAATTACAGCATGCGGTATTTTGGAAGGCCCTCTGGATCGTTGGATCAAAAACTGGATAGTCCAAATGAGAGATGATGACGGATAACGAGGGAGGTGCCAATAAGAGAAACCGGACTCATATTAAAAGAGGATGGTTTAGATACATTTACAACAACAGGATACTTATCCCGCTAAATGAGGCCTTGAGGTTCTATTTAGTATTTTACATATTGATTCTAGATTTATTTAGCTGTAACCTTCTTTAAGTCGCTGTTAGTTTTGTTTGTTTTTCTTTCTTTTCTCAAGTCTAGTGCTTGTCTTGTTACCTCAAAAAAATTTTTTTTTACACGTTGATGATTGATAGACTATTTTGATTTTGAAGGAGAGCTTCCTCAATTTCTATTCCCATATGTGCATTTAGGTCTAAACAGAAAATATACAAGTCAAGTTGCCTGAAATCAAGTGGAATTATTGTGGCTTGGTACTTCATAGCTTGGAGGAGAGAAATAGTTCTGGCATATATTTTCATGTTCTATTGATTGGTTGACTATCGATTTATTCTATGCAGGATAGACAGATATGTATGTGAACATTTGCTGGCATATGGTGTCTAACTGGATTGATTTTAAACTGTGAATGTGTCTATCAATTAGAGATTTATGTTTTCTATTTATCTGTATCACTTGGTCCAAGAACACCAAAATAGCTTAGCAAAATTATATTCATTGAGGGAAATAGGCTATTTCCTAAATTTAATATCATAGGCTTGCATGTGCTTGATTGTGAAGAAAAGAATTGGTTTCTCTATCCTCATGTTTTCTTGTCCTGCTCTGCCTCTACGATTTCTCTCCCAACCATCTTTGCAGATTAATAGCTGCAGATATATCTTATTTTCATTTCCTTGCAGGTGTTGGGAAGACTTCTCTGGTTCACCTTATTGTCAATGGTTCTTCCATCACTCACCCTCCGCAGACAATTGGTTGTACTGTTGGTGTAAAGGTATAGACTCCCCATTCTCTGGCTACTCCACAAAATGCATCTTTTTGCTGTAGTTGGAAATTGGAATCTTCACCTAGTGTCCTTTTGTTTTTTGCAGCACATTGCTTACGGGAATTCTGGAAGCTCTTCAAGTAGCCTCAAAGGTGATTCTCAGAGAGATTTTTTTGTTGAACTTTGGGATGTGTCTGGCCATGAACGGTACAAAGATTGCCGGTCTCTGTTTTATTCACAGATTAATGGTGAGAAAAGATCCTATTTTTTATTTTCATTTTTATTTCTTAACCAGTGATTTACTTTTATAATAAGCTATGCGTTCAATATACTGAAGCATGAACCCACGCTTTTGTGGGGTATTAGTCATATTATTGTCAATTGGACCGGACCAACCGTTGTTGGCATTGGTTTCTTGTCTTACATTCTTAAAATAGATGGAATATGATTAAATCTTTTGTTTTGGTGTTAAAATTTTTTGGAGTTTTCAGCCTTCATCTTATCCCTTTAATGAGTACCTCTGCCTTTTTTTTTCAATAATTAATTTTATCCTTAATAGCTTTTTCTTACCTCAAATTGAGATGAGGATTGAACCTAACAGGCTAACACTACTTGCTAAGTAAATACCTTCTTACTGTCCTTAACAGCCTTTTAAATTTTAATGTACAAGAACTTATTAAAATTTGAATTCACTAGTAATTATTGAAGCCTTAGTCATAAGGACATATTTGGAACTTGGCTGTGTGATTATTTTAACTGTGGATTCTGGTTTGAATTTCATCTGTAGGAGTAATTTTTGTTCATGATCTCTCACAAAGGAGAACAAAGACTGGTTTGCAGAAGTGGGCTGCTGAGATTGCTATAACTGGAACTTTCTCAGCTCCTTTAGGATCTGCTGGACCTTGTGGTCTTCCTGTGCCCTATATTGTTATTGGTAACAAAGCTGATATTGCTGCAAAAGAGGGTACAAGAGGAAGCAGTGGGAATCTTGTTGATGTTGCACGCCAGTGGGTTGAGAAGCAGGGTCTGCTTCCATCCAGTGAGGAGCTTCCGCTGACTGAGAGTTTTCCTGGCAGTGGAAACCTTATTGCTGTAGGTGTCTCGTCTAAACTATTTTACATATTGGTCTTTCTTGTTAGAATTCTCCTTTCTCTTTCTATGATTGAAAGAGAATACATACTTTGTGAAAACTATTACTACGTTATTATCACATTGAAGTGCAATAATCTGTTGTTAATGTTTATTGCGTGTTACTTGTTAGTCTGAAAACTTCAAAATTTTGTGTTTTAATACATTCATGTCTGGATGATTCTCATGATTTTTATGACCAATATTTATGAAAAAAAATGAATGCACCTAATGAATGGGTCGACTTATAGTACCTATGCTGCTGTGCTATTAGGCCTGCTGAATCTCTGCATTGGTGCTTCATAGTGCAGAGGGGCTGTGGATTAAAATATTACTTCCCTTTCTCTTCTAGCGGTAGTTCCTTAAGCGGTTACAATTAATGATGAATTGACATCACAGATTGGCTAATGTGATGTTGGCTTTGGAATTTCTTGAAATGGAGAATTGTGATTTCTATTGCACTTATTCAAATCCTCCATACTATTCTGATGATGTAACAAGTCAGAGTTTTTGACACTTGATGTAGAAATCTGTACGTTTTTGCATTCTGTTGAATAATTGTTAATATCAATTGAACTTATATATTGCCGCGGTTATTTATATGTTGTACATCTGCAGGCTGCAAAAGAAGCAAGGTATGACAAGGAAGCTGTGATGACTTTTTTCCGAACGGTGAATATTGTCTTCAAATATTTCTATTTTTCGTTTATGGTGTTGAGCATCTTCTAAATTTACTGGGACCTCTCCTTATAGTTGATCAGGAGAAGGTATTTTTCAGATGAAGTAGCTGCACCGAATACATGGTCTGTTTCTACATGGTCTGCTTCACCAGTTCAGGGACATCCCCAACGTCTAGATGATGATTCAACGGATGATTATCAATCCTATAATAAAAGGTATCTTAGGCCTGGCTTGCTAAATAATTTGAAGCTGTAGTGATTTTTATCATCACCGTTAATCCTCACTCAATTTCTTTTGGATAAGGATGCTTGCCTTGATCTTAAATTTTCAGTTCATGGTATATTCACATTCATTCTCTGGGGAATTGCTTTGAAGTCCTATGGAATGGACTTGATTACCAAGAAGTCTCAATGACTATTGAGGAACATACAATGATAAGTTCCAGTGTAAGAAATGACGGCGCCTCACTTATTAAAGACTACTTGGCAATTAAGTCACTTCCTTAGGATCTCATAGTAATTTCCTCTAAAATAAATCACAGGGTTGGTTTATTGTTGAACGGTGGCCGTAGAATTATATCTAGAATCTGACATGTATAATTCTTCCTTATTGACAAAGTTGTATAAATGGCACTTGTCACTTTCTTAGCGTATTTTGGGCGACCCCTTACCATTTTTGTTTGGTAATTGCAGTATAAGCGGTGATCCTTACAAGTATAACACACTTCCTCCCCTTCCAGCTCAACGAAATCTGACTCCGCCTCCCACGCTTTATCCTCAACAACCAGTCTCGTCTTCTATAAATCATAGCTTCCCAAAATTTTCTCTGTCTAGTTCCTCAGAGATCAGTGCTGCCACCAGAACAAGGCGGTCGGATATTAATGTCTGAAAATCTCTGTATAATGGTAGTCGGACATTTACTAATAGTATACGCGTGTAGTATTCTTGAAGGAATGAGGTTGCGTGTCTTATATGAATTTTATTATTTTTGTGATTGTAAGCGAGTCAGGTCGATTCTTTCATTGTTTTAGAGGCATTCTTTATCAGTGCTGGGCGATCCCAGTTCCCAGTTTGGTATAGTGTATCATGGGATGTTGGATTCTTTTATCAAACTTCAACTTTAACTTTTACTGAAACATTTTGCTTGACGTAAATATTCAGACAGTTTAGATGGCGGCCTTGTTTGTCAATCACATGTTTCTTTTGACCAAAGGAATAATAAAATTTGAGGTAACTAAAATGAGATAACGCAACTACCTCAAATCAATGGCAGGGTTTGTATCTCTCTACATAACTTACGGATAGGGACAGGGTGTCAGCTGCGCTCCCAACTACCCTTTTGGGGGCCATCACAAGTGTTTTTATTATGTGATCCTCTAAGTCTAAAGTAAAATGTGTAACATTTTGATTTTTTATATGTAAAAAATAGATATATAAGTCTTTAAAAAATCATTAAAATTTGAAGGAAATAAAACTATTTTTTTATACCTTTAAGATATTAAAATATCACTACTTTTATAAAAATTCTAATGATCCTAAGACGATTTATAAGTTATTCTGTAAGCGTTATTCTGTAAACGCTCATTGAGTCTGAAGAAGTGCGCGGACTTTAGTGGGTTACTGGTATCTACCACCATCTTAACAAATTTTGTATATAAAAAAAAAAGTATTCACCTTTTAGACATGAGATTGATGATTTTATAGTTTTCTTAAATCTCCATGAAATTTGACAAAAATAAAAATAAAATACAAGTAGCAAGTGTCCATCTTCAGCAAGATTCTTCTCCAAATAAAACTGCAATTTTTTAGATTCATGGTTCAAACCATTGAGGGAGCTGTGTTGAGGTTGAGGCCTAGCATTTGGTCTCGTAATGGTAAGACAAATTTCCATTCGGACAACACACTACATAATAATTCTCTGATCTTGAATTTGTGGCCACAAAAACAAAACAAAAGCAAATAACACAAATTGATGGGCCGAAAGAATAAAGCGTCCTGTCATGCTTGCCCCGCCCTCTCTTCCCATGCCACTAAAAATTCAGATCCTTTAGAAAGAAATTGACCATACCGATAGAAGTTGGGTCTAGTAGAAGGGACTGGTCTCTTACAACATAACAAAATAATGTTTAAATCCCCATTATGAGAGGTGAACGTTTAGCGTCTGACAGTGTCTCGAATAGGATTGACTCCAATAAAAGGATATTGATACCTAGGTAAAAAAGAAAGATAGAAATTAATAGTCAGTGATTTTAAATTTAAGAAAATAACACAGGGAAATCCCATTCGCCTCTTTTGCCATCCGCAAACAAATTATCAAAGTTGTTTTTTTTTAAAAAAAAATATGTTTAAAGAATAAAATGAATGAAAGTAGAGTACTACCATATGACAGTTAGTTAACAAACAGATGAGTTCAAAGTCAGCGGCTGAGCGTGACTTTATTGATATGGAACTGTATTTTTTTTAAAAGCCTTTTAGTTGTTACAATTTAACAAGGATTATTGAAGAAATGAGCTGTTTCTTTTTTTTTTTTGGTCAAAAAAAATGAGCTGTTTCACTAATAACGGTGCGCGTATGATTGAGTGGACACATGGTGCGAGACTTTTCATGCTGGGACCTCAACGATGCTTAGGGGTGGAAATAGGTCAGGGCTTATGATTTGAAGCCTGGTCAGGCCTAGGCCTCCAAATAGGTCTGTTAGGCCTGACAGGCCGGCCTGTTAAAAATATTTTTTTTATAAAAAACATTAATTAATATTTCTCCGGTTTGTTTACATTAGGTCTGTTATCGGCATGTATACTATAGGCCTGTTTACATTAGACTTGTTGTTGGCCTGTATCCGGCCTGTTTGCATTTGACCTGTTTTCGGTCGGTAAAAAATACAGGCCTCTTAACAGGCTACAAGCCAGGCTCAGACCACTTCCTTGTATAATAGGTCTGACCTATTAAGGGTGAGGCCTGGATTGGCCTGATCTGTTTCCACCCCTCGATGCTCCTATAAAATTAATCAATGTCAAACAAGGCGCATCGATAAATCAAACACTCTTCCTTTACTCTCTCATCTTCAGTCTTTTTAGGCACTAAGTCTCCAACAATCCCCCACTTATCTTCTAATCCAAGACAGTAGTACCATTCTTCAATACTTTATCTGCTCCCCATGGTTAGAGTATTAGAGTTGCTTATTTATTTAGCTTCAGGATTTCGAGAGTAAAAAATGTAATTTATTTTTAATTTTAATAATGAGAGAATTGTGATTGTGTAATGTCCTATAAACGGAGAAACGTGTGATATTTATTAAGTTAAGAAATAGACTATGGATGGCGACATTCTTAATAATAATAGCGCGAAAATTACGAAACTAATTAAATAAAAATAATTTAACAGGAAAAATGGGAAAAAAAAAGTAGGGCCTCCCGGTTCTCGAGATATCGCATCTGACCGCCCAACCTGTTATTTTAATCACGGAACGAAATCCTCTTATATGGTCACCGTGGTGTGACGTTTCATCATCAGTGGCATACAGCTCTCTCTCCTTTTTGCTGCTGTATCACTAAGCCAAGCTTTTTTCGCTCGCTCTTGCTTTGCTTGATTATTCTGTTACTCCATTGGATTTTGAAATACTCGCCATGGATGATCGTAAAGAGGTAAGTTTTTCTTTCTCCCTGTGTGCTTTTTTTTCTAAGAAAAAGGTCAGGAACTGGATGATTATAGTCTTTGCTAGGAATTGGCGTTTCTGCCCGGGTGTTTTTGTGTCTATGGCAATTCGCCGAAATGAGACGATTATTCGTTTGTGACGAGTTCTGGTCATGAATCTTCGGATATGATTACGAGTTTCTATCTGTGATAACTGCTGACTGATCTAGGTTTCAGTAGAATTACTTGAACGAGAGCACTGAAAGCTAAATCGTTTTTTTAATAAAAAAATGAAGCCAAAATAGTCTGTCAAAGCTTGTATGAATGAAATTGGAAAATTCAGTTCGATGGTATTCGTTTTAGTTATAAAAGAAAATACATGTTGAGAATGATTATTAGAAAACTCCTGCCTGTGGATCCTTGTTAAGTTTCTCCTGGGCATAGTTCCTGCTCTTCGATCTATTTCTGGGGTAATTAAACCCTTCAATCTAATATTAATGAGTCATGCAGTCTTTGGTGGCTCTTTTCTTTTGGTTACTTTTTTCAAGTGCTGGTAAAACTTTTTGGCCTTTTGGTTTTGACTATATTAATCTGTCAAAATTCGAAAGTACACGGAAGCATGATGATTGATGATGTTATTTCCTTGTCCATTCAATTAACCAATTGTTTGTGTTCAAACTTCAAACTTTGAAATTATGATATCACTGTTGCAATCACACAAGAAATCTTAAGTCTTCCCAAACAAAAGAATGAGTCAATTCCATGTTTCCCTTATTCGATAATTCTTTTTTCAACCTCTAAAATTTTTTAAATTAAAAAAATATTTTTCTGGTAAAAGAACTTGAAAATTTTGAGAAGCTGGTAGGTTGTGAACTTGTCTGCGGTATGGCATTGGATTAATCAGATGCTAATAAATGATACTATTTATTTTTGTGTCAAAATTTTTCAAAGTTGATCTGCCGAACAGAGAACTTGTATGTTTAATCGTCCTTTATGCTATCGTTTATACCAGTCATTATTTACAAAGAATGATTCTTTCCTTCTAGAAAACTGCTCCTTGGCTATCAGTTCCACAGTTTGGGGATTGGGATCAGAAGGACGGCCAAGTGCCGGACTACTCGCTGGATTTCTCAAAAATCCGGGAAACGAGGAAGCAGAACAAGACAAATCTTTCCAGGGCAAGTCTTGGTAATGAAGAAGAGCTCATGGCTACAAACACTGCCAGCATCAACACTGGGCACAGTGAGCCGGAGCAGCCCCACTACCATCAAAACCACGAGCCTCCAACAGTAAGATTCTTGCCCCCCTTTTTTATTCATTAATATATATTGGACACATGAAAGCCATTATCATAAAATCAGTAGCTATGTCAAAGATTAAAGTTTCCGGGTTCCATGGAGGGGGGGGGGATTACGATATTTATACTTGGCAGAAATTAGAGAATTTATATGTACTGGGGTAACATTTTTTTCCTTTCTATTTAAATGAGGATGAGTATGAAGGTGCATCTTCTAGGTAGTTGCAGTTCATGCATTGTTGCCGCAAGTGACATTTTAAACAACACAAATGGCTTGTCTCTCTCCCCTTGAAAAGCCTAAGATTATGGTGTGAAGCGCATGTGATATCTCGTTATGCAGCTGGCAATTGTAGCTGCTAATGGGATGAATAATTGCATTCTTTTCATTCCCAATTGGAGCCTTGAATTAAAATTTGTAAAGAGGGAAAGGTGATCCTATATCTATTTGTTGTTATTAGGATTTGTGGTGTGAAGAAGTCTAAGTGGCTGACATCAAAGCAAGAGATTCCTTACGTTCTATTATAAGAAATTGGACGATCTCGCATATTAAGCAATTCTAATTTTATGTTGTCCCAATCTGCTCATGTTATATCTTTCATAATTTATTGTCTTTGGCGGAAGGCTTATTATCTTATTAGTAAGAACTATATTTGGACTAGTAAGGAATGAGTTGCATTGATTTTGACTTATAAAGAATGCAGATTGTTATAGATTTTATATTTTATATTGATTTACTGCAAAACAGATTCATTCTCTAGATCTACAAGAGACTGGTCTCTGTGTAAGGCCTAAGAATTATTTATCTGAGTAACTACTTTTGGAATATCAGCATGCGCTATTTGGCATCTTTAACAACTTGTAATTTTTTCCGGCCAGAGAAGGAAGGGCATCCTGAGCTGCTTCAACTGCTGTGTGAAAGCATGATATGCAAGGGCAGGTGCACTGATCTTCTGACGATTGTGAGTGGTGACAATTGTGCTCGTACACCTCTGAAGAAACCTTACCTTTCCATTTAATTCCCTGCGTTTTGCGTTGTTGATGCTATCGGTTGCAATTATAGTTTTAAATTTGATTAACATAATTAGAGTTGATTATGGTAAAAACTAAAATGTAAATGAACCTTGCGAGTAGTTTTGTAACTCATGAAACTAACACAACCCTGAAATGTGTTGAATCAGCCATCAGAGTGGGGAGAGAAATTATTGAAGCTGTGGGGGAAAAAATTTAGCAGCTCGTGTGCTCTCAATCAAATCTCCTTTTTTATTTCATGCAAGATGATGGACGACATGTGCATCATTTTGAATCCAATTATTATACAGCTTGGAATTTTACAAGTTGTGATCACGCATGCGCCTGACTCATTATTTGAAATCTACAGGGTACGTAGTAATATAAAAAAAAAGGGGAAAGCAGCCAAGCTCCCGCCTTTTTTATGAATAATTTTAAAGCATAATCTATGCCAACTCAACGCCAGATGGTTAAGTTTTCAATGGATTCAATCTACTGATTAGCCTGGAATAATTTCAAAACGTATTAAGTGAATTTGGGGCAATTAATATTTTATAGGTACCTTGTCCCTTACGGTGTCCCGAGCCCGAGTCCGAGTTGACCTTGTCCAAACAGAATCGCTCATAGCTAAATTCTCATGCATTGGGGGAAAAAAGTGAGGTTTAAATATTCTCCCCAAAAAGAAGAAGGGAGGTTTGAATATGCTTTGGGCTTCGTAGTGTAATGAATTTGATTATTTTGTATAAAAATAAATAATTTGAGCTTTTTTGATTTAACTATGAATCGTAAATAAGTAAATTGTGTTTAAAAGCAATCAAAATTTAAGTTTCGTGTTGAAGATAATTGAGTAAGTTTACATTGTTCAAAATAACTTTATTGATTGAATGTTGTTTTATTTGAGTCGTCTTAAATTCAAAGTTTTGCTATTGACTAATGCCTTTCAGGTTAAATACGAGACAGAGGTTAACAAAAATAGTAAAGAGAGACTTATTCGGTAGTTTTAGAAAATCACATGGCTGGAATTTTGTCCAGAATAGGATGTGACGTGTTGCTAATAATAATTTTAAAATATCATTTCTTCTTTTTTTAGAAAAATGGACCCTTCGGTCCTAATTATAAGACTTAGTCGACTTTTTTTTGAGGGATTAAGGAAGCAAATTAAATTAACTTAGAGTATTTTTATTTTTTTTCTTCAAACTTAATAATTTGACTAATAAACTAATATACCACATCCGGTTCTAATTATAAAACCTAGTTGACTTTTTTTGGAAATATTAAAAAAGCTAAATAAGTTACTTAATCATTTTATATGTTGTATATTTTTAGATTATATATTAGTTTATTAGTCAAACTAATTAGTTTGAAGAAAAAATCAAAAATCAAAAAACTCTAAAGTAATTTAATTAGCTTCATTAATATCTCCAAAAAAGTCAACTAAGTCTTAAGACCGGAGGGAGTATAATCCAAGGGTGTGCATGATTTGAGAGGGGGAGGGGGAAATCTTTTACCCTCTCTTTACCAAAAAGCTCATGAAAACTTTTTAATATTCTAAAAAATATACTCTTAACAAAAAAGAATATTCTTTTCATTAATGGCAATTTGGTTATTTTCTTACTTTCCACTCATTTCCCTCTCACCCCCTCCTCTCAAACAGTCAAACCAAACACACCCTAAGAAAACATAACATATGAAATGATTAAGTAACTCATTTAGTTTTCTTAATCTCTCCAAAAAAAGTCAATTAGGTCTTATAATTAGGACTGGAGATAGTATTAAGGTCTCAATTAAAAAAAATATATCAATAAAATTCTTAAAACTTATTAATGTTAGCTTCTCTAGTTGTTAATAATTATCCGTTCACTTGTTATTAATAAGCTATGAGACTTTTCTGATATTAATTTATTTGATTAGGACCTTGATGCCATTTTCCTTTCTTTCTTCCCTAAAGAATGTCTTTCCCGGCTGAAAGATTTTCTTCTTTTCCCTTGCTTATTTGATGATCTATTCACCCGTCCTCTGTCCTCACCACCCTTCAAGATCAATTACTGGCCGATGAATTTAGAGTATTTTTTTATTAATCGTACATTATTGAAAAAAAATATACATCTGTAAATTAAAAAATAGAAAAATTGTTCAAGTTAGTTTTCTTAATTCGTAAAAATCTTCAGTTTCCTTCACTTCGTTAATATGTAAAACCATTTGATTTGTCGAAAAACCTAGACATTTGCTTTTTTAAGAATGTTTAATATCCCTGATTTCATTAAATGCGATTTGAGAATGAAAAGTCATCCACAACAACGACCCCTCAGCATTGTGGGCGATGTCAATCTTTTCTGGGGAAAAGCAAAGCGACCACTCAACCAGAAATAGCAAGAACTAATCACTACCAGTGCATAGTAAGAAATCAGTTTTCCACAAAAATCGAAAGAACCAGAAATTGATTGTTTCCAAAACAAAGGAGTGGATCAGGACGTGAGATAAGAGAAGACGAATTCATATTAGGTGCTTGTTATGCTTCTCCCTCTAATTATAGGGATGATGACATTTCTTTTTTTATATTTTATTTATTTAGATTAAATTATATGTTACAAAATTTGTTTTTACATTCAATATCTCAAATTAATTAATTTCTAGGATATTGGTGTTATAAGAAAAATATTTATAAATTCAGGATTGTAAATTAATTAATTTGAGATACTGAGTGAAAAAAATTTAGGATTCAGTATATAATTTAATCTAAATAACAAAAATGTCCTCATCCCTCTAATATTAAAGGGAGAAGCACGTCACGAACACTTAAAAAGAAAAAGCACCTAATATCAGCCAATGAGGAACTTGGTGGATGCATTTGTGGTTGTCAACTGTCAGCTTTAGAGGTTGAACAACGTAGACGAGAGAAAAATAAGAGCCATGCATGATGGGGAATTTGGCAATAAAAAAGGGCACGTTATTTATTAGGAAGTTGTTTAAAAAAAATTAAAATTCGCAAATTTCATCGAATTGAGTTCTGATTAGTGGCGGACCTAGGAAATTATGAAAGGGGCACAATTGGTGGGGAGATATGGGGGTTCGAGGGCAGCGCCTCAAACTTTTTTTTTAAAGGAAAGTTTTAAATGCATTAAAAAACAAAAGAATATAAAAAAAAATCAAAAAAATATTTATGAAATCAAGTGAATATTGATGATGTAATAAAAGAGAAAATTATTTTACAAACTTTTCATTTAGAAAAGTAAGGTTAAATACGGTTAGAAATGTAACTATATAAATTACAATGAAGGGTAACACTCAATAAGTTCAAGTACATATATTTTAATAAAAAAAAATATTATATTATAATAAAAATAATTACAATGTCATCCTTCTAGGCCTTATGTTTTGGAATTCTATCATAATTGCCTTATTATCAATGCTATCAAATATATATTTTTCAATATAAGGTACTAAACAATCATTCAACCATTCATCCCCATCCAATTACGAAGTGCAATCTTGATATATTAAGGGTGGACAATCATTCAAACATGTATTGATTCAAGGAAAGTAGATAAATAATGCTAATGCTCATGAAAATTTGAAACCATTATATTCAAGTTATTAATTCTAACTCCATTAACTTGATTTTTTTTTTTAGAAATATCCCAAAATTTTGGGGGGCAAGACAATGAACCTAGGTCCGCCCATGGTTCTGATGATATTATTATCCTCTCATATTAATTATAATAATATGCAATAAATTCTTAAAAATAACGGGTTCCTTTAAAATCATCAAGGTTGAATCTACCGAACTAAATAAGGAAGGGAAAATCTACCTTATGGCCTAAATTAACAAAAAAAAAAAAAGTTCAAGAAAAATTTACATGTTAAAAAAGGCCCCAGAACCTTTTTCTGGTATTATTTCATAAACATTAACAACTAAATCAATTGAATTAATAACTACTATCAGTAGAACATTAACAATTAAATCAGTAGCATTAACAACAATATCCTAATAACTAAATTAGTAACATTAACAACTAAATCAGTACTTATTAACAACTATATCAGTAGATATTAAAAACAAACGTTTTATGAAATAATATAAAAAAAGACCTTCTTTTTTTACATGTAATTTTTTCTTAGAGTTTTTTTACATTTCTTTTTGCATCTGAATTTTCCAATAAGGAAATAGTCTAATCAATCGCGATCATGCGTCACATCCAACGCAGTCCAGGGAATCTCCTTTGTCCACACCTCAATTTGTCAAATTTAGAATTATTTTAATTTTGATAAATCATAAATACAATAATATAACAACAACAAGAACAGGGCGTGGATATATACGAGTGAGTTACTTTTTTCGGCTAATTTCTGAATTTGCCCCTTATTAAATAACTATTTACCAAAATGCCCCTGTTAGAAACCTATTTCCCAAAATGCCCCTGTCAGAAACCTATTTCCCAATCTACTGTTTAGTCGACTAAAACATTTGGTTTAGTCGACTAAATGGAAGGTAAAATTTTTTTCCAGGCCCGACATTTAGTCGACTAAACCAAATTTTTAGTCGATTAAACCCATTTAATCGACTAAAAGACTCATTTAGTCGACTAAATCATTAAAAAAAAGTTAAAACTTCGGAAGGCCGTAACTTTGGGCTCGGGAGTCCGAATCAAGCGATTCCTTTTTTGATTCCACATAAATTTTGAGATTTATGCACTGATATAAAAATTATCTTCAAATTTAATGAAGAGAAAGGAGGAAAAACAAGTGATTCTTTATTGCGCAGGAAATACCAACAATTCATTAAATATAATCAAGTGATTTTTTAATTATATATATATATATAGTTTTCTTTTTTATTAGATCATATAATATCTCCGATACAATAAAGATAAGATATGTGTGTGTATACACAATTGATCGCGAGAGAGGGGCGGTGCCACAAGGAAAAGGAGATAAAGTGGGAAATGATGGTCCAATCCTAGGGTTTTGTCAGGATAGAGGAAATTAATTATATTTAATTGAGAGATATTTATTGTAAAATTAATTAATCATTATTTCTAATATTATTATCTAATAATAATTAATTGATCTTATTTTAAATTTTAATATCTTTATTTTTCTACCATGTATTTGGTAAACTTTGAATTTCAACGTAACAATTAATCTTGGATTTTTAAAATACAATATATTCAAAATTGAGATTTTCTCTCCATTAATAATATGGATTTTAAAAGAAAAGAGAAATAGGAAAAATATCGACACTAAATTTGTGGGGCTTGATTTTAGGGGAATAACAGTGTTTGGAAGTTATGCATAAGATCATATGTTGTGATAGCTAAAATCTAGGATCATAGCTAATATCTAGGATCACTAATATCACTATCCAACAGGCTCGGTAAAACAAATTAAAATGCTAACAATACTAACAATTCATTAAATATAGCAAATTGGGAAAAAAGCTCATGATATATATTTAATGAATTGTTAGTATTGTTGAAGTTAATAATCCCAACTTTTTCTCTACATGGTTCATGTCGCGATTTCCGCACGTTCTTGATTCCACAATAAGAAGGATTAAGTTATTTATTTTTTAATTGTTTATTGTGTTGAGTGTGCTGATTTTTTATTATATTATTGTAAACATGTGGTTAACTATTTTTTAGGAAATAGTGGAGTCATTTTAATTTGTTTTACCGAGTCTGTTGGTTAGTGATATTAGTGATTATATTTAATGAATATAAAACATCAAATAAAAGAAAACTATATATATATATATATAATTAAAAAATCACTTGATTATATTTAATGAATTGTTGGTATTTCTTGCGCAATAAAGAATCAATTGTTTTTTCTCCTTTCTTTTCATTAAATTTGAAGATAATTTTTATATCAGTGCATAGATCTCAAAAAGTTATGTGGAATCAAAAAAGAATCGCTTGATTCGGACTCCAGAGCCCGTTACGGCCTTAGAAGTTTTAACTTTTTTTTAATGATTTAGTCGACTAAATGAATTTTTAGTCGACTAAATGGGTTTAATCGACTAAAAATTTGGTTTAGTCGACTAAATGTCGAGGCCTGGAAAAAAGTCTTGCTCATGATTTAGTCGACTAAACCAAATGTTTTAGTCGACTAAACAGGGGCAGATTGGGAAATAGGTTTCTGACAGGGGCATTTTGGGAAATAGGTTTCTAACAGGGGCATTTTGGTAAATAGTTATTTAATAAGGGGCAAATTCAGAAATTAGCCTACTTTTTTCACTGAGATCTTGTACTGATTTTTCATGATAAATAAATCGAGTCTGCTGGGAGGGATTGGTTTCTTTTAGCAAATTATAATTTTGAAAAAATTAAATAATGAATAATTTTTGTACATAGATATCTAAACAAGTAGTTTTGAATAATGACAATTGAGAAAAAATTATTTAATTTAGTAAAATTTAGAATTTTGTGATGTTAACTTTTTGTTAACGGTGTTAACTCCGTTGTGCTGAGCGCTCCTCTTTAAAATGTTTGTTGGTATTTTTGGTCCAAAAAATAGTTTGTTGTGCTGGGTGGTCCTGACCCAATAGTTCGTTGGTATTTTTGGTCATTAACCCTAATAAGTATTAAGAGCTTATTATCATTACAAACCATTCAAATCTGATCTAGATTAAAGTCTTTTACTTTTTTTTAAGGAAAATTATTTTAACGTGTACAAAATCTAAAATATGGACAATACTATCTTTCAAAAAATTAGTTTTATATTTTAAATCATTATCTAAAAATTTTATACTCTCTCATGTCCATATTATAAGGCACCAATAAACAATTGTATTTAGTTCTTTTTATAAGACACTTGTTTGTTTTCAATGCACATTAATTTTTTTTTTCATGTATGTCCATAATTAATAAGGGTAGTGGGTAAGAGTAATAATTAATACTTCTTTTGGTCCTTATTATGAGGTACTCCGTACCAACTACCAATTCACATAAATCAATAAAAACAGTTGAAATCAATAAAGTTGTTCTACAATTTAAGTAATTTTCAATATTACCCCTATTAGTTGCACTAAACTCGAATATTATATTATTATTACTCTCACCCACTGCCCCTATTAATGATGGACATATATGAAAAATAATTAATGCTCCTTGGAAATAAGCAAGTGCCTTATAAAAAGGGACCAATTGTACTTGCTAGTTCATACTCCCTCTGGTCCTTATTATAAGGCACTAACTAGCAAGTTTATTTGGTCTTTTTTATAAGGCACTTGCTTGTTCCCAATGAGCATTAATTACTTTTTTCCATGTCTACCCCTAATTAATAAAGGTAATGTGTGAGAGTAATAATTAATATAATATTAAAATTTAGTACAATTAGTAAAGGTAATATTGAAAATTACTTAGATTTTAGGATAACTTTATTGACTTTAACTACTTTTATTGGTTTGTAAGAAAAATTAGTTTGTGTGTTATAATAAGGACCAGAGGGAGTACTTTATAATAAAGACCAGATGGAGTAAAATATTAGAGTTTAGTTTAATTAGTAGGGGTAATCTTAGAAGTTATTTAAATTATGTGACAACTTTATTAAATTTAACTGTTTTTATTGATTTGTAAAAATTGGTATTGAATGCCTTATATAATAAGGACAAGAGCGCACGGAAACCGAGTCTCTCATAGCAGGGTAGTGAAATGATTGGCAACACGTGTGGGGCATGCGAGTGGGGTTGGGCGGTTGGTGAGAGAAGCTATCAACCTCCTACTGCGCTGCTTCGCCTTCCTCACTCACCAACCTCCCCATTTGAATTCAATTCACACTTATCTTTAGTTGGTGGCATGCCCTCCTCCTACGTGGCCACCCTGTTTTACCTCACATCAAATAAAACTACACATATTTTTTTTGTTGATAAAATAAAACTACACATATTTATCTCAATAAAAACTAATTTATAGGAGTATCAATTTGAATATAATATATGATTAATATTGGTACAGTAAAAAATAGTTGGGTGTACGATGCGGCTCAGATCCAAATTAGTAAAGACGAAGTTCTGGATATAAGATAGACAAAAAAAAAAAAAAATATGAAGGTTGTCACTTAACTCAATGATTATCTGAAATTTAACCTATCTATATTTTTATTATAACAAATTTTAATTATTATTTTCTCCCTGGTGGAATAATGACCTAAAAAAAGCTTCAAACAATTATTATATTCCATTATTATTTTTTTTTCCATAAAAGCAGCCTATAGGTAAAAGCCCTTTTGCTAAAATCCATACACATATTTAAGCACGCATGTATTTGACATTTTGTGCTTGTTTGAGTTTGCGTTATAAAAACGCTTTCACATAAATTAAGATAAAACATTTTTTACATATTTATTTCGTATACCATATATTATGTTGGAAAAGTATCACTCTAATTCTATCTATAAATCCCTTTTAACTAAATCACACATATTAATAAAAGTTAGTTAGCTTAATGATTATGAGATAAATTTTCAACTTTGCCCTTATTTATGAATGAGTGAGTATCTTTCAACTCTTTATTATTTCTATATTTTCATTGATATAATTAATATGAGAAAAAATTTCACAATCTTACTTATTACATGAAAGAAAACTAAATTTTTTTGTTAAAATGAACTTATAAATAAATCATGTACTGAGCTAGAATTTAACTCCATATAATGCATGGGATATCATATGATTGTTATTAAAAAGGATTGTAATTTTTATTGTTGAAATTTTAATATAATCGTGGAATATTCTTTAAACGTATCATGATTAATTGAAAACAAAAGCTTAAGAAAGCAGTATAGGAAGCTTAGTCGGAAAAACACGAAATCCTAAGACACAAACCAAAATTAAAGAAAGAAGCCAATTGGAAATAATATGGGGTCCACCCAAATCACTATTAATATTACTGTGGATACTTTGCAAATACATGGACCTTACAGAAGATGCATCTACTAATTTCAGACCTGGTTACGGGCAGTTGTGCTGTGCACGAAGTGGGTAGGTAATTTGCTCGCGCTAATTATTAATTAAAAAAAGAAAAAGAAACTAAGGAAGAAAAATTAGCAGAGGGCACTATAAAGAAACCAGAATGTGGTGCATCATGAGCTCTAGTTTTACATCTGCCTCTTTTTCTGTTGTCAGATAAATACTCTTCTTCGGATCCAGGAGTATTCTACGATTCCAGCTGCTCTGATTAGGTTCCGATTCATTTCCTTCACGCTTGTGGTGGTGGGTTCTTTTTACGGCGGCCCTTTTCCTCATAATTTTTAAGGGGTGAGATTTTACAATAAGTTGATGGTTTTTATGTGCTCCCTCTGACGTTTTCTTAGCATACCGACACTACAAATACATTAATGCCACATACAAAACTGGATTATCTCAAGCGTATATCTTTTACGTGTGCCTATTTCTGGAGTTGTTTCGTTCATTAATTTTCTCGTTTTATTTCTTTCTGCTCGTCAATCTGGATTGAGTATATGTGCTGAAAACTCTGCGTTCACAGCTATATCACGCTGGTTGTCAGTTATTTTGCGTCGACGCCATGGATGCAAAAGCGGCCCAGAGGCTGCAATTCTCAACATTGATTCATTACGAGAAGATTGGGAGGAAATTCGGTGGTTCTGTGAAATTCTCTAGAGTTTTTGAAGAGCCGCAGAAGCTTCGGGTTTGTGTTTTGCAGCCTGCAACTGCAAGACCTTCCCGCTATCGGGGGCGGGCGGCCCCTTTGGAGGTTTACTGTTCCTACGACAATTTGCCAGGTTGTTGTAAATAGCATTTTATTTTGAAAACAATTTGGCTTTCCCAGTTTTTTCCAAACGTACTATTCATTATTTGATCAAACCAATATCTTGACAGTATTGTCCTCTTGCTCTTGTATTATTGGTTCCCTCTCCTCCTATTACACAGTGATATCTCTTATTCGAGGAATCAAGATGTGCTAATTATGAAAGAGTCATGGATAACCTGAAGAAGTTACAATTAACTATAGTTGAAAGCTGTCAACATTTTGGGATGAAGGAACCATGCCATAATTGTTCGGAGTTTTCAAATTTGCGTCAAAAGTACCTTTGTATCAGGGTATTAATTCTTGAGATTTTTCTTATTGCAACGGACATTAGATAGATGTCATACTGAACTCGTCAAAATTACCATTCACCAAGGTTTTAACACCTTTCTGCAGTCTGCAAAACATTTTCAATTAAGTGTCATTAGAAGCTAGATTTTTTTTTTTTTTGGTTATGAAACTTATTTATGTTTGGGCATAGGTATTTGGGACTAAACATAGTGGAATATCTATATTGGAACAAAAGATGTGATCATTGTGAAAGGACGGTAGGCTCATCTGCTGGAACCTTGAGACTGGTTTCTGTCAAGGTGATCCTTATAAAAACACATTTCTGAATTCTGAAATTGATGTTATTGTCTGCGGTTTCAACTACTTACCACTCCAATTAACAGTTTTAGTTAGAGAAAGTCTCTTTAAAGATTTCTTATTTAGGAGCATCAGGTTTGATGTCGTATAGTAATTACTTATATTTGCCTGCCAGAAATTTAGTATATCACTTTATTATTACAAATGTTTGCTATATTGATTATTAATAGTTTATTCCGAATATCATTCTTGCAGCTTTGACATTGGACTCTGGAAGCTTAGAGGCCCCTCCTGATGAAGAGTTGATGTTACGGGTAAACCTTGATACAATTGGTCTTTTTCAGTTGAGCCAATTAGTCTAGTGATATGACACCTTTTTCTTTATGCTGTTAAGCGAGGCATAAAAAACGGCAGTTTAGCTCAGTTTATTGCTTTTCTAAGCAACTATAACCCATTATCTTACTTCAAGTTAATAAAATTGCAGACTAGGACACAAGAGATCGAGCCTTATTTAAATGGACGCTGTATATATCTTGTTGGTCAGTCTCTTGGTCGAAGTCCTTGCACTTATATAATACACTTTGGAAGCGTGATCTGCCTTGGCTTTAATATTTTGAATTTGACATGCAGGAATGATGGGGTCAGGGAAGACAACTGTGGGGAAGATTTTGTCACAAGTGCTTGGATATTCCTTTTTTGATAGGTTAGTGAGTAATTCATTGCGGGAGCCTTCTACATTGGGCTGCCCTTTTTATTGAGTGATCCATTGTTCTTTTTTTTAAACCCAGAATTAAAAGATAACTCAAGGAAAGTGAATACTGCATCAGTTGGTTATCCAAAGACTAAAAGGCAGGAGAAAGAGTGAACTTTGCTTACAAAACAATCTATGAATTTCACCGTGTTCAATATTCGATTAGAGCTTTAGCTGGTGATAATGTCTGATCAACTGCAAAGACTCTAAGAAGATATAGCATGACTGTATTTGAAATATAATATGATCTACTTTGGTGTATACGATTGTGATTAAAAGTTGTAATATTCCTTGTCATGATACAAGAGTCTAATTTGATGGGCATGTTAAATATGGGCTGAGTATTTTCTGCACTTGGTGCCTTCATGATGAGTGCTTTAGTGATGCATTGGTGGAGGATGAGGTTGGTGGAACTTCTGTAGCTGATATATTCAAGCACTATGGAGAGGGTTTCTTCAGGGACAAGGAGGTAAGTTAGTAAGCTCAACTTGTGCAATTTATATGATTCCAGTGTTAGGAGACTTTAAAAAAATATACTACATTTAAGTCTTTTTGAAGTTTCAGATTACCCCATTATAATAGTTAGTCATTGTTCATACTTATTCTTTTACATTTTCAGACTGAGGTATTGCATAAGCTGTCACTTATGCATAGACGTGTAATTTCTACTGGTGGAGGTGCAGTCGTGAGGCCCATCAATTGGTATAACGAATTTCATACAAATAAGAGAAATTTCATCTTCACATATTTTGTGATTGACTGTATTCTCAATTTAGTCTGTATATTTTATTCAATCTTCACATGTGGATTGCCAGGAAATATATGCACAAGGGGGTCACTGTTTGGTTGGATGTACCCTTAGAAGCCCTGGCCCGGAGAATTGCAGCTGTGGGAACTAATTCTCGTCCACTTCTGCATTATGAAGCAGGAGATGCATACACGCGGGTGGTTATTTTTCTTCCATTCTTAGCTTCCCCCCCTCCCTTTACTCATATAATCATTATGAGCGGCTTAAGCATCCTTCTTAAGGCCTCAACCTAAATTAATTTCAAAAACTAAATTACTATTCCACTAAATAACTCGGCCATATGGAATTTACTTTCAGGCTTTGATGCGTTTGTCTACACTTTTCGAAGAAAGAGGTGAAGCTTATGCTAATGCCAATGCTCGAGTGTCCTTAGAAAGTATGCCCTATCAAACCCTTTTCATTTGTAAGAAAAATTGCGGTTTTGTTCATTATCTGTGGGAACACAAGGGAAACGGGACTTCCTGTTTGTTGAGACTTTGCCAGCGTCGTGAATGTGTAAAACACAACTCAAATTTTTGGCCTTGTTATCGGTGTACTATGCTAGATTGTCCCCTGAATTATGAGTAACCTTCCTACTTTACTTTGTCCCCTGGCCTCCTCATCCCCTCCCCCCAAAAAGCAAAAAGCCCCTAAGAATTTCCCACACATCGCGTTTTTATGTGAAGTTCCAACACTGATAGCACAGTGTTGTTTTGTACAGATATTGCTGCAAAACTGGGCTCTAGAGATGTGGCAGATATCTCACCGATTACCATTGCTATTGAGGTCATTATCTTTCTCTGCCTGTTGCCCCACTACTGGCCTACTTATTTAAGTAAATTGAATATATTTTTGTTATTCTTAATGCTTATCTATGCTGTATTTTACGCATTTATCAATTACCAGGCGCTAGAACAAATTGAGTGCTTTTTGAAGGGTGAAGATGGCTACTATGCAGGGTGCTAGATCAAACATTGGCATAAGCCGGTGCTTATGATGATTGTTATTATAAGTTCTCAATTGCTCTTGTATAGTATAAACGCGGATCTTTAGAAGTGTATTGTATTTTATGTATGCCTTTTTTTGGCTTTCATGAGTTTGGTTTGTTCTAAATAAACATTCGAATTGTTTTCAGTGCTAAACACTGAAACATTTCATGGGGAGCAGCTACAAAGCTGTAGATCCTTGTAATCTTTTGCAATTTGACAATGGAAGAAAGAATGCAATACTAAATCTCCCCTTTACAATGATACATAAATATTTTTTGAAATGAAAAAAATTACTTATGCTTTAGTTTAAGATCTTTTTTTGTTTTCAAAATATAAATAAAATAGAACTACTTTTTTTAACAAAATGTGTTTATAGATGAGTATTTTAGTGATTTTTTTTAAAACAAAAATAGACCAAAACATGAAATTTAAGGATAGGTTCAATGATTTTTATAGAATTTTATATCAATATTCTTTCAAAGGTGTGTTATTTTATCATTTTTTAAAACCGCGGTAAAAAGATAAGAAAATACCGCTTAAATTTTATTTTAAAATTGGATTGGTCTTATTGCATGTAAGAGTATAGGTATTAATTCCAAGAGTATAACAATTAATAACTTATTTAAGTAAGGAATCACTAATTGGGATTTTGAAAAAGAAATGTTTTTTTTTTTGTCTTTTTTCTAAGGATTTAATTTAAAATTACGTAAGATAAGGAACAAAGTTGAGATGGCCGAGTTGGTCTAAGGCGCCAGATTAAGGTTCTGGTCCGAAAGGGCGTGGGTTCAAATCCCACTCTCAACATAATTATTTTCATTTTACCATAAAAAATCAAAAACCATTAGCAGGCCGATCTGGGTCATCAGATCCGTTTCTTCCTACCCTAAAATCCGAGGGGTGCTCCCAAAAATCTGACTGGGCCATCATTTAATTCTTATTGTCTGCTTTTTTACCCTTAAAATCCGAGTCAGTTAATTCTTATTATCTGCTTTTAATTTCCATCGTCTATCCTCAACTCGTTCCTTACCGTGTGCGTGAGACAGAGCAGAGCGCGAAGGGATAATGAAATTCTGTTTATATTTGGAATAATAATAAAGTGGGTAATTTCTCCAAAAAGAAGAAGGAGTTGATTCGTCGTTTGGAGGGAATTGATAGATGCAGGCAGGCTAATCGTCTAACGGGACTCTTCAAACTCGAGAAAAAATTATGGGCAGAGTACCATAAGGTCGCCACCCAGGAGGAAATCACCTGGTTCCAGAAATCCAGATGCAAATGGCTTCAGGGGGGCGACAGGAATACTCGCTTTTTTCATGCATCAACTATGATTAAAAGGAAAAAACAGAGAATTGGAGCCATTCTAAATGATGCTGGGGAGTGGATTGATGACCATGATACGACAAAAATGTTGGCCCATGATTATTTTCTTAACCTTTACTCCCGAGATGTTACTGTTAAGAACCCTGAAGAGTGGTGCTCAAACTTCCCTATTATCAATCCCGGAGATTTAGATATGCTATCAAGAAAGGTTACTGACATTGAAATAAAAAATGCTGCTTTTGCTATGGGTGCTTTTAAAGCTCCGGGTCCTGATGGCCTTCGTGCTCACTTTTTTCAGACCCAATGGAATGCTGTGGGTGTCAAAATATGTGCTTTTATTGATGAATGCTTTAATAATCCACCCACTATGACCAGTATAAATAAGGCCAAGGTTGTTCTTATCCCTAAGGTTGATAACCCCTCTTCGCTAAAGGACTTTAGACCTATTTCTCTGTGCAACGTGAGTTTCAAAATTATTACAAAAGTTTTGGCGAATAGGTTCAGGAAAGTTATGCCCCATCTCACAAGTCCTGAGCAATGTAGCTTTATCGCTAATAGATCCAGTTGTGATAACATTTTAATTGCTCAGGAGGTTATTCACTCAATGAGGTCGAAGGGTAGGAAGAAAGGATTTGTTGCTATCAAGATTGACATGGAGAAGGCTTTTGACAGACTGGATTGGGGATTCATTAAGGATACACTTCTTCGACTGCATCTGAAAGGTACCTTAACGGATATTATCATGGCTTGCATTTCTACAAATTCTATGTCTATCCTATGGAATGGAGATGAGAGCCCAAGCTTCATCCCCTCAAGAGGAGTCAGACAAGGAGACCCTTTGAGCCCTTACATTTTTGTTCTCTGCATGGAGCGGTTGGGCCATCTCATTAAGAAGGAATGTGATTCCCGACGGTGGAAACCGTTCTATTTCAAAAGAGGCGGTCCTAATATTTCTCATCTGTTCTTTGCTGATGACCTTATCCTTTTTGCTGAAGCTTCCCCTACTCAAATGACTGAAATTCGAAAAGTGATGCAAAGTTTTTGTGAAGTCTCAGGCCATAGAATCAACCTTGCTAAATCCCGAATGTTTTGCTCCAGAAATGTTAACTTCAATAGAGCTCTTGAGCTTAGTCATTTGCTTGGAATAGGAATCACTTCTGACCTCGGGAAATACTTGGGGGTGCCCATTATTCATAAGAAAGTATCGAAAGCTACTTACCAACCTATCATTCAAAAGGCTCGCAAGAAGCTTTCAATGTGGAAAAGCAAGTTTCTCACTATTGCTGGTCGTTCTGTTTTGATCAAATCGGTGCTATCCTCTCTCCCCAGTTACTACATGCAATCTACCCTTCTTCCAATTTGTACTATCAATGAGCTAGATAAGATCTCAAGGAAATTCTTATGGTCCCAGGATGAAGATGTGAGAAAAATTCATCTCATTGCTTGGGATAAAGTCACTCAAGCCAAAAAGCAAGGGGGCCTAGGCTTCAAAAACCTTCGTCGTCAAAATAAGGCCTTTATTATGAAGCTCTGTTGGAATCTCCTCACGAATAAGCATGCCCTTTGGGTTAAATGTCTTTGGTCGAAGTACAATTGTGGCAACGGCACTGTGCCTTATGTTTCCAAAAAGAGAAACTCATCCTCTGCCTGGAAGGCGATCGCCGAAGTTTGGGATAAGTTTCTTGCAGGAATAGGAAAGAAGGTTAATAATGGTGTTGATACAAATTTCTGGCAGGACCGGTGGCTTCCTATTGATCAGCCTCTTATTGCTTTTGTCCCAGATCCGTCAATTGTTAATAAAGAGGAAACGGTAAAGGACCATCTTCTGGCGAATGGTAGATGGAATATCAGTAGATGGCAGGGTATCCTTCACCCAACGATTATCAGTATCATTTCCAGAACCCGTCTGCCCTCTAATGATCTTCCTGATTGTTTCACTTGGAGAGCCGCCAAAGATGGTTGTTTCTCTGTCAAATCTGCATATAGATACCTGTCTGATCAAGGAAGGACGAATATCAACAACTTCTGGGATTTATTATGGAAATGGCAACTCCCGGAGAAAATAAAGTTTTTCATGTGGCAAGTGGGGCATGAAAGACTTGTTACCAATTCTTTTAGAGCAAGAAGGGGGTTTACCAATGAAAATCTCTGTCCCTTTGCCTGTAACAATGAAGAAAGCATCATTCATATCATAAGGGACTGTGAGAGAGCAAAAATTTTGTGGCAACAAATATTAAAGCCTAATTATCTTTCTCAGTTTTTTGCAGGAAATTTGCAGGTATGGCTCAACTGGAACATCAATCATCACCCCGGAAAGGGAAGATTTCGGGACTTCTCTTGGCCAAGAGTCTTCAGTTTAGGGTGCTGGATTCTCTGGACTACTAGATGCAAATTCCTATTCCAAGGCGAAAGCACGGATACCAGGGAGATGTTACATCTATGCAACTACCTTCTAATGGAAAATACAACCAATCATTACTTAACTCACCAAATTTTCCATTTTGATAGGATGGACGAGAATACTTGGACTCCCCCTCCCTCAAATATGGTTCGCATAGACGTTGATGGATCAGTGCGTCATCAATGCCAAGCAGCGTGTGGAGGTGTGATTCGGAATTCTCAAGGCCATTGGTTGATGGGATTTTACAAATCCCTTGGAATCAGTTCTATTATTGAAGCGGAGCTGCATGCTATCAAGACCGGGCTCAGTACAGTTCGTCAGATGGGCTTTCAGGGAGTCATTTTGTACTGATTCTATTGATGCCGTTAACGCCATCATGAGAGACTATTACACAGATCACCCACTTAGGGATGTCATTGGAGACATTCGCGACCTCCTCTTTCAGGATTGGAACGTGGAAATCCGACATACACCAAGGGATAACATCTCTTGTGCAGACTATATGGCCAAACAAGGTCATGACACTCCTGATGCAGTTGACATTGTTTTTATCCCCGAAATACCGGCTGGATGTCTTCATATTATTTTGAGGGACCAATTAGCTTGTAATGGCTAGTTAGTTTGTTTTCTTCTAAATCTAGACTCTTTTGGTCTAGATTCCCCTGTAACAAGCCTTGGCTTGCCTTTTTCAATCAAAAAAAAAATGTGGGTGACATGCATGGCGTCTACATCTCTGCCTAACCCACTCTTCACTCACACTCGGTACTATTTTCATCCCTGCCATCAGAGACGCCTCATCATCAACCTTCCAATCCCAACCTGGCGAATCAGAGCTTCCTCTGCCGCTCCTGGTGTCGATCTCAATACTCTCGAATCTGCCATTTCTCAGGTTCCATTTTTCACATGATTCCCTGTTCCTTCGTTTTAGGAGTTGCTTCTCTTGGTTATTTTTGTACTCAGTTGGTTAATTTAATATTAGAGAGGATGTGACAATTTAGAAGTACTAGGCTTCAATATGAAGCCTTCGTCCAAAACGAGTTCAATTGCGATTCCCTGTTTTATTTTCTTCTTCTTCCATGCAAACCGATTCATTTAAAATCCTGAATGATACGATAATTAATTCACGAAGTTCGCTTAGGATGTTAGGTCCTTTCGTCCTTGATGTGTAATTGAAACTTGAGAGCCATATATTTTTGCAGAAAGATAGCAATGCAGTTAAAGGGGCGCTTGATCAGCTGAGTGAAGTTGGGTGGGCCACGAAATGGAGTTCTCAGCCATACGTTTCACGTCGTACGGTCAGTCTCCATTACGAGTGTGAAGTTCTGGGGAAGTGCCATTCAAACATTTGGCTCATCTTCCAATTCGTCAATTCATGCTCATAAATATAATGTATACTTGTTCAGTGCTTCCAATACTTACTCATACGTAACCTTGATTGGCCGTGCAAGTTTTGACTGCTCAACTTTGTGCACCAGACATCAGTTAGAGAATTGACATCTCTAGGAATTAAAAACGCCGAGAATCTTGCAATCCCGAGTGTCAGGAATGATGTGAGTTCTGGCAATTATTTTGAGTGTCAAATGGAATGACCAGTACTTTTAGTCTGTGTAAGATTGAATGCCTCAAAGTTAATTCTAATGCAACATGTCTTGGTTGCAATCTTTTTCATGAAAACACAGCAAAGGAGTTTCTTGTATGCGTACTTGAAGCGGTTCACTCTAGAGGCCTTAAATTATATCTCTAATTATGCAGGCAGCTTTTCTTTTTACGGTGGTGGGAACAACTGGATTTTTGGCTGTTCTAGCTGGCCAGCTTCCTGGGGTATGTCCAACACCCTGCTTAATTTATGTCTGTATCTGGAAAGAGATCTTGTAAACCTGTCTTAGAACTGTGATGGAAAGGAATTTTGCTGAAGCAAGGTTTCTTAAATACTTTTCTGCATTTATAAATTGCGAAGTTAAGAATAGAGTAGTCTTTAATTCAACAGAAGTTTAATATGATGTGCCTTGCATTTCCATCTTTAATTAGTGCTGACACTGTAGGATTGGGGATTCTTTGTTCCATACTTGATTGGAAGTATTTCCTTAGTGGTTTTGGCTGTGGGTAGCACATCACCTGGGTGAGTTTCTTTTGGATAAGATGTGAGTGAATGCCTTCCATATTCAGGGCTGGCCTTGGCATATTAATGCTTTTAAATGTTATCGCAGGCTTCTCCAAGCTGCAATCAGCAGCTTTTCATCAGTTTTTCCTGATTATCAAGAGAGAATCAGCAGACATGAAGCAGCTCACTTTTTGAGTACTGTTTCCTTTTTGGGTTTTCATGCTCAAAGTGAACGCATTATATATTTGTAACATTGCATGATAGGCTCGAACTAATGAGTGGCTTCTTTGGCCTGTGATCATTATGTGTTATTCTAGCTGCTTATCTGCTTGGCCTCCCCATCCTGGGCTATTCTCTGGATATTGGGAAAGAGCATGTAAATCTAATTGATGAGAGGCTCGAAAAGCTCATCTATAGCGGGCAGCTTGATGCTAAGGAGCTAGATAAGTGTGTACTTCGTAGCTTTATTTTAGTATTTACTCTTAAAAGCTGTACAATGGGACTTGCCAAATTATGACTTTCAAGAACCAAAACCAAGATGAATAAAATTTAAATTTAAATAATAATAACAATAATAAAGGCTTGATTGTAATTGTATATTTTAGATTGGCTGTTGTGGCAATGGCTGGATTGGCGGCTGAAGGTTTAACATACGACAAGGTGGTTGGTCAATCTGCTGATCTCTTCACTCTCCAGGTTTGACATCGCTGTTCTAAGAGATTTGGATGTTATTATGCTCAATTATTGTCTCAAACAAGTGTATTCCTTGTTTGCTTTAGAGGTTTATAAACCGAAGCAAGCCGCAACTCAGCAAAGATCAACAACAAAATCTCACTAGATGGGCTGTGGGTTCTTCCAAACCAAAAGCTATACAATGGATTTTTTTATTGATTTGAGAGTTTGAATCATATCAGGATTGAATGCATCCTTCGTTTTAATGCCCTTTTGTTGTGGTAAAATGTTTTAATGCGTTTTTGCACTTGAATGCTGATGCTTGCAGGTTTTATTTGCTGCTTCTCTCTTGAAAAATAACAAGGTGTTACATGAAGCCTTAATGAGGGCTATGTCAAATAAGGCAAGCGTTCTGGAATGCATCAAAGCAATCGAGAGTGCAGAGTAGCACCGCATCAAACCTTGATAAGCCGTTAAGTGCGAAACTCTCAAGTATACATCTTTACCATGAACCATACTTGAAACATGAAAAACTTCGGTTCTTCATTTACCCAGAAAAGAAAATAGAGGTTATTCTTCGTTCCTCTATCTCTTTCTTCACACATAGCGAGCAGTGGAGAAGATTAAACTGTACATTCTTGAATCTTCATTTTGTTCGTAAGCTACTGTCCTTTTTTATTATGCCTATGCTTGTTTAGTATTGCAATAAAATTGGCCTATATGTGTGTCTTAATTGTAATGTTTCAGCACGTTCAGATTGACAAGTGCTTGTTTGGTTTTTTGTTAGAAACGAATTTTTACAATTTTTGATACAAAGCTACTATTATTTTGCTTTTACGATTACAACTTACACATGAATTACTCTGTTGTTTTGACAATTTTTTGTTTTAATGAAAACTGCATCATTATATATATGTGTGCGCGCGCGCCCCTAATCTTTCCTCATCTACCACCTCATTAATAAGATATGGTTGATGATCAAGCTAATACAACTAGTAAACCCACGTCTTGACCATATCCAATGAGGGTTCAACCAGTGTAATTAAACCCGGTTCGACTTGGAAACCGGTGAACCAGTTTGGTCAGGGCATTAACCCAATTTAAAAAAAAAAATCATTTTTTTTTTAATTTTCTTTATAATTTCATATGAAATCTTCATTTTTTCACTTGTTTGACCTCAGGCTAGCTTCAGTTTGACTCCGGTCTAATTTACTGACCTTTGACTAAGTAGTTTGACGGGTTCAATAACCAGTCTTGGTTCAAGTACACTAAATGTTTAAAAAATAAATTAAATAAATAAACATAGCAATGTTTTATTACGTACAAAATGTTGCCAGGCACCATGATATTCTACGGAGCTCGTCCTAACGAGTTCATGGAGCTTTGCTTCATTGCGATATGGCCAATTCTCATAATTTTGTATTACAACAATAAATAATTATAGGAAGCTCCA
The DNA here is from genome assembly GCA_025563575.1 of Acacia pycnantha. Taxonomy (NCBI): domain Eukaryota; kingdom Viridiplantae; phylum Streptophyta; class Magnoliopsida; order Fabales; family Fabaceae; genus Acacia; species Acacia pycnantha. The sequence continues at coordinate 2,592,184 of JAMWYP010000037.1, read as the reverse complement.
AGCTCCTTTTCTTTTTTGTGAATATACCTTTCTCAAGCTCCTTGTTAACGAGGACTCGCCCTTGATTGACCAAAATCAGCTATGCTCCAAGCACTCCCAAAAGCGATTTCCAATTATTGTTGCCGAAGCAAGGCAGACTCATCCTACTTAACTACCAAATAGCTGAGGATTCTTTATTCAAAGTCGCCCGTACATTGATAGCTTACCTTTAAGCTTAGCCGCCTCTCTCTCCAACCTATCAAAGGTCACAGATCTGGGAATTCTCCAGCCCCAGTTTCCCAACTGCATTTATTAAAAGAAATGAAGGGGCATGAATGAGATCATTCTTTTAAAAAATTTAAGGGGAAAAATGTGGCAGCAACTTCCCAAAAGCTTTTTCAATTACAAGGCGTCTAAAAGTCCGTTTTCTTTTCTTTAAAAGAGCTTTTCCATGAGGAAGTATGGTTTGTTACTTTGTTTGATGCCAAAAATATTAGTGTTCCTAAAACAAACTAATAAAGCCTTTGCATGTAAGCTTTTACCTGAGTTGCAGGAATATTCATCCGTGCAGAACTTCCAAGTCCGAGAATATCCTGCATAGGTATTATTGCTGTTTGAGCAACAGAAGACAGCACCTGCTGAATTAGCGCCCATGAGATGTCATCCTCCCCTGTTAGTGAAAGATAACTTGATACCTGAAAATTGGACACAATGAAACAAGCAGATGTTAGCTTTCTCCAAGAAGATTTTTTAACAATAAATTTTTTACCAATACATATAGCACTGACATTGGACTTTTCTTCTTGCTTCAAAGCCTCCCACCAACCTCTGGTCTGTAGCAGAAAAGGTCAATGTTTTTACATCAAGAAATATAACGAGGAAGATACAACAATTATCATATGATAAGTAGAATATATAAGTCTTTGTTCGTCCACCCCAGTGCAAACCAGAATCCTCTTTCAGCATACACATATGAAGCATTAAAAAAATGTAGATTAAGTAGTTCTTACTGTATCATTGTCGTGAGTCCCAGTATACACAACTTGATTGCACTCATGATTATGGGGCAAATGAGGGTTCTCAGCATCACCACCAAATGCTGGGCAAATGGGGGGGAAATTTAAGGCACAGAGACCTAGCAGTAATTCTCAGTCTGGTGATGGAAGGATGGAAAACAAAAATAATTAATTATTACCAAATTGGAGAACAGCCATTCCAGGTGCTCCAATATGTTTTCTTAGCTGAACTACATCCTCAGTAATAACTCCCTGCCACATAATCCAAAAATTACAAGACTTAACCGTAGAGACGAGTTGAAAAATTATCAGAATCAAAATTCATTTTGGTAATACATACCAAGTCTTCTGCAACTATATTAATCTTTCCAACTGCTCTCAACACGGCATCAAAGAAGGATTTTCCAGGTCCTACCTATCATTTCAATAAGATAGATTCAGAAAATGAAACATTATAGGGCAGCTTATGGATTGAGAAAACAAATAAAAGGCAGAGGTGCAGAACCAAGTGGCAGGGACCTAACCTTCCATTTTCCAACCATTGCTACTTTAGCTTCTGCAGATTATAGGTCAGATACTTGTTAACCAATCGGGACCAAAAAGCTGAAATTAACTTAGGGTATACTGACCAGAGGGAACCGCCCAAAATCCAGCAAATCCTCTGAAGTGATCAATCCTGAATTCATCATATACATTTTGAGCACGTCGTATACGGCGTATCCACCATGAATATCCCTCTTTTTCCATGGCATTCCAATCATACAAAGGGCTTTTAAAAACTCAGAATGTACAAACAAAAACAAGAAATCAGTTATTTAAATGGAACAGGAGGACATTTACAATCTGAATTTATCATAGAATGAAAGTAATTAAAAATTTGATTAGGAGGAGGGTTAAATAACAGGGGAAATAATAGATGAAAAGGAATAGCAGGATTATTAGGTGGCATTTACGGACATAACTGTTTAAAAAGCATTGAAAGAGAGATACAAGAAACTCCACTGGTAAAGACGCAGGAGACGTCTTCCCAAACTTTATTTCAGTATGATAAGACGTACTAAATCAAGATGAAGGATAATTTAAGTTGGCATCAGCACAAGAATTACTGGTAGCATATGGCTAGTTAATGTCCAACCTGCCCCACAGCTGACCAGTTTCACTAAAAGCATCAGGAGGAACACCACTAACTAAACGAGGAAAACCTCTCCTGCTCTGTCAGACAAAAAGAGAATTTCTGGTGATCGAACAGGACAAAATTGTTATAGAAACATGCTTAGAACAGACTTCAGAGTTATAGTTTAACTCATTTCAGGCTACCAACCAGCAGAAATTGGTTCTTATTTGCCCAAACATCTGCACTGTGATAACCCACATATATGGGCATGTCTCCCATTATCTTAATTCCCCTACTTCGGGCATAGTTACGAACTTTTTGCCATTGCCTCTGAAACAAGAACTGTTGTGCAATAAATATTTCAATCTGCATGGTAAACACATAACTCATCATGACCACTTCTAACTTTAAGTGTGCATACAATGTGAAAACAGTAATTATAGTTCTAGCTGATTTTTAATCTTACAAAATCTTTCTTGAGTTGGTAAATTTCTTCTAGAGCTACAAGATGGCGGTTCCTTAAAGGTTCAGGCCAGTCATACCAGCTTAATGTGCACAGAGTGTCATCAATAGCAGCAAAATAAGCTGCATCTTCAAGCCAGCCTAAAACATAGCAAAACTATTACAACATTGCATGAACTAACCTACACTGAATTTTGAAAATCCTTGCATAAAAGCCTTGGAACCAAGAATTTATATGGTATTCAGGCTTAGGGATACATTCTCATACACATTTTTGAGAAAAGATATGCACATGCAATTTTTATTGTTCAAGATCTCTTACTTTTACAACCTGTCAACACAATCCCTGATATTTCCAACTTTTACACCCCATAATCTAATAGCCCATAAGCTTCATACCCCTTCACTGAGCAGGAAATATAGGGGGGGAAATTAAATCTTGTAGCACTGTATTCAATTGAATTATTACCACCACAACCATGATAGTTTTTCCAACTTCTTTCCAATCTTACAATGTTCTTGTGCACAACAGGTCTTATTTATTATTTGCAACCTACCGTGTTTAAATGAAATACATATCATGGATACTGAAGCAAAGAATATATAAATATAAACAAAAGAAGAATAGTAACTCTTTAAGCCTCACTTGATATGTTAGGGTCCCTACGAAAATTCACAAATTGGTTTTTAAGTTCCCCTTCACTTGAAATGAGCCTTTTTGCAGCCTGCAGATAAATTTCAATGAAAATTGAAATAAACTACCAGAGGCATGTTCATTGACAGATAGGAAAGAGGGTAACTCTGGCATCACAAATAGTCACATGAATCTTACAAGCCTCTGCAAACTAATGTAAGACTAACAGTTTCACTTGTCTACCATCAGCAGTTGTAATTTTGAAAACCCACTGCTGTGGAACTAGACTTCTCAACTATGTTAACATCATAACATGGTATTTGTGGATCACAATTAAACTGAAAACTCTGACAACATAAAGTTTAAAATCATAAATTGCCGGGTATGCTACTGAATAAAGTTCCAATCGCAAGAATTGGCATGAGAGATGAAATGACTCTGAACATTCTTTATGAAAAGCATAGATTTGTGTTGATTTTCTTCTCCCTTGCAATACAGTAGAATCTGTAAACCAGCCTCTTGCCACACCAAGCTCAATTTTCAAGCCCTTTGACATGCTTTACAAGGGCGTGGGGGATAAAAAAAATCAATTAACAATCAGAGCATCAAATTTCAAGAGAATAGACAATTTTTTCATTAGTTAATTGTTCAACCAAGGTAACCTAAGTATGCATTTTTCCTTAAGCACAAAAGAATATGAGCAGTAAAGATGCTTTGAATAACTTACCTTAGCAATCAAAGGATCCTTAAGATCGGCAACAAGTGAGAAATTCACACGTTCAGCATTGCTGCATGCATTTAATGTTAAAAATATGATCGACAAGCAATAAGACCCAAAAAGGAGGTCAAAACTATGTTCCCAACTCCTATTAACATTCCTCACATTGGTTTTGGAAGCTCATCCTTATACAACAATCCATCCTTAACAAGCTCCTCTAGAGAGATCAAGAGGGTGTTGCCACAATTTGCATCCTGAAAATAAACATCAAACCTTTTTCTCTTGAGAACGCGTAAAATATAGTTGAGCCTTGATCCAACACCCAACAGAATCTTGCCAGAGACAGAGAGGGTGAATATGGACACTGCGTGCTTATGAGAAATTATACATGTAATAAACTAAAACAGAGAGGAGGAATGGACATTATCACTGACATCTTCCAATGGTCCTTTCTATTGAATACATCCAACTGTTCCTAACTTCGTGTCAAAGAAAAATTATGATATAGAGATAGGCGCCTATGTCTAACTGCAAAAAATTGGTAACCTGGCCTACGTAAGGGCATCCATCTTCGTTGGCCTTTCTCCCGGGGGGCACAAGAGGTAGGACCTGCATGGCATGCACAAGAGTTAAACAATCAAATGAAGGAATATCGACGAAAATATTGAAATTACACTAGGGAGGTAGCAAAATAACTTGAAGCTGGCGCAGGAAGATATTGCTAACACAGATAATAATGTATAACCATTTTGACTCTTCATAATATACAAATTTCCCGATCATAAAATTTATTAAAATTGACCAAGGTCAAGCGACGATGACCGTAGTGCAGCACATTGTTTATTTTGATAGTTGTCCGCACAAAGGAGCTAAAGTGAAGAAGACGCAACCTGCCAAACGGAGCAACCGGCACTGTGAAGCCAGTCAATGAAACGAAAGGCCTCGTCTCCGAGATCGCCAATTCCGTGGGGACCTCCAAACGACGTCGGATGGAGTAGAATTCCGGCTCTTCTCCGATCGTCTGGGCCGGGCTTGGGCAGCCAATTCCCGTAATCGTCGGGTAAATCTTCACCGACGCTGATATGAGACAAGACACTCTGGCAATGGATCAACGAATGAGTTGCTTTGGATTTAAACACGGCGGAGCCGAAGAGGTTAAGAGACGTCGTTGGGTGGAGGAAGCCAGCCCGAGTATAGGAGAGAGAGCGCCATGGTTGTGGGTGAGAGGTTGAGATGGATATCGCCATCTATCTGGAATTGTGCTTTTGGAGTAAATCTGACGAGGAAAAGAGACTCTTTATAAATTGATTGAAACGTAACAGCCCTGGTGGGTAGAGTGGTCTCCTAATCTTTCCCGCCCCCCACAAAGTACAGGTGGAGTAGACTGCAGTCTATTGACTTGAATACACGTGACTATAGGAGTGGTCAAATATTCCAAGTGACCCTCTTCAGCTCTTCTGCTGCTTTTTGTTTGGTGCCCCTCCAATGTATCCAGTATCCACAAACTATGCTTCTTGACATAAACTTTCTTAATTCATGTGCATATGTTAGCTCGTTAAAAATGAGTCCACACAACCAAGCACAAGTGGTAAGCGACTTGCTCACTCACCATAGTCAAGTGTGCGACCCGGGTCGGATTCGGATTAGTCAGGACGAAGCTCTAAATACCGGATGGACAACCGAAAAAAAAAAGAGTCCACACACTAACTCCTCTCTTTCCTTTATCTTCACTTAATCTTTCTATCATCGGATTAGTTTTTAATGGTTGAAATTTTATACTCTCGGTCCTAATTATAAGATCTAGTTAACTTTTTTAGAAAGATTAAGAAAATTAATTAAATTACTTTAGTGTATTTTTATTTTTTTCTTCAAACTAATTGGTTTGATTAATAAACTAATATATAATCTAATTATACACCATATATGAAATGATTAAATAATTTATTTAGTTTTCTTAATCTCTCCAAAAAAAAGTCAACTAGGTCTTATATTAGTGTCGGAGGTAGTACTATATTAAAAATACTATTGTAATATCAAATATAAAATGATGATAATATTTTTATCAAAATAAATTTCAACGACTAAAAGTCAATCTTACAGCTGAGAAATTAAGTAAAATAAAAATAAATTTCAATCATTAAAAGTGGATCTTACAGCTGAAAAATTAAGGAAAGATAAAGTGTCAAGAGGGTTAGCGCAGTCATTATTTTCCCTGAGGCGTATTGGGAGAGAGAGAAGAATACTCACTTTATCCAAGAAAAACCAGAGAGAAAGATGATTAGTTATGAGTTATGACTTATAAGCATGGTTTAACACAAATTTCACTTGATCTCTTTTAAACAAAAAAGTCTGGTTTTTAAAGGGATACTGGGCTCTAAGTAATTTAGGCATTGGGGAAAAAAAATTAATAGTATTTTTAATCTTATTAATACAGGTTTTGGCATCGTGAAAACGTACTAAACTCAAGGATACTTTTCTAGTTTCCTTTATGCCGGAAAACTAGGCATACTTCAACAGTTCAACCATGAGATTCGAGTTCGTGTCTGTCTATGATATTTTTAAAGGCTTGAATTTGGGACTTGGTTATAAAAATAAATATTAAAACAACTCGAACTAAATTGTTGGCTCAGAAACATATCCAAAAAATAGTATTATCAAGTCAGTAATAATTATATAATTTAATTCTCATAAATTAGAACTTGTCCCATATATTGCCATAAAGAATGAAATAAAAAACTATAAATTTCTTTTTGGAGGTACAAATACTCCTAATTAAGTAATTACTGTCAAATTTTTTTTACCGAAAAAGTAATTACTGCTGATAAACAATGAGCATTTGGATTTATATTTCTTTTGCTGCTATCAAACGGGACATTAACGAGAGCGCTTTTCGACTGATAGACTTGAGTTTGAATCAAAGGATGGAAAACTTTCAAAGCCATTCGCTGTATTGCCAGATCCAAAAATATATATAAAAAATCACTGCATTGGAATTAAGCAAAGAAAGGCTTCTATAATTATGTGAACGAAATTCATCTACTACTCGCTTATCATCACCTAGGAAAATTAAATATTTTTTTATCGTCATATAATAACAACTAAAATTAAACATATTGACTAGCAACTCAACAACTCGGAGAAGGGAAAGGTACAGTCTTCCCGAGAGAAAAGAAGGCACTGCAGAATATTTTGGTTCAATATTTCCTCCCCGGCATCATTATTATTTATTGATTTCCTCTCCCACCCACCTTCGATGTTAACTTACTCGAGTCTCCAACTTGTGTCCAGAAATAACATAGACACGAAAAGCAGAGGAACACATTACAGGGAAGGGAATAGAAGGGTGTAGAACGTAGTAGATACAAGGTATTATTACATGTTTTGATAGCTTTGGAACCCAGAGTTTTGTGGTTAGACAAACATACATACACTTAGAGTTCGTCAGGCCAGTCGCTTTCATAGAATAAGCCATCGACGATTTGATCAATGACGGAGTCGATGAAGGAGTTGCAGCTGACGGAGAAGATTCGACCCACTCTGGTTCGGGCGCTGGAGAACCATGCAAACAGAGCGGCACATGCCACAGCCCCCAAGCACACACCTCCTGCTTCTGTTAATCCTTCAATGTCCATTTTCCCAAACACAGAGCTTCCCGTCATCAATTCTTTTGTCACCGTCACTGCAAACACCATCTGCATCAATCACAATTCCCCTTTCATTACAATTAACACCTCGCAGATTCAAATCATAACTAGGCACAATCAGAATGGTGACTGTAACTAAATCTTGAAATTCTTTACGTTTTCTGTGAATTAAACCTGTTTTTTTTCATTCCTAATAGTCATAGATTTGATGGAAAGCCTCGAGGTGCTTGCTTACCATAGCGAGGCGACCAGAGATGGTCTCGAAATCCTGGCTTTTCTTATAGCTCTCGATATAGTAGGACAGCGTCGCGAAGAACGAGGATACGTCGTCGGCACCGTCTTCGCCGTCGTTCCTAGTCTTGATCACTCCGACTCGATCAGAGCCGTACTCTCTCAAATTACTCAACCGCGGCTGCAAGACGATATTGGTGTTTTCTGATTCCGCCTTCGGTTTGGGTTTGGGAACCGAAACCTGAACCGGTCCAGACTGTGATCCCCTCGACCGAACCGCGGATCTCGGAGACCGCAGCCGGCAGTGCGGTGCACGAGTGGCGGGTGCCATGGAAGACGCAAGAGGAGACGGATTCCAGGGGACTGAATAATAAGTACAGTAGTAATGAACGAGGAAGTGGGCCCCCTGTGGCTACGTGTCATTTCATTGTGCAGTCGTTTTAATGAATCATTAAATATTATATTATGGGTGATAGGGAGGGATGGAGTGGGAGGTTGCCAGAGTTTCATGCGAGGTTGAGGCTAACAAGTAGAATACGTAGCTCACAGCGGTATCAGAAAAAATAAAAAAAATAAAAAATAAAACCCAAAAAACGAATCGCATTATCCATTTTGGGAAATGCAAATGATTATAAAAATATACATGGGATTATTTTAAAAGTGATATCAACAAATATTTATTTTAGATGTAAAAATAACCACAAGTTTCTAAAACAAGGGTAAAAGTCACAATTACCGTTAACTTTACTAGCTAGAGTCCATGTATTATGTATTCATCCTTTGACTATAGATGACGTGGCACTTGAGGGGAGTGGAGGACCTATTAAAACTGACACCTACTCTTAGACCTTGCAGTAAAGTGTTGTTCAATGCACATGTTGAACAATTGATTGGATAATAAATTTATTAATTAAGCCGCCCCATATTAAAAACAGAATCTCAACTTTTACCCTCTCATTTTGTAGATAATAATCCATGATTGTTTTTGCTCTTTTGTAATCATAGAAGGAGATAAGCTGATTCTGAGCCAAAAAAAAAAAAAAAAAAGGAGATAAGCTGAGAAACCCAGAGAGAGAGAGGATGTGCTCGTGGGATAAGAGAGGCAAGATATTCATCTTAACACTTACCAACACCGACGAGCACCACCTCAATCCCACGCTTCTTAATGCTATTTGCTCTGCTCTCCATCGTGTCCGATCTGAAGCATTCTCCTCCTCAGTTCTCATCACCATAGCACGCGAAAAATTATTCTCCAATAACTACGATCTTGCCCGGGCCAAAGCTCAAGCTCATTCCTTCGAAGATCGCATGGTCTCATGGACTCCTTGCATGCTTCGATCAGTGGTCACAGATCTAATTTCACTCTCGATGCCTACAATTTGTGTCGTTTCTGGACACGCCTCTGCCACCGGCTTTATGCTTGCCTTGAGCCACGATAACGTCTTGATGAGGAGCGATATGGGTGTTTCTCTTCATGAGTGAGCTTGACATCAAGCTTGTTGTTTCGCCTTGGTTCTTTGCCATTCTCAAGGCCAAGATCTGGTCACTGGCGGCTCGCCATGAATTGGTTGTGAAAGCTGCTAAGGTCAAGGCTAAGCGAGCGACGGAGCTCGGCATCATCGATTTGGCCCACGATAACACCGATGATTAAATATTATAAAGATTCAACATTGTCGAAGTTGTCGTCGTCATCATCATCGACCCCTGCAGATTATTCATCCATGATGGCCTCAAAATCCCTAGTGGGCTTGAAAAGCATAAACCGAGATACATTTATTTGCTTAATGTCCATAAAAAACTGCAGCCTCACCCCTTGTTGTTGGGTTCAACTGGGAAGGGGGTCGGACTTCCTCACTGGGTTTGATCCCTGCGTTGGTTAAGGCACTGGGGGAGGCATCTTAGGGATCTAGGAAGCAGTGAAAACGCTAGTAGAGGTGGAGACATGTGTACTCTCTGTCCAGTATACCCTATGGACTGGGCTCCAAGCGCTCTGTTCTTGGATTGTAGGTGAGCCCAACCCCTTTTCTAAAAATTTCTAAAAAAAAAAACAAAAACTGCAGCCTCGCACAAATAAGTTTGGAGGTTGACGTCTTCCTGAATGCTGGTGTTAGGAATTAACAAGAGAATATCAAGTAAACAAAGATGAAATCGGAATCAAAATAGGAATGAGTTTAAAGATTCAGTGAAAGGTCCAAGAGCAGGTGTTGGTTTTAATTGGGTCTTCCACACCCCCAAGCGCCACATCATCTATAGTTAAATGATGAATAAATCACACATGGACTCCAGCCGGTAAAACTAATGGCAACTATGACTTTTGCCCTTGTTTTGGAACCTCATGGTTATTCTTACATCTCAAAAAAAATATTTGTTGCTCTTTGAAAATAATCACATATGTATTTTTACTTCTTACTCCGTCTTTTAAAGTTAATGAAATCATTATGAAATTGCTGGTCTGAATTATACAGTTAAATTTTTAAATTTCAGGATTGCAATATTTTCATAAACGTCCATAGAGTTGCTAGGTTCTAGTTAGTAGTTATTGACAAAGCACTCCGGTTACAAAAGACTGGGGCAACTGTACGTTATCAATAGGAGGCAAATTTATCGGAACCAGAAATCTACTACACCCGATAAAATACAACATTAGGGGTCTAAATCCGATACCATTTATTCTACGCCATGCTTGCTTATCCGATGTGAAAACAGTCTTTCAAGTACATGTATCATTTTATTGAAAGTAATATTGTTTGAGCTACTATCGGGTACTAACAGTAGACATCTCTTATAACAAGAATTTGAACCTTAGTTCGCAGTTATAAGAGACTAGCTCCTTCCACAAACCCAGCACCGTTGATCACGCGACAACAATATTTTTTTTTTTTGCTAAAAAAAAAGTTTTGGAGGGGTTCGACATCTGTCACACAAAAACTGCGGGACTTACGAGATCGCTGGTCGAACCCACGCCAGGCTACCAACTCACATTGGTGCGACAACAATATTAAAGCCTCACAAAAAATATGGTCAGGTCAGGCCCAGAATTCCCTTCTGGGCTCAACATGTACAAAGTTTCGGAATCTTTGGAGCCCACAACATGTTCAAACTGGGCCCGAAAGTATGCCATCTCAGCATTTGATCCGTCCACGTCGGAATTCCCCGGGAGCACACCGGCGCCCATGGACGCAGCCCTGAGAAGCTCCATTACATTAAGGTCTTCCTCTGTGGCTTCCCTCTTAACGCCGTATCCTGTTTTCTTACCGTTACAGAACATTGTCCATAGAGGCTCGTCCATTAACTTGATCTTATCCCTCTCATGTCGCTTCTCGCATTCCAAAGCCATCCTCAGCATTCCCGCGCTCATCTCCTTCTGTAACGCATTCGTTGGGATGGCGAGTTCTATCACTACGGAAGGTAAACATCTAGGGTTTTCTTGCACGGCGAGGCTCACGCGTCCTTTCCGGTATCCAAATAAAGTTCCGGTGATCTTTGTGGAGTGGGAATTGCGGTGGTGGTGGTGATGGCATTCGACGGCGGTGTTGGGGAGGGAGGGGAATTTGCAGGAGGGGGCTATGACGGGAAAGGATCGGAAAACGGAACGGAATGTGCGAAAGACGTTGGTTCTGTGTTTCTTTTTGTGGGTTGGCTGGAGGAGGGTATGCGAACGGGACGGCGGCGGTGGCGGCGCCGGAGGGGTGGAGGAAGAGGAGGTTGGAGTATCGACGGCCGTAGACCAAGAGGCCTCTGAATGGATGGAGGAAGTTCTGAGTTCTCGCATGGGTGGTGGACGCAGACGAATCTTTAAGAGGAGGGAATCAGTGGCATGAGAGAATGGATTGTGCTTCGGACATTAAAGTGTACGGTATGAGTTTGCGGCTGAGAATCATTCTTCAGAAACTTAAATCGTCCATGATCTTGGTGTTTTACCTTTTTTTAGCACTCGACGCATTCAATAATGCCAGTACATGCTTAAAATAGCATGAGCTTTTTATTTGTACAGAAATAAGTCCAATCTTGCGGGAAAAATAATTTGCATGAGCTTTTTATGTACAGATGCGCATTCTAATTTGGGGTACATCTGCTAATTTAGAGCGAGAGATTTGCCGAAAGGCTGGATCTGCTAATTGATTTGAACAAACAGTTTCTAATTTCTTTAACAGCAGAAAATCAAGCCTCCCGAGTCAAGTGCATTGGCTTCTATAAACGAGTTCTGTGACAATATCCTACGTTCTAGAGTACGTAATTACGTGCAAACCAAAATTGAAGTCCCCGGGACGAGTGGTAGTTGATAGCCTACAAAAATCTTCACTTATGAGGTCCAAATAAAGAAGAGTTATTGCTCACTAAAGAATGGAGTTCACATTATTAACGGACGGTAAGCTAATGGGAAATAAAATCAAGAAGTCACCTATTATATGACCAAACTGTCGAGTTTTCCTGTGTATGTTTATTTATGTAATTTTCCCAGCTTGTGATGAAGTCCCAAGAGGTGCCATATATATATTAAGTCCCGTTAATGCCATATCGTTTCCTTGGCTTTTGTCTAGGATATATGTGATTTTCATACCTGTACCCAATACCTCTTCTTATATGCAATTTCTTCTGTTTTTTTATTAGTTTTTGATTGGATTTTACTGTGGCAAATGACTTTGGTGAAGGTAGTTTAAATTTTGCAAGCTCTAAATTATGCAAAGAACCATTCACATGGTTCTGATATTAACTTCCATAATTTACAATAAAAGCAGAGTGAATACAGAGGCGTGAGCTATATACCCTCTTTACAATTTCTCATAGCACCTAGAGCTCAGTGGATTTTCTTTCTATACCTAGATGCTCCAACTGAAACTAAAAAATACAAGCACTAAATAATCCCAACAGTGGGAAGATACAATAACCAAAAATTCATGCATCAAACTGTGATTCTTTTGTTATAATCTTTCATAATTTATAAATCATATCCGTTCAATCAATCTAAAATGTCACAACTTAAAATACTATTTTGACTTTTCTCTCCTCTTTTCAATCGACGGTCCAGACGAGCTCATAAGGGATAATGAGAAAAATAGATCATGAGATGATCTGCCTCCGGCTTTACGACATCAAACCCGAATCTGTAAAATATCCTAAAGCCTTCTTCAAAAAATGTTCTTTCCATTGAGCAGGGCTAGCAAATGGCACGAGACCACAAGCCAATGGTAGGAACACAAGCAAAGTAGCATAGAATAAAGATCGGCGAATCCAATATGGGAAAATTGTATTCCTTTTGGTCGTTTGTGGCGAGCCGAGAGGTCCATAGAGGATTCGGTAAAAAGTGGGTGTACAGGCAAGTACAAGGAAGTGGAGGAAGCAAAAATCTCCCAATATAAAAGCCAGACATGACCATCCCCTCCCAATGCATTTACACAGCTTCCCGCAATAGTCACAACCAACTCCTAACAACAAAAAGATAAAGCTAACGGGCATCATCCGGGTTGATGTCGATGACTTTTGGACAAGCAGATATGCAACTGCAAATATCATTAACATACCAAATGCCATTCGGCTCATAACTTGAACATGACACCACAAAATATTCAACCTTGAATTCAAAGAGGATACTGCCTCGGGAGTTCACCACGAGTTATATTCCTAAAATGGAAAAAGAAAGATCATTAGTAGTAGTTCGTGTGTTACAGATTTAACTCATATTCCAAAAAAACCTGCATAGATAAGATCCCCATTCATGTCTAACCAAAGCAATGTGGATATAAAAAATTAGATACGATCTGAGCATGCATATAACCAAAGCAAGATTAGACAAAAGTGAAACTTGCCTTAGCTAAAGGTGTGCATGAGGCGGTAGCTTCAACAAGCCGTTGATAGGAATATATATAAGCACCGTAGAAAAGTGAGGATGACATAACAAGTATGCCAGCAATAAGACAGTCTATGCATTTATTGTTCAGTTTGCCATGCCTCAAATCTTCTAACTGATTCTTGAACTTTTCACCTCTAAAGAGGCCTTTGATCTTTCCATTTCTAACTTCGTTCTCTCCAAATCATTTAGATCATAGTTGAGAGCCAAATATGTCTTCTTCAATTCCAACTTTTTCATTGCAAGATGAATTTCTAATTCCTTGAGGTTATTAGAACGACTTTGCTCTGTGACAGATTTCTCAAAAGTGCCAATCAAGGAGTTATCAGCTACAAACGCAGAAGTGGTTGGAGAAAAGCAAATTACTTGGTCAGTAGGAAAGTTCTCCTTGACCTCTTCATCATGATTTGATTGATCTGAGATTTCAGTATGTAATATTGTCTTTGAATGAACATCCTCTGACAACATCCCTGGAGCTATATCCTTTGTCAAGAAAAAATTTGGAAGTTGGAACTTCCGTTCTCATGGTATTGGAGTTATTATTATTACTCTTGTTACTTGCAGATGAATCATATATTAGTTCAAGAGTACTCAGAGATCTACCAAAAGATTGTTCAAAGTTTCTTGTTAAACCATCTACTCATCTCATCTAGCCTGTCTCCATAAACCTGTGGCCATATGGGTAGTCAGAACTTGAGTATGGTAGACACTTTAGCAGAAAACACTTACATAGGCTAGGGTCCAAGTTTAACTTACATAGGCTAGAGATTCTCTGACAGCTGATGTGCACATCTGCAAGCTATACAATCAGTGGAGGTTTGAATCAAAACCTAATAAAAATAATTGGCATTTGTCAAGGTGAATATAAAGGTTTGTGGGCATGGCCTTTGCCTTTCATTGTACCAATTAATTAAAGGTTAAGTACCAATTTTGCCCCTAAAGTACGCGCCCAGGAGCAATTTTATGCCTTAAGTTTTAGGCGGAGCAATGTTACCCCTGAAGTATCAAAACGGAGCAACGTTGCCCCTTTGTTAGAAACCCTAACAGTCAACGTTAGTTGACCTAACATTGACCGTTAGGGTTTGTAACGGAGGGCAACATTGCTCCGTTTCGGTAGAGCAATATTGCCCCTGAAGTATAAAAAAGTATAAAAAACGGAGCAATGTTGCCCCTCAGCTAGAAACCCTAACGGTCAACGTTAGGGTTTGTAACGGAGGGCAACATTGCTCCGTTTTGATACTTCAGGGGCAACATTGCTCCGCCGAAAACTTAAGGGGCAAAATTGCTCCTAGGCGCGTACTTCAGGGGCAAAATTGGTATTTAACCCATTAATTAATCCATCTAAAAAAAAGACAGCCCTCTCATGTTATAAGCCAGATGATTCAACGAGATATTGTATTTCTGCAACATCATACTTATTATCACAATCTAAGACTAAGAATCCAAGTCAGCTATCTTTACAAATGTACATAGTATGGTCAATGAATGCAAAGACATGTGAAGTCGGAGTAATAGTTTATTACTGAAATCAGAGTCAGAAATGGAAGAGAAAAGTACCATCGAGAGACGATCAGGAGAAATCCTTTGGGCTGCAGCATCTCTTCTGTACAAAACCTAAACAATAAATTAAAGACCCAAGGCTTTATTCCTTATTTATAAAGCCTTACTCCGCTGCCTTTTCAGACTCCGGCGAGGATCCTAATCTGATTGCTTGGTCGGGGTTACAGTAGAGATGGATACATTTAATCAGGATGGATCTAGGTGGGACGTAACACAGATTCAGTGATCAGTAGATAAATTTTTAAATAAAGGCAAAAAAAAAAAGTATATAAATTCTTAAATGAATATGTATATAAATATAGGGGTTTAAACTTCTCATGTTGCATGAGAAGAAGAAGAACCCACTTTTATATATAATGATAATTATATATATATATATGTGGGTCCCACCATTTCATGTGTGTGTGACATGAGAAAACACTTCTCCTACAACATGAGAAGTGTTTTTCCCATAAATATATGGGTTTAAATTTTCTGTTTTTCGCCGTGGAAATATTTTTTCTGTCACCTACTTATTTTTATGTGAGTGTGACTGAAAAAATATTTCTGCAGAAATATTAAATTTATAGGGTGAAGGTGCAATTTTACCAACAAACCATTAGAAGAAGAGCATCTGGCACAAACATTTATTAAATGTATCTTAAATACAAACAAACAATTAAAAGGGGTAAAAAAAAAAACAATGGCCGTTAGTTTTTTTTAAGGGAAGTTTATCTGACTCTGGATGGGGAGAGAATTGGCATCATCTTCTTCATTGTCCTCATCGTTCCTTGTGCGAGAGCCAAGATAGGAACACATTCTCAGAGAATCTCACTGCATAGCGGAAATTTCCTTGCCTATGGTCTTCAGTGGTCTTCTGCTCTATTCACGACCTTTGATCTCTATGCTCTTCCTCGGTCGTTTCGGCAAGCTTGCTCTCGTCGGCGGTTCTCTTGCATTGGCTTCGCTAACATCACTTGGTTACTCTGTTCTCTTCGGCCTCACCATGGGCATGGAACCCATTTGTGGTCAAGCTTTTGGAGCTAAAAGATTAGACTTTGACCATGCTCTGTTTTTATTATTCTATAGCAGAGCATCCCCACATATATTGCACAACTTACATCTGGAATTCATTTAGCAAAACTCCATATAAAAACTTTGCACTTAAAATCCCACGGGATGTATACTTCATAGTAAAATATGAATATGACAATGCAGGTATTTTTTTTTTTCCTTCTTATCTTATCTCCAAACCATATGTGTGTGTGTCTAGCACTTACAAGCTTTGGGTTTAATGGATCAACAGCAAGCTAAGTTGTTTTTTTTTGTACGTGTGTTCCATATGTAAATATAGGTAGTAAGCAACAGGGTTATATTTTCCAAAGGTTGCAACGCTTATACATTGATACAGTGATCTTCATCTCCTTCGTTCCTATACATGCAGCAACTTATATATATATATAGCAATTCTCTATCAGCATAGCTTCTTATTCCTTTTTTCCTTCCATGCCCAACGACAACTTGTATAACTAAGTAAGGTTCCAATATTCAGTTTTATTGCAGCAAATACAACTTTCTCCTTCGTTTTGTGTATACAACAATATATATGTATATATCTATAACAGCAAGAAAGACTTACGTTGGGTTCTCTGCTTTCACCGACAACTATCGCCTCTGCTTTATGGATCAAGAGCAGAGCACACACATACTTGAACTCTCTCTCTCTCCTCTTCTGTTCACACTCTTTCTCACTCTCACGCCTCATCTTCTCACTCTCACTATCGTCAGAATGCCCATTGCTCTGTGGCTTACTTCGCGGGGTTTGACTTTAAAGGCTTATGGCTTGGTCTCATGGCTGCTCAAGCTTCGTGTATGGTCACCATGTTGTTCGTGTTGGCTCGAACCAATTGGGAAGGTCAGGCCCAGAGAGCTCAGGAGCTGACGTCATCTGATTCCAGCGAAGACGAAGACGAGGATGACGAAGAAGAGGAAGAAGCAGAACAAAAATTGAAGGTGGAAACAGAGAGTATCGTAACAGTTGGTTTTCCATGCACTGAGTTCAATTTATTCTCAACACAACACAGGAACAATCCTATTCCTCTAACACAATTGCCACATCATCAAATGTCCATGAACTAAACTACCGTTAAAAAAAACTAACGGCCATTGTGTACTTTTACCCCCTTTAATTGTTTTTTTGTATTTAAGATAACTTTAATAAATGTTTGTGCCAGATGCTCTTCTTCTAATGGTTTGTTGGTAAAATTGCACCTTCACCCTAAATCTATATATACACCCACATTTTTTTGGTTGGGAAAGTCGTAATAAAAATGTATAGCTACATGAAACTCATTAACAATAATGAGGAGACAAAAGTTAATCAACACTAGGATTCATTCAGTATTTAAAATAGATGTAAAATTTAATTTTAAAAAATTCATTTATCATACACATTAAAAAAATTCTTAACTTATTTGTTCTACTTTCCGGTGCGTCAACTTATCTAATACTTTAGTGCGAGGGGAAAAAGTTGGTCGTCGTGGACCCTTGATAACGAATTATTGGTGAACGGCTACTTAACATCAGTTGTGGCATTAGAGCATTGTTCAAAGTAGCTCGATGATTTATCCTGACTTAAAAAACAAAAACAAAAACTTCGTTTGGATAGTTTTTCAAAATAAAAATTATATTCCACATTTTATCAGAAGCCTTCCCAACCAACGATATATGTACACACACACATATAGGAAAATATAACAAGAATTTATTCATAAATGAAGAAGCAGCATAGCAAGCCAAACTCCTGTCTTTTTGTTGCTACCTAGTTGTAGTTCTACTCATATTTGAATACTTAATGCGATGATCATGGAGAAATTATAAACTAACTACTTCATCGGACAGAGAATTCGAGCGCAAAATCTCAGATTCATTATTTCAGTGCGTAGCTAGTTAATTTACTTTTTTTTTTTTTGGGAGCTACAAGCAGGATACAAATCCTAATCTACTGACTTATCTTTCAAAAGCACATATTTAGCTAGAGGCTAGCTTTCAAGCAAATATAAAGTGATTCGTTCCCCTAGCAGCTTAATCAGCAATGAAAGTTATAAAATTCTTAGTTCTTTCCATCACATCTCTACGGTAGAGTCTCTACCACTCAACCCTGTAACTCAGGTTTCCATCAGCATCATTATGAACTGCACTCTGAGCAATAGCCATGTTCATGGGGTTCTCTCTGAAACCAGTGAACCCTGCTATCTCTGCGAAGCTCTTTGGAGCAACCGGAGACATAACAGAGTAAAACGCACCGTTGAAACCAGCAAGATCTGCTTTTGCTGAGACAGAATTAGTCAACCTGTTGATTTCAGCAACCCCATCGTTAGTTTCTGCCTGAGCTTGATCTTCTTGTTTAGTACCAACACAACTCTTGTCACCCTCTGTTTCCCTGTAGTTACTGAGGTACACCTTCAAGGGTCCAACATAATTCTCGAACCCCAACGTTGTCATGGCCCACAGAAGATCGTCGCCGTTGATTGTCTTCCTCTTTTCTCTCTGGCACTTGTCGGATGCTTCACCGGTGATGAAGCTTATGAACTCAGAGACACATTCTTGAACTGTCTCTTTGGCTTCCTTGGAGATTTTGGCATTAGCTGGAAGTGCCCTTTTCATGATACGGCTAACGTTGGCAATGGGGAGGAACTTGTCTTGTTCTTTGGAAGAGCTGTCTGAGATGTTCCCAGAAGTTGGGCTTCCAGCAGGACTGGTTTGGCTATTTCTCTTCCCTGACATGTTTGGAACAGAGAAACCTTAAAGATGGGTTGTGTTTTGTGTCTGAGTGTGCGTGGGTGATGAGGCTCTTAATTAATAAGCCAAGGCCATAGCAGAAGTGGGGAGAGATATATAAAACAAGTATCGACGGGAAAAAGGGAGAAAAAGGCAATTGGATGTTAGAATATATGGGAAGAAAGCAAAGCGAAATGCAATGAAGGCTTTCTCCAGGGATGGCCTTTTATATATGGCGCAATTCCCTCCCTAATTCATCACGATTAAATAAATTAAATAATAATCAAATCGGAGAGATATGGTTTTGAGATTTTTTTGGGGGGTCCATTTGGAGGTCATATACATACAAGTTTTAAGAGTTATTAGATCATTGAAGAAGCTGGGCAGATACATGTTGCAAGAACTATTAGTTTATGCAATATATATGATATTCGAACTCCTCTTTATTTCTATTGGTAATGTGGAACTAGGACTGGAAAGGGTCAATGGCGGCAATAACTTTTGGACATTTTGTTTATTATATGTATTAAATTTTGGGAGCAGAAGAGATTGGTATAATATGAACCTTTTGAAAGAAACTTAAAATAAATTATTTCCTTTAATTTCAACTTAATTCACTGACGAAACTTGGAACTTAATGATGATGTTGCTGGATTTCAAAACCGTGTCTAATTTCCCTCTCGAAGTTCCAAATCCCAAATTTTTCAGTATATATCTCCATGTCCCAATAATCTTTGGACCATCTTTAGTAGCTTCTAGAGAGAAAGAGAAATGCTTTTTGAGAGAGAGAGAGAGAGAGAGTAATAAAAACCAATTATCAAAACGGTAATTGTTCAAAGTTACATGAACCAAATGATGAGAGGAAGATTATGGGAAAGGCGTCGCTACAAGACAGAACACATTTTGTTAATTGGGGTTGTATTTTTCATTGGTTTAGAGCTCAAAACCATAACCCATAACGTGAATTCTTCGTACAAAGTAATAATTCAACAAGATAAGAGAGGCACTGGCATTTGTGCTCTCTACTTTTTTCCACTGCTTTGTCTCTCTGAAAGATTCTTTGTCGATCACATCATGTATATATATCAGGATCATGTCAAGGGCATCTCCACCCTGAGTCCCCAATTTTGTCTGCTTTACTGCTACACTTGGTGCGACTATAAGAAGCTAGCGTTCAGCCAAAATTAAGATCAGTGAAGGAAAAACGTTACACGAAAACAAACACACTTTGGAATATGTTGTCAAGTCTCACTAGCTAGCTTGCACAAAAAAATATCACAAGTTTGAGAACAAAAAGCTATCGAACAGGCTTGTGACACGTGCAACCCTGTGGATCTTCATCCACCACCATGCATTAATAATTAATTTTAAACCGCTTACTAATCCAACCGGCTCTTACGCGTGTTCTTCATCAGCTGGCACTATTTTTTTTTCCTGTTTTTTTGACAAAGTTGAGTCAAAGCTATAATCGTCGGTGATTAAGAATAAACCCAGCTATAATATTCTTTGTGATGAAACGTCACAGAACACAGTGAATATGATATGAGAAGAAAACGGACTCTTTGCCATTAAAGCCTCTAAATCCAGGAACGATCTTAGCGTGTGTTTGAACTACGTGTTTGTGCAGAAGCTGCATGCTATAAAAAAGTATAGAATCTCTGTCTAGATGGAGTTTTGGGTGGTGTCCAAATACACTCTAAATTGCTGATGACAAGTGAACCAGAAAGATCACCTAATAATAAGTCCAAGTATATATACAAGTCATAATCATCCATCTGTATGTAATACTGATTCTGAAGTTAAAGTAGCTAGGCAGGCTAGCTAGCTTGCATATATAGCTGGCTAGTATAAGCATGTGTAAGCAGGATTTTGTTAAATCCAAAATCGATGACTACTTACAGAAGCATAATATTCATTAGTTTAAGGTGGGAAAACAAATCTTTTGTGTCGAGTTTGGTCAAAGTAGCTTTAGGTTCATAAAAGTTTATGATGGTGTTGATTAATTACTGGGTCTGTTTATTGTTTGGTAGATTTGTTTGGGTTTGTAGTTTGTTGATACAGCCACGCCGGTACGGATGCGGAGTGAGATAACATCTGGGATAATATGTATGGCTCGAAATAGTATATGTGCTTGTTGTGCTTATGTTGGAAGCCCTAGGATTATTGACAAGTACAAAAAACAATTTGCAGAAGTTAAGACTACGTTGTCTTTGTTACTTTATTTATTTATTTATTTGCAATCATTTGCAAATCTGATTATTGCCGGCTTTTAATTTTTAGTCTTTTACACGTATTTGCTCGAAAGTCAGCTAACATCGCAATCACATTGCATGGGAAGGGAAAATTTTAAAAATAAGAAACAGAGAGATGGTTATGACGTTGTGGATATAAAAGCATGACCAAAACTAGTGCATGCTATGGTGCCACAAAACTTGCGACGAATTACAGCAGGAGATTATAATCTTAGTAATTTCCAGCTAAGATGAAATCAAACACGTATTGGAATCAACCCAATGTATTTGCAGTGATACTGAGAAATGATACAGTTGGTTAAAGTGTTGACTTTCACCCTAAACCTATTATCGATATGAGAGCCTTGTTGGTGGGCGATTACCTCTATAATAAAAATAACACTTTCACGATGCAGGATCCAAATTGCAGCAAACGCAAGTTTTTTTTTTGGGGAAAATCCCCCTCAAAACCCAAGTAAGCAGGATATTGTCAGAAAAAACCCAAAGAAAAGTTACATACCAAAAAAGGCCCTAGGGCATTTTCTGGTATTATTTCACAAATGTTAACATACAACTATATCAATACAACATTAACAACTAAATCAGTAAACGTTAACAACTAAATCTGTACACGTTAATAACTAAATCAGTACAACATTAACAATTAAGGCATTTTTTGATATATATGACTTTTCTTTAGGTTTTTTTTGACATTATCTTACTTACTTAGGTCCTGAAAGGGATTTTCCCTTTTTTTTGGTGGGTATATATCTCAAATGCATGGCTGAGCAAGCCTTAATTAATAAATGCAATTTTTCCGTTTTTACTGTAATAATCTGTTCATTGTAAAATTAAAATAAACTAATTAGTTTGAAGACAAAAATAAAAATAAAAATACTTTAAAGTAATTTAATTAGCTTCTTTAATCTCTCCAAAAAAGTCAACTAGCTCTTATAATTAGTACCGGAGGGAGTGCTATATAGTTAACATATATATATAACCTTCCTAACCTCAGTACTTCATGTGCTTGGGGTATGCCCCAGCCAGAGCATAAGACTTTGACTATTTAATTAGCATGAAATTTTTGCACGCAATTTTAGTATAATTTATGAATGCTAATCAATCATATTTTTGCTTTTCCTCGATTAAATTTGTTGATTCTTCACGTATGTTTGCACGTGTTTTCTAATTTTATTTTCTCTTGGACAAAGACTAATTAAATTAAACAAAACAAGGCTAATTTTATGAATTATCTCAACAGTGAGTAATTACTTGTTGTGATTAGATACCTTGAAGAATACCTTTACAATATTCAGTAGTGATTCTTAAACTCTATATGAATATAAAGATGATGTGAGAAGAACCACTTTAATTGAATTCAACAATACTCAAATATGATTTGTTAGTGTTATGTAATCTGGTCAAAAGAATTATATGAAATCCTACGTTTTAAAACCCTAAATTTAAGGTTCTAAACAATAATTCTTTTTTTTTTTTGTATATAAAAATTTTAGGAGAGGGGTTGGGTTTACTTACAGTCTAAGGGCAGACACTTTGGTTTTGCTCCCCGAGGCATACAGGCCACAAGTTCACATCACCTAGGATGCCTCTCCCAGCGCATTGATCAACTTTAGGATCGAACCCTCTCCTTTTGGTGAGAATGTCCGACCCCTTTGCTAGCTGAGCCTAAGACAAGGGCTAAACAATAATTCTTTAATTGAAGTTATTAATAAAATCTTAAAAAGGCTCAATTTGGGCTGAAAGCAGCCCGGATTGTTTTGGATTGGGTTGATGATGATGGGCCAGACTGTAAAGCCGAGAGCCCATACAGTAACCCAAATATCTTTTACATTTTTTGTCCGGTAATGAAGCCGCAAACGTGCTCCCGAATATTATTTCACAAAACTTATCAAAAAAAAAATATTATTTCACCAAAAAAAAAAAAACGTGCTTCCGAACAATTCCACGCAAGCGAGAGCCTGCAGAGTCCTTGTGTAGTTGTGTCATGTGTGGTTGATTTGAGGCCGGGCCAACCGCGAAACTCTTTACCAATGAAAATCTTCCATGCTTCGATGGCTCATCTTATTGCTTGACACGTGTCCTCTTTATCTCCACCCTTTCCCTCCTTCACTCCTCTTCTCATTCTTCCTCTCTTTGTTCCTTTGTTTTTATGCATTTTTGCTGTGTCTGCTTTCGCATTCTGTCTTGCCAGCTTCCACCCATACCACTGTACCCTACGATTCCTCTTCGGCTCTTACCCGTCCGTTTCTGTGCACCTCAACCGCCATGAGAGTTTGGTTTAGAGTTTGATTCTGATCACTCTAATAGGTATCAATGATGGCTTTGTCTGCTCTACCGTTGCCGGAACTCCATTTTCTTTCCTCACAGATTGCTCCTAGACGTCGTCTTGCTGTCTCTAGATTTTATACGCTCAAGTCTATTTCTGGGCACATCAGGTACAGTGTTGCTATTCGTGGGCGAATCCGCGCCGGCAAAGAAGAAGCTGCTTTAGTTGAAGAGAAAGAGAAGGAATTAGTGGAGAGAGTGAATGATATAGAATGGAGTGGAAATGGAGCATCTGGTAGTAATTATGGCACCAATGGATCCATAAAGGGATACGTAAATGGTCGCCCGGGCGTGGTAGAGAGTGAGAGTGGCAATAACAACGGAAGCTTGGTGGAGTATGTGAATGGAAATGGTGCGGCGGCGGCGGAATTTGTGGAAGATCTCGAAGCCTCCGAACTAAAGGAGGATGGAAGGAAGAGAAGGATAGAGGAGATTGGCAAAGAAGACGCCTGGTTCAAAAAATCTGGGGAAGACGTGGTCGAGGTACTGAGTCTTCGATGTTGATTCGTGCTCTGGGCTCTGATTATCATCTCTTTACTTGAGATTCCATAAGTCAGACGAAGATGTGAATTTTGCAGGTTGCTGTTGCGCCTGGAGGTCGTTGGAGTAGATTCAAAACGTACTCGACAATTCAGAGAACCTTGGAAATTTGGGGATTTGTTGTAACATTTATCTTTAAGGCTTGGTGGGACAACCAGAAGTTCTCTTACAAAGGTTCGTGAGCTGTACATTATTATTGTAACCACTGGACTAATTCATTTTCTCTAAGTACTATGAATCGCTATGAACTAAAATTCAGGAAGTAGCTGTAAAAGTTATAGCAGATTAATTATGGTTCTTGCTACACAATCAACTCCGCCTCAACTGTTAACCTCACTAACGTCATGAACTTTTTTTTTTTTGGTGGATGGTCTAGTTACAATGTTCATTTTATTTCTTATCCATACTTTATGTTTTAAGACTTTATACTAACAACAAATAACTCTTGTAATAGATGAAGCGTTTTTCACCAAAATTCTTTGGGGCTCTGATTCAAAAAGACATTGTTTGCAGGAGGAATGACTGACAAAAAGAAAACCTTAAGACGGAAGGCCCTTGCCAAGTGGCTGAAAGAAAGCATTCTGAGACTAGGTCCCACTTTTATCAAAATTGGCCAGCAATTCTCCACAAGGGTGGACATTCTTCCACAAGAATATGTTGACCAATTATCGGAACTACAGGTTTTTATTTTAGACACCATTTATAAGATTAATTCTTGGAATGGAATATCATGAACTTGCTTCTGTTGTATCGCCTTTTGTATATTTTATTATTAATGGTATACAGTCATCCATACTTGAATTTGAATTATTAGATGTACACCTTGTCCATCTAGTCTCACTAAGAAATCTGATGAGATGACAAAGGATATAACGTAAAAAAAGTACTTATAAAAAGTTTATGACTAATAGAGAAAATTAGGCTAAGGTTGTATTTGTTTGGGGCTAAGCTACGTCATTACTGGGTCCAGGATCAAGTCCCCCCTTTCCCCTCGGAGACTGCTTTAGCTATTGTTGAAGAAGAGCTTGGAGCACCTGTAGGAAAAATCTTTGATCGATTTGACTATGAACCAATTGCTGCTGCAAGTCTTGGTAAACATGATTTTACTTTGCATGTATTTATAATAGTGCATTTGTGAAATCAATATCGAACCAAGAAGAAGTGAACTTAAGTTATTGGTGTCGTATTTGACGAGAAGACAAGAATAATGACTTTGTCTATTTTTTCTCCAATGCAGGTCAGGTTCACCGTGCAAGATTAAAGGGACAGGAGGTTGTTCTTAAAGTGCAAAGGCCTGGTCTCAAGGGTCTGTTTGATATTGATCTTAAAAACCTTAGGGTTAGTGTTATAAGCCCTATCATAACATTCCATATGACCTTCTGCCGATGCGTGCATAAGTGATGTTTCTTTGTGATAATCATACTATTTTTATCTCGAACTTCTTATCTAAATTTTACTAGCCTGCCAAAGTTGTCAATTTTTCTTCAAGATATCATATATTACGTTGTCCTTATTGCAAAGTCTCTGTGTGTGTGTGTTTTTTGGGTGAAAATTTCTTTCGTCTTCATTGCCAATATCATACTCAGATGTCTGCATGGATACTATTGAAGAATCGGTTCGCTACCTTTATTTTGAAGATTATGTACCCATACCCATGTGTCAAACGCTGATACTTAAGCCTGTTTTTTCTCCAGGTTATTGCTGAATATCTTCAAAAGGTTGATCCAAAATCAGATGGGGCAAAAAGGGACTGGGTTGCTATTTATGATGAGTGTGCCTCTGTCTTATATCAGGTGAGGATAATCTAGTAATGGCATCTAAAAAGATGCCTGTAGGTTGATTAAGAGGGTATTTTATTCAAACATATAAGAGCTAAGAATGTAGTTAGTTGTCTTGAGACAGTGTCATTCTTCAAATTGAGGCATATTTGTTGTGTGTTCTAGGTTTTATATTTAACTTCTTGTCTCTAGACAGTGGAATTACTCTGTGAATTTTAAAGGCTAGCCAACATATAGTTACCAGAACTTACGGCTGGTGATGCATAGAATTCAAAAGATGGAAAGAATTGAGAGAGAAGGGGTGTTGCAGCATTCTGAGCTGCAAGGTTAAAATTTTATATTGCTGTAATGAGAAAAAGCGCATCTAATTATAAAATAGAGCCCTGCTAATCCAGTCTAATTCCTGTTTGATTAATGGATATTATAGTAGGATGCATTTGCAATTCATATGCTCCAACACATTCTCAACTTTCTCTTTTCCTGTTAATGCAATGCGAATTGACATCTTTCAGGAGATTGACTACACCAAGGAAGCTACTAATGCAGAGCTCTTTGCCAGTAACTTTAAAAACATGGATTATGTTAAAGTTCCTAGAATCTTCTGGGATTATACCACACCGCAGGTTTAACGTTTGTTGTCCATGGATGCAGCCAAGTGCTCTTTCTTGTTTGAGATCTAATACAATTCTTTATCTATTCATTTCTAACTTGATATCAAATGCAGGTTCTGACAATGGAGTATGTTCCAGGAATTAAAATAAACAAAATACAAGCATTAGATCAGCTTGGGGTTGACCGCAAAAGGTTTGTGGAACCTCTTTGTTTTCTATGTTGAAATCCCTAGTAACACGTCATGTTTTACTTGTATACTTTGAGGCTCAGAATAATGTCTAATTTAAAACAATGAAAACATTGCTCTTATCTTTTACAGGTTAGGGCGATATGCTGTTGAGTCATACTTGGAACAAATTCTATCACATGGTTTCTTCCATGCTGACCCAGTGAGTTCTTGATGTTAATATTGATTAGTAATTTTAGGTTTGTCTTATAGATATGTATGCATTTTAAATTTTCTAGTCCATTTATGTGGTAGAACCAACATGTGAGGTCTACTATCTTTGAATGTGAGCTTATGTATATATTTGTCTTGTCACTTCTGGTATTGTTAGGATGAAGAATCTTCAATTCTTATGTTTCATGGATATTACTCTGGAAATTTGACACTTGGTGCCCTATCTTGTCTGTAATTACAATTTGTTCACATTCTTGCAGCATCCTGGGAATATTGCAGTTGATGATGTCAACGGTGGCAGATTGATATTTTATGACTTTGGAATGATGGGAAGGTTTATAATTAATCTCGGGCTGTTTAAAACATGAATGTATAATTAATACAATTTTTAACCTTGGTAGATGATTCACATTTTGTCTGTATTGCACCTTACAGTATAAGTTCAAACGTCCGAGAAGGTTTGCTTGAAACATTTTATGGAGTTTATGAGAAAAATCCAGATAAGGTTATTGTTTTTCCGTGAATGGTGTCATATCATGCTTTGAATACTGTAATGTAAAATCCCATAGTGTATATTACTAAACGAATCTTCTGGCTTGATTTAGGTCCTTCAAGCAATGGTTCAAATGGGTGTTCTTGTCCCAACTGGAGATATGACCGCTGTAAGACGAACAGCACAATTCTTCCTTAACAGGTAGTTTGCTGAACCCAGCTGGTGGGAGTTACCAAAAGTAGAAAATTTCTAGCGCCAGTAGGATTATTATAAGTCTATTGTGTGAAAAAATATATTATGGCTATCAAGAATTGATTGGAACATTTATGATTAAGTAGAGTTCACTTCACATCAAGTGTCCTACTAAATTGAAGAATCTAAGCCCTTGATTTTGGAAATATTTTTGTAAGTTCAACACAGCTGGGGTTTTGTTTCTTCCCTAGATAATCCTATTTCTCCACTTTGTTCAGAGAGCCCTTTTGGGAGTGCTGTGAACTTATACTTATCCTGAAACTTTTTTTTTTAGTTAAAATTTTTCCTTCCTAAATGGAGTTTTACAAAAGCAACGAAGAGATTTTTTTTGTTTAAAATCATTTGATGGTGCCTATGCCAAGATTATTGTGCAAATTTTCCATGAAAAATGCTTTTTATTGTCAAATTACTGAAAAGGACACGTATTTTAAGGGTGGGTGAAAAATATTACTACCTCTGGTCCTAAATGTGGGATCTAGTTTGCACTACAAACTAGGTTTTACATCTAGGACCCGAGGAGTAGTATTTATGGTAATTAACAGTTCTAAGTGGGGGAGAATGTTTTAACATATATTCCTCTTCTGTTTCTACCGAGCCAGAGGGGAAGAAAAAGAGAAAACTACTCATAGGGTCAAGTAAGAAAATTAAATACAATAGGTTCCCCAAATTTCATTTAATGCTAATAGGTCCGAAAGGATTTAACAAGTTTGATTTGTAAATGATGCAACTTAATTCTTAAATATGAAAGTTCAGCTTGTAATCATTAAATTGTTAACTTTACTTAAAAATATGGAAGTTTGACTTGTAAATATTAATCCCTTGGACCCATTAGTATCTAATTAATTAATTAATTAATTAATTTTTTTTGGGGTGGGGGGCTTATTTGTATTTCATTTTCTTACTTGAAACCTATGGGTGATTTTCCCAAAAAAAGAAAAACATTTCTGCTACCGCCAATAACCAACTTTTTTATCAAAGCCAGGCCAGATGCCTCTGTTAACCAAAAAAGTACTTTTTTGAAATAAAAAAAGTAGCCTCTATAAATGCTTGGCCAAACAGTCTCAATCTGATATGTTGGTGGCAAAAAAGCTTTGTTTGTCAATAAGGGTTTTTCAGAACCACTTGTCCATCCTGATTAATTATGCTAGGATTAATAATATGTAATCCTCTATGATTCCTGACCAGTTGTTGATTCCAGCGGGATTTCCTTTGCCATCGCTGTTAATATTTTGTAGAATAATTTGAGTGATCGATTATGTTAGCAATCTTGTTAAATCTGAGGAACTTTCTTGGGGAATTTCTGATATTGAGTTCTTGTAATACTTTATAGTTTTGAAGAGCGTCTAGCTGCACAGAGGAGGGAGAAAGAGGCAGCAACGACTGAACTTGGATTCAAAAAGCCATTGAGCAAGGAGGAAAAAATAATGAAAAAGAAAGAACGTTTGGCTGCTATTGGTAACGTGCCTGGTGTAACTGTTTGAAGTTTCTTATGTTTAAACTTTACGCTATTCAATTAATGTGTTTAAAGCATATGACAATCCATGATCATTATTCTGGTCACACGTGGGGAAGCAAGCAGGCATATGTCAGGAAAGATTATTTAGTATTCATGTTATAGCCCGCTTAGCCTTGTTTTGTTCCTATAATTTTATATTTAGTTATTACTGAATTCTTAAAAAATTTATCCAGCAGCTTACATGTAGGTGAAGAATCTTATGTCTAGTTTTATGAGTTACGTATTACATGCATTATGTTTTTTTTTATCATTGGTTGATTTACATGAAAAATAATTTGGTTTTGACCGGAAAATTGGACATGCCCCAGATTGATTATAACCATTATGTCTTGCATCTGGACCTTTGGTCTTTAAATTTTTTGGGTGTTATGTTCTTAGTTCAATAACATTTTGTAATCAATAGATTTAATTTTACTTTGAGAAAAGGTATTTTTGCCACTCAGCCGTCTTGTTTTATAACAGGTGAAGATTTATTATCCATTGCTGCAGACCAGCCCTTCCGGTTTCCTGCAACATTCACATTTGTTGTTCGAGCCTTCTCAGGTAAATATAATTTAGGCCAATTCAACGATTTTGCATGTCATATGCTTGTTATTAATTCTAAGAGCTAATGTTCCTTTTGTAGTGTTGGATGGCATTGGGAAGGGGCTTGACCCACGATTTGACATTACTGAGATTGCCAGACCGTGAGTATTGTTTTTATAGTTTGTAAATTTTCAATCCTTTTAAATGTCTATTTTAAGCCTTTATTTTTTGCTTGCCTAACTATCTATCTTGCTTTGCCTTTCAGTTATGCTTTGGAATTGCTAAGATTTCGTGAAGCAGGGGTTGAAGTTGTCCTAAAGGCAATGATAAATTTCGTCTTCTGTGCTTGAATTCAGTATCCTCTACGGATTTATTTTCTCATATCCATCTTGTAATTGTGCAGGACTTCAGGAAGAGGTGGGACAGACAGTCTCAAGCATTTTATAACTTATTTAGACAGGCTGAAAGGGTTGAAAAGCTTGCTGACATAATCCAGAGGCTGGTAATACTCAGATTTAAACTGATACAATTCGAACTGTTTGTTTAATGATATCTATTGCTAGGTCTTCAACTTCTGGTATTCCAAATCTCTGCTTATTGCATTTAATTTTTACACAGGAGCAAGGTGATCTGAAGCTCCGAGTTCGAGCTCTGGAATCTGAGAGAGCATTTCAACGTGTTGCCACTGTCCAGAAGACAATAGGGAGTGTGAGTCAAGTTGGCCCTTAACTTTGGGAATTATAAAGTCTACTTATCACTTGAGACGAGTCTGTTCTACAGTTCTACTTGCTAGGTGTTCATATATTTATTTTCTGGGACGTGTGCACGTCCTATAAATGACTAATGGATGTGCATAATCTGTATGCATATATTTTGCTTACCCGTTTGTTGATATTATTTTATGATATTATTATCCGAGGAAAAACCAGGAGGACCAGCTAGGCAATGTCATGATATATATTCAGTTATTCACTTTACCATCGTTATTAATTGACAGGGTGTTGCTGCCGGGAGCTTAATAAATCTTGCAACAGTTCTGTATCTCAGTTCAATTCGCGTAAGCTTTCTCTCACTATCCTTTCTTTCTCGAAGTCATTAGCAACTCAATTAATTGATTCTCTGATATTTCTTTCTTTCTCGTTCCTCTGTTACTTACTTATTCCCCTTTTCAGGTACCTGCTATTGTAGCATATGCTTTGTGTGCATTTTTCAGTTTTCAAGTTCTCATTGGCATTGTGAAGGTCAAGAAGCTAGATGAACGGGAAAAGTTGATAACAGGGACAGCTTAATCAACCAGTAAGTAAAGTGGACAGAAACATATTCTCAACTGCCCGTATGATCATTGTTTTGAATGTCAGTTTTGTGATTGCTCTTGGGTAATTCTTTTAGTGAAAGACTGGTCTTCTTTTTTTGCCACTACAGAGGGAAAAGATGTTATTTGCTTAAGTGAATGACTGACAAATGCATATTTAAACGGATCACTCATGCTTATCTGATATGTTGCCAGCATACCAAATACCTCCTTAGATAATATATATTATATCAATTGATCGGGTCAAGGCCTCTTTAGCTTTCCATGATTTGCTATATGTAATTAAAACTGTGGCGAGTTCCTTCAACACTATATCCGGTATCCTTTACTGGCCCATTTAATTTTTTCCCCATTTTCTTTGATTTGGTCCATTGCAGAAGTAGGATGGATAATATAGCTCGTGCTGGTGCTACTTACTAGTCGACGTCCCAGATGAGAATATGGTTGAGAGCTCAAAGAAAGCTAAATTCAACCTTTCAAAAGACGTCAACGCAGGCAAAAAATTTCAGCCGGCAAACCATATGTTGTGACTCGTGAGGATTCCTACAGGCTCGAGGCTTCTGTTTATCATCTCGTTCAGATATCAGGCACCTAAGAGGTGTGCCAGATCTTTTTTTTTTTTTTTTGGTTAACCTGAGCCCCGGTTCCTGGTATATTCACACAATAACAGTTCATAAATTGTATTCTTTCCACTTCTTCCACCCAGGCTGTCACGCAGGTTTAATGATAAATTAGCATTTGTCGTTGTAATTAGAATATGATATAGTGCAGCTTCCCACTAAATTTGACAGTGGTAAGCTCATCCTGAAACTGACGAACTTGAATTTAAGTGAAAATGCAAGTATATGACATACATGTGCTGGCTTTAAATTGCTGTTCAAACGACATATTTGACCCTTGGTAGTTTACGTGATTGATGTACAGAGAGTTTCATGTCCTGAACACTTCATCATTGTGCACACAGGACCTAATTTAATTCGCTTTGTCCATTTCATAGCTGACAAGATCTCTGTCTTAATATCCGTTGTTTGCCGTTTCTGTTGCTCTGTTTTGTACGTGTCCATGGAAGAAATGATTTCCTTTTGTTCAGTCTCGTGGCTTTAATGTCACCGTTCCCTAAAATGTCAATATTTAAGTGTATACATCATGACACAGGAGGACGTAGGACAAGAGCATCCCAAGGAAGGACCATCATATGCTAGGTAGCTCGCTAACGTCCGAATGGACGGTAGTTTATGCAGACATCCAAACATGGGCATGTTCTGTGACTTCTGTTGTTAAGCCTAGCTCTTCATATGAATGGAGATCCTTTTCTTCTTCATTGTCGCAATCAAGTCATTTGACTTTGGAGTTAATTTTCTTTCAAAATGATGATATAATGGAACTTAGGGTTGTGAAAAACATTTTTTCCCCTTCAAAATCTTTCTACTTTTAATGAGAAAATCAAGTGCCTATTTTCTTTTCTTTCTGTCCAGATAAGGAAAAAAAATACATGTTTTCTCTTATTTTCTCCTTTAATTTCGTTCTTTCTCCTACTTCTTTTATCCAAGTTAGGTTTAATTTTTCTAAGAGAAAAAATCTCAAGACAAAGTAAAGTGGTCGGGTTATCTGAACCTAAATGAGACAGAAATATCGTGCTACTAGTCAAGTAGCTCTCATCACCAAGATCTGGTAAGAAGAAAAATCTCAATTCTAAGAAGTATGTCGGGGCATCGATTAATACAAGTCCCCTTTCACTGGCCCATTCATTAAAAATGTCAATTACTTGCCATTAGAATAATAGAACTCATATGATTTTTTTTCCGAAAACAAGTCAAAGTGCCATCTTCGTGAAGTCCAAGGCGATCAAATTGATTGTATGGAAACCGGAAAGAAACAGGTAAACTGTGTTTCTCCCCCAAAGGTTAAAATGAGTGTCTCTAATAATGTCAAAAAAACTATAATGATTATCAAAATAAGTCCGAATGTTAGGTTAACTAGAAACCTTTTCTTTTCGGTTTATTCATTATTTACCTTGGTGAATTTGTGATAAGGGAGCCATAAACCATAAATTGTAAATTTACAATTCCCCACATTAACTGCTATAGGGAGCGGATTCGAGAGTTGAGTTTCTGCAATAGATGCGTACAATCTGAACCTCAAAATTTCTCAGCAAAACAATAAGTAGTGTAATAAATTATCCTTTAAAATTACGAATGTGGGTAACTTTTTGACAAGCTAGACATCATTAAAAACCAAAACCATACAGAAATATTGGTTTGTATCTCTAAGGTATAGAGTTGGTGTAGATGTAATCTTCATTCTCCAGAACGTTTTCTTCCAACCCACCATTCCCTTTCTTGCACTCAAAGCCCTCTTTTTCACACCCACCTCTTCTCTGCATAAACGTAATTATATTATATTTATTAATTAATCACTCCAAAAACTTTGACTTAATCTAAGTAAACACCCAGAAAATTCACCCTAAACAGAACATCGATCAAATGTCAATAATAATCAGAGAGGCAAAGAGATTCAGAACTCACATCAACTGAGGAAGAACTGCCAGAACCCACAACTAGTTCATCGTTATTAACTGCAAATATAACATTGAAGACAAATATTACCAGAATCAGAAGCAAGGCTGGTTTCAAGAGTGTCATTGTAGCTATAGGTATGTAGCTTGAACCTTGAATCCTGGAATGTGATGTGTGTGAATTAAGCTTAGTCGTCTCTTATATAAGGAAGAAGGTGGTCCGATAACTTTACAGAGCAGCACCGACGAGAAGATGAGATTGTAGAGTGTAATAATGTATATTCAATTAGGAGTTTTAGCTTCTTCTTTGACCTGTCTTTGGATTCCTGAGCATAAAGCTCGCGCATCAAGAATTAGGTTGGCTTTTCTTGGTGTTTTCTCACTAAATTATTTTTAATTAAAGGACACAAGAAGCTGAGAGATATCGCTTGCCCAGAGAGTTGTCCACTACCTTGGTTCTATCCCATTTCTTTATTTATTTCTTGTTTTGATGAGAACAAAATAATTGGGACAGTCTCTGCAGTTTCAAGTGCTCTATTATTTTTTTTTTTATATAAAAAATTTTAGGAAAGGGGTTGGGCTCACCCACAGGGCCCAGTCACAGGGCATACTGGCTAGAGAGTATACATGCCTCCACCTCTACCAGCGTTTTCACTGCTTCCTAGATCCCTAGGATGCCTCCCCCAGCGCCTTGACCAACGCAGGGATTGAACCCCCCTCCTTTAAGGTGAGGAAGTCCGACTCCTTCGCCAATTGAACCCAAGGACTAGGGGTAAGTGCTCTATTACATATGCACGGTAAATATCAATTTTCTGATCCATCTATAAATCTTTTTGTTTTTGCTATGGATCCATGTCTTCACGGGCTTTAATCAAGCTCATATTGTATACTCCATCTCCATCTTGTATTTATTATAAGACACCAATTAATAAGTATATTTAATTTTTTTTATAAGGCATTTGTTTATTTCTAAAGAGCATTAAATATTTTTTTTCTATACATCACTCTGATCCTATTTATAAGTTTTATTTAACCAAAAATTTTAGTCTTATTTATAAGTCCAGTTTCATATAATAAATGAGATTGTAACAATTTTAACTATATTAATTGTACCTATGAAGATAGAGAGAGAAGAAAAAATTGAAAAATATTTAATCATAAATGAAAGCAAAGTTGAAAATTTACCCCATAATCATTGAGTTAACTACATCTACATCTCCTTAGTATGTAAGATTTGGTCAAAATGGACTTATAAATAGGATCAGAGTGGTATGCCCATAATTGATAAGGGTAGTGGGTGAGAGTAATAACTAATATGATATTAGAGTTTAATGCAATTAGTAAGGGTAATATTGAAAATTACTTAAATTTTAGGATAAATTTAATGACTTTAACTGTTTTTATTGATTTGTGAGAATTGTTAA
The DNA here is from genome assembly GCA_025563575.1 of Acacia pycnantha. Classification (NCBI taxonomy): domain Eukaryota; kingdom Viridiplantae; phylum Streptophyta; class Magnoliopsida; order Fabales; family Fabaceae; genus Acacia; species Acacia pycnantha. Next base: position 2,557,275 of record JAMWYP010000037.1, on the reverse strand, counting down.
TTGATACTTTATAACAAGAATCAGAAGAAGTAAAAAATAGTTTCGGGAGAAACAATATAAAATTTTAAGAGAGAAATCACAAAAAAAGTCTCAATTACAAGTGAGCTATATAAAATGGCAACAAATCGTTCACTTGTTATAGAAGTTTTTAGTGATTAATTTCATCCTTTAAACCTCGTAACAATTCTCTCGATAGTTTATTTGGGAATTATTATCAAGTCCCAAGTAAAAGGTTTAACAAAAGTTTCATACAACTAAGAAGCTTATATTTGTTATTGGGATTGTTTTGATGTAGAACACAAATGTCTAGCCTCAACAGGCTAGGTGATGTTAGTATCGGATCAAGTGTCTCCTTCAAGGTGTCTTATGGATTAAGCACCAAGGGAGGTTAGAGCATTTACTGATATCTACCAAGGAGGTATCAGAGAATACTTGCAAATCACTATGCTACACAGATAAGGTGTTTCGCCAAAGGGGTGGGGTGTGTGCACAGTGAGACTGAATAGTAAATAATGGAATAGTGAATCTGGGAACACACCTGGTGGGCAACCTCCTATTTATAGGGATTACCTAGGGTTTCGTTTCCATTGTTTTGAGCCATATCCTCCAGCGATATGCGCCTCTCACGTCCTGTGAGTATCTGCTTCACTATCCGTACGGTCCTAGATTATAGGCATGATCAAGGGGTGATTAATAGTGTACCTGTTTAAAGGGAGATTCCAGCCTGAAGCACTCTCACTGGACCACACATCTGCCAGACTCATTATTCGATTCCATAACAAGGACATTTTGGTAATTAAATCGCTTCTTACCATAATTATCCTTAATTTTTAAAGACTTGATGGTGAGGTTGAGTCAATTTATGAATATATAATCCAGCTAGTATGTGGCTTATTGAGCTAATCAAATGTTGGAATTTGCTTTGTATGATGGAACAATTTAGGTGGTCCAATAAGTATAACTTTAAGAAGAAGGTTTCGTTGTACGTTTGATTTTCCTGTAAATAAAATATGCAACGCATCGCTCCATTTTTTCCCCAGGGAATAATTCTTATTCTTTTTTGCAGGTATTTTCAATCATATTTTCCCTTGGAGTATCAAAGTGGTTAGACCCAACACGTAACTTTGATTTTGATATTCATAATTGTATCAACGGTTATAATTAGTAATCACAGCCCAACTTTTAATTTATTATAATATTATAGTAAATACCCTTTCTGGTCCCTGACAAAAAACGTGATCCCCATTTTGGTCCCTTAAAAAAAAATCATTTTTAGTCCATAAAAAGGACGAATAAGAGTCAATTGGTGATCATTTTGATCCCTCACAGATTTTCAAAATGTCCCTTTTAGTCTCATAAAAATGACGAATAAGGGTCGGTTTTTTTGTCAGATACCAAAATAGGTCCGTGTTTTTTGTCAGAAACCAGAAAGAATATTTACTCATAATATTACGTTTTAATTATGATTCTATTTCAATATGACTGCATTGTTGCGGAACCTTCGCTAACTTTTGTTCATTGTAACAAGAGTAAGTGATCGTATTATACCCTTGTATAATCACAAATATAAATACAGTATTTCGTACTTTACTTTTTTTTGATACAGTACTTAAAAAAAAAAAAAAAACTAAAAGTATGCAGTGTGAGGATATGATGGGAATGTCAACGTTTGTTGCTGATAAGCACCACTTGGAACCCTATTTCCTGGCGCCAGCATTTCTGATAAAAAGCAAATCCAAGTTTTGACAAAATTGATGCGTTTTAATTTTAATACTAATTGCAGCATTGAACCACTAAACCTTATCCCTAATACTTTACACCATATATGTGATCTGTTCAGATAAAACGACACCGTTTTTATATAAAATGAAATCTAAACCGTTGATTTTTAAGCACAATCTTGGCCATGGATGAGTAACCTGAAAAAAAAAAGGATGTGTAGACAATGAATGAATAATTATAGGAAAAATTGATGAAAATCTTCTTATTGTAAAATGTATCATTACTCAAAAGTATTTATGTCCTTTATTGGGTGCAATATTTCTTTGGCAGTTTACCTGTATACAAATTAAATGTTTTTCGTTTATATATGATTGAATAAAAGTTGCATGCTCTCACTCACTTAGGGTATGTTTGGTTTGAGGGAAGGGGAGGGAGGGGGAGGGGAGGGGGGAGAGAAAAAAGGAGAGGAAGGGAAAAAAATTTCAAAATTGAGTGTAGTGGGGCCCACAAGTGTTGTACTCCCTCTGGTCCTTATTATAAGGCACCAACCACCAACATTTTTTGGTCCTTATTAAAAGCACCAACTTACTTTAACTAACTCATTTATTACTATTTTTCCATTATGCCCTCATTTTTAACTAACTCATTTAAACTTACATCATTAAAGTAGGGGTAAAGTTGGAAACATTTATTACTTTTAGACCTCATTAATGACTTAACCTCCATTCCTTGGTCCGCGAGAAATGAGTAGTTGGTGCCTTATAATAAGGACCAGATGGAGTATTCTTTTACCTTTGCCTCAAACAGAAAAACGGGTAAAAAAAATACTAGCTCTGATCTTAAATATAAAAGTCAGTTAATTTTTATTTTTTATTTTTGAGGGATTAAGGAAGTTAAATAAGTGAACTAATCATATCATATGTTGTGTATGATTAAATTATATAATAATTTATAAGTCAAACATATCAGTATCTTAAAGTATCTTTTTAGTGTATGTCAATATCTTGAAGTATTTTTTTTAGTACCTGCCACTACTCTAAAATAATTTTTCAATATCATGTAGTATTTTTTTATTATCGGTCAACATCTTAAAGTATTTTTTTAATACCAGTCAGCGTCTTAAAATATTTTTTCAATATTCTATATTTTAGGATACTAACTGGTACTATTTTTTCCACACGAAAAAAGTCAAACTTAAAGGGAAAATGATATTTTGGCACTTAAAAAAAACACTTGGTGTTGAGCCTTTTTTTTAGACAAACCACATGTGTATTTTTCACCTTAAAAGCCACGTAATCGTCCAACTTTTACACCTAAACAAAGTATGTACTTGGTGTTGGGTGTTCCTCTAAAAAAACATATGTGTATTTTTGTCCCTTAATCCCAAGTTAACAGTATTTTATATTTAGGCTTGAGTACATCTTTACGAAAGTGGGGACGGGGATCCCACAATTATTGAACAATGATTATATATATTGCGTGCACTTGTGTCTTGTGTGTTATAAACAGTTGTAATCGATTACTTCCATTTTCGTAATATATACACAGAAATAATATTGAGGAGTATCTCGTGTAGTGATATGGTCTTGTAAATAGGTAAACAATTAATGTATGATATTTACTTCATCAACCTCAATGTCAAATATAGTACTCCCTCCCTCCGATCTTAATTATAAGACATAATTAACTTTTTTGAAGAGATTAAAGAAGTTAATTAAATTACTTTAGAATATTTTTATTTTTTTCTTAAAACTAATTAGTTTGACTAATAAACTAATATATAATCTAATAATACATACATATAAAATGATTAAGTAACTTATTTAGTTTTCTTAATCTTTCCGAAAAATAATTCGGAGGAGTATTAATCTTTCCCACCCCACACACAGCAAAAAGTATAGGAGCATATCCAATCCTAATTGATTCATCAGCTATTAAATTTATATTTCTTTCGGTCTTAATTATATGAACACTTTTATAGTATAATTTGTACTATAAAAATGTTCTTATAATTAAGACGGGAAGTAGTATTAGATTAAGGAAGGTTATGAAGAGGTTGCTGTTTGGAGAAGCACACTCCTTGAGTCCTTGTGCATGCATAGAATCATTCAAAACTTTCGCACAAGTAATAATTAAAAATATATATATATACAGATATGTATATAAAAAAATTAATGACATATAAAATTCCAATACAGCTGTACGAAAACAACCATACAGATGTGACACACTAACATACATAATAATTAATTATATATACCACAAAAATAAAAATGAAGATTTGGTTAAAGGTACATGCCTATTTGTGGAGTTTATTCCCCAAAAAATGTTGTCGCAACACTCTTTTTCTTCAATTGTGTATAAAGGATTTCACTTATCTTTTTGCTCAAAGGATTTCACTTCTCACCTTTTCTTTTTTGGTCAGCTCTCATCTTTTATCTCCTTTATGATTATTAGATCAAGATCTAATGATTCACATTTAATTTCATTCTCATCATTATCTCCATTTCCTTCCCATTCTTCTCTCTCTTCTTTTTATAAGAGGAAAAAAAATATTAATAGCATTAAATATAAACCATTAGATCTTGATCAAATGGTCATAAAAAGGATAAAGGAGAAAAGCCAAGTCCTTAAAAAAAGAGACTGCACATAGATAAAATATATTGCAAACAACTCAAGAATCAAGAAGAGTTATAATCAGCGAGCTATACTCTCCGTTTTTTTTTAAGTGGATAACATATTTGAAAAGTTATTTTATTATAATAATATTTTTATATCTATAAAAACATTAAATATTGATCTAATGATAAAGACATAAATGGAGGTCAATGGAGACACTACACCCCTCTCTCCACTTATCCCTGCATTTTAAACTCTTGATAGTTGATATATGGGGTTTAAACTTCTCATGTTGCATGAGAAGAATAAGATTCCTACACACATAAAATGGTGGGACCCACACACATATATAATGCTAATTATATATATACGTGAGTCCCACTATTTCATGTATGTGTGACATGAGAATATACTTCTCCTATAACATGAGAAATGTTTTTCCCTTGATATATTTGTCTACTCCCTTCTTATTTTTTTGGTTGCCGATCCAATATTTAGAGCTTTGCCCCGACTAATATCATTTATGTCAACCCGGTTGGTTACTTCCTTCTTATTAATATAACACAAATTTACATAATTTGATTAAATTAATAAAGTTCGTTAAGATGTTACCAATTTTTTTTATAAATGGTTAATATAATTTTTAGTTCTTTAAGACTATCTCTATTTTGGTTTTAATTCCTTAAATTTTATTTTGTTTAAAACATTGGTTGCCATAACTTAATTTGTATTATTTTGTTAATTGTAAAACTATTCAATTTGATTCACATTATCCCCTTATTTTTGTGTTGTTCAAGTTGAGTACATTTGAAATAAATAATATTCAACTTGAGGGGCATGTTAGAATGTAAGAGATTAAATGATTAGTTAAAGAGTTAGTTAGAGGGTTAGTTAGGAGCCATAATCTATATAAAGGGGTTTTTAACTCATATGACAAGTGTGTATCACAATATACTTTTTTAAGAGCATTAGGCTCTCTATTGTCAATAATACATCATTCCTCATCTTCTTTCTTCCTAATTATCCTCTTTAATTATACTAGTTAACAAAACCTATACCATTTTGTCCTAACAAAAACATATAGTTTAAAATTTTAAAAACCAAATGAGGATAAATTTGAGGGGGGAAAAATGATTAATCCTTTTTAAAAAAAGTCCCTAAAAATTTTAGCAAAAAAAAAAAGTCCCTAAAAAGCAAATACATTTACACTTTACAGGCAGTGTGGTACGAGTTTAAATATATATTAAATATAAATTATGGCAAAAAAGACGAAAAAAATGGCAAATGAAAGAGAAGGAAGTAAATGTGGAATAGAATAGAGTAAACAAGGGTAACAGAATTAGTAAATGATGGCGCATCCCATTTGTACGCTTCCAGACACGCTCTTCTCTGGTTCGGCATCTTCGCCTGGCTGTCCATTCCATCTCTCCCTTCACGCCGTTCCCTCCATTATTTTCTCTCCCGTTACTTCCATCCTCGCCAACCCACACTCCACCTTTTATTTATTTATTTAAATTTCGAACTTTTTTAGTGGCATTTTCTTATCCGTAATTGGCTGCGTAATTGAAAATCTGGAGTTTCCCATTTCGGAAGAAGAGGTTATTGGCACAGTGAAGTTGACGGCGTGGAGAGACGTTAAGCGCATGTGCGTGTAGGGCTGTGTAGAAAGAGAGGGGGGGTTTAAACTACAGCTGCATCCTCTCTCTCTCTCTCTGTCTCTCCCCCTCCCCCCTCCCCCCTCCCCATACAAATACGAAGATAGAGAGTGGAACAGAGTAGGGAGGTTGTGGGTGAATGAATGGAGAGAAGGAGAGGACGAAGAGCTTGTCCTTTACAGACTGTAGTTACTCACTCCCACCAACCAACACTCTCCCACCTGACCAAACCGCCATTTTTAACGGATTTCTCCCTCTCTCTCTTATATAAAACCCTAGCTCAGCTTTACCTGCACACTCTCTCTCTCTTCATCTCCATTCACTCTCTCTCTAGCTATCTTCCCCAATGTTGAACTTCTAGGGTTTCGGAAACTTCCTTCTTTCTTTCTCTCTCCCTCCGCTCCCCTCAATGAATCATTAAGGTGGCTTTCCACATTAACTCCGATGAATTCCGTGCCCAACTTCTTTGTTGCGGTTTTCTCCCTTTGTTTTCTTTCTCTGCTCTTCTCGGGTTTTGCCTCAGAAGCTGAACTCCGATCTTTACTCGAATTCAAGAAAGGGATTCATAGGGATCCGATTGGAAGAGTTTTCGACTCATGGAAGCTGTCTTCACTCAGCGACCTCAACGACTGTCCTCATTCTTGGGCTGGAGTTGCCTGCGAAGATGGAACCGGCAACGTCACAGCCGTGGTCCTCGATAGGTTCAGTTTGGGGGGTGAGCTGAAATTTCACACTCTACTTGAACTCAAGATGCTAAAGAATCTCAGCCTCTCCGGAAATGACTTTAGTGGGCGGCTGCCGCCGGCATTGGGGACATTGACCACTTTGCAGCATTTGGATCTTTCCGACAACAAGTTCTACGGGCCGATCCCAGCTCGAATTAATGATCTTTGGGGATTGAATTATCTCAATTTGTCTAAGAATAACTTCAAGGGTGGGTTTCCCGCAGGGTTATATAATCTTCAGCAGCTGAGAGGGCTGGATTTGCGTTCGAATGAGCTTTGGGGTGATATTCGTGATGTATTGTCCGCATTGCGGAATGTGGAGCATCTTGATTTGAGCTCTAATAAGTTCTACGGGGGGCTCTCGCTTGGAACGGAGAATGTTTCTGGCTTGGCGAATACGGTCCATTTTCTAAATCTGAGTTACAACGAATTAAATGGCCCGTTCTTTGGGGGTGATTCAATTGCATTGTTTCGTAATCTACAAGTTCTGGATTTGGGTCACAATCAGATCAGGGGAAAGCTTCCCTCTTTTGGGTCATTGCCAAGTCTTCGAGTTTTGCGACTTGACAGTAATCTATTATATGGGTCAATACCGGAGGAGTTGTTAGAAACTTCTATGTCACTAGAAGAATTGGATCTTAGTGGCAATGGGTTTACGGGTAAGTAATTTCAGTTTCTTTTTTGGCATCTGATTCACTCATTTCTCTGTTCTGCCTGTTCTTCGTAGTACATATTGTCTTCTTAGTATGGATCTTCAGTATCCTTCTTAGTTTGTTCTGAGCGAAGCAGAGTTGGAATGATATAGTTCCGTTTCTTTCATCAAGCTATTATCATTTCGTGAAAGACATCTTAAACTAGATCAGACAAGCATCATTTACTTCCATCCCAACCTTTTACTACCGAAGAGTTGAGACAATAATAGAGGAATTGTAAAAGCTGCAAATCATGCTCGTTTGCATATGCATTTTCAATAATGTCTGAATTGTTCGGTATAGCAAATATGCATAAAGGGAATCTAGCAAGTATTTGATTACATCTTTTCGTTCTACCATAAACATTGTGAGTGAGGAAGGTCGGTGGGGAATAATTAGCTTAAAATGAACTTATATGAATTCTTTTTTACATTTTACGTAATATAAGCAATTAGCAAGCACAGAGAAGTGAACAGGGGTGTGGAGAGGGGAGGGAGGTGGAGGAGAAGGGAATGATGAGATAGAGCAGTGTACTGATTAAAGAAATGCCTGCGGTTCCTATGTGTTCCAAGCCTATGCAAGCAATGGAGGTTCAAGGAGTTGACTACCGTGGGTAAATAATATGTGAACTTGCAATGTGATGGACCCCAAAACCTTGCAGTTAGAATGCTTACAGTTTGTTTGCACTAGAAATCTTGCGATGTGAGGTTATACTGTGCTGCAGCCGTTTAAGGTACAGGAATGCATTCGTCTGCTATGACTACCCTGAAAAACACTGTAATTCGCATTGCTAAATTTAATCATGAGATTTTTGCAGTTTTTTTGTGCAACTCTGGAGCTTGGTCTCTTTTTATTTAACCCTACACAATGCCAATTGCATTTACAATTGTCAAAGAAATTTTCATTAAGTCTTTTGATGAAGTATACCTCAGTGCTCTGTTACATATGTCTTATACATTATATTTAACATGTGCAGGTTCAATTCCTTCAATCAACTCAACATCTTTGAATATTTTGAATCTTTCATCAAATGGTTTATCAGGTTCTTTGCCAACATCTTTGAGAAAATGCACTGTGATGGACTTAAGCAGGAATATGTTAGATGGTGATGTATCTGTTATGCGGAATTGGGAAGCCACATTTGAGGTTCTTGATCTGAGTTCAAACAGGCTGTCAGGAAGCTTTCCCAATTTGACAAATCAGTTTGAGGGATTAACCACACTTGCTCTCAGGAATAATTCCTTAGTTGGAACTTTGCCTCCTAATTTGGGGACCTATTCTAAATTGTCCATGGTTGATTTCAGTTTGAATGAACTTAATGGCCCTATTCCTGTTAGTTTATTTACTTCAACAACATTGACAAGCCTGAATCTTTCTGGAAATCACTTTACTGGGTCAATTCCTCTTGAAAACTCAGGAGCCAGTGAATTAATAATTATGACACCTTATCCGCCAATGGAATATCTTGATTTATCTGATAACTCCTTAAAAGGTATCTTACCTTCTGACATAAGTACGTTGGGTGGGCTCAAACTGTTGAATCTTGCCAGGAATGATTTTTCAGGACAGCTGCCCAGTGAATTGAGCAAACTTGTTAATTTGGAGTACCTTGATTTGTCTAACAATAGATTCAAGGGGCAAATTCCTCCTAAGCTTTCATCCAACTTGAATGTGTTTAATGTGTCCAATAATGATTTATCTGGTGATGTTCCAGATAATTTGAGGAGGTTTCCTCCTTCATCATTTCACCCTGGAAATCAAAAGCTGAACTCACTAGATCATATTGGTGGTTCTTCAGTGCCTGATAATATTTATGGTCATGGGAAACGTCATAGTTCAAAGGAAAATATCAAGATAGCCATTATTCTTGCTTCAGTTGGTGCTGCTGTGATGATTGTTTTTGTTTTCTTGGCTTATCACAGAACACAACTTAAAGAATTTCGTGGCCGAAGTGGCTTCGCTGGTCAAAATACTGGGAGGGATATCAAATCAGGAGGGCTTGTACGGCCTTCCCTCTTCAAGTTCCACCCAAATGCTCAACCACCAGCAAGTTCATTGAGCTTTTCAAATGATCATTTGCTGACATCAAATTCAAGATCACTCTCTGGACAGTCGGAGTTTGTAACTGAAATTACTGAGCATGGCTTAGCACAGGGAAAGGGAGCAGCTAGTTCAGCTTCTGTAAATCCAGATTTGATGGATAACCCTCCCTCATCATCTGGAAGGAAGTCATCTCCTGGTTCCCCATTATCTTCCTCCCCCCGTTTTATAGAAGCACAAGAAAAACCAGTAATGTTGGATGTGTATTCACCAGATCGCCTGGCTGGAGAGTTGCAGTTCCTTGATTCTTCCGTAGCATTTACCGCGGAGGAATTATCTCGAGCTCCAGCTGAAGTTCTTGGCAGAAGTAGCCATGGTACTTTATACAAAGCTACACTAGACAGTGGTCATATGTTGACTGTAAAGTGGTTACGTGTTGGATTGGTCAAACATAAGAAGGAATTTGCTAGAGAAGTTAAAAGGATTGGTTCTATGAGGCATCCTAACATTGTCCCATTGCGGGCATACTATTGGGGGCCCAGAGAACAAGAGAGGCTTCTTTTAGCTGACTATATACCTGGCGACAGCTTGGCCTTACATCTTTATGGTAATTGTTAAACTCCCCCTCAATGCTGTGTTCATTGGAATGTCTACACTGCCATATATATAACTGTGTACACTGTGCTATACTTTTTCTATTAACGGTTTTTCCTTTTAGTGTCCTCAACAATCTCCTAAATATTTAACGGAGAAGAAAAAGGAGAATGCAATACTAACATGTTCAAAAGTCGAAGAAAATGTTGAAAGAAACAGCTTCTTTTCATTGTAATTGTATATAGGCATACCTAGTTATAAAATAATTAGACTCTGGGTCCCCTGCTCATATGGAGTTTGAGATAAGCTGCACTATTCATGATTTATGAATAGTGCGATTATTTTTATAAGATTGATATGATGAGGTCAACTCTATGGAATATCACATTTCTCTTATTTTCTCAATCTTTATTCTCTTTTATAGGGGAATGATCTGAAAAATGCTCAAGCCAGAGTCAATAGTGCCAGTGTTTCCATATACTAGATAATAAATCCCTGAAGGTTTTTAATACACCCTTTGCCTGTGCATGCGACAGTGTTTGGACTCATGCCTTTGTTTCGTGGTTTAAATATTTGAGCACATTTCAATATGAATTTTGCAGAGACAACACCCCGGAGGTACTCACCATTGTCATTCAGCCAGAGATTAAGAATTGCTGCTGAAGTTGCTCGATGCCTTTTATATCTACATGATCGAGGGCTTCCCCATGGGAATCTAAAACCAACAAATATATTATTAGCAGGCCCTGAATACAGTGCCCGTCTAACTGACTATGGTCTGCACCGCCTCATGACGCCTGCTGGGATTTCAGAGCAGATACTAAATCTCGGAGCACTTGGATACCGTGCTCCGGAACTTGCCTCTGCTAATAAACCAGTCCCATCATTTAAGGCAGATGTGTATGCACTTGGTGTGATCTTAATGGAATTATTAACGAGAAAAAGTGCAGGCGACATAATATCAGGTCAATCTGGGGCTGTTGATCTAACGGATTGGGTGAGGCTTTGTGAGCAAGAAGGACGTGTAATGGACTGTATTGACAGAGACATTGCAGGCGATGAAGAATCTTCAAGAGAGATGGACGAATTGCTTGCAATATCGCTCAGGTGTATTCTCCCTGTAAATGAGAGGCCTAATATCAGACAAGTTTTAGACGATCTTTGTTCCATATCGGCTTGAAATTTTTTTTGTAAATGCTCTGGGAATTAGTATTTTTCTCTGGTTCCTCGACCCATTATTGTTTTCTGATTTCCTCCGTCTCATCCTTAATTGGTTTATAGCCATCTGATTTTGGATAATCATCAAATTCTTTTCTTTTCTTCTCTTGCTGGTACAATCTCCTTGTAAAGTGACGTTCGATCAATTGATTAATTGACAGTGCTTTGATTTTGATTTGAAAGCATGACTCTTTAGATACTCTGTCCTATAACCCCCTCCTGTCTCCTCAGAACTTTATTGTTTTTGGATAATTGCCTCTTCCAAAATCAAATGCTTTATTCAAGGGGTTCACTCATTGATTTCTGTAAATGAAGTTTTAAGCATCATATAAGAAGAAAATTGTCGTTCAGAGAACTTTATGTCTATATGATCCCATCAAACTTGATTTGAATTTAACTGTGGTTTAACTAGAGCTGGGGGATCAGGGCCAGCCCAACAGGGCTGACCCTTAAAGAGCCAGAGCCTAACAGGGCCTGTGGTAGGAAAAATATGTTTTTCAAAGCCCGACTCGAGAGCGTCAGGGGAAAGGCCGGTCTTATAGGGTCGGGAAGTTACTATTCTAAATTTTAACTATTTTTCCTCCGTTTTTTTTCAAAGAAATATAATTAGCAAATTACAATAATTAAAATTCTAATTTATCAAATAAATGTTGTCAACATTAATATCCAAACAACACGAATCATCCAACAAATAAACACGTTCACTAATTCGTAATAAAAAGTAAACTATTGTTCACAAATAACTCACATGAGATATAAGAAGCATACCACTAAGCAATATTTTACGATGACTATCATTGTATCTTCTTCACCACTATCATCAATTTCAAAGACATTTGATTGTGCTTCAAGTCTGTGAGTGTAAGTGAGATTTTCGAAGAAAAAAGGGGAGAGAGACGAATATTGAAATTTTTAGGGTTCTCACTTCTCAACTCTCAAGTCTAGGAAGCGTGGATAATTTTAAGAAAATAAAATAAAAGAGCCTAACGGGCCAGCTCTTTTAAGCCTGAGGCCCTACAGGGCTAATTTCATTTAACTCATCTAATTTTCAAGTCTGACCCTTGAAGGGTTAGGGCTTAAAAGGGTCGGCCTGATTTCCCGGCTCTAGGCTCAACATATAACTTCTAAAAGCCTAGAGGGTATGTAAGAAAAAAGTGTTTACTCTTTTTTGAGATATTAAGAATTAAGAAATTTAATTTTTTTTAATATCATTATCCGGCATAGGATTCGAGACTTTACATCGCTAGATCAACTCGATGTTGGTAGAGAGTTAAATAAATTTTTATCATTAGATTTCATATCATCTTATAATTCAGTTAAATTATTTTATAGAAAAAGAATAAATATAAATAATTTAATGCAACTTATTTAGCTCTTTTAATTTTTAAAAAGAATAGTTAACTAGCCTTATACTAAGGATTGAAGGTAGTACTAAATGAACTAATTTAACGCGGATCCCATGTGAATGTACAACGGATTCCAAACTTTTCTGGGAAAAGAGATTCTGGGAGTTTCCTTCCTTGCTCTCTTCCTAGGCCTCTGAAATTCTTATGCGTCTGTTGCCAAATAGATATGCGAGTGTTTGGACGACAAAGGTTAGAAATGGTGTTATGATCACTCAAAATAGCAGTAAATCAGAAGTAAATATCATAATGGAATTATATTGATGATGCTATATATCTTGCAACATCAATCATTCATCGATTACAAGGATGTTGAAATGAGAAATACCAGAATGCGATACAGAATAGAAAGAAGAAGAGAAGGAATCCAGTCACAGAGGAAGTGACGGTCAGAAGGAAACAAACGAGGGAGAGAGGAGAGACTTCACTAAAATCATTCACACCTTCGGTAACCATTTTCACCCATGATATACTGTCTCCATTGCTAAACCTGACATGTTTATTGTGTTTGGGCTTCCCATTGGGCCCCCCACCTTGGCCCAAATCCCTTATGACTTACAACTGGCCATTAGCGACAACCCTTGTCCTTGGGTTCTGTTGATAAATGTAATTGAAGAAGAATGAAGATGAAGATGAAGAATAATGTATTATTACAAAAGAGCTACATGCTCTTATAATGAGTAACCTTCATGGTTATCTCTAAAATCTAAAAGGAGACCAAGTTAACTTCTTCTTAGAGAGAGATCGAGTTAACTCTCTCTTGGAGGGAGATCAAGTTAACTCCCTCTCTACATATGGTGAGGGCTCTACATCCAACACACTAATCTCAGTAGTTAAGACCCTCCCTAACTTCCTAATTCATCAACTAATCATCTATATTTCTAACACGCCCCTTCAAATTGAACACTCCTTAACTTAAAGTATTCAATTTGAACACCACAAAAATAAAGGGTAAGGTGAATTAAATAAACTAGTTTTCAATTCACAAAAATAATATAATGATCTCTTCAATTCACAACATTCTTCTCCTCTTTACTTCTGGCATGCCTCTCTTGTAGGTAATACCATGAATACTCTTTGCCCCTCACATGTGCTTTACCATGCACCTTCAGTAGTGATGTAGAACAGAATATGAACCCTTGTGCTACACCAACAAGCAATCGTGCTTCTGAGCTACCCATCCTCCTGGCACTTGTGAACAAGCATGTCCATAATAGGATGTAGAAAGTATTGCCGCCTTACTAGATTGATTCACTTTAGCGCGCAGCATCAGCAGCTATAGTGTAAGCAATCGAAAAGCTGGACCATCACTTAGATCATGTTGGCCTTGGTATAGAAGCACTGTTTTTTTTTTTTGTCACCAAGTATTCCACCATGCATGTACCTCACACTCTTCATCACATCCTCCCCTAATGCCTTCTTCACCTCTCTGGATTTCAAGAACTCAGTGACCAAATGAGTCTTATATGGTGCTTTTCTTGTGAATTCAAACGAAAAGCCAACCTGCTCTATGCAACAAACAGATGTGCAGATAAAGGTCAAAATAACAATCACGTAACGCTAGAAGAAGCTTTATGATCGTGATCCATTAATCTCAAAATGCCCAATGGATCTCAAAATTATCGTTGCGCTCTGCCATTGAGAACCTCAGAAGCTCCCCTTTTATGGCATTGACACAAAACGAATGATAGCATGGAGAATCTTGAGATGATAATAATCGGTCAAGTGCCATTCGAGAGCCAAGACTTTGTGAACAATAATTGAACCATTCTCACATTGATCTTGACGGACTATTGCAATCACAACAACAATGATGAAAGTGAAGCCATACTCGTCAGCACGCCATGATCTGAATGCAAAGAGAGCGAACCTCACAACCAAAGCGAGAAAACCATAATCCCACGAGAGAAAGCGCACGAAGCTTAATATCACAACTCGAATCGTCCCTCTCTCTTTTTTTGGCCCTTTTGCTTAATCATCAATAACGGAATTGGCAAGACAGAGAGAGATCGACGAGCCACAGAGTCTGGCGACAATCTCAGCTTAGACCTGCCAAGCACGATCAGTTCGACGATTCAGGATGCAAGAAACCAAGACAGTGACTTTGATCGGAACTCGAAACACGCTGAAGCTCTTCGAATCATTCTAATCGGGGACACGATATGTGGCTTGCCTTGGCTCATCGAAGCTTGCTCAACGCGGTGTGACCGGATCTTGCAAAAGGACACATTGGATCTTGGATATCCTCCTGACCCGAACTGAAGGCGTGAACGCAACGAGCTACAAAAAAAAAGAAGAGAATCATTGCACTAGGGAGATGGAGCTCTCGTCGATGGTACCGGTGCCTATGCAGTCAACAACTTCTGCTGAAGAGTTTGATCTTCTGCAAAGGAGTTCGAAGAAGATAAAAAACGGAGACCTTCTCATTGATGGAGGGGAGTGGCCAGTGCTTGCTAAGAATACGCAGAAGAAGTGGGGAGTCGATCAATCATTTGCTGAGAAACTCAAAGGAAGTTGTAATGAGGAAACCATGGTAGGGTCTGCGGAAGGTATCCACAGCCTTTCGGATGATCCTATTTCGGACAGTGAAACGGAGGTGGAAGGGAGTGAGCCTGAGTGTGTGATTACTGAAGATCCAAAACGCAACTTCCCTACTTTTACCTTCTCTGAGAAGATGAAAAAAAGGCTACACAAAGCCTGGAACATAGCTGTTATCATCAAGCTGCTTGGGAAAGAAATAGGTTACAAGTTATTATTATCTATTCTCCAATCTCTCTGGGCAAAACGTGGAGTTATTAATCTGATTAATATAGGTAATGGCTATTTTGTGGTTAAACTTACGAATAGGGAGGACTACTGTAACGCCCTCACTGGGGGACCTTGGATGATCTTTGACCATTACTTGACAGTCAGGCCATGGGAACCTCAGTTTCATCCATGGAGGGCTAAAATTGAAAAAGTCGCTGCCTGGGTTAGAGTCCCCAAGGTATTTCTTGAGTATTATGATCACAAAGCTTTGACATGGATAGGGAATCGGATAGGGGATATCATCAAGATAGATATGAACACTTCTGGCAATGTTAGGGGACATTATGCAAGAATTTGTGTGCTAATGGATATTGGGAAGCAGCTAATGGCGGGATTTACGTTAGACGGTGAAGATTATTACCTTCAATATGAAGGTCTTCATGGCTTGTGTACTTTTTGCGGAGTATATGGGCATAGTAAAGGAGAATGCTCTGCTTCAATGAAAGTGATAAATCTAGAAGAAATGGTAGAGGGAATGGATCACATAGAGAAGACGGTGTCGGAGTCGGTGGGGACTCAGGGGGCTGAGGAGGATGTGTGAAAGGTGGCTTAAAAACAGCGTAGACAGAAGAAAGCCTCGAAGTCGAAAACGACGGGGGGTTCTCAGGCGAGCGGTGGTGGTTCTCGGTATGAAGTTCTAGTCGTTGAGGAGGTTAGGGATGATGACAACCGGAAGGTGAGTTCTGAGCAAGTCGTACAGAGCCTTACGGAGGTTGGTGGGAAGTTGCAGGCTGGAAATCTTGAGAAGGGGGTAGTACGGTGAGTAGACTGAAAGTGAGGAAAAATGGAGGTAAAAGGAAGGGGGAGAGAAAGCAGAGGTCGACGGTTGA
This sequence comes from Acacia pycnantha, assembly GCA_025563575.1. Classification (NCBI taxonomy): domain Eukaryota; kingdom Viridiplantae; phylum Streptophyta; class Magnoliopsida; order Fabales; family Fabaceae; genus Acacia; species Acacia pycnantha. The sequence goes on along the minus strand of JAMWYP010000037.1, from coordinate 2,540,969 downwards.
GGGAAGGACTCAGGATCTTGTCAGACAGGATCTGAAGAGAGATAAACGCTTTGAAGATTACTTGGGGGGGAGCTGAAAAGTGGGGTTTCGTTGAGTTTGAAAAGGGAGAGTACGGGTTCCGAGGTTCTTCAAAAAGGGAGTGTGCAATCTTTGGCTGATTCTGGAGAAATGGGTGTGGATGACGTGGCTTCCTCTTTAATCCTTTTTGCCGCTGAGATGTTGGATCCAGGAGAGAACGAAATGGTTTCGAGTCTTCATGGGAAATTTTGGGATGCATCAAATGAGATTGGGCCTGATGTGGGAGTGGATTCTTTGGATCCTGGAATTCATGGGCCGGATCTAGATTTGGCTGGGGCTGGTGGTGAGGACGCTGGGCTTAGTGTTGTGGTTCCTGAAACCCAACATCTTTGTTAATCTGTGTTGGGCCTTTGATTTATTTCTGTGTTGGGCTTCTGATTATATTTCTTTTAGTTAGTTCCTTGTATTGTTTAATTATTAGGGTGTCCAATGTCTCTTAAAAACTTGATTTACTGGAATGTGAGGGGGGCTTGTGGGCGTGATTTTTTGCAGAATATCAGAGCGGTCTGTAATTGGAATAAGCCTTGTCTTCTGTTTCTGGCGGAGACGAAGACTGAATCTGTGGACCGGCTTAGATGTGTGAGCATATTAGGTTTTGATGGAATGTCTTATGTTCCCAGTGTTGGTAGGTCGGGTGGGATCCTAGCTTCCTGGAATTCGGCTTTTATTGAGGTTGAGGTGCTCCGGCTTGATCGTCAGTTTATTCATCTCAGATGCCGGTATCCTAATGAGGATTGGTTCTGTGTCACTGCGCTGTATGCTATCCCGGATAATTCTCATAAGCAGATTTTATGGAACCAGCTCGGTGGGATTGCTGTTTCTATGAATATAGCATGGTCGGTGATCGGCGATTTTAATGATATTGCTACTCTTGAGGAGAGAATGGGAGGATCCAGTGGTTGTGCGCTGCGATGTTCCCTTTTCACTGATAGACTGCAGGCTTGTAATCTCATGGATGTGGGTTCAATTGGATCTAAATTTACGTGGAGGGGGCCCAAGATTAGTAATGGTCGGCGACTTTATGAACGTCTGGATAGGGTTGTCTCTAATCAAGAGTTCCTTTCCTCCTTCCCCGAATGTGTTGTTTAGGTATTAACTCGAACTCGTTTCTCTGATAACCCAATTATGTTGAAATGTGTGGCAGGTAATGTGGTAAATCATGGTGGACGCCCTTTTAGATTCGAGGCCATGTGGACTTGCCACGAGGATTATTCTGCTTTTTTAGAGAATGCCTGGAGATCGAACATGCACATTAATCAGGCGCTTGGCTTTCTTCAACAGTCGTTGGTTAGGTGGAATAAGGATATTTTTGGGATGGTTGAAAATAAGAAGCAGTCCTTATTGAACAGGATAAATGGTATCCAAAGCGCGGATGCTTATCCTTATTCTGCTTTTCTCTGTAAGCTGGAGATGGAGTTGCAGGAAGATTTGGAGAGGCTCCTGAAGCTGGAAGAAATTAAGTGGTTCCAGAAATCAAAGAGTGAGTGGATATCTAAAGGCGACAGAAATACCAAGTACTATCATTTGAAGACTAAGTTGCGTTGTAGGAGGAATAGGATTCTGATGCTTAAAAATGAGCAGGGGATCTGGGTGGATGAAGAAAGTGAGTTAAAGGCTCTTATTTCTAACCACTTTAAGTCCTTATATAGAGTTGGTATAGGTGGTGGTCAAGTCATGTCCACCAGAGCTTCTTTTCCTCCTATAGATCCTCAGGTTCTCTCTGATATTGGAATGATTCCTAAAGATGAGGAAATCAGGGTGGCTTTGTTTGCTATGGGAAGTTATAAAGCCCCAGGAATTGATGGGTTCCCTCCGTTATTTTATAAAGCGAATTGGAATACTGTTGGCCCTACTCTTTGTGATTTTGTGAAGAGAGCTTTTAAGTGGGAAGTTTCTTTGGATGAAGCTAATGAGACTTTGAGCTCTCTGATCCCTAAGCGTGATAATATTGAGCTAGTGTCTCATTTTAGACCCATTGCTTTGTGCACAGTTCACTATAAGTGTTTATCTAAGCTTATTGCTAATCGGCTTCGGGGTGTGTTGAAGGATATTGTGTCCCCGTTCCAAGCTAGCTTTATTAAAGGAAGGTGTATCCAGGACAACATTATTGTGGGGCAGGAGATTCTTCACACTATGGGGAAGAATAGGAGTAAAAGAGGTCTCATGGCGATTAAAATTGATCTTGAAAAGGCTTACGATAGAATTAGTTGGGCTTTTTTGAAGAAGGTTTTGGTTGATTTGGGTTTGGATAGTGTGTTTGTTGATTTAATTATGGAGTGCGTCTCTTCGGTCTCTTATAATGTTTTGTGGAATGAGGCCAAGACTGAATTTTTTAGGCCTACCAGGGGGCTAAGACAAGGGGATCCTATTTCTCCTCTTCTGTTTGTTCTCTGTATGGATAGATTATCTCATTTGATATGTGATGTTGTTGAAGATGCGAGCTGGAGGCCCATCTATGTTACTAAGGATGGTCCTAAGGTTTCACATTTGATGTTTGCGGATGATATTTTGTTGTTTGGGATTGCGACTGAATCTCAAGCTCGTTGTATGATGAATTGTGTTCAAAGCTTTATGGAAGCTTCTGGCGTCAAAATTAACCTGGATAAGTCTTCTATCTTCTTTTCGCCTAAGGTGCCTCTTGGCAGTAAGATGCGGATTAAAGAAATAACAGGTATGAAAATCTCGTGTGAGATAGGAAGGTATCTTGGTTTTCCTCTCTCACGGAATAGGAGACCTAGAGAGAAATTTCAGTATGTGATTGATAGGGTCAAGTCTAAACTGAGCATCTGGAAGGCTAATAGCCTATCTATGGCGGGTCGTATAACGCTTGCTAAATCAGTTATTAGTTCGGTTCCTATTTTCCCTATGCTTGTGACAAGGCTTCCGAAGAGTGTTTGCCATGAGATTGAGCGGCTTCAAAGGAATTTCATTTGGGGGCACGATGGGACGAGTAATCACTATCATGCGGTGGGATGGGAGCAAATATGTAAACCTAAGGAGTTTGAAGGTTTGGGTCTGAGAAGGCTGTGTTCGGTTAATCAGGCGTGTGGTGCTAAATTAGCTTGGAACATTGTTTGTGGGGCTAATGGCTTATGGGCGGATATTCTCTTCCACAAATATATGATGAGAGATAGTGAATTCCTTCTCTCGTTTTGTCCAGGGGATTCTACTCTGTGGCGCTTTGTTTGCGATCAGAGGGAGGTTGTGGAGAAGGGGTCCAAGTGGCTGGTCAAAAATGGTTTGACTATTAGCTTCTTTAACGACTGTTGGGTGGGTCATGGTGTAACCCTTGGGGATTATTGTCTTCGCTCACTGTCTGTTGAAGAGGAAGACTCTGTTGTTGCTGACTGGGTTGAAAACGGCCGCTGGAATATGTCTAAAATATCCACTGTGATTAACCCGGAGGGAATGAGAAAGATTGTGGCGGTGCTTCCTCCTAGATGTGATGCGGACACTGATTGCTTGGTGTAGGGTGCTACGGCTCATGGTCAATTTTCGGTTAAGAGTGCTTATTATCTCATCGAGCCGAATTTATCTGAGGATCGGGAAGAGGTCTTTAAAGCTATATGGAAATGGGGTGGGGCTGAAAGAATTCGGGTTTTTATGTGGAAGGTGGCTCTGAATAAGCTACCAACGAATGTTTGGAGGAGCGCTTGGTCTCAGAATTCCCCCTATGTGGGATGTGTAATGTAGAAATAGAAGATATTCTTCATGTTCTACGTGACTGTAAGTATGCTAAGGACATGTGGTTGTCGCTAATTAAACCCAGGTATGCGAATTCCTTCTTCTCTTTGAACTTAAAAGAATGGCTTGTTTTTAATCTTAAATATCAGGTTGGATGTAAATGGGAGGGGTATTGGCAATTAGTTTTTGGTGTTGCTATTTGGAAACTCTGGAATTGGAGAAATAAGAGTATCTTTGATAGGGATTTCTCCAAACCTCAAGATCCTGGTAGGGCGATCTCTATGATTTGGCCTAGTTTTGCGGTTATTGTTAATGTTTCAGGTGGAGGGGAGCCGCGAGGAGCAAGAAGGGTCTTGGGATGGACTAAACCTCCTTCGGGTTGGCTGAAGATTAATGTAGATGGAGCGAAATCTTTGTCTTCTCCAAATGCAGGTTGTAGAGGGGTCGTTAGAGATGGAATGGGCAACTGGGTTGTCGGTTTCTCCAAATCGATTGGAGACTGCCAGGCGAATTCGGCTGAAGAATGGGCTATCCTGGAAGGATTATTTCTTGTCTGGGATATTGGCTATAGGAAGATAATCCTAGAGTCTGATGTTGATTCTGTGATTAATTTGCTTCTGGATTATGATTGTGTGTCCTGTAGTAGTATAATCCTTAAGGCTAGAGAGTTGTTGCTTCTTAATTGGCAGGTTGATATTATATCTATCCCTAGAGATTACAATAGAATTGCGGATGCCCTAGCCAAAGAGGGCATGGCAAGTTCTAGGATTTTTTATGAATGCCCGGTCTTTTTGAGAAGCTGGGTGGATCAGGAGTGTTTGGGATTCATTTCCCCATTGGTGTAATGTTTTATTTGTAATGTAGGCTATATGCCATCTTTCTTAGCAAAAAAGAAAAAAAGAAGAGAATGGGCTGATGACGGTGGATCTTGAAATATAGCCCAAATAATCTTGAAATATGGCCCAAATAAGCTAAGAAACAATTTCTTGGATATTGTCTCAAACATATGATATTTCTTTCAGATTGTGTGGACGAGTCTTGGATCTCAGCCCAGTTGTGTGGGCGGGTCTTGGATCTCAGCTTGGTTTCTTGCCCTTTTGGTGACGTTGGACCTTGTATTTGGACTGGTTTCTTGACTAATTACCAAGTTCTTGAAAAACAGCCTTAGCAATGTGGATCTTGGGCTCTTCAACATTTATGGCCCAAAAAACTTGGTTTTGATACCATGTTGATAAATGTAATTGAAGAAGAATGAAGATGAAGAATAATGTATTATTACAAAAGAGCTACATGCTTTTACAATGAGTAACCTTCATGGTTATCTTTAAAATCTAGAAGGAGATCAAATTAACTCATTCTTAGAGAGATATCAAGTTAACTCTCTCTTGGAAGGAGACCAAATTAACTCCCTCTCTACACATGGTGAGTGCTCCACACCCGACACACTAATCTCAATAGTTAAGACCCTCTATATATAGACTAGGCCCTAACTTCCTAATTCATCAACTAATCACCTATATTTCTAACACGCCCCTTCAAGTTGAATACTCCTTAACTTAAAGTGTTCAACTTGAACAACACAAGAATAAGAGCTAAGGTGAATTAATTAACTAATTTTCAATTCATAAAAATAATACAATGATCTCTTCAATTCACAACATTCTTCTCCTCTTTACTTCTGGCAGAAGTAAAGAGGAGAATAATGTTGCGAATTGAAGAGATCATTGTATTAATATCAATAAGAGCAATATACCCATACAAACTATAATCCACAAGTTCAACTAACAAAGTAGTCGGACACTCTCACCAAAGGGAAGGGGTTTGATCCTGAAGTAGTTAGTCAAGGCGCTGGAGGAGATATCCTAACTCCTGGGTGTCTAGGTAAACGTTTGAGGGTAATAGACCGTTCGCCCTACCCAATATTGGTATCACCTAGTAGGAAGAGAGATTTTGCCTTGCCCTTAAATTGTGGATGAGCCCAACCCCTTTCCTAAATTTTTCATTTTGCCATCAGGTGATCATTTATTCCATAAGAAGTTCCTTAATCGGGTCGCAAAAATTTTTTAGGCCTCTTAAATTTCAACAAGTTTCTTAGACTACTTCAAACTTTAAATATGTTGGCCCAACAATAAAACTCTTTTGAAATATAAAATTTAAGATAAGCACTTGCCTAAAACTTAAAATTATTGAACTAATATCCTTCGATGCCCATGATTTTTGCGAGGGACGTGTTTAAGGCATGCATTCTCATTTGGACCTTTTAATATTCGTTTTCTTTAATTTCTTGTCTCACTCATCGAGCCGTTTGGGGATGAACAAGGAATGAGCTTTTACAGGTGATGACAACGAATAAATCAGAGATGTTATCAGCACAACAATAATATTTTTATTAACAAATAAAATTAACATATTATTTCTAAATGCAATTAACTTGCACTTCCAATGCTGATCCATTGGTTTGCTCTGCGAAAACAAAACAAGAATAACAAGTAACAAGTCATCGGGCATTGTGCTTGTTTATTGCTGTTACAATGACCAAAAGTTATATATTTTTTCTTCAAAATATTTTCTTCAAAGTATAGTACTCCTATCATGAGTGGAAAAAAGACTTTTAAGACCGGACAAAAGAGGCATCGTAAGACCGGACCCGCGTCAGGTCTTGTTCCAGGCGGTATTAAAAGTTTCACTTTTAAGACCAGACTCGAACCGGTCTTAAAGAGTTTCTTTTAGACCGAACATTTTAAACGTCCGGTCTTAAAAGTGTTTCAAAATAATTAAAAAAAAAGAAAAAACTCAAATGAAACAACCGGTCCTAAATCACTAGATCTGGCAACATTTTGAATGTCCCTCCGTCATCAACGACGGAGAACCCAGAGAAGATTGAAAGCAACACCAACAAGAAAAACAAAAAAGAAGAGAAGATTGTAAGCAACACCAACAAGAAAAACAAAAAAGATGAATAAAAAGTCCAGAAATAAGAAAACATAACAAGAAATAGAAATCATTCACCATGGAAATCGAATTTGAATCAATATAAAATCAGAGGTGAAATTGAAGTCCAAATCTACAAAAAAATCACAAGCTTAAAGCAACCAAATCTGAGCAGGATCCTCTTGTCGATCACGGCAAAGCTTCAAGCAACCAAAATCAAAGTCCAGATTTGAGCAGGAGCGGTCAAGGTAGGAGCAAACAGATTTAAACAAGAAGAGATCTGGGTTTGATTTTAAGTCGGATCTGTGCGAAGGCGGTGTGGGAGGAGCCATAGATCGAAGAGGAAGGAGCTGCCGTCGTCCAGAATCCTCGAAGCAGTACGCTTGCGCCGTTGCTGAGGATTGGAGTTGATGCCATCGCAAAACCCTCGAAGCATCTCACTGCCAACGTTGCCAAGGATTTGATTGTGTGGCTCTTAGGATGACTTACGAAGATTGCGAGTAGGTTAGAGGAAGAGGATGTCATTCTTGCTGAGGATTTGACCCATGAGGCTCTTGGGACACTCGTTGAATCTATAACTAAGCAAATGTTATATCACCAAGAAGACAAGCACGCTCACGGACTTAACGAGTTTAGCGAATTTAACTTTTTTTAACACTTTTTTCTTTTAACACTTTTAAGACCGGTTGTTTGTAAAAACCAGTCTTAAAAGTATATTTTTAAGACCAGATCCTTTAAATCCGGTCTTAAAAGTGTTCTATATATCTAAGAAATTGCCACCGGTCATACTTTTAAGACCGGATCTTTTATAATTCGGTCTTAAAAGTCTTCTATATATTTATGAAATTGCCACCGATCATACTTTTAAGACCGGATCTTTTATAATCCGGTCTTAAAAGTGTTCTATATATTTGTTGGAAGTTAAGATTTAATTAGTCAGCATATACGTTTATATTGTGCCATTATCTTAATTAAGTTGTTATAGAGAGATTTTAGGAATTAAGTTAGCAAATCATGATTTTTTGGATTTCGTAATTAAATTCCTGATTGTAATCATCTTAATTAAGTTATTAGAGAGATTTTAGGAATTAAGTTAGCAGATCATGGTTTTTTGAATTTCGTAATTATATTCCTGATTGTAATCATCTTAATTAAGTTGTTAGAGAGATTTTAGGAATTAAGTTAGCAAATCATGGTTTTTTGAATTTCGTAATTATATTCCTGATTGTAATCCCTAGATTATAGGAACTGCCTAGATTAGAAGATTATTTACTTATTAGCATATGTATATAATTCCAATTAAGTGAAGGAATAAATCATCGCATTCTCGGACTCATCTTTGATTAACGAGTTTAGCGAATTTAACTTTTTTTTAACACTTTTAAGACCGGTTGTTTGTAAAAACCGGTCTTAAAAGTATATTTTTAAGACTGGATCCTTTAAATCGGTCTTAAAAGTGTTCTATATATTTATGAAATTGTCACCTGTCATACTTTTAAGACCGGATCTTTTATAATCCGGTCTTAAAAGTCTTCTATACATTTACGAAATTGCCACCGGTCATACTTTTAAGACCGGATATTTTATAGCCCGGTCTTCAGAGTGTTCTATATATTTACGAAATTGCTACCGGTCATACTTTTAAGACAGGATCTTTTATAATCCGGTCTTAAAGTGTTCTATATATTTACGAAAGTGCAACCGGTCATATTTTTAAGACTGGATCCTTTATAATCCGGTCCAAAAAATTCTTTATATTTACGAAACTGCCACCGGTCATACTTTTAAGATCTGATTCTCTATAATCCGGTCTAAATCAGGCGGTATTAAAGCTCTTTTTTGCACTAGTATATATAACTTTAATTTTGAAATTACCAAAATCATTCTTTAGAAATTAATGATGGGGCCGCAGAATTATAATTAATCTTCACAAATATTAAAAAAAGGTATTCTTTTGACAAACAAAATCTAAAAGCAGTATATAAATAAAATAGGAAAATCTTGGAAAACAAGAAAATACAATAATATTAAAAGGAAAGTCTTCAAAAACAAGAAACTACTCCTGTCTAAAGTACAGTATTCACGGAAGCTAAAGAAAACTTGGTAGCCAGACTACTAATTCAATAATATATATTCAATATATACATAGCCAGTACCCTGAATTCTCTTTCATTCATTCTTCTTGTTCGCATTGTCTGATCATCTGGTTTCACATCAGCCATGTCTTACAGAGGAGATCATCGCAAGTGCTTCGCCTGCAGTTATATGCTTCTGAAACCTGACCAGAAATTGAGTTTCTTTGACGTCCTCGCATTCTTGTTTGGCTCAGACTTACACAGAAGAAACTTTGTGGAGTGCACTGAAGCCACTTTCGTGGACTTTACCCGAAGATGGATTATATCGATCTCTTTCTTGGCCCAGAAATTACTTCAACTTTTGGCACTCCCACTTAAATCTCTTGGTTCGTTCGTTGAGCGATGGTTGAACCTGCTTTCTGCCAACCACCACAGTGTTGTCACACTCCTATTTAACTATCTCCGGGGTATTTCATTTTACTTGTTCCTTTTTAACCACATGTGTCTGCTGAATATTGGTCAAGTATAACTGTGAATTCATGAAATAAAGGTAAGGATGAGACGCCGGATCCTAGCTCACCGGAATATTTGTCAGTGGTGGGATATATGGACAAGCGCGTGGACTTAGATGCTTCTATCAAACGTGGAGATGGTAGGTACAATGCTTCACTCTCTGCCATGGCTTCTAAACTAACCTACGAGAACGCAGCTTACCTTCAAACTATTGTCCAAAATCACTGGAAGGTACGTAACTCTGCTTTGCCAAGGAATTTTACTAGTTTTAACTTGATACTCCTTTCCTCCAGTTCTTAATATTAAAGACACTAAAATTATTTTTAGAAAGATTAAAGAAACTGAATAAGTTAATTACTTAATCAAACATATGTTTATATATAAGATAAATTAATTTTGAGAAAAATGATAGATATAAAAACTTTTAAGTTAAGGTTTCTTAATATCTCAAAAAAAAAAAAAAGTCAACTAGCTCTTATATTAAACACTGGAAGTAAGTAGTATATTGTTAATATAATCTCATCGATTTGGAATTTTTTATATGGGTCAGATGGAACTCGTAAAATGTGGTGACTTCTGGAATGGTACGTACATACGCAAGAACTAAATCTCTTTGCATGCATAACAACAAGATGAAGTTCTACTTAATAGATTTCTATTAACTTAATGTGTTAATTGATCAACAGATTATCAAGGGAAGGCCACGACTCAGGGTTTCATCATGTTAGATAAAAGCGAGGAGAAGCAGACATATATAGTGGCCTTCAGAGGAACCGAACCATTCGATGCGGATGCATGGAACACAGATATAGACTTATCATGGTTCCACCTTCCCGGTGTCGGAAAGATCCATGCAGGCTTCATGAAAGCCTTAGGCCTCCAGAAAAGTGTCGTGGGCTGGCCCAAGCAAATCCAAAGAGACGATAATAATAATAACCACCCTCCAGAAGCCTACTACGCCATTAGAGATGTTCTAAAGCAGCTCGTGAATGCAAATAATGAAGCCAAGTTCATTGTGACTGGCCATAGTTTGGGTGGAGCTCTTGCTATTCTGTTTCCTGCAATATTGTCGCTTCACGATGAAACCTTGTTGCTGGATAGACTTGAAGGAGTCTACACGTTTGGGCAACCTCGAGTTGGAGATCATGAATTTGCTGAGTACATGGAACACAAACTCAAACACCACCATATTAAGTACTATAGATTTGTTTACAGTAATGACCTTGTTCCTAGGTTGCCCTACGACTACAAGAATTTGATGTTCAAGCACTTTGGTCGGTGTCTATACTTTGATAGCAACTACGACTGCAAGGCAAGTATCTATATATGTGTGTTTGTGTGTGTGTTTTAAATTTGGTCATTCATCGATCTCACTAGAAATTAAAGATTTTTTGTTGTTGTTTGAATTGGAGGCAGATGGTAGAAGAGGAGCCGAATAAGAACTACTTCTCGCCGTGGACGATGATGCCGATGAGGATAAATGCTGCACGTGAGATTATAAGGAGCTTCTTTATTGGTTTCAAATATGGAGCGGATTATAGAGAAGGATGGTTCCTCAGAACTTTAAGGATAATTGGATTGGGACTTCCTGGGTTGCCTAATCATCTTCCTCAAGACTATGTCAATGCTACTCGGTTGGGATCACTCCTTTCATACTTAGACTAGCTGGCTAGGTTAATGCGCGCGCTAATGATTTGAATGAAATAATACTGTTCTTATATTTAAGCGCCCTAGTTTCTACGTTAGTTCTTTAATTTATTTTTCCTTTGTCATATTCGTAACATCATTGTTATTAATACATGGAAATTAAATTGGAATGTTCCAAAGTGAATGTTGGCATATATATTCCGTCCTTTAAAACTTATTAAAATTTGAATTTCTTCTTTGAGGTCTCTCTATATTTAATTCTAATTCTATTCGTGAATTAACGAGTATTATTTCGTACATTTTTGTGATGATCGAGACTTCCACGGACTAATGTATATTTGTTCGAGAGCCGATTTTGAATCATTATCATGATGAAGAACGATACGGAGAGGAAGAAGAATTAATACTCGGTATTTGACTTGCCCCAAATCACTAGTAAATAAGATATTTGTAGACTTGCAAATTAAGAGGACAAAGTCATGAAGTCTGTAAAATCTCCAATATGTAGGTACATAAAATTAAACATGCATGATAAGTAGATATTTTCTAATTAAATAAGGCTAGATTCTGGGATATATTGAATTGAATTTATTGATATTTTGTACTTATTTAATTATCTTTATGTACTTATCTATCTTTTAATTAAGTGTAGGATAAAATAATATTATAACAGAAAATCTATTGATATCCTATTTTATTATGCAGAAGATATTATGTGATCTAAGGATGCAACAAATCAAATAGAAAAGACATAATATAATATATTATTATATTATAATATATATTATATTAGAATGGAGGGTTAAGGAGCAATAATACACATGGGGTTTTCCCTGGGGAGCGTCCAGCACCATGGGCTTTTTTTGGGAGCGAAAGTACACATGAGGTTACATATTAAGAGCAAAAGTCCCACGGGCTGTTAAATACAAACGGTTGACCGTTAGTTTGACCAAAATGGCTGACATCAGCACTATGGCTTGAGAAAATCTGAATAAGAAAGGATGAAAATACCAAAATGCCCCCCCCAAAAACTTTCCACCTTTAGCCCCCCCACTTCAGCCCCCACCGTCTCCCACCATCGTCGACCCCACCTCCCACCATCGCCAGAAATAGAACCATCAGAACCACCATAGCCAAGCCTTCCACCTTCAGCCCCCACTTCACATTGCCACCGTCTCCCACCATCGTCGACCCCCACCCCCACCATCGCCAGAAATAGAACCATCAGAACCACCATAGCCAGAATCGGAACCACCAGAACCAGATACGAAAACAAGAAAACAAGAAAAAAGAAGAAGCCACCAGAACCATAACCCGATCTCGCAAAATTCTACAAACCAGACGAAGTCATCGGGTAATGCAAGAAAAAACCAACAACATGAAAAAACCTTAACAACCTTAAGAATGGAAATTGCGAATCTGGGGCCTCCGAATTGCAGAAAATGATTCCTCTAACAGTAATGCAAGAAAAAATAACATAGACCTGATCTCGCAAATTCTATCACCAACAACATGAAAAAACCTTAACAACCTTAACAATGGAAATTGCGAATCTGAAACCCAGCTCTCGATATCTGGATCTGAAACACCCCCTTCTTCAAGCTCTCGATCTGGATCTGAAAAACCCCCCTCTTCAACCTTAACCCGAAGAATTTCCCAGAAAAGTGAAGGGGAAGGGAGGTCGACGATGGAGGTGACTGGTGATGGAGGTGTCGACGATGGCGGTGACTGGTGATGGAGGTGAGTGTCGGTCACGGACGATGGCGGCAAAGCATGGTGACGGTGAAGGGTGGTCGACGATGATGAAGGAGGGTGATTTGTCGGTGACGGACGACGGCGCCGGTGAAGGGTGGTCGACGATGTTATATATATAGATAAACAGAGAGAGAGATGATGCTCAGGGATTTCACAGAAATCATGGGCTGATCGTCTTCGAGATTTCAGTGTGAGACACTGAAGTTCGAAGAGTTGGCCTCCTTCTCAGATCAGATGATGATGAATGATGTTTTTCCCCAAATCCTTTGCTCGATTCGATTTGGCCGAGTAGGTTTCTTAGGTTTCTTTCTTACTTTTTTTAATTTTATTTTTTTTATTTTTTCCCCAATTTTTTTATTTCTTATTTATCTAATCAGCATCCATCAGGGCTTCTTGTCAGTCCAACTCAGCTTCCACGTCAGCGCACTGTTCACTCTGACGTTGACCGTTTGGTCAACTAACCCCAGGTGTGACTTTTGCTCCCAATATGTAACCTCATGTGTACTTTCGCTCCCAAAAAAAGCTCGTGGTGCTGGACGCTCCCCAGGGAAAACCCCATGTGTATTATTGCTCCTTAACCCTAGAATGGATAAAGAAGATCATGCAAGGAAGCCCACAGGGAGGAAATCTTGAAGCAATTAGAACAAAAAGCCGGGACCCGCAGCAAATAGAGAAGAGGAATATAAATTGAAAAGAACAAGAGACGCAAATGGGGGCCCAACCTAAATCGTGCTATATATTAGAGGATTGAAGGCCGAATGAAATACGCAGCGAGAATTGGAAAAAAAGAGACGAATTGACGAAAAGAAGGAGAACGGCCGAACGACGAGACGCAAAGACGCAGAAGAACGAATCAGAGATTGAGGCCGCAAACGAGAGAAACAGAAATTGAAAGACGCAAAGGATGGCTATGCAGAGTAGTTGTGATTTTTCATCTCTTTTAATTTGTTAACCTAGCCTTGCTTGGTTAGTTTCATTTAGTAGTTAGGGCGAGGATGAACCCTATGTGAATTTAAAGTATTTATTTGGATTCTTATTTGATTATTGTTTTCTTGACTGAATGGATTATCTGTACTTAAAGTTTTCTTAAAGAGTGATCGCCTTTTAGATTGTTCATAGGTTAGTGTATGACAATAGAGATGTTGGTACATTTAACTAGAACCGTTAATCCATCATAGAATTGCATGACCTAGACATAGGCTTACGAGTTTATGCGATCTCATAATTCTGGTAAACAAATTGATTTTTTCCAAAAAATACTAAGACATTAGGTTGTTTTTAAAGATAACGGATTAAGATAGCATCAAGACATTGGGACTTAGTCTAATTTTAGAGAATTGGTCGTTAGTCGTGGGAATAATAAAAAATTAGGGACTTAATTCAAATACTTAGAGGAACATAGGGGAATTCTATGCCCTAACTGCGTTTTTCTCTATTGATCATCTTTTCTAAACAATCGTTCTTGAGATTCTTAATCTTGAATGCTTTTCTTGATTAAATTCCTTAAAAATTCTGTTTGGTTACAATTCACCCCCTATTTCGCATTGATCCAACTAAAGCTGAAATAACGAATTAGTGGTTGGAGTACTATTCCTCGTGGGACAATCTCTTTCTCACATACTTTATTACTTGTAACGATCGGTGCACTTGACGAAGTCGCTATCAATGCATGCTTACGTAAACACAAAAATCATACGACCCAAGTACATGAATAACAACGTTGGAATTTCCTGGGATCACTGAGACAGACAGAGAGAGGTGATCCAATTTAATCTACCTCTCATACAATTCAATGTTGGAGTCGATATTTGGTGGGAACGGCAACTAGATGGTTGGCTCTGGGCATGGTGAGGCCAAACTCCTCAGTCATGTCCAAATCTGATGGCAACATGCCTCGTGGAATGTCCCAGTCAAAGCAATGTACAAGCTGGGCCACCACTAAGCTGATCACTGTTAGACCCAATTGCAAACCGGGGCAACCCCTCCGACCCGCCCCGAACGGGATCAGCTCGAAATCCTGCCCTCTCAGGCTCTCACATCTATGCTTCTACCCTCGAATCTCTCCGGCCAAAACTTGTCTGCCTCGCTCCACGCGCTGGGGTCTCGCATGATTGCCCACGCGTTTATGATCACTCTGGATTTTGCAGGTATAAAATATTCTCCTACGGTGCAATCCTCAATTGACTGGTGTGGACCCAGTAAGGGAGCCACTGGATATGAAGCCTCATGCTTTCCTTTATAACCATGTTTAGGTATTCCAAATTTTCCAAGTCTGATTCCTCCACCTTCCTCTCCATTCCCACCACCATTTCAAGCTCTTTCTGAACCTTCTTCATCACCCCTGGGTTCTTCATCAGATCTGACATTGTCCATTCTATGGATGTCGTTGACGTGTCCATTGATCCCCCCAACATATCCTACGACAAAGCCATATCATCACTTATTATTAGTCCTAGACTCCTAGGTTTGAGTTGTGTTGGCGAAGAATGAGTATTAATTCGATATTATACTCCCTTCTTCCGTTTCTTAATATAATAGACCATTGGTTGTTTGTTTCTAAGGGATAAAGAAAACTGAATAAATTATTTAATCATATATTATATTTCTCCAGTCCTAAATATAGTATATATCAATCTAATCTTATTTATAAGTCTCTTTTAATTAAATCATACCTACAAAAAAAAGGTAGTTAACTCAATGCGATTATAGGGTAAATTTTCAACTTTGCCTTCATTAATGAATGAGTATCTTTTAATTCTTTCTTCTCTCTCTATTTTCATTGGTACAATTAATATGGGTAAAATTGTCACAATCTCGTTTATTACCTAAAAAAAGAACTTATAAATAAGACCAAATTTTTTTGGTCAAAATGAACTTATAAGTAGAACTAGAGTAGTAATTTGTAGTGCAATTCGCATTACAAACTATGTGCTATATTTAGGACCGGAGATAGTATATCATTAAATTATATGGGGTTATCATTTGTCATGTCACTTGACATAAGGTTATGTCAAGTCACTCCAAAACTACGTCGTTGTTACGTTTTGGGGTTAGTGGAATTAATGAACTCTCAAAACGACGTAGTTTTGGGGTCAAGGAAATTAATGAAGGATCTTTTGGTAAAATTCATATAATAAATACTAAAACAAAAATACAAAAACACCCTTCATTAATTTGCTTAACTCTCAAAACGACGTAGTTTTGGACTCACTTGACATAATCTTATGTCAAGTGACATGACAAACGATAAACCCAAATTATATATATATATATATATATATATATTATTTATAAATCATTCGCAAATTATAAATATAAATAATTTATTGTAACTTAATTAATTTCATCAACCTCTTAAATAAAAGAAGTCAATTAGTTCTTACAATAGAATTCTTATATTACCTGAGAAAAAAGATAGAATTCTTAGATTATGATAGAAGACATGTTTTCGTACGTACCGCCATTATGGCTTTGATATTGGGGCGTTCGATGCGGTATTCTGATTCTTCAGTTCCAACGAAGTCCAACATGACATCCACGAAATCCTTTGTTTTCTTGTCCTTATTATTGTTGGATTGATGATGAACATGTTCGTCTATGATTTTCTCGAAGAAGTCATCAAATGTTTTGGCCACTGCTTTCATGCGACGATTAAGACCCTGGAGATCGAGGCCAGCAATGAAAGGAATGTAATCGCCCATGTTAGGCGTTGCAGATAGGTACATTCCCTCTTTCACCACAGCCTTGAAACCCTTCTCATCAAACTCGTCGTCCATGTACTTCTTTCCAAGTACCATTCTGCAACTCATGTTGGCACTCAGTGCTGCAACCTTGGCACTAAGATCCACAGAATCTCCATCACGTGTTGCTTCTTTGAGAGAATCGATTAAAAGGTCGAGCTCTTCTTTTCTCATAGGTCGGAAAGAATTGATTTTAGAACTGCTGAGTAATTCCAAGGTGCACAGTTTACGCATGTTGCGCCAATACGGACCATATTGGCTGAAGGTTAAGTTCCTCCGATCCCAAGCCATGTACTTGGCAGCCTCGAGAGGTGGTCTGCTGGCAAATACGAGGTCGTGTGTTTTGAGGAAGAGTTTAGCAGCTTGAGGCGAAGACACGACGATGGCTGGCGCGAAGGCTCATGATGGGTCCATGTTTTTGTGACAGTTTGTGGAGATCTCGATGAGGATGAGACCCTAACATGTGAAGGTTTCCCAAGATTGGCAACCCCCTCGGACCAGGTGGTAGTTTCTTCATCGCCTTCTTGTTTCTCCATGCTTTCAGGAGATAATAAGCTAAGCAAGAGAAACTAGAAAAATGGCAATCCAAGTCATGGTTCAATATGATAACATCTCTGTTAGCTAGCTAGCTTAACTAAGACGTGTGCGCGCGTCTCCTTGAAGAAAACAGAGAGTCTCTTAGCTTATATGTATACTGACAAGCTAGTATAGACTTGGTAAATACTAAATACTCCCTCTGGTACTAATTATAAGACATATTTAACCGATTTTGGGGAGATTAAGTAGAAGAGTTAAATTAGTTAATTTTGCTTATTTTCCTAAAATACCATTATATAAATCTAAAATGATATAAGTAAAAATGAATCACTAGTCATTGCCACATAATTCTTCGACATAAATTTTTCTTTCCACGCGCTTTCTAATTGAAATAATGATATTATTATATATACATATATGTGTAGTGTGTGTGTAATACATATATCTACACACTTATATATGCGCGTGCGCACATACGCATATAGACACACACACATATATATTAACAGACACACACACACTCACTCACAAATATACATATATGTACACACACATGTGTGCGTGTGTGCCTACATATACACACACATATACATACATATATATATATACATAGACACACACATATAGGTAAATTAATGTCAGCTGATCGATCAATAAATTAAAATCCAATAATTTAAAAGTTTCACCGACTAGAAGAATTTATGCACCTATATACATATACTCACCAAAAAATAAACACAATTGAGAGAATAAAGTAGGGGTATTTTAAGAAGAAATTGACAAAAATTTAAATTTTGTCCTATAATTAGGACCAAAACTAATTTCCAAAATAATTAGGATTAGAGGAAGTAGTGTCCAATAATCCACCCTTCATTAAGTAGGTCTCACCACATTTATTTATACATTTATTTCAATAAAAATCCTTGAATTGAAAGCATTGACTATTTAGTTCTTTTTAGGAATAGTGATTGAAGTCTTTAAAAATAGTTTTTCAATCATGATTTATGATATATGAAGTAAATAAGAGGAGTTATATCTCGATTTAATTTATATAAATAAGCTTTTTGAGACATCCAAAGTGATCTCAAACATATATAATGAAAGATGCTCCTGCACAAGATGCTCTTGCACAAGATGCTCTTTTTTGTCATTTACTTCCTGTCCCTCGAATCGACCCTCTATTGCATATGCTCTGCTGAAACATTTGTTTGACAATATATAGGACATTGAAATATTCGATTCCTTACTTACCCATAGGGAAAATCTGAATCTGATGAGTTAAATTTCAAATAGTTTAAGTCTATTGTTTCCGAGTCCACATTACCTACTTATTCTTACCTGCTTATAGTTAAAACACAGCGTTTCCATTAAAACACACTGTTCAATTTTTTTAAAAAGAAAACAATCCCGAAAATTTTTCAAATTCAGAAGGAGAGATCACTCTATTCTGCACGTGTTATTTTCTCCTACCAACCTAAATTAGGACCCTGGAAAGTATTTCTAGTTCTAGAAGAGCTGGCACAACATCATTGGTTTATAAAGATAGATGATAGGCAGATGTGTTATAGGGTAATTAACAACAAGGGGAGGTTAGAATTCAACTTGTGCAGTTTATATTTAGCACTAAAATCAACTCTATAAATATATCTTAAATTAAGGATCGGAGGAGTACATAGGCAGATGTGTTGTATATAATCTGAATGAAATATCCTTCACTAAAGGTTATTTGCTAGTGTACTCAAGTTTCCGCTATCAGCAAGTAATAATTACTAAAGGCAAAATTCTGAGTAGTTATAACTTATAACTTATACAGACACCGATGTATAGATTGCAAACAACAAAGTCACAACTTCGTTTCAGATTTTTCAATCATTTCATGCTTGCCGAAATCAAAAGAATTTCACATTCATATGTGGATGCCAACTGCGACAACAACAGGAAAAAACAGCCATATAACTTAGGAATATAGTCAAGGACAGTGGGCCTCAAACAGATACTTTGGAGCTCGGAGGTTGAGTGAATAAAAGCACCTTAAGAAGGCCTGGCTGAAGCAAACTTATTTTCTGAGCTGTGGGAACAAGTTCAGAGAAAGAGGGAACCCAACAACCTGGATAGATTTTTTTCCCGCGCATCCACCTCATTCATGTTTGTCTAATTTCTTCCATTTTGTCGCTGCTTTTCGCGGGAAATTTTCAAGAGAAAAAGATGCCCATGTGTTTTAATGGAAACGCTGCGTTTTAACTATAAGCAGGTAAGAATAAGTAGGTAATGTGGATTCGTTGTTGTACCTTACGCCTTACCGTTTACATAGTTGGGTTTGAAGTTGGCCCAATACGAATATAAGCCCATATTGTATGATACCAAAAGGAAAAGAGCTGGGCTGGATTCCAACTTTTTGGAATATATAAGTATGTGATATTGGATCATAAAAAATGTCTTTTCTTATTTTTATAAAATATATTAAATGGTATCCTTTTCTTTTATATTTATTCAGAAGCTTTGCAAATGCGCATTACTACTTACTAGCTTAGCATTTTTTCCCCTTACCCAAATTGTCCCCCCAAGCTGATTAGGTGAGTCAGAGGGTTGCTTCATTATTCTGGCCAACGACTTAATTGGCTTTTGTTTTTTCCCCCAAGTTAAAAATTGACCCTTTTGTTTTGTTACGCTTTCCTTTTTCATTGTTTTGTACCATTTCCATTTGGGGAAAAAAATTCTTTTAGCGTTTTCCCATATAATTCAGGGGCAATGTTCTATATATGATAGTATTTTATTTTATTTTTGTCGTTTATTCCATTGGTCAACCCCCAAAAAAAAAAACGTGAGCGATTAATTAATAATTAGCTCCTCGCCACAACAGACTAAGATGAGTACTAAAGCATGTAAGCTCCCTCCACCTGCAATCGCAACGTATGTGTTTTTTTGGGATCAGTTTCACACAGAATGTCTTGTCCAGGTATGTCTCTTGCCACGCAACGATGATTCTGTTCTAAATCGATAAATCTTGCAACCTTCTGCTAGTTTTATATTCCTATGATGTTTAGTTCCCAAAAAAGAAATAAAGAATGTGTAAGAGTAGACTGTGGAACACTTTATATCTACATAAATTTTCCGTATGATATGTCAATTTGATATATATGCAGCTTTATTGCTATGGGCTGCAATTGCCACAACATTCCTGCTTATTTCAAATTTGGCTTCTGCTTCGAGTCTGAATGCTACTACTGGGCACAAAAAGCTGAGAAATGAGGTCATCGGTGTGCCTCACGGCGCTGTTGCGACGGATGATCGTCGATGTTCGAGAATCGGATCGGATGTTCTCCGTGAAGGAGGACATGCCGTTGACGCTGCCGTCGCTGCTGCTCTTTGTTTGGGGGTTGTGAGTCCGGCGTCGAGTGGCCTTGGTGGTGGAGCCTTCATGCTTCTCCGGTTAGCTAATGGCCAAGCAAAAGCCTTCGACATGCGAGAAACTGCTCCTTCACTTGCTTCTCAGGTTTGCTCTGTTGCTTTTTATTTTTATTTTTAAATTTTACTGTTGATTGTGTTCAAGTTGACTTTCAAGTTCCGTCTTGTTCTTAGTAAAATGACCCAAATGTCAAAATTAAAACAAAATCATACCTTTAATTTTTTATAATCGGGTCATCTTTGAAAAAAAAAAAACAGAAAGAAGTTTTACTCTACAAACGACAACGTCATAAGCTTCCAAGGTTTTACCTTTCCACCTGGAAAAAAACGGAAAGAAGTTTTACTCTACAAACGACAACGTCATAAGCTTCCAAGGTTTTACCTTTCCACCTGGAAAATCTGCCATTCAAAAGATCATTAAATTGAACTCTTCCTACTGTATGTGACTAGACAAGTTTCATTATTAATCCCTCAGTAAATGAGTCTAAAGTAATTTTTTTTTTCAGAATATGTATGGTGCCAATACAACTCTGAAGCAGAGAGGTGCGCTTTCAGTGGCCGTCCCTGGAGAACTTGCTGGTCTTTACAGAGTGTGGAAACAACATGGGAAGCTGCCATGGAAGAGGCTTGTGCAGCCAGCAGAGGCTCTTGCTCGTCAAGGGTTTAAGATATCACCGTACCTCCACATGCAAATGGTTTCAACACAGTCATACATATTACTGGACCCTGGACTTCGAGCTATTTTCACATCAAAAGGTAAACTCTTGCGGATAGGTGACATATGCCGTAATGAAAAGCTTGCAGAAACATTAAGAACAATAGCCGAATCTGGTCCACAGGCCTTCTATAATGGAACAATTGGCCTTAATTTAGTCAGAGATGTTAAGAAGGCTGGAGGTATTTTGACCACGAGAGACTTGCAAGCATACAGAGTTAAGCAGAAAGAAACATTATCTGCAGACATTCTTGGACTAAAGATCCTTGGCATGCCTCCTCCTTCGGGTGGCCCTCCTACGATACTTGTATGTATATCTTCTTTGCATTTTGATTTGACCTGATGAAGTAAACAACAACCAGAAAAGGAACACACATCACTTCCAACACAAGCTACTCCCAAAACATCATTTATCTAGCTTTTACTTTGCTCTTTTACCCTCCTGGTCTTCCTTGATTCCTTCTCATATGTTTCAATAAATTTTCCAGCTCTATCACATTGTTAGCGGCCATTATGATTTTCATAATTTGCAAATGTGTTACTAATATCTCATGTACTGACACAGATGCTGAACATTCTAGCTCAATATGAAGTCCCTTCTGGATTTTTAGGTCCACTGGGGATCCATCGAGAAATCGAAGCTCTGAAACATGCATTTGCTGTGAGAATGAATCTTGGCGATCCGGATTTTGTAAATATAACGGCAGTTCTTTCAGACATGCTTTCTCCTAAGTTTGCCAAGGAATTGAAGGAAGACATCAACGACAGTAAGACTTTTGGCCCCCGTCATTATGGTGGAAGGTAAGCTGCAAGACTGACAAGAGATAACAAGATATTTGGTTGAATTGCCCATGTTTCTTCATAAAGCTTTAGATTTTCGTATTAATCAGGAGAGTTCTTGACATATTGTGTCTTTTGTTCCACATAATAGTCTAAATGAGTTAATTCTTCTCAGCTTTAGGGGCTGATGCTTAAGAAACATGCTGCAAAACCATGTACATTCAATCATGACTATGCAGAACTGTAAATATTTTTGTATTTTGGAGGGCCAATACAGATACAACCAGCAGGGAATCTGAACTATGCTTCTTCGTTTTATTTTTCATTTCCTCCTAAAGGTGGAATCAGGTCCAAGATCATGGTACCAGTCATGTAAGCATCATAGATCAGGAGCGAAATGCTGTTTCTATGACTGTCACCATAAATTATTATTTTGGAGCAGGAATGCTTTCACCAAGTACAGGAATAGTATTGAACAATGAGATGGATGATTTCTCCATGCCTGCAAATGTTTCAAAAAATGTTCCACCGCCAGCTCCAGCCAATTTTATTGCGCCAGGGAAACGACCCTTATCGTCCATGTCTCCAACTATAGTCCTCAAGGTATATATCCTCTCAGCTAAATTTTTTCTAATTTGAGATGCATGTCATGTCCAAGACAACTAGCTAGTTGGCCTCACCAAGAGAGAATTGGCATAATGTAAGGTAGTATGTAATGGTGTTTGTATTATTTCCTTCCAGTCATATCTGTCTATATATGCCCTTACAGGATGGGAAGCTGAAAGCTGTGGTAGGTGCCAGTGGAGGAGCTATGATCATTGCTGGAACTGCAGAAGTTCTTTTGAATCATTTTGTCAGAGGAATGGATCCTTTTCGTTCTGTAATGTCTCCAAGGGTTTATCATCAGGTACTGTCAAAGCTCTCCTTTTTTTTCTCTGTTGCGCAAACTGATTATAGTTGCTACATAATGATGTGGTATATCAAAGCTCCTTCACTCTTTCTTACAGCCAAGTTATTAATCGACAAACTAATTATGTGGTGATGTGAGCAGTTGATACCTAATGTGGTTAATTATGAGAACTGGACTACAGTGAGCGGTGACCACATAGAACTTTCTGCTGACATTAGGGCTGCCCTTCAAAAGAAAGGCCATGTCCTGAAAGGCCTTGCAGGAGGGACTATTTGCCAGTTTATTGTTCAAGACTTTGAACGGTCCAAGAATGGTATTGGGAAACTAGTGGCAGTGAGCGATCCAAGAAAGGGTGGTTTTCCTGCTGGCTTTTAGAAGATTTTAAGATCCATCCTTGTTCATCAACTTTTGTATGGTCTCTCTTGTTTGTGCAATTGTGATTTGTAAACTAATGAATAAGAGTCCAAGATTCTTTCTTGGAATAAAATACATGCTACATTTCCCCCCTTAATTATATAAAAGATGGGGCAAATCTTCCCTCGTATTTAGAAAATCCATTCAGATACGACAGTGAAAGTGTATGACTTCTGGGTGTAATTAAATGGAATTTTCTCTACTTGTTGCAATGGCTTGTGTCTTGTTCATTTATGGAGGAAAAGAACTTACAATGGCGATATTAAGGAGGGATGGCTAAGGAAGAGTGTAGCAACATAAGCATTCCAGAATAAATAATTAAATAAGAGGAAAAGAAGAACTGCATGGTGGGAATAATGAATAAAAAATGGAGAAAGATATGCAATTGAAGTGAAAAGAAATCAGTGATTTCGTAGTCTGATGGCATAAAATCACTCTATAAAGTGTCGTAGGTTTAATACCACCTGTAACACTACTTTCGGTCATAAATATAAGACTTAATTGATTTTTTTGAGAGATTAAAGAAGCTAAATAAGTTACTTAATCATATTATATATTGTATATGATTAGATTATATATCAATTTCTAAACCAAATAAGTTAGTTTAGAGAAAAAAAATATAAATATAAATACTCGAAAATGACTTAATTAATTTCTTTAATCTCTCTAAAAAAGTTAACTGGATCTTATATTTAAGCCGGGATAATATCATAAAAGAAAGAAAGATGAGGGTTTAAAAAGCTGAATCCTAGGCTTATAATAAATGTGTTGAATCCAGCACATTTATCCTAGGCTTATCTAGCAACATATTATATTTGTATCAAAAAATCCAAGTCATACACCTAATACAATAATAGTGTTGCCCAAAGTTGGTGAAGAAAGTTGATGAAGAGGGTCTATCAATTATTGGCTTTAAAATACTTAATTTTACATCATTTTCTTAAAGCATACACGTTATGTTGCATAATATGCACAAGTCCATACGCAATTCATCACTCCTTTTCAATGGACATGAAAAAAAAAACGTTTGCTTAATTCTCTCTAATGGGAAAGCAACACATTATATTAGAGAATAGTGGAACAGATGCGTGAGTGAAATTAACCAAAATACAAGATGGTATATAGGTTTCGATAGTATCGCAGTCATCAATTCATCATCATGATTGTTATTTTTTTAATCAAAATGATTGTTATAAAAGTTTAAACTCATAAAGACTTATAGCATACTCCTTATATACTCCCTCTGGTCCTAATTATAAGACCTAGTTTACTTTTTTGAAGAGATTAAGGAAGCTAATTAAATTACTTTAGATTATTTTTATTTTTTTTCTTCATACTAATTAGTTTGACTAATAAACTAATATATACACAATATATGAAATGATTAAATAGTTTATTTGGCTTCCTTAATCTCTCCAAAAAAAAGTCAACTAGTTCTTATAATTAGAACCGGAGGTAATATCATTAAACTAAATCGATCCACCAAACTTATGTTTGGTTATCCCTAACACTTCATATTTCTAATGCCTAATCATTAATAATGATGTGTTTGGTTTGAGAGGAGGGAAGACTAATCTTAGAGACTAATATCAGCCTCTAAGATTAACTTCATCTCCCTCCCCTCAAACCAAACACACCCTAAAGAAAAGAGAATATCTCAACTTTTCTTACTCTTCAATCTTCATTTTCTCTCTATTTTTTTTTTCGGTTGGTTTCTCTCTACACGTAATTTATTATTTTTAATAGACAGTATATTGTATTCCTAATATATCATTCTTTCTATATTTTTTTATTGGTTGGTTTTTTTTTTTTTTGATGTGAGAGTGACACCTCAACTAATTCCTATGGGAGTATTAACCCCATTACAATCCTGGCAAAGTAGAACCACTAAATCCTCAGGTGGCTTGTAGACTTTGTGTAGTCCCTATCCTATATTCAGGCCGCTCTTCGCAAGATAGTCAGCTGCACGGTTGCACGAACGAGGCACATAGGTGATCTTTGTCTCCCAGTCCATACCCATCAGCACTTTAACTTCCTTAATAAGGCTTGAGTCTCTATGAAGTGGCTGTAGCTCATGAAGAATAAGGTGAAGGCACTCGGTGGAGTTCGTTTCTAACCACACTTTCCTAAATCCCAAGGTCCACGCTATTTTGAACACAAGGAGACAAGCCCATAGTTCTACAGTTAATTCATCCCCATCCTAAAGGGAGTGTATGTACCCTTTCACAAAATTTCCATCAGAATTTCGAATGAGTCCCCCACAAGCCTGTTTCATAGTTGTCATTGAGAATGCTCCATCTACATTCACTTTCACCCAATCCCCCTCCGGGGGTCTCCACGACTCTCGGGTAGGTGCCAAGGGTGCCCCTTGGATCTTCGTCCCTGCTAGACGATCAGTAGTACGATACATGCACTCCATCATCGCACTAGAGTTGGCAAGAATGCTATCGATGGAGAGGAAATTCTGTTCGAATAAAAATAAGTTTCTTCGTCGCCACAACCACCAACAAAAGATGGTAAACCGAGAAGCCCACTCTCGTCTGGCTCCCGCCTTTCCACGGATGTTCCACCACACCCAATCCTGAAGATTCATACACCCAAATGTACGCCACTTTGAAGGGTTAACCACTTTTCTCCATAAAAATTTCGAGTGTGTGCAATCTCGAAACACATGTAATGTATCCTCAAACCCAAGCCCACACAAGGGACGCATCGCATCCAAAGTCAGGCCCCTTCACATCCGGCAAACATTCGTGAGTAGACTTTGGCGAGTTAGTAACCAAAGGAGTGTCTTGCATCTTTGTGTTGCCCGAACTTTCCATAAATCACCCCAGTCTCTACCCTAATCCTTCACATTCCCGGAGACCACTTGATACGCTGACTTCACAGAAAAGTCCCCACTTCTCTCCCATTTCCATTTCATTGTGCCTCTGTCTTGGTCAATTGCTAGGCCTTCAAAAAGCGTGTTCCATGTTTTCTTGATTCCTGACCATATGTTCGAGCCCGGGGATCCGAAGGAAATACGGGGGATAAGATCCTCTCCACATTTGTACTTATCCCTCAGTACTTTGACCTAAAGCGCGTTCCTGTTGGTAACCATCCCCCAACCTAACTTCATGAGTAGTGCTTGGTTCTGAAAGCGTGCATGTCGTAGGCCCAACCCGCCCCGCTTCTTCTTCTTACATACCTCATCCCACGCCACGAGGTGTGTCCGACGACTCTCCTCGGTGCTACCCCACAAAAATGACCGATTCTGTTTGTCCAAGGTATCACAAACATTGCTAGGAAAGTGAGAAGTTTGCATAGTATACGTAGGGATAGCTGACGACACCGTAGAAATAAGTGTTGACCTCCCAGCTAGCGAAAAGGAAGTAGTTTTCCACCGAGCCAACCTTTCCTTAACCTTATCAAGCACTACCTGAAAACTGTCCGTCCCAACCCTCTTATGATGTAGTTGTACCCCAAGGTACTTCCCTAGGTATGATGTTTGAGACCAGCCAAGGATGTTACTAAGCTCCGTGCATCTGATATGGTTAACATTCTTGGAAAAAATACTCGGGTTTTGGTGGAATTCACCTTGAGTCGTGAACACTCACAAAATTTAGATAAGCAGTCACGTACCATCTCTGCTTGTTGGGTGGATGCTTCAGTAAACAAGAAAATATCATCTGTAAAAAACAAATGAGATACAGGTGGGCCCTTCTTCGTAAGCCGAATAGGCTTCCATTCCTCTTCTTCCATCTTGTCTTGGATCATATGAGCTAACTTTTCCAGACATATCACAAAAAGGTACGGTGATAGAGGATCCCCTTGTCTTACACCACGTGTAGACCTGAAAGACTTCGCCTTACTCCCATTCCATAATAATTGCAAACTCGTCGTGCTAACACACTTTCCTACCACTTGGATAAGGTTCTGATGGAGGTTCTGCTCTTGTAAACATTTCAGCATAAATTTCCAGTTCACCCTATCGTACGCCTTTTCTAGATCAATTTTCATGGCCATAAACCCCTTCTTTCCTCCCATCGTACGCACCGAATGAATCACCTCCTGTGCCACAACTATATTATCCAAACTATGTCGACCTAGTACAAAGCTACACTGGTTCGGGGCGATAATATGTGACATGAAACGCTTCATTCGTTTAGCCACCACCTTGGTAATTATCTTGTATATGACATTGCATAGGGTAATTGGCTGAAGATCTCGAAACGTCTCTGGATGATCTATCTTTGGAATAAGAACAATAAGAGTACCGTTTACCTCATGAATCAAATCAGGGTGCCCAAAGGCTTGTTTTACAAAGTGAACAACAGACTCCCTAACTGTTTCCCATTGATGTTGGAAAAATAGCGCGTTGAAGCCATCCGGACCCGGGAATTTTAGAGCTCCCATACTGAACAATGCTTCCTTGATCTCAGCATCCTCCACATCTCTTCCACACACACGCTTATGCACATCCAGGAGGGTAGGATAGGAGGTATCACATACAAGGTCTGGACGCTCTACTGTTTCCTCCTTGAATAGGTTCGAAAAATACTCTGTTGCATGTGTTTTATCGGTTGGTTTCTCTCTACATGTAATTTATTATTTTTAATAGACAGTATACTGTATTCCTAATATATCATTCTTAAGAAAAACCACAATGAGAAAACGGTGATTATCCGGCGTAAAGTATAAAAAAGGGGGGGGGGATATTCGAAATACAACTTGATCATGGGAAAAAGATTCAAAGATACTCCCTTCAATTCTAATTATAAGACTTAGTTGATTTTTTTAGAGAGATTAATGAAACTAATTAAATTACTTTATAGTATTTTTATTTTTATTTTTTTCTTCAAACTAATTAGTTTGACTGATATTATAAGGATATACAACATATGAAATGATTAAGTAACTCATTTAGCTTCCTTAATCTTTCTTAAAAAAATCAACTATGTCTTATAATTAGAACCGGGGGTAGTACCTTATAATTTTGTCTTCATTGGTTCATTAGGCGTATGCATGAGAACTACTTTGATGTCTAGAAAGGGGGGAAAAACTACTTTGATGGCTACTTAAGCAATCTTTTTTCAATACTTTGAACTACCCCTTGGGGTTTTTATCAGCCCCCAAAAATTACTCTTCATGTCTTTAATATAAGGGTTGGTGTTCGTTTTAAATATAAAATATAGTTTTCATAGTTATCAATTTTTATTTTATTTTACTCCTATTGATGATCCCTCAACAATTATCAATGAGGAGAGAGAATAAAAGAATTAAGGAATATGATTAGGGTGTTTTAGAAAATACATGTCATGTTAACTAACACAACTAGCTTCTTTAATCTAATAAAAATAGGTGAATATGTCTAATATTAAGCACCGAATGGAGTATAATTTACTCCCGCAAAAAAAATTATATCCCGTAAAAAAAAATTATCGGAATATAATGATAACTAAAACAATTTTGCCTCGGAAGTTTTTCGATAGACAATTTTGCTCTGACCGTTATCGCAATTAATTTTGACCGTTAATTGACCAAATATGCTGAGCTGACAGCATTGTTGTCAAACTCGCAAATTGACTTTCCGAGTTTAACATTTTTACGTTTCTAGCTTATAAAAGCAAGCCGAGTCACTTGTATTGTAAACTCGTGTTGGTTGTAAACTCAATTAAACTCACGAGTTTATACACCGAATTACCGTTATTACGTTTATAGTTTATAAAATCGTGTTAGCTTACTTTTAAACTCGTGTTAACTTTTTTGATTTGATCATGTTCAACGGCTTTATATATAAATTTTATATAAATTTCTTTGTTAAATATGATAAAAGATTAATGTTGATGGATTTAATTTCAATTATTTGGATTTAAAATGTATTTAAATCAAATTGTTGTAATTTTTTATATTTTAATTATTAAATTATCCACTAGTAATACCTATTTAATAATAATAGTCAACTCTTATGAGTTTACTATTCGAGTTCATGATACGAGTTTACATTATTGTCACGAGTTTGCTTAAATTTGACAACTTTGATATCAACAAATATATATGTTAGCCATGAATGATAAATGAATTTGTAGCTTGAATAAATATAGATGGCTAAGAAATCATACACTGATTTAGTTGAACTAAAGCATTGTAAAGATATTAATTATTGTATTATGATTATTAGTAACATAATAAATTATAATCACTATTGTTAAAATCGCGCTTCAACTCGTAAAATCATACGAATTTACGCTTGCACCTTCCCCTTACGTGTCGATCTTGGAAGAATAAAAAAATGTAAGGATTTGTAAGTGAAATCATAGACACGCAGTAAGATCGCGAGTATAATAGGTTTTTTACGAGTTTGACTTTGGGGTTAAATTTCTCGTATTTTCTTCAATTTTTCTCTCACCGTCCCAGAATACATGACCATAACATAAATTATTCAATCCCACAATCAAAATCTGTAAATACTATATTTTAGACTTCTTACCATCAAATAAATAAACCCCAAATAATGAAAAAAAAATTATAAGAATAAACTCTATTCAATTACATTATATTAGTAACAGAAGCAAGAAATGTTGTTAAATTGACATTTTTAGTATTTTTAGTATTTTATCGTATAATTTTAATAGTTATTTATTAATATAGGTAAACTCTTACGAGTTTATTTTTCTGAATTTACGTCTTTCTTACGAGTTTGTTTAAACTCACGAGTTTGACAACACTGACATTGTTGTCAAACTCACAAGTTGACTCTTCGAGTTTACCGTTTTTACATTTCTAACTTATAAAAACAAGTCGAGTCACTGGTAAACTTGTGCTAGTTGTAAACTCAGAAGTTTATACACTGAATTTGTCGTTTTTACATTTCTAGTTTACAAAATCGTGTTAGCTTACTCTTAAACTCGTGTTAACTTTTTCGATTTGATCATATTCAGCGGTTTTATATATAAATTTTAGAAAAATTTCTTCGTTAAATATGATAAATGATGAATGTTGATGGATTTAATTTCAATTATTTATATTTAAAATATATTTAAATCAAATTATTGTTATTTTTGTATTTTAATTATTAAATTATCCACTAGTAATACCTATTTAATAATAAAAGTCAACTCTTA
Organism: Acacia pycnantha; assembly: GCA_025563575.1. Taxonomy (NCBI): domain Eukaryota; kingdom Viridiplantae; phylum Streptophyta; class Magnoliopsida; order Fabales; family Fabaceae; genus Acacia; species Acacia pycnantha. The sequence continues at coordinate 2,510,682 of JAMWYP010000037.1, read as the reverse complement.
TGAGTTTACAATTTGAGTTCATGATACCAGTTTACGTTACTGTTATGAATTTGCTTAAACTCGACAATCTTGATATCAACAAATATATATGTTAGCCATGAATGATAAATGAATTTGCAGCTTGAATAAATATAGATGGCTAAGCAATCATACACTGATTTAGTTGAACTAAAGCATTATAAAGATATTAATTATTGTATTATGATCACTAGTAACGTGAGAAATTATAATCGTTGTTGTTAAAATTGCGCTTCAACTTGTAAAATCATACGAATTTACGCTTGCACCTTTTCCTTGCGTGTCATTCAGTGACAAACTCGTAAGAATAAAAAATCGTAATGACTCGCAAGTGAAATGGTAGACTCACAACAATATCGCGAGTATAATATTTTTTTTACGAGTTTGACTTTGATAAAATCTTTTCTTCAGTTTTTCTCTCTCCACCACAGAATATACAATCATACTATAATTTATTCAACCCCACAATCAAAATTGGTAAATAGTATACTTAAACCTTTTACCATCAAATAAATAAACCCTAAATCATAAAAAAAAATTATCAGAATAAACTTTTTTCAATTACATTATATTAGTAACATAAGCAAGCAATGTTGTTAAACCAAATTGTTGACATTTTTAGCATTTTAATTATTTTATTATATAATTTTAATTGTTATTAATTAATATAGATAAACTCTTATAAATTTATTTTATTAGTTTATATTTTCAAGTTTTTTTTCTTCTCGAAATATATTTTCAAGTTTATTTCCCTCTTACTAATTTTCTTAAACTCGCGACCAAGTAGTTAAAATCAAGATTTTACGTATAAGCGGAAGAGGGATAAAAAATCGTAAAACGTAGTAAAAACGTAAAAAAATCATAAAAACATAAAAACGTTTGGAAAATTGATAAAATCGTTTTAATAAAAAAAATGATAAAAACATAAAATTACAGTAATAAATCGAGATTTTAACTACTGTACTCACGATTTCTACAGCATTATTTCTACAGCATTGTTTATGTGCAGTGAGTGACGTGAGGTCCAGCAAGTCACTTTCATCCTCTGACTGAATCTGTAATCCGAGACCGAGAATCTGATCCATAGGGCCATGGCTCTGCAAGTGCTACTGAAGCGAGCCATCGGAAAATCCAAGTCCCGGTTCGACCTTTCTCTCTGCGGTGCCTTCCCTACAGCTTCTTCTTCTCCTTTCACTACTTCCGCCTCTGCCACCCATGATGCCCGCTTGCCTCTGCTTCCACCATTTGATTACCAGCCTCAGCCGTACAAAGGCCCATTGGCTGATGAAGTTTTCGCCAAACGCAAGAAGTTCCTGGGTCCTTCCCTATTCCACTACTATCAGAAACCTGTAAGTCTCCCCCAACCAATCAAACCTTGTCTATTTTTTTTTTTAAAAAAAAAAAAAAACTTTTTTCTACTTATGCTGAAAATCCAACGATGAGCAATCAATAGTATTCTCCTTTCTGTTCTGCTCTGCATTTATCTCTGTATGCATTCCGTTGGGTTGGGATCTTTTTCCCTTTCATTTTCTGATTTCTTTTCTAATTTTGTTGTAATTCTCGTTTCATAATGTACATCAGTTTTTCACTTACACAGCTTTTATTCTTCATTTGAACCGCACGCTGATTGTTTAGATATCTCTTCTCAAATTTATCCGCTCGAGTAGTTGTTCGAGTGACTCGTACGTATTGTATAGATGAAAGTCGATGCTTTGAACAAGTGAAATGCTAATCTGATAACTCGTGAAACCGCAGATGAATCTGGACTTGCTCAGGATTTAAAAAAAAAATTGGGCGCAACCGTGCAATGAATGGGCTAAAGCAAAGAATTTTAACTCATTCCAGCAAACATTTAACTGATCTGCTTGCATGCGCTTTACTTGTGCAAGTTATCAGTAGCTTTTCGCCATTCAATGCATTTCTTTGAAAGGATTTTCGTGAACCCCGTTTCTGCAATGATCTATTAGCCTTCTACCGCCATAACCTTTCTTGGTTTTAATGGGATCTGATCTCCTGACCCTGATATAATTTCCTCCCATTTTGCATTGTGCCGTTCATCATGACCAGAACTGTTATTATATATTGTCACTGCTTATTAAGATATGGATGGTCCAGGTCCCTCCACATATCAAGTGTATAATGTGTGAACTTTGCACATGTAGTGATACTTCTTTCCTTGTTTTCCTATAAGCGCAGTATATCTAATTCAAACTTCAATTGTACTACCAGCTCAACATAGTGGAAGGCAAAATGCAATATTTATTTGATGAGAGTGGCAGGCGTTATCTTGATGCTTTTGCTGGAATAGTTACTGTTTCTTGTGGGCATTGCCATCCTGAAGTTTTGAATGCTATCATGGAGCAGAGCAAACTTCTGCAGCATGCTACTACTATATATCTACACCATGCAATAGCTGATTTTGCCGAGGCATTGGCATCAAAAATGCCTGGAAACCTTAAGGTGAACCTTCGCTTCATCAGTTGTGATTAATTACAGATTCTGACACCAGTGTAATTTTATAATACCCTACCTATTTGAAATATCTCTAATGCCCACCCAATAGTCCAATATAAGTATGCTTTTAAAGTAGCAACAATTTCTCCACTTTATTATTTTGCTTAATTTTTCCATGGCATCTAGTTATATTTTAATGAATGAAATGAAGGGATGAAGAGGGTCTTTCTGCTAAGGCACTGATTGCTGAAACTATGCTTTATATTTTAGTTTTCTTGATAATATTGACATGTGGAACATAAGTATCAAGCTAACAACTTTGAATTTCAGGTTGTTTATTTTGTAAATTCTGGTTCAGAAGCAAATGAATTAGCAATGTTGATGGCCCGTTTATACACTGGTAATCTTGGTATGATTTCTTTGAGGAATGCGTATCATGGAGGTAGTTCTAGCACAATTGGTCTGACTGCTCTGAATACGTGGAAATATCCAATACCAGAGGTATGTCTATATAATAGGTCATGTGATCTTCAAATGTTGATTGATTTCACATGGCACTGTCAACGTTCATTCTGAACTATCAGCTTCATGCAAATATCACTAATCACAGCAATATAGTTATGATTCCTTTTTCTGGGGTCTTGAAGTCTAACATGTCAAGTTCAGGAACCAAAGTTACGCATGATTACCAAAATGCTTTTAATTTTCGTATATTTGGTTTCTAAGGAGAAACAGACCAGCAGGGGAAAGAAGTTTATAAGGATTGCGTGCAAGTTTAGTTGAAAACATACCATTGTGAATGCACAATGCAGCATTCATTTTTATATTAAAGAGGTGGTATTCAGTTATTCTTTTTAACGTTTTTTTGACATTTTAAGGGTGAAATTCATCACGTTATAAACCCAGATCCATATCGTGGAGTCTTTGGCTCAGATGCTAGTTGTTATGCCAAAGAAGTACAGGATCACATTGAGTACGGCACTTCAGGAAATGTTGCTGGGTTTATAGCTGAAACAATACAGGTTTATATAATTTACCTCATCTAGTGCTCAAATTTATATTCAAAGATGCTCTTGGTCTGGTTTTTCTATTTACATTATATTCACGACATATAGGGAGTTGGAGGAGCAGTTGAACTGGCGCCTGGGTACTTAAAACTAGTATATGACATTATCCACAAGGCAGGTGGTGTTTGCATTGCTGATGAAGTACAGACTGGATTTGGACGAACAGGAAGCCATTATTGGGGATTTGAGACTCAGGGTGTCATTCCTGATATTGTTACCATGGCAAAGGTCTAGACCATCATCTCATTATTATCTGTACACTTTAATCATGCACTTGAATTGCCACATCATTTGTCTGTTGTGATACTAATTATCTGTTTTATTTGTCATAATTTACTGTTTTTCATTTTATTGCTTTGGATATTGCTTTTTTATGTTCTCTTTATGCTACTTTTATCATTAAATTGATACTGGTGAAATACTCTAAGCACATGCCACACCTTGCCCGGTCACTATTGTATCTCATGTTCACACATATCAGGGTATTGGCAACGGTTTGCCATTAGGAGCCGTAGTTACAACCCCAGAAATTGCAAGTGTGATGGCCCAAAAGATTCAATTTAATACTTTTGGTGGGAACCCTGTATGTTCTGCTGGGGGACTTGCAGTGCTTCAGGTTCTTGATAAGGAAAAACGTCAATCTCATTGTGATGTTGTTGGCTCACACCTGCTCGAACGTTTGAAGTCTCTTATGCATAGACATGAAAGTATGTAATCTTGAATTTAACATTCCTGAAATATTTCTTTCGTTGTTATTGACTCTACTCTTCTTTTATATGCTTGGTTGAATAGAGTCATGACCTTGGCACAAGGGACCTTAATTGTATCTGCATTTTATGTGCTGTACATGTGACTATTTCTTGTTTTGCAGTCGTTGGAGATGTGCGGGGAAGAGGATTGATGGTGGGAATAGAACTTGTTACTGATCGAAAGGAGAAGACACCTGCAAAGGCCGAAACTGCAGTTTTATTTGAAAAACTCAGAGGTACCGAAATATACTGGCCAACCCAAAATAATTGTTATATATATAAAGCGCTCCCCGAAGTGTCTTCTGAACATGCTAACCGCCTGCTTACTTTTGAATTGTGAAGAGCTTGGTGTTTTAGTTGGCAAAGGAGGATTGCATGGAAATGTTTTTAGGATCAAGCCACCGATGTGTTTCACCAAAGATGACGCAGGTTTTGTTCTTTCTGTGCTTGTCTTAAAGTCATTTCTTTGTTGAAGTCTTCTGAGAAAGGAATGTCATTTCATTCACCGGTTTCTTAATGATATGCAGATTTTGTTGTGGATGCCTTGGACTATGCTATTTCAACTCTCTGAGAATCTTCTTAGAGCCGAGATGACTATCCTATAAGCTCGTGGATTGCTGGGCCAGATTTCTATGCTGGAAGAGCACTTGCCCAGTCCATATGTTTCACGTATATCCCTTTGAATAATAACGCAATGCCCAACCCCGTACAAAGTGAATTTCTTTCTCATATGCATCGATAGATTTGCTCAATAGTGAATGTTGACTGGTGCCATGAATTGAATTTCAATCTGGGGTTATGGCATCCAACTGGAAAATCATGTACAGGGAGACAAACTTTCTTGTGCAGACTGATTAATAAGTGGCTGTTTCTCGAATTGACGTCTTGTTGGAGTGGCTTCAAAATGTGATCCCCCAGCTCTCTCTCTCCCGGTTTACAAGAGGCAAACTAAGCTAGATGAAACCAAATACAAACTATAGACTAGCCAAGGGGTGAGAGCCCCAGGTTTTTTCTCCTTTTGAACAGGGAATATCTCACTAAAATTTTGGCTAAAAAATTTTGTTTCGCTGCGAGAGGGTTTGTGTCTTTTCAAGGGTGAATTACACAATGCATCGGTTATTAAGTAATTTATTGACCAGATTCAGGATAGATAATCATATAATTAAAAAGCTGTTGACTGGACTTGGTATCCATTCAACCTGGGCACAGTTAAGGTTTCTTCCAAACGAACTCCTCATGCTCCATACATCAGCACCTATCAGAGAAACAAGAAATATAAAAGGAAAACGTGGGCATTTTAAGGTAAGTTATTGTCAAGAGATTGGATGAAAAATAATTGTCCGCGAAGAATGGATTTTATTCTGAAAACACACATCGCATCTTTAACAACCTTCACTTCTGCATTGCCAATTTCCATGAAAACTCATTACATATTCCAGATGTTTCATCCTAGCTTCCACCATTAACTTATTTACATACTGCTCTGTTTATATTATATGATGCCCATATTTACAACTTCTCCATAGCACTAAGATAGCTGGAAAAATTGGGGGGGCCTGCACCATGCGTGGCACAAGCTTTCAAGCTGGACCTTTTATGTTGTCGGAGTCGCTGGCCCCACACTTGTCTCTGTTTCACGTCACAAGGTTGTTCTGTGTTTGCCGGACTAATTAAGTAGGGGGTTCAGAAGGACGATTAGCCCAAAGGGAGCTCAAAGCCCTCAAACGTTGGAAGTATTCCCCTAAGGCAAGCAAGCACCGAGCTGTCTGACGAATTGTAAGGATTCTAAACATTTGTTGCAGTGTTTCTTGCCGAAGATGATCAGCCTGTTTCACATAAAGATTTGTTAAATTTGCTTCTTTTTTTTTTTTAAAAAAAAAAAGACCAAGAAACAGCTTTTAAGGAGTCAAAATGTACTTAGAAGTAATTATGGTATTTGTCTGTGTGTGATGGAATAAAAACACCAGTAAGTATACTTCAAGATCCAACTTCTATAGCTACCTTCCAAGATCACTCCTCCTAAATGGAAAGCCGAAAAATGAACACTTTGTAAAAAAAAAAAAAAAAAAGACAATTACCACATAAAGTTTGATCCAATAGGCATAAACTGACATTTAAGATTGTAGGTAAACTTTAAATGTATTCTCATGGAATATGTGAGAGTGAGACTAAGGATCATCGCTTCTTTTTGCCTACATGTAGGTAAAGACACTCAAAGGCATGTTGATACGACACTTTTCTTTGAAAGTGAAGTTCATTACCTGATTCACAAAGCTCACCAAAGCTTCCAACTTCTCCACTGCAATAGTCATATGAGGAATGTAAGTTCCGTCGACCAGTTGTCCGGCGACAACGGTTTCAACAAGTATTTGCTGAAGTCTGTCCCTGCCTTGTGAAAGGGCATCTTCTGCTTGCTGGCATGATTGTCCAAGGTTATAAACATCCATTCGTTGTTGTTCTGTCAAAGGTTCAATCAAAGGGACAAGAACCTGTAGTTAAAAAATAAACTTGTCAACATACATCATATGTTACAAAGTTACTCTAACGACAGAAATTATCACATTTGAATCAAGTAGCCCAGTGAACATTTACATGTCAAGTGTGCGTATGTAATTCTTGACAAAGGAATGAAGACACAGCAAAATCTAAATGTCACATGATTTGTGGCGAGATTCTGATCCAAGAAAATACACACTATAGTAGTGTTCATGTAAAGATATGAAGCATCACCTTGAGAAGCTCGGATGGGCGAAATCCTCCAATCCACAAGAAAAACCGTTCAGCTGTTGTTTTCCACATACCAAACAAGACATAGAAAACATCCACTTTTGCAGCTGCTGATTTCATGCGGAAAAGGTGAGAATAGTGATTCATTATACCATCTACAAGTATTCTGAGCTCTGTGTCACTGATATGAGCATTTAAAGCACTTCTCAGCTCACAAATTTGTCTGTCTTGTTTTTCTACCCACTGCCCATACTCCATCTCAAAGGTTGCTATGCCTGCACAATTGTCAATTGAACTCTTTTTAGAATGCAAGAATTAGTTGGGAAAATGACTAATCAACATTTAACAACAAAATAACAAACCTGAATTTACAGATCCAGCAAATACCAAATTATCAGAATCAAGTCCACAACCTGTAAAGGATCCCTGCAGTTTTGTTTCCTCAAAAATTAAAACAGAAAAACAAAACATATGTTGAACTATAGAAAGCAGAGTGCTGAAGAGGTTCTGAATGAAGTTCTTCTCTGAACCTGCTGTCTTGCACGGTCCAGCTCTTGCTCTAACTTGATCAGCTTCAAACGGCTTGATTCTAATTGCTGAACATAAGCCTGAAAGGAAATACCAGAAAACATATTTAAAATTATACAAATGTCATAAAACCTTTTATATTTGCCACACATCTTCAATGCAAACCATTTCAAACCTTTTTCCGCAGACGACTCTTACGAGCAGCCTCTCGATTTTGTGCAAGACGTCTTTGTATCTGCATGTTTTATGATGTTATATTCCCATCTTAGAGATATTTCTTTCTTTTTTTGGTTTGTTGCATCAGGCGCAGGTTTTACCTTTTCAATAGACTTATTAGCTTCTTGGTCATAATTCTTTGGAATTCCGAGCATTCCTTGAGAAGAATCTTCTGACTATTATCCAACAGAAATTGATTTTCTTAGCAGACAGAACAAGCATTTAATTTGCCAATATATATGTATGTATATATATATATATAAGCACAAATTTTGTAAAGTTGCACCTGATTATCTAACTTGACATCTGCCTCACCAATTAAGGGCACAGAAGCACTTAAATTACAATTACTTTTGAAGTTTTCTTCCCACGTGCTAATCTGGTGGATAGGATCATATAAACCCATCCTTCTTGAGGAAACAAACTGTGTGGATGTTGAATTCATGCTCTTTCGACTGATTAGTGCAGAATCTCAATCAGCATTACACTCCCAAGCCCTTTTACAAGAAACTGCTGTGAAGAATAAACAAAATGCATTGAAGTTAATCAAAGTTAATTTAACCTAAAAAGGTAATAATAGAAATAATGAAAAAGCTCAATCAAAACTAATAGATTCAACTTCCCATTTACTTTTATGGGCTGACATGATTTGATCGCACAAAAATGTCAAACACTGGGGGAAATCTTCTGATATAACCATGATATATAACAATGCTGTAACAGAAATTTACGGTAATACAGATAAAAATCGTTGGATGACTCAAGATAAATAAAGAACAATTATCACTGGGGACCAAAGGAGAGACAATGCAAAACAGATCGATTTGATTAGTAAGGATGCAAGGAAATTTCTAGAGTTTGATGGATAATATATTCCATATAGGCAAAACCCAGAGAAAGCAAAATGGTGCCCAAAACTTGCAGCCAAGAGCAAATTGAAGTAATGGATACGGTCTCTAAAACTGAATTACATAAAGTAAATATTTCAGTTTATAAGACATCATTATCCCAGCTCTTTAGCCCAGGCTACCAATGAGATTTGAAATGAACGCTAGGAGCATTATTTGGGACCGTTTAACAGATAATAGAAATGAAACTTTCATTTGAGGAAAAACCCCGACGCTAAATGTATAAAGATAGCATATATACATAAACTCATGCTTTAGTTTCTTCTTCCTTCATCTTGGCTAGTTTCAACAAAAATAATAACACTTAAGAACTCCTAGAAAAACGGTTTCAATGCTTCGTTTACTTTCATTCAACAACCAAAATACCATTTTTGGGATTGGAAAGCAAGTTCAATCCCCTGTGATAGTCAAAAAGACGAAAGAAAAGTTACAGGATGAAAGTGCCAGTGACAATAACAGATAGAAAACGAGAAACTGAATTATCAAAAAAAAAAGAAAACGAGAAACTGCATAAGCAGTTACCTCAGGACAACGCATCAAATTCATATGGGAAGTCATTGGATATTGATTTCTATTCAATTCCTTGTTTTCCTTGGAATTTAGTTCTCTACTAGTACCATAGAAATAGAAATGAGTAAGAGAAGGGGATAAAAACCTTACCTTTAACTAAAAGCTACTTTCAGAAGCTTTTTCCCGCTCAAATCATGCCAACTTGTACTTGATATAACCAAAGCAAGGACTATCTATCCTTTGCAAGATCCTGAGCTCCCAACATGATCGACAGAGGAACAACGCAAGCTTAATTAAAAGAAAGCAAGGGACCCTCACCAGCTTCTAATTTAATTATCTTGGGTGTGATATTCCACCAATTTTATTATAATATTTCAGACTCATCACTGTTTGAATCGACTTTAGTATATAAAATGAGGATGCATGATTGAAGTAGGAAACTTGATTATGTTAATGTAGTTATACTCTGCGTGTCATTGTGTGATTCTGATAGAGTCAAAGAATAATTCACAATAAGCTAAGGCGTAGCAGTCATCGTCATAGTTCCACTACCCATTATATTGCGCATCAGTGGATATGGTGGGTGCATAGTTCGCACCCCCTTTCAGCGATTGGATGACGTCACATACCGATAAGCCCAGTGGTCGGAGACTTGTGGGTCACCGGCGAGTGAAAGAGATAAGACAGGGACCCAAAAATAGTGGGGCGCGGGAGGCATACGCGCGAGGATGGCGTTTGGATTTTGGAAGATACTGAAGTTTTCAAAAACAGTTTTTTAATCGTGATTTATGATATACTCCCTCTGGTCTTAATTATAGGACCTAATTAACTTTTTTGGAGGGATTAAGGAATCTAATTAAATTACTTTAGAGCATTTTTATTTTTATTTTTTTCTTCAAACAATTTAATTTGACTAATAAACTAATATATAATTTAAGGATACCACAACATATGAAATGATTAAGAAACTTATTTAGCTTCATTAATCTCTTCAAAAAAAAGTCAACTAGATCTTATAATTAGGACCAGAGGTAGTATAAGGTAAGTACTCCCTCTGGTCTTTATTATAAGGCACCAACTAACTTTTCTCATAAACCAATAAAACAGTTAAAATCAATAAAGTTGTTTTAGAATCTAAGTAATTTTCAATATTACCCCTACTAATTGCACTAAACTCTAATATCATATTCCCTCCGGTCCTAACTATAAGACCTAATTGACTTTTTTTGCAGAGATTAAGGAAGTTAATTAAATTATTTTAGAGTATTTTATTTTTATTTTTTTTCTTCAAACTAATTAGTTTGACTAATAAACTAATGGGATAGGATATTGTCACTACCAATTTTATGTCACTACCAAGTCACTATCATTTTTTCACCGTTAGATCAGAATCTCATTTACCTTTATCATTTCTCTTTCCTATTGAGATTCTGATATAACGGTGAAAAAGTGGTCGTGACATAAGATTGGTAAGTTATTTAACTTCCTTAATCTTTTCAAAAAAAAAGTAAGTTAAGTAAGGTAAATGAAATATAATCTAAGGATACACAACATATGAAATAATTAAGTAAGTTATTTAGCTTCCTTAATCTTTCTAAAAAAAGTCAACTAGGTCTTATAAATAGGACCGGAGGTAGTATTAATTATTACTCTCACTTACTACTCTTATTAATTATGGGCAAACATGAAAAAAAAAATTAATGCTTATTGGGAACAAGCAAATGCCTTATAAAAATGATCAAATAAACTTGTTAGTTGGTGCTTTATAATAAAGACCAGAAGGAAAATGTGACAAGAGTTTTATATCGATTTACGTGAATAAGCACTTTTAAAACCTTCAAAAGCAATTCTAAACAAGCTTTTAGTGTTACAATCTAGGAAGGTGTTTGTATCACTAACCGTCATAAATTTTAAATATCAGATAGGTTGACTTTTTTGAGTTATTAAGAAAGTTAATTAAATTATTTTAAAGTATTTATATTTATAATTTTTTTTCTAAATTATTTTATCTAACCTATAAACTGATATATAATTTAAAGATACAAAATATATAATATAATTAAGTAACTCATTTAGCTTCATTAATAGAAAATAACTATATTTTATGTTTAAGAGATTACCCTCAAGATTAGGTCATTAACGAAAACAAATGGGAAAAATAATGAAAAGTAAAGCTGATAGCCGAATTTGTGTCTAGCATGCCATGCATGGATTCCATTACAAGGATTGGATTCCTGTGGAAATGAGTGATCGAATGCCTATGACAAAACGATTAGATTGGTGTTAAAGAGTGTTTTGTGATAGAAAAGTAAATAAAGTAATCATTATTTTAAAATAAAAACTTATGCTTTTTTTAATTATACCCTTATATATAGAGATAAGGAGTGACATTTTTAATAGCAGGAAAAAAAAAATGAAAAGATGGGTTCAAAATTTCAAACAAAAATGATTTATTTCTTATACCAAGAATCATACCTATGATGACTAAGAGATATTGTTCCTTTATAAAAAAGATTAGGGGATTAATTAATTTATACTCTCTGATCCTTAATATAAAATATAGTTAATTCTTTTTAGATATTAAAAAACTAAATAAAGTATTTTAAAGTATTGATATTTATCTTTTTTAAACTAAATTAAGTTGTTTGACTTATAAACTTATATATAATAAAATGATACGCGACATTCCATAAAAAAAAATGATACGCGACATATGTTATGATTAACTGACATATTATTTAAGTTCCTTAATTTCTCTAAAAAATCAACTATGTTTTATATTAAAGATGAGTGATCTTACGAACATTGAATTTAACCTCAAAAAGGAAATAAAGTCAGCCCATATATTCACGACAAACATAAAATGAAATAGTCTTGAGTTGCATGTCATGAAGTGTTCTAAGCAGTTTAAAAAAATATTTTATGTTTTACAAGAATTTTTTTCCTCATATATTAGCACAAAATTACTTTTCATAATCACAACAGGCACTTAGCTATCTATCCCTCAATCATCATGCCTGAGATTAATACTCACTCTAATTTTAAATATAAGATAAAGTTACTATTTATGAGATATTAAATAGTCTTATTAAATTATTTTAAAATATTTATATTTATCATTTTTTCTCCAAACTATTTCGTCTAACATATAAATTGATATATAACAAATATATGATATAATTAAATAATTTATTTAGCTTCCTTAATCTCTACAAAAAAAAAGTTAACTATGTCTTATATTTAGGACGAGCTGAGAGGAAATAATATGTTTGGATGTTGAGGAAGTGATGAGAAAAGAGGGAGAGGAAAAACTTCCCCAAAATGATTATAATATTTATTAGTTTTAGGAGTTTTCCCTCTTAATATTCTTTACCTTCTAATTTTCTCTTAATCTAAACATAGGGTAAGTGTTTGTTTGAGTTAGAGTTTAAAAAACGCATTCATGTAAATTAAGATAAAAGTTATCTAACATACTTATATTACTTCACGTAGACATTGTAAATTATGTTTAAAAAACAATTTCTATGATAAATTCAAACAAACATGCACTACAGATCCTTTGAAGTTCGAGTTTTACATGTCCATAGGTTTTTTCGTTGATGAGAAGTACTCCCTAAATATAGGATAAAGTTTGTAGTACAAATTATATTATAAATTTTATCTTACATTTAGAACTGGAGGTAATACATTATATATTTTTAAATCCATAAGTGGATTTTTTTGTCCTTTTGCCAACCCATGCGTAGATATATAACAATTGACAAATGAACAAAACGAATCTTTGGTTGTAGGAAGAAAGAAGGAAAGAGAGAAGACGAGTCTGGCTTCTCATATCCCACTAATTGGCCACTTCAATTCGTGGATACAAAAGGAAGCCATTATTTAATAAAAACTAAAATTTGTCAATTAATTTATTGTGTAGATCGAAAGCGCCAACTGTAAATTATTTAATGGGAAAACGAAAGAGGGGACACCGAAAAGATGTTGGCCTTTCAGATAACGCCGGGACGAGAATGGCGATCACCCATTTTGGTTCCTCCACTACCCATAGGGCCCTACTTTCATCGTATAATTTCACCTTTTTCCCCTTCAAATTTATATTAGATTATATTATCTGTATTGGAAAATATTCTTCATATGGGTACACATGGACATGATCTCATCTCTTGGTTTCGAGTTCTTAACCATATTTGGATAGACCCAACAGTACTTGTTAGGCAGCCTCAACATTCTCCTCCGGCCATCACCTTGCTTCCCTCCTCCCTTCTCTTTCACTGTTTATGCTTACCTAAATCTTCTTCTTCATAACACACACACACGTACAGTTGATAATTCATCATGTTTTGTCGAGAATATTGACAACCTTTCTCGGCATTTTTACTTTTCACGACCTCCTAAATCTTCAAGCTTGCTTTTTTTAATTAAATGCATGCGGTTGTGACTTGTGACACACCTACGTTACTTTGCATTAAGACTTGTCATGTTTTGTCGAGAATATTGACAGCCTACTAATGAAACAACGTAACTGATAATTCTTCATGTTTAATTTCTACTATCATGCATGTATGGACTACAATGCATTAAAAAACATCACGTACGTTGAATTGATGTCACCCAAAAAAACATTCTGAAAATTAAAACAGCTAAGAAAAAAAGTTATCTCCCTGTAGAAGCTATTAGCAAAATTCTCGTTTGATTCTTTCCATGGCAGAAGTCTCCTCTCAAGACATAAAACTTTTAGATTCATGTAATTTTTTTTTTATAAGGAAATTTTAGGAAAGAGGTTGGATTCACCCACAGTCTAAGGGTAAGGCGTTTGGAGCCCAGTACACAGGGCATACTGAGTTAGAGAGTATACATGTCTCAACTTCCTCCAAGCGTTTTCACTGTTTCTAGACCCCTAGGATGCCTCCACCAGCACCTTGATCAACTCGAGGATCAAACTTTCTCCCTTTCAATGAGAAAGTCTGATCCCTTCGCCAATTGAGCTCAAGGACAAGGAGTAGATTCATGTAATTTGAGAATGTGTAAAGAGTACATTTCAGGATCTAATGCAGAGATGCTTTGAAGCATTGTAGTGCAGTGCTAAATATAATTTAATTTGTTATTAAAAACTAAATATTGTCGATTTCCATCGTCTTCGAAATTGTGCACATTATCGTGCATGTTTAATTATATAAAAAATAATTGATTTGAGCATGCCTTATAACCCGATGACATAAAAATTCTCTAATAAAATGAAAGGTCATAACTTCGATGTCATTAGTGCTTATTACTCTCTTAAATAAAAATAATTAATTCAAAATAATCTAAGGAGACAGGAATTTACCCATATCAAAACACAATTAACAAGATATAAAATAAAAGAATGACGAATAGAAAAAAAAAAAGAGAGAGAGTCACAGACGCATTAATTCCCTTCATAAATATAATATTATTGGATCCAAATCCTCATCCTCAATATTTACAAAAGTACGTTGGGGATAGATGGGGACATGGCGTTATTGGCAAGAGGACAGATAAGGAGTGAAAATATAAATGTACTTGGCAGCAACTGCTTTGATATTCGATTGCGTCACCACTTACCACCAATAACGCAAATTATATATTAAAAATATTAATATTAATGCCCAAGCACGTAGTGATGTGGGTGTGGCATCTTATAATAATATTTTATAAGATATGATAAGTTCAGAGATAATTGTAATTTTATAGAATTAGGAATTACATGTTGGCGTCAATGGTGCGTATAAAACCAACAAAACGATAGTGGTGTGTGCATCATTGACATTTTCAATTAAATAGTATATTTTATGTTTGGCCAGAATTGAATATAATAATTGAATACCAAGCCAAATGAGACGTCGCGCAAGTGACCCTCAATTATTTTTGTTCCTATTTGTGGCTTTCTTCCCCAGTGCGATCTTGTGCGTGACTTGTCACTAAGAATGGTGATCATGTGTTTTTGTTTTTGGTGTGCTGTAGTACAAGCTCTTGTGAGAACAAATTCACACTCAATCTCTCTGATGGCTCTCAAAGAGAACGAGACAGTAAGTATTGAAGAACTCAGAGTTTTGTAAGACCCTTATTTCAAAGTAACATTCTGGAACGAGCTAGTTTTTGAGAGAACTACATCTTAAAAGCTAGTTGTCAGAGTTGGAGAACCCAAAGTCTTATAAGGCTCATATTTCAAAGAAACTCAAAACCTTATAATTAAGGCCCCTCTTTCAAGGAAACATATCCTATGTGGGACTTGTTACAATGCAGCCCAACCCTCCATAGATAGCTTTCTCCGATCAGTTGGGCGAAACGACGTGTAAAGGTTCTAGCTAGGCTACAGAGAAGCACATTTCACTCGACACTTCACTCAAGCTTCCATAGGTAGTCCTCTTCAGCTAGCTGTCTTTTAATGAAAGCACTATTGTAACGGGCATATATAAGTCCTTGGGAGAACCACGTCCCAAAAGTTAACTATTGAAGTTAGGAAACTCAAGACCTTATAAAAATCCTCTTTCAAGAAAACTTATCCAATATGAGGCTCGTTACATACATTCCCGACATGGACTCATGACACATACTAATTGGCATAAATGCTGGAAACCGAAAATAGATAGTGTAATATATTTATAATTATAGTACTAAAACTTCTACAAAAATTGCTTTTTAGATTGGGTAAAAATCGTTTTTTAGACCGGTTATGAATCCTGTCTCGATACAACGTACCGGTCTTAAAAGTATTTTTTAGATCAGATATTTAAATATTAGGTCTAAAAAGTCAGACTTTTTAGACCGATTTTAAAAGTCTCTTTCTATCACAAAAAACAAAAAACAAAAAACAAAAGACACATGCTTGCCTCCGATAAGTTGCATCGTGATGGCGGCATAGTCGATGTTGTCTTTCTCTTCAAAGCTCATATCTTGGGTAGTTGTTCTAATTTGTCATAGATGCAAAGAAGATGAGTCTGGAAATCTAAAGCAATGTTGAAGATGGAGCAGACAAAGTGATAAATAGAGCTGTCAAAATGGGCTGGACCCTATGGGCCAGCCCATTAAGTCCCATGTTTGGCCCCCATATTTTTGGCCCCCATATGATGGGGCCATTTTTGGCCCTAACCCAAAATAAGCCCCACTCTTTGGGGTTATGTTGGGAACTTTCATGCGCCACCAATCAACCCGTTTCCAAAATTTAGAATACTGACTGAGGATATTCACTAATACTTAAAAAATACTTCAGGATATTGGTAGATCGAAAATATACTTAATGATCTTGAAAAATTATTTTAAGATGTTGAAAAAATATTTCAAGGTCTTGATGGTACTTAAAAATATTTCGGAGATCTTGAGTAGTCGAAAATATACTTAATGATCTTGAAAAATTATTTCGAGTCTTGATTGGTACTTAAAAATACTTCGGGATCTTGACTGCATCGAAAATATACTTAATGATCTTGAAAAATTATTTTAAGATGTTGAAAAATATTTCAAGATCTTATTTGGTACTTAAAAAATACTTTAGGATATTGACTGGTACTAAAAATATACTTAATGATCTTGAAAAATTATTTCGGATCTTGATGATACTTAAAAATACTTCGGGATCTTGGCGAGGATCTTGACTGGTACTTAAAAATACTTCGGGATCTTGATGGTACTTAAAAATACTTCAAGATCTTGATTGGTACTAAAAATATACTTAATGATCTTGAAAAATTATTTCGGGATCTTGATGATACTTAAAAATACTTCGGGATCTTGACGAGGATACCGACGGTACTTAAAAATACTTTAGGATACTTCTGATCGAAAAATACATCGCATCTTGAAGTATTTTTTCAAGACAATCAAGACTCTGAAATATTTTTCAACATTCTAAAATAATTTTTCAAGATCATGATGCATTTTTTTCATGCAGGAAGTATCCCGAAGTTGATTATTCAAGCCTAAGTTGATTATTCTAAATTGAATTTTGGCCGCGGGCCGGCCTAACCCCGAGGGTTATATAATTTTTTGGCCGTGCGGGCTTCTTAAGATGCGGGCTTTTTGGCCCTATGGGCTTTTTGGCCCTAGCCCGCGCGGGCTAGGGCCTAACGGGCCGGGGTGGCCCGTTTTAACAGCTCTAATGATAAAAGAAGCAAAAATGAAACAGATCAAAGAAGATGAAGCAAAAATTATAAACTTGGAGAAGCTAGAACGAAATAAGAGAAGCAAAAAACAAAATTTCCACTCGTAATTAGATTTAGTTGATAAGTCTAGCAACAAAGATATTTCAGCGCCATTAGTATGCAGGTAAGAGCGTAAACAACAAGCCCACCATCTATTTGACAAAACTACTAGGAGGCTTCCTCAACTAGCTAGGCCTCTAAACCTAATTTTCCAAAATGAAATAGAAATTCTAAAGCCAACAAGAAGAAGATCAAACACCAGTGGACCAAAACCACCTTCACCTCTAGTAGTGGAATCCAAATCTTCAACCTCCTCAACCTCAAGCATCACAATCCTCTCGATTATTAGCTGCGCAATCTTGTCTCCAACCTTCTCTTCAAAATTAGCGTCCAAATGGTTGAAAAAGTCATATTTCAATGACCTAAAATTGTAAGAGATTTTAAAATTTGTCATTATCTAAAGCAAATGAGTGGAAAAGAAGGGATTAATTAACTTACAAAGACAATGAGAGCAACGTCGCAAATTTTCACGACGTCAGAAAATATTTGAGCGAGGTCCTTGAGATGAGGTTAAAGAGAGCAATTGTGAGACGAGATTTACAAGGTTGCAAACCGAAAAGCTTTTAGACCGGTTATGCTCAATAACCGGTCTTAAAAATTTACCTTTAGACCTGTTATTATTAATAATCAATCTTAAAAGTTTCATCTTTTAGACCAGTTAAACATAATAACCGGTCTTAAAAGTAATTGACATTTTTTTTAAACTTTTAAACTAGTTGTTTGAGAAACCGATATAATAAAAATCTTTTAAACCTTATATTAAAGGAACTGGTCTAAAAAATTATTTATATTTACAAAAGTGTCACCTGTCATACTTTTTAGATCTAATCATATATATCCGGTCTAAATGTGACGGTCTTAAAAACAAGTTTAGTACAAGGGTAATACTATTAGATCACCACGTTGACCCCATATGCGTATAATGAATATTTGAGGGTTTACATGATCGATGTTTTCCAGGTACTTAAAAAATGGCGGATGATATCAAACTCAACTACACCCATATTCCATGGCTGCTTCGATGATGTCTTTCTGTTTGCGTCAGGAAATCTTCGTATTCTCAGTCACCATCAACCTCCTTTTTTTTCTAGGCATCGCCCAGCCAGCGGCAATATAATTACCCTAATTTTTTTTTTCTTTTTTGCCTTCGTTTTGATTCCCCCTACTGATTCAGTCGCGGTTTCGAATTTAAAATACGTGGACTTCATAAATATTGCCACAGAAAAATAATATAACTACAATGAACAATTCCATGACCGAGTTTGAAGTTATATTATAAATATTAACTTTATGTTAAATTATTCTTCGTATGAAGAGACATTCGTGTTAATCTGTCAAGTGAGTGGTTAGTTCTATTCACGCTTATAACATATGGTTGTCAGTGAGGTTCTTCCTATTCCCACTAAAAATATTATATCCAAATTAGTGGGATGCCTGGTAGCCTGGGATCATGATGAAAACCCTACACCATAATAGCTTTCCAATCCAATAAAACAAACACTATTCTTATCACCCAGAAAAATAAAAATAAAAAAGTTAAATTGTGAGTGATAACAATAGTACGTGCATGAGAGGTTCCTCGTAAATGAGAGGTTGCAACCTTCTTACAGGGTTTAATTTCGCTTGTAACCTCAAGCCAATTGTGCTTACCTCTTTAATTTTTTTTTTAAAAAAACAAGGATTAATGGGTCAGATTAGGGTTAACTCGGAATCAAACCAGTCTTAATTGAAATAATATAATTTAATTTAAACTATTTATATTTAATTATGATTTTTTTTTTAAAATGATAAACAAAGATGTTGCAAATATTAAGTTGTAAATTACAAAAAAAGAAAAGAAAAGACAAAGTACAACCGAGTTTCCAAAATTTTATTTATTTATTTATTTTTTTTGCTCGGAAAAAATTTGAAATCAAGTTTCAGGAATTTGTTACATATTGTTAGATCTAAATTTTTTGAATTCATAAATATAATATGTTGTCATTATAAGACATTTTCTCATTTATTTATTTATTTTTCCAAAAGTTTTATGCTCTTTTCTGATAGATAAGAGGCCCAATCCAAACAATCTTATGAAACCCTAAATAGTGAAACACACCATATTAGCAGCCGCATTTTCTAGTACTCAGTCAACGTCTCCGTGCTCCCACTGCTCCGTCTTTTTCGATTTTTCCCAAGCATTGAACTGCGAAAATCTTGCCACAGCAATTTCAGATCTTGAGGCTTCACCGTCTCTTGTAGTTACCGAAACTCTTTTAGTTCCAGGTTTTTCTCCTTGTTTTCTTTTCTACTCCTGTCACCGTCCTCCATTTCTTCTCCACATCTGGAAGTTTTATTTTTAAAAAAAGACAGCCCTGTTACTAGAGCCTATCGGGCCGGCCAGTTTAGGCCCTGTCCCATCAAGGGCTGGGTTTAAAAAATAGACGAGATATTTGAAATTGGTCCTAGAGGGCCTCGGGCTTAAACGGGCCGGTTTGGAGGGCCTCGGGCCAGCCCTGCAGACCCTTTTCACTGTAGTTTTTTCCCCCTTTTTAGTTTATTAATTTATATATATATTATCTTTGTTATAGAGTTATTATCCATTTAACTACAAATACATAATAACTATACTCTAATTTTATGATTTGGTTTATTATTTGTTGCAAATAAAATTACTCTTATATTTAACAGATTAAATTATTTGTTACAATAATAGTCATCGGTATGTTTCTTATGTTTTATATGAGTTATTTGTGAACATAGTTTGCTTTTGATTATGAATTAGTGACTGTGCTTATTTGTTAGATGATTTGTGATGTAATTTTCTAATTATATTTCTTTAAAAAAACATAGGAAAATTAATTAAAATTTGGAATAGTAATTTCCGGACCCTGGTGCTCTCGGGCCGGGCTTTAAAAAATAGATGTTTTTCTTACATCAGGCCCTGGAGGGCCGACCCCGACTCTGTTTCCCAACTCTACCTGTTACCCATCCAACCCAGCGGGTTACATTTTTATTTTTAAAGGTAATTTGATTTGAATATTTGAATATGTCTATATCCGGGTTGTTCCTGGTCCATCTTTGGTCACTGTACCTTTAAGTAACGATCTCCGATTCAGACACTAAATGAGACCGAACACAGTGCCGGTTTCTCGGTTGAGCTGCCGCTCCAGTCCGAATTTTTGCACACTGAAAAAGAGCAGAACATCTGATCAGGATAACGATATTACGTAAATATCAATTTTGTTTATATATTAAAATACTAAGCAGCCAAGCGCCTTGTAGCGCGTTGGCACTAGTGCCAGATTTAGGAGTCTGGCCTCCCCCCTCCCCCTCAGGGGTTCGACCCCTGCCTGATGTATCAAATAAAAAAAAATACTAAGCATATTATTACTATTTAAGCTGTCTATTTGATAGACTGGACTCTGATCTTGCGTTTAATATATCTGAAATGAGTATTATATATGAATAAATTTAATTTTAAATAATTTGGTGGTGACAAAAGATTAAATCATTTTTTTTTTGAACAACAAAGATTAAATCATTGAAGAATAAGAAGAGAGGCGAATTTAGATTTGAGAGATGGGAAGACCCTTTAATTAGAAAATGGGGGAGCATGCATTATCCGTAATGAAGATGATTAAGATCACATGACATGAAAAATGACACATGAAAAGAAAGATTCTCAGTACAAAATAGATGCCAGCTGTGACACCATCATGGAAACTTCTCTGAGTGTTCCCTCAACCGCGTCACGCAACTACCGAAAGGATAATACTACTATATTAATACTACCTTAATATCTCCTCTAAATTAAGGAAAATGACAGTTAGATCTCAAACAACATATAAAATATTAAAAGAGTCTCAATTTAAAATCATATATATAAAAAATTCTTATGAACTTTTTTGATATTAATTATATTAAAACAAAATCCAAATATTTAAATTTTGTTGTAAATATAATTTTTTCTATTATGAATAACCAGGTTTTAAAATTTGTTGTGAATATAGTATTTCTTTTTCTGTTATGAATAACCTCTATATGTTTAAAGACATGAGTTTGAAAAAAACTCTAGGTATTTAAATTTTGTTGTGAATATAGTACTTCTTATTGTAAATATAGTTTTTTCTGTTGTGAATGACTAGGTTTTTAAATTTTGTTGTGAATATAACACTTTCTATTGTGAATATAACACTTCTAGTTGTTAATACAAGAGACTTTTTTTATATGTGATTTTGGGTTAGGACTTTTTTGATATTTTGTATGTTTTAGCTGTCATTTTCCCTCTAAATTAATCAACCTAACCTATATAAAACATTTTTTTTTTGGTATATAAAACATGTCAGAATAGATGGAGACATCTAACTAGGCCTGTTCTCATTTCCTCTTCTCTCTCTAGTTTCTTCTTGGACGTTCCTCTTGTTTTCACCCATCAAATGGATTTGGTCGCATAAATATTGGGCTTCCGTTGGACACTATAATGGGCCTAAAAAAAATACCCAATAGGACGAGAAATCTTGGCCCACGGCCCGACATAAAATATATGCATCCACACAGGATTTTTTTTTTTTTTTGGATATGAGATGGCTAAAAAGCCTGCAATACAAAAGAAATTACATAGCGGATTACAAGCAGTGAATTTAATCAGATCTTAAATGACTCTTGTGTATGTAAATTACTGCATAATTCAACTGAACCAACAAAAAGTTGCAATCGTAATCCTCGTACATAAGAAACCTACACGTGGGCTTGTTAAAACTGAAAATGAACAAGAAGTTTGTTATGGCAGATGAGCACGAGGTTCATGGGACTCTGTTTTCCCATTTGTTTGCCTGTTTTATCTTGTACGGTTGTCTTAGGTTACCACGGTCTAGGTTGCTTATTAAATTAACGCTATAAAACAAAGCTTCTCATCTACTTCTCTTGTTCATGGATCCTGATTCCTCCTGAGTAGTTGAAGTTAGACAACCAGGGGTGGCGTAACCATGGTTAGGAAAAAAAAAAACCATATCTAACAAAGCCCTGAGAGCTGAGGCCTTTTTCTTAAAGGGCCGAATCCAAATAAAACAAACGACTTTGTAATTTGAATTTTGAGTTTTGAGTTTTTTTTTTTTTGAAATTTAAAAATTGACTTTCGGGTGAAGACCGGGTAAATGTCTGGGTAATTACTAATCAGTCCTTATTGAAACAAGGGGAACAAATGATTTATAAGTAACACTCAAACACTGTAACCCACACTTGTCCTCACCTGCTCCTCGGGCAGCTCCAAACTCAATCCATTTGCCGTGCCACCCGGCTGCCCAACCTGCCCGATACCTGGTGAGAAATTACGGGCAATACCTCTCCATTACCTCTCTCCTGCTCTCTCTCTCTCTCTCTCCCCCTCCTTCCTTCTCAGCTCAAGTGACCTCTGATATTCCTATATTTAGGTGCTCTGTGCTCCTACGATCAGAATCGGACGGTCCAGAATGAACGGGACTTTTACTGCTTGTTTTTCGAGGTTTTAGAGCTCGGAACCCCCAGATCCCGCTTATCGGTCCTCAGATCTTCTCTCCTGGTATGCTCTTTCATCTATATCTATCTTAGATTCTCTATATTTTAAGTTTTTGCTTCGTTCTTCACTTTCTCTGCTCTGTTTCGAGCTTTGTCGTTCACTTCTTTCTTGATCTCTCAGTTTCTGCGTCCAAATTTTTGCTTCTTTTGGTTTTCAGTCCTCTTACAGAATTTGTCAAGTTTTTGTACTTCTGGTGACACCATCACTTCACGTTTCACTTCAAAAGTCTTACTTTTCAGTTTTCACATGATGTTCTCGTTCTGACTTCTGATTTTTTTTGGGAAATTTTCATTTTCGATTTCTCGGGCTTCCAGGTGATATCCAAAAGGAGTTTTTTCTTAACTAAAAGTTTTATCTTTTGCTTTTAATTAGAAATTTTTTTAAAAAGTAAGATTAGTAAAATAGTCAAGATCAGTGGCTGTCCTTGGTTTCAGGACGGATCTGACGGTGGTCAGCCCTTTTATTACCAGAACTGCCCATTTTGTGTTATTTATATTATATTATTTGCACGATAATATTTGCTAGGTTTGGCAGGAAAGTGTTGGTGACAGAGAATGGAAGCTAATCAGGGTTCGGTGACCGTTACGGTTAATTACGGCGCGCTAACATGCGCCGCGGAAGCTTTGGTGACTTTGCTGGTCTCAGCTCTTGTCAAAACCCAACTTTTGGCCCCGGTATGTGATTTATTTCTCTCGATCTATACTGAAAAAAAGTGGTATTAGTAAAAGGGGGCGTAAAATAAACTAAAGACTTAATAGCGTTAAAAATATCCAAAGTAGAAATTTCACTGACTCGCACCCTAACCTGATTTACTGCTATTTTAAGTATTTATAATATATTTATTCGAATTTCAGCCTTTTTTTCATGGTCCTTTCCAATTGAATGCCCGTTCGATTCTAGAGGTATCCTAGTTTGAGTCTTGGAGGGTGCTTTGAAATTTTTGTCTTTGGCTAATGTACGCCCGACTGCCTTTCTTGGAGATGGGATCCTCTCCGCCGAAAGTAACTGTATCTAGACCATTGGTTTAGATTTTGGCAATTCTTCCCTTAATTTTTTAACTTATTGTGCCAAAATTCAAAGCTTGTTTCAATTTTATTTTTATTTTTAAAAAATAAGAGCTAATTTTCAACTGCCGTCTAGATCTAAAAATATCTGAATTTGATGCTCCCTCGCCCCTTAGCCTGGTTCAAAGGGGCTGGGCTCCCGTACGCCGGTGGTTAAGTTCGGGTTTGCTAAGGTGCGCACCTTGGGCGTAGAAAACTAGTGGTGGTATTGACCATTAAGGGACAAGAACCGCGGTTTTGTCGTTAAGAATTGAAGTTCTCCGATAATACGCCATGCTTGTGAGGTGGGGCCGGTTCAGGATAGAAAAATCTTTTTGTCGTGTCTTGAGGGGAAAAGTCAAAAGTCAAGGAAAGTAATGGGAGAGGAATTGGATTCTATGGATTATTCCCTTGGAGATGCTGAATAGCGTAAAGCAAACCTGTCATTTTTGTGTTCCTGCCATGAGTATCTTCATATGTGTGTGTGTATATATATATATATTTATTCCTCCAATCTCTCTGCGAATCTTATCCCATCGGAGGTGGGACATTGTAATACGTGGTGGAGTCTACTGTTGAATCCGACCCCTTGGGGAGAGCATCGCGGATAAGTATAACTAAAATTACTTCGTGCACAAGTTGCATCCAAAAGTATAGTTATGCTCAAATGACAAACGGTTAGAACCCGCACTTACCCCAATATTCAGGGATAAATAATTAAATATAGAACTGGGATTTTCCTGCAATTTCCTGTTGGTTCACTAAAGCAATTTCTATCAAAGGATATTATTTTTATCATAATATAAGTTGAGTTCATATTAGGAAGGTTTGTATAGTTTAATCTACGGAAACCGCCTGAGATTAATTTAATATGTTTGATGAAATGGGTGCAGGATCTTCTCCAGCTGATGGTTAATGGAGAGTGTAACTCCCAAAGCCAGGAGAAGCAAGTTGATGCCGAGGAAGAGGACGGAAACGAAGATGGAGGTGAGGATGACGATGATGGAGAGGGCGAAGAGGACTTGTCATCTGAAGATGGAGCTGGACATGGCAACAATTCTAACAATAAGACCAACCCAAAGAAGGTTCCTGCTGAAAGTGGTGCAGCAGGCGGCGCTGGCGGAGGCGCAGAAGAGAACGGCGAGGATGAAGAGGATGAAGATGATGGTGATGAACAAGATCACGATGACGAGGATGATGACGACGACGACGATGATGAGGAAGAGGATGAGGGTGGTGAGGAAGACGAAGAGGAAGTAGTTGAAGAGGAGGACAACGAGGAGGAAGATGAGGACGAGGAGGAGGAAGCATTGCAGCCTCCAAAGAAGAGGAAGAAGTAAACTAGTACGAAGAGGCCTCGTGTTTGCATGGTTCTGTACGAATTTGAGTGCTAACTTCAAGCAAGTTTTTATTCAGTTTATAAGAAGACCTATTTAGGATATGTTTAATTGGAATCTGTGATTTCCATTGCATAATTAGATTATCACATGGTTAACATTATTGTGCGGCTAGTGTCAAGCTCAAAGTAAATCACAAATTTATGGTCCTACTTTTGTTTTGATCTTCGTTTTCTTTTCATTGCTTTCTAGCTTTGAAGTGATTTTCCCTGTCTGAGTTTCGTCTACAATTTTATAGTTCACTTTCGATTGCAGGCGTTTTGTTTCTTCCTTTTATAACCATGAGTTTTACAAAATGGCTAACCTTTATGTACATGCTGTTGTTTCAGTTGAATGGTCCAAACTAAGTGGGCATTCAAACACGTCATGGTTACTTTAGGAACCACTTTCGGACTCGTGTTTTGATATGATTCAATTTTATTGTAATCTATCCGACTTTTGACATGGCTTTCTATCATGATTACTTTAACTTGAGAATGTGAATATGGGTTTTGCGAAAGGAAATCAAACATGCCCTGCAAGTAAGTGACCATTGAAACTTTCGTCGCTTCTAATTGATCGAAATACTACTCCTTGTGTTATATATATATATATATATATATATATGAGAAGTTGATTTTAGTCCTACGTATAAAACATAATTTTCAATCTTTTATTTGTTTATCTGTATTGATGATGCTCCCTCAACAATAATTAAGGAAGAAATAGAATGAAGAAATTGAGAAAGATAACTATAATATTTTAGATAATACATATAATATCAACTAACTTCCTTAATCTAATTAAATTAGGTAAATATATATTATATTAAGGATTGAAGGAGTAGTATAGCTTTTTTATTTTGAGTTACAAATGACGGACAAGCCAGTCTTGTAGCACTAAGGTCCTCAATTGCGAAGGACACGAGTAATGAAAAACAGACCGAGAGAGGCGGTCTTGTGCAATGTGATCAGCAACGGAGTTCTGAGCCCAAGGAATGTTTATAATCTTTATCTTCCATTGAAGCTCCAGCAAATTTTTGACTCTAAACATGACCAGGCCCTTGTCAATATTGCTGTTATTCAAGAGCATATTAACCAGCTTTCTAGCATCTGATTCTATAATGACCTTTTTGAAACCTATATTCCAAGCAAACAAGGTCCATTCCTCTGCTTCTTGAGCGTTACATACTCCAAGAGCATGTGAAATACCAGCAATCCATGTGCCATTAGAAGACACAGCACCATCCACATTGATTTTTATCCATTCAGGAGGGGGAGCTTGCCACGAAGAGACTGTCGTAGTTACTGTTCTACCTGTTTGCAACTCATCTGGTCTCTGTACAAAGAACTTCCATGAATATAGAATGACAATACCTGGGTCTGCTGGTTTGTTCTGATCTCCGAAAACCCATTTATTTCTCCAGTTCCATAAGTTCCAAACGCCATACCCCCACATTAATGCCCAATCTATACTAATTTGTCTTCCCATTTCCTTTTTGAGGCTCATTTTTGTTGGACACATGATGTTTGACTTAGGGCCCAACTCTATCCTTATAGGCCAGACTATTTGATTATAAAAACAGAAAACAGAAATAAATCAATATCAAGGGACTTGTTGGAAAGGAATGAAATGAAAAATATTTTTTCATATTGGTGTTTGGTTTGTAGTAAAAAAAAAAAGGGTTGATAGTTTGGTTTGAAGATAATAAAATAGGAAAATGAGATAAAAAATCATTTTGTCCTATAATAAAAATATTATTTAAATATTCATAAACCCAATCACATTTTTATATCACATCCAAAATCATGTTAAGGGTTTTTGTATTTTAGGCATTTTTTCTCACTTGAAAACGGGTTCCATCAATTTTCAATCATATGCTGAAAATTGATGGACACATGAAAATATTTTCCTACGGAAGTGGGGGCGGAAAATCCAATTCTCCTTTTCCCTGAACCAAACGGGCGCTAAGGGAGGGAGGGAGGTCGGACAGATTCGATCATGCCACCACATGGTTTTAGATTCACTTAATCTGAACTCTATTTCACGTCTCAATTCTACTCTGCCCTCTAAAAATTTTCTGTATTTTAATGGCGGATCACTCAGATACTTCACCGCTGGTCTCTGCACCGTCGATCACTGACCCTAACGAGATCGACCTTGAGGCCGGTCCGAGCGAACAAATTCAATGCCGAATCTGCCTCGAAACTGATGGTAGTCTGGCCTTCGTCTCTTGTGTTCTATCCCAGTTCATTTATTTTCTTTTGGTAGAGCATGCATTTAGTCGATTTTTTTTGGTTAAATTATGAACTCCAGGCAAATCAATACGTCTGCCGGGCTCATTTTGGTTGAATGTGAAATAATGAATTTTTTAATTCAATTAACTGTTCCGTAGTCTTAATTTTCTGTTTTTTAGGAAGTCCAAGCTTAATTTTATCGTATCAAACAATATTGAATAACGAACCAGACTTATACGGTCGCTGTTATTTTGATTACATGGAGCAATTCAACGCATTATTCTCACTACCACCAGCTCGTTTGAACTGGAGTTTTAATTTGAAGTGCATAATTAAGCAATTATTTGCACCATTTCATGGTTATTTCTTTAAGTGCTCTATGGCTTATTTTTATTTGTCTTGGGCATTGTCATGTTGTGGATGCCTCTGTCGTGATAACATGTATCTTATCTTTCCTCTTTTGCACAGGTAGAGATTTCATAGCTCCTTGCAAATGCAAAGGCACATCAAAATATGTACATCGAGAGTGTTTGGATCATTGGCGAGCTGTTAAGGTAGGAAGGCAATCTCAGAGTCTCAATCAATTTTTATTTTACAATCAAAGCATGACATACTGTAGCCATAGCAAGGAACCACATCTGTTTACAGACCTTAGTTTGGTTTTTATGTGATTCATATATGATGATTGCATGCGATGATGGTGATTGCGTTGGTGAAACTGACCTGACCACTGGCCAATTCAGGTGATCAGTGAATTATTTCTTAGGAAAATTCCTTTCAGGTCCCAAGGGACCAAGAAAATGTCAAAAACGTCCCAAGGGAAATTCGGATGTCAGAAAAGTTCCGTTAACAACTCCTTCTGTGGGATTAACAACTCCTATCTATGAGATAACAACTTTATTTTTGGGATTAACAACTCCTATCTATGAGATAACAACTTTATTTTTGGGATTAACAACTCTTTGGAACTTTTCTGATATCTGAATTTCCCTTGAGACTTTTTCAACATTTTCTTTTCTTAGTCTTTTGGGACCTGAAAGGAATTTCCCTTATTTCTTCATATGATTGATTCAACAAGGACCTTCCTGGACCCCACACATAGCAGAAGCTTTACGTACTGGGCTGTCCCTTGATTGATTCAACGATGACCTGTTTATGTTCTCATTTGTTTGTCTCATAAATATTTCATTGATTCCAAATCTCATTTTTTCTTATTTGTATTGGAGTTCTAGAGGAATGATCTTTTCTGTTTACTCTCTGCTTCCTGGCTGCGTCTTCCCATTATCAGCGATGAAAAGATTTGACCTGCTATTTAATTTTTAGTAATTTGTATATAGAACTTTGGTTTGCTCTGTGCCTTGCAATCTTTTTTTCTTTTTGTGTGGCAATATCACTCCTTAAGATCTTCTGCTGTAACGTAATCTGCATTCTTTGGCTTGTTTGCAAACTTCATTTTTCTCGTATTTGTTGTATGCTATATAACATGAATCCATGTGGATATTATGTTTCACTGGAACTTCTCTTAGATATTCATTGTACTAATCCTCTTCTCTTTGGCTGAGTTTTTTCCTTTAACAAATGATTGGAAAAACTGTAAAATATGAGCTCATTTGGATTGTAGTTTTCGGCTAATAGCACTGCACATAATACATTGTACTTTACCGTTTACATTGCTTCATGCATAACGGATATGGATGTTGCCTCATCTTTTTGCAGGAAGGGTTTGCATTTGCTCACTGCACAACCTGCAAGGCTCCTTATCATTTGCGTGTTCATGTTGCTGTTGATAGGAAATGGCGAACCTTGAAGTTTCGATTCTTTGTTACCAGAGACATTTTGTTTATTTTTCTGGCCGTCCAGCTAGTAGGTGAACTGTTCCCATTATCTTAGCCGTATATAGAGGGTTGTCCTTTTCTACTTCTAATTCAAAACCTTATTTCCATTGTATGCAGGTCATTACTTCACTTGCTTATTTGGTTTATCTAATAGATGGTTACCAGCAGTACTGGCTTCGTCTTATATGGGGTTTTGAGAGTGAGCTTAGCTTTTATTATTTATGTGGTAAGATATTAAGATTTTAAGTATTTGATCCAATATCCATTTATGGTATTTTTTGGTTTCAGAGTTTTCTTTTTCCACATAGAAGATTCTTATTTTGGTCATAATTTTTATGTTTGTACTGTCAAATGCAGGAGCTTTATTGTTTTTTGCTTTGCTTGGCCTATCTGGGTGTTTCATTACTTGTTATGATCGGAGGGTGCGCAATGATTTGGCTCAACCTTGTCGAGAAATATGCCTTTGTTGCTGTCACCCTGGGTAGTAACTCTTCTCCTACTTTTTCAAGAAAATTTGATACAGTTAGGTCACATAACTAAACTCTTACTATCCACCCAAAGCATCAATATGATGATTCTCTTAAAATTGTTTTTGGTCCTTTCTGTGCCAGAAATTTTGCTTTCAAAGTAATTTGTCAGATTTATTTATTTAAGGCCATCCTTCTCATGGAGAGAAAATGTATAAAACGCATTTTTTAACTTACACATCCTTC
The DNA here is from genome assembly GCA_025563575.1 of Acacia pycnantha. NCBI lineage: Eukaryota > Viridiplantae > Streptophyta > Magnoliopsida > Fabales > Fabaceae > Acacia > Acacia pycnantha. The sequence goes on along the minus strand of JAMWYP010000037.1, from coordinate 2,480,543 downwards.
CACATTCTAAACAGATAAAATTATGCTGTGTCATATAAGAAGTATCTTATGTAAGCTTCCAATTCATGACCTGGAATGATAGTGAGAGGTTGATTTTGTTTGTTTCTGCAGAGTTTGTGCAGACTGTCATTTGCCAGGCACTCTTTGTATGTGGACTGATTGCACCGCATGCTTTGAGAGTTGTGGAACTATGGCTACTGAATGTGGTGGTTGCTTGGGAGGTGCTGGGGAAGCAGGGTTGCCCATGTTACTTATAATGGGAGTGATTGTTCTAGGACTTTTTACTGTAATAGGGATATTTTACAGTGTATTGGTGGCTACCATGGTAGGACAACGGATATGGCAGCGACATTATCACATACTTGCAAAAAGGATGCTAACAAAGGTGCGATTGGCTCACTTTCATTTCTTTTGGATCCTTAACTACTAATTATTGGCCCACTGCAATGACTTGGTCTGCCTCAATACGTAACTGATACCTAGAATTGGCTCATTAAGCATCTAAAATCTTACTAATTAGCAAGAACTTTGGTGCATTCAGCATAGAAACGCTGATATATTGCGATGGACAAGTTTAATAATTCATCTTTTTGCCTCCAGTTTGCATTGTTGATGTGAATTCAGCACTTTTGTTAACTGATATTGCGATGGACAAGTTTAATAATGCATGTTCGGTGTTGATGCAAAAAGGTCCCCATAAACATTCTGACATGAACTTCTTGATCTTACCGTTTTTTCTTGTGATCACAGGAGTATGTGGTTGAGGATGTTGATGAGATGGCAGGGTCTGATTGGACTCCCCCATCTCTGCCACCCGAGCATGTTCAGCAGCTGAAAACACTGGGCCTCCTATGACTGTGAAGGAAGGAGTCGTGTGCTCGCTGACGAGAATAACTGACATGATTAATATAGTCCGGCCCCGTCTTTAGGTGGGCTGATCATAGAGATTTTCGGCTCTACACAAAATGTCCCGGCCGCCTCAAATTAGATAAATATGTATAATTTTGCTTATATGCATGCGTGTATTTGAAAAAATAGAGTCCCTTGAATACTTTGTTAAGAATTATGATATCGATATTTTCCCACCATGATTTTTTTCAGTCTGTTCAATACTTCAATTGTGATACGCTGATATATAAAGTTAAACTAGAAAATATAGGATAAAACAAGCGGTCTATATTCATATTAAGCGTGTTTTTTTCATGAAACATCTTACGCCGCAACAATTACAGCCCCGGGTGAGAGACTGAGAAGCCCGTATACCAGATATTTGAAGCATGGGGAAGTGTAAACGAGTTTTAACCTTAAGTTACAAAAAATGTCTTTGGGTGATGAAATGGAAGGTGCCCTTGAAGAACTTGACGATTAAGCAGACATGTGATAAAGATGGATGAAGATAAAAGAACCAACCACTGAACCACCGACTTAGAACAGCAAATTTACCCATATGTAAAATGTGGCAGTATTAAAATATGATGGAGGGCTAAAGCCTACGATGACGTGGAATAAAATAAATTAGAAAAGCGACTATGAAACAAGCCGAGGTATGACGATAAGATGAAGAGCAGAGGACCGCGTACACCTGTCCACGTTTTTAATGTTTATATTAGTTTTTAGAAAATAATTTTTACAATTTATAAAATAAATATGTAAGAGAAATTTTGTGTTGAGTAAAAAATATTTCTAAAAAAAAGTGAAACTAACGTGAAATTCTCAAGAGTAACTCTTGGTCTTTGTCATTAATGAAAAAAAAAAAAAAAGAACGGGAAAAGAGCAGAGGACACGTGAGATGCTGCTATAGCTATCCTATGGGGTAGCCACGGCCACTGCCCCTGTCCCCCAGGCTTTATCATTCAATGGCCCCAACTAAATGCCTAATTTTAGATAAAGAGGTATTCGAAATCCGATTATATATATTTATATATTTTTACACCTTCAATAGAGTCTAACCGGCCGTTTAGACCTGAATTTATAAAGGCTGAATTTAATATTTTTGTTTTAAAAGTGAGGGTGGATCTAAAAAGGCCAGTCTTATAGGGTCAAGGGGTTAAAAGGGCCCGCTCATTTAGGCCCTTATGTTTTAAAAAAAAAATTATTTATATGATAAGAATATTGTTAATATTTTATATTTTGTTAATAATGTTATAAATATTTAGTTGTTATTATCTTTTTTCCAATTAAGTTTTATAAGAACATCTTGTATTAAGAATTCTAAAAGTTAAGAAGTTATAAAAGATATTTCCTATTTCATAAATATTTTTACTAATTTTGTGTTTTTTAACTTATTTTCTAATGATTGTTTTATTTATATATTGTGTTGTTTATTTTGTTGATTACTTACACTTTTCAAAGCATATTTATAAGAAATATTTTTAATTTTGTTAAGTCTTCTCATTAATTATTTGTAATTGTAGTATGTAGATAATAATTTAAATTTAATTATGACTTAGTGACTATGTTTGTTTGTTACATGATATATGTTGTTTAGACCTTAATGTTGATAACATTTATTTGTTAAATTATAACTTTAATTATTATAATTTACTAATTATGTTTTTTTTTAAAAAATAGTTGAAATTAAAAAAAAAAAAAAAGGCTTCCGACCCTCCATACTGCACTAGCTTGTATGCTCATGGACCGAACCTTAAAAACTACCACTCTGGTCTTATTTATAAGTCCAGTTTGACCGAAAAAATTTGGTCCTATTTATAAGTCAAGTTTCATCCAGTTTCATGTAATAAATGAGATTGTGACAATTTTATCTATATTAATTATACCCATGAAGATAGAGAGAAGAAACAATTGAAAAACATCCAATCATAAATAAGGGCAAAATTGAAATTTTGCCCCATAATCATTGTGTCAACTATCTCTTTTTGGTATGTGAGATTTGGTCAAACTTGACTTATAAATAGGATAAAAGTGGTAGATATTTTTATTACCTAGACCTGGCCTTGCATCTGAAAGTTGCGATTACTCTATGGCAAAAAAGGAAAGAAAATTCAATTAGGCTCGTGCAAAAATATGTTTGGTCGAGTGGGAGTGCGCCATAAGACGGACAGGGAGGAGGATCCATGCGCGTGGCATTCATAAACTTTAATGGGAAAAGACAGGAATGATGGAGAGGCTTATCCAAAAGTGCTGACTTGGCAGCTTGGAGACGTTGGTGTGTACGTATAAAAAAGGCTTCATTGTTGGTAAAGGGTAGAAAGTAGAAAGGCAACTTCAAACAACACAGAAATTTCATCGGAAGGATGTCTGATATAGCGATACTGGTGGCGGAAGAGTACGAGAGGAGGGTGGGCATCATCAGGAGGAAGGCAAGCCTTGAATCCCATTCCCAGGAGAGGATTGTGGAGGCTCCGAAGCTGACGACGACGACGACGATGATGATGAAGCCCAAGATAAAGTCCCTCAAGTGGGCTTGGGAGCCCAAATCCCAGCTCTCAATGGCTGCTTCTGCCAACTTCTTCTCTGCTTGATTCATCCTCTTTTATTTCTCCTTTTCTCTACATTCATTCTTCTCTTCTATTATTCCCACCAGCTGAGTTTTCAGGAGGAATAATTAAAATATTAAATTAAATATTTACTAAATATCTTATATCTATTAATTTATAAAATATTATATAACTACTTTCCTTATTATCTATCTTTTTTTTTTTTTTTGTGTTTTAGATATCTTGGATCGAGAGATGCTTATTGCCCTCTACTTTTATGCATGTAGTTGAGATATGTTCACCCAGCTTGTCTTCTCACGCATCCATTTCGCAACAACAAGTAATTACAACTGGGTTTCCCTTCAAGTCCTCAATTATTTAATAAATATAATATATAAATTTGGTGGGATTATAAGTTAATGCATGTCGCTGCAACCAAAAAAAGTGGAGGGAGGAAGGAAGGGAGAAAGGAAGAAAATACCCCAAAACAACAAAGTGCTATTTCGATGGTCCCCTACTTTTTTATTATAGGCTAAAGTATACTTTTAGTCCTTTAAGTTTTACGTAAGACATACTTTTAGTCCATTAACTTTATAAAGTATACTTTTGGTCCTAAAATTCTAACACCGTTAATGTTACTAACGGAAAATGCTGACTCAACGAACTCAAATGATGACTAATGACATGTAATTACACAAATTTTATATATTCTTCAATTTACTCATATTTTAAATTTAAGTTTAATAGCATTTAATTACATAGTCATCACTTAAATTTATACTGTTATCACTTGAGTCTGCATTTTCCGTTAGCAAACTTAACGGTGTTAGAATTAGAGGACCAAAAGTATACTTTATAAAATTAAGGGACCAAAAGTATACCCCATGTAAACTTAAAGGACTAAAAGTTTACTTTAGCCTTTATTATAATAAAATTCTAGGAGAGGAGTTGGGTTCACCCACAGTCTAAAGGTAGGGCGTTATAGTTTTGCTCCCCAGAGAATACAGGACTGAGAGTACACATGTCTCTACCTTAGCCGCGTTTCCACAAATTCACGTTACTTAGAATGCCTCCCCAGCCCCTTCAGATTGTTTTGCACTTTAGATGCTATTGGGCTTGATAGTAGCCCCCCACTGGGCCTATCGTTTCGTTTGGTAAAGGAATCATGGAAAGTTTCACCCTTATTTCTACGGGATGATATTGGAAGGTGGTTTGCGGGCTTCACTAAACAAATTGGGGATTGTCATGCTCAAGCTGGGGAAGAATGGGCAATATGGGAGGGCCTTCAATTAGCTTACGAGTTGGGGCTTAAGCATGTGTTAGTGGAATCTGACGCTGAAGGTGTTATTAACTTTATTCAGGATACAAACTGTCTGTTGGTGAGTCTTACTATAGTAAAGATTAGAGAGTTGGCCAATTTAGATTGGGAGGTTAAGTGGAGATTTGTGCCACGTGAAGTTAATAGAGTGGCGGATACATTAGCCAAAGTGGGAATTTCTAAGTCTTCTGTTTTTAGGGAGTGCCCTAATTATTTGAGATCTTGGATTAACCAAGAGTGTTTGAGATTAGTTTCCCCCTTATGTAATTTCTTTTCTTTATAATTTAGGCTTTTGCCTCTTCTCTTATATCAAAAAAATAATGGTGAAACTTTTTTTGTACAAAAAAATAACATTTTCATAGCCAATCACATGAATCGATGCCCTTGTCCATTCCCAGTGGATCTAAGGATTTTTCATAAAGATTTTTTTTCCTGAATAAATATCATTTATATATGTACAGTTTCATCATTTTTATTTATTTGTTTGTCAGTAATCTCTTAATACAACACGTTTATTAGCACTAGGCCTAATTCAAAACCGATGGACGGGACCCCAAATGGTCTAATCCAAAACAGAAACTTCTCACTTTTAAAATGAAAGACTATTAGTTTGTCCAAAAAATAATGCAAGACTATTAGTATTTCTTTCTTTTTTTGCCAACAAGACTATTAGTAATATTACATAATAGCTATTGGACACATTAATATTTTGTTTTCATCATGGTCTTGTTCCACTACAATATTTTTTTGATTGCTCACCTGGTTCATCGGAACTTTTGGTTCCAATTAATTCGGATTCGTCTCAAGTCGAGCCCATGGTCGTGGGAAAAGAGCTCCCAACACAATTTTCTTCATTTCCACGCCTTGAACCGAGGATGTGGTTAAGGGAGAACAAATCTTTTTCCACTTGCTCCTAAGATGTTGGTTGTTCCACTGCAATTGATTTATCTGTGAGCATGAAAAACTATTGGGTCACAAAAAGGCAATTTTCGGCCCACATTTTAGTTTTTGGGCTTGCATTACATGAATGGGACTACATGGCATCATAATTGGGTAGGCCCACTTATGTCTGTTGTCGATTTCTCTGTTTCTAACTCCATTTTTTGAAGGTATATAGGATATGACTCAGATGAAAATCTCCAGTGAGATTGGAAGGTATCTAGGATTTCCCCTTTAGAAGGAGGTAGGGCAAAATTTCAGTACATTGTTGACCGGCTTCGAGCCAAATTGGCCAATTGGAAAATAAATAGTTTGTCTATGGCGGGAAGGGTCACTTTAGCCAAATCCGTTTTGAGCTCTATTCCTTTATATCCTATGCTAGTAGCTAAAATTCCAAGGAGTATATGCAGTGAGGTGGAGAGATTGTAGAGAAGTTTTGTATGGGGTCATGATAGTTCCTCCCCTAAGTCCCATTTAATTGGATGGGATCAATTTACTAAACCTATGGAGTATGGTGGCCTTGGTTTTAGAAATTTGTCATCAGTCAACCAAGCTTGTGGGGCAAAGCTAGCTTGAAAATTAACTATTAGTGTTAAAGGTATGTGGGTTGAGATTCTTGAGCAGAGGTACCTGTTGCATGAGGGGGATTCTATTTTCAGTTACAAACTTGGAGACTCCAAACTTTGGAGGTTCATTTGCTCCCAATGTGATCTGGTAGATCAAGGCTCACGGTGGCAAATAAGAGATGACTGTGAAGTGAATTTCCTTAATGACACTTGGGTTGGGGATGACATTAAGTTAAAAGACTTTGTGGTTAGACAACCTTCAGTAGAAGAAGATAATTTTGTAGTTTTTGATTGGGTTATTGGAGGTGTTTGGGATGTTGATAGAATCTCTTCATTGGTAAATAGTAGTGGATGTCGTCGGCTTACATCAATTTTACCTCCTAAATCTGAGGCAGGTAAGGATTTTTTATCCTGGGGTGCTACAAGTGATGGTTGTTTCTCACTAAAGAGCACCTACTATCTTATTGAACCAAATTCTTTCCTTTTAAGGGATAAGCTATTTAGGACAATTTGGAAATGGAAGGGAGCGTAAAGAGTCAAAGTTTTTATGTGGAAGGTTGCTTTGAGCAAGCTTCCAACTAATTCGTGGCGTAGTGTTTGGTCACAATCCAAGGCCCTTTGTGATTGCTGTAAATCTGGTTTAGAGGATGTCTTACATGTTCTAAGAGATTGTCCATATGCTAAATCAATGTGGATCAGCTGGGTTAATCCAAAGTATGTCGGGAGGTTTTTTTTTCTACTAACATTAGAGAGTGGTTATCCCTGAATTTGCTCAAACAGATCGGTATTGGGTATAGAGGATGTTGGAATCTGATATTTGGAGTGTCAATTTGGAAACTATGGGAATGGAGGAATCTTTGTATTTTTGAAAGTGGGTTTGTTAAACCAAAAAAACCCTGTATCAATTATCTCTTCGACTTGGTCCAGATTTGCTATTGATCCTAGTTGTTTAAGCCTTTCTGATTTCCCTTCTGATATGGTGGTGTCAGGTTGGACTAGACCATCTGTGGGTTGGTTTAAAATTAATGTCGATGGTGCTGTGGTTTCTTCGACATCAAAGGCCAGATGTGGGGGGAGTATTGAGAGATAGTTCAGGGAGATGGGTTGTGGGCTTTTTAAGAGAGATTGGGCTGTGTCACTCATCTATTGCGAAGGAGTGGGCTATTTTAGATGGCTTTACAAATGGCTTGGGATATGGGTGTTAAGAAGCTGATGCTTGAGTCCGACGTTGAGGAGGTAGTGAAGCTGGTCCTTGACAACAAATTATTTGGCTGGTAGTATGCAGATGTGGAAAATTAAAGAGATGTTAAGCAAAGATTGACAAGTCTTTGTGCAAGTTATTTCAAGAGAAACTAATAGAATAGCTGACGCTTTAGCAAAAATGAGAATTAGTAAAACTTCAATTTTAGATGTTCTCTTTATTTGAGATCTTGGCTAGACCAAGAATGTTTGGGATTAATTTCCCCTATTTTGTAATGCTTTGTTTTGCAATATAGGCTTTTAGCCATCTTTCATATTTTAAAAAAAAAAAAAACTCCATTTTTTGGTCAACATGCAACTTGATTGGATGATACAGTCTATTATACAAGTAGTTGTCAATTTCAAAAGGATTATTATTTCAACAAAAATGGGTCGATGGGTTTTTTTTTTTTTTAACCAACAACGGTCGATAATGATTTAAGTATTTAAGTCATAACCCATCCCGCTACCAATATAAGAGGCTTCTTGATGATCTATATGTAAATATCAATATCCTGCTACAGTTGTTCTCTCTCCAAAGTCGACAGTTTTTTCGTTACAACACTCTCCAAAGTAATCTAATCCTCCCGAAAGTAACAAGTGAACAAAAGAATTTAGTTCCTTGAGCAAAAAAAAAAAAACAAAAGAATTTAGTAATGACTTGACATTACTGACTCTCTTTTATCTAACATAACTGTCAAATTGGCCAATGGGGTGGAAACTCCCAAAGGGTACGGACGAGGTAGCATTCATTGGCCGTTTTATTCGTTTCAACCTGTGATTAGATAAACATTTGCAGCTGTCTCGTCCCAGATGTTAGGTTGTTCAAAACTAATCAATGCTTGTTAGTGGCCGGGGTCAGGATTTTAGATTTGTGTGTGCACAATTAGTAATGACTAATGAGATTCGGGGTACTGCCCTCGAATTTTTTTTGTAAGGAAAGTTTTAAATGCATTAAAAAAAAAGAATATAAACAATAAAATAAAAAAAAAACTTTAATTTAACATAAAAAATAGTAATTAAGAATGAACTAAGCTATTACAATAGAATGATTACAAAAACATTCTTTGATTATTCATTCCTTGAAAATATTGTATTATATCTTCATCATCAATCTTATTAAACATATTACATTCAACATAAGTGTGTTAAGAGTTCTCTAAGATCATACCAAGTGAGTTTGAAATGTCTACGATTGGAGAATTAAATTTCTTCTTAAGACTTCAAATCAAGTAAAAGAATAATGAAATATTTATTTCCCAAACCAAATACCTACGAGAGCTTCTTAAGAAATATGGAATGGATCACTGCAACAGAGCTGATACCCCTATAAGCTCAACGACTTTTGTAATATCCTAATTTTTACTTTTAGGATTTATTTATAATTAAGATTGAAATTATATATGATAAATGTATTTAATTTATAATTTTTAAAAATATATGAAAAATGGAAATAGTGGGTATTTTGTTGTAATTTTTTCCCTATATTTGTGACAGACACAATTAAAAAGAATGATAGATGATGTGCATTTCAAGGAAGACTGCGTTTGATTCAGTATGACATGTGAATTACAAAAAGGAAAATTCAATATAACATGTGAATTGCAAAAAGGAAAAGAAGACTGCATTCTTTGACCCAAAAAAAAAAAAAAGAAGACAGCGTTTGATTCAGTATGACATGTGAATTGCAAAAAGGAAAAGTATAAATGCACAAGCTGGGATTCAAACCGAGGTCTTGACCATGGCGGAGTATTATTCTATCATTAGAGCACTGGTATTTCTTCTTGAAAATGAAAAGTTCATTCAAAATATATATATTCTCAAAAGTTTGTGTTTGTACTTGTCCACATGGGCACCAATGTGGCTCCGCCACTGATGCTTGTTTAGAATATATTTGAGCCTTTAAAAGTAGTTTTTCAATTGTAATTTATGGTATACATGGTAAATATGTAACATAAGTTTAGTCTCAATGTATGTGAATAAGCAAGGGCAGATCCAGAAAATTTATGAAGGATGGCTGCCCCGAATTTTTTTTAGGAAAGCTTTAAATGCATTAAAAACCAAAAGAATATAAATAAGAAAAGAATATAATATCAACAAAATATTCATAAAATCAAATGAATACTAATGATGTAATAAGAGAGACAGTTATTTTGCAAACCTGTCATTTAGAAAAGCAAGGCTAAGTGCGGTTAGAAATACAGCTACATAAATTACAATGAAGGGTGGGCACTCAATAAGTTCAAATATATATATATATTTTAATAATAAAAGTATATTACAATTAAAGTAATTACAATGTCATCCTTTTAGGCCTTATTTTTTGAAATTCTATCATAATTGTCTTATTATCAATGCTATCAAATACATCTTTTTCAATATAAGGCATTAAACAATCATTCAACCATTCATCCTCCATCCGATTACGAAGTGCGGTTTTGATGTATTAAGGGTGGACAATTATTCAAACATGTATTATTTAAAAAAAAAAAAAAATCCCCAAACAACGTCGTTTCAAGGGTGGGCGCTTGCTCCCTTTCTTTTATACATGGGTCCGCCATTGTGAATAAGCACTTTTGGGGGACCTAAACGGCTAAACGTGATCTCAAACAAGCCCAAACCAGTTCTATCAAATTGAATCAAACTTGATTATATTCAATAATTAGTATTTTTTTTTAAAAAAAGCTTTAAATATCATTTTAAGCCCTATTTTAAAAGTCATATAAGTTGAATTTTTTTGTCCCTACCAATTAGTGCACAATGCAACATACTAAACTAATAATAAAAAAATTACTAGTTTATTTAAACATGTGACTTTGAGAATATTACTTTTTACTTGAAAATATTAATATGTTATTTTTCTTATCCTTAATTTAGACAGCTAAATAAATTACTTAGTTATAGTATATGCAACATGATCTCTTTAAAATATTTGTATGTAATCTTTAGTTTTTGTTATGAAAGTTGTTAAAAAAAATTGAAAAATTACATATATCTATATGAAATTGAAATGTTTGATTCATTTCAAAATACCTTATAGAGGATAGAAGATTCAACGATATGGTTTTGTAATTTGATACTGAATTTGGTCATCTACCTCTCCTCGTCCTCATTCAATAGGGCCAGCGCATACCAAAACGACACTGCCCTGTGTGTGACCGTGACTTGTCTCATTTCATTTTAGGCCTCAAAGCGCATTGCACTTATTACTTATCTCCATGAAATACTTGCCGTTTACTTCACACACAAGTGTTTCAAAGGAGCTAATTAACAAATCATCAAGCTAAGAAATTAAATAGTACACCTGGTCCTTGCTATAAAATTCACTTTATACAAAGTGAATATTATAAAGAACCGGAGTAATCCTCCGTCCTAATTATAAGAACATATTTTGGAGTTGGTTTTGATCCTAATTATAAGATTAAGTTTTAACTTTTGTCAAATTTTTCCTATAATACCCCCTATTTATACTTTCTCAATAATAATTAAAGATAACAATAATTTAATAATACACCTATATATTTTATAAAGTAAATAATGTTTGTAACTCATTAATGTTATATACACCTTAATTATACTTTTTTTTTTATAAAATAATTTTGAGCAATTTTTTTTTCCATATTTTTTCTATATCACCCCTACTAATACTTCTTCCACAATAATTAATTAACATCATGCTTATATTCTATCAAGTGAGAGATTCTACTTTATTTTTTATTTTTAAATAAAATAATTTTAATATTCCTTTAAAATATCAAAGGAGTAGTAAATATTTGTTTTTTTAAATGCCATGGGACAGAGGGAGGGAGAAGAAGGCGATTTTTTAAGAGAGTGAGAACTTAAAGATAATATGGAAATTGGAAAACGCTATTTGAGCTGGAAAAGTAGGCTCCTCTGGACCCTCTTGTTGGAATCAGCGAACCAAACCAACGATTGAACCCACTCAAGCAATAACTACCGATTCAGTTAATTTTAGGGAAGCAGATAATCTCAGAAGCGCTCCCCTCCTCTTCCCTCAGCGTCCTCATCTCAGCTGTTCAAAAAAGGATCTAACGGTCCGGAGCATTTTTTTAAAACACCGCATGCGGTACAGATGAAAAAATGATGTGTGTCTCTCTGGACGGTTGGATCAATTTTTGAACGGCCATGATACACGGATACTGAGGGATACTGAGGGGGGCGCTTCTGAGGAAATCTGAATCCTTAATTTTACTTTGATGTAATTTTTAATTTTAAGTAGGAGTATTTTTGAAAAATAATTATAATTAACTAATTTAACTTTTCTCCTTAATCTCTTCAAATTCTGGTAAATAGTTCTTATAATTAGGATTGGAGGGAATATTAGCTATGATTGTGCTTATTTGATGAAACAAAAATGAAGCATTCTACTCTATGTACAAAGATAAGTATGTAAGGAGTAAGAAATCCGGATTTGGCTTGCATCCGCTGCAAGTCAATATCCGTTGCGTCCGCTGCAATTAAGTTGTGTCGTTTTGACGTAAAAACAGTGCAGCTTTGGCATTTTTTTAAATGAATATTTTAGGGTACTGACGGGTACTTGAAAAATACTTCATGATACTGACCGGTTTTGGAAAAATACTTTATGATCTTGAAAAAATATTTTAGGATCTTGAAAAAATATTCTAAAGTATATTTATAGTACTAGTCAGTATCTAAAATATTTTTTTAAGATCCTATCATAAAATATTTTTGCAGTACCATTCAGTATCTTGAAGTATCATTTTAGTACAAGTCAGTATTCTGAAATATTTTTCTAAGATTGTAAAATAATTTTTCAAGATAGTATTTTTTCAGTACCAGTATGTATCATAAAAATATTTCAGCTTACTAACTGGTACTTTAAATATACTTTCAAGATCCTAAAATATTTTTTCAAGATCATGAAATATTTTTCCAGTACCGGTCAGTATCCTGAAACATTTTTCCAATACCCGTCAATACCCTGAAATATTTATTTATGTGATAGGATATTGTCACTACCATTTTTTGTCACTACCAATGTCACTACCACTTTTTCACTGTTAGATCAGAATCTTATCTACCTTTATCATTTCTCTCTTCTATTGAAATTCTGATCTAACGATGAAAAAGTGGTAGTGACAAAAAATGATAGTGACAATATCTTATCCCTTTATTTATATATAAAAAAGAAAGGCCAAAGCTGCACAATTTTTGCATCAAAACGATGCAGCTTAATTGCAGCGGACGCAACGGATGCAAGCCAAATCCAACAAATCATTACCCATATCTACCAAGGTATTTTTTTTTCTGCCTTTCTGGAAAACCAACATGGATTGGCAGTTCTGGAAATGTGATGTTTGCCCATTATTCTCCTGTGAAATAAACCATAAAAATCCAGATCCAAAGCAGACGAGATAGAGTGGAAAACAGGGTGGTCCTGAAGTTTACATAACCAAGAGATCTAGGAAACTATACTTTATTAAGAACCACTAACTAGTGATAGTTGCATGCTAATACAAAGAAAGAGTGTACGAAGTTTCATTTTTTATAATTGCTTTGTTTACATTTGAAGAATCATAACATTAAAACTTCGTTGTTTCTTTTAATTTTGCAGGACCACTTTGTTGCTTAGTTCGGCAAATCCAGTTAACCTATCGTGCCCTGAAGCTCTTTAATCAAGACTTTTATTATATTCAGCTAACTCTTGTGCTCTACATGTGAACCTGGCTTTGTTGAGTTGTGGGGTCTTACAATTCAATCAAAAGTTGCCCTTAAATTGTTCAAACTTTAGCATCTTTTTCACGCATTAAACCTTCTAACTTCTCCACCTACCCAATCATCAATGTAATTGTGTGAAAAAAATTTCCTTGTTGATCATGAAAATCCAACTTGCTGTAGCATCCTTCTCATTTTTACTATTGCCTGACCAGTCCTCACTCCTGCTGTGAGAATACAACTCCGTAAAAATCTGCAGAGTAATATGTCTACAAATATCTTCTTCTGCTGAGATATTTTTGACATGAACTGGACTGACAGGAACTTCAATATTTCCAGAATTTCCAGAGATCCAGCCCACTCACTACAAACATTTGAATCAGATGATGAAATCATAGAGAGTCATATGCAGGTAGAACAGCAGCACAAAGAGGTTGATTTTTTTTATTACCAGAATCTTCATACATACAGCAGAGAGTACATCACTAATCTTCCGAGGAATCCCAGAAGGGAAAGATGATCAATTCCCTCTGTACAACCAAAGAGAACAGAAAAAAAAAAAAAAAAATTCACAGTCACAGATCAAACATCGTATCAATCATCAGGAAGACAATATAGTTTCAGAGATAACTTTGCAGGGTGATAACACCACGTAATGCAAAAAACAAACACAAAATTGGGTGGTTCACATTATCATTATTGTCATCATAATTCACCTGATTCCGAAGCCGTCGATAATCGGTGACGACATCTTCTGGGAGGACTCTGTTTCTACAGAGAGGACAAGTAGCCCAAAACTGAAGCAACCACCGGTCCAAACATTCCTGGTGAAATGTGTGTTTACATTTCAAGGTCCTAACTTTGTCGCCTTCTTGAAGCTCAGATAAGCAAACCCTACACTCTAGTTGGTCTGCCATGTTCAGTTTTCTGGTGAAACAAACGGTTGGGGTTTTCTCTTCGATGAGTTGGAGGTACTGGGAGATAGTCATTGGAAGGGTGTGAGTTTTGAGGTTTCGGACGAGGATGATGAGCTCTATGAGCAAGAAGACCAACAGGACGATGGTCTTTGCGTAGAGATGAAAGAAGAAATCAGAGAGAGCTTGCATGGCCGTGCGGCTACCAAACATTAATGGTAATGGTTTAAAGGATTCCCAAGCCCAAATGCAAAATTCTATCTTGTTTATAGAACAGGGGATGTACTAGTATCAGGCTGGTCTTATATATATACTGGGAGTTCATATCGGGCACTTAATTAATTTACATAATTCTGATTTTATTTTATTTTTTAAATTAAAATCAAATCCTAGTGAGAAAATGTCTATATTTTAGTGGGGGTAGGTTATTACGGAGCACAACAGTATTGTTCATATAATGGACCTGGTAAATGAACTAACTCATGTCTATTTGATTTTTTTTATTTAATTCAAAATAACAATCTAATCTCATGATATAATTGTCTTCCCCCAATACATGAAAACAAACTAAAGATGGAATACAAACAACCAAATCAAATACAATAAAATAAGTCAAATACAAGAACAGACAAGCACTGTACATTAAAAATTTAAGAGTAGAAGTAGAAGGATGGAGAAAACTGACATCTTCGATATCCAAGATTAGAAGTGATGTGAAAGAAAGTGTTGGTTGTAAAACTCACCCTAACGGGTACACCTCCTTATAAGCATTAGCTGTAATTAGAACAGCTGCATAGATATTCCGTCTTGGGGTAAAGATCAAAGAAAACCCAACCTCAAAAGGAAGAAAACCTATGATATCCTGAAGAATAACTTCTGCTCCTCCGTTCAAACAAATATGGTGATCTCGACCACACACCAAACGACATCTCTTGAAATCTTCCCCCAAGAACGCAGATCTGAGCCACCAAGTGATAGTCGAATCTAATAATGTTCAAACAACCATCCAACCAAGAGGATTTATACTCAGATCTCATAGATCTGTTTATTTTCTGAGAAAACAAGAACACCACCATAAAACTTAACACCACAAAAAAAGAAACAAAAGACAGATGGCTTTCACTGCCGCATAACAGATCTGAAGAAGGAGAGGAAAAAACTCGCCACAAGGACGAGAGAAGTCCACAACTGCTAGAAATTAGGGGGCGAAGGCCACTAATCAAAGATCTGGGATCCGATCTACCACTTTGATATAGTTGTGGCATAGAATGATATTCGCTGGTGGCTTGTGATGGTGCCACAAGCTGCAAGCGAGAAAGAGATGAAGGAGGGTTATGAGGCAGAGAAGAAAGAATTCAAATTTTAAGGTTGAGAAGGGGATGCTTCAATGATATAATTGTCTTTAATAATAGTATAAATGGATAGATGTGAGTTAAGAATAACACCTATTCAAGCAAAGGATGTATCCTTCATCATTGGTGAATGTATCGTTAGTGCAAGCAAAGGATGCTCTGGATATTATGAGGCAGAGTGCGGGAAGAATCGCTAGAATTTTTATGTAAGGGGATCCACAGTCAGGTCGCCTAGGTGAATAGAAACCATTGTCTATTTATGATATGGTGAAAATTCGCTCTGCAATTATTCAAATATTCGTAAAGCAATAATGTTGTCCTGATTTTTTTTTTAAATCTCAATATCACCTGGAAAATTTAAAAGCATAGTAATATCGCCTCAAATTAAAAACCCAAAATGATGTTGACCTCATAATACTAATGCGGTATGGTCATGTGGCTTCCCCATTACATTTTTTTTATCATGAGGATGCCACATATGGGGATGCTACATGGGCATGCCACTTGGGAAAAAATGTGATGGGATGCCACATCAGAATTATAAGGTCAATTAACGTTTGATCGTTTGAGATATTAATTTGGGGGCGATATTGCTATGTTATTAGACTTTTAAAGCGACATTGAAACTAAAATATTTTCAGGGCAACATTGCTCCTTCATAAATGTTTTTTAGGCGAATTTGCACTTTAACCCTTATAATAACTCTACCATGTGATAATATATGCGATATATAATTCATAAAAAATTAGGGAGAATGTCATATAAAGATAGTTGAAATAGATAAATCCTATATGAGGCTGGTAAATTCAACAAATCTTAAACTGGGTCAATGACCTAATTTAGGATATTTAAATGTTGGTTATTTTTTAATAATATAATACCCCTAACTCATTGTCCAAAGAAAAGAGAAAAGGAAAAGCCAAAGTCCGATGTGGCATTTGTTACCATCATCACTCTCTCTTGTGTGCCCTCAAGAGCTTGAACGACACCATGAGAAGCCGCCGCTTTTGGTCAAGTATTTCTCGGCGTCACTCAAATCTGTCGCTATCTTGCAAGACGCAAGACGCACTATCTCACGTGTGATTCCCTTCTCTCGCACCCTCAATCCTCGGCATCACTCAAATTTGTAGCTCAACTGTTTATTGTCATTGACATTTTCTGCAAACTGTTGGTAATTTAGTTTATTTTCCCTGCTCATTAGCATAATCCTTTTGATTCTTGCCCTTCATTACTTCACTGTTTTTTTAACCTCCTATTCATCTCCTTTGATGCTTTATGCTTCATCTTGTTCTGCTTCAACTTTTAAGTGATTTGAATTATTATTTTGTTCGTTTTTAAATAAATTTAGGCAGGTTGTATTGGAAAATCCTTGTCCTTTCGTTTGTTTTTTTTGGAATTGTTTTTGCGCCATTAGGGATATCCCTAGCATGTAGTGAAATTACTAAAATAAACTATGATTAATTTTCTTTTGTTGGTGTAAATTTCGAATTTCAACTGTTGAAATTAGACTAGTAATTTGTTTGATGCCTGAATTGCTTCTTTTTTATAGTCATTTATTCTATAAATCTTGCAATTTTTAAGGCTTTTACCTGACTATTTTTAATTCTTGTTGATGTCTAGGTAAGATGTGCTTGTTGTTGGACTCTGTTTTGGTTCATTCTGCCGAGTTTTTGGCTTTGACATAATTCATTGATACCTTTAAAGTGATTTCTTTTTCATTTGGAGCTCTGTCCTTTTTCATGCTTCCATCGGAATCTTGTCTTACCAAGGTTTGTAGATAGGACATATACATTGCAATCTTTAGGGGTTGTATATGGTTGTCCAGGAGGACTGTAAGAGCATAGTCATGCCTCTGGGCTAGTTAAACCCAATAAATTTATTAAATAAAATGGAACAAAACTTGTTATTAATTGTGGTTATTCTATATATTTATAATACAGTCAAACAAGGTTGTAAATTCGTATCATTTATTTTTATCATTAAATAGATATTAATAGTATATAACTAAATAATTAAAAACGATAAATTCAGTATATAAACTTGTAGGTTTAACCAATTTTACAATTGACACTAGTTTATCTGTTACTCGATTCAATTTTATAAGGTAGAAATGTAAAAACGACAAGCTTAAAGAGTGTAAAAACGACAAGCTTAAAGAGTCAACTCGTGAGTTTAACAACAATAAAATCAAAACTCAAATAAACCGCATTCAAAGTTACCTTGTATTTGGTTTTGCGTGAAGCAACTTTGGACAACGTCTTTAATTGGAATGCTAGAATACAAGCCATTTTTTTAACATTAACCACAAAGTTGTTATATCCTTTTTTTAATTTTAATACCGATACAGAAAGTTTATGATCGAAATGATGGAAAAAAAAAAGGTTTTGGGAGAAAATTACCTTTCAACTTTTATTAGATTTACTAATTGGTCAAACATGACTCCAATTGGCTGAAACTAGAGGGACCCACAATGCCTTTTGGCTATAAGGCCATTTGCTCACCAATAAATTTTTAATCGGCTTTTTAACCCCAATGATATGCAGACTCGGATTGCCTCAGAAGCAGGCACCTCAGTATCCCTCAGAATCTCTTCATCTCGGCTGTCCAATTTTTGATCTAAGGGTCCAGAATCATTAATGTCAAAAAATCGCATGCGGTTACAACACCGCATGCGGTAAAAATAAAAATTTTAAAACTCTCTCTCTGAACGTTAGATTCATTTTTGGACGGCCCAGATTAAAAGATACTGAGGGAAGAGGAGGGAAGGATACTGAGAATATCTGCCTCCAATGATAGGACTCATAGTAAAATAAATTACCAAGATACTACACATTTGAAATTATATACCAGGAGGCAACATGCACACTCGTTCTTGGCAAAGTGAATTTCCAAAAAGCAAATAACTCAAGAATGAGTTCTGTCATCTGTGTCCTTATTTTTTTTTTTTTTAGTATTTTTAATAGAGAAAATTCATTTCAGGGCCATTTTAATAAGGAAATCCTAAAAAAGGCCTTAAGATTCTGACAATCCCAAAAAACGTCCCAAGGCATTTTCTAGGATTTTCAAAATCTTGAGTGAGTTGTTAAGGGGACTGATATAGTTGTTAACGGATAGGTTTTAACAACTAAATCAGCCCCGTTAACAACACTTTTGCTAACAACTAAATCAGTATTTTTAACAACTATATCAGTACCCCGTTAAGAACTATATCAGTCTCGTTAACAACTCACCCAAGATTCTGAAAATCCCAGAAAAGGCTTTTCTGGGATGTCAGAATCTTGAGGCCTTTTTTACGATTTTCCCCATTAAAAGGGTTCTAAAATAGATTTTCCCTTTTTAATATAAAATGTGGCAGGCCTAGCATGCCACCTATTGCCTACCCCACCCCATCCCCCCCCCCTTTACTTTCATATTAATTTTAATAAACTATAAATTTATAATATATCAATTTAATTAGTCATTTATTATATTAATTTATTGAATAAATATATTTTTATGCTAATCTTATATTACTTAAAGCTTATTGCTGTTGGGGAAGCTGGTTAGAGAAAATGTAGGGAAATGATTAGGGTTAATTGCGTAATTAAAACTTTGTTTTAATTCTTAGTCCTTGAAAATAATTACAAATTTTAAGATGTTTAGTATTAATAAATGTTTATTAATTAAATTATATTTCCAACTCAGAGTGTGAAATATGTCCTCCCTTCCCCGTCCATTGAGACAAAGACTTAGGTCCCGTTTGCTTGAGAGAACTTAGCGGAGGGGGAGGGAACTTAATATAGTTCCATGCAAAAATACCGTTTGGCGCGTCCAGTTCCTGGGAACTCAGCTTCCCGCCTTCGTCCAAGCTCCCACAAATGTGGGAAATTGAAATCCCACCCAAAATGGCGGGATCTCAAAGTCTTCCTGGGATAGTGAATTAATGGGAGAAAAAAGCCCCTTTAAAGGTGGTCTCTCTCAGCTGCTCTGTTTTTCGTCCCCAAATCACTCTCCCTCCAAAGACGCATTCACAACTCCAAACTCAGCTCTCTAGCCTTCTCGTTCCCAATGATGACAGTGAGGAGGACAACAGTGGTGGCTTGTTGGAGATGCAAGAAGGTTGTCGGTGCTCTGGTTCAAACTATCTCATGGTGGTATGAGGAATGAAGAAATCACAAAGAAAGAGCTAGCAGAGAGTAATCAATGTGAACAATGAAACTATGAAAGAAGATTTAATTGTCAACGAAAGTTGCAAAAGCAATAATCCATCTTTCTTAGTTTCACAACTTTCAATTTCTGCTACTTATTTCCATTCCTCATGACTAGCCTTCTCCTCCAATATGCTGAAATTAATTGCAACACGTACAGTTTTAGCTGCTGTTAGTTTATGCATTTGAACTTAGACTCTTTCAGGTGAGTGTTATGTTCAAACTTGTCAACTTTGTTCAAACGTGTCAACCTCGTTCGAACTTGTCAACTTTGTTTGAACCAAATCATCCAAATTACTGAACTGTCTGATATGACGCGAGAATTTTAAGTCAACTTCCAAAATTCATATCTTTTTCGTCTGAACTCCTTTGAGCTTGCTTTTAGTGTCTGTGTGACGCATTAGGAGTCTAGTTATATGTGAAAAAGATTTCACAACAATCAGATCTATGGTTTGAGAGATA
The DNA here is from genome assembly GCA_025563575.1 of Acacia pycnantha. Lineage (NCBI taxonomy): Eukaryota > Viridiplantae > Streptophyta > Magnoliopsida > Fabales > Fabaceae > Acacia > Acacia pycnantha. The sequence continues at coordinate 2,460,432 of JAMWYP010000037.1, read as the reverse complement.
TGATCAAATTACTGAACCTTGTCCATATAAAAAGCAAAACAGAGTCAAACAGAGTAATGTGAATAGTGAATTTGAGAATGAAGTTACTGTTAATGTATTAATTAGCTGTAGTTGGTGTCAATGTGTTTATTATTCTAGAGTTTTCTGGTTATTTTTTTCTTCGTAGGATTTTAATCATTTGGATAAATTGTTCATATACATATTCAGGTACCTGTCTTGGAAATAAAATTTGTCGTTAGATTCTTGCGTTTGATTATGAACTTCTGTATCTGTTTTTTGCCTTTTTTATTTTAGGGGCATTTTGAGAATTTTACCTCACCTTCCCACTTAACCAACACTCAATTCTTCATACCAAACATTTTATTTTCCCTCAACTTAAGTTCCATTCCCATGTTTACCAAACAACTTAACTTTTTAAGTTCCTTTTCAATCTTCCTTTCCATTCATTTCCCTCCTCTAAATTCCTTTCTCTCCTTAAATGTTCTCTATACCAAACAGGCCCTTAATATTTAGTAGCCCCTCTGATACAACATGGGCATTCGAACAAAGAGGAAATGTAAATGAATTATTAGAACGACTCTTTTTCGTAAACATGTAGAGCTTCTTCTTCCCCCGGGGGACAAAACCACTATTTTATATACTCTCCTGATTTTTATAAAAGAGCTCCTAACTATTTTCAGTAAATTAAATACTCCCTCCGGTCCTAATTATAGAAACACATTTTGGAGTTGGTTTTGGTCCTAATCATAAGAGCAAGTTTTAACTTTTGTCAATTTTTTCCTATAATACCCCTATCTATACTTATTATTAGGAGCATTTATATATATGTGTGTGTATGTATATATGTGTGTACATATATATATATATACATATATATGTTTGTGTGTGTATATATGTGTGTATATATGTATACCCACCCACACACACACACATATATAAACATATATATGTCTCTGTGTATGTAAATATATATATATATATATATATATATATATATATATATATATATATATATATATATATATATATATATATATATATATATATATATATATATATATATATATGTATGTATATATATATATATATATATATGTATGTATGTATGTATGTATGTATGTATGTGTGTGTGTGTGTGTGTATGTGTGTATGTGTGTGTGTGTGTGTGTGTGTGTGCGCGCAGATCTATGGCGATGCGTAGATATATGGGTGTGTGTAAATAGATCTATATGTATACACACACACATATATGTTTATATAGTAAGACCATTATTTCAATTAGAAAGCGTGTTGTTCTGGTGTAGAACTCAGATGTCCGGCCTATTGAAGGTCCGGTGGTTTGATATAGGATCTGGGTGCCCTTCCTGTATGCTTATGGGTCAAGCGTTCAGGAGAGGGTATGATCACGGTACACAAGCAAAGGGCGTTTCGCCTAAGGGGTGCTGTGTGTGCCGTGTGTATTTGTATGTAGATAAGTCAAGGCTTAGAATGAATGTACCAGGCGCCCGTCTCCTTCCTCTCGTATATATAGAGTATACCTGGTTAGTTAGTCCCTTGGTTGCCACGCCGTACGTGTCATGTGCGTGTCCGGGATCGTGTGCGCATATCCATGATCGTGGGTGCATGTCCAGGGATCGTGGGTGCGTGTCCAAGGTCATGGCTGGGTCCCACGGATGGTGGGTTGCCCCTGTACTAGCCGGTGAGATCATGGGCCTAGGCTAGGTCCGTATGTGTTGCCCCAAGCTCGGTTGCTCAGGTCTCTGCAGCCCGAGTTTAGATGTTCGCTTGAAGAACGAAAGTTCGAGTCTTTGTTGAAGTCTGAGTCATTGTTGATCGCGAAGTCACATGATGTCCTTGCCCCCCAGCCGGGTTGTCCGGGTATCTGGTCAACCGGGGTGAACATGTTGCTGGATCCTCTAGTTGTATCGGAGCTGCCCCCCGTCTTACTTTGATAAGGTGTCTATCAGAGTTTCAAGCAATCTCGGAACTACAAGTCTTCTGGTTGAATTGCCCCGGACATGTGGTCCGGGTTATGCTTGTTTAAATTTTGTTGTTCTTCGACCATCCGGCTCGCTTCTTGCACGGTCGAAGACTCCAAATGTGGGTCCTTTCTCGGAGGCCGATTAGCCTAACGAGCAAGCCGGATAATTGATTGTGACTCCCGCTCCTTGTGCCGGATCTTGGCCGTCGATTCCTCTTCTACGTTATCATTTGCCTATGCCACCTGGCGTCCTCGACCGTCGTGAAGCCGAATTGGGGGTGCTGGCCTATACGGGCTTTGGCGTAATTAATGCCTGACAGACGCGCATTAAATGAGAAGGTCACGTCATCCTTTCTGACCGATGGAAAAGGCGCTTTTGCCCCCGTCGATTGGGTTTCGAAAGGTTTATACCCGCCAAGTCTCCTTCCTTGTTATTTTATCAACGTTGCTTTGAAGAACTTCTCTCCCGACGATTCTCGCTCTCAGAAGGATAACTTTGTGTCGTGAACTATCTTCGTTCCACAACTTCCTCGATCATCTCCATATTCTAGGTAGGTATTCTTGTTTCCTTGCCTCTTTCTTTTGTTCTTGCTCGATCTGCCGTTTCCTGTGAGATTGCGTCCGTATTTAGTTGAAATTCTGGTAAATTCCCTTGTTGAGTGGGTTTTCGCGTAGTCCTGTTTTCAGTTCCTTCATTTGTGCAAAACTCCCCCTGTTTTTCGAGTGAGTCGTTTCCTTTTCCTTAATACCTTTAGTAGAGTGGCTCCCAATGTCAAAGGACATAAAGAATATGACCCCCGAAGAACTGACGGAACTACGCCACACCGTCAAGGGAAAAAGCCGTTGGTGGCTTTGGGGCGATGAATCTTCCCGTCCAACGCTGCAAACCGTTGCTTTAACCGATCATCGTGGAGGCGAGGGAAGAACTTCTGGTGGTGGGCCGACGAAAATCCGAGACGATGCATCGTCGGTTAGGGAAGTCCGAATGTTTCCTTCCGCTTCTTCCTAATCCGAGGGAGTTTAACCCGAGTTTCGATGTGTCAACTTCTCCGGACCTTCCGAATAGCCGCTAACAAAGTGGCCAGCTCGGGTCCAAGGGCCGAGGTTGATTCCTACATCGGGCCTTGCTACGATTGCTTGTATGAGTGCTCCCGACTTATTTCTTGTGGGGATTCCTCCACGGCCGACTTAATTTTGGGCTCGTGCCGACACAATTTGGTCCGGCTCCTCAAGCAATATCGCGAGTCCTGTTGACTTGGATTTTAATCTTACCACAACTGTAGAGTCTCGCCTTCAATTATTGACATCATGTATGCTAGGAAGATTCTGATCTCTTATATTTTTATTTGTGTTAGGTATAATGGCGTCGTCTTCTTCTTCTCACGCGCCGAGTCGAATCTGAAACGCCAACCGCGCTAGCCCCCACAAGACTTAATTGACCAATTCCCTTGGGTTACCCGAGAGGTGTTATCCTATCGGTCGAAGCCGACCATGGAAGACTTGGAAGGTCTTCCGCCTCGAGATACTAACACCTACTCGCTTTGTCTCCTGAAGAGGAAGAGCCACGTGTGCTCAGTGAGGGAGGAGCCACAACTCCTTTTTCTTTTTCTATGCCGACTATATCACCGGGCTTGGGATTCGATTCCCTTTTCCGAGTTTCAAATGGCCACCCTTCGTTTCTTAGTATAGCTCCTCGCAATTACACCCCAATGGATGGGGTTACACGATTGCCTTTGAGTGGTTTTGCATGAGCCTTGGGCGCCTTGCACCACTTCCATGTTCTTCTATTTCTTCAACCCCACACCTCTCGCTCTCGGGAAGGAACCGCCGGAGCTCAAGGGCTGGACCTCCATTCGAGGAATAGCCAATCGGCGCTTGTTTACCCAGTCTCGACTCTTTCAAACGCTTCAAGGGCAACTTTTTCAAAGTCGTCGCTAAAGCGGTACAACTCCTTGGTTCCTCAAAGGGCCGGACTCTCCAAAGGTCGACGGGAGTTTAACTTGTATTGGTGTCAAGATCACCACAATGTGTCCCCTAGCGCCTATAAGGTGGAGCGGTCCAATCTGCTGAAGCCTGAAAGGAAGTCCATTGATGCCATAATAGACCACGTTCGAGCGAACAGTCTTGTAGGGCCGGCTCCTTAGTAGCCCAATATCGGGCCGAGGCACGGCGTCAAGATGAGATGGCGTCGGGGCCGAGTATGGCATTTTTGTTATTTAACATCGGCGTTGTTCCGCGTCTTAGTATTGTATTGATCATCTTTGCTTTCCTAGTAGCTAACATGGTGTATGTGTTTCGTACGGGTCTTAAGATGAAAGAGCCTCAATACCTTTACGGGATCCCGAGCTCGCCGCCAAGGGGAGAAAGAGGTCGGCCAAGGAGTTGGGCAAGTCGAAGGTCGGAGAGTCTTCGAGGCGGCCGAGCCAAAGAGGCCTAAGGTCGGGAGTCGTCCAAGCCCCGAACCGAAGTCGGACTGTCTCTCCTATCCGAGCCTCCCCGTCCCGAAATCGCCGCTTCCTAAGTCGACCGACGTCGAGCCCCTGTCCATGCCTGATACCCCGGTTCCCCCTCGTCCTTCCACCGTCATTCCCGTTCACATTTGTGGAGTAAGGGTATTACCGAGGAACTCGGCGTTGCACTCCGCCTCCGCCCGTTGCCAAGAGCCGGTGGCCTTGCGGGAAGTTGACGTACGAGAGGTCCGGCATTGGGAAATGCTTTCTTGAAAGGTGCTTGGTTTGACCCGTCGTTTCTCACCCCGCACCACAAATATGCGGAGGCGCCACGGAGTCTGAAGCGTGCCCGAACAGACCGCGATGAAGCTGCAAACAATGGCAAGTCGCTTCGAACGAGTTCCGAGCTCGTGAGGTCCAGTGGAGAAAGTGGAGTTTCGACTAAAAGAGACCGAGGGGCTCTTGGCGGACTCAATGTAATAATTGAAGGCTTTAAGGCGGCTCAAGCTAGAAGCGAAGAGCGGTTAAAAGCCATGACAGTGAGAGGGACGGGTTCGGTGAGCCGAAGTGGACAGGATAAAAGCCGAGGGGAGGCGTCCTCAACACATCTGTCGCGGAGATAACCCGCCTGCAGGAGTTGCTCTTGGGTTGATGGTGGAGCGTTTGAGAATTCACTTGCCCAGATCCGGGCTTTGAACCCGGGGATCGAGCTCAACACTACGGGCATCATTTCCTATCCTATGTGAGCGAGGCGATTGTCCCCTATGTGGAACCTCCCGCCGGTTCCGAGACCGGATAGATGGCGATGCGGCCGTCTTGGAGGCCGCGGGGTGAGGAAGTCTCGACCGCCCCCAAGCACACGGATTGATTTCCTTTTTCTTTCTCTTTTAACTTGTATAATCTATCAGGTTGTTTTACCTAAGCAATGACTTTATTTGAGCAGTTGGCCAATATGGCCACTTTTGGCTACGATTAACAATAGATGGTAACTTAGCAACCATAATGCATCGTATAAGAATATAACTTTACCGGTTATCGCGGTTGACTGGCCAAGGTCATATGAAGGTAAGCGAGAATCTGCGAACGCGCTTTTGGTCATAAGACCATAATGTTTTAAAGTGCTAGTGTTTGCCTTTGTCTTATAAAATTCTGGTATAGTAACCGGTCATCCAAAGGTAAATGAAAATTGCCACCGCCCGGGTTCGGTTTTGTCCCGATAGCGTCAGAGCATTTTGACTCGATCAGGGTCGGCATGACATTTTCTATTGATACCCGGAGTAAATTAGCGTGTCTGGGCTGCGATAGCTATCAGACGTGTTTTCTTCAGCTGAAAAGCTAATAACAATTGAATCTTGAAAAAGACAATGTTTGGAATTCAATAGATACCCTCGAACGAGAGTTTCATTCATATTTGGCACAACAATTGTTGCGAAGGGAAAAGCCAGCAGGCCAACGTTGAAGAAAGAACATAATGGAAAACGATGCTTTAAGAAAAACAACAGATAAGCCTAATCAAATATGCCTTTAATTTGTCCGCATTCCATGTTCGCTTGATAGGGTTCCATCCAAATTTTCCGAATGTAAGCTCCTCTCTCAAGAGTTTCCCGAACGCGATAAGGTCCATCCCAATTAGCCGCAAGCTTGCCGTCTTTGGAGTTCTTGTTCCGATGTCGGCCCTTCTAAGTACCAAGCAACCGGGCTGGAATCTTCTTGGTCTAACCTTCTTGTTATAACGAGTCGCGATCACCGCTTCATTGCAATATCCCGACAATGGGAGGTGACCGGGCCTCATCGGCGATCCAACTCTACCGCTAACGCCTCACTATTGGCAATTTCACCTTGTGATAAAATGCTCTTCCTGCTCCAAGACATCATCCCTATTTCCACAGGAATCATAGATTCACAACCGTAGGCCCCGTATTCGTAAATCAAGTCACGAAATCCGACTCCAGTGAACCGAGTTCCGTTGTGCATTACTATCTCGGCTGGTGCTCCGGCGCGTAATTATATTAACTTCAACAAACCGCTGCACGCGAGCCGAGGAGATCGTTGTGAGAGGTTCGGCCTCAATCCACTTGGTGAAATAGTCTGCCACGATTAGCCGCGCGCTTGCCCGGTGTTGTCTTGAATGGCCCAGAATGTCCATACCCCATTTGTAAAATGGCCAGGGGGCCGTGATGGAATGAAGCTCGGTGGGGCGCCCAAATAACTCGGCATGTTTCGACAACTATCACATTGTCTTACAAGGGTCTTTGAATCGCCTCCAACGTCGGCCGCAATAGCCTTGCTCGAAGGGTTTTTCGGGCGAGCGCCTTAGCCCCATATGTTGACCGTTGGCCCCTCCATGAATCTCGGCCGGGACATACCCCGCTTCATTTGGGTTCAAACATCTCAACATGGGAGAATGTAATCCTTTTCGGTAAAGTTGATCCTCCACCATTGTGTACTTGGCGCGTCACGAATCAACATTTTTGCTTCCATTGCATCGTGCAGGATGAGTCCACGTTCAAGGTAGTCTTCTATCGGCTTTTTCCAGATTCGACCGAAATAGCCATCATGCATACCGGATCTTCGAGATTTTCTTTGGACAACCGTGCGATGACAACCACCTTGCTTAGTGCTTGCCAATTTGGATAAAATGTCGGCTCTTGCGTTTTCTCCTCGGGAATGTGAGTAACCGTTGCTTCATCGAAACCTGACATCAAGTCCTTTGCCTTTAGGAGATACTTGGCCATTAGCGGGCCTTTAGCCTGATACGTACCCTCGATCTGAGCCGCCACAAGCTGGGAGTCGGTGAAAACCTTAACTCTTGTGGCCTCATTTTCCTTGGCTTGAAGAAGCCCGGCTATCAAGGCCTCGTATTCTGCTTGATTGTTCGAAGTTGGGAAGTTGAGATGCAACGAATGCTCAATTGTAACCCCTTCTGGACTCTCAATAATGACTCCGGCTCCACTTCCTTTCGTGTTCGACGATCCGTCGACATACACCTTCCATTCGCCCGCCAGTGTCTCGTCGGACTTAGAAGCCGGGGTGAGCTCTCTGATGAAGTCGGCCAACGCCTGTGACTTGATTGCATGGCGAGCCAGTAGGTGATGTCGAACTCGGAGAGTTCTATCGCCCATTAGTCATCCTCCCCGCTAGGTCCGGCTTATGTAAGACTTGTCGAATTGGGTGGCTTGTTCTAACAACGATATGGTGACCACGGAAATAAGGTCTTAACCGACGGGCCGCAATAAGCGGAGCGAATGCCACTTTTTCTAGCTTCGGTATCGGATCTCGGCATTCTCGCGGGGTCTACTGCGACAAAGTATACAGAATTTGTCCGTGTTCCGCCTCTCTTACTAAGGCCGCGCTGACCGCTTCCTCGCCGATCGACAAGTAAAGGAAAAGACTCTCGCCAGCCGAGGTTTTGAGAGGCTGGAGGATTGGCCGACATTGTTTTATGTCTTCAAATGCGTCATCGCACTTTGAATTCCATTCCACCGATGCCTCCTTCTTTAAGAGCTCGAACATGGGTAAAGCCTTCTCCGCCGATTTTGGCAAAAACCTAGTTAGGCGGCCAATCTTCCGGTTAACTGTTGAACTTCTTTTTTAGTACTCGGAGCCTTCATCTCCATCACCGCCCTACATTTGTCCGGGTTGGCCTCAATGCCCCGGTTAGTCAGCATGAAACCCAGGAACTTCCCAATGGACGCCAAAAGCACATTTGGCCGGGTTCAAGTCGGATTCGGTAGGTTCCGAGTTTGGCGAATGTCTGCTCCAGTCTTGTATATGACGTTGCTGATCCAAGGTTTTGACGATCATGTCATCTATATACACTTCCACATTGCGGCCAATCTGGTCTGCAAAGACCTTATTCATCATCCTTTGATATGTAGCTCCCGCATTCTTCAATCCGAAAGGCATGACATTATAGCAATAGTTAGCTCTTTCAGTAATGAAGGCTGTTTTTTCCTGATCCTCTGGGTACATCGCTATCTGATTATATCCGGAGTACGCGTCCATAAAGGATAGGAGCTGGAATCCCGAGGCGTTGTCGACCAGTTGGTCGATGTTTGGCATTGGGTAGGAGTCCTTCGGGCATACCTTGTTCAAGTTCTTGTAATCGGTACACACTCTCCACTTCCCATTTGGCTTTTTACCATCACCACATTTGATAACCGGGTTGTATCTTGTATTTCCCGAATAAATCCCGCTTCAAGCAATTCTTGGATGTGAATTTCAGCGCTTTCCTTTTTCTCGGTCCGTGGTTCCTCTTTCTCTGCGACACTCAGGATTGAGCCGGATAGACTTCTAACTTGTGACAACAAAATTTTGGGTCTATTCCAGTACACGAGATGAATCCCAGGCGAAGACATCCTGTTTTCCTTCGGGAATCCCTCAACCGGCTTCTAAGTTCGGAAGATAGGTGTTTGCCAATTTTAGTGGTCTGGAGAGGGTCTCCGATCACCAGATCTTCCAGGTCTCCTGCCGGTTCGGGCGAGCCTCATCGTCTCGGATGTCTAATTCCACAAGATTAACTTCTTCGTCTGGAGAATCCCGGTCCGAATGGTCCGGATAGCTGATTCTTTGGGGCTGCGATGAAGATCCGCCCTCCCCAATTCTCACGGTTTCAAAATAGCACTGTCGAGATTCTCTTTGATCCCCAGTTACCGTGACCACGGTTCCTTGGTTGCCTATCACCTTGAGCTTTTGATGCTTTGTGGACACCAGCATGTCCCACTTGTGGATGGTTGGCCTTCCCAATATTATGTTATAAGGTGAAACGAACTCGGCCACTATGAACCGCACTCTTTCGGACTTAAAGGCGTCTTTGACTCCAAGGGTGAACCTGAGGTCGATAAACCCCTTCGGACGAGATTGTTCTCCATTAAACCCGATGAGGTTGTCTTGCAAGGCTTTAAGTCGTCCGGTCCAAGCTCATTCTTTTGAACGCTTCCCAGCTTAGTATGTCGGCCGAGCTACCGGCATCCACAAATATCCGCTTGACTCGGCGGTTGGCGACTGTTCGGTTATCACTAGCCCATCTTGATGGCGGGGACAACGTCCCCGAGGTCGTCTCTTGTGAAAAACAAAGGAGGCCGTGCTACCTCGGTGTGATGTTCCTTGAATTTAGGTCGGTCCCCCGACGGACGGGACTTCTCGAAGGTATTTCCTTCTGGCTTATAGTATCACCGCCACCGCCCATTGCTCCGCTGATTACATTACAGTCGAATTCCGCTTCTGGAAATTCGTCATCGGCTTCAGGAGCCTTTCGTTTATCTTCCTGCTTTTTGAACTTTCGAGGAGGGTCCTACTGCGGTTCTTGGTCTTTCGTTTCCCACCTTTTCCTTGATGCTCTATGACGTACTGTTGAAGTTTGCCTTCCCGAACAAATCGTTCGATTGCATCCCGGAGCTCGTAACATTCGTCGGTTGTATGACCTCGACCATCATGGAACGAGCAATATTTAGACTGGTCTATCCCGGATCTTCGGTAGGACAGACGAGGCCGATCGACCTTCTTCATCTCGGTCGTCGCTACCTCCTTCCAAACTTGAGATCGAGGCACCGTCGGGGCCGAATATTTCGTACTTGCTCCGCTGATCAAATTTGCCACCTCGGCTCTTGCTTTCATTCCCCTTCTCCGGGAATCCCTATTCCCGTTGTCGAGAAGTCTCGACCCACGGGGGGGAGGTTCTATCTTGGTCCCGCCTCGAATTGGGATTGTTTGCCATTCGCATCCGCTCGACGTCCAAGTACTTCTTTGAACGAGATATGAAGTCGTTGAGATTCTTTGCCCGCTCCTTTAAAAGGATTCGCCGGGCGGGACTCCTTATCGAGGCCGTCCACCAATAAGTGAACGTGTACGTCTTCGTTAAGTCCGCGCACTGCGCATCCGCATGATTGAAGCGGTCCAGGGTAACTTTGGAGCAGCTCTCCCGCCGCCGTGCGATTTTGGAGAGAGAATACTGGGATTTTGGTTGCCGTTTGCTAGTCGCGAAGTGCAACTCAAAGGCCTCGGCCAAGTCTTCAAAGTTGTGGATCGACCCAAAGGGAAGAGTGTGAAGCCATTTCAACGCCGGCCCCTTTAACGTCGCGGCGAAGATCCGGGCACAATTGGTTCCTTGAGACCTCTAACCGACATGTGAACGTCAAAGTCTTCTAAATGAGTCGTCGGGTCTTGTGTGCCATCATACTTTGTCAACTCGCCCAAATTCGGCTTCTCGGGGAATCGGGCGTTACGGATCTCCTTGGAGAAAAGCTATTGTGCATTTGGTGACATATCTCCGTCGCTGAAACCACTTGGGAACCGTCCCGTCACCTCGATGGTTCCTCGCCCGAGGTCGACCCTCTTCATCCCGGTTCGGTTCCTCCTATTGGCCCTCCTGCTGCCGACGGTTTCCGCCTTCCGCTGTCGGTGCGACGAGCCGAGCTCGTCATCGTCGTCCTCTCTCCAGTTTTATCTTCCCACCCCGCCGGAAAGGGTGTGGTCCGCCTTTCTCCCGCTCTTCCGCTCGGCGATAGTGAAGGGTATGGCGCTTGTCTATGTTGTCCACCCGTCTCATTATCGCAAGCATCCCGCTTGAAGAGATCGAAAGTCCGGCTCGGCATGTGGGATGTCCGGCCTCCTCAGTGGAATTCTGTGGTCCACGGTCTTGGTTTCGTGGAGCCGAGGACTCCGTGTCGGACAAAGTTGTCCTTTGATGTCGTTCATTGTTGGGAATCAATGGTTCTTCTGGCTGAGAAAGCCGATCTTCTCCTTCCTGATGGTCTCCATCGTACTGGTTAATCGGCTGCTCATTACGGGGTGGTTGACGCGGTGGTTGACGGTTGTCCCCCGCTTGATCCGCCTCCGATTGTCTTTGGCCTGAAGCACGAGTGCTTATCCTCATGGTCACGGGAATAGAAGTTTATTGATCCCCACGGTCGGCGCCACCGTTCAGTGTCTGTGTGTGCCGTGTAACTGTATGTAGATAAGTCAAGGCTTAGAATGAATGTACCTGGCGCCCGTCTCCTTCCTCTGTATATATAGAGTATACCTGGTTAGTTAGTCCCTTGTCTGCCACGCCGTACGTGTCATGTGCGTGTCCGGGATCGTGTGCGCATATCCATGATCGTGGGTGCATGTCCAGGATCGTGGGTGCGTGTCCAAGGTCATGGCTGGGTCCCACGGATGGTGGGTTGCCCCCTGTACTAGCCAGTGAGATCATGGGCCTAGGCTAGGTCCGTAACACGTGTAAAAAAGAAAATTGGTCGGAGAGTATGTGGTGAGGTTGTAATTCACTTTTACTTATGTCATTTTAAATTTATATAAGGGCATTTTAGGAAAATGAGTAAAATTAACTAATTTAACTCATCTCCTTAATCCCTCCAAAATCGGTTAAATAACTCCTATAATTAGGACCGAAGGGAGTATGATATAGATAAACAATGGTGAACATCTTTATTGGTGAGCAACATACAAACAGAGTATATGAAATAAGGGTATTTTAAGAAAACAAATGTAATTAACCAATTTAACTATTATTCTTAATCTCTTGTTAGTTAAATATGTCAAGTAATTAAGATTAGAGGTAGTATCATCATATGGGGTATCTTTGCTGAAGTCACAAACTGAGGCAGACAAGTCACACTCATAGGAGAGTCGTCCAGGCACGCCAGCAGGTGACATCAACTTGACGGTTCTGCATTATAAGTCTTTGGTCGGACTCAATCTTGTGCATCAGGCTTCTAGATCTAACACCACATATATCCAAGCTTCGTCCCATGAAAATTATAAAAGAAACATACAAAAACGGACGCTTCCATTGGCGACAACAGTTTTCTCCGAAGGCAGACGCCGGCAGACCATTTGACAGCAAGATTTCTCATTGTCTTGGCTGCTCCGCGCCGGGCCCGCCTAGACCAGGAATTATCGTCGCACAAGGTGCGTGGAAGCCTATTTATGATAACTTTGCCATGCGATAATATATGTAATAGATTGGCATAAAAATATAATATACGTGATAGAGTATGTAAATAATAGGTAAAATTTTACTCAGGTCCCAAGATCATAAAAAATATTAAAAAAGTTTCGTTGTAAATTCCTCTATAAAAAAAGGTCCTCAGTTATCTTAATGAGGTAGTTGAACTTGTCAATTGTCATTATATATAATTATATATGACTTATCACATATACTTGTCAACATAAATGGTTTTAGTTAATATGGATGGACTTATCAATATAGTAACACACATTTGGTTTGATTAAAATAAATGATATATGAGCTTGTCAATAACCGTTCTTTGACTTGTCAATATAGTCATATATACTTGTCATTAAAGTAAGTCTACATTTAGAATCTATATCACTAAGATCTCTATGGATTTTTTTTTTTTGTCATTAGGATTTGAATGAGATTTTCCTCAAATATGATACTCCCTCCCGTCTTAAATAGAAGACAAAGTTGATTTGTTGTTGTTGTAGATATTAAGAAAGCTAATTAAATTACTTTAAAATATTCTTATTTATCTTTTTTTTTCAAACTATTTTGCCTAACTTATAAACTGATATATAATCTAATGATATAGAACATATGATATGATTAAGTAATTTATTTAGCTTCTTTAATTTAATTTATCCAAAAAAGTCAACTCTGTCTTATATTTAAGACCAAAGAGAGTATAATTTAGGTTTAAGTAGCAAATCTGCCTCGGAAGTATACGCCCAAAAGCAATGTTACCCTGAAAGTTTTTTTTGTCTCAATGTTGCACCGGAAGTCTAAAAACGTAGTAATGTTGCCACTTTCTGTTAAAAAGTTAATGGTCAACTTCAATTTTTTAATAGTCAACGTTAAGTTTTTAATGGAAAAGGACAACATTGCTACGTTTTTAGATTTCCGAGGTAATATTGAATCTGAAAAAAATTTCAAGACAACATTACTTCTGGGCGTATACTTTTGGGGCGGATTTGCTACTTAACCCTATAATTTATTTCAAACCCCATATCTCAGCCTTATAATTATAGATGGTTTTAGTTAATATGGATGAACTTATCAATATAGTAACACACATTTATCAACGAGAGCTGATTTGATTAAAATAAATGATATATGAGTTTGCCAATGATCACTCTTTAACTTGTCAATATAGTCATATATACTTGTTAATAAAGTAAGTCTACATTTAGAATCTATATCACTGAGATCTCTATGGATTTTTTTTTTAAAAAATCTCTATGGATTTTTTTTAATATTTTTTTCGGTCATTAGGATTTGAATGAGATTTTCCTCAAATATGATACTCCCCCTGTCTTAAATAGAAGACAAAGTGGATTTTTTTTAGATATTAAGAAAACTAATTAAATTACTTTAAAATATTCTTATTTATCATTTTTTTCAAACTATTTTTCATAACTTATAAATTGATATATAATCTAATGATATACAACATATGATATGATTAAGTAATTTATTTAGTTTCTTTAATTTATCCAAAAAAGTCAACTCTGTCTTATATTTAAGACCCAAAAGAGTATAATTTAGGTTTAAGTAGCAAATCATACGCCCAAAAGCAATGTTACCTTGGAAGTTTTTTTTTTTTGTCTCAATATTGCCCTGGAAGTCTAAAAATGTAGCATTGTTGTCCTTTTCTGTTAAAAAGTTAACGGTCAACTTCAATTTTTTAACAGTCAACGTTAAGTTTTTAACGGAAAATGACAATATTGCTACGTTTTTAAACTTCCGGGGTAATATTGAATTTGAAAAAACTTTCAGGGCAACATTGCTTCTGGGCATATACTTCTGGGACGGGTTAAGCTACTTAACCCTATAATTTATTTCAAATCCCATATCTCAGCCTTATAATTATAGATGAAATTGAGGAGGCTTGCTATCTCACTTTTTTTTTCTTCCCATTAATTATAACCTTTTAAATATATCCTTGACAAAATACGTTTTAATTTAACTAGTGTGTGAGGACTCGTAGACAGAGTAAAAAAAAAAGAACTCAATAAATTTATTAAATGAAATTGGACAAGACTTGTTATTAATCGTGGATATTCTGTATATTCATAATTGGTTTTGTGTGAGGCAACCTTAGGCAATGTCTTTAATCGCAATGCTATAATGCAAGCCATTTTTTTAACATTAACCACAAGTTGTTTTATCCTTCTTTTAATTTTAATACTGATAACCCAAAAATAATGTGTGAAAGGAAAGTTTATGATAGTCTGCTAAATTTAAAATGTAGCTTTTTTTTTTTTTTAAAGATTGAGAAAGCTAATTAAATTGTTTTATAATATTTATAATTGTCATTTTTTCCTACAAATTTTTTATTTAAGTTATAAATTGATATATGCACTACTACCGACAATGTTGTTAACATCCGTTTTTTTTTTTTTACATTTTAACATCTGAAAACAGAGGGACGCCTGAGCCAGAGATACATTAAAATCAGGATATCTCGTAAGAGACTTACGGCATCCTTTTTTAAAAGGGACGTTGTAAGACTTTTTTTTTTAAAGATCAAAACAGACGACGTCTATTCAACGTCAAATTAGTTCATGAAACATGAGACATTATTATATAGTGCTATGAGGCCCATTGGTGGTTTTATTTTTATGGGCCCCAAGCTTTACTACCCGTTGCCAGAGCCAACGTTTTACTTTTTTAGTATGACGTTTTTTTTATTTGACCATATGATTAAATTAAATATAAATATTTTAACATAGTTTTCTCAATAAAAAAAAAATTCTACAGTCACATGTACTTAGCTTGTAGAGTTTCAAGAGCAACTCCCCTACATAAAATAGAAAAGTTTCAAAGATTAATTGAATTTGAATAGATCAGTTGATTAAAATAATTTCTGCATCAATCTTTCAGTGGATGACTTGAGAGCAAATACAGAGTATTTAAAGGTAACTGAGGAGAAAAATTACACAACTGAGGAAAATAAAAAGTTGCAGCAAGAATTGGTATGTAATTAAACAGACAACCCTTTATATTCTTTTGTTTTGTTGGCAGAAACTTTTTTGATTTATATCGTTCCTTTGATCTCTTGTCATAGGATGTAATCAAGGTCCTCAAAATATTTCACTATAACTAGTTTACAAAGGGTTTGTAGGAGGTGGATCTTACCGTTGAACAAGATGAAACGAGTTATGTGGGAATAAATTCTTTGTTTTTAGAACTAGCAGATGTTATACCTGGAATTGATGAGACAATGAGCTTTACTGAGATGTTAAAGTAAGAAATATATGTTGTCTTATTGATTTTGTTTTGATTTGAATTTTGTTCAATACTATGTGCCTAAATTTGAAACTTATCTGTACAAAGTTGTGTTTATGATAGTGTAGAGTTGTAATGCATTTGTGTTCTTATTGTTTTCCTTCCTCCTTTATGTAGGTGTTTGATGTTGAACCTATTGAAAGTGTTATACTCTCTGGTGGACAGTCTGGTGAGTTATAGCATTTGTTATGCTCATTTACTTCTTCGTTGATAGTTGACTTTTTAATATCCTATTACATATAACAAACCATAATAATTTTTCCTTGCATGTTGTTTAGGAATTTGATTGTGTAACATCTGGGTATCTGTATGCCATGAGGTTAGAGTATATTGTTCTGTTTAAATTGATTTCTTCGGAAATATTTTTCAATTGAACCCCATTTCTAGTCCTAAACTTTATAAAGGAGTGGGTTACTTTTTATCCTCTTTAAAAAAAAGATCGGGGGCACTGCCCCCGAACCCCCAAATCCTATCATTAATTATGCACCCACGAACTTAAATTCTTGGCTCCGCTACTGCCATCACCTATCACCTTCTTTTTACATGCACCACTTAAATTCTTGGCTCCGTTACTGCCATCACCTATCACCTTCCTTTTACATTTTTTCTCGTTTCCACCATATTCTCCACACCACACCTCCATTTCTAGCGACTCTCTTGAGCTGTGACAAACAAAGACCCGAGAAGAGAGAACCGTCACCATTCTCCATTGACACCAACCATCGGAACTCACCCTCACTACCGAAAATGCTTTGGAACCACCACGTTCTTCCTTTTCTTTGACGAAGAGACCGAGATTTAGACAAACAGCATTGCGAGCTACTCTGTTTTGAAGTCGAGAGCTCAAAACATAATCGGAGAGCTAGCACCTTCGCCTTCTTCTTCTTCTCACTCCTTCCACCATTGTCCTCTTCGGTGAGCTTCACCCAACCTCCACTGTCATTCTCATCTATTTTTCGTCAGCTTCACACTGTCTCTCTCTCTTTCCTTCTCCTCTCAAGTTTGGCATCAATTCCAGAGCTCAGAGTCGACCTTGAAGAGCTTAGACTTGAACCAGAGAACCACATCCTCCTCGTCGGCCTTCTTCTATAAGTTCTAGTGAGATTTCCAGTTTCCGCGCAACTTCTCCAGATCTCGGCGAGATTTCCCCTGTTTCCAGCAAAGCTTTCCAAATTCCGATGAGGCTATGTGATTTTAAATTCATAAGCTCTCTCATCGCCGGAACGTCTGAAACAAACTGAGGAAGAAAAGAAGGATGAAGAGGCATTAAATGCTAGAGAGACAAAGGAAAAACCCGTGACTGTCTGACTTGGGAAACCTGCAACACGTTTTGACCCATTTAATTCACTTTAGGCATCCAAATTTAAACTAGGACGCCTAGAGTGGGATTTTAGGCGTTTCAAAATGGGGATAATAAAAGACTATTTTTAATATTCCAATTCTAAAAAAAGATGTCAAAGTAGTGTTTTTGGAGCCAAAAACACTACTTTAGATGTCATTTTTCTAAATTGAAACGTTAAAAGTATATTTTTATCACTTTTTTAAAATTGGGACCTCAAAATCTTTTACAGAATTACAAAAATATCACAGTCTTTATTTTTTAATACTATTATTAAAAAAGGAGTCTTTTATGGAAGTAAAGATGAACGTTGAAGTTGGCCTACCGCCAACAAATCATAACTTTTAACGAATGAATGGGCATGAAGCGGCAGCATACACGACACTTCATTCTATTGGATCTTTCGATGTCCCGTCGTTCAAATTTCCAGCTAATCCACTGATAAGTAGATATTTTATAATTAAATAAGGATAGATTCTGAGATATATTAGATTGAATTTATTGATATTTGGTACTTATTTAATTATCTTTATGTACTTATCTATCTTTTAACTAAATATAGGATAAAATGATATTATAACAGAAAATCTATTGATATCCTATTTTATTATGCAGAAATATTATGTGATCTAAGAAGGAGATAAAAGGAATCAATATATATATATATATATATTAAAGAGAAGAAACGTCCAGCAAGTTAACATAGTATGATATATTATCTATAATATATCAATTGATGAAAAGAAGACCGTGGACCCCACGCAAAAGCAATTACCATAGGATTTTAATGGTTGAAAGGATATTGTTTAAATATGATGGATATTATTTTGGATAAGAGATACACACGAGACGCAAGCCATGCCCAGCGGAAACCTTTATATATATTAGAGGAAGACACAGACGGAAAAGACGGAATGTACAACAGCAAAAAGAATATATATTAAAGAAGAAGACGCAGAGGACGAAAAGAATTGGAGAACGAAAAGAGGCGGAAAACAAAAACGCAAGAACGCAAGGGACGGAGGAGAGGAACGAATCAAAAAACACGGAAGAAGCAATTTTGGTTTCATCTTTTATTCATTTGGTAACCTAGCCATGCTTGGCTAGTTTCTTTTTTAGTAGTTAGGGCGAGGATGAACCCTATGTTAATTTAAGTATTTATTTGAAATTCTCGATTGAATGTTATTTACCATATTGAATGAGTTATATTTACTTAAAGCCTTCTAAAAAGACCGATCCCCTTTTAGATTGCCCATAGGTTAGTGCATGACAATAGAGATGTTGGTGCACTTAACTTAACCTTTAACTCATCATAAAATTGCATGACCTAGACATAGGCTTACAAATTTGTGTGATCTTATAATTCCTGTTTACATAATCTTTCTAAATAACACTGAGACATTAGGTTATTTTGACAGATAACGACTAAGGTAGCATCAAGACATTGGGACTTAGTTAAATATTAGAGAATTGATCGTCGCTTATGGGAATAACAGCCAATTAGGAATTTAATTAGAATACTTAGAGGAACATAGGGGAATTCTATGCCCTAGCTGCGTTTTTCTCTATAAATCATCTTTTCTAAAACATTCTTGAAATTCTTGAGATTCTTGATTCTTAATTTTTTTATTTAATTATTCAAAACCTTTTTTTAGCTACAATTCACCCCTATTACTCTATTTCATCCAACTAAAGCTTAAATAACTAATTAGTGGTCGTAATACTATTCCTCGTGGGACGATATCTTTTCTCACACACTTTATTACTTGTAACGATCGGCACTTGCCGAAGTCGCAACAAGTTTTTGGCGCCGTTGTCGGGAATAGAAATATTTCAACACTAAGTAGTTGTTAAAACTCTAGATTGGATTTCTTTTTCTTTTGTTATCTAACTCGTTTATGCGAGGTACCATAGACGAAAATTTGTTGCAGCTTTGATCCCGAAATTGAAAAGACAAAGCAAGGAGAAACCTAAACTTGCTCAACGAGTAAAGGAAAGGCTAGTAACTCTAGTACTGGGACTCGAACCGGTTATAATGGCGAGAATTGGTGTAGATCCTCCTCATCCTCCTCCAAAAAGACCATGGGCGACTACATGACGCTTAATCCGCTGTGGCTGCAACTAGCATTGTCAATCCTGTGGTGAATGCAAATAATTTTGAGATCAAGCCACCCTCATAAGCTTGGTCCAACAAAGCTCTTTTAGTGGGAGTGATTTAGAGGATCCTAATCAGCATCTCGAGACGTTTCGCGAATTTGTGATACCATCAAGATGAATGGAGTTTCTGGAGATGCTATTCGCGTGCGACTGTTTCCTTTCTCTTTGACGGGAAAGCAGGAGCTTGGCTTCGTTCTTGTCCTAATGGAAGTCTCTCCACTTGGGACATTATTACCACAAAGTTCTTTGAGAAATTTTTCCTTCTTCTAAGTATACAAAGTCGCTTTCGGACATCAATTGCTTTACTCAAGGCAATGGGAATCATATTGTGAAGCGTGGGAAAGATTCAAGGAGTTGCTTAGGAGGTGCCCACAACATGAACCGCAAGACTATGATCAGTGAGAATATTCTTCAAAGGGATGCTTCCGTCCTCTAGGATGATGATTAATGCCGCAGCAGTGGTACGCTAAAAATAAAACCCCGAAGAAGCATGGAGTTGTTTGAAGATATGGGGTCCTTTGAGAATGAAACTGTTACTCCACAACCAAAGAGGGGAGTTCTTCACTAGACTCTTACAATGCACTATTGGCCCACAATGAGAACATTGCCCAACAAAACAAGGTGATCCAACAAATAGCTAGCTTCCATCACTAAACAAACTTGCCTCTTCTCAAGTATCATCTATCACTTCTCACCTCCTTTGCTCTGTGATTTTTGCAAAGGGAACACGCTAATGGAGAGTGTGCAGCATTCATTAATGAAGAAACAATGAGGTAAACTACATGGGTAATCCTCCTAGAAATCGCTTTAATCCATATAGCAACACATACAATCTGGGCCGGAAATCTCACCCAAACTTCTCCTATAAATCCCAAGCAAAGACCTCGGCAGCTCCACCAAACCACCACTACGATCTGGAAAAGGCTTTAACACGCTTGACTCGCACCACTACCGAATACATACAGGGCGTAAGATTTCGGAATGAAACAAATTCTTCTCTAAAAAATCAGGGGGCTTCGATCCGGAATTTGGAGCATCAGATTAGTCAATTATCAAAGCAAATAGCGGAGAGAAGCCAAGGGTCCTTCCCTAGTGATACAGAGGTCAATCCAAAGGAGCATTGTAAGGCCATAACTACAAGGAGTGGTATAGTGGTGCACCCGGTTGAGAAATCTGTCCGATGAAGGACAAGTCTGAGAAAGGGGAGGAAGAGGTCGAGCAATGTAATGTGCAGCAGGTTCCAAAGGAGATAGTTACAAAGAAGTCTCCCACTCCTTCTTATGCAAAACCTCCTTATCCCCAAAGATTGAAGCAACAGATTCAGAAGCAACAGTATGCCAAGTTCTTGGATATTTTTAAGAAATTGCGATTAACATTCCTTTTGCGAAGCTCTTGAAAATATGCCTAATTATGCAAAGTTCATGAAAGATTTGCTTTCCAAGAAGCATAAGTTGCAAGAGGCGAAACAGTGGCATTGACTCAAAGAAAGGTGTAGTGCCATCATTCAAACTAAGTTGCCACCAAAGCTTAAGGATCCTGGCAGCTTTAGCATTCCTTGTGCAATAGGGAATGTCAATATGGGCGAGCACTTTGTGACTTGGGAGCTAGTATAAATTTAATGCCCTTATCTCGTGGCAAAAGCTCTCGGCATTAAAGAGATGAAGCCTACTATGATGTCATTACGGTTGGCGGATAGATCCATTAAGAAGCCGAAGGTGTCATTGAGGATGTCTTGGTGAAAGTGGACAAATTCATCTTCCTAGGTGGATTTTGTGGTTCTTAACATGGAGGAAGATGCTGAACTTCCTTTGCTTTTGGGAAGACCCTTCTTGGCTACTGCGAAAGCGGTAATTGATGTAGCTTTGGAAAAATGGAATTCCAAATGAATGACGAGAAAATCACTTACAATGTGTTTCACCATGAAATACCCGATTGATAATAAGATGGCTGCTTGAAATTGATGTAGTTGACGAAGCCATTCAGGAGGCTCTTTTTCAAGAAGATTCAGATGAGTCCTTAGAGGATGATATTGCTCAGTTATTGCAGGTGGAAGAAGAGGTTTGTGCAGATGAAAATTCTAATTTACAGCCAGAGAAGCTGCAAAAGAATGATTATGATGCACCACCTGTTGCTCCTAAGGTAGAACTAAAGGAGCTCCCTTCTAATCTAGAACTCGTCACGGGCTGGAGAATGTGTGTGGATTATAGAAGATTGAACGATGCCACTCGTAAGGACTTCTTTCCTCTACCATTCATGGACCAAATGCTTGAAAGGCTTGCAGGTCACTCTTATTACTGCTTCTTAGACGGCTATTCTAGTTACAATCAAATAGCAGTGGATCCAAAGGATCAAGAGAAAACAGCTTTCACTTGCCCCTTTGGTATTTTTGCTTATAGACGGATGCCCTTCGGTCTTTGCAATGCCCACTACTTTTCGAGGTGCATGTTGTCTATCTTCTGACATGACTGAGAGATTTATTGAGGTATTTATGGATGATTTCTCTGTTTTTGGCACTTCGTATGATACTTGCTTGGCTAATTTGTCTCGTGTACTCCAAAGATGTCAAGAGAGTAATTTGGTGCTTAATTGGGAAAAATGCCACTTTATGGTGAAGGATGGGATAGTCTTGGGTCATAGAATATCTGATAAAGGGATTGGAGTGGATAGAGCCAAGATTATAATCATCAAAGACTTGCCCCCTCCCACCAATGTACGTAGTGTTCGCAGTTTTCTTGGTCATGCAGGGTTTTTACCGAAGGTTTATCAAGGATTTTTCCAAGATAGCCAAACCACTTAGTCGGTTGTTGGTCAAAGATGAAGACTTTAACTTCAACAAAGAGTGTCGATGGCATTCAACTTGTTGAAAGAAAGATTAACAACTGCACCTATTCTGACAGCACCTGATTGGGATCTGACTACGCCATAGGAGCTGTTTTGGGGCAAAGGAAGAATAAGTTGTTACATGTTATATATTATGCAAGTAAAGTTCTGAATGAGGCACAGTTGAACTATGCAACAACTGAGAAGGAGATGCTTGCAGTTATTTATGCATTAGATAAATTTAGACAGTATTTGATTGGTTCCAAAGTTATTATTTTTACGCATCATGCTGCTCTAAAATATCTCTTGACTAAGCTAGACGCTAAGCCAAGGCTTCTCCGTTGATCTTTGCTACTCCAAGAGTTTAAGATTGAAATCAAAGACAAGAAAGGGGTAGAGAATGTGGTAGCCGATCACTTGTCTAGGATTCGGAGTTAAGGAGCCGCAAGATGATTCGAAATGGAGATTCATGATGAATTTCCGATGAGTATGTCTTAGCAATCGCAGTATTCCTTGGTTTGCTGATTTTGCTAATTATAAGGCCATTGGGATGATACCGGAGGGACTAACATGGCAGCGAGAGGAAGAAGTTCATGCATGATGTTCAATGGTATATCCAGGATGAGCCTTTCTTATTTTTCAGTGTGCGAGATGGAATGCTCCTTGTTTGTATTCCGAGGAGGAAACTCATAAGATCCTCTGGCATTGTCACGGTTCGATTATGGTGGACATTTCACTGGAGAACGCACTTCTTTGCTAAGGTACTACAAAGCGGTTTTTATTGGCCTACATTGTACAAGGATGCTAGGAAGTATGTTGAGCAATGTGATCGTTGCCGAGAACAGGGAATATCTCTAGGAGACATGAGATGCCACTCAACAACATTCTTGTTATTGAGATTTTTGATGTGTGGGAATTGATTTTATGGGGCCATTCCCAAGCTCTTTTAACAACAAGTACATTCTTGTAGTTTGTGGACTATGTTTCAAAGTGGGTAGAGGCAATTGCTCTTCCCACTAATGAAGCTAAGGTGGTGATATCCTTTCTCAAAAGAATATATTCAGCGAGTTCGGGTACCGAGGGCCATTATCAGTGACGGAGGCACTCATTTTTGTAACCGACAGTTTCAATCATTGCTTAGCAAATATGGTGTCACTCATCGTGTCACTACTCCATATCACCCACAAACTAGTGGGCAAGTGGAGATTTCTAACAGGGAATTGAAGCAAATTCTGGAAAAGACTGTTGGGAAGTCAAGGAAGGATTGGTCCCAGAAGCTTGATGATGCTTTGTGGGCATACCGAACGGCATTCAAGACTCCTATCGGCATGTCACCGTTTCAGCTGTTGTATGGTAAATCTTGCCACCTCCCAGTGGAGCTTGAACATAAGGCGCTTTGGGCAACTAAGATGCTGAACTTTGATGTTAAATCTGCTGATGAAAAAAGGCTACTTCAGTTGAATGAGCTTGATGAATTCAGAATTTTTGCATATGAGAGTGCTAGCCTCTACAAGGAGAGAACGAAGAGATGGCATGACAAGAGGATTCTTCCAAAGAGTTTCATTCGGGACAGCAGGTATTACTTTATAACTCTCATTTAAAACTTTTTCCAGGGAAATTGAAGTCTAGGTGGTCAGGACCGTTTATAGTGAAAGAGGTTACACCTTTTGGTGCAATTGTCATTGCACCAATAGGTTCAGATGACGCTTTTAAGGTAAATGGGCAAAGATTGAAGCCTTACCATGGTGGAGACATTGACAGAGGAAGAACCTCCGTGGCACTAGAAGCTGAGAATTAAGATGATATCCGTCAGGCTCAGGACGTTAAACAAGCGCTATTGGGAGGCAACCCAATAAGTTTTCTTTTTCATTTTTAGTTAGTTTTAGTAGTTATTCTAGGATAGGAAGGTTGTGAAAAGTATGGAGCAAACTATAAGCTCCATACCAAAAAAAAAAAAAAAAAAATTCCAGAAAGTTGGCGCCCACGGCGCCAAAGTTGGCGCCCACGGCGCCAACTCTCTGACCAAAGAGAGCTGCGAAAAAAAAAAAAAAAAGTGGGAAGGACAGAAAGTTGGCGCCCGGGCGCAAAGTTGGCGCCAAGGCGCCAACTCTCGACCAAAAAAAAAAAAAAAAAAAAAAAAAATAAATTTCTTTCACCTCACTTTCAACCACCCCTTCCTCCTTCTTCTTTTTCTTTCTCTCTCACTTATCTGACCGGATGGTCGAGGCCCTTTGCATCCAACAGAATATTGACCCACATAGTTGTCAACCAGTGAGGGCGACAACGATTCGCTTCTCCGGTCACACAAGAGGACGCCGATGACCACTCCCATGACTTTTGACAGGAGCACTCCACATCAGAGTTAGAGACCTAAACCAGGGGAGTACTAGTTCCTTTCCTTTTATTGATTGTTCAAACATTGAGGACACCGTCGATTTATGTGTGGGGTAGGGATATGATTTCTTTGGTGTTGCTTGTCCTTATTCAATTGAAAAGACTCCCCTTGAAATTTTTTTTTTGAGTTTGTTTAAATTGACCTTAACTTTGAGTTTTCCCCATCTTAGTTAATATTATCAAGTCAAAAATTAAAATAGAAAAGAATGTTTCAATTAAGTCTCTAAGCCTTGAATTTTTGTAATGTCTTGAGATGGACTATGAGAATAGGGAATAGTTTGTAATAGGATCAATGATTATTAGTTTTTGAATATTTTGCTACATGATTTCTTTAGAAAATTAGATGATGACCTTGCTAGCTAAGTGAACCTTTGTTCGGGAAAAAAAAAAAAACAACTCCGCTGACATCTCTAGACTTGACTTAGTAACCGGTATTGCATTACCCATGTGCGGGTCGCGTCAAACGGTAAAGTCCAAGAGAGTTATGAGTTGGGCTAAAAGCCTCTTGAGGTGCCTGTTGGAGTAATGGCGAGTAACCTGCTGCATCACCCATGTGCGGGAGTCGCGTCAAAGGGGACCTCTGAACGGCTCAAGACAAACAAAAAAAACAAAAAAAAAAAAAAGAATGAGTCATTTCTTACCTGAGGATCCTTATTAAATTAAATGAAAAGCTTGGTTTAGTGGGGCATTTGAATTTTTCGGAAAAAAAAAAATTAAGTAGCGTAATATTCGTCTACTAATCTTATTGTTGATCTTATTATTCACCGATCCTTTGATTATGGGATGTTAAGAGATTATTATAATTGTTTAAGGCTATTGACTTAGTGACCTATTCTTATAAGACATTAACTTAAATAAGATTTGATGATATGATCTAAGTGTGGTGGTTTATTGCTCTCTGTTTAGGAATTTCATAGGCAATGTTCGTTTCAGATAATTAATCCTCTTTCTTTTGCTTGAGGACAAGCAAAGATTTAAGTGTGGGAGAGTTTGATAAGTAGATATTTTATAATTAAATAAGGATAGATTCTGAGATATATTAGATTGAATTTATTGATATTTGGTACTTATTTAATTATCTTTATGTACTTATCTATCTTTTAACTAAATATAGGATAAAATGATATTATAACAGAAAATCTATTGATATCCTATTTTATTATGCAGGAAATATTATGTGATCTAAGAAGGAGATAAAAAGGAATCAATATATATATATATATATATTAAAGAGAAGAAACGTCCAGCAAGTTAACATAGTATGATATATTATCTATAATATATCAATTGATGAAAAGAAGACCGTGGACCCCACGCAAAAGCAATTACCATAGGATTTTAATGGTTGAAAGGATATTGTTTAAATATGATGGATATTATTTTGGATAAGAGATACACACGAGACGCAAGCCATGCCCAGCGGAAACCTTTATATATATTAGAGGAAGACACAGACGGAAAAGACGGAATGTACAACAGCAAAAAGAATATATATTAAAGAAGAAGACGCAGAGGACGAAAAGAATTGGAGAACGAAAAGAGGCGGAAAACAAAAACGCAAGAACGCAAGGGACGGAGGAGAGGAACGAATCAAAAAACACGGAAGAAGCAATTTTGGTTTCATCTTTTATTCATTTGGTAACCTAGCCATGCTTGGCTAGTTTCTTTTTTAGTAGTTAGGGCGAGGATGAACCCTATGTTAATTTAAGTATTTATTTGAAATTCTCGATTGAATGTTATTTACCATATTGAATGAGTTATATTTACTTAAAGCCTTCTAAAAAGACCGATCCCCTTTTAGATTGCCCATAGGTTAGTGCATGACAATAGAGATGTTGGTGCACTTAACCGTAACCTTTAACTCATCATAAAATTGCATGACCTAGACATAGGCTTACAAATTTGTGTGATCTTATAATTCTGTTTACATAATCTTTCTAAATAACACTGAGACATTAGGTTATTTTTAAAGATAACGACTAAGGTAGCATCAAGACATTGGGACTTAGTTAAATATTAGAGAATTGATCGTCGATTATGGGAATAATGACCAATTAGGAATTTAATTAGAATACTTAGAGGAACATAGGGAATTCTATGCCCTATTGCGTTTTTCTCATAAATCATCTTTTCTAAAACATTCTTGAAATTCTTGAGATTCTTGATTCTTAATTTTTTATTTAATTATTCAAAACCTTTTTAGCTACAATTCACCCCTATTACTCTATTTCATCCAACTAAAGCTTAAATAACTAATTAGTGGCTGTAATACTATTCCTCGTGGGACGATATCTTTTCTCACACACTTTATTACTTGTAACGATCGGTGCACTTGCCGAAGTCGCAACATCCACCTACTTAATTAGTTCTGTTCTCGCATTCTTCCAAATTCGCATAGTTTTCTCAATGGATATCCATCACCAACCTGTAGTTCTCATCACCGGCTGCTCTCAAGGAGGCATAGGCCACTCCCTCGCACGCGCCTTCGCCGCCCACCACTGTACGGTGGTGGCCACCAGTAGGTCGCTCTCATCCATGGAGGATCTGGATCAAGACCCCAGGTTTTTCTTGCAAGAGCTCGATGTTCAGTCCGATGACAGCGTTCACCGTACTCTCAACAATGTCTTGCACAAGTACGGTCGGATCGATGTTTTGGTTAATAACGCTGGTGTTCAATGCATCGGCCCACTTGCCGAGGTTCCTCTCTCCGCCATCCACCAAACTTTTGATACCAACGTTTTTGGTTCGTATCATGATCATTTCAAGTTCTTTCTGCGTTGTGAAGTGTTCTGTAGTTTTGCTGATTACACTAAGATTTAAATCTTCAAGTGATAAGAACAATTTGGTTGTGCGGATGATGTTTCCTGACCCGTGTAATTTTTTAGGGTTTATGGATTTGGCATTCATGCATATGGAGTTGCTTTTTTACGAGTTTGCCATGTAGAGTTGACATTTATGGCTCAAAGATGTTATAAATCTTCGGATGAACTGAAACAGAGGGTACAGTAGATTTAGTAATTCATGGGTATTGGAATTTTGGATGTTGGTAGGAATACTTGTTTGAAGCCTACTAGAAGAAACAGAAGGAAAGTTGTGCAAATAGTCTCTCTAAGAAGTTGGCAACACTTTGTTTAAGCTCAACAACCTCTTATGAAGGGAGATCCTCTCCTCATCTTTTTTCTTATCAGTCAATTGGGCCGTTAATTGAGAAAATGAGTAAAAAGTTAAAGTGGTATTATATTGATTTAACGAATATATTTATAAATTATGAAGGATGATGAGGAGAGAAATTCAACCTCTTATTTCATACCTCCGGTGTAATTTGAGTGATGACAATTTTTCATCATGATACAGTGAAGATTGTTTAGAATGGTTTGCTTGCTTCTCAAAACTCTAGGTAAGACGATAATAATATCTACACAGTGATAACTTGTTTTTATTTTTAAAATAAAAACAACTCTTCAATATCAGGGTGTTTCATGAACTAACAGTCCCTTTCAAATGAAGCTAACCTTTTTATAAAGATTAACATCCTTTTAAGTCCAATCAAGTATGCAAATATTTCTACAAACCAATAAAACTTCATTTGGACGCTTCATGCAATTATCATTGCATAATACAAGAGGACTGGCATGATAACAGAGCATTATTTGGTCATTGCAAAATGCCCACAAAAGACCTCATGTTCCATGTTTCTGTCACATTTGCAGGTACCCTGAGGTTGATTCAAGCTTGTGTTCCTCATATGGCAGCTAGGAAACAGGGAAAGATTGTAAACATTGGCAGTGTAATTGCTATGGCCCCAGGTCCATGGTCTGGTGCTTACACTTCCTCCAAAGCTGCTCTTCACGCTATAACAGATACGCTCAGGTAATTTGCTTGTCCTTCAAACTTGTTTTATATAAGGAAACATGACCACCTAGAATCTATATTTTCATTATCTAGAATCTTATTTTCATTATAGGAACGAACCTGGAACATACCGTTGGCAAGTGATTCAGTAATTAAACACTCATGATTTTATTTCTATTGCTGTTAAAAAAAAAAACCTTTCCCGTATTAACTAATGTATGTGGAGTGATATTAGAAACCCGCTTTTTCTCTCTCTTTTTTCTTTTTCAGCATGGCTCTCCCTTGGCCATTACTCCTTCATCATGGCCATCATGTACCACTTGCCACTTTTTATTAGAGATTTTATTTTAAGGAAAGCAATGAAATGTTGAGTACTTGAGCTGCTTTTATGTTGCTTTTATATGAACTATTTTCACCGTCAATGTGCTTCAGGTCTGTACTCCACTTTTAATTATGCATGCAAGAGATACTACCCTTGCTTAGGGGGATGTGTGATAGCAACCTAATTTATTAATATAATTTTAGATTGTATATTTTATTTAGGACTTAATTATTATTTAATTAATTGAGTTTGTTTTTATTATTATCTTTAAGAAATCAGATAATAAGTGAAATATTCCCGTAGATAAATTTAGTTGCTAGAATTAGGATTATTAGTGATTTGAATTTCATATTTGGATATATTTTGAATTTCGTATTTATATTTTAGATAGGATCTTTCTCTCTTTCTGTAAACTATTATAAATAGGCATATATAGTGCTTAATAAGATAATGAAATATTTTAGAGAGTAAATTGGTATGAGAGATTCTTTTAGACAAAAGATGTTGGTTAATATGTCTGTTAAATAAGTTGTGGACAAGCAAATTCATCCAAAAGGTTAAGCAAAAAAGGAAAGGAAAGAAACCCTGCCGCCCTTAATTCTCAAAGCATTAAAAGGATTAAGTGAGAATCGTTACAGTAATCAATTAATGTAAATCGGCAGGACCTGATATTTTCGGGAAGCACGTAAGTAAGCTGTTTCTCCTCCCTCATGTGCTTCTTACATTTGTCCCTCTAATTAAAAGAGTGAGACATTTCTTTTTATATATTTAATTTATTTATATTAAATTATATACTACTTTCTGAAATGTTTTTTTACATTCCGCCGTATCTCAAATTAATTAGTTTTCGATCTCGCATTCAGAAATATTTGCCGTATAACACTAACTGAAAATTAATTAATTTCAGATACTGAAATGATTTTTTTTTTTTTTTTAAAAAGCAGCCTATAATTTAATTTCAATAAATAATATATATATATATATATATAATTTCATCCCTCTAATTTGAGGGATAATCATGAACAAGCACAGAAAGACTAACTGAACCTATATTTTCGTGAGGCAAAGGCAAAGTTGGAAGGACAATACAAGAGGGCAGTGATTTGGGCTTTTAATGTTGAGGATTTCTCAGATGAAACTGGTTCCTTGTTCTCTTCTTCATTATCTTGATACGGAGGGGTATCTTCGCTGTGGTCACAAACTGAGGCAGACAAGTCACACTCACAGGAGAGCTGTCCAGGCACGCCAGCAAAACCAGGTGACATGAACTTAACGGTTCTGCATTATAATTCCTTGGTCGGACTCAATTTTGTCATCCAAGATAATGACGTCTTCGAGAAGGTTTCCTGGAACTAGTTCAAACCACCTTTTTTGGCTTTTTAAGTCTACTCATGAGGCTCCTAGATCTAACACTACATATATCCAAGCTTCGTCCCATGAAAATTATTATAAAAAAAACAGATGCTTCCATTGGCAAAGACAGTTTTCTCCGAAGTTAGACGCCGGCAGACCATTTGACAGCAAGATTTGGCCAAGTAGAATGCCTAAAATGCCCTCAATTACACGTGACGCTACGATGGTCTCATTTCTAATTAGCTGATTGAGATTTGAGAAGACGTTTCGTTAACCCATAAACAAAAATTGCAAAACTTGAAATGGGAAATGGCATGGTTCAATAGAATCAGCCACCCATCTGGTGATCAAGCTTGCCTCCGCATTTTACACCGTGGAGTATTACCGCCATCAAAGTTTGCCTCCATGGCGAATGCTGGTTTTTATTACGTTGATGATAAATGATCACGTTGAGTTTGTATTTCTTTTTCCTTCTTTGTTAAACAAACGACGATGATGAAGCTGTGATTTTTATTTTAAAATAGAAAAAAGTCACCAAAAACTACATTCAAAATGCAAGACGGAAATCGAAACATACATTCAAAACCCAAAGGAATGAGAAAACAACACGTAATTACTACAAGCTAGCACTTCATTCACTTGTTCGAATTTAAAATGACAGGTAATGACTAAAAAGAGATAAAAATTAGATAGATAATACTATCTCCGGTCCTAATTATAGGAACACTTTCGTAGTATAATTTACACTACAAAAGTATTCCTATAATTAGAATTGGAGGAAATAGCAAATAGAGAGCTGAGAACTATATTACAAACGATAAACTTAAATCGATGCTAGCCAATATATTCGGGGCATCGTGCACGTCTCGAGGTTACTTCGAAGGTGGCAGCATGCTGTGAGCAAGATCGAACACTGGACATTTAACATCCACTTACTCGCTTTCTTCATCACTGTCGATTAAATTCAAACGATTCATGTTCTTTTCAATAGGGGGAAGACCATCTTCAGAATCAGAAGAGTTTTGAGACTCAGCATCAGGTGCCACAACTGTCCATACAGTGGCAGGAAAATCCACAATTTTTTTAGATACAAAAATAGATGTTATTAGATGAAAGAGAAATAAAACACAGCCAAGTCCATGAGCATATGCGAGAGAACATAGAGACTCCCATATAAATGCACATTTACAAGACAAAAATTTCCTTCTCAAGCTGCCTTGAGCTTATACAAATCCACTAAATTTTCAAAATATACATCTCATTCTTCTTTTCCTAAAATACATCCCATAAAAATATTTTTGAGGGTCTACATAAGGAACTTTAGTTTTTTTTTTTAAAGAAATTATCTTAAAGTTGCGCTAAAATGTAACAACTTTTTATTTTAGAGAAAGTTTGTGTAGATCTTGAAAATAATGAGTAAATATATGTAATTTCCTCAAAAGTTAAATTATGCAATGGGCATATAATGTAGGGTAAAGGTACAAAAATGCACATGTGCTTCACCCTCAGGAGCGCCCAACATCAAATACTGTTTTTAGGTGCAAAAATACACATATGGTTATAAAATAGGAGCAAAAGTCACACTTGTTAAATCAAAACGTTGACTGTTAGTTTGACCGAAAATTGCTAACATGGCAGATTGAAGTGCTGACTAAGAAATAAACGTTGAAAGATGAAGCAGAACAGAACAGAGGAGCCACGGCCTAAGACCGTGATTATCAACCACATTAACATTATCGGAGAAATCAAACACCAAGGTTATCAACAAGGTTATTGGAGAAATCAAAATGTAAAAGCTTCATAGAACACATCAATAAACTTAGAAATGAAAATAAAAAAGACAAATCCAAACGAGAATCATCAATTGAAGAAGACGGAAAGGAATCAAGTCATAAATGCAAATCCTTGTTCATCATGAGTGCTGCAGCAGCAGCTATGCAAGAAACCGATGAATAAGAAGAGGCTAATAAGTTTAAAATGCATGATTAAGAAACTGCTAAATCATACACTATGAAGAATCTCGGAAAGAAGAATAAACCAATCTCTGTTTTTACTGAACACTCTTAGATTTGACGGGCTCATGGCATTGCTACATCATCTCTATCTTGCTTGGAGACCCACCATCATTGAAGTAGTTCCCCAACCCAAACCACCTCCGCCAACACCAAAACCAGCATCGGTGGGAATAGAAGACAAGGCTAACTGAGGGAAAAACAAATCCAAGCTTTTAGGTCCAAGCGTCGAAGAAGCCAAGAATAGGGGGCAAGCCTAGAGCTGTGCAAATCCGACATGATCCTAGCGTTGAAGAAGTCAAGAGCTGAGGTAAAAGCAAATCAAGCACGACCCTAGGCCGGCGAATCTGAGGTGAGGATTTCGAAGAGCTGCGCAAGATGAAGAGTGAGGGAGAGAGAGGCGGAGAAGGAGATTTGAGATTTGAGAAGAAATCGGCGACACAAAAGGAGGAAGGGAGAGGCATCGAGAAAGAGGGAAGGACTTAATTGTCGTCGCCACTTCGCAAGCTAAGAAAGGAAGTGGGGAAGAGATGAGGCACACTGGGGAATGCGACAGCGGACGACAGCCAGGAAGGAGGTCAGAGAGAAGGAGGACTAGAGGTGAGGTTGCGGCGAAAGGCAATGATGTGCAGATGTGCAGATGTGCGAATGTGCCAGGAAAGATCGATTGGATTAGGGTTGGGATTTTTTTTTTTTAAATAATGAATTAATATTTGTGGGCTTAAGTAGAATATTCTAACCAACTCAGCTTCCATGTCAGCAAATTTTGGTCAAACTAACGGTCAACGTTTTGATTTAACAACAATTGTGACTTTTGCACCTCTTTTATAACCATATGTGTACTTTTGCACTAATAAAAAACTTGGTGTTGAGCACTCTTGAGGGCAAAGTACATGTGTATTTTTGCACCTTTACCCTATAATGTATAGAAAAGAGAGTCCACAAAGGGTGAGCAAAATGCACCTTCACCATCTGAAGGAGTCCTTTGAATCTGTCTCTGTTGTGACAGCCAAGTATTTTGAACAGAAACAATCTCGGAACTATTTTGGCATTTGGAGTAGGCCTTCAGCAGTTCCCTGCATTGATTTATAATACAAAGTTCTGCATTAATAACAGTTAAGGAAGAGCTGCGCCATTGAACATCAGCGCAGTGAAAATTATGGAGACTTTAGGAAGATTATCTCTCAATTTCCAAAATGCACAAAAAGTTACTTACACTTTAGCCCCCTTCTACACTATTGATTAAACTATCTTCTATTTTTGGCCACAAAAAGATTAAACCTCGATAAATGATTTTATTTTTAGATAAAAAAATTAAATGGAAGAGTTTGAAACAAGAGTAAAGAATTTTTTGCGGTCAAGGAATCCAGGCTTGATAGAATTTCCAAGGAGTTGAAATGGGAAACTATGGAACACTTAATGTAGGTGCAAGAAACTCTTTAGAGATATGTTAGTTTATGTATTTTCTGACTTCTATTTGTTTATATTTTTCCTTTCTGTCTTTTACTTATTTTATTTTTCTCATTTGGGCTTTCCACAAGTAGCCTACAGTAGTGGCAAGTCATTTTTAGACCAGTTCAAGCTCTGAATCCCCCTCCTTCCCCCTCTGCCCCTTTTCTTTTCCACCACTGACCATAATGATCATATTCTTATTGAACCAACAAGGATAAACTTATGCCATGCTGATATTTCAAATCATGCACCGTCACATCAGAGATTTAAAAGAAACATAACAAAATAATTAAAGCATACCGGTTCAGTGACATAAAGGCATGACCCCATTTGAACTTGCCAAGCAAAAGATTTGCCGTTTCTTCTTCCCCACTGTAAAGCCATATTAAAGAGACATGTAACCTTGTCACGTGTATATTTATTCAAATCTATATAATAATGAAGCAAAATTTCAACAACAAAACATTATAAATACTGATCCAGTAATGCTTTAAAGCTACAAACACAATGCTAAGTTAATTATATAGCTCTGCCATGAGTGAAACAAATTTCCATCTTAGTTGGAGAATAAATGATTCCAAATGACACTGATTTCCTTCCAAGAAGCTTATGCTAGGACCTGCCGACCTGGGATGCATCATCAAATGTATGTCTTATATATAAGTATTATTGGCTGATGTGTGATCCAAGAGGCATCCCTAGCGCTAGTAGTCTAATAGCAAAGAGTCTAAATAAAGTAGTATTATCAACACAAACTCCAATTACAAGGGTATTACTACTTTGGGTAGGAGTGTTGAAAAAACTAGAAGCATGATGAAATTAAGATATCAGCTCATGACAGCTGTAGCAACCCGTGGAAGCAAGTTTATCTCACATAAAAAGATTTTTAAAAAAACAAAAACAAAAGAAACAACTATTTTGGTACCATATTGTTAGAGCAGCAGATAAGGCCTCTACACAAGATAGCTCACATGGTCGACCATAATTTACTGGGTTTGCTGCCACAAGCCATGGTACTGCAATTTCATACAATATAGTCAGTGATATAAGGATATGAAAACCAAAGTATGATTATCATACCAATATTAGTATAGAGGACGCTAACTATATGAGCCATTGCTAGAGGACACTTATAACTAACATAGACCTCTATGCTACACGATTCAAGATATAATGCATTCATAAAGGAAGATAAGTTAATACAGAGGCGAGGAGCTGTGCAACGTAGCTTCACAAAAGGCACATCATCTAAACGTGCCCATGAGCAATCCACAACAGCCAATCCTTTCTTCTCGATTAAAGGGTAATCTTCTCTCGAGACACATTGCTTTCCAACAGGACTGTCAAAACAGAAGCACAATAGATAATCAATGAATACAAGTTCAAGAGCTCCTAACATATAGCTGCTCAACATTCAGGAATTTCATTGCTTCTAATAGGTTAGCTACTGAAAGAATGGACTGACAGGTGCCATCAGAACAAGGACAACACTATTATGGAAATTCCTCCATGGGTTGAATAACCAAGCATCCAACATCCTACGGTCCAATCACTCTCGTATCTCAGTCTAGAACTCAACCCAAATGGCCAAACCATGGCATTCACTGATTCGATGCATTCATTCATCATCTTATAAAAGTAGATAGGTTGACTGATTCAACAAAATAATTCTATTTTAAGAAGAGATAGGTTGACAACCATGCAATTGTTTGTAGTAGAAGCAATAAGACTGTCAAACTAGAAGTAAAAAATGATGACTTATAACATCAAGAATAAGTGTGTTCAGGCTAAAGTAACAACTATTCATACAGCGAGAAGGAAAAATATTTTATTGCCAAGTACCTTAGTACAATGCCCCCAAAACCATTACTCACACGTAACTCCTGCATAGAATTGTTCAGTCAGGGTCAGTAAACAAATAACCATGCTAAGGTACTGCAATTAGACCTTCAGATAATACAAAATTGACAATAATATTAGTAACTGAGTATTATGATTGTAAAATCGTTATACTTCTACTGCCAATAAGTAAATCATAGATCCATTTTCACTTTGGAAGCAGCAGCAGTTAATACAGAAACGCTATAAGATATATGTAAAATCTTATATGCAGACACATTATTGCTGAGGCCTTTGTGTGTTGTGCAAGCACCTAAACATGTGTAAAAGGGAAAATAAAGAACGAAGAAAGAGAACAAGTACTTGCTTTTAACAAGTGAAATCTTGAAAGCTTGCGTCCTGTGCACCTTTTGATGTCACATTGCCCAAAGTCCTGAGTCAAGATCATAAGCAACAATTACATTCAAATTTGAGAGGCACATTTCTTTTAAATTCATGTTCTGAAGTCATATGGACATACATCCTACAGAGGGTTTCACAATGACGCAAAGGTGAGAGTAACAAAAAGAATCTTATCTAGTTCTTACTGCTTAATTTCTTGAAATAATAAATTAACAAAACCTTGAAGCTTAAGCAATGTGACTATGATATAAAAAGCAGATTGATCATTCCCAACTTGGAAGGGGTCAAAAAAATAGAAATTTACAACATATGGCTATCACAACCCCCGCCCCACTCCTTTCTCATGTTGCCCTCTTCTATCCTATCATATGGACTATAATTTTTCTTTTTTGTAGCTTTCAATCATTGACAACGCTCCACAAAAGCAAATTTAGAGTGTGCGCACAGGCTGTGTTTGCAAAAACAGCAAGTTGTTATTATTTATAAAATGAGATTGTACATCAATCAATATGCCTGGTTCTTCCTTAAAAACCGGATTCTTGGTCATTGGCATTGATGTGATATCGCAAAAAGATTTTATTTCCTTCTTTTTGCTCTTAACCAAGATCTAACTGCAATATTCTTAGCCATATTGCTTGATGAAGTTGTAGCAATATATTCAGCGTCTGATGATGATAAAGATGTAGTAGCATGCTTCTTCGAACACCGAGATACGACTCCTGATCCAATACTAAAAATATAACCTAGATTACTTTTCGTGCCCTCTATACATCCTGGCCAAAACTATCAATAAACCTGCCTCATTCCCTTTGTCAATACCCTTCAAAATTTAAAAGGAGAGGACTTCGGTTTCAATCCAAAATAGCAATAAAAAAAAAAAATCATACCCACATGGCAAGTTGGATCTTTGGGCCCGCTGATTCCTCCTCATTAGTTACTGCAGTTAGAAATGACAATCACTCAATATCTTTTCTTTTTCTTTTTCTGAAGAAGAAGAATGGATTGAAGAAAAATAAAGGAGCAATTAGCACCTTGGGTGGAACTCTGAGATTCGTCATCCCTGTACAAGCGGGGATGGAGTGAGACAATGAAGCCCGAAAAGAAGAAATAATAATCTTAAAAATAGGTGATTATTAAGTATTGATCATAGAGCATGGAAAGGAATTACAATATGAGCTGCTGGTCTCGACTGGATTGACTGCGATGGTTGCGATGGCCTCTGAATCTCCTCTGTTTGTTATTTCCCATTCTGAAAAAAAGGGAGACCAGAAATTGATGGCGATGAAGTCTTTTTATTGTTGGTTGTGCTGTAGGTTACAAACACAAATGATGCTCAGCAAACAGGTTTCTGTCAGGACTAATAAGCGCGCGACGGCGCCAAGGGCTAAATAGGTTAGCTCCACGGCCGGAATGGAGCCTCAATCCTCAGTCACGTGACTGGTTATCTAAAATAATAAATAGATATTATAATTATAATTTTATTAAATGTTAAGTATTTAATATAAAAAAAGATTATTATAGTTAAAATTTCCACAACACAAGTCAATGGTGAGTTTTATTTTCTTCATATTGAAATTTCTTGAGAATCTAAGTTGAAATTATTTTTAATTTCAATGAAATATTATAGTTTTTTTCCATTCTTCAAATTTAAAAGTATAAGAAGTTAAGTTGGACAAGTAAATAATGTAATACAATATATAAAAGTTATTTGTTAAGGAAGTCAAAATAATGAGTAGAGGATAAGTTTATATAGTCGTAATATATACAAGTTGAAAATGCTAAAAATCATTTAATGCAATTTGATCCTTTACAAAAAAAAAAAAAAAAGCGAAAAAGGAAATATAAAAAATTGCATATGTGAAAGTGATTCTAGTGAAACTTCTGGCATCTTGTAGTAACCAGTAAGGAATAATTTTGAGGGATAAGATATTATCACTATTAATTTTAGTCACTATTATTTTTTTTACCGTTAGATCAAAATTTCAATAGGAGAAAGAAATGATAAAGATTACGAGATTCTAATCTAACAATGAAAAAGTGGTAGTGACATTGGTAGTGAGTAAAATTGGTAGTGTCCTATCCCTAATTTTGAAGGCCAAAAAATAAAAGTAAGGAATAATTTTGTCAGTTAATTAATTTTTTAAATCTTAATAAATAAAGGAACGCAGTTTTTAATTGATAGCAGTATTTCAAGACTTCTTTACTAGCTTCATTTTAATTGATTTTGGGTAAATGTTGAATTTTACACATGTACTTTACCTCAGGAGCGCCCAGCACCACGAGCTTTTTTTTGGAGCAAAAGTACACACGTGGTTATGTTTTGGGAGCGTCCAGCACCACGGCCGTTAGTTGACCGTCAACTTGGATGGATCACTGACGTGGCGCTGATTTGGACTGACAAGCTGACGTGGACGCTGATGGTAAGTAAAAAAAGAAAATTATCATTTTACCCTTAGTTTTAAATAAAAATTACCTTTTGGCCCTAAGTTTTTAAAAAAAAAAAAACTAAAAATACCCCCTCCCACCACCGGCCACCGCCGCCGGTTGACCACCACCGCCGGTCGTCGGCGGCGGCCGACCACCCTTAGTTTTTTTTTTAAAAAAAAAAATTTAGGACAAAAGTGTAATTTTTATTTAAAATTAAGGGCAAAAGAGTAATTTCACCCGCGTTACTGTTCATTTCCATCCAACTTAACAGTCAACTTACGGCCGTGGTGCTAGGCGCTCCCAAAACGTAACCACGTGTGTACTTTTACTCTAGAAAAAAGCTCGTGATGCTAGGCGCTCCTAGAGATAAAACACATGTGTAAAATTGCACATTTACCCATTGATTTTTCCCCCCTAAAAAAAATGTCATCCCCGAGTTTGGCAACCGGGAGACCGCTAACCCGTGGTAAGCGGTAACCGACCCGCCCGTTGCCCCGGTACATTTCTCTGTTTTATTTCGGGAGAGAAATCCAGAATATTTGCTTATATTTACGAACCAAAGCGCAAACGGATCCCAAACGTGAATTCTAACACCGACCAGATGCCACGACCCGGTGACCCAAGGGGAAGCTTTGCAGTTTACTGGGACGAGAGACAATTTCTGATGCCCCTCTTCGGACACCTTCCCGGACTTTGGTAAACTCCTTCAGAGATTTCCGTCCACCAAGCTCCTCTAGATTGAGCTACATTAATACAAATTTCGATCTTCCTTCAGCTCCAATAGCCTGTCCCCATAATTAGTTTCGGTGCTGAAAACTCATAAAAAGGTCAAGAAGATTGGTTCTGCTGTCATCGAGCTAGCAGCCGTTCAATTCCATTCTCCTAGTATAATACTCCCAATAATCGTTTGAGGCAAGGTGCAGGATTTTCTTTTCTGGTTGAGTTTCAAACTCTCGGAGGCGCATAGCTCACTGCAATGTTACGGAGGTGAGTATAAGCATTTTTAACGTCTAATTAACATCTAGCATTTTCGTTGCAGAAACTTTCTGGTTTCTTCGCTGAAGAGAGATTATAAGCATTTTAGTCTGCAGCTTTAACCCAGTTTTAATTCCTATGGTTCGCGAACACCTCACTTGCTTTATCGGCTGCGATATCACTGTGCCATATGTATAGACTGATTCCACGTGGTTGAGTTGCAGGTCGATTTTGGAAATATCATCCAGACGAACTCTTGGAATAAACCCGAGACATTTCACAAATCGGGTGCGTAATCTGTGCTTCAGTTATTTAACGCAGTATATGAAATATATATTCATATGGCCTTGCGGAGACTGATTCATAGATAAATGTAGGACACGCATTGTGTGAACCATATATAATGTGTTGTGGACCGGGATTTGTTGTTAATTCACTTGTTTCAATCTGTCACGAGGTAGTTTTGCTTGTTACCTCAATCATGAAGTCTTCCCCTTTAATATTAGTTAACCAAGTTAAGACCTGGGATTTGGTGTCTCCGGCATATTGCTTCAAAATTAACAGTTTATCTAGCATTTGAACAATCTTGCCCCTTTAGACTTCTTACTGATTCAAAAGTCTTTTCCTCTTTAAATGCTTTGCGTGCTAATTTTGAGAAGAAAGGACCAAAATTATCTGTACCGTTATCATTTTCTACTTAATTTTCCCCCCCAAACCAAATTCCTAACCCCCTAGCACAACATTGGTGATCTTAAATTTCATCTAGGCCTGAGCAAGCCACTTGTAACCTAGTGTACTCACCCGCGACTTGGAGGAATTTTGCCCATTCGAACCTGCCCTAAAAGAGTACAAAACATGCGGTCAAACGGGCTAAGCTAGTAGAATAAACTGGATGGGCTAAGGGCACACCAACTGGTTGACCATTGGGTCATATTTGTGCCCATGGCCCGTACATGTGACATGAACAAATTAGGTTATTGAT
Organism: Acacia pycnantha; assembly: GCA_025563575.1. NCBI lineage: Eukaryota > Viridiplantae > Streptophyta > Magnoliopsida > Fabales > Fabaceae > Acacia > Acacia pycnantha. Next base: position 2,420,427 of record JAMWYP010000037.1, on the reverse strand, counting down.
TTTGGTAATTTTTATTCCTAAATTTAATATGGTAGATTAATATGCTTATTTTCTAATTTATTACCCTCTTTTCTTTATTGCATAATTCAGGCAATACCTTCATGTCTGTCTTCACGAAAGAAATTCTCAACTGCATCTAAGTCAGGTGGGGCCTCTATTCCTGGCTCCACAGGCAAGCCACCTGAATCTCAAGGCTCTTTATCAAAGTTTGTCATTGGCAGTTTTGCTGTTGGTGCTGCTTTTTTAGCAGCCTACCAAACTGGTTATTTGGACCAATATCTTAGGAAAGACCAGCATGGTGTTCCCCAGAATGCAGAGATAAATGCTACCAATGAAGATTCTAAAAGCCTCCAACATTCAGTAGAACAGTTAGTATCACCTAGCAATGATAAATTGAGAAGTGGAAGTCCTTCTATGGAGCTTGCAGAGCAAAAGATGGATACCCAACTTCCTGATCTTAAAAATGTAACAGAAGACATTGGTGATAGGCAGATTAAAGTGCAAGACAAATATGATAAAGATGACAAGGGTACTGTCAATGCCAAAGAAAGTGAGCTGCCTGAATTTCCTCAAAGCAATGCAGCATCTGATGATTTAGGTAAGGAGTCTTCGATACAGCCAAAAGAGATTGATGACATAAGCAAAGAGACTGACACTGCCACTGGTCTAGAAGAGGGAAATCAACAAGCTCCGGCATCTACTCTGACTACTGCTGGTCCAGATGAAAAGCAGGAAGAAAACACTGAACCACCGCAACAGGTGATGGAGGAAAGAAAAGAGGTACTTATGAGTTTTCCATGATTTAATTTACTGGTTAACAATTAATGTTGGCCGGGACTCTTGGGTATCTATGTTGGTTTAACTTTGATGATAGCACATAAGCTTAGCAAATGATTTATTTACTCCCTAGCTATTTTAAGTAATTTTTGACTATCGAAAGTGGGCCATTGTAGCATTAATTCAAGGATGACAACGATTGAATCCTTCACTATTTCCCCCTTTCTTTATGTATTTTGTTTAAGCACTTTTGATTCTAGATGAGGATTACTTGAAAGTCATCATTGTTTGAAATGCATTTTTTATGCTTTTTACTTTTGCATGAGGTTCTTTTCATTGTTATTTCAAAGCAGGACACGGTAGATAAAGGCCTAGAACAGCCATCTCCTCTCCTTGGGGAATATCACTTAAGAAATAAGGATGAAGAAAGTGCTGGAACTTTTTCTTACAGTCAAGGGTTTACTGAGAACAGCCAATTTTATGAAGAAAAAGAGGTTACTGTTTGGACCTTGCTTCTGTTTTATTACATTTGTGGTTTAGTAATTCTTAGTCTTGGTATGTTGCTGAAAATAATGCCATCATACATGAGAAGTTGCCAACTAACTTTTTTCTCTGAAACACTAGGCAATTAGTAGTGCAATGGAGGGGCCTCAAGATGGATACATATCTAAGGATGGTAAACTGGTTCTTGATTTCTTACAAGCAATCCATGCTGCTGAGAAAAGGCAAGCTGACTTGGATGCACGTGTTTTTAATGAAGAGAAGAAAATGCTGAAGGTTTGGCCTAGAACTATAGCTTGTATAACCTATATAACTTTTTTAACTTCTATCAAATTTGCTTAGCATTTGTACTTCTTTTATTTTTATTTTTGGTATAACTTTGATTAGCTATGTTGTCTTATGTTTTTCCTATCTCTTTGTTCATGCTAGGAAAAGTATGAAAAAAGGTTGAAAGATGCAGCTGCTAGAGAACTTATGCGTGCTGAAGAGGTTGCTATGTTGGATAAGGTTAGAATTTTTTTTTTTTTTTTTTTTAAATTTCTTCCTCTCATTTTCAGCCCAGGCTTCACTAGTCGGTTTTTTTACTGAAAAAACATGACTTGGAATTGGATGAGCGTAATAAACACAATGTATGGATGCTAATTCAATCCATCAGATGGAGAAAACCTTGCATAAACATTTACTGTTCGCTTTATGTGAAATTCTGAATGAACTCAACTATTGATTCTAGTCTTTTACTAAATAATTCAGTGAAAATGAACCAATACCATTCTGTTCAGTTTGACCTAATAAGTTTCATAAAGATAGTCAATGAAATTGATCATTAAGCCTGTTAGGCTTATTTTTAAAAATGTGAACACGACTTGTCCATTGATATACCTGGTGTTCTCCATAGTATGTGCTGCTTTATGCTTGCTTATAAGTTTCAATCGGTTTGTCTATATGCCTATTTTTTAAATATGGTAGAGTAGAAGCTCATCTGTTTCCTTGTTGTGTTTTTATACTTTTCAGGAGCTAAAACGAGAAAGATCTAAAGCAGCCCTTGCTATCAAGTCACTTCAAGAGAAGATGGAAGAGAAACTTAAAATGGAACTTGAACAAAAGGTGCTCATTTAGTTTTATGTTGGGAATGTTGGTGTTATTCCCCCTTTCTTTCTCCATCTCTCTATCTACTCATTGCTGTCAGCTTATGAATTTTGTTAAAACAAAGCCACTTTTTGGGTGATTGCAGGAAAGTGAAGCGGAAACGAAGTTGAAAAAGGTTCAGGAATTAGCTGAGGCAGAGTTAAATGCAGCCATAGCAAAGGAGAAGTCTGCCCAACTTGAAAAATTGGTTGAAGCATATGTTGATGTGAGGATTCTGTTGAAACTAAGAATGGCTGGATGGCTATATCTAGATTATTCATAGATTAATGAGCAAATTTCCATAATTTTATGAAAAGAAATATGATTTCTCGAAGTGATGTACGGAAGAATGAGCAAGCAAATGGTTTCTTTGTCCATCAAATGCATGCAAATGGAAAAGAAAGCTTACTACTAAGAGAAATTTTGTCTTGTGTCAGTCATACTTTTTCTCTTTCTTCCAATTATCTGTATCATCTATGAGCCACTAAAATTTTCTTTCCCTCCAATTCTAGATAAATGCCTTGAGCATGGCATTTTATGCTCGATCTGAAGAAGCTCGTCAAACTCATGCTGCAAATCATTTTTCTTTGGTAAATTGTTTTTTCGATTTTTTTCCTGCTGTTCTTTTCTCCTTCTTCCATAGAAGAGCCTAAAGGCTCAATGATTATCTAGTATTTTAATTAAATTTTGCAGTTTCGCCTAGCAGTTTTTTATCACCCCTGTTTGAATCCTGCAGGGAGCTCTTGCCCTGGAAGATGCACTGTCAAAAGGATTGCCCATTCATAAAGAAGTTGCATCTTTGCAGTCGTATATTGAATGCGGAGATAAAGATTCAGTTTTAGGATTGGTGCTAGCATCCCTTCCTGAAGAGACAAAAAACAGAGGCACAGACACGCAGCTGTTGTTAAAACAGAAGGCAATTTTCTGTCATTGAACTTAACATTGGTTGTTATATTTCTTGATTATGTTAATTGTCATCATTTTGTAATCTAATGGACATCTGTAACTATTCGGACAATGGTACTAAAGACCTATGAGAAGAGAGTGAAGTGAAAAGATGGTGCAAGAAGGACAAGGCTGCATTATATACTGATGATTTGACCAAAGAGGAAGAAACAGGGAATAGTGCTTGTAACTAGCTGTCAGGTGGGATTAGAGGTGGGTGAGAAAGAGAGTAGGTTGTTGGTGGGAAATATATGAGAGGGTCATGGGTCAGAGGGAAGTGAGGGTTCAGTTTTGGGATGGAGATTTTCTTGCCTCTTGAATGCCAGAGAGCTTCCTTTCGTCCTTTTATTGCTTTCATGCCTTATGTTTTCTTTTAATCTTTCTGGAATCATCTGAGGATGTCAGCTACCATTGCGAGATGTTCAGATGTTTCCATCACAACCTAATTAACCTTGTTTTTTTTAGCAAGTGACATATTTAACTTCGTTATAGTGGTAGCTGATGGTAGACACCTTTAGTTGCGTCCCTATTGATGGGGCAGTAACTTTTCCAGCATGTCATTTGTTATCCTTTTTTGTTGATTATTTGATGTGGCCACTGTGGTGATTAAAATCATAAAACTTTTGCATCTGCTGTGCATTATAGTTTTGTTAGACAGAAAGTGATTTAGGGCCAAAAATAAAAATAAAGTTTGATACATATTTGATGAAGTTGCCCATTCATTTCTAAACATCATAGCAAGCTTTGTTTTTTTGAGCTTAATTGTAGAATTTTCTTATGTAACATAGTCCTCAATAATTTGCATGGTTTGGCTTGAAATTTCTGAAAGTTTGTATGATGTCTCACTCTTGTGTAGCAGGAATCCTACTGTGACATATGAGCGAATTTTTAACCAAAGTGTTCACGTGCTCTACTATTTTGATGCAATGATAAAAAAGTGCACTAAACATTGATATACGTATCATTCCCTAGTTTGTTAAGTTCCATTCTCTAGCAATTACTCATTGGTGTATTTTCAGTACTCAATATTCAGAAGTCCTCAGGATCTGTTTGGAGGTTGTGTACTGGCTGAAAGCTCATAGTATGATTATGGTTTCCCTGTTGATTTTGTCATTTTCCATATCAATGACCAATCCCATACCTTTGCCTTCGACATTATACGGCATGCTTATGTCATATCTTTTGAATCTTCCTCAATGATTAATTTTTAACACAAAAGTACGCTTGATTACTGAAGCAGTTTCTGGAAACTATAGGACAGTGTAGCATTGATGTTAGACTTGTCTGTGGATTCAAATCCGTCTCTTTTCACACCTTTACCTAATTCATCATTATTACTGGCTGCAATGTTTTAAGGAATGTCTACTCTGGAGTCTACAATGAATTTTCTTATTACAATTTCGTTCATGAATTTTTCTAATTTGTTCCTGTTCTTTGGCAGTTTGATGCTCTAAAAGGTGCTATACAGCACTTCAGTTTCTTTCCACGTGGAGGTGGAGGGATATTGGCTCATTCCTTGGCTCATGTAGCATCCTGGTTAAAGGTATACAGATGATTTTCAAATCACCAACCGAACATTTGAGGCTGTATTTGGTAGTTGTTAGAATGGAAGAAATTTAGACGTTGACCTGTCTATTGCTATTCCATTCTTTTTCCCTTTTCACTTCCATCAAGCACATCCTAGATCACCATATATAAATTGATGTTCGTCTCTGACTTGTATTCAGGTTAGGGAAACTGACCAGTCGGGTGATGGGATTGAATCCATTATAAATAGAGTTGAGTTTTACTTGGCTGAAGGAAAACTTGCTGAAGCAGCGGATGTTCTGGAAGAAAGTGTCAGAGGCACACAAGCTGCAGAAATTGTTGCAGATTGGGTGAGACAGACAAGAAACAGAGCTATTTCTGAGCAGGCTCTTACTCTTCTTCAGTCTTATGCCTCTTCCATTAGCTTTACATGAATCTAAAATTGGGAACATTCACAGTACCGTATTGATTTATTCCACAAGCACGCAGAGATTATCCGATTCTCTCAGGTTGCCATCTGGAATTGCCTAAATTTTCTCTTTCTTGTCAGCTGAAATGGCTGATTACATCTTTTTGTAACCCCAATTCGCTGGAGTGATGTTAGGATCACAGAAAATTGAAGTGTTCGCTACGGATAAATTCAATAATAACCGCGACCAAGAGTACAAAATGATTGAGTGCCAAATGCCTCTCAACAACAGTGCTTCATTTTACAGCAAAATTCTTATTTCATCAAAATGATTTTTGTTGTTAGATTTCAGACCCAAATTTCTGTAAAATTAAACTAAAATCCTATGAGTGGATCTGCAGTCTGCTAAGCTGTTTTATTGTACATTAATTTATTTTTCCATTTTTCACAAGGATGGCAATTTTAGCCTGTCCGTTTTATTTGTGAGAGTTAAATAAATCTACACTTGATATCTTTGTTAATCCATTCATGTTCGCAACAACTGCATAATTTGTGGATCATAGATATTGAATCTTGAGTTTTCTGGTGCGACGTGACTTTCCGGCCTAACGCTAGAACTTCTTAAAACAACTCAAAGCAGCTAGTAACAAAGGACTAATCTATGTGATAATTTGTTCTTGCAGTCTCCCGCTTATGTTATAGTATTAGTTTCACTAAAGACTTCAGGAAGAGCATTGTAGTCTTCAGAAATAAACAAGGGGTGGATATGATACGGATATACTCTCTCCGATCATAAATATAGGACAAAGTTTGTAGTACAATTTAGGATCGGATTAGTAATAAATTATAAAAAATAGCACACTTTTTTTATATGGAAATTTAATAATAATGCTAATCTTAGTTAGTGGTAAGTTATTAGTATGTGAATTTTTAACTGCCAAGATCAATGTGGAGTCCAAGTTGAGTGAAATGACATTGCCGCGAATTATGCAAGAGTGTATTGTTTCGTGCCCTCACGACTTCACCTAATCCTTTTCTTATGCATGCCAGCTGAAGCCTGAAGTTGACCTTTATTTTTGTTGTTCTTGTTCTGAAGACACAGTACATTTAATGCTCAAAATCAAAACAAAATCATTTGGACAACTGTTTCTGTTTAACATTCTATTTTTTCTGTTTTTTTTAATCACTATAGCCAACTTGAATGTGTTGCTCAATTAACCACCTACCCTGTTTTTTAATCTGTTAACATTCGTGTGCCGGGAGAGATCCTTCTGACTTTCAAGCCAAGAACGAAGAAGGGTGTTATATGAAATCATTAATTAATCTTTTAATAGGGAGAAACTTCTCTTGCACACACACACATTTCTGTCTTAATTTTCTCATCAAACAGAGCTGGTCATGCGTCAAGTATAAAAACAACCTCCAGCATTAACGTTAATAATTATTATTCACAATTTGACCAGCGAAAATCTAAATACTAATTCAAGTATGATTTAAGTATATTATTAAATAATGAAGTAATCGTAGATGGGCACTGTAGAACTCCCAAACAAAAAGGAATCCTTTATTAGGGTGGGGTTTGGGGACGTGCTTGGAAGGTTGGTTTGTTTGGTCGGAGTTCAATAATTTAAACAAAATGGTGGCAAATTATTGGGAAGGAAAGGATGAAATGGCTATGGCCCCAATTTTTAGGGTTCTTTTAAAAAGAGCCAACCTTGGCACCCAAGGAAAAGAATAAACCAACTTCTTTAATATTTCCCTCCTTTTTTAATCCCAACGAGTGAGCTTCAAAACACACAAATTCATGTCTGTGTGAATACGATGTGTGTCCAAACCTCAAGAGCTTTCTAAAAGCTGCAGCACTTCATGTATATTTAATAATAAGTTGTTCTTGCTGATATACATGAAAATGAAATATATGTGCAACTAACAGCCCCAGATCACTGGAACTACCGTTCTATAAGGACACTGTAATTCATTCATATTTAAACTTTACCTCTAAATGAATGAGAAAAACAGCTTTGTCTGGCATATAGATGTCCATATCAAGCACCTTTTTTTAGGGATCAAGTATCACTTAATTTTGCCTCCTTGATGAATCAAAAGTCATTGGTTTGGTGTGGTAGGGGGAGCTTAGCTCATCTCAATCACATGCCTATGGCTTTGGAGGCCCCCATAAACGTTTGGTCCTAGAAGTAGAGGCCAGCCAAACACCAGTGAGATGCAACACCACTAAGCATTTTTGTATTAATTTTAGCTAGCGGTTTCAAGTTTAAAATTTAAGAATTTTGTCGCATTAAATACTTGGTGATAAAATTTTACCTCTCTTTATGATTCTGCTTAACTTAATTCAGATTAATTAGGATATTGTGAAGTCCTTCAGTTGAAATGCCATATGGTTTTACTTAAAAAACATAATGAGTTAGGATCTTGTTAGCTACTGATCTCGTGTGAAGAAAACTAGGGGCTAGGCTCCTTTTTTCCCCAGTTATGTCAGAATTCTTTGAATAAAGGCTTATTATATAATTCAATCCAACAATGAATGAAGTATTCCTCGTTACACTTGGGCGTTTTGGGAGCAAGGAAGCTTCCAAAAACCTTAGCTGCTAAGCGTTGCGGATTAGAGCGTTCAACAAATTCAAATAATTTAAATTTAAATGCATGCACCAGCTCCTAAACAGCTGTGCTCGCCAAACGGGCCAAAATGAGTCGGTGTCATAGTATAATATACCTCACTTCACTTTCCTGTCTATGAATCTCTGATCAAATGACTTTATAAGAAGCGCTGATACAAAAGATCTTAAACGAGTAAACAAGTCGGTTGTTTACACTTTTAACAGCAGTCATTGAAGCATGTTCATATTTAATTATTAGAAGGAAAGGAAGGAATCCATTTGTTGCAAGCAAGTTCCGTGCAACTTCTTCCTCTGTTTTTCAAGGTATAAATTCACCTCAAAACGTTCTCATGAACCCCATCTGTGATCTGCTCCTCTTTCTCCTATCACCCTCTCTCTCAAACGCTTCTTTCTTGTTTCGTTTGTTTGTACCATACTCATAAACTTGTACTCAAGTCTTGAGCCATTGGTTTGATACTTCTCTTTTAGATAAAATGGGTTACTTGTCTGATCTAATGGGCGGTGATGGCCATCACAAAAAGAAGAAGAAGCAATTACAGACAGTAGAACTGAAAGTGAGGATGGACTGTGATGGCTGTGAGCTTAAGGTTAAGAAAGCCCTCTCATCCTTAAGTGGTGAGTTACATACCTCCTCTGCTTCCCACTTCCCCTGTTTTTTCCAACTTTCGACCATTATTCAAATTTTAAATTAAATAAAAATGTTGATTGCAGGAGTAAAATCAGTGGAGATAAACAGGAAGCAGCATAAAGTGACTGTAACTGGGTATATAGAACCAAACAAGGTGCTAAAGGCGGCCAAATCAACAGGGAAGAAGGCTGAGATTTGGCCTTACGTTCCATACAGCTTGGTGGCTCATCCATACGCTGCTCCAGCTTATGACAAGAAGGCTCCTCCTGGTTATGTCAGGAGAGTAGAGAACACTCCTTCCACTGGAACCATGACAAGTTACGAAGACCCTTATGTTACCATGTTCAGCGATGAAAACCCCAACGCCTGCTCTATCATGTAGATGATTCATTAGAGAACAAATAGTACTACATATTTTCCTGATAACACTGTAAAATTTTGAAATTTCAATGTGAGTTCTTTTGTTTTCTTCTCAGGTTTCCTCTGCAATTTTCAAGTTTTCCTTTTCCTGGATATCCTCTACCTAAGAAGGAGAAGTAGTAATTGTTTTCCTAATTTTCTCTACATGAGAACAAGACTCAGAATCACGAATTTGCAGTTCATTGTTCTAATGTCTAAGCATCCAGAATCGCTGTCGTTTCAGGGAAAAACATTATAAGTGGAGGTGGATAATACTGAAAATTACATATATACTTAAGGTACAAAAGTTGCGCCTCATGTCATGTTCAATGATACATCTTACTGGACATTTCCATATCATTACTCACAAAACGGGTATCAATATCATTTGTGTCCCCGACCGGTTGTCCGGGAAGAACAGTAACTTGAGGCAGTTGGAATCAGCGAGGAGTTCTGTCAAACAGGTTGATTTACACTCATCAAAATGGCCATTTAATTGCTCTTATCTTTTAGAACCATGCCTCGTTTAGGTAATCCTGAACAGAATAGAGAAAGCATATTAGCAAGTGTAATGCATAGTATTGACGAATCTTTGTGACTAAATGAGAAGTTTTGCGAGAGGAAACAAAGAGGAATGTCATCTTATTCATCATGCATCGGTGTATTTATACACAGAGTACACAGATACATATAGGCTTACTATAAAAACTAAAGTGACCAAGTACATGACTTGGAACTATGATTGACTAGCCATATAATACAGTCAATATGAATTATAGGTGCCTGGCATAGAAAGAAAATGCTTGTTTACCATCTTAACTATCTAAGAATGTGAAGTAATGTCTTCATGAGATCAGGAACTCACTTGATCCAAGTATCTCTCAGGCGCATATATGTATCTAGCGATTGCCAGAGTAAATACCAACAAAATTAATATCGTAGAGAAGAGTGGCATTGCCCGGTATATTGCAGTCACCTATACAACAAGTGATAATTGTGTCAGTATGAAATGAGTAACTTTCAAAATAGTGACTCGCTGCATTTAGTGATGGTGGGGATGATGATGATGCATGCACTATGTGAGGCAAGCGTTTTCTTGAACCTTGACCATTGAACCAGAAAAATCATGTCCCTCGACAAATGCAATCAAAAGCATTTCCTCAAACGGTTAGCCCTGGCTTTTATTTATTAGTCTAATTTTAAACGCTTTGCATGTGGGGTTTAACTAGAATTTCTCACTGGATGACTTAATTGGATACTACAGTCCAGCAATTTCAGTTGGAAAGTGATTATAGACAACCTGAAAAGCATCCCGCAGGTTCTGGGCCGTATGCTAAATGTGGGGGAATTCTTAGTTTGCGTTTCCCGCCTGCAAAAAATTGGTAGATTAACAAATCCTTAAAGGGACTGAAATGCAACATATGGCATGACAATTATTAGTTCATACCTATCCGCATTGGAGGTACTCCTTCACCCCCCAAAATTCCCTGATCCAACCCCTTGATAACCTGGGCTTGAATACTTGGTAAGCGATCAGTTGTGAAAATATATGTAACAAACAAAGGAAAGTACTTTCCCATCCCTCTTCAGAATTCCAAGTACATAGCTCATATTTTTTAAGCTAACACTTCTGGAACTCTGTATGAGGCCAAGTGATGGCATACTTGATAGCAGAGAAACATGCAGAACATCTTACCTTACCAACACCTATGCGCATGGTGAGAGGTCTACCTCGTTTGTAGCTGCTATCAAACACAGTCTCATCAGCGAATCTTGCAGTGTAGTGAACCTGTAGATCATTGGTACCACTTGGCAGTTGAAATTTCAAGTGCTTACTAGCTAATACAGCTGATTCAGTACTTATACAACACTTGCATGCTCTGAGACATTCTTGCTTTCAGTAATGCCACACAAAAATCACGAAAAACTAATTATACCAAAGTTCATGTGTAACTAAGGGACAACTAGCTTTAAAATTTTTACCGAAGTTCATGACTCTTAACATTTCATGCAATTGGGAGAAAAATGGAAATTCAGAGGGGGGCTCACATTAATAAGCTCGCCGAGAGGGGCTTCATCCCCAGGTCCTTCTGCAATATCGCAGTAACCGAGACCAGACTTGGCAAAGTTAAGCTCACATAAAGGTTCGCCCACAGTGGCGTAATATTCGATTCTAGTTGCATCGGCGTCCAAGGGCGTCAAGGCCAGGACTGAGGCTGCTACAAATCCGATACCAATGTCCAGGAGTGTTTTCCTAGTTGCAGGAATGGAGGACGAAGAAAGCTTAGACGACTTGGAATGACAAGAAAGAGAACAAGAGAGAGTGAACTTGGGAGCAGTAGAGATTTGAAGGGAAGTGTGATTTATAGTGGCGATGGGGAGAGCAGAGACTGCCATTGATTTCTTTTCCGATATAAAGCAATCTCAACTTTGAAGGATGCTTAGAGCTAGACTTTTGTAAGGCGTAGGCTGGCCATTTCGGCGAGAGACTCATGAAAACGGATATAATCTGGGACCCACGTAAAGCACAAGCCTTCCTCATTCCTTTTTGCGTCGCTAAAATTATCGGTTTTCCTTTTTACTGAATCTCTAAAAATTGAATTGAAATGATAATAATACTGTTGACTAATTAAATTACTAATACAATATATACATATGAGTGACACTTTATTTTACTATCATGAGATATATTAGTTTCCTGAAAGTAACTAAAAAATCAAATGCTTATTGTTGAAACGGTTATAAGTAATTGCTATATTTTAAAAGTGTAATTATCATTTATATATTATTTATGTATTTAAACTTTAAACGGCACACTTTGGATCTGATGGGCCGCCACTATCTTGATGTAAGTGATCATGTGGCCCATCGAAGTACAGAGTTTCAAGAGAAAATTACGCACTCGTCCATAAATCAGGAAAGAACCCTCTTGACTTTTTTTTTGGGCCCGAGTGTCGATATAGAACCCTCCTGTTACGGGATAGCAAAGGAGTCATCTCGTTCACCAAAAAAAAAAACGGAGTCATCTCGCTGTAACACTGTCCCTCTCGCCACGCTGAGCACCGGAGATCCTTTTACGTTGCCGTCGTTAAATAGGCTTCTCTTCCGGCGAAGTTCTTCTCACAGGTTGATCCACCGCGTGTGATGGATTCGGATCTGTTCGAATCAGGGGTGCAGGCGGTGACCTCCGGTACGGAAAAGTTATCCGTCACTGATCCGCTCACCAATGAGTTTGCCTCTATCAACGACGTTTGCCACGAGCTTTCCTCTCTACAAGAACTCGCTGCCCGTGGCTCCTGGCGATCGATAATCGACAAGGTTGCTCGAGCAAGAGCTCTCTCACTTCTCCAAAAACCCCACGATCACCTCACCTATCTCGCCTACAACGTACTCGCCTTCACAAAATTGCGCCGTTTCAATGAGGCTTCTGCTGAGCTCGATTCCATGGAAGATCTCAACAGTTCCCACTACAAGTACGAAACGTATCCGAAAATATATCCTAATCGGTTCGGTTCCATGGTGCCTTTCTGCATTCGGTGGCTTCACGCCCTTATCCCTATTAAATTGGGTCAGCGCCAAGAAGGTATGGATAGGCTGTACTATCTCCTTGATTTTGTGCGTGAAAAGTTGAAGGAGAAGGAAATGAAAGGTTTTGGTGTTTCTCTTGTTGTGTGGAGAAAGAGGGAGGTGTTTGTAATGAACTCTACTATCGGGTACCATTTGACCGACAAAGAGTTTAGTGTAGCTTTGAGTTTGATTAAAGATTTGCTTAATCGTGATCCTTCGGATGCCACATTAATTTCGAAACTAGGGTATGTTCAAATGCAAATTGGTGATTTAGAGGGCGCGAAAACTTCATTCAATCAGATCGAGGTTTTGATGAAAGAGAGTAAAACTAATGGGTCATTGAGCGAGACTGAGATTAAGAATCTTGTGAGCCGAAATAAGGCCTTAGTATATATGGTTGGGAAGGATTACGTCTCCGCAGTGAGGGAGTATGAAGAGTGCATTGAGAGGGACCATGCGGACGTAGTGGCTATAAATAATAAAGCCCTTTGTTTGATGTATCTGAGGGATTTGTCTGACTCCATCAAAGTCCAAGAAAATGCGCTTGAAAGAGTTCCTACTGTGGCTCTGAATGAGACGCTTGTTGCGAATTTATGTAGTATGTACGAGTTAGCGTATGTTAATCACTCTGATGTCAAGAGAACGCTCAGCAATTGGATAGCACGGGTTGCTCCGGATGACTTTGATGCAGCATGTACTCGAGCATGAGGTATCTTATCCACCCCTCCCTCTCAAGGGGATCTATCTCATTTTCTTTTGAGCTTCTTTTTGTAACATTCTTGAAATGTATAAATTTGTGTTCTGTATTAATGATACGGTATTAACATTTCATTTTTTTATCATTCCAACATCAGGATAATTTTTTGTTAGTATGTTTTTCACTTATTTCTCATTTCTTTGACCTATCATTGTCTTTTAGTAAAGTGCAATGTGGCTTGAATCTGGTTTTTGTAATAGAATAAGGCATTTAGGAATGAAGAAATCAGGTTAATGGGAGTCATTGCGTCCCAATGAGCTTTATGTTTTGTTTAGTGAGCCAATAGTGAAGTTATGGACGATACAACACGTTCATAGTTGTTATTCGTATATGGTCTCTTAATATTTGACTTCTCTTGAAAATCTAAATTTTTCACTAAGCTTCTGGAGTATAACTGAGTCAATAATATTCTGGCTACAGGGGTTTGTTTTTGTTAATTTGAAGGTTCAGCAAAATAACAGCTTAAATCAATGAAATGTCGTAATTAATCTGCCTCTTAGCTGGTATCTGGCAAAGGTTTTCTACTATATGCTATAATGGAACCTTTTAAGTAGGGGTTCATCAAGCGAAAACTATATGATTGGTCTTTGGGGTATTTTGATGTATGATTATCGGTGAAACTTTCATGCCAAAAACATGTGTCCTTTATTGATGATAGATCGTCTGTCTTCCAAATTACTGCTTCCCCTTCATTTATCTGTCTTACACTAATCCGACAGTTTTCTTGATTTACCTTTTACTAATACCAAGAGCTTCGATCTGTATTTAATTTAATATAAAATATATAGGAAAGTTATATTACTTATGATGAGTGTAACTCTAGCCATTTTTTTCTCCTTTTCATTTAAGTATGAACCCATAATCGAATTCCTAGTTCACTGCTCCTCACTTGACTCAAGCCATTTTTTTTCTCCTCTTTGGTAGCAACACCTGGATATTGTTCATCATTTTGGTGTTGAGACTTCAGTTGCACTCGGAGCCCTCTTTCTAAATTTCTAATGTTTTGAGCTTGAGGTATATACAGAGTTGGTAGTTTTTCCTTGCTGAATATTTTAGCTTGATTTAATTGTTCAGTAGTAGTAGTTATTACTGCTGACGCTCCCTTCCCAATGGGATTTGAACCTATATACAGAGTTGGTAGTTTTTCCTTGCTGAATATTTTAGCTTGATTTAATTGTTCAGTAGTAGTAGTTATTACTGCTGACGCCCCCTTCCCAATGGGATTTGAACCTTACCATTGATGGTAGTTTTCTTGTGGATGATGTGGAGATTGTGAGTACTAATGAAATAGATGTTTTTAACCGAAAATAAGGTGGTTGCAGAGAAGTAGAACAAATTTGCATGTTGATATCTAATTGTAATATGAATGTAATAGAATTGGAAATTAGAGTATAGGAGAAAGAAGATTAGAGGGTTGAGAAGAAGAGAAGTAGAAGGGAGTAGAGAATAGAGTTAATATGAACAGTGCGAACTGTTATTAGCAATGCAAATCTGAATTACAATAGAGATACTTTGCCATATATATAGTCATTGGAGGGGTTCATTAAAATAGGGGCACCTATCACTCTAAGGTTCACTAGTCATTAGACACGGCTAAGGCCATGTTTGACTAGTGCTGCACCTAAACCGGTAATGCCACTAATGATTAATGCCGCTCGTCTATTCAACTAAACTAACTGACTTTCAAAATGCTTTTATTACAATATAATATCACATGCTTTGTCTTCAATTAATACTGGCTAACTTAAATAATCATTATTAATATAAAACATAAATTTCTGGACACTTTCAGGCAAAAACAGTCTAATAACTACCAAGTAACCCCAAAGTTCAGTTCAATGCACAATCATAAACCTGAAAAAGGCCAGAATTTCTATTCATTTTAGGAAACAGGTCAACAAACTCAGGCATGAATGCCAATAAAGTTTTTTGGTGTAAGGAAATGAGTCTGATCGTAATTGTGATGGCATTCTATTGAGTGATTGACAGATTGACACTGGCAAAAGAAGGATATTTGAATGATGATGAATGCTGGGATTTGCTTCTGATCCACTCCCCTTCCCATCTACTTTTCATCCTCTTTTTTATTTGAGCCGTTGGATTGAAATCTGAACTATTCAAATTTCAATGCAATGGCTGGAATGAAGAAGAAGATAGAAAAGGAGGAGGAAAGGAGCTAATCCCAGAAGAGTGTGCCTCTATGTTAGCATTTGTAACTCATTTGCTATCTTCAACCCTTGTAACCATGCCTTGAATTTGGATTTAATAAGTTAGCAAAATAAAGGCTAAAACAAGTCTTTCCTGTCACAATATAGCCACACTCAATTTGAATTTGATTGTTTCCCCAATAAATTTCCATTGAATAACGCATTATGTTGTTATGTGTCCAAACAATTCAACCATGGTTTTAAAAATCATTTTCACACAACTATTTTTAAATATTTACATTGTAAATCGTAGAAGACTTCTAAAAAAAACTAAAACAAACAATTATATTATTAAAAAAAAAAGTGACCATAGTGGGAGTAGGAATGATTTTTCTGTGGTTGGTGAATTGATACTCAATGGGGAATGGCGAAAGATGAGAAGGGGAGGCTGACAAGTGAGTGCGTAATAAACGAAAGTACTAATAATACTTCCTCCCATCACTCTGCCATAACATTATTACTCCACGGGAATTGATTTTATTCCAAAGTGGGTTAATTATAAAGCGATTTATACCATTAAAGGTCCTATTAAATAATTTATTCCAAAGTGGAATTGATCTTGGAGAGATTTGATTAATTTTATTAAGTAATTTATCATATTATAATAAAATACATGATTTTTTTTTTTGAAGTATTAAATATTCATAAAAATAAGAAGCAAATTATAACAAATTATTTATTCATAATTTCATATAGCCCCAACCCCCAAGCCTTCCCTCTTCTCATACCCTCCCGCAAAGCCTGCTCTGGCTCTGCTTCTTAGGACCCATTTGTTATAAAGAAAGCTTGGGGAGGGAAAGGGAAGATCCCAATCTTCCCATGGATTTTGGCTGTTTGTTACACGAAAGTCAAACAAGATCTTCCAGGTGAGGTCCATCTTCCCTCATTTGAGGGAAAGTGCTTTCCATCCGAAAATGGAAGGAAAGCTGCCATCTTCCCGGAAGATGGTTTTTGATGATTTACCCTGAAATTCAAATTTGGCGGGAAGTTCGAACTTGGCGGGAAAGTTCAAATTTGGCGGGAAAGTTCAAATTTGGCGAAATTTTTTTCTTCAAAAGTTCGAACTTAACAATAATATATATTTTTAAAAATATATTTTAGAATTTTTTTTTTTATTATTTTGAATTAATTTCTTTTGAGGGTAAAATAGACATTTCCTAATTTTTTACCAACTTTCCCTCTTCATTTTCTTCCTACCAAACAACTCAAGCCATCTTCTCTCTTCTTTCAAATCTTCCTTTCCTTTCCTTTCCCTCCTCCAAAGTTCCTTTCCCTCCCCAAACTTTCTTTATAACAAACGGGTCCTTATATTCACCTCTCAAATCCCCTAAGCACATTTCGTACATATGTTTTCAATGCAAGTCAACGTAAAATTCTTTTAACAACTCAAGAGGTATTTTATAAATCACGCTGAAACGACAACTCCGAATTCTAAATACGCACCATTGAATCTTGATGGACCGTTTCGTCCACTGCCTTACTCCCCACCAACTCTCCCTCCTACCATTTACCAACCCCCTCTTTGTACAAAAGTTCAAATCTAACATTTTCTTGTTCATTGCGTTAGGTGAATGGACCGACTCTTTTGAGCAAAAAAAAAAAAGGACTGACTCTCTTTTTAAGGGCTCAATTGAACATTTTCTTTGCTCATTGTGTTAGGTGAAATTTCTTTCCCAGCAATTCACCCTCGGTTCTCCATTCTGTAATTTCAATGGCCAATTCATTATATCATGTGACCAATTCCCGAGTCGGACTTCGAGACCAATGGCTTGGCGTTGGTCAGGTTTCTCAGAGTGCTTTTAGATCAATTTCTTTTTCGTGGCGGCTTTCGGATTTTTCTCTCGAGTAAGTAAATCTCGGTTTCCGTTTTGCTCATTCTTTATGCAATTTTGATTGCTGATAATGGATTTTTTTTTTTTTTTTAGAAGTTTGAAAACTCGCAAACATGTAGGGTTCAATTATAACGTTTTGAGCAAAAAAAATTATAACGTTTTGCTTGTGAAGGCAAAAAGTAATTTGGATGGAATAGACATTGATATTTCTCTGAGCCCGAGAGTAAACTCTGTGAAACCTTCCAAGACTGTGGCCATAAGTGACCAAGCCACAGCTCTTGTACAAGCTGGCGTTCCCGTTATTCGGTTAGCTGCTGGAGAACCTGATTTTGATACACCAGCTGTTATAGCTGAGGTGGGATTGGGTTCCTTGTTTATCGAATTTATCGACACCTTGCTATTTAACTACTGTTGAAGTCACACTTTATTTTATTTTAAATACGGATAGGCTGGAATAAATGCAATACGCGAAGGTTACACGAGATACACCCCAAACGCTGGTGCATTAGATCTACGCGAAGCAATTTGTAAGAAGCTAAAAGGTCAGTCTACATGTTCAAAGCATTTTGTAGAGATGTAACTCACTTCACATGCTTTATTTATTTATTTGAGATGAGCGTGAATGTATGCCGGTACTGTTGTTGCAGAAGAGAACGGACTTACCTATACTGCTGATCAAATTGTTGTCAGTAACGGCGCCAAGCAGAGTGTTGTTCAAGCTGTACTTGCTGTTTGTTCCCCTGGAGATGAGGTGAAGGGCGTTATACCCTATTAATAAAACATTGAATGCAATTGTGCTGTAAAATCAATGGGACTTATTTTAATTACCAAACTCATCAAATACGGCATAGGCTTCTCTGGCATCTTGAAATTTTGAGTTCTCTCTGTTTTCTTTTGTTAAGAAAACTGAAGATGTACTGTGCCCTAGAAATTTTTTTGTTAAAATTAAAAGTTCTTTTTTTGTGGCGTTCCCCCTCAACTCTCAACCCTTTTCCCCTTGATTCCTTCCTCTCTACATGTGTATTGTATGTTTGCACTCACAGGACCTGTCTGCAGTCTGAGTGAACTTATTCACTTGTCTTATTTACTAGGACACATTTTTTAAAAGCCTTTCCCCCATGTTTTACTTCTCTCTAGTTATATTTGAATCTATGTTTTGATTTCAGGTTGTTTTGTTCTTACTATGCTTGGAGTCAAGCCGTTGAAAAAAGTCATTGCACCCTTAGCACATTTTTCCATTTATATTAATATTTCTAATGTTCTTTTTGGGCAAGTGATACTGAGTTGTCGTGTTGTCTCCTGAGATGCTTATAATATACCTATTTTATGAATAATGCAGGTCATTATTCCAGCTCCATATTATGTTAGTTACCCAGAAATGGCAAGGTTGGCTGAAGCAAAGCCTGTGATCTTACCGACAAGCATTTCAAACAATTTTCTATTAGATCCAAAACTCCTTGAGTCCAAATTAACTGAAAGATCAAGATTGCTAATTCTCTGTTCGCCATCTAACCCAACAGGATCTGTCTACCCTAAAAAAGTACTTGAAGAAATAGCTCAGATCGTGGCAGAACACCCCAGACTTCTGGTACAATTATATTTGTGATCAATTCTGGTGTGTCATAGTGTACTCCGCTAAGATGATAGTTGGGTTTTGGAGATCTTAATGGTTTTTATTGTGCAGGTTCTTACTGATGAGATTTATGAGCACATAATTTATGCACCAGCAACTCACACAAGCTTTGCATCTTTACCAGGCATGTGGGATAGGACTCTAACTGTTAATGGATTTTCTAAGGTTAGCCTGTGGTGATTAATTTATCTACTGGTAGAGTAGTGACTTCAACTGTCCGAAGGAATAAGTTACATTTGTTACTATATTGTTTTTGGGTGTATTATTGGTCTTTAGGTTGCTAATTCCCTGTTCTTACCTTCAGCTCAATATCTACTATTTATTTCTTATAGTGACTGTAGATCATTATGTCAACTGTTACAACTCCCAGGATAGGATTTTTATGTTTTGAGAACTTCTGTTCTGTAGGCCTTTGCAATGACTGGATGGCGCCTTGGATATATTGCTGGTCCAAAGCATTTTATTACAGCATGTGGAAAGCTTCAGAGTCATGTATGCTGTATTTTCTATATTGGCCACATCAGCTTGTAAACCTTACCTCATATTCCTTGATTTACATTTTCTTCAAGACATCTAGTACATGCTTAGTTTTATACTACCTCCGGTCCTAAATATAGGATTGCACTACAAACTTTATCCTATATCCTATATTTAGGATCGGGGGGAGTATTACTCAGTAATGTAGTAATTGACTTATTAAAACTCAGTTGGGTTAGTTTAGTTATCTATTTTTTTTGCTCAAGAGTTTAGTTATCTATTGATACTGCGTATAACAGCCTTTTGTGCATTGTCAAATTTAGTTCACTTCGGGCGCCTGTAGTATATCTCAGAAAGCTGCAGTTGCTGCGTTAGGACTTGGCAAAGCTGGTGGGGAAGCAGTTGCCGTGATGGTGAAAGCATTTAGGGAGCGGCGGGACTTCTTAGTTAAAAGTTTTAGTGAAATAGATGGTGTCAAGATTTCAGAGCCCCAGGTTCAAACTCATATTTATTTGCTTATTGCATGATGATTATCCTCATGCTGTATTTCTCTTTTCCGTTAAGTAGACTTTCTTTACACTTGCAGGGAGCATTTTATCTGTTCATTGATGTCAGCTCCTTCTACGGAAGAGAAGCTGAAGGATTTGGCATAATTGAGGATTCTGAGTCCATGTGTCGATACTTGCTGGACAAGGGCCAGGTACGCTCTCTTGCTTCACATTTTCCTAAAAGGAATTCTGCACAGCTTCATGTGTTGCAGCATCAAAACTTGTAATGCCTCAGATCTTGAAGTTATTGAGTTGATGTTTTTACTCTTGATTTACAGGTTGCCTTGGTGCCTGGGAGTGCCTTTGGAGACGATAGTTGCATCCGCATCTCTTATGCAGCGTCACTCTCCGCCTTGCAGGCAGCAGTTGAGAGGATTAAGAAAGCACTTATCCCCCTAGGCTCTGGCTCTGTCGCCCTTGTATAATATTATAATGTCATTGAATTATGTAATGAGTCCTTCTTGTGTTCTCTTTTGGGTTGGCAATGTGCAATTGTGGAACGTTTATTATATGAATATTGAATGGCAGATATAGGTTGTGTAATTTGAGTTCCTGTAATATTCAAAATAATATTCCCTTGCATCCTTTTACCAATTAAGCGCCGCAATCCAAGAGAATCAACTGCATTTGTGGAAGAGCACAAAATTCATATTCTATGATCAGTAATGTTGGCATCAAGCATGACGCATGTCCTCTTAATACTCCGTCTTAAATAAATTATTTAATCATATTATATATTATATTGTTTTAGACTATATATCGCTTTATAAACTAAACAAAATAATTCCTAAAAAAATGATAAATATAAGTAGTTTAAAATAATTTAATTAGTTGTTTGATATATTAAAAAAAATCAATTATGTCTTATATTTAAGATCGAAAGGAGTCCTAAGTACCAAATAATTTTATTAAATAGGAAAAGACTAGTTTTATTTTATCCTTCTTGTTTGAACTAGTTTTACTTATTAAGTATAAACGAATTTTGGCAAGTATAAATGAAATGTCCATTTTCATTATAAAAATTATAAATGAAATGAAATACAATTTTTTTTGGGAAAATTAAACTACATACTAATGATATTAAAAAAGAGATAATGCGAGATAAAAAATAAAATGTTTGGTATAAATTTAATAGCGTAATAAATAATCACGTTCAGGTTGAGCAAATAAAAATATATATTTTACTCACCACACGCAATTTTTTACATGAATATTTTTCAAAACTGGTAGAAGCCCAAATGATTTATTTTTGGATGCGTGCTTGGCTTGTCTTTAACTTTTCTTTCTTTCCTGGGATTTTTTTAACAAACAAGAACAACTAACGCGTGACGCAAGTTCATCCACAAAAAGCAGCATACCATTAGACAAATTTCAGAGAGTCCAGCAGAGAAGTCATGGACGAGTTCCAACTCGGTGGCGAAGGATGAACTCTTATTGGGGATATGTTGACGCATAATTTAATGTAAGGTTCGTTATTCCTTTGTAGATCTGGGAATCAATTCCTGCACAGAAGACTCCTTAGAGAATGTCTCAAAATATTCACCATATCAGTGTCCCATTCGCACAAGTTTTCTTCCCAAAAAGCCTCATCCAAACTTGAAAGCAACCTCCTTTCCAGCCTCACACGTCAGACAAAAAGGAATGAAAAAGTAATCTTCCCTTGTTTATTCTCATATTCCTCTCTAAGTTGGACTTTGTTTACACTTTAACATTTACATCCTCAAGAAGCTAAGGACCCGGCCCCTTCCCCTTCATGCAAAACCCAGCCCAGTTACTTGAACTAAAAGACAATCAATCTCTCTACAAGTCTTGGCTTTTCTTCCTACTACGTATTTCTCTTTCACATGACTCCCTATTTATATGCTGTAACTACCCGTCAAATTATCAAATCCAAGTTACAGCAAAATAGCTAGCGAGAGAAATATAATGGAGGTCTCTTATTCAGCCAACAAGCACACGCCCGAAATTGTATTCTTTGATTTGGAAACTACAGTACCTCAAAAAAGTGGACAACGTTTCTGGATCTTGGAATTTGGTGCAATGGTGGTTTGCCCGCACAAACTAGTCGAACTTGAAAGTTATACGACTCTCATCAGGCCCAAAGATCTATCGGTGGTCCCTGTGAAACCCAGAAGAACCGATGGCATAAGACGCGCGGCCGTGAAAAAAGCACCACCTTTTGAGGAAGTTGCTGAAAAGATATTCAGTATTTTAAATGGAAGGGTGTGGGCAGGCCATAATATCCAAAGATTCGATTGTGTTCGTATCAAAGAGGCTTTTGAAGATATTGGCATGCCAGCACCAGTACCAGTTGGAATCATTGATTCGCTTGGGGTCCTAACTGAGAAGTTTGGAAGAAGAGCTGGCAATATGAAGGTACGTGAAATATTGAAATGATAATTGATGGTTTAGAGACAGAGACGTATACATGCATGAGAATATTTATAACAATCCTCCATACTAATATTTACATATATTTATTATAGCATGTTTCTATAAAGCCAAAGTATTATAATTTGATTCTTGATAACAATCGTAAATTTTTTTTATGGGTGCAGATGGCAACATTGGCTTCTTACTTTGGTCTCGGAGAGCAAAAGCACAGGTATGGATTTCTATGGAATATTAATTAGCTTCTGCATGGCTTTGGTTTAAGTGAAAATCGGATTGTACTGGTCCTTACGTCCAATTCGAAACAGGAGCCTGGATGACGTTCGCATGAACTTGGAGGTCCTCAAGAACTGTGCAACTGTATTGTTTCTGGTATGAAATACAGCTTATTATGATCTTCACATTCTGCTAGTTTTACGTTATAGAAACGAATATATATTTTCATACCCTATCTAATGGCGAGTGAGTGATCTGTCAGGAATCAAGTCTGCCAACTACATTGCAGAGTAGATGGTATGGGAATTCCAATATTATGACGCGAAGCAGAACAAATTATGGGAAATCACCGTGCAAAGATGAAACAAGCAGGAAATCTCCCCCAACTGCTTCTCTGGGATATCAGAGGGCAGTCCCTTATGCAAGGGGAAGTCTACAAAAGGTTTTATTTATGAAAATACTAACATTTTTGTCCCCTACTGTGATAGAAATTAGCTGCTAACATTATTAATGATGATGAAACTCAGGTGACGGAAGGAGTGAAGGGCCTACTGTGTAAAGCTCAAGGGCACCAGCCTCTAAACCACATTCTCAGGCATTCTCATTCATTGCTAAGGTGATAACGCAGAATAATAATCAAGACGTACGGAAACGCCACTTTCGGAGAAATGGCTTATTATTTTCTACTTTGACAAAAGTCCTTGTGGGGATGATGACAAGGCCACAAGTTTTGTTCAGTTTGTAGAAGATGTATGCATGCGGGAGTGCGGTCGTTCTATTCTTGATTTCATTCATCATTCGTTTCTTTGTTTTCTGAGGAACAAAGAACTAACAATTCAAGACTCCATAACACTGAAAAGGAGACGGGTGGCAATTTGAATCCGTCTCTTCATATTGCATTGTATATATTCTTATTTCTTCATTTGTTCATTCTTGAATGTATATATGATTTCAATTTGTAAATAAATTCAAAATAAAACGTGACATCCAACAATTAGCTAGGTTCCCTTTCTGTTTGGACTCTATAAAGTCTGATTTATAATGCTTCACTTCACGGCATAAATTCATTTAAGTCTCGCAATAGCTCGGGTGAAGCGGCCAATATGACATTATTATTCATGATATATATATTACCATATGGTTTTTATCCCAATTTCATTATATTCTAATTCCAATTCCGTTTCAATTTTGTAAGAGAGTATATAATTTTTGGCAACAAGGTACGTAAAGAAAAGGAAGATAAAGAGGAACACCACCCGATTGCACAAATTTCACACGCATCAAACCGTTGTTGTTGTAGTAGGTACACATGACACGCCATTATATATAATACAGAACCCTCATACCTGTGCATCTAACAGGAATAATTTGGGTTGACTTATTCTCGTTCCATAATATACACACACGATTAAGGGACTGCAAATCCTGGACGATAACACAAGCATGATAACACAAGATTATTAAACTCTTTCCCATATATATATATTATATCCTTAATTAGACTCGATCCTGCTTACACCCAACAGCTTCAGCAACAGTCAAGAAGACCCTTCCACCAATTGTTCTGACGAAGTTAGCAGACTTCAGCTTGTGAATCACTTCCCACCTTGGGTTCGCAATGGCTAACTGAAACACGCCCTCAGAGTAGGTCAATAGATTCCTTACAAAGATGAAAAACTGCTATATTACTGTGTGTGTCTTAAGAATTACTGGGTCATGCTTACCTGCTTCCCATTTGAAACCAAACTCTTATGTAGTTCCTCTAGAGAAGAAATTCCTGACGTGTCGATGTTCATTAAATCTGCAATAATTATAGAACAAGGGATAAGAAGCTAATATTAAGTAAGGTAAAGACCATCCTTAATCCTCACTGATGACAGGTCTTAGCTTTCACTTTCCATTTAACAGTGAAAAAGCTTTGATCTTTTTATATATATATATTATTAGCCGGGGTTTGTAGTTGCCCCACAAGTGTCGAAAAAGGTCTTTTCTCAGCCCATGAGAAGGAAGAAAAACTTACTGGAGGCATCGATGATTACGAGCTGAATTGTCCTTTTAGCGTCTCCCTCGTTCTCATTGGCTTCTTCTTCTTCGTGGGCGATCCATTTTATGATCCTGAATCAGACACAGTTCATAATCAGATTCTTATATAATTTCATGACATGACCGTAGAAGGCACTTGTTGCATGTGAAGATACCTTTGTCTGACGAAGTTGGCATTGGCAAAGCAAAGCAAGGCAGACTTGACACGTATTATTAAAACTCCAGCAGTCTTAACAGCCATGGGATACTGATGGACATCGCAGAACAAGTCAGTTTCAGGGAGTCTTCCCAGAGCTTCTGTGCCCGGTCGAATTGACATCATTATTATATTTGTAAAGGATATCGCCACCTGTAAATAAAAATCAGCACAATTTAGTACTGTTTCATATCCCTGAACCAAGGCAGGCAGTTAGTCAATAAAGAGGTTGTATTTAATTTTCCCTGAAGTTGGAGAGAGTGAAGGCATGACATTTCTTTCTCCTTAGCATTAGTATATTTTTTGTTAAATAATTGGCTTTTCATGATTCTAGGATCTCGAGACTTGAGGAAACTCCAAGTGCAGTCACTTTGCACTTTGCATCCCTAGTGGAAGTTCTGGTAAAAAAAATTACATCAGCTCGGCTAGTGGAAGTCAGTCCAATAAAGATGTGTGATCCGGTCCATATCCCTTGCTACTTGTCATACAAATTAAAGGACAAAGATATGGCCCCTAAAGCTGAACTTAACTATTTATGGTGGGCAACTTTTAAAATGTAATGGCCTGTATGGGTTTTGAAGTCATCCTCCACAGCATGCAGAGATAGGGACTGAAAGTTGTGTCCCTGTCGATATGCTGTTGGTCCATGTTACAATAAAGTGTTGTTTAAAATTAATCGACCTAAATTAAACACCAACTGCTTGCCATTATTATTAAATATTTTATAATCCATTTTGTTATAAGGCTCGATTATTTTAATTTGGTGCCACGGAATAAGAAAAGTCAAGATTACAGAAGCGGAATCGAAAATTACACTTACGGCCACAAGCAGGCCAGTCTCGACGGAAGAGAAGAGGACCCCAAAGAAGGCTCCAGCACAAGCAAGAAAGTCAAGCTTATCAAGCTTCCATATTCTGTAAGCCTCGTTGAAGTCTATGAGTCCTGGGAGAGCAGAAAGGATGATTGAGGCCAGAATCGCCGTCGGAGTGAAATATAAGAGCTTCGTGAAGCATAGCAACGATATGACCACCGTAATAACCATCACAATATTTGACCCTGCAGTTTCACATCCCGCCGCCACATTCACCGCCGTACGCGAAAACGACCCTACAAATTACCGTTTCATGAATTTCACTTCCTAATCCTTCAAAAGTAACAATATATATGGAGGAAAGAATTTCGATCATTGATACGGCTTACCAGTTGCAACATAGCATGATGTGAAAGATCCTATAATGTTCATGAATCCGATGGACACCATTTCTTTGTTTCCATCAAGGTGGTATCCTCTGAGGGAAGCAAAAGATCGGCCAACTGAAACCGATTCCTACAAAGTGGTTCGAACTATTTTAATGGTATAGTAACAGGAACTTGAAACGAAGAATGGAGGGAGAGTGGTTACAGTGAGTGAAATAACAGCAGCAACCAGTCCGATTTTGGCAACTTCAGCAATATAAGGGCCGTTCAGCTGCAAGTGATGGACAGAACTTGGATTCAGCCCTGCTTTGACGTGTTTCACAATATGAACTCCATGTTTATCAGCTCGGGTGACAAAAACAGCGAGAGTTGATATTATAACTGATGCAAGAGAGGAGATTGCTGGCAGCCAAAACAGTTTTCTGTTCCTTTTACTCTGCTCATATCATTAGAATGGTTCCATCAGAAGAGACAATTTACCAAATCAAAAACTAGGTACGCAAAAGTAATTTTGGGCTTATCATCACAGCATCACTACCACTCACCAGAAATCTGCATGCAAGCATGAAAATGAGGAACGAGCATCCCAGCACTAAATCTCTGTAATTCCACTGCAGCCCGTGACAAATAAGGCATTAATTACCAGCGTTAAAATGTTTACATTAATAGACAAGGAATATGAAAATATATATATACGTACAGGATGATCAAGAGATTGGCGAACGGAGATGGTGACAGAGACGACGTCGGTTTTGTTGGTAAAACGTTGGAAGCCAAAAAGGCCCTTCAGCTGTTGAAGTCCAATAACAATGGCCGCTCCAGCCGTGAATCCTACAATAGCAGCATGCGACAGAAATTCAAGCAAGAACCCCAACCTATATATATCAACACATATACAGTTAAACAATTTCCTAAGGTTGACTCATGTCTGAATCATATGAGGTATCTGTAAGAAAAATCCCACCTCAAGAGTCCAAAGGCAGCCTGGAATAAGCCGGCAAATAGAGTGGCAGTAAGAACCAGCTTAGTGTAACCCAATGGATCAGTGGAAGGGTCTATTAGTTTCTGAACCATTGACGACAAAAGCAATGAAACCACGGCCACAGGTCCAATTGCTACCTCTCTTGAACTTCCCATCATTGCATAGATAAGAGGCGGCACCGCACTTGTATCTAGTTGGTTTTATCCCCATCATAACTTCATTTCAATTAATCCTATTAACAATTCTAGTCTTTTTCGTTTAAAAGAAAATCAACTTACAGAGGCCATATTCAGGATCCAGCCTTGCTAAAGTTGCATACCCAATGCCCTGCATTGAACAGAGAATGAAAAGAAATGAGGTTCTCATGGTTTTTGTGAGTTTCTTTACGTGTGGACAGGCTAGAGAATACCTGAGGAATACACAGACTTGCAACAGTGAGACCTGCAAGCAAATCGTTCCTGAAACTTATGGCCGTATAGTTTCGACCCCAGTCAAGAACAGGAAAAATGGCCTCAAGGAATGAAAGCACAAGTTTAGGTCCGGATTGGCTTCTGAGACCATACGCCTTTCCTTGATACTGTGAAATGGTGTTGCTCACTGACCCTACAAGTTCATGCCACAGACTTGGAGGCTCAGGAGCATTTAGCACCCACTCAGACCTTTCATTAGGTTCTTCACCCTTCTTCTCAATATCCTCCATCACGTCTTCCATTTGGGCTGAAGAATCCATATTTGATTGAAGTGTTTGGGAGAACTTTGTCCCCTAGTTAAGTACTCTATTATACTCTAACATGATGGAATTCGCTGTAACGAACAGAGTCACTCAAAAGCTCAAAGCTTCCATATTCAAGCACCCAGGGTGAGAACCAACCGATACTTTTTTATACATAAGGAAAAGTGTTTAATGTGTTCCCAATGTTAGGAGTTAGGCGTATGAGGGAGATCAGAGGGTAAAAGGGGTGTTTCAACATGTCCACTAACTTTGGTACAACACTTTGGTGACTTAAAATCAATTCATCACAATTCACAAATAATGCTATTGCTCCATTACTTTTGTTATTTAAACTTCTCAAGGTACCAGCCAGCAGGTAAACATCTATTCTTGATATCAATTTTTGTGGATTGTAATATGCTAAAGACACCCCACTAGTTGTTTAAATTGAAGACTTCGCTAGAGACAGAGCAAAGTAGCATGATTGGGAGGAGAGTCCAATGGGATTCAGGATAAATGGCAACTTTAAAGATTGTGTGCAACATCATAGTACTGCATTCTTATCATCATAGCATTATCCTCTTCATGCGTACTTAATTGGTATAAGCTTTTTAGCCTTGCTTTCATGTTTTTGGTAGTGTTTGTAAATGGCAATTTGTCCTACTTGGACCTTTTCCACTTCTGAAGTTCAAGTATCAAGGTCTATTTATTATGCGGCTCTTTCTATTCTTGGCAGAAGTACCTGTACCAATAAAGTAGGCATATGAATCATAGGTTATGAGACAACATATATATCATATTATCATGTTGTCATTTTAAATTATATTTTAAATGAAAATCCTGGACATCTATAAAATGATATTCTCAAGTTAAGATTTTAATCACTCAATTTTACTTTTTCAAAATGGCAAAATATAAAACTTTATAACGATGATAATTAGTAGAAGGCCATATTTTTCAGTTTAGAGATTAATATGTAAAGTCAACCTAATTCTAGACCAAAATCCAACATTGATTTCTTGAAGGCTACTGGTCTTCAGTCAAGAGTCATAAAGACCCAACTTTCTTCATGTTTGGCCAAAAGATATCCTCCAAACTATTTGCTAATTGCAGGACAGACTGTAACACAAGAAGCCCTCTAACTACTGGCAATGCACATTCCTCATCACCATATCCACATGGGACCAATTCTTGATCTCTTGATGAAACGAGTCACTACTTCATTTCTTGCGAGGTACGCATTTCCCTTTTACCCCTTCTTATCTTCATCTTCTTCCTCTACCCTGTCATCACTCCTGCGCAGCAATCATGAATCACAAATGTTATGCTCAAAAGAAAAATAAGCAATCAACATAAAATATTGGGAACTGCACAACACCTTTCTTCGTTATAGGATTTGGACTTGTTGAGGACGGGATATGCCTTCACTGACTAAACGCGGCTGCCGCTAAAATATTCTTTTTCCTCCGATTGGGAATTCCCGAACCTTGGATTCTCCGACACGTCTCTGATAATCTCAGTCTTGGACAGTTTCACGGCCACCTTCTCCGACGCAGTACTTGCCTATCGCTCAACTGAGGCTGCTGAAATCTTTCTGCAAGGAGTAATAATAATGAATGATGTGAAGAACCTACTCATTAACTAACAATTTAGAGATATTAGGTTGTGTTATGTGGGTATATGATATAATGACAATGACCAGAACAGGCACGGAGGAGTTTAGATCCTTTGAGAACATATTCTGCTTCATCAGTTGGATGTATAATATCGTTGACTCCCAAGTCGTACCACACGTAACAGCCTTGTAGCTCCTTAACCCAGCAAAATTACCATATTAGCCAGAAACATATATAATTTGTGTCCAAGCACAACCAAGAGTAATATATAGCTTGTACAGAGAAGGCCCCCTGAGGGACATGAGCCGATCCAAACTTGTTGTATCATGGTACAAAGTTTAGTGTCAATTTAAGCAGAAAATATAGATGGGTAACTTGCGCTTCAAACGAAGAGGGAGCAAGGGTGAGTTCCATGGAATGGTGATGCTCCAAAAGGCCATTCT
This sequence comes from Acacia pycnantha, assembly GCA_025563575.1. Lineage (NCBI taxonomy): Eukaryota > Viridiplantae > Streptophyta > Magnoliopsida > Fabales > Fabaceae > Acacia > Acacia pycnantha. The sequence continues at coordinate 2,390,663 of JAMWYP010000037.1, read as the reverse complement.
GTGAGAGGTAGTAAACAAGTTGAACCTTTTTGAGGGATTTGAGGTGTTGGTGGTGCACAGCGGTGAACCCACACTGGTGCCAGTATGGGCAAGTGCAGACACTAAAAGTTTAATAATATATATATTGAAGTAATTTTATATCAACTTACCTAGATGGCCTAGTTGGTTAAGAGTCTACATAGTTTATTGGCATGACCCCTGTTCGATTCCTCAAGGTGCTACACCCTAAAAGGATGCACTCTGCCAGTTGAGCGACGCAACCTTTCATTCAGAGAAGTAGACTCCGCACCCAAGAGATTTCGAACCCACGACGTGTGGGGGCGCTACACCCTAAGAGGATGCACTCTACCAGTTGAGCGACGCAACCTTTCATTTTAAAAAAATATAAAAAGACACATTTCATTTAGTTTACTTTCCATAGTTTATTGATTACAAATACTATCTTATGTTAATTTAGTTGACTCTTAATTATTATTTTTCTATGTTAAGTTGAAGTTTTCTTTTCTCTATTCTTTTATTGTTTATATTCTATTTTTTTTAATGCGTTTAAAATTTTCCTAAAAAAAAAAATCGAATTCCACCACTAATTATGCACCCACAAACCTAAAATCCTGGGTGGTGCATGCTGCAGAATTTGGCTGGAGACTGGAGTGCCTGCTTCTTCTGGAACCAGAGTCCACTGTCCAACACCACGTACTTGTTCTTCCCCTGCCTCACTCTGCTCTCTCAGGGGTTCCAAAAGAAACAGAATGGAAAGGGGAGGGAACAGAGATAGACTCACGATTCATCAAGAGACAGTACAGCAGGAGGAGAAGAAGCATAAAACAGTACGGCGCCTTTCATTGCAAGGAAAGATCATCAGAGACTAGGAAAAATATGATGGGACCTTGGGAAGGACAAAGATAAACATGGCAGGTTTCTTACTTCCTTTTATATTTTACTTCTTTTCTTGGAGAGGGTATAAGTCACGAGCCATAGATAAATGGGGGGAAAATAGGGATTGAGTTGGTGCGAGTGTAATAAAGTAGTGAGTGAAGTGAAATGAGGAGGGGTTTAGTTTTTAGGGTTAAGGAGCAATTTTACACATGAAGTTTATCCCCGGGAGCGCCCAGCACCACAAAGTTTTTTCAGGAGCAAAAGTACACATGACGTTACGTTTTGGGAGCAAAAATACCACGGGCCGTTAGTTGACCGTTAACTTGGATGGAACAGTGACGTGGCGTGACGTGGCGCTTATTTGTACTGACATGCTGACGTGGACGATGGCGTGGACGATGACGTGGACGCTGATGGTAAGTAAAAAAGAGAAAATTACCATTTTGCCCTTAGTTTTAAGTAAAAATTACAGTTTTGCCCTTAGTTTTAACTTTTAAAAAAAAAACTAAAAATACCCCCTCCGCCCGGTCGGCCCCACCACCGGCGGCTGACCACTGCCGCCGCCGGCCGACCACCACCGCCAGCAGTGGGGGCCCACCGGGGGGCTAATTTGTGTTTTCATTTTTTTAAAAAAAACTTAGGGCAAAAAGGTAATTTCAACTAAAACTAAGGGCAAAAGTGTAATTTTACCCGCGTTACTGTTCACTTCTATCCAAGTTAACGGTCAACTCACGGTCAACTAACGGCCCGTGGTATTTTTGCTTCCAAAACGTAACGTCGTGTGTACTTTTTCCCCTGAAAAAACTTCGTGGTGCTCCCGAAGGTAAACTTCATGTGTAAAATTGCACATTAACCCTAGTGTTTACAGAGACTGAGATTTCTTTCTTTTTCTTTTTTTTTTTTGCTATAAGACTGAGATTTCTTCAAATGAAGACAGAGAGAAGGAAGGTGGGAGGTACTGAGCCCAAAAGTTTTGGACATCGTTTTTGGGCCCAACCATTGGCGTCTTTATGTTTTTAAGACCAACTAGATTGTTTCTTAAAAAAACAAAATCTTGTTGACTAAGTTAAAGGTAGCTTTTGCTTTTCTATACTTTCCTGCCCCATTGTCTTTTTCTTCCCTTTCTGGGGTTCACGAGCTAGATGCGTTACTGCCTAGTGGCTAGGCTAGCGATTGAGAATATGGTGCCGATGTCAGAATTTAAGATTCCATATAAGATATTCTATTCATAAATTATAAATAACATAATTCATTAATTAAAAAATAAAATAATACAGCTTATTTTTCAAATTACATATAATGCACACAGTCTGTCATTTACGATTTTTTTTGGTAAAAAGACAAATATATGTTATATTAATAAAAAGGTTAAAGTAGGAGCAGAATGAATTTACAAAATGACGAGAGTCTGGTGATCTACTCTACTATACTCTGCCGACTTTTCTTAGTCGGGAAGGAAGCAAAAACTTCGGTGAGGATGAGATATCAGACCCTGTAATTGTCGCGGCATTCAATAATTCTTATATTTGTCAGGATGAGACGAATATATATATGCATGTGTATGATTTATTATGAGGAGTTTGAAGGATTGTATTATCATGATCACTGATGAAAGGAACGCACACAGAATAGAGTGTGGGATTCAGTTCAATGAATGGATGATTGATTTCATACAAAGCACCAACCACTCTTAAATATGAACGAGACCTTTTTGAAAATGGAATAAAGCCGTCCAATATTCACTTTGTTTTCTTCTGCAACTTGAAATTATACACTCACGGGAATCTCTATTATTACAAAAAAGAAACAAAGCGTATGTGCCACGCCCACCCCCACTTGTTCCTCTTCATCAAGCATTTCCCTTTCCCACATAATAATCCATGCATGTATATTTCCTTTCACTTACTCATGCCAAAATTCTTAATTTCTGGAGTCATAAACTAATTTGTTGATCTGTCGGTACTTATTATTCTAAATATCGTAATTTAAATTATTGCATTGAGTAAAAATCGATATCGTTGGTTAAGACGTATCAGTAGGGTCCGCGCAGATGGATAAATGAAAAAGCGAGATGGACAGAATCAGAAAAAGCCTCAAGTATTTGAAAACACACACTCTAGTGTGGGAAATGGAAATTGGTTTTATTGCCATGGATCGATCATTCGTTGGTTGGTCGTGTGTTTGGTAGGACGACGATCAACGTCACAGAGAAGCACCACCCACCATGTTAAAGGAAATTCATGTAAAAAGCTGTAACACACCATAACTATATTTATAGCACCACTCACCCCTCACCCCTCACCCCTCACTCCACTCTCTGTCTCTCTGTATGTAATACATGTTACATTTATAGACTCTCTGTGAATGAGCACCTAGTAGAACCCGATCACTCTCATTTTGTGAAAAAATGGGACATAAGTTACTATGCCTCAACCTTGTATTATTACTGGCTCTCCATCCTTCTTCCTCTCAGCACTCTTCTCTGCCTCTTAGAGCTGTGAATCTAGGAAATTGGCTCATCATTGAAGGCTGGATGAAACCCTCTCTCTTTGATGGAATTATCAACAAAGATCTTCTGGTATATTATTGTTAACTTGTAGTGCTATGGTTTTATTTTGTTGCCAGTTTCATTTAATGGTGATCATCTTAGGATGGAACTCAAGTGCAATTGATGTCAACAAAGTCGCAGAAGTACCTCTGCTCAGAAAATGGGGGAGGAACCACTCTTGTAGCCAACCGCACAAGTGCTTCGGGTTGGGAAACTTTCCGGGTAAGCTCTTTCAACTTCTCCGAGATTTACAAACATGTTCATTGGATAGGCTTTTTAAGAACTCGATCTTCGAATCCCTTCATGATTATGAGCAATGCGTGCAGTTGTGGAGGGTGAACGAATCATCTTTCAATTTCAGAGCGTCCAACAATCAATTCGTGGGATTAGATAACCAGGGTACAGGGAACGGCCTAGTGGCCAATTCAGATTCGCCAAGCGACTTGGAAACGTTTCAGATTATAAGAAGCGAAGATGACCCCACCTTAATTCGTATCCTCGCGCCAAACGGTCTGTTTTTACAGGTACCTCTGTCTTCTATGTCCGATAGATCAGCTTGTTTCTACCAGAGCGTGTTACTATTACCAGTTATGTTTCTGTACTGAATTCTTAATGTGCCCCGTTTACTGCGAAGTTTCATCATGCATGATTGATTTATTCTGATCAGAGGAGTAATTATGTGATTTACTTTTCAGGCTAATTCAGAGAACATGGTAACTGCAGATTATGAAGGATCAGGTTGGGTAGACGATAACCCCTCTGTATTCAAAATGACCATCCTTAATGACAAGACTATAAAAGGCGAATACCAAATTACAAATGGTTATGGCCCTGACACAGCTCCCAAAATCATGCGGGTCAGATATTTAATATTTTCTTCCACTAAAATATTTGCATTAGTTAATGATTGAAGCGAAGCAAGTGATATGGCATTGGGCATGCACAGGATCACTGGAATACGTACATAACAGAGGAAGACTTCAAGTTCATGTCAGAGAACGGTATAAATGCAGTGAGGATTCCAGTGGGATGGTGGATAGCGTTTGACCCAACACCCCCCAAGCCATTCGTAGGAGGGTCCCTAGAAGCATTAGACAACGCCTTCACATGGGCACAGTAACACACACTGACCATGACTCCTTCTTTGCTCCTTAATGAATGATCACATACTCCCACATCATTAATGAGCTCTATTTACAGGAATTATGGCATGAAAGTAATAGTAGACCTGCACGCAGCTCCGGGCTCACAAAACGGCAACCCTCACAGTGCAACCAGAGATGGGTCTCGCGAATGGGGAGATTCTTACATACCACAAACCCTATCAGTCATCGACTTCCTAGCCGCAAGGTACCTCTGCTTTCACTCATTTCTCTTGCTTACATAAAGTTTCTCTGTTTTCTTTCTTTTCTTTTTTTTTTATGAAAAGAAAAACGTTCATGCGCAGATATGGCGACAGCTCAAATCTGGCGGCGATAGCATTAATGAATGAACCACTAGGAGTTAATTTGGAGAGCCTGAAGAATTATTACCGAGCAGGGTATGATGCTGTGCGGAAACACAGTGCCAGTGCTTATGTGATCATGTCCAGTCCATTGGATAAAAGCTCGAAGGAGCTATTATCTTTCATCGCAGGCTTTGAAGGAACAGTTATTGATGTGCATTATTACAATCTCTTTTCCAATTCCTTCTCCAAGATGAATGCCCAACAGAACATAGATTTTATTACCAAACAGAGAGCTTCTGATATTACCTCTCTCACCTCAGCGAATGGGCCCCTCCTTTTTGTGGGGGAGTGGAGTGGTGACTGGCTTGCCCGCAGTGCATCGAAGGAAGATCATCAGAGATTTGTGGAGGTGCAGGTGGACGTGTACTCGCGGGCCACTTTTGGATGGGCTTATTGGGCCTACAAGTGTGACTCTGACTACTGGAGCTTCCAGTGGATGATCCAGAACAACTTCATCAAGCTCTAACCATCTCCCACTTTTATTTATCCATTCACCCAAGCCCACATAAGCCTATCTACACATTATTATGATGACGGGCTTCATCGGCCCAACTATTGGAGTGCATTATCTAGGACCATTGCATGCAGCTTCTCTTACTTTCCTGTCTTTCTTTCACAAAGTTACGTAATAAAGTCACTGCCAACTGTAGAAATTTAAGTGAATATATCATGTTACAAAAACAATCTCCCTGTGCTGTTAGTTTCTTTCTTTCTTTATTATTCACGTCAAAATAGTGAAAATACACAAGAAATTTTGGAAATTATTGCGCGGGTGCATGTGCATGGAATTTGGGCCCCGGGTCTTAGGATTTGAGTTGCTTTATAGATATATCGCCACGTGGGCGAAGCAAAACGGAACAGCTCAGGGCAGAGACAAGAAGCGAAAGGGATGGGCGTTAGAATTCTGTGATATTAAGTGGAGGGAATAAATGCGAAAATCAGAGAGAAGTCGGTAGTTTGTTTGGATATTGGTTCCTGGAGCCATGCACTGAAAATTACTTGTAACTGAAACAGACTCCTTTTGGATTTTCTGTTCATGGAGGAAATGTGGAACCTATACCCGTCGCCACGTGGTGCCTCTAAAATTCACATAAACTCCCCAATTACATGTTAAGATTTAGATTAAGATAAATCCATTTAGTATGTAAGACGTTTATTGGAAAAAAGAAGGTTCCTATTGACACCCACCTGAGCACACTTTCACTGGCTCTCCTTCCTCTCTCTCTTTCCTTTTATAAGTTAAATTCAACTAGATTTGGGGATGCATAATGCATTTCACTGAAACTGTGTTTGTGATGATATCATCATTTGACTCAAAAAAATAATAAACCACTCCCCTCCGACAGCCTGATAGTAAAATGCTAAAGTGGATCTTACGAGACAAACCCTGATACAAGATCAAGTTGAGTCAATAACAGATTCATGAACCTGATCATCAAAGAGAAACTTCGTTTTTGTAGACTCAGCCGGAGGAGGACCAACAACTGATGAGGACTTTTTTAGAGAGCAACACCCCAATTCATTTACGTAATTTAATTTACAAGAACTGTATATAGAGAGAGACTGTAAACGAATCTGGACAAAGTAAAGGCCTGAAAATGTGAGACACTCGGATGTTGATAGGGCAAAAGTAAAAGGCCCACCAGTCCACCACAATATAGTGTCCCTATTTTACTAACCGCACGATCTTAGATTAATTAAACCAGGGCTCAACGGGTGATCAACGAGCTGAGGAAAACTCAGGATCGGAAACACCATGGATATGGAGGGAAAACATTATTCGTGACTTGGGATTCTCCCTGAATTCTTGCTAAGGTTGTTATTCCATATCGCTGACGCCTAATATATAACTATCCGTACTTATCCCCGCAAATTGATAGATGGTAGCGTGTAAAGAAGCACTTGGCTACTACAAATACGTACAAAGGTAGAGTCTGCTTCAACGTGCAAAGTGTCTTTTATGCAAAAGCTAACTGAATAACTGCCCCAATAAAACGGACGTGCATGTGATGGAGATTCAATAATAGAGGGGTACGTGTTTTGGCTGTTGCCTTTAACTTGTGGTGGGGTTGCCTGATATTGAAACACCGGAAACAGAGCCATCATGGCGCCTCGAGGAGGGTGTTATTATTTTTGCTAGTGCTGATGGTACCGTCAAATGCTGTGGCTTCCAATCCTTCATGCCCCATATAATGCACCTCTAGGGTTCCACGTGGAATTATGATTCCTTTGCTCATCCGCATATGGTCCCCCTCGGATTGGGACAACCTTTGTTTTTTTTTTCAACTGTCACAAATAATGCAGCGTTTTGGTCCCATAACCCATAATTCAACATTTCAACCTCCCCCTCCTGTTACATCACTACATATATATGTTACAATCTGATTGGTTCCTCTCTCTTGGCCTTTCATTCTGCTTTTGTTTGCCCTTTTTTTTTCTCTTTTTGGGGGCTCCTAAATAAATAATTTTATCCCTCACGTCGTTTTTTCCTGAAAACACAAATGAGGTGTTTGCCAAAAAGGAAAACACTAGGAGGACCACTTGACAAGAACCCTTCCCTTTCCTCCACACTTCCCCTTCGCATACATATATATACTCCTGTCACCAAGCTTGTGCATTAAAATAACGCTCCCTCTATAGAAGAAACTTCCAAGCACCTCGTAATTTAGCTTCTTCTTTTTTTCCAATTTCAGTTGCTATGTTTAAGTGGCAGAGGGGTGTCTCCATTTAATGTCTCTATCATTATATTAACTTGGTTGAGATTTAATGATAAATGTGAAAAATGGAATCTAATGGTTGAGACATTGGAAAGTGAATGAAAAGAGAAGTAAATGGAGATAAACATTCCTCCTCGATCATTTACACTTCAGAATTAACAGATAAATACCCATTCAATCTCTTAATTACTTTCACTTAAGATTTCATAAATCATCACCGTGTATTTTATATATTTTCATCTCTTTATTTTATTTCAGTTCCTCTCATTGTTCAGAAAGTCTACTGAATATTTTTTTCGTGCTAATTAATGTTACAATGTCAATGGATAGAATGGGGAAGGAAGGAGGTGATGGTATTTGATATTAAGAGCTGAGAAATAATAAAAACCTTGATTTATATTTCATCTACGTACTTAGAATACAAAATATTGCCTGCTCTCAAATTGAGGAAAAGCAGCAGACAGAAAAGCTACATACATAAGAGGTACACTTCTCACATGGGAAGAACATGGGAGCACATTATAAGACATTAATTCAAACATAAATAAACTGCCAAGGTATTACATTTGGAAATTCATTAGCAAACATATTTATAAGAGAAATGGGCAATCAATTTCCAAATATACGATCCCCATGGAATCAAGCTTCATTTGTACTCCAGAATCATGTTGTTCTCAGGAGCCAAACCAATGCAAGCCCTCATGATGTTCTCCAGCATAGCACGCTGCTTTGACAATGCGTTCACCACTGGTGTACCTGGTGGCACCTGTTATCCATGGCCAAATACCATTTATTATTCATCCATCTATCTCTTCAACTTTTGAGGAAAATAAAGTAGAATATGCTATAATTTTTTTCTCAAAAAGAAAGATATCATTATGTACTGAACATTAGCATCATTTTACAATGTAACTAAAGCAGTTATACATGGTTGTGACAGAAAAGTTAAGCATGGGAAAGTATAAACCAAACAGAGTAGCTAAACCAGAGTAAATGGACGACTCACCAGAGGAGCTTTGGTGAGGTAACTGAGGATCGCAGCTACAGGGTGGAATGAGTGAAACTTGCCCTGTAAAAACCATAGCCAACTCTGTATTAGTAAGGCTGCTTATATACCAAAAAAGCTTGGACGCTAACATAATTGATGATACATATAATGAAGGCAAACGGACCTCTCCTTCAGCCTTGAACTGAATCCGAGTGCTAAGCTCAGCGAGAAGGACCAAGTCTAGGATAATAGGAGCGGCCAACAGAGAATCCTCGCATGTGTTGTGCAACACGATTGTGTTCTTTCCACCCATGAATATCTCCGAAGTGTACTCATCCATAGCTCTCTTGCTGTCTCCCACGTAGGGCACATACTACGTACGCAAGCAACAAACCAGAGAGTTAAGCATGAGAGACGACACATGCAGAGAAACAGAGCGAAAAAAAGGTGAAGCAAGAATTTACCTTAATAACGACGACGTGATCAGGATGCTCTCCAGGCTCATAGAGGATGGCGTTGCTGTTGACCATATCGTCGACAACGTTGCTTTTGGAGATTTCCTTGGAGCGGAAGGTTTGTGGGGCTGAGAGATTCATCCCGTCATTGTTTCCCAGATGGTTGTAGCTCACAATTGAGGTTGGCTGTCACACATCGCCAACACATTTCAAACAAGTGCACTTTTCACTTGGAAGATATACAAAATTAACATACTTTACCCGTACAAACAAACCATTGGCTCTTATTGGTATAATAAGAGCAGTAACCTAAAGACAATTAAAGATATATATTGATTCACCTTGATACCAGCCCCGACAAGGAAATCCACCAACACAGATTTCATTTTGGTCTGGCCACTCTTAAAGTCATCCCCTCCAATCAAACTGTTCCTCTTGATGGCCAAGTCAATCAGCCCTGATGAGCAGCACATTAAGCAAAATTCGGAAACTTGGTTTAATCTTGAGAAGTCAGTGAACAACCCTTTTACAAGTAAATAGTGTACCTGGGACAAAAGTGTTCTGAGGGCTTCCGTTGATAAAAGGAACGTTTTCTAGAACACAGGCCAAGGCAAACAAGGTGGAAGGAGAAATCTCGGACTCATTCCTGTCCAAGGCAGCGAAGAGGTTTTCCATGGTGTCGTTCAATCCCACAATTACATTACTGTACCTCTCTGTGTTGGCAGTCCAGAGCACAACCACCCTGTCCACCTTGTTGGCTTCCTTAAAGTCCCTTCATATCATAAAAAGTGGACCCATTTAGTATAAGTTTTAAGTTAATAAAAAACGTCTTCTGGTATATATTTAACAATATGATTAGTTAATTAATTTGAAGCCACTGAGTTGTTAGGGCAGTATTGTAGTTACTTTATGTCTTTGATAATCTGTTGGACTTGTTCTTTTTTGGTGCCCTTGATGACGTTGTTGGCTCTGTCCCCTTGGTTTGCAGCAATGAAGTCTGGGTCATAGATTCCAGGGAGTGGAACCATGGATTCCATGTAGGGCCTGAGCTGCTTTTGCAGATCAATGTCAAAGACCTTGGCCCTGGCCATGGCATCCGCCAGGTTCATGTCACTGATATCCCATCCTCCAAACACAATATCGTCAGGGTTCACCTGCGCATAAATTATGCATGATATATGAACAATCATTTCACTGCATAAAAGACGACGACAAGGAAAAGAAAAAGAACAAAGAAAGGGATTATTTTAAAACCAAGATAGAATACCATAGGAAGGAGGCTTTTGAAGGGTGCATGAATTTCCTCGCCATTGAAGGAACCCACACGGATGGTGGATGCCTGGGTCAGGGAGCCAAAGTAATTGGCCTGTTGAATTTTGTCCTTCGTTGCCCACGAAATACCCCTGTCAATCGATACAATGACGTAAATAAAAATGTTCGGCTTTAATACAACCGAACCCAAAAAGTGAACGAGGAAGAAGCTTACTCTCGGTTGGCGATAACACCACCGGTGAGAGTGCTGCCATTGTTTCCTCCCCATCCCACAAGCATTACCCTAAAAGCCAACAAATTAACATACAGCAAACGAAATATAAGCCGTTAAATCATTGATAGGTACGCACCCATAAAAAACAGAGACAGGAAGATACGAGAATCAAATGGAAAAGACATAGAAGTGAAGAGGAGGGGAAAATTAGGGAACTAACCCTAATTTAGGGACATTGGTGTTGGTTATGAATTCATATTTAACAGTTTTAGGCTTGACAATCCACTGATAGGTGCCATTTCTGTTCTCATGGACAAGCTCAGTGGTTTGATAGTTGTACACAGACTGAATTTCGCCGTCTGTGTACTTGACATTGGGACTCTCGACCTTAAAGCTCTCGATGAACATTTTGAAGGAGGGGAGAAGAGAAGAAAGAGTTTGAAGCAGAGATGTGGATCTCCTTTCTTCTCTGTTTGTTGTGCGGATCGGTGGTGCACCTTCCTTCAGCTCCCGCAGTCACTATATATAGAGAAAATCGGAAACTCTCGGCTTACACGTGGCGAGAAAAACGGGCCATGTAGGACCTCTCTCCATGTGACTCGTTTTGAGGTTTTGTTTCAGTGCTGAAGAACAGACAAAGAACTGAAGAAGAGCCCACAGCATTTGATTGGTGAAAACACAAACTAAAATTTCTTTTACACACACACACACACACATATATATATATATATATATGAAAATCGGAGAATTACTATAAGATTCAACAAAGAGTAGATTTAATGTCTGAGAAATCTCAATAATAAATGAGATGTTATTTTCTTATACTGAAAATTGTTGTTTTGTCATTGAGACTTGGTATTTTCAGCCTTTTCCAGGTACCTTATAGTAATTCCCCCACTAAAATATGACATATTTATTTATGAAATATTAATTATCTTTTATTCTTTATTTGAAAAATTAATGCCTTTTTGTTTTTTAAATTAGAATTAGGTAGTACTCCCTCTTGTCCTAATGATATTAGGACCGGTGGTAGTATCATATTTAGCTATTTGATTTGGTGTAAACTGTAAATCAACAAGGAACTCAGAATTAGTGGTGTTATAGTGAAGTAAAACGGTAGCGTTTTTCTCGGGACAGTGCAAACACGTACAACGGCGGCGATTTTCACTGTTACCTGTGTCTGTATTTTGGCCAAAACTATTTCCTGTTTTGTTAACGGAGCCTGTTTTCCGTGCATGTGAACTGTAAATTTCTAAACTTCCGTTATTCGGGATCCTAACTAATTTCATTATTCCCTCGTTCAATTAAATTGGTCGGCTCCTCGATCGATTGAGATTTGGGGGCACACAACTCAACTCATTCGAAGGACGAAGTGATTTTGTCTTCCTATATATATTTTTCTGACAAGAAAAAGATATATATATATATATATATATATATATATATATATATATATATATTTGGTGATTGAAAATTTAGACTATGGTCTTTATTATAAATCATCAATTAACTAGTCTCATAAATTAATAAAAACAGTTAAAATGAATAAAGTTGTCCTAAAATTTAACTAATTTCCAATATTACCCCTACAATTAATTGCACTAAATTCTAATATATTAATTATTCATCTCACTCAATACCCTTATTAATTATAGGCATACATGAAAAAAAATCAATACTCCTTAAAAACAAGTAAGTACCTTATTAAAAAAATCAAATAAATTTATTAGTTGGTGCCTTATAATAAGGATTAGAAGAAGTATATAGTAAAATTTTATAATTCTTGAAAGGACTGGGTTATGAATTTTTTTTTCACGATAAGACCGAGTTAGGAATTGATGACAAAGTACATAATAAGAGGACAGGTTAAAAGACTTTATTGGAATTATACCCTGGGATCTATGAAATAATGATGTATTATAATTTCTTATATTACAGTCATTTATTAATATCAAGGAATATTTGGTTTTAATGTTGACTATATTTTTATCATTTATCATTTTTGCATTTGGTTTTAATGCTGATTTGATTCTTTTAATCATTAATGGTGATCTCCATTAGTGTTAGGATTCTATACTGTTCTCTCCTTATTTTATAGGGTTAGATTGAGGCTTATAGTCGTGTATTGAATAGAAGAAATTTTATTGGTGAAAATAACTTGATAAATTTTTATATACAGAAAGTATATATATAGGTATATTTTTATTTTGATCATTATCACCAATAAATTTCTAAGTTTAATATCATTACATTGTTATTTTTTATAATTTGATATTAATCTATATAATTTTAAATGATTGGCTTTAATCTCTAGTTTCATAAAAATGTAGTTTGAACTTTATGACAAAAGAGAAAATGGAGAGAGAGAGAAAAGACAGAGATGCCCGGTTATTTCCTTGGGAACAGCCTCATTAATCGAATAAAATCATATACTTCTTCAGCCTAATTATAAGAATTAGTTGACTTTTTAGAGAGATTAAGGAAGTTAATTAAATTACTTTAAACTATTTTTTTTTATTTCTTCAAACTCATTAATTTAACTAATAAATTAATGTATAATCTAAAGATACACAATATATAAAATGATTAAATAACTTATTTAGTTTCCTTAAGTTTTCCAAAAAAAAGTCAACTAATTCTTATAATTAGGATCGGAGGTAGTATATTTTAATATTGGCTCTAGACTGTTCTCCTGGAATAAATAAGAAAAATAAATGTCCAGATTGTTCCATACACGTTATTGTTCTTTAGAATAAAAAATAGGGTTTTAGAGGTAAAAATGTTCTAGAAGTTTCTACATGTGACCATGGGGTGTTAAGAAGTTTTTGTCAGGATAATTTTTTACCTTAAAAATTTAAAAAATAGTGTAATATTACCCCGATGATTTAAATTTAAAAGGTTAATTTTCACCGTTAAAATTGACTAATTTACCAATATGACACTCTCTTAGAGGTGCTTTATAAAAATATGTACAGAGAATTAGAGTTGGGAATGGAATAGCTGGTGTTGCTTTTGAACCACAGGAAGTATAGCCGCTGATCATACACCCCAAAAACATATCGTTAGTCATCTTTATAGTCAAGACAATTAGCATGAAAAACAAATTGAGCTTCCCAAAATTCCATTATCCCTAACGATGCTTTTCTTTCCTCTTCGGGAACTTATACGTTGGCCAGTATGAAGGGTGTTTCTGCTGTAAACATGTGCCTCCATCATCTATCAGAGTAAGTGATGAGAATGAAATTCGATGAGTATGATTGAGGGAGTGAGGTAATGCTTCTGGTGTTAAAGTTTAAAGCTTTTGTTCAAATGTCTTTCTTTCTTTCTGGTTTTTCCATTTGCTGGGTTGCTAAGATTAAAGAAAACAGGAGAGGGAGTGTGGAGAGTAACAGCGCTGAATTCAGAAGATTAAAGAGGAGAGAGGAAACGCAGTGTAGGTGGAGATAGATGGATGAGGTGGCATGTATGGAATGTGTATATATTAATCAACTTTAATTATTAAAATTAACCTTTTAAATGGTGAGGTAATATTGTATTAACTCCCGTTTTAATTTGTCCTATAAATTTCATCCTATATTTAAAATCAGCATCATTTTTAAAATTTGTGAGGGTAAATTAAAATTGCTCATTCAAAAACTTTGAAACATCTAATACACATATTGACAAAAACTGTCAGACATTTTTGTCTATTAACCCTAAAAAATACTGTTCTTAATTATAGGAATACATTTTGGAGTTGGTTTTGGTCCTAATTATAAAAACAAATTTTAACTTTTATCAATTTTTTCCTATAATACCCCTATTTATACTTATTATTATGAGCATTTATATATATGTGTGTGTACATATATGTATATCTGTATTTATGTGTGCAATATATATACGTGTAGATAGATAAATATGTGTGTGTATGTATATATGTGTGTACATATATGTATATTTGTGTTTATATGTGCAATATATATGCGTGTCTCTCTGTGTGTAGATATATGAGTGTGTCTATATATATGTGGGTGTGTGTGCATATAGATAGATCTATATGTATAGACATATATTTATGTTTATATAACAAGATCATTATTTCAATTAGAAAGCGTGTGAAAAAGAAAATTGGTCGAAGAGATATTAACTAATTTAACTCCTCTCCTTAATCCTCAAAATCGATTAAATAGTTCTTATAATTAGGACTGAAATGAGTATAATATAATAATAATATAATAGAAACCAGTCTTGTCGGTACGTAGAGGTGGAAGGCCCCTCGCCGACATGCAGATTCTTCGTCGACTATTAAAACACTGCGCATTGGCAGATTTACCCTATATAAATAATAATATAATTCCCGGTGAAGTTTCTGGACTTTTTAGAATTCCATCCTCACCCTTCAATTAAAACAATAGATAGATCAGATTTCATATTTGATAGAAATATTATTTTAAATATAAATAAATAAATTTAAATTATTAAAATATGATCTACACAATTCATAAATGCAACACAAACAAAATTAAAAAAAAAAATTAAATTAGAAAACATTATTCTAGTAGTTTTAGAAAATATTAAATCTAAAATGAGAAAAAAAAATGATGAGAATATATCCTCTTTGTTTTTTTTCTGGTCAATAGAGTATCATCTTCCTGGTGTATACACATTTTGACAAGGTGAAAATTTTATCTGCCACACATACAATTTTCAATTTAGAATTATAATTACTCTTTTCACTGAACACTACGCTTGCTTTTAAAGTAGTAATAAACATAATTAAACAGATCATTTTTTTCGAATCTTAGAATTATTATGCCGCTCCGTGCATTGTACCGTTACGCTAGCAGTTTATTGAAAATAAGATGGGTCCCGTGATACACTACTCCAAGCTTGTCCATGATGAGCACAGACTGGGCATATCCATCCCTGAACCATTAATATTGAAAAGTGAGGGCGCAAAAATAAATCAAAAGCAAGATTTTCAATAAAGTCATTTGGCAGTTTGCGTCCTCCTCATGAATCATCACAATTCACAGCACGGTCTCTTTTGATGGCCAAAATGCTTTTGATTGAGTCAGCTGATCAATTAACATGGTGATGCTAATTAAACATACCACCTGTATTATTCCTTTCACTCTTAAATATAAAATAAAATAAAATTTGTAGTATAAATTTTATCCTATATTTAAAAATAAAGGTAATACGATCCACCACACAAGGCAACACACCAAAACTTGCTCTAAAGTTTCCAATTTTTAAAAAGAAAAAGAATGGACACTTGGAGCATGTTGAGAAGGTTACTTTTGGCACAGAGTTGAGGGCCCATGATCCCGCCAAGCCTTTTCCCTTTCCCACTGAGTACTTGGACCCCACTCATCCACTTTTTTACGTACATTGCTGTTTGTTTTTACATTTTTTTTTAATGATTGGGCCTTTAATTGGACGCCCCCTTATCCTTTTATTCACAGGTGTTTGGCTGTACACCTCATTCATTGTTTTCTATACAATTTTTAAGATTAAATCCTCAATAATTGAGCGGTTAAAAAAGGGATTATCAATTTATCATATCTCATAATAAATAAAAAAAATTAACAAGTCACATCACCCATTAATCACATGTCATACAAAACATGTCAAGAGGGAAGTATACGGTGAGAAAGTATATATATTTTTTTAATTTTTCTTATTTAAAAACTAATTCCTCTCCAACTCTACTAAAATCATGTCAATTCTCAAGACTTGAATGATCGGGCCTGAACCGGGACTTCCATGTACAAGTGACCGGGTAAAACTGTGGAGCAAAAACCAATAGCAATAACTCATCAAAAACCAAATAAAAAATCACCCTTTTTTGTACAAGTGACCAACGCTGCCTTCTTCCACTTTCAACAATCATCCTTTTCTGAGGAAACTTTGAACCTGGCATACTGTTGTCAAGTCAAAAATACCCATAGAGGGGTTCCAAACGCCCAGTGGGGGAAAAAAAGAAGCAAATTTTGAGGTGTTTGGAATCTCATATAGTTAACCAGACTTTTTTTTCTTTCAAAAGTGGCTTCCGAGAAGAATGAGAAAATTATAGCATCATTAATCTCAATTTTTTCATTAGCATGTATTTTACCACCACTATCTCAAACGGGCTCTTCTTCATGTTTCTCTATCTGTACTCCACATTAACAAATCTTTTAGAATCTGAATTTAAATATAATTTATACAATTACGAATGAATCTCCACGAGTTTAATGGAAACCCACGAATTGTGTGTACTCCGAGTAAGCCGACTGCATGGCAATAGGGGCCCGTGTAACATGGTCTGGGAGATCAAATGCATCCACTAGTTCCCTTGCAATATTCCTCACTTGGAAACTCAGATATGTCGTCAGTTTCTGGATTGCCTGCCAAATGAAATAACGTCATCAATCCACATCTTTAACACTAACAATAACAATTGACAGTGAGTTAACAAATACTCTGAACTGCACTGGTTTCCTCACACCATATATTTAGGCTTTTCAAAGATATCATCAATAAAGGTGTTAGCATACCCTGGCCTTATTGGGTGCTACGTAATCAACATTGCGGTAGGTTCCTATGTCGTTCCAAATTCTATCCAGGGCATAAAGATCACAGACAAGCTTAAGAGCTGCTTTGGAACTAGGGTCAGAACAGCTGATGCAGAAACAAACCAAGTTAAATACAAAACAGATATTCTTTAAACTATAAAGATAACAATGGAGAACATAATCCAAATAGTAAGAACTAGAAAGCACCTCTCCACAGATTCAATAAATTTAGCAAGGATGACTGACTCTATATGTGACTCAGCAAGTGTCAAAAGGTGATTTAAGCATCTGTTCCATGCACCAAAGCTCCCAAGATTTTTAGAATGCTTCTGAAGTCGTACAGCAACACTTTGAAGCAACCTTGATGTGCGATACTGTAATGTGAAAAGTTACATGAATCATTGACCATTTAGTATATTGTAGACAGAGAATGAAGATGACACTCACCCTAAAAGCATCCAACTGAAACTGAGGATTTCGTAAATGTTCTTCCCCTTCCCACCTAGCAGTTACAGGATTTGGCTGAGAGAGATATTTGTTCATGGATACTTTCAAGTAATTCCACGTGACTGCAAAAGTCCCACCTTGAAACTTCCGCTGGTATTGTTTCAGCAGATCAGCTGCAACCTGCATTTGCATTTCCAATAGGAAAAAAGGTATTCATGCCACAGGAACCAAACCATTAACAGAACTTTGACGAAACATTTGGTTTTCATTATTTAGCTCGCTATTTGGAGGCTAAAGAAAGCAAGATGCAATTCTACTGAACCATAAAAAAATCCAAAAATAAAGCAACCTGGCCTCTGGCTGACAGGAGCTAGGTAATAACTAAGAGTGTAATATATCAAGGATTCAAGGTCAACGCAGTATTTTATACCTAAGTCCAGCTTTCCGATTTAACAATGTTGTTATCAAGGAAAATTGAAACTGACGTTATTTGCAAACCTTAAATGTAGAAAATCACAAAAGGGGTTCAAATATTGAAAACAACATACAGAATTACATGTTGATGACTGAGTCATAGACACATGTTTCTTTTATCTTGCTGGTTCTCAGGCAAAGCAAACATAATGTCAGCTTCATTAATATTTCTGACAACAAATGATATGGGTTTAGCCAATACCTGTTGAAGAAGAACTGTGTTGTCCCCTTCAAATGTCTGAAAAATATCATGATCATTCCTCAAGCTACCAAACCGATTTACAGCAGCATAACCATGGCCTCCACAGGATTCCCTGCAGGTGCTCAGTGACTTGGCGGTATATGCTGTCACATAAGCCTTAAGACCTGCTGAAAGAGCATGGACATCTCCAACTAATGCCTCATCGTGAGACTTCTTCATTTCTGAATATTTTTCCACTAAGTATGCAGTGGCGAAATGAAATGCATAAGTTGAAGCCAGCATTGGCATAAGCTTGTGTTGTTGAGATTGGTAATCAAGGATGCAAACTTCAGGCTGGTTTGGAGGTCCAAATTGCTGACGAAGTAGAGAATATCGGATGGCAATTGTGGCAGCAACCTTCAGGACACTAACAGAAGAATAAGCAAGCCCCACCCTACCACCTACAAGCTCCCCTAATGTTGCAGCAAACCGTTTATTTACAGTAGGAAGGCTACTGGTGTACTTCCCATCACGAGAGACATCTCCAAACCTATTTAGAAGATTATCTCGAGGTATTCTTACTGAACGAAATCTTAAAGCTCCATTATCTACACCGTTTAATCCAATTTTTTGACCACAATCATGTATCTCAATCCCGGGAAGTGTCTTGTGGGTCTCCATATCCCTTATAGGGACAATAAAGGCATGGACACCCATATCAGAAACACCTTTCGAATCATAAGTTGGTAATAGCAGCCTAGCAAAAACAGTGGCAAATTTTCCATGAACTGCAGCATTGCCAATCCACCATTTGATGGCGCCATCAGTAGGTGTATCGATGACGAATTCATCTGTGATGGGATCAAAAGTGGCAACTGTTTGGAGGCGCTGCACATTTGAACCTTTTAAGCACAAAAATAGCAGTTTAGGACATTGCGTTATGAAGCCGTATGACAAAACGTTTGCGATATAATATAATATAAACATAAAATAAGTGCCTCAGTGACCCCGCAGAGTCTCCACTGTAGAGCAACAGAAAACACTCTGATAGTGAAAGGGAAACAATAAAGAACTAGGTGGACAAAGTCCCAACGGCCTGAACTTTATCATCTAGCCATCTTCTCAGCTATACATTACGCGAAAGCTCGTGGTATATTTTGTCGGGTGAATATAAAGTGAATTTCACCAACATCTACTCAGAAGTCCAATAAAAAGAAAATCTTTCGCCAAGTCTTGAGGATATGAGTTGGAGATGTGTGATAAGTGATAAATATTCAGAATGTGAGATATGGGAAATACGTTGCCAAACTTTTAACAGTGGGAATTACTGATCGGTGCGTTTGATTGAAGAAAGAAGAGTTCAAAAGTTCAATTTTTTTTTTGGTCGTTTGGCATTTAATCAAGCAGTTACAAGCATCTGAGCAATCAGAGAAATAAAAGAAAGGCGAGCACCAGAATTTACCGTGATGCAGTTCGGTCATGGCAAAACAACCCGGGTAGTCCAAATTATCAATGCCGTCGAAGTATTTATCCCTATGCTTCTTGGTTCCCAAATTGAGAACAGAACCTCCCCAAAGACTGCAAACGAAAGAAGGATCATGAAATTCAGAACACGATGCATAAATAAGCTACGCATTCAAGAAGGTTTGAATTAAAGAACCGAAAAGACATACAATTCAAAAGCAACGTAAGGTTGTTGAAGAAAGAAAAGGGGGAAGGGAAACATAAAGGTTAAAGCGGGATCACCTATATTGCACACCCATCTTAATCCCGAGAGACATGTCGACGCAACCAACAGCTTCGAGAATGGCAAAGTACTTGGAGGGATCGTCGACCACGCATCGAAAGGGCCTAACTCCGGCTTCCCTAACCAAGCCAAGAAGTTGCCTCATACAGAGCTCACGGTGGGCATCTTTAGAAATCTCCAAGGGGGTTTGGAGTTCAGGCCTAGAATTGAAGTAATCCAAAACCTTCTCCTGAATATCTCTATGCTTACCCCTGATGAATTGGGATAGAACAGCAGGGTCGACGTCAAGCTTGGCGACCTTTGCGCAGGTCAGCATTTGCAGGTGGGGTTCGGGATCGGAGAGCGGCCGTGGAATAGGGCTGAGGTGCAGAGATAGCGTGAGGATACGCCGGGAAAGCGTCTGAGAATCATCATCGCTCAGCATTTTTTTTTTTTTTTTGTTGAGGATGGAGAAGAAAGAGAGCCAATGGAGGATGAGGAGAATTGAACAACAGCAAGAAGGTTGGAGTGAGTCAGAATGAGAGAGGCTTGAGTTGGAGGGGAACGATAATATAGTTTCTTTCACGGCACCCTGATGACGTGGCGGATACGTATAGGATCACAAGTTGGCGGATCATGTTTGTTGGCGCGCCTTCCAACGTCATGCCCATGACTTATAAGCGGATAAACATTCCAACCTCCCCGCTGATTTGTTTTCCCCCCCTTAACAAATCAAATATTTAATTAAGATCTTTCTGCAATCTCCAAAAATTTGGAGTTTGGAATAGACCATCGCGAAGCTCAACGTTCAGTTCAACTTGTGAATTTGGATTAAGTATGCCAGAGGCTGAAGTCATTTATTTTATTTTTTATGGAATAAAAGGATGAGTAAATTTTTGCATGCTTTATATATTTTACTATAAATAAATTTTATTGTTGATGTATTTTAGTTAGTTTCAGATTTAAAATTTACACGCTTAATTATTTAAATATTTTGCACGTTTCCCCTGCTCAAATTAAAAAATATTATGCACATTAAAATAGGGAAAATCCCTCTCAAGGCCCAAGTTATAGAAATATTATCATAAAAAACCCAAAGAAAAGTCAGATGTCAGAAAATAGGCATTATTTCAGAAAACGTTGAACTAATATAATTGTTAGGATATTGTTGTTAATGTATATTGATTTAGTTGTTAATGTTTTACTGATATAGTTGTTAACCTTTATGAAATAATACTAGAAAAAATCTTAGGTCTTTTTTAATATTTTTTTAATTATTTAAGTCTTGAGATGGATTTTCTCATTAAATTACTCGCCCTCCTACTTCATCTATGTCTGGACTCTATGGAACTATAAGACTTTTAGAGTAATTTTTATATAAGTTATACACGATTTATATCTTAACCTCTCCTCTATTTTTTACAGAATATTATAAAATTGTGCATTTCTTAAAATAAAATGAAAAATTATTTACTATTTATTTTAATTAATTAAAACAATTTAAAGTAAATATTATTAAATGATTTTAATTAATACTCATAATAAATAAATCAACCAACAAATTAATAATAAATAAATGGATTTAATGTTTCTGTTTTTACTGCAAAAAAATTTTTTGCCACATTTATGTAAAAGTGAGTGGGTCTCATTATAAACCGAAGAGAGAAAAAATATTAGTGGGACCCACACACTTTTATGTAAGTGTGGCAGAAAAAATATTTCTGCAGCAAAAACAGAAACATTAAACCCTAACTAGATAATAGTAAAATAGATTCTATCTTTATATATTTATTTAAATTTAAATATCTCTGTATTATAAAAATTCAGATTATTCTAATATAACTCATGTAAATAATAATAAAGATTAATAATTATTATAATTATCAATTTTAAGTACTCGCACACTGATTTTTTTTTTTTTGACCGTTTACTTTAGAAGATGAGTTGGCATGTTTTTATGTTGGTTCATATTTGAGTTAGTGTTTGAGAAGCATATTTATGTAAATCACATTGTAAAAACAGTTTCTATTGCTAATTTAAATAGGTACAAATCATTGGGCGGCTGTGCCACATAAATTAAATTAAGTGTTCTGTAATAGAACACAGATGTCTAGCCTTTGGGAGCTAGTAATGATCGATATTGGATCTGAGGTAGCGTCCACTGATATCTATCGAGGAGATAGCAGCGGTCACTACTGGATCACTATGCTACACGGGGTTGGCTCTTCGCCTGAGGGTGATGTGTGTGCACAGTGGGACTCTATTGTAAAGAATGTAATGTTCGACTTGGAGCGTACCTGGGAGGCAACCTCTTATATATATAGAGATTACCTAGGATCTCGTTCTCCTTACCCTGTGTCCTCCCACTGTGATCGTGCGCGTCCCATGTCCTGATCGTGCGCACTCCATATCCTGCATAATTGCTGGATTATCGGCATAGCCAAAGGTGATAGGCGAGTCAACTGTAATCTGGGAGGTTTCCCGCCAGAAGTACTCTTGGTGGGCTGGATGCGCGGGCCCATTATTTGAATCCATACAGTTGCCCCCAAGCTCGAAGTTCGGGCTTAGAATTTCTTGAGATTAGTTGCTTTTGTTCTCGGGATGTCTCTTCTTTGCCTACCCCGGTATTAGTTAAACTTCAGGAATTAAATCCCGAGTTACTTCTGTACCGGGTTTGTTTACCGTGATATTCGCCGCTTTTCTTAGCTCGGACTTCGAAGGAAAATCACACTAGTGTCTTTATGGCATCTGAGATTTTGTCTTTATTGGTTTGTACCCCTTTGTTGCTTCGCATTCTTCATATGCCCCATTGCCCCCAATCTTGGATGAGGTAGGGACACGTGGCTTGTGGTGATTCGAGGACTGTTCGGCTGCATATTTGACGCCAGATTATCACCTCTTGGCGCTTATTGGGCGTCTTTTGTCACATTGGTCTTTGCGCGAATTGAATGCTCACGCTTTCCTTAGCAACAGTTATGATTTCTTTTATGGGAATTTGTAACGCTATTTCCATTTAAGAATCACTAGCCTGAGCCTATAAATTTTCTTCATCCTTCCTCATGCTCCTATGCCACTAGTCTTAGCATTTTGTTTGCTGGGTAAACATTCTTTAAAGAAGGATGAGCCTTCTTGTGAGAGTTTCAAACTCTATCATCCGCTGGCCTGTTCCATTTTTCTCAACCATGTGGGGAAGGAGAAAAAGACTTCGGAAAAAGAAAAAACTTGTCGGCCCTATGGCCTTACCTCCAGATGTAGTTACCAGTCTTCAAGCATGTCGCTCGGCGGGCTCCTGGGGTCCCAGAGGTAGTTACCAGTCTTCATGTCTGGTTCTACTTCGTATGGGTTTTGGGAAGATGTTCAGGTTTTGCTTCGGCCTCTTCCTGTCTGGAGAGCTTCATCATCCCCCAGGGGAGGTTCGAGGAGTGTTTTGGCAGTCTTCCTGGACTTGTCTGAACTTCTCTAAGAACTCCAGCATTGCCAGCAAGCGCTTTTACCGATGTGATACTTCTGCTGGGCAGTTGCTTTACTCCCGCCACCGGGTTTTTCCCATTTCACGGGATGCTTCTGATTATCATCACCTGTAGCTATTAAGGGATGCATAGATGTAGTTTCTTTCTTCATATTGACCTTGTAATCGTCTCTGTTGCCGAGTAGTTTTGTTGATTTTTCTTGTAAATGACTTGTGTAACCCAATCAAGTGTCAATATAAAGATGATTTCTGCATCTGCGTCTTTGATTCGCTTTATCTTGCGTAAACGCCACTTTCTCGTACTTGTTTTGCTAATCCACTCGGCGGTTGGTCCTCCGAACTTTCCTTTAATCCGGTTTTATGTATGCATACGCAACCTATGTTAAGTCGTTATTGGATGGCGTAATGTCCTATCATCCCGGTTATGACCGTTGTGACTTATATCGAGTTAACATCGCTGGTCGAATTCGGCCGAACTTGCTGAGAACATGGATTTGACCGAATGTGAAATGATATACCCCTTTTAGCTAGACGGACACGTTGCAACGTGTAGCTGCGTCTCTAGGCCTGGGCGTCCTCCAATAGTCGTTCGGACTCTGTGCACAATTAATGCTTGCGTCGTTTAAAAAAGAACATCATTGCAACTTCGGGATTTGGCCTCCTTTTTCTCGCGCGTAGCCTTCACTGCCCCTGTCGATTCGAATTCAAAAGTTCTCTTCAAACCTTTGAATCCCATACCCTATATATTTTCCCTTTCATCTTCCTGTGGTCACTTTCTGCATACTACCTGTCTTGCCTGCATTTTCTACAAGAGCTTCCGCGATAATCTACTTCATTCACCTTATTTTCGTCAAACCCCTCTACCAGGTATGACTATGTTTCCTTTGATTTTCGTATCTTTTTGGTTGTTCGTATAATTTCTAAACTTTGTGTCATTACCTTGAGGGTATTTCGTTGAGTTTCTGGCATTTCTGGTGTAAACGAATGATTCTTTCTCCATACCACCCTGCTAAACTTATTGTGTTCTTCCGTCTTCAGTGGATCAGGATAGATTTTCATTTTGGTTATTCCAAGCCTGCTCCTTCCACATTCCAATCCCAGAAATTTTTTCATTCTTAGGTTAGGCTAATATCGCGCTCTTCACCCCATCGATACTCCCCCCAAGAAAACTGAATTGTGTTGGAGTTAGTCTTGAACTTTGCTGGCTCCGATATGATTGCGAAACCAAGAATGTGCCTGATTTACTAACTTTGCCCTTCTTTTGCATTTTAGGTTTAGATGGCATCCTCTTCTCAGTTGCAATATTCGCCTTCCGCGGATGATTGTAGTTCGTCCGCATCAGTTCGGAATCCAAACTCCCCCAAGAAAGTTGTCCACCATAAAGTGACCGAGGTGAGGAATACCTTGACCGCCGAGGAATTTCCATCGCTTGGCGTGGGAGATGGGGATGGGTATTCAATAAGGCTCCCTATGGATGATGAATCGGTTGCCACCGTCCGATCACGGAAAAGCCAACCTCACGCGCCCCATTTCTTCTACTTTTACCGAGATGTTTTCGTTCAACTCGGTATAAGATTTCCCTTGTCCGAGTTTCAGATCTGCCTTCTAAATCATTTGCATCTAGGCCTTTGCCCTAGCTTTTGAGAACCTCTGCCGCGAACTAAAAATCTGTTGCACTGTGTCGGTGTTTATAACCTTCTACTCTCCCTTGGAGCTAGGTGGATTCCGATTACCTAAGACGACATTTTTTGGATGGACCTCACTTCGCGGGAGAAGTGAGCATATGCTCTTCAAACCTTTTTGTGAATCCTGGAAACACTTCAAAACATCCTTTGTTAAGGTTATCTCCCATCCTTTTCAATGCCCGTGGTTCCTTCGTGTTGAAAAAGGCGGGGAACTGGAAGGTATGTTCCCTTTGTACTGGACGAACGCCCACCACAAGTTCAAAACCGCAGACTTCTCTCCGACTAGTCTTAATGAAAATGAGGAAGCGGCCGTAGTGAGGCTTACGAAGCTTTCTAGTACACTTAAGACCCTGATGGACCCTGCCGATCATATTCTCACCGTCTTAGTTCGTCGACACGGACCAAGGAGTATGGGATTACGAGTTGGAATTTTCATATGTCTAGGCTACATCTCTACTCTCAATACTGATATCCTTTTTTACTTTATTGTAGGACGACCGATGGGAAAACCTGAGTTTCTTGAAGCGTTTAAAACGCTCCCCGCCAACCCTGAGAGTGTTCCCGCGGATGACCCTACTGTGAGTGGCGGAGCTCCTACTCCGGAAGAGGCGGTTATTTCAAAGGTTCCCCGCAAGCGCTCTGCACCCAAAGGTGGATTGAAGCGTGGTGAGAAAAGGGCGCGGACATCCAAAGGCAAGGGTATTGCTGGAGAGGAAACCACTGTGGTCCCTATGCCGGACTCGTCTGCAAAAGAGGCCCCTATACCAACCCCTGTGCCGGCATCGCCCGTGAGAGAGGCTCCTACTTCAACCCCTGCGCCGGCTTCACCTGCTACTTCGGTTCCATCCTCATTCTCTACCCCTCATAGTCATGCCACTATGAATGGAGGGGTTCTTTGGTCAGATGGGGTCACCGAAGCCATCCGAGATCTTATGCGTCCTCATGTTCAGCTGTATTCCCCCTCCATGCCTTCCAAAGAAGAAAAGCTGCAACTGATCGATATGGAACGACGGGCCTATAGGGTGGCTTCCCTAATACGGCCTTACGCTGCCCTTAGGATTCAGAATGTTGTTCGGCTGAAATCTGTGAATGATTTAAATAAACAAGTAGCTGCGTTAACCAGCATTCTTGAAATCGAGAGGAAGGAGAAGAACGAACTCCTTTCCGAGATTCGTTTGCTGAAATGTAATGCTGATCTGGCAAAAGTTACTGCGGAGAGGAATTAGGCCTTTGGAGAGCTGGCTATATCTCGGGCAGAACAAGATAGATTGCACCGAGAATTGGTTTCCCTTAACCAGAGGTTTGTTATCGCGGTGGAGGAAATTGCTGAGGCTGAAACCAAGTTGTCTACGACGCAGACTGATTTGACTGTGGCACGACTTGATTTCGCTGCTAAGCAATCTGAACTGGCCGATGCCCAAGCCGAAGTATATCACCTTGAAGGTCTTCATCGGGAGGATGCATCGCTGAAAGAAAAGATGATCTCGGACAATGAGCATTTAACCGGCATCCTCAAAGAAAAAGATGTAGAGCTTGCCAACGCCAAAGCGCAAATTGCGAAATATGGCCAAATTGGCAGGTTGTCTTTCGAGAACGCGGTGGCTCAAATCCGGGTGCTCAATCCTACTGTCACTCTGAATACCACCGGGTTACATCTCCAAGCTTATGTTAACAACAAGGGTAAACTGATTCCTCCTGGTGATGAAGAAAGTGGAGACGAGTCAGCTTCCCCATCAGCAACCGAGACGCACTCATAAATTTAATTGCTTAGCGTCTGTTATAACTTCCGGTCTGTCCTGTTTTTTGTATATCCCTGGCGATAGGCCATGATTTTCTGTGTGGAAGCTGATGTATAGACATTAACTGCTATATAAACCCATTTTCCTTTGTCACAAAGTTGGTCAATGAGTTTGCGTTCCTCACGTCTAAATCTTACATGATTTTTGAAACCGGATTTTGAATATCCGGGCCTCTACATGTTTCGATCGTATTTATGATTCATGAAAGCCGATAGTATAATCGTGCGTTCCGTTTAATGTGACATGATTTTTGAAACCGGGTTAATTTCCCTTGGTTCCTTACGTCTAGATCTTACATGATTTTTGAAACCGGATTTTGAATATCCTGGCCTCTACATGTTTCGATCGCATTCATGATTTTTGAAAGCAGATAGTATTATCGTGCATTCCTCATGTTTAATGTGACATGATTTTTGAAACCGAGTTAATTATCCTGGGTTCCTCATGTCTAATTATTACATGATTTTGGAAGCCGGGTTTTTAAGTATCCAGGCCTCTACATGTTTTTTTCATACACGATTTTTGAAACCAGATTTCTAGTTATCCAGGCCTCTACATGTTTTTTCCATACACGATTTTGGAAACCGGATTTCTAATTATCCAGACCTCTACATGTTTTTTCCATACACGATTTTGGAAACCGGATTTTTAATTATCCAGGCCTCTACATGTTTTGATATTATAAAGCAAACGACAATCTCATTCGTAGAAACCGGGATAAGTCATCATTTATTCAATTGTCCGCGTTTACAAAACGCCTTACAAGGAAAGAAAAGAACTAACATGTTGTTTCCAAAAACAAACTTTTGCCTTTTAAATGAAGCCTGCCTATATCAGGGCTGTATGTTTCAGCTATAATAAGCTTTTAACTTGTCCGCATTCCACATCCGCTTTACTGCTTTCCTTTGCAACGTCTCCAACTTGTAAGCACCTTTACCAAGGCTTTCAGTAACCCGGTAAGGGCCTTCCCAATTAGGAGCTAGCTTTCCTTCTGCAGCATTCTTGTTTTCGATGTCCGCCCTTCGAAGTACGAGGCTTCCCTTATCGAAATCCCGAGGTCGGACCTTTTTGTTGTAACGGGTCGATATGAGTTGCTTAGCTGCCAGATCCCGGCAGTGCGCCGCAATTCGGACTTCATCTATCAAATCCAACTCAACCGCGATTGCGTTCCCATTTTCTTCTTCATTTTGCTGTGCTGTGACACGTCGCCAAGATGATTCTCCAATCTCGACCGGGATCATTGCTTCGCATCCATACGTTAGCTTGAAAGGCGTTTCCCCGGTTGAGGACTGGACACTTGTTCTATATCCCCACGGGACATAAGGCAATGGTCCACCCGACTAGATGTAGCATCTTCCGGCCGCTTCTTTAACCCATCTACAATGATCTTGTTAGCGGCTTCCGCTTGCCCGTTGGATTGTGGATGTTCCAGCGATGCGAAGTCTTGCTTAATATTAAAATCGGCTACCAACTTGGAAGCTCTTATCAATGAATTTTGTTCGTTATGCGTAACAATTTCGGCTGGAATGCCAAAACGTGATATGATGTTCTTCTGTAGGAACTTTTGCACCCTAGCCGATGTGATTGTGGCGACGGGCTCTACCTCGATCCATTTTGTGAAATAATCCACCGCCACAATGAGCCATCGCAATTGCCCCGCGGCCCGCTTGAACGGTCCTAGAAGATCCAATCCCCATTTAAAAAATGGCCATGGCGCTGAGATTATTTGAAGTGCGGCGGGAGGTGCTTTAATGGTGTTAGCGTGCTTCTGGCAGCTGTCACATTTTTGGACATGAGCCTTAGTATTGGCCGCCATGATGGGCCAGAAGTAACCAGCCCTCACTGCCTTTCTGGCCAAAGCCTTAGCTCCCATGTGATGACCATTTATTCCTTCATGGATCTCCATCAGGACATATTGAGCTTCACTTGCCGCCAGGCACTTCATCATCAGAGAATGCATTCCTTTCCGATATAACTGGTCATTTACGATTGTGTACGAGGCTGCCGTTCTCATGAGCTTTTTTGCTTCCAATGACTCGTCCGGCAAAACTCCTCTTTCAATATAATCCATAATGGGCTTCCTCCAATCGTCATTGTTTGAAATAACCATCACACAACTTGGCTCTCGAAGATTTTCTTTGAACAATGGTGCGATGATTTCCAGGACTCTTGGTGCTTGCTAATTTTGATAGGACATCGGCCCTAACATTATCTCCTCTTGGAATATGAACCACGGTTACGTCGTCGAACTCTGTGATAATTACACGCACTCTGCGAGCCCCACTTTCCTTAGCTTGGAGCAAACCGGCTATCAATGCCTCATACTCCGCCTGGTTGTTTGAAGTTGAGAAATTAAAACGCAAAGGTAATTCTAGAGCAATACCTTCGGGGCTTTCAACAATAATCCCTGCTCCACTTCCTTTGATGTTTGACGAGCCGTCTACAAACAAATTCCATGTATCCTGATTGTCTCCCTCTTTGATCGGGGTCAGCTCCATTACGAAATCAGCCAATGCCTGGGACTTGATCGCATGTCAAGCTTCATAAGTAATATCGAATTCTGATAATTCAATAGCCCAACTTACCATCCGTCCGGCTAGGTCTGGCTTATGGAGGATTTGTCGGATAGGCTGATTTGTGCGAATGACGATATGATGACTCTGAAAGTATGGGCGAAGCCGCCTAGCTGCTATCAATAGTGCAAAAGCCATTTTCTCTACCTTCTGGTAACGCACTACTGAACCTTGCAAGGCTCTACTCACGAAGTATACTGGACTTTGGCCCTCCGCTGTTTCCCGAACCAACACGGCGCTTACAGCCTCATGACCTACCGATAGGTATAGAATCAAGCTTTCTCCTGCCTGGGGTCTTGTTAACACCGGAGGTGCAGACAAACATTGTTTAATTTTTTCAAAAGCTACTTCACACTCCGCAGTCCATCCCTCCGAGGCTTCCTTCTTTAACAACTTGAAGAAAGGGAGGGAGTTTTCTGCAGACTTAGGCAAGAATCGGGTCAGTGCGGCTAATCGTCCAGTCAACTGCTGAACCTCCTTCTTGTTATGCGGGGCCTTCATGTCTAATACAGCTTGACATTTGTCGGGGTTGACCTCGATACCTCTGTTCGTCAGCAGTAATCCAAGGAACTTTCCCGCAGGTACTCCAAAAGCACACTTTGCCGGGTTGAGGTGAATTCTATATCTCCTCAGTTTGTCAAATGTCTGTCGCAAATCATCAATATGATTAAACTCGCTCATAGATTTGACGATCATGTCATCGATGTATACTTCCACGTTCCGGCCAATCTGATCTTCAAAAACTCGGTTCATCATTCTTTGATACGTGGCTCCTGCATTTTTCAATCCGAAAGGCATCACATTGTAGCAGTAATTTTCCTTCTCGGTGATGAATGTTGTCTTCGCTTGATCATCCGAATGCATGGCGATCTAATTATATCCGGAGTAGGCATCCATGAATGATAATAATCGAAAACCAGAAGAATTGTCCACCAATTGGTCAATATTAGGCATCGGGAAAGAATCTTTTGGGCATACTTTATTTAGATCCTTGTAATCTGTGCAAACTCTCCACTTTCCATTTGGTTTCTTCACGAGGACCACATTTGATAGCCATGTGGTGTATTGTATTTCCCGATGAAGCCGCTTCTAACAACTCCGCCACATGTGCTTCCAAAGCTTTTCGCCTGTCCTCCCGAGCTTCCTTTTCTTTTGGGATACCGGGGTTGATCCCGGTCTAATTGCTAGCTGGTGACAACAGAAATTTGGGTCGATCCCGGGTACCTCAGATGGGTGCCAAGCAAATACGTCTCTATTTTTTCTGAGGAATTCCTAGAGTTCCTCCCGCATTATGGGATCCAAGGCCTTGCCTATTTTAGTGATTTGGCCAGGCTCTGATCCGAGGAGCAAATCCTCCAATTCTCCATTTGGTTCCGCCTTCTTCATCTTTTCTTCTTTGCGAAGGTCCAACTCGACCAAGTTTACCGTCTTTCCTTCAGAACGTGCTTCAGGGCGTGTTAGCCGGGCTGGATCCTTCTTAACCGTGTTGAAGTAACACTGGCGAGATTCCTTCTGGTCCCCTTTCACCGTAACCACCTGGTTCTTCTTGCTGATCATCTTGAGCTTTTGATGCTTGGATGATACCAACATATCCCAATTGTGAATCGTTGGGCGGCCCAGGATTATGTTGTACGAAGAAGGGAAGTCTGCTACTACAAATCGGACTTTTTCTGTCTTAAAAGCATGCTTATCCCCCAAAGTCAGTTTGAGATCAACATACCCCTTCGGACGAGTATCCTGACCATTGAATCCGGTTAATGTGGTCTTGCATGGTTTCAAAACGTCGGAGTCGAACTTCATCCGTTTGAAGGCATCCCAGAGGATGATGTCCACGGCACTTCCGTTGTCCACAAAGATCTTCCTCACCCGGCAAGTGACCAAGGTTCTAGTGATCACCAAACCGTCATGGTGCCCTGGGGCGACGTCCTCCAAGTCCTTGTCAGTGAAACATAACATAGGAGACTTGGGTTTACTTAAATCCTCCTTGAATTGTGGAGCATCTTTTATTGCCAGTACCTCCTTAAGATACTTCCGTCTCTGGTTTGTTGAATCTCCTCCGCCACCAAAGCCTCCGCTAATTACATTGCAGTCGTACTTGGTCTCAGGGAACTCTTCATCACTATCTTCATATTTCTTTTTCTGCTCCTTTCTTCGCTTTTCAGGTGGTGGGCTCTTACTCCGGCCATCATCCTGCCTCTTATTAGCCTGCTTTCCCTGAGTCTGGATCACATATTTTTGGAGTTTTCCCTCACGGATGAATTTCTCAACCGCATTCTTCAGATCCCAACACTGCTCGGTTGTGTGACCATGTTGCTCGTGGAATTCACAAAAACGGGTTTTGTCAGCAGTAGCTCTTCTGCCGAGGGGCCGAGGTCTTTCCACCTTCTTCATTTTGGTCGTGCATACTTCCTTCCACAACTTGGCCTGGGAGACCTTCAACGGGGTGTATCTTTCATACTTTGAATCCCGGGTTTTACCACCGGTATCTCAGCCACGTGGTGCTCTTTTGTACGCTTCTTGATTCTCTCTTTCTCGACGCGGTGGGCTCTTAGCCCTTTCTTTTATGGCATTGCTCGCCCTCCCCATCTGCTCCAGATCCAGATATTGTTGTGACCTATCATGAAAGTCAGCCAGGGTTGTGGGCCGTCGTTTCATGATAGACTTCTTTAGCCGGGATGAAACATCCAGACCGGCTATGATGCAATGTAGGTGTACCTCCTCCTTTAATCCCGGAATCTGCAACGCTATACTATTGAAGCGATCCAGGTATTTGCTCAGGGCTTCTCCTGGTCCTTGCCTAACTTGAGCAAGTTGGAACTTGGTTTTACGCTGCCGTCTACTGGTTGCAAAGTTTATCAGAAACTTTTGTTCCAACGTCTTCATGTTTGGAATGGACAAATATGGCAACGAATGAAACCATAGCTGCGCCGCTCCTCTAAATGTTCCAGCAAACAGACGAGGTATAACGTCCCCCTTTATCCCCTTGACCATGATCTCCATTTTGAAGTTGTTTAGATGTATTAAAGGGTCCTGGGTTCCGTCATATTTCGGTAACTCACTTGAATTTAATCCCTTGGGGTACACCGCCGTCATAACTTTATCTGTGAATTGACCTAGTACTTTGTCTTCATCTGTCCCTCCTGCCTGACCTAATGCTTTATTGAACGGCTGGGGAACGGCATGCCCTTCTTTGACGATCTGTTCATTGGAAGGCCGCTTCTCCTCCAGATCTTTTAACTCGGCTTGGGAAGCCTCTGGAATATTCACCTTTCTAGCCACTGTGTCCGCACTCCTGGTTTCATGCTGGATCTTGTGGCTGGCTTCCTTCTCTCGGTCTTCTTCCTCACCGATAATAAGCGATTTTATTTTCTGCTGTTCATCTTGGTTGACACGTGCAAAGTCCGAGCCGACGATCTGGTTTGAACCCCCGCCATTCTGCCCTTCTATCCGGATTTGTTTTCCCTTTAAACTTTGCTGTATCTTTTTTCGCTCTTCCTGCCGCCATATTGCATTCTGACGCTCCCGAGTATTCTCATCTTTTTGCAGCTCGTGCCGGTATTCCATGTCGTCCATACGCCGGATCAATGATCCTATAATATTATGCAGCAAGCGTATGTCGGGATGTTCCATCTGAAACTCACGGGAAGGATGAGGGATACCTTCCACCTGAATTCCTTGGCGTTCCCGTCGCAATTCCCGATTGGGATGGGGAGAATGGGCGATGTCCTCGGTATCGATCTCAACCGGTCTTTTCCCGGGATCTTGTTCCGGGACCCCCGAATTCGAGTGCTGGGACAACTGTCCCGGGTTTGAAAGTTGCTGAGGCTCATCTAGCGGCGGTAGCAGCGGTCGTTGCACATTAGTGCGACTCCTAGTGCTCGCAGCCATACTCAGTGGTAACGAATAGCTTTTGTGATTTTGGGAATCGATTTGTTCG
Source organism: Acacia pycnantha (assembly GCA_025563575.1). Lineage (NCBI taxonomy): Eukaryota > Viridiplantae > Streptophyta > Magnoliopsida > Fabales > Fabaceae > Acacia > Acacia pycnantha. Next base: position 2,357,253 of record JAMWYP010000037.1, on the reverse strand, counting down.
GCGATCCCCACGGTCGGCGCCAATGTTCTGTAATAGAACACAGATGTCTAGCCTTTGGGGGCTAGTAATGATCGATATTGGATTTGAGGTAGCGTCCACTGATATCTATCGAGGAGATAGCAGCGGTCGCTACTGGATTACTGTGCTACACGGGGTTGGCTCTTCGCCTGAGGGTGATGTGTGTGCACAGTGGGACTCTATTGTAAAGAATGTAATGTTCGACCTGGAGCGTACCTGGGAGGCAACCTCTTATATATAGAGATTACCTAGGATCTCGTTCTCCTTACCCTGTGTCCTCTCACTGTGATCGTGCGCGTCCCACGTCCTAATCGTGCGCACTCCATATCCTGCATAATTGCTGGATTATCGGCATAGCCAAAGGTGATAGGCGAGTCAACTGTAATCTGGGAGGTTTCCCGCCAGAAGTACTCTTGGTGGGCCTAGATCTGCCAGGCCCATTATTTGAATCCATAACATTAAGGAAGTTAAATAAATTATTAATCCTATCGCATGTTATATATAATTAAAGTATGTCAATTTATAAGTCAAATAAATCAATTTAAAAAAATAATGAATATAAATATTTTAAAGTACTCCATCTGATCCTAAATATAAGATAAAATTAACTTTTTAGAGAGATTATGGAAACTAAATAAGTTAATTAGTTATATCATAAGTTAGAAAAATTAATTTAGAAAAAAAATGACAAATATCAATACTTTAAAATAATTCAATTAACTTTTTTAATATCACTAAAAAAAATTAACTATATCTTGTGTTTAAAATGGAATGGAATAATTTAATCCACTACATTGATCTCCCAAAAAATTATCTGGGTCGTCGGATGGTCCGGAGCTAGTAACACGCACCAATCACTGGAAGTAATTTACTCACATTTTAACAATGAAAAGATGTTATCTAGAATAAACTTTTTCTCAATCCAAATCCACCTCCGCATCGTATCTAAAACATTTCATCTACGTATGCGATGTTAGCTAAATACTCAAAATCTATAGATTATTCAATACTAATGGATGATTCCTTTTATTTTAATTTGGAGAGGAAATATATATTGATTTCCAAAACAGCTATATATATTTAGATAACATAATAGACAGGTAAAAAACGTGATCATATGTCGAATATTTTCATATAATCACCTAAATGACTCGTAAGTCGTAACTGATATTTGAATTAATTTTCAAGTTTCATAAAAATGCTATAATCAAATAAAATCAAGATAGCATAAAAACTGAAGATAATTTTAAACCGAATGATGAAAATAAATGTTAAATTAATTTTGAATTGAGATTTTGTTATATATCACGATGTACAAAATTTGAAACGAATATAAGGTTCACTTGATTTCTCGGGTTGCTTCTCATATTATATATTCAAATGAAGTCAGATTTGAATTTGAAATAATAATAATAATTATTATTATTTTTTGGTAAAGGAAATAATTATTTGTTATTAGAACATATTAGTTAGTTTTCAGTTAGCATTCATCTTTTTCGTAACTGACTCCATAAAACTGGTGTCATACTTACCCATATCCGGGAAGAAGATGCTGAGTTTTGGGGGCATATAAATAAAGATCTTTTGTCAAACGGGCCGAATGGATCCAGTTATCAGGGCGTTGGCCCAATAAATTGATAGCGCCTAAAAGCCACCAAACTGAGGGGAGACAATTTACAATGGCGCGTGATGGTTTCATAAATGTGTGATTTCAAAGTTGAAATCGCCGTTTGGTATGTGTTCGCCTTCACTTTTCCCCGCTAAGCAAAATCAAGTGATTTTGAGTCGGCGCTGTCGATTGGAGTTTTGGGTGAATGCACGCATGCCGCTTCCATTGATGCCTGCTTTACTTCTCTTTCACATCCACCACTTCTCCACATAACGAGGTCCGTATTTCTCGACTAAACCCCGTTTGGGTTTTGTTGTCCCCGTCTTTTTAGGTGTCGTTTATATACAATTTATATAGGGTTACACTTGTTCCTTAGGTACAGCTGCATTTTGCTCACAACACTTCTTAACGGGAGATGTCGGATGAGGATGGTTCAAGAAATTTATTGATTTCGTTTAAACTGGCTTCGTGAATTTTGCGGTTAACCCCTCTCCTTGAAGTAAATTATGGCGAGTGGAGATAATTTCAGCGATGGAATTGTGGAAACTCGTACTACTCTGGCCGATATCACGAATCGGCCCCAGAAGAGGGCCTTTTCTTCGGTTTCGGGTGATTCGGCTCCTATATCTGGACATGGGTGTTGTCAGATCGATGACATTGGTGGGGATTTACATTTCGCAAAGAAAGTTTGTTTCGAAGGCGGACACGCTGCCGGCGTTTCGCAAGGATTGGCAAATCGTTGCTCAGAAAATGACGAAAGGGACCGAACTCTTCACAAACTGGCACCCTCCAAATGCGGGGCAACTGAATGGTCAGCAATCTCTGGTTCACTGGATTCCAAATTTCCTGGTCTGGAAAGATGTGTACGACTTAAGGGCAATGGCGGTGAAATTCCAACTGAGGACGGGGGTCCTCTCAAAGATTGCTCTTGTTCTGTTTGCTCCACTGGTAGTTTCTATTTCTCTTGATGGTTTTTTATCTTTTACAAATTGGATTATATTTTACTTTAGCACCTGAAATGCTCTTTTTATATTGATAAATAGCTGCTTATATGTGGTCGGACCTGCATTACCAGGATATCAAAGGTAGACTAAGCGGTGAGTGCTTATGGAATTTTTAATTCCCGTGTCTAGGAAACTTCCTCTTCCTCGTTCAATACCATAATCTATTTTAATCTATTTAAGTGTCATATAGTTTCCTTCATTTTCTTACTAAAAAAGAATCGTTTTGGCTAGCTTTGAAGAAAAGTCAGAAAGAAGCAGCAAAGATGGTTCAGAAAATTTCTGGAGCAAAGGATAATGCTGCGCACAGCCAACGAACTCCTACCGAGTCACTAAAACTAGGATTGGACCTAATGGATCAGTGGAGATCACTTTTTGTTCATATGGAGAATACCCTGGCTCACGAAAGTAGCCAGCTTGTAAGTTCCTTAAATTTAGCCTGATCTGAGTTTCGTTTGTTTTACAATGTTCAATCTTTAGGCTGAACTCTGGACTGCGCATTCGCTCTTCTGTTTTCACCATGCTACAAGAAAATATTGAATTCTGCTTTATTGACTAAAGTTCACTTGTGTATGCTTTACAATTTATAAACTTGATTTCCCCTAATGTTTTATCATATTATTGTGCAATTCAGGAATCAAGTTTTGAAAAACTTAAAGATCTGAGGGAGAGCTTCAAGAATGATCAAGAGGTGATTGAGAAGGGGCATTTTCACGGTCATTAGTGATAAAATGTTTGTTATGATTGTAAGAATGATATATAGATGTGTTCGCGCGCATGTTAGTTTGTATTCGTTCCCCTGTGTTTATGGGTTATTATAACGAACATGGTGTCCGTTAAGCACTTGAAAATCATACATAGAATTAGAAAGAGCCGTTTGCTTCGTGTCAGACATGAAAAGAATCTGCTTGCTTTGGGACTACGAGCTTATATCTTAAGCGGTTAAGAGCCTTTGAGACCGGAGGATGGTTTATGGTTCTGCTACCAATTAGATATCAAATAGACTAGGCTTATTCAATTTTATTTCTGTATGTCATTGTGATCAAAAGGCTGTATGGTGACTGTTATATTACAAAAGTTAAAGAGGTTGAGCATGTATATACTTTATAATAGGATGTGTTTTTCTGGGCCATCTAGGAAAATGGGCTCATGAATATGTGTAATGTGAAGTGGTTGATCCGGCTGAGCTTGTGTATGATCCATGTAAAGGGGCCCATGAATTCATGAAGCAAGTTTACGGATCATTCATGTATGTCAGGTTTCGAATATAGTGGTCCGGCCCAAAAGTATAGATATACCCAAAAGTGAATGAGGATGCTCGACCAAACTAGGGTGAAGATGGGGCTGTTGACGAATGCATGAACTGGGGCGCACCAACCTGGTTTGTTTGTTACCAATGGGGGTTGGCACAAATAATAAGTGGTTTGTGTCGCTTAAGCAAGGTCTCGAGTTCTAGCCCTGTGAATGTAAAAAAGTCCCACTGGGAGACACTCCCCCCATAATCAGGTGCGCGACGCGGGTCGGATCTAGGTTAGTCAGAACGAAGCTCTGGTGAATAGGGTGGGCAACCAAAAAAACATGGTTTGTTTGGTCAACGCATTTCCTATGCAACAGGACCATCACGTATATTTTGTGCAACTCAGGAAAGTTCAAGTCATTGGGGCAATGAAATAGCGAAAGAACTGAAAGACGCACATGGCGGCACATGGATAAAGAGATGACGTATAAGCCTGCCATTATTAAATTATTGGATTAGGTTAGGTTTTGTCTGGGCGTGGAGTCACGGCCTCTTCCTCCTGTTGTTTAATTGCGTTTTAAAACTGGATGAGTTAATTAATTAAATGGGGAATACTTCCAAGAACTGGGTTGGGTTGATGATGGAACAGCCCCATGAGACTGATTGAATCCAACGTTGGCAGAGCTTAACGTTAGGGGCTAACGCTTAATTTCAGCCACTAACTATGGCTGTCGTGGTTGACCATTTTTAAGGTACTCCACATAGATAATTCACTTACACACACACCTCCCCTGTGGTTGAATAATTTCATCAGTTCCAATATCGGTCTTAGTGGTGGTGATGGTAGCGCGGCAAGATATACCACTCTGGTCTTATTTATAAGTCCAGTTTGACCAAAAAAAAAAAAAAATTTATAAGTCTCGTTTCATGTAATAAATGAGATTGTGACAATTTTACCCATATTAATTATACCTATGAAGATAGAGAGAGAATAAACAATTGAAAAGTATCCAATCATAAATGAGAGTAAAATTGAAAATTTACCCGAATAATCATTGTGTCAACTACCTCTCATTGGTATGTGAGATTTAGTTAAACTGAACTTATAAATAGAATCAGAGTGGTATAAAATTAGAACCCAAATAAGGATTGGGAATTGTTGCAAAGAGTGAGAGGAGGAGGATTGCTTACATAATGGGGGAAGAGAAGTGCCTTTGAATGGGGAAATTTAAAAAAGGGAAAGCAATTCAAAAGTCTGAATCAATGAATTGGGTTTGCGTGGCTTGAAAGTGATGCGAGGTCCCACCTTGGAGTGATGAGAACTTGATAAGGAATCTCGTCCAATGAATGCGCCCCCTCACCTTTCTTCCACGCCACGCTTTGCTTCGTCAACCTTTTGACTTTGCCTCACTCCTTTTCCATTTCTCTTATTTTAATCAAATCTCAAATTTTAATAGCAGTACTCTATCATGTAAACTTTTCTCATTTTATAATAACGAAGCTTCTATTTGAACCTTCCTCGAACTTTCCTCTCCTATTTGAAAATATTTTAAATATTTGCACCATAGTTTTATCTGAAAACAACCTCTCTCTCTCATTGTAGAGATAAGATTTAAGATTGCTTATATTTATTTTTCCCTAAAATCTACCTAGCCGGAGTTTTGTGCACCAGGTCACCCTTAACATACACTATAGTTTTGCGATATGCAAAGCTTAATCAAAATTAACACCAACACATTTAATACTACCTCTTAATATAAAACTCAGTTGAATTTTTTTATAGAGGTTAAAGAAGCTAATCAAGTTAGTTAATTATAACATATGTTATGTATTATTTTATTAAATATCTTGTTCCAAGTCATACAAATTAGTTTGGTATAAAAATGATAAATATAAATGCTTTAAAGTAATTTTTAACTTTTTTATTCTTAAAAAAAAAAACTGAACTAGGTCTTAAGCATTAGAGAATGCAAGATAGATATCTAAAATTATAGAGATGGATGTGAATATTGAATATGGAAATATGGGGCAGATAATCTAATTTTTTTGAAAATAGCCCCCAAAAAAACAGAAATATAAAAGGAATAGATTCGTTGATGTTTTTTGATAGGCGAGTTGTAGACGTAGCCCCACCCTTTAAAGATCCCATTCGCCCATTTGCGTGACCAACTTGACCTGGCCATTCGTCCCCACCTCGGGTCCTTTTTGTTCGCGGCATCTTCATCTCTTCTTTTAAACGATGGTTCCTCATTTTTATTCAACTCTCCCTATTTTCTTTTTCAAATAAAAAAAATGAGTAAAAGATGCTGGGAGCGTGCCGTAATCCCGGGCCATAAAAAATGTGCAGAAAACTAGGGGACGTGAGAATTATATTTGGTTTTTTTGGGTTAGTATTATAAAAGGGGTTTAAATTTCTCATGTTGCATGAGAAGAAGAAGATTCCTACACGTACATGAAATGATGGGACCTATATATATATATAATTATTATTATATATATGTAGGTTCCACCATTTCATGTGTGTGGAAGGCGAGAATTAGGTGCAGCCCACGCCCAGACAGGGGCTGAGTAAGGAAAACATCTGTTTTTAATGCTACTGATAATGAATAGGCCGGCCCCTACAGGGTCTGAAAATTACTATTCAAAATTTTAACTATTTTTCCTTCGCTTTTTTTCAAAGAAATATAATTAGTAAATTGCATCTATTAAAGTTCTAATCTATCAAATAAATGTTATCAACATTAATATCTAAACAATATAAATCATTCAACAAATAAAAACATTCATTAATTCGTAATAAAAAACAAATAAACACAAATAATATGTTTTTTCCTTTTTTTTCCAAAAAATATTAAACAACGGAATTGCTTTATGTATGCCCACGACAAAATGTCTTTCCCTCTCGTAATTTTGTGTGTGTCTGCAGATTCCTTCGGTTTACTGACAAGTAAAAATAATTATACTTATTTTACACAAAATATATTTATAATTTATTACTTATATAATATTGTAATACCAAAGTATGTGTTTATTTAATATGGAAACATCTATTCTTTAAAATTTATAATAATTAATTATGTGTTTTAATACAAAATAATAATAAACATAAAAAAAGGTTATAGTTTAAACTAAAAAATCTAAGTAATTACAAATAAACACATTGGAAATCTAGGTAATTTTTTTTTTAAAAAAAAACTATAGTTAAACGGGTCTGCCGGACTGGCCCGATTAAGCTCGAGGTCCTGCAGGGTCAGCCCTATAGGGTCAATTTCAAATTTCTGACCTATTTTTTAAGTCCGAGTCCTACAGGGCCAGGGCTTAAACGGGCCAGCCCGATGGGCTTGACTCGATTTCTCAGCTCTAGACCGTGACATAAGAATACACTTCTCCCACAACAACATGAGAAGTGTTTTTCCCATTATAAAAACATATTCATATAAATTAAAATAAAACTCTTTCAACATAATTACCTCAAGTCCTCTCATATACCCGTTTGAAATAGATTCTGCCACTGATATAAATAAGCATGAAGTTACGAAAGCAAAATTATTCTGATACGGCGAGGCCATACTTTTAGCTCATGGACGTTGGCATCTGGCCATGTCACAGTGACACATGAGTGGGCCCAGACGAGTATTCATGTGAAGTTGCATTGGGTTAAAGTAACCATACCACATGGTTACTTTCCTCCCTCCCTTTTTTTATTATTTTTTTCTCATCTTAAGTATAGGATAAATTGTGTTATACAATTTATATTATAAATTTTATCCGATATTTAAGATTGAATTGCCAAATCTCTGGCCCTCCCCCTTCCCCCATCATATCGCTTTCACCTCATTTTCTCTCCCACACACAACATGCTTTCACAAGCTTCCTTTTAATGTTTATTTATATATAAATAAATTATCAGTAATTAATTCAATGTGGTCGTGCCTCTCTTTTTCTCAATAAATAAATAAACAAACGACTAGATTACAAATTGTGATGTCCTCCATGTTTTAGATTATCCAATTACTCTTAAAAAAATGGCGCGGAAGGCAACACAAGAACGCAATTAATAACAAAAGTTGACAATTACAGACACCGCGCACAGTGTTTGTTATCAGCAGTTTTTTATCGAATTAAACGACGATACGTGTACCGCACCGCTTTGGGTGGGCCACCTCCATCACGCGTGGCGTTTTCTTATTGGAAGTATGCCAAATACGAGCATCAGGATCGTTGAAGTTGACGAGGCAAAAGATTGTTTTTTTTTAAAGAAAATAACGTGCTTTGTCATTTGAGTAAACAAAGTTTGAGGCGAAATAGGCACTTGAAGCTCATTGCATTGCCACCGGAGAGACCGGACTATATAAATGGAGCAAGGGTCCCCGAGAAATTGCAAGAGTGGAATTAACAAAGTGAGGCCACCACCAAAAAAATCACAAGTGATTGAGATTTCCGTCCCTCATCTTCAACCATTCTCTAATCCTTTCCCCTCCTCTGTTTCCCCGCTTCTTGGATCCCTCTCTCTCATCGTCTGTCTGTCCTCGAAATTGAATTTCGATTTCGAGTTTTTGTAAAGGTGCGCTTACACATCCTTAAAGAACGACTTTCAAAGTCAGGCGATTCAGGTAGAGGTTCTGGTTTCCTGTAAGTTTCTGTTTTTTCCCCTTCGAGTTGCAGCTTTCTTCAACCTGTGCTCTGTTTTTGAAATTGAGTCGGGGCGTCTTCTTATATATTTGGTTTTAGATTCTTTTTTTCCTGTGTCCTTCACGTATTGTCTAGCATGATGGCAATTATAGGTATGTATGATAATAGCAGCAGCCTGGCATCAGATTTCATAGATCCGTATGGTGAAGATCTGACGAAGGCACTTGAACCTTTTATGAAAATGGATTCACCGACGTCGTCTCTATCTTCCATCTCTCTTCCATCATCACCTTCCTGCTCTTATACTTCACCCACTTCTATGTCCAGTCATTATCCCAACTTCCGTACAGCATCAAGCTCCCACATATTTTCTCCTGGGTTCTCGAGTAGCATAGGGCTTAACCAACTCACCCCATCTCAAATTCTTCAGATTCAGGCTCAATTCCTGGTCCGAAAGCAACAATCCCTCGATTTCCTGGGTCCTAAACCTGTCCCCATGAAACATGTCCGTAATGCTCCGAAACCCATGAAACTATACCGAGGAGTGAGGCAGAGGCATTGGGGGAAATGGGTGGCTGAGATCAGACTCCCAAAGAATCGGACCCGTCTCTGGCTCGGGACTTTTGACACCGCCGAAGAGGCTGCTTTGGCTTATGACAACGCTGCTTATAAGCTGAGGGGTGATTTTGCTCGCCTTAATTTCCCTCACCTGCGACACCAAGGAGCTCATGTGTTTGGTGAATTTGGGAATTACAAACCTCTTCATACCTCCGTCGATGCCAAGCTTCAAGCTATTTGTGCAAGTTTGGCCAATTCCCAGAAACAGGGGAGTGCAGGGGAAACTTTATCCGTCGACGATTCAAAACCTGAGGCGGAGCCGGAAGAGTCAGAATCGAAGAGTGATGTGGAGGATTGTAAGGTGGAGAACACAGCATCGTCGCCTTTGTCTGATGAATCCTGGGCTGGGTCGTCTTCCCCTGAATCCGACATCACTTTCTTGAATTTCTCTGATTCCAAGGATGATGAGACCATCGACTTTGGGCTGGAGAAGTTTCCTTCCGTGGAGATTGATTGGTCTGCTATTTGAGACGTCATCAATCTTCCTTGTGCTACGGTTTTATGCTGTTTTAGATTCAGTATGTATGTACTTTTGTATTTTGTAGTTCTGGGTGTCTTGAGCAACGATCTGCAATGAAATTTTTGGAATTTGCAGAGGTGTTGCAAAGACAGTTATGCAAAATTAGGGTAGAAAATAAGGGGTTTCAGGAGCTCATATTCCTGGTTGTGCCGGTGCTTTTTAATCCATGCACGACCAAGGGAGCTTCCTCTAAGGTTTAGGTTGTACTTGTACTTGAATAAATATAATTATATCACGTTCCATTATATGAATCTTGTGTTTGTGTGCTCTGTTTCGCCAGTTCCCACAAATGAACCCAACTAATTACCAAACAATCATACCAATTCAATTGAACTCAAAGCTGAGAGGATTACTCAGAGCCTCCTTCCAAGTCCTTCCAATTTGATGGACTGCTACGGCTTTCTAACTTGGGTGATTGCTGATTTGCCAAGGCAGCGATATATTAATATATTATCGTAGGAGTATATGATACGCAACGGTACACAGAATTGACAAGAGAAATAAAATAAGCATTTAGTTACATATGTATGATTTTCATAAACTGACAATATAATCTTTTATTTTGAAATAAATAACCAGTCACACTTTTGCAAAGAGTCAATGGTTCAAAAAAAAAAAAAAAAAGGAAAGATAACTCATGATAAATATGCTCGCCGCAGACGCATCAATGTTTAATGTTGGAAGTGAACGAGTACGTGTTTAATGTTGTCAGTTATTAACTGAAGCTTTTTTCATTTAAAAAAAAAACACAGAGAGAGGGAGAGAAAAAGAAGTTGATTTGTGTGTCCTGTTCTTTCACTGCTAGCTAATTGCCTCATTCATTATTAGTACTACCTCCAGTCCTAATTATAGGAGTATTTTTGTAATGTAAATTGTATTATAAAAGTGTTTATATAATTAGGACCGGAGGGAGGGAGTATTATTTTTTTGTCAAAGCTCCTTCATTATATTCATTGCAACATAAAAGAAGGAAACACAAGAAAGGAGAAGCACAAAATTCACAATTTAGGGGTGCTATGGAGAAAGTAGGGGTTGATGATGGGAATTGAAGCAAGAAGCCATCCAAGCTGTTGCTTCTCACTTTACAGCTTCTCATGACGTGGCTCCGCCGTCACCCTTACAATGCTTCCATACCAACTCATGAATCTACTGTTTAAGGTTGTGAAGACCTTCCTGTGATGTGTCTCAACATTATGACGTCTTCACCTATGAAAGCTGAAGCGTATGGTTCCCTTCTCAACATTAACAAATAGTAATTATAATATTTAGTTGATTTTTTTCCAAAAAAAAGTTAAAGAAGCTAAGTAAGTTATTTAATTATTTCATATATTGTGTATTCTTATATTATATACTCCCTCTGGTCCTTATTATAAAATATCAACCGTCTATAGTTTTTTATCTTTATTACAAGGCACTAATGGTCTCTGACTGATTTATTCAGTTTTTCTCATTATGTCCTCATTTATTGGGCAAATATTTTTCATTGACTATTGCATTCCCATGTTCAACATGTTTCTCTCCCTCTCCCCCATTAAGTTTGTATATTTCAAATCCAATCAGCATGTTTCTCTTTCAGCCGCATTAAGTTTGCATTTCCAATTCAATTAACATGTTTCTCTCTCCCTCCCAATAAAGTAGGGGTAAAGGTGGAAATACGTATCAACTGAACACTAATTTAATGACTTAGCTGCCCTTCCTTCGTTTAAGAGAAATTACAGTTGATACGTTATAATAAGGACAAGAGGGAATACTTTACTAGTCAAAATAATTAGTTTAAATAATAATAATTTAAAGGCTTAATATTTCTGCATTTGCTGTAGGAAATTTTTATCTACCACACTCATATAAGAGTGAGTGGGTCCCACTGATATTCTCTCTCTCTTCTTTTTAAAATAGGATCTACTCACTTTTATGTGAGTGTGTCAGATAAAATTTTTCTGCAGCAAATGGAGAAACATAAAACTCATAATTTAATTAACTTCTTTAATCTCTAAAAAAATCAACTAAGTTTTATAATTTAATTAGCCGTTTTGAATCTCAATTGATTTCATCTTTCATTCCCCCATGTCTATCCTTTTTCTCTTGACGTTAGTATTGAACGATCGAGATTAGATAATTTAGAATATTTATCACGCACATCGACTTTCAGTGAACCAGACCATACATTTCGGATCTGGATTTGGTCCTTTGCATCGGACGGTCCACTGCGACATTTTGCACTTAATAATTTAACGCATGCGGTATTAATTTATTAGGCAAAAAACGCAGCGGACGGTCCGATGCAAAGGACCAAAGCCAGATCCATACATTTCGAGCAAAAAAAGAAAAACAAGACCATACATGACGCTGGAAAAATGACGATCGCGCCCATGGTTTTAAAGAGCCTTTCAATCACATGGGCATGTTTTAAAATCCCAAGGTTAGTGATGCTTGATTATGGGAACATGGTTCTGGATCCCAGGTTTTTAACTCGTCAAGCTTCACATCTCATATTATTTAATGATTTGGGCTTAGTAGACGAATTGGGGCCTAATAAAGGATGGCTCCATTACGGGCCTTTTACTGGACTCTACTTGAGCCCATGGAACACGTGAAAGAATCACATTACTCGGGCTCTAGGAGACACTGACATTCGTAGTTCCAACAATTGAGAGGTACTTTATAAAAAAAAAAAATTTGAGAGGTACTTCGTTCGAAGTTATATGAAAGTTTCATTTACACTCTTGGTTATAAATAGATAAAGGGTTAAATACCAATTTTGCTTATGAAGTACGCGTCCCGGAGTAATTTTGTTCCTTAAATTTTCGACGTAGCAATGTTGCCCACCGTTAGGGTTTTTAACGGAGGGCAACATTGCTACATTTTGAGACTTCAGGAGCAACATTGCTATGCCGAAAACTTAAGAGGCAAAATTGCTTTTAGGCGTGTATTTACAAAATTAGTACTTAACCCATAAATAAAATAAGACCCATTACACTTGTCACCTCAAGCACATGCTAGTACTTGATGGGGTTATAAATAGCACGCCAGAAAAGGTGAATAGTCTCTCCAATTAACACTTGGAAATGATGAATTTACCTGAATAAACCAACTTTCTCAATCATTATGCTTGTTTGCTTTATAAAAAGATTTTTGACCAAACTGTACTGACGCTAGTTAATTAGTTAGCTCCTGTGTAACGTGTCTTCATGATATATATATAGGTAAATGTAGTTTATCATCCTCAATAATTTGGAGGCTGTCATATCATCATCATCATCACTTGAGAAGAAGCATGTAATAATTTATTCTACTTGAGATAACGGCACTGGTAGTACCTTCTTCATGCTTTGTGTTACAGGCCGACAGCTAATGCTTGTTTTTTTTAATTACTCTCTTAAAAATTGCCTGATAAGCTTTCAGTAGTTGAACTAATTAATTAAAGAACACGTGCATACGAATTAAGCTCTTAACGACGAGTCAGCACATATGGTATGTAATCTTACCTAATGCTGATGGTGATTCTGTGAATCTATAAGATTTTCTGGTCCAAAGGTCCTTTACACATATATAATTAAAAAGAAATGAAGGAATTACGAGAAAGAGAAGGGATATATGAACGTAATCTTGAGAATCCTGAGGATTCACATGGCTCTTATAAAAGAAATAATTAACATAGAGGAATTATGAGTAATAATGGACCTTCAGAGTAAAGGAATTAGAGTAAAACTAAGAATCAGAATCAGCATGAGCATGGCGTAAGATATATTATATTAACCATCTAGTAAACAAGGAATTAATAATCGTTAGGCTCATCACTCCAACATCATCAAATCTTTGGAATAGTAAATTCTCTCTGCTGATTAATAATTTCGAGCACGCGGATTCGACAGTAGTGTGCAACGCATTATTGGTGAAATTGTTTGAATACCAGACTATGAATTGTTTGAAATACAGTATAATATAAGAGTGAATCCTATGCGAACCTTGGACTCTGAGGAATACACTGCACCTGGCTGCTTCATTTGCTTTCTACGAAGAAAGTGTTATTGAAAAAGAACAGGACAAGAGAAACACATAAAAAGTAAATGAAGCTTGCGATCCAAGATGCAGATGGGGATGGCATTATAACATGTAAGTACCAATATTAATTAGGGCAAGTTGTTCATTAAGCGCACGTGGGTTACTTTTTTAATATAGTTGTTCGTATATGATTATGAGAAGTATCCTAAATCTGGTCAAATTCCCTCCGATCCTAAATGTAAAACAGAGCTGACTCTTTTTTTAAAAAAGGATTAAGGAAGCTAATAAATAAACTATTTAATTATAGTTAGGCAAAATAGTTTGGGGAAAAATTGATAGATATAAATATTTTAAAGTAATTTAATTAGTTTTCTTAATATCTCTAAAAAAAGTCAACTATATATGTCTTATATTTAGGGTTGAGATAAGTAATATATAGGAGATGCTAGCTATAGCTATAATCACCGAAATATCTTGGAAACTGGAAAGGGTGAAAATAAGTGTGTACCACTCTGGTCCTATTTATAAGTCCAGTTTGACCAAAAAATTTGGTCCTATTTATAAGTCCATTTTGACCAAATAAAAGGTACTCATTCATAAATGAGGGTAAAGTTGGAAATTTGATCTATAATCATTGAGATTTCTAGCTTTCCTTGGTATGTGAGATTTGGTCAAACTGAACTTATAAATAGGTTCAGAGTGGTATTGTCTAAAACAGAATCGCTGCTTGTATATATAATTTGGGCTCCAGACATCTGTGTGGTCAAGACAAATATTCTTCCATATGGCAAGAGACATGCAAGTATGTATGATACTAATGAATGAACTTACGTACGTGGAAGTGATATATGATTCGAATTTAGGGAAGGGATAATTAGAGTAGCAGGGGAATTAATCCTACAGATTTGGACCATCCCATTAGGAATTAGAATCTGGGAAGAAGAAGCCCACAAATATAATGGAATAACACACTTTTTCAAATTAATGGAATAGTGGCCCCCTCCTCAGAATATGTGACAGTATATCTACGTAATTTCCCCTTCCTCTGAAAGGAAGCTAGGTTGAATATTAAGGGATGATAGTATAATTCCTCTGCAATGTGAAAAGTTAAAACTAGTGAGGATGTTTAGTGTAATACTCTTTCCGGTCTTAAATATAGGACAAAGTCTATAGTATAAATTACACTATATATTTTATCCTATATTTAAGACTGAAGGTAGTACAAGTAGTAGTTTGTATTATTCATACATGCAAAAGAGAAGAAGCTAGAAGATGAAGGCATGTGTGGGGGTTGGTAACGGGGAAGAGGGAAAAGAAGGCATATTTGGTGAGTGGTGATTAGGTAAAGTTGGGTGATAGAGGGACGCGTGATGAACGAAGCATATGTATCTATCAATGTCACATGTACAATTGAAGTATTTATATGTGATTATACAATTTGTGGCTCTCATTGCATTACCGGACAGCCATCAATTCCTTTCTTCATTACTCCCTCAGTCCCTCGTGCTTTTTTTATAAACAATTCTCTCTTTTTATAACTGGTCTTTAATATAAGCAACTCTTTTTTGTTTGCCTCAAAATTTAAACTTGTTCTGTCATAAGAACATAAGTGTCTAGCCCTAAAGGGCTAGTATGTTGATATAGGATCAAGTAACTCTCCCCTAAATATCCATAGATGAGATACTTAAGAGGATTGGAGATCACAGAGCACAAACATGAGGGTTTTCACCCAATGGAGTGGGGTGTGTGCTCTGTGTGGCTGAATCGTAAAGGAGAGAGCTTAGAAGATGTGTACCTTTTAGGTTTAACCAACTATATATAGAGGCTCCTTAGGGTATGTTTGGTTTGAGGGGAGGGGAGGGGGGAGAAAAAAAAGGAGGGGAGAGGAAAACTTGTGGGCCCCACTACACTCAATTTTGAAATTTTTTTTCCCTCCTCTCCCCTCCCCCTCCCTCCCCTTCCCTCAAACCAAACATACCCTTAGGGTTAGGGTTTGGACTTGTTGGGTCTCTTGTGCCTCCAAGCCCAAATGTACTATATGTCTCCTGTTGGGCCACACCTATGATGAGCATAATATTTAATTCCATAACAGTTGCCCCCAAGCTCGGTAGTTCAGGTCTCTGAGTTGCCGAGATTAATTGACTGCTTTCCAAGATCCCCTGAATCCGAATTTGCTTTCGTAGCAATTTTCCCAGGCTAATTGTCCGGTTTATATTCCTGCATTTAATAACATGTAAGCAAATCACAATAAATGGAAAATACTTACTGTTTGTGCAAATCGTTCAACGTGCTCATTTCGGATACTTGTCCGAGCTTGCATTAAACTTTCTGGTTTGCATTAATGCCGGTTATTGATAACACGTTTTTCCACTTAACAAATCGTTGTCCACTCTGTTGCCCCCCAGCCTAGTAGTTCAGGTTTCTGAGCTGCCAGGATGTGTTACTTGCCAACCCGGACTAGGTGTTCGCGACTGTTGGGATTCCGTACGTGTTGACCCGAGATTCCGGGTTTATATACTTTACCCCGAGATTCCGGGTTATTTACTTTAACCTCGAGATTCCGGGTTATATATTCTAACATCGAGATTCCGGTTTATATACTTTAACTCCGAGATTCCGGGTTGATATACTTTAACCCCGAAATTCCGGGTTATTTACTTTAACCCGAGATTCCGGGTTATTTACTTTAACCTCGAGATTCCGGGTTATATATTCTAACACCGAGATTCCGGTTTATATACTTTAACTCCGAGATTTCGGGTTGATATACTTTAACCGCGAGATTCCAGGTTATTTACTTTAACCCCGAGATTTCGGGTTATTTACTTTAACACCGAGATTCCGGGTTATTTACTTTAACCTCGAGATTTAGGGTTATTTACTTTAACCCCGAGATTCCCGGTTTATGATTTCTGAAAATGGGTTTGTTTACCCAAATTCAATCAAATAAACTTGGCGAACCCAATATTCAATCAAATAAACTTGGCGGCATTGCTGTCGCCAAAATGATTCCAATAAAGGAATCTAAAATAGACTTGCCGCCTCAATGCGGGCCCCGGATTTTAACTAGATTCAGTTAAAATTGGATCCACCTTCTTAACTTTACACAGATCACTGATTTAAACTAGATTCAGTTTAAATCGGGTCTGCCTTTTTACCTTTACACAGATCCCTGGTTTTAACTAGATTCAGTTTAAATCGAGTCTGCTTCTTACCTTTACACGGATCCCTGGTTTAAACTAGATTCAGTTTAAATCGAGTCCGCCTTCTTAGCTTTACATGAATCCCTGGTTTAAACGAGATTCAGTTTAAATCGAATCTGCAACGTCATTCGACATGTACTTATTTCGGATACTTGTCCGAGTTTGCTTTCCATTTTGGTTTGCAATAATCCCGGTTACTGATAATCATGCTTTTCCACTAACCACTCGTTATCCACTCTGTTGCCCCCCAGCCTGGTAGTTTAGGTTTCTGAGCTGCCAGGATGTGTTATTTTCCAACCCGAACCAGGTGTTCGTCATTGTTGGGCTTCCATGCATGCTTACCCGAGATGCCGGGTTTATGATTTCTGAAAACGGGTTTGTTTACCCAGAACTCAATTATTCAAATAAATTTGGTGACATTCTCGTCGCAAATAATCCAATAAAAGACTTTCAAAACTTGGCAGCATTGCCGCCTTTACACAGAGCCCGATTTTAACCAGATTCGGTTTAAACAGGATCTTCACACGGGACCCGGATTTAAACCAAATTCAGTTAAACCAAGTCCTCCTTCGAAACTTATCACAGATCCCAGACTTTAACCAGATTTGGTATAACCGGGGTACGCCTTCTGTTTTTGTTTCCTGCAAAACTTTAAACAGAACTTAACTCGGCTTTATCGTGTCCCAAAGGGTGCACGTTTTAACCATTAGATCCAGCTTTACCATATCCCAAAGGATCACGTTTTAACCGTAATTCCAGCTTTATCGTATCCCGAAGGAAGCACATTTTAACCGTTATGTCCGGCTTTACCATGTCCCGTAGGAAGCACGTTTTAACCGTTATTTCTACGGAGCCCGGATTTTAACCAGATTCAATTAAGCCGGGGTCCGCCTTCATCCCTTTCGTAGAGACGTGCTCCACAATTTATCTGAGATCCAATTAAGGAGTGCGGATTTAATTGTATAAAATAGACTTGACATGATTCATGAAAACGAGTGTGTGTACCTCGGATTCATGCATGTACATAAACTTGACATGATTCATGAGAACGGGTTTGCGTACCACGAATTCATACATGTTTAACTTGAACTTGATTTTCGGAAACGGGTTTATGTACCTCAGATTCCTACATGTTTAACTTGAACATGATTTTCGGAAACGAGTTTATGTACCTCGAATTCCTACTTGTTTAGCTTTGACATGATTTTCGAAGACTGGTTTCTTTACCATGAGTTCATACATGTTTAACCGTACATGATTTTCGAAGACGAGTTTCTTTACTCAGAATTCATTATGTTTAAATTGGACATGATTTTTGAAAACGAGTTTCTTTACTCAGAATTCATATATGTTTAACTGGACATGATTTCTGAAAACGAGTTTCTTTACTCATAATTCATACCTGTTTAAACTTGATATGATTTTCGGAAACGGGTTTATGTACCTCAAATTCCTACATGTTTAGCTTTGACATGATTTTCGAAGACTGGTTTCTTTACCATGACTTCATACATGTTTAGCTTTGACATGGCGGCCGTAGCCATTGCACATGGATCCCAGATTTTAACTAAATTCAGTTTAAACTGGGTCCGCTTTCAAAACTTCACACGGAGCCGGGATTTTAACCAGATTCGGTTTAAACGGGTCCACCTTTTCTCCTTTGCCGCAAAACATAACACGGATCCTTGATTTAAACGAGATTCAGTTTAAACCGGGTCCGCCTTCAAAAATGTACACTGAGCCGGGGTTGTAACCAGATTTGGTTTAACCGGGGTCCGCTTCCGGGGTCCAATTAAGGAGCGCGGATTTTAAGATAGACTTGCGACCTTGCCGCCTTTACACGGAGCCCAGATTTTAACCAGATTCGGTTCAACCGAGTCCGCCTTTGTAGACATACAATACTCATTTAGTTGAAAGTATTGCGTCAATATTAAAGACGCCACTCAAATGAGAGGCGTGAAAAAAAAAAAAAAAGAATTCAATATTATATATAATAATAATAATAATAAATGAAAATTAATAAAAAAATACATAATTTAATTAAATATAATTTAATAAAAATAATTTAATTTTTTACTTAATTTAATATAATTTTATTCATTTGCCTTTTTATATTATAAAAAAAAATGGATTTTTCTGGTTAGAAAAAACAGCATTTTGTGGCAGCAATAATAATCCTCCCGGCTCTCTTGTTCTATTCATACCTAATTTTGGATTTATTATTTTAAAATGGGTGATGGACATCTCATTCCATTGGGAGTCTCTTCATGCGAGACACATGCCAGAAACTTGCACGCATAATATACTGGGAGTCTCTCTACGCATAAATATTTTAATTCCCTTAATTATTATTTACTATTTTTATTATTTATAATTAATAATAAAAGGAGTAAATAATGCCACTGGGGAGGGAAGTTGACGCCACTACTTAGTGATGTCAAATGACCTGACGCCACTAGTGTTGACTGCCCTATTTTGGGAAATATTTTCTTATGTACTTTAATTAGATAGAATTTTTGGAAGAAATTGCTACAATTAATGATAATTTTCCCAAAGGGTCAGAGGAAGTATTTACTTAATATTTCCCACCAATGTATGTTTTTTCCCCTATTTTCCAAGATTTCATTGACTATATCATCCCTCCAATACATGCACGCGGGATTCCCACGATATTTGACTAAAAATGGAATAATGACAAAACTAAATGTTCTATTTAATGATTATTCCGTGTGTGTCTGTGTTAAATGTGTTAAATGCGTTACTATTATATCACTCTGGTCTTATTTATAAGTCCCTCTTGACAAAAAAAATTGATCATATTTATAAGTTTTCTTTCAGGTAATAAATGAGATAGTGACAATTTTGTCCACATTAATTGTATTAATGAAATTAGAGAATTGAAAGATACTCATTTATAAATGAAGGAAAATTAAGTTGAAAATTTACTCTATATATAATCAATGAGTTAACTATCTCTCTTTGTTATGTGTGATTTAGTTAAAATAAACTTATAAATAGGACCAGAGCTGTATATATAGTCACCCCTTCCAGGTCAAATATATATATATATATAGTCACCCCTATCACAGAGCCATATATTGTTGGGTAAAGGTGCAAAAATACACATGTGCTTTACCCTCGGGAGCGCCCAGCACTATATGCTTTTTTTTTGGAGCAAAAATACACATGTGGTTATAAAATGGGTGCAAAAGTCACACCACCGTTAAATTTGACTTAACGGTGTTAATTTTGGAGGTGGGGCCCACACTATTTTCATGAAAATACTAAAATGCCCTCATCCTCATTCATCATCTAACATTCAATACCCAGATGAGTCCCAAAACTCGTGGTTTTTAGACTGTGATTTTTCATGAGAATTCACAAATAGGAGAATTATCATAAAGAGATGATGCGGTATAAATTTGAAGACACAGGAAAACTGTTGGTTAAAATACTTTCAAGATAGAAATATCATTAAGAGAAGAATCTGTGTAATTAATATGCATAATCGGTAAACATACAATATTTCTGCACTAAGAAGAAAACCAGTAAAAACTCACAAGACTGCTGAATATGGTAATGAACTATGAAGAAATCCGGGCTCAACATACGTTGTTTCCTTAAGACAATTTTGCTCCCTCAATATGGATGCCCAAGGTTGCTGAGCAATTGCCTCCCAAGATAGAGCGGATTTTTCGTCTTCAGAAACATGACACTCTCTATCAGAAGCCCAAGCGAACACAATGAGTCTACTTTCAGAATCGCACGGATGAAATTAATAGTAAAATTCATTAAACTATATATGTATGGGAGCGTAGTGTTAGAAAAAAATAAGAGAGTTTTTCTGTCATACGCACGTCTATTTATAGACGATGAAACGATCAGATGGAGTCTCATCGGCGAACCGACGTGACCGGCGGTGGCAAACCGACGCGACTTCTTATTCATAACCCATGGGACACAAAATTCTAACAAAACCGCAATCCATTAATTGAAGATTGTTTAAAATAGTGGAAGAACACTTCTGTCATCCATTGATCGACATTCAAATCATAACTATAAAACCAATTAGATAGATTCACAAATAGAAGAATCATCAAAATGAAGAGAAGCGTGACTTCAAAATGACGCACACATTAGTTGAGCATTGTTTGGAATCATAAACAATGAAGAAAGAGAAGATCAATCAATCACAGTGAGATTGATTTACATAGATAAACAGAATCTACCAGGCGGAATAACTTCATCAGTAAAAACAAATGAAGATCGAACTCATCAAAGATCCAAAAACAGAGAGCTCATTATTGATAATACGAACCTTGTAAAAGAGACCAGGAACAGTGGATTGAAGCTCAGCGAACATATGATTCATCTCCATCCTCCGATCACGCTCAATCACAAGGCGCTTGTCAGAGATTTTCCCTGCCGCCTCCTCGGCCATTGCAACAACAGGTTCATCAGAAGGAGGTGGAAGTTGAGAGACCGATAGCAATGGCCTAACAGAGCCAATTCTGAGACGGTGGAGGAGGCGACGCCGAAGATTTCGGTGGTGGTGAAGTTGATGGAGGGGAACGAGAAGGAGGGCTCGACGAAGGTGGAGTTGAGGCCATTGGAGGAGGAGACGAAGGCGTCACCGGCGGTGGAGCAGAGGGTGTAGATCTATCAGATCGAGCTGGGGGGTCGCCAGCGCAACGTTGGAATTTCGACGGCTTTCGCTCGACTTTCAGCTGCGAGCTTGGCCGCTTGAATTGAATAAAAGGTGCCATTTGGGCATCAAGCTCCTCCCGTAGTCGAGCACGTTGGTGGAGCAGAAGGGGGTTCAGATCGAGATTTTGGGGGGGTCTAGATCGAGATTCTTGGGGGGGTGTTTTCTAGATCGAGATTTGGGTTGGGGGGATTGAGATTTGGGGGTGTTCCAGATCGAGATTCTTGGGGGGGTGTTTTCTACATCGAGATTTGGGTTGGGGGATTGAGATTTGGGGGTGATCAGATCGAGCAGAGTTTTTTTTTTTTTTTTTTTAAAAAGTTAGGGGGCATTTTGGTATTTTTATGAAAATAGTGTGGGCCCCACCTCCATAATTAAGACCGTTAAGTCATATTTAAGGGTGGTGTGACTTTTACACCTATTTTATAACCACATGTGTATTTTTACTCCCAAAAAAAGTATATGGTGCTGGGCGCTCCCGAGAATAAAGCACATATGTATTTTTGCACCTTTACCCTATATTATTTTACTTAATGTGTGTTATAGTCACCGCCCCTGTCACAGAGTCATATTCTTTTACTTAATGTTCCAAAACATTAGTCTTCATATTTCATACATTCATGATCCGACGGTAGACAACATTGCATGGAAATAGTTCACAACGTACCTTAAACGCATCACTGACTTAGATTTATTTGTTTATATTCATTAAGTCCAGTTTCCAATTAGATTTTAGCGCTTGAATTTTTTAATAATAAAAATTATTATGGATTAAATATCAAATTTATATTAAGCATTTATTAATAATTAGAAACTTACATGATATAATATTTAAATGGAGAATTGCACTTAATGGGCACATAAAAGCAGATGGACTTAAACTTTGCCTACAAATTAAGTAGTATATGGTTAACAAGTATAAAAAGGTTGATTGTTATAGCTACTTGGAAATATCATCAGTTCATCCCTTTTCCATGATCGTATGTTCTTTAGGGCTTAAAGCTAAGTTACTTAGTTCAAAAAGGAAAACGTCGAACAAAAATAATATTTAAAAAGAAGAGGGGGAATAAGGAAAGAGCACGTGGATTGCCCTATAAGAAATAAGAATTGCACACTTTTAAAAGCAGTGGGGGAGGCACATAAATCACAACCCTGGTTATATTTCTTAACTAGCAAATGTATCATTTGAGAGAGAGAGAGAGAGAGAGAGAGAACAAAAGAAAGAGGAGTGGACACTGGAGAGTGAAGTGGGAAGTCGACCAAGTCGACCTGGGGCTTCGTAGGAACGACTCTTTCTGTCACATCCCCCAACTGTTTCAGTTGCGATACAGTTAGATCCTCTCAAAGTGAAAGTCATCCCCTAAAGCTAATTACATGTAAAAGCCAAAAAATAAAAGTAAGAGAACAATTATTAATTAAAGTAGGGATTTTTTTTTCTCTTATCCACTCTCTTTGCCATATATCCTTTTTCTTTTTTATTCTTATTTTTTACTCTAAAGTATATACCCAAACATAACAAATGAATAGCACATCATCCCAAAATGATATAATTGACCCAAAAGCTTGAGGGCACATCTATATATACAAAGTATGTTTGAGTTAGTGTTGAAAAAGTATGTCTACGTAAGTTGAGACAAATCTCCTATCATAAACTTATCTCATATTATAAATCGATCTCGTAGGAAAAACAACTTCTATTCTACTATTAATCCAAATAGACATATAATTAAATCTCCACATTCCCGTTAGTGTTATATCATATATGGCACTGTAGGTGACAGAATAAAAATGGGACACTAACTTGCAGGACTTGCTTTAATTTGATTGAATATATAGTGTGACAAAATTAAAGTCAGATGCTAAGTATATGTTATGTTAATCATTAACTACAATGTCAATAAATCCTTTTATTGTCATCATTATCATTATTTCGGAGATATATGATGAATGGCGCGTGATAAAGGAACTTAATTGAAAAGGGGTGGAGATAGATGATCGATCGAGGTTGGGTCAATTAAAAGATTAAGGATATGGACCGTCAAGTTGTATCCTTTAGATCGAGCACTGCACAGAATTTGTTTATATATGCAGAGATAGTGGATTCATGATATATTAACTCACGCAAGTGTTCTACCATTGATTATTATTCTTCCTTCTTTAAAGCGTGGGGTCTCAGCAGTGGCGGAGCCAGAAATTTTTTTTAGCCCGGGCCAAAAAATAAACATATTGAACTACTCCATTTAGTTCTTATTATAAAGCACCAACTAACAAGTATATTTAATCATTTTTATAAGACACTTGTTTGTTTCTAAGTAGCATTAAATATTTTTTCCATGTATACCTATAAAAATTAATTATTACTCTTTTTTTTGGAGCAAAAAAAAGAGTAATAATTAATATGATATTAGAGTTTAGTATAATTAATAGGGATAATATTAAAAATTACTTAAATTTTAGGACAAATTTAATGACTTTAACTGTTTTTATTGACCTGTGAGAATTGTTAGTTGGTTCTTTAAATAAGGAACAAATGGAGTATTTACTAAATAGTATCAAATAACCTTGAAAATAAAAATAAATAATAACCGATAATTATAAATTAAAACAATATATAAGATGATACTAACATTTTCGGTATCTCAAACAATAATTTTACTTTCCTTTTACAGCCCAATGAGTAATGAAACAAACATTATCCTTACAGAGAAGATAAAAAATTAGCTGGGGCCAAATTTGTGGCCAAATAAAATATCATATAATAAATACATGTATATAATAACAAATTTTATAAGATCAGCCGGGGCCAAGGCCCCAGCTTGCCATAACCACCTTCCGCCATTGGGTCTCAGAATGAAAGAAAGAAATCTCAGATTGATGTGATAAAGAAAACCACTCTTTCTAAGTAATAATATCTCGGGCATTCTAGCTACCTCATTATTTATCACATTCCTTTCAAACATAAAGCCTTTCACTCTCACTTCATCAATGAACACCCAATCCCTGGCTTTGCTCACACATTCATTTAATTTAATTAATTAACATTCATAAATCTAGCTATATAGCAAGCTAAGCTGGTTCAGATTTCAAGCTATAGGATGGTTCAAATTATTTAGTTTTGCTTAGCTTTGAGTGGTGGTCAATTCATCATATACATATTATAACAGGCGATATTAGTCCTAATCATATACATGAAAAAGATGCGAGGCCAGGCAGAATAAAAGTAGCATTATAATATTTTCATGCCTTCTCTCTGTTTTATTTTCCCTCCTCCTTCAAAAAGGTCGATAAACAGATAACCAATGGAGGAAAGTAAAATATTTTATTTATTTTTACATTATCATAGCTAGCTGTGTGCATATTGTGCAAACAAGGTTGTTTTGTTCCCCGATTTTTCCCAATCAATGAAGCCTGGGGGAAAAAGGAAAAAAAAAAACGCAATATAAAACCAGAAAAGCAAAAGAGTGTGAAGACAAGAGGGTGGGTACACATCAAATAAATGACTAGACGCCACAGCAGAAAAAGAAGAGAAAACAGTAGAGAGATAAATATTATATATGTTTTTTTATGCCAAAAGGAAAAAAGTGGATTAAAAACGAAATCAATACCTCTTATCTTTTTGGTTACGGGCACCTATATATGATCCTGATTCAAGTAAATATTTTTTTTAAATGAAAAGCAAGCATAAGGTATTTTAACAAGTTAATTTAAAGATTGATAATTCATTCAAAATTAAAAATACTTGGGAGAGTATAGTTCAAAATGACTTTTAAAGTTGGAGAAGCAATCATAAACGGCCAGAGCCAGATGCAAAGTTGATATCAGTGCTTAATATACACACATAACTGTAAGGATTTACACAAACGACATTGACACGGTGTGTTTTAAATTAGGAGGGAAGAACGAAAGCTGCGGGTACGTTAGCCTTAATAATGGTTTAGATGAGCTTTTTAGAGGTGGTTTTACCCTATATATATATAAGATAGACAGGCATATGAGATGAGTTCTGTCAGTTAAAATCTCACCCCATCTTTCTATAGTCATTACTTACTTCTAATTCCCTTTCATATTTCTTCCAATTCCCTTCCATTATAGCCCCCCTCTTTAACATCTGTATCCATTGCTTTCTTCCTTCTATTTATATATATTCCATTTTTTTATTCATCAGCCGTAGTCAACTTCAAGTAATTAAGCAATATATAATCACAATAATGTTCGTCCTTTCGTAATATTAAAAAAACAAAAACAAAATCATTAAAAAAACTTGTCAATGGGATTCTGTGTATGCGAGTGTGTGTATTCCAATTGATTGTGACTGGGTTGAAGGTTTAAAAATGAAAAAGATCGACTTCAAATTAAATATACACACATTGTTAAAACGTGATTGAATTAAATGGCCGATTTTAATTTATTTCCAGTTTGATATACAGTTACTCTTGTATATATATATATATTAATCGTGTGGATTTAATTAGAATGTGGATACTAATTATTTGGCGGATGGATGGCAGTCATGCATGGCCGGTAATAGAGGGAAGTCTTCAAACAGACAGGCGCATATATATATTAGGATGGCGTTACACTGTGAGATATTGTAGCTGCTCCATCATTATATATATACACAAACAGATCGATGATTGATGAGTCGATGTAGTGTCAAGAAAAGGCTAACATAGAGGTGCTTTTGTTGGTGGCCAAGTGTAAAGAGGAAAGGGCAGGTGTGTGAATAATGAAGAAGCACACACTGAAATTAAATATCCAGCCAATAAGAGGCACTGCCATGCACCAATTAATAGCCTTGTAATCTAGTAGTATATATGTAAACTTTCATGCAGATGAAAGGTTGTACTCTCTCTTGTCCTTATTATAAAGCACCAATTACTATTTCTCGTAGATCAAGGAATTGAAGTTAAGTTATTAATTACTTCCTCTGGTCCTTATTATAAGGCACCAATTAACTTTTCTCACAAACCAAAAAAAGTAGTTAAAGTCAATAAAGTTGTCCTAAAATCTAAGTAATTTTCAATATTACCCCAACTAATTGCACTAAACTCTAATATTATATTAATTATTACTCTCACCCATTACCTTTATTAATGAAGGGCAGACATGGGAAAAAATAATTAATGCTTATTGGGAACAAGCAAACGCCTTATAAAAAGGACCAAATAAACTTGCTAATTGGTGCCTTATAATAAGGGCCAGAGGGAGTAGGTCCAAAATAAATGGATGTTTCCAACTTTACCCCTACTTTAATGATGTAGGTTTAAATAAGTTAGTTAAAAATGAGGATATAATGGAAAAATAGTAATAAATGAGTTAGTTAAAGCAAGTTGATGCCTTATAATAATGACCAAAAAATGCTAGTGGTTGGTTCCTTATAATAAGGATCAGAGGGAGTACTCTTCAAGTTATATTTATAAGGTAGAGAGATGAAAAATTGTGGTCCTATTTATAGAGTAGAGAAAACAATTTCATTTGAATGTATAATTTTATCTTTAATTTATTATTATGTTGTCTTTGTTCTCATAGAATATAATGAATATTAAAAAGGGATAAATTTAAAAATTTATTAAAATTTATGTAAAATTTGATGAAGTTTAAGGTTTTTCTTAATTTATGTGGAACATGTTGAAAGTGTCAATGAAGTTAGAGAAGTATATGTTTAATTTCCCTTTTAATCTTGGCTTAATTATCATATTGCTCATCTCTCTAATTAACTAAAAAAAATAGAGTAAAAAGGCAAGCCATTCTTTTTGGGGACCCCGGCACATGCAGCTTCGAGGCATTGTGCCACCAAAACAATCAACAGTTTCTTAACTCACCCACCAATTCATTGCACTCGATCAATATATATATATATATATATATATATATATATATATATATATATATATATATATATATATAGACAAAGTGGCGGAGTTAGGAATTTAAGTCTGTGGGTGCACAATTAATGATAAGATTTGGGGGTTCGAGGGCAGCGCCCCCGAATTTTTTTTTTAAAGAGGATAAAAGGCAACTCACTCCTTCGTAAAGTTTAGGACTAGAAATTGGGTTCAATTGAAAAGTATTTCCAATAAAATCAATTTAAACGGAACAATGTACTCTAATCTCATGGTATACAGATACCTAGATGTTACACAATCAAATTCCAAAGCAACATGTAAGGAAAAATTATTATGGTTTGTCATATGTGATAGGATATTAAAAAGTCAACTATGTACAACACCAAACACCTACATAAAGGAGGAAGGAAAACAATGAGAATACAAATGCATTACAACTCTACACTATCATAAACACAACTTTGTACAAATAAGTTTCAAATTTAGGCACGCAGTATTGAACAAAATTCAAGTCAAAACAAAATCAATAAGACAACACATATTTCTTACTTCAACATCTCAACAAAGCTCATTGTCTCATCAATTCCAGGTATAACACCTGCTACTTCTAAAAACAAAGAATTCATTCCCACATAACTCGTTTCATCTTGTTCAACGATAGGATCCACCTCCTACAAACCCTTTGTAAACTAGTTATAGTGAAATATTTTGAGGACCTTGATTACATCCTATGACAAGAGATCAAAGGAACGATATAAATCAAAAAAATTTCTACCAAAAAAACAAAAGAATATAAAGGATTGTCTGTATAATTACATACCAATTCTTGCTGCAACTTTTTATTTTCCTCAGTTGTGTAATTTTTCTCCTCAGTCACCTTTAAATACTATGTATTTGCTCTCAAGTCGTCCACTGAAAGATTGATGCATAAATTATTTTAATCAACTGATCTATTCAAATTCAATTAATCTTTGGAACTTTTCTATTTTATGCAGGGGAGTTGCTCTCAGAACTCTACAAGCTAAGTACATTTGACTGTAGATTATTTTTTTTTGGGAAAACTATGTTAATTAAGTCTGATAATATTTATATTTAATTTAATCAGATGGTCATATTAAAAAAAACGTCATACTAAAAAGTAAAACGTTGGCTCTGGCAGCGGGTAGTAAAGCTTGGGGCCCATAAAAATAAAACCACTAATGGGCCTCATAGCACTATATAATAATGTCCCATGTTTTGAGAGGGATTATGGGTGTTTATACTAAGATATGTAGTAACTCAGCAACCAGGGAGAAAAAAAACTCAACAGCCACAATTTATGGGTGCACTTGCACCCATCTGCAATAACGTGGCTCCGCCAATATATATATATATATATATATATACCACCCAATTAAGCGCACGGATGCATATGAATAAATTGAATGAAATCATAAACTAATTAGCAAACACCCATTGAACTACAACGTAAATATCGAGCAAAAAAAAAACTACAACGTAAATAAAACATGACATGGGTGGCCTGCTTGGGACGTGGTGTCCAATTTAATAGTGAAGGTCCACGTCACGCATCATGTGACTTTGGGGTTCTTATGGCACCTACCAGAATCAGAATCCGGGACCAACACCGCTTTCCTTATGATTTGCCCCTCACCTTTTCTTTTTTTCCCTCCATTTCTTCCCATTGATTTCTCCAATTCTTCCTAATTCATATCCCTCCAGTAACTAATTACATAAGCTAAATAATTAACTTACATATTAAAAAATTAGTCATGTTGGATATTTACAAGAGCTACGTAGGTATTGATTCTCCTAAAATACTATTTTTTAATTATTTATATTAAAAATTGGGACAAGCACAATGAGGTCCCAAAATACGAAAATAATCATAAAAAAGTCTCATACCAAATTCTCATCACAATAAAGTCCCTAGATTAGTTGTGAATAAGCTACTGAATTCCCCTTACTAAAAAGTCCCTACGTTAAAATGGTTTTTCATGTTGTCAAAATAGTTTTATTAGTTATTAACATGTCCATATTAAAATCTCATTGTAAAAATGGCTTCTAATGTTGTCAAAATAAATTTTTATGTTGCAAAAAATTATCTAAAATTCTACACATGAAAAACTCAAAGATTTTTTACTATATGCAAAACCATTTTGATAACATTAGAAGTTATTTTCACAACGGGATTTTCATAAGGACATTTTAACAACTAATAAAACCATTTTGACAACATTAAAAACCATTTTAACGTAGGAAATTTTTTGTGAGGGGAATTCAATAGCTTATTCACAATTAATCACAAAAAGTCCCTAGTGAGGAAAATTTGGTATGAGATGTTTTTGTGATTATTTCCGTATCTTGGGACTTCACTGTGATTTTCCCTCTATATATTTGAGGAAAAAATAATATTAGAGACAGAAGGTTAATAAACTCTTATATTTAAAATCAAAACAAATCATTTGGCCACTAGTAGTATGCGCACCACCATATGAAAAGCTAACCAAATCATCCTTGAGCCTGTGAAAAGGCCACGCACATGCCCAAAATATAATTTGACATTCATCTGTGAAGCAAGTATCAAGTGAGAAATATATTATTTGAATGGGTATGTTTTTATTATGCACATCTCAATAAATATAAGACTGATAATAACAAAATCAAATTAAAGGAGGAGACTCAAAGTAAACTCATTTTGAGGGTGTGTTCGTGTGTTGGAAAACAGAGGGGCAGGGGGTAAATGGTAATTGAGGACGAGTGGGGTCAATTAGGAGAAACACACGTGTGGTGTTATTATGGGGTAAGGCGTAAAATCGTGGGATGGTGTTGCCCCTAATTACCCTACGCCGTAGAGGACATGGGTCTGAACACCCCCCCCCCCGGCCCCACTTTTGACTGTGTCACCCGTTGACCACCCCTCACTTCTCGCTGACTTCCCCAATTTCTTCTTCGCAATCGCAATCCTCCCCATATCTCTACGACCACACTATACTACCGACTGGTTAATTTTTTTTTGAAATATTGATGAAGTTAATTAAATTATTTTAAATAATTTATATTTATAATTTTTTTCATACTAAATTTTACTTATAAACTTATATATAATTTAATCATATGTAATATATGATATGATTAATTAAATTATTTATTTAGTTTATATAATTTCTCTAAAAAAAATCAACTAGATGTAATATTTATTATCGGAGGTAGTATTTCTTTTCTTATACTCCGTGGCTCCCTCCGTTTTCAAATATATGAAACATAGTCTGCTGATTTTTTTTAATCACACTTAAGAAATATTGAGGTGTACCTTTAATGAATATATTTGATGATATTTAAAAAAAAATACCTCTACACACACCAAGTTCTTCTATATCTAAATAATGGCAGCAGTAGACTATAACTCAACCCCTTCCGTGATGATTAAAAAACGATAGACATGTATCTAGGGGTGGATTCAAAAAATTATTGGGGCATCAATGACTGCCCTGATTTTTTTTTTAAGGAAAATTTTAAATGTATTAAAAAAAAGAATATAAACAAGAAAAAAAGAATATCAAAAAAATATTCATTAAATCAAGTGAATACTGATGATATAATAAGAGAGACAATTGTTTTACAAACTTGTTATTTAGAAAATCAAGCCTAAGTGTTGTTAGAAATACAGCTACATAAATTGCAATGAAGGGTAGGCACTCAATAAACTCAATTATATATATTTTATTAACAAAAGTATATTACAATAAAAATAATTACAATATCATCTTTCTAGGTTTTATTTTTTGGAATTCCATCATAATTGTCTAATTATAAATGCTATCAAATACGTCTTTTTCAATATAAGGCACTAAACAATCATTCAATCATTCATCATCGATCTGATTACGAAGTGCAGTCTTTATGTATTAAGGGTGTACACTTAATTTAAGGGTGAGTAATCATTCAAACATGTATCAATTAAAAAAAAAAAAAACTCAAATTTAAGCCTACAACGTAGGTGGGGTCCGTCCATGTATGTATCCAACTGTTTGCAACCATATTTATTGACAATGGAGATAATAAGCTGACACATAATGATCTATTTTTTGTTTTTCAAAATATTTGAATACAAACACGCACGCACACACATATTAAATAATATGTTTAAATAATGAAAAATGATTTTAGTTCAAAGATTACTTTAGTATGAGTATGCACCTATATACCCAAATCTATATATTGAGTTGTTGTACATGTATTAATAACTGAGAGAAAATTTAGAGGGTAAGGGTTATATTTTTCAGTTAAAATTA
The DNA here is from genome assembly GCA_025563575.1 of Acacia pycnantha. NCBI lineage: Eukaryota > Viridiplantae > Streptophyta > Magnoliopsida > Fabales > Fabaceae > Acacia > Acacia pycnantha. The sequence continues at coordinate 2,325,567 of JAMWYP010000037.1, read as the reverse complement.
CTGCAAGTTTATATGCCTCTATTTTTTATTTTTTTTCCAGACGTGAGACTTCTTTATCATGTTCTTTACTTTTCCTTTGCCCTTTTAATTTCTTCTGTTCTTGTTTACTAATGAATAAGAATGGTACATTTTTTTTTATCCTCTTGAAGAGTCATTAAAGAGACTTCAGTTCATTGAGTTTAATTATCTCCATAATTAACCCCAGACTTCAGTATATTAAGCCTAATTTTTGGCCAGATTATTACTTTATATGTGTATACATGTGCGCACGCCACTTTGGACCCCTCAGTGAATATATAGAGAATATATTGAGAGAGAAATCCATTCTTCAACAATGTGGTTTTTATGGCATAAACTTTAGGTCTTTGTGCATTTAGTGCACTCTGCTTCATCGAGAAGGCTGAGGCCTAGCCTCCTGTTTTGAACAGAAAGCTAAGAACAATAATTCGGGGTTTTGGAGAAGATGCCCAAGAAGAATGGATTCGATGCTCTAAAAGTTGAAGTTGAGAATATGCAATAGTTAGGCACCAAAAAGAAAGAATAAGTTAAAAGGTTGGAAAGATGGTCAGAGTGGTGCATATATGAACACATACAGGGTTCAGAATTCAAGGGGAAAGCAGACTCTACGCCACGCATGTGAATAAATCTGAACCCGACAACCATCTAGTAACAGAATCTCGTGCTAGCTCCTTATTATAAACCTGATTTTTTAGTCTGTAATTGCTTTTGCTTAGCCCATTTAATTTGTCAGTTAACGGCTAGCTAGCTCCCTCTTCTCTTAATATTTTATGAGATTCAGAAACTTGGGAGGCAAGTAATTAATTTTGTCACGTTCCCCCTTGTCAAAAAATTCGGTGGGTGTTTCTCTGATTTCTGATGCTAATTGGCAAGCATCGTATGCGGATCGAAGTGCCTTTATTAGTTTCTGGCGCCATGCTGAATTAGCTTCGCTGTCTCTTACTGACTCTTTGAATTTCGTCAACCTCGACAGACTCGGAACACGCAAGAATGACGAAGATCCAAGATACAATTTATATAATATTCAGTTGCTTTTTGACGAAACAAGAATACCAGCAAGGAAATGAATGAGGAAAAAGAGAATTTTGGGTGCCATTCCATTCCATTTCCGTGGGTGGCAAACCAAACACCAGAAAAACAGTGGGTGATCGATTACTATTACTAGTATATAAGAATAAACATTATTAAACTATAATGGACTTGACCATATCGCTTGGTCTTGGTTGGGGAAACGTATATAAAAGCATGATACTCTCTTGCCTTAATATAAAACATATTTCGTAGTTGTTCTTTATTCTGAATATAAGACATAGGTTTTATATTTGTCAATATTTTCTTAATTTATCCTTATTGATATTATCTCAACAGTAATCAAAAGAAGGGAATGAAAAAATTAAGAAAGATAACTACTAACTATAGTGTTTTAGAAAATATATATCATATTAACTAAATTTTTTAATCTAATTAAATAAATATATCTTATATTATGAACAAAGTAAATAGATATTATTATTCATATGAAAACTGGGGAAGATAAAATTTTATTGTGTTTGTATGAATTGATATAGGTGACAAAGGAGCTGGTGTAATTTATAACTAGGTGATCCGCATCGCAGGCTGATAGAGCCAGAAGGTGGTTCATATTATTAGGGTGACAGACATGGGGTTTGCTTTATTCGTCCTTCTTTTGTTGTTTTTGACCTTTGAGTTTTGCTTTATGGTTCAGGCCTTGAAGCATTGAATAATGAGTAACAAGAGGAGGATCGAGGAGTACTGTACAAACTAGAGACCAAGTAGCAAAGCCAGGTGTCTGAATGCTACTTGCTCTTGCCTCTCCCATTTTCTAACTCCGCCTGTCCATCCCCTGCTCTCCTTCTCCATCCACATACTGTAGTCTGTACCCTGTTACCCTCACTTTCAATATTCTATATATTTTTCCAGCTGTGCCCATCTTCTTATTAGGTTTAGTGGTGGGGAGGGCAAATTATTAGAGAGCATGACAAAAAACAAAACATTTGGAAGCAAGAGAAAAATGGTATGCTTCCTTTTCTGGTGAGTAAAGGGAATCGTGATGGGATATACGCTCCCATTGGTTTTGGCGCCAACTCGGGGACACAGCACAAAGGCCTTTTTTTACTTTTTATTAACAAATTAAAAGGATTACTTATAATTACTTACTTGATCAGCACAGCATCCTACCAATGTGTAATAGACTTCGTCCCTGGCTGTGCTACAACTACAATACCGCCAAAAGGAAAATTCCAACTTTGTGGTATTTCGCTTTTATCACATCAAATGCAGGGAGTGGATTTTCAAAAATTCTGACAACTATTATTATAATTTTTTTTATATAAGAAAATTTTAGGAAAGGGGTTGGATTCACCCACGATCCAAAGGTAAGGCGAAATCTCCCTTCCTCCTAGGTGATACCGATGTTGGGCAGAGTGAGCTATCTATTACCCTCAGGCGTTTACCTAGACACCTAGGAACTGGGATGCCTCCCCCAACATCTTGACAACTCCAAAATCGAATCCTCTCCTTTTTTATAATTTAAAGACGCTACGTGCTGGTATGGTAGGAGGAAGAAAATATAAGAGGGCGGGGCCGTGAGCACATACAAATTTGGGGAAACTAAAAAGGCCTAATGAACTGAAAGCCCAGTTACGGAATGGGTGCGACTTTTCTCTTTTACTCCTATCCTTGGCTCTCGTCCTCTTCTTTCAAAATGACATTGTTTTAGCAATGTGAGTTGGTATAGATGGTAAGGGATTCAGGATTAGGTCCTTGGGTCGTGGATTCGATCCCCTCTGCCGTCGCTGGGACTCCTTTGGTAGGAGATCTCGTAAGTGGGGTAAGTGCTCATAGAGCACGGTGCCATGCCCTGACCTTGGTGGGGGACTGATGTCGAACCCCTCCAAAACTTTTCTTTAGCAAAAAAAAAAAAAAAAAGACATTGTTTTGGTGCAAAATTAACTGTTTTTTTTAAATAACATTCATTATCTTATAGTATTTTTTAAGTAGTGGTCAGTATCTTGAAATATTTTTGAAGATCTTAAAATTATTTTAGGAGATCATGAAGTATTTTTTCAGTATCATGAAATATCTTTTTAATACCAGTCATTACCATGAAATATTTTTTCAAGATCTTAAAATAATTTTTTAAGATCATGAAGTATTTTTTCAATACTAGTCAGTATCATCAAGTAAATTTTTAGTACCAGTCGGTACCTGAAATATTTTTTAAGTACCATTTAGTATCTTGAAGTATCTTCTTGATACCAGTCAATACCCTAAAATATTTTTCTAAGATCCTAAAATAATTTTGATCTTAAACAAATATTTTGGGGTAGTGACTAATACTTAAAAATACTATAGGATGATAAATGCTATTTTTCAAATAAAAAAGAACAATGTGATTTTACACTAAAACGGTGCTGTTTTGAGAGGAAAGGACGGAAGTAGAGGATATAAGTAAAGGAGAGAAGCTGCATCCTACATGAATACGCTTCACCCTCCAAACACATAAATTAGGTTTTTCCCTTTATTAAAAAAAAAGGTGGTTGAGGTTGTCATGTTTGGATGCAGTGGCGGAAACAGGAAATATTTTTAGCCTGGACCAAAAATAAACATATTAAACTATTTATTAAATAATATCGCATAATATTAAAAATATAAATAAACCATAACCGACAATTATAAATTAAAACAAAATATAAGATTATGCTCATATTTTCAATAAGTATTTTAAACAAGAATTTTACTTTCATCTTACAGCTCAATGAGTAATGAACCAAACATTATCCTAAAGATATCACAAACACAATCATAATAATTATATGTATAATGAAATTTAATAAAATTAACACCTAAATGGTATTCCACCTACCTCAAAACAAAATAATTGGAGAAAGTAAAACTAATATAATATGAACCCAAAAAATATTTTAAAAAGAACATAAAGATCTGATTCAATTTCAACTGAGTAAATAACATATTATAATCTATTTTTTAAAAGAGAAATTCATTATAAAATCATAAGACAACCAAATAATAAATCCAAACAGACTAAAATTAGCCATTAATCATCCTATATATATATAGCCATCTATGGTCAAACCTCAAGACTCTCCCAAAATTATAGCCCCAAAATTTTCATTAATCAGTACAATATTACCCACATTAGAAAGAGTAAAACACGTAGAATAAAATACTTAGCTGAGGCCAAATTATTGGCCAAAATAAAATATTATATAATACATATATACATATAAATACATAAGATAAGAGAATGTCAGCTGGGGCCTTAGCTCCAACTGGCCATAACATAATTCCGTCGTTGTGTGGATGAAGAGTAAAATGGCAAGAGGCCTCATGAAGAAAACTTGTTTGAGCCTGCGTTAAAAAAACATATTCATACAAAAAGTCTTTTCACACACTTACTTTATATACTAAATTATATTAAAAAAATAGTTTCTAATTCTAATCCACTCCACACAGACACAGAGGATGTACATGAGAACCATTCTGTTCCCCAGCACTGATTCTGAGATGAAAAGTTTTTCCTGATTCTGTGTCTGGGAAAAGTTCTGAAAATCAGAATTACGTTTGTTAACTCATTTTATTTTTATTCCGAGAATCAGAATTACGTTTGTTAACACATTTTATTTTTATTTATGTAATTTTTATATTAAAAAAATTATTTATGTGGTGATGGCGGCGGTGAAGGTGGTGGCGGTGTGGTGGTGGTGGTGGTGGCAGCGGCGGTGGGGGTGGCGGTGCGGCGGTGGCGGCAGCAGTGGAGAGGGTAGTTGATCCGTCGCTTAGGGTAATTGAAATTTCTTTGCTTCGTCAATGTCACGATTGAGAGAAGGGGAAAAATAAATTCTGGCTTTGTGCCCTGAAATAGAGAAGCAGAAATTTTCTGCTTCTTTTTTTTATTACTCAGCACAAAAAAGAAACGATTCATCTCAAGAAAAAAAAAACGGATTTATCAAATACAATTCCTATCTAATTTTGTTCTTGAGAATAGAAATGAAGAAAAAACTCATGAGCATTACCATACACTCAGGGTGTACGGAGCGCGGAGGAGGGACGTCGGGGGAGCTGAGTGGTAGTTACGACTTATGAGGTCGACCAGCCCTCTTTTTTTCTTCCTCTCCCCTGTTTTATTTATGGATCCCTCCGATAGTAGACATACAGGTCGGCTGGGGCCTCCCTAGCAATTACCCCAAACATGAGGGCCCTTCACTACTTGACCTTGACCTTCCCAAACTTGTGGGTCCCCCTTCCCTCCAACCTCCTCCTATAAATCCACACCCTTCCCTTCCTCTCCTCTCCCACACCTCCCTCTTCTGCCACCCTTCACCATATTCATATCTTTATTATATTGTTCCTACAACTTTCTCTCTTTCCTCTAAGGTTCATATCCTACTTCCTTCAATACCCATTGCCTTCTTTGACCCAAAAAAAAAATACCCATTGCCTTACTTTCTCTAATGACGAAGTACAATCTGATGGTTTCCGATGCAAATCCTGGTCTCAACAGGGCTATTTCTGCCTCCGTTTCCAACTCCTCCATTTTCGCCGCCACCGCCCACAAACCGCCCGCCATGACCTCCGCCTGTAGTCCCTTTACCCGGCGAAAGGTGCTCAAGAACCTTGAAATCAATGCTTGGGTTGACTCCATGAGAGCCTCTTCTCCCACCCACCCCAAATCCACTCCTTCTCGCGCCGAAGAACATAGCTCTTGGATTGTCAGTATATATCTCTCACCCTCACATCACCTTTCTCCCTGTTTGATAAAAAAATATTGATTAATTGATTTGCCATTTTATGTTTATGAAACAGCTTCACCACCCCTCTGCATTAGATATGTTTGAGCAAATCATCGATGCCTCCAAAGGCAAGCAGATTGTTATGTTTCTGGATTACGACGGCACGCTCTCGCCTATCGTCAACGACCCTGACCGTGCTTTCATGTCCGATCAAGTGAGTTGTTGGCTCACAGACATGTCGTCCTGTTCCTTTTTCCCCGTCCACTGTTGGATTTTCTGCTAATATCAGCTTTTTATGATGTTTCTATATCAGATGAGAAAAACAGTAAGAAAACTGGCGACGTCTTTTCCCACTGCCATAGTAACCGGCAGATGCAGAGACAAGGTACTCTTAAGAGCCTGCTTATTATTATCATTTTTTTTGTTGGTCTTGGGCCTCTGTTAACTGACTTTTTTTTTATTTTGCCAACAATAGGTATACAGCTTTGTTCGCCTGGCAGAGCTATATTATGCGGGAAGCCATGGCATGGATATCAAAGGCCCAACAACAAGCTCCAAATACAATAAAGTGAGCAGCTTGTAGAATATCATTAAATTTGGTATTCTAAATTTCTAATAAAGGAAACTTTGTAATTTACATAAATCATGATCGACAGGGAAGCAAAGCAGAGGCGATTCTTTTTCAGCCTGCCAATGAGTTTCTTCCCATGATAGATGAGGTTCGTCTGTTTTCCCCTCTTCCCTCTTATTCTATTTGGTTATATGTCAATCTGCGAGGTTCCCAAGTAAAATTGTTAGCGGAATAATCAATTTTCAGGTGTACCGAGTGTTAGTTGAGAAAACCAAATCAACACCAGGAGCGATGGTGGAGAACAACAAGTTCTGCGTCTCTGTTCATTATCGTTGTGTTGATGAGAAGGTATAGTTGTAAGCTCCATACGCGGTTTTAAGTTCTTATAACTCAGTTCTATACAAAGTCTAAAATCAAGCCCGACATATACACAGAAATGGAGTGAACTGGCTCACCAAGTGAAATCGGTGCTTAAGGAGTACCCGAAGCTTCGTCTCACCCAAGGAAGGAAGGTGGGCCATAATTCTGTTTTCTTGTTTTACTCATTTACTTTTTCCTGGTGGTATTTAATTTGATTTATATTTTAAGATTGCCCATTAAAGCAAAAGTTAGCAGGAAAAATGTCTCACTTTCACTCCTCATTTGTTTAAAATACAGGTGTTTGAGATTCGTCCCACTATTAAATGGGACAAAGGGAAAGCCCTAGAATTTCTACTAGAGTCACTTGGTGAGTTCAGGTTTGAATTTGATTGCAACAATGAGCCCTTATCAAATAATTTGCACAGCAATATGAATAATGAATAATTGTTTTCAACAGGATTTGCCAATTGCGCTGATGTCTTCCCTGTCTACATTGGTGATGATCGAACCGACGAAGATGCCTTTAAGGTATTGTCTAATAAATGTTGATATGTTTTTTTCATCAGAGCTCTCTACGAAAAGAATGCTGAACGTGGGATAATTTTCATGCTAAATTCAGTAAATCGTTTAATGATGAACAGAAATTGAGAGACCGAGGACAAGGTTTGGGCATTCTTGTGTCAAAGTTTCCAAGGGACACATGTGCATCTTACTCTTTGCAGGAACCGGAGGAGGCAAGTACAAGTGTACCAATGATCATTTGTTACTTCTTTTTTTAATGCTCCTAGGGATGATTAATATATATATATATATATATATATATAGTTCCCTTGTTTTGTTTATTATATTAATGGTCAATATATATGCATGCAGGTGAAGGACTTTCTTCAGCGTTTGGTGGAGTGGAAACAAGCATCTCAGCGTACATGCTCCAAATAAGTGTACATTAATTGTGTACTCTTAGATGACATATTTATGTACATCCTACCCCTGCCAATTATATTAAGTTCGGGGTGGGATATATATATATATAGTATAGGGCCTTTTGTCGTTTTTGTTCAGTTTCAGAAGGAAAACACAAAAATGTAAGGAAAAGGAATGACAAAAGTGTCGTTCTTATTTCCCAAGTACACCACTGCGTTGATGTAACCAATGTTGGAAAAATTCTCATGATATGCGGTCGGCTTGTTTCGGTGCTCACTCTAATTATCGGTTATCTAAAATATATTCACTTTGAATTTTGAAATTTCACTATCTCTATTTATTTATTTTGGCTTGATTTTTTCTCCACACTTTCAAGAATGTCACTGAGCAATGTCAATCATTGTAGGTTATTACCATCTTTGGTCATAAATATATGACATAACTGAATTTTTTTTAAAAGATTAAAGAAATTAAATAAGTTATTTAATCATATCATATATTGTGTATCCTTATATTATATATCAGTTTATAAATTAAGCAAAATAATTGGAACAAAAAATAAGAAATATAAATACTTTAAAGTAATTTAATTAACTTACTTAATCTCTCTAAATAAATCAATTTTATTTTATATTTAGGACCGGATGGAATATTATATTATTTAATTTGTAATGTATTTGCCTATTAAATAGGCTCCTTTTAGTGAATAAAAGCATTCAATTTCATTTATTTTTTTTCTCTATTATATTATTTTATATTTATCAACCAATCGACTACTGAGCAAATTTCTGCAGCTTCTCAGGCGCATGTAAATGCATTATTCCAACTACTTGTATTTTTCCTTCTCCTATATATATATATATATATTCTTAATAATGATTATTATTATCCTTTTTTCGAGCCCCAAAACTCAGTACCAATTCGTTTATTTTATTATATAGAATTGAAAACATCGATCTTCGTAGACCCAATGTTGAATTACGAGTTAAAATTAAATTATTTACCGGTGGAAGTCGTAGGCCCCAGAATATTTTAGTATAAGGAGCAAGTTAATTACACATGTTTACTTCACTTACATACAGCAGTGCATGCCAATTATTCAGCCTCCGCTGTTCTTTGGACCTGTAGAGGTCTAAACTAATTAGTTGTCAATTATTGGTTCCCTTTTCTGAAAGTTCTTAGGTGCCTTGATGGCCGATGGGGATGGACGACGAGTGTTAATTAATTGACATTATTATTCTATTCTATGCCAAAGAGAACCCAATATCGTCGAGTCACGTACACACTGACGCAGGAAAATAGAATATTTTTTGTGACAGATCGATTCATTGTGTGGTTATGGATTCCGTATCTATTTTAACAGATATAATGAACTGAATATATATACATGCAACAAGCTTGTTTGCTGTGCCAGAGCCACGTTTTGCTTCATTATTGGCTACAATGCATAGAAACATTATATTTTTAAGTATAAACCCTGTAAATCTGCAATCTAGTGATGGTTCTCTCTGCTTAATTAGGACCACATTCTAAGTGACGACACGTGCATCAACCAGAAGTTATGAAATACAGCGGCAGGATAATAACTTTGCCCAGCTTAGTAAGATATCCTTAATATAGGAGGAAATAAGATAATCATTAATAATTGGATTTTTGGAGATTCAGGTAATGCGAGGGCCCCCCTCGTCAACTGTCTTGTAGGTTTTCTATCTTGTTTCTGTAGATGACTCAAAAAGTGGCAGTCGTGACTTGTGAGCGAGACTTTTAATCTGCCTTTGGTGCTCTAACAATGTTGTACTATATGCCTCATTATTCAACGTCCGTATTATTGTTCACTCGCCTTTGCCTTCACGCACTGCCATTTATGGCTTCCCCTCTATCATTCATTTCCTTGAAGTGATCATTGGCACGATATATTGGATTCGCGAACCCCGCACTTTAACCTATACTAATTATATGGGCCTTTCTCTCTCTCTTGTTATCAGTATATATATACATGCACATATAATAGGAGATGTTGGGTTCTAGGTGGATGAATTATTGGTGCCCAAGGAGGAAGAATATTAAAGTAATAATTGTTTTGTCAGAGCCTTTCAAGTGTTGATGTTTTGTTTTGAAATCAGTAGCGGTCAACAAGTAAACTGGTTTTGTCTGTTATTAAAATAATTGAGCGTATAGGATGAGCATTCCCGAAGAATATAGAGATGGTGATTATTTAAGTTGGACAGGTAGGCAGTGTAATCACATGCAGGTAGGTTGGACATAAATTAAGAAAGGAAAAATGCATGTCCCATTTAAGACACATGCCGGAAGAAAGTCGTGCCTGTGAGTGGCCATGTTCTGGAAGCACGAAACAGTGCACATTATTGACACGACGAGGGGTTTCTGAAGGAGGACATGCTTCCACGTGTCCCTGAGCTGTACGTGATTATCGATAATATATACATAAATGTGAAAGATGAAGAAAATGAGGAAAGGGATCAGCATGAGATGCTTTTAGTGAATGGGGGAATGCAGAGAAACAAAGAGAGCGATGAGATGCTTAGGAGGGAAGAAATGGGAGGGAATCTGATAATAATTAAAAAGGAGGGGAATTGAAGAGGTGATGGTTAGAGTCTGTCAGGTAGGGAGGGAATTAAGGGGTTAAAGGTGAAAGAAAGGTTAGGTAAGTGAAAGTGAAACAGAAGAGAGAGAGAGAGAATCTAAATGGGTTGAAAGAGGAGTTGGAATCCACTTAAAAGCAGGGGTTTGATGTGAAGCATAGAGAGAGGTCTTTGGAGGGAGACATCTACACTCGGATGCATGCTGCTACGTGGCATTTTTTTTTTTGTTCAACTCCCCAATCAATGTGGGACTTCACACAACACCCCCACGGCCCACCATTACTTCTCTCTCAGGCACACACTCACCTAATCTGTAACATCCATAGGGCTATTACTTGACTTGAAGAGAATATAGAAATAAGCATCAGATGCAAGGCAAGAAGCAAGTGATCGAAGTGAGAAACCACACCAAGGAAGGGAATTGAAATTGAAGAGAGTTAATTTGCACAAAGGAGGGAAGTGAGCTATGGAGGTGTCAGAAGGTGTAGGGCGTGGGGGAGGGGAATGGTCCTGAGAGGGGACACGTGTTGGAGAGAAGGGGATCGGTCCCCGCATAGAGGGTCGAGCCCAGGGAGGAGATCTCTGTGGAAAATACTAATAGACCCACACATGCATGTAAAATTAATAATTGGTGAGTTAAGAAGAGCGAGTGAGTGAGTTTATGCTAGAAATTCAATTGCGAAATAAAGAAAGGGCCAAGTGGTGGTCACATGGGGGTACAGATGCCTTGCCCAGGGAGCAAAGTTCTCTGTGCCTCTTTTTTGGTGAATACTTATATTTTATTTATTTATATATATTATGCGTTCTCTGAAAGCTCTCTGCTCTCTCCTTCGTACGTATCGTTTGTCGGATCACTGCATGATTGAGTGTGTGTTGCTTTCCCATTGGTCCTCTCCCCACTCACCTTTTATATATACTACTACTTCACTCTTCTTCGTATCACCTTATTTTATATATATATATATATATATAACCCCCACTGGCCACTGTATTACCCACCAACACACATTATTCTTCCCACTATTTTCTTCTCCAGTTCACAAAAACACCTAATACCCAACATCAAACACAGCCCCAATGCATGCGTCTTCACTGTTAACTTCATTTCATCTTAGCCTCAGAAACATGCAATAATTGAATTCTTAAAACCCGCAAAACACATGTATTACTCACCCTTCATTTCATCTTTAGCCTTTGGTAACATGCAATTGAATTTTCGAAATCTGACTCACCTCACAAATACATATACGGATCTAGCTAGATATTACCTCCGCTCCTAATAATTATAGAACCAAATTTGTAGTGCAATTTACATTAGAACTGGAGGGAGTAGTATCTTTTTTTCTCATAAATATGTTGTCAGATATATGTGTGTACCAGAGAACTTTTAGATCAACTGGTGATAAGTTGTTCCAACTTAATCAATTGTCTAATGTTCGAGCTATAAGTATACTACATCGATTATCATATGTATGCATTTATACTTTGTTTGAGTAACAAAAAGAAATAATGATTCATGCATAGTAGTTTTTCAAATGAAATAATAATCCGTGTGTGTGCTGCTTTGTTTAATGAGAAAGTAATAATATGCCCGAAAGAAAACGCTTCCTTTCTTTTCTTTTTTCCAACAAAGTATTGTGGAGTGATTGTGATATAAGTGATATAAAGGGGGACTGAAGAATAAGGCATCCAACAAGACATGTGTCTTTCGGTGATGGAGAAGTTTTGGAGTTCCGAGCCTGTAAAACAAGCATCAATAATTAAGCAATTAGGTAATGTGCCAATAATTATATTAACCAATAAAGAAACGAAGCGGACAATAATAAATGAAAAGGGAAAAATATAGGAAAGAGCCAAAATGGGAAAGGGGACATGAATGAACTCCGAAAAGAGGTCGAGACAGTGGGACATATACAGAGAGATCGGGCCATGAAAAGAAATATGAAGAAAAGGAGGGGATGAGAAAAAAGAAAAGAGAAGAGAGAACAATAATATGTGTTTGTGGTAATAAGGACATAGAAGAGGGAAAAAGGAAAGAGTAGTTACTATTGGCAACCAAGCATGTGTTTATGAGTAGCTTTGGTAGAGCTCTGGTTGATGTATGATATTACAGAAAAGTTAAGGGCAGTGGGAAGGGTATGGCCCTTTGGCTTTTGGCATGAACAAATTAAAGTGGATAGCTACCTGACCTCTGTTTAAAAGTTTGAATCCTCCATAACTTCAAAAACATACCCACTCACTTAAAGCTTTCCTACTTTAATTCCAACATTCTTTTCCTTCCTTTAATTTCTCACTCCTAACCCCAAAGCATATTGCATTTTTAATTTCCCCAATAAAAAAAAAAGGCTTACCTTTAAACTTGATTGCCTCCCCCCACACTCCTTCACTCTCTGGTCCATTAATTACTTTATTTTTTGTATATATGCCTTCTAGATGCTTAAACTTGATGGTATACTGCAATTATTATTTTTTATCATATTTTGGTTTGAGCATACACAACGAACCCACCTTAAGCATGTACATTCACTTTCTATTTTAGACTTCTACACATTTTCTTTTCTGAACTTAGAGAGCAAGAGAATCTGAATAACTTGTATTAATTACAAAGAGCAATTGGAACGGTATATATACAAGAGGAGTGTTGAGGAGCATTGAATGTGATAGTTCTATATCCTAAATTAGCTCATATGATTATGTGTATTTACATTAATCAGATTATTATATCATGTCGAATCTCATCATATCTTTACACTCCCCGTTCCTTAAGTTAGAGCATAAATGTTAATTAATTATGCCCAACTTATTACAAATATAGTCATCTCGAACCACATTCAAAGTTTTAGTAAGTAAATCAATCATCAATTGATCTTTAGACCTCACATGTAAAGTAGAAATAAAGTTTTCTTTGATCTTATCCCTAACAAAGTGATCATCAATCTCAATGTGTTTCATACTTCATGAAACACAGATTGGAAGCTATGTGTATAGCTGTTTTATTATCACATTTGGACACATTTATTCTTGTTACCCACTTCATATAAGATTATGTTATATATCTTGTGATGATATACATTCATTCACCCAGAAACCTAAGTTAATAGCTAAGTCTGAGATGAATTTGGTATTATCCGAATAAATAAAGAAGGAATATGTATAAATGATTCAAACCCATAACGCATCATCGGAGCAGCATTAATGTTCGCAGACATATATACGTTTGAAAAACAAGGGAGATGTTAGCTTTTTTCTCAATAATTGATGTAACGTGAAAAGGCTAATTATTGAATTGGAGCGAGATTTCTGGATTGGCCATCTTAGATTTGTACGTATATACGTAAATGTTCTTCCCAAGTAATATTGACATGCATTGACCTTCTAACATAAGGGGCGTGTTTATACCAAAGTTCTCATTTAATTCTACAATCTCATAAAACATAATCTTACACTGATCTTGTAGTGGGTTCCTTGTAATGTGCTGAGGGGGCTTATTTGTATTGTTTTACTTTTCTCTTAGCTTGATATTATGGGACGTGGTTAGTTTTGAAAGTTGCATTTGGATACTGAACTTTCATTATTTTCAAGCCACGATATATAATGAACTTTCGGTACGGTGTAAAAAGAGTTTCAATATTATTTACCACTTAATTGACACAGGTGGTGGCCTCAATATTTCAAATTTGCGACCAAGTTCATTGAACGCTTTCAGTTGCGAAGAAACTGTGGTGGTTCCAAAGTGCGTTTTATAATGAAGAATAAGCTCTGAAAAAGTAACACTAGCCCTGTCATATTATTATTATTATTATATATATATGTATATATAGTCCTATTCGCATTCACATTAAGTTTGTAAAGATTATGAAGTGCTCGTGCTAAACAAAAGTGGGGAAAAGAAAGTAAGAACAGATCTGGGGTCAGTGGGGTTTTTGGATGGAGGGGTCAATTACAGATATGTTTCATTAAATAAATAAAGGGATTAATTAGTAGATCTAGCTTTGGATGATTGTGGAGAAAGGACAAAGTTTGCCACTTCAGAATGTGTTCAGAGCCTATGGGCATGCTGGGCCCAGCGTTATTAAAATTATTTTGAGTCAGCTTCAGTCAATTATCGTGACAGCGATGGGGCACCCTAAGCTAGATTTGGATGAATATGTTTGTTCCGGATTACGATCCTAAAAATACTTGTTTATATATATTGAGACAAAACTCAACCTTTAAAGGCTCTAATCGTAATTCTAAAAATAAATTTAGTCCAAGATAGACGGGCATGTGTCTATTTTATGTGGGGAGAACCAATCAAAATAGCGAGTTTAATTTGGTCTCCATACAGTTCTTGAAATTGAAATTTATGCTATAATAATTGGGTTACATGTCGGCCCGTACATGGGTTTGTAGAACATTGTTCTCTATTCTAACTCCCTTGATGCTGTAAGTACTCTTATGAGAGACTGCTCTACAGACCAACCGTTGAGAGACATTATTAATTGAAGAGACTAGAGATCTACTATTTAAGGATTGGAGCGTGGAGCTTCATCATACATCAAGAGATAACATTTCATGTGCTGATTTTATGGTCAAGGAAGGCTATGATGCCACTGTTGATGCCTGGGTTGTTATGGTCCCGGCTATCCCTAGAGGATGTCTTGATATGGTCTTGAAAGACCAACGATCTTGCCACTGCTAGTTTTCTTTCTAGCTCTATGTTGTAAGGGCTAGATTTTTACAGTCTAGTTCTTATCTTACTTATCAAGCTTCGGCTTGCCTGTATTATCCAAAAAAAAATAGTGAGTTTAAGTAGCGAGCACAATATTAATTCACTCACTCATTATATGTAACTCTGTAGAATATCGATCAAATTAATTAAACAAGACAGTCTTTTCCTCATACATCCAAGCAATCATTGTGGGCATATATATACGTCCTATTGTAATGGAATAGAATAATATTATACACAGAGAAATCGTCTGCAACCTTCTTAACGAACAAAATGCAAAGACATTAAGTTATTGGCACAAGAATATTACGTTACAGAATTGATTACTTGGATTTGGGTTTTAATTAATCAACAGTGGATCGGAGGAAGCATCTGGGGAGTTATAGAGAGATGGAACGTAAGGAAAGTTAAATAAATTGGAAGCGCGCGAATTGATGAACATGTGTGCTAGCTTGCTTTCTGTGTGAATCACGGTCTGTTAATTTGCCATTGAAGAAGGAATATCCTCTAAGCTTATCCGGTTGCCCCCGACCCTTATTGTTACGCGTTGTGAAGCCATTACCTGCCTTTTCATATTTTATGTTGTGTTACGATCATGCTACGTCGATGCTATCTCATGATATCAATTTATCGTTTTTTATTTTGTTATAATCAATTTTAATACTCTCACTACCCTCTCCTGAAGGGAAAAAATAAATAAATAAAAGATTCCCATCGTTTATGCGAGAACCGTTCCAGCACAATTGACAATGACATAATTTTTTTATTTTTTCCCCTCAAAGACATAAATTTGTATTTCAATCTCTATAACGTTGTTAATACTTAATATAACACAATGATTATACAGTTAAGACGGAGGTTAAGTTCAGAAATATACGCGTATATTAACTTGCCCCGAGGAACCACACACAGGTAGACCAGACCATCTTGTTGAAGTCGAGTTTGTGGAGGGTTGCTCTTCAGAAATTACCTACTAATGAGTGGCGTAGCTACTGGTCTAGTTGCTTTGGTATGTGCTGTTATTGCAATTGTGAATCTAAGAGTATTTTACATATTCTTCGTGATTGTTACTATGCTCGTGATATGTGGTTGAAACTTGTTAAGCCTCAATTTGTCCCACAGTTTTTTTCGGCTGGTTTGAGGGATTGGTTGTCTATGAATCTGATGAGTAGGCTTAGCAAAGATATGGGGATGTTTTGGTCTCTCATTTTTGGGGTTGCTGTATGGATGCTTTGGAATTGGCGCAATTCATTTGTCTTTGAATCTAATTTTGCAAAACCAAGGCTTCCGGAAATCTTTGATATGCAGAATTGGAGGAAATTCTTTATGTTTCAGGAGCTTATATTGGACTCCACTGGCTTGTGCCCAATGTTTAGGGAGTCTCGTTCTTGGCAGCCTCCTCATTTGGGTTGGATTAAACTTAATGTCGATGGAGCCATGGTTATGAACTCTTCCAAAGCCGGCTGTGGTGGCCTTTTGAGGGACCATCATGGGTCTTGGCTTGCTGGTTTCACCAAGATGATTGGTATATGTAATGCATTTGTAGCGGAGCTGTGGGCTATTTATGAGGGTCTCGGTCTAGCGTGGGATTTGTGCTGGAAAAAAGGTCATTATGGAGTCTGACTGTAGTAATGCTATAAATAGTTTGATGGATGATAATTGTGTTGTTGGTAATCTTTTGGTGGATCATATTAGAAATTTGCTGTCAAGGGATTGGCTGGTTACTCTGTGCCATATTCCTAAAGAGATTAATGGTGTAGCGGATTCTTTAGCTAAGTCCGGTTTATTTAAGTCTGTTATTTTGAGTGATTGCCCTTTGTTTTTACGATCTAGGGTGGGTCAAGAGTGTTTGGGAGTTATTCCCTCTAATATGTAACATTTTTCCTTTGGCTTCTAGCCATCTTTCATATCAAAAAATATCAATGACATACAATGAAGGGGTCTCGTTATGGTGGTGTGATGTGAGATAGGGAAGTATAAATAGAATTGGGCTGCAATTGGAGCCCATACGATGATGTTGGGTTGGAAAGAGTTATGGCCCATTATAAAAGAGACTAGGCCCAATTTATTTTCATGGGCTGCATCCTGCAAGGTCCTTTAATTCGATACTCCAGAATATAAGTCCCGTGTTGCTCTCATCCAAGTCAAACCCATGTCTGCTCACACCTCAACATCTTAATAAATTCTAAACTGGAACGTTATTTTGCTGCCCCAAATCATCACCCATGTTTAACACACACACAAACACACTTACCTCTTATCTTAAACATCAAGAATAGAATTAGGGGTCCAATTTTTATGTCATTCAAAGATATATAGATGTAGAAATTGAAATTAGTTCGATGACCTCAACCGCATGTTCATAAAACATCTGAAATAGGTCGCAATTGCATGGAGAAGAAACATAAAAATATCATTTGAGTTCTCACGAGTTATGTGATAAGGCTGAATAATTAAACTCAGTAACATCTAAAAAAAACCTCCTTGCCTTTTTCTGCGGAGAAGAGCGGGGTCACTCATTATGAGTTGTCGTCTTCTCCCACGTGTTCCGCGTGGTGCCTTTTTTTTTTCATCCATGGAACTGCTTAGGTGGATGTTTTTGCAACCACTGGAATATGCTTCATGTAGACAGAAGAATTATTAGTTGACTAATATAGGTGTGGGTCCGGTTGCTCTCATTATCTTTCAAAATCTCTAAATCATATCAATTTAAATATTACAATATTATTTTATTAAATTATTGCTCCGTATTTTACTGGCAATAGGTCTTATATAAAGTAGCCATATGGCAATACAGAATATCTGTATATATAAATGAACATGGTCTCTACTATCTGTCCACTCCTGGATGCACACCTGTCCGCCTTTCGTTTTCCCGTGTGGTAATATTGTAGATCCCCACTCCAACAGCTTCTAGCTATTCCTATTATTTTCAGCATTTTAGTAATTTATCGTCTCCTATCACGGAGAATCTTTCAAACATTGGAGTATAAAACAAGCTCATGTTTGTAAAATACCATATTTCTTTTAAATATATATGCTAATTAAATGTAACTTTTTAATGGACAAAATAAATGGTGCTTAAGTCATTTTTTATTTGTCAGGGCATTTTCAAAATAAACATTTTTATTATTCTTGACATTTTGTGAGATATCTGGTAGATCGAAACATGAAACACTCACCTGTGTTATAAAAATAGAGAGCAATGTTAAGTAATATAGTAGATTGACAACCATCAAAGCATGATTTCTACAACTGTTCAAGTCATATTCTGGCTATAGTTGAATTACATAGGTATTATGAACAAGCGACTTGATCCACGATTTTGAATTAGGATATTAAAAACGTACTAGTTTTTTTTTTTTTCTTTTAAATGAAGATGTTGATCGTAACACGCACAAGGCACATGAGGATAATGAGATAATGCCAAAATCAACGATCAAGCAACCAATACTCCTTCTCCCATTCTAATACGCCATTACTGCCACTCCAACGGGTATGAGTTGATTTCACATGGAGCATTTGGTTGGTGCCATGTGAGATCACGTTAGTTAATCCTATATATATATATATATATATATATATATATATATATATATATATATATATATATATATATATATATATATATATATATATATATATATATATTATTAACACAGGTTGGTATAATTAATAAAAGTATTAGCTCATAATTATAAGATTGTGAATTCAAATCTTATTGATGTGAGGACTTTGTTTGAGTCCAGAGGTATACCTTGATACTGGTAAGTTCTCGAGATCCAACACATATAAACTTTGTAAAAATTTGTTTTAAATTAGGCATATGTGTCTTCCTCATCTTGTTTTGTTCCCCGCATGGATCACATTTTTAAGGGAAACGTATAAATGTTGCTTAAGGAAAAGTAAATGTGTACTTCCCAAAATTACATGGCTTTTGTATATATTACGCTAAACCGATAAAAGTGGAATGATATACTATGAGTTAAAAAACTCTAACAACTTTGATATTTTCCTTACTTCCTTTTTAAGTATAAGACATATTTATATAATTTGATTAAATCAAGGACTTTTCCCTCAACCTTTTTTTTAGGATTTGAATTTGTTATTATCTCTTCTAATAAGTACGTTTCTCAAGATAGTGCCGTTACTCTGAAATATTTTTTAAAATCATGAAGCATTTTTTAGTACTGGTCAGTATCTTGAAGTATCATTTTTTAGTACTCGTCAACATCCTAAAATGTTTATATAAAAAAAATGTCATCCTTCCCTATTTTGTGCCAAAATGGCACAGTTGTAAATAAGTGGACCGCAGTGATTATTAAGAGAAGAGGATGCAAATCGCTCCCTTAAATGATACTAGTATGTTGGAGTAGTTTACTAAAAAGGCCCCGTTGAGAGACTTTTCCACCATAGTCAGATGCGTGACACGAGTCAGATCCGGATTAGTCAGGACAAAGTTCTGGTGAACCGGGTGAGTAACAAAAAAAAAAAAAAAGGTTAGTAAGAACAAAATAAGTTAAAAATAAATCAGGCAGAGCGAAAATCAGGAACGATCGGCCCTTCACCACGTGGATTATTTTATTCCTTGGTCCCATAGAAGCGCCTCATATATTATTATAAAAAGAAGAAAGTAGCCCTCTCAAGTCTCACCCCCCGCAGTCACGGCACACAAGCATGGCTCTCAGAATAGCCCTCTCCTCTCTTGTCTTTCTACTCTCACTCAGCCTCGCCTCCATCGTTAGCTCCGTAAGTTGCTCTCTTCTACGCTTGTTTTCTCCACTTGTTTCTGTGTTTCAATATCCAAAATTCGAAATGGGACTCTGAATGAATGCAGGACGAATACGAGTGCGTCTACACGGTCTACGTCAGGACTGGATCCATCTTCAAGGGAGGAACTGACTCTAAGATCGGCCTCAAGTTATACGATTCCTATGGCTATGGCATTTACATCAGAAACCTCGAGGCCTGGGGCGGCTTAATGGGCCGCGATTACGACTACTTCGAGCGCGGCAACCTCGACATCTTCAGCGGCAGGGGTCCTTGCCTCAACTCCCCCGTCTGCGCCGCCAACGTCACCTCCGACGGCACCGGTTCCCATCACGGATGGTACTGCAACTACGTGGAGGTCACCACCACCGGCCCCCACAAGTCCTGCGCCCAGAGGCAGTTCACGGTGGAGCAGTGGATCGCTCGGGACGCGTCGCCCTATCAGCTCTGGGCGGCCAGGAACTATTGCTCCAAAAAGCTTGATCAGGATCGCGCTACTCCCGTCGATGGCTTCAGATCTGGACTTTCCATTCTGAAGCCCACTCTCACGATAGTGTGATCCAGCTGAGCAAATTAGTAATTAGTAATTCATGAAATGGTCGTCAGTGTTTTGTCTTGTGTACTTTTGTGTAATGAGTGTGGGAATCTTAGGGTATGTACCGGTCTTGGTGTTGATCTATACTTGTATCTGTATGTATAGATCATAACGCGTCGCCGCTAAGTCGGCGATGCAGATCGGGGCACCGGACTGTAATCTTCAATTCAATAATAATGCCCTTCATGGGGCGGGACCGACCTACTTGACCTCCGGCAATCAGGCAGCGCCGCGTGTTCCTTATATCTATCTAAGGACGTCCGGGCGCCACAAATGATATAAAACAAAATACATCATTACAACCACAACACTGTCTCCCACAAAAGAAAAAGTGAAAAACACATCATTCCAACATCTGTTCCTTTTTATATTCATTTTCTAGTCCTCTTACACGAACCATGATCGATCTCTTTTGCCTCCTACGACCATCGGGGTGATACAGCTAGAAAGACGGTGAATAAGTATGTTTTTCTGGGACCATTTGGATGAGAAGTTAAGAAAAACATTTAGGACAGAAAATTGTGTATTAATAAAAAGAGTTGCTGTAAAACAAGTTCCAGTAAGAACCTATAAAAAGCGGACTTCAACAATAAACCTTCTATTCATCCGCTATACCCATAATTAACAAGGTGTCATCATTGCTGTGCTAGACGTGTTCTTTATTACCCTGTACCGCATAATGTGGATGTATAACCCAACAAGTAGGAGGCAATGCAAATCCAGCCGCGTTGTTAGCGCTTCACTTCCTGAGGGCTCGTCGTTGTCAAGTTTCCCATAATATAATTTAGGCTGTGTTTGGTTGGAGGTGAGGGAGGTAAGGGTGATCATCCCCAATACGAAAAATCAGATATGACCATGATTTAATATGTTTCCAAAGTTAATGTGTGGAAAACTATACAAAAAGTTATGTAATTTTAAAAAAAATTCCATGAACAATTTGATCAAAATTTTATCTCTCCTCCCTTTCCTTCCCCTCACTCCCCTACCCTCCAACCAACCACAATCTTAAAGTTTAGAGTACCTGTTAGTTAGGTAGTTCATATATGATCACCTCATCCAAGAATGTGAGTCCTACACCAAGGACGCGTCGATAGATTTTGATGACAATCCATAAGACCAGAATGCACCGAAAGAAGTGAACAGCACCTTTCCAATTTCGAAAAACCCACAGTAACCTTTCTAACTAGCGAACGTTCACTCACTTTCCCTGGCCTACTTTCCAGCATCAACAGAATTGAAATTAATAACAATTTCAGAAATTTGGACTTTTTCCTCTCCGTAATCCCGATAGAAAATGCTCAAAAGACCAAAACGGAAAAAATCAATTCGATCAGATGAGATGGAAGAATACAATTGGCCTCAACCATTCAACAAAAGGCATCAAGACGCCTTTCCCTTCATTTCTTTCAATATCTCTTTTGACAAATCATCTGCGTTATACTCAACTCCGAAGCATCTCTCAACCTCCATTTTAGGGTTCAACAAATACCTGATTGTTTCCACACAATTATTGTCCACCTAAAGTCCATACCTCAAAAATTACACAAAGGACCAAAAGTCAGAAGAGCGACTTACATGTTATGGGAAGAGTCAACAAGATAATCACCACCCTCATCCTCTACCTTCTTAAAATAAACACGGTATTCTTGGGCCATCTGTCTTATAGCTCCCACAGGTCCAGTGAGCCCTATAATTCTTGAGTCAAACTCTGCAATTTGTCAAATACAGGGGAAAACTTAGCGGGGGCCAAAAGTACATAATAGAAAAGTTCTTAGCAAAGAATTTGAAGAACTATAAACTGCGAAACTTTTGGGTGTCAAGCAATCTTACCTTTAAGGTATTCACGAAGTTGTGAGGGAGTGTCACGTTGAGGATCAATTGTAACAAATACTGGTAGAATCTTAACATTCTGTTTCGATTCTTCATCCAGATAAAATACATTTTGTTAAGGATAATCAAAGAAAAACGACTTTCATAAAATAAACGAGGGTGGGGAGAAGCGCTGAACCTAATATATCAATTGTCTTGGCCATAACGTTCACTAGGTCTGGCCCCAGGTCAGGGGATGAGGTATACCCAAAGTAGAGAAGAACCCAATTCCCAAGAAAATTATGTTCTGTAACCGTTCGTTTCTCTGTATCAATTAGTGTAAAATGACCCCCAATTATGGGTCCCCCAGCAGTATTTGCACGACGGCAATCAGCCTGACCTGATCCAACATAAAAAGAAAATAAGTCTCTGGGAATTGAACTTGCATTTTTAAGCTTGGGACTCTCTTTTGACATTACTGAAGAGTCTAATTCAATAATGGATATACATCACTAAGCTTTGATGCCTCAAACTAGAATGAGAGAATTTCAGGATGAGAAAATGTACTTCCACCAAAGTTCAAACATCACTAGCGACTAGTAAAAAAATATAACTAAAAAAATTGAGATAATGGTATTGTTATGGTTGTTACCGGGTCTTATTCTCCCAACTATTTGATTTTGTTTCTTAGATAATACATCCATTTTGACACAACAGTTCCAATAAAGTCAGAAATCGATGGAGATTAAACCCATCCCTTGCTCCCATCCCACTCCAATGTCAAGAGCTTAATTTGCAAACATTCAACCTATAAAAAGGAAACTATACAAACTCTTATAAAGAAAACTACTTGAGGAACATGATGCACAACAGGAAAGCATATACAATTATACATAGTTTCAACTTTCAACAAAAGGAAATTCAATGGGTCCTCGAGAACAAGCAGCAACCTCACACTCACCACACATATATACAATCATATTGCAAGACATGGTCTACAGGAACTAGATAGCTTCATGTTAAGACATGCATCTAAATCAGTAGGCTATTTTTTTCCCTGACAGCAAATATTATCAGGAAAACAACTCTAGCAGAGCATATTATAAACGGCTGATCATGGAAAACAATTACTGCTAACTTTGCTTATGATATAGGAGAACAAGGATGGTGGCAAGACAATTCAAAGCTGCTATAGAGAGAAATAAATGCTGATGACCAAAGAGAGAAAACCTAACAATAGAAGTACCTTTATGAACAGCTCTTCTCTCATCGTTATAATGCAAAAATGCTACTATCCCCGCAAATCCTAGCATAGCAGCTGGCTGCAGAGAATCAATTATGTGAATGATACAAGAAAATTAATGAACTGTCGCATGAGAAGAAAAGTTCATTGAAACAAATAGTGAGCAGCAATGTTAGAAGGAAACAGGAAAAACATACAATAACATAAGTAGCCGGTGTATGAGAAGTATGTGATTCTGAATGCACTACATAAGGAGCATCCGGTTTTCCTCTACTGCGTTCTGATGATTTTGTACAGCTAAAAGATCGAACTCTCTTCGAGGGGCTAAACCTGATATGATATCATTAACAATCCGAGTAAAAATAAATGCTTGACGACAAGTGGTTCAAAACCAACCATGTTATTGTTCCAGGATCGAAGTTTAGATAGTGATTTACATCCGGAAACAGCCAAATTAAGCTTTTGCCGGAGTTAAAGGTACCAAATACAGCAAATATCAGAGGGGACTCCAAATGCTCATTATAAGTGAAATAAAAAAAACTGATAAATAATTTTTAAGATAGAAAGAAGGGTCGAATAACAAAGTACCGGAAATGCTCAAGCAAGTTCCCATTGAGAAAGTGATCTTCTAATCTGATGATTTAAAATAAAGGAAAATGAAACACGATTGGAAGTACAAAGACCAAGGCTTACAAGTGAATGACCGAGAAGAACGAAGAAGTACAGAAAATGACCTCGGAAAAAGACGGAAAACGTCTCTGGTGAGGCGACGGGTGGAAGAAAACAGAATGAACCTAGAAAAGGGCATACTTGCGGATTTTGGATATCTAAATTTCTAGGAAGCTAGCAGCAATGGATTCGTGGAGGCTGAATTGATTTCATTTCCGGGCGGCAACTGTTCTTCAACTAAAGTACTAAACCGTTTCAGACCGGAAGCACAGCTTTCGTGCTGTCCAAGCTCACGAATTCCCCTGCCGGTTTCCCAAAATCCCACTTCATTGTTTCTTTTTTTTCGTCTCCGATTTCTTGAATTCTTGCCGTTGATCTTTTCTAATTATTTAACGGGAAAATTACGCATAGGTCCCAAGGAAGAGACTTTATAACAATAAAATCCATTGAAATCATGAAATTACACAGAAGTCCCGAGGACTTCTGTGTAATTAATTCATATTAGTAAAAGACCTTATTGCCCAGAGGCTATTTACAACAGGAAAAGTATTGATTTACAACAGACAAAGTATATATTTACAACAAAGCTTCAAAACCAGGGTTTTTTCCATTTCTGACTTCTAGAGGCTATTTACAACAGGAAAATTATAAATTTACAACAGACAAAGTATATATATACAACAAAATTTCAAAACCATTATTTTTTTTCATTTCCGACTTCCAGAGGTTATTTACAACAAGAAAAGTATAAATTTACAACAGACAAAGTATATATTTACAACAAACTTTCAAAACCAGGGTTTTTTCCATTTCTGACTTCCAGAGGCTATTTACAACAGGAAAAGTATTGATTTACAACAGACAAAGTATATATTTACAACAAAATTTCAAAACGTCAATCTTTCATGTCTGACTTCCAGAGGCTATTTACAACAGGAAAAGTATTGATTTACAACAGACAAAGTATATATTTACAACAAAATTTCAAAACGTCAATCTTTCATGTCTGACTTCCATAGGCTATTTACAAGCTAACTTGTCGTGCATTTTCTCCTTGCCTAATTCTGCTTCCTGCATAATCACTTTAATAATGAAAATCAGGGATAGCTCTTGACCATACATGAGGTGTATCAGGTCCAGATTTTAGAGCTAAGAAGTGAAAATAAACAAAAATAAGCATATTGATAACATAAACAATCAATTGTGTGTAGTGTACTATGCATTTTGTCTTCACTTTCAACTACGGACCCGTTTGGTTAGGCGAGATTTTAGCCTGGGAAGAGGAAATCGGTCTCCTTTCGCTCTGATCGCGCGTATGCACCGAATTTACACAGAAGTTTAGCAGATTGCATACACTGAACATTGAAATGTTTGGGTAGATTGACAGAGAATTTCAATTTACTCAACATTTTCGTAGATTGAAGAATTATTTGCAAAGAAACATAAAAGATTTGAAAAGCCGAACATCAGCAAATTGCCCACACCAACTCAAACGAAAATCTTTGCTCTGCAAAGACTTGATAGCCAAAGAGGAACAACAACAATCGCACCGTAATAAAAGAGAGATTTAAGCGGATGAAATCCAAACCTTAAAAGGTGAAAATTTCAGCCTCCAACGCAACTCAAAACCACCAGTTTTCTATCGCAACTCTCACCGCTGTCGCCCCCGGATTCACTCATCTTCATCAAGTCTTAGCCGACGGCGACGTTGCAGCACCGAACTCCTTCACCGATCAGTAACTCTCTCGGTCACTGGCTTCACGTACCGCATCCAAACACCGCTGAGCCCTCGGTCATTCTATGATGTCCAACCTTATTCATGTCGAAAAATAAGAGTCATCATTTCTAAAAGAGAGAAGAAAAAGGGAGAGAGGAGAGAGAGAGAGGAGAACGGAAGGAATGTCAAATTGGTAATTGTACATTCACAAATAATTACAACTAGGTCCCTTGGGACTTCTGTGTAATTTCATGATTTCAAGGGACTTTATTGTAATAAACTCTCTTCCTTGGGACCTGTGCGTAATTTTCCCTTATTTAACATCACTAGCTAGAATTTTATTTTGGCGGAAACTTAAGCCCACAACTCGTTTTTGGTACAAACCCGTAAAGTTTATATCACCTAGGGGTTCCCATAACGAAACTTGAGGCCCATAATTTTGAGTGGTCAAAACTGTTGACAATATAGGAGCACAAAGTTCAATTACGGTTGTTTTGTTTCATTTACCTTATATGTGACAAAAATATGTTATAGCTTTTGGGCTAAAAGTCTGGAATGGGCCCAAAGTTTTAGGCTTTATACTTGTGTACCAAAAAATGCTGTTATTGATGAAATGATCTCTGTAAAAAAGCCACACGATTCATAAATTATAAATAAGGGTTAAGGTGCAAAAATAGATATGTGTTTTTGTCGGAGGAGAATCCAGTAGCAAATATTTTTTTTAGGTACAAAAGTAACTATGTGGTTACAAAATAGGAGCAAAAGTCACATTGACCGTTAAGGGGGTGGATGTTGACCGTTAAGTTGGATGGTTTGACTTATATTAGTGACGTGTACGCTGAGTTGGACCCTAAATTGATGACTTGGAATGCTTGGCTATCTTGATCTGAATAATAATAAAAAATATCGCTGAACACCCCTCCCCACCCACCCCACCCAGATCGATGAACCCCCCTCCCCCCCCCCAACCCAGCATGACGATGAACCCCCCCCAGCCACCCAAATCGATGAACCCCCCAACCCAGCACGATGAACCCCAAACGAAACGGTCTCAGAGTACGCAAGTCTGATTTCGATTGGACAAAGAGGTCGGGTTAGGGCAGGAAGGCAAAAGCTGCCGTTAAAGCAGTCACGATATGAATCCATATTCTGGGCTTCGTGATTTACATTAGGAGTTGGTATACCCTTTTCTATGGAGTCGGAAAAGTTTTCAATCAAAGACAAAATTTCTCTTCGGGACGAAAACCTTCAATACCAGAACAAGGAAAATGGATGACGAACAGCGCCTGAACCCTTTTCTTTTGCCACCCAGATCGATGAATGCCCCCCAACCCAGCACGATGAACCCCCCCCACCCAGATCTTCGAACCCCCCCCACCCAGCACGATTTCAGATCTTCGTTCCCCCCCACCCATGATTTCAGATCTTCGTTCCCCCCACCCAGCACGATTTCTCTTCTTCTTCATCGGAATCCCCAAATCGAAAGTCCCCCCACCCGAAAAAACACAGAAGCACGAACCCAGACCTTCGAACCCCCCCAACCCAGCACGATTTCAGAAGTATAAAGTCCCCAAATCGAAAGTTCCCCCACCTAGCACGATTTTTCTTCCTTGTGTAATTTGTTGCACAATAATTTCTTGCATTCTTTTTTTATCATATGTCAAACACAGAAGTATATGGTTTTTTGTCTTTTCCTCTTTTTCAAAGAATTTCTGACGAAAATGATGATCACAGAAGGAATGGATGGATTTTTTCTACATCTGTTCTTGATGGTCTGTGTTTCTGATCATGTTGATTGGACGGTGGTGTTTTTTTGGGTGGGGGGTCAATCTTCTTCCTTTTCCAAAGGCTATTATGGTAATTAAGTTTGTAATATTCAGATCAAGATAGCCAAGCATTCCAAGTCATCAATTTAGGGTCCAAGTCAGCGTCCACGTCACTAATATAAGTCAAACCATCCAACTTAACGGTCAACATCCACCCCCTTAACGGTCAATGTGACTTTTGCTCTTATTTTGTAACCACATAGTTACTTTTGCATCTAAAAAAAGTATTTGCTACTGGACGCTCATCCGACAAAAGCATATGTTTATTTTTGCACCTTAACCCTATAAATAAAGTGGTTCTTTTTCAAATTCTTCATGGTGTATGTATGAGATGGGAAATGCATCTAGTGGATATAAATATTTCGAGGCATAGTTATTTTGAATAACTATAGTGAGTGGTAAATCAGGAATAATTAAGATAGAGTGAGAAATGAAGAGAGATCGAGGAGACAAGAGAATGGTCAAATTCAAAAACACGAAGAGCTGTTTGATGCTTCCACGGAGGACACCTTGTGGTGTATATATGCACAGAGTGCTTGGCCCCATCATCTCACCCACTCCGGAGACTTGTTCTACTCTTTGCCTTCCTCCATTCTCCATTTATATGGTCCCCTTTTCCTAACTCTCACAATGAATTCTTGTTCCTTCCACATACCCAAATACGTGCACTATAATAGATTGAGCCATATTAAGATTAAATGACTAAATTACAAACAACAGAATTTACTGATTCAGCTACTAGTTAATGTCCTCGATCGTATCTTTTTGGCCTGAGCTGGTGGGAATGGCTAAAAATAGAGCTTTTTTCCCTTTTTTAAAAGGGGGGGGGGGATAGGAGGGAGAATTGGTAGAACAGTTAGGTGGCATTAGACTTGTCAAAACAAGGACTGGAATCGACTATTTGGAAAATGGGTCACCATTAGATTCCGACTTGAAAACTATGTTTGTCTATTCAGTATTCACATCGCTATCTCCAAATCAAATCTATTCCTATTCATCAATCCTAAATCAGCCTCAACAGCAGATGATGCTGCTTTCTTTCCCATCTCTTCTATCCTCCACGCCATATCCCACGCTCACCAAAACACACTTGTCACTACCATCTCATCAATTCCCCTTCTCAATTATTTCACTCCTCCCACCTTAACCCGATTCTCGTTTATCTATAAATATCTACTTCAAACATTGTTTTAAAATGAAGGATTAAGAAATTAAAGACGGTTTACAACTACTCGATCTTGTCCTTTTGCCTCTATATATTATTTTATCAGGCTCTATTAATTTTGGGATCTTATCTCCATTTGCAAATATAAAATGTAGTGGACTGTATTGCTTTGAAGTTCATCGCTCGGCATCAATGGAAGCTTTACTATTATTTATAGGACGTGAGGAGACTAACATTCTTTGAACGTTGAATATTCAATAGTGTGTTTTTTCCCTATTATTTCTGAGCATTACTCGATTTTTTAAAATGAGTTCTCCACACAATATTCCACAACGTTCACCGAACTAATTTATATAGTTAGTATAGAATGATGAGTTATATATTTCATAACCTAATTCGGCTAACTTGGAAGAAGAAGAAGAAGAATATAATTGTCAACCAGCGCGCTCTGCATCTATTGGTTATGCGTCTTTTGAGGAGGCATCCTATGAGGGCAGGACTCTGAAATGCTATTCATATTTACTAGTTTTGAGCTTTGACACTTTGTTTGACCCTCAGCCATTTCATTTTAATAAACTTTAATTTGATTGTGCAACCTGTGAACCTAGCTACAGTAAGTATTGTTTGACCTAGCCAGATAGCATATTAATTAATCAATTGATGGAGTTAATTGATTTGGCGCTTAATTAATTCATTTTTTTTTTTTTGCCTCCTCGGAAAATAAAGTTAAACAAATAGAAAAAGCAAATTAGTGGTGTCTCATCATACGTTTAAGAATCAATTTTCTATCTTCAAATTGCTGGCCTGGTTAGGTAAAAGCATCATTAATAAGAAAATTCAGCCTGATCCCCGGTCCCTTTCTCTTCTTATCCACCGCACTGCACATGTAGGTCACATATACAAAATATCATCTCTGGTCAGAAAATATTAATTAAAAAAATGAGAAAAATAAATTCATACGGTCTAGTCTACTAAATAAGCCATCAAATTCTAATTATAAAAATCGATGTTCTAATTTGAAGAACTTGTCGGTGTTTTAAAACCCTACTGCCGCCATAGCAGCACAGCTTGATCGCAATTCGCACATCATAGATCGGAGGAAAACAAGGAAAATATTATTAATAAGAAGGTATATATAATTTGATTGACCAGATTTATTTAGATTTTGTTTTGTTTTTGCGTTAACGTTATATTATTATAGTATATATATTTGTCCGGTATAACCTTGTGCGTCAATCCATTATTATTATTTTGAAGCATACGGTATCCATCTTTTTATTAGTTGTATATCTTTGATTCTTGATGGGTGGTGCAGAATAATGGCAGAGAGGAAAACACCGAAAAAGATAAAATTTAAAAGGTGAGGCAACAAAATATTCGTATAAGTGGAGCTGATTGCTGAATACCGAAGAGGCATTTCGATTTGGAGAATATATTGAGGGGATTTATTATGGATGTATTAATCATTTATCTCAATTATTCACCGTTATATACGCCTGAAGATATATATATAAAAGTCTCATCAAGATCGTTCATGCATTACAGTGTTTCTTCACATAATAAAAAGGCACTTTTGGTGTACTGATGACTTGAAAAAGAAAAACAAGCATACGATTCTTTTTTTCTTGCGCATTTCGGTGCAAAAACTTGAAAGTTAATTTGTGGCAGGATCTGCAAAAAAGAAAACCCATTGTTGATCACAGATAACTTGACACACAGATACACGTATTTAATTAATGGTAGTCATTGCTCGTCCTTTCTTTTGCCTTCTCTTCAGATGTTAAATTTTTAAGCGACGGATATTATTAGCATTATCCATCTGAACGGAGGTTCCAGGGTCAGGGAGATTTGTACATTTGGGAGACGTCATTTTCGCAGTCCATTTTTTGGTTTTTAATCAGCTGTCAAAATATAAATTATTGAGCAGCTGATTCTGAGGCAAAATCAAACAAAAGGGTTCCTTTCCGCAACCTGTCCGTAAAGAATAATATATTTAATGAAAACTCTGGATTCCATATCTAATTATATATAATAAACCTTTCGGAAACAAAAGAAGTTGTCTCTGTGACTGTGTGTGTGTGTTGTTTATTTATCTATCTACCATTTACGTGACATGCAGGTTATTGTCCCTTCAATCTCCCCCATCCAGGTACGTACGACGCGCCGTTTAATCAAATACAGTATATCTAATTAAACGACGAATGAGGTAGATCGGTGATCGAGGTCCTATTAGTATTAGTGGTTTTATGGAATCACATGTTGGGAGACTGTTTAAAGTAATCGCAAATAGCGGAGATGAGGTTCACATGCTGAAATAGCAAGAAAGGCAGACAAAGGCAAAGAGAGTAGGGGTCCGTGTGTCACATAATTCTCAGGATTCTTATAAAATCTATATCCTTAATAATTGAGGATAATTAATATGTGTATAGGATCCATCCATCATCAAATCAAGGGAACACTGTTAATGATAAAACTGACGAGGGAGTGATTACTGATTAGAGAGGAGGTCCCATCATCGATCATTTCCTAATTAATCTTTTTTTTTTAATTGACGTGTCAAT
Source organism: Acacia pycnantha (assembly GCA_025563575.1). Taxonomy (NCBI): domain Eukaryota; kingdom Viridiplantae; phylum Streptophyta; class Magnoliopsida; order Fabales; family Fabaceae; genus Acacia; species Acacia pycnantha. The sequence goes on along the minus strand of JAMWYP010000037.1, from coordinate 2,294,251 downwards.
TAATTATCTGTAATATTTTTATAGGTGAACACACATGCCCCTCATATTCACTAATCAAACTAGTTTTACTCCTCCAAGTAACTTCATTCCCACATCATTATGAGTTCATCTCAGTTTTAATTTTGCCTCATTTACTCCGATCCCCCCACGTGTCCTTATTCCAAACCAATATGAATGATCTTCTCCATTAATATTCTTACGTGCTCTCTACAATCTCACTGCTATATATATATTTCACAATTCACATCTATAATTACAGTAGTCATGAAGGTATGAAGACGGATGATACAGACATTTAAAGGTTTCCATTAATATTGTAATATTGATCCATGTGATAGGGTGTTGGAATTCGTTTTTTTGGTTTTGTAATTATCATCACTTTTCCGGGGGGAACGTACATAAAGAAAGAAATTAATAATGTAACTTTTGACTACTTGTGTTATATACCTCATTAATTAATTATAACTGCGGATATTATTTCCCATTGACGACTAGACGCGTTTGGTAGGGTTATTTTAGTTGGCAGCAGCGAAAGACTGTGAAATACAGTTACTAAGAGAGATGAGAATATAGAATTAAGGGAAAATGAGGGGGTTTGAGGAGCACGTTGATACACGTTAGGGATAAGTAAAATGGTTGACGGTTGACGGGTGGTTGAAGGGCACAAGAGATAAAATAGTTGGAGTGGAATTGAGACATCAATTGTATATACGTGTAAAATGAGGAGACGTGAGAAATGGTTGCAGCGGCAAATAATACAAAAACCATAAAGAAGTACTACTGTACACATATATAGCAAAGGAAAGCTCTATTCAATGAAACAAGTTGACTATTTTGAAGATACGTCGTTTTTATATCAGCATGAGTGGGAAACGATGGTTGCAGCGAACGCATCTGATGTCGTTCAACTGATTCATCTGTCCAGCAGCAAGCCAATAATTAATAAATAATCCCAGTTTTTAACTTTTTCTTCCTTTCTAAAACACACAGTACCAATATTACAGAATAATACGCACCGATCACGCACTTACATCTCACTTAAAGCTACAAAAACATCGATCTTACGTATCTTCTATCAAACATATATCACCATTATTTCTTCTTCATCTTCCCTCTAGAGTGGAGATATGTACATGTGCTGTGAGGGATTTCTCCGTTTTAGCTTTTTAATAAATTAGACTACGGTGCATGGTCTCTAACATATTTTATTAATCTTGTCACTCATTTTCTTATAATGAATCAAACTCTGACTGGGTCAAATATATCGGAAAATTAAAGAACCCTCTTCATAAAATATATATGCGGCTCTTTAATACATTTACATGTAGATAGATCGATATTAATTTTATTTGTTGTGTTGGTCTTTAAAATAATTAATTTGTTCTGTACGTATTTGTATTGGCTTCTTCAAGCGATCGGAGCCGCTAGCTGCAATACACTAATTACCTTTATCGTAATATATACAATACTATTTTCGGTATCAAGAACACTTCTTTCGTATGCAATTTGCACTATAAAAATATTCTTATAATTAAGACTTCAGGGAGTATTTAAATTCTTTTCTTTTGTGGCCGCTCTTAATTAACTTTATGAAAAATATAATTCAACAACCATGGCTCTCTATGGTTGGTTGAGGTGCTCATGGGCTTACATTATCCTGTAAAGAAGATAACATAAATTTAAATATTATAAAATACACTTTTCAAGAGACGTAAAAATCTTTTACCCTCTAAACATAAAAAGAGAAAATCATTGATGTTATATATATATAAAAAAAAACCATGGCTCTAATCGTGACTTTGGTATCTAGTTTGTCTTCAACTTGAAAGCAATACTAAAGTAGATTGTGTGCCTGTTTGTATTGGTGTAGAATCTATTTTTTTGATGTGATTTATGACATGCAAAGTAAATATGTGATATGAGTTTTATCTTAACTTACATAAATATATTTTTCTAATTAACACTATCTCAGATAAGTCCCTTTGTAATTGATGCTAAAATAATAGGTCTTTTTTTTCCCATCTCATTATTCCGAAAAATCTAATACGAACAATAAAAAGATATTAATTAATATTTAAAAAGAAATAAAGAAATGCGTATTATATATGGAAGAGTCGTATATATTTTTCTCGGATTCACACACCCAATCAAAACCACAACTCCCACATGGTTTGACCATCTACCCTTGTGCCATCACCACGCTCCCTCCCATGGCTACCCCACTCTGATCTCTTCCGGGCAAGCGAAAGCAGCCACCCTTTTAAGTTTGGAGAAAAGTTCAATAGAGCCATCTTCTTCAATTCTCTGAAACCCTAAACACGGGACAAAGGGATGCTACCTCTCAAGTCCAAGTCCCCCAACACAGAAATTTGATCTACTGATATGGATGCGTACGCCCTCTCTCTTCTGGTCATAAATTGATGTTTATTCTTTAGTGTACGTACTATATCCTTTTGCTCCGAGACAAAGCAAAAAGCAAGACGAGCACTATTTGGGTTGCAGATCAGAGGCTTAAAGACGTGGGTACTTTTCTGGAAGCTTTTCCTTCCAGAACCAGAAAATATCTCCCTCTTTTTTCTCTTCGCCCCATACCTCATTCTGTAGCCTCCTCTTAAATGGCCATGTGTGGGTAACTCACCCAAAATCTCTCTGCAACACCCCCCCCATCTCTCTCTCTCACCTTTACGTCTTTCCATTTTCTGCTCTCTCTCTCATGGATTCGGGTAACAGCGGGAGTATGCAATCCTCCAGCGGCGGTGACGATGATTACGATTCACGCGCCGAATCCATCTCCGCCTTCCTCAACAACCCACCCTTCACCGCCGGTTCAAACCCTCAGCCGCCTCAACACGGCCACCAATTCCATATGCTGGACCCTTTGTCGAATTACTTCGATCCAAGTCCAAATAGCTTCCAAAGATCACCATCGCTTTCGAATCCCAACCCACTCCTGAACCTGGACATGGCGTGGTCTAAACCCGGCAGATCCGCCGATCTTGGTGCCTTGATGCCTTCATCCAACCAAGGATTCGGGTCTGGTCAATTGGGAGGTCAAAGCAGAGGCGGTGCGTTTCCCACGGCACAGCACAATCTGTCTCAAGAAAGTTGTTCCCGAGGATTAGTTTCGGTGTCAGGCGTGAATAATGATCAAGGCCACTCCAACACCACCAATAGCAACACTGTACGAAACCCAAAGAAGAGGTCTAGAGCTTCTAGGCGTGCTCCCACCACTGTGCTCACTACCGATACCACCAACTTCCGTGCCATGGTTCAGGAATTCACTGGAATTCCGGCTCCTCCCTTCGCTTCCTCTCCTTTCCCCAGAGCCCGTTTGGATCTCTTCGCTTCTCCTTCTTCTTCTCTAAGATCTCCCCATTTTGACCCTCCCTTCCCTCCCTATCTTCTCCGACCTTTTCCTCACAAAATTCACTCCCCAAGCCCCTTTTTGTCTTCTTCTTCAGCTCCAATGCCGTCATTTCCCACAACTTCCTCCATGGTTGACCCCTTACCTTCTAATCCCGCTACTAATTCTCCGGCGACTTCCATTAACTACCAACTGTCTTCTGATTTAGGCCTTCTGAAGCAGCAGCCTCCTCTCAACGTGAACAACATGCACACCCCTATTCTCAACTTCCAGTCCATCCTCCAACCTCCGCCTAAATTCCCAACACAGAATTCTTCCTCCATTCTCGCCCCTAAATCTCAAGGCTCTTTGGAAATTCCGCCCTCTGCTGATTCACATCTTAAAATGGGCGTGTTGGACGAATTGGGATTGACCCACACCCATGCTAACGCCAACGTCGTCGGCGGGCTTCATCGGAGCATGGTTCCGCCATCATCGGACGTAGCAATGACGGGGAGGAGCAACAACATGAACAACGTCATCGGTGGGGCCAGCTATAGTAACACTGAGCGAGTCACAAACGGGATAGTCAACTACTTGGCTTCTTCTTCGGATAATTTTCATGGAGACAAAGGGCCGGAGTGTGTTGCTGCTGTGCCAAGAAGTGAAGGTATGTTGGAATCATGGATTAATTGCTCATCTGATTAATTGACTCCATCCACCGAAAGCAAGCGAATAAGAATTAATATCTCATCAATTCAAGCTAATGCATGAAAGAGGGAATCTCTGTATGCTCATCTTAACCATCGACTTAAACTGGTCCTTTTTTATTTATTTTTTTCTTTTTGGGTCCTTTGGGTCCCTTCAAATTATGTGTAAATAATAGCTAGCAGCTAGCTTCTTCTTTTTTTCCCCTTCCCTCTCATTTTTCTTCCATTTCTCTTGATTTTCAACTGTGCTTTTGATCGTATACATTCATATATATAGTAAAGGAATATGGTGGTGGGTTTCGTATATTGTTTATGGCTGCAGTTGGAATTTGGAAATCTGACTCTCTGCAGTATAGTGTTCTTGTTTTTGACCCGTGTGTGAATAAGAGAATAAACAATTTGCCGTATTGATTGAACAAGCCTCCGTTCCTGGTAGTAGTAGGCCTGTGCCCCCTAATCTCGCTGCTTCTTCTCCTTCATTCTTTTTCTCTCGTTTTTTTATTCAAACGGCGTTTAAAAAATTGTAGGTTTTAGGAGTGATTGGTGGCGAGATTTGGGGAGTCGTTCGCCGCCGCAATCTCGTTTTATTGAAATCAAAGATATCTTCCATGGGTCGTTTTTTAATTTTTAAATTTGTTCCCATATATAAAAAGTAAGAGTATAAAACACATGGACATTTTATGTGTATGTACGGATCCATAATATACATCGGTCTTAAATATAAGAGCTAGTTTACTTTCTTTGGAGGGATTAAGGAAGCAAAATAAGTTACTTAATCATTTTATATGTTGTGTATCCTTAAATTATATATTAGTTTATTAATTAAACTAATTAGTTTGAAGAAAAAAATAAAAATAAAAATACTCTAAAGTAATTTAATTAGTTTACTTAATCTCTCCAAAAAAGTCAACTAACTCTTATAATTAGGACTCGAGGAAGTATTACATTTACTCACGAAGCTCTCTGCTCACAAGAATTTTCTTTAATTCTTTTTTTCGAAAAGAAGGCATTTGACACAAACATGTCATGCTTGGATATATATATATTAACCCATCGATTTACGACAAAGCCATGTTATTACAAAATTTTCGAGTTTTTTTTTTTTTCATTTTTCAGAGTTGGTGGAATGTTGATAAAATCGATCATTGTAATAGTATCTAATATTTAGATTTAGTAAGAGGCAGCGAGAGATTATTTAATTGTCTCTGTTAACAATTAAATTAATATAATGTTTTAGATTTACTAAGGGCCATAAGGATTTATTATAACAATTATTTTTACATATTTATACGAGATTTTTTTTTGAACAATGTGTGTATACTAGATTTAAATCCTAAAAAACAACGACTCTAATAAATGTACGAACATGAGCGCCCATAATGTTATGAGTACACACTACACAAAATAGACAGTGCTGTGAAAGTGCGAATATATGGGCAAACATGCCATTGGCGTTTTCCACTTGATTCGCGTGGTGGATTCTGACCGTATTTATTATGATTAGTAGTATGTGGAAAAAATGAAAGGAAATATATATCAAAAGACGTTAAAAAAAAAAAAAAGTCATTTTACTTGGGCTCAGTCCCCCTCTCAATCTGTTTTTTGTCTCGATGTGCAAGTTATGTGTACGTATTTTACATGTCGGGGAATATAGCATCTGAGTTGTGAATATAATAGTGAAAGATTAACTGGCACTTGGATTCAGTGGTGTCTTCAAAATTGGGAACTGTTAAGAGCTTCTTTAGGTTTGCGCTCAAAAAACACGTTCACTGTTAGTTGAGACAATTCTTCTCACGTTAGAAAAGTAGTTTTTACCGTTAATCCAAAAAGACACCGATAAGAAAACTCTGTCGCCAAAATGATTCAAAATATGCCACTTGAGACAGATGAAAGATGATTGAAGCGAGTTGGATTGTTGATAGTGGTTGAGAATTTAATTAAGTTATATATATATATATCATTAGATACAACCAGAAATAAAATTCAAATGTGGGGGTTGAACTCCCCAGACACATTTACCATTACGGTATTGTGACCATTTGTGGGTGCAGCCTGTAAAATTAAGAGATTTTATATTGTGAAGCTTTGAGCCATCATTGCCAATAGCATGATATTGTTTTCTGTTCGAGTAGCAATTATGGGTGTGTGGCTGTATCATTGTCTAATAACTCTGCATGTTCAGCCCTTCTTTTTCATTTTCTTTTTGTCAATTTTTGCAGCGAAGAGTAAATTAAAATCCTTTTATATATAACAAGGGACAAACACGTAATAGATCTACATTTGAGATTATACGAAAAGAGGAAAAAGTAAAGGGAAAGGCATTAATCTTTTTGTGGAACATGATTGATAGGAAAAAAATAAAAGGCCAACGACATGTTCACACGTGACAGGCACATAAATTTTCCATTTTGCGAAGCACTTTGGGCAAAAAGATCAGAGAGTGAAAGGAAAGGGGAGCTCTGTTTCAAGCATGATGCACTCCTCCTCCTTGGAACCGTTATATAATTGTGAAATAGCTTAGGTTTTGTCTTTGCATGAGATTGGGGATATATATGCATATAATCCTCAAAAAGTTGGTGATCTTTTTCATTGCATTGATTGATAGATCATGATCTTTTTCACTTCCATTATACATATTTCACCTTTGGTTTTAAATTTTAAAATGACGAGGGAGGTGTGTGTGGGGACAAAGGGTGGCCTTTAAATTACATTCCTTTATTTATATATAGGCAAAGGTGAGACACAAGAATCAATCAAAAACCCTTATTTTTGAGTACTTCCACAAAAGGGATCAAGTCGAAACGACGTGTGTTTCTTCAGTTTACATGCTTTAAATATTTAGAAAAGACATGGCGCCACTAGCTAGCTGTTAAATTCAAGGGGCTCTCAATTACCCGTCCCAAATCAAAATGATTAGAGTTAAGATTGTGAGAGATTCGGGAGGGCCATGCCTTTGTGAGGGAATATGCTGGCCAGTAAGATCTCTTTCTTTCTCATATATACGATCCTCCTTTGAGATGAAAACCGTTCTAACGTTAGCTAATATCACAATGCTAAATTGTTGGTGGGCTTAATTGATCACTAAACATACACTTGATTTATGTGTTAACATACCCTATATCCATATATATCTATATCGATAAGGATATAAATAGTATATGTGTTTGTTTGAAATAACGATTCTAATTTTTAAAAATAGCTTTTCAATTATGATTTATAGTATATAAGGTAAATATGTGAGAAGAATTATAGATTTATGTAAATAAATACTACCTTTAAAGATCACTTGATGCTAAACAAGCACCTGAGAATGGGGGGGGGGGGGTTGTCATGAATATATAGTAATGATGGGTTCTCGATCTACTCAGTGGGTGAGCCCCAGAAGCAGCAGAGTATTGTCAAATTAGGGTTCCCTGGTGAGCCAAAACTGGCATACCACTTCCTCACTCACGCACACACAGTGCCCTACAATTTTGAGCCTAATCTCAAAAAAGATGAATCACTTTCTGGCTTCCTCCCTGGAAAGAGGCCACAACAAAGCATCAATTCTAGTACCCGATGCCACATGAAGACAAATTAAAGCTTGTATATAATGCACACTCGGTTTCAGCTCTTAATATATATATATTCCTGCAGCAAAATCTTGTGTTAGAGATTGTGTTACTCATGATTCCATGCCAATTATTAGTTAATTCCCCCATTTGTGCCTTTTTCCATATCATATCCCTCGCTCACTGTGACCCTGGAATATGCGCTCCACTGTGCTCTCCTTTATGTTTATGACTTTCCAAAGGATAATGCACCTGTGCCGTCCATTTTTATATTCTTCATCCAGTTCGTACGCTACTTAGCTGGATTTTATATACATCTGTCTTGTATAAAGGCTCGCATGAAATCATCACATTTTCCTCTCTCTTTCTTTTGCTATATGCCTCTGCCTTTCTTTGCAGACAGATAGCACATGTCCACTGTACTCCCTAACAAAACTGTAGAATTATATTGATGCATTACTATAATACAGCTTTAGTATTCACATCTAAGATGGATATCCACCCACTGGAAGGGGCTGTACGGCCGGTGGGCAACAAGATTATGTATGTGAAAGTGAAACAGCAAATTGGTGTGGTTTGTTAATAATGTTGAAATCACTCGTTAGATTTTAAGAAAAGTAAGGGGATGCACTTGAAAAGAAGGAGATTTGTTGGAGTTGTTGCCTGGGCCGGTGGAGGGTTGATATGTATATGATAGAGTAACGAGCGAGCTAGATATGATAGCGATATTATTTTTCTCTGAAACACTTTCCTTTTTTTAAATAAATCAACCGATAATGAAGATCAGGATGGCTATCATATCTAACTCGGTACTCTATGAATTATTTTATGTGGGGGGTTAAGTGGGTCAGGGGGTGATGTTCACGAACCCTACTTTGTCTGCCACTCTTGCTCTTTCCCGTAACCCTGGCCATCCAAATTATTGTGTTCCCGTCTACAACCACGTCCACACACACACGCACATATTTGTAAGGCATACATGTGGCATTTTTGGCCCCGACACTCTGCCTTGTTCATGCTGAATATATATGTTGCCGACATGTACGTGTAAATTCCTCCAATTTTTAGTCCTCCCTTTTAAATCGGTGATCTTCCTGCGGATCCATAACCAGCAGCTTCATTATATTTCTGCAGGGAGAGCGCCCAAAATGAAGATGCTCAGTTCTATTGTATATACGATGATCGGAGAGAGATGAGAAGCACAGCACAGCATTGCGACGTGAAATTGAAGTAGGGAGGCAGCAGTGTTATTAGTAGTTTGAACATTGAAGTACAACAATTATAGTAGTGGATCATAAAAGAAAGAGATGGAAAATGCGGAGATAAAAGAATAAAGAAGATGAAGTGAGAAGTAATAATGGGGGTGTGATGAAAGGGGAATTGATTGGAGAAAGATTAGGGAAAAAGAAAGAGTTAAAAGAGTGGGACATGGGAAGAGCGCCACACCGTCCTTTTGGTCATAATGTTCCCTTACTCCTCATCATGCCCACTCCCTCATGCCTCTCTGCTGCTGAGCCCGCAACACAGTCACTGTCTGTACTCTGAATTCTCCACTAGTACGTGTGTGTGTATGTATGTATATATAGGTATGCTGCGAGAATACGGAGAACGTGACGTAGTCCCAGAATGAGAACACCTGTTTCCTTCTCAGTTTCATGTTTACCTCAACTAAATGCTCCTCTCTACCCACACGTATGTTGCTGGCATCACTGTTATACTCTATTTACACCTTACTTTGCAGCCTCTTGACGCAATGTATGTCACAATACCCCCCACACACACTCACTTCAGTCTTGCATTCGTCATACTAAAGCTGGTTCGTGTTTTACTCCACCTCCTTCCAGGCTGAGCTCACCTCTTCCTCAGGCTTACGTCATAACCCTCGTATTATAATTATTTGGTGTCGCCTGTATATCATTTTCATAAATAATATTGGCAATTTCATTAAAAAACGGGAAGCATTTCTAAAAAGTGAAAAGGGAGCAGAGATAGTGGGACCCAGCAGCAATAAAAAAGAAGGTGATGATGGCGGCATGGCTGTCCCTGTAAAGTCTGATTTAATCTGTACGGATGTCATGCCCCATCAAAGGGACCCCTCCCTCCCTCCTCATGAATACGATGATGCCCTCTCTCTCTACACCAAAAAAAAAAAAAAAGACCAGGTAGAGACAAAGCATCAACTAAAATATTGGGCCTCCTACAGCTACCATAAACTTATCGTTGGGCTTCTAAAACTACCGAGTAAACTCCTCTTAGTCCTCTATTTCATATTATCTACTTGGTTATATAAAAAAAAAAAAATTATCTACTTGGGCTTCTCCTCTCGCCAACTGCCGTCTTTTGCTGCTGGAAATTAAATTACTGGAGTGGCTTGTCAAACTGGTGATTATTAGTCGCGTGTCTGATAGAGTTGCTGACACTCTAGCGAAAATAGGTATTTTAGAGTCTTCTATGTTTGATGTTTGCCCCCAGGTTAAGGTCTTGGGTTAACCAAGAAAGTTTGAGATTTATTTCCCCTTCTTTGTAATGCTTCTTATGTGTAATTTGGGCTTTTAAGCCTCCTTTCTCAATCAAAAAAAAAAAAATTTATCTACTTGGGCTTATATCAAAAAAAAAAAAATATCTACTTGGGCAACTCTCATCGTTCAACTAGCAAAGGGTCAGACATTCTCACCAAAAGGGAGGAGGTTTGATCATGAAGTTGGTCAAGGGGGAGGCATCCTAGGGGTCTACGAAGCAACGGTAACCCAGGTTAAGGTAGAGGCATGTGTACTCTTAATCCTGAATTCTTTGCGTAGTGGGTTCCAAACGCCCTGCTCTTGGATTTGTGGGTTCTCGAACCCAACCTCTCTCCTAAAATTTTGTTATAAAAAATATATATTATCTACTTGGGGGGGCACAATTCTATTCCCTGAGGCTCAATCCAACGCTCTATCAGTCTATCGCACTTCTCCACCATCAAATCCCGAGACTGCCTACTTATAGTAAAGCTATTTAAACATTTTAACAACAATAATAATTACAGTTGCGCGACGCGAGTCGAATCCGGATTAGTCGGGGCGAAGCCCCGGTGAACCAGGTGGGCAACCAAAAAAAATTACAGTTATTACATATAAATATGGTTACCTTGTATCTCTCACTGCTTCCTCGGCTGCATATCACCATATTTGGATGACTTGGAGTTGGAGAGGAATGAGTCAGACATGCACTGAATTTTGTTGTCGTGTTGCATTATTCATGAGTGTGATCGTACGTACACATAATTGTGATTCTGGCAGCCACTGCATCATTTCCCTTCTCACTGCCTGCTTTGCTTCCACAACCTACGGGCTTCTCCCACCATAAACACTGCATTGCTCTGGACGTTTCTGGTTGCCGATTCACATGTACCGGCTTTAATTTATTTGAAGGAAGGGAAGGGTTCAGAGAAGCTTCATGTTGTGTCCCGCATAATTGAACGAGTAGAGGTATTCATAAATTTGTAACTGTTAAAAACAAAGTGTTGCATGAAATTCCATCAAATGTGAAGGAGTTAAAATAAAAATTTCACCGGGCACCATCTTTGACCTTTAGTTGTTAAATATATCTGAATATAAATTCTTAGTGAGCGACTTGTCAACAATGGGGTGGTGGCGCAGTTGGCTAGCGCGTAGGTCTCATAGCTTCTGAGTGATCCTGAGGTCGAGAGTTCGAGCCTCTCTCACCCCAATCTTTTTATAATTTTAGTTTTGTCTTTTACGCATGCTTTTGGTTAACAACTCCGGCGTTCCATTATGACCACAAAATCTTTGGACTAAATAGCTTATAAAAGGTCTCAGTTCAGTGGATACACCCTCTTCATTGAAGAGATCACGTCGGAATCATTCATATAAACTACATGCAAGCAGGCGCAATTTATGAGAACATCAGAAACTTATCAGATATTAAAGTGCAGGTATATAGACTTTCTGCTTTAACTCCTCATCACTGTCCAAAAACCAAGTTCAGAAGCCGCAAAAGTGAGGTCCTTAGTAACTTAATGCTCGGAAAATAATCTGGAAATGATTTTGCATATTAGTCAAAAAATCTTTCCCCATTTTTATTTCCACGAGTTCACGCACTGGGCGGGAGAAAAAGATGAAGCAAAGAGCATTAGGCAATACGCTGTCGGTGGGATAAGTAGGTTGTTTTTGGCTGTAGATAGAATGAAGGATGATGCACGTTAATGCCAGTGGATCTATTGTCTCTCCTGCCGCGGATCCAAGAAATGAAAGTAAGTAGAACTAAACGAGTGGATGTTCAACTATTGGGACCTGCGTTTTTGTTTTAGGGATAAACGTTATAAATATGTATTCAATGGCCTCAAGGTCTATTACTTTAGAACTCCATCCCATTTTAAATATAAGATAGAGTTAACATATTTCAAGAGAGATTTAAAAAGTTAAATAAGTGATTTAATCATATCATATGTTGTGTCATCCTTATTATATATTAGTTTATGAGTCATGAGGCAAAATAGTTTGGAGAAAAAATGACAAATATAAATATTTTAACATCTCTAAAAGAGAGTGGGTTACTCATGATTGGTGGGATATCGATAGGATCTCTAATGTTATTAACAGTTCTGGCCTAAGAAGGTTGGCATCGGTTATGCCTCCAAGCTAGGGAGGTGTCCGGTGAGGATTTCATGGTTTGGGGCCGGTGAGTCAAGGGATGGGTGTTTCTCTCTAAAAAGTGCTTATTCCCTTGTTGAGCATTTTCCTCCTAATTCAAGGAACTAGCTATTTAAGCTTATATGGAAATGGCAGGGTGTGGAGAGGATTCGTGTGTTTATGTGGAAAGTTGCTCTTAAGAGACTCTCCACTAATTTGTGGAGTTCTTGGTCTCAGACCTCAGCTCAGTGTGGTTTGTGCATTAATGGGATTGAAGATACTCTACATATACATACTTCGCGACTGTGCTTATGCGAGGAACCTGTGGTCTAGTCTTCTTCATCTCAGGTTTCCTCCTTCTTTTTTTTATTGTTGATCTTGCTGATTGGTTATGTATGAATTTGTCCCCTAAGTTTAATTCTAGGTGGGGAGGGCGGTAGAGCATCCTATTTGGGGTTTCTATTTGGCATCTCTGGAATTGGAGGAATTGTGCTATCTTTGACAGCTCCTTCTCTAGGCCGGCTGATCCAGCGAATATATTCTCCAGGTCTTGGGTTAATTATGCTATGAGTCCTGAGCATGATCACCTGGTTCAGCCAGCGCATGGTATGGTTATTAGGGGATGGAAAAGACCCCATGTTGACTGGTTTAAACTTAATGTGGACGGGGCTATGGCTGCTCAATCAATGAATGCTGGCTGTGGTGGTGTAGTCCGTGACTACTCCGGCAATTGGGTGGTGGGATTTACGAAGGAAATCGGGATTTGTGATCCTGATTTAGCTGAGGAATGGGCTGTGTTTGAAGGTCTGTGTTTAGCATGGGATATGGGTTTGAGAAAGATTATTTTGGAGTCCGACGCTGAGTTTGTGGTTAAGAGGATTCTTGATAGTTCTTTGCATTCGGGAAGTCTTCTGGTTCTGAATATTGGGGGAGCTGTTAAGAAGGAATTGGCAAGTTGAAATTAATTCTATCCCGAGGGATTTCAACAAGATTGTTGATGCCTTGGCTAAATTGGGTATCTTGAACTCTTCTATTTTAGATTCTTGTCCGAGGTTTTTGAGGTCCATTGTTAACCAAGAATGTTTGAGATTAATTTCCCCCCTTTTGTAACCTTTCTCTTGTTCTCAGGCTTTTAGGCTTCTTATTTATCCAAAAAAAAAAATGTCTAAAAGAGTCAACTGGGGTTTTTATATTTAGGACAAAATGGGTGGAGTATATTGATGCAAACTGCTAGCTAGTACATATAAATGCTTGCCAATTTTATTAGTGTTTTGCAACTCTTTTTTATTTATATTTTTAACTAACTACATACCTTGGCTCCCTAGTGTGGGAGCCATAATATAGTCACCCCCTTAAGAGTTGATATCTTCAGCAGCTCCATTCTACAGTCACTTAGTCTTATAGGTCAAAACCCTATGTAAGTAGTCATCTCCAAAATATCAACTCTCAATGAAAACACCGTTATGACGAGCACAAATCTAAAAGGAGCCTAATCACTCATAACATATTGCAATTGATAATAAGACAACTAATATATTGCGTTGATGATTGAAAGAGAGAGGTTCATGAATTTATATGTTCCGCTACACTTGACCGTCTTTCAGATATACTGTGATCTTATAGTGATTTTTTCTTGTATTCGATTTTACGTTTGTATAAAAAATCAAAGTCTCTTCAGGGTCATCCAATAAAATTAGGACGATATATATAGACTGCATAAAAGCTCCTAAATGGCCAAATACAAGATAATTAACTGGACTCCTAATTAATTATACGGCAGATCCCGCAACACGGTGGGACCCAGTACCTCGGATCTACTTTTATTGGGCCACTTCATAATTGACTTTACAGAGCATTCCCTTTACTTGTGTATCATCTTCATCTTTTGTTATAAAAAAAATAATAATAATAAATCTTCATCTTTTCTTTTCTTTTTTAAATACAATCTTATTATCTTCTCTCTTGTTTGAAGTTTCACACCACAGCCTCTACTTTTTTTTCAGGATATTGTATGCTAAAGAATCATACTTAGATTTTTGTCGGCACTAATTAATTATAATTAAAAAGTACATGCTACTTATTCATCTCCATTCCTCTTCTCCTCTGGTTTAAATTTCTCAAAAGATAAACATGTGATTCATGAAAACATGGAGTAATTTCTGTAATGAAAATTAAAGGGCAGACCACTGTTATTTTTTATTTAACAATGAAGTTGTACTGTACATTATTATTGCTTTCAAATTAATTATATATGTGTGTGTGTTGAACAAAAAATGTTACTTTTAAATTTTGTCGCCTATGAAAATGTTGCCTAAGTAATATTGGATGATCTCGGTCCAAAAAATATATATATTGGATGTTCGAAAATTTTTAAGAGGTTTTGATCATGAAATAAGATTATTATTTGAACAATTTCACATTTAAAAAAAAAAAAAAAGTTCAAATCTGTAGGGTTTATTTCAATCAGCACACAAAATGAAATGAGGTGAAAAAGAAATAAAATAGGAAAGTTATTTTGTGAATATACAATATTCGTATGCTCCTCTTACCCAAAAAAAAATTTTGCATGTTCCTAAGTGATAAAAAAAAGTAATAAGTAAAAACAAGTGTCATTGAGTAATGAAAAGAAAATTCTTAAGAAAAGACAAATATCATTGAGTTGATAAAATTGATTTAATTTCAGTAGACGAGAAATTAGTATATATATTTTTAGCAAATAGCCATTTTTTAAATTTCTTTTTGGATTTCTCCCTTTTGGGTAGTTGAAACATGATGACACAACATTGAAAAAAACAGACATGACACAATGAGAATGGTGCTAAAGTCCAATGCATGGACTTGTACGGGGGTGTGTTCTCACATGGGGAAAAATGACCCACAATGTTCCGGCCAGATTCCGATCATAAAAATATCAAAATGCCAAGCTCAATTATTGAGATCTCCTTGTTAAAAGATGCTTGCCTTCACTCTCATGGAAGCATGGCTCCTTAGTCCTAACTTCTTACAAACAACAAGTGTAGAAGCTATAGTATTTTAATTTGCTAGCCAATTTGGCTGCCTGATTCCGAGTACTAGGTGGCTGATCATATATATGTTAGCGTAAATCAGTTGATAATCGAGATCATTTTGCTGCAGTATGGAAACCCACAGCATAATGATCCGATCACTGTCATTCATGTATCCCTTTATTTTTGTGTATTCATCGGGAAAGGCACATGAAGCATTTATTATTAGACATTTAGATTGCATCTGTGTCAACGGGCTATTCACTTATTTGCCAGCCTATGTTACGAAACTCCTCGAGTCCTCATCAACACTTGTCACTGGGCATATTAAATTCACCGCATCTCCTTTCCTCCCTGTCTTGGAACGATCGGATTCAATAAAATTGCATCACTCTTTTTAATTTGACCAGATTTCATAAGCCATCTGACCAAACCGCATTAGATAGGAGGACAACAAAACCATATTACATTCATCACTTCTCGCATGTTTCAGATTTGTCAAAATAGGATAATGGTAAAGGCCAGGAATATGAATTAAACGTACAGTAGCATTGGAGTGTCCCTCGCGAAAAAAAGTATACCCGGACATACAATTTTCTCTGCAACTTCCAGACTGAGTTTTCACAAATGTTAGTATAAAATAGATGCTCACCGAGCACAAATTGTCCCCTACTACAACACAAGATTGGCCTAGTCATTAAAAATATGACTCATATTTCGTGAAAATTTAGATTGGATACTAATGATGTTAACATATATTTGTATTTTTTCTAAACTATGAGGCTCACCCGGATTTTGGTGAGTCAAGGAATTCAACTACTCATAAAATTTTACTTCCATAAAAAATCTTATTTCGGGAAAGAATGAGGGGGACAATGCCCCTGTGCTTCTAAATCCCGTGAAAACAAGTATTCACCTTTTATTATTATTTATTTAAAAAATAAAAGAAAAGATGAGTGAATCATTGGTATGAAATTCACAACATTGAAGACGGTTCCTCATTTTTTCCCTCAAAGGTTGAATGAATCTCATTCTTAATGTTTTATTCCATTCCAAATGAATTTAACAGATTTCACTTCCTTTTTTTTTTTTTAATTTCCAGAAGAGACAAAAAAGTGAAGAACGTTGAAATATTTTTTGACCTTAAAGAGAGTTAAAATTTTTTTTGGTCAAAAAAGAGAGTTAAAATTGAGACAATAGTTTTTGGGCTTTTTCCATTACGATGCGCTTAGATGCAGTAATGGTAGCCCGGGTTAGATGGCGGAGGCAGAGAGAGCGACTTTGTGTCATTTACTCATTACCTTGTTGCGGCATCACCATGTGATGGGTTTCCATTCCTCCACTTAACATACGACCTCTCATAAACGAGTCAAATCTAATCACTCCCTTGCCATTATTATTTCTCACTTCACTCTTCACTCTTCACTCTTCCAAGCTTCATATAAATTAGTTCAACTGCTCAAGTTTCTGCTCCTATTTTGTGAGCCCCCATATGCTGCAGATCTCGAAAGCATTATACTTGCTTCTCGCCCATGGCTCCACCTCCACTCCTCTGCTCTGCTTCCAGAAACATAATTCTGCTTTCTCTTCTTCTCTTTCTCCTTGTTCCTACATGTATCACTGCCTCCTCCCATTCTCAACTTCAGACTAAACGGTTGTCCGGTATTAGAAGAATGTTGGAGGTAGGAGATGAAAATCCGCCGCCGAAAAAGAAAACCACCGGCCAGAGCCAATCCCTCAAAAACCAGACCAAGCTCATCAAGCCTAAACTCACCTCTTCCAAAAACCAAACCAAGACCATCCCATCCAATAATGTTTCCTCCAAAAACCAGACCAAAAAGACCATCCAATCCAATACTCTCTCCACTGCCAAAAACCAAACCAAGCTCCTGAAAGTCAGCTCCTCCAAAAACCAGACCAAGCTCTTGAAAGCCAGCTCCTCCAAAACTCAAGCCAAGCTCGTCGACACTGGCCTCAAGAAGCTCAATTCTACTTCCAAGCTCAAGATGCTCAATTCTAAATCAAAACCTTCAAACTCCACCAAAACCAAAACGGCTCCAATTTCCAGCAAGAAATCCTTGGATCTTCTTCCCAAAACCAGCGATGCCAAGAACAAGACGACAAAGCCCGCCGCCGCCATACAAACCAAATTCAAATCCAGTGATCTTCAATCCAGCAAGTCAAGTAAGAATCAGAAGGCCAGTCCGCAGAAACTAAAGAAACAAACACTGCCCAGCTGGATCGATTCAGATGACAACGATGATTTCGTTTCGGATTTGAAAGATCTGCCCACTAAGTTCCAGCAGACTCTAATTCCAGACCTGAAGACAATCTCCACCACCTCCAGAGCTTACATTACCAAAGCCAATAAAGAAATCACGAAGGGATTCAAACCTTACGTCGGCATCAAATACGCATCCACCGTTGCCACCGTACTTTCGTGCGCTTTCGCGTTGATCCCTCTGCTTTTAGTGTCGCTCATCTTCAATAAAATCAAAGCCTATTTCTCTATCCAGAAACTCTTAATTTTCGTCCAGATTTATCTCTCCATCTACTTCTCCATTCTCTGCCTGTCCGCTCTCATCACCGGGCTCGAGCCCCTCAAGTTTTTCTACTCCACTTCTCAATCCACATACGTGGGTCTGCAGGTGCTCCAGACTCTGGGTTACTTGTTCTATCTGCTTCTCCTTCTGATGCATCTCATCCTGGTGTTCTCCGCCGAGAGTGGGATGGGCTCAAAGTTTCTGGGCCTGGCCCAAACATTTTTGGGCTTCGCCATCGGATTGCACTACTACGTCACGGTGTTTCACAGGGTGGTGTTGCGGCAACCGCCAAAGACCAATTGGAAGATTCACGGGATTTATGCGGCATGTTTCCTCCTGATTTGTGTGTTTGCCGGTGCCGAAAGACGGAAGAAGGCTTACTTGGTGGATGGCGGAGAAGAAGGCAAGAAGAGTTAGTCCGATTGCATTCATTAAATTAAATTATCTCCAAAGTTATCAGAATCACCATTTTCAAGACTGTTCATGTAATACTTTGCCGCAAGGCTAGGCCTAAGGTCTTCGCCAATCGCCAGTTAGGCATCACATGATCCCAGCTCCTCCATCAACAATTTGTTTCCTCCCAGCTCTCCAATTCAGCTTTTTTGTTTTAGATTTTTTCCCCCTCAAGTCAAAAGGAAGTTAATTTTCTATATTGTAACATAAGGGCATACATTTATCTTTTCTTTTGTTTACTTACTGCTGTATTCCATAGATCACGCGGACTTCAACTGGTTTGAGATTGTAATAAAATGGTCCATTTCTTCTTTCTTGATGAGCTTGGAATTCGATGTAAAATGAATTCAAAGAGCCCTGCATTCTGCAACTGCTTGGGTGGCCAAAATTAAGTAAAAGGTTAGTCTTTCCTTATGTTTGTATAAAAAAATAAAGGGTTAAGGTGCAAAAATATACAAATGTTTTTCTTAAAAGAGCGTCTAGTAGCAAATACTTTTTTTTGGCGCAAAAGTAGACACGTGGTTATGAAAGTGGAGCAAAATTAGCGTTTGACCGTTAGTTGACTTTTTCTGAACTAAAAATGATGACGTGGATGTTAATGCTTTATAAATTACAGTTCAGCCCCGGATACATTTCAAAAATTTCAATTTAGTCCCTCTATAAACTTTTAAAATTTTCAGTTAAGTCCTTCTTCTTCTTCCAGATGCAAAACCCAGATTCCGGTGATGCAAAACCCAGATTCCGGTGATGCAAAACCCAGATTCCAGTGATCATTCTATCATATCCAAAACCCAAAAGCTCAAAACGATGAAACCAGAAACCAAAAGCAAAACTCATATCCAGAAACCAGAAGCAAAACGAATACCCAGCAAATCTGAAACATTTAAACCCAGCAAATCTGAAGCAATTGTGCAGATGAGATGAGGTGAGAATATTTTTCAGTGTATCTTTTGGAGCAATCAGAGGAATACAGAACGAAATCAGAAGAAGAAGAGGAATTCAAGAAACAAAGCTTTCAACAAACAAAGCAAAAATCGCAATCAGATGAATACCAGAAATAATGAACAAATCGCGTGAAGAAAAACGCCAAAAATGATTTCTCGTGAATTTGAAAAGAAAATAACCGTGGATCTTGTAGCAAAGACCGGTCTTGGTGACGATGAAGAACCGTGGGTCTGTGGCGGAAGTGAATGGTGGACGACGGAGAGTGAAATCACTGGGCCCAAATCTTGATCGAGCTTGGAAGGGAGACGAAGGGGGGGTGTCGACCGGGGGGGTTCAGTCGACGCAGGGGGGTGGGTTTCAGGTCGACGAGGGGGGTGGGGTTTCAGGTCGACGCAGGGGGCGTGGGTTTCAGACGGGGGGGGGGGGGGTGGGTCGACGGATGAATGGGGGGGTTCATGGAAGATGAATAAAGGACCAGTCAACCATGTGCTGAGTCAGCAAATTTTTTTTTTTTTAATTTCTTCTTTCACTGCCAGCTAGGATAAAAATTTGCTGAGTCAGCATCCATGTTCATGTTTTTGGTCAAACTAACGGTCAACTAACGGTCAATGCTAATTTTGCTCCACTTTTGTAACCACGTGTCTACTTTTGCGCCAAAAAAAAGTATTTGCTACTGGACGCTCTTTTGAGAAAAGCATTTGTCTATTTTTGCACCTTAACCCTAAAATAAAAATCAAAAGTCGTCGGCGACCATTTTCTGAATTTAGGCTCGACGTGAGCAAAATATAGTACTCCTCGACATTAATTAAAGGATAAAATTTATAGTGAAAATTACATTTTAACTACTGTAATAATAATAGGAGCAAGTGCGGATATAGAGGGTATAATAGTAATCTGAATGCCCTACCGACGGCGTCTTATTACTTATGACTGCTTTGTGTCTGTCCATGTGGGTTCTGTAATCTATCCCATTATTTAAGGACTGTTCAGGAAGCAAGTGGGTTTTGGGCTGGATATATTGCAGCTGGCTGTTTCACTTTTTCAACCTCCTTTCTAGGGATCTGAATCTGAAGACGTGGCATCCCTTTTGGGTGCTGTTACACTCTCGCTCAACATCTCTTCCTATTTTTGTCCACTAAACTTGTCTGGATTTCTCTCTCGCTCGCAATTAGTGACTTTGTTTTTAGTCCTCCTCACAGATTTTTTAGCACACTGTATTTTACAACATGTTTATCTAAACATGATAGTTTTTCAGTTGGATGACGTTCTGGTTTATGTTTAAAAAATCCAAGAATTTGTCCACTCATCAGGTGCTCATCTTTCTACGAAAAGAACGGTTATTTTCGGGAAAAAAATAATGATGCGCGTCAATCAAGTGAACTAGTTTTATTAAAGGAGCGTTGTCGAAATAAAAACTTTCTAATTAGTATTGCTAGTCCCATAATTAACGTTGCCTTTTCATGTTTATGGAGGCATAATTTCTCAAAACACAGTGACAGCAGTGAAAAAGAGGATGTATACACCAGCCATGCGAGGAACTGGATCACCTACTAATTGCACACATAATAACAGTTCTATGCAAAAGTGGAAGCTCTGAAGATCAAACCCAGTCACACATTAATTAGGGATTAAAGTGGAAATTGATAACTAAAGATCAGTTAAAGCTTACCCTGATCATACGATATCCTTCTCTGCAGAAACAAACAGAGCCACAAGCTATAACTATTTGTCCCTTTCATCTCATAGTGATTCCGTTGTCGCCATCTGGTTAGATTGCAGTCGCTTTCTATGTAAGTGAGTGTTGATAGGTTCGTTGTCATTGTCTCACCTCCAAGTTATAGAACCCCCTAATTATCAAAAGTCTCACGCGTTATCTCTACTTTCTCAATAATTCCAAATCACCTGTGAATCCTTGCTAAACACCGACACATTTCTTAATGGCAATCAATTCCAAATAGCATTCTTCTACAAGCTTTATTTAATCATGCTCTTAAATAAGCTATATCACTCTATTAATTATTCTTTGCTTCAACATCATCCTAGACTATGCCCGTGGGTCACCGGTCAGTCTTCAACAAGGGCCCATGTATTTTTGGGCCAACACTAGAAGAGCCCGTTTGACCTCCAAGTTCGTGGCGGGATAAAAATTTGAAGTTTGAATAGACATGTAAAGTCAGAGCAAAAAAAAATAGACATGTAAAGTTCATAATTTTATTTTTGTTGATAATAAAAAATTTTAAAAAGGGATTGAGTTCACCTGCAGATCAAGGGCTTAGCCTGGGTTGCCCCTGTTTCCCAAGCTCTGAGATCCCTCCCTCAACACCATGACGGTATCAGGATTCGAACTCTCTCCATCTGTGAAAATTTCCAAATCTCTTACCGCTGATCCGCATGAGTCCACATTAGGTGCTTAGACCTTATATGTTCATTACATGGTTATACCTCAATTAGAGGTATAAACATATTTCTTTTATATTGTATTTATTTAGATTTAAATTATCTGCTACTTTCTGCTTTTTTTTTTTCACGCATTATCTCAAATTAATTAGTTTCCATGATACTACAAATATTTCTGAATGCAGGACTGAAAACTAATTAATTTGAGATATTGGGTGAAAAAAAAATTGCAGAAGCAGATAATTTAAATCCAAATAAATAAAAAATAATGCTTATACCTCTAATTGAGGTATAAGTATATAATGAGCACACAAGTCTACACACCTAATGTTGACTCGACATAGATGAGGGGTGTAAATTTCATAAAATGTTGTGTAAGTTAAATGCCTAAATCCAAACAGTTTCACGCAGCTCAGTTTTAATTGAGCGAGAGAGACGATAAAACTTGATCCTGAATCATGAATCACCGTCTGACATTGGTTTCAATTATTGGAAGGCATGGGTTAAGTAAACATGGTCTAACCACCGTGCATGTCTGACAGAGTTATGCTGCAATCGTCATCCATCTTCAATAATACAGTACCACTACCATTTTGCTAAAACAACATCGAATTCTTTCTAAGAGATGATCAAATAAACGTGACTCCACCGAACCAGTTTCCTGCCTATCCTTTATATAGGTAGGAAGAACTTGTCTCATCTGAGTTGTCTAAATGAGATCTGGACGGTCCAGATTTCATATTTATTATTTGGTGATTTTTAAATTAAAAAATCATTTTTAAAAAAAATATTAGTTGAAAGATTGTATTAATTTTAGATTCTCTATCTATTAAAATAATTTTTTTTTTAAAAAAATAAAAGTAAAAAAAATGAAATCTGGACCGTCCAAATCTAATCTGGACGGTTCAGATGAGACAAGCTCTCCCTGCCTATCCAAAAGACAGGTAGGAAAACTGGTTCCGACTCGACCCTACAATTTTTACCGCCATACCTAAATTAACGCTGCCCTTATTATTTTCCCTTCATTTTTTAATTATTATTCCCTCCTTTTTATAAACAACTTTTATCTTTATTACTTAAAACAAACTAACAATTAAAATTAATTAAAAACAAGAAATATGTAAAAAAAAATGTCATGTATCTACTAAATATGCCCATATTTATAAAATGAGCAAGGAGGGAGAATGAAAAAATAGCATGTATCTTTCAAAAATGCCTAATTTTGGACACATAAAAAATTGCTTATAAAAAGAATCAGTTTAATCTAAAAAAAGAGAAAATTGCTTTGATGGGTTAAAAAAATACATGAAATTCAATATATTGCCCTCCAAGGCCGAGGCACTGAATTTGCGTACATATGGCATGCAATCAATCATGCATAATCATATGCGAACAGACTGGGCTCATTCGTCGATCAATTCAATTATTACTCTGATTCTTATGTGATTTCGGCTTTTCTTTCTTGAGCCAGATCAATTTGCGGGATATGTGTATTGCCGCACGTCCTAACTAAATCTTCCAGGTAATTTTTTTTCTGAAATATTTGGTATTGTGGTATTTAAATGATTTGGATTCAACTTTTACGAAATATTTTTTTTATTACAAATTTTAGTAAACCTTGCTAATTTATTTATTTATTTTAATAAATTAATATTTTAATAGTATTTTTTTTTAAAAAAAATAAATAAATAAATCTATACCGTTAATCTAACAGTTAAAATGAAAAGGGAAGATATTCGAAATACGATGGGAAGGAGATCCTCTTCCCAAGTTCGCTCTGCAAAACTCCCCTTCACTTTCCGTTAGACGCCGTTTCGGTCGTGTCTCTTCACTAGCAGGAGCCGAGTAAATGCAGAAATCGGAAAAAGCAACACAGTCCTTCTGGGCCCAGTTCACTTGAAGGTTCAAACAAACAAGAGAAGGTGTTTCTTTTTCCTTTTGCTCAAGGATTATTCACTGCTCAGTGTCTTCCCTCTGTGCCACTGCCACCTAACTGGTGCATACGAGGTACCGGCTTTTCATTCTATCTTTTTTTGCAATTCTGCTTTCTCTTGCAGGATTCTTCGATATCGAGTCCTCACTTTTTTTCTTTCTTTCGTTTTAGTTTTTTTGGTTTCTCTCCTTCTGTGCCCGTGTGTCTAATTTTCATCCAGTAATTCAGATTCGGAAGTGTTTCCCGTACTTATTTATAGCTGATTACTTTGGTTTGATTGATGCTAGGCGACATTGTTCCGTGTACATTGCTCGTGGTGGTTGATTTCCCTAGCTTGATGGCTAGTCATCTCTCTCCCGCGACTCTCTCTCTCTCTCGGTTATAAATTTGAGATGGACTTTTCCTTAAAATCGGCTATGTCCGTGATCCCATATAGTATCGGGCCCAACTTAATGAAAATTGAAATGTGCTGTTTGCTGTCATTTTTTATGTAGACTGAGACAGCCGATAAGAATGTATGCATCTTGTTTCAACAACTCCTATTTCTTAACCTATGCTCTTTTGAACTGAAAATAAGCCTCCTGTACGAAGGAGGAACGTAGGAAGATGATATTGTTGTCGTTAAATTCAGTTGATGTGATTTTTTGTCTCGTTATCATTAAAATTAGACGACTTTTTTATTTGTTCGGTAAAAATTTTGACTTCATAACCAAATGAACATATTACCATGCACTGTATAAGTTATCCGGTTCAAAAGAAATTGTTATGTTGACTGGGACATGGTCTTCTGTGTCCCAAGATTTCCAATATTTTGGACTCGTTTTGAACTTGTCTAGTAAACTGAAATTTCTTGTGAAATGAATTCAGTAGAAAGGCTTGCAAACTGAATACATATCTTGCATTTTCTTTTTCATATTCAGGAAATTACAGACAAGTCATCAGCAATTATTGTTCTTGAGTATTTCATGACATGTATGATGGAGCGCAGTAGCGTGAATATTTTCTATCTATTTTGTATCGTTCCGTTACTGATATACAGGGGAATACTGATCTTATATGTAACTTCTTTGCAGTTCTGAAATAGTCTCTCTGCTTCAACCCACCGGATAAAGAATTGACTTCTTGATTCATAAGATTATTGCTATAATTCACAGAACATGGAGAAGATATCATCTGACTGTCCATACCCAGGATGTTTTTTTTGTGTCATGAAGGAAGGGAATCCCGGCAAGCGAAGGGCAAGTATACTAAAATTCTTCAGAGAACTTCCATCACAAGATGACGATGGCCAGGTTCTTCCCATCAGTGGTCTTTGGAACACAGCAATGGCACATCCCAATGACCCTGAATTCATAGAGTTGGGAATATTTGAATGCATGGCAGCTTTGATATGGAAAGGGCTGAAGAACCGGCGCTGGCTGTCGCATGACCAGAATATATACATTCCTTATTATGCTGCTCACATTATTGGTTCCTACACAATGAATATGGAAGAATTTGCAGAAAGTGCGGTACATGCAGGGGTTATTCCTCCTTTGGTCGAACTTTTGAGAGGTAGATTAACTTGGGTTGAGCAGAGGGTAGCTGTTCGTGCTTTAGGGCACTTAGCTACTTATGCTACCACTTTTCCTGCTGTATCAAGTCATGTAGAAATTCTTGAGCTCGCCATCCAATTAGCAATTGGTTCTCTTGAAATAGTGTATTCACGTTTCTATCAATTTGTTGATAGAAGGCTAAGTTACCACTGTGACCTGCTCACCCGTGGCATGGGTGGAGTTGAAATGGAGTCTAGGAAGGCTGAGGAATGGGCAAGTCAGTTGCAATGTTGGTCTCTTCAGCTCATTAATTGCTTTGCTTTTAAACCTGAATTTCTTCCCACCATATGTAAACCTGAATTTCTCATAAAACTACCTGGCATGTGGGGCGGACTTGTTAATGAAAATTCACCAGCTGGTATTGGTTTATTGAGAACGATTTGTCATCACAAGCTTGGTAGGGGACCTGTTGCCAATTGCCCAAGTATCATTGAAGCGTTGTGTAATATTGCTTGGTCATCAGATGATTGGCAGTATATGGCTATTGATTGTCTTCTATGGTTGCTTCAAGATCCCAATGCATGCCACAAGGTAAAAGCTTTCACAGTTTTGCATGGCTACTTGGTTCTTATTGTGACGCTTGAATTACATTTGTTCAGGCTCTTTTGCATGATGTTAAAACACAAAATACTGATTGTTTTGGAAAGAATGCTTGACTAGCTAATGAATCAGTTGACTCTTATGCATGGGAATTATCTTCATTTTAGTCTAAAAGAGTAACAAATAGAAAGAGTCAAGATGAGGACTTCGAGATTTTTCACTCTGCTTGAATTCTTTAACTGTTCGCCTGTAATTTCAACCTTAAATGTTGAAATGAATCACGGGAGAGGGGGAAAATAATGAATGATGTAAATGCTTAATATTTTACATACAAGTGTCTTGAATGTCTAATAGAATTGATTTAAGGCGTCAGTCTGTCAAGCCTGGGTTTGAGTGTCTCCTAATAGGCAGGTTCATGGTCTTTGTTATGGCCCCAATGAATTTCTAAACTAGAAGTAAAATAATAATAAATTACCTTGTCTTCAAAGGATCATTCGGCTCTATAATTTCTCTTCAATTGCCTAATGCTTGTATCTATATCACCACCACTCCGTAGGATCTAAGTTTATATTATTTGGTTATTGCTAATGCACCAGCCTGAAGGACTTAAGGCTTTTATATGCATTATACGCAGGTTATTGATAAAGTGGTACCTACATTGGTAGACCTTGCGGAAATTACAACTCTGGGTGATCACAAGAAGCTTGGTGACTCCATTGTGAATGTTCTTCAGGATTGCTTGGAATCACAAGGATCAGGAAGAAGCTCAGTTAGTAGCCGCACTAAAGAACAAATTGAGGAAGTATTAAATTCAAAGGAGAGATTAAAATGGGAAAAAACTATGCCCAAGGAAGATCTACATATTAAGCAGGCCGCAGCACTAGTGGTCAAGCTAGAAGGGAATTCTTTATTCTCGTCAGGAAATATATCTGGAGCTGCATCAAAGTACTCAGAAGCATTATCATTGTGTCCAATGAGATCCAAAAAGGAGAGAGTTGTTCTATATAGTAATCGAGCTCAGTGTCATCTTTTGCTTCAGCAACCCTTGGCTGCCATAAGTGATGCTACCCGTGCACTTTGTCTCCATAATCCGGTCAATCGTCATGCCAAAAGCCTATGGAGACGAGCACAGGCTTATGACATGCTTGGGTTATCAAAAGAGAGTTTGTTAGATGCCATTCTATTCATAAATGAATGCTCACAGTCAAATGATCCTGATCTGTCACTGAGGCAAAATAAAGTTCCTGATTATGCAGAACGCTTGGTTAAGAAGCAGATGCGTGCTGCTTGGTTATTTCGAGAGGCAGCTATCAAACATGGAGGTGTTCATAGTCAGGGTGACGGTGGTGACCTTTATGGCCCAGAGACTGATGATTCTGATTGGGAGACCGCAAGTGAAAGTGATATGGAAAATGATAGAAGGGATGATGATATTGGTGAGGACGACGATGGTGATGATTGGAAGAATGATGATGAGAGGAAGGATAAATACGATAAACCTTCAATATGAGGTACATCCACTAAGATAATTTCCTGTTAGTATTTTATCGCTGTCTAATATACAAAAAAGTCACGGATTTCTCAAACAGAAAACAATGAAAACTCGCGATAATTTGAAGAGTTACCATGTAAAATGTATTAGTTCTAGCTGTATAAGTGTGTCACATGTTCTACCACGCGTCCACGGTTAGTTACTGTATTGGCCACGTATTAGTTTGTTATGCATACGTGTTAGTTTGTTATGCATATTGTTATGCATCTGTTAGCCTCTATTATTCATTGCATTCGCTCTCAGACTACTGTCTATAAAATGTAAATCCTCTGCTCATTATCAATAGATTTGATTCTTCATTATTTGAGAATCACATTTCCAACTCAGTAATTGATATGGTATCAGAGCCACACCACACCGGTTAAGCTCTGTTCCGATCAACACATAACTAGTGACATTGGCGGTGATCTATCTCCAACACTTGGATTGATTAATCACCAAAACAATGTCCTCTACAGTGCTTTCGGTGACTGGAGATTCTGGCGCTAACAGTTGGAGTTTCACTAACAAGAAGATTACAGTGAAACTCGATGATTCAAACTACCTCATCTGGAAACAACAAGTATACTTCATGGCGAAGCAACACCGTCTGTTCGCGTCTCTGGATGGATCAATTCAAATTCCAGCAAAACGAGTTCGAAGTTCCGAGACAGGCCTTGAAATTGATAATCCAGAGTTTGAAATTTATGAACAACTAGATTCTGCTCTTGCGTCATGGCTGCTAGCATCAGTTACTCCTTCTGTTCTACCAGATCTTGTCGGTCTAGAAACATCCGCGCAAATTTGGCAGAAGCTTAACAAATTATACTCTGATAAATCTGATTCAAAAATCCTACACTACAAGAATCTACTAACTAATCAGAGGAAAGGAGAACTGAGTATGCGTGACTACCTAGCTAACCTAAAGTCTATATGTGATCATCTTGCATTACTAGGTGAACCAGTGTCCGATGCTACTAGAATTTCGCATATCTTGAATGGACTTACTTTGGAATATGAGTCAGTAATCGCCATTATCAATGCAACTAAGAAAAAATTTGATTTAGACACTGTCTCCACGATGCTTCTTGACTCTGAAGCTAGGCATAAATCCTTTATTGCTAACTCTTTGACGCAAGCTCACTATACAAACACTTCACCTCACTATTTGGACTACTCTCAGGATCCTAGTTCAGTCTTTACTGCCCAATCCACAAACTATCAGAATCCTGGAAGAGGAACAGGTGCACCTTCAATGTATCGCTCTCAATTTCAGAATGGAAGAGGTCGAGGGCGTGGACGCAGCTTTCCATTTCAGAACAAACCGTCATGTCAGATCTGTCATAAGGTTGGTCACCTAGCGGATGTATGCTTCTTTAGGTATGAATCTTCTTATCGGTCATCACCTCAAGTCCACTATGCTGACTCTGATTTACCATAGAATGTGCCATCTTATTGTGCTGACAACTATGGCAATTGGCCATCTCAATATAATGAAATACCTGTTTTTGTGCCTTATAATGAGACCGTCAATCCAATTGCTCATACTAATCCCACTGTCAAACAATCACCTGCTACTGCTAATGCATCTGTTTCCACTGGTAATATGACTAGCAATGTTAATAATTGTGTCACGAATGGATCTGACCATACACTGCCACAAGCATTTGTTGCTTCACCTGAGATAATTACAGATGAAGCATGGTACCTTGATTCTGGAGCAACTCAGCACATCACTAATTCAGCCAACAAACTCCAAATTGCAGCACCGCCAAGAGGTAAGAGCCTGGTAATTGTTGGAGGTGGTACCACTTTACCTATCTCACATATTGGACACACTTGCTTGAATAGTACATCAGATGCATCTCAGTTGCAATTAAAGAAAGTTTTATGTGTACCTAAAATGCAAAAGAACCTAGTGTCAATTGCTCAAGTTACTAAAGACAATGGAGTTTCCATTGAATTTTTTCCTCACTCATGTATCATTAAGGACCTGCAGACGAAGAAGCATCTCCTGACTGGAACTGAATCATCTGGCATGTACAAGTTGGATGTTGCAGCAATAGCAAATAAATCATTGCTGTCTTCACAGAGTTTCAGACCTCAGCAGCACTCTGGCTTCTGTCACTATACATCCACCGTGGACAACTTTGCACTATGGCACAAGAGACTTGGTCATCCACATGAGAATACTGTCAAATCTATATTGCACCTGTTAAATGTTGCTTTTACTAAATCACATACTGGTGCTAATTGTAATTCTTGTAAAATGGGCAAGAGCCACAAACTTCCTTTTGTAGCATCATCTACTACATACAATAAACCTTTGGAGTTAGTGACCATGGACTTATGGGGTCCTGCACCTTTTGCTTCCAATGGCTGTGTCTATTATATAGCATTTGTAGATGCATATAATAGGTTTACTTGGATATATCTCATTCACAAAAAATCTGATGCAATTGCAAAGTTCAAGAAATTTAAGTTGCTAGTTGAAAACAGATTCAACACCAAAATTAAACAGGTCCAGAGTGACAATGGTGGGGAATTCACTGCATTCTTTCCATTTCTTGCTGCAAATGGTATTCAACATAGACTAACCTGCCCTTATACGTCTGAACAGAATGGATTGGTTGAGAGAAAACACCGGGCAATTGTGGAAACTGGCTTGACATTGTTAGCCATTGTGCCTCACTACCACTTTATTACTGGGGTGATGCATTTCTGCTGAATCGTTTGTCAGCCACTGCATTACATGGTGTCACACCCTATGAAAAACTATTCAACACCAAACCTGATTATACCTTACTCAGAGTCTTTGGGCTGTGAATGCTTTCCACACCTTCAGCCATATAACAAGCACAAACTTGAATTCAGGTCCTCCTCATGTTTGTTCTTAGGTTACAGCACATAACACAAAGGTTTTAAATGTCTTGATAGAGCCACAGGTAGAGTTTACATCACTCGCCATGTTCAATTTCATGAGTCATTCTTCCTTGCACAATCTCAATTCAACATTCGTCATGTCTCTTCCCAATCAATTGATTGCCATTCCTCACCAAGCTTTAATCCTCCTGTGTTAGCCTCATCCACTTCTCCAAACATTGACACATCTTCCAGTCTTTCAGTCAGACCTTCCATTACTGATACTTCCCCACCTTCTCCTAATTTACCATCCAGAAACCTCTCTTCATCAACTCCACTCCTCACTCCCTCTGCTCAAAATTCAATTTCTAATGATGCTTCTCAAAGTCCAAACCCTACTAATGTTTCTGTACCTTGTGCCTCTTTACCTAACACTCATTCTATGACAACCCGTGGCAAGGTAGGTATTTTTAAGCCCAAAGTATTCAATGTGGCTAAGGATGTCTTCATTCCTAAAACCATTGATGAGGCTCTCTCTGATCCTAATTGGACTAAAGATATTCAAGAAGAGTATGATGCTTTTATAAAATTTCAGACATGGGACCTTGTCACTCTACCTACAGACCGAAAGATCATTGGATGTCGCTGGTTATGCAGGCTCAAAACTCATGCTGATGGGTCTATTGCAAGATATAAGGGAAGATTAGTTGCAAAGGATACTCCCAGGAGGCTAGTACAGATTACCGTGATACATTCAGCCCTGTGGTTAAAGCACCTACAATCAGATCTCTACTCACACTCGCTGTCACAAACAATTGGAAGCTTCATCAAATAGATTTTAACAATGCGTTCTTGAATGGAGACTTAACAGAAGATGTCTTCATGGAGCAGCCACCAGGATTTGTCACATATGATCCAGCAAGTCGTCCTCTTGTCTGCAAACTGAAGAGAGCTCTTTATGGATTAAAACAAGCCCCTAGGGCCTGGTTTGTGAAGTTGAGCAACTACCTCAACACCTTGGGTTTTATTGCAGCTAAGTCAGATTCATGCTTATTCATTAATAAGTCTGATAATCATGTCACGTATCTGCTTGTCTACGTTGATGATCTGGTTATCACAGGATCAAGTGAGACAGCAGTACAACATTTCATTGCTGAAATGAGTACAACTTTTTCGCTGAAAGAATTAGGTGAACTTTCATTTTTCTTGGGTATTGAATTTCAGAGATCAGCAAAAGGTATCCACTTAACACAGAAAAAATATGCTCATAATCTACTCTCTAAGACTCATATGATAGGTGCACATGCTCTTGGGTCTCCTATGGCTGTGAATGTTCATCTTTTCTCAAATGACAGCTTACCCTTCTTTGATCCTCATCTGTATCGGAGCATAGTTGGATCTCTTCAGTATCTCTGTTATACAAGAGCTGATATTGCATTTACAGTCAACAAACTCAGCCAATTTCTACATGAACCAACTATTAAACAATGAAATGGTGTTAAAAGGCCTTTGAGGTACTTAAATGGAACTAGTTCCCATGGCTTACTCATTAAGCCAGCTCAACAATTCACTATTTAGGCATATGCTGACTCTGATTGGGCAGGAATGACAACTAAGAAAAACAACAAAGATGAAGAAATTTTGGTGTTACCAGAAAACAAAAGATCTACTAGTGGCTTCTGTATCTATCTTGGTCCCAATCCAATCTTGTGGATTTCAAGGAAGCAGCAAGTCATATCGCAAGCTGCCACTGAAGCTGAATATAGAAGTGTGGCAGATTGCATTTCTGATCTTATGTGGGTTCTATCGTTATTGAAAGAATTACATGTTGATGTAGTTAAAATTCCATGTATTTGGTGTGATAATACCAACCCAGTGTTGCACTCCAAAACCAAGCATGTTGAACTAGATGTTCATTTTATCAGAGAAAAAGTAGCTGCTGGTATCGTCACAGTTGGATATGTGCCATCTGATTATCAAGTTGCAGATATATTAACAAAGCCCCAAGTGTACAACATATTTGCCTATTGCAGAAACAAGTTGAACATCCTGGCTCAAGACGAAGTCAGTAATGGTGAGGCAAGCTGAGTCAAAAGATGATCCAGGTCTCAGCAGGAAGAATATTAATTCTAGCTGTATAAGTGTGTCACGTGTTCTACCACGCGTCCACTGTTAGTTACTGTATTGGCCACGTATTAGTTTGTTGTGCATACATGTTAGTTTGTTATGCATATTGTTATGCATCTGTTAGCCTCTATTATTCATTAGTATTGCATTCGCTCTCAGACTACTGTCTATAAAATGTAAATCCTCTGCTCATTATCAATAGATTTGATTCTTTATTATTTGAGAATCACATTTCCAACTCAGTAATTGATAAAATGCCGCCATCTGAGGTTCCCCTATGAAATGGTTGATCAACAATTCAACATGAATCTAACTGATTTTCTGTAACAAGCCAACGCACATCTTTCTCTTTTAGGTAATGAGTTTTCATGTGTAGTGTGGGAAATTTGGAATAGAATATTTGGCTTCAACTTATGAGAGAGATTTCTTTAAATTCTATGCATAAGTCATCCCCACTGAAAGTAGCATCGACTCTACTAGGTCAGACAGAAACATTGAACTATTCTTATCATCTGAGGTTGTTGAGGAATATAAATGCCAGGGACTATTTACGTCGTGCCAATGTAGATTTACAGTAGCATAGTCTGGCCACCTTGTTCCTTATTATTCTTGCTTTTGCTGCCTGTTAGAAATTTTGATCAGCCGTCCCAAAAAAAAATAAAAATAAAGGCTCCTTGTTAAAGCTGGCAACAAAAAGGTATTTGATGGAAATTATTATTGTTAATAAAATCACCATACCCCCACTCTTGAGCACACATAACAGGTTGGTCATTGTTGTCTGAAAGTGCAAGTCTAATCTGCAGTAGATATATGATGCATTTTATTGTGCGGTGGCCTCTTCTCTTTCATGTTTGGTTCTACATTTTCATGAAGGCTTCTGTCCATTGTTTTGACTATTTGCTTCCTTTGTTAAGTTGTAACGCCATTTTTTTGAAATTTTGTTTGCTCCAGATACAAAGCATGGATACACTGTGCAACTTGCAGAAGAGAAATTATGTCCATAGCATTCATTTTTTCCCCAATGTCATAGTTCAGTAGAATGGATTATGCAGAGTTGGCTCTTGTGATTTGTTTTAACTCCGCCTGCTTTGACTTTGAGGGCTTTATAGCGCCATTGCATGTGGGCCCATTCTCCCAAGTAGCGGGTTGAAAATGACAGAGTTTTTGGCATATTCTGGAGTATATTCATTCTCCCCATTTTTTCCTGTTGATTTATTTAAGTGTAGAAGTTGAAAAATCTCAACTCTCAAGTTTGGAGATCCGCATGCCATTTGTATGCCTTGAATCGCTTTAGGTTTATTGAGGGGATTTGTGTATATAAACCTTGGGAAAAATATTTCTCCTGTGACTAGAGATAAGTTATCTCCAGTGACTCCCAAAACTACGTTGTTTTGGATTAATGAATGGTATGTTTGTAATTTGAGTTGAATTAATATAATGTGTAAAATTACGGAAACACCATTCATTAATCCAAAACGACATAATTTTGGGGGTCAGTGGAGATAATTTATCTCCAATGACTGGAGAAATCCTTTACCCATAAAACTTTTGTGCTTAAATATTGCCTTGTAATACTTTTACACCTTTACTACGCCTAGTATGGTATGGTATGGTTTGAATTTTTTTTAAGGAATAGATGGAAGTTACTCCCCTCCTATTATTTGGATAAAACAATTTTAATGAGCGAAGGGATTCCTCGTCTCTTGTCCTCTTTCTTGCCTCCCCTCCAAAATTTAGGTTTTTTCCTAATGAGAGATGAGATAGAAATTTTAATGTTCTAAAATTAACCTTACTGAAATAATCCTCATATTTTATAATACTTATATATTCATTTAATGCTAACAATTCATCAAACTTATTTTCTATACCTCTTTACCTTTTCCTCAAAGTTTTTGAATTTTTTAATCTTTTTGTTTTTGCTTGTTCTATTTAAAGATTTGTTTTAGACTCTAAATAAAGTTTTCCTTCCCTTTTTATCCCCTTCCTCTCTCTCTATTGACTGAACTATTCATCAAAATTCTCAAAAGTTTGTTATTTTTTTCCCCCATTTGGGTTATAGATGGTCTGCTGCTATGCAATGTCAATTTTACATAATCAGAACATTTTTAAGATCCTATGGAATCAAGCCGATGCCTTGAATCTCTCATCACTTCTAAAAACAATCGAACATAAAAACTACATAAAAAAAAGTATAGATTGCTTTAATTTATACCTCACATTGTTTGTAATTGTGTTTGTCATGTTAAAAGAAAAAGAAAAAGAGTGATAGATTATAATACTATACAAATGCATGATGTGATATCTTTTGAATATCTAGTATCTAAGTCAAATTATTAGATATCTAAGTCCTAATAAAATACTATTTAATTCAAACCCAATCCTAATATCTTATAACATCTAAGATATTGACTCAATAATCAATATTTTAATATGGGATATCACAATTGATTAATTGTATTATACATATTTATACACTAACAAAAAACATTTAATATCATTTAAAAAAAAATTGTTAATTTTTTATTATCCCTCCTCCCCTCCAACCGAGGGATCATTAAATTACTCTCTTTTCCTCCTCTTCCCTCTCAATTCCCTCATCTTCCTTCCATTAAAATTTCACCTCCCCTATCTTAGAGCCAAACACATTCTAAGAGTTTGTTTGAGTTGAGGGGAGGGGAAGGACAATTCTTCTTTATTTATTTTTTGATAGATGGGGAGGGACAATTCTTAGTATGAAAAGTCAAATATGGTCATGATATGACTTACTTTCAAACTATTTATTAGTTACTATACAGAAAACAATGCAACAAGCTATGTAATTTTGAAAAAAATTTATGGGCAATTTGGTCAAAAATTTCTTTCATTCCTCTCCTCTCAAACCAAATACACCCTAAAGAAACATTATCTTCTTCTCATCATTCTGCAAGTGAAATTTCCTTTCACCTACAGGCAACCCTGCTATTTCGCGGGGATTTGGCTTGCATCCGCTGTGATTAAACTGCATCGTTTTGACTCAAAAACTATGTAGCTTTGGCCTTTTTTTTAATAAATATTTCATGGTACTGACGAGTATTAAAAAGATACTTCAGGATACTGACCGGTACTAGAAAAATATTTTAGGATACTGACTTGTACTAAAATAATACTTCAGGATACTGACTGGTACTACAAAAATATTTTATGATATTTTAGGATCTTAAAAAAATATTTCAGATACCGACTAATACTAAAAATATATTTTAGGATATTTTTTTAAGATCTTAAAATATTTTTTCAAGATCATGAAGTATTTTAGTATTTAAAAAAAAAAAATATATATATATATATATATATATATATATATATATATATATATATATATATATATATATATATATATTAAAAAAACACCAAAGCTGCACAGTTTTTGCGTCAAAATCAAGCAGTACCACTCCATTCAAAAAAAATTTGCAGCGGACAGACGCAGCGGATATTAGCTTGGAGTGGATGCAAGCCAAATCCATTTTACGGATGTTGCATATCATTCTGGTCTTATTTATAAGTCTAATTTGACCAAAAAAATTTGGTCATATTTATAAGTCTAATTTCATGTAATAAATGAGATTATGACAATTTTACCCATATTAATTATACCCATGAAGATTGAGAGAGAAGAAAAAATTGAAAAGCATCCAATCATAAATGAGGGCAAAATTGAAAATTTACCCTCATAATCATTGTGTCAACTACCTCTCCTTGGTATGTGAGATTTGGTCAAACAAAACTATATAAATAGGACAGTGGTAATCATTTTGGTTTTACCTAGATTAGATAAGTATTATTCTGATTCCTGGCTTTTTGACTAAAATAATTTTTTTTTAAAAAAATAATTACCAAATTAAAGCTCTTTTGAAAGTATTTCTCAAACTAAGTCTTACGACATTAATGGCGTGAGAGTTTTGTACGCCATAGCTAAGTTCCGCAGAGCTTCCATACGCCATTAATTGTCCTGGTCATCAGCCACGTAGGGAAAATTCACGCCACCCAGGTGGCGTGGAAAATTTTCACGCCACCAAGGTGGCGTGAAAACAATTCACGCCACCTGTGACGTGAATTTTTTTCACGCCACAAGGTGGCGTGAAACATTTTTACGCCACCTTGTGGCGTAAAAAACTGTCACGCCACAAAGCGGCGTGGCAAATTTTCACGCCACCTGGTGAGGTGGCGTGAAGTTGCTGCAGCAGCAGCTCCCTCGCCGTGCAGCTAAGAATACCCCTTCCCCCAAAATTTGAAAGTCCCCCTCCCCACACCGACACCGCCCCCCTTCTTCGTTGTCTTCTCTGTTCGACACCCCCACCCCCACCCCAGTTCGTTCTTACAATTTTTTTTTGCAGAAGTTCATTCGAAAACCACCCCCCCTCTTCTTTCAATTTTTTTTTAACACAGCCCCCCTCTTTGTTCTCTCTTTCATTTTTTCATTCACTCTCTCCCTCATTCCCTCCTCCGTCCGCCATTTTCATCACTCCTTCCCTCTCCCATTCACACACACATACACCTCCTCATCCTTACAATCTCCACCTAATGTGAAAAAACATTGAGAGAGCTGAGAAATTTGAAGACCTAGTGAAGAAGAAAAAGAAGAAGGAGGCTCAATTTGATTATCACTGACTTCACTTCACGTTTGAACAGGTAACATTTAATTTTTTTGTTATGTTTATTGATTAATAAATATTGGATTTAACTCTTAATTATATACATTAATTTATTATAGATGTTTAATAAATGTATAACAGTAGGATAGATGCTTAACATTTAATTTTTTTGTTATATTTATTGTTTAATAAATATTGGATTTAACTTTTAAACATTTAATTTTTTTTGTTATGTTCATTGTTTAATGTTTAATAATAGGATTTAACTTTTAAACATTTTTTTTTGCATGGATTATTGTTTAATAATAGGATTAATAAATGTATAACGGTAGGATAGATGCTTAATTACTTACAAATTATTATATGATTATAAATAATAAAAATTGTAAGTGTAAATAATAATTAAAATCAATAATTCATGGAATTAAAATATTTAAAAATTATTATTAACCTTAGGATAGAAGACTAATAATTAGTAAATTAACTAATTAGTTGAATAAGTATTTCTTTAGTATGTTAATTATAAACCTTAAGATAAATGACTAATTATTTAATGTTTTGTAAAATAATTAATTCAGATTTTGTGAAATATGTTGTAATATTTGTTATTTATAGTACTCGAAGATAGCTTGATAAGATTAATTTGAGAATAATAATTACTCAAATAATTAATTCAGTAATTTATTATTTATAGAATAATAATTAGTGACTTAATAATGTGTTGTGTTATTATAAATTTTTATTAGTCAAATGGATGACCGACGTCCACGCAATATTGAGCCCGGCCCCAAAGTGTAGGGAGTTCTTAAAGAGGAGGTGCAAAAGTCACACCGATCACAAGTTGTGTGGAACAGTGGAGATTGCAATGTGTTGAGGGTGAGGCGAGCCTCACAGGGGTCTGGTGCAGATATCCATAACCCAGATATCTTCCCACCAGATTTGCAGCAGCACCTTATGCGTGCAGGTTTCTGGCATGTGTCTCGCATGAAGAGACTAACGGTATGTTTTAAAATTCTTTATGTAATTAATTTAATTATGCGCATTTAGTTGTTTGTGCATGATACCGATAATGTTGGTGCAGATTGACAAATACCTTATTTCTGCTTTGGTTGAGAGGTGGAGGCCGGAGACTCACACCTTCCATATGCCGGTTGGTGAGATGACTATTACTCTACAGGATGTAGAGGGCATTTTAGGTTTGTCCACTGAGGGTCAGGTAGTTTCCGGTGGACGCATGGCAAATGGGCGCAATTATGCAAGAATACATGGGAGTGACTCCACCCCGCAGGATTTGATTGGCGGAAACATCAAGATGGGCTGGTTTGACCGTCATTGGGGCCGCTGGGAGGAGCACTCAACTACGGTTGAAAATCAGCTTTTGTACACACGTGCTTACTTAATGCGCCTTTTCGGGCGGATTTTTGTTGTGTGATAAGTCCAGCTCAGAGGTCTCGTGCCGATATATACAATTACTGGGTGAAGACCTTGCGGAGACTGCTACATACAGTTACTGAAGGTGTTTCCTTGACCATGTCTGCAAAACCAATCACAAAAAGTGTCCACTAGGAATGTTATTTATGTGCACTGATAAACCCAAATAAATTCACAAATTATCAAATGGTATTGTGCATCATACCTATTATGTGTGATCTTGGGAGAGAATTTGGCTCACACAACTATGATTTCCATCCCATTTAGTTACCACCCAAGTGTTGTTGTTCTTCGGTTTAATTGCTCTTACTCTCCAATCACAACCTTGTTCATGATTACGACATTTCATTATCAACTTGGTTGTAGTACTCTCAACCACATGAGTTTCATGATGTTCCTTCATGCAATAATGTTTTATTGCAGCTTGCACATCACTCTTGGACTCGAACTCTTGTTTAAGATATAATTCATCTCCTCTTACCCACGGATTCCTACCTTCATCCAGTATATCCTCATGTGGGTAATCTTCATTTATAGCCTCATAATGTGGAATGTCATTCCAAAACGGTGTAATATCTGCATGCTCACACATAATACAATTTATGTGAAAACAAGGTAACCAATAAAAAATAAATTATATAATCATTACCTCGATATTCATCATCTGCATCACTATCATTCTGTTCATGGTCATTATCCAATAAAGTGTCTTCATCTTCTTCCTCTTGCTCCTCCTCATTGTCAGGTTCATTTAGCATATAGTCGCTTTCTTCTCCATGCGCAACGG
Source organism: Acacia pycnantha (assembly GCA_025563575.1). Classification (NCBI taxonomy): domain Eukaryota; kingdom Viridiplantae; phylum Streptophyta; class Magnoliopsida; order Fabales; family Fabaceae; genus Acacia; species Acacia pycnantha. Next base: position 2,255,236 of record JAMWYP010000037.1, on the reverse strand, counting down.
TTGATTGTGTTGGCTGAGGTGTACCAGAACGATGCATATAATTTGACGTCTCAATATCCACATATAACTCAACAAATTGGGACGTACGGTTTTCCACGAATGTTTGTACAAAAACATCCAGATCCTCATCATCGGAATATCTCAAAACCCGCATATTTGCGGTTTCTACAAGGTACTCTACCAATTACTGATGATATTACCTGATTTGGTTGCAACTTTAACTTTTGACGGATCTTTTCATGTAAATCTTCAGCAGACATACCTCGAACAATATACATTCATCTTCTTTCACCTTCAAAGCTCATACCGTTTGGACCTATCTTTTTAGAACCATTAACATATACAAATGAACGAATTTCATTCATTTTTTTCTTATTTTATATTATGAAAACGAAGATTAATTAAATTAAGATAAAACAAATGACAACAACACAATTGTAACTTAGCAGAAGAAGAAACACACTACTATATAAATGGAATTAGATAAAATAAAAATTCAAGAAACAGAATGATGAAGATGGAGGACAAAGGGAGTTTCCAAATGACAAAAAGTGAATGTTGATGGAGAGGACGGAGAGAATTTTCAAATAGTTAAGGAATGAATGATGAAAGGGAAGCAAAGTGAAGAGCGAAAGAGTAAGGATGCAAGCAAAGGGAGTGAAGGAGTTTATAATTATAAGAGGAGGAAGAAGAGTCACGGACGAATTCGAATTCACGGGGAAAAAAAAAGCACGGTACGTTCTGATTTTACGAAGGGAAGCAGAGAATCTCACGCCTGATAACCAAATGGCGTGAGGATTTCCCACGCCATTTGGTGATGAATGACGTGAGGGAATTTCACGCCATTGAGCACAAATGACGTGGAAATCCTCATGCCACTTTGTGGAGTGAGGATTTCCCACGTGTTCAATAAAAAATTTGTACAAATTCGTTGAGCTTTTTTACGCCACTTATTCCGTAATGTCAGACCATGCCACCAACTGCATTACTTTGGTAAACCGTTTGAAATATCATTTATTCTGGTAATTATTTTTTTTAAAAAAATTATTTTGGTCAGAAAGCCGCTGATTCCTTTATGCCATGTGTCATGAATATCTCAACGCTCAATTCCAGGTTCAACATCGGCCCCTTCAAAGAGATTTGGATCCGTATACGTCAGGTTGCACAATAGACTCCTTAATCTGACAAAAAAATAAATTGCGAGGAGAAGTTAATTTGAACAGAAATTTCCCAATTAGTTCCTAGTACCCTCCAAGGATTAAACTCCTTTCAATAAGTGTAGCTTTAACAAACTAACGCTTAAATGATTTTTTTAATAACACACTCATCCACGAAATTTAAGTGATTGAAAAGGACGATTTTAAAAATAGTACAAGTGAAAGTTGCTTTTATTATTATAAAAATCAATTTGACAAATATACTTTCAATAAATTGTAAAGCAAACGCAAGCGTCCTGGGCGATCAGCTCTTAATGCAGTTTTGAAGAGTGATTAATCTTCGTAGGCATGGTAGTTAAAAACTCATTTTATTACTACGATTTTACGTTTTTATGATTTTTTATTAAAATGATTTTACTAATTTTTCAAATACTTTTATATTTTTATGATTTTTCATTCTCCTTCCTTCGACTAGAGAAGTTGTAGGTGCATAATTCGTCATCTACAGGTTCCGGATTCACACCGACGGTTGCCCCGTTGGCCATTATTAAAATTTTTACCTACACACCAAATTTGCTTCCGCGTGTCCTGGGCGATCAGTGCTGAATTTCCGTTCGGATTCTTTATTACGTGCACCAACATCCTTCAATGCCCAAGTTCCACACTCCCTTGGATCGGGTTTGACCGGTCGCACGTAGTTCTTTCTCGTCTACAATACCGGGCGTATCCCATGACCGCTTGACCCGACCCGGTCACTGCCATGCTCGTCTGAGAATTACCTCAGCATCTCAATTCTCACCCCAACCTGTACTTCTTTCTCACTCATCACCGCCTTCTCTCTCTAACCTGCCTCCGCAATCGACAATTATCTCATCACAATCCATTTATCAGAGACGTGAGTAGGTATTCCTTTTTATTTGTTTGATCCTGAATATTCGCTACTCAGCTGTGATGTTTGCTTCTTCAGCTCCTTGCCAATGACAGTGTTTTTAATCTTTTAAATTTCGCCCTTCCCTTTTTTACTTCTTTATTTATGCCTGAAACGCATAATATCCAGTTTTGCGTATGGTCAATTTGTCAAGTGACAATTTTGCTTGCTGATTATAGCTTCAGCGAGTCAGGATCGTATCATATCAGGTATGCCCTACTTGCTTTTATTATATTGGAATTGCTTCTTTTATATCTTCGTGTTATCTCCGATAAGCTTACTGAGTAAGAAGATATATTATTGCAGACTCGTTCTTCGGATCGCTGCTACGGATTTCTCTTCCAAAAAAAAACCCATCTTGACAAATGTTTGCTGGTACTGAATTAGAATACTCTATTTTATAGGAATATGCTTTCTTGCCAAGCTTTAAAAAGATAACATTGTCAGACTTGAAAGTTTAGCCATGTCTCTTGTTCACACCTAGATAATGCTGTGGTCTAACGTCTTTTTTCTCTGCATGCTGTACACAGAGACATACTATGGATCTTAATATATGGTGGAATCATTTCTATTTTTATTTTCATGTTGCTGCATAAATGTTAACCGATAAAGTTTTGCATGAGCTTAATGGGCAAATAGCCATATTTTCACCAGTCGCTTGTTCAATCCTTAGTTGAGTTTTGACTCCTAGAAAGTAGGCACCTTCTAGGCATATTATCCGCAATTTGACATAATGTGCTGAACTCGTAGCATCATCCACTATTTAAAATACAAATGGTCAAAGAAAAGATAAAAAGAAGGGATTTTCCCCATGAAAACTTAGTTAGTGGTTGATGCCATGGGCAAATTGTATGGCGTTGTAGTGCTTGCTGAAATATATGATAGCGGGAACTTCATAAGAACGGAAAGTTCATTGACAACTAAACTGGGTGATTCCCTCCAAGAAAGATGGGGTGAAGAATTAACTCTCGTGATAGTTGCATTTTCTTTTTCCTGGCTGTCAAGGGAGAATTCGATTAATTAAATTCCCCCCTCCTCTCTAATGAGGGCACCCTTAGAGGATTGACTTCCTAGAGTTCACATCTAAACATTAATTTATCACGTGTGTGCCCGCCTAAACTAGTGGAAGGCTCTTAAAGCATCGCATAGATAGAGTGCATGTCTATTTAATCTGTGTGTAGGTGCTTTTTCCACATTCCCTTGAATTTTTGCAATTCCTGCAAGATGCTTATATATTGTTTTTGTGTCAGATTTTACTAGAATTTCATGACCCTGCAATTAAGGCGTACAATTACAACACTTATGTTTCTCTGTAAGAATTAAAAAGAGGTTGATCTTCAGCCATGCCTTCCCTTCAACTGTTGAAACTAACTGAGCACGGCCGGGGTTTTCTGGCTTCAAGGAGGTACTGGCTTTTCTATTTGTTTCTGGTGACAACTTATAATAGATTATGATACCTGACTTTGACTTTGAATTGCCATTTTCTTAATTCATTTGCCTGTTAACTTAATATATCATGTTTATGATAGTTTTAGTCATTTTATTTATGATGTCACAAGTTTTAGTCATTTTATTTATGATGTCACAAAAGTAACCTTTATTTTATGCCTGGGTTGGTTCTGACAAGTGCTTGCTGTCTACCCAGATGTTGAACATTTGACCTTATTCTTTAATCCGAAATAGGATTCAATATGCTCAAAGCACCGTGTTCTTAAAGTAGAAAAGAATCAAACTAGTATTTATATGAAATATAAGGGGTGTGAAAAAGTTTCTTGTATGTAATACTCCTATGCTACAATATCAAATTGTTCATTCGATGCAATTTAGATTCTTTAGGAACTAGTAGTTATCGAGGAACCCAATTGAAAGCGAATTAAAGATGCTGTACATTCTGTGGATTTGATATGTAAACTGTAAATACATATCAGTTAGTTAGTTAGTTAATTAGGACTGTTAGTATTAGTTAGTATCTGTTATGGCAGTTAGGAGTAGTTAGTGGGCCTTGAGAGTCCTGCCTAGTAATATACTATATATAGGCCTATAGACTAGTGAGGAAGGTATGTTTTGAGATGTATTGTATCTGAATATGATGAATAAATGAGGAGTGCAGCAGATCTGCCTCTCTCCCTTCTTGTTCCCCCCATTTCTTCTAATCTTCTACAACCTTCTTATCAGTGGTATCAGAGCGAGTCATCCTCGGCTCCTCCGCTGTAAATCTCTGCAATCCTTGAATCAGTTCAGGGCCTTCTCCTTTCTCACGGCTCAGTTCTGTTCAGGAAACAATCAAGAAAATCCAAAGAAAATATTCTGACCAAGTGCAACGGAACCAGACAGAGTAATGCTCCTAACGGTTCAGCCTAGCATCTGAGTCAGCCAGAAAACTCCAAAAGACACCTCAAGAATTAGTCTTGTCAGGCCAGAATTCAATAGAGGTGCGAAGTCACCACTTTTATCGTCAACATCATCAACCCAGGCAGCCAAGACAAATTCAGAATCAGCGTTTTTTTAATCACCCAGAAATTCCAAGAAGTTTGGAACATTACCAGGGATTTAAACACCGCGACGCTCACACCGAGTCAACGTCGGAAGGAATACTGTCGACTCAGCAAATCCTATCGACCAGAACGCAGGACAACGTCCAACGATTCGCGACATAGCCACCATTAGAGTCCCAGTATCGACACTCTGTTCCAGAATTTAAGAAGTTGTCAACGTGACTCGTTAGGCATTCGGCTCCCAGATTCTTTAATTGCTTCTTCGACAGGTGTCGACAGGGTCTGAATTATTGAGTACGTCACCGATTCTCGTTTTGCTCCTTCGTCTGTTGACGACACGTCAAAGCCAGTCTCTGTCTCACCACCAAACCGACAGCACCGAGCCAATTCTTGCGTAAGTGAGGTATCGGCATGTCCCTTGTATTTTAATTCATTAGTGGTGCCGACACGTCCGTTGCAGTCATTGTTTATAGCGACATATCAATGCTTAACAAGCCCAGTCTCCGTCTCGTTAATTCTTGCATGGCGTCGACACGTCAAATCTAGCCTCTGCCTCGTCATCATATTGAGGCTCTGTACTCATTGTGGGTGTCGCCACGATTAGCTACCATCCAGTCGAAGACTCAGTTTTTATTCATCACAGCGTTCAGTCTTTATTTGGTGCATGGTGGAGACACGTCACAGACAGCCACAACAAATATGTCGAACGATTTGAACGAACGTATACAGGCGCTGGAGACAACGATCGCAGACCTGCCGAATACGATTCAAACGGCCATCACCAATCAATTTGCTGACATTCCTAATGCCATTCAAGCAGCCATTAAGACCCAGTTTGACGCCTTTACAGCCGCCCAAGAGGAGCGTCGACGAGGCAATGACACCCAGGAAAATGCCAGAAATCATGTCAGGGGCCCCCACCGACCCAGAACAGGGGATGAATATAACCCCCTGACAAGTTTAAGTAAGTTCGATTTTCCAAAGTTTCAACGCCACGACATTGAAGGTTGGTTGTGTAATTGCGAGCGGTATTTTGAAGTCGACAACACCCCTGACAATTGGAAAGTCAGATTGGCGAGTGTCAATTTGGATGTTAAAGGTCACATATGGCATCAAGCCTTTATGGAGGAAGAACAAGGCATGGTGGTTTCGTGGCATGAGTATAAACGTGCCATTCAGATTCGTTTTGGGCCTCGGAACGACATAAGCATACCAAGAACAGAGATATGGAATGCTCTTGCACCTACCCAGAGTGCGTTGAGTGCGCAAGATTCAAGTCGGACGACGTTGCAAAATGATGAAGTGACGAAGCTCCTGGATATTCCCAAACCGAAGAGACTCAAAAGCCACAACGATGGATTCATAGTGCCATCACCGCTTGCTCTGTGTTCAGCTGCGGTGGGTTCGGGTAGTTTCAGGCCGTTAAGTGCTCTTTCGTCATCTCTAAAGGTGATGGTGAGGGAGACTTCATCACAGGTGGCCTCTGTTCTGACGTCACCATCCTTGCAACTCGAGGGAGAGAGCTGCGATTCAACGAAGAAGGTGACTTCAGTTTGGGCACCGTCGCCGGAAGTTTCTGTCTCTTTTCCGCCGTTGAGCTGTCTTCCTTCATCGCTGTCTCTGTTTGAAGCTATCGTCCCAGTTCTGGATTGTGCGGTGGCCGAGAGGAGTGAAAGTGGCTCGATGAAGGAGAATGAGAAAGCAATTGATTTTGGGTTCACGGGGGGCAAGAGAGTACAATTTGACCAGCCAAATCTTGCTGCACAGCTGGTGCCTATTATTAACTCAAGGAGTCAGGAGTTGACGCAGCAGTCAAGAGTTCAGTTTGAAAAGTATAGTAACCAGCTGGTTCCCATTTTCTTCTTTTCAGATCAGCGTTTGGGCTTTAAAGGGGCATACATGAGGCCAATACCTTTACAATTGGGTCTCACAATTCATATGGGTCTCATCAACAAGGGGCTGTTGCAAGGAGTGTTCTTTCTTCAATATTTGCAGTTTTCTCCTACACACGTTCTGCTACAAAGTTGGTTTCGGGGAAAGCTGATTAAAATGCTATTTGGGTCTGGATTATGCTATTTGGGTCTGGATTGGATTTATTGCTTCAATTTGTTCCAGCATCAAGCAAGGGAGTTGTATCTGTGTGTAGGAGTGTTCAAGACAGGGTTCTACACAATCTCAAGCAACAGATTTTCAAGGATCAGCAAATGGTATCAGTGTTCTCCTACCCAAAAATTGCTGCACACTTGGTTCCGGGGCAAGTTAATTGCAATGCTTAATGGAAGAAGCTGTCCTCTGAGTGGAAAGGAGAAGAAAAGAAGGGTGCAGCAGTATTGAAAGAAGTCACATGTGGGAGCAATATCTTCAAGTCACAGATTTTGCTATACTCAGAAGTTTTCCAGAAGTTCTGCCTATGTTTTTGCATCAGTTCTGTTTTTTGAGGTTTAGTTTTGTGTTTTGTTGTCTTTCATCCTTGAGGGCAAGGATGTTTTTGGGAAGGGAGTATTGATATGTAAACTGTAAATACATATCAGTTAGTTAGTTAGTTAATTAGGACTGTTAGTATTAGTTAGTATATGTTATGGCAGTTAGGAGTAGTTAGTGGGCCTTGAGAGTCCTGCCTAGTAATATACTATATATAGGCCTATAGACTAGTGAGGAAGGTATGTTTTGAGATGTATTGTATCTGAATATGATGAATAAATGAGGAGTGCAGCAGATCTGCCTCTCTCCCTTCTTGTTCCCCCCATTTCTTCTAATCTTCTACAACCTTCTTATCAGGATTGCTGTTGCTTGAAACATCAAAATGTGTTTCTTGAGCTTGGCATTACTATTATACTTATACCTGGAATATTTATATTCACTTTGATTGTGGTCTTGTTTACTCGTAATGGTATCTTTCCCCCATTATATATTTTTATTGTTTTGTTGATCAGTGGAATTAACTATATCATCAAAGTTTCACTCTTTTTCTTTGTGATTAATAATACAGAAGAACTTTACTGCTTGCAACTGGTATCTTAGTTGCTGGTGGAACAGCTGCATATGTACAATCAAGGTCTAGATCTAATAAACACAATTTAGTTGACCATTGCAATGGACGCAATGATGATAAAGAAATTACCATGGAGGAGATTGTGGAGAGCTCTACTGAACCAAAAAGTAAGCAAAAGAAAGGGGGATTGAAATCTCTTCAAGTTCTTGCTGCAATCCTTTTAAAAGAGATGGGCCAACCAGGTGCAAGGAACCTTTTAGCTTTAGTTGGCATTGTGGTAAGCCTATTACCTTTGTCTTGGATGATGATGTGCTATGCTTCGTTTCAATATGGGGATGTAACAGGCACCGAGTTCAATGTTTTAAATGATTAACTTCGTTATTCTTGGAGTTACATAATGGGCAATTTTCCCCCATGGTTGTGTGGGGTTACGGAAACTAGCTAAGCAGCTCATACTTTGTTTAGACTGTTGAGGTATGGCAACTTTGGCCTAGGTCTATATAACCATGTATCTTCATATACTCTCTCCAGTCTTATAAATTAGAAGCAACAACTACCCAAACACATAGATCTAAATGTTGGTTAAAATTAATTAAAAGCAATAAGTGTGTAAATGTTGCTTATATATAGGGCTGGAGGGAATATACAAAGATACATGGTTGTGTTAGTAGGTGAAGTTAAAAAATAAAATGGGGAGTGTTTATTTGATTGTTAGAACCAGAATCACATTGTAATGATGAGATATATTTGAAAACGATGAAATTGAATAGACATGTAGATGTGTTAGTTGACTCCCTAATGATAAAAAGGTTAAATCTGAGTTTGACATGCCATAAATGTTTTATCTAGATGTAATATGTGTGTCTTGTTTACTTGTTTGCAGGCGCTACGAACTGCTTTGAGCAACAGACTAGCAAAAGTGCAAGGCTTTCTATTTCGTGCTGCTTTTCTTCGACGTGTACCATCATTTTTCCGGTTAATTTCGGAAAATATTCTTTTGTGTTTCCTTCTATCAACCATGCATTCTACATCAAAGTACATAACAGGAACCTTGAGTCTGCGCTTCAGAAAAATTTTGACGAAGCTTATCCACTCTCATTATTTTGAGGTAGAATTTTTAAATTGCTTGTGAAAATTAGTATGTATTTCAGATCGTAAGTGTTGACCTTGTGATTTATATACATGTCATTCTCATATGAAGTGTCTGTATTTAGTTTTCATTGGTCCTTGACTCCTTGCCAAGTGAAGTCTGTTGGCTTCCTCATGTTTTATTTGTTTTTTTCCTGTGTATGCGCAAAGCCCCCAACTCATAGCAATCTTTGTAAGTTTTCTTTGCAATAGGTTTTGAATTTTCCTAATGATTTTAGTATCAGATCTATCATTTGACTTATGTTCTCTTAAGGAATATGGATGGAGGTAGATGATCATACCTACTGCATAGATGACTATGAAGTAGTTAAGTGATCAATAAATGTGAAAAGGGATCTGATGGTCCAGTTGGTTCCTTTCTGTCAATGGCTTTGGGATCTTGGGCTCATGCTTTGAGGAACATTCCAGGCATTCTTGAAAAATTCTTGATTGATTGGAAGTTACTTAAGTAGATTTGAGAGGACATATCTTAAGTTGTTTCTACAGTTGCTTTGCACTACTTTTTTTAACTGCTTTCTATATTTGTATAGCTAGCTTATAGTTACTTTTGGTTATCATAGCTAATTTTGAAGTTTCCTAATAATTGCATTATGTGCAACTTTGCTTTGCCTAATGGCTTTCTGCTCATTACCTATTTTTCTTTCAGAACATGGTGTATTACAAAATGTCACATGTTGATGGTCGGATAATTAATCCAGAGCAAAGGATTGCTAGTGATGTACCAAAGTTCTGTTCTGAGTTAAGTGAAATTGTACAAGATGATCTGACTGCTGTAATTGATGGAGTGTTATACACTTGGCGGCTGTGTTCATATGCAAGCCCAAAATATGTCTTCTGGATATTGGTAACTCAGTTATTGAATTGTACTACTTCATGGACTTCTCTTTTTTAGCTACCGTAACATTGTCTCAGTTGTTGCTGATGGCTGGAATCTGAAAGACCTCTCTCTCTCTCTCTCTCTCTCTCTATTTTAAGAATTGGTGTTTATTGTTGCCATCGTTTTCAGGCCTATGTACTTGGTGCTGGGGCCACAATCAGAAACTTCTCTCCTTCTTTTGGGAAGCTTATGTCCACGGAGCAACAATTGGAAGGAGAGTATCGACAGCTTCATGCACGATTAAGGACTAATTCTGAAAGTATCGCATTTTATGGTGGTGAGAGGAGAGAAGAAGCTCATATTCAGCAGAAGTTTAAGAGTTTAGTTAGGCACTTGAATACTGTGCTACATGACCATTGGTGGTTTGGCATGATTCAGGACTTCTTATTGAAGTACCTTGGTGCCACTGTTGCTGTTATTCTGATCATTGAGCCTTTCTTCTCTGGTCATCTGAGGCCTGACAGTTCAACTTTAGGGCGTGCAGAGATGCTAAGCAATCTTAGATATCATACTAGTGTTATCATTTCATTATTTCAGTCTCTAGGAACACTTTCTATCAGTGCAAGACGTCTTAATCGTCTCAGGTATATTTAATCTTTCATTTCTGGCGTTTAAATTAGATGATTTTCTTGTCTTTATGTATGCTTGATATACAACTTTTTCATAAGTTCATTTATCTGTCTACATTTTCTGCTCATCCTTGTGTTTTAAGTGGTTATGCCGATCGCATTCATGAGCTAATGGCCATATCAAGGGAGCTAAGCTCGGTGAATGAAAAATCTTCCCTTCAAAGAGTAGGAAGTAGAAATTGCAGTAGTGAAGCTAACTACATTGAATTTTCTGGTGTCAAGGCAAGTAAAATCTGCTGACTTGTCATTCATGAAACAATATTTTATGTCATGATTTTAATATTGATGGTTCACTAAAAATCCAGGTCGTGACCCCAACTGGTAATGTCTTGGTGGATAATCTGACTCTGAGGGTTGAGTCAGGATCTAATCTTTTGATTACAGGTATCCATCGGAAGTTCCTTGATCGTTTTATTGCTTCTTGAGCTGTATTGCTTCATCCCCAAGAAAAGTTATTTTTTGTCTGCTTGTGTTATTGTTAAAAGTTTCACTGTCAATTGACATATCTTTATTAATTTCATCTACAAGTGTAAGAAGAATATGCACATTTTCACAAAATGAACACATGCATGATTTCTTTTCTGTGTTCTTGAAAGTTTACATGTATTGACATGATTGTTCTGACTTAGTATTGATGATTGTTTTCCCAAAGGTCCAAATGGCAGTGGAAAGAGCTCTCTTTTCCGAGTTCTAGGTGGTCTCTGGCCATTGGTGTCTGGGCATATTGTGAAACCTGGCGCTGGCTCTGATCTTAATAAGGAAATTTTCTATGTGCCACAAAGACCATACACTGCGTTCGGAACACTTCGTGACCAGTTGATATATCCTCTCACTGCGGATCAAGAGGTTGAGCCACTCACAGATGATGGGATGGTGGAGCTATTGAAAAATGTAAAATTCCCATCTAATCCTCTATTTCTTTCAATATCATGTGTATTTGTAGTAAATTTTGAGTTTTATGTTTTGATTTTCTTGATATAATTGTTAATGGGAATCACATGTTCTTATATTCCAGGTTGATCTTGAGTATTTGTTGGACCGTTATCCACCTGAAAAAGAGGTTAACTGGGGTGATGAACTATCTTTGGGAGAGCAGCAGAGACTGGGCATGGCTAGACTCTTTTATCATAAGCCTAAATTTGCAATTCTTGATGAATGCACTAGTGCTGTCACAACTGATATGGAAGAACGATTTTGTGCTAAAGTAGGGGCCATGGGAACATCTTGCATCACGATATCACATCGTCCAGCTTTAGTTGCATTCCATGATGTTGTTTTGTCCTTAGATGGTGAGGGAGGCTGGACGGTTCATATTAGAAGGTTGGGATTTTACTTTGCTGCTTATCAGTGATCTATTCTAGAACTGCGTTGTTGTTTACAAGACTAGTTTAAACTCCAGGGAGGACTCTTCTACTGAAATGGAGATTGACGCAATGAAGGAGTTGGAGACAGAACGACAGAGTGATGCAAAGGCTGTTCAACGAGCCTTTGCCATGAATAAAAAGGTTTGGATTTTCTCTTATATTCTGTCTTATAAGGCATTTATTGTTCATTTGTTCAACTTATAATGAAGAATACCCTCCTCTCTTTTCTTTTGCCTAGGATTCTGCATTCCCAAATTCAAGGGCACAATCTTATATCACGAAGGTGATATCATCATCTCCGCCCATAAATGATACTATTGCACCATCTGCTGTACCACAACTCCGTGGTAATACAAGAGTGTTGCCACTGAGAGTAGCTGCAATGTGCAAAGTGTTGGTGAGTACTTTCTGCAGATTTGACCTTATTGGGTGTTAATTTTTATCCTATTCAAGTTGGATAGTTTTAATTTCACTCATAACATCCCTTACTAACTCATTTATTTATTAAAATTACATATCAGAAACATTTTTTTTTTTAAAAAAGTCTTTGGATAATAGAGCATAGTTGGGCTGTTCTACTGGGGAAAGTATTTTTCAATTGGTTGTTAATGAGAATATTGGCTTAAAATCACTTTGTCTGTGTGACACAACCAAGCATGCTGAGCAGTAATGGTGAATTAAACTACAAATCAATTGGCACTTAAATGAAGTCGTTGCAATCATATGTGGTGACTGTCTGCTATTTGTCCAGTAAGGATTTGATTTCTCCTTATACGTCTTCAATTATTAAGATTTATTGCCATTTGCTTAACCCATAAGACATTCTCGCGGATATGCAAGTTAGTAACATCTTTAGACAAAATAAGTCAGTCCATATACAGTGCTGTACTGGCAACTATATAGCTATGTGAATATTGCATAATTAATTAAAATCCCCATAAAACCATTGTAAACTGAACTATCTATTCTGGTCTGCTAATAACATATTATCGTGACATGCCTTGAGATTTCTTAGCTTAGTTTAAGAGTAGTTGGAGGATGTGTTTCAATGATAAGATATCTCAACGAATTATTTTCTTTTGCTGATGCATCTGCAGTCTGTGTTCCTACTATGATGAAATGGTTACTATTAAATGGTCATTTGTGTCAAGCAAAAAAATTGTCATTTTTGGATTTCGCTTTCTGTTAGCCAGCTACTATTATTAAAGGGTCTTCTATTTAGGTGTATAAGTTAATACATAATCTATAATTACCATATATTTTTTAGTGCTTCTCTCTTGTATGAACTCTCCACTTTCAGGTACCAACTCTATTTGATAAACAAGGAGCACAACTGCTTGCTGTTGCTTCTCTTGTCATATCAAGAACGTGGGTCTCAGATCGTATTGCATCACTAAATGGTATTTTCTGTTTGCTTATTTGATTTCTTATTGTTCTAAGTGACCATCTGCATATCGGTAAAGAGCATGATGTTCTCAGGTACCACTGTGAAGTTTGTTCTGGAGCAGGATAAGGCTTCCTTTATTCGGCTAATTGGTATAAGTATTCTCCAAAGCGGCGCATCTTCCTTCATTGCACCTTCTATAAGGTAATTCAGCATCCATAAGAGGGAAACTTAATTGCAAACTCAAATCATGTATGATTATATTTTTCTTGGCAAGATTGAGTAGTTTGCATCCTATCCTTTGAATCACTAGGGCCATTGTTACTGCTACAATTATATTTTTATTTATATAATCATGGTTCCGCAGCTGGGTCATGAATTTCATTTATAGGTGACATGACATGCTTGTTAAAGTTTCTTATATTATCGTATCTTAATTGGTTATCTGTTTAAATGTTTTCATTTTTTGTAACTTAAAGTTTGAGACACAGCTTTACTCTGCCGTCTTGTGTTAAATTGCATCCCACCAATTAATATCTCGTATTGCATATTCTTTAGTGTGGATGGAATTTAAAAAACATGTTTACTGGGTCAGCCACACTTGGTGCACTGCGGTAGTCATTGACAGTTGCTTAGTTGGCTGTTAGAAATATCAGCCACAGGTCCATGAGATTATGAAAATTAAGCTCCAGCATAAGATATATCATGGACCTGCGTTTTGTCTCCATGTTAAGCCCAAAGGGTTTTCATAGAGATTATATGAAAATTATTCCTGAACTTTCACTTAAAATATGAATAATTTTTTTTACCTGATACTCTATTAAGCATTGAGTTTGAGTGGTTCTCAACACTTTCCTATTTGATTTTGCTTTATGTCTCTGATTCCCTGTGTCCAAGTCAGACATTTTCAGCCTAGGGTACAATCACACTTTGCAGTGTGAACCTGGAGTATGCATAGCTTCTATCTTATGCTTGGAACTGATAATGCAACCATGCTAGGTTGGGTCGAATTTTTTTATCATATCTGTCATACTGCTTGGATTTCATCATATTATGTAGGATAATAATCTAGCTATCATGGAAATTTGTTTTTTCCTGTAATTTGTTGATAATGAAAATATTCAACTGTGAATGCATTAAAACACACAAGAAACTGAAGGAAGGAAGAAAAACAAGAGATTTCATTGACCTTAAAATAACATTGTGAATGGTAAAACTATGCCTTGTTCTTCAGGCACTTGACAGCCAGGCTGGCTCTTGGCTGGAGGATTCGTTTAACACAGCATTTACTCAAGAATTACTTGAAAAACAATGCATTCTACAAGGTAAGTGAAAATGTTTTAACTAAATTCACTTAACCCATGTTTGGGAATGGGTGCCCAATTAATGCTAAATGCCAATCTATGCAGGTTTTCCACATGGCAAACAAAAATATTGATGCAGATCAGAGGATAACTCATGACTTGGAGAAATTAACAACAGACTTATCAGGACTGGTCACTGGTATGGTAAAGCCATCTGTAGATATTTTGTGGTGAGTACTTCATTCATGTAATGTTGAAGTTTTTTATTACCTGGGGTTCAGTCCAGTAGTACTTCACTATGGATTTGATACTTTTTAACTTCTGTCTTTTTATTTCTTTTGTCCATAAGGTTTACTTGGAGAATGAAGCTTTTGACAGGTCAGAGGGGAGTGGCTATTCTATATGCTTACATGTTACTTGGTCTGGGATTTTTAAGAACTGTTACTCCTGATTTTGGTGACATGGCAAGTCAAGAACAACAGCTTGAAGGAACTTTTAGGTTAGTTCATTTTAGCTTCTGTTGCTTCAATCGTGGTGTTTAACAATAGGTCTGTAGAAATCATTCTGAACTTTATCCACTTGGTGCTTCCATTAGGTTCATGCATGAAAGATTGCGGACACATGCAGAATCTGTTGCTTTCTTTGGAGGTGGTGCTCGAGAAAAGGCTGTGAGCTCCTCAACTAAACAATACTTTATAGTTTCTTCCTTTCTTTTTCCTTAAAAAAAATCTCAATTGGAGGATGTGTTTGTGTTGTCTTAGATATCAATATTATATTATGTTTTGGGTTCTGATATGAGGAAATATAATCAGGGGGTGAGGTTTGAATGGAAAGGCCCAGCATACAGTTGACTTTACTTTATTCTATTTGCATTTTGATTCTGGTCAGCTAAAATACCACTATTAATCATTGGACGGAGACAGTTTATTGTTAGTCCCTAACTTTCGCTGTTTTACATTGTTGGGCAGATGGTTGAATCAAGATTTAAAGAGCTTCTTAGCCACTCCAAATTGCTTTTAAAGAAGAAGTGGCTGTTTGGTATACTGGATGATTTTATCACAAAGCAGCTCCCTCATAATGTGACTTGGGGCTTGAGTTTGCTGTATGCCCTTGAACACAAGGGAGATAGAGCATCAGTATCTGTACAGGGTGAGTATTTTCTTGACTGCTTACAGTTGTTTTAATCTTTATCTCTTCCTGATTCCTTTTCTCTTGTGCTAACACTATTATTCCTACAGGTGAGCTGGCTCATGCTCTGAGGTTCTTAGCATCTGTGGTTTCTCAAAGCTTTTTAGCTTTTGGTGATATTCTTGAACTGCATAGAAAGTTCATTGAGC
This sequence comes from Acacia pycnantha, assembly GCA_025563575.1. Taxonomy (NCBI): domain Eukaryota; kingdom Viridiplantae; phylum Streptophyta; class Magnoliopsida; order Fabales; family Fabaceae; genus Acacia; species Acacia pycnantha. The sequence continues at coordinate 2,239,620 of JAMWYP010000037.1, read as the reverse complement.
TCTCTGGTGGTATCAATCGGATTTTTGAGCTTGAGGAACTTCTGGACGCAACACAATCTGGTATGTCTTCTCTTTTCCCTCTTTTGCTAGGCTAGGCACTAAAAAATGTTTGTCTCTTTCTGCAGCATTAATTGTTCTTTCTAAGAGTCACCATGTCCTAATAAGGTCTTTGACCATGCAGGAGATTTTATGAGTGGTGCTTTTGTGCCAAAAAAAATGAGGGATGTTCAAACCACAGATGTAATGTCCTTTTCTAAGGTTGATATCGTCACCCCAGCTCAAAAGATGTTGGCCAGGGAGTTGACATGTGACATAATGCGGGGTGGCAGCCTGCTTGTTACTGGTTAGCATTTATCATTGTAATTTGTTTCCTTTAATGAGATGAATCCTCTTGTAATTGATTATTAAATATTGCATGTATTATATTTTAAAAGGTCCAAATGGAAGTGGAAAAAGTTCCATTTTCAGAGTTCTTAGAGGACTTTGGCCTGTTGCAAGTGGAAGACTTTCCAAACCATCTGAAGATGTGGATGAAGAGGCTGGGTCAGGTTGTGGCATCTTCTATGTTCCTCAGCGGCCTTATACATGCTTGGGAACCCTGAGGGATCAAATAATTTACCCTCTGTCACGTGAGGAAGCAGAGGTTAGAGCATTGAAGATATACGGAAAAGGTAATTATGTTGGCAAGGAGAAATGAGAGGCCCCAGAAGTTACTTAAAAAGTAAAATGGAATTTCTAACTCTATTCAGTAACCTTAATAGCTTCTTTGACTCAATTATTGCTTAAAGTGATGCTACTACTTTATGTTTGATTAATTACTACCAGCTTAGGCTAAATTATCTTATTGCTTGTTACTCATGTTGTTAGATGGGAATTAGGGATTAATGGAAAATTGTTGGGTAATGGGTGGTCTGGGAGTTTTGCTAGATATCCTTATTATTATGAATAGGGGCGTTATGGATATGTAATGGTGTGAATGAAGTAGTATTTTGGTATTTTCTGTTATTTGAGGATTACCTTGCATAAAGTGGTATTAGATAGGGCCACTTTTCCTGGCCATAAAATATGATCTGGAGAGCTATGAGGGAGATAGTGAAGTTGAGGCAAGTGACTACTGTTGAAGATTATTGGCCAGTAATGTGCTTACCAGAATGATGGACGGGAATCTTCATGGGAGGACTTAAATTTTGAAATTCAAGACAGTATCCAATGATTCAATCCAACAACAACGTTGAATGTATTGAATCTAAGTTTGGTTTGAAATGGCTGTTCCAACAGCAACAGAGACTCCCTCAGTGTCATGAGAAAGAGTGAGGTCTGAACACAGGAGGCAGAGAGGAAGTGAGCATGTCATGTACATCCCTGCTAGCCTAAAATTCCGTTTGTGAAGCTTCCAGTCTGCAATGAAGAATTGGAAAATCTTCTCTATGGCAGGCAGATTGTTGATAAGAAAAATGAGTCTCTGTACAGAGGTGGCAAGGACGTTGCAATTTTGTTGTGGAATTTGATCAAAGATAAGAGACTTTACTCTTTCAATGGAATTGCAAACAACTCCACCTATAGCTTCCAGAACTAAAGCAACAGTAATAAAATAGCCTTGGACAATTCTGCTAATTACAGAGACCTAGCCAGGTTCCCACGGATCTTTCACACATAATATCTGCCTTTCATAATGGAGGAAAAAAGGAATTGAAGGTGCTGGCACTATGTGCAAGTGTGGCAGCGTGGGTGAAGAGCTGCTGATACAGGCAACTGGTTCAAGGCGGAGGATGTTTGGAAATTTGTGGATTAGACCCTTGGGACAGCTGTCACTTCTATTATGGGCTTTATGCAAAATGACAATGGGTCAAATGTTTAGTGGGCTTGACACTAATCCACATACATGCTTGGAGCAGTGGAGAGCTGTGGTAATCACTATGGCTTCCTTTGGAGGACCATGTCTAGGAATTGGATGAGGCCTAGAATATTATAAAGGTTATGTTTGGAGAATAAATAAATTACTTTTCAGAATTTTGCCTTGTGCTGATCCTTCATGACAAAGATCATTTTCCAGGGAAAGCATTTTATATGGGACTCGGGGTAATTAGGAAAATTGTAGAGTGACTGGTTTTGGGAATTCAGCTAGATATAAACATTGAATTTGAATTTCAACTATACTTTAAGTAGCATTACTGTTTTGAGCATTCTTTTAAAGCAACCTAGATTTACTATTAAGTAAATTAAAATATGGACAACTTGAGAATTTTTATTGCACTAACTGCAGTTATGCATATGGGATGGTATGAATGAACTTAGTATTTTGGTGTGTTTTTTATTATTTGAGGTTACCATGCATCACATGCAGTGTTGAAGGTTTCTCATTTCCATAAATTTAGTAGGAGAAAATTCTGCTGTTCAGCTTGTGGTCTATAATAGTCAACCAATCATCACTTCTAGTTCTCTTCCAATTTCTGTTAAGGGTTGATGCATTATCGATGTTTTATTTTGCTATGTTCTGATCATTGTACTCCCTTGTTCAGATAAAAATTATGCTGACTCTAGAAATGTGTTGGACACACGCTTGAAAGTTATCCTGGAGAATGTGCGGTTGAATTATCTCCTGGAAAGGGAAAAAAGTGGTTGGGATGCCAATTTAAACTGGGAAGATATTCTTTCTCTTGGAGAACAGCAGAGGCTAGGCATGGTATGTGAATAATAGTTTCCCGGAATTTGAAACAGAATGGGTTAAAATTTGAGTACTTTATTTTTCTGATTTAGTGCTGGCTTTGAAGTATATTTCTTATAGGAATTGGTTTCACATATTTTAAAATGACTTATCGTAAGGATTTTTAACGTTTCACTTTTTTCTTTTCTTTTGCAAGGCACGCTTGTTCTTTCACAATCCTAAATTCGGTATCCTCGATGAGTGCACCAAGTATGTATGATGATTACTGTTGTCTCTCTCTACAAATGGTTATCATATTCTTATTCTTGTTCTACCTGTTTGTCTGAAAAAATAAAAATTATTGGCAGTGCAACTAGCGTTGATGTTGAAGAACACTTGTATGGGCTGGCAAGGGATATGGGAATTACGTTTGTTACATCCTCACAGGTAAGTATGTGTGGAAATTTTAATAGGACAACAAAGAAAATACAAACTTCATCATGGCTTATGATGAGGCACATGATGTATACTTCTGTGGATTTTTTGTATGCCTGGCCCTCGCTCTATATGATTCTCTCGTGATTTTTATGTGTTTTTTAAAAATAAATAAATAAATATACGTACTACCACAAACTAAACATACTAACTCCTGCGCCAGCGTCCTGCTTTGATACCCTACCATTCCATGGAATTACGGCTGATTGATGGTGAGGGTAATTGGGAGCTTCGTCTGATCAAGCAATGATTCTGAGGGGTGCTACTGTAGATCTTCCCGTTGAAATATGAGTCATGCACGCACGTATTGGCTGGTGGAAGGTGGATATTAGGTCTGCCGATGAAGGTGTTTGGGGTTTCCCATATTGACAGTTCATTATTTTTGCCCCATAGACTTGGATGGGTGCCATCTACGCTAAACAGCAGAAATGGCCAATATCATGAAGTCGTATCATACAACCTGTTCTTTGACCTCTGCAGATGAAGAGATCAATGATGTACAGTTTTCTCTTTTCTTTTTGGTAGTTGATATTGATTCATATCTTGTAACTATAGGATGTAATTACTATTCTATTTTACCAATAAGGCAAGAAAGGAAAGGAACAGGATGATCCCGCATCTATGTAAGCAATTCTTGTTTATGCTGTAGACTCTTTATCTAGTTAAATTGCTTTTCCTAATCTAAGATTTCATGTCGCAGTGTTATTGGAGGAATCTACAACATGCCGTAAAAAATTGATGCAATCCCCTAATTTTTTGGTCTTAAGTCAAAGTTTCACACTTTTCCCCACAACATCACACATACTTGATACTCCTAACACATTCAACTTTATAACCCCCCCCGTGCTTATAATGAGCTGTTAAATAAGTGCCAATCATATATTACATAACAAGCAGGTTGGAATCCCAAGAATATTTTATTTTTATACTGTCTTGGCTTTTTAATATAAGATATATTTAATGAAGAAATTGATTAACAAAGTAGATTTTATATTAAGTACTGAATGGAGTATTATTTCTTTTAAATTGAAAGAACATAGACACATGCGATTGATCGAAGATATTCCATTCAAGTATTCAATGCACCATTTGCAGCAATTAATATATTATTTACTCTCCTTTTTTCTTCTTGGCCGCCCACTGCGACTGATGAACTGGAACCCAGCACTCCTTCAACTTGCAAGGGTCGTTTTAGGAAATCTAGCCATTCGAGATTCTAGAGGGTTTCTTTAGGTTTAAATATATTTTTAGTTCTTTTTGAGTTTTTAAAGATTTTAATTTAATCCTATTTTAAAAATACACAACGCTGCTTTATACATGCTGAGTTTTTTAAAAAAAGGCTAATAATGCTAGTGAATACACAAAAAGTGGCTTATACATATAATATTAATATGGATTGTGAGACAAGATCAATTATCGTTATCGGATCTTAAGCCTCAATGCCTAACCAGATATAATATTAGGCTCAATCTTTTGAGCAAGATTGGATTGTGTACTGCCACTATCATAAATTCATAATTTAACAAGTGTAAATAAGATAGTGGTCGGGTAGCCATATAATAGTGTTGTATAAGAAGATCAGCTTCCTAGAAATCAATCTATACCGCACACTCCACACACTATATATCTACACCATACCCTTCCTCGTTCTCTCCACAGAGCTCCTTCTCCGCCTACAATACTATAGAAATCATTGTGCTCCTCCTTCTCAATGGGTCTGTCCCAAAAATTTCCTTCCTTCAGCTGTGAACTGAGAATAATACAAGCTCAAAACGTTGAGTTCAATTCCAAAAGAAAGGGAAACCTGTTTTCCAGGTTTTATCTTTCCGCAGGGACCAACAAAAGAATTCAAGTGAACACCCGAAAGATCTCTTCCCAATCTGTCCCATTCTGGGATGAATCCTTCTGCTTAGATTGTTCGTGCACCCAAGAATTCTTGGAGACCCTGAAGCAGGAAAGCCTCGTGCTGGAGGTTCGACAGAGCAACACAGCCCTTGTTGTTGGTAAAATCTTGGGTTCACGTCTCCTTGGAAGGGCTGAGATTCCATGGAAAGAAGTTTTTGAATCGCCAAACATGGAGTTCAAAGAATGGGTGAAGATGGATCTGGAGAATGGAAATGGCGTCAAGCCAATAAAGTTGCAAGTGGAAATCAAAATTCAAGTGCCTTCCGCTTCAGAGATGGAGAACAAGATCAGAAGGAGGTCGATGAATAACTGGGACGAGTGTGGATGCAAGGAATCAAGCCATGATCATGGCCATGACATATTTGCTATAGCTGCAGCTTTAGAAGCTTTCTAGGCACATAAATTCACTAATTCTTGATTAGTTTTGATGCAATATATTCATCAGTTTTGTCTATTTTCTACTCATTACTCAATGACTTTTCAAATGTGAATACGTCCCTCGTTTCAGCATAAAAGGGCTTATAAGAGTTCTTGAAACATTTCTTACTCTTTTAAACTTTGGCTCACCTGCAACTGCAAGCCTCGTACTGATACTGCCATGGTTATATATAGAAAGCCATAATACAAATATTGACACACCAACCAAGTTTGTTTTAAAACAATGGAACAAGCAACTTCTCATGTAAGATAATTCTATACGTGCCTTCTGCTAAATAAGAAAATGATTTGATAAGTTTGAGTCTACTAGACCTCCACTCCCTCCCAGGTATATCTCAATCTGTGCGACGTGAGATTTAAATCTGATATTACAATTCTAAATTATCCGTTGCAATATCGAAAATGAAAAGCAGATGCCACCAACTAGTTATTTTATTTTATAAGCATGGGGTGATTCATGCTATCCAATACTTGTTTTTTTTTTTTTTAACTATTAATTTTGGTATTGGAACATATATCAAAAGGATAAACGGACAAACATGCGTCACCATTCCAAAGGACTTGGATCATATTTCATGGTAATATGCATTACCTAGAGTGCATAGTTATCAATTGTATTAACTTTTTAAGAAATGTAAATTTAGTCCAAGACATATCACTCATATTGTGAGTAAAATTTAAAATTTATTTAAAATTAATATAATTTTAATATTTTAATATTCAATATTGTTTGAGATGAAAAGTTAAATAAATTTGAGACTAAATCAAACTTCCAAAAAATTGTATTGACTAAAAACAAAATTTTCCTCATAAAATATAAGCGCGCACACGCATACTTTAATCAATGTCAGCTGAATATTATGGCAAAAAATGTCAGCTCAATATTTAATCGGAAGGCGGAAGCCACAAATCAACATATGCTTAATGTCTCTCATTTTATTTTATTTTTATTTTTATTGGTATAGAAATTTTGAGAGAGGTTTTGGGCTCACTCAGTTTATTTATTTATTTATGTTTAAAATAATATATTTGTAAAATATTAGATCTGATTCTGAAGAAAAATCTGATGTAAACAATTAATAATTATAAAACAAACAATTTTTTTTAAAATAAATTATAAATATTATAATAATAACTTTAAAAAATATTAAATTCGAATTAATTACGAGAAGAAGAAGAAACGATCATAAGCGACATGGTAAAAAGGTTATGATTCTGGAGTCTGGAAGCACAAGAGTAGAAGCCGCCGACTGGAAAATCCAACCTCATGGGAAGCCGATTGGGAGGGAGGGTAGTTCACTTTGCGAATCTACCCATTAAGCTCCTCATGCCATCTTCCTTCACTAACGTCACAGAAATTGCGCTTAAGACCATCCCTTCTGCCTCCAAAATCGAGATCAAGCGTGTTCTTGAATCCCTATACGGCTTTGATGTCGAAAAAGTACGAACTCTGAACATGGAGGGCAAAAAGAAGAAGCGCGGTGGTTTGTTGATCGCAAAGCCCGACTATAAGAAGGCCTATGTAACCCTCAGAAACCCCCTATCAATCTCGCCGGATCTTTACCCGCTTCACATCATCGAGGAGGAGAAGAAACGGGTTAACAAACAGTCCAAGTCGAGCGTCGTTGAGGAAGGCGAAACCAAGAGGCATTGGCTTGATCAGAAGGAGGGTGCCAGGTTTAAGCTCGAGAAGGCTTCGAACGATCGAAGGCCAAGTCGTGCCGAGGGTGTTGCCAAGTTTCCCTGGAGCAGCATGAGGTCTGGTGCTGGTAGTGCTAGGTAGTGTGGGGAACATTTCGCTTTCGAAATTTGAATACCCGAATGTTGCTTTCTGGGTGCTTGTGATAATTTCTTTTCCCCTTTTGAGCATGCAAAAGGAAAACGTACGATGGTTTTTTTGAAGTTCATCATTTAATCAATCATGGTTATGTTGTTGCTTGATGAATAAAATTGTAGAAAGTTCCATTTAAGCAGGAAAACAACACAGAGCAAGCATGCTGTTATGAAACGAAAGCTATGCGCAGCTGACGAACGATGAGAGGGCTGTATGTACAATTTAGCGAAAATAACTACTGTATAACTAGTTATAAGTAACTGCACAACCGTAACCTTCAAAGAAGAAAGAACAGCTGCTCTTCATTTATGGAAGATAACCTAGTGTTACTTTTGAATGAGTTCTCTATTAGCAGAATGTTTCCTGTCTTTTTGTCTGTGACTTGCAGTCTATAGACGCCTTTGCTGCATTTTGTTTCTCATGAATAAAGGAGCATTCATCAATGGATTAAGGATTTATTTGGAAAGGATTTGGTTAGCACATGACATGGGGGCCTAGGACCAAACGAAGAATGAGAATTCTTACATCACTCTTTGGATGAACTATGCAATTATGACTTTACCTTGGTGCGAGGAGGTGCTCATCTTCTACACAAATGAGGCTGGCATAAAATTGCCTGATCTCGGCTCAAGTTTCTTTCTTTCTTTTTTAAAAGGCGATGCTTTATAAGTTCATGTTCTTCTCCAACGCTACCTTGGCTATATTCGTAAGCTTGCAACTTCATAAAAGAGAGCAGTTGTCTATGTGGATTTATGGGGCAGACAACTTGACAAAGTTACATTCCTCTCTCCAGAAGTGATCAGCATTCAACAAACATTACCCCCTGTTAAAGGGAGGAAAAAAAAAAAGACAATTTTGCAATATATGTTGAACAATTTTGTATACTTCAGTAATTTTTTAAAATAATTTTTTTTTAAAAAATGCTAATTTAACTCACTTTTATTATCAAAATAAACGGAATTTGCTCATATTTTCATTGATCCAGCGAAAGGATTTGATTTTACTCAAACCCATGGAGCACAAATTCACGAGATGAGTAATGCTCATTGTTATTTAAAAGTTAAGCTCTTATTTCACCTAATGGAAAGTCAAGTAACTACATATAAATAATTTTACAACATGATTTTTTTTTTTTTTTAAGAATGTTTGATAAGTTTGTCAAATATGAATAACCGTACCGAGTTAAATAAATTACTTTGAGTTTTTCGGCAAAAAATGACATTGAGTTTGCTTCCTTCCAAAGCAGCACGTTCCTAACTTTTTATTAATTATATTATAATCCTTGATATAGGACTTATTTATTTAATCTAAAAAATTAACGTAGTTAAATAAATTACTTAATTATAGTATGTGTGACATAATCTCTTTAAAATATTTATATACAACTTTAGATTATATATCAATTTATAAGTTAGATAAATTAATTTAAAAAATAATAAATATAAGAAACAAGTATTGCTACTCATGCGTTTCATATGGAAGTTTATATATAGCATTGTGAGGTTTCAAAGCTTCTTTTGCAAGCATAGAAGGACATTTTATTGTTTTAAATTCTAAAGTATTGTTGTATGAGGTGTGTAATATTTATTCTCTAATTTAGATTTTATGATTGAGTAGTTTTTTTATTGTATGCACAATAAGAAATAGTTATTTGTAATCACAATAAATCATGTAATTATTTTGTAATCATCTATTTTAAATTACCTGTATATATATTAAACGCACAAATGCATTGCTTGTTAATATATATTGATGAAATCAGTATTGAAGACTCTTATCATTGGGAGTAAAATAGGGAAAACGTCATTGGTTTATAACAAAAAGAAATAAACGTTGAAAATGAAATCAATGATAGTCAATATGAATATAACAAAATAGTTGGAAACCTGCAATGTGAATCGGTGTTTTTTTTTTTTTTTGTCTAAATAAATGAGTTATCATAATTCAAAATAATGTCCATTAGTTATCATAATTTAAAATGATAGTTTTTTTTTTTTTTGCCAAAATATATGATTATTTCTTCAAAATTGATTGATTAAGTAATCATACTTAAAAATAATTTGATTATTTCTTAAATTTCATTTGTTATTGATGCAATTTATTGATGTGATGATTTGATTTAGAAATAGTGACATCATCGTCTCACATTGTAGACAGGGGCGGATCCAGAAATTTATGGAAGGGGGCACTATTGGTAGGGGGTGCGGGGGTTCGAGGGCAGTGCCCCCGAAATATTTTTTTTTCCACTTGTCATCAAAAGCACAAAAAATAATCCACAACCATTGACATGGTTAAACCTAATAAGTTATTAGCATATATAGTACTCTTTCTACATTAGCAAAATATTTTCCTTCTTCGACATAGAGCAGCTATATCAATTGGTCTCAAACATTAGTGCAACACTCATTTAATCATTATCAAAAGCATAAGCATGTAGGGGGAACAAGGAAGAGAAATCTAACATCTTTTGTTTGACCCAACCGGTGAGCACTGTCCATCGCCTGCTGATCCCATGAGGGATTCCAATCGTTCTCATAAGAGATTACTGTGTGTCAAGCAATCAATATTCCATTCAGAAGCAACCTACATGCTCCAAGCAATTTTTTGTGCCAGGAATATCCACCTAAAATATAGAGAAAAAGCAACAAAATGCTAGGAAAGTATATCAAAGAAGTAAGCAACCACTCATTAGAAATGAACCTTACCTAAAGAGAAGAGTGAGCAACGTCTGCGGGTTGAGAATGAAGGGCATTTAGCTAGAAGGGAAAAATTTAAATATTAAAAAAAAAAATCAAATTTCATTTATTATTGATACAAAATACGGATATTGATTTGATTTAGAAATAGTGACTTCATCCCATATTATAATTTATAGATGGCTATTTCCTAATATTTTCTTATTTCCTTTATTTATATTTTTTTAAAATAAATTATATTTTTTCATATTAGATGTATTAAGCAATTATATTAGTTCATGGACCCTCTTTATATTGATAATCTACTTAATTATTTGGAAAATTCATGCCCCATCTCTTTACTTTTTTTCCAATGAAGTGTTAACTCTTAACATTTTGCCAATGCTTCCCTTTTTTTAAAGCATTCGATTTCTCAAGTAAAGAATAGTGCCCCACACGTCCTCAGATTTGATCTAAATCAATTTTCATTAAATATTCACATAATTACATTTTAATTAACATATTGTATACTTTTTTTTATCAGCATCAAAATGTATTAACATATTGTATATACTTAGAATTACTAATCAATATAACTTCAATAAAAAAGAATTATTCATAAGTGACAAAAAATTATAAAATCAAACTTAAATAGGTAGGTCCAAGAGGCAAGTATCACACTGTAAGAGTATAGCCTAATATAATGTGAAAAAACCAAACACAATTAAAAGTAAAGTAGACTTGAAATCTAAACTGTATTTAAAAACTCAAAAAACCCATGAGAACACATTTTTCTATTTTCATGTTCATGATGATTGTTTTGTTGGCCCTAAAGGTGAGGTGGACATATCAGACAATCCCACATCATCATTATCAACCATTGGACTGTCGTTTCTCTTATTTCTCTTTAAAGTAGTGGTTGCAAATCTTGACGATTGAATTATTAGAAGGTCATTATCGTTTTGAATTTTTTCTATTGACATCAATGTTGTCAAGTTGCTTGAGACGTGTTTCTATTTTGGAGGGCTGGAAAAAAAGACTCAAAGAATAAATGAAATGAAAAATAGATGAATATATAATCAAGTACTCAATTGTAATATGTACCACTATGAACTAAATCATTTTCTTACCCTTAATTTTGGGTGTGTGAATCAAACTATTGGATTAGTATTTGATGTTGCTCCGTTTGACTTTGAGCCTAACAAGAATTTCTCTTCCAACACAACACTCTAATTGTTTTGGAAAAGTTTCAAGCTCTCATTTCTGTAGTTAAAAATGAATTTTAAGAAAGTTAAGTATGAAGGAATATAGAAAAAAGAATTGTCAATATCCCTAATGAGTTTATAAGGCCGACTTGCTATGATATTGAAATGAATAATTGGGCTCACTAAGACACTAACAATGAATAATAGAAAACACAAAATAGAACGCATTGACGACGTTAATATATATAAACTTACTGTAATCATGGGACCAACTATATTTATTAGAAATTAAGTTTATTGCAGATTTAGTTTGAATTCTGACTATGACACTCCTTGATTTATGGGCTAAATTTTTAATATGATAACTCCTTAATCATGAGGTCAACTAATTATTTATGGATATAAAATATTGATATTTAATTATAAAAGAAAGTAATAAATAATTGTGATAGCCATAGAGGGATATTTATATTTATTGTGTCAAAGTAAAAAGAATTCACTAATGGCGTTAATAAAAATACATCTACTTTCTCAAAAAAAACGGTTGCTCATAGAATGATTTTTAACGCGTTACTACAAGTATTATATAAGATATAGATAAAATTTCCAATTTTTTTTTTATATAAAAATTTTAGGAAAGGGGTCGGGCTCACCCACAGTTTAAGGGCATGACGCTTTGATTCCACTCTGCAGGGCATACTGGGTTAGAAAGTACACATGTCTTCACCTCTTCCCAACATTTCCACTGTTTCACATAACCTAGGATGCCTCCCTCGAGGCCTTGACCAACTCCAGGATCGAACCCTCTCCCTTTAGTGAGAGTGTCCGAACCCTTTAGTGAGAGTGTCCGACCTCTTTATCAGTTGAACCCATGAACGAGGTAAAAAAAAAAAATCATTTAACAACAAAATTTACTAACATAACCCGACGTAATATAACTGGATCAGGCCTGCCATGGAGGTCCAGCCGTTGCTTTCCACGTCATAGTTGGCGGGTTCTACGCCCATTTAGCGCTCAAAATTGCAGAGTCATTGTTTGAAGTTTCTCTCATTTCGCGCTGTGTTCGCATGAGAATTTAGGAGATTCAGATCTAAGACCTGTTTGCGTTACATAACCAGTTACTGGATTATCTTTTCGGTAATAATCTCCATTCTCCATCAATGATGACGGTCTCCCCTCTTAACAAATACAAGCTCGTTTTCTTGGGTGATCAATTGGTTGGGAAAACTAGCATCATTACTCGCTTTATGTATGAAAAATTCGACACCAACTACCAGGTCATGCCTGATCTTTTCTCTTCGTTACTTTCTCATTTTGATTTCATGCCGTTCAACTTCTTCTCCTCTGAAATCGACGGATTAAAATTCTGTGCAGGAGGAGGGAAATATATTGCAAACCCCTGTTCTTCATTCAAGCTGCATATTTATACGTTAATCTATTCTTTTTCTTTCCATGTGATCAGATACTGCATTTCCGATGTATGATACAAATATGCATACCTCTATTTGGATTTAGGCAGATCAATCTGATGTATAATAAATTTAATGTATTCACATTGGGAATGAAAAGCTAGTTGCGTTTTTGTTATGATTACCAAGATGTGCTTATATTTTGGAGGAGTATGAGTAGGTAGATTAATGGATATTAGGTAAATTAGGTCTTAGGATGTCGAATTATTTTCCCTTTTAAAATTTCTCCCTTGTTCTTGTTCATTCTTTTTCGGTGCCAGTTTCTTGACATTGACAGATATTTTGTCCATTTTAATTTCAGGCTACTATAGGAATTGACTTTTTCTCCAGAACCATGTACCTTGAAGATAGAACAGTTCGTTTGCAGCTTTGGTAGGCTGTATTCCTCTTCAAGTGATATACAAGCTCGGTCTTTTTTTTTTCTTTTAAAATTAATAATTAATTAGTTTGTATAAAAGCTAGAAATAATTCTCATTACTGACGTTGAATTCTTAGAATCAATGCACTTGATGAAGAAGACATCAGTAGAATGAATGTAAAAAGAGAATAGATCAGGGAAAAGGAAGTGGAAAAAGAAAATTGAGAGCAATGAGTTATAGGGTGCTCCTTAGGAGGTCTTCTGTTATATACTTATATTGAAGTTTATACCAGAGCTTTGCAAACTGCTTTTTTTGTTTAAAGTTCTATTGGATTCTCCTTTTTACTTTCTTATTGTTCAGTTCAGTCTAGACTTTTAATCAATCCACTTCATGATAATATCTTGCTCCCTTTATTAACAACGTCAAGAGCAATAGGTGGTCACTGATTTGATATTTAATCTCTACTGGCATCATCAGTATGTTCTGGTGTGCTTGGTGTTGGCATTTGCTTGTACTTTGTCTGTTCTTTTATGTTTTCTCAATCTATTGTATATTAACCTCGCAGGGATACTGCAGGGCAAGAGAAATTTAGAAGTCTCATTCCAAGATACATAAGAGATTCTTTTGTCGCGGTCATTACATATGATGTATCAAGTGAGTAGTGAACTTTTTTAATGCCCTATTTTCATCTAATGAATAGTTTTTATAATGTTTTGAAAGAAGACTATGGAGTTACGAATTAATATACATTTTTTCACTGTTTGTTCTCTTGTGCTATATTTCCGTCTAATTTTCTAGCATGTTTGCATGAGCATATGGATTTGCCTTGCACTTCATTATTTTTCAGTGGTTATGAGATTGGTAATCTGTTAAAACCAACTGTACTTGTATAAATTTCTTATAATTCTGTTATGATGCATGCAGACAGGCAATCATTTCTGAACACTGATGAATGGATTGAGGAGGAACGTACAGAATGTGGCAGTGATGTTATCATTATCATAGTGGGTAACAAAACTGATCTCGTTGATAAGAGGTGAGCAATATGAATCCCTTGCGCTGAAGTTGATTCTTGATTGCCTTGATTCTTTTGTAAATGAATATGCTTTACCTGTTTGGTTGGGCTTTTAAAAAAAGAATTTTTTTTGTAGTGTTTTTTTTTAAGCTCCAAATTGGAGCTTTTAAAAAAAGCAGTCTTTTAGCTTTTTTTTGTGACTTTTATTTTTATTTTAAATATCATCTAAACACATAAATTAATTAAAAAGAGTGTTTTTTTTGTAGTGTTTTTTTTAAGTTCCAAATTGGAGCTTTTAAAAAAAGTAGTCTTTTAGCTTTTTTTTGTGACTTTTGTTTTTTTTAAAAATATCATCTAAACACATAAATTAATTAAAAAGTTTTTTTTTTTTGCATTAAAAAAGTACTTTTTTTTTTATCAAAAAAGCCCATCCAAATAGGCCTTAAATATGGTAAGACTTGGTCAATCCTGTTAAAAATATTTAATCATTTTAACAATTAATGGAATATATAACTCTTTATATTCAGATGGACTTATCAATTTGCCATAGTTGAAGCATTGTTTTATCAGAAACAATTATAAAAAACTTATATTATAGTTTAAACCTAACTTTGAGACTTTTGTTGGTAGACGATTTGTAAGTGGTCTGTAAATGCTTATTAAAACTAGATGCTTACCTTAAAAAATTCATATATACTAGAATATGTTCAATATTACTCTATAACTATCAAAATATGAATGACCAAATAGTATTTAGAATTTAGAATATAAGATTTGATTACATCAATACTTTGGTATGTAGTTAGCTTTAATTATCAGGTAGGATGCACATTATGTTTTTGGTTCTAGTATTTGTGATTTTACTGGATAATTTTTTATGATAATGCATGGATACTGAATCAGGCAAGTTTCTATAGAAGAAGGAGATGCAAAGTCTCGGGAGTTTGGCGTCATGTTTATAGAAACCAGTGCAGAAGCAGGCTTCAATATCAAGGTGAACTTTAACGAATTCTCTATCTAATCTCAATTTTTGGTTTATCAGACCATGCTTCTGAACTCGGATGCCTGTGATCTAATTATATTAGTCTAGAAAACCCGGCATGATTCCAAGCTGCTTGTATAGAGAATGCGTCATATCTAGGAATATTAAATTCATGGTCAACTATATTGTCATGCTCATGATATTTCACATCTTTTGTTCTAGTTCGACTTTCTCTCGTCTTTAATGTCTTCTGCAAATGCAAAATTGCAGCCTCTGTTTCGTAAGATTGCTACTTCGTTGCCACTGGTGAGGGAAGCGACTGGGAGTGATGATCTTGAATCTTGATGCAAGACTCGAGCTTCCTTGTCATCTGAACCCCCAAAATAAAACCCCCAATTAGACCCTCGATGTAAGAGCACCGCAATAAACTGATAGGAAGTTTTCATTGCTAGACATGATGCCGGCACGTTCAGTTTCTAAAATTCTTACATGGATTAGATACTAAGAGAAAGCTCCAAATCTTACTGGGACGCTGGATTTCGGCTAGTGATGTCCGGGCTCTTGTTCTTGCCATGCATTAAAATATATACTCTTTTTTGTAATTAACCTGTATTATATTTATCTAATTTAATTAGATTAAGAAAGTTAGTTAAGTTAATTAATATGACATGTATTTTCTAAAACACCATAGTCATCTTCTTTAATTTCCCCATACCCTCACTTCTTTGAATATTTTTTACCGGACTTCAACAAGAAAAAATTTAGAAAAAGATTGATAAATATAAAAATTATATCTTATATTTAGGAATAAGATTAACTCTCTAAATATTTATTATTTTAAGGATCAGAGTGAGCATAAAATATGTAGAAATTTAAAATTTTTAAGATGAATTTGACATAATATATAAATATTTATTTGAAAAAATAACCAAAAAAGAACTTTGAAATTGCAAAATTCCACCTCAAGTATTTCTCATAAAATGAACTGTGAATTGTTTATCAAGTCTCATCATTACCTTATTAATTCTTGGGAACAATCATAATTTGGGATTTTGTAGTTTAAAAATTCTTTTTCTATTTATTTATTTTTGTATATTTATCGCACGGGGAGAGCAGGTAATCCAGTACCAGATGCTTCACTAGTTTGTTTGGGTCTTCGGGACTACTTTCTTTAGAGGCTTTTCCATAAAAGCTAAATTCAGTGTTACAGAATCTTAGAACTTATCAAAAGAAAGTTTGAGTGAACCCAGAGCCCTTTCCATTCTCTCCCCTCAAATCAAAATCAAACACAAGTGCCTGAACCGTTGTTCCACCTTACATAAAATCCACGTTTCACTCGACGAATGGTGTTTAGTCTGAAAGATGAAGTAAGCTAACGGCAAAAATATTGCAGAACGATTCTATTGTTCCTCATCAAGACTGTGGTAAGAATATGCCAGAAACCATTTTCATTCTCAGGGCTTGTCCAACTGTCCTAATTTGACACAAATAAGGGGTCCGGAGAATTTCATATGATTTACATGATTTTATGAGCAAAAATAGAAGGGGTTCATGATAGAATGCAAAAGTCAATCATATATTTAAAGCCAACAAACATTTCCCATATATTACCATCAACTTAATAAAGAGCCATATTTTACATATCAAATAACAAGTTCGAATTAAGCAACAATGAAGAGGAAGCCTACACGTGACTAGTATGCAGCGGAGATTGGACCATCAAATAAGAACAAAACCATCACCCCTCTGCCTGACTTTCAACGTTAGATATATCAACACCAAAGTTCCCACGCTGGACCTGCAGAGAAATCAATAGATAGAGTAAATGAATTGCGTATTATAAATAATGAAAATCAGATAAACACTAAGATTTCAAAAACTTAGATGGAATTAATGCTGGCAATGTTCAAACTGCTTGTGACAACAAGAACTTACAATATTGAAAACAGAAGAGCAACTTTACGGGAATCAAATGAGGCAGAACGCTTATATCTTCTCCATCTGATGCTTGGTAAATCGTGAACCTTGTCAGTGACTGACGTGGCTGTTAATTTACAAAATATGACAGTTAAAAATGGATCAGGGTCGCCTGGGTATTCAGTTATAGACATATAAGCATGTAACAGTATAAGTAGGATTTGAAGGAAAAGAAAAGCAAACAGTAAATAAGCCAAATATGAGGGTCGCATGACAACAAAAGGAAATATATACACACACACATTAAAAAATACTGGATTATGAAGGCTCCTCAATTAGATTAACAGTGGAAAGCTAGAGATTATGGACGGTTTGACTGAATGATACCCTTGCTTTTATTTTATTTCCAAATCTTCTAGTTTTGGTCAACCATATCTACTACTGACATAATCAACATGTATTTTACTGCCTTGTTTTTGAGAAGGCATACAATTGTGAAGTTGACCTAAAAGTCTAGTCAGAAAGATCCAACTGGCTAAAATTAAGTATTCAAATTTGTAAGTTGAATCTGTTCCTCATTTTGGGAGGATGGTTCCCCTTAGCGAGACAATACAATCAAATCTTGTCAAGACACCAGATTTATCATGTAGAAAATTTCCTTTAGGTCTAAACTATTTTTCTGAACTATTCTGACAGCTTGCTAAACTATTTTTCTACTAATAAAAAAATCTTATTCCACGGGAGAACAAAAGAGGAAAGTTTTAGATATACCCCTTGAAGTGGTGAGGTTTGTCAGAATTTGCATGAGTTTTCCGCCTACTTTTGAACTAGCTTGTCTCCACAACACCCTCTGCAATAGTGTCAATTCTCATATCAGAATAGGCCCCCCAAAAAAAAAGCAGAAGTCAAAGGCAACTCTTTCTGTTGCTTTTATACAACACAAGTGGAGTTAAAACAGAATTTTAAGGCTATCTTATGAATCATACATTTAGAATATGAGTTTATGAGACTTACAGTTAGAAAATTCCTGGTTTTAAAACTTTCAATCCCCTCTTCATAAAATTCAGGCGAGATTGGATTTCCATCAACAGTAGGTATATCAACCTTGCATGAGGAACACACCCCTTCGCGCTTCATTTGTAAATCAACGCAACTGTGGCAATTTATTTGTGCATCTAAACTCATCAGACTTTCAGAATGATCAGGAACTTCTAAGATGCTGAAGAAAGTCAGTGGTGAAGCACAATCTGCCTTGTCACCTTCGTCAGGCAATACTGAAATGCTATACAAATCTTGATCCTGCAGAAATAGAGGCGCTTCAGATGAGTTCTTCAGAAGCACAAAAGCACTTAATATTGAGCTCTGCCTACGTGCATAACCTTTGATGGTTAAAAGTTGATCAAGCAACTCAGAAAGAAAAAGGAAAGCGAAAAATTGAAACAGCACTTGTGAAGTTAGTGTAGTGCCAACACGCTTTCTCTGACCCATCTCAAGAATAGAAAGCTTATCTTTACCTCCTCCCTCGTCAAACTAAAGACATCCCTAAAATTAACCCATTGCAGAAGAGAAAGGGGGACGTAAAATTCAACCAGATTTTTATATAGTTTCAGTTCATTGCAACTTCATGCCTTGATACAGGGTCAACTTTGACTCACTCTCCATTATTCCCATTTTCAATTTCACCAGGCATATAGTTGATGATGTAGCCTGGTGGCCGAAAGCAAAATGGATTATAAACTCGATCTCATCACTTAGCAAACTAAAAGTGCGGTAAATTATTAAAAAAAATTAAGGATAGACAACTGTATAAGAAAAAGAGGAACTCACAAGTGAACTGTGCAAGGGTTCATGCAATTCTCCTGGGAGTGAAGCCTCTTCAAAAAGTATTGACGGAACCCCTGAAATGGAAGGGAATATCAGCGTAGCCATTGGAGCTATTTCAGCTCTTCCAGCATGTAAGTAATCTAATACTATTACCTAAAGGATCCAGTTGTTTAACTTCATCAGAGCTTGGTTTAAGTAACTTCAAACACGAACAACTGACAGGCAGGCTGCCAGTCCCATCCAGAAATTCCCGAATCTTAGGCTCTCCCTGCAAATAAACCGCAAAGTCAGACTTTTCCCCAAATTTAAGAGATAATTGATAGAAATCAATGAAGCCCGGTGTCGTTACTTAGAAGGAAAAGCTCGGAGAGTGTGTGTGTTGAGCACCTTTGAACTTTCACCATAACGACACTTCAAGCAAGTTGCTTCAATCAGTGTTGATTGCATTTCAATTAGTGTTTCTTAAGAGTTAGTCAATTTTATTGTTTTAAATGGTAAGAAAACAAGGCAAAGTAAAATGAAATGGTTTCACGCATGACTCTTGCTGAGATTTCCACCTTCCAGTCTTCCATCATGAGCTGGAAAGTACCAGCATTCTACACACAAATTTTTATTTCTTCTCGTAGTGCAACTTGTTAGCAACTAGAGCAAGTGGCTGGTATGACTGGCCTTCAGATTCGGGTAATACTCATGTCAGGCAACTAAACTTCAAGTGCCGCTTAAACACAGAAGTACATCTATAGCAGGTGAAAATTAGACTGAAAAATCATCCTGAATTTAAGAAGGAAAGAGAATGTCACCTCGCAGGACGTATCAACAGCCATCGTTGAGATAAAGCAAAGAGAAAGTGAAAGTAGCTGAGATCTTCACTGACGAAACGGTTTTATAAAAGAAACAATGTGGCCGAAATGCCCGTGAATGCGAACGTTACATCAGAGGAGAAGAGGTGTAAAGAGGGAGCTCCTTCCATTTTACCCTGCTTTGCCTGGATTTGCCAGAAAAGCTCCTGAATACGTCGTCGTCCACGATTACGACAAATTTTCTTATTTTTATCTCCTTTGACGTTAGTGCTTTCACCGTAATGCCCTTCTCTCCTTCTGAGCTTTTATATTTAGGAATGAAAATAATAAAAAAGAACTGTTACAGATTTGTAATATAATATTATATCAACCGAATTTTCAAAATTTTAAAACAATTTCCTATATATAATATAAGAGCATTTTAAATATTTGATGAAATAGATTTTTTTAGGGGGATGAAAAACATAATTGAATGGTCATGTTTGAGTTGACGTTAAAAAATACGTTCATATAAATTGAGATAAAACTTACTTTACATATTTGTATTGTATATTGTAAATCTCATCGGAACCGCAGCTTCCATCACTGATTCAAATGGTCACAATTGATAAAAAGTAGTTAAGAAGAATTTCAGAGTTCTCTATTAAGATCATTGATTAATGCTTGAATTTGAGAGGGCAGTGGATGTGTGTGTAATTTTAGAGGAGCCACTCCACATATTTGAAAGAGAATATGACTTGAAAGAAAAGGGAAATTTAATGGACTTGAAAAAATGGAAAGGTCGAGTTGGGAAAATATTGAAAAGGGAAGGGCAAAGTTGAGGAATTATAGAAGATGAGATGTTGTTGGGAACGGCTGCACGTGAAGGCAAAAACATAGCGTGTCACGAGAATGAGACAGAGTCACGGGCTCGCTTACTATTATTCTCTTGACTCTCTTGTCAGATGTTGAGGCTTGGCATTATCGAAAAGTACGTATACTAAGTTGCGATTAAAAAAAAAAATCACATTTTTTTTTTTGAAATACAGACAAGCCGTGGCTTGATAAAGTGAAAGGGACAAGACTATTAAAATCTAGCCCTTAATACAATAAAGTAAATCAAAAGACTAGAAACTACAAACCAATTGGTCCCTAAAAAATATATCAAGACAACCGCTTGGGACAGCTGGAACTAAAACCACGTCCTCATCAGTCGTGATATCATGACCATGCTTAGTCATATAGTCAGCACAAGAGATGTTTTCCCTTGGAGTGTAATGAACCTCAACGTTCCAATCCTGGAATAGAAGATCTCTAGTCTTTGCAATGATGCCTCTAAGCGGCTGATCGACATAACAGTCTCTCATGAGGGTATTAATTGCCTCAAGAGAATCAGAATACAGGAGAATTCTCTGAAAGCCCATCTGATGCCCCACTTTCAGACAAATCATGATAGCATAGAGCTCTGCTTCCATAATTGTGTGAGGTCTAAGAGACTTGTGAAACCCCATTAGCCAATGGCATTGAGCGTTCCTGATTACACCTCCGCAAGCTGCTTGATGTTGAGAGCGCACTGACCCATCTACATCAATGCGGACCGTATCCATAGGAGGAGGGGTCCAAGACTCTTCCCTGCACCTGTCAAGATGGAAAATTTGCTGAGTAAGAGCTTGATTAGAAATGGTTTCCATTAAGAGATAGTTACAAAGGTGAAGCATCTCCCTGGTTTCTGTGGTTTCGCCCTGGAATAAAAATTTGCATATTGTAGTCTAGAGGGCCCAACATCCCAAATTGAAGACTCTTGGCTAAGAGAAATTCTGAAATTTCCCTGTCCCAGGATTATGGTTTGCGTTCCAACTAAGTCAATCCTGCAAATTACCTGCAAAAAACTGAGAAAAATAGTTAGGTTTTAAAATTTGTTTCCACAAGTTTTTGGCCCTTGCACAATCCCTGATTATATGAATCACTTTTTCTTCGTTGTTACAGTGGAACGGACAGAGGTTATCAGTGGTAAGGCCTCTTCTGGCTTTGAGAGAGTTCGTGATCAACCTCTCATGGCCAACTTGCCACATAAAAAATTTAACTTTCTCCGGAAGTTGCAACTTCCACATTGAAGCCCAAAAGCTGCTAGCCCTCATTTCTCCACGGTCAGATAGATAATTATAGGCAGACTTAACCGAAAAACAACCATCTCTTGCAGCGCGCCAAGAAAAACAATCAGGGAGGTTACTAGAAGGGGGAGATATTTTGGAGATAATACTTATGATCGAAGGAGGTAAAATGCTCTGCCATCTATTAACATCCCAACTCTCGTTGGCCAATAATCGTTCACGAACCGTCTCTTCCTCATTTATTAAGGACAGGTCTGGAACGAAGGCCATAAGGGGGCGATCGATAGGGAGCCAGAGGTCATGTCAGAATTTGGTACCTACACCATCATTAATCTTTTTCCCAACTCCAGCAAGAAACCGATCCCAAACAACGGCAATTGCCTTCCATGCAGAGGATGAGTTTCTTTTCCTGGAAACATTAGGAACGGTGAGATCACCACAGTTGTATTTAGACCAAAGACATTTGACCCACAAAACATGCCTATTCGTTATAAGATTCCAGCAAAGTTTCATAATAAAGGCCTTATTCTGACGACGAAGATTCTTGAAGCCTAGGCCCCCCTGTTTCCTTGCTTGAGTAATTTTGTCCCAGGCAATGAGATGCATTTTTTTCAAGTCTTCCTCTTGGGATCAAAGAAACTTCCTTGAGATCTTATCTAATTCATTGATAGTACAAATAGGGAGGAGCGTTGACTGCATACAATAGCTAGGAAGAGAGGATAACACAGATTGAATCAAAACAGAGCGACCAGCAATAGTTAAAAATTTGCTTTTCCACATTGACAGATTTTTCCTAGCTTTTTGCACAATTGGATGATAAGTGGCTTTCGTAACTCTCTTATGAATAATTGGCACTCCTAGATATTTACCAAGATCAGAAGTGATCCCAATCCCCAATAATTGGCTTAGCTCCAGAGCTCTGTTGAAATTGACATTCGAAGAGCAGAACATGTGGGATTTATGTAAATTGATTCTATGGCCCGAGATTTCACAAAAATTTTGCATTACTTTACGGACCTTGGACATCTGATTAGGAGAGGCTTCTGTAAAAAGAATAAGATCATCGGCAAAGAAGAGATGGGAGATGTGAGGACCTCTTCTTTTGAAGGAGAAAGGTTTCCATCGTCGGGCCTCGCATTCAGCTTTAATAATGTGCCCCAGACGTTCCATACATAGGACGAAAATATACAGACTGAGGGGGTCACCTTGTCGGACTCCTCTAGAAGGGGTAAAGTACGGGCTTTCCTCACTATTCCAGAGAATGGACATAGATGTCATGAGATGCAGGCCATAATGAGGTTAACAAGGCTGTTCGGCAAATTTAAGCAAATAAGAGTGTGCTTGATGAATCCCCAATCAAGTCTGTCGAAAGCTTTCTCCATATCAATCTTAATGGCAACAAAACCTTTCTTTTTGCCCTTTATTCTCATAGAATGCATGATCTCTTGGGCAATAAGGATGTTGTCACAGCTGGATCTGCCTGCAATAAAGTTGTACTGCTCAGGGTTAACAAGAGTGTGCATTACTCCTCTAAATCTAGTTGCCAGGACCTTCGTAATGATTTTAAAGCTCACATTACATAGGGATATAGGACGAAGATCCCTAAAAGAAGAAGGGTTATCGACCTTAGGAATGAGGACAACCCTGGACTTATTGATGATGGCCATATTAGAGGGGTTTTCAAAGCAATCCTCAATGAAGTCACATATTTTGGGGCCAACGACATCCCACTGAGTTTGCAAGAAGTGAGCCTGGAGGCCATCAGGACCCGGGGCTTTAAAAGCACCCATATCAAAAGCGGCATTTTTAATCTCAATCCTCGTCACTTTCCTTGAAAGCATGTGTAACTCATTAGTATCAAGAACTGGGAAATTCGAGTACCATTCATTCGGATCTTTCACAGAGGTATCTCTCGAATAAAGATTCAGAAAGAAATCGTGAGCCATCATTTTTGCAGTATCATGATCCTCGATCCACTCCCCTGAGTCATTTTGGATTGCAGCAATTCTTTGCTTCTTTCTTTTAATCGTGGTGGAGGCATGGAAGAACCTTGTATTTCTGTCACCCCCTTGAAGCCACTTACATCTAGATTTTTGAAACCAGAAAATTTCTTCTTGAGCAGCCACTTTATGATATTCCCTCCAAAGCTTCTTCTCCAGCCTATAAAGACCAATATAATGTGCAAATTCGCTTTCCTGCTTCTGTCAATTCCTTCCAAACGCCGGATTAACTCTTTTTTCTTCTTAGAGAAATTACCCACCCGGTTATCATGCCAATATCAAGCAGAGTTCTGGAAATTTTGCAACCCTTGAATCCAACTTTGCTCGTGCCATGCTTCTTTAGTAATATCTTTGAAATTACTTTCTAGAGACCAAGCAATTTGGTAGGAGATTTTTTTTTTAAAATTTGGTTCTCTTAGACGAAGGGTTAGTATTCACCACCACAATTTTGTGACCATATTTGAACTTAAGCTCATGACGAACAACAAAATCGGGAAAAAGGTTAAGCCAACTGATGTTGGAAAAGACCCAGCCAGTCCAGCCGTTCTTTGAGACCCTGCCGTTCCCAAGTGAATTTGTCGCCCTGAACTCTGGCATTAATAAGGTCAATGTCATTGATGCAATCACTAAACTGATTCATAGAGGCCCAAGCGGGATCAGCTCCACCAAGCTTGTCATTTGGGGACAAGTAGGCATTAAAATCACCCAAAACTAACCAGGGGAGATTAGCATTATTAGCGAGAGATCGAAAGGAATCCCAAAGAGAAGTTCTGCCAAATAAGGTAGTTTCCCCATAAACAACAGTTAGAAGACTCAGAGTATTACTACTAAGGTCTTGGATTTGACAATGAAGTAATTGGGTGGTGGAGGTAAGGTAGGTAATATTGAAGCTGTCATTATCCCATAGAAGCCAAATACCTCCCGAGAAACCATTAGATTCCACACGAATCCAGTTACTAAAACTAAGATTACGAAAAACTTTATCAGCTTTATCACCGCTAATACGCGGCTCCATAAGACAGAGAATATTAATACAATATTTATTAACAATATCTTTAATGATTAAAGGGAAGGTCCGGCTACCAGCTCCCCTACAGTTCCAAGAGGCTATAAACATAATTAAAGATACTGGTAGAAGAGTTAGAAATACTTACCTGGGACGTGAAGTCTCCTCTTCATATTGCTGCTCAAATTGAGTTTCTGCCATAAAGGATCCATTTGCTTCCATGAACTCTGGAGCAACATCCTCATTAGGGTCCCAATGATCAGGTGGTCGTGGGGTGTTGAAGGGGCCCATAATTTGATTTTGCTCCAAGGGTGGGTCCGCATGGTATTGCTCCATGACTCCATTTTTATGAAGATCTACATTGTCTAAACTTCCATGAACAATATTATGTGTACGTTGGCCTCTTGATTTCCTGCCAGCAGATTTTATGGCCCACATGAAGGACTATTTCGTTGCTAACTGCAGATCTGTCTTCATTAGGTGGATCCAGCGATTTTGAAGATCCAGGCTTGTCCAACGCACCACTAGGCCCAGGCCCATCTCCATTTGCCTTTAATAAAATATTATCCTCCTTCATCACGTCCGGCCCAACCATGGGGGTATTAACTTTGTCTTCCACTAAGCAATTGGGCCCAAGTTCATGGGTTGGCCCATCGGACGAGTGCACCCCTTTGGCCCTATATTGAGTTTTAAATTTAGCATTTATTTCCACCCCTTTAATTCTCATTTTTCCAGTTGTCTCCCTCTTTCGTTCTGAATTCATCATCTTCACCGAGGAGGTCCTTTCTTTCTCAGGTTGCTCTGGTCGATGATGTACGACGCGTCTGGCAGAGTGGTTCATCAACGTCTCTTCTTTATTCTCAAGATCTTCCAAAGCCGCGAAACGCGCGTTCTGCCGGATAGCCGTTACTCTCGTCGATTTGGTCCCTGATCCCGAGGAATGATGTTGCTCGTTTCTGGAATCGATCCGTTGCAGGGGAGACCGCGATTTGACCGCCGGCTAACCAGCATCCATGGCCCAAAGGATTCCTCCGTCGTCGTCGCCGGCGTGTTCACCGACAAGCGAGTTGGAGGCTGCTGTGGTGGTTGAGGTGATACATTCTGAGGATCTGAAGCAGAGCATCTATAAGGACATTTATCGCGCCTGTGCCCAAATCGCCCACAAGCAAAACAAATTAAAGTAAGACCCTCATACTCAACGTTGAAGATGGAACCAGCAGCAATCACTTTAGGGACTAGCTTTTTTTGAAGGTTTAGTTCAACACAGATCCAAACAAACTTTCCTCTCTGTATTTTTGGTGATGCGTTTTGACAGTCTTGTAATGTGTTCATATCTACTTTAAGTGTGCGTCCAATCCGATCCCCTAGCCGGGAGATGCAATGCTTGTTGTACAAATGCATAGGGACATCCGGAATCGAATCCAGGTCGCAACTCTGCCTAAAGCATTCTGATAGGGGTTAAAGTATGGAGTCCAACGCTGAACAATGACGTAATGCTGCCTGATCACCCAAGGACCTTCATAGAGCACTTTCCTATAATGGGACCTCCTTAGTTCCTGATCCTGAAAGCGGACAACAAAATAATTATTAGGTATATCAATAAGCTCAAAAGCTGAGAACCCCCATAGGTTTATCAATAGGTCTTTTAGTACATAGAGATTGAATTTCTTGCCAAGCACTGTGAGAATCAGAGCATAATTCCATGGCTCACACCACTCATTATACTCCTCTTCAGTGCATGGCGCCACAGGATACATCTCCATTAGCTTTTTCATCTCATCTGATGGTTCAGGTATTTTCCAACAAATTTCCTTGTCATCAGTAAATAAGTCATCATCCTCCATTATGTGGTTGCTATGGGCAACGCCGTTGAATCCTAGCAGAGAAGCACGGTAGGATAAGAATTTTGGACTGCCATATTCTTTTTTGTCTGTCATCTCCTTGTTAGCTGAGTCTTGGAATTTCTCAGGAGGCTGTTCAGTTGCCTTGTCTAACATAGCTTCATCCATAATGGCTTGAGGGACTTCTTCTAATTTCTTTTTCTTTTTCCGATCATCTTGCCCTTCAGCCGGTGGTCGATCCGGTGGAAGTTTACGCTGACCAGTGTCTGGTAAAATGAGAGCTCTGTCTGAGGTTGAGGAGTCCATCTGATGCTATTTTGCCTTTTTTCTATATTTATTTTATATACGGTAAATTACAGTGTAAAAAAGCAGTTTCTAACACTAATTCAAATGTCACGTGACACTTCTTCCTCCCTCCCACTCTGTCGTCATTCCTTTTTATAAAAAACGTGATTCTCACGCCTCAGTTCACGGCTCTCACTTGTGAGTCCTTGGGAAAATGATTGGTTGGAAGTAAATAAGAAAATCCATACTATTACGTAAAATTTTAAGCTAAAATGTAGTGACAAAAATGACCTTATTCATGTATAAATTGAAAATTTTAGAAAGTCTGGGTTGGAATTCAAGTTTATGTTGGCATCGTTTTTAATTAAGTATTTTTATATTCATTCTTTAATTCTCAAGTTTAAAAATGAAGAAAGCTAAATTGAAGCAATAATGCATACAAGTCGAAAGTATCATAATAATGAATATGAACAAATTAATTAGGAAAAAAAGAAAAAATAACTAAGCAAAATGATTCCAATTGATATATGTGATTTTCACCTTAAACTATCATATTTCTAACAAAAGGTTTATAGGACCAGAGGAAGTAATAAAAATACCGACGGCCCGTATTGAAAAGGATAGTATCCACTTGGGTTAATGGTAGGAATTGCTGTTACTATGTTACTATGTGATTTATAATGTACGAAGTGAGTATGTGAAAATAATTTATCTCAGTTTGTATGAAAGTGCTTCTTGAACAGTAACTCAAACGACCCTTAAATGGCCGAGATCCTTAACTAAAATTATAAAATTCTGAACTCAGGCTTTGTTTAGGAGTTTGGAAGGAAGGGGAAGGAAAGGAATGCAAGGAGAATGGAGGGGAGGGGATGGAAGGGAAATGAAGGATATTTCATTCCTTTGTTTGGGAGTTAAAAAAATAGTAAGGGAGGAAGATGGATGATTAATGAGTTATTTTTACCATTTTGTCTTTTTCTTTAATAATTAATATAATTATTATATTTTTCAAATAAATTTAAATTTAAATTTTCTAAAAAATTTATTTATGTAATTTTTATATTCAAAAAAATATTTATGTGGTGGCGGCGGTGACGGTGGTGGTGGCGGTGGTGGTGGTGGTGGGGCGGCGGTGGCGGCGGTGGCGGCAGTAGTGGGGTGGTGGTAGTGGTGGTGAATAAGGGTAACAAAGTAATTATTCTATTTCCCCTCTTAAAACCCCCCATATTGGGGGAACTTTATTTTTTAGAAGAAGGAGGGTTTTGGGGGATTTGTAAAAATCTCTGATTCCCTCCCCTCCTATTTTTAAAACTTGCAAACAAGGGAAAGGACTACCAAAACCCTCCATTCCCTTTCCTTTCCCTCTAAAATAGAACTCCCAAACAAAGGCTAAGGCTAAGGTGTCATCAACTCATTGTCCTCCTTATTCAATTTTAGAGGTGTTATTTTTCTTTTTGTCTTTTAAGTTAAATTGTAGTAACGTTTTGCCGTAGCAAATTGAAGGATTATCCCTGGGCCACACTTCCGCCCAAACAAGCTGCTAGCTCTCTAGGTGGTTTTTTTTTGCTCTCTAGGTGGTTCATATAGTCCCTTTTTTAAAGTGACGATACTTCTAACTTGAGTCTTGATTTGCACATATTATTAGTCCATTTCGATATTACTCAATTCCTACTTGTTTTGTTAAAACATGTTGCAATGACTAAAGCAAGTTTACTTCATTTACATATCTCAAAATAAAATATATTATTCATAATTTGTGAATAACATGGTTTCTTATAACTTCTATAAATACACCGATATCTATCTTATACTAATAACTTGTACAATTTCTGGATGGGGGGAAGCGTAAGTTGCTCCTTTATCAAAAACAAAAACCTCATGCTTTCTTCATATTTATGCTTGATTGATTGATGCGTTTGTCATTTTTCAAGGCCATTTAATGCCGCGTGCAACCTCTAATTACTGAAATAAGATTAAAATTATCCAAATTTTAACAGTTCTTTTTTTCAATTTCAGTTCTCAATTTTAAATGAAAAACTTTCTTTATCTTATAAAATTAAATACAAATCATTCCATTTTAATCTAAATAGTTCAGATGAGCAGCACAAAATTCATTTTGGTCAGAACTATAAGATCACAAGAGCTCTGTTACTCGAACAAGTCTAACCAACTAGACTCGATAAATTAATCATGAGTCATCAGTCATCATATACTATATTACTTGTAAAAGCTCACTCCAAAAATTATAGCAGCTCGGTTAAATAAAGTGACTTAAAACATTTGGATCAATAGTCAATCATAGAATGGACACAAGGATCCCAATTAAATTCTGCCCATCAAGATGACAGAGCATACACTCAGAATTTACATCAGTCCAAGCATTAATAATTGTATGACTTGAAATATACTTTGCGTGTAGAGTTTCTAATTTTCTATCATCGTTACTAAGAAAATACTGTACTCCATTTTTTAACTAATCGACATCTTAAAATCGGATTGTGTAAGGTAATCAATCGTATGACAAACAGCCCACCCTTCCTCTCCCCCAACTTCCCCCTTTTAAAAAATGTAGTATAATAGCATATATGGAAGGAATCATGGTGTTTAACACACGATTATCAGTGAAATAAATTCTCCAAAGTGTATTATCACAGCAAATAAAAGAGTATATTATTAAAGAGAGAAGAGGAGAAAAAGTAAGCCCACCCGGTGTGGCTCTCACATGCACAGAGATGTAGCCCACCATTTTCTCTTCCACTTGATCAAGACGACATTTCAGTGGATCCTGATTAGATAATCAAACAGATGACCAGTCAAAAAGAACAGCCAAAAATAAGTTACAAGCACTTCCAACTGCATTTTGTATCTAAAGTTGATTAACATTGTTGGGGAAATTACACACCATATATACTGCTCTTTCTTCTCTTATTGTGAAAAAAATAGTGTGCTTCCCCCATCCACTGTACATACCAACCACCTAAGTTTTCGCAACCTGTATCTTCACAAGGATATATAACAGCTCCTCACACAGGTTGGATAAGAGAAAAGGAAGGTAGATATTTTAAAATATAATAAACATAGAAAACAGATGAAAAAGGCAAGTCCAAATGATTGAAGTATCAAAAGTGTGGAGCTCCTTTGTCTAGTTCTTGTTACCAGAGCCAAGGCTCTCATAAAACAAAATGTACCCATGGTCTGTATTACTGGAATATTCTTGTGCTGACCCAAAGAATGTCTGCACAGCAGATTCATCAATCATCTCTACATTTTCGTCATCAAAAAATAACCAGTGGTTATGGCTTTTCACAAGGCTGACATAATGCCCATGGTTGGGTCCACTCCCAACATGGACAACTACTGCAAATAGTGAGTACTCAATATCTGCATCTTCAACAGTGTTACTCAACTTCAGCTCAAGGGGGAAGACAACCCGGTAAGACAGCTTCTTATAGCGGCCCAGCTGCTCGATGTACTTAAACCGTTTAAGATGGATGACCAAGATATGAGGTGGTTTCTTGATCTTCATCCTCTTCTGAGCTTCTTGCAAGCTAATATCATAAGAAAATTCAAATGCAGGTCATTAGAGAGGAAAATGGACACGAAAACTGCAGTAGAAACACAAGCACACACTCACGTTAAGCTGAGGCAATCAAATCCCTTTCAGGAAATAGACAAATAATGTCATAATCATCACCAATTTATTATAAAAGATAGGTCAAAACCATATATCAGGAAACAGTAAACATTATAATATTTATTAAAAATTAAATAGTAATCTATATTCTATTAGTCAGAGATACAAAATTTCAGCAAACTAAAAAGGGATATTAGAACCATTCAAAATTTGCAAAATGGTGCTTCATCCCACAGATATGGATTTCACAGTCATAACTCATACAATCAGCAAACTCTCAAGATAAGCACATAGTTCAAAATGGTTGGACTGGCACTTTACCTCCTTCAAAGTGCCCAAAGAACCAAGTAGAAGTTGAGGCCACAACAGCAGCACACAGGTAATTAATAATATAAAACTTGTGCCCAGAATTAAAGTCATATGTACCTGCAGCACTTGTCGCAAAAAAATTTGTCTTCAGCATTCAACGTCTCGGTGGAACTGAAGTTTTTCAAACAGCTAGTGATAGAACTGTTTTGCTCAATATCAAGGCTCAAGTCAAAAAATGTTTCGTCCCTAGCTGTCACTGTTTCACAACGCAAGCACCTTGTCTCATTGGTGAGAATTCCCTGGTCAAAAAAAAAAAACGTAATGGAATTCTTTAGAACCATACGAAAATTCAAACCACTGATCACACCATGAAGAAAGAGGTTACAAATCCCTCCATTCCAAAAAAAAACAGAGAGAGAGAGAGAGAGAGGACAAGAAGAAACAGTCAACAGTGGTGATGGTTCTGTAAGCATAAGCATCCACAACAAAAATTGAATATATTCTCATCAGGTATGGTTATAAAAGTCAGTTACATAGAATTTAAAAAAAAAAAATGCATTATTTTCAGCCAAAGCCCATGCTAATCATATAAAATAATAATATTAACCAAAAATGTCAAAAACCTAAATAGGTAAATTTCAAGGTGTGCACAAACTTTATTTTCTAATTAGCCAAAAGAAAACGGAGAAGAAAAAAGATTAACAAGATTAAAAAAGGGCACTAACTGGCTTGACCAAGATCCAAGTTTAAGTTTATGCTCTCTAACTTCTGCCCCAAGCAACGCTAAAAGAAAAACATTAAGCTGGCAGGAAAATTTAACCTGAAAATTTTTGTGCACCCATGTTACTAAAGGCTCCTTTTGAGCCCCATTAGTTGGACCATTCCTATGTCCATTTGCAGTCTTTTCAGAAGGTGACAGGGCATCTTGATCAGTTTTTGCACCCTGGGCCTCTTTCTCCAGAATGTCAACAAGTTCATTTAACAAGAAGTTCAAGAATTCATGGGCATCCTACCAAAAAAAAAAAAAAGAAGAAAGAGAAATTCCACAATGAGACAACATAGAGAGACATTATGTAGCCAGTAGTAGATTGAGGTTAATAAGGCAGAAGAAACAAATAATGTAAATGATAAGAAATGCACTTCAGCAGTGACAGCATCAGATAATTTATGATATACAAACCCCATGCCCATGCTTGGAAGTGACTAGTAATGCAATTTCACTCTGAAGTATGACCTAAGTTTTAAAAGCAAAGGTCCTAAGGAGTTGTTGCCATACGACAACAACAACAAAGCCTAATCCCACTAAATGGAGTCGGCTACATGGATCGTATGACGCCATGGTGCTCTGTCGAAAATCAAATCTGCCATAGATTATTAACCAAAAGATCCCGCTCTATAACCTCATTGAGTGTAAGGAGTTGTTGCCATATGGAACAAAAATTGAAAAGATAGTATTTCTAATTATATAAAGTTGGTTGTTGATAAAATACAATAACATTGTACGATTCATGTAGCCTAACCCCATTTAGTGGGACATGTTGACAAGGCTTGTTGGTGCTGTATACTATTTCCAATTAGTCACTCAACAGTCAATAACATCTGAGCAGGTGCAAATCCTAGCTCAGATAGCAGGGTTATGTATTTACATATCATGGCCCAGACATGTACAAACACCATGATCATTTCCATTGGTCCTTGTCTCATGGGCAATGACATAAAGCTCACAAGACTTCAAAGTTCAAAACAAGTGCACTAATTGGAATCATTCACATTTGGGTCTAATATATCTAGAAACTAGAGTAACAGGACCCTAACCATGGCAATAACTTTGTCTTGCTTTCCAACCATACAACAAATCTATGACTGCAGCTTTAATACAGATAATATCATCTATAATTCATATTCACATTTAAATTCAGCTGCAACTTTGAAGCAAGAACTGTGCATAAAACCCTTCCATAAACATGGAAAGACATGAAAACATACTCAAACAATGCTGTGTCAACCAAAAAACTCCCATGTTATTGTATAGATGGAAACAGAAATGAGAACAGAAGAGCCTTGGCTAGAGCAGATGTAATCAGGCTAGAAACAGATGGATCGGTACTTCAAGATGGGTTTGGAGCTTGTGGAGGAGTTATTAAAGACAGGGACATCGGGTCCAAGTTTTCAGATACAGACTCGGAAAATTTCCCCCTGTTCTTGCCGAAACTTTTGGTATCTATAAAGGCCTAGAGTCATGTTGAACAAAAGAGCTGTGGAGGTTTTTGTGATTGTGTTATCACAACAATCACAAGGGACAACCATGGATATCATCCCTTTCAAGACATTAGAGACTCTACTAGAAGACTTTTGTGCAGAAATTGGAAAGTTCTTTTCTTTTTTCTTTTTTTTGTAGAGAGGAAAATAGCGATGCTGAATATCTTGCTAAGTTAGCACATACCCATGTAAAGGACTAAATTCTTTTCAACATCCACCTTTGAATAGCAGAGGTAGATCATATGGATATGTAGACTTTAGTTCTCGTGTTTTGTTTTACTGAAGTAATGAATTGTTTCCTTTCCATTAAAAAAACTTCAAAAAAATTTCAAAATAACCAACTTGCCTGAAGAAAATTTATTCTGCAAACTTAACCACACACCTGATGCATATAACTACGGAAGAGTTCATTCTGTTTTTTCAACCTCTGTACAAATCGCTTGGGAGCAATAACTCCTGTTTTCTTCTTCTGGGAACTTATCTGCACCAGGAGAAATGGTGACATGTATTTTAAACAACCATAGAAGAAGAAAAAATACATGTATATTACTTGAACTTTTGAAGGGATTAATTGGATAACAACGTTATTGAACAAAACCCAGGTGCAACCAATACAATATGTATAATCAAGCATACTACAATGACAATGCAGATTTAGAGAAGCATGCAATGGCCTCTACCAATTTGTTAAATCCCCAAGGAGAAGACGAGAGGGGGAAATTACAACTGCTAAAAGAAATAAAGATCACAACCACATTGACTAAGGAAATAAATTTGGGCACCATCAAGATGTATTTTCCAAAGACAAAAGAAAACTTTCATTCCCGAAATCCAAATCCAAGAAAGCACAACAAAAAATTTAATTAAGCACAAACACCAACACAAACCATGTTAACTTTAGGTATAAGAATTCTCAAGTTATTAAGTCCCTACTTCCTGAATAATATGACGATAATAACAATCCCATAGATGCATTGGAACATGACTACAATGGCAGAAAAATCAAATGAACTAATGAAGTAAGGGAAACAACAACTTCCTTTGGTGGAGGATGGCATGTAGACAAGTGCTAGTTTTATACTGGGTGAGGCCAATATAAACTATCCAGAAGGAAACCATGACAGCATACCAAGAAATTTTTAAATCAAAGATTCCTTACCTGTGAAAATAGGTCAGCTAAGCAAGTCAAAAGGTTTTCTTCTGCATCTCCTATGCTT
Source organism: Acacia pycnantha (assembly GCA_025563575.1). NCBI lineage: Eukaryota > Viridiplantae > Streptophyta > Magnoliopsida > Fabales > Fabaceae > Acacia > Acacia pycnantha. The sequence continues at coordinate 2,205,420 of JAMWYP010000037.1, read as the reverse complement.
TTATTATTTCCATAATACTCTAGTAATTGCTCACGAAATGGAACACAGAAGTATAGTGCCTGCAGAAAGAGGTAAAAAGTGTTACTTACAAGTAAAGAACCACAAAAATGGTTGTAAAGAATGCCAAACACACCCCTTCATATACTGACAATGGAGACACCTAATGCAATTATAAACAAAAGTATATTGAAATAAGCTCTAAAAGGTTTTATAATTTAGGGCCCACGTATTATTATCAAGAGCCCATTAATAGCGAGATGTTGAACAAAGCATTTACAGAGGCGTCAATGATGGTAACCAATGTCAATGAAGAAGATATCAGAGAGTAAAAGAATTATTTAATTGAGACAAGATAGTATACTACAGGTATTCGTGTAAGGTTTAGACCAGTTTGGTGAATCTTTAGAGGTATTTAAATTCGTTATAACGCCGTTATCATTGCCTCCTCTCAGACAGCGAAGCCTGAAAGCTAGTTTGTTTATTTGATGAGCTAAATTAGAATTCTGAAGAGGGTGGGAACTGGGAAATATGCAAATGCTGCACCGTGCAATTCTAATTTGGTCAATAAATCAAGGGCTTAAAATTTTACACGAGTAAACGACTTCAAAAATTTTGCCATAGAATTACACGATATTGAGAGGACTAGTTAACAAACTCTCATGGTCGCCCGGCAAACAAGACTATCTCTGTCTCACTACAGAAAATCGATGCTTGTCTCATTTGACGAAGAAAGCCAGTCAGAAACAAGAAATCAACTCTGATGATGAAAAACACGTCTATCCCCAGTTGCTTACCTGCAAGACGCTATTACAGTAACAAGTGTTGCCAAAATTCTCCAGGCCGAAGTATCGCTCGCCTTCAGGGAATTGATCGCCAAGAGCCTTCTCTAGCTTGGAGCCCGCAGCACCCATCAGCCTATAAACCAATAGTTAAGACTCAGATCGGGTTCAATTCAGCACGCGCATTCCCTCAAGATTCAATGACTGGTTCTGTCTTCCAGCAAAGCTTCGAATCGTTAGGGTATGTATGCCAATGAACCAATAGGAATGGCTTTTCCGTTTTAACTATTCAGTCAGCAGAGATTTGGCAACAAGGGTTTCCTCCCAGCCAGAGGTTGAGTAGAGCAGAGGCGGTAGAAACAGAAGAAAAACCCCCGGAAATGAAGAATGATCTTTTTTTTTTTTTTTTGCTCAAAGAATGAAGAATGATCTTCGAAAATACAAAAATAGAAGACGAAATAAATAATCAATCTGGTCAATTTAAACCTAGACAAAAATATAAAGTCTTTTTATCATTAAATTTTTTATTTTATATATTATAGCTTTATCAAAATAAAATTTTTAATAACAATATAAAATAAGATTTGAATTTTTCATGGCTGCTCGAAAATTTGAGATAAACATCACATATCTGTTGATTGCCTTGATGATGATGAGTTTAATATGTTAGTTTATTGGATTGCATTTTTTCACTGAAATTTTTTTGGACTATTTAAGCTCGAAAAATTGACCTTCAAATTGCAGATGGAACTATAAGAGCTAGCCCTAATGGTTTGAAGGAGTCAGCCCTATAAACTTGAAGATTGGTCTATTTAGGCCTTTTTATTTTTTATATGGTGCTAATATTATAGATTTGTATATTGTTAATGATGTTACAAATATTGGGTTGTTATTATATTTTTAAAAAAAAATCATAAAATGGTCTGGTTTACTTGGTTTTGGACGATGATTTGCTTATTTGAACTTTAAAAAATAGGTTAATTTGGACTTTAAATAATGATTTGATCTTTATTATATGTGTTTATGTTTTTAAACCCTCTCTCTCTCTACATATATTTTTTTCTTAAGAGGGTCTTTTGATATACTACTTTTATAACTTATCATTCTATAATTTGATTTAGAAATTGATAAATCTTAACAATATAACTTTGACTATAGCATAATAATAACTAAACTCCAGGACCTTGAGAATGAATTTTATTTGAATGAAAATGAAGATTATTGCAATTTGCAAAGCTCACACGAGCCTGTAGTATAAATGTACGTAGGTCTTATAGCTTAATATTTCTAGTAGTTCACTTGCAATGTAATCATAACACAATAAATGACTCATTAAGTAATTTATATCACTTGATTATAAGATTTATTATTTTATTATTTAAGAGTTTTAAAAAATTCACAAAAAGGAAAAAAATATTAGTTCTTGCTTTGTATGATTTATTTAAATGTGGATAATAGTTTACCAATATTTTAAATTTTTGTCCTAATGTTTAAGATTTAGTGTTTGCTTGTTACTCAGTATTAATATTGATGATGTTTAGTGTATATAGTTTTTTTTTTTTTTATAACAGTTATGTCTTAAATTAGAAATTTTATGAGAAAATTGCCCATAAATCCCTATTTGGATTTTTATTGTTTATTGGGGCCTAAAATCTTGTACAGGTGTGGGGTCCTTGAGTGTAGATAACTGTGATAGAAGAAATGCAAAATTACCCTTAATGAAAATATTTCTTTTGTGCAATAATTAATCTTTCTTATGTGCAATTCATATTGTTTTGCAAAATTAGTCTGATGTGCAAATAATCTTCATGCAAACAATATTCTTTTAATGCAAACGACTTTCCATTATGTGCAAACAATATTTCTCTTATGCAATCAATCTTCTTAAGTTCAAACTATCTTCCTTATGTGCAAAATTAATTTTTGATGTGCAATTATATTTTGTGCAAACTATCTCTCCTTATATGTAAATGATCTTCCTTATATGCAATTCACCTTCCTATGTGCAAACTATGAACTTCCCTTTGTACAATCTATCTTTTCTTATGTACAATTCATCTTCTCTTTGTATAGTTCATCTTCCCTTATGTGTAGTTCATCTCCCATAAAAAATCCAAGATTTTCAATTCCTTGACCCCTGATTCATTTTTGCCCCTCCTTCTTCAAGCTTAAGGTCTTTCTACTTTCATAACTAGCAACAAATGCATGAGACCGTCATCAACCACCCCACTCATTAATGTTATTGCCACCACTGCCATCATTGATGACCACCTTCATCTACTTCACTGATCTTCGCCTCTTCTATATTCTACATCCCCACTTCGAGATTAGGCTCATTGTTGAGACCTACACCTCCCCCTTCCTAGATTTGGGTCCTCTTCAATCTTCGTCTTCTCCCCACTCCCCATCGCAATTTTTATGGTGGGAGCAAGATGATGTCTTTGCTCAATTATGGTAGCTTATTCTATAGATTTTCTTCTAAAGAATAGGGCATTTGGCTCAATGGTGACTTTTGTTATCATGTGCCTTCGATAGATTGAATGCATGATATTTTTTGTTTGTTTTTAGTTTCACTGGTTATATGTGTTTGATTTTATTAATATTAATTATACCACGCTTGAAGATTATGATTTGCTTCCATGGTTATTGATGAATTCAAGCTAAACCTCGTTAAGGGTTATCAGATGAAATCAATACTGATGGAACATAATTGTTTGATAATGAATGTTTAGTTCATTGGGAGAGATTGCACAAAGGGAATATTTTCTCTAAGGGCAATTTTGTTTTTCTCATATCATAATTATTTATATTTAAGGACTTCATATCTTTATAAGTTCTCAGGTCCCATTTCAAAAATAAATTTTTATATAGGGATTTATGAGAAATTTTCCCAAATTTTATTGTTTTAACTTTATTTTTAAAAAAGTGTAAAAATTAGATTTTTTTTTTTTTACAGGAAATTGTGATTTGGAAAACACTTTATTAAAAAGAACTATCTTAATTAGCAACCTTTCTTAATATACTTGACATTGAATGCTGGAACTGGAATTGGTGTATTGTATATCCTATAACTAAAATTATTTTCTTTGTTTAATTTATTGATTCGGTCTAACCGTATCTCAAGAGATTAGCCTCTTTCCTAATTTCTCTCACTTAGTTTTAATTACCACCGGACAACCTAAAGGTAAACTCTTCTCCGAATAACCCTTCTCTCTTGGATTCAGTTGACATGAGATCGCGTCTATTAATTAACTTGCATGACTGCCTCAGATTCTCTCAGAATCATATAGGTCATTTTACAACAAGTATCTCTGCTGCAACATTCTAATCAGCTAGTTTCTTCTCTATGATTTTAGTGTTTGTATGATACTAGTTAATAATTATAAATGGCCCTCTTTGACCAACAAAAAAGTTAATAAATGGCTCCTGCCCCTTCTGTCAGGTTCTATTCCCCAAAGGCCACAAGCTGTTGCTTAATTTGAAGAACTGGAGAGGCGAGGGAACCAAAATTATGTAGTCTTAGCCCAGCAACAGTCACATCCAAATTAACTATAGTTAGGGCCCCCAAATATTTATCTCAAGCTCCGTCCCTGGTTAGAGGGAAACACGACCTTCAAATTGCATATATTTTATGTTTCTCAAAGGTGTGGAAATCCAGAGCTTTCAAGTTATGAATTGTCAACAATTGTCATTTTTAAGTTTTAATCTTAATTACAAATCTCATCTGATAAAGAGACATCCAAGGCATGTAAGAATTCAAGATATATACCATACCATACACAGATCCTCTTACAATGTGACAAATATCGTCGAGGGATTGACTTGATGAACTTTTGCAAATTAAAAGGAAGATAGAATAATAGTTAGATTGTAGATGTAATTTATGTTTGGGACAACGGTGACAGAAGTGACTTTTTTTCAAAGGGGCTCTTGTTTGGTATAACGTTTAAAAAGTCATGAGATGAAAAATAACTGAAAATGACATAAATCTGATTGAATATATATATATATATATATATATATATATATATATATATATATATATATATATATATATTAATTTTATGTATTGTAATAATTATATTGAAGATAAAAATTAAAATTAAAATTTGGTAAAAAATTAATTTATAATTAAAAAGTTAAAAAACTTTAAAGTACTTAATTAAATATATTCTAATTGATAAATTATAATGCATAGGAATGTGTATTTAATAGTACATTGTATATTGTTTATTGAATCACCTATCTCTAACATTTTTCTCAAGAAGATAAAAAAAAAAATCACTCCAAAAGTTAAAAAAGGTTATTTCTAATAGAAGCCACTTTTTTACAATAAGTCTTACAAACGGTCCAGATTAGTTGCCCCCCTTTTGCTGGGCCTATTTGACTGTTTGATGGCTCTTTGCCTCCAAACTGGTCTTAATTGAAGTTCTCCTTTCGGCCTTTTCAAGCGAGCCCCTACTATCCTCATCTTACTAGCTCAATGGTTCCAAAACAAGTTTTCCCGACACTATATATATAAAATGAATCACTCAAACTTAACCAAATGCAAAGATGATCTCGGGTAGAGCGGCTGCTGAAGATATTTGTTCTCAGGTCTAAAAGGAAACAGGCTTGCTCACTGCTAGAACTTTTTTGAAGGAGATTATAAATGTTTTATTGAAGGTTTTGGACTGAAATGAAATCAATCAGTTCACATACATTCAATAATTTAACACAGAGGCAAGGTCTTGGCCATGTAATATGATAGGGAAAATGCTCATGTTTTCTTTAATTTTGTAGTCTAGCTAGCACTGTGCGTGCCTGATAGAAATTCTGGGAGTTGTTACGAATTTCTTTATTTTATTCCCCCAAGGCCCCAGACCTTAAGAAACCCTACTCAGTAGAAACCTGCATCTTTGAAATAATTAATTAAGAGTAGAGAATGTCTTTGTGCATGAAAATGAAGAAAACAAATCATTATATATACATACACGTGGCACGGAAAAGCGTGGAAAGTCTGAGTTTAGATGTAACTGGTAGAAACTTAAGCGAGCAAGCAAGTCAGTAGTTTAGCTGACATTTGAAGCTCCTTCTTTCTTATAAGCAAAACAAACATCACTGTTTACAGTGACATCAGTAACGCTCTTAAAGTTAAAACTGCCCTCTCACACTCTCTCTCTTCCCTGAGAGTAGTCCACCCGACAACGAAACTGATGAAGTCGATGAACAAGCAATCTCACTCACAAACTCTCTCTCTATAATATATGTAGTCATAAAACGACAACGACACCGATCAAGTTGATGAACAAGCGCTGAGTGTGTAGGAAAATAAAGATCTCTGGAAAAAGGCCATGAAATGTTTAATTAACACAAATGGGTTTCCCAATACATTACCTGTAGGCTAGGTTGAGGTGTTAAAGGATATATAGTTGGTCGCCCTGATATTATGTGATTATGATAATGCTCTCTTATGTAATCTCATCAAACCATTTAAAAAAGGAGCTGTATGCACGCTGTTCTTGGTATCTATTCGAATCTCTGATCACATTTAGGAGTTCAGATCTCCATATGTAATGGAACCGGTTTCAATGGCTATCTAAAAGATAGGCACCGTGCGTTCGTTCCATTTAGACCGTCCAAATCTATATTTGATTTTTTTGAAACTAGTGATTTTTTTAATAAAAAAATTTTTATGATAAAATATTAGTAAAGGGGTTATCTTTATTTTAGATTTTCTCTATTAAAATATTTATTTTAAAAGAAATCAAATCTGAACAGTCTAGATAGAACAAGTGCTTGGTAACCGGGGCTAGAAGTCCGATCTAAATATGTTGACTAGTACGCTTGGAGTTGTGCTTCTATAGTATGGGTTTGGCACGTAACTATATATATAAGAAACCGGCCACGAGCTTAATTAAGATCGCCTATGCGTTAGAACTGGAAGAACGCCTATACCTGATTCTTCAAATTTGTTTTGGACGAAAAAGAATGAAATCCATGCACCTTCTAAACTATTCTCAGTGGAGGTATAATTAGAAAAACAAAACGTAGGGAAGTTGAGTGTCATGTTGGTATTGGGGTTAAAAATCCTCCCACATATAACGTGTTCTGATGTGACATACTGTAAGAAAAGCGAAGGGAAAAGTAAGACTTTTCCACCGTGGCAAAACCTAAGATTTAGCCGGAGAAGTACAAGTTAAATTAAAGAAGCTTTCGTGAGGAACTATGGACTGAAATTTACAAAAGGGCCAATTACCTCCTGATATTATTCATCACAAGGATGTGGAATATTTCAAAGGGGTCCAGAAATTAAGAAGTTCGCCACACCAACTTCCCGTCTAACAAGCACTTTCGAAGGTCAATGGGTCATAATCTCTCATGTCGATATCTTAATCCAAGTTTAATTTTGTGACAACAGACAACCAAGATATATGATTGTCCGTCATCATCAGTTCGCTTTTGTTGCATTTATATGAGTTTGATCGCCAACATCTAATACTTTTGAAAAATGAATAGCTGTAATACATTTTTGGCTCTCATATAAAGCTTCTAGCGAGCATATATTACAATAATTTAGTAATGGTTGGCAGCTCATGTTTACCAGACAATGTCGATTATTTATCATTTATCATATCTATTCTGCCTCCATGTCTAATATGAAATAACGTGGTTGGTTGAAGCGCGATATTATGAAAGTGAACACGTGTAAAAGGAACTTGTTAACTGACTCTCGTATGGAATTAAATAGAAAGGAAAATCAATATCCATGAAAAGAAAACCAGACTAGCAAGAGGCCGGAATGGTTAGTGACTAACTGATAAGAGATTGAACAACCATTATGATCCTCAAATAAGCTTACATGCATATCCTAAATAACTTTCTGCATTTCCCCTTTAACCTTTCCCAGTTTTGAGATAATAAATCATATATATGAATATATAACGCTTTCCAATAATTTTGGACAACTGAATCCTTCAATCACAAATGCTCACCAATGAACGACTCGAATGATCCATGCATGTTGGTCCCTCTCCTCTACACAAGGAGAGGTCATTTTCATTATTAATTAGCCCAGCAAAAAAGGACAGATACAAACCCGTTTTAATTTGAGCATTAAAAAAACGAAGTCAAAGTTAAAAACAAATATATATTGGTGAAAAGAAAGGTGGAGACTGAGGGGCGCATCTGTCTTTTCATGCAAGAGAGGTATGGTTGTTCAACGGGCTAGTAAAAAGTTGACACGACTTTTGTAGGAATATTCATGTGTGCATCAGGTCTACAATTTGTAGAACAGCGTTGTATTATTTGATAAATCAGATAAAATCATCAGGTCTTGATCTCCATCCATGACTTACGTGTCGCCCTATGATCTGCTGATCCACAATCCTACTTTGTGGAGCTATCCACATTAGAATTTCTTAGTAATTACTTTTATAATGGGAGTTGTTATGATCGATGGGGCTTGGGAAACAGAAGAAGTGGTGGATTATAAATAAGATAGAAAACTGCATCTTAAGGTCGGATGTGAAGCAGGCAGCTCACTTTCTTGGGATGGTTTGTGTTTGAAGAAAGAGAGGGAACAAGGGAGACAAAAGCAGAAAGGTGCGAATAAGGTAAATAGTAAAAAAAAATGGGAAGATCACCAAGCTGTGATGATATTGGTTTGAAGAAAGGCCCTTGGATTCCTGACGAAGATCAGAAGCTTGTTAACTTCATTCAAGAGCATGGTCATAGGAGCTGGAGTGCTCTTCCAAAACTAGCAGGTAAGTATAGCTATGTTCATATGGATGGTCAGAATTTTTAATTTACTTCGTGGGTGATCAATATATATTTTTCTTGTAACTTTTACAGGGCTGAACAGATGTGGGAAAAGTTGCAGGCTACGATGGACGAATTACTTGAGGCCTGACATAAAGAGAGGGAAGTTTTCTCAAGAAGAACAACAAACAATTCTGAGTCTCCATGCAATCCTGGGAAACAAGTAATTTCAAAACTTCTCAAACAATTCTAAGTCTCCATGCTCTGAAAATTTTTTATCAGGGTTTTTAGGTGTAATGTCATATTGAAAATTTCAAAAAGTAGCCAAATAAGCTAAATATATTGTTAAAAAACCAACGTTGATCGTTAAAAAATTAACGTTAATTGTTAACTTTTTAATGACATAGTTAACATTCTTTATTTTAATACCTCTCTGAGGCAACCTTATTTCTTGGCAAAAACTTATTGAGCCCCTTAACCCTATTTTGTAGCAACTTTAATTTAATTTGTGACATGGAAGAGCTAACCACTTACTTTGAAACTTCACTTTCGCAAGATGGTCGGCGATTGCAAGCCAGTTACCGGGACGGACAGATAATGAGATCAAGAATTTCTGGAACACCCATCTAAAGAAGAAGCTGATCCAAATGGGTTATGATCCGATGACACACCAACCTCGAACTGATCTTTTCTCAACTTTGCCTCATCTCGTAGCACTGGCTAGTCTCAAAGAACTCTTGGACCTTAATCAACCATGGCAACAGAGTGTTGCTTCGAGACTGCAAGAAGAGGCTGTTCAATTGGCCAGACTTCAAGGCTTACAACATCTCTTGTACCCTCAGCCTCAACCTTCTGCAACTGAAGCCTGTGACTTCACGAACTTGGATGCCATTAATATTAATCCTCTAGAGTCCCTGAATCTGACAAACAATAACATAAATAATCCACCTCCAATTGGAGTCAACAATCTCCAATTGGGCTATGACTCGTTATTCTCTAACATGCCAGAGTTGAAATCGCCACGTAACTATCATCAGCCACCATCGTCGTTAAGTCAGATAGAAAGTTCTCCCAATTCACCCTGGCTTCTTTCATGCTCAAGCAGTATTCTATCTCCGTCCATTGTGCCAGAGATTTCAATGACAAATACTCTTAATTATGGAGAAGTGGGCCCTTCCATGTGGCCCGATCACCTTCTGCTGGAGGACCCTTTGTTCCATGAGATTTAAATTCCTAGTGCCCACTATTGCATTTGAGTAAAAGGAATAGTACGTGTATCAGCTACAACCTTAGTCCTTGTCTCGTAACATTTAGTTACCGGTCATATCACTGTATTCTCGCGGAGATCTTGCGTATACATACAGTGTCACTGTGTCAGTCTGTTATATATACATATGAATGCTTCCCGGCTGGAAGTGTAAATTGTAAGCTATATATACTCCTCAGGTATTTTCAACGCCTTCAAATATAATTTGCAAAAAAGTTATCTTGCGGCCTTCTTTCAATTCGAGTACCAACGCAAATATATAAGTCTCTGCATGCGTTTTTCAATTCGCACATTATTTTCTATTAGTTTTCCAAAGTATAACGACGGCCAGAGGTACTCAATTTCATGCACACTTAATCAGGTAGCAATTCCAGAATCCCAACTTCAAAATCAGTCCAAAAAAATATTACAGGAGACCTGATTTTGCTAATGGATCAATTTTCCCCCCTAAATCACATGGAAAATAACTGAATATTGTACACGGATGAGTAAAATATTTACCGACAAAATTTCAGCTTTTCATCTGCCCAACTTTGACAGTTGGTAATTCATGATAAATAATATATATATTCCAAGCAAGCAAAACATTTCAACCTGCAACAGCTAGCTAGTACCCAACGACTCTGGATAGAGGGATCAGAGTTGAAGCAAGAACTAGTGCGTTACTGTGTGCTTCAATGGAGAAAAATGAAATGAGATTTAATTACGAGGGTTGATAGCCCTAAGTATAGCTGCTAGACTGCTACGGTCTCTGTACTTCCTTAGGGAGAGAGTTGACAAAGTATGAATGTCAATAGAGTGACGTGAAAGAATTCTCAATAATGAGGGAGGGCCCAAGTGGTTAGGAACACTACATGACAATGTGTGTCTTGTAATCGATCAGAATTTGTATGTAAGTATTACAAGTCACAATTTAATCATTTTTATAAAGTATTTATTTATTTCTAAAACGTATTAATTATTTTTTTTCATGTATGCCCAATAAGGATAGTGAGTGAGAGTAATAATTAATAATTTATCTGGTCCTTATAATAAGACACCAATTAACTAGCAAGTTTATTTAGTCCTTTTTATAAGAAGTCGTTCTCAAGGAGCATTAATTATTTTTTCCATGTATGTCCATAATTAATAAGGGTAGTTGGTGAGAGTAATAATTAATATAATATTAAAGTTTAGTGCAATTAGTAGGGGTAATATTGGAAATTACTTAAATTCTAAAACAACTTTATTGATTTTAACTGTTTAATTTTAATTTATTGGTTTGTGAGAATAGTTAGTTGGTGCCTTATAATAAGGACCAGAGGAAGTATAATATTAGAGTTTAGTGTAATTAATAGGGGTAATATTGGAAGTTACTTAAATTCTAGAACAACTTTATTGACTTTATTTGTTTTTATTAATTTGCGAGAATTGTTAGTTGGTGCTTTATAATAAGGATTATAGGAAGTACTACCTCCGGTTCTAATTATAAGACCACTTTTATAGTGCAAATCGTACTATAAAAGTGGTCTTATAATTAGGACTGGAGGGAGTAACACTTAAGAATTTCCTCACAAGTTTATTGCAATTCAAATATTCAATTGGCACTAACAAGATGTTGGTTAGGGTGTTAATCGGCCGTACCCAGTAAAGTAAGAAAGACAAGTTTGAATCTCAGAAAATCACATTATATTTGTTAAGAAAAACAAAAATAAATCCTTTATTTATCTTAAACGAAATTATAACCTTCAACCAATCCATATATATATATATATATATATATACACACACACACACACACACTCCCTCCCTCCGTCCCTAATTATAGGAGCAATTTAACCGATTTTGGGAGAATTAAGGAGAGGAGTTAAATTAGTTAATTTTACTCATTTTCCTAAAATATCCTTATATAAATTTAAAATGACACAAGTTGCCCTAATTATAAGTGTTTCTAATTTGCCTTATGTTAGATATCCATGACATATTAGTTTATTTATGTATATTAGTTGCTTTTTATATAACCATGTGTATACATATATGTGTATTCGATCATATAGATTTATCTACATACATAGAGACACACACACACACACATATATATGTTTATATATGTGTGTGTGTTCACACATATATATCTACACACACACACACACACACACACACATATATATATGTTTATATATGTGTGTGTGTTCACACATATATATCTACACATATATATATTGACACACATAAACACAAATATACATATATATGTAAACACACATATTTATAATGCTCATAATAATAAGTATAAATAGGGGTATTATAGGAAAAAATTGACAAAAGTTAAAACATGCTCTTATAATTAGGACCAAAATCAACTCCAAAATTTGCTCCTATAATTAGGGACGGAGGAGTATATATATATATATTTTTTGGTCGGTTAATTCCGACCTAAAACATAAGTGCATGTATCTCGTGCTAACATAATTTTTTAAAATTTAATTATTGAGAGCTTCGTGGATATATATCATCGAACGAAAGTTATGGGACTGTGATATATATAATATTTTCTTTGATAAATTTTCTTTTACTAAACAATGATATATATATATTCTCATCAGGAGATGTCTAAAACACATTATTTCATGCACTTCTCTGGATGTTTGGGATCAGTAAGAACTGCATGCTTGATTGAGATAAATTCTTATTCTTGCATTTATCATATTAAAATTAAAGTTAAAACCAACTAGAACTTTGGAACCCGATGTTGATTACTCCATCTGGTCCTAATTATAAGACATAGTTGATTTTTTTGGAGAGAGTATGGAAGCTAATTAAATTACTTTAGGGTATTTTTATTTTTTTCTTCAAACTAATTAGTTTGACTAATAAGTTAATATACTCCTATAATCTAATGATACACAAGATATGAAATGATTAAATAACTTATTTAGCTTCCTTAATCTCTCCAAAAAAAAGTCAACTATATCTTATAATTAAAACCAGAGGTAATATTATATTCACGGCGGCAAAATCATTGGGATCACAAATAATGGTCGTAAACTTAGTTGTTGTCATCAGAAACGCACACTTAAGCATCTCATTGTGTGTGCACTCTTCACATCTTTGAGAGTGGGATATAGTCAACATCTCTCCTCACCTCTCATTTTTAAATTTTTGACCATTCGGATAAATTTTTAAATATATAAATTTTATTTTTTCTAAAATTTAATATCTCAATAATATTATAGATGTCAAATTTAACACGTTCTTGTTTCATTGAGGGGAGGAAGTGCAAAGTGGAGCAGTGGATCAAGAGAAGATGTGGAAATAGATTAGCTTTTGTTAACAATATACCTCTTCTTACTAGGCATTATCTATCAATTCTTACAAACTACTAAAATCAGTTAAAAACATTAAAGTTATTTTAAAACTCAAGTGATTTCTAATATTACATTTACTAACTATATATATTAAACTCAAATATTATATTAATTCATTTTTTCCATTACCCTTAAATATGGGCAAACATAGAAAAATAAATTAAATGCTCATTGAAATTAAAATTTGCAAATGCATTATAAAAATGATCAAGAACGTAACCATTGTTAGTTGATATTTTATAATAATGATAAGAGTATATATATATATATATATATATATATATATCCGTTTGTCCACAATTCACTTACAAATGTTATTCTCCAAGCTGCTTACTTGGAATAAAACAAGAAAAGAAAAGACTATACATTCAGGCCCAAAAATATATATTATTGAAGTTATAAAATTTGACATATAATAAAGGGAAAATTTCACTTAACTCCCTCTATAGCAAAATATTTCTCAAAATCCCCCATAACTTTCTGAAATATCAGTTTAGTCATGGGGGAGTGAAATTAATTTCAAGAGGAAATGGACAAAAATACCATCCTCAAAGAAAACATGCCCTTCACAAGATAATTGTATGTCGCTTTGCAAATTACATTTGAGAATTTATAAGACCAATAAGCTAATTTACAAGACATACAATTGAAAAGCCTGACACATGCTATTTACAAGAAAAAGAGGCATTTCATAAGACAAGTGCGACACGATACAAGTTACATGTGAAAATTTATAAGACAAATAAGTTAATTAATTTGTAAGACATACAATTGAAAAGCCTGACACATGCTATTTACAAGAAAATAGGCACTTCATAATTAGATAAGTGTGGTGCTTTACAAGTTACATGTGAGAATTACAAGACGAATAAGCTAATTTGCAAAACATACAAATGAAAAGCTTGACATTTAAGCTATCTACAAGAAAAGAGACACCTCATGATAAGCGGATGCTTTAAAAATTATATATGAGAATTTACAAGAGGAATAAGCTAATTTGGAAGACATACAATTAAAAGCCTGACACATTTTTTATTTATTTATAGATGAGGTTATTTTGGTCCATTCCCTCTTAAAATTAATTTCACTTCCCCCATAAGACGGAACTGATATTTCAGAAATTATGGGGGCTTTGGGAAATATTTTACTATAGAGGGGGTTAAGTGAAATTTCCAATATAACAAACTGTTGGGTATGATATATACAACAAAAACAGGTTTGCATTCCTTTGGTATTAGTATTCGTGTCTAAAACTTGAAATGTTGATAACTCCGTTGAATACGTACGTACGTCAACGGATTAATACGTTCCTAAATGAAATAGAAGATAATAAAATCATAATGATGGTGTTCTGTTTCAAGAACACAAATGTCTAACCACAATGGGTTAGTGAATGATTGATTTAAGATCTGTTAGGCTCTCCAGAATGTGTATGAGTTAATACTGGAGAGACGGTGAATGTTCAGTGATGTCTATGAGGAAGACACCAAAGAATATTATATGATCATTGTGCTACACAAGAATGACGATTAGCCAAAGGGGGTGGGGTGTGTGCACATTATATAATATATAGAATAGGAAAAGGATACGAATAGTGTGTGTACATGTGAGGTTAATCTCCTATTTATAGGGATTACCTCTAGGGTTTTGGTCCTGGTGCAGTGTGCGTTTTGGTGTTTGCTCCACTCACCATGTATGCCTGCTCCACTACTTGTATTGTCCGTGATTTATGCCGAGATTACAGGGTGATTAGTGTTTTATCTGCTCACAGTGAGCTTCTGTCATAACATGCCTTTATTGGACCATATCGCACTTGGGCCCAAAATACAAGTCCATAACAGATGGTCGGTCAGATTAAAGTTACTAGCATACGAATTAAGAGATATATGTGTATTGAAATAAAACAATCTATACAATTAAAATTAATGACAGCTTATGCTTCAAACAATGCAAACCCATAGGTCAAATGCTTCATTTCTTTCCGTGAGCAGGTGGATATTACTGTTCCATTTCTAACGAGGAACTGACTTGACATTACTCTTCTAATTAACCGCACTCATATCATAATCACAACCATAAAGCCATTTTCATCTTGCATGTTTCATTGTGTAATAAGCAGATCATGGAGCAGCTTCCAGGGTCTTAAATTTCAGTTCTTAATCATTCATATTTATTATTTTACAGCGGTAAGGTAAGAATGAGCGGCTTAAATATTGTCAGAGCACATACAATATTAAAACACCATCCGGAAAAAGATGCTAAAACGTCAAAACCTAATCCAAATCAATGATCAATGTCCTTCGGGCAATATCTTCCCATTTTGATGATTTTATTTTTTTCATTATTTTTCTATTTTAATTATACCACATTATACTTTAGGTGTTGTCGATCGTGTGGACCTCCGTGGCTCGTCGTTTTCCAACTTCATTAGGTCCAATACATTTTTTTCAAAATAATTTTCTACTACTATCATTATCCAAACAATAAAATGGATTTAAATCCATGAAGCTGGTCCTTGAGTAAGATTCGAAAAGAAGATAAGTTGGACGCAGTCAGCACCCTAAAGTCCTTTAAGTAATGACCTTCGAAATATTCCTGGTCATTAGGTAAGCTACAGGACTCATTATCAGATCTCCAAACAAAAAATAATAATTACAGGTCCCTTAAGGTTTAATAAACTTGAGCATAGTCAGAGATTTATAATACTAGAAAAAGACATGACAAGGCGATTAAAGAGATATATATAGTATATATCTCTATGCTGGGTCCTCTATATCTCAGTGGCTGAAAGAGTACGGAGAATAATATTATTAATTTCCTATTCAAAATCATCATTTGTATGGAAGATTATATCAATTACTAAACTACATTTAAAAATATAATTAAAAATAGTTGACATAAAGCAACTAGCTACTTATTAATTAATAATGGTTTTGGTTGAAATTTTGGCCAATGCCTATTCACAGTATTTTAATGGGAACGTGACAGCTAAGGAACAATAATGGAGCACCACTAAAATTAAGCAAATTACAAGAAGAGTCGTGAGAAGAATTTCAACTGGAATTTGAGACCGATATGATTAGGACCTTAGAGGCCTCAAATCAACTAAAACATTACCTTTTATGCAATATTCAAAACTAGGATGTTGAAGATTTTGGTCGATTAGCACCACTGTCATCATCGTTTGGATTTAATATATTAACACACTTGTCCATAATTTAATTGGCTGCTTGGAATATTGAGAAAACGTCCATACTCTGCATGCCAACTCCGAAATCCGAATCCATCCTAATACGACAAAGACCGTATTCAACATCAGTGTTTGGAACTTTGGTTTGGCCAAATTAAATAAAATGGGAGCTGGTCGAAGAATACGCAAGCTAGCTAGCTGCACAAGGCATCTCAATAATAATGCAAAAAGTTGGTGCCAACGATAATTGACATATAGTCACAAACAACTCCTTGCATGCTTTTCATGGCTTTCATATATACGGGAGCTTTCATACCATCCATCATCTTCCAATTTAAGTGCCTTGGAGGTTCTCTTTGATCTTTCTTGGAGGAACAAACAATGAGCATATAATATTGAAAGCATCATATATATACTTACACCAAGCTCCTTATATCTATTATATCAAGTTCTCTAATCACATATGACCGCATGTGTTCTAATTTTTTCATATGATTTTATAGTTAAATTATTATAATTCAAAAATAAGATACATAATCACATGTGATTAGAAATTAGAGAACTTGATAAAATAGATATAAAGAACTTAATCTAAGTATTTTATATATAGAAAACATTGTGGATCATGATGCAGAGGCCGCCAGTCACGATCCACATAATCATTAAATGTCTAGTTGATAAAAGAAATAATTTATAAATTTATAAATCATCGCTGATGTTACAAGTTGGTCAGCTGTAACTTCTCTTCCTGGTGTTCGGTGACGACGACGATCGAGAATCTCTTTACTGGCTCTAGTTTAGCCATAGTCATAGGTAGGGGTGTTCATGATGCCCACAGCCCGCCCGCGCCCAATGAAAAATTGCCCTGCCCAGCATAAGAAAAGTAACCCAAACAAAATTGGGCACAACTGGATTGGATATCGGGCAGGATATGCCGCCCTGCCCATTTGACCTTGCCCAGTAGTGTATATAATTTTTTTTTAATAGAATAAAAAAAGTATTTTATATTTTATTTTTTTTATAAAATAGTATTATATATTTTTTGCAAGTTATATAATTTATAATAAAAAAAAATATCTTCAACCTTTCCTTTTTGTCATTGTCAGACTCAGATGCCCTAGCCGCGACGCAAGCCTGTCTCTCCTCTCTCAATCTCCATTCTCCTCTAGAGCTTGATGATTTGCCTGACTGCCTCTCCACTCTTCAATGCTCGATAATCGTTCTCTATTCCAGTTTCAGGCACTGCTTATCATTCTCGATCTCTCCACCGCGCCTTGTCTTGAGTCTCGACTCGACTTCTCTATTTTTTGATGCCTTGTTAAGACATATGTTGTCTTTTTAATTTTAGGACTTAATTTGTAGACTTATATTGAAATATTTAAAAGTGTAGAATTATAGATGTTATTTAATTTTTCACTTACTTAAGTTGTTTTTTTCACATAGGGTATGGCGGGGTATCGCCACTTGGGCATAGAAGGGTCATCCTGCCCAGCCTATTATCGCTCTGTCTAAAAATATTAGGGCTTCTATCGGGTATGACCGAGCACTGGGCTGCATTTTGCTGCCCAATGATCTTTCGGGCAGGGCATCAAGCAAGGGTCTCGCCCTGTTCAGCCCTGTCCATGAACACCCCTAGCCATAGGGGCATCCAAATGATTCGTTTTAATTAATGCAAGGTCATTGGAAAGATATAATTGGATGTGATTGTAACCTTGGAAAGATATATCATCGGTTTTAATTAATGCATGATCATTATCTCAGCTCTATTTTGGCATCCTATATTATTATTTTCTTTTGTAATTTAAATCATTTCTAGAAAAATATCTTGGTCCATAATATAAGTCACTTGATGAACAATTAATACTTATTTGTTAATTTTGTTAATATAATTAATGTTTAAATAAGACTTTTGTATGTTTTTAGCACTACATAAAATACTTTAAACTATTTTTTACCTTTCCACGTCCATTTTCAGGGGAGATGTCTTTGTAGGTAAATGTGGGGAAAAAATTAATTTAACGCATATTTAATAAATTAACTATCATTTTTGGTTATAATGAATTGGTTGAAGTGCCTTATACTATGAACTATAGGGAACGTGTTTCGTGTCTATCATTTGGATAGGTAGGGGACGCTCGTCCCATCTGGGCCGTTCGTATGAGATTTGGATAGGCCATATTTTTTTGATGATTTTATATGAAAAAATTATTTTTAAAAAAAGTATTAGTTAAGAAATTATTTTTATTTTAGATTTTCTAATCATTAAAATATTTTTAAAAAAATTGAATTAAAATTAAATCTGAACGGCCTAGATGAAAGGAGCACCTTCACCCTATCCCTTGAATAGGCTGGAAACTTTGAGCAAAAAAAAGAATAGGCTGGGAAACGAGGGACCAGAGGGAGTAACCATGGAAAGATCATTGGATGTGATTGTAGTATGGCCGTTAGGTATAAGGCCCAAGTGATTATCCATGAACAACATCTTCAAAATTAGAGACTTACAGCCTGCCAACTGATCAAAGCCTGTTTAATTTGTTGATCTTTCAACTCAAACGTCCACTCTCTGTTTTTTTTTTTTTAAAAGAGCATTAAGTAAAGTTTTTAATTAAGTATTCTTACTTTTTTATCTTAGATTTTATCTTTGTTAAAATTTTATAACGTCAATTCTTCATTCTTTTTTTTAATTCAACTGACAAAAGTTTTCTATTCCCCTCCCCTCGAAATCCCTCATACCCCTAATGTGAGTGCCACACATGTTTATCCAATCGCACGCATTAAAAGACATGCAAGTTATAACGCTAAACACACAATATTATGACATTATCTCATAACGTACGTGATCCTAAGCTCACACAATAAAATTCAGACCAAACCAAATAATCTTCAACGGCGCCGCGCTCTTAGTCACATGCTCGCAGAATTTCACTGCCGGCTGCCGGCCACGCGGTACTTTCGAAACAAGTAATCAGAATTGAATTTTTGGGGCCGTATATCGACAAGGGCTAACATGTAATTAAGTTGAAAGATGACTAGATGAGGATTTGGAGGAGGTGAAACATGATGAGCGGGAGAGATGGTGAAATCGTGGAGCTTGATGCGGTGGAATTGCTTGCGAAGAAGGTCCCTCGCGGAGAAATCGAAGGGGCTGTTTTCTTCCCCGTTCGAAGGTCATAATTGGAATGATCCATGTAAGAGTTCTCAAGCCTCAAGTGTATGGATATGGCGGCAGACAAAAAGTCTGAGTAGTGTGAATGCAATTAAGTTAATGAAGTTAGTAGGTGATTCTTTGAAGAATCATATCATCAGAATCAGATAAGTACAAATTCAATGAGGAGGAAACCCTTGGCGGGCGGGGACATCATGAAACATGTGACTTGCATATCCTGAAACCCTCACATGTACTTACGTACGTACTTTGCCCCGTCATTCTCACATGCATCCTTACCATTTGCCATGCCCAGCACGTTTCAACAGCGTTATAATAAACTGGTGAACTATTATGAGCGACAGACTTGGTTGAAAAGTTTTAGATAGAAACCTGGTTCGAAAATTTTTAAATTATATCATTAAAATTATTGAAATTCTAGAGAGTAAATGAATAATTAAGACAACAGGTAAAAAATTAACAATTAAGACAAATCGACACAGTTCACAAGACACTGGTCCAGCCTACTACGTACGTGCGGGAAGCAGTCACATCATGCGTCTGCTGTTGTGTATATATGCACCAACATTGAATTGTTGATTATTTTTTCCTGAACTTTTCTACAATGAATTATATAGCATGCGGTGAATTGATGCATGCTAACTAGGCGAATTTTAACATGCGCCCTGAAGTATATTCCCTTCTTTTCAAAACAAAACAAACAACAATATATGCCTGTGAAGTGAACTCGCCCTTAAGCATTGTGTTTCGAGCAGAAGCTGTAAAAACTCAAGCTTATTGAGATCATTCATCTCTATCATGAGTCAAATTACTTGAAACTTTACAGACGACTCGCTCGTAATCTATTGCGTCACTGATCTTTGAATAGTATACCACAGTCTGATGATATTGTAGAATATTATTTCCGGTCAATAGTTTGACATATTCTCGTTTTCCTTCGTTAACATTGCATGCTCGTGAACGATATTAGTTGTTATCATTCATGTCCCTTGCATACTGATTTTTTTAGTGGGTCGCAACGCATATATTGATCGTTCTTATAATATTCTGTCATGGTTACGTGCGTAATTAAGTACAGTCAATGATCTATGGGTTCGTCACCGTGTTAGTCTTGACCTTGTAGTAGTCTAAAATAGAACATTATATTGCCCGATATGTTTTGTATATAAGTACGTAGGTATGCACTTCATGTTTTATACTTTATCTGAAGATCGAAAGCGTTGAACAATATTATTGGCGATACGTACGAGTTCAAGAACACAAGGCAGGAATTTATGACGATGTCTTTGGAAGCTTTAGATATGCCTAGAGGCGATAACAATGAAGAATGCGAAATCAATCACCATGAGGGTTTCAGTGGGAGCTTTGATCTACCACAACCACACTTGCTGACCAAAAAACCACCACAGATTGAGCAAAATTCTGGCGTTCACACTGCTAACTTGAGTTTAGAACTTGGATCGGAGTGGATTAAGATTAAGATTCGCGAATGGGCTAAAGCTGTTGCCTCAAATAATGACAGGGAGGCTCATCAGAGACTCAGAGAGATATCTCGTCTAATGGATGATCACATAATCCCAGCAAAATGATGCACTTCTTTTCTTTATTTATGTGAATCTTATACTGAGATTAATATGTGATTCTTATTCTATTTTAGCCTGTATATAATTCATTGAGCAGATGGAAATCATCTGAGGCAATTTGATTTTGAGAGTGAAAATAATAGTCGATATTATTAAATTATTGCCATAGTACCCACACAATATCGTTCAATTTTAGGAGCTGGACATTATCAGATTATTATTGATTCTATGTATGTAAAAAAATAAACCCCCCAAAATGCATAAGTCATCATAAGGATTAAATTAATTTTATCTAGCCAAAAAAAAAAAAAAAGATTAAGTTAGACTAGACCATAAATGATACATGTAGGTTGGTTCAGGTTCAAGCTACAAAGCATTGCTGTGGCTGGTGGGGCTTGTAAAATTAAAAGAACGTAAACCATAACAGAAGACGAACGCATCTCGTGATGAATCCAGGGAATTTCAAAAGCATTATCTATTTCACCAAAAAGAAAGATAAATCAAATTACTGGTATACTAATTTTTATTTGATACTCACTATAAGGTTACAATCGGTAGAGTGACTTGTAAGGAAATTTTTCATTGAAGGATTCTATATATACGGACAGATTATTGTGCGTAATCATAAAAATCATAATTATTTTGAGGAACCAAAAAACAGTTAAATGATCATTATATCCTTATTGAAAACAAACGATCCTTTTGGAGACATTTGCTAAAGCTATGAGATGACACCTATCTCCACATAAAACTTGGTAGGGCATAACTTTATAGGGCATAATTCCGCAAGTATACGAACGAGTCGTATCAAGTAATAAAGTGATAAGAAAAGTATTATTCCCACGAGGACTTTAGTACCAAAACTTCAATTAAGCATTAATTTTACACTTTCATTTAAGTTGAGCAAACCAAATTGAATTTAATTAAGATAACAGGAATTAAAACTAAAATTAAAATAAACAAACTACGACAATAATCAAATGAGCAACCCAGAGTCATTAATCCCTTATGAGCTTCATAAACCTTGATTTCACTAATTTAATTAGCCTTAATATCAATGTTGTTAATCTCGAGTATAAATAGTTGTAAATGCCTGTCAGTCCACTTACAACCCTCTCTTGAGTATATTTTGTTATGTCTAACATAATTACTCAAGAGGCAATAAAACTCGGACACACTTTTCAACAATTATATGGGGCCATTAGGTATATGTCTATCCTAATTGCAAATTAAATCGAAATCTAATCCCATATTACCTAATCTCAAAGCCTAATTAAAATCCCCTTCGTCAAGGTAAATCCTAATGCTCAAATTCATATTCAATGATAGTCAATCACTAAATAGATAAATCTAAACCAGATTAAGTAATCAAAATTAACTGAACAATGAAAACAAAATCCAATTCACCCACTCTAGGTTGCAAAACAAACTAGCCACACATGGCTTTAATCTAGATCAACACAGCAGCAACAACAGACTCAAAATTTGAAACCATCATGAGAATCAAAGTAAGACAGTAAATTAAGAACAAACGAGCTCCTTTAGTCCAGCCATGAGGAATGAAGATGATGAACAGTCCTCCACTTTCCACGAAGGCTCCCAAATTCGCGTGCTCGCCACTGCTCCTCTGTTGCGTTATGATTTATCTGCTAAAAAGGGTGGTGGTTAGGTTGTGGAGGTCGCCAGCGACGATGGGGGTGATGGTAGAGGTCGCTGGCGACAGAGAAGTGACGGTGAGGTGATGAGAGCGTGAAGGTTGAGCGTGTGTGTTGCCGCCACGCTGTGCTCTGTTCACTCCTGCGAAAAATGACGATTTCCCTCTCAAAAATGCTGCGGCTGCTCTGTTTTTTTTCCTCAAGTCGTGCTCTCCTTCTTATTTTTCCGCAGCCCCCCTTTAGTGTAACACCCCACTGTTCTGTACCAAGAACAGAGTGTTATCTTCTCCTATCTTATTTTCTGATGTACTCTTTAATAAAAATTTAAACCACTGGACTAAGTTTGCTCTTGAAAATGAAAGTCCTTTTTATAAGAGTTTAAAATAGTATTAAATTTCAAATGGGCTTTCTGTTACATTTACAACCTTTGAAAACATGATAACAGTGGTTCAAATCTATTATTTGTAGTAAATCATACTTAAAAACCTTATCAAGTTTTTTATCAGAGTTTTCCTTATTTCTCCAATTAATCTAATGCTCTACTATAACATTCACCACATTTATTGGGCTTATTATATACAAGCTTGACCCTGCAACAATAGTTAGCAACACACACACACACACACACACACACACACACACACACACACACACACACACACACACACACACACACACACACACACACACACACACACACACACACACACACACACACACACACACACACACACACACACACACACACACACACACACACACACACACACACACACACACACACACACATATTGACTACTTCTACTCGAATATCTGTATCTAATTAAGTTTATACATCCCATACATATTGACTACTTCTACTCGAATATCTGTATCTAATTAAGTTTATACATCCCATTAGCCTTACACGGCTATCTCAAAATATTAACTAAGTCATAAGGTATACAAAAGTGAAACTAAATGTTTCATCGGCACCACTTCACCACCTTCTTCTCAAAATCAAACAATTACTATGCCCTTGCCTCTTCCTCCTTGCTTACTAGTTTGTCCACGACCTGGATTATTGGAAGGTTCTGAGATTTAAATGAATGAATCCCAGAGTAATAGGTTAATGTCAAATTCAAGCATATGCAGTATATATGTAAATCAACCAATTACAGCAGTCCACACAACATATAAAGCATTCAAATTCAAATTCAAGTTCCAACTCAATTTCAAGATTCAAATTCAAGTATACATTCTATATACAGCCTGTAATACAAGTGTTCATTCAAAGATTTCAAATACCTTGGCGCAAGGGGATTCATTTTGGCAATTCAATACCACAGATTCGTTTTGACAATTCAATACCAAAGATTCGTTTTGGCAATTCAATACCAGAAATTACTGAATGCACTAGGCCCTGCCAAGCCACGAGTGTTGCTGGCCATAAAGGCGGGACATACAATATGGTATATAAAAACATATATAGCTATGCAAAGAATGTGAGATTATAGTTACTACCTGTTGGTCTTACCGACGAAGCCCCTTCCACCAGATTCTTATCACTACGCTTATCCTTCAGGCACGGGCGATTCTCAGGTCCTAGAATTAACATTTACATATAGAGATGGGTCACTAATCAATGCAATCTTAATAAGATAATTAAGATTTAGCTCTTTAAACCCACCCAAAATACTCATCATTTCGTATCCTTATGACTAGGGATGTATACTAATTGAGACTTATTAAATTAGATACTACTTACTATAAATAAATTCCATCTCAGCCATTTAACCCTTCAATATATATCCAAAGGAACCTTTATTTTAAAGGTTACACACAATTGATAACTTAGGTGACTATTTTAAGACTTATCAAAAATTCAGCCTTTAACTTTTCTGGGAATTTGGAAAATTCATAACTCAACCATTACAACTCCAAATGGAGTGATTCCAATTTCTACTTACTCCTTGTTGATAAGTCTATTTTCATAAACTAAAGTCACCAAATGGATTTATGGCTGAGAAACTTTCCAAATTTCGAAATACATAACTAATGTTCAGAAATTCTCAGATTCCTTGACTAATCTTTGAAAAATCATAACTCCTTCAATACTTAACGGAATTCAACAATTTACCTATCTAATTAAACCTCTATGAGTCTACTATTTATCTGTAAAATTTCACAATGAAAGGAGTTTGTTTACTATGTCTGAAAAGCAACGCCATTTTGGTGTTCCAGCAACATACCAGAAATTTCCTGATTTTTAGCTCAACTTCTAAAAATCATACATGAAGTTATAGACCTCCGTTTTAGGTGATCCAAAGCTCATTTTAAACTTTAATGAGAGTAATATCTCCTGTAAAAATTTCAGAGCAAAACGCAACCTCTAACTTTCGAAAACGTCAGGCATAACAGACTCTGTTTTCGGACTACTGTGCAGAGTTGATTATCATAACATCAACCTGATTTTATGGTTTAGATCTTTCAGAAATTAAGCCTCGTGCTCCTATATAATACATGTACGGTTTTTAAGCTTGTTTTCAGAGCTAGAGAAATTCAAATATCAACTGGAAACCGACATGCAAGAAGCATAAACCATTGTCATAAACTTTTTCTCACTAAACCATAATTCTCAACCAATCAACTCAAGGAATGTCTGCAGCCTCAGGAAAAATCAAATGGGAAACGTTTTTAAAGACTTACCTAGACCCCAAGAACGGTTTGCATGTGAGCTTTGGTGATTCCTTCTTCTTCTTCGGTGATCTACAATTCTCTCTCTCTCTAGTGTTCGGTGTTGTAGGTGGAAGGAAGGAGGAATGGAGGATGAGTGTGTTGGTATGGATCAGTTGAGGAAAATGGAATGGAAGGATGAGAGGTGTGTTGTTTAGGAGTTGAGGCCGGATGGAAGAATGAGGGAGAGGGAATTAATAAGTGTCGTGTCTGGATGAGGTAAATGGAATGGAATGAGAGATTGTGTGTGTGTGCAGCTGGCGTATAAAGAAGGAAAGGAAGGACACGTGGTAGACATGCAGAAAGAAATTGGAGAAAGGCAATGGAAAGTGTGAGTGTGTGTGTTTGTGACCGGATGGAGTGTAATAAAAGATGAGAGAGGGAAATAAATTGAGGGAGTGTGTGTGCTGTAATTATGTGCACACGTGGAGCACAAACAGAATAGATGTTGAAGGAAATGTTTTGCCAATGGGGTGTGGGCTTGGGTGATATGGGGTGTGCTTTGTTTGTATGTATGGTCCAACCCGAAAATTCTTCTAATTCCTACATTCTCCTTTACTGACAAATATTAGGCCAATCTATCCCTTGTAAATATTCTCTGAATTTATTCTTTCCTCAATTAACTTATTTTGGCCATAAAATGTTATCCCCAAATTATTTAGGCCAAAAATTATTCCCAACAATTTATCCTCAATTTCATGGGAATAATTTGCATTTCCAAAATATTAACTTTTAACTTTAACAATCATCTAAGCTAAATTTCTCATAATTAATTCTATGTAATATCTTTAATATCCTAAACTCAAAATTTAGGATGTTACATTTAGCTTTTAGGTCTTCCATTCTATTCAATCAATTTGTGGGCCCATTTGTCTATTCAATTCTTCTTCAATTGCGTCAAACAATCTGGGCTCCTCTCCTCCTTTTAAAAGAAAATAATATATTAATTAAAATAATAAATTGATTCTAATTATTATTACTATTATTTAAATAAACTTAAAAACTTATTTTCTAAGTTGAAATCCTCCAAATAATGCACCCAAACTGATATCTCTAATAATCTTGAAAAAATCTCTTTAATTTAGTATTGATGACTTCCCAAATATATCAAAATATGTCTCAAATCTATTAAAAATAGGAAGTCATCACTTGTACACTTCTGGTCTGACTTCTGGGTGGGTGATCAGGGTCCCCTAAAGAATCTGTCCTTCTTTCCCATCCCTGAGCAGGACCTTCAAAAACCAATTGCTGACTATGTTAATGATGATGGTTCATGGAGATGGAATTTATTCCACCAATTATTACCCCAAATGTGCTTGCGCCATCTCTTCTATATCTATTCACCAAGACCTTCCTCGGTTATGTCTATGGAACCTGACCAAGAGTGGAGATTTCTCCACAAAGTCAGCCTACACGGCTCTGGAATCACTGTACTGGAACGATTGTGACAACACTTGGTCTAAGATGTGGAAACTGCCAATGGTACAACGGGTTTGTACTTTCACCTGGCTCCTTTTGAAAGGGAAACTGCTTTCTAATGAGCAAAATTTATCAGGAAGCTCTCCTCGGAAAGCAATTGCTCCCTCTGCCTTGGCGGACCTGAAAACTTGAATCATGTATTCAAGGAATGCTCTTTAGCTTCTTCAGTTTGGAAGAAAATCCTACCACTAGATCTCAGTGATGATTTCTTCAGGATGGATATTCAATTATGGCTACGTTTAATCATCTGATCACCGTCTTTAGACACCTCATGGAAGATTGGCATTTGCATAACCTGTTGGAAGTTATTGGATGCCCGAAATAGAAGAATTTTTACTGAGGATTGTTTCTCTGCTGATGGGCTTATAGCTCAAATTAGATCTTTAGTAGTTCATACACAGGAATGTTTTGCTAGATTTAGCCTTCTTTTGTAATCTCTAGTGTTGCTTTGTTGTACATTTTTTAATTTCTATTAATGAATTCCTTTCCACTCAAAAAACAAAAAAAAAATAAAGGGAAAAACACCAAAGTAGCAACTTTTAACAAAAATTATACCCAATCGGAACACTTTCAACAAATTTTATCAAAATAAGGCATTCAAAGGCATCAGAAAACTGACGCCTCTGACAGAGGCGTCACAACTGACGCCACCTCAGCAAGAGGCGTCAGTTGACTGACGCCTCTGCCCCCCACCCCCTTTTTTTTTCCCTTCTATCCCCCAAACACGTCCCCCACAACACACACACATCCCCTGTGGCCCCCACCCCCTGCTGACACGTCCCCCCTGTGGCCCCCAGGCCCAGCCCCTCCCCCTCCCCCTCCCCCTCCCCATATACCCAACACACACGTCCCCCCAAATAATTTAATAATTATGTTTAAATTTATAAATAATATTTAAAATTATAAATAATAATTCTAATTAATAATAAATTATAAAAGAGTAAATAATAATTTTAATTAATAATTAGTAAATTAATAAAAATATTTTGTGAAATATGTTGTATATTATTATTTAGAGTAAACACCCTTTCTGGTCTCTGATAAAAAATGCGGACCCCACTTTAGTCCCTAACAAACAAAGCGATCCTTATTCGTCCTTTTTATGGGACTAAAATGACATTTTGGAAATTTGTGAGGGATCAAAATGTTCACCAATCGACCCTTATTTGTCCTTTTATGGATTAAAAATGACCTCTTTTTTTGTCAGGGACCAAAATGGGGTCCATTTTTTTTGTTAGGGACTAGAAAGGGTATTTACTCTATTATTTTTTGTCCCATAAAAAGGACAAATAAGGATCACTTTGTTTGTTTGGGACTTAAATGGAGTCCGTATTTTTATCAGGGACCAAAAACGATATTTACTCTAAATAATAATATACAACATATTTCACAAAATATTTTTATTAATTCACTAATTATTAATTAAAATTATTATTTACTCTTTTTATAATTTATAATTAATTAGAATTATTATTTATAAATTTAAATATTATTTATAAATTTAAATATAATTACTAAATTATTGTTTGGGGGAAGTGTGTGTTGGGTATATTGGGGGTGGGGGAGGGGGAGGGGGAGGGGATGGGGGCCACAGGGTGGGAGACGTGTTGGGGTTTTGGTTGAGGGGTGGGGTGGGGGCCACGTGTTGGGGTTGGGGGAGTGGGGCTGGGGGTGGGGGACGTGTGTGTGTTTGTGTGTGGGGGAGGAGGGGGTGGGGTGGGGCTACTGACGCCTCTGTCAGTATCAAGTGTCAGTTTTCTGATGCCTTTATCAGATATGTCAGTTTTCTGACGCTTTTGTCAGATATGTCAGTTTTCTGACGTCTTTGACTGCCTTAGTTTGAGAAAATTTTTCGAAAGTACTCCGATTAGGTATAATTTTTGTTAAAAGTTGCTACTTTGGTGCTTTTCCCATGTGATTCTTATTCTATTTTAGCCTGTATACATAATTCATTAAGCACGTGACAATCATCTGAGGAAATTTGATCTTGAGTGTGAAAATAATAGTCGACATTTTGAGTTTTAAATTTTATGGGCTAGACATTATTAGAATATTGATTCTTTGTAAGCACAAAACTAAATATAAAGGTGAACGTAGAGAAAAAGATCGGGGATGAAAATGGTGGAAGAGTATAATTATAAGATACTCCCTCTGGTCCTAATTATAGGAGCTATTTAACCGATTTTGGGAGAATTAAGGAGGGGAATTAAATTAGTTAATTTTACTCATTTTCCTAAAATGTCCTTATATAAATTTAAAATGACACAAGTTGCCCTAATTATAAGTGTTTCTAATTTGCCTTATGTTAGACATCCATGACATATTAGTTTAGTATATATGCATATTATATTAGTTGCTTTTTATATAGCCATGTTTATATATATATATATCTAATTTCCTTTCCACACGCTTTCTAATTGAAATAATGGGTTTGCTATATAAACATATATGTGTATATATATATGTGTGTATACATATAGATCTATCTACACACACATATAAACATGTATGTGTATATATATGTATACGTATACATATGATCTCTCTACACACACATATCTACATATGTATATATGACACACATAAACACAGATACATATATATACACACACATATATATAAATGCTCCTAATAATAAGTATAAATAGGGGTATTATAGGAAAAAATTGACAAAAGTTAAAACTTGCTCTTATAATTAGGACCAAAACCAACTCTAAAATTTACTCCTATAATTAGGAACGGAGGGAGTACTATATATGGACTCCATACACAGTTATATACTCTCACTGGCTTCCACAGTGTATAAACCACATAATGATCAAATTAATTTAGATTATCTAACTAAAAACAGATTAATTTGGATTAGACCATACTTGTGGGTTGACTCGGTTCAAGCCACAAAGCATTGAAGACTTGTAAAATTAAAAGCATGTAAACTATTGGCTTTGTTTGGGAGTTTGGAAGGAAGGGGAATAAAAGGAATGCAAGGAGAATGGAGGGGAGGGGTGGAAGGGAAAGGGAGGAATATGGAAGATTAATGAGTTATTTTTACCATTTTGTCTTTTTCTTTAATAATTAATATAATTATTATACTCTACAAAATAAATTTAAATTTTCTAAAAAAATTATTTATGTAATTTTTATATTCAAAAAATTATTTATGTGGTGGGGGTGGCGGCAGTGGTGGTGGTGGCGAACGAGGGTAACAAAGTAATTAATTTATTTCCCCTCTTAAAACCATCTATATTGGGGAACTTTATTTTTTAGAAGAAAGAGGGTTTTGGGGGATTTGTAAAAATCCCTAATTCCCCCCTTTTATTTTTAAAACTTGCAGATAAGAGAATGAACTACCAAAACCCTCTATTCCCTTTCTTTTTGCTTCAAAATGGAACTCCCAAACAAAACCTAAAGCCTAAGAGAAGATGAATGCTTGGCTATCTGCTACTCATTATATGATATGGCAGAAAAGGCTCTGGGCTTGTGGAGGAGGAGGAGACAGATCTAAAATCTTACGAGTATTATACATCTGCGTATCGTGAACCCAGTGAATTTTAAAAGCATTTTCTGTGTCACCAAAGAGAAAAGTGATTTCCGTTGTGTTTCTTGTTTGGGTTTCGATCAAGCTCAACATTTAGTGAATATTTATCAACAGCAAAGAAGTCTTTATTTGTCTATTATTTATTCCTTATTTTTTCCCCATTTCTGCAATGCAAATGATGAGGTAGTGACTAGTGAGCATAAACAAATTTTCGGTGTCGGTTATACTTAAAAGTTTAAGGATAAATCAAATTACTGATATACTCTCTCTGGTCCTTATTATAAGGCACCAACTATCATTTCTCGCGGACCAAGGAATGAAAGTTAAGTCATTAATTAAGTCCAAAATTAATCGGTGTTTCCAACTTTACCCTTACTTTAATGATGTAGGTTTAAACAAGTTAGTTAAAAATGAGGGTATAATAGAAAAATAATAATAAATGAGTTAGTTAAAGCAAGTTGGTGCCTTATAATAAGGACAAAAAAATACTAGTGGTTGGTGCCTTATAATAAGGATCAGAGGGAGTACTAATTTTGATTTGATACTACCTGGTCCTAAATAAGACATAGTTGATTTTTTTTAAGAGATTAAAGTAGCTAAATAAGTTACTTAATTATATTATATGTGCTATATGACTAAATTATATATTACGAGATAAATTAGGTTAGAGAAAAAATGGTAAATATAAATACACTTTAAAATAATTTAATTAGTTTATTTAATCTCTTTAAAAAAAGTCAATTATGTTTTATATTTAAAACCGTGGATAGTATTATAGATTATAATCAATAGGGTGACTTATAAGGAAAATTTTCATTAAAGGATTATTCTGTATCGACAGACTTATTGTGCATAATCATAAAAATCATAATTATTTTGAGGAACTAAAAAATAGTTATCTGATCATTATATCCTTACTGAAAATCAAATGATCCTAACAGGCTAACGCTATATTACTCCCACGGTTCTAAATATAAGACATAGTTGACTATTTTTAAATAAATTTAAGAATCTAATAAATAAATTACTTAATTGTATCATATGTTGTGTATCCTTAGATTATATATCATTTTATAAGTTAGGCAATAGTTTGCAGAAAAAATGATAAATATAAATATTTTAAAATAATTTAATTAGTTTTTTTAATATCTAAAAAAAAAAGTCAATTTTGTCCTATATTTAAAATAGGAAGGAGTATCATTCTCATTCTAATTAGCTATGGTTGCTACACAATTTATATCTTCTCGATATATGTCTAGTTGCATAATGGAAAGAAATAAACAAATTTGTCAAACAAAATATCGATTTTTGGGAGAATCTTAACATTTGGAAAGGAGGAGGAGGAGGTTCATAACCACCGTGAATATGTTTAGAATATATGCAATCAATATCTCAAGTCAGAAGGCTTCTGGCTACTTTTGCAGTAATCATCACTAATCGATATGAGCGTTCGGTGGGAGAAAAAGAAGATAAAAAAAGAAAGGAAGAGAGGAAGGGGGGACATTTTACGATGGTATAACGGCCAATTAACTACTATTTTATGGTCCTTTACAGTCGTAAGTACTAGTGCATATAAATTCTTAAGTGAGTTTCCCTATATTAATTAATCTTGATGGTGTGCTACTGAGTTAGAAATTAAATGGAATTTGACGAGCAAAAATATGCCAGACCAGACTTGTAATATCAAATTTTCTGATATTAAGATTATAAGTGACTTAGAACCCGTTTGTTATAAAGAAAGTCCAGGGAGGGAAAGGGAAGATCTCAATCTTCTCATGGATTTTGGGTGTTTGTTACAAAGAAAGTCCAGTCAGCAACTCACTGGAATTAGACATTTTCCCTTATTTGAGGGAAGATGTTTTCCCTCCGAAAATGGAAGGAAAGCTGCCATCTTCCCAGGAAGATGGTTTTTTGACAGATTTACCCCTAAAATTTTAATTTGGCGGGAAGTTCGAACTTGACGGGAAAGTTCAAACTTGGCGAGAAAGTTCAAATTTGGCAAAAAATTTTTCTTCAAAAGTTCGAACTTAACAATAAAATATTTTTTTATAATATATTTTAGCAAAAAAAATATTTTTTTTTTATTTTGAATTAATTTCTTTTGAGGGTAAAATAGACATTTCCTAATTCCTTACCAACTTTCTCTCTTCATTTTCTTTCTACCAAACAACTCAAGTCATCTTCCCTCATC
Organism: Acacia pycnantha; assembly: GCA_025563575.1. Lineage (NCBI taxonomy): Eukaryota > Viridiplantae > Streptophyta > Magnoliopsida > Fabales > Fabaceae > Acacia > Acacia pycnantha. Next base: position 2,172,770 of record JAMWYP010000037.1, on the reverse strand, counting down.
TTTCAAATCTTCCTTTCCTTTCATTTCCTTCCTCCAAAGTTCATTTCCCTCCCCAAACTTTCTTTGTAACAAACGGGACCTTAGGAATCACATGCATTCTTTCTTCTTGTATTTGTGTCACAGAATGATCTACACAAGTAAATTTATAGAATTAACCCTTTCACTTTTAAAATTGCATACCACCGGGCATTACACTTGCAGACCAGTCAATATTTTAATTATTTTTGGACCGTGGAATTCGTTGCTCACGATCTCAACTTCAAATTGGTTACATTAAAATTAGGACTCAAAACTCAATATACTCACTCTGGTCTTAATTATAAGACCTAGTTGACTTTTTTAGAGAGATTAAGGAAGCTGATTAAATTATTTTAGAGTATTTTTATTTTTATTTTTGGGTTAAGGTGCGATTTACCAACGAACTATTGGCTCAGGAGCGTCCAGCACAATTAACTATTAAGTGGACCAAAAATACCAACAAACTTTTTAAAAAGGAGCGCTCAGAATTCTAAATTTTACTAAATTAAATAATTTTTCTCAATTGTCATTATTCAAAACTACTTGTATAGATATCTATGGACAAAAATTATTCATTCTTTAATTTTTCAAAATTATAATTTGCTAAAATAAACAAAAGTTTTAATTAAAAATATAATTATATGATTTAAATAAAACTCAAGGTGTTTTATATTCTTTTCTTTCGATTTTGCCGTTAACTTAATATCATTATATTCAAGATAGATAATGTATCGTTGGGAATAAGTTATACGGCAATTGACACAATTGAGCTTTAAGAACTACTAACCTAAATTTCTTGCTATAATTTAAAGAGGGAAACAAATTATACTTATAAATTTAAATTAATAAGATTTATATTTAGAAATAAAATAAAAATAAAAATCATGATAGAGTAAAAATACATACATAAATTTACTCTAGTTTATTTGATTAATAAATGCACTTTTACATATTTTACTCTAATTCTCTCATATCATTTATCATACATTCTTTTTCTCATAAAAATTATTGTTTTATTTTAGAAGAAATTTATGTGAGTTTTATTATAAAAATAAATCATATAATTTTTTGTTTAACATATATAATAAATTATAAAACACCTTGAGTTTTATTTAAATCATATAATTATATTTTTTAATTAAAAATTTTGTTTATTTTAGCAAATTATAATTTTGACAAAATTAAAGAATGAATAATTTTTTTCCATAGATATCTATACAAGTAGTTTTGAATAATGACAATTGAGAAAAAATATTTAATTTAGTAAAATTTAGAATTTTGTGCTGGACGCTCCTAGAATAAGAGTTCGTTGGCCAATCTGCACCTTAGATAACGGAGGTTAACTTTTTGTTAACGGTGTTAATGGCGTTGTGCTAAGCGCTCCTTTTTAAAAAGTTTGTTGGTATTTTTGGTCCACTTAATAGTTAATTGTGCTGGACGCTCCTGAGCCAATAGTTCGTTGGTAAAATCGCACCTTAACCCTTTATTTTTTTCTTCAAACTAATTAGTTTAACTAATAAACTAATATATAATCTAAGGATACACAACATATGAAACAATTAAGTAACTTATTTAACTTCCTTAATCTTTCTAAAGAAAGCCAACTAGGTCTTATAATTAGGACCGATGTAGTAGTATTTACATGCTCACGGTATTTTCATGTTCGTAAAGGCGCACTTGGGGGAAAAGTCTGACGGGAAGAAAAGTAATAGTAATAGAAGTTCAAAGTACAATGCTAGTTTAGTATCTCGTGAACGTGAAGGATAGGGAATGACGTAATATTGACGCAAGTTTACCCAGCATCATCAAGAACAGATATATCACCACGTGATCACAACCTCAGTTAGAGAAGGGGAAAAAGATAAGGAGGAATCACAGGTTTAACGATATAAACTTTGAACTTGAAACTTCCGTGAATTGTGTTATGTTTTTGACATGCCTAAGAAGCCTTACTCTATCCATATAAATAATGCTGCTGCTTCTTCATTACAGACCCACAAATCGAGAATCATTATCATCTTGTGTCTGTAACAAGCAACCAGAAACAGGGGAAGCTATGTCGATAGAAGCCATGGCGATGGTGGGGATGGATTACAAAGAATGTGGCATTAATTTTAAAGAGTGGGATCAACATTGCAGGAAGCAGCCTCCTTTGTACTTGGAGGATGAGCCAAGTTTCCGCAGCAAAGAGGGGAACAAAGGCATCGTGGAGATAGAACGGATGAAAGAGAAGCCGCAAGAATGGGCAAAGGCTGTTGCTTCATTTCATGTCACAAATGAGAAATGCACTGTAGGCTGTAGTTAGCCAGTATGTTCAAGAATAATAAATGGCTGATGGCCCTTGACTTCTTTTGTGTATGCCCGATCCCAGAGGTAGGATGATATGCGTAATTTGTAAATATAGACTAAGCTCTATGTGTAGATGCCTCAACACCTAATAAATAAGAAATGACTTCAAGGGAAGCTTCTAGAATGCGCCAACATCTCCCTATGACATGAATAGGCATAAATTAAACAGAGTACTCTGTGGTAAGAAAAAGGAATACAGATTTTGCATGACTGATAGCTGACAAAGGGAAACAACGGCCAAAGTCGGAATAGTACCGTAGATATTCCCTCTAATACTCTTCAGCTTTAAACTGTGCATTATAGCCAAGAGTTTCATGTATTCTTACAATTGTTTACTAACAAAAATCATCAATATACACTTAATAGTAATAGCATTATGAGCCATCAACTATTCACTCACTCACAAAATACTATTTATTTAAACAGTGTCGGCTTCATATTGCAAGCCATTGTTTTTTCGGGCTCCGTGCCAAACAAAGAAAGAAGAAACAGAATGAGACGTGGCCTGCAAGTGGTGTTGGTAGGAAATAGGTATCTGGGCGCGGGATAGTGCCTTTATTTTGCTTCCAATTTCGATTTTGAAATTTAAAACTCCACCGATTGATCGGGTCTGTCAACGCTCAACAACTCATGATGGAACTTTTTTGTTTATTTCATGCATTTGCCTTTGTTTTTTTTGCTTAAACGCATTTGGCTTTGTGGATCTTTTTTTTTTCCTCATCTCTCTCCTCCTTTTATTTCACTTTCTCACCTATGCCTTCAAATTTGCAGAAATGTTCTTCGATTTCCTTCTTCCTCTAGCACAGGTTCAAATTATTGAAACCTTCTAAGATTTATGCTTCCGCTGTTTTTGCCATCTAAGCGAACCCGAATATCACGCCATCCAAGCGGGGTCGAAGATCGGGAGGGAAGAGAGGTTAAGAGTGAGAAGCCCAGTTTTGAACGAAGATGCGAACGTGATGGGAAGAAGAATGATTTACTACCAACCGGGGTCGAAGATCGGGAGGGAAGAGAGGTTGAGAGTGAGAAGCCCAGTTTTGAATGAAGATGCGAACGTGATGGGAAGAAGAGTGATTTACTACCAACCCATTATTCGGCCTCCACTGAAGGTATTATGTTGTAACTCATGCTATTTCTCACCAAAATGGATCTATGAGCTACTTAACCTCGATCTTCAGTTAGCTTAAATGTTCAAAATCTGATCCGTCTATCAATTATAGGCCATAAATGATGCATCAATTATCGTCGTCGTCATTTTCCATCTTCATCGCATTCTCGTCAGATTGAGTTTAGAAGGAAAGATTTCGATTCCCACAGAGCCAAAAGGTTCATAGCATCTCACTTGAACTCTCATCTCCTCCCCCAAAGAATCCTCGACTGCGCCTCTCGCCTACTCAATTTCGATCACGAGTAAAATCGGTGGCATTCAGGGGCTGCGTCTGTGTTTGAATCATTAATTTGATAATTGTACAATCATTTTTTGCTGAGAAGATAAACCAAATTGCACAGGTTATTCTCAACTATTTTTTGGTCTTTTAACTATGCCTTAATGTGTTGTAAGGAAATTTCCAGAAAACCTTAAATTTGTTTATTGAAACATATCCAGCTTCGTATCATCATAAAACCAAAGGCATGCGTGGGAGTGGGGCCATTGTGTCGTTCACAACAGGTAATTTATTGCCCACTGTCAAGAGATTTGCTGTCTACATTTGCTCCACCCTGCACTTGGTATAATAGAAGGCATTCTGTTGTTTACATTGTGTGTAGGAGAGCAAGACATCTATTTGGAGGTAGAGACTTTACCATCAGCTATGGAGACTTCAACACCACAGCCACAACCAGATCGTGCTTCTTTATGGTTTGGCTTCAAATCTGCGTAAGTTGTGGCTTTAGTAGTATAAAACTGAAATTATTTTTCTTCATGTTTAGTTTATCACTGCATTTCTTCTCATAAAGCTTTTATATGGTTTTGCATGAAGAATTATGTATATTCCCAGTTTCATTTCTAAATCATGCTTCTTTTATGTATTCTGGATGTTGAGTGGACAACTGCTGAGTACCGACTTAATAGTATTGATATTACTTTTTGGGTTTTGGCTTTTGTTTATTCCCATGTTCAATCAAAATCAAAGAGGTTAAGCACAAGTGATATATGGTTATGAGAGAATGATTAATTGTCATTTCAGATTGCATTCATGTTGGAATAAGGTTTGTTTACAGTCAGGAAATACTATTTGGGGCAGTAATTGGCTTTTGTTTTGCCTTTGGCTTTTTTTTTTGGGTTTTGGCTTTACTTTGCTTTCATGACCAAAGGTTGTACTGCACTGATTGCATGGTTATTAATTGAATTTTTTAATGTGTATAAGGAGCAGTAAATACTATCTTTACGTATTGGCAATTAGTAAAGATAAGGTTTACTAATATTAAATTTCACTTGAATGGGTTATCATGTAAGTGTTTATTAAGTTCATCATGGTAACATGTCACAGTGCAAGATATTGGGTTAACCTCACAGTTATCTCACTCCATGTTTCTTACATGTTTTTATCTGTTTTCTCAGACTTAACCAAGGAAAATTAACATGCTATGTTGACCAGTTCATCATGGTAACATGTCATACAAGGGCCCTCTGAAGTCATTACTTCTGCATTTCCCATGAAAAAAGAAGGTTCCTGACAAGGTGAGTTCTGATCTTCCACAAATTGAGTTCAACATACACTTACAAAACCTTTTTTTAATTGAGAAGTGACGTGTGTGGCAGTTGCTGCTTTTCTAATTTTTTTCCTGTGCATTTGGTACAAATTAGGTAGCTTCTTTGTTATAGGTATACTTAGGAGTAATGACAATACTCTTTTCAGCATGTAGTATCTAGGGGATATCTGCCTGCTCCCAAAATCTTTTTGATCTCCAGACTCAGTGTTTTGAATGAAAGATTTCCCTTGGTTATGTTGCCTCACTGTATACTACATAGTAGAGCATTGATGGACATAATGGTATTGCGAAGTGAACTTAAATATTTTTGTATGAGTTTAATAGGAAACTTCATTTCCGGTAGCAAAATTTGTACAGTGTCCATTAGATATTGAAATGAACTTAATAAGAAATGTAATAATAGTTCATATTTGACTTTTTAAATTTTCAGAAAAGGGTAAAGTTTAAGCATCTTCAAACTAGAGTATTGTTGCATCATCCTTGACTAACCAGATAATATGTACTCGTATATTTCTGCCATTGGATTCCCAAATTTATTGTCTTATCATGTGATATATAAGCAAGTTTATTTTTTGCATTGGTCCATATTTTAAGGTCTTATAATACACATTGTCCCACCATTGGGTGCTTAAGTGTACTTGAGTATAACCTACCAACTTCTTTTCTTTCAAATGGTTGGTACTTATGTTCATATTTTAAACGGCATGCTAATACTTTAGTAACTTCATTTTGTTTCAAATGTAAAGTACCATTATGTTGCTTCATTGGTGGGAGTCGGGATAGCCTTAGTGTCCTTATTGAAATCCTCATTCCCTATGGTGTGTTCATTCTCTTCTTCTTTGTCAGTGGACGCCACTGAGCTTCCCTGGGCTTTATGTGTTACTTTACACTTCATTTTACTTTGTCATTCTGTTCATTTTTCTAGCCCAATTTTTATTTTTCTTTGGCAGGGAATTCTAAGCAGATGCCTGCTTAGAATTTTCATGTCAACATGTAATTGAGATGTAATCTCTACAACTTTCTTCTTACCAATATATACTCTAGGGTCCTTGGTCATTGTCCAGTTATCTGAGGGTTCTAATGGTCCTGAAGCTCAATAGCATTGGTGAACCATCAAAGCCAATCTACACTTGCGTGTATTCTATGTTATTGTAACCAACATGATCTAATTATAATTTTGTGAACAGACCGTTATTTTAATTGGAAGTAGATTTAATTATAGCGGCATGTCTACAAGGTTTCCACTGAACTTCTGTTTTTTACAGTAATTGGACGTGCCATTTTAAAATAACATTCTGTGAGTGTCTTATAAAAGTGTACAATGAGCAAATTAGAGATTGGTTGGTTTCAAGGAGGTTACTAGGAATATCCACAAAAAAGTGGGCTTAAAAGTACAAGAACCCTTTGGAATGTTTTTTCCCAATCCCATACTAGAAAAGATATTTGAACTGAAATTAAATCCCAGATCACGCTTCTAGGTTTTATGTACTAACTATAATGATTTGTTAACTGAAATGTGATTAATTTGCAGGTTTGAAATAAGGCAAGCAGGTGAAGGAATAAAGCATGTACCATTGGTTGAGGGTCATGTGAACAATATGACTAAAGTCTGGGATGTCCTACAAAATGGTACCAATGCAAGAGTTGTTAGCTCAACCACTGCCAATGAGCATAGAGAACGTTCCCACTGGTCCGGTTTATTTCTAAAACTGTTCTCTTGGAATCTTATTCATTTCGAGTAAAGTACATTTATGTTCTACCCTCAGTTATTCTTATGAGCTTTCATTTTAGCCTTTATTGATTTGCACTACAATGGATTTGGTTGTTGAAAGGTTTTTGAAACAAACATTGTGCGGCACTTGAATATTCTTCTTGCCCATTTCACTTGAATCCTCCAAGTCAGAATTTTGAGATGGCAACATTTGCAGGTACCACCCAGAAATGTAAGGCCTGTGAGAAGACAATTTCTTTGGTTGATCAGCTTACTGCTGACAACAAAATTTACCATAGATTTTGCTTCAGATGTCACCATTGTAAGGGAACCCTCAAGGTATATGTATAATATATTGCTTCTGGGATTTAGATTTGAGTGTTTTTTGTAATTCATGAACATCTTCAATCTTGTGTTCATTAGAAGCAAACATCTTTATCTTCCCAATTTGGTGCTGTGTTATAGGTGCTTCCCTCTCTTTTTGCTTCCGTTAAACCGCTATATGATGATTTGTATGATGGTAACTTATAGAATTGCCCTTTGAGTGCTGTTTTTTTCTTATGGATACAAACGGTTAGAATATGCAATATGATTCATTCACGTCTTAGAGTGGAGTAAGCGAAGCTCTTTATGGTTTAACTCGGGCAAATTTCTGATTCTTTTTAGAATATTTGGAAATGCGGGAAGATTGTGTGTCTTAGATTAGATGATTCTTTTGGATTGCTTGATTGTGTTGCTATATCCTCATTACCTTTTGGGTCTGTGCAACTGAGTAATTATTGTTCCTTTGAGGGTGTTTTACACTGCAAGCCTCATTATTATCAACTCTTGAAGAAGACTGGAAGCTTAGAAAAAAGTTTTGAAGGTGAGTTCTTCCTAACTGATTAACTCTCTTAATCTATGAGGTTTAAAAAGAGTTCTCAAATGTGCTAATATCCTCTTATTGACCAGCCTAAAGAATTCTTTTGTAGCTTCTTTGGTATAGATTATCAAGATGCAATTTAAATGGCACAGTTAAAGTATGCCAATGCAACATTTGAGAAGCTTTGCCAGGTATAAAAATTCTTTCATTGATCATAACAATATTGCAGGTTTAAAGATTCTTATACAAGATGGGAAAAACTAGGGAAAATGTACTACTACCAATGTCATTTACAAGGAAATTTGTAGAAATGTTTAGAGAGATAATTGAGATATTGGATATTCATTTTATATATATGAATGTTCATGTAATCTAATGGCTAGCAGGTTGATATTATTTTGTTCTTGCTTTTGAGCTTCTACATACGTTGCCAAACGTGAAAGCTTACAACTATTGATGTTGTTGTAGTGCATGTTATGTTTTTGGATAAAGAGACAACTTACATTTTTGGTTGGCCAATTTTGAAATGTAGTTCTTTTCTTTTACTATGCTTTGTTTTTTATTCAATTACTTAATAATTTGGATGAGTTTAAGTAGATGATACCCTGTAATTTTTCCGAATTATTGCACCACGTAGCGCGCGGGGGGATTTCGTTCTTGAGTATAATTTAGTACATACTTGGTAATAGTAAAATTATTGGAGTAACAAGGTGCATAGTTGCATGATGAAGTATAAATGTATGGTAAATGATAACACTGAAAGTTTTACTTTAACAATTTTATTGAAATACATATGGTGCAAAAAGATGATCAAACTACTTCAACGTCGATATGCGATGTGTATTTTGTAAATGGTACTACTTCGGGTCTTAATTATAAAACCGGGTTGACATTTTTTAGAGAGATTAAGGAAGTTAAATATGTAATATAATCATATAATATTTTATGTATCTTTATATTATATATTAGTTTATTAGTCAAATTAATTAATTTAGAGAAAAAAAATAAAAATATAAGTACTCAAAAGTAATTTAATTAGCTTCCTTAATTTCTCTAAAAAAATCAACTTAGTTTCATAATTATGACCAGAGGAGTATCACTTATTTTATAAAACCTTTCTTTTATAAATTATCTTAGAGCTGCACATATTGGTTCATGAGTTAGTGAATTAAGAAGTTCATAATTTCACAAAATGTTGCAAAATATATATATGATTGCAAGATAAAATTGAAGAGGGTAAATTGATGAATTAAAAGGTATCATTTGTTTTTAAATGTGGTAGATGTTGCAACCGCGCAAAGCGCGGGGGAATTGTTGCTTGTTATATACAACAGCAACAGAGACAAAGATCCCAATAAGCATCATTTGCAGAACATGAGATTACAGGGGGTTCTTTTTTCTTTTTTTGCTTGTTTACAGTTGGAATAAAATGACTTGAACCTCTCGCCAAGCTAACTTGTCAAAAAAAACACGACATAAAACATAAAAGGGTTAAGTACTAATTTTGTCCCTGAAGTACGCGCTCAAGAGCAATTTTGCCCCTTAAGTTTTAGGTGGAGCAATGTTGCCCCTGAAGTATCAAAACAGAGCAATGTTGCTCCTCCGTTAGAAACCCTAACGGTCAACGTTAGTTAACCTAACGTTGACTGTTAGGATTTATAACGGAGGGGCAATATTGCTCCGTTTTTTATACTTCAGGGGCAATATTGCTACGTTTCGGTGGAGCAATGTTGTCCCTGAAGTATCAAAAACGGAGCAATTTTGGCCCTCCGTTAGAAACCCTAACGGTCAACGTTAGTTGATCGTTAGGGTTTGTAACGGAGGGGCAACATTGCTCCATTTTGATAATTCAGGGGCAACATTGCTCTACCAAAAACTTAAGGGGCAAAATTGCTCCTGTGCACGTACTTCAAGGACAAAATTGGTACTTAACCCAACATAAAATATGGCCGACTCAAATTTATGGTTCACCACCTCATCTCCCCCAGACAACTCAATGGCATCTTGGTTATGAACTGAATCTTCTCCCCAATCAAATCTTCTTTGCAGTCTCTCATATTCTTGCCTCCGAGTAACCTCCACATGTTGCCATTCCTCCCACCTTTCAGCCAGACCTTCTCCTTCTAGCATTCTAACAACCTCTGACATTGCTGGGCGGTCCTCCGGTGAAGCTTGGGTGCAGAGTAATGCAACTTTTATCATCATTTCAACTTCTTGTGTGTTGTAATTTTTATTTAGGTTGCAGTCGACAATGGCATCTAGACGTTTTTCCCTTTCTAGTTTCTTAATCTGTAAACCACGTAAAAATTGAGAGAACGTAACAACAAGTAAAAGCTGAAAATTATAATCAGAACAGTACAAAAGTAGACATCACCATGGCACCCAAAGACATGCAGTACTACCAAAGGTGTTAAATAAATAAGAAATAAGCGCAAAAACAAATAGGTGCAAACAAGGAGACCATAATATCAAAATTCTCTCATCCTCCTCTTCCAAACGTGAAAAGTCAATTGCCCGCTGACCAGTAACAAGCTCCAAAAGCATAATGCCATAACCAAAAACATCTGTCCTTTCAGAAGATTTCCCGGTAGACAAGTATTCAGGAGCTATGTGGCCCATTGTTCCACGAACTTGAGTTGTCACGTTAGTTTTTCGAACATCAACTAACTTTGCCAAACCAAAGTCACCTACAACTGCCTCAAAATTTCATCTAGTAATACATTTGCAGCTTTCACATCCCGATGGATAATCTTAGGATTGCAATGCTCATGAAGATATTCTAGGCCACGGGCTGTGCCTAAAGCTACTCGCTTTCTTGTTGGCCAGTCTAGAACAGGCTCTCCAGGTTTCAGCTCTGCATCAGTATTCATATCATCACGATATTTTTGCAAAACGACGACGCTCCAACGCAGCGGATGGCAGCGGATAATAATAGAATTGGACGAAAGCCGGTTCCGATACATGTAGGTTGGTTCAGGCGGTTCAAACCACAAAGCATTGAGATTGAGGACGCTGTGGCTGGTGGCGCTTGTAAAATTAAAAGAACGTAGACCATACAGAAAACGAACGCATCTCGTGATGAACCCAGGGAATCTCAAAAGCATTTTCTATTTCACCAAAAAGAAAATTGTTTCCTATTATGTTTATTGTTTGGATTTCGATCAAGCTAAACATTTAGTGAAGTCTTTATTTATCTGTTTATCTATTTTAGACCATCTCATGCGTTATGCTTTCACTATTTTTTTTCCCCATTGCTGCAACTTGCAAATGATGAGGTAGTAAGCATAAACAAATTTTCGGTATAGCTAGGCTATATACAAAAGTTTAAAGATAAATCAAATTACTGGTATACTAATTTTTATTTGATACTCACTATAAGGTTACAATCGGTAGAGTGACTTGTAAGGAAAATTTTCATTGAAGGATTCTATATATACGGACAGATTATTGTGCGTAATCATAAAAATCATAATTATTTTGAGGAACTAAAAATAGTTAAATGATCATTATATCCTTATTGAAAACAAACGATCCTAACAGGCTAACATACACTACAATTATCATTCTAACTGACTCTGGTTGCCACAAAATTTATTTATACCTTCTTGATATAGTTGCATATTGGAAAGAAATAAGCAAATTTGTCAAAAAAAAAAATCGATTTTTGGGAGATCAGTCTTATACTAACATTTGGAGAGGAGGAAGGGGCGATTCATAACCTCCAAATTGTATGTAACACCGTGAATATGATTAGAATATATGCAAATAATTTCAAGTTACAAGGCGTCTGGCAACTTTTGCATTAATCACTAATCCATATTAGCGTTGGTGGGAAAAAAGAAAATAAAAACGAAAGCATGGCAAAAAAATAAAAAATAAAAAATAAAAGAAAATAACGGAAGAGAAGAAAATGAAACAAAAAAACATTTTATGAGGGTATAATCACCAATTTACTAATGGGTTAAGGTGCATTTTTGCCAACAAACTATTACCCGAGGAGCGTCCAGCACAAATATTAATTAAGCGTATCTTAAATACCAATAAACAATAAAAAATGTACAGATTAGCCAACGAACTTTTAAAAAGGTGCAGTCAAGACAACGCCGTTAGAAAAAGTTAATGTCTCATTATCTAAGGTGCAGATTGGCCAACGAACTTTTAATCCAAAGAAGACTCAAACACAAAAAGTTTTACTCGGGAGCTCCCAAAGACAAAATTCTTAATTTCACTAAATTAAATAATTTTTTTGTCTATTATCATTATTCAAAACTACTTGTATAGATATCTATGGACAAAAATTACTCATTTGCCAAAATAAACAAAATTTTTAATTAAAAATATAATTATATGATTTAAATAAAACTCAATGTGTTTTATAATTTATTATATATGTTAAACAAAAAAATATGATTTATTTTTATTTTAGAAGATATTTATGTGAGTTAATAAATTCATTTAATGTTAATAAAATTTAAAAAATCTAAAAAAATCTATTATATCCGGAAAGAAATGAAATAAGTTTAATCTTTATTTTTATAAAAAGAGTTTAATGAATATCAACATTGACACTTAATAATATAAATCCGGCAACTTGATAATATTTTGGTTAATTAAATTATCTATTGATTATATCAATATGAGACTTGTTGAAAAAAAAAATTGTCACTAATTAAGTATCTTGGAATAGCCTCAGCAAATTATTTATGGGACTTTTTTTTAAAAAAAAAATTCAACAAGTCCCATATTCATATAATGAATAGATCATTTAATTAACAAAAATATCATCAAGTTACCGGATTTATATTATTAAGTGTCAATGTTGATATCCATTAAACTCTTTTTATAAAAATAAAACTCATTTCATTTCTTTCCGGATATAATAGATTTTTTAGATTTTTTAAATTTTATTAACACTAAATGAATTTATTAACTCACATAAATTTCTTCTAAAATAAAAATAAATCATATATTTTTTTGTTTAACATATATAATAAATTATAAAACACCTTGAGTTTCATTTAAATCATATAATTATATTTTTAATTAAAACTTTTGTTTATTTTGGCAAATGAGTAATTTTTGTCCATAGATATCTATACAAGTAGTTTTGAATAATGATAATAGACAAAAAAAATATTTAATTTAGTGAAATTAAGAATTTTGTGCTGGGAGCTATTGAGTAAAACTTTTTTGTGCTGGGTGCTCCTGGAATAAAAGTTCGTTGGCCAATTTGCACATTAGATAACGGACATTAATTTTTTTTCTAACGGCGTTGTGCTGACTGCACCTTTTTAAAAGTTCGTTGGCTAATCTGCACATTTTTAATTGTTTGTTGGTATTTAAGATACGCTTAATTAATATTTGTGAAGGACGCTCCTCAAATAATAGTTTGTTGGCAAAAATGCACCTTAACCCTTTACTAATTTATGTTCTTTTTTTGTGTATGCACCTAGTATTCCAAGTCAGTCCCTTAATATGACCGGAGAACTTCACAAGCCCAAATTAATCCAGATTCCAAGTACGATTGGAACATTTTTTCAAGTGATACTCCTACCACTTAACACTGTTGTGTTCTAAGTTCCAATCGGGGACTCTAGAGTAAGTTAGAGTAACTTCTGCGAGTTGGGGTTGATGTAAGTATTGGGCGGTGGATTTATTTTATGCAATCTGTCTTGTTGTATTTTCGTCACAGAATGATCCACAAAAATAAATTTAAAGAACTAATTAACCTTTTCTCTTTTAAACTGGCATTTCCCCTCTCTGGTAATACAATTTCAACTTCAAGTCAGAAATTAATTTGCAGCCACTCGTGAATAGATTAACTCAAGTCAAACCAACCAGTCAATTATTTTTTTGGGCCGCGGAATTCGTTGCTCACGATCTTAACTCCAAATTGGTCAGATTTAAAATTAGGACTCAATACTCAATATAAGTATTTACATGCTCACCGCATTTTCATGTTTGTAAGGGTGCATTTAGGGAAAAAGTCTGACAGGAAGAAAAGTAATAGTAATAAAAGTTCAAAGTACAAGGCTAGTTTTGTATCTCGTGAAGGATAGGGAATGACGTAATTTTTGCTCAAGGGGAATGACGTAATGATTGACGCAAGTTTACCCAGCATCATCAAGAACAGATATATCACCACGTGATCACAACCTCAGAGAAGGGAAAAAAGATAAGGAGGAATCACAGGTTTAACGATATAAACTCTTGAACTTGAAACTTCCGTGAATTGTTTTATGTTTTTCACATGCCTAAGAAGCCTTACTCTATCCATATAAATAATGCTGCTGCTTCTTCATTACGGACCCACAACATCGAGAATCATTATCATCTTGTGTCTGTAACAAGCAACCAGAAACAGGGGAAGCTATGTCGATAGAAGCCATGGCGATGGCAGGGATGGATTACAAAGAATGTGGCATTAATTTTAAAGAGTGGGATCAACATTGCAGGGAGCAGCCTCCTTTGTACTTGGAGGATGAGCCAAGTTTCCACAGCAAAGTGGGGAACAAAGGCATCGTGGAGGTAGAAAGGATCAAAGAGAAGCTGCAAGAATGGGCAAAAGCTGTTGCTTCATTTCATGTCACAAATGAGAAATACACTGTAGGCTGTAGTTAGCCAGTATGTTCAAGAATAATAAATGGCTGATGGCCCTAAACTCCTTTTGTGTATGCCTCGATCCCAGAGGTAGGATGATCTGCGTAATTTGTAAATATAGACTAAGCTCTGTGTGTAGAATGTAGATGCCTCCAACACCTAAGAAATAAGAAACGACTTCAAAGGAATTCTAGAATGCGCCAACAGATTTTGCATGACTGATAGCTGATAAAGAGAAACAACAGCCAAAGTCAGAATAGTAGATATTCCCTCTAATACTCTTCAGCTTTAAACTGTGCATTATAGCCAAGAGTTTCATGTATTCTTACAATTCTTTACTAACAAAAATTATATACAACAACAGAGACAGAGATCTCAATAAGCATCATTTGCAGAACATAAGAGATTACCAGGAGTTTTTTTTTCTTTCTTTCTTTCTTTTTTTTGCTTGTTTACAGTTGGAATAAAATGACTTGCACCTTGCACCTCTCGCCAAGCTAACTTGTCAAAAAAAAAAAAAAACAACATAAAACATAAAATATGACTGATTCAAATTTATGGGTCACCACCTCATCTCCCCCCAGACAACTCAATGGCATCTTGGTTATGAACTGAATCTTCTCCCCAATCAAATCTTCTTTGCAGTCTCTCATATTCTTGCCTCCGAGTAACCTCCACATGTTGCCATTCCTCCCACCTTTCAGCCAGACCTTCTCCTTCTAGCATTCTAACAACCTCTGACATTGCTGGGCGGTCCTCCGGTGAAGCTTGGGTGCAGAGTAATGCAACTTTTATCATCATTTCAACTTCTTGTATGTTGTAATTTTTATTTAGGTTGCAGTCGACAATGGCTTCTAGACGTTTTTCCCTTTCTAGTTTCTTAACCTGTAAAGCACGTAAAAATGAGAGGACGTAACAACAAGTAAAAGCTGAAAATTATAATCAGAACAGTACAAAAGTAGACATCACCATGGCACCCAAAGACATGCAGTACTACCAAAGGTGTTAAATAAATAAGAAATAAGCACAAAAACAAATAGGTGCTAACAAGAAGACCATAATATCAAAATCCTCACATGATCAAGTAATAGCACATCATCCTCCTCTTCCAAACGTGAAAAGTCAATTGCCCGCTGACCAGTAACAAGCTCCAAAAGCATAATGCCATAACCAAAAACATCTGTCCTTTCAGAAGATTTCCCGGTGGACAAGTATTCAGGAGCTATGTGGCCCATTGTTCCACGAACTTGAGTTGTCACGTTAGTTTTTCGAACATCAACTAACTTTGCCAAACCAAAGTCACCTACAACTGCCTCAAAATCTTCATCTAGTAATACATTTGCAGCTTTCACATCCCGATGGATAATCTTGGGATTGCAATGCTCATGAAGATATTCTAGGCCACGGGCTGTGCCTAAAGCTACTCGCTTTCTTGTTGGCCAGTCTAAAACAGGCTCTCCAGGTTTCAGCTCTGCATCAGTATTCATATCATCACGATATAGCAGGAAATGATGAGATAAATTAATTGCTACTTACATATAAGTCAAATTCTACCACATAAAAACATTATTCGAAGGTTTACATGCTGTAAATCAATAATACTTCATGCCTTCAGCATGTAAATACAGAAAGAAAGTGAATATTTAAAATGATGCACACTTGCAAGATGAGCTAGTCAACAACAAAACAAACATTTATCCATTTGCCACTCTCTTTCTTTCATTCCCAAAATGTTCATTAAGAAGATAATTTTATAGCAGTAAATCGCGGAAGTTTTTTTTTTTTTTTAAAAAAACTCCAAACATCTTCGAGCAGTATATAATGTATTAGAATGATTCATAAATTATGTCCCCAACCAACAGACTGGAAAGACTCGTGTATTGTAACTCTGTACCTCTTAGTCGATAGGCAACACTCAAGTTCTGCATGAAGGGATAAACTAGAAGACGTTCAGTTGGAGTAGTACAAAATCCAATCAGCCGTAACAGATTCCGATGGACAGCTACACTTATCATCTCGACTTCCCGCTGGAAAGCAGCATCCCCCCCAGGACTTTCATAATCAGTTAACCGTTTGACAGCAACTTTAGTGTTATCAGAGAGAACACCTTTATAAACCTTTCCAAAGCCTCCCTGTCCCAGAACATTTTTCTCACTGAAGTTGTCAGTGGCTATCTGTAGTTCTCTCCAAGCAAATCTTTTTAGTTGACCAAATGCAATTCGGCGATCAACTTCACCTGACCATATAATGTTTAAAAAAAAAAAAACACTTGAAATGGAGTTTCAGGAAAAACTGAAGCTCAGATTGATCTTGAAGGTTTTAATAAGAATAGTCCACCTAGAGTTTGTTACCCAAAGAAATTATCTCTTAAACTAGTTTTCACAATTAAAGCATGACCACAACAAGTTCATCAAGCAAATCTCCTGTCATCCCACACAAAATGAGGGATCTTAATTGTAGCTGTTGTAGAAAAGGGTACATATCAATGTGCACCATTAGATCCAGGCAGACTACAAGGAAAAGTATGACAATAACACGTTGTTCATATTGAAGAGAAAGACACTGGAAGAAGTAAGCCCTAATTATCTAGTGAAAACTACATTATTGAAGCAGATGCCATGATCTGCAACCTCAAATTCAGCAAGGCAAAGTTTTACTACAGCTTGAATGTTGTTGACTGTCATGGCCAATGTGAGAACCTAACTAGCAAGAAATGGTGCAATGTCAATGAATCACATATACATAATGATGAGTAAGCAATGTTTCACACATATAAATTAATCTAAGATGCGAAAGAAAATGGACATGCTCAATGACTCGGTTTACAGCATTAGTTATTCTTGAGTTTGAAAGCATGGATCAGTTTAAAAGATAAATGACTTTAAATGATACAAACATGTCCATGTTAATGCCAATGCTTCAATTAAAGAAGCATCGCATAATTGCATAACACATATTGAAAGAGAACTAAAACCTGCAACATCTACAAAAACTTCTCGTCTGTAGCCCTTGCGTCTACTCTTACACCAGAAGAACAGCAGACCACAGAGAAAAGTTACAACGATTAACCCAACAATAATTCCAACTATAAGGCCAAGTTTCGGCTTATGGGATGAACCTGCCAAGCATGCAAAAAAAGTAGCATTTAGCTATTCATCAAGGAGAGGAACAGATGTCAGCACCTCACAAAGCGAAACCAACAAAATATTTTAACCAGCTAACCTCGATCTGCATTATCAGAGGCACAAGGGGGGCGGTAATTCATGTCACAATTTAAGTTATTTCCACTGAAACTGCAATAACACAGACAATAAAGGTGAAGAACAACTGATGAAAAGATGATCTAACAACGAAAAATATATAACACTAGTCACACCAGATAAAAGGACGAATAGGATTTTAATTTGCTTCTATATCCCGAAACTTCTGTTTCGCCATATTGCGATTAAACATTAGACAGGAAGATGCAATCGTTGGGGATCAAAGATAAACATACATCTTTTATTGGTGCTTTAAATAGTCAACATTATAATACTAAGTTACAGCGCGTACTTGTATTTAGGAACGTTGAATAAGTGCTCAGGAATTCGACCACTGAGATTATTTGAGTCCAGCAGACTGCAAAGAGGAGTTTAAACAATCCATTATATGCTCTAAGAACAGGTCATGCATAGAAGTTACTTGTACAACTTTCAAAAAGTATTTTTGCATAACAAAATATTTCACATACACATTGATCAAGCTAGGAAGGCTGCCAAGTGATTCAGGAATATTCCCACTGAGATTGTTTTGACTCAAAGTCCTGGTTATAGAATATAAAACAGAACACAGTTAAACATTAGAAAATAGGGGGAAATGCAAAATCCTATTGCATATATGTCAGTTTTGAATGAAACTTCAATGAGAATAAATTATAATTTTAGGAGGAACTTGAAAGTTGCTGCCAACTTACGGGGACCAAAAATTATATTTTTGCTCAAAACTACAAAACCTAGGAGAAAGAGAGCATACTTACAAGAACTGAAGCCTTTTAAGATTATCAAGGGTAGATGGTATTTCTCCCGTTAATTTGTTGTTTTCCAGATCAAGTCTGATTAAGCTAGTCAGATTTCCCAATTCTTTTGGTATTTCACCAGTGATGCCATTCCCTTGCAATGAACTGCAATATAAATGGACAATACATATATCACGATTGTCGATTACGGTTTCAATTTCCCAAATATATGACAAGAAAGCAACTGCTTCTAACAACTACACTTGATCTTATACACAAAAGGGTGGGAAATGCATATCTAACTAAGGTTAGATCCTAAAATAAGCTATGAAAAAAATAAATCACGCCTACACATGTCCGCACATATATTCATGCCAACACTATAACACTTAACTCAAAAATGCAAAGAATGATAGACTAGTCATTAAATTATCAAATCAATTTAAGAAAGAAAAAGGAAAGAGAAGGGTCAGGGATGCAAAATAGCATAAGAACTCAACTACCAATTAACAGTATTTTAATAATTTGCAAGTTGATGTGAGGAGATAAGTTGTCCATCGTATAAAACTGAGTGAAATTCAAAAAGTAATATAACATTGCACATGAGTGGCCTAGATTGCATGTATAGTATATTATGATTACTTACAGAGTTGTAAGACTTTTTAGAGCTCCAATTCTTGGGGTCAATACCCCAGTAAATCCCATCAATGCTAATGAACTGCAGCAAAGCAAGTTACATAATTATACAGCAGGCACAATGATAAATAGGGGATGGGAATACCGAACCTAGAAGGAATCATCAAGGAGATGATTGTCAACATATTCAACATATCAATTATTTACAAGAAAAGAATGAAGAGAACATTGCATAAGAATATCTTACACTTGAACAACATGGGAATTTTGGTCACAGTAAACACGGGACCAAGTACAAGGGTTTACTTGATTTTGATTCCAATCAGTAAGCTGATTAGCCGAAGCATTCAATGATAACTTCAGTGCAAATAACGCATCTCCTGAAATGAAAAAGAATGTTACCATTCAGCTAGAGCCAAGGGTTAAACATCAATGCGCCATTCAGAAAATCAAACTATCAGAAATCTTTCAAATGCATAACATTTTCAACCGCCTCAGCCTCTGGCAACTTATTATGGTTGGAGCAAAAACACATGCAAAGATGCAAATGCTATTAAGCAATTACATAATTTAAAAAGATGAATTTGTTTTCCTGGATCATGCAACATCCAAAGTTTTCATTGTTCCAACACAAAAATTTCTTTTGTAGTTGGCCAAAATGAAATATGATACATAGCAATAGATAGAATTATGCATATTTAAATTAGGATTAGAAGAAACACTATTATTGATTCTGCTCATAGTAAGAAAGCATAAAAGGCGGGGATCCTACAGGGAAATGAACAAGAGAAAACTGTGTGCATAAAGTTAATTTCTGTACTGTGGCCCAAAAAAAGGTAAAATTCTGTAACAAAAGGTTTAGGAATAGAAAGGATAAACATACATACATTTTCTGTACTGTGTGTATAAAGTTAATTTCTGTACTGTGGCCTAAAAAAAGGTTAAATTTTGTAACAAAAGAATTGGGAAAATAAAGGATAAACATACATACAATCTGTTCAACTTTTCACGAAGCATAATAGCAGTGCAAGATGCTAAGATTTTCTAGGACGCACTAAAACAATATAACAGAATTTAATTGTGGAGATTCAGAGACCTGCCAGGGGTGAATGAGGCAGAACAAAAGAAATTCAAAACTGCTGCTAAAGTATGCATAGCCTACTACTTTCAGAATAGGTCGAGTGCCAGACAAATAGAATATTGTACCTTGAAAATCAGAAGATACAAAAGAGCATAAGCAAGCCAACAATAAAAGCACAATTAGGAAGTCCATTTCCACTGGCATCAACCGCTAGGACAATGTGTCTGATGATCAATTATGAGATGACCAATGCCGATCTCTGCAGAAACATCAAGCCATTAAGCTGTGAACATTGAATAACAACCGTAAACACCATACAAGAGTTTGGGGGTGGGAATTTGGTGTGTGTGACACTAACAATTTAAGGATCAACATATATTCAATGCTTAAAGATAAACAAAAAATAATAATTAATAGAATAGTGTTGTAAAGAAAATCACTGTGATAGAAACCATCAACTAGATACCAGTCAGTCCAAGGAAAAAGGTTTTTTATGCATATGCACGTATGCTAATGTCAAATTGCATTTGTTTACTATTATTGTATCAAAAAGAGGACCAAATTGCTATTGCAAGACAATCCACTTCAAAAAGAGGACCAAATTGCTATTGCAAGACAATCCACCAACACGTGGCTATTAATCAAAGTATAGCCAGCTGTGGAGTTAGAGAACAGCTGCTTAACGTTAAACTCATTCACTCATTTGCCTCTCCCCCAGAAATAGAGGAGTGTGAGGAAGGTCCTGAATTCTTCCTGAGGATAGAAATGCTAATGGTTAGAGCCTAATACCATTCTATAGCATATAGCAGCCGCATCGTCCTAAATGAAAAAGGAGAGGCTTAAGGCCGTGGAGGCAGTCTTGAGAACCAATTGCATGAATTTTGTTATTCCAGTGGTAACAGATAGAGAAATCATTGTCATCTCTTAAGTTTGCTTCGTTGTTAACGAAGGTGATATCTTGAGAATAACATTGAGCGCTACAACCTCAATTGACAGACTCGAGTAGATTTACTAATATTATATAAGAGTTAAGGGGTGGGTGAGCCTTCTTGACGTTAAGAAGCAGAACGCATACTTTTGGTCGCCATGAGAACAAATGATAAAACACTGACCCAGAGAATCAAATTTTCCCAATGAGAACTTATATGAAAAGGTCACCGGCTCCAGTGGTTCCATCATATTCCAAAAAAAAGTGGGGATAAGAGCCATCAAATCAAAGAGCTGCAGTTCACCCAATCACAATTTTTTTTTTTTTTGTTATGCAACCGAAGAAGAGTAAAGGCGGGGAATAAGGATATAAAAGTAGCCCGAACGTGTATAAAAAATGCTTACTATAACACAAACAGATTCGATCCATTATCATTAACAAAAGAAAGTAGCAGAACTGAGAAGAGAATCATGTAGAAGAACAGTCTCGCAGAGTAGCCATAAAGATGCGATAAGAACATAAGGTTGCTTAAATACCTAAAGTTGTAAGTATCATCAGAAATACCTGCTCATGTAAGGAATTAGATGAAGAGATACATCTAAAAAGTTGAATAGAAGCCGCGAGAGTGAAAAAAGAGGAAGGAAAGTGAGAAGAGAGGCGATAGGTCTTGAGAAATGGAATTGGAGGTGGGAGAGTCACAGCTGGCTGTCTCCCCCAAACAAGTGCTGGTGACAACAAATCTGAAACAGAAGCTTCTATCGCTTTGTTCCCTCTCTTTCTTCTTCTTGCTTTAGCTCGCTGGAAACTTTTGTTGTATTATAAAAGTCTAAAAGAAAAGACGGAATTACTGTCGGCAATCTCTTACTGCGTGGACTCTGGTCCGGATTGGACTCTCACGCCACTTCCTGCGGTCTTCTCTTCTCTCATCCTCCTTCCAGTCTTCCATACATCAACAAGTAAAAGTGATGGTGGTTTTGAAAGTAAATTTTTAATCATAATTTATTATAAACACTGTAAAAATGGGGTACACATAGTATACTTATATTTACATGCTTATTTATGAAAATTAATTAATTTGAGATACTGGGTACAAAAAAAATCTCATAAAGCATCATATAATTTAAATCTAAATAAATACAATATATAAAAAAATTAAAAAAAATGTGTTTATACCTCTCATTAGAAATATAAGCATATAATAAGCATGTAAATATAAGCATGGACCTAAAAAAAAAATGTGTGAAGAGTTTTATCATTCAAACAAGCACTTACTGTTTTCCGACATACACCGATATTGATTGGGCAGCTTTGAATTTGTAAGTGCATTCTTGCTTGTCCTCGATCATCCAAATCAACTCGATATTTTTATTTTAAAAAAAATATATTACACCCATTGACCCAAAACTTATCTGTATTATAATGAGTCCCGAAGATACTTCGTTGTGGTTTCAGGAAAAAAAAAAAAAATCGCGTGAATTCTAAAGAATTTGTTGTAATGAGAAGGTTCATGCGAATTTTGCTGGATCAAAAGTGGTTAAGGTTAGTCTAGTGACGAGCTTAGACCGATAGGATGCTTTGATTGGGGCTTTTTTTTTTTTTTTTATAGAGATGTCAATTAATTGAACTACAGGCCATTGGATAAGCCAATAAAATTGAAAGATCAAGTTGTTTGAAATTCAGTTAATAGAAGTAGTGAAAAACTAAAGAGAATGAGTAGCAAACAATTTATTTAGGATTTGGTTTTTAACTGAATTTAATGACATGGTTAAATTTATAAAATCGACCTCATTTAATACAATACAGGTTTAATTTACTTTAGATAAAATATGGAGGCAGATCTTGATTTTTTTTGGTTCCGGTCAATGGGAAAACTTAAAAGGGAAAGTATATTGCCAAAGGGGCATAATGATTGCGTCAGAATTCTTTGGCACGACATTTAGCATTTTCATATGACTGTCTGTATGGAATGAATGAAAAGTTACCTTGTTATCTAACGAAGAAACACGATTTCATCTTCGGTAAAAGTGGATGAAGCATGTCGACGTTTTTTAAACAAAAAAGTGATTTAAGATTTTAAAATGTTTTGTGGTGCATCTAGTACTTTAATATATATATATATATATATATTTTTTTTTTTTTTTGGTAATACATTGGCAAGCCAAAGGCTTGAGGTTTACAAAAAAGTCTAATATTAGACTACATTTAGTGATCTTAGTGGCATTCCGCCACGCTCAAGATTTACTAGGTCAACACATTCAAAAGGTTGTGACGGAATAATTACAAAATCCTGATTCATCTTTTGAGCCGATCGAGCTAAATAATCAGCACATCTTAATACTTCCCTGTAAGCATAAATAATCTGTAGATCCTCATGCGAAAGGATAAAGGATCTTACCTCTTGTATTTCATTTCTCATAGGATGTCCATGCCCGTGCCCACAATCAAGTAATAACAAATGAATGACATCCAATGAATCAGTGTAGAGCATAATCTTCTTGAAACCCAATTGTTTACAAAGTGTAAGGCCCCTATAGATAGCATGGATTTCCGCAGCAGTTGACGTAGTATGGCCTAACTTCTGTTGAAACCCACATACCCAGTTTCCTTGGTGATCTCTGATCACTCCTCCACAAGTTGCATGTCCACTATTCCTGTATGATCCATCCACATCTACACGTACATAACCTGGATCCAGGGGACGCCATCTAGCTTCTCTCTGTTTGGTATATGCATAACTTGATGCTGGAAACGGCCATGCGCCACTCCTTCCATTAAGTGGAAGATGCATCTTTGTGTAATCGCTCTTGGCTGATCTCCTGTGCCTTCAAATACTTTCGTACATCTATTCTTCCAGAGAAGCCAACACACAACACCAAATGTTCTGTGCCAAGGCCATCTAGCTGTAAGCTCCGCCGGATGGATTGTTTTGGAGTTCCATTTTAGCCAATCCTGCAAAGAGCCAGAGAAAAATATATAATAATATAATGGGTTAGTTAAATTAAACCACACTCTCTTGGCAATCTCACAATCTCTCAGTATATGGATGATGGTTTCCTCTCTATCACACTCAAAAGGACAAGTGTTCTGGACATGAGGATTATATTTTGTTCTAAGTGTATTAGTAGGAAGTCTCTCATGAAACACTTGTCACATGAAGAATTTTGCTCTTTCAGGAATCTCCCAACGCCATATACGCTACCAGGTGGGCTCAGGTGTATGCTCCTGTTGATGGTATATCATAGTGTATGTTGATTTAACAGTGAAGTTCCCATCGGAAGCCTTACGCCAATAGAACACATCCTCACCCAAGCCATTCGGTGGAACAACCTTTAAAATTTCTTCTACTATCCTATTTGGAAGGAATGTTCTCCATTTATCCTTATCTCATTGTCCATTTGGCTTAACAAAGTCCTTTACCATTGCCTCTAGATCCATCAAGTGGAAATTCTTGTCCACATAATATTTCAACGGCTTGTCTAATGGTGTCCAATGATCTTCCCACACCTTTGTAGATAACCCACTTTTTAGCTTCTTCCCAATCCCCTTACAGAACTCTTCCCATACCGTTGTTATCCCATTCCAGACTGCCGATTGATATCTTTTCTTTTTTACTAGTGGCTTCTGACTCTCACCACATCTATACTTACTATGCAAACATTTCACCCATAATGCATCCGGCTTGGTAATAATCCCCCAGCAGAGCTTCATAATAAAAGCTTTATTTTGACACTGTAGATCTTTAATTCCTAACACACCTTCAAATTTATTCTTCTTCATTACATTCCAAGATATAAGATGCATCTTTTTCGAATCCCTATTATGATTCCAAAAGAAGTCTCTACTCATATTTTCAAGATTAAGGAGAATCCCCTTAGGTATGAGTACTGATTGCATTTAATAATATGGAATTGCAGATAAAACAGATTTAATGAGAACAGTTTTACCTGCCATGCTTAGAAGACTACCTTTCCAGTTTGCAAGTTTTCGACCAACTTTCTGAATTAAGGGTGCAAAGGTCAATTTAGTTGCTCTCTTGTGTAGGATGGGAACACCAAGGTATTTCCCCAGGTCAGGTGTAAGACCAATTCCCAGGATCTGGCTGAATTCATATGCCCTGTTAAAGTGGACATTCTGGGAAACAAAGACCTTTGATTTGCTGAGGTTTATTTTATGTCCAGATACTTGACAAAAGAACTGCATTATATTCTTCATTTCTAGCATCTACAGTGAGGAAGCTTCACCAAATAAAATTAGATCATCGGCAAAGAATAGATGGGAAATCTTTGGTCCTCTTGTGCTAATCTTCAATGGCTTCCATCTTCCGTTTTCCACTTCATACTGTATGATCTGTGCCAGTCGTTCCATGCATAGAATAAAGAGGTACGGACTCAGCGGATCCCCCTGACAGACCCCTCTAGTAGGGTGAAACTCCTCTGATTCTTGTCCATTCCACAAAATTCTCATTGAAACTAAGGTCACGCATTTCATAATCAAATTAATAAAACCCTCTTCTAGTCCCAGGCTACCAAGTGTGCATTCAAGGAATTTCCAATCAAGTCTGTCATATGCTTTTTCCATATCAACCTTAACTGCAACAAACCCTTTTTGACCCTTCTTAATACGCATTGAGTGAATTGCTTCTTGGGCAATGATTATGTTATCAAGGCCCTGCCTTCCACTGATAAAACTACACTGGTTTTCTGACACCAGATATCCCATAACACTCTTCAAGCGATTTGCAATCACTTTACTCACAATTTTAAAACTTACATTACAGAGGGAGATAGGACGAAAATCTCTCAAAGAATGAGGATGATCAATTTTAGGTATCAACACAATATTTGCCTTATTGATCTCTTTTAATCCTTCTGGGTCAGAAAACATCTTTGAAACCATTTCGCAAACTTTTTGACCTACGGAATCCCACTGTGTGTGAAAAAAATAGGGTTGTAGTCCATCTAGCCCCAGAGCTTTAAATGCACCCATATGAAAAGCTGCATTTTTTATTTCGGTTGGGGATACTTCTTTTTGTAGCATCTCCAATTGATATTCATTCAGTGGTGGGAACTCTCGTGGCCAGCTCGGGACTTGTACTATATTACCCTCTGCTGAATATAGATCTTTGAAATAATTAAGTGTCATTTCTCTCAATCTAGTCTGATCTGCCACCCACACTCCATCTTCATCTTGAAGTGCTTCGATCTTACTCCTTTTTCTCTTAATAATTGTAGTGGCATGGAAAAAACTTGTATTTTTATCTCCCCATTTCAGCCACTTACACCGAGATCTCTGGTACCATATAAGCTCTTCCTGAGAAGTTATCTTATGATAGTCTTTCCATAATTTTTTCTCTAATCTAAAGAGCCCATTTTGTCTATTATTTTTCCTCGCTTGATCAATACCCTCAATCCTCTTGATCAATTCTTTTTTCTTTTTCCCCAAATTTCCTATCACCTTTGTATTCCATTCTGTCACTACTTCCCTGAAAGTTCTTACACCCTGAATCCAATCCTTCCCAATCCATAATGATTTGACCAATTTTGAGAAATCTTCTTCCAAACACCATGTCGCTTGGTACTTGAAGCATTTTCCTCCTGTCAAGCTTGACTAAAGAATTGTCTCGAAACAACTACTACCCTATGGTCGATTTGAAACGAAGATGGTGGTATGCCCTTGCCTGAGGGTGTGATATTTCCCATTCCAAATTACAAAAGACCCAATCAATCCTTTCTCTAATACCCTCTCTTTCCCAAGTAAATTTATCTCCCACCACAGGCACCTCTAACAAATTACATTGATTTATACAATCACGAAAAGGAGCCATCACACTATTTGAGGGAGCAACTCCGCCACTCTTATCAGATTGTTGAAGGAAAGCATTAAAATCTCCTAAGACCATCCAAGGCATTGTCACAGACTCTGCTATTGATTGAAGTAATTCCCACAACTCCCTCCTTCTTGCCACATTAGTATCCCTGTAGACAAAAGTTACAAGGGTAATGTCATTTGATTTTTTATATGTGATCTTACAATGGATAATTTGAGTGTTTGAAGAGATATATTCCACTAAAATCTCACTACTATTCCACAGCACCCATATGCCCCCTGCATACCCAGTTGCTTCTACCCGTAACAATTTGTGAAACCTAATTTTTTTACTACTTTATCTGCTCTAACACCACTAACTCGGGGTTCCAAAATTCCCATAACTTTGATTCCATATTTATTAACTATATCTCTCAAAACTCGAGGGAACGAACTACCCCCATAACCCGACAATTCCAAGCAGCTATATTCATAGTAAACATAAAATAAAATATAAAAGAATAAATAAATAAAACTTACTGATCAGGTGGTTTTTCCTTTTGGTTACTACCAATAATTGCCACCTCCAAGTTACCTTGTTTTCCTCTATCATTTTCCATGATATGAAGCAACTGGGTTGTGCCCTCGTCCTGTTTAGCGCAATTTTCTTGTGTCAGTGAGGCTTCTTCATTTTTATTTCTACCATGTAAACTACCTTGTTTGTTTTTCTTCAATTTACTTGTCTTGTCTCTCTCTGAGTCTTTATCCATCTTATTGCTAGATTCTCCTTTTTCTAAACAACCTTGGACCACATTATGCCTCCTGGGACCCACAACACCTTTTCCTTTAGACACTTTTTGACTTTCAAGACTTAAGCCCACAAGTCTTTCTCCATTGCTTCCTTTCTTTCTTTTTTGGTCAAATGGAAACTATATTAATACTAATAATAAAAGTTACAACAAAGTTTGACGATTACAATATGAAAACAAATCGGAACAGACACTAAACAAAAACAAACTGGAACAAGAAGACTAATAAATATAACAAGAACAAACCAAATGTAAGGAAAGCTAATCACCACAAAACATGTGGGAATAAAAGTAACATCAAAGTCTCCATCGTGGGCTTCCGGCCTGAACATCCAAGGTTAGAAGTGACATGAAAGAAGGTGTTGGTTGTAAGACCCACCCTATAGGGCACACCTCCTTATAAGCAAAAGCTGCACAAAGGTCAGCTACATAATCACCCCGACTTAGGGCACAGAACAGAGAAAACCCAACCTCAGAAGAAAAACGACAAGTGAAGTCCTGAAGAATACTTTTGCTCCTCCATTGAAACACATTTGGTGACGTCGACCACTCACCAAACAAATTTTGGCTAACACTAAAGCTTTGGATTTGCCATAATCGAACAAACCTCACAATGGTCCTCTCATAGATAAGGCGCAAAACATTATCAACCATTGATACAACCCTTCCCCCAAAATCGTAGATCCAAACCACAACAGAAAACACAACCATAAAATCCCAAATCCACAACAACATAAGAAACACAAACACAAAAAACAATGCAAATAAAAGAAAAAGGCAGACTACCCCTTCGCCGGAGACAACCGTCGCGCCGGAGACCACCGCCACGCCGGAGACCACCATCGAAGGAGACGTCCAGTCAAAAGCTCCCACCGCCAGAGACGAGAGAGAAGCACAGCTGCACCCAAAAGACAGAGGGACGCCGGAGCTGGAGAGACGATGAGGACGGAGACCAGAGGAAAGCCGGCGCCGGAGAAGAAGGAAGGTCGTCGCTTTATGTCCCTGTTCCAAGCTAAAACTCGCTGCTCCTGGCTCTTCGAGGTCCGATCTACACTTTTGTTGTAGTTGTGGAGCGAGAGGAGGCTCGCCGGCGGCAAGAACGCCGCCGGCGAGACAGAAGCCGCCTTGGAGGATGGAGAAGACGAGCGCACAGTGAACCCTAGCAGAGATGAGCGAGAGCGCCGCGAAAATGACTTTACTTCCATTGCTTCCTTTCACCGTATTGTCATATCCTAAGCTATTAGTTTGCTTTGGATTCCTTCTTTTACTTACTTCAGCCCATTTTATTTTTGTGGACCCCCCTTTATTATTTAATGTATCCCTTAAAACTCCACTTCTTTGCTTTTTCGTCTGACCTCTCCAGTTTTCATCAATCACAATGCCGCCCTCAAATCTCGCTGTAGCCATTTCACCACCAACCAAATCCATCAAATTTTCTTCGGGGAACACGTCTTCCTCATCTTCTGCAGCATACAACACGGAAAATCGTGATGACTCCACTCTTCCATCATTTTTTCGCATGTATTCTTCTGAACCACTTCTTTTCCTTTCAAGCTTGTCACTGTTACCTTCTTTTCTTGGAAATCTTGACCTTGCTGGTTTTTGAACAAACATCCATGGGCCAAACTGTTCTTCTTTGGCCGGAAGGGACTTTTCTGGTGATAAACTTGGTATTGACGGTGCTTGACTCGGCATAGACTGTGAAGCATGATTCTCTTGGATTTTTTCCGATGACACAGACCAAGGGCACTGTTCTTTACGATGACCGTATCGACCACAAGCAAAGCATATAATTCCAAGTCCCTCATACTCAATATTGAAGAGAGCCGAAGCCGATATAATCCGTGGGACTAATCGTTTTTGAAGGTCAAGCTCCACGCAAATTCGTGCATATCTCACTCTTCCAACCTCTGCCTCATTATCTTCTATATTTGCAATAGTATGCATGTCCACCCGAAGGGTTTTCCCAATCATATCCCCTAACCTCCACATACATTCTTTTGTGTAGCAAAGCAATGGTATATTTGATATTCTCACCCAAGTTGCCATCTTTCCCAAAGGGTTGTTGAAAGGATCAAATTGTGGCGACCATCTCTGCACTATAATGGTATGTCTTGATATTGTCCATGGCCCCTCAAACAAAACCTTCTTGTAGTGTTTTCCCCAGTTTTCCTTGTCTTTGAACCTCACCACATAATAATTATTAGGGAGGTCAATTAGACTGAAACTATTTATCTGCCATTTTCTCGCAAGGTGGTCCTTCAACCTGAAAAGATTGAATCTTGCTCCCAACATTGTTATGATAAGAGTATTATTCCATGGTTGAGCCCATCTGTTATATTCTTCCTGGGAGATTGGTAGAACAGGGTATACCTCCATCAGTTTCTTTAACTCCTCTGAAGGTTCCGGAAGCTTCCATTCCTGATCTAAAAGATCAGAGATCAATGGATCTTCATCCATATTTGAGCTACCATAAGCTACTCCATTGTAGTCTGTTCCTTTAAACCCCAAAAGTGAGTCTTTGTATGATAGAACTCGGGGTTGGCCGTTTGATGATGTTTCATTGGCTTGTAAGGCTTCCTCTGCTTCGTAATGATCAGCATCCACCATTTCATCCGACATAATAGAATCTTCCTTGACTTCTTTTTTAGACTTTTTTACCCTACCAGCAGTAGCACACTCTTCTACTTCCCTGTCCGGTGGCGTTTTCCGAATGCCAGGATCATCCATCGGAGCTACAGCTTCAAGCGTATGTTTCAAGAGAGAGCTCGGTTAATAGTTTTTGTGCTTTTAAAATATTTTTTTGGCATAATGAATACTCTAAAGCATTTTTTCAAGTGCTTCCTACACCATGAACCTTTTTTTTTTTGTGTATATTCAACACTATGAAATATTTTTTTAAGTGTATCCAACCCTCAAAATTATCTAAATTATGAAGTGTAAATTTGTATACAAAAAATATTTTAAAGTGTTGGTTGCACTTTAACTCTCTCATCTTTATGGATAGATGAGGAATTATTTAGGGAAGATCCCCCTCAAAGCCTAAGTAGCCAAAAAATGTCAAAAATGCTCCCAAAAAGTCACATGTCAAAAATGCCCTAGGACATTTTCGATATTATTTTATAAATATTAACGATTATATCGGTACAACATTAACAACTAAATCGGTATACGTTAACAACAATATCCTAACAACTAAATCAGTACACGTTGATAACTATATCAGTACACGTTAACAACTAAATCGGTACACATTAACAACTAAATCGATGCGTGTTAACAACTAAATCGATGCAGTTAACAATTATATCGGTACACATTAATAAGTAATAACTATATCAGTATAACGTTTTTTTGAAATAATACTAGAAAAGGTCCTAGGGCCTTTTCTGATATATGATTTTTTTGGGGTCTTTTTTACAATATTTTGATAACTTAGGCCCTGAGGGGGATTTTCCCAATTATTTAAGCTGGATCAAGTAGTAAATCTTTCTTTTATAATACCAGTGGTTGGCAAAAAATGGTTCTTTTATACTTTTCTTGTTCTTAATATAAGTTATATTTAGGGAGTTAATCTTGATCCTAAATGTAAGACCTAATTTTCATATTTATCAATTCTTTTCCTAATTTACCCTATTGATGCTCCCTCAACAATAATCAAGGAGGAGAAAGAATGGAGGAATTAAAAAAGATAACTATAGTATTTTAAAAAATACTTAGGAAAATTTCAGTTAGCCCCATCGGTATCAAATTAATTCAGTCAACCCCCAAAACTTTATGAAACTTCACTGCACCCACGTTGTCAAAATGAGATTAATTTTTGTGGGTAAAAGGACAATAATGACCTTCTATTATTTTTTATTTTTTTAGAAGAATATTTACAAGACAAATAAAGGAATTCGAAAGAATATAAGGAATTAAAAAAAAATTAACAATTTACAAAATAAATATAAAAATTCACTAAACAAATGTAGGCATTTACAAGATAAATAAAGGATTCAAAAAAACCTTGGAAGTTAAAAATATTTTGGTCATTTACATGACAAACATAAGCATTTTGCCAGACAAATAAAAGGATGTAAAAGAACCTACGGAATTAAAAGCATTTTAGCCATTTAGAAGACAAATACGGAAATTCACAAGATAAATATGGATATTTACAATATAAATAAGACAATTTTCAAGACAAAATGAAGTAAGGTCATCAATTGTCTTTTCACCCACAAAAATTAATTGCATTTTGACCATGGGGTGTAACACCCCAAATTCCATACTATTTACTGCGTCCGTTGGCATGTAGTTTTAGGAAAATCAATAGAGTTTGAGGTGCTACATATCAGAGTAATGCGGAACGGAGAGCATGCACTAACGTTTGGACGATGAGTAACTGATATAAAATGCTCAAGCATAAGCTGGTAAATTAATTATCCCGAAGGAATATTCATGTGATACAATTAGGTGGAACTTGTATAATTACAACTCTTACATTGTAACTATACAATCTTAAACCAAGTCTTAACAGGACTTGTGGCTTGGAACCCAATACAGTTAATCAAACTCATTTGGCCAGGCTGGGTAAAGTCTAGTGGAAGTCTCTCCGCCTTTCACGGTGATTTATGACTGAACCACAAAGACCGACCCTTTCTTAGTTTAAGTACCAAATGGTTTGAAACAACTCTATTGAATTCATGCCGAAACTAGTCCCTATTGACTTTCTTCGGACTCTCATCTCGACCAGTGCCTCTTCACGGCTCCGTCCATCAATGACCTTTCACAGCTCCGTCCATGTCGTCTTCTTAGATCCAGGTTCCTTTCTTGAACTTTTAGTCAAGGCTGAGATTCAATACCCATTGAGTCTCAGGTAACAATTAACCTCATGCTCAAGTATAAACAATATATGTATGACAGATATTCATTACATTTCAACATTAACCATACATAGCACACAACAGATATAAGGTTCTAACAACACATAGCACACAACACAAATGTAATGTTAACACCACAACAAGCTCAGTTGATCCTTGAGAGAGGGAGTGCTGAACGAAAATCAAGAGAAAGAGAGAAGGAAATTTGAGAAATTCCCAAAAGCATCAAAGGATATCTGGGAAGTCCAGAGTCGGATTCAAAAGGTTGGACGTTACGCGGTGAAAGGTACAGACGCGTACTGTAACTTTAACTTTGATGTGTCTTGTATGCTTATATGTGATTAGATGATTCATAGAGTCATGGACAAGACTAGGTCTTGAGTCATGTACTGTGGCTAAGACTCGGTCTTAGGTCGCCTGTTTATATACATTTAGTTTGTGCGGGTTATAGTCATGATAACATCGTTCGGTTGTTTTCCTAGCGCTGAGGACACGTGGATTCGTGGCACAGGGTGAGTGTGCAAACGTTGCGAACATTACATTTGTCGTGTGCTATGTATTGTTAGAACCTTACATCTGTTGTGTTCTATGTATGGTTAATGTTGAAATGTAATGAATATTTGTCATACATATATTGTTTATACTTGAGCATGAGGTTAACTGTTACCTGAGATTCAGTGGGTATTGAATCTTAGCCTTGATTAAAAGTTCAGGAAAGGAACCTGAATCTAAGAAGGTGACATGGACGGAGCCGTGAAAGGGCACCGATGGACGAAGTTGTAAAGAGCCACTGGTCGAGACGAGAGTCTGAAGAAGGTCAATACGGACTAGTTTTTGACATAAATTCGATAGAGTTGTTTCAAACTATTTGGTGCTTAAACTAAAAAAAGGGTCGGTCTATGTGGTTAAGTCATAAGTCGCCGTAAAAGACGGGAAGACTTCCACTAGACTTTACTCGGCCTGGCCAAATGGGTTTGATTAATTGTATTGGGTTCCAAGCCACAAGTCTAGTTAAGGCTTGGTTTAAGATTGTATAGTTACTATGTAAGAGTTGTAATTATACAAGTTCCGCATAATTGTATCACATGGATATTCATTCGGGATATTTAATTTACCAGCTTATGATTTGGACATTTTATATCGCTTACTCATCGTCCAAATGTTAGTGCATGCTCTCCGTTCCACATTACTTTGGCCTGTAGCACCTCAAACTCTATTAATTTTCCTAAAACTACATGTCAACGGACACGGTAAGTAGTATGGAATTTGGGGTGTTACATGGGTGCAATGAAGTTTCATAAAGTCTTTAGGATTGACTAAAATTAATTTGCTATCAAGGGGGTTAACTAAATTTTTTTCCAAAATATTTATCATATTAACTAACTCAATTAATTTTCTTAATCTAATTAAATTAAATAAATATGTGAATTTAGGACCAGAGGAGGTAAAAAATAAGGTTAAAATATACTTTTAGTCTTTTAAGTTTATATGAGGTATACTTTTGATCCCTTAAATTTATAAAGTATACTTTTAGTCCTATAATTCTAACACCATTAATGTTGCTAGTGGAAAATGTTGACACAACAAGTTCAAGTGATACTGTGTAAGCTTAAGTGATAAATGTGTAATTAGATGCTATTAATATTTAATTTAAAATATGTATAAATTAAAAATTATTTTAAAAACTAATGAAACGGTCAATATCAAAACCTCAATTGTATTAAAAAAAAATAGTTTAATAATCTAAATATCAAAACCTTGATTTCATTCACAACAATTTATCGGTTTATTTTAGTTTAATAATCTAATTATATGATATTAAAAAATTTAAATTTAAATATGTTTTGTCAGCTATACAATCATCATTTAAATTTACTATGTTAATATTTTTCATTAATAATATTAACAGTGTTAAAAATATATGACTAAAAGTATCATTTATAAAGTTAAAGGACCAATAATATATCTCAAGTAAAACTTATAAAACTAAAATTATACTTACAATTAAAATCATTGAAACAAAATGAACATTACATGTTACTCCCAATCAAACCAAATCAAAACTGTCACAGATCCACTTCCACATTTGCCCTGTGTTTCGATAACAACTTCCCAGCTAAATGACTGAATCATGCCTTTTGCTTTAATATTGTCTGAACTCCCAAGAGACCAATCTCAATCCATGCACAAACCAATTCATCTCCAAATATTTTCATTACTTAAAAAGAGGCATATATGTTTGGCCAATCAAATCAATACTTCATCCGCTTCCTTAATATAAAACATATATTTATCTAGTTTAATTAGGTTAAAGGAAATTAATTAAATTAGTTTATATAACATTTTTTTCCTAAAACACTTTAATCGTCTTCCTTGATTCCCTTCATTTCTCTATCATTTAACTATTGTTGATGTAGTATCAATGGAGATAAATTTTAAAAAGATTGATAAAAAAAAATATGTTTTATATTTGATACCAAGATAAACTCCTTTTAAGTGATCGGAGGGAGTATAACGCAAATCTCTTCAAAATGATACTCCTCTGATTCTAAATATAAGATATAGTTGACTTTTTTTTGAAGAGATTAAAAAAACTAAATAAATTATTTAATCATAACATATGTTGTATATAATTTCTTTTAAGTCACTAGTGGAAAAAAGGCTTTTAAGACCGGACAAAAAAGGTACATTAGGACCGGACCCGCGAGCAGTCTTGTTCCAGGCGGTATTAAAAGTCGACCTTTAAGACCGGACTTTTAGACGGTCTTAAAGATTTTCTTTAAGACCGGACATTTTAAAATGATACTTTTCTGGTTTTAAATGATACTTTTCTGGTTTTAAATATAAGACTTAATTGACTTTTTTTCTAAAAAAAAAGATTAAGAAAGTTAAATAAATTATTTAATCATAACATATATTGTGTATAATTGGATTATATATTAACTTATAAGTCACGTAAATTAGTTTGAAGAAAAAATAATAAATATAAATATTTTAAAGTGATTTATTTAGTTTTCTTAATTTCTAAAAAAGTGTCAACTAAGACTTATATTTTTTACAGGTAGTAATTAAGTATATAACAATGAGTTTATCTCTGTTTTTTTTTTCTTTCCCTTTAATTAATCAACAACTTGGGCTAAACCTATGAAACAACAAAGTTACGTTGAGTTCTGAAAATAATATAACATCATGCTATATACCCAGAAACACCAGCAAGCATCGTCACCAATGTTAATTCCTCCTTCGATTGTGTACACGCATACCACCATCCATGAAAGAAGCAAATGGTGAAGGCTATAACAAAACCAGTTGTTGCCCCGAATTTATATGACAAATATGTTATCTTGGACTTTGTGGGGAAACGTTGGAGCTGGAGCCTCCCCCGCTTTAGGAAGAACAGGACCAGAAGATCGAGAGAGTCCCATGTTTCAGCTGGTATCCCCCGCTGAGTCTGTTATGGGACAAATCTATAGTCTCCATTACCGTCATTTCTGATAACCCATCAGGAACCACTCCTGAGAGTCTGTTGTGTTTTAGATCCATCACATGGAGCCCTTTCAGATTTTCAAAACCTGCCCATATTGATCCTTCAAGCTTGTTGTAACTCAGCACTAAAGATGAATGCAACCTTGAAAGACTGGGATACTCCAACCTGTTTGGCTGTCGGGTTTGTGTATCCCCAGTGCGAATACTGTAAAAGGAAAAGCATGGAGGTGAGTGAGTCCCTCACGATGAGAAATTGCTATTTTGTAGACTTCTAATCATGGTCAAGCTTTCTGGTGAAGGAATTGTTCGACAAGTCTAAGTAATAGAGATGATCGAACCTGTCAAACCAAGAGGGGATGCTTCCACTCAGAGAGTTCCATGACAAATCCACAAATAGCAACATCTTGCATCCCCTTAACCACTGTGGAACTAAGCCTTTGATTTGACTATTGGACAGAACTAAAACTTCGAGACTCTTGAGTTCTATAATTAGATCTTGTCGCATTTCTTCGTTAAGGAAGTTATTCGTAAGGATTAGAGTGCTCAAGTTTCTGCAACGGTGTAAAATATTTAGAGCTGAAGATATATTTCGTAGACCAGAACTTGAAACTGAAAGGTCGGTTAAGGACACAAATCTATTAAAGCTGACAGGAACTTCACCATCGAGACCTTTAGAGGAAAGGCTTATTGCTTCCATTTGGGGCATTCTGATAAACTACCAGGGATTGGACCCAGAAACTTGTTGCGACCAAGATAAAGTGAAGTGAGATTTTTCATTGCAGAACAATTCACGTTAATGGATTATGGAACAGCTAGAAGAGTTCTTAGTCAAACGAAGCATCTGAAGAGATGGAGAATTTACCAGAGTTGCTGGCAACTGACCTGTGAATTTGTTCCATCCTGCAGAGAAATCGTCAAGCCTTGTGAGGCTGTGAAAGATATCCGGGAGAATTCCAGAAAACTCATTTTTGGGGATGTCCAATTTCACTAGGTTTGACAGGTTACCAACTTCACTATTCAGTGGCCCTGAGAGCTTGTTGTACTGCATATATAGTTCTTTCAGATTCTGCAGCTGAAATATGCTTTTAGGTAATC
Source organism: Acacia pycnantha (assembly GCA_025563575.1). Lineage (NCBI taxonomy): Eukaryota > Viridiplantae > Streptophyta > Magnoliopsida > Fabales > Fabaceae > Acacia > Acacia pycnantha. Next base: position 2,135,816 of record JAMWYP010000037.1, on the reverse strand, counting down.
TCCCTGATAGGCTGTTTCCATTGATGGATAGATGCTGCAAAGGAGAACAATTACCCAAACTTTCTGGTATGTTCCCGGAAAAATAATCATTTGACATCTTAAGCACCCTTGTGCCCAGGCCAGTTATGTTATCACATGCAACACCAGGCCAAGTGCAGCAATCATTAGAGGCAGAGCTGTTCCAGTCAAGAATGGTAGATTCTAAGCAGGTAAAGAAATCAGTTAAGGCTTTCAAGTCACCGTGATTACATGTCCCTGGGTTCTGGGAATCCAGAGTATGGTCACAACCACTGATTGAGAACTAAACTAATAATAGAAACAGAAGAAATCCCATTGAACATAGGCGCTCCATTGAGAAACTGGTGCTTAGTGCTGAATGGCTTTTTCTCAGGACAATCATTCAGTTTCAGTTTTGAGATTTTGTCTTTGTAGAGATGTACTTCTCTGGTCATTCTCAATTGAATTTTCTCTCTTGATTTGCACCATTTCATACTCACTAGTCTTTTTACACTTGTTGAGATGTTTGAACTTTCAAGTGTTAAACTAAATAATCTGAATATTGTTTGTGTATATTCATGTACCAAACGTTCCAAAATATATACAAGACGAGAGAGCCTTAATAGTAATGGCTCATAATAACTAATCCCTATAATCGGGATTCCTAACAACTAATCCCTACAAATCCTAATCCCTACAAATCAGGGATTCCTAACACTTCCCCTCAAGTTGGAGCATATATGTTTATCATACCCAACTTGTTACAAAGGTACTCAACCCGTGTCCCATTTAACGCTTTTGTTAAAAGATTTGCTAGCTGGTCATTTGATCGCACATGCCCTGTAGATACAACATTTTCTTTTATCTTGTCACGAATAAAGTGACAGTCGATTTCAATATGCTTCGTACGTTCATGGAACACAGAGTTTGATGCTATATGGAGTCTTTGCTTTATTGTCACACCATAGTTTCGCAGGTAATATTGTGGTAATGCCGATTTCCTTCATGAGCTGAAATACCCACACAATTTCTTGCGTTGATTGTGACATGGCTCTGTACTCTGCTTCTGCGCTTGATTTTGACACAATGCCTTGCTTTTTACTTCTCCAAGATATCAAGTTCCCTCCAACAAATACACAGTAACCTGTAGTGGACCGTCTTGTGGCCTTAGACCCTGCATGATCAGCATCACAAAAGCATTCGACTTTAGTGTGCCCATAATCTGTATAGAGAAGGCCATTACCTGGGGAACCTTTCAAGTAGTGCAAGATATGCTCTAAGGCTTCCCACTGTGCCACTGTGGGAGATGCCATGAATTGGCTAAGTACACCGACCGAAAAGGTTATATCGGGCGAGTTCTTGTTAGGTAATTCAACTTCCCAATGAGTCTCCTATATCTCTCGGGAGATGCAAATGGCTTTAGTTTCTCTGGATCAATCTTCTCCTTTAGGTCATCAGGAAGTTCATCAAACATGCTATCATTAAGATCCAAGAACGGATTCGGAATCATGGGAATGTTACTTGGTGCAGCTCCAAGCTTTCCAGTCTCCTTTAACAAATCAAGAACATACTTCCTTTGAGTCAAAAGGATGCCCTTCTTGCTTCTCAAGACTTCAATACCAAGGAAGTACTTCAACGGTCCGAAATCTTTCGTTTGAAAGTGGGAGTTAAGAAAGACCTTAAGCTCTGAGATGCCAGCAATGTTACTCCAAGTAATCACAATATCATCGACATACACTACTAGAAGAATCATTCCTGCATCGGACTGCTGGTAGAACACAGAATGATCACTCTTACTTTGGTTTAAACCAAACTTCTTGATCACACCACAAAACCTATCGAACCAGGCACGAGGGCTTTGCTTTAAACCATACAATGACTTTCGAAGATAACATACTTTCCTATGCTCCCCCTGAGCAACAAATCCAGGTGGTTGCTCCATATACACTTCCTCAAGAAGATCACCATTCAAAAATGCATTCTTAATATCCAATTGATGCAAATCCCAATGATAGGTGGCAGCCAAAGAAACAAGGAGACAGACGGAAGTAAGCTTAGCCACAGGGGAGAAAGTCTCAGAGTAATCAATGCCATAAGTTTGAGCATACCCTTTGGCAACAAGACGAGCTTTCAACCGATCTAAGGAACCATCAGCTTTAGTCTTCACAACAAACACCCATTTACAACCAATGGCCTTCTTCCCAGAAGGTAGATCAACAAGGGTTCAAGTACCACCAGTATCAAGGGCCATCATTTCTTCTTCCATCGCGCACGCCAACCAGGGTGAGTCAAAGCTTGGTGAAGGGTAGTAGGGGAGAAATGGACTCAAGGGTGGTCACAAGGGAATAAGAAACAGGGGACAATTGCTGGTAAGACATAAACGAGGAGATAGGATAAATACAATCAGCATATCTCTTAGGAGGACAGGAAGGACGGGTACCTTTGCGGAGGGCTATAGGCAGGTCAACAGATTGATCAATGGCAGAATCAAGAACAAGGGGGACTAGAAGATCATCGAGTTCATCAATAACGAGACCGACTCGAGATAAGTTCGAAGACTTGAAGAAAGACAAAGACTCATGAAAGGTCATATCGGTGGACACAAGATAACGATGGAGGTCGGAGAGTAACATCGATAGCCCTTTTGAACTCGAGAATAGCCAAGAAAGACACATTTCAATGACTTGGGGTCAAGTTTACTAACACTTAGACGGACATCCCGAACAAAGCATACACAACCAAAAATTTTGGGATCAACAGGGAACACCTTAGTGGTGGGAAACAAAATGGAATACGGCACGAAACCACTAAGGACAGCAGAAGGCATGCGATTGATGAGAAAACAAGCAGTAGACACGGCATCGGCCCAAAACAATTTTGGTACACAAGAGTGAAACATGAGAGCACGGGCAGTTTCTAAGAGATGGCGATTCTTTCTTTCAGCAACATCATTTTGGGCAGGTGTATCAACACATGATGATTGATGAAGGATGCCATGACTATGCATATAATCATAAAAAGGGGCAGAAAAATATTCTTTGGCATTATCACTTCGAAGAATTTTCACAGGAGTATTAAACTGTGTTTGAATTTCAGCACAAAAATGACGAAAATGAGTGAACAATTCAGAGCGTTGTTTCATTAAGTAAAGCCAAGTAGTTCGGGAAAAATCATCAACAAAGGTGACAAAGTATCGATAACCAGACTGAGACAAAACTGAACAAGGACCCCAAACATCGGAATGAACTAAATCAAAAGGGGACGCAGCCGTTTATTGACTCGAGGTGCCAAATGAACACGGTGGTGTTTGGCAACCGACACGACTCAAATCCAAAGAAGACACAGACAAAAACTGAGGGTACAACCGTTTTAGGGAAGAAAGGGACACATGACCAAGACGACAATGGACTTCAAAAGGAGATGACCCACCAGTACAGGCAACAGAACGCGGCACCTGATCATCAATGATGTAATGTCCACCGAATTCGTAGCCTCTACCAATAATCCGCCTCGTCGAAAGATCCTAAATTAAACAATGGTCAGGGTATAGTGAGATACAACAGTTTAAATGACGAGTTAGTTTACTGGGAGACAAAAGATTAAAGGTGAGATCAGGAACATTAAGAACGGAAGAGAGGGAAATGGATGGTGTTGGTAAAACAGTTCTTGAACCAAGGACGCTGGACCGGGAACCATTGGCGACAAATATGGAAGATGGGTTGGCATAGGGGGCATACGAGGAAAATAAATGATGGTTACCTGTCATGTGGTCGGTGGCACCAGAATCAATGACCCACTTCGTGGAAGTGGTAGCAAGGCCATAAGACAAAGTACCTGTAGAAAATGCCCCTGCAGAGGGTGAACCAGAATCAGACTGATCAGGTGTCTGAGCAATATGAGCAAAGCCATGCTGCTGATCACGTTGCTGTTTAGCTTGCAATTTTCGACAATTTTTCTTGACGTGCCCAGGTTCCTTGCAATAATAGCAGGTAATACCGCCAGAGGGTGGAACATTAGTGCCTTGTTTAGGCCCAGAGTTCCTAGTATCAAAGGGGCCACGCCCAGCCAAAGCACTGGCACTGGGATCAACAGATGGACGAAGCATGCTATCAGCACGAATCACCCGTGAGAACACATCTTCAAGAGATGGAAGCTCCTGACTAGACATAATCTGAGAACGAATGGTGTCGTAAGAGGGATCAAGAGCTTCAAGAAAACTAAAGATGGCTTGAAATTCTAGATTCTTAATACGAGTCTGGAGATCTGCCTGTGGAGACATAAGTACCTTCATTTCTTCGTACAACCGTTTAAAATCCAAGTAGAAATCCTTCAAAGGCCGACCCTGCTGTTGAGAGCAAACAGCCAGAAGAACAGATTTCCCAAACGCCAAACACGGCCTTAACAGAGTTTGCAAAAAAAAAAATTCCAGTACCAAACGTGCAACCAGGACCAAAGTGAGTGCACAAAACCGACGAATCAGAGCGCGAGGACCAGACAAAACGACCGGAAGCACCAATTCGAACCCAAAGGAGGAAACAGCGTCCAAAAGATCACCGGATATTGGCAGCACGCGCCTGAACGTGAAAATTCCGGCGGACTGCTGGACGGAGCATGGGACACACGTGGTGGACGGAACGGCGTCGTACCAAAGGGGAATCACCGATCGGAGGGAGAGGAGTGACCTGAGAGGGATGGTGAGACAACACGCTCACTGTGGGAAAACTCACAAATCGCACCCTCAGCTGTGAACCATCAGACCCTCTGTAACAGGAAAGTACGCAAGCCAGGAGAGGGGAAAAAAATACTAAATAAACCTAATGCTCTAGTACCATGTAAACTAAATAATCTGAATATTGTTTGTGTATATTCATGTACCAAACGTTCCAAATATATACAAGACAAGAGAGCCTTAATAGTAATGGCTCATAATAACTAATCCCTATAATCAGGGATTCCTAACAACTAATCCCTACAAATCCTAATCCCTACAAATCAGGGATTCCTAACACAAGTCAATCCCATAAAGAATAGTCATATAAATTGACTTTATGCATGTTAATTATCTTCCAAATTAAATGAGATTAGGTTGTTGTCGCGTGTCCATTGTTCAACACGGTAACAGAGCTTCTTGACGTTGAACAGAGTTAATCAACTTGGGTTGTTCTTCTTTTGTTTTTTGTTTTTTGTTTTTCCTTCCTTCTTTTTCCCTGAACTCAAGTTCTCTACTCCTACATGACAACAATAGTTTCTAAAGGATTGTTTGGTTACTCTCCTTCGGTCCTTCCTGTTCATCAGAAATTAATTACCCCCTCCTCCCATTTCACGTTCTGCAGCTGCTCTCTGTTTTTTTCCCAATTCAGGACCAGTTCTGACCCATATCTCAAACAAAACCCATTTAAAGGAGTGATATATCTGTTAGTTTTATTGCTGGATCTTTTGAGATTGTTTAGAAAATGGTTTTAAGATATTACTCAAATCTGTAGGACCTGACCTCTAGCGGACTCTCCATCATTTGGGTTTATAAATCGTGGAACTATCAGGAGTATGTGAACTACCCTGTTTATTGGAAAGGCTTTCCAAATCAGTATTGATCAGATTGCTCTTCACATTATTCCATTTTTCACTACTTTGTCTATTAGAAAGGAATCAAGGATTTATAGATTGAATGCTCATTTATATAATTAATTTTACTATTCATTTATATAATTAATTTTACTATTCGGATAAGACTAAATGATAGAATATATTGAAGACACTTTAATTTAAGACAATCTAGCTCTTTTTGAAATGAGATTCTAGTCTAATGGTAGTTTGAGCTTTCTCATCTTATGTTTAAAGACACTTTAGGACATCGAATCTTTTCTGGGCTCACAAGCACTAGCTTTCTCAATATATTAGTTTCCAGTATTGTCGTAAGGTCATGATCTTGATTGTTTTCTGTTGAACAAGTTCTTTTTAGGATGTAAGTATAGAATATACTTTGAATCTAAGGTAGAAATGAAGACAACATACTGAGAAATTAGGTTTTTAAGAAAATAAAGAAGAAAACTAGAAGGAATACATTAGAAAACACAATATTTTGATTGCGACCCACGCTTGCGTCAAATTGCATTTAAGATTTTTGACTAGCTTAGTTTTTTATGTTTCGAAATCAAAGCAACATTTTCAACGGTCGTACCAATTGGACAAAGTGCACATCCTACTGTAATGCTTAAAGTTATGGTCAACGCTTCGATGACTGAAAGGATATCCTTGGCGTTTGGATAACTGGGTGGATAGAGAGTTTCACTAAGAAAAAAGAAAGAGCAAAAATAATATAGTAATGTTTAACATACATGTATAAAATCATTTTTTATTAAATATTAATATATAATCGCATGATGCATTATTGTTTTTTTCGATGTAAGGTGGAATTATTTCCCTTAGGACCCGTTTGTTACAAAGAAAGCTTGGGGAGGGAAAGGGAAGATCTCAATCTTCCCATGGATTTTGGGTGTTTGTTAGAAAGAAAGTCCAGTCAGCAACTCACGGGAAGTACTCATCTTCCCTTATTTGAGGAAGATGCTTTCCATCCGAAAATGGAAGGAAAGCTGTCATCTTCCCAGGAAAATGGTTTTTTGACAAATTTACCCCTGAAATTCAAATTTGGCGGGATGTTCGAACTTGGCGAGAAAGTTCAAACTTGGCGGGAAAGTTCAAATTTGGCGAATTTTTTCTTCTTCAAAAGTTCGAACTTAACAATAATATATTTTTAAAAAAATATATTTTAGCAATTTTTTTTTAATTAATTTCTTTTGAGGGTAAAATAGACATTTCCTAATTCTTTACCAACTACCACTTCTTCATTTTCTTCCTACCAAACAACTCAAGTCATCTTCCTCATCTTTCAAATCTTCATTTCCATTCCTTTCCTCCTCTAAAGTTCATTTCCTCCCAAGCTTTCTTTGTAACAAACGGGTCCTTAGGTGTGTTTGGTTTGAGGGGAGGGAGTAGAAAGTAAGAAAATGACCAAATTACCATTAATGAAGGGAATATTCTTTTTTATTGAGAGTATATTTTTGAAATATTGAAAAGTTTTCATAGACTTTTTGGTAAAAATGGCGTAAAAAATCTCCGATTCCCCCTCTCCCCCTCCCTCAAACCATGCGCACCCTTAATGGAACGGGGGTGCTACACATCAAGGACTAATGCATACCTCGACCTTCAAATGATGCACTATTCATAAACGATAAATATTGTGTGCAGTTATGCACAATTCAACATCTTAAAATAGTAGTTACTTCTGTTAAAGTTTTTTTTTGACATCCCACATTTGTAAAATTATCTCTTCAAGTAAAGTAGATAGCCATTGATCTTAAAATCACCCAACCTCTAATAATTTTTCTTAATCAGGGGCCGTCGGAAGCTTAATTTTTACAATGGAAGCAGTTTTTTGTTTTTAAATTATAGGCAATTAAACTATTTCACAACAAAACTAACTTTCACAAGAGCTTCGGTAAATTTCAGAATAATTACCATTTTAAGGTTTTAATTCTTCTTGTGTGTGCAAAAAATATTAATGTTAGGGGGTACTGATTTAAGCAGCATTTTCTCTTATTCACCCGATTATCTATTAAAGGATTTAGAATCTGAACATGCCAAAACATCCTGGGTTTTTTTTTTTCCTAATTTGCCCCTTATTAAATAACTATTTATCAAAATACCCCTGTCCGAAAACTATTTCTCAATGTGCCTCTGTCAGAAAACTATTTTCCAATGTGCCCCTGTTTAGTCGACTAAAATGCGGGCAAATTTTTTTTTGAAGACCCCGCGATTTAGTCGACTAAAAAACCCATTTAGTCACTAAATCATTAAAAAAAAATGTTAAAACTTCGGAAGGCCATAACTTCTGGCTCGGGAGTCTGAATCAAGTGATTCTTTTTTTGATTCTACATAACTTTTTGAGATCTATGCACTCACATAAAAATTAACTTCTAGATTTAATGAAGAGAAATGAGGAAAAATAAGTGATTCTTTATTGTGCAGAAGATACTAACAATTCATTAAATATAATCAAGTGATTCTTTAATATATATATATATATATATATATATATATATATATATATATATATATATATATATATATATATATATATATATATATATATATATATTGTTAGAAATTGAACTCCAATAAAGAATTTCTTTATTCATCCGTGATTTATTCCTCTTAAATGAAGTATACTTATACGGATGAAAAATTAATAGCAACTAGTAGGGCTGAGCATGAAACCCATAACCCATAAGTCCGCCCAAAATCCAACGTAATTGGGTCATATTGGACCCGCCCAAAAAGACTTTATAATGGGTTGGATTAGAACCCGCCCATTTAAAATTTAAATGGGCAGGCTATGGGCAAACCTATGGGCTGCCCATACCCGCCCATTTAGTGCAATTTTTTTATTAACTGCCCATTCCATTCCGCATTCCGTATAAAGCATTCCCTGAATTCCTTTTTATTCGAATATTCAACCACATCTAATCTATAACCATAATGACCATCAACTCTCAATCTCGCTCACTTTCTCTCTTTATTGCTCTGTCTATTCGAACTTGTGAGTTGCTATTGACTCTACATGTAATGTAGAAAATATTTTAAAAGTTGATGAATATCTTCAAACTAAATTAGTTTGCTTTCGTGATTCAAAATTTGATGTTTAGCATAATGGAGAGTGAATGCTTCCAAATATTAAGTTTTAAATCTGTTGGTATGTATCTGCACTGTATCTGTTGACTAGACACGAAAAGGAAATGTATCTGCAGTGTTATTTGGGTTAACAAATAAATATAAAGATCTAAATAAACTAATATGTAGATTTTTTACCTAAATTGCATATTTTATGGCGTTAAAAATCAATTCAATGATGTTTCCTAAAATCTAAATGAAATCAAATCAAATAATAAGAATTTTTCCTTATAAGAAAATTTGCATACGCTGTCCTCATCAAGAAATTTGAAATAAGAAATCAAGTGTGTGTAATTTTCGAGTTATTAGATTGTCGAGGGAGAACCATAAAAAATCCAACGGCGGCAAATCCGCCAAAAGCATGCAACCATTTAGGGTTCTAGAAGCAGCCAATAAAACATCAGTTGAAGTGTGTAACAAAAATGCTCGTGTTCGGAGAAGAAAACTCGACCACCAAGCAACAACATCATCCTCCTGCTCTAACACTGTAGCCTCATCCTCGAACTTTTACGGCGCGCTCCTCAGTCCCTGAACACTATCCCCCCCCCCTCTCTCTCTCACTCCTGTTCGTTTTCCTCCACTCTCCACTGCCAGAGAGAACGAAGGGAAAGTCAGGCATCAACAGGTTTGTCTTTCATTTCTCAATATTTTTACTTCCACCAATCCTTCATCTCTCTGGACGACAGAGGTTATGCTTCTTTCATTCTATCGACTTCCTAGATTCTAGAATCATCGTTCGTGGTCACTATGTTCTTGTTTGCGTTAATTTGCGTCTGTAACGGCTTCCTATTTCGCTGTTAATTGATAAGAGAAATAGAAGTTACGTTTATATATATGTTCCTCCTATATTTCGCTCAAGGTATAAAATTTGACCAGCTAACTGGTCATCGCAGGTTCGGTTAACAATCCCAGAGTTCCTAGTAGTTATTCTTTGGGAGCTTTGCTTGTTCCCACTTCGTTTTCACCCATCATTTATCTCAAACGCCCTGTTTCTCTACTCGATGTTTTTCTAACTCCCACCCGCTTCCACATAGAAGATAAGGGGTTATTTGTATACCCCAAAACACCCCTGTCTGTGCTGTGCTCTTGTTTGTTAATTAGTCAAGCAAGCTCCCTTTTTTTTTTCTCTTTAATGTGGTAGAAATATATTAAGCTGTAACGTGTAATATCATGAATTCCATTCCCTTATCCAATGTGGCATCTCATTTTGGTCAGAGCGGATGTAGTGAGGATACAGGGCTACAGGCTTTGTGCTTCCAGGTGACAATCTGGAAGCTAAAGAAGGTTGTTGTTCCTTTGTTTATATTCCTGGCCAAGTTGTCAGTTTCCCCCCTCACCCTCTCTCACCATTTCTTGGTTTAATTCTGAATTTAGTTTTAATTCTAACGTGATGATTTTATTGTTTCTATTGCAATCTGAGAATTCCTAAATCTTGCACTATAAATGCATGAGAAGATTATTTCGGAATAAGTTTGTTATTATTCAGTAACAGAAAATATCTGAGAAGGATAACTCAATTGGGGACCATTTCAAATTTTCTACAATAACCGTATACTATATTTGAGTAATAGATTTTTAATGACATGTTTCTCAGTTGCATGCAATATTTGTGAATTATTGCGTTTTAATGCAGAGAGATATTTCATTGTATATGGATTTTTTCCCTCTATTCTAGCGTACTGTTTCATTTCCTTCCTGGGTTACAAACTACATCTGATTTTTGGTTTAGTTGTTTACTTCTATTGATGTATTATCTGACCCTGTGTGGCACATTCCAAGTGTTACAGTTGGCTTAAGTTCATCGACAAGTTACATATTGAGCACTATATCATCTTGCGGAAGACAAAGTGAATGGCCATTACACCTTTAGGAAGCACATCTGTTGCACAATGGGGAATCCGTCCTCAGTTATTTATGAGATCCTGTATGACAGGAAGGATTACATCATCTGGGCTCGGGTAAGTTGTCTCATGGTCAACATTTCTCTGAGGAAGTAAAACCACATGCATGATTTTCTCTCACTATTACATTTATAAGAGGTATGAGCTATTTAGTGTTTATTCATGATGAAGTTGGACCAAGTGCTAAGCTACTTAGTACATGGTCATCTCTATTATAGTATCAACTGTGTTATCAGTATTAGCTGGGTTTATCTTTTATTTTTTAAATTTACAGAGTTGTTAGCACTAGTTCTTTATTCTTAGGATAATGACAGGAGATCAAGGGACTGTTGTCAGACTTATTTGTCATAAACTAGTGTTCTGAAATGCTTTACTCAATTAGTAAATACGAAATTTTCAGCATAATTCATTGCGATGCAGAGTGTAATTTCTTAAATAATCTTTCTTGCAGTGTTACAAGTAGGGTAAACTTTATGGCTGCCCCAAGTTCAAGCTTTTTTGGTTATGATTCATTGCATGGGCTATATGACCTGGGTTCTTCTCAAACTTTTAATCGTCGCAAGGGATCAAGGTTTATAGTTAGAGCGGATGCAGTAAGTATGACTGTATGACTACTCATATATGCAACAATAGCAATGTGCTCCTTAATAGCTTTCTATGTGCTTGTAGTGCATGGAGGCATTTCTCTCATTTCTATTTTGCATGTCTGAAGCATTTTTGCAGGTTGGACTGAATGTTAATAACTATTATGTCTCAATGTGCAGGATTACTATTCTGTCCTTGGGGTGTCAAGAAATGCTAGTAAATCTGAAATCAAGACTGGTATTTTACTCTGGCCTCTTTATTTTTGTCTTTATGGTCATATATTCATCATGATCAAAGGAGAATATGAGTATGCTGTGTTTATTTGCTTATAACGATTTTAGTGCTTTAGTTGTCTCTTTGTAAGGCAAAAACAATTTCCAAACTAGGCTCTTTTGTTGATTAGTAAATGATTGCCCATTTTGGATTACTCTTGCTGCTGCCTGTACTCTTAAGAATTAGAAATATATTACCGTAAAGGAAGCTCCTAACTTAAGACTGTCAAGATGCCTGTCAAACCCTAAGATAGCAATCAAACGGGTGGCGTTTATCTGCAAATTAAATAACCATGAACGGACTTTCCAATCTAACGATTAAATTTAAATTAGTTATGATGTTGACATCTTCCCTTTCCTTTTTTGCATTATACGATACTATTATATAGAATATCAATAGATATGAACTATAAACGAGATTAAATATCCATTTGATTGAGCATATTCTTTACATGTCAGTGGTGCCATGCTGCCACTTTCCATTGAAATAATGTGTCTCAACTTTTACATTTCAGCTTATCGGAAGCTTGCCCGAAATTATCACCCAGATGTGAACAAGTGAGTTATTATTCTCCTTTGCTTTTTATGTGCTTTTTTTCCTTCTCCTTTGCGTTGTTCCCCCCTGTAACTGATATCTATATTGATAATTTAAAGTTAAAATATGGACTGGATTGGATTTGTGATGGAGAGAATTGAATATTAGCCAAAATTATAAATAGGATTGTATCTCTGGCCAACTGGATCTCAGTTTTTGTTAGTTATGATGAATTTTTTTAATAGTAATATGCTGGCTAAAATGTCTGGAGGAAGGAGGCTTAAGTCACCATTATTGCAACATGAATTGGGCTTGATAAGTTGTATAATTTTCTGAGGTCATGTGGAACATCTGTGAAGGAAATTTTCTGGCGTTTAACTTTTGTCTGAATTATTCACGTGGATGCTGCAGAGAACCTGGCGCAGAACAGAAGTTTAAGGAAATTAGCAATGCATATGAGGTAAAAGTTCTTTTGTTGCTGCTGCTGGTTGAAGTATGATTGTCTTTATGAATTTCTAACTCTAATATTAACTGGTCTTCTGTAATTCAAATTGTTTTGCAGGTCTTGTCAGATGATGAGAAACGATCCATATATGACAGATATGGAGAGGCTGGGCTTAAAGGTTCTGGAATAGGCATGGGGGTAAGTTACCTTGTTATAATGAAAAAACTTTTTGTTTTGACTACCTCTCCTTCTAAAGCTTTGATTATGTATGTTATTCCAGGATTTCAGTAATCCTTTTGATCTGTTTGAGACTCTGTTTGAGGGTATGAATCAGGGGAGAGGTTCCTGGAATGGAGCTATTGATGGTGAAGATGAGTTTTATAGTCTTGTCTTGAACTTTAAGGAAGCAGTTTTTGGAGTAGAAAAAGAGATAGAGATCAGCCGGCTAGAGAGCTGTGGAACTTGCGATGGTTCAGGGGCTAAACCGGGAACCAAGCCGACCAGATGTAGCACTTGTGGGGGTCAAGGTAGGGTTGTGTCATCAACAAGGACGCCATTAGGTATTTTCCAGCAGTCCATGACATGCTCTTCATGCAATGGGACTGGAGAAATTTCAACACCGTGCAATACATGTTCCGGGGATGGTCGGGTGCGAAGGACAAAACGGATAAGTCTGAAAGTCCCTGCTGGTGTAGACTCTGCTAGCCGTTTAAGGGTCCGAAATGAAGGAAATGCTGGAAGGCGGGGTGGTTCTCCCGGTGACCTCTTTGTTGTTATTGAAGTTATCCCTGATCCAGTCCTTAAACGTGATGACACCAACATTTTATACACTTGCAAGGTGTCATACTTAGATGCAATCCTGGGAACTACAATCAAGGTTCCTACTGTAGATGGCATGGTGGATTTAAAAATCCCTGCTGGGACCCAACCGAACACAACACTTGTTATGGCTAGGAAAGGTGTTCCTCTGCTGAACAAGAGCAGTATGAGGGGTGATCAGTTGGTTCGGGTGCAAGTTGAAATCCCCAAGAAGTTAAGCAGCGAAGAGAGGAAGCTTATTGAGGAACTTGCTGATTTAAGCAAAGGCAAGACTGCGACTGGTAAGAGATAATACTTTGTGGGATCTGCTTTTGTCCAACTCGTACTTTCAACCCCAAAAATTTCATTCTCCTTACAAGAATGCATCTTTCTTGACCGTGTAACTTACTGAGGTGAACTGGGCAGTTCTTGATATTTGACCAGTGGGAGGGGTCCGAACATGGTGGTAGTTATAGGTTATTGATTAGCCCTCGGGAATAAAGGTGGAGTTGATGAGCGGAAGATATTTATCGTCCACCTTTTTTTTCGGATGAAATTATCTTCGGGGTGCAATGTAATCTCGCTTACATAAACGTGATGCTTGGACACACAAGAATCGTATACACACATTTGACAAGGAAAAACAAGGATTATTTTACCGTTATAATACTTGTTACTCCTCCGTTTTAAACATAAAATATAATTTGTAGTATAAATTGTACTACAAACTATTTTTTTATATTTATGACTAGAAGTAATATTTTACTAGTAGGATTATTTTCACATAAGCAAATGCTTGAGATTACATATACTACTTGCAGTCCTTAGTTTAGTATAAGATCTTGTTTTACATTACAAATGAGATCTTATACTAAAGATTGGATATAGTTTTTTTGGAAAGTCATGCCTCAAAGATGTTGCTTGGCTCAGCTAAGCATGGAAGCATGTCAGCCCTTTGTGCATCATCTTATCCTAATTAAATAATGTGGATTATGATGACAATTTTAAGCAAGGCATCTCAGCAGTAATTATGATGGCAATCTTACCTATATAAAAGCGAGCAGCGATGGCGCTCTCTGTTTGACACTGTCTTTTTATTCTACCAACTGCCAAAATAACTCCCTTTACTTATTATTTTAAATTTATAATTTATATTTCATGGCTACATTTTCTTTACACTTGACACCTGTCCTCTTTGTTTTACTATATTTCAAAGTAATTTTTAATTTATGCATACAATTTCTTAGAATAAATATCTCTATTAACTTCCTTAATTATCCTCTTTGTTAGATTAACCGATAAGGTAACTCTCTTCATTTGATTTTTCACATTTTCATCTTAATATTTTAAAATATTTTGTAACAACTTTTCTTTTATCTATCCTTATATTTTGTATATTTTTAAACCATTTTTAATTATGTCTTTATTTTATCTTCTACATTCTTAATTACATATTTTAAAACTTTTTGGAACTAACCACGATTCTTCCTCTTTATGTATGAACCATATTGTGAATAAATAAATTTTGGCGTCTCCCCTATTTGAACTACTTTGGCAATAAATACATTATCAAAAGTAGAGTAGCAAGAATCTCTCAGACCGACACATCAGCAACATGATAAGTTCAAAACACTAAAATTTAAAAAATTTAAAAAAACAAGGTGGTTATGAAAGAGGGATAATGGGGAAGGTGGTTATACACTATTTTACCAATCTTATTTTTTCCTCAATAATTAAATATTTTTTTAATCAATAAATGCATTTGAATTTACTATTTTTTCATGTTTTAATCTTCAAAATTTATTTCCTAAAACAACGAGCAGAGATATATGAGATATAGTTAGAGATAATATGGGGATTCAAATTCCAAATAAATTAACTCAGATAATTCCTTATTTATTTGTCTTCTTATATAAGTAAATTTTTATTTTGAAGGACCGAAAAATTGTATTACCCTTAATTTTAATTTGGTTATATATATATATATAGGGAGAGACACTAAAAAAACAAGGTCGTTATGAAAGAGAGATAATGGGGAAGGTAGTTACACACTATTTTACCAATCTTATTTTTTCCTCAATAATAACTAAATATATATTTTTTACCAATAACCGCATTTGAATTTACTGTTTTTTCATGTTTTAATCTTCAAAATTTATTTAGTAAAACAACGAGCAAGTATATGAAATATAGTTAGAGATAATATAGGGATTCAAATTTCAAATAAATTAACTAAGATAATTCCTTATTTATTTGTCTTCTTATATAAGTAATTTTTTATTTTGAAGGACCGAAAGATTGTATTACCCTTAATTTTAATTTGGCTATATATATATATATATATATATTTCTTTCTTTCTTTCTTTCTTTTGGAAGTTGGACTCTCCATGTTGTCGTTGGCACACCCTAATTCCCCATGATATCGTGTTAGTGGACGTCGTATGCATACCGGATAGAGATCATGATGTCATTATGGTCGGAGTGGTTATGCCAGTTATGTCGCATGCTATAAATATTGAGGTGCCCTCCGGATTTGTGCTCTGCATTCTATGTCTTCACTTATGATTTTAAGTAGTAAATCGTCTTCCACACTTTCCTCACCTTTTGGGGTATTCATCTTATTAAGATTGATTTTGAAATTGCATCCGTTAATGCATTACTCATCTTCTGGCATCTTTTATTTGTGTTTCCATCTTCATCGATGTTTTCTAAATGATTTTTTTCGCCTTTTGTGTACCCATCTTCATTGGAAATTTGGATTGAAATACTTAAATTCATAACTTTTTCTCATTTTATATTATTGGTAATAGACAATCACATTTATGCATCAGTTGTTTGTTTCTGTTTGTGTTGTCATTAGAGTTTGAGGAGGTTTGTAGACCCTTATCAAGGGTGATGTAGGCTGGTACCTCTATAGTCCTCTCCTTCCTTTGTCTCTTAAGTTGGACAGGGAACTTGGCCTGATGCATAGCACAAATTATTGAAGTTTGAACAGGTTCTTAAATAATTGAAACTCGATCTCTGAAAAAGAAGCACGCAGGGAATTTTGAAGGAAAATGTATAACGGGATGAATAAACTCAAGCAGATTGAGTTAGAGCATAGAGATGAACAATCAACTCATAAATGAGGAAATGTAATTTAGGAAGGATATCATATGAATTTGATGAACAGTTGGTTGCAGTAACTTATATTTTCATATTCCATTATATCAAATTTTTTTATATTTTGAAGTTTTCTAGAAAATTAACTAATTAATGAATTTTTTCGGTCTATACAAAAATTTATAAAATTTTCAACATGATAATATGGTGATAAAAACAATTAGTTTTGCTATTATATAAAACAATTGTAAATACAATTGATACATCTTTAAGAAACACTGCATTAAAGCAATATAGATTGCGCCCGTGCATCGCACGGGGTCTATGCTAGTTTTAACTAAACTCATAACAGTGACTCTCAACTGGATCTATGAAACAGAGTTCTATTACTATGAGAACTTGGTTTGTTTTTCTTGACCCCGATAGGAGATGCCAAGTTTGGGATGGGCAAGTTTCATTCTATAATCGCCTTGAGATGGTTCATGGTAGCTTTTTGTTATAAATCATGAAAAAAAATTTCTCGAAAATTACCGCCAAATGTAAAAATATACTCACTAGTGTGTGGTAGGCACTATTCTTTGGCACAAATGACTTTTTATAATTATTCACTCACTAACAATATGAGTAATTAATTAGGATGATAACTCTTACAGACATCAACTAATAATAATTTGACAATTTTTTAATTTTTACATAATAGATTATTTATTATTTAAAAAAATATTATTAGAAATAAAACAGTTTTAAATAAAAACTTTGATAATTATATCAAAACAATTCAAATCAATCTATATAATTTTTTCAAGACAAAATATAAAGGAAAATATAATTCACTGTATTTTTATCCATGTATTGAAAATTGGGTAAAAGTTGCCGTACAAAGGAAAATCTCACCGACCTCGAGGCAGGAGCCCCAATTTTATTGATTTGAGTCTGTTTAGATTAGCGGCAGAAGCTATTTTTCCAACGTGATTTACTGAATATGAGGTAAGTTTGTAAGAACAGTTTCGTCTCGACTTGCATAAATTTGCTTTTCTATCGCCAACCCAAACAGGCTAGTAGTACAATCATTCGATGACTCTTCTAATACCGATTTAATCAGTCCCAAGATCCCTTTATGCCATACCTTTGCGTGGGGATCGAGAGTTAAAAAGCCGCACTCTATCAAGGGAATGGGAGATTTGGCTTTCTCCTATACCCCTTACCATCCTTTTCCCTCCTTTTCCTTTTTCTACCATTAGATTAAGATTTTGACGGTTCAGATTTATCATATGATAAAAATATTATTGTAAGGGAAAATGAGGGAAAAGTATGGTAAAAAGGATGGTAAATTTGGACCATCAAAATCTTAATCCAATGGTAGAAAAAGGAAAAGGAGGGAAAAAGATGATAAGAGGTACAGAAGGAAAGCCAAGTCCTTCAAATATACGACAACTTTGGTATGCTGAACCTAAAGAACTGGCAGAACAAATCATCGTCTAGCTATCCATTTAATGAAATGAAACAAACAAAAGATCATGAGAATATGATACATTAATTTGAATTTTCTCAGATCATATGTCAAATGATTACATTTACTATCAATAGAAACAGGATTGAAAAAAAAAAAAAAAAATGTATAGAGGCAGCAGCTTGAGCTTGTGGTTATCCAATATTCCATCTTCCCTTCTGATGGAGACGATTCTGGGGCAGCTTAAACCATACATAAGGCAAATCTCTTATTTGGAAGCAACTAAATTTTGTAGGAGCAACTCCAAATCTTTGAATCTACATGATGTAGCACACAAATTATATTAACAGAATCAAGGAAAACTAATGGGACAATACCTAGGCTGTCAGCAATGTACCATACCTTACGTTACTCAAGTCGGGGTAGACTGCTATTGCATCACTAAAATCCTACATTATATTCAAACAGATTCAGAAGTGTCAAAATGTAGCCGTTATTGACGGGTTTCAATTCCATCCAACGTGAAAATCATATTGGCAAATGCCTCACCTGATCAGCTGTTGAAGACGTGTAGGTAACCACGCAGGACATCCCAGCTTTAGTTGCTGCCTGTGGATATTAATTTAGTTCGTGAGAGTTCAAGAATTTGTTTCCCCTTTGAGAAAGACAGAGTTCAAGCATTGTGATTTATTAGTACACTTCATTCAATACACTTGAGCAAAATAAGAAATAAATTTTAGATCTGTAGTTTGAAACCATGTTAATATTGTCACATTAAAGAAGCCACAGGCATTAGTACATTTTTGGTTCGAATTACACACACAACACAACATTGATTATTAGTGAGAAAATAACCTGCAAGCCAATTACACTATCCTCTATCACCAAGCAGTCCTTTTCTGACACACCCAGCTTCTACAAGACACAAAATGTGAATCATGCCCCTTCAGTCAGCACACGCAAGAAGGCTTAGAATTTCATGTATTTAAATTACAATATATATTAATCTTAAACCTTGGAAGCTGTCAGATATATTGATGGATCAGGCTTCTTTGCCTTCACATCATCACCTGCAAGTTAAATATGATAATAAAAAAAATAGTTGATCTCAAACGTAGGGTAGATTTCATAAAACGTATAATACCAAAAATATCCTCTGGGAAAGTTTGGCAAGACTTGGGTTCTCATTGAAATGGAGTTCTAAGCTATCTCAGGAGAAAGTTAACATTGGTTTTGCACATTGAAGAGACGGCAAATTAATTGAGTCTGATGCCTCGAACATCGTTTATTAAGTGTTGATACACTACTCGACACAAATAAACACCTCCATATTACATGAACTATATGAAGGTATGAAAATGGGTTAAATACCTGCTAGGAAGCAATCAAGGCTCTTAAACCGCTCCTAAAACACCAAAAATCAATTAGGTTGAACATACGTTGAACAGTATATTCCATTGTGGAAAAGTACATGAGAAAATGTGCTTACAATTCCTATAAGATTCTCAAGACAGAGCACAACTGAACTCTTAGTTGCTGCCGAGCAAACAGCGAGCTTTATCCCCTACAATAGCATTAGAGGGAAAAAATACCGTTCAATAAGCAGATGTACCTAACTAGAAGAGTGAAAAGAAGAAATAAAGTGATCAAAAAGAGCTCCAAGAGAGAGCAGATTCTGCCATTAAGTTAGAAGCAGCAAGCAGATACACTTTAGGCAGCACATTAATAAGAAGAGATCAACACACTGTTTAAACATTATCTTACAGCATCCTTGACCTCATCCATCAACCTCAGAACTCCAGGTCTGGGTTTTACCTGGTCCAAAAAATATTTGTGTACAACAGTAGGTTATTAACAACATAAACAGCATCTTCACGCTTGAAGCAAACAGAGTAGTCGTTAGAATAGGAAAACAAAAGAAGTATACTTACAGTTCCGGACTTGATTATTTCTTTGTACCTCTCAGTTTTCCAATCCTAGACCAACAAGAAAACGAAAATATAACAAGCAGGTGGGAAGACAACCACTTCAGTGGTTAAAAATAAAAATTCAGAAGTAATACGTTCTTTTTTGACACGCAAGACACGTAGAAGCATTGCAAATCGTCAAAGTGAAAGTAAGCACACATCATCAAGCAGAGAAAAGCACCTGAATAATGTCAATTAGCTTAGTTCGATCCTCATCATTACTCGGAGGCGTCTCAGATATCGTAGAAGACGGCCACCCATTCTCTTTGAAGTACCTAACAATCCACGAATACCGACGAAACAAATGAACAGATAAGCAAAATCAAACACAGAGAGATAAAATATCTATTTGAAGGAGAACGATAAACAAACCATCGCATTTTAGGTTTGCCTCCACCAATGCGATTCTGGAGCTCATCGTAGAATTCGATGCCCCAATTGAGAGGTTGCGAAGAAGAAGGGCAGCGAACATTGAAGTTAGTAAATGCATCGTTGTATGCCTGGCGATGCAAGTGTTCGGATTCGAGGATGACGCCATCGCAGTCGAAAATGAGAGCCTGAAGAGAAGAAGAGGAAGCTGAAGCAGAGACTGTGAGAACTCGAAATTTGTAGGAGAACGGCTTGATTGGGGGAGTCAGAAGCCGATGCTTGGTAATGAAAGTGGTGGTGAGGGAGGGAGAGCGAAGGGGACGAAGATAAGAGGAGAGATTGGGAGGAGAAGGAGAGGTCAGAGTAGACGCCATAAGAGTTGAGAGTTGAGATGAACGAGATTGTTGAGTCTCTTTCTCTTCTATTCGTGTGGCTGTGGCATCGACTTTGGCCCCTCCAAAATTTCTTTCAGCCAATGGATTTCCCAGCGGTTATGATCGTTACTCGTAAGTGGGAGAATCATTTGGGGAGCAAAAAGAAAATATTTTAGAAACATAACTTTTTTCCACATACAAATAGAAAATAGACCACCTTGACCAAAGAAAAGAATGAAGTGAAGTAATTAAGTAAAATCGTCATAATCCTTATAGCATTTGAGTCCATGAAGAAGTCTCATTTGCTAATAGAAGAATATTGCTACAATAATTGCATGATATTAAGAATTATGATTGTAATTATAGGATAGATTCCATTCGGTCCATAATATATGTCAGTAAGTCATTTTAACTAATTCATCGTAATCAAGAAATGATAGTTAATTCATAAAAGTTCACCTAAATTAATTTTTTTTACAACTTTATCGGTATTAAATGAGTTTTTGAATGAGGGAGAAATGTAATGAGTCAGTCATATTTAAACATTAATTATAGGGGTAAAATTGACAAAAAAATTAATTGTTTTCTAAGTAATTTATGTTACGGTCAAAATCATTGTTCTAGAAGTGACTTATACGGTTTGCAAGTAAGGAGTAGTGTTATTTTTTATTTTTTACCTTCATGGGGTAGGCAATGAAGGGCTGTCATTTACCATGCAAAGTTCACATCCTCCGGTCCTAAATATATTATATACTCCCTCTGGTTTTAATTTAATTATAGGACAAAATTTTAATCTTTATCAATTTCTTCCTAAAATATCCATATTTTATTCTTTCAAGTATGTTTAGTTTTTGGTAAGTATATGTATATCAGTATATAGGTGTGTAAACTCTTATAGTTATTGAAACTTTTAAATTGTTGGATTTTAATTTATTTATTGATCAGCTGACGTTAATTTGCCAACAGTGTGTGTGTCTATATATATGTGTCTATGTATATGTGTGTGTGTCTACAAACAAATATATAGACGCGCACACACATATGTATATGTGTGTGTATGTGTCTATATATGTGTGTGTGTGTTTATATATATATATAGTTGGACCATTATTTTAATTAGAAAGCGTGTGGAAAAGAAAATTCTATGTGAGAGAGGTATATGACCGGGGTTGTTGTTTTACTTTTATTTATGTCATTTTAAATTTGTATAAGGACATTTTAGGAAAACAAGTAAAATTAATTAATTTAATTGTTCTTCTTAATCTTCCTAAAATCAGTTAAATATGTCATATAATTAGAACTGAAGGGAGTATTTTATAATGTAAATTACACTACAAAATATGTCATATATTTAAAATTGGAGGTAGCTAGTACAAAAGCATGCTGCATGGTTGGGCTCAACCGCTCAACTAGTATAATTTGATTTACCTGCTTCAAAGGTATATTTCTTTGACATGATGGCGATAATTAAAATGTATTTTTTTTGAATAACTGACAAATTCGTTAAAAATCGTAAGTTTTTGGGATTTGCTTTTATTTGCTCTGTCAACTAACGTTTGCCTTTATTGTTACACTTCCCCTCTGCCTTTGGACGTTAGCTCAGCACCTCCTATTATTTCACAAGCTTGTTGGCTTGTTCGGGGGTTGGATAAACATGTTTATGTTTATGTAGGTTGAAACAAAACTTCTCTCACATACTTATTTCGTGCATTGTGAATCACGGTGTAAAAATAGTTTCTATTGATAACCCAAACGAGCACACCTATATCCAGAAGAAAATATCTACTTGTTTTATTTTCGGGATAAGGGTCTTATTTGCTACGAAAGTTTTCGCTTAGGAGTACTCAGCGACCAGAAGTTTTTTTTGAGCAAAAATGCCCCGAAAGTTAATAAAATGGAGCAATTTTGTCCTAGAAGTTTTTTAGGAGCAATTTTGCCATGAAAATTTACAAATTGAAGCAACAATTTAATGGTTAATATTAACGCAAGGGCAAGATTGCTACGTTTTTAAACTTCCGGGGGATTTTTGCTCCCAAAAAAAACTTTCGGGTGCTGAGTGTTCTTGAGCGAAAACTTCCATGATAAATAAGATCCTTATCCTTTTATTTTCCTGCACTTACCGCACAGTGAGTAGACATGAATCCAGCGCTTTTCCAATGTTGTCGGTAAATCCATTTTGGATTCTCTTTCAAATAATGGACTCCCATATAAGCCTCAATCTTTTTTGCTCGGACAAATAAGCCTCAATCATAGCATTCCATTGTATCATAATTGTCTTTATTACCCACAAGTATTGTCGGTTTTACACATCAAACATAAAAGATAAAACGTTGATACTAATTCTGGGTGACTTAATCTTCATTTCATTCTGTTTTATTAAAAAAACCTAATTCCTCTCGCTAACGTGCCATTTATTAGCAACTCCAAGTTCCTTTATTATTATAGAATAGTAGTGTCTTCCAAGGACAGAAACACAATTATACCCATAACGGCACAAAACAGAAAAACACTGCTAAAACAATTATCAGTAGAATCTCCCTCAATAAATTATCACCCTCGCGGTTTGATATGGTTCAACCCTTTCTGGTCTTTACCCAACAAAGGAACAGAATGGCCTCTAACACGGTTTGACGTCACTTCGTTAGATCCCAAGGATTCACTACATACTTACAGCCATCCCCCACCAAAAATTTCAGAACAGGAGAGAGACACCAATGATGTAAATTTGGATTCAGCTCGTGTGGATTCCAAGAAGATAAGCTAAACACCACCAGATTGACATTTGACAGTAGATAGCAAAAACGAGAAGAGAATAAATATAGAGATGTGTCATTTCCATCGAAAAAGGATCCCAATCCACAAGTCACAATCTCTTCAGGATATATACAGAGATCGTGAAAAATGAAAAATCACCTCCTAATCACTGCCACACCAAAGGGAGGCAAATGCGAAACTTGTTCGGATTTAAGACGACACCGTAATAAAAGTCAGAAATCAAGAAAAAATGCAAGTCTGTAACAAAGTCTGTACAAGTGTATCAAACTTCAACGTATACAATTAATTCTGACACCAGAGATAGTGACGCATGTCTGCAAACCCTAAATCATTCCCATGGACCCTCTGATCTAAGTTCTAACACGATAAATAAGTTAACCAGCGAAATTAATTGAACAGAGGCAGTTTCAATTGGACAAATTCAAGCAATAATAATTAATAATCTCAATCTGGATAGATGGTTCCTTCACTACAATTTCTAAGGGTTGAAAAAAAGGCCACCGCAATGGCATTTCCAACCCAACGGCTTGTAATTAGAGTACCTGTTATCAACCTGGTATGACGGACCGGAAAAACCCAGAGGAGCCGTTCGGGTTAGACCCGGCTTGAGCCTCTGGTGGCTAGGCAAGGTTGGAACTTGAACCGCCATGCATGGATGGCACGCGTTGCACTTGTTGTGGCAGCTGGGAGGGATCGAACCTAACCTGGTTTTCTCCTCAAGAAGAAGATCCTGCACATACCCAATTGAAATCCTTACCAAACCAGAAACAAGAAGCACACAATTGGAGACACAAAAGCCAGGAATTCTGAAAGCCTACCCGACGAGAAATTGAAGGCTGATGCTGATTAAAACAAAAAACTGGACAGAACGGATGATGCAGGACTATAATAAGCAAGGTGGCGATTGTGACTAAGTACTGATATGAGTTAAGTGAAGCCATAACCATGAGAGCCAATCATGTCACATGGTATTCATTCATTCCCCATCTAAACCAAAACAAGAGTAACTGGTAAAAGTAAATGCAAGTCGAGTGAGATGCGAATGCCAGTTTTCTGAAGCTTCCTCCGCCGAGAGAGCGAGAATTAAAGAGAGAGAGAGTGTGTGTGTGTTCTGGGGAGGTGGAGTTTATGTGTTAATGTCGTCTAGAGGAAGATATTAGTAGCACATAAATTGGGGGTATGTGGGGGCACTGGCAGCCTGCAAGTTTAGAGAGAGATAATGAGTCACAGAGAGAGAGAGTGAAAGAGAGAGAGAAGGGGGCAGACTGTAGCAGAAAAGTGAAAGGAACGATTCAAGAAAGGTAAACAAATAGAGAGTAAACCCGTCAGTATCAAGGACCCCTTGACCAGAATTCTATTGGGGGTTTTGAGGCTGATTATTATTAGTGGCTAGTTCGACAGCGAAAGGATTTGTAATCTCTCAGAGTGGCAAAAAAGCCAGGTCAGGCTGGTAGTTAAATTCGGCATTTAATATGCTATCTAATTTTTCGTCTCTCTGGATTCATGTGGGTTTGACTGCCATTGACTTGATTATTAATAATGACAAGTTGAGAATAGAGCTTCTGCTTCCCACCTGACCTGATTAACAATTTATGGCGGCAAAATTGGTTCCGCTGACTGAAAATTATCAAACCGATGCAAGAAAAAATGACAATCTTCATGTCCCGAAAAGCATTCTTGGGTTTGTTTGATAAAAGTAATGTGGGATCTTCAAAATTTTGTTTATGTCGTAATCCTCTTGGATTCATATTCCAACAGAGCCAGAGGAAGTACTGATCTCAGAAAGGGAAAAAAGAAAGAAAAGGAAATGTTACAGAGATTTCTTTTTATTAGCAAGTAAGAAGCACTTAGAATTTAAGAAAAGAAAAGCGATAGTGCATGCACAAAGAACGGTTTGAGGCCTGCTCACTGTATAGATAGGTTACTAAATTTGGATTAGCACGCTTCAATGAACATTTTACACAACATAAGCTTGAGGGTATTTGGAGCTTTCTTGGCGCTACAGTTTCCATTTCGAGGTTTCTTGATTCCTTGCTATGATTTCACACTTCACAGCTTGCGATTAGTCAAAGAGGCTAATATAGATCATAGACATTGAACAGCGAGGAGAGAGACAAGAAGAGGATTGTGATAGTGAGTGAGCAGACGTACGTGCCTTTTTTCCACTGAGTAGGAAAAAAGATCTATCTGCAAAGCTTGAGGAAAATATTTCCATTTTGTGGGGATTATAGGCTTTTCGTAGAGTTGTTACAGAACAGAGGAGTTGTCGATGATCATGAAAGCAAGTAAAGTAATCTTCGCTTTCGTCGCTTTTTCTGAGTTTTCCAATCAGGGATTCAATTATTTACCATTCTCAGAGTAAAAAGGTAGCGCAAAAGACAAGGATAGTCACGCTGCCCCTGTACCATTCTTGCGCTGGAGACTGGAGTAATAATGAACGAGTACTGTGTCTTAAGTCTTAACTCGTTCATATTACAACTTCGATCTGTATGGATTTTGGAACCTTATTAATGACTGTTGAGAATGCTCTGTCGTCTTCGGTGATGACACGGAGAAGGAAGGTAGTTTGGCGATTATGTCTGTAAATTATAAAAATAATCAATTCCAGTGGATTTAAAATTAAATTCTCCTGTTTTTCCATAATCCACTGTCAGAAAGCCTGAAACCATGATTTCAAACACTAGCACAGAGTCACGGACACTGATTTGCAAGTAAAAATTCGTTAAGACACGGAGAAAACAAAGGATTAAGGAAAAGCAGGAGAATTTATAATTTAATAGTAATAGAAACTGGGCTACAACTACATGTGTGCGTTAAATTAACAAGCAACTACGTAAAATCAGTAATTAACACATATTGATGGCAAAAAATAATTAATTAACATATATTGAGCTGCTAACAACTTAAGATTTTTAATGACAAAGAGATCAAACTGTGTTCAAATTGTTCATGAAATTTCTCATGATTTAGTTGTTTGATAGTGAACATATATGTACTTGTCTTGATTTGAGTTTTTATTTCATCCCTAAATACATGCCATGTTCCAAATTTTAAAATATAATTATTTTCAACAATACTCTTGTTAGATTGAGGGTATTAAGTGCAGGTAAGTAAGATCTAACTTGTATAATTTCTTAACTCAATAAGCTGCAGGAAATGAGTCGTTCTAATGTTAAAAACTTAGAGAGATAAACCTAAATGGACACTGTTAATAAATCACATGAATCAAAAGCACAATGTCATCAATTTCTAAATTACAAACAAACGGTTGGAATTGACTTTAATCAACCCTAAAAAATTCACTCCTTACTGAAACAAAATATTAGAGCTCTGTTTCTACTGAAATGAGCAAAACTGTAATTATACAGACACACGTAAATACATCTATCAATCAATGTAACACGCAAATACGAATTGAAGCTTCAAATCACAGTATGTATATATTATATCCAGCAGGTTTTGGAATAAATCATGATTTAATTGATGAGTAACTACTCAACAAGTATACACATCAAAGTACCATGGACATTCGAGCAAAAAAAAAAAAAAAGTACCATGGACATTGAATTCCTATCAAAGATATATATGGTCGATATAGTTGAACTCCAAGATATTATTCCTATTTCACACTCCATTTACGGATGACGAAGCGAAAAGGGTCCCCTGCCAACACCTTCGGTCACAACTCACAATAATTAGAAAACAACATTTCTACCCCACAATTCTATTTATTATGAAACTGATCTCACCAGTCATAATGGGGGTCATTGAAGCAAGCTCTGTTGGTCCTTTTTTTATTGGTTTTTGCAGCCTCGGGCCACAGCTGTGGGGGACTGGGGGTGTTTAAACTGTTATGGCGTAATCTTTGAACGACAATTGTGGTCACATCACATGGAGGGCAAGATGATCATAAACCACATTATATTTGTGAAGCTTTCTGATGTGGGACTCCCTATACCCCTTTTAAGAGCCAACGTCATCGGCAACTCCATACTACAGCACTTCACTCGGCCTCTTGCAGGTCAGAACCCTCCATGGGAGGCCCTTTCAATGAACATTGTATTCTCAATGAAAGCATTATCACAAGCCCAAAATGAAAGCCTACCTCAAAAGACTAGCCTGTTAGGAGAAAGAGTCATTGACTTATAAACACATTAAACTTGTGAGGCTTCCACCCACTCATAACACAATCCTGCATCCCCATGGGAAACACCGCTTCTTTTTCCCCAAAGTCATCAATGCGTCATCATGCCAGGATTTTAAACTAGTGTAAGTATTGGAGGTTTTTAATCATAATCTTCATTATTATCCAATGCAAGGTCTGAAGCCAAAACCAGTAACAGAGCCGAGGGTAAGAAATTCCATGCTACAAACACAAAATTTAGCATTTTTATATTTTATCAGGTCACAGCTCCAGGATGCGCCCATCATTGTTTCGTTAACTGTACTACTTATGATGTTCTATTAGTAAGGCATGTGTCGGCCTGGCTTCCTAAACCTGGGAAATTTCCTAAAGTCAGTACAATAGAAAACGTTAATCAAAACAAACTAGCTAGGCGTAACACGCCTAAATGTATATCAGAAATGAGAGCATTAGCATTGCCCATACCATAAGGAGAGTAAAAGTAAAGAGAAGGGTATGGCCTCCTTAGCGATATGCCAGGTAAGGCTGGGTCCTCCTAGGCAACACCTGGAAGGAAAATATGAAGTTCAAAAATCATTTTAAAATCAACTATTTGGTAGAATAGTTCCGGGCTTGACACTAAGCTCAGTTTTGCATGAACTTGACAAATAACAGTCAAAAGACCACACCTCCAACTGATGGGCATTCAATTCAGATTCATTTAAAAGAAGAGCCTCTTGAACAGCTTCAGTTTCAAGAAATTCCACATAAGCCATGTTTGTCATTCAACGTAGTGACCCTGTTTACTGTACCACATGATTGGAAGTGTTGCTGTGCATGTGTAATCAACCTGCAAAACAAAAATTAATTCCAAAAGATTTTAATACCAAAAAATGAAACAATATATCAGTAGGGAATGTGCTGACATGCGCATCATCAGTTCGTAGCAAAAAAGAACTTACTCAAACTCTAGAAGCACACTCGGGCAAAAAAAAAAAAAACTCTAGAAGCACACCAACGCCAATATTGGTAACAGACGGGTATGGACATTTTGTATTTAGGATTTTTGTTCCAGTTAATATCAGTTCATGATATCACCCGTGTATATTCAGCTACAGCCTCGCTCTAAATTTTCAGACAATAAAACCTTAAAAGTAATTATGCACTAATGCTTTATTTAATGGGGAATTGGTGAAATGAACGGCTATGATTCAATCCCTTCTCTTTCTGTGTTGGATACTCCTTTCAATTGACCACGGCCTCTATCATGGAACTTGCATTAGAAAATGGAAACAAAGAGGAGTTTGTATGAGTGACTCTGGCGTTCAACTAAGGAGAATGACTCAAGATGCAGAGGAAGATGAGTCTTAAGCATCTAACAATGGAGAACGACTCAAGTTTGTATGAGGAACTCTGGGATTCATTTTTCCAGCAGTGTTTTTTTCTTGGTGATAAAAGGGGTGACCGGTTGTGTGTTTTTTTTTTTTTCCCAACTCGTCATTTTTGCTATTTTTCTGACCCAGCAAAACCCACCAACATATCATGTTTACCGGTTTAGGCCCGTTTAGACCGGGTTGACCCCTTCATGCGTTTATTTTTAAATTTAGTGTAAATAACTTACAGAGTAAATTCATATATATATAAAAAATACTTACAGGGTAAATATGCACCCAACAGCCTGAATTTTTTTTTGAGGAGCACCAAACATTCTAAAATATTTAGGGGTGCAATTTTGCCTCTAATATAATAAAATGGGAGTAATATCACCTTTAACATAATAGCCTCCCTAACTCTAACTCTGTTATCTCTCATGAGAGATGGGCATAATTTTTGTTTAGACGAATGTATACATTTAGCAATGAACGATTTTGTTACGAGCATTCAACTATCTATTTTTGGAGTAAAAAGTAGACATAAGTAATTTATTGGGTTAAGGGGCAATTTGGACAACCAACTATTGGTTCAGGAGCACCCAGCACAAAAAACTATTAAGCGTACTAAAAATACCAACAAACTTCTAAAAAGGAGCGCCCAACACAACGCCGTTAAAAAAAAGTTAACCTCCGTTATCTAAGGTGCAGATTGGCCAACGAACTCTTACTCTAAGGGTCTGTTTGGTTTGAAGGGATCGGAGGGGAGGGGAGGAGGATGGAGGGATTTTAGCCCCCTCCCCTCGTTTGGCTAATCATATTTTTTAGGAGGGGAGGGGAAATTTTTTAAAATTTTCCCCTCCCTTCCCTCAAAAACGTTACCCCCCAAATCGGACGGATTTGGAGGGATTATAAAAATTACTGTGTCAGTGGACTAAAATGTCCCTGACCTTTTTCTATTATTCTAAAAATACCAAGGCCTCTCAACTGGAAAAGCATTCTTGATTTTTGCTCTCTCTCCCCCTGCTCCGGCTCTTCGTCTCGGACAACATTACCAACTCTTCATCTTGCTTCTGAATCCAAAGGGGTAGACCCATGATATGCCAGATTGGACGAGAGAAAGAGAAAGAGGATGCTTTCCAATCGTGAGTCAGCATGGCGATCCCGTATTCCCGTATGAAGAAGCAAAAGCAACTCAAAGATCTTTCAAGCGAAATTAGCCGACTCAAAGCTGAAAACAGTAAGCTATTTTTGAGCATAAAGGCCAATGAGGAAGCATACGTTGAGATCGAATCCGTTAACAATGTCGTAAGGGCTCAGACTAAGGAGTTCACTGATCGATTGCGGTTTCTGAACTCGATCCTTGAGATTGTTGAAGAGGTCAGTGGTCTTTCTGTAGAAATCCCTGAGATACCAGATGTTCTCTTGAACCCATGGCAGCTTCCTCTTCCAATGCAGCCTATCACGGTGTCCACGGTCGATATGATAATGCGCTGATGTAATAGAAGCCTTTCTTATTATCGCCACATCCCCTGCTCCGTCGTTGTTGGTATGGTGGGTTTTAGTATTAATTAAACTCTGTCGAACGAGTCTGTAAGTTTTCTCTCTTGGGTATACTCTGTCATTTGTGTCTTTGAAATGTTTTAGTATAGTTAAACTATGTCTAATGAGTCTTCTAGTTTTCTCTGTTGGGTATCCTCTATCATTTGTGTCTTTGAATAATGTGAGTTCTTTAGTCCGACTTAGATAACTCGTGATTGTGTAGATTAAATTGAATGTAGTGCTTTGGTGTTTGTGTTTTCTAATCAATGGTTATGTCTTGTTTAATCGCTGCATTTTTAGATTTCCTGCGACTGCTCAAAACTTTAATTATCCTAATTAAATACTATAGTTATGTAAGGTCGTGACTTTTTGAGTGAGAAAACTAACCACAAATAGTAGCACCTATATTCTTTTCGATTGAAATCTACGCCATTTGTATTGAAGTAAATAATTATAAGGGCAATACCTGATCTCCCTTTTAACTTGCTTAAGTTGCAGACTCTCTTTTCTTACTCAAACAATTGCATTCTAATTTCTTACCCTTGCGAGAATATTCTAGTAAGATTCCAACTCAATACTCAAGATAAGAAGCAATATGAGAAAAATAATGGATTTTGAGTATGTGCAGAGAGATAACCGAGCAGGACTTTTGTATCCATATACTTTGTGCCCTTCACTAATAATCAACAAGTCATAGAGAATTGATAAGGCTTATGATTTTTTTTATACCTTTTACTTTGTAAAGCTCATCGGCAGCTTGATAGTGTTTTGGCAAATAAGAGTCTGCCCTTTTCTAATTTCTATGTAACGATATCATTGTTTCAAGTAAAATATATATTGTGTTATTGATTTGATTATTCGCATTTTTTTTTAATCAATTGAGATTGTTTGTTCAAATTAGTTGATTTTTGATATGAAAATTTATTGCCAAAGTGGTAGGAGAAGGTGGTTGGTTAGTGGGGAACAATGTGTGGAGCTCTAGAATCTAGATCTCTACCAGGGTGTTAGATATCTTATGATATATAAAATTCGTGTTTAGGTGGTTTGACGATATAAATGCTCTCTTTGTTTAAACAGGAATTTGAGTATTGAAGACATACTTCCTGTTTCAATATATATATATATATATATATATATATATATATATATATATATAGTATTATAAATAGAAAACATTAAAATCCCTCTTATTATAAGGGTAAAGTTGTCAATGTGAATTTTTTTCCCTCCACTCCACTCCTAAACCAAACAAGGTAACATTAAAATCCCTCCTTCCCCCTTTCTTCTGATCAATCCAAACAATGTAATTTTAAAATCCTTCCCTTCCCCTTCCCTCCATTAAAATCCCCCCCTTCTCCTTCCCTCCGTCGAACCAAACATAGCCTAAGGGTGTGTTTGGTTTGAGGGGAGGGAGTGGGAGGGTAGGGAATTGACCAAATTGTCATTAATGAAGGGAATATTCATTTTTGTTGAAAGTATATTTTTGGAATATTGAAAAGTTTCTATAGATTTTTTGGTAAAGAGGAGGTAAAAGATCTCCCCCTCCCCCTCCCTCCAACCAAACACACCCTTAGAGCGCCCAACAAAAAATTCTAAATTTTACTAAATTAAATTCTTGTTTTCTCAATTGTCATTATTCAAAACTACTTGTATAGATATTTATGGACAAAAGTTATTCATTCTTTAATTTTGTCAAAATTATAATTTGCTAAAATAAACAAAAGTTTTAATTAAAAATATAATTATATGATTTAAATAAAACTCAATGTGTTTTATAATTTATTATATATGGTAAACAAAAAATTATATGATTTATTTTTATAATAAAACTCACATAAATTTATTTTAAAATAAAATAATAATTTTTATGAGAAAAAGAATTTGATTAATAAGTGCACTTTTACATATTTTACTCTAATTCTCTCATATCATTTATCATACATTCTTTTTGAAAAAGAATTTGATTAATGAGTGCACTTTTACATATTTTGCTCTAATTCTCTCATATCATTTATCACACATTCTTTTTGAAAAAGAATTTGATTAATAAGTGCACTTTTACATATTTTACTCTAATTCTCTCATATCATTTATCATACATTCTTTTTAAAATAAATCATATAATTTTTTGTTTAACATATATAATAAATTATAAAACACCTTGAGTTTTATTTAAATCATATAATATATTTTTAATTAAAACTTTTGTTTATTTTAGCAAATTATAATTTTGACAAAATTAAAGAATGAATAATTTTTGTCCATAGATATCTATACAAGTAGTTTTGAATAATGACAATTGAGAAAAAAATTATTTAATTTAGTAAAATTTAGAATTTTGTGCTGGGCGCTCCTGGAGTAAGAGTTCGTTGGCCAACATGCACCTTAGATAACGGTTAGATAACGGAGGTTAACTTTTTGTTAACGGCGGCGTTGTGCTGGGCGCTCCTTTTTAAAAGTTTGTTGGTATTTTTGGTACGCTCAATAGTTTTTTGTGCTGGGTGCTCCTGAACCAATAGTTGGTTGGCCAAATTACCCCTTAACCCTAATTTATTTGAGAGAAGATATAACAAGGTAGTCAATAAGACTTAACTTCGATTTCTTTTTTGTACTGTCGGGCTTTTCTATATTATTTTAATGGAAAAATATTACTTAGACCCTATGCCAAAAAAATTATAGAACTTCACTACATCCTTTGGTTTAAAATGAAATTAAGTTAGAAAAGCCTCGCTGGGAGATTCTCCCACCATAGCCAAGTGTGCGATATGGGTCGGATTCGGATTAGTCAGGGCGAAGCTCTGGATACCGGATGAGCAACCAAAAAAAATTGAAATTAAGTTTTTTCATTGAAAAGACAATAATATCCTTATTTTAGTTTTTTTTATAAGAGCATTTACAAGATAAATATAAACATTTTTAAGAAAAATAAAAATATTTACAAGAAAACTATGTTAATGACCAAAACTTCTTAACTCCTTGGCCATTGGCATGTTTGTCTTATAAATATTTTTATCTTGAAAATACTCATATTTATCTTATGGGTGTTACTGTCATTTTACTGACAAAACTTAATTTTATTTTGACTCAAAAAGATGCCATGAAATTTCAGAATCTTTGGGAGATTAACTGAAATAAAATTGTTTAATTAGGTCTAAATGATATTTCCTTATTATAAAATATTAAAATAATAAAGAAAGAAAACTAATGGGACCTACTGTGCAACCAGTAAAAGACATTAGCATGGAAACCATTTTGTTCCCAACATTGATTCTGAGATGAAACGGTTTTTTTTTTATTCTGTGCCTGGGAAAAGTTCCGAGAATCAGAATTACGTTTGTTAACTCATTTTATTTTTACTCTGAGAATCAAAATTACGTTTGTTAACACATTTTATTTTTATTTATGTAATTTTTATATTCAAACAATTATTTATGCGGCGGGAGCGGTGGGGGTGGCGGTGGGGAGGGTAGTTAATTCGTCGTTTAGGGTGATTGTAATTTATTCGCTTCATCAATGTCACGATCAAGAGAAGGGGAAAAATAGATTCTGACTTTGTGCCCTGGAATAGAGAAGCAGAAATTTTCTGTTTTTTTTATTTTTTTATTTCTCAGTACAAAAAAGAAACCGGTTCATCCCAGGAACAAAAAAAAACCGGATTTACCAAATACAATTCTTATCCAATTTTGTTCCTAAGAACAAAAATTAAGAAAAAACTCATTCCAGGAACTTTACCATACACACCCTCAATCTCTTTCACTGTGTTGTTATATCTACCGAATAAATTGTTTATATCTACTTTTTATACCAATAATAATAGATAGTTTTTATAAGTATTCATTGGTAAATTTTGACCTATATATATATTTTTAATGAGACGTAGTGACGGCAAACGAGGCGATTGATGGTAAAGGCACAGTTGATCGTCTTCTTTGTCAAGCATATCCAAAAAATTGGAGGATTGGAGCATATGATGCAAAGGTTCCAAGGGCTACGTGGGATACTTCATTCTTACCCAAGCTACCAGCTCTATAATCCCCATTATTGGGAAAAAATGGTAAAAAAAAACAGAGAGAATTAATGGATGAAAACAAGAAAAGGTTTGAATTGGGGCGCTGTTGAACATAAAGCCAGTATTCTGAGCGAACCATTCGATGTCTCTCCTTCGATATGCCTCCATCCATGGTTCTGTCAATGAAGAAGAACATGAACAGTGCCTTCACCTACAATCGAAACATTACGTGTCATTTAAAACAAAACAATTTATGCCCAGCTGTTTTGTTTTTACGCTAATTTATTTATATAAATGAATTAAACGTTGCTTTTTTTTTTTTTTTGTGTGTGTGTGGAGATGATGCGATACTTCTAATAACAAGAGAGAAATTTTAAAAGAAGGCCTTCCAATATTTTTGCGCCACCTGTTAAGATCGGCAAAGCATTTATGCTAGCGTGTGTAATTATCATTGGTAGATGATATCCTATTAAAATTTGATTTATATGGACACGTTCTCCGTTATCACAGTCTTCCCAAGTTTGATTTGGTTCCTTCAAAATAAGAAGTAAAAAAAATGGGAGTTCATTTGTCCTAGACAAAGAGCCTCACCTTTTTCGAGAAGGCGGATTTTGGTTCGAGTTCGGGAGCTGGAGCCTGGAGGATACATTATCTCAGAAACTGGAATCGGGGAAGCAACGATCCACTGCTCTCTGACTCAGCGGTCGCCGATCTCTTTGTTCGTCAGTGAAGAAGAGGAGCTTGGAAATGGCAAGTGGAGGCTATGGAGAAGCTAACCAGAAGATCGATTACGTGTTCAAGGTGGTGCTGATAGGTGACTCCGCGGTGGGGAAGTCGCAGATACTAGCTCGGTTTGCGAGAAATGAGTTCAGCATGGATTCCAAAGCCACGATCGGCGTCGAATTCCAGACTAGGACCTTGGTCATTCAACACAAGACTGTCAAGGCTCAGATCTGGGACACTGCTGGCCAAGAACGGTGCGTTTCCAGAGCTCAAATCTCTAATCCAGTTCTTTATTATGGATGCTATCTAGCATAAGTGATTCGTTAGTTTCGAGCTCTTTTAGTTCAAATCTGAAGTAGTTTCTTTGGTTTTTCTTCGCCGATACTTAATTAGCCACTCAGAAAATACCTGCGTCTATTTGTTTTCAATCATCGCTTACTAACGCGTGAACTTCCGTCTTCCCGCACTTGTGTTTTGATCGCGGGAGCGGATCATTTAGTTACAAGCAGCGGCGGAGAAAATAGTTTGTAGTTTCATTTTTTATAATATATATATACACATACTTATCTAAGATTAGTGAAATAAATTCAGGCAAAAAAAGGATTAGTGAAATAAATTAGTATAATCTATGGATATTTGCATGTAAATGATGAAAATATAATTATAATCATTGCATATAAGATTATAATTACATTTAACGGAATCCCATGCTTTACGTTTAATTAATGAGTAATGAATCATTAGTGCCTTCATGCGAATTAAATACAACTACATAACAATGCAAAGGAAAAAAAATCCAAGCATCTCTCATTCAATTACCTGGTTTATATTCTCTAGCTGTCTCACATTCAGGCGTTCTTTTCGGTGACTGGGTGTATGTCTATTGTCTGGGTACTCCAATACGTGAAACCTACTGTTGCTTCTACATCCATTGCATTTGACGCGACATTTTGGGGACATTATTTGATTTCAATGGGTTTAGGCGTAAGTAAGATTGTTACATGAATCATTGCGTGTGTACCATGGTATCTTTGCATGGAAATGGTGAAACTACAATTGTATATAACTAATGTTATAATTACAATTGACGGATTTCAAAATTACTAAATTAGTCCATCATGCTATTAAATGCACCTTCCTTAACACAAGTAATAAAGTAATTCAGTTTTCGACCCTTAAAAAATCCGTGCATCATTCAAATATTCAATTACATGAGTTATTCTTATGCTGACTCATTCTGGCCTACTTGCCGGTAACTTTGGGTGTGTCGACTGAGTACTTTAATAACTTTCCAAATTACTTCCATATCATATACGAATGACGTGGCTTTCAATTAGGTTACATTCATTGGCAAATTACATTCAGCCTTTTTGGATGATTATGTAACATTTTACACAAGATGCAACTTCCATATCTGTCTGCCTTATATTGGTTGCTTATATATTTGTTACTAGGCTAAAGTATACATTTGGTCCTTTATGTTTGCTTCTGGTATCATTTTAGTCTCTTAAGTTTGTAAAGCACATGTTTGGTCCCTTAATATTAACACCGTTAGTTTGACGTAACGGAAAATACTGACTCAACAATTTTAAGTGATGACTATGCAATTAAATGCAGCAGGCTTATAAGTTAGTATTTTAATAAATTAATATTTAAATTCCTATTAATTTAAAAATATTTAATCTTCTTTGACAAAAAAATTTATTTAATCTTCACAAACGGTGAAAAACCGTAAAATAGTCTATGAAGATTAAATATTTTCAATTAATAGAATTTAAAATATTAATTTATTAAAATACTAACATGTAAATATGCTTGGTCAGCATTTAATTGCATATTCATTGCTTAAAATTGTTAAGTTAGTATTTTCCGTTAAGTCAAACTAACGATGTTAACATTAAGGGATCAAATGTACACTTTACAAACTTAAGGGACTAAAATGATACCGAAAAAACATGAAGGACTAAATGTATACTTTAGCCTTGATATTATTATGATATCATTTGATGCTAATTTCAGACACCCAACAAAAAATGAAGTGGAATGCAATTCCATTTATAAGGAATCGAGCATTTATATATCATTTCATTCCATTCCATTCCCGTTCAGGTTTCGCAAAGAACAAGTTTTTGTTCCAAGCATTGATGATGATATGTAACGTACGGCATAATTATTCATTTTGCCACATATTTTATATGCTAATGAGTATGTAGAATTCAATTATTGAGTCTGATCTCTTAACCATTTTAATGGCCTTGCAGTAGTATTCTACTATACCATCCGTTGTTTGGCAAATAGTTTGTCTTTATAGGATTTGATCAATGATTTGCTATCAACTGGTTGACTTGCCTTTTTGTTTCCTCTCGATTGAATAATAAAAAGGGAAAGTTCAAATGCAGAGTTTGGGTGTGTAGTTTTCGTTTTCCTGAGGGTAGGCTGCAAAAAGTTGTCTGCTCATGCTTCTTTTAGTTTGTTTATGTAAAAGAGTGAGCAAAACGCAATCCTTAGTATGGAAACATTATTTTTTCCTTAATTTAATTGCTAGCTATCTATATTTTGCTTTTCTCAATCTCTGAGCTTGTGGTGCAATTTGTTTCGCGTAGCATGACAGAAGTCTTAAAACTTATGCACCTTCAGATTCATTACAAACCAAAGTATCAACGTAAACTAACAATAAAGGGAACTGACCACAAGGGAAAGCCTTTTATTGACTGGTTTTCACTAAGCATTTTCCATCTTTGTATTGTTGGCGGAGCATCCTTGTGCATAATGCCTTACTTGGTCCAGTGGGATCAGTTTGAATTTTGGAATGCTATATGATTTCAATTTCATATTTCTGTTCTGGTTAAATTGTATCTTCTGAGTTCTGATACAGAAGGTGCGGATGCTTTCCCGTTTCTAGTTGTTTAATCAGCTGGGTTTTCTTTTTACCCTGTATGATTTTGAATTAAGATGATTTCTAAACTGCTGCTTTTCCTGATTATGGTTAATTTTTCAGATACAGAGCAGTTACGAGTGCATACTACAGGGGTGCTGTTGGGGCAATGCTAGTTTACGACATCACTAAACGTCAGAGCTTTGATCATATACCTCGTTGGCTGGAAGAATTACGTAACCACGCTGACAAGAATATCGTTATCATCCTAATTGGAAACAAAAGTGATCTTGAGAACCAGCGAGCAGTACCCACTGAGGATGCAAAAGAATTCGCCGAGAAAGAAGGCTTATTTTTCTTAGAGACCTCTGCGCTGGAAGCAACGAATGTTGAAACAGCCTTCATGACTGTGTTGACAGAAATTTTCAATATTGTCAACAAACACAGTCTTGCTAGTGAAAATCAAGGAAACGGCAACTCTGCATCCCTGTCAGGCAAGAAGATTATTGTCCCTGGTCCTGCTCAGGAAGTCCCAGCCAAGACGAAGACGTGTTGTCAGGCATCCTGAATTAAAATTTGGTTTCAATCTTTCAGATTCACCGTCGTGTTCCTTCTACAAAATTTTGAAGGTTTGGTGCCTCTTCCTTTTGTAAATTTGAATGTGACTTAATCTTAGTATACGTTGCTTTAGCTGCGAGTAGAGTTAAAGATTAAAGTCATTGCAAATCACCCAGCATAACCTCCACGATTTCTACGTGTGGATTGACTGGAATTATTTTGGAAGCTTGGAGGTATGTTTTAAGGACAAAATTTAGGTTGTATTGATATGTTTGCTGTCGATTTTTGTAAAAGAATTAAATGAGTGTCTGGGAAGAAAGAAGAAAAAAAGAATTGAATGAGTGATTTTTACAACTTGGTATTAACCGAGTATTTCAAAAGATTATTGTATGCGTCATGTTTTTCATTAGAAAACTTCGTTTAGCGCATGAACAGTGGCCTCTCGGGTATAAAATTCTAGAGCTCATACGATGCATCATCTCAACTAATCTGTTAAACGCGGCTATACTTTGATTCGGATCTGTATTTACTTAAATAGGACTTATTAACTGAACTGAAATGCTTATGGAAAAATACAATAAAATGTCACCTGAACTTTCATTTTCTTATAAAATGAGTTGTTAGTTGTGATTTAAGTGTAGTAGATACTTATACTCTTGTAGTAAAAAAAGACTAAGACTAATTTGAGATTTTTAAATTCAAGTGATATTTAAAAAAAAAAGATCAATTTTAATTTTGAAATATGAAAATGATGATATTAAAGAATTACCTAGGTCCTATGCTTAAAACCGGAGGAGTGAAATTTAAACATAGCTTATTATTATTTAATTGAAGAGCTACTATTTTAATTTATGGAGCAAGCATTTTTTTAGTGCTATACATATTATAAATATAAAGGACAATATTGAAACTCGAAATTTTAAATGATTCTCTGTTTTTCCCCATCATCTCTAACAAAACAACTTACCTTGAAATGTTCATTGCAATCCTTGCTTATAAATTTGACCTCCCCCAAATCCCAATTAACGCACCCACAAAAGGAAGTGCGCTTGAGTATTCAAAACAAGTGAAGCGATTTGTTTCTTAAGAATATCATCACGTAAACCAAAGTTAACGTAATTTAAATATCTTGGTGAACGAAGAAACCACAATTCCCATAAAATGCAGCGTATGAAGGGTGAAAACCATCACTAAAAACAGTCTGAATGCTCACTAGTGACTAGCCCTAGTAGGAAATAACTTGATATTTTTAAAGATTTGCCAGACCTTCGGTATTTGTACTAAGGTTCTTCTAACCGAAGTATGCGAGTGAATAATTTTTATAACTTAGTGACACATCATTAAATTTTTTTTTTTAAAAAAAAAAAAGTTCCTTCATTTGTTATGCTTCTACTGGAAAACAAATAACTTAAATAACAAATTCATAAAAACTGAACCTAATCTTCTTTTTCAATATCCTTTACCTATGAACTTTCATTGGTCACAGTAGTTTTGCCTTTGAAGCCCTCTCCTTCTTCCCCTACATTATTGGACTGTTTGTCTACGAGCACAGAGGAGCCATGTTCTGCATCTAGACGTACAAGGAGCCTCTCAAGCAGTTCTTGACAATCGGTCTCAGTAACCATCACTGTCAGACTGGCCCTACCCTTCCAGCACCCAATGGCTATGGTTGACTCGTCCACCTGAAAGGACTCCAAATCAGCTCTGTTCCCTGCAGCAACAAGAAAACGGCCACATGAAGAGATATTCATTCACATTCTCAACAACATGATGATACATACCTTTACCCAAAACCACCACACAACATCCTAGCTTAAGGTTTGCTGCCTTTTCACCAAACTCAGTATCAACAAAATCTGCAAATCTTACAGCTCTATTCTGCAGAAGACGCTTGAAGTCTACAGGAGATGCATGTAGAATCTGCTTGGTGATATAAGGAAGAATAACGGGCAGTCCTTCAGATGTGATCCGGAAAGAACATGGTGCAGAGCTACCTTCCCGCGATGATTGTCTTTCCTACACGATGGGGAAGTGATTATTTTCAGTAGGAGGGGGGAGCCTCAGAAAGTCAAGTGCCGTCAAAATAAAATAAAAAATTGGCAGAAAACCAAGTTCTAACTGGATGATCAAAGAAAAAACGCTTTTACTCTTTCAATCTTTTCCATTCGACCAAGTCACAGGTACCTATTTGATTATATAACATCATTAAGAGTGTCTAAGCCTGCCACTACTGAAAGCCTTTTCTAAGGGTAAGGAAACCTCTACTGCACTATTTTTGAGCCTGAATATATAGATCGATACTAATAACAATAGCAACAGCAACAACATCACTTGTTGAGGACTAAAGTATACTTACAAACATCTTTAGACCAATTGATGCAATTTTTAGCTGCTGCCCAACTGAGAAATTTAGTTCAAGAACATCCTTGACTGATTTGGAGACATAGTAAATCCTCTTCACGTGGTTTGGATCATTGTTTCTTGAAATTAGGTGACCATTGATTGGAAACTGCTCATCAATACCGTAGAATGCCTTTATGCTGTTCATAATAACATCATCTTTGAAGAAGATAACAGGATCCACGCCTCTCCACTTGCCTTGAATCTGCAGCTTGCTTTTTCCCTGAGTCATCCTAGCTATGGTTTCTGCATTTTCAGTCACTCGGGCTTCATCCCCTGAATTCCATTCTTCACGTGAAACAGAAGGCGTAACTTCCAAATCTACAATGTTGGATTCAATTTCATTTAGATCAGCCACTGAAACTGCTTCCAAAACTTCCTTGGTTGTATTTTCTAATGAATCAACCTGCAACACCTCTTTATCCTCAATATCCAGGTTTGCTGGTTTTACATGCTTCTTAGAGATTCCTTTTTTAGGTTTTTCCTGAATTGCTGTGAAAAAGAAAGGAATATAATTACACATCTTTTGTGACAAGCAAAATAAAAGATGAAGTCAGGAACTCAGGTCTGTGCCAGAACGCATGTAAACATGGAAAACATTACTACTTAAACAGATTAGCAATTAATATTCGTTAACCATAATTTCTTGACTATGACAGAATTTATTAGAGAGGTAGAAAGAACAGATCATATCATTAGAGAGGCAGAAAGAACAGATCATATCTGAAATTACCTGGCAGAGGAGAAACTTTTTGAAGTACAGCAATAAAGAAGGCTCCAGTGTTTTGATCATGAGGCACAATCCTCATACAACGCTCTAGAGGGAAATTAGAAACTTCCTCAGTAGAATCATTTGTCATGGAATTCTCTGTTGCCTGAAGACCATCATCAGAATCTCCATCATTAATATCATTTTGCATGCCTACATTATGACTGCTGTCAAAAAGATCCTGAAAGCTTCTGCCAGAAGGGAACATGCTGGGATGAACTACACTTCTGCGTGACTTGGGAACATCTTTATAAGAGCCCAGCCATGTGCCCTTGTCAAGTACCTGCATCTCCATATTCATATGCCCACATAAGTGTTTAAATCTACAGTATCACAAACATAATCACAAAGAAGCTTCTGCTGCAAAATACATTTCAAGTTGAGTGAAAATAATAATTACGCAAGAGTTCAGACAGTTTGAAACTATTTTGTCATGCACATCACCAATGGTATGACTTGATTGACATTAGAAACCAAGACAACGTCCAAACTCAGCCATGGGATAGCCATGAACAGCTATCAAAAATTGATTGAAAAGAACTTACAACCAAGAGGGAAGGGAAGACCTCTAAGGGTTGCATATTGATGGGCTCGATAAGTTTTGGAGCCAAGTGTACCAAAGGAGGGCTAAGCCCAATAGGCTGAGCCCACATTCAGAGGTGTCTAGGGGGCCTCCTGCAGAAAGGGCTGGGACAGTTGCTGATGCTCTGACACTAGCAGAGTAGTGGAGTTGTGTATAAGGAGGACAGAGTGGCCAGAGAGGAGAGGATAGAGAGAGTGTTGTGAGGAGGGGTCCTGGTCTCTCGAAAACCAGGAAGGGGATACTGTTTTATTGCTGATATTTGTGTAGTTAGTTCATTATTTTCCTTCAAGTGTTCCTTAGAACAGAGCATTGTAATCTTCATTTCTTCAATATATTACATTCAGTCCATCGGTCCTATCAACTTAGTATCAGAGCAAGGTTGTGCTGGGAATGGTTGGTACCAGAATGGAAGGAAGAATAGATCAGCT
This sequence comes from Acacia pycnantha, assembly GCA_025563575.1. Lineage (NCBI taxonomy): Eukaryota > Viridiplantae > Streptophyta > Magnoliopsida > Fabales > Fabaceae > Acacia > Acacia pycnantha. Next base: position 2,093,139 of record JAMWYP010000037.1, on the reverse strand, counting down.
AGAGCAAGTGGTAGGCGAGGTACAGAAAAAACAAGCTGACGCAACTGAACGGCTGGTAGGGATCGAAGCAACGCTGACTCAGATTCTGGAGCAAATACGCAGAAGGAGAACTCCATCTCCGCCGCCCCAGGGTGGAGACCAACAAAGAAATGTGGAAGAAGAGAATCCAAGCACTCACGAGGAGAGAGAACAGGAGAAAGAAAAAACAGAGGAGGAAGCAACGAGTGATCCTAGTAGACACCGGAAATTAGAATTACCCTTGTTTGATGGGGATGATCCATTGGGATGGATATTTCGAATCCAAAGGTATTTTTCAGTCAGCGGGGTTGCCCATCAGGATATGCTAGACACCGCGGTGGTTGGATTGGAGGGAAAGGCTGTAACGTGGTTCCAATGGCTGGAGACTCGAACGCCAGTGAAGGGTTGGCCAGAGTTGAAGACTGAGATCATTGAGCGGTTCCACTGCAAGCAGGTGGGCGATGAGTATGAACAACTCATGGCGTTACGACAGACGGGAACTGTGACTGAATTCAGGGAGCAATTCGAGTTGTTATCCGCACCGCTAGAAAACGCTCCAGAAGATGTTCTAATTGGAGCTTTCATAAATGGCCTGAATGAGGGCGTGAGGTGTGACGTTAAACTCATGCATCCTCAAGGACTTAAACAGCTCATGAACTTTGCAGTTGAAGTTGAAGATCGAAACAGAGTGAGAGAACGGATGAGGGAACAGCGAGAAGGAAGGACGACGCGAACACCACTGGGAACCAAATGGATTGACTCCAAACCAATTTTTCCCAGATTCAGTACGTGGGAAAACTCTAAGGGTGCTTTAAGCCAATCAGCGACAAAGGCGACGGTGGGAACGAAGGGGGGTGACGAGACGAAGGGAACTCCCAATCGCACTAGCAGCACCCAGAATTCGCAGGCTAGTGGAGTGGGGAGTAATTTTGTTCGGCGCCGACTTCCAGAATCAGAGATTAATCGGAGAAGAGAGCTGGGTTTGTGTTTTCGTTGTGAGGAGAAGTATGGGCCCAACCATAGATGCAAAAACAAGCAATTAAGAATTATTATGTTGGAAGAAGGGGAAGAAAATGGGCTTGACTCGGATACAGAGGCCCACGAAGTGCTTGAGGAAGAAGCAAAAGAAATGGCCTCAATGGAGCTGTCCATATCAACTGCAATTGGGCTTACGGGTACACGGACTCTCAAATTGGTAGGGAGCCTAAAAGGAGAGGCTGTGTCGGTACTCATAGATTGTGGGGCCACCCACAATTTCATAGCTTCAAGGCTTATCTCTCGACTGAAAATACCCACCCAGAGTGTCAAACCTTACGCCGTCACCTTGGGAGATGGCAGGAGGACGATATCCAATGTCCAATGTCCCGAAGTACACCTAGATGTCCAGGGGATGGAGATTCGACAAGTCTTCTACCCTTTTGATCTTGGGAATGTGGACGTGGTGCTCGGAATGGAGTGGCTGGAGTCCCTCGGCGAAACGCGGATGAACTGGAGGCAACTCTACATGAAGATCAAAGTTCAAGGTCAATGGAAGAAATTGCTGGGGGATCCGACCCTTACGCATTCCCAAGCTTCTCTCAAATCCATCAAGAAAACGATCTGGGAGGAGGGTTGTGGTTACTTACTAGAAATGAGCATCCTCGATGGAAAGTCACCGCCGGCATCTATTTCGGGGGACCCTGAGATGCTGCTGATTCTGAGAGAATTTCCGGACATTTGCAAGCCCAGAACTGAGCTACCTCCCTGTCGAACCCAAGATCATGCCATTAACGTCAAGGAAGGGGCCCAGCCATCCAACCTACGACCATACCGATATGGGTATGCGCAGAAAACAGAGATTGAAAAATTGGTCCGAGAAATGCTAAGTGCAGGAGTCATTCAACCAAGCACGAGCCCCTACTCCAGCCCTGTGTTGCTAGTAAAGAAGAAGGATGGGAGTTGGAGGTTTTGTGTGGACTACCGTGCTCTGAACAACATCACCATCCCTGACAAGTACCCAATCCCGGCCATCGATGAGCTCTTTGACGAGTTGGGGGGTGCTACTATCTTCTCCAAACTGGACCTTAAGTCAGGGTACCACCAGATACGTATCAAGGAAGGCGATGAACCGAAAACTGCCTTTCGCACCCACGATGGTCACTACGAGTTTAAGGTTATGCCTTTTGGGTTGACCAACGCCCCTTCTACTTTCCAATCCTTGATGAATGATGTGTTCAGGAATTATTTGCGTAAATTCATCCTTGTGTTTTTTGATGATATCCTTGTGTATAGTCAAAACAGGGACCTCCATAAGGAGCATTTGCGGAAGGCCTTGACTTTGCTACAGCAACATCAGCTGGTGATTAATCCAAAGAAATGTATCCTCGGCCAGCGACAGATTGAATACTTGGGGCATCTTATAACAGCAGAAGGAGTTAAGGCCGATCCTTCCAAAATCGAAGCAATGCAGCAATGGCCAAAGCCTCGAAATTTAAAGGCACTTCGAGGATTCCTCGGGTTGACAGGCTATTATCGGAAATTCGTTAAGGGGTACAGCAAGATTGCCGTGCCACTGACTCAGCTGCTTAAAAAAGATTCGTTTAAATGGGGAGAAGAGGCTCATCGGGCTTTTGAAGAGCTCAAAAGGGCCATGACCACCCTTCCTGTTTTGAACATGCCCGACTTTACTAAGCCTTTCGTGATAGAAGCCGATGCATCAGGAAAGGGAATTGGAGCAGTGCTAATGCAAGAGGGAAGGCCTATAGCATATTTCAGCCAGAAATTATCCGAGCGCCAACAGCAAGGATCAGTTTATGAGCGAGAGTTGATGGCCCTCGTATTAGCAATCCGAAAATGGCAGCACTATCTGTCAAACCAACCTTTTGTGGTAAAAACTGACCAGCGGGCACTAAAGTATTTACTTGAGCAGCGGATCATCGCTCCGGACCAGCAGAAATGGATTACTAAGCTTATGGGGTATCAATTTGAAATACACTATAAGCCTGGGCGAGAGAACAAGGTGGCAGACGCCTTATCTAGACAAGAAGCTGAACTGGAAATGAGAGCTGTGTCCCTTTGGCAATATGAGGGAATTGCCGAGTTGGAAAAAGAGATTCAAGCTGATGCTCAACTACGGGAGATGGTGCAGAAAATGATTCAAGGTAATGAAGGGCCAAAAGGTTACTCCTTAACAAAGGGGGTATTATACAAAGACGGCCGAATGGTGCTACCCCAGGGATCAAGCAAGACCAAGGAGCTGATTAGAGAATTCCACAACTCCCCCATAGGCGGACATTCAGGTTATTTGAGAACCTATAAACGACTAGCAGCTGTTGTTTATTGGGCGGGCATGAAAAAAGAGGTGCAAGAATTTGTTGCCAGTTGCGAAACATGCCAAAGAAATAAGTATGATGCCTTACAGCCGGCTGGATTACTCCAACCATTACCCATCCCAACGGAGACTTGGGAGGATATTAGTATGGATTTCATTGGAGGTTTACCAAAGAGCAATCGATTTGACACAATATTGGTGGTGGTGGATCGTTTCACCAAGTATGCTCACTTTATACCCTTGGTTCATCCCTATGATGCCAAGGATGTTGCTGCATTATTCGTCAAAGAAATCGTACGCTTGCATGGGTTTCCCAACTCAATTGTGTCAGATAGAGACAAGGTATTTACTAGTCAGTTTTGGAAGGAACTTTTTCAGATGGCGGGAACGACACTCAAATTCAGTTCTGCATATCACCCAGAGACGGATGGACAGACTGAGGTAGTAAATAGGAGCTTGGAGACCTATCTCAGGTGTTCTGTTAGTAACACCCCCAAACAGTGGGCAAAAATACTCCCTTGGGCTGAGTATTGGTACAACACTTCCTTCCACAGTGCCATAGGTATGACCCCTTTTAAGGCCCTGTATGGACGGGATCCTCCGTCCCTCCTCAAATGGAAGGACCAGCCTTCCCGCGTCCAAGAGATTGACCAGCAGCTACAGGACAGAAATCTGATGCTTGAAGAGTTAAAAACTCAGCTTGAGCGTGCCCAATCCAGAATGAAACAGCAAGCAGATAAACACCGAAGGGAGGTTCAATTTCTGGTTGGTGATTCGGTCTACTTAAAACTCAGACCTTATCGTTTCAAGTCTTTGGCCAAACGACCAAACGAAAAACTAGCCCCTCGCTATTATGGGCCATACACTATCACCGAGTGTATTGGGAAGGTTGCCTATCGATTGCTGCTACCCCCAACGGCTAGGATACACAATGTATTTCATGTCTCCCAACTAAAAAGAGCTCTTCAACCTACTACTGAGGTGCACCCTCTTCCCCAAGGGCTTACCGAGGAATTGGAGTTACTGGTTCAACCAGAAATATTAAAGGAAATCCGCAAGAATCGTGATGGAATTCTGCAACTCCTGATCAAGTGGAAGGGCCTACCAGATCATGATAATACCTGGGAGGATGCCGTCGATATTCAGATTCAGTTCCCAGATTTCCACCTTGAGGACAAGGTGATTCTTGAAGCGGTGGGAAATGATGGGCTCGATAAGTTTTGGAGCCAAGTGTACCAAAGGAGGGCTAAGCCCAATAGGCTGAGCCCACATTCAGAGGTGTCTAGGGGGCCTCCTGCAGAAAGGGCTGGGACAGTTGCTGATGCTCTGACACTAGCAGAGTAGTGGAGTTGTGTATAAGGAGGACAGAGTGGCCGAGAGAGGAGAGGATAGAGAGAGTGTTGTGAGGAGGGGTCCTGGTCTCTCGAAAACCAGGAAGGGGATACTGTTTTATTGCTGATATTTGTGTAGTTAGTTCATTATTTTCCTTCAAGTGTTCCTTAGAACAGAGCATTGTAATCTTCATTTCTTCAATATATTACATTCAGTCCATCGGTCCTATCACATATTTAATAAAAATGACTAATTTCATGCATAGGTACTACTCTATCAGACAGTTTGAAACTATTTTGTCATGCACATCACCAATGGTATGACTTGATTGACATTAGAAACCAAGACAACGTCCAAACTCAGCCATGGGATAGCCATGAACAGCTATCAAAAATTGATTGAAAAGAACTTACAACCAAGAGGAAGGGAAGACCTCTAAGGGTTGCATATTTAATAAAAATGACTAATTTCATGCATAGGTACTCTATCAAGCAGGCAACTTTTCCTTGAGTCAAGAAATATCACTAGCAATCATATGCGTTAATAAACATGCTCGTGTTGTTATTATAAAAAATTGGCAACTTAAGGAAAGAATTGACCACAGAAAACACATGCCTTCCATCCCCTGAGACCTGGCCGGCGAATAAGTTGTGGGAGCTCATGAGACACATCAACAAGTTCAACAGACCCTCCACATCTCCGCAGAATCTGCAATATATTAGAAAAGCATGAAAATCCACTAAACATTATCAAAGATCACAGCACATAGAAGTGCCAAAAGCAAATAATTATTGAGGCTTTTCAATGTCAAAAATAGACATAAAAGTTTAGCATGTAAAAATTCCAATGAAAATCTTATATACCTTAAATTTAGGCATAAAACTCTCGGTCCATAATGCTAATAAATTTGGTATGTAAAGGGGAAAAGAACAATGACAAAAACATATTAAAGTAAAAGATTCATTACTTGATCTTGGGAAATGCAAAGCATTTATTGCAGAAAGTGCACAAACCAAAACAGACCTTACAGATCTGCCACACCAAAGTAGGTTTAAAGCATACAAAGCAAATTACCTCTGCAACCACAGCTTCATTCTCTATAGGGTTCATTGAGCAGGTTGAATAAACCATTCTTCCACCAACTTTAAGCAAAGATGCACCTGGGATATTCAATATAGCCGATAAATTTACCAAAATCATCATGAATTGCAATACTTGGTTACAATCAATTAAGTCTTTTCGATGATGGGAGAATATAATGCAGTCTAACCATACTAACCTATCACTAAAATAATTTAAAACCAACGAAGAGGCAGCCATTTTCACATTAATCTTGGAAAAAAAATACTAGAACATGACAAGCCCAATGACGGTAGACCTGAACAATTAAACGGAGAAATTGTCAAAGTACCTCGCAAAGCTATTAGAACTTGTAGGCTATGAAGCCCATGACCCATTCATGTGTTCCTGCATGAAATGAAAACAGATCTTGACCAAATTAGAAGCAATGTGAAAAAGGATATGGTGGTCGGGGTAAAGGGAAGAAAATAAAAAGCCAAGTGGGCGGGCACACTACCATTTCCTCCAAAGATCGGGGGCCTTACGAAGGGTACCATCTCCACTACATGGGACATCACACAAAACACGATCAAATAAAAGTTGGCTAATATGCTGATCTGAATCCATGGTATCATGCTTTCTGTTTAAACGGCATCCTGGGAAGTGCTGAGCTTCATGATTGGTGACAATTAAGTTGGCTGTACACATTCGTTTCGTTTGGTGGATGAGAAGGTTACACCTTTGGACGTCAAGATCATTTGCCATTACCTTATTAAGAAAAAATATGCATAAAATTATTTACATACAGCCAGAATAATTGGAGTAAGCAGTAAGCAGTAAGCAAATAGCATATTAATGCAACCGAGCAAGTCCAGAAATTCAAGATATTTCCAGTCACTGATATATTGTAAAAGATTAAAATCTGAATGGAGAAAGGGTACAAAGAGACAGAGAATCATCATCGTGTGGTTGAAAGGACACAAACCATTCCATCAGGCAGTGACCCTACTTTACATGATTGGTGTATAATGTCAAGCAGTTGGAATGTTTTTGAACCTGGCGCCGCACACACTGAAGAAAATCAAAGTAAAATAGTCAAAACACAGAAGCACTAAGTTTGCAATCCAAATTAAGCCACTTGGTTAGGATTCACCGCAAGTTTATGCACCCCTCATCTTTTTCATTACCTTTGAATGTAGGACTCCTAAAATTCCCCTTGCTTACTTTCTTTTCCTTCATTAGTTTTCTTTCTTTCTATCTGATTTCTCTTCTTCATGTTCTTTCTTTCTTTCTTTGTTTTTTTCAATAGGGTTCTCAAATCTCTCAGGAATCTTTTGTCATAAATTGTCCATCAAACTCTAATACCATATTGAGTTTTGTATATAATTGTACTTATGGTTCATCAATTTAACAGAAGCAGCTTAAGCTACTTGGTTAGGATTCGCCACAAGCTTATATACCCCTTGTCTTTTTTATTACTTTTTGTGAGACTAATTGTATTTTAATAAATTGGACCAGACACAAACGAAATAACTAAAACCATATTTTGCTTTAGACTTACTATCGAGTACAAAATGATTTGAATGTACATCCAAAAAGAGGGGGGGTACCTGCATTGCAATCAACCATTTAAGTGAAACAGAATTAATCATTGCAAGGAACGTGCTTAAAGAAAACTGCATGGAACAAACAACTCAGCTTTTAGAAATAAAATAAGAGCATAATTATATAATCTTGATGAGTGACTGACAGTATGAAAACAGGCCCACCATGCTGACGGCTTCTTGTCTTGTAATATTTCCGATTTCATTTTCTAGCTTTAAGAATTCATGGAACCTGGGAGATGAATGAAACCAGAAGTAGGAATTGACATGTAAATAAAATATTGTAATGAAAATAAACCATTCACATATCATATAAACAAAACATTATTCATCTGAATACCTATCTTTTATGAATATAAATAAATTTTATACTAAGAAAAAATTGACTACAGATAGATGTGGCACTGGGAGATAATAGATCTAATGAAAAGAAAAATAATTATCGATTCTTTCTTATGCTGTGAGAATGTGATTTAGACCAACTTGCAATAGAATTTGGATATATGCGTAGCAATATCCAGTTATGTTTCATGACATTATCTGTCCGTGCAGTGCATGCACTGCTAGAAACATGGAATTACAAATACACCAGCAGCAGCCATGGATGTATTGATGTTGTAACTTGTAACCTGAGAAACACATGCAAATCAGAACTTATTTACCTCTCAAGTGTTTGGTTCTTCCTCAGCTGCATCCGGGAAAAAATCGTATGCCACGCAAGATTTTCAGGGTACCACAACAATGGTCTAATAGCCTCTCTCTCGCTGCCTTCAACAACCTGTAGGGAAAAATTAACAGCCAAAACACAGATTCTACGCATAGAGAACGACAGTAAAAGCATGATTACTAAAGTATCGTAGTTGACTTGCCTCAGCTTGAAGAGATTGCACGAAATCATTCTCCAGTTGAGATCGAATGTCGGCAGAAAATTGGCTACTGCAATACCCAAACAAAAGGCAAGATAAAACCAAAACTGTGCATCAATAGAAACTTGAAGAATCAATCTCAATCAGAATTCAAATAAGTTTGAAATAAAATATTCAATATATTATCATATACTAAAGAAAATGATAGGCTATACTCCATTAATTTAAAGTAGAAAGTGACCGTTAATGAAAAAAGCCCCTCGCTAGAGTAAAACAACCGGAAAATCACCAAATACCTGGTGTTGATTCGGAAGGTTGCAGGCAATGGAGTTCTGAGAACTTCCACGAATGTATCCCACTCTTCAGAGGCCACTATCCTTTGCTCCTGCAGATCAATCCGAAAGCTCTACTGTGAGCAGCATTCAGTCTCTTTCAGGTGATGAAAAATCCACCACAAGGAAATACCAGGGCAACAGGAAGCTAGAGAAATGGCTAAGACGGACATTAAACACAAATAGTTGACAAAAAGAGAAACATGCCGTGTAATACTCATTAAAAGCAGAATTCTGAGTGGCGAAGGGCGTCCAAGTACGATTGTCGTCTCCATTTTGGGAAGGAGGAGGAGGTTTTGGATGCTTCCAGACGTTCTCTCTGCTCTGCTGGAAGTGCTTTCTTTGAGTGCGAGACCTGCCTCCTCTCCCGCCCCCGCCCATGCTCTGCTTTTGGAACTGCCAAACAGAGGAAGCTAGATCTTGGTTACGGTCGGTTCTTTAACCAGGCAGACGCGGACTCGGGATATTGGGCTCAGACCCAAACTCGGACTTAGCCCGAGTTTCATAAATCTAACTTCACATTGGGCCGATTCCGGCCCAAGTATGATCTGTGATTATACTATCTCAAGTCCTGGCCCCTCTCCCTCTACACGTCACATAGGCACATACTGTGGGTGCCTGCATGTTGAGACCTGAAAACTAATGTAAACCAAATTAAACTGGTTAAGGAGGAGTTGCTAGAAAAAAGATGAAGGACAAAATATATGTCTTAATTAAATCGGTTTGAGGATGTTGTTTTTATAAATAAATAAAAAATATTACATTCATTGATTAATATAAAACCTGAGTGATTTTTTTAGAGAAATTAAGGAAGTTAGGGAAAAAACTTAGTTTCAGTATAACGGTGTAATCTGTATCATTAGATTATATATCAATTTATAGGTTACATAAATTAGTTTGGTAAAAAATATATATACTTTAAAGTAATTTATTTAGCTTCTTTAATCTCTCTAAAAAAAAGTCAATTGAATATTATATTAAGGATTGAATGGATATTAAGGGCGGGAGGAGTACTACATCTAATCTTTAATATAAAATCTCATTATGAAATGATATATCATACTACCTCTTGCCCTAAATATAAAACTCAATTGATTTTTTTTTTTTTTGTAGAGACAAAGAAGTTAAATAAATTGTTTGATCATATCATATGTCATGCATGATTAAATTGTAGATATCAGTTTATAAATCAAACAAATTAGTTTGGTAAAAAAAATATAAATATAAATATAAATACTTTAAAGTAATTTATTTAGCTTCCTGAATCTCTCTAAAATAGTTAATTGGATATTATATTAAGAATTGAAGGGATATTAGGGGTTGGAGGAGTACTACACCTAATCTTTAATAGAAAATCTCATTGTGAAATGATATATTATGCTGCCTCTTGTTCTAAATATAAAATCTAATTGATTTTTTTTTTTGTAGAAACAAAAAAGTTAAATAAGTTGTTTGATCATATCATATGTTGTACATAATTAAATTGTAACATATCAGTTTATAAGTCAGAAGAATTAGTTTTAAAAAAAAAACTATAAATAAAAAATACTTTAATGTAATTCAATTAACCTCTTTAATCACTTGAAAAGTTAAAATGTCATATTTGGAATGGGAGGCTGGGTTAAGGAAGTAGTATTTGGTTTTTGTTTTCTTTCCTTTCTGGTATGCACAATGAATCGTCATCTGATAAAAGAGAAGGGATGTCAACGAACATGTTTTCGATGCCTGCCTTTTTGCGTGGTCAATGTAGTTTAGACCTAATGATTGGATCAGTGTACTGATATCTTGTGGGACCTCGGATCTTGTAGTTGAGCGGGGCATGGACATCCAATCTGGATTATTTGACTTTTTTTTTTTCGAGGAAAGGTATGTGTAGGTCTTCCAAGACAGAATCTGCCTGGTAGATCTTTGGTCGTTTCTTGCTTGGAACTGTCGTGGAGGAGAACCGCCTGACAAGTTACTGTCACAGTCACACCGTTGTTGCCAGTCTTGTTCTTTTCCGAACTCCCTCACTTGTACCGTAATCTGTCTTGGAAGTTTGATTCATGCAAAGATTATATTGCCTCCGAAGTCCTTATCTTTTTTTAAAGTTCAAGTTTATTCTTCAGTTGTTTTAGGCATTAAGATGAAAATATTTTATTTTTATTTAGTTCGGTACATAATCAGTTTGCCTACTCGTTCAAAGAACTCGTTCGTAAGGACAAACTTCAGCCACTAGATCTAAATCTAGATAGTTCATATCTTTTTTTTTTTCTTTTTTAATAAAAAATAATTTTAATAGATAGAAAATTTAAAATAAAGTTAATGTTTGAACTAATATTTTTTTATGTAAAAAAAATTTAAAACAAGATATAGGCCATCCAGATATCTGAGTGATTGGGAGCTCGTTCATATAGGCAAACTAAATCCAGTTATGCACACTCCATATAAATCAAATTGCTGAAAACCACGAATTGATATGACGGCGCGTGAAAAAGTAAGCCATAAAGTCAAAACCATAGCATACAGGAACTGGTGAGCTTTATCTGATGAACAACATGATGTTTGAAACCAACATGCGTTAGTATTTAATCGATGCAGACTAAGAAATTTATGGTAAATAATTTTTTAATTACAAAATTAGGTTGATATCCACCGTCGCTTTTCTTTTTAAATTTCAAATTAAAACATAGCTGCCATTTGTTTTAAAACGACAAACTTATTGACCAGGACTTTGCTGACCTTTGAATAAGAAAGGTCACAAGATGAGCATCGCACTTTATAAAATATAATTAAAGATTAATATTTTAGGCTTCCTCTTGGAGCACAATGCCCTAGTCCTTATCAAAATGATAGTTGCTCGGTTTAATGCGCTGCTGATGATGACACTAATAGAGCACTTGCTAATAGTCACATTTCAAGTGCGATTTTTTGTTTTGTTCACAAAAACACATCTAAAAGAGTTCCAGCAATAAAGAACATCAAATGATATTTTTCCCATTTTGCAGAAAAGAGGGAAAGAACGTGTAAACAGAGACTTGATTGAGCAAAAAAAAACAGAGACTTGATTATATAAGAAAAGAACAAATACATATTTGCATAGTACAGAAAGAGAGAAAACCCAAACATCTTGTTATTCCAACTTTATATAGGAGAATAAAGAGGACAAGCAATTCCCATTTACATGAAAACCAGAATTGAGAAGCCATTGAAGAAACCCTTTGGACTGTTTATCCTATATAGAGAACGAAGAGAACAGGTCATCTGAAGCTGTTTTTTTTTTTTTGAGACTGCAAAGCAGGAAGCAGCACTCACATAGCACAGACAAAATCACCACTTGTCTCGAAATCATCAATGTCAGCATCAGCATCCATCTCATAAAGATCCATACTTCCAATTCCAACGAAATGCCCGCCAACTTTTTGGCCTTGATCCCCTGTTTTTCTGGCTTCTTGAATTATACTTGATATCTCTTCGATGCTCTGCCTCCCGCACAAATCGTTCACATATAAATCTTCTTGTATCCCACTTTGACTCCCTTCGTCCATAAATTCCTGTGGCAAGTTCTTCAGGAACCACGGCTGCACTTTGATTTCCGGGATCGTTATTCTCTGCAAATAAACAACTTGTCATCAGCAGATGAACTAATTATTCAATGAAACACAACTATCATATACAAACTAAGTATACCTTCTCTGGGTCGGCCACGAATATTCTAGATAGAAGGTGTTTACACTCTTTTGAGATGCGAACATAGTCTGGTATAGAATAGTGGACGCTGAGAATTCGCTGTCAGAATATCCAAACAGTGGTTGAATAGTTCTGTTATCTGACGCAGGGAATCAATTTAACTGGGAAATCATAATATTTAGATTACAGCTAACCTGAAGTGTTTGTCTGAAGTTTTTAGGATCTTCATGATCTTCAAAAGGATAGGCACCAACCAGCATGACATATAAGGTCACACCACAAGACCAAACATCTGCAACCTGGTTATTCTCAAGAGAAGTTCTTCAGTTTAAGTCAGTCCTAATTATATTTGATTAGAAGATGGACAGGGAAGAGAATTAAATTACCTTTCCATCATATTCCCTTCGTGACAAAACCTCTGGTGCAATGTAAGCAGGGGTTCCTACAGTAGATTTGGGCTGAGAGTGCAGAACTGATGACTGAAGAAAAAGAGACGGAACAATTCGTAATGATGTCTAATTTGATTCTGAAACGTGTTCAATTAATTTAAGTGACAAGTTCTTGCCTTCGAGTAGCCAAAGTCGCAAACTTTGAGTCGCGGTGCTGCGCTTCCATCTAAGAGTGTGTTTTCTAGTTTAAGATCTCTGTGGCAAATTTCCTGCATGAGAAGGAGATATCCCATTTAGCTAAAGTAGGTAGGCTCAAATTGATACATTCAATAGAAACTGGTATTACATTTAGATTAGACAATAATTGTACCATTGAATGGCAATAACTGACTCCAGAAATCAACTGCTGAAAGAAATACCTTGCCTGTGCAAACAAATGAATAATCAGATTATTTCCTTCTTCATTGTTCCCATGTATCAAGAATATGAAATACAATATTATGCTCTACTGAATTACTGATTGTCAATGATAGATCTTTTTTTCCAATACTTTAGAACTGTATGTAATGGAGACAAAATATCAGCACTGTTAAATGCAATAAAAAATGAAAATCCTACAAGTAAAATATGTGCAATGATGGGGCCTAGCTTTAGTTGGTCACTGTTGGAAACCAACATATCAACAACTTGGCCTTCAAAATTCAACAAGAAGATAGTTTATTTGCCGAAGCAGAGAGGATATACAGTGGGTGGATGCAATCTTTAATTATAACTTGGAATTTAGTAACATAATGGCCTCTTCGACAAAGCACTAGTATCATAAAGTGATTGAAGCTTCCAAACAATATACCTCTTCATTGAGCAAAAAAAAAACAATATACCTCTTCTTCACTGAATCTACCCGCATTACATATTCTTTCAAAGAGTTCTCCTCCAGAGGCATATTCCATCACTATGGCAAGATGGGTTGGTGTGAGCAACACCTGAAATGAGTAGCCATTTCAACTCAATCAACTCAAACTTTACTTGTTAGTTGAAAGGAAATAGGTACTAAATAATTGTTCCCCTCAGAATGAAAAAAGGAATTAAAAATCATTTTCATAATCGGAGGATTTAAGAAACCACTTCAATTCGTTTTCAATTTTCTAGCAGAGTGATAGAGAACCTGGGATAGGGGCATCTTCCACGAAGAACAAATTACTGTTCCATTCTTATCTTTTCATGTATAGTCATTGTATTTCGGGGGTAAAAACTGAACATCATAGCTCTGTTCACTATGATTAATGCTAAAATGAATGACACTGGAGAGTGGAGACTGCACTGTATTGCATGGAAAGTTTAAGGAGGAAAATATATATTCTATTTTCAGAAATTTCGAAAGTTGCCAGAGCTAGGGAAGGAAAGGAAAAGTGAGTTCCTACGTATAAGTTTGGATCCTAGAGAAAGGCTTGAGCAAAAAAAAAAAAAAAATCCTAGAGAAAGGAACAATACTTCACAAAAACCTGTTAGCTCTGCTAAAACAAACAAGCCTTAGATAATCCAAGGTTATATCCAATGCGACCGTACGTGGGTCTTAAATTACCTCTTTGAATCGAATGATGTTGGGATGCTTCAAGGATCTATGGTTTATGATCTCCCTTTGCACATGCTCATCAATCTGTGAAGATCAGGGAAAACCCAGTGAGGTTCCCAAAGGACTGTAAAAGGTCAAAACAGCACGAAATGCAGGAAGCATAGCAAGTATGAGCAGGACAGGAAACTTAGGCAGAGAATTATATAGTTTAAAAGAAGAACCTTTATGCCTCTCTCAATAAACTTGATAGCGTACAAGTCACCACTCCGTTTATCCCTCACCAGCTTCGCCACCCCAAAGTTGCCTGACCCAATATCTTTGATTATATCATACCGTTCCATTGTTGTATTTGGCAAGCTTCAGACTTCAAAGATTCAGCAAAATAGTCTCTGTGCTTCTACTACTACTTGTACTGGTCAGGAATCTTTATCACCTGGAAGGCCGCCAAAATGCGAAAGAAGGTTGCTTGGGTTTTGGGTTTGGACCGCTCTGGCATTCACAATTGTACTGTCAAAATGCCTTCACATACAGGACTCTGGGATTGGTAAGTATGGAATACGACAAAAATGACAACCATCCAAATCACACGTGGCCCCAATTTACCGGCTAGAGGTTGTTGCAAGCCAAAGAACAAGTTGATCATATTCGGTTGGGGGTGATTGCACCATTCCTTCGATCTCCTCGGGGATTAAATAAGTAAGTACTAAAAACGATGATTAGTTCGAGACACTCCTCACTCTTCTTGCATTCTGCGAACAACCAGCGTGTCCATTTAAGAATTTTGATTAGACTGGTACGGGTATAGTATCCCGGCCCCAACACGACGTGCCTCGATCATAAAATTGCAACTAGCCATGATCAATAAAAGTCCAAAAATGAAACATAAATTTTATAAATTTAAAATTTAAATTCCCTATACTATTTTTTGAAAAAAACGAAAAACTGGTATGGATGAACTGAAAACTAGACCAATTGATTGAAGCAGTAATTTAAAGTCTGTGATTCAACTGGGTTAACTCAACTCATAACTAAACTAACATTTAAATAAAAAGGCGTTAATTCACAAATAAATAGAACATTAATATATAAATCACATATACTCTAATAAAATAAAATTACTGGAATATAGTATGGTGGATTGTTATTTTCTTAAACCCAAAATGATGTAGTTTTATAATCAATAAAAAAAGAAAAAGTGTGTGTGTGTATCTCAGTCAATTCATCTGCAAACTCTATAGGAGACAGGTTTTTTGGGTTTATTGGTCTGACTGATGCATTAGGTTTTAATACTATCAGTATAACCTATACTATAATCTAACACAGGGACAAAAAAGGCAAGAAAAAAAACTCGGGGACAAAATATTTCTAAAATGAATTGTTTAACCAAAATCTTTGCCGCTCGAAAAAACTTGTTTAACTAGAATTGTGTAAGTCATCAATATATTTTCATACGCGTGAGTAGTAACATTTATACATGAGTACTCATATTACTCAAGGCGATATAACTTAGTTTGACATTTTATACATGCATGGGCAATGGTGGAATCAGGAAAAAATTTAGCCCGGGTCAAAAATAAACCTATTAAACTATTTACTAAATAGTATCATATGATATTGAAAATACAAATAAATAATAACAGACGGTTATAAATCAAAACAAGATATAAGATGATGCTAAAATTTTCAATAAATTTCTCAAATAAGAATTTTATTTTCCTCTCACAACCCAAGTAATGACCTAACATTGTCCTTATAAAGAAGATAAGAGATTGGTTGGGGTCAAATTATTGGTCAAAACAAAATATCATATATATATATATATATATATATATATATATAGAGAGAGAGAGAGAGAGAGAGAGAGAGAGAGAGAGAGAGAGAGAGAGAGGATATTGTCACACTTTTTCACCATTAAATCAGAAGAGATTCTGATCTAACGGTGAAAAAGTGGTAGTGACATAAAATTGATAGTGATAATATCATATCCCACACACACATATATATATAGGGTAAAGGATTTCTCAGTCACTAGAGATAAGTTATATGCAATGACCCCCAAAACTACATCGTTTTGGATTAACGAATGGTGTTTCTGTAATTTTGCATCCTTCATTAATTCAACTAAAATTACAAATACACACTTCATTAATTCAAAACGACATAGTTTTGGGGGGTCATTGGAGATAACTTATCTCCCGTGACTGGAGAAATACTTTTCCTATATATATATATATATATAGGGTTATCGTTTGTCATGTCACTTGACATAAGGTTATATCAAGTCACTCCAAAACTACGTCGTTTTGGGGTTAGATGAATTAATGAACAAATTTTAGAATGTCAGTTAGGGGACCAAAGCCCCAGCTGACCAGGTCATGGTTCCGCCAATGAGCATAAGACATGGTTAATTTTAATTGAAGTAATCGCATAAATTCAATTTATAAATTTCTATAAAAATAATGTACTTGTATTATAACCCCTCGTCCTTAGGTTCAACTGGCGAAGGGGTCGGACTTCCTCACCTCAATGGAGGGGTTCGATCCCTGCCTTGGTCAAAGCGCTGGGGGAGGCATCCTAGGGGTCTAGGAAGCAGTGGAAACGCTGATAGAGGTGGAGGTATGTGTACTCTCTGTCCAGTATGCCTTGTGGACTGGGCTCCAAACGCCCTGCCCTTGAATTGTAGGTGAGCCCAACCCCTTTCCTAAAATTTTGTTTATAAAAGAAAATGTACTTGTATTATATATATTTTTGAGTCGGAGGTAATACTACCTCTTATCTTAAATATAAAGTTCAGTTAATTTTTTCAAAAAAAAATAAGAAAACTAACTAAATTAGCAGAAAGTATTCATATTTATCAATTTTTCTTCAAATTAACTTATCTGATTTGGAAATTAATATAGTACTACACAAATGCCATAGGGGCCCCCGGGGGATGACGTAGTGGGGAGAGAGCTTCGAACTCGAAAAAGAGGGGAAGAACTCAGAAGTGAGAAGGGCGGTGGGGTTTGACCCAAAAAAAAAAGGGCGGTGGGGTTAGTATCTCGCTGCCACTTGCGAGTGACAGCGAAAGGGACGTGCAAAACAATGCGATCATGTATGTCATTAATTAATTAATTATTAACAACGCCCATTCTGTCACGCTTCATAGTGGAGGAAATAGAAATACTAATATGATCACGATTCTATGTATATGGGTATATAAAGAAAATTTAGATACCAGTTTTATATTGTTCGGTGATTGAATTCCACTTTTATAAAAATTTATTTCTGGTCCCAAATATACAATTGACGCCTGGTCACGTATTTTCCTTCTTGGGTAACAATTGTTGTATCAACTTGCCTCTTTAAAAAAGAGTGTGCTTTTTCTCTATATGAGCTCTATCCAAGTTTTTTCTTTCTTCCATAAGCTTACAATTTCTCACATTTGTCTTCAAGGATTCAAATATATTCTGCACTTACCCCTTATGTGCATAAAAAGGAATTTGATCACGATCCATTAGTAATGATGAGAAGTATTGTTCTATTGTTTAGAGAATGAATCGAAAAAGAATAGTTAAATGTGGCCTTAACTGCATTAAAAATCTTGAGACATTCAAGTTTGAGTTAACTAAGTTTAATATATCTCAGTCCGATGATTGGGATTCTTCTGGTCTTTAATAATTTTGTCGGGGTCTTGATATATCACTTTGTTGGTACTATATATATTGATGTCAATTTATTTTTCTATTTTAAAAATATAATGATATGTCATGTACTCCAGATTTTTATATTTTTTATCATGTTCAACTTTCAGGTAAAAAAAAATCATGAACTAAAAAAATCATATATATGATATATAAAAGTGTTTTGGAATTTATGTATCATATTATCCTTAATATTAAATCTTGTTTGCAGAGTGTAATATAGACTACAAACATGATCTACATTAAAGACTGAAATTAGTAATAATTATTCTCTTATCCAAAGTGAAAAAAGTACTTTCTCACAAACAACAATTAACGATGATGGTTTTACAAAACCTGATTAATAAGTGATAATGGAAAAACCATTTTCTTTTAAGAACACACATCGGGGTTTAAGGCACAAATTCCACCCACAAAATCACTCCAGAAAATCCATAAATCCATCGCTCTGTGCACAATTAACAAACTGGAGAAAATATAGTCTATGAGTTTTACAACACTAAACCCCACAACAAAGGGTTTACACAAAATAATTTCCACACAAGATATGAATGTTGATTCACCAAAATATCATAGTATATAAAAGGGTAAAGGTGCAAAAATGCACACGGGCTTTTACCCCAGGTGCATCCAATATCATATGTTTTTCATCGGTGCAAAAATGCACATGAACTCTCAAATTTGGTGCGAAAATGCACATGTTGTTAAATCCCCTTTAACTGACGTTATTTTTAGATGGACTCCACGTCATTTAAAAGAACAAAAATACCAAATTTTTTGTAATTTACAACCTTGCCCTTCCCTCTTTCTTTTCCCTTCCTTCCCATTCTGCCGCCTGATCGTACGAAGAAAAGCTGGATCGTCTTCAACAAAAGGAAATCTCCGTATGGGTCCGGTCCGTATGGGAAGCAAAGGGTAGCTCACTCTATTGGACGATTTCATCTATTCCTTCTTTATTTTCATGCACTTTCACTAGAGGTGGGGTATTTTCTTGAGCGAAAACAAAAGGGAATCTCCATATGGGTCCGGTGACGGAATCGTCGTCAGCAGGGTCGAGCAAAGCTTTGAGGGAAATAACTTGCTGGATCGCCTGCGATTTGTTCCAAGAAGGGCGACACATTCTTGTACAGACACGTGGTATTGTCCATCAAGAATGTCATCCTCTATGAGCTGACTGAGGGGTTTGTTGAGAATGGAGCAGAAGGTGGTTGTGCCGACGTTCATGGCTTCCAATTCCAGCGAGTGGTAGGACCATGTAATTTCAGTTTCTTCGATTTATGATGCTTCACTGGTGGTTTGATTTCTTCTTCGATTTCTGATGCTTCCCTAGTCTGGTTATTAAATTATGTTTTCAATGCTTCGCTGGTTTCTTGTTTTACCATGTGGGGATTCTTGTTTCTAGTCTGATTTCTCCATGGCTAAAGTTTGAGCTGTTGGTCCGATGGTGGTGGTTTTTCCGTGGATGTGGGTGTGGGTGACGGAAGAACGAGGGAAGAGATGGATTGAGGGTTGTGGGGGTGGGAGGCTTTTTTTTTTTGACTCCAGGGGTATTCTGGTTTTTTCATACTGTGTGTAACGTCTGTTAGGAGGGATTTAACGGCATGTGCATTTTCGCACCAATTTTAAGAGTTCATGTGTATTTTTACACCTCCAAAAAGCATATGATACTGGGTGCACCTAGGGTAAAAGCTCATATGCATTTTTGCACCTTTACCCTATATAAAATAAGGCCTTAGACCCAACAATTGTCAAACAGTTATCTCAAACATAGTTATCCAAAATGATAAATATAGTATCTAAAAAACATAAGGGCCTTGAAATCACAATATATAAATCAATACAACACCAATACCAAAAGAGGACTCCAAGGCTCTCGATGCCTACGCCTTTGACTACTGGTGAGGCATAAAGTCCTAGAAGCTAAAGTCAATTTATAAAATATGCAAGAAAAGATTGCAAGTCAGAGAAGCAGATTTAATAACATAACAATGATATTCTCAATAATTAAATCTTATATAATACTTTCAACAATTAGAATCATCCTTACTCATCCATCCTGCTCTCCTTATATGTTCTGGACGTGGTACAGCCTATCGGTGCTAGTATAATAGGCTAAAGGTTAGCTAGTCATCACTTGAAAAATACTGTCATCTTCCATGCCACCACCAATATACCGTAATAGGGAGGTGTCCGCTTAAAACACTCAACTTAAAATCTGGGTTAGGAATGAGATAGTCGATTGGCACAACTACACCATGTCTCTTCCACACAACCCAATATATATCGTAACTGAAAATCGATATATCAATATAGTCTTTGAAAAAATTCACAAGATTATCATACATATACAACCTCCAATCACAAAACACCATAGCTATCACAATAGCAACAACAATATTAATAATAATCTTCACTCATATATACAAGTTTGAAAATACATTACTTCACTGAATAAAGTTCACATTCAAACATACGCATAATGTTTCAAAACATATACCAGTAGTATAGATGAAAGTAATGTTTATAAAACACCTTATAGTCCAAAGCAAGTCAATATATAGAATACATTAACTCTTGATTACCTCAACTTCAACTTGAAGAGCAAAGCACGAGCGATCACTGGTCACAATAAAGCTCAACATTATTAATGTAGATATCAATCAATCACAAGCAACAATAAAATAAATTAGTTATACAATTCAACTCCCAAAAACTCAATTTCTTCTATAATCATTATCCTCAACATCCTAATTTCCTTAACAATTCTTACCTCAATAATCCAATATCATATATCACTTTTTCATGAGCTCTAATCACTCATTAAAATCTTTAGATAACCTCTATATTATACTTTCACGTCACTCACTCAATTTTATAAATTAAAGTTTCACCTCTAACACACCTATAGTAATAAAATCATCAATGTCAACATCCTAGACCAATTAAATATCTTTTCTAACTTATATGAGCATGACCAAATCATTAAACAACTATTTAAACCTCCACATAAACAAAATTATATCAAACTCTAACTTAAAATGTCAAATTATAATTTATAATTTCATATAACTCAAAATCTACAAAACTAAACCAATTAAAGTTTCAGTAATATCTCTAATAACCCAAATAAATTGTTTAACCCAAATTTAATTGGCAAAAACGTCCAAAAATAATAATTTATAATATGTTTTTAAGAGAAATTTATTATAGAATCTTCAGACAACTAAATAATAAATCTAAACAAATAAAATGAGTTGTTAGCCTTCCTTTACCTGTATATAGTCATCTACTGCCAAAACTCAAAATTCTCATAAAATTTTCACTAATCAGTATAATATTATCCTCATTAAAAAAAAAGAAAAATACATGAAATATGAGAATTTGTGAGTAGAAGTGATTTTAATTACCTAAATGATTCCAAAATGTTGAGTCCAAGACTGAAAAAATAAAGAACACTGCCGCTGAACGATTCAGACGTTGTCCCTCCAGTACTGTTGCGCAATGAATCAACTGAATGATGGGTGTGGTATTTTAAATACCTCACGTGTTTGACTAAAGCGGCCTCGTGCCCTTTAGTTTGTATATAATTCTTTTTTTTATTTTAAAATATTTTGATTTCTAATTATTCTTTTAATATTACTAATTATTATTATTATTACAATTTAATTAAATTATCAAAATATAAAAAGTAAAAATTACAGTACAATGTTACACAAATGACTTATATCATTTTATATCTTATGAAATTAAAATATTATCAGAAGTTGATAAAAGAGGCTTTCACGCTATGAAGTACTCGTAATTTGTTATTGCCCAAAAGGATATAGTTTGAATTGTCAACGAAGGGCAAATCAGTTTAAAATTTGCTTGTTAAGTAATTTGTTATTCTTTTCTTAACATGTACACTACGTAACTTAACTTTGACAGTGTAAGAAAACATATTTTAAAATGATGGTAGTATACATATAGGACCTTTGTTCCATATTCTTCTATAACTTAAACAGTGTCTAACTAAAAATTAGCATGTTACGCAAAGAGCTTGTATCATTTGTGATGAACATAAGCCCAAAGGGAGAGCCCAATCCCCAAAAGCTAGCCTATGAGGAGGGAGAACCCAATGGACTTATAAACCTCACTACAAGAGTTTGGCTCCCCAATGTGGGACTCATTACATAGTCACCCCCTTAAGAGCCGACGTCCCGGCGGCTCCACACCACGGCACTTCACTCGGCCTTGCCGTCGGAACCCTCCGCGTACGGAACTTCACTCGGCCTTACCGGTCAAAATCCCTCCGTGGGTAGCCCTCTCCGGAACACCGACTCTCAATGAAAGCACCAATGTGATGAACATAAGCCCAAAGGGAGAGCCCAATCCCCAAAAGCTAGCCTATGAGGAGGGAGAACCCAATGGACTTATAAACCTCACTACAAGAGTTTGGCTCCCCGATGTGGGACTCATTACATAAATGTGATGAACATAAGCCCAAAGGGAGAGCCCAATCCCCAAAAGCTAGCCTATGAGGAGGGAGAACCCAATGGACTTATAAACCTCACTACAAGAGTTTGGCTCCCCGATGTGGGACTCATTACATAGTCACCCCCTTAAGAGCCGACGTCCTCGGCGGCTTCACTCCACGGCACTTCACTCGGCCTTGCCGGTCGAACCCTCGCGCACGGCACTTCACTCGGCCTTGCCGGCCGAACCCTCCGTGGGTAGCCCTCTCCGAATACCGACTCTCAATGAAAGCACCAATGTGATGAACATAAGCCCAAAGGGAGAGCCCAATCCCCAAAAGCTAGCCTATGAGGAGGGAGAACCCAATGGACTTATAAACCTCACTACAAGAGTTTGGCTCCCAATGTGGGACTCATTACATAGTCACCCCTTAAGAGCCGACGTCCTCGGCGGCTCCACACCACGGCACTTCACTCGGCCTTGCCGTCCGGAACCCTCCGCGCACGGCACTTCACTCGGCCTTGCCGGTCAGAACCCCTCCGTGGGTAGCCCTCTCCGGAACACCGACTCTCAATGAAAGCACCAATGTGATGAACATAAGCCCAAAGGGAGAGCCCAATCCCCAAAAGCTAGCCTATGAGGAGGGAGAACCCAATGGACTTATAAACCTCACTACAAGAGTTTGGCTCCCCGATGTGGGACTCATTACATCATTTTATATCTTATGGAATTAAGATATTATTGGAAGTTGATAAAAGGCTTTAACGCTATTAAGTACTTGTAATTTTTTATTGCCCAACAGGATATAGTTTGAATTGTCAAGCATAAAGACAAATTAGTCTAAAATATGCTCGTTGAGTATTACTTCCGATTCTAATTATATGACAAAGTTTCCTATAATTAGGATCGAAGTGAGTAATTTGTTTTTTTTTTCTTAACATGTACAATACATAACTTTGATAGTGTAAGAAGACATATTTTAAAACGATGGTAGTATACATATAGTACCATCATTACATATTTTTCTATAACTTAAATAGTGTCTAAATAAAAATTAGGATGTTATGCAAAGGACTTGTATCATTTTATATCTTATGGAATTAAAATAATATTGGAAGTTGATAAAAGGCTTTAACACTATTAAGTACTCATAATTTGTTATTGCCCAATAGGACATACAATGGCAGATTTTTCATGGAGACAATGAGGGCCATGTCCCTCCAAAACAAAAACAAAAATGTCCCAAATATTTAATGTAAATTTGATTTTTTTTTATACACTTGGCTCCTCAAATATTTTTTTTAATTAATTAATGGGTATACATTTGATCTCCAAATATTTATCCTCAAGTCCACCACATAGTTCAAATTGTCAAGCAAGGACAAATTAGTTTAAAATATGCTCATCAAGTACTACCTCGGATCCTAATTATATTCGTATAATTAGGATTAGAGTGAGTAATTTGTTATTCTTTTCTTAATATGTACAATACATAGCTCTGATAGTGTAAGAAGACATCTTTTAAAACTATGGCAGTTTACATATAGGACCATCGTTTCATATTCTTAAACAGTGTCTAACTATAATGCTATGATCTATAGTTCATAGCCTGGGAATCTCGAGTTGTGGGGAGAGAGCAGATCAAACCAAAAGCATGCGGCGCCAGCCACTCCTTGGAACAGAGAGTATGCAATGCTTCCCCCTCCGGTTTGGGCAACCGGTCTATAAGATTTTGCTTGATCGTACAAGTAACGACCAAACACTTTTGCTCTCTCTAGATAAATGCTCTCTCCGGTTAGCTTATAGAGCGAAAGAAAGGCGTATGCATTTCCAGAAACACCATCAGCAAGTCCCAACTTCTTCACCAGTCCACTCTTCCACACAACTTCCCCTGCTTCTATCGCCGCATCCCGGAATTCTCTGTCATTTGGGAAAACCTGAAGCCACAGAACCACATTAAAGGCCTTTATTTTAATTCTCCAAATCGAACATTCTTCTATAGGAATCAGATGTCAACTGGGGTATGTGCATTTTAGTTGAAAATCATCTTTTTTATTTCCTCTCAGTTTTTAACTCCCCTATGAAGAAGTACCCCATTTTCTTGTACATACTTGGAAAACAGGACACCCACACTCCCATTTACATAAGTGAAAGTCTAGCATGTTTTCTGTGCTAGCCAGTTCTACTAGGAGAAGATGAAAATCTCGCCAGGGTGAGTGTTTTAGACAGTGAGATAAACAGACCTGTAGAGATAGATGTGTTTCTAATGATGCTTTGCATAACCAGCTAGTGATATGTATGCAAATTTGGAAATTTTCGCTAAAGAGCAATATCACTTAGAGAGTTTTTTTAAGTTTCTGGGTTGTAAAACATAACAATTTTGTCAAATACCATCATTAAAAAACTAACGTTTGACCATTTAAATATTGATGTTAATTGTTAATTTTTTAACAATAAATGGCAACATTGTTCCATTTTAACATTTTCATAATGACATTGAACCTTAAAATAACTTATGGGCTAACATTGCTCCTCTGCAAAATCTTTTGGGACAAATTTATACCTTAACCCATTAAAAAGCTCAATAGAACAATTAGTATTGGGTGGTTTACCTGTGCTGCCTTAGACAAGGTGATGGCCATGCCAGTAGCACCATGGGACCACTGAACCGTCTTATCCCTAGGATTGCCTTCACTTGAGGGGTAATTTCCACTGTGCGGGAAGCGCCTACTCATAAGGTATTTCAAAGTTCCCTTGACATCATCAGCATCCTCTTCAGGAAGTGGGAAATGAAGCAAAACCTGCAAGATACCAGCAAGGCCATTGGCTGCACCAAGGTACCTAGTCCCATGCCATCTATACATCAATGGACAGTCAGCGATATCAGATGCTCCTGCCCTGCCGCCAGCTAACACCGCGGCTATTATAGGCATCAGAATATCATTGGGCACTGCGTCTTCTCCGAGATGCTTCTTTATGAATAAAGCAGCCCATATGAATCCTGCTCGCCCGTACAGAAGATCATATGACATTCCAAAACCTCCTTCCTCAGGCCCAACAGGTAGAGCCCTCTCTGTTGCTACCTATGAATAAATCATCAGTGATTATGCAGATTCTCATAGCACCATCCAAAGAACAAGTGCCTACTTGATGACTAAAATAAGGCACAGCAACTCTGATTCTCTATTGTGTCTCAACAGTGTGTGGGATTGTATTATTAGTTAATAAAATCCTGTGACGTACTTCGCATCAACTTTGATGCCCTAGGATTTGTCTTCTATTATCACTTTTCTCTTGGGTCCCATGGAATTTAGTTTATCTCCTGTGATTCCTATTCAGTCGCCTCTAGATTGTTATAAACAATGTGTCGGATTTCAAATTAATATAAGCTCAAAATCAAATGTTATTTTCACAAGGTACTAGTTCCTTGTTTAGATCAGGAGAGGACTGCATACAAAAGATGAGGAGAGAATCCAGTCGTGGTCCCATGAAAGGAGAAAACATGGCAAAAACACTCGAAATTCAAAAAGGCGATTCCATAGCAAGGACAGGGATTGGACATTTTTCCATGGGCTTGCCTAACCTGAAGATTCCTATATATAAAAGAGGCTTCCTTCAACGAAACGCTAAGGTCAAGTTGCAGGGCAACAAAAACAACAGGCTAAAAAACAAACACCCAAGGCCTGAGTGGATATTTAGGTAAAGTAAAACAAAGTATCGTGCGGATTTTTTAAATTCTCGCCACGATGATGTGACCTTATCTTACCTCATTGAATAAACCCAAAAACAGGTCCCGCTTCAGATTGTTGCCCATGTAATTAGCCACCAAAGCTCCAAGAGCGTAAACGCCTCCTCTACCGCACAAAAACGTCACGTGCCTGCAATACGCGAAATATCCATCCTAATTACAAGTGACAACTGACAAGAAATGACCAAAACCTAGCATTTCGACTATCATTCAGGGTTAAAACCACTTCTACACGTACCTAAACATTTTCACGTATAGGACTATACGACAATTTTAGATTGATGAGAAATACTTAATTTGAATTTGTTACTCATATTTATTAACTTGGAGGTAGTAAGATTTTTAGTATATGTAGAAAATTATGCACAACTGCACCAGGGAGAAATAAGAAAAAAATTAAAAAGGCTGAAGCAAACAGTATAGCAGTAGGATATTTAATTTTATAGTAGTGATAAATATTGATATTGGTTATTCAGTAAAATGGGACTGTGCATTATTACAAAGGGTTGGGGTGGGGGTGGGGAGTGGGGAGTGGGGACTGTAAATTTACATGAAGTTGAAGATGGTTTGTTTATATGATAGAATTGAGAAAATATAAATACGATAGAGCCTCTATTACTAAATGTGAAAAGCTGAAAATATATAGCAAACTAAGAAAAACCAAATTTAAATCGTCAAAAATATTTTTTAAAAAATGCAAACGATTTGTAATAATCTCCACTGAAACTTGTCAAACTCACCAAAAGAAGACAAAACACACC
The DNA here is from genome assembly GCA_025563575.1 of Acacia pycnantha. NCBI lineage: Eukaryota > Viridiplantae > Streptophyta > Magnoliopsida > Fabales > Fabaceae > Acacia > Acacia pycnantha. The sequence goes on along the minus strand of JAMWYP010000037.1, from coordinate 2,066,340 downwards.
GGTAAATTACAGCCGTCGGAAGGCTCATGGTTTGGCCCACTATCTGTGGGCAACACGGTGGTCTAGTAAATTCTAATAGCAGCGGCCTACCTCTATTTTTTTTGGGGGGGATTTAAGGTATTTTATTCAGCACAATTGGATATTCGGTCATACTCATTGATAATCTCAGAGAATGATACCATGAAAACATAAATATCAAGCAAAACTAATAAAATCTAAATCGTTGAAAATTAGTATTCTTCCCCTCCTAAATAAATTACTTATAAATTAAAAAAATTATTTAACTTTCTTAATCTTTCTAAAAAAAGTTAAATGGGTCTTATAATCTTATATTAAATACTATATTAATCTTTCCAAATAAATCAAAGATGTCTTATATTTAATAAGAGGAGGGTACTATTCAACAAGAAAATTCAAACTAGTCAAGCAATATACTCCTACAAATTTTAAATATAAGATTCAATTAATTTTTTTCTGGAGAAATTAAATTAGTATATAAATTATATAATCACACCTATGTTGTGTGTCATTATATTGTTATCATTTTATAAATTAAATAAATTAGTTTGTAGGAAAATAATAAAAATATAAATAATTTAATTAACTTTTGTATTCATATCAACTGGGTCTTATATTTTATATTTAAAACTTGTTAAACTCACCGGTGGATAAGAAAACACAGCCTTAATTTAAGTAATTAGAAGGCACATGGCTTGGAGCTGGGACCATTTTCCAGAAAACATCCCTAGTTAAGGCATTAGATTTCTTTCCTTTTTTAGACAAAAAGATTTCAGAGAGAGAGAGAGAGAACATTTTCTTTTTTTTGCTCGGAAGAGAGAGAACATTTTCGACTTTACCAAACTGCGTTCCAGGTTCACGTTACACAACGATCACAATGGATAGCTTAACGTTGCTAACCAACTTTAAAATATAGAATTGAAAAAAAGATGAAGAGAGAATGGCATGCTGAAATGAGTTCAATTTATCCTTTACTCCCTCATCCATTTTTGTCTTTTATTATGCAAAATATTTGGAGCAACCAAATTCAATTTCGCAATTAATGAGTGAATTGAAAAAGATCGAAGTTAGGTACCTGAGGGAGTCACGTGCAACGGTAGCACACGCGTCCACGATCTCCGAGCACAATTGCAAGTCGCGCTCATCACCGGTGACCTCGTACGACCTCAGGCAAGTAAAAGCCGTGCCAAGCAGACCCGCATAAACCGTCGGGTCCACCACCAGTTCCGTACGGTCGCCTCCGCCGAGGGCTTCTCGCCAAGTAAGTTGCACCACCTGTGCAGAACAGTTCAGCCAGAGTCGCATAAGCACAAGTTTCCACACACAGGAATCAAAGCGCACGTATCAGTTACCTGATCTTTGAGGGAAATAGCTGCTCTGAGAAAAGTTTCGTTGGGGAGTGACAGAGTTGTAGTCGTCAGATTCATGTGTTCTGCGGCGAATTCCAAAGATTCGCGTTTGCCATCATCATCGTGTCCATCCTGAGACTGAAACTCCAAAATCGACGATGCCATTGTCGGATCTGAGATTCTGTTGTGGGTGTGGCAATTAGCAAGCAAAGAATCAAAGAACATGAAGTACCGAGTAGCTATATAATCTCTCTCTTCGGGTCCGGATTTAGGAATATGTATAGCTGTGATTCTGTGGAATGGCGGTGCATTCGGAGAAGCTGCGCCTGTGTGCCACGTCGCCAATTCTTTTATGAGATAAAAGATAACCGTTGGATGCATTCTAAGCAGATGCTTGGTTCAAGATAAGATTTCGTGATCGTCAAAAACAAAGACAGGAAGAGAATAATGCCACTTAACATAATCAAGTGGCGCCAGCAAGATTTGAAGGACCAGCAACCACGTGAAATTCGTGAGATAGTTCGAGCTTTTCTCTTCTACTTTTTTTTTTTTTTTAAAAATAAAATAAAAATTGAGCTTTTCTTTTAATCTGTCGTAGTCGTATGAACTCGTGATATAAATCTCTGATCCTTCCTTCCTGTGTAAGTAGAAAGGAGATAAAGTAGTTTAAACGGGCCAAATTTCATCGGAATTGTTTAAGCATTAATATTGTTGATTTGGAGGGATGGACCTTGTGGAAAATCTGAATAACGCGTTTAATTATTAATTTTTTTATTCCTAAGCTTACGCGTGTGCTCCTGTAATGTTTTCTTATGTACACGCTATCATGTTTCACGAAATTAAGATGTTATTCAGGTCGAAAATGAAAGTAAGATGCTGGAAAATGCCGGGGAAAAGGGAGGCTTAATTTCGGCGTAAATGATAGTTAAGTTGATATAAACTGAAGAATCAACGTATTAATTATAATATACTTAACCGAATCCACTACGAAAGGGGAAGGTTCGTCCAAAACAATGGGTGATGTTGCTTGCACGTTTTACCAAGTTGCTGCGATTCATTCCTACAGTATTAAATTACTAGTTCTTTTCCCAGATCAATCCGACTTGTCTAATGTAACTATTTTCGTGCACGCTTAGGTTGTTTAATGCTGATATATTTTTCTTACATGACAATGCTATCATGTTGTTCAAATATGTCATTTTTATGGGCAACTGGGTAGTGTTTAAAGTTGAAGTTGTGCTCACTTTAATTTATTTCCTCTTAGCTCAGGTAGATCGGCAAACCAAAGTAAAAGAAGTTCTCAGTATAACGAGACACAAGTGGGACGAGTAGGAGCATGTCAAATCCAAATTCTTATAATACAAGTCTTGATAGGAATGTAAACAAAACGAGGATTGATGATTATGGACGAGGGGAAATAAGATTTAAGCGGTCGTCATTGGAAATGGAAGGTTCCTTTTTGTGTGTGTGAGTACTTTTTCTCCTAATAATAAGAGCTCCAAATTTTCGTAGCAAAGCACTTCTTTTTCTGGAGTTAGTTTCCGGATCATCAAGTTGTGACTCGTCTATCTCATAACTTTCTGGATTCACTATATCTCCAACTATTTCATCGAATATTGAACCCTTACGATCATCATCATCTATCTCTTTGATGGTCTCATCGTTGCTTTCCTTGTGTGCTTGTTGTTTATGGGGTGCGATAATTTCCTTCAGATTGAAACTAATCGCTTTGCTCAAACTCTTAACTTCTTTGTCGCCTTCTTTATGTGCCTTCCCTTTATTCGTTTCCTTTGCTGAATATTTCTCCTTCTCCTTCTCCTCGTTATTTTTCAACCCCCTTATGGGTGCTTCAGCAAGCAACCTCTTCAACTCTTTTATGTTCTCAAATGCTGCAGCTTCATCAATCTTGAGCATTTCATTTTCACGAGTAAGCTTCTTCAACGTTCCTTCCCTCTCTCCCAACATATCTTTCAGTTGAGCATTCTCGGCCTGAGCAATCCCAGCAGCTTCCTTTGCAACATTTGCTTCATTCAACGCTTGTTTAAGGATGTCTCTTAGCTTCTGATTTTCTTCCTTTGAGACCCGAATCTTGTTCTCTGTTTCTGTAAACATCGCTTGTAGTCTCCTGCATTCTTCTTGTGCGCTTGTTCTTTCTTCTTCAGATCTTTTAATACAGTCCACAAACTCCTTTGTTTTCTCGTTCCATGCCAACAGAGACTCTTCAGCTTCCAGTATTAATCTCTCCGCCGTGTTCTTGTTTCTTTCGGCTTCTTTTCTTGCTTCTCTTAGAAGCTGTTTGTAGTTGTCCTCTGTTCTATTTAACAGAGCTTTCAAATGCTCTGTTTCCTCTTTGCTCTGTTGTAGCTCTACTTGGCTCTCTACTAATTTTTCTTTAATCTGGCGAGACTCTGTGGCCACTTCGTTCAGAGCTAATGCCAAATCATCCAGGGCCGTCTTGCTATTCTCTTCAGCCTTCATGGCTAACTTGAGTTCATTTTTGAGGTACTTTAATTCTTCAAGCAGACTTTTGGCCACACTGTCCCTCTCTTCTCCCTCAGTTGCTAACTCCAATTCGTTTCTGAGCAAACTCATTTGCTGAAGCAGAGATTTAGCCTCCTCTGGATCAATTTTGTTACATCCTTCAGGTTCTTTCAACAATTTTCCGCTTTCAACTTGAACTTCCTCAGCCTCTTCCATTTCCTTCATGGAAACTGAAGGTTGAGATTCCTGAAACTTTAGTACACTCTCTTTAAGAGAAGCAATCTCTAACTTGGCTTCTTCAAAAAGAATCTTATTTTGATCATGCTGTTTCGTTTTCATCACCAACGCCTCATAAAGAGTCGCTTCCGATGCTCTGCTTTTGTCCAGTTTGTCCTCCAGTTCATTAATCCGCCTCTTACACTCAGAAAGCAAGTACACTGCGTCCTGCTCAAACAAACTAGCATCATCCACCTCCTTCTTCATTCGATCCAGTGTAGCCTGTTTCTCCGCCAATAAGAGTTCAAATTCCTTATTGGCTTCATGTTTTAATGACTCTGATGTGTAATTCTCCTTCGTATTCGATATCGCATCCTTCGCTGAAGAATTTAACTCTGTTCTCGTCTCTGAGGGTTTTTTGGCGGGTAATGCCATTTTTTTCACTCCATCTGATATCTCATCCTTCGGTGAAGAGCTCAACTCTGCTTGCGAGTCTGGAAAGTTTTTGGCGGGTAATGCTTTATCATGCGTTGAATTAGCCTTGGGTGAAGAATTTAACCCTGTCTGTGGCTCTGACAGGGCTTTTGTTGTAGATGCTACATCAAACCTTGAATTAGCATCCTCGACCATTTTTCTAACCTCGTCGAGGTCATGGGAGGCACATTTTCTGTCGTCATCGACGTCAGCAAATTGCTCCTTCCTCTGATCCAACTTGTCCTCATGTTTCTCAACATAATTCTGATGCATCCTCGATATCCTGCCAATTTATCCCGCAGAATAAATTCCTTGTCGGAACCACCTAGATTGTTCCGAAATAAGACTAGTCAGCTTTCAGAGCGACAAATTATTCCAGGATTTGTTGCATAAAACTGACGCAAAGTCCAGACCTAGGATCGTATCCCAAATTGAAAGTATGAAACAACAATATTTTCCAGGTGCAGGGTCAAGGGCTTGAAACAACGGAGATCAAAGAGAAAAATATGAGCAAGCCCAAGACTAAATTAAAGATCAGAAGATAGAAAAGTGAAGTTGAAGGAATAGCGAAACTACCTGGATTTTGGGGGTGAGAAGTTTAACCTATGATGAATCTTCGTTCAGAAATTTGGTGCTCTTTTTTCGTTTCAATTTTTGACAAGATGGTGGGATAGCATCAAGGGAAAATCACAAGCCAATAGGAGCAAGGAGATAGAGATCGATCATGTGTTTTATAGAAGTGCGAAGATGACGGGTTTCCAACAAGGAACCTACGGCCTGAGGGATCAGAAATATTCTGACGTAGAAATTTGATCATAGAATAGAACTGAAACAGAATCATGAGAGAGGCAAATTGGAATTATTAAAATCTTGAACGTAATATGTGTAGTTGTTACGTGGCAGTTGGAATAAACCATTGGCCTTTCATATATTGTCGGTATATAATATGTTGCATGAAGACAAAAGTCATAGGACTGGAAGTCTGGAACGTATCGATGTTCTACTTTTCATTTTCTTAAATGGCAGCTCTCAGCCGGCTTGCATAGTCCAGGTCGTCGAAGATTGCTCTGACATGTAAAAGTATGTGATTTGTGGGATCACAATGACAATAAGAAAATTCAATTTCAGTTGAGCCTTGCGCTTAAATCAAATTCGAGTTTAGTGGAGCTTTGGGATGTTTATCAGACTTTTATTATCATTGTCCAATTCAATGCCCTCAATTCTTCTATTTGACTATTCTCAACAGAGACGTGTCCGCGGGAAAGGTGGTGCTTGGCACCTAAGAAATTGTCTAAAGGCTTGGCTAAAAATTAAAATTTCATCTAGGGACTTGGGAATACCTCCTTTTAATCATTAATATAAAACATATTTAACTTGTTTAATTAAATTAAGTAGATTAATTAATGAGATAAGATATTATCACTATCAATGTCACTACCATTTTTTCACCGTTGGATAAGAATCTCAATAGGAGAGATAAATGATAAAGGTAAATGAGATTCTAATCTAACAGTGAAAAAAATGGTAGTGACATTAGTAGTGACAATATCCTATCCCTTAATTAATATGCTATGTATGTTCTAAAACATCATAGTTATCTTTCTCAATTCCCTCATTTTCACCCTTCATTGATTATTGTTGAGGGAGTATTAATAGAGGTAAATTAGGGACAAAATTGACATATATAAAAAATATATCTTATATTTAGGAACAAGATCAACTTCCTAGCTAATTATGTTTTATATTAAATAATGGAGGGAATATTTATTAGAGCATTTATTCACATATTATGCATTTTTTTTATCAGGATATTTGATCATTTAATATCTTTTTGTGCCAACATTTGATAATTTAATACCATTATACGGCAATAAATAAAACATGCAATCAATTTATTTACCCTATTGTTAATTATAATTTGATGTCTTTTTTATTGTCAGTTATATTATTAACACAGAAGTCTATTTTAATGTCAATATAATGCTATCCGGTTTGTCATGAGAAAAATTCGCCGGAGCAGTTTAATAATTCATATAATTACACATATACATGTATATATAGCCCAGATAAAATAAAGGGTTAATATAATATTTGATCTTTAAGTTCATCTTTAATTTGATATTAGTCCTTCAAGTTTTAAATAATAAATTTTGATCCTTTAAATTTCATTTTATTTAAAACATTAGTCATTATAAGTCAATGAAAACCTATATCATTCCAATAATTTGAAACTTAAGGGATCAAAATCAAAATGAGGGTAAACTTGAGAGGCAACAAATTATATTAACCTCTTAATAAATCATTTACAATATAGTGATCACACATTCATAGCTAAAAAACGTGGCTTCTAAAAAATATGGTTATCTATGAGACGTATGCCTTATTACTACGGAGTACATTGTTTTTATTATTTTCTTTTCGTTTTTATCAAAATCTATCTTATACACTATAGTTAATTTTACGCAAGTCATCCGTTGCAGAATAGCTGTACTGTTCTTTCGGTTGCATTTTTTTTATCTGCCTCGTTCTATAACTATTTTTTTTTTATAAATATAACCAAAGTCATCAGGAAAAATGAAATGATGCAAGCCTCGGCTTGCTTTAATTCTATGTAGTAGTACTAGTGAAACTGAATCACGGAGGTTTGAGATTCCATGACCTCAGAAAGCTCATGAGAGTATTAGTTGATGCATTAAAAATTCCTAATAATAATGCTGTCCAAGACTCTAGCATGGCCTTGCAAATTTATACTATATCGCATGCCATATTTTCCAACTTAACATGAATGAACATTGGTATAAAAAAAAAAACATGAATGAACAAGCTTATATATGATTTATCTGACTGTGGGAATAAGAATGGAATCATTGAGACTTATTTAATCCCTTACTTAATTAACAAGACACTTGCTCCATTCAAAAGCTTAACGGAGTAGGTTGCTTACGGTAAGCTAATTTTAGTCACTAACTTATTTTGTCAGATTTTCTTAGTACAACGGACAATATATGGAGCAGCATCGCTGACTCATATATCAAAACATGTCATTTTCATTATATTCAGCTTTTGAATGGAGATCTGGTTCCCGTCAAAATTATCATGACTGTTCATGCTATCATGTGGCCGATATATTGGTACATGTTCAGTTGGTTTAGTTGATAAGAAGTTGGGGTAATTAAGTTTCAATCTTGCTTTCTATTGTAAGTTAAATCAATAATATAACCCCCAGCCCCAAAACATCATCATCCTTATTCCTCTGCTATGCAATCAGTAAATGACTAAACGCACAAAGGCTGCATAAATCCGCCACAACCCTGAAAATGTATAGAAAATGAAAAATATGATATACAAATCTCACCCAAGATCATGTTTCATTATACTTAAATGTGGCAACCGGTTTTCTGGTGGTGGTTGGTCATTCATTTGGCAGTACCATCTTCGAGCCAATCTTCGTTGCAAACACCCTGCTAACTGCTAAGGAAGGCACTGTGCAAGCCACCGGAAAAGACTGCATTAACTGCTATCTCACCTTGAATGAACACAAACAGGCATTTAGAAGAAGGAAACGTGGCTTTTGGGTAGTGCGTGGAGGAGTGTCCATACCAGCTTCTTTCTTCACGTTAAGAGCGAGTGAGAGAGAAAAACCAATTATGTGCTTTTAATTTAAGTTTGATAAGATTGAAAATCTGCAAGGAGGGCGCAATCGTCGTACTTTTTAATGCATTGGATTTTGGACATTGAATTTTATACCTCTGAACATGTAATAGAGAACCCAAGAAGGAAAAGAAATTAAATATAAATTTAAAATTTTGTGGTGTGCCGTTTGTGAAAATAACATGGATTTTTTTTTCTAGGCACAGGAATATCCTATTGGAGGCAATCCTCTTTGAAGCATTGTTAGGACTAAATGTAGGTACATCTCCCAATATACATTCAAAACTTATTTCGCCTTGGTGCCTGAAATTTAAAAAATATCGAGCCGCTACCAAACTTTTAAAAAAACATGACAATCTGTTAGGGTTTGGGAGTCGATTGTGCATTTGTGCGTGGGGAAGGTGTTAGGCACCCTACAACACCCATTCATAAGAACGGTTATCCTAAATTAATTATTTAAAAATGAACATGACCTTTTAGTTTTATCATAATTACCCAAAAAAAGAATAAACACGAAAAAAAATTATTTTCCAGAAGAGAAAACAAATAAAGAGAAGCAAATTTATTTATTTACATGGTTTGACTTGACTTAGGATGAAAACCTAGGGCATATGTATTCTTTAGAGGGTTCAAAGCACACATAGTTCATTAGGAGTAGAAAGACGTGACACTTGGTTGGTGTCTTTTAAGAACATTTTATTTAATTTATTTGAGAAAAATACTTTTTGTTTGGTTTGTATTTTTTTCGAAAAAGGCATTTTCCTTATTTTCTCATATGAAATCAAAATTTATGTATTTTTAAAAAAGAACGTCTTTTTTTTTCTTATTTTGAAATTAAACTTTTTATTTGAATAAAAAAAAAAACAAGAGTTCACCAAGCAAATAAGGACAAGCAAGAATAAGTTTATCCTTGCAAGCTATACAAACATCAAGCACAAGGTGAGAAAACCACATTACACAATCACACACAATTCATCCAAACACAATAAAATGACAACATATTATGAGAGCATCCATATTGACAACAATTCCCAAAATATATAAGAAGCCAACGCATACCTTTCATGCTTGCACACTTATGAATTTTAGGCTACACGAATAACAAAGCAGCAAGATAAAAACACAAAGCACCAAGCACGGTGCATATATACATAAGCAAATTAAACGCAGGTGCAGTCCACTTTATCTAGTATGCTTAATGACTAAGTCAAAGTAATACTACCTCCGATTCTAATTATAAGACTTAGTTCACTTTTTTTGGAGAGATTAAGGAAGCTAAATAAGTTACTTAATCATTTTATATGTTGTGTATCCTTAAATTATATATTAGTTTATTAGTCAAACTATTTAGTTTGAATAAAAATAAAATAGAAATACTCTAAAGTAATTTAATTAACTTTCTTAATCTTTCCAAAAAAAGTCAACTAAATCTTATAATTAGGATCGGAGGGAGTACTTACTTTAAAGAGAATGACATAATGCAAGCCAAAATTATCATTGAAACAAAAACCATACATACGATTCAACAAATTTTGCCCGGGTGAGATCAAAGACACAACAAAGTATCTATGAATCAGCACTATTTGGCCATCAAAATATGAAAAGATATTAGGAAGAAGATATGTATCAGTGTCTCATCTCATGAGAGATATTCCTCGGCAGTCGGCACAACAAAAATTCAAAAGCTAAGACCTTAATCAATCAAACAAGGAAAATGTTGGCTTTTGAGAATGTCCTTCCCCCACCTCACAAGAGAACTTTTAGAGTGACAACATGATGAAGGAATGAAGTAAATTCTCAGCCTTTTTTCCCGAATTTTTTTCGTGTGTTTGCTCTCTCTTCTGCTAATAATAATTGCTAATTTGCACCACAATCATTATCAATGAAATGATTATTTTCTGAGTCGGGCCCCAACAAAATAGGGTATTTACAACGTTATGTTGTGAGGAATTAACCACTCCCATTAAATCTAAGACATGGATCATTCTTTGAATTTGACACTTTATGTAATCGGGACCATATGAAATGAAGCAGCCCCCCTGCTAATGGTAACGAATTGAGATCAGTTAGTGGTTCTGAGTATGGTAGTTAAAAACCCGTTTTATCACTACGATTTTACGTTTTTACGATTTTTTTTCATTAAAACGATTTTACTAATTTTCCAAACGCTTTTGTGTTTTTACGATTTTTTTACGTTTTTACTACGTTACGATTTTACGTTTTACGATTTTTCATTCTCCTTCCGTTTTCAGATAAAATCTACGTTTTCATTACCATGGTTCTGACTTCTGAGCCATCTTGACTGCAAATTCCAAGACAGGACATTGAATTAGTTTGGTTAGGCCATGGGTTAGGCCCATTTTGAAATGCCACAGACAGTTAATTAATTTGTAAGGTTCATTTTGGACTTTTGATTCCTTGCATGATTGTTTCTAACGCGTTATACTTTTCCTTTTCCCCCCGGTGAAAGCGGTTAATTGATTGTGTGAAAAAAGCTTAAGGAATAAAGATATTTTTATGACCGATCCCATGTTTTCAAGGCTAGCTGATGATTACTTTCAAAACTTTTTCATTTTTAACCAGCGTCTGCAGTTTTGAGATACCTAAACTGTAAATACGCAGCTTTAGATTGGTAGTAATTCACTACTCCCTCTGTCAAATATTAAATTAAACTATTTAAATTTATAAAAAAATGTAATATTTTTTATTTTCTATAATCAATGGTTGATATTTATCCTTACGACCTTAAAGAAATTAAATGTTTTAGTATTTTTATGTAAGAATCTTCTAACATGATCACATTCGAAGTTTTTGTTTTATCAAAAGTTATCTTAACACCTTAAACGTATGCGTACCTCTGATTAAAGGTGACCTCTATCCCAAATTTAACCACAAGATCCCATATGGCTTTAGGCCTAGAGAGAGTTAGGACAAGAGGTTGTTTGTAGAAATGACACATTAATGTTGTATTGCATTTTATTCAAATGAATAAAGAGAACCTTTAGAAGGTTCTCGTAAATACTTATAAAAATCACACGTCAAGGATGTTTTAAAAATCACACATCCATATATTAATGATGTTATATCAAGGACTGGAGAAATTTTTTACACTTAAAATAAAAATAATTTGCCAGATGACCATAAAATGCCATATAGCAGTACTTATTAATATTATATGTTAATTAAATGCATTTTAGAAACTGATTCTTGTGTTTTACTCCTATTAGTTTCGTGTTTGTGTTAGCAGTGGGCTGTCACGACTCGCGCGTTGCTTTCCCTCCATCTGAATTCTGAGCTCTTGACCTGGTTCCTGGGTGGTTTCTGTTTTCAGTTAGCATGCGGTCTCTTGTCACGCGGGAAGGAAAAACTCGAAGGAGGCAACTTTTGTTTGTGCACTTGTGCTGGTAACAAAAAATACAGTAATTTATCTTTACAGAGCGCGAAAGGATATAAGGGGAAGGAATAATTCGGTGGCCTATAAGCGGGGCCCCGGGAGCGTATTCGGATCCATTGTGGATTTCTCTTCTTGCCGGAGACGATTGACATTTGAGGGGCCGATTGTCTTAAACCAACGTCAGCCCCGCCCCATTCACCATTCACACGTATCAACCGATTCACAAGGACGTGTGGTGCGCAGGGTCAGCCCAGAGGGGCCGATGCGTTACTTTGCTTGAGATCATTGCGATCTATCCCTCTGATCGGCTTCGCTGGGTTCCCTCTTTAGTTTCCGTCTCTTGCTGAGTGCTAATTTCTGGGAGAGACGGGGAGGGATTGAGAGATGTGGGTGTTTTACATGATCTCGCTGCCTCTGACAGTAGGCATGGTGCTGTTCACGCTGAGGTACTTCGCTGGTCCAGACGTCCCTCGTTACGTGCTTTTCACTGTTGGATATACCTGGTTTTGTTCGCTCTCCATCATCATCCTCGTCCCCGCCGACATTTGGGCGGTATGATCTGATTTCTGCTTCTCATTGTCCCCATCATTTATTTTCATCATGTAATTTCTGGCTTGAAACAATATGTCTGATTTGATCGTCTGTTCAACTCCGCAGTCACTGACTCACTTCCAATTAACTCTTATTTACGGATTTCATTGTCATTTTTGGAGTTCTGCTTCTTATTTTCTTCTCAAATTTGCTTATTTGGATTGAGGGGTGCGGATATATATCATCAAGTTCGGTTTTTTCGATATAATTTTATGTTTTAAGTAAATCGTTTGCTGCTTGTAGCCGAAAGAGTTAAGTTGCTGAACGAAATTGGCCATGACTATGTTACAATTGTTATGGTAGGGTGTCAGATGGGTGATTGATGTTATATGTATTGAAAAATTATCATGCAGACTTGATTGAATGGAAACCAGTAGTACAAAGAGTTTAATGGTTATTGAATAATTATGTGCTTTGAATTTCATTGTTATAATAATGCTTCTTTGCCTTTGGTACATACAGACGTTATCTTCTCATCATGAGAATGGAGGCATTTCCTTTTTCTGGAGCTGGTCATATTGGAGCACATTTTTACTTACTTGGTATGTTTTATGAAACGTTATTATCAAATTTATCCACTATTTTTACTTTCTCGGGTGCACTTCAATGAGTTGTCTTGCTGAGAAAGGCCAACTTCCAGCACAACTTGTTAGTCAATGATTCAAGTCTGCAAAAATTTATAAAACGCTTTTATAATGTGACAGCTGATTTTTTCCTCTCGTATATTTCGAGCAATGGAATTAAGTTGAAGCAACTATTTAATGCGAATGTCTTTAATCTTCATTGACACGTATTTTAGTAAAGTGAAATTATTATCGTTTGGTCGGCACTATCTTATAGTTCCTATAATATTGATATTCTGTGACACAATACATGGCTGCTTGTCATATTTTTCCACGTGGAAAGATTTTGAACTCTGTGAGAAGTAGTACTGAATAACTCATCATAATGAAATAATGTGCATTGGCAAAATTCTTGTAATTCTGTACGTGTGCTAATTTGCTAATCGACTTGCATGGCTACTTCTTGCTCTTTCACATCTTCACCTGCAAGCTTAGCATGCTTGTTGCATGAAAATCCTTTTAAATTGTATTTTCAGATCATAAATGCCAATTTCCTCATATATTTAAATTGTCATCCTAAGCAGGGCTGTGGTGCCCCTTATTCAGGGTTTTGAAGATGCTGGGGACTTCACTGTTTCAGAAAGATTGAAGTCTAGTGTGCATGTGAACTTGTTGTTCTACGCAATTGTGGGATCCATTGGCCTTTTTGGACTTGTCCTACTAATAATGATGCATAAGACTTGGTTTGTTCTCAGTCTCCTAACCTCATTGATTTTGACTTAAATTAGAGTTTTTCTAGTATGATCTTATCTCTAAGATTTTGCTTCATGTAGTTTTCTTATTATTTTTATGTCCTTACTTTCTTTTGAAGAGCGCTATGGTTTCCTTGAAGATGTAGGTATTTGATATGTAATAAAGATGGGAAAGAGAGGGAAAAGAGAGAGGAAGGAAGAGAATGGGAGAGAAAGTGAGAGAGAAGAGAGAAAGGGAAACTTATTCCATTACTCCGTACCACACTGGTCTTACACCTTATATAACTGTTGACTCACCAACATTTGTAACGGCCTATTAACCCCTTTACAGACTATCCAACTAACTTCATCTTCTTACTAAAATTAAAATTAGATGATGATGAAGAATATAAAAATCATAATTAATATTTAAAAGGTGCAAGAGAAAGGAGTAATGTAAGAGAATTTTTCTAAAAGTATCTTGTGGCTCAAGAGGGAAGAGTCAATGGAGGAGAAGACGGTTTAGCAGGAAAGAAACATTCTGGGGACCTTAAATGACTGCTTTAGAAATTGAGCCCAAGACGATTCTTAACACTTTTCATTTATGATCAGTGTGGGTTTTTATGGAAACACAAGTTTGACGCTTTAGAAAGATGCTGGGTTTTCTGTAAAATAGATTGATCATAGTGTGAAGTAACAGATCTATGTTATAAAGCATCAGGCATGTCTCAAGGCTCAGGTTAATAACAGTAAAAATAAATCATTAGTTTTCAACATGTGGAATGATTAAGTTTGTATAGTTAACCATGGATGCATAACTACCATTGCTCTGCCTAATTTTTTGTCTATTTCTAGACATGATGGTCAAAGCCAGACAAAACATAATGCCTATTTCATTTATGATTGTTAGTGTCTGCTATTCAGTTTTAACTGAAATTTCACCCTTTTTTATGATAATTTCTATTTACTGGATGCTTTGATAAACAGGAATGGAAGTCTTTTAGGGTTTGCCATGGCTTGCTCGAATACTTTTGGACTTGTTACTGGTGCCTTCCTCCTTGGATTTGGTTTAAGTGAAATTCCTAAAAGCATTTGGAGAAATGCTGACTGGACTATACGCCAGAAATATCTTTCCCACAAAATTGCCAAATTGGCTGTCAAACTTGATGATGCTCACCAAGAACTTTCAAATGCTATTGTTGTAAGTTGTTCTTTTAAGTAGTCTGTGAAGTGTAAGACTTGTATTTTTGTCTTTCTATTTTCCCTGTATATACAATCTAAAAAGATTGCGCCTATCTGCAAAGCAGGATTGAAATTTTATTTCTGGAATTTTTGTCTTATGAAAATGCATGATAGCACTCCTCTTCATAAGTTGTCTTCCTCAAATCTCAGTGGTTCACGTTAACATAGTGTAGATATAGTTATGTTGATGTCTAATGTCTTCCTCCATCCCTTCTCCTGGTTCATCCTGTCTCTTTCCAAAGCCTTTAATAAATTTTACCTGATTTGACTTGACAATTCCCTCAGAATTGATTCAATTTCTAGCTGAGTCACTGCATGAAATGATTCAACTCTTAGATGCCTGTCATTTTGAGGAAAATGCTACTCTGCAGCAGTGTTTTAGCAGTTTCGAGTTTCGACATTTTTGTTTTGTTTAAAGCAACCTTCTGTGATTTGATTTGTCTCTTAGTTCCTAACAAATGGGCAATTTTTGATGTCATTTGTTTTCCTCTTCATGGAGAAGCCTGTGTTGCGCATGTTGTCTTGTGTGGTTTTTGTGTTGAGTGAGGATGCTAAATATGATGTATCCACAAAGTGTAATCAAATCTTAAAAGAACAAAAAAATCTTCAAGTTGATGTGGTTTAACGTGGTAAAAAATTCTGAGTCTAATGATGGTTCTTTTCTACAGGTTGCTCAAGCAACATCTAACCAAATGTCCAAGCGTGACCCTTTAAGACCATATATGGATGTCATTGACAATATTTTAAATCAGCTGGTAATGAGCTTCACATCTTTCATTTCACATTTTGGTTCTAGAGTCTGGGTTGCCTTCTGTGCAATATCTTTACATAGGTATAACCTTCAATTGTACAGTTTAGAGATGATCCATCCTTCAAACCACAAGGTGGACGATTAGGGGAAAATGATATGGATTATGATACTGATGAGAAGTCAATGGCAACGCTAAGGCGTCATCTTCGGGGAGCCCGTGAGGAATACTACAGGTCCAAAAGGTAAGCAAGTGTTGGTCTTGTAGATGGCTTTTCTGCTTGAAGTACTGTTCTTGATTCTTTTACAGCTGTTGTAATTTGTAAACACTAACTCCAATGTTCTCATTCTTCTCTCTTGGATTTAGTCCAATACATGAAGATTTGTTACCCTTTTTTGTGGTTTGTTCCTGATGATCTTAAAAGCAACGGAATATTTCCAACATATACTTAATTGGTTCTTTTACTTGTAAAGATGATTTTCTTATTTAGACTAAATTACTAATGAATATTCGTTTTTTTTTTGTTTGCTCTGGTTAACAAAAAGATTTACTTGCTTGGGAAAGTTTCACCTTTGCATCACAGTTCCTATAAATATGATCATTTAAAAACTGCCCTTCTAATGCTTCTCAAAGAGGAAATAGATTTCTTCTTGCCTCTTACTGAATAAGCATTGAAGATATCGAGTTACAAAAGGAAACTATTTTGAATACTCTAACATCTGAGTACTCATATAGTCCATTAGTGCCCTGAATATAATAAAAACTCAAAATCAAGTTCTTTTCATTGGTGTTGTCCCATAGTCTCAGGCTGGTGACTAGGTTTATGTGGAAGCTTGGTTATTTGGCTGTATTTTTTGTAAACAAGAGCACACAATATTTGATCTATTGTTCCTTTTGCAGTGAGTATATGGCTTGCGTGCTGGAAGCCCTTAAACTAGAAGATACAATTAAGAACTATGAACGTCGCAATTCTACTGGATTGTATGCTTAAAGTTAACCTTTTCTCCATTCTACCACTCTTTTTGTATTTTGGTTTGTTCTAACTACCTTAAACAATGTCCTGAGTTGTCTTTTCAGGAAGTACGTTTCAAGCATTAGACCTGCTCGAATTGGCAAATGGGGGTCACTTCTTGATACTTTAGGTAACTGTCATTATTGTTAACTCATTTGTTTCTAATTATTCTGATTATCTTTTTATTGCATATGGAATAGTAACTTGTAATGCTAGTTTTATTACTTAGTTGTACATCTACTGTTTTACCCATTCTGTATGTTCAGATATTTATTACAAAATCGTCCTCCCTATCTTATTTTCCCAGTTGCTTCCTATGTAAATAATGTCTGTATCAATTGTATACAATTTTTTGTTTCCTTTTGCATAACATACATGTTTAGCCAATGAAATTGACCTCTGCTGGTGCTGGGTTATGTTAGCGCCAAGTTTTTAGCTTGGTTTTATTTTCTGCACTCAATAGTGTATTATTGTATCATGCAGGTTATCTCCACACTTCCTTTCCTTCTATTTGTACGAAAGTTTTAGAAGCATATGGCTTGTGGTTCTTTAAATATTATGAATTTATGATTCTTTGCAGAATTTTTCTGGCGGTGCATTCTGAGGAAGCAAGTTGAGAAAGGCTTGGCTGTTATTCTTGGCATCATTTCTGTTGCAATTCTTTTAGCAGAGGCAACTCTGCTACCTAGTGTTGACCTATCACTTTTCTCGATTCTTATTAAATCTGTCGGAATGCAGGAGGTTCTTGTGCAGGTAGAATATGTTTCTAATGGATCAATTGTTTTTATTACACATTAACACTGAGATGCTGCATATATTTTTGGAGTGGAGAGATACCCCTTTTTTCTCTGTGTCTTTTGGAATATTGCATATGGTCTCATATCTTCAATTTCTTGTCCAGGCGTTTGCTTTTATTCCTCTCATGTACATGTGCGTCTGCACATACTATTCCTTGTTCAAAATTGGAATGTTAATGTTTTACTCATTGACGCCAAGACAGACTAGCGCAGTTAACCTTCTTATGATATGCTCGTAAGTTCTTTTCTGCTTCTTGAATCACTAATTCTATCTTGTGAAAATCATTTATATCCTGTACTTGTTTGTTCACAGGATGGTTGCGCGATATGCTCCCCCTATTTCGTACAACTTTCTTAATCTTATTCGTCTTGGTTCTCACGAAACTGTGTTTGAAAAGGTAATTATTCATTTATCTCATGGGGATTCATGAATAGATGGGGCCATACATTAACTTCATGTACTGGACCATTGGGAACATTAGTTACTTTAATCCAATATTGGCAAGGATGCATGCCACTGCTGTTTTCTGTTATATATTTGAGATGTTATAAAAAAAAACTTACCATAATTCTGGAAATTGACATTTTCACAGTCGCAATGATTGTGTGCAATACATATTTGAAGTACTAATAAAATGCAAGCAACTATTTCTTCACCATGCTATGTAATTGGAAAGTCTGGAGCTTTTCTTTCTAATTTCCTTAATGAGATTTATTTTATTGTCCTTGATCAAATCTTATGGTTTTGTTCTCTTGTATATATAATCCCTTTATTTAATTGTTTTATGAAATATCTTGTCACTAATTATTCCATCGAGCTTGATTAAGCTAGCAACTACCAAACTTTTCATATGTTTTGCGACAGAATATTTTTGTTCTATTTCTTTTATAAATCATTATATTTTATTCATGTTTTGGTGTATTATGCTACTTTGATTGCAGCGAATGGGGAATATTGATAAAGCTGTTCCATTCTTTGGGGATAAGTTTAACAAGATATATCCACTTATTATGGTTATATACACCCTTTTGGTTGCGAGTAACTTCTTTGACCGGGTTTTTTATTTTCTTGGGAGCTGGAAGAGGTATATCTTCAAAACTGAAGCAGAAGATTTGGACGGTTTTGATCCATCAGGATTAATTATCTTACAAAAAGGTACACAAGTCAATACTTTCATTGTCATTAATTATTAGAATCACTGTGATAAATTTAGTTTCACTGCATCACACTCAATGTAGTTGTCATAGCATTTGCGTGCACATTTATATTTAATCTTATGAAATAATTATGCTTGATTATAAATTCTATTACTTGTAGAACGGTCTTGGCTTGAACAAGGGTACAAAGTGGGCGAGCAAGTTGTTCCATTGGCAAGGAATTTCAACAACATAGATATTGAATCCAGTGACAATTTCACGGTATGTGGATGCACCTCCGATAACAAAAATGCAAAATCTCATATTTTTCCTCTTACATTTAACATGAATTGCGAAAGGAGCATCGTTTCAGTGAATGTCATTAGCTGAAAATCTGGCATTAGCAACTACTGCACACACAGTACTCATTTTATAACTTGATCGTTCAGGAGAGGAACGAGTCTGAAATGAAGGCAAAGTCCAGTGTAACAAGTGAGAAAATGAATGGAAGTCCTTCTAAGACGTTAAAGGAAGATACAAGGAGATCGAGCAGGGAAGCTATCGGCAACAAGTATGCAGCTATAAGAGAGCAGAGTGGCCAAGCATCTAAAGCGAAGCCAGAAGAGAAAAGGATAACCTCTGCTAAGGTTTCCTTACTTGATGAAGGCAATACTCAATCCAATAATACTGCTAGACTGCCTCCATCGGGTTTGGCTTCAACATGGCAGACAATGAAAAATGGATTTCAAACTTTCAAGGCTAACATAGGGACCAAGAAGTTTATGCCCTTGCGGCAAGCAGAGGAAAATAATAACATGTCTCGTGTTTCCTCATCGGAGTCCCTGGATGAGATATTTCAAAAGCTAAAACGGCCTACTTTGGACCAAGATTTATACCATGATGAGGATTATTAGATGGGGTCCAATATTTCTGGCCCTTCCAGACGATGATATTCAATCCTCTCTAAGCATGAATTTGGAGAAGTATCTTACGTCTTAGAATTGGGAATTCAAGTCCATAAAATCATGTATAGAAATTTTTTGCTAGTCGATTCCCCAACAAAATACATCAACTGCTATACGTTACAAACCAATGAAATACAAATGGTAGACGTCTCATAGGGTAACATACCTAAATTTTAGTTGCAGTTCTGTCTGCCATGGATTCATGAATTGATTCGGCCGACAATGTGTTTGGTAGATACGGTTGTCTTGCTCATGGCATTGCTATTTGTTTTGTAACATTTAAACCTGATGTAGTTGTAGATATGACAATGAAATTTTTTAAGGGGTCATTCTTAAGAAGCAGGCATAGCTTGTTTATTTCCTAATCATTCTATACAGTGTGCGTTTGCTTTAACTTTTTGGAAGTGTTTTTATGATTTATAAAGTAAATGCGTGTGAAAAGTTTTATCCCAGCTTGTCAAATAATTCCATTTATAAAGTAAATGTGTGTGTTTTGGTTGTGATTGTGTTTACGAACGGGAAGGTAGTTAGCCAGAGTTGTGACTCCCGCACAGCTCGTGGAGTTCTACAATCCAATTATTGAACATTTAAATAATTCGTAGTAGTATTGTAGCTGTAAGCAATAATCGGAAAGAAGAAAGCTGCAATTGACTATTGAGTAACGTTTTACTAATGAAGCAAAAATGTTTGTAAAAGCCTCAAACGAAAGCTTGTAATTCTTAGCTATACATAATCTTTAAATCCTTTGCATGATCTTCATTTCTAATGTACAGTCTTCAAAATAATCCATACACCTGATGTTCCTACGTGAATACTAACACCAAAACATCTATAAATCAGGGTTCATTCAAAACCTCAAGGCCGACAAATAATGATCAGCGAACCCGTCCGTGTCTTACGGTCGTGGAGTGCTTCAAGACATTCTTGGTGCCCTTTCTGGTCAGTTTAAGGAGCTTGGACCAAAATCCATCTTTCTTACCTTCATAAATCCCACAGAGTTCATGTGTTGAAGAAAGGGCAACCGATCTACTCTTCTTGAGCCCATAATCGAATCCCATCTCGGAGCAAAACGCCGAATCCATCACATCCGATGCGTTTCGACGGTGGCGTCGACTGTGATGAACTGATTGAGACGCATAATTTGACGAGTTGAGTTCCGCAGGAGAATCAAAAGTTAGAGATGAACCAAAAGGAGAAAGTGATTTTTGGTTGGATTGAATTGGATCGAGCCGCGAGAGTCGTTCTCTTAAGCAAGAAGAACAAACACCAGGTAGCTGCTTGTTATCCGGGTGCTCCTTGCACCTTCCTGGACGCATCTTGGCCTTCTTAACTCGGAAACGTTGAATTCTTTATAGCTATGAATGGCACGAAACGAAATAAAGAGGTCTATATATATATATCTAGATGTAGATGCACGAGGGCGTCTCCGTTTCCTCGAAGTTGCTTGTTTTTTATTCCTTTCTCCATACGTTACGACTTTTGACTCCGTCCAATCCAACCTTACTTCATCTTATTTTATTTTACGAGATGATTTTCTGACGTCATCTCTAAAACTGTTGCAAGCAACCGCAATCAGTGCACGTTGCAAAACAACCCAATAAAATTCATTTCATATATTTAATACGTAAATTGTAAAAATTATTACGCAAAAATTAATCCAAACATGCACTTAGTCTTTTCTGTAGTAGAGTTTTAAGAAGCTCTTAATTTTTTTAATGAGGAGAGGTTTTTGTTTTAAATGCTTCTATAAATACAAGATTTATATAAAAAAATTAGTTAAATTAGTTTTTGCTAGGATAGAGTAGAGCGTTGTGAATTCAAGCCAATATCGAATTGCTGCTGCAACACGAGTTTTATTATTTAAAATTGCAAATTTAGTTTGATAAAAAGTCCCTGTCCCTCGTAATTTAAATAAGGGGCATTCATGTTGTAAATGAAACGTGCGGAAAAGGACTTCAGCCTCCAGGAAAACACTGGCAAAATAAATAAATAAATACACCTCACAACATAGAAGTTAGAACACACAGGCTTGAGCATTTATCATTGACTTTGAATGCCATAAAATCAATCATGTGGTATCAAAATCAGAAGCAATCAGCAAACAATAAAGGCAAAGGAGACACGCACGTGCAAATAATATGGAAAATGGGGTCTGGGCATGTGGCAGCCGCTTAAAATTTCTTGATTTCTTACTTTTTGAAAAAGCATGTTTGAAAATGAATTGGTTCGTTCCTCTTATGCTCTGTCGTGATTGTGAAATGTGAACCACGCCCCACATGGGATTCTGATAATATACTCCTCCGGTAGGTGGCGGAACCAGAAAAAAATTTAGTCCGGGTCAAAAAATACACATATTGAATTATTCTCTTTAGTTCTTATTATAAAGCACCAACTAACAAATATATTTGATCATTTTTATAAGGCACTTGCTTGTTTCCAAATTACATTAAATTTTTTTTTTCTATGTTTACCCATAATTAAAAAGGTAGTGAGTGAAAGTAATAATTAATAAAAATTAATTATTACTCTCTTTTTTTCGAGAAAAAAAAAGAGTAATAATTAATATAATATTAGAGTTTAGTGTAATTAATATGGATAATTATGAAAAATAGTTAAATTTTAGGACAAATTTAATGACTTTAATTGTTTTTTTTTTTTGTAGATGACTTTAATTGTTTTTATTGACTTGTGAGAATTGTTAATCGGTTCCTTAAATAAGGACCAAATGGAGTATTTACTAAATAGTACTCCCTCCAGTCCTAATTATAGGAACTATTTAACCGATTTTGAGGGGATTAAGGAGAAGAGTTAAATTAGTTAATTTTACTCATTTTCCTTAAATGCCCTTATATAAATTTAAAATGACATAAGTAAAAGTGAATTACAACCCCGCCACATATTTCTCCAACCAATTTTCTTTTCCACACACTTTTCTAATTGAAATAATGATATTGCTATATAAACATATATGTGTATACATATAGATCTATCTATCTACACTCACACACACATATCTCGACACACAGAGATAAACATCATATATGTGTGTGTGTGTGTGTTTGTGTATGCACACACACACATATATCTCTACACACAGAGATAAACATCATATATATGTGTGTGTGTTTGTGTATGTACACACATATATATATCTACACACATAAACACATATATACATATATATGTACATACACACACACACATATATAAATGCTCTTAATAATAAGTATAAATAGAGGTGTTATAGGAAAAAATTGACAAAAGTTAAAATTTACTCTTATAATTAGGACAAAAAACAACTCCAAAATGTGTTCCTATAATTAGGACCGGAGGGAGTATCAAATAACCTTGAAAATACAAATAAATAATAACCGATAATTATAAATCAAAACAATATATAAGATGATACTAACTTTTTCGGTATCTCAAACAAGAATTTTACTTTTCTCCCATAGTCCAATGAGTAATGAAACAAATATTATCCTTACAGAGAAGATAAAAAGGGTGTGCATGGGAACCATTATGTTCCCCAACACTGATTCTGAGATGAAACAGTTTTTTCTGATTTTGTGCCTGGGAAAAGTTCTGAGAATCAAAATTACGTTTGTTAACTCATTTTATTTTTACTTTGAGAATCAGAATTACGTTTGTTAACACATTTTATTTTTATTTATGTAATTTTTATATTCAAAAAATTATTTATGTAGCGGCGGTGGTGGGGCGGCGGCGGCGGTGGGGAGGATAGTTGATCCGTTGCTTAGGATGATTGGAGTTTCTTCGCTTCGTTAATGTCACGATTGAGATAAGGGGAAAAATAGTTTCTGGCTTTGTGCCTTGGAATAGAGAAACAGAAATTTTCTGCTTCTTCTTTTTATTCCCCAACACACAAAAAAAAAACCGGTTTATCCCAGAAACAAAAAAAAAAAAAAAACGGATTTACCAAACACAATTCCTATCCAATTTTATTCCTGGAACAGAAATTAAGAAAAAACTCATTCTGTGAGCGTTACCATGCACACCCAAAATTAGCTGGGGCCAAATTTATGGCCAAATAAAATATCATATAATAAATACATATATATATATACTAACAATTTTTATAAAATCAGCCGAGGTCAGCTGAGGCCTTTGGCCCCCAGGTGGCCATCAAGACGTTCCGCCATTACCTCTTGTTCTAATTATACTATAAATTGTTTTATATTTAGAATAAAAAATAATAACTCACAATATAGCATCAGGCTCATATTATCATTTTTTTTAATCATTGAAGCAACTCTAAAGCTTGAATCTCTATACGAGTAGGGTATAAAATATTCAACTTATAATAAGTATGTATCATTTACAAATTATAAATGATGTTTTTTTTTTGTTTTTTTCCAAGTCATTCATTTATAAAATACTAGTACAATAATAGTTTTGCAGAATATTAAGTCTAAACTATCCATTTTTTAATTTTAAAGTGGAAATGAGATTTTAAGGGGAGAAAAAAAGGATTGTGAAAGTTTCTTCTTCTATATTTCTTGTGCTGATGAGTCTTGACGACTACCTAAGTCTTGTTTATATATTTTGAAGGAAAAAAAGAGAGTAACAAACAAGATATTGTTATGTGTGTACAACTGATTTTTACTTTTATATACATATTTTTCTTGTTACTTTTTCTCTTGAAATAAATTTATTGTATACACATTCATTTCTACAAATGCATTAGAGTCGGGTTACAAATTATTTGAAATAGAATGTAACAAAAAAAACTACTAATATTCCCTCCCGTCTTTAATATAAAATATATTTGATGGAGTTGATATTTGTCCTAAATATTTATCATATTTATCAATTTTTCCTAATTTACTTACATTGATACCCTCAACCATATAGTGAAGGAGGAGAGAGAATGAGAAAATTGAAAAAGATGACTAGATTGTTTTAAAAAAATACATGACATATTAACTAAGTTAACTAATTTCATTAATATATTCAAATTAGATAATCTTATATTAAGAACGGGAGGTAAGATCATTTTTTTAATGAGTTTGTCTCTTTTTATAATATTCCTTTTAAGTTTATCTCGATAATAAATGCACTTTTGTCTATTTCCCCCTCAATTACATTGTTTATCCTCCATTTTCTTCTCATGATTACACTCTCTTACTCAATCATAAATAGTGCATTTTTGGAAGAAAAATATATTTCCTACATATTTATTACTCTTAACTAATTTCAATTATTTCTTATAATCCTACGATTAAGTTGAAATGAACTTTTATATAGGGAGGAGAAGGGTGGGGGGAGTATTTAATATTCGATTCCGTCAGACCATGTTCTAAAGGATCCCTTTGTAGTTTGCCCCATGAATGACCAAGGCCAACTGTGATTGGGCTTGATGGGCTGTTTGTCAATCTAGTGGCCCAATGAATGATGAGAGCTTTGTGGGTTGGTCAAACATAAAGTTGAATGCGTGCCACTCCAAAACGGAAGACAGCGACGCGAATGCAACACTTGATTTGTTATCTTTGCATGGTTCGCAGAGCCTGTAATCTCCAATCGCCTGATCCACTAAAAGCTTTAGGTGCTTCATAGAGTTACATTTCCTCCAATTTAATTTCTCTCATCAACACCCACAAATTGTATTGGTTAGAGTACGATGAGTAGTTATGCAAAGAAAGTTATGGGTGTTAGCTATGGATAAGAACAAAACTGAAAACAAATACGTCAATTTTTTTTAAGATTCGAAAAATATTAAATGGGTTTTTTTTTTTCCTGAAACAATAACGTTGTGGACTTTATTGAGTGTGAATAGGCTTTGGTGGATCATTAATGGTATGATGGAGAAAATGTGGAGGGTGAGCTTCCTACTGCCACCGCCCAATAGAAAGTAGAGTACGAAAAACACTCATTTAAGATTGGGATGTTATTTGTCTTCTATTTATAGTATTGATGATTCGTGATGATGGATGCTGATATTTAGCCTTTGGGTCCTTCAATATTGTATGTAGCAGCAGCTTTCCTTCGTTGTCACTTCCACCCATGACCAAACTTCAACCTCTTTAACATGCCTAACCAATTAAATCCCTAATTAAGATTAACGATTTAATCAAACCTGTTCACTGACTTTTCAAAGTCTTTCTGTTTTTCCCCTTTTTTTAGAATATGTTGCATTATATCAGGAATCACAGCATTCAAAATTTCATTTGTACTGCCCTGCTTTATGAGGCCTTTTCCAACATCACATCCGTACCTAACCACATTTTTCTTTGCAGCACCTCATCTCATCTCACAGGCCTTTTCTTGTTTTCTTTCTTTTTTCTGTTGAATGTCCCTTCGTTCTATACTTGATTTTAATACAACTCCACCCCAATCTCAGATCTAGCGCATTTCATAAACTAAATCCCAATGTTCACTAACTTGCCTTTTTTTCCAGACATTAATTACTTATAAATACTATGAAATGATGATGCATATATGAATTAAAACCCTGCACCAGAGTTTCAATTATACACCGCAGGCTGTTTCAACCATGGTTTCAATTATTCTTCAGAACGACTGGAAAATGAAAAGCGCTCCAAAAGGCGAGTCTAACCTCTCAATGTTCCAGAGAGAGTTTGAGTGCACGCTCTCCAAAAGGCGAGTGTGGGGTGAAAATAGACAAGTTGAGGGGTGGCTTTCAAGTGGGCCTATTTACCCTCCGAATAATACGGCGATGGGGCCCACTATGCCGGGGCTCCTTTCATGATGGGCCCGCCCCACTTCCCAAATCATAGCGTCCCTTTCAACTCAACAACGTCACCATGCAGGCGCGACTTTCGACGCAAGACCCCCGAACGAAACCACTCCTCCCTCCTTACTACTACGACTACTACTGTTACTTTCACGTGATCCTCCACCCCAACTTCTAAATTATAATCTTCATTTTTATATGTCTATAAATCACATATAATATATAAAAGTCTAAATATTCCTAAGCTCTGTGTATATAAATATAAATGCACAGCGTCATTCATTATAATGGTTTCTTTTGTTGCTAAATCATCATTTAATTATGAATAATTGATCAGACAAACACACACACAGCACACAGCTGGTCGTAATTAAATGAAGATGATGAATGACTTTAACCTATGAAGTCTTACTTATAGAGGACGCTATTTTATGGGAGGCAAAATTGTGAATGAGAAGGCTCCTAGTGTTGACATGATGGCACGCCACTTTAATGATAAGCGCACACATGGTTTCATCTGCCGCGAACAGCGCAACACGACGTACGGAATGAATCGCTTTTAATTTTGAACTGTTGGCCTCTGTTGTTTCCTGTTTCTTGAGGTCGAACCATCACGTACGGACTGTAAATAAATCATGTCCACAATCAAACTGTTACAAGCAACTTGAACTACCTAGGAACAAATATATATATATAACTAACAAGATAAGAACAGCACTGATCTACCCCATTCTTCTGTGTAATGCAGTTGGAGTATAAGTAAGAATGAGGGAGGAAACAGGAAATGAAAATGATAAGGTAAGGCGATGGGGCATCCTCTTGTAATGTGTGAAGAAGAGGAATGCTGAAAAAAGACACGAAGTTGGGGCATCCTTGTAATGTGTCGTCGGAGTGAGATTTGAAACGACATAAATTAGGTGCATGTCCTTTGTCACGACTTTTCAACACGTACGCAGTACATGTATTATAGTGAACATTGAGGCATGCAGCAGATTTTCCACAGCTTCAGTCCTCCCCGGCCAACACGCTTTACCTATAATCATTAATTAAAGTACTGGAAATTAAAGTCCTCACGCTCATCAGTGAGTAGCTTCACTTCGAGAGCGGCTTCATCATTCAATAAAATATATGAACAAGTGATCAGGAGTGCTAATAAAACAGGAGGATAGGGACGTAAGTGACAATATATAAAAATGAAACAACATTTTCCCCCACACTTTATCGTAAATGGGGCTTTACTTTGCAAGGTCCCCGTCCCTACCACCCCTCATATAAGACACATACCAAACCCTCTACCTCCTCCTTTTTCATATTCAAACCCCCACCCATATATTTTACTATCTCTCACTTCATCCTGCATATCCACCACTTATCATATTCTCTAATAATTTAACACCTTTCTCAAATTATTATCATTTTTTTCTCTTCACTTTTTCCTCTTCTCCCTTAATCTCACTGTTCGCTCGGTAAACTGTAAACATCACCAATTATTAATAATTATTACATAATATAACACTTTTTTCTATACTTTCAGTGTTCACACACACTCGTACGTCTATGCTTCTAATCCAATTTTATCATATTATAGACGTTGTATATAAATTATGGTGGGATTCAAAAGTTGAGACGACCAAGCATAATGTATTACGGTTATTTTCTTATATTTACATATTTGATTATGAATTTATTATATGATATTTTCTGTTCTCATGTACAACTATTTTACGGCGGAGTAGCAAAGCCCATTATGTTGGAGCATTAGAGCCACATATTTAACTTCAGTGGAGCATTCACATATCGTCATTTCGTAGACTTATCCACATATAGGTGATCAGTTGATACAAGCAACAATTCTTTAAGTAGAAAATTTACAATTCAATACATTTTTAATTATTATTTTTCCCAACATTTTGTCGTCGGATATATATGATTCAACTCTCTCTCATTTTACTTCGCCCAAGGTATGGCGTCATATTATCACGCGTAGCTCAAGAAAACGCCAAAAAAAAAAAAAAAGGATGTAATTGTCATTAAGTCTCGCATGATATTGAATCCTAACTCACAATATTAAAGAACATCATGTTATTATCAATAAAATAAAATTGCTGAATATATGTAAATTTGAACTTGTGCGGAGCTGATGAAGAATGAAGAGTTGAGCGGTCAGGATCAGGTGTGGATCAACAGCAGCTGTTGTAGTTTTAATATTAATTAGTACTATATTTATTATTATATTAATTACCAGGTAGCGGCTGGCGAATGATATATATAGTGTGAGAAGAGATAAGTATAGAAAATGTGAGAGTTTGAATTTGAGGGTATGACGTCTCTTTCTCGGATCATTTACTATTATTTGTTTTTTTTGCTCAGAACATTTACTATTATTTGTTAGTAATCCCAAATTAAGGGTATTGAGAGGGATGCTTAGTTTTCTTAAACCCATCTTAGTTTAGTAATGTTGAGTGTTATAACCATAATGCAATTAAAAACTCTCAATAGTACGTTACTTGTGGGATTGTTCCAAGTACATACATGAGCCAGCTGTACTCATATATATGGCACAATTGGGCGCCAAGAATATATGAGTAATATCCATCCCACATGGTGATAAAGTGCACATCCACAACCACTCCCCGGGCCCCACTCAGAAAATGACACGTCATATATTCAAAAATACATTTTCTCTCCCGCACTGATGCTGTATTACTCTCAATATTCTCATTAATATATATATATATATATATATAAGAAGAGAATTAATGAGAGCATTGAGATCAATCTAATCTCCATCTCTTCTTAACTTCGCTCAACCGTACGTTATTCCTGCGGTTCCACTGCTTCTGAATTTAACGTCTTTCTCCTCCCATTCATTCACTCATATGTATATATATATAGTCTGTGTGTATGTGTTTCCCATTCATGAACCCGCTCATGATTCTCCATCCACTACTCTTATTATATATTTAATCTCCTCCCAGGCCAGTTGAGTCATTAATGGATGGTTTTTTTGGAATAAATTATTTAAAGCTTCAAAATATTTTATCATATATGAAATAGTACTATCGCTTTAAAAAAATATACAATTTTTAACTTGTGTGCAAAAGTCTTAAAGTTTATTATATATCAGCATAACTTTTCTAGACCTTGTTATTGTTCCACTTGATCCCCGGCCATTTATGATATCTTCACACAGTTTCATATCTGGTTTACTTATTCACACCTCTTTTATTTATATTATTATTTTTAATTTTCATCATTAGCTATTTTCCCAAAAAAAAAAATTAGAGTTAGCTTATACATTTTTTCCCCATTAATTTCTACGACAATTATCACCCAGAGAAATTCCTATTCAATTCTTATACTTTTGTTTTAAGTTTCAATTCTGTTTTAGATTAAGTTTTCTCCGCTGATCATCAACGTAAGCGATGATAACAATGATGCCATACCAGAATAAAAATGTTACCTTGAACGGCTTAATTAGTTAGTCTAATATATATATATATATTATATATGGATGATTATAATTAATATAATATACATATAAGAATTAAGAAAGAATAAAAAGACAAAGAAAACTGACAATGATACAGGAGTTTCTTTGAAAGAAGCAAAATATAGTATTGTAGGATCTGCTTAGGGTAGCTACATGCATGAGCAGAGGGACATGGTATATGTTGTGAGAAGAAAGTGGAGCATGCCACCTCAGGTGTAAGCTGCCACCCGAAAATAAAATACCCAAAAGAAACAAGAACAAAGCAAAGCACTAATGATCATTAATTATAATTAATTAATTATTTATTAATTGACGAGGCTCAGCGAAAGTGGGATTATAAAACCATAAAGCAAAAGCATCTTAAATCTTAATCAACCCAAGGATGCGCGCTGCCAACTCCAATGTTTAATTTTAGGGAAGCTGACGGATCCGCTGCGGCATGCTCTCATTCAGCCCACCATTTTAAGTACAACCCTCCATGACGTGGCAGATTATCCATGGTTGATGGGATGATGTGCTGTCACTCATCGGAGCCTTCAAAGACGCAAGTGTGGGTGCAATTTCTGGTCTTGCCCAGATTCGCAGCTTTGATGGAGGCAATTTCTTCGTGACGGTGACCAGGATGATTGAAAGCGACACGGTCGATGCAAGATGGGACCACATCACATGCCTCTACCAATACCCGATGGAAAAAATAGAGCTGCGGACCCACCTTAATCATGGGGACCACATTAACAAAAGCTGGAACCAGCAACTGTTATATAGTTGTAGGATTTTTTTGGGGGAAAATATAACAAATTGAAGTTGTTTTAATTTTATTTGAAAAATTGTCAGATGCTTAAACAAACGCACTAAAAATCAATGAATAACGAGGAGGGGAGGAGCAGGAACATGGAATCAAGGTGTTTTTGAGAGGCATGCGCTGCAAATGCAATAAAGGAATCGGCATCAAATGTTAAATTAATAAAAAAAATGAGTGGCAAAAAAAAAAAAATTTAAACGTCAAAACGCCGAACGGGTGGGCCCCATCCTGGCCAGTGGGACGCTTGCTGAGCTCACATTGCGCGCAATATTGAGAAAATCCCGGTGTTCCCTGCAACGGCCACAACAATCCCTAATTCCCTATTGCTAATTAATTAAATATGAAGAGAAATCGAATCCTGAATTAAAAATTTAAAACTTGTACTCAAAATAATATTAACAATATATATATAGAAGTAAAGCAGTAGGTCTCACCTTGCTTGATGCCTAACACATCAGTAAAATGACAGACTCAAAACACTAAAATAAAAAGAAGCAAAACAGTTATAAAAGATAGATAATGAAAAAGATAGATAATGAAAAAGATAATTACATGTGTTACGGATTTTATATAAGGCCCATTAGCGATGCGGCCCAATAACAGGGGATCTATCATGATCGCCAACAGATCAGATAAGATCATAACCAACCTACAATCAAGGAGAGAATCAAGGGAAATCTCTATCACAAATAGAGGGCCCATGAGCCCAAGACCACCAGGTACACTCTATACATACGAGTTAAACCCTAAAGGTACACATCTTCTATCTTCTAAGCTCTCTCTCAATTGCATATACTGCACACAGAGCACACACCCCACGCCCTTAGGCTAAACGCCTCAAAGTATCATCGAACTACGTGGACTTTGATCCTCTTCGAGTACGTAGGCCCAGGAAATAGGTCAAGTCCCAATCAACATCAACATCCTAGCCCCTCAGAGCTAGACAATCGTGTTCTACGCCGAACAGTGGCGCCGACCGTGGGGACTCGATAAATTTCAATTCCTACGACCAAAGATGGTCAATACCAGAAGCAGCAGTTCGATGCCTTTGCACGAGCAGTTCCTGAAAATACACAACAGCAAAATCAAGAATCGTAGCAGCCTGCTTCACATGGGTTTTCTTTTAACTCTCCATGTCTCTACGTGATGAGAAGATAGTTGGAAGGATCACGGGATCTCTCTTTGGGAATTCTTTTAAGAGAGGGTGTGTATCGGATAAGTTGGGCAATTGAGCAATGTGGAATGAAGGATTAGATGCCCTATTCTCATGGGTTTTCTTTTACGTTTCTTCATGAATTCACATGATGAGAAAATAGTAGGCGGATTCTCATCCTCCCTCCTCAAGGATCGTCATCCTCTCTCCTAGAAACCCGCACTTTTCAATTGGGTATAAATCTAGATGCCCTATTCTCATGGGTTTTCTTTTTCTGTTTCTTCATGAATTCACATGATGAGAAGATAGTAGGCAGGATTCTCATCCTCCCTCCTCAAGGATCGTCATCCTCTCTCCTGGGAACCAGACTGGGCAATTCTGGACTCTCATCCTCCATCCTCAAGGATCATCATCCTTTCTCCTGGGAACCCAGACTTTTCAATTCTGGCATTTGTTTCTTCATGAATTCACATGAGGAGAAGATAGTAGGCAGGATTCTCATCCTCCCTCCTCAAGGATCGTCATCCTTTCTCCTGGGAACCCAGACTTTTCAATTCAGTATAAATCTAGATGCCCTATTCTCATGGGTTTTCTTTTTCTGTTTCTTCGTGAATTCACATGATGAGAAGATAGTAGGCGGGATTCTTCTGGACTCTCATCCTCCATCCTCAAGGATCATCATCCTTTCTCCTGGGAACCCAGACTTTTCAATTCTGGCAGGACTCTCATCCTCCCTCCTCAAGGATCGTCATCCTTTCTCCTGGGAACCCTGGTATAAATTTAGATGCCCTATTCTGATGGGTTTTCTGTTTATGTTTCTTCATGAATTCACATTATGAGAAGATAGTAGGCAGGATTCTCATCCTCCCTCCTCAAGGATCGTCATCCTTTCTCATGGGAACCCAGACTTTTCAATTCTGGTATAAATTTAGATGCCCTATTCTCATGGGTTTTCTTTTTCTGTTTCTTCGTGAATTCACATGATGAGAAGATAGTAGGCAGGATTCTCATCCTCCCTCCTTGGGAACCCGATTTGAGAGCAGGATCCTCATCCTTTCTCCTTGGGAACCCAAATTACTCATTCTCCCTCCTTGGGAACCCAGATTTTCAATTCTGGCATAAATTTAGATGTCTTATTTGGATCCTAAGTAATCACAACATTTGAATTCTCCATGCCACTTTGATCAAAGGAGTTATTTTCTCAAACTCGATGATGTGGGGAGAATTATTTTGAGGGCGGACCCCGGTTACACCAAATCTGGTTAAAATCCCGGCTCCGCGTGAATTTTTGAGGACGGACCCTGGTTACACCGAATCTGGTTAAAAGGGACCTAAACGAAAATCTCAGAAGGTTTCGTACAGGGACCTAAGTGAAAATCTCAAAAGGTTTCATACAGGGACCTAAACGAAAATCTCAAAAGGTTTCATACAGGGACCTAAGTGAAATCTCAGAAGGTTTCATACAGGGACCTAATCGAAAATCTCAAAAGGTTTCGTACAGGAACCTAAGTGAAAATCTCAGAAGATTTCATACAGGGACCTAAGTGAAAATCTCAAAAGGTTTCATCAAAGGACTTAAGTGCAAATCTTAAAAGGTTTTGCATAGGGACCTGAGCGCAAACCTTGAAAGGTTTCATAAAGGGACCTAAAAGAAAATCTCAAAAGGTTTCATAAAAGGACCCAAACGAAAATCTCAAAAGGTTTCATACAGGGAACTAAGTGAAAATCTCAAAAGGTTTCGTACAGGGACCTAAGTAAAACTCTTAAAAGGTTTCATACAGGGAACTAAGTGAAACTCCTAAAAGGTTTTGCAGAGGGACTGAAATGCGAATTTTATTTCTGCAACGTCAAAAAGTTTGGAAGCAAAATGCGGACCCCGGTTACACCATATTTGGTTTAAACCCGACTCCGCATGAATTTTAAGGCGGACCCGGTTACACCGAACCTGGTTAACATCCCAACAACTCAAAGACTTGAATTACCAAGCTGGGGGCAACAGAGTGGATAACGAAATGGGCACGTTGAGCGATTTGCACAAACAGTAAGTATTTCCCATTTGTTGTGATTTGCTTACATGTTATTAAATGGGAATATAAACCAGACAATTAGCCCAGATAAATTGCTACGAAAGCAAATTAAGTCGGAGGGACAAAATCCAATCCACGAAAGCCAAGTGTCACACGCAATCCCGGCAATATCATTTGACCACGGCAGTTGTCTACCACCTCGGACCCTTACGTCGTCGGTCCTCACCACGGCATTCCTAGGGCCGGAGATTATCACCTCGGACCCTTAGGACGTTGGTTCTCACCACGGACTTCCTAGGGTCGGAGTTCATTACCTCGGTCCCCCATTGGCCGTTGGTAATCACCACGGTATTTATCAAGCCGTCGGTCATCATCATGACACTTCACGAGACGCAGGACGTCGCCCCGGCTCATCGGACATTGTAACGTTACCACGTACCCAGGGAAATGAGTTCAACAAGTCCTAGCCTGACGCAGACGTCAGGAGATGGGCAACACCTCGGATGACTTATCCAGAGGACATCATACACCCGGCAGTCCAAAACCTTGAACTACCGGGCTGGGGGGCATCTGTAACGGATTTTATATAAGGCCCATTAGCGATGCGGCCCAATAACAGGGGGATCTATCATGATCACCAACAGATCAGATAAGATCATAACCAACCTACAATCAAGGAGAGAATCAAGGGAAATCTCTATCACAAATAGAGGACCCATGAGCCCAAGACCACCAGGTACACTCTATACATACGAGTTAAACCCTAAAGGTACACATCTTCTATCTTCTAAGCTCTCTCTCAATTGCATATACCGCCCTTAGGCTAAACGCCTCAAAGTATCATCGAACTACGTGGACTTTGATCCCTCTTCTGGGTACGTAGGCCCTAGGAATCGCTCCTAGGTCAAGTCCCAATCAACATCAACATCCTAGCCCCTCAGGGCTAGACAATCTGTGTTCTACACCAGAACAACATGATATTTTATAAATTAATAATGGTGAAGAAGGTGGGTATAAAATATTTAAGGGAGAATCCTATATAAAGACGGTTGAAATAAGAAAATTATATATAAAGCTGATAAACTCAACAAATCTTAAATTGGGTCAATGACCCAATCTATAATATTTAAATATTGGTTATTTTCCAATAATACCCTTAACCTATGGTCCAAAAAAAAAAGAGGAAAGGAAAAGCAAGAATTCAGATGTCTATAGCACTAGTTACTATCGTCGTTCTCTCTTGTACGGCTGTGGAGTAGGGATGAGCATTCGATTTTCTGTTCGGTTTCCGAAATAAGCACATTTTAAAAACCAAACCGCAATTGAAGAACCAAAAAACCGAAATATTTCGGTTCGATTTTTCGGTTAATTTGGTTTAACCGAAAAAGAACTTATGGCATGATTATTCTTCCAAGGCAACATTCTCATTCCTATATCAGTAAGCTAAGGCAACGATCCACATATATATATTCCTATGACAATAAGATTTTCCAATATTTAATTTATTTTTTAATTATTTTTTTGATGATCTAATTTATTACTCCCTCATGTCCTAATTATAGGACATATTTAACCAATTTTGGTGAGATTAAGGAATGAAATTAAATTAGTTAATTTTACTCATTTTCCTAAAATGCCTTATATAAATTTAAAATGACATAAGTAAAAATAAATTAATAGCTCATGTAACATACCTCTCCAACTTAGAATTTTCTTTTTCACACACTATCTAATTGAAATAATGGTTTTGCTATATATACATATATGTGTGTGTATATATTGTATACACATATGTGTGTGTACATATATCTACACACATATAAACATACATACACACAAAGATATATATATATATATGTGTGTGTGTGTACGGTGTGTGTTTATATATATGTACACACACAGATATACATATATGTATACGCACACACACAGTGTGAGTGTCCATATATATTTGTGTGTAAACACACACACACATACATGTGCGCGCGCGCGTTTATATATATTTGTGTGTAGACACACATATATACATATATAGACACACACACATCTAAGAATTTCATTGATTGGAAAAATTTATGCACCCACGTACATATACTTACTAAAAATCAAATACACTTGAGAGAATAAAATATGAGTATTTTAGGAAGAAATTGACAAAAAATTAGAATATTGTCTTATAATTAGGACCAAAACCAACTCTCAAATGTTGTCCTATAATTAAGACCAGAAGGAGTACATAAGAACATATTAATAAATATCTCAACCCACCAACGAGCAAGCCTGGGCTAAGTTTAAAAAATGATTAGTTATGGGGATGAATGAATATAGTGGGAATGGAAGGGTAATACAACAGGAGGGGGATGAGGGTGGGGACCACAAACAGGTGTAGGGGAGCAGATACAGGGCACTAGGGGCGTGTCCCATCACCGTACACGTGGAGAATATCAGGTTTCGTAAACCCGGCGTCGCACGCACCATCACAAAGGCCACTTCAGAATATCAGACTCTGATGAGAGAGATGAGATATATACGGGTGCCATGTGCAACACTGCCACCCAATCAGAGGAAAAGCGGGCTGTTTCCTGTGGATGCTCATTGCCGTACACTTCTCTATTTTATTTATCTGGCTAAAAAAAACACAACTTCTTCATTGAATTTATAGCATATTTATTATTAAAATACTAGTAATTAAATTTTAATTATACTATAATAATCAACGTAAATGAGATTCAACATTTATTTATTATAACATACTCCTTCTAATCCTTATTATAAGATCCAAACTAACAAGTTTATTTAGTCTTTTTATAAAACACTGACTTACTAGTATTAATCATCTTTTTCTATGTATGTCTATAATTAATAAATGTAGTGAGTGAAAATAATAATTAATATGATATTAAAGTTTAGTGCAATTAGTAGAGGTAATATTGAAAATTACTTAAATTTTAAGATAATTTTATTGACTTTAATTATTTTTATTGGTTTATGAGAATAATTAATTAGCTTCTTATAATAAAGACCAGAAAGAGTAATAGAATAGCGAATTTCATGGTATTTGCGTTTTATGATATTTCCCCCTCGAATTAATTAGGGTTTTATGGAAGGGGAACGTTATTGAAAATAGAGAAATTTGTCGGGAGATGAAAATGGGAGATTTACTTTTGAGAGAACCCGAAAAAGTGACGGAGGAGGTGCGGCTCCGAACGAGGACGTAATTTCGGGATTCAATCATGGAGCTCGTCTTTTAAGGTAACATCTTTAATCTCTCTCCCTCTTTTTAATTTCCCTCTCTTTGTAGCATCGTTTTTAGTTAAAGCCATTACGCATGAGTGGAAAACAACCCCTTGTCTTGTTTTTCCATCTGGACAAAAGCTCTCCAAAATTCATGCGTGTTGTGAAATATTGGACAGAATAAGTACAAACTAGTTGAACTAAAGCCTCATTAATCTCATCAAAATATTACTCTCATTGGCATTGCTCCTCCAAACCTATGTATCAGTATCGCTACATCGTAGGATCATTAGCATTAATCATTGTTATTATTCATGCTTTTAACAAACATGCGTATTTTCCATATTTCGTCTTCTCCATCAAGCATAAATTGCCTTGTTCGTTATTCTATAACTATATTTTTTTCCCAGCACCCAACAGTGATGTACAGGACTGCAATATTTCCTTTATTTTCCTCTCATACATTTCATCTCCCACATTCAATATCAAACAACAAATTTCTATGATTCTATTATCACACGTTGCTGCCCTGGAAATGTAGCACCCCATTTTATCAGCACGTACTATTTATAAAAAAATCGTTTTTGTTCTCTTTCGTTGTTTTCTTCCTCTAGTGAAATTTAACACAGAACCCAGAGATAGCGTGATGAAGGAGCAGAAGTAACGCCGGGCTTTTGAGCTGAAAGGGAAGAACTGGGATTTCTGGACCATAGTGCATAAAGCAGTAAAAATTCAGGATCTTGGTAAACAAATATACGAACAGAAAGATATACGCAGTGAAATTCACGGGGCAGTGAGAGTCTCTTTCTAGGAATGAATGATGTGAAAAAGACTAGTACGGGGATTTAATATAAATAGCAAACAGCAGTTTACTCAAGTCGGAGACTTAGAAATTAATGGGATAATGATGATAATTATTGATCCATAAGAACAGGAATTATTGGAAAGCATTTTTACAGCATAGATAGGTGGATTTTAATTACGAGCTAATGATTATTATTCATTATTCATATATTAACCCCACCCGCACGGCTTGGAGATCATAATTACCCTCTTTCGTCAGCATTTCACATCTATCTGACATTCTGACCCCACCCCCACCCCCATGCTCATCCTTCTTCCCTCTCTTTCTCCCTCGCTGCACAGTTTTTCACTTTTTCTCATCTCCCCTCAAGTACCAAGTTCTGCATTTCATTCCATTTTTACAAAATTATCGTTCTCTTCGTCACTTTTAGATATAACCCTCCTTGTTACTTGGATGATAACAACAGTCTCCTTATTCCTTGATCTCTTTTAAGTCCAGCACCACTGGAGGGTCGGGGCCTGTTCGTCGGAGAAGAAGTTGCAGGCCTCGTCTGTGCTAAAGAAATTGTGCTCTTCCATCTTCACATATTGAGTCTGAGTCTGAGTCTGACACGTTTTCTGGAACTGAAACGACGATGAGGAACAGTTGATTTTGAAGGAAGAAGAGCCAGCTGGATCTTCGTTCAAGATCGCGCTCGAGTCACTGTCCGAAGAGCCGTCTTTGTTAAAATCTGCCGGGAAAAGTGAGCAACCTCCTACGACGCCGTTTCCGTTGAAACACTCGTAATTTAAATCTTCTGACTCCACTCCCGGAATGGCACTCGCAGGAGGCTCCGTACCCACTCCCATCACTTTCTCTTCCAACTTAGGCTGCTTCATCTCTCCATTATTCAGCGACACATCTTCACTACTCCCTTTATCGTCCATTCTAGATTTCAGTTCCTTCATCTGCAATTGCAAAAACACATCATAATTATACATATATATATAGACTGGTCAATATATTGGCCTAATTACTAATGGATTTTGATCTGGTACCTGTTTGAGCAAGGCTTCAT
The DNA here is from genome assembly GCA_025563575.1 of Acacia pycnantha. Lineage (NCBI taxonomy): Eukaryota > Viridiplantae > Streptophyta > Magnoliopsida > Fabales > Fabaceae > Acacia > Acacia pycnantha. The sequence goes on along the minus strand of JAMWYP010000037.1, from coordinate 2,027,684 downwards.
TGTCTTGTTTGAGGGCATCGTAGTTAAGTTTGAGAGAATCATAATTGGCTTTGAGGACGCCGTAGTCTCTCTCTAATTGCTTGGTTTTCCATCTGGCTCGACGATTTTGGAACCACACAGCCACTTGCCTGGGCTGCAATCCGAGTTCTTGGGCAAGCTTCACCTTCCTCTCAGGTTCAAGCTTGTTTTCTACTTCGAAGTTCTTCTCTAATGCCTTGACCTGATCCACCGACAGACGCCGTTTCTTCTCCGTCGGCTGGCCTAATTCCTCCACGCATCCTTCTTCGTCTAGCCCCTCCAACATGGACTGGAACTCCCTACTACTGTATGTGCGATTGTTGTTCCTCGGGCTGTGTTCTTCTATATAAATAAATGCAATTACGCAAAATTAGTGCAACAGCTTTTGTCAACAGAATTCCCGGAAAAGCAAAAAGGCATCATCGAATTGGACAACTAGTTCTTATTCTAATACAGGAAAAATCCCATGATTAATTATTGTATAAATGATTCGCGGTGATTAAATTTAAGAGACAGGAAAACATAGCAATAAATAAGTTTTAATTAAAACCTGTGGGTGGACAGATGGGCAGGAGAGCGCCCAAAGAATCTGATGAGCCGCCAAGTCTCTTCATGATCACTGGACGAAATATGAATAACTCTCTCTGCGGAGATCTTATTAGATCTCAGGGCGTTTGTACGATGCTCTTTTCTTTTTTACTGTATGGGTTAATTAAAGTATTAAGTGGATCTTTAAGATCTCAAGAAAAAAGCTGATCAGAAGATAGACAAATGAGGGGGAGGGGGGTTCACTCAAAAGGAGGCATTGAAAAGGAAATCTCTTGTCTTAAACAGCACCAAATTGGATAGTACTGTGGAGTGAAGACTTGTATACAAATTCCCAGGCGTTCTTCCTTCCTTACCAGCACTGCGTCTCTCTCTTTACCCATGAAAAAGCAGAAAACAAAGCCAATACAGAAGCAAAGAGCAAAGTTTTTATGTCTAAATTTGTTGAGAGAGCGCTCAAACCCACACACCTTTATCACTGCACAAACACGCGAGACAGTCAAACAGAGGGATTGGAATTTAAGAAGACGACGACGAAGAAGGGAGGAAGGAAATGGAAAGAGGAAGGACGCGTGGGAGTGTGAAGCAGTTCACAATCAAAGCTGAGCTCTCAATTTCTGTGTGTTTAAATAAAGCATGTGGAGTGAGCCGGTAGGGTTAGAATCTGACTGGGGTTAGACGGAGTGGGGTTGGCTATCAAATTGAACCCAAATTCCATCCAAATGCAACTATTTTCTACATTTTTAGTTTACCGCTTATAGCCCGTACACTTCCGGTTCTTTCGAACGTTTCGACAAAACTACACATATTTCGTGAAATCCCCCAAATATCTTCATAAATTCGTAAACGGCTCAGCTGGCTTTCCCCGCCGGCCCAAGATTTGCATTTCGTAACCTCATCTTGTCTTTCCTCGAAATAACTATAACACCACCATCAACAAAGTTTTATCTTCATAAATTCGTGAATGCAGAAAAGTTATGTTGGGAGACTCTCTTATCATAGTCATATGTGTGACACGGGTCGGATTTAGATTAATCAAGGCGAAACTCTGACACCAAATAGGCAACAACAACAAAATTATCTTATTATGTGAGGTTGATATGATTATATAAATTGTACGACCCTATTGTGCTATATCAAAAAATAACCAAAATAAATATTGTAATAGGCTTATAAAATGGTTTCATATACACATCGATCTTCACTTAATTTTCCCTAGTTTTTGAAAAATATAAAAGATTTTTAAAAAATTTCGCCACTAAAATTCAAATACTCCAGGAATTATGCCCCTGGCTTAGCCCAAGATATTTTGAGGATTCATTGAGCGTGAGTTTAATTGCTAAATTTTGAGACAGCTTCAGGGACGGTCCACAGGGACAATGACGGGTGGATCGTTTAGAAAGGTGGTTGAAAAATACAATGTATGCATTTAATTTCTGTGCATAAGCATACTTTTTCAAATACAGACAGATGAAAACCTCTTACCAAAAAGGATAATACCCAAATGCCTTTTCAGGAAAACTTTTCGCTTCTTGACCGCATGATACTTGCAAATTTACATGGCACAGTCTATCACTCTATCTTGTAAGAGGATTCCATTGAGAAGAAGAGAGACACGGTTAATTAATTATTTACACAACGAAGATTACTTATTTTGGTTTCGATTTTCAGCGTAAGATACAATCATAATGTTTGTTTTTCCTTGTCAGTCTACTGAAAATAATGTTTAGCTGGTCGGTCTAGCACGTAGTCCTCATACTAATAAAAACAAGTTTTGAAGATTTGATCTTGGATTGTGAAACTCCTTACAATTATATATCATTCCAGGAATGTTTGATTACGACTTTGAACTACGGGCTCTCTCAGCTCCCTAACTCTGATTCACTCAGGGGTACCTAAATTTTGTCAGTGATTAAACTTTTAGATCTTAATGTTTGCTTTCAGCTCGTCACGATGAGAGCAATATATCACCACGGAACAGAGCTATAATGCTTCTTATGAAAATCTCATCGATATGTATAGCACAAGTTGCTCGTACTTCATATTTCTGACACACACACACACACAAAGAAAACATAGAATATGATTATTATTATTATTATTAAACATACGCATTTCATATTATATACGCTCTTCGTCCCATGTCACGGGTTGCTGAAAAATCGCGCTTTCGTAAACAAATGCGAATTCAATAAGATCAACTAGCATTACATATAATCCAATTAACTTTTTAGATTTCGTGTACAACGCGTAAAAAGGAGAAAAAAGATGCTAACTTGTCTGCTCAATCATAAAACATGGGGCTAATATAGTCCTTTAAAGTTGTAAGTTCGTTTGCAAAATCAGCATATTAGACATGCATTGTGTCTGAATCAGTAGTACGTATTTGTTCTTTTTTTCTTATTTGTCATGTACTTCATTGCGAAGACAGGGAAAGAAGAGGGTTTTTATGTTAGGTGAGTGAAGAAGTTGGCAAAGATTAGAAATTTGATTAAGGCGAAATGATAGAAGAGCAAAACCAGACCCACACATTCCCATTTGCCAAGAAGCAAATTTCAGTGGCTTCAACTTTGTCGCCTTTTCATGTTGGAATGGGGTCGCAGTTACAGTGAAGTGCAGCTACGCATAATTCATGAACCTTTTTTTAAGAGACGAGAGAAACCCCACATAATAAAAATCAGTAAAAGCAAAGTGTGGGTGCTTTTCTATGAAGTGACAATAACACGTGCGAGGTGGGGTCTGGTTTGAGCCATAATCCACAGGGAAAGGGGAATCCATGAGTTGGGATGAGACCATGTACAGGTAAACAGGTCCCAGTAGTGTAAGAGCCAAACATCAGATATCTCAGAAGCCTTGTGTTGTGTTTGTGTGGACCTCTCATGATTTGGTCACTCTCAGATCATTTATACACAAACTCTTATCCTATATTGGATACCAGACGACGAAGTTACTCACACATGAACAAGCCCCTTCTTCGTGGCCATTGGCTCTCACCACAAATATGGGACATGTTCATTATTATTGTCTCTGACTAAGCACTAATGGAAATATATGCGTCTGTGTAACACCTTAAACTTTAATCATTCTTGGGCGCATATTCCTGCGATTCCAACTTCCAGAGCAACTTGGCGCTCTTGATTTGTTTATCAATCATTTCTCCACAAAATTCAGATAAAATATTACAGAGATAACGATACGCAGAGATAGATTTTCACTTGCGGCTTGATCAAGCTCATCATTGTACTGTTGACCAAGTGGGAGAAATGACCAGCACTTAAAATGGGCGAAACATCGATACATCAATTTCTTTGTTTTTTCCTACCCTTTTCCCCCCTTATAATTAAGTGGCAGATAAATCAACATGCCATCTTATTAAAACACAAGAGAGAAAAGTTGAACCTGACAGACACATACATTAGAGTCCGGTTTCTCTCATAAACGTTCCCTCTCATTATTTGTCGGAAATCCTCTCTGAATCGTTAGATAAAAAATTAGACGGTCCAGATTACGATAATAAAGAATAATGAGAGGGAGAATGATGAGAGTATCTTCTTCCAAGATAATGGTGTGTAGTGCATGGGAATGGTGGGAAGAACAAAGGAGCTAAATTATTTGATCTGTTGGTATGGGGAAGCAAAAGCCGCTTTTTAAGAGGTGTGAAAAGACATATTTATAGGCCGAATGACTTTCAACACATAGGTCGTATTTACGCCTGGCACAAATGCCAGAAATCGCTTGGCTGGACTCTCTGGATCGGAATCAAGCTAGCGAAATCTATGGCCTCTGCGTGGGCCCACCTACCCAAGTAGGACCCACAACCCCTACCATATGCAATGAACGGAGTCACTATTTACAAGGCAAGCAGTGCCCCCTAGGACTAGGACCAAGACCAGGCCCACGAACATGAAGCCATGAAAGGTAATAAGGTGAGAGAGCCTAATAAGTAATAAGTTGTGGGTTTGGCAAAGCCATTAAATTCCATGCACGTACGTTAGGATCTGCTAATCATCCTAACACCTTGACGTGCCTATATATATATAATTCAGTTATGTAAATACAAAAAGGAGAAGATAAGTTATAGTTTGTTACAGGGTGCGTGAATATGATGGCTGGCTAACACACCACATTTATTAGGAGAAATCTGAATCCAGCAAAGGCAACCACACTAGCAACATATTCACATGGGGTTTTGGCTCCTTGTGTTTTCTTCATTTGTTCCGGTCCAGTGCCATGGAAAGCAGAAAAGAGAGGCGCCTTTTTGTTTAATTCAAGTATTGTACAAAAACAAAGAAAAATGAATAATAATAGAAAAAACAGAGAGAAAGAAAGTAACAGGTCAAGAAAAGATTTGATTAGGAGTGTGGGCTTGTCTGACAGCGCATACCCCATTGTGGTAGGCAACTTTTTTCTTCGCCTTCACTTTTTTTCTCATTTGTGAGTGAGTGCTGTCCAAAGACTTGCATTAAAGTTAAGGGCGAAACAGAATCTTTTTGACGACTTCGTTTTCCATCTTTTTACTAATTAACTCCACTATCAGCTTTTTTTATTCTTATTATTTTCCTTTCTCCTTTATCCATCACACTAAAAGCAGAGAATGTCTGGCTGATAAGCGATCCAACTTGAAATTTTGTATCGAGTTTCTTTGCTAATTACGGTTTTGACGTCACGCGGGAGACTTTTTCTTTTTTTAAATAATCTTATACTGACAACTGTAAAACTTGCGTTTACTCCTAGCATTTTGACGTATCACTGCAAAATCCAAAATCTTTTACAAGCTTTATAGTTTTAAATCCATGTGGGCGGTATTTTCAAGAAGAAGAGTCTACGATCAGCACAAGTTCGTCACACCTAAGAATTCGAATTTAAATTTGAGCCAAACTTCATTTGACTCTCGCTTGTTTAGTACTACTAACTCAACCTGTCTCGCTGTGAAATATGTGATAGACGTTTGAAAAAACAGAGAAAAACTAAAACAATGATTTCACGGAGCTTCACTGTGATGCTGTGTGTGTACGTGAAAAGTGAACAGAGGAATCAATTTGTATAACAGAGACAGAGAGTTAACCTGATTTGCTATACATTACAGAGAAGCACTCAGTAAAAGGTTCAGTACAGATTCTCTGGTAATATGGCTACCTGAGGAGATACTCTGCCATCTGCATTATCAACAACGTAACGTGCCCTAAATAAGAAAAAAAAATGTTATAGAGGACCTGTATTTCTTCCCCTTCACACAGAAATTAAAGATCCGTCCACCCACAAAAAAAAAAAAAAAAGATCCAATATCCCACTAGAGAAGTCCAGACGTCCTTGTATATGAAATTATTACACATTGTCCTGTTATTCTAACACTCCTCAAAATTTGCCCCAAAAAAAAAAATACTCCTCAAAACAAAACCATGTTCAGTTGAATGCTTGATGATTTGAAGAACCATATGATGCCAGAGCTGGATGCTACGCCTCTGCCGTACGTGGACCCCATTGTGTTCCTTACATTTTGAATTTTAGAGCATGTGTTTTCCGACTCTCAATTTCTCATTTCGAGCAAAAAAAAAAAATTCTCACAGCTCAACGGCTCCATTAATGTTCAAACCAATTAAGCATGTTTGAACAAACAAAAAAGACAACCAAGATGGAAAATCCAGCTGATATGAAGTGACGTATTTTCTCATAGATGGTTTTTATTTATTTTGCTTATAACTTGTAACAATGAAGAAAAGGGTAAAGTTTACGTGCCCCGGTATTTACTGGTGTCTAGTAACTTTCAGCTATCATCTCCTCAACACCACATCATCGCCTATGCTATGGAGCTACCAGTCTAAAAACTATTGAAAATTCCTATTGGAAAACTAGACAATACCTAAAAACGTAGGTTCAGCCTAATGAAGTTCACAAGTCTGGACAAAGTTTTAAATACAGTGCATCTAGAATCCTTGATCATATCAGGATTATTAGATAAGCTTGCGTAAGGGAAATCATTAAGCACACTCCTGATACTGCAATAAGCTAATAATACTTTACTAAAGTAACTGTGTCAATAAACCTCACTTCATGCAATTGTGTGCTGTAAAATTTCTAAAAAATTTCATTCAACACATCACTTGCTAAGGATTTCACATACTTTATCTACGGGTTAAAGATTAGTCTGCTGTTATTAGATTGCTGTAGGATCTGCAGAGGAAAGAAAATGGACGAAACAAGAGACTAGAGAGGGACCTGGCTTCTGTCCGCTGCTGGTGTTTGTCCGCTGCCCTCCTTTTATTAGAACGACACCGTTTAGAGTGTAAAGGCTGTCCACAATTATGAACTCTTCTCAGGTGTGGTATTAATGACTCTGCTGCACGGAACCTAGAGCCCGTAATCTTTTTTTATTTTTTATTTTTACTCAGACCAGTATTTTTTTTTGGGTATAAACCAAAACTAGTAATTTATAACCGAGTCTGAATTTTTTTTAAAAAATATTCTAAGATTCTTTTTAAATATGAAAGCTGATAATTAAATTAAAAGAAAAAATCCATACTATTTATAAATTTTATTTTTTTGCCGGAACACACTATTTATAGGTTCAGAATAATTTTTTTTTTTTTTTCCTTTTGCTTGATGCATAACTCATTTAGTGATATTAAATAGAATAATTTCAACTATAGCCCCCGTCAAGAATCACTGTCATATGTATTTTGGTTTTTTAATGGAGAGAATATAAATAAAAAATTGCAAGAAAATCTTACGAAGATAATACAACTTATTCCTCTGATCCAATTTATAAGGTAGAGAGATAAAGTTTTTTTTTGTCCTATTTATAATTCATGTTATTAATTTTTTTTATATAAACGTACAATTTTACTCATAATTTATAATTATGTAAGTCTATGGTTTCTTCAAGAGAAATGGATGACATATTGTGTCTCATCATTTTGCTCATCTTGTTCTTTAAGATAAATCTTCAATGTTAACAGAGTTATCTGAGATCATTAGAATCTTTTGAGCATCAGAATATTTCTTATAGGTGGAATCCAAAAGAGTCACTTTAGTAGTAACAGGAAGTCCTTTTCTACCATGGAGGGTGAGGACTAAGTGAATAGCACCAAAGTGAAGATGAACGGCGGTGAGTAAGAAGTATCTCTTACATTATTTTAAGGCATAAATACGGTTGTGTAAGGTATTTCTTGATTCTGGCTAAATATATCGGAAGTAACTTATAAATAAGATGAAAAAAATATAATATTAAATATGAGTAAAATTGTACGTTTATATAAAAAAAAATTAATAACATGTGTTACGGACCTAGTCAAGTCTCACTATCTCATTAGCTAGTGCGGGGGCAATTCACGTAGTGGTCACAACCCACTAACCGTGGGACCCACCACGACTGGGGCGGTTGGCACGATCCCACCACGACCAGGGATGATCTCGCACGATCCTTGGACATGCACAACATGGGAGTCAAGGCGTCAACCGACTGTACACTATATATACAGACGGAGGAGATAGGCGCACAGTACACACATTCTAATCCCCGACTAATCTACATTCATCCACACACAAGCACACACACAGCACCCTTTGGGCGAAACTCCTGCTTGTGTACCGTGATCACATCTTCTCCTGGACGCTTGTCCTATAAGCATACGGGAGGAGTACCTAGATCCTATATCAAATCACCGGCCCTCCAATAGGCCGGACATCAGAGTTCTACACCAGAACAACATGAATTATAAATAGGACCAAATTTTTTTTTTCTCTCTACCTTATAAATTGGATCAGAGGAATAAGTTGTATTATCTTCGTAAGATTTTCTTGCAATTAGTTTACCTCCGTTTTAATTTTTTATTTATATTCTCTCCATTAAAAAACCAAAATACATATGACAGTGATTCTTGAAGGGGGCTATAGTTGAAATTATTCTATTTAATATCACTAAATGAGTTATGCATCAAGCAAAAAAAAAAAAAAAAACTATTCTGAACCTATAAATAGTGTGTTCCGGCAAAAAAAAAAGAAATTATAAATAGTATGGATTTTTTCTTTTAATTTAATTATCAGCTTTCATATTTAAAAAGAATCTTAGAATATTTTTTTAAAAAAATTCAGACTCTCAGTTATAAATTATACTAGTTTTGGTTTATACCCCAAAAAAAATTACTGGTCTGAGAAAAAAAAAAGATTACTAGCTCTAGGTTCCGTGCAGCAGAGTCATCACTCATCACGTAGGAAAGATTTTTTTTTTTTTTTAATACCACACCTGAGAAGAGTTCATAATTGTGGACAGCCTTTACACTCTAAACGGTGTCGTTCTAATAAAAGGAGGGCAGCGGACAAACACCAGCAGCGGACAGAAGCCAGGTCCACTAGAGAGAGCTTTTAAGTACTGACCAAAAAAACGAGAGCTTCCGATTAAGAAAAAAGACGTTTTTTTCTTTAATCCACTACAGGTGAGTGTGGAAATCAGAAAATATTTAGAGCAAGCATGAAAACGCAGCGTTTTAATACGTTTCCATTTGGATGGACTGATGGAGGCTGAATAATCCGTTTCCCGCTTTATCTAAATCTTTACCAGACATTGTGGCTGGTGCGAGATGAGGTAAGCACATACTCTCTTTAATGTTCACTACAAATCACCTTTCAGTTTTCGGAATGGCTTCCATCAACCTGCATTGCTCTTCTGTGGCTTTCCCCACCTCTTCAAAGTGAGCTTTCGTCACTGTTCGTTCCTTTTTTAAAAATAAAGAAATAAAGAAATATATATATATATATATATATATATATATATATATATATATATATATATATATATATATTCTCAGATTCTCTTTCGCTATTCGTATCCAATTACTTATTATGAAGTGCGTCACGAAACACTTCGGGAAATGAGCTAGTTATATGGACTATGAATCCTGTGTTATATTTACCCTTGCTGTGCTGAGCTCGCTTTCAATCTGTGATGATAGTTGGGAAAAATCTACTGTCCTGGGCTTTGTACATAGTTATTACTGAACCCCTTGGATTTCAAATTTTGGACATGTATGGTTTATTTCAAATCTTGCAGATTTTAAGATTAAAATTGACCCTGTTCCATTGAATAAATTAATAATGTGTAGCATTCATGGTCATTGCTATTACACATGTAATCGGATGACTAATTATTTTCTTCATTAGACACAGAATTGTGCATTGTGACCCTCTGCTGAATGGAAAGGGATCCTTGAGAAGATTGGGTTTGAGTTTCAAGGTTGATGATAAAGTGAGGGCTGTGATATCTGGGGAAGGACATCTTCTATCTCGTCTTGAATCAGGAAATGACCCTTTAGCATTGAAAGAGGCGATTGATCCAATACAAATTAGGCAGCAACTAGATACAATTGCTTTTGGAACACTTTCAGAACAAACGGGTCCTATGACAAGAGGCTTCTATTCTAATATCAATGAACTTGATTTGGATCATCCTACAAACGGATTTTCATCCATCCCAGATGCCATTGAAGACGTTCGCCCGGGAAAGGTTAATCCTTTTCAACATTCTGTCCATTAAACCTCCCCAAAAAGGGTTAAATATCCTTCTCTCTAATATGACTTTGGGACAAATTTGCAGTCAATTATTGTGTAGATGATGAAGATAGAGAAAATGAGGGAGACCTTATAATGGCAGCATCAATGGTAACACCAAAAGCAATGGCGTTCATTGTGAAGCATGGAACTGGGATAGTTTGTGTGGGCATGAAAGGAGAAGACTTAGAGAGGTTGAAACTCCCATTGATGGTGACTCACAAAGAAAATGAAGAAAAGCTCTGCACTGCATTCACCGTGACAGTGGTACATAATTGTCATCGTCGTTATCTTAATTGGTAAATGATGTTACACCTCCCGATAGCTTGGATTTAAGAAGAAATTGATTCAGGGTTATGTGGAAAAAAATTTATTTTCTCTGCATAGAGCACATTAAATCTTTTGATTAATAATCTATTCAAAGATCATGTTTTCGATAGATCACAATAACGTTATTTATATAATCGACCACATATATTAAGAAAATTGTTGTTGTTGTTTTGATGTTAGGTACTTATTAACTGCGTACAGGATGCAAAGAAGGGTACTACAACAGGAGTTTCTGCCCAAGACAGGGCAGCGACAGTTTTGGCTCTTGCATCTAGAAATTCGAGGCCTGAAGATTTCAATAGGCCTGGACATATATTTCCTTTGAGGTGCAGAGAGGGAGGGGTTCTTAAAAGAGCTGGACATACAGAAGCTTCTGTTGATCTTGCTGTTCTGGCTTGCTTAGAACCTGTGGCAGTTCTATGTGAGATAGTAGACGATGATGGCTCAATGGCTAGGTTACCTAGGCTTCGGCAATTTGCAGAGGAACATAACTTGAAAATCATATATATCGCTGATTTAATGAGGTAATCTCACAAATGGTCAGACTTCCATTTTCTCAGATCAATTTTAGGTGTGCACGCTGCCTAATATTTTATCAGGTCTTCCAGCCTTGCTGGAATGTGACTTGCCACTTAATCAAACTGTGATTTGGAACACTATACACAGATCACATGAGGGATATTGACTTTAGAGACTTTGAATTTAAGTGGTGTAGGTACATGATGTCTAATATCTGCATGGTTTTTTAAACTAGCAGATACCGAAGAAAAAGAGACAAGTTGGTGGACCGTTCTTCAGCCGCATTGATACCTACCATGTGGGGACCATTTAAAGCTTATTGCTATCGATCATGCCGGGATGGGATTGAACATATAGCCATGGTTAAAGTAAGCAGGTCACCTAAAACTGACTTCTCATCTTAAAATTTTTATTTTATATTCGGCGAATTTAATATCAAAACACCAGCAGTATAGAATCTTCATGTCCCAATTTGATTTTTAATTGAACAGTGGTCCTCTGCCAAACTTTAGATACAACCCGAAGGTCTTTCTATTTCTTTCTGTTCAAACAATTGAATTGAGATTCAGTCGTGTCATTATATCAAAAAATCTAGAAGGTTAGTCGTATATGGATTTTTTTATTTGCCAATTTTCAAAGGTTGACCAAAGAAACCACAACATGCTCTTGATATTAACAGGGTGAGATAGGAAATGGTCGTGATATACTAGTGAGGGTACATTCAGAATGTCTGATTGGCGACATTTTTGGTTCAGCAAGATGCGACTGTGGAAACAAATTAGCAAACACAATGAAGCAAATTGAAGCAGCCGGTAGGGGTGTCCTGGTGTACCTGCGTGGGCAAGAGGGTAATGGTCTTGGCTTAGGCCACAAGCTCCATTCCTACAACTCACAAGAAAACGAGTTGGAGACACCTGATACTAGCGAGGAATTACAGTTAACTGTTAATTCTCGTGAGTATGGCATAGGCGCACAGGTGTAATATCTTCTTCATTTGCCGATTTATGAGACATAGCTGATAGCTGATAGCATGATGCAATATGCTGCAGATACTGCGAGATCTAGGTGTTCATACAATGAAGTTAATGACGAACAATCCTGCTGAGTACGTTGGGCCCAAAGGTTATGGTTTGGAAATCACAGAAAAAGTCCCTCTCATCACACCAATTATTAAAGAGAGCACGAGACATGTAAAATTGGGGGTTCCAATGGGCAACATTCTTAAGCCATGTAATGATCAACTAACCCTCTGATCATATATATCTCGCACATTGATTTGTGGTGGTTCCGTTTTAGTGTAAACATTTGCTTCTATCAATTTGGCATATCTGAAGTTATCAGCATAAGACAATACTACTATGTGTCACTGTTGTAAATAATTTAGCAGCGAGCAAAAGTAAAATTCCTTTGCGGCTGTAAATATCAGGATCACAAATTATATTCAACTCCAAAAAAAAGGCAGATTCCCTGCCTTAATTTAACAATTTACACCATTAATCTCGATTCTTTCAGTGATTTAATCTTTGCATAGTTAAAAGGTGAAAATTTCTATATATTGAACACGATTTAGATAAACGAAGTCAAAAAAAATATCTACATGCAATTGCTGTTCCCACTCCAATTCCCCAAGAAACAGCCAAAGCCAGAATCCATACCAAACTCATCCTTTCTTCTTCATCATCGTCTTCTTTGGAGGATCCTTCATCTTCCTCAGACGTGGCAATTCCTAGAAAAACTTTTCGTTGCAGGTTTGAAACTTGAAACTCAAGCAATCTCACATGCTGCCGATACGCAAGTAGTCGCATCGCCTCCGTCATTAAAGCATTGGAAAGACAGTCCCTTTCTCTGATCAGAGTCGCAGATTTCTTCTCTGCCTCTCTCGCCCGCGTTTGCGATGATCGCAGAGCCTTCAAAATCTCCAAGAAATCGCCGCTACCGTCACCGTCATTTCGTATATTGACTAATTCGCCGGTATATTCTCGTCTGATCAAAATGTTAGAGGCCCTATGGTTCATGGATAACATCACCGTATTATCGGAGCCCTTGAAAACCTTGGAGGGTGGAGGAAGATCGCAGTTCTGCATGAGATCGAAGCCTGCGCTTGCAGGCTTCTGCGAAACCGCAAGACCCATCATCATCTTTGTTGGTAACCGTTCTGGGAATTTTTGGGCTCAGGCGTAATGCTTGGTTACTTTGTTAATGGAGTCGAGAATATTGAAAACTGAAAAGAGGGAGGTTGTTGGGGGGTCATGCCGCGTGAAAGTGAGGTTGGTAAAATAGGGAAAAGCGTGTAAATGTAGTAATTATTCCTATTTGAATTGCGCTATAAGGTACTTTTAATATATTCATTCATTGTCTGGATAGATTCTTTGCTTGCGTGTGTTTGCGAATGAAGATAGTACCGCTTAACTTAAAATATTCTGATATGAGAATGCTCTTTTTTGGGCGTAAATTTCCTGATAAATTTTGATGTGCTGCGTGTGGGAAATTTCTTTTCCTTTTCTTTATAACTTAGATCAAAGTGAAATTTGGTTGACAGTAGAAAATCCAGTTTAGAATGAATTACAAAAGGATATATAAAATGGGTCGATGCGAAAAGAACCAGATGATATAGAATTGGTTTACGTGCTTATCGATGAAGAAAAGAAAGCCAAGGCAGCGGAAGTTGAGTGTGGAAAAGGCCTGATCGCTACAGGGAAGGCTGTTTCACAGTAGGAAACGAATTCTCTGTCTCTCGCGTCTCCCAATGTCGCAACGGTTCTTATACAATCCATCCGTCCATGACATCAAAGGCTCCTGTGCTTCCACGTTTCTTTGACATAAAAACGCGCCATCTATGAGGATAAAATTGGACACCGCTTCCCTTCCTTCTCTCTTCAGGCTTGCCTGTACTTTTCAACAACAAAAAATTGGACACCGCTGGGCCCAAAAGCAGGCCCATCTTTATCGGAGCAATTGGGCTACGGAATGCTTGGCCTCGAAAACACGTTTACCCTTCAGAGTCCAAATTCCATCAATATTTTTCTCCTCCGTGGCGCCGCCTTTCTCTCTCTCCTTTTTTGTATGTTTGTTTGCGTGGAAGCATTTTGTGTTATCGATGTCCCACTTCGATTGTTCACAGGGGAAGTTTGAAAATGGTGCGTTTATTTGCATTTTACGCTTGGATCTATGAGGATTCAAGCAGAGTACTGTTACAGCATCACAACAGTATATAATGGACGGTGGAACTATCATGGATGGCTTGGAGTTCTCCCTCCGAATATTATAAACATGATCTTACAAACGAATCCTCCCTCCAACAATTCCCCGGATTGCATTTCCTGGAGAGCAGCCAAGGATGGGGCTTTCTCTGTTAAATCCGCCTACCAATTTATCTCTATCAACGAAGAAGCAAGCACTAATAGCTTCTGGGCCCAAGTGTAGAAATAGCAACTTCCCAAAAAAGTTAGATATTTTATGTGGCAAGTTGGTCACGACTTTACCAAAAAAAAAAGTTGGTCACGAGAGACTCGCCACCAACTCCCTTCGGACAAGGAGGGGCCTTACCAATGACAATGGTTGCCCTTTTCATTGTAGCAATGAAGAAAGTGTGATCCATATAATTCGAGATTGTGAACGTGCTAGGAATTTTTGGAAATCGATTTTAAAACCTAACTATTTATCTCAGTTTTTCTCTGGCAGCTTGCAGGTTTGACTTAACTGGAATACCAGGCACAAGCCTGGCAAAGGGAGATTTCAAAATTTCTCATGGACAAGAATCTTTGGCCTAGGGTGTTGGATCATTTGGACAACCAGATGTAAATTTCTATTTCAGGGAGAAAACACAGAAACAAGGGAGATGCTTCACCAGTGCAGCTACCTTCTCATGGAAAATGGAGCGAATCAAAAGCTACATCACCAGATTTTCTAGCTGGACAAGATAAAGGAGAAATCATGGACACCTCCCCCTGAGAATACGGTCCGCATCGATGTAAACGGATCGGTGACTCAACATCACCAAGCAGCGTGCGGGGGAGTACTAAGAAATACTCAAGGGGAATGGTTGATGGGTTTCTACAAACCCCTTGGCCTTCTTTCTGTCATTGAAGCTGAAATCTATGCTATTATGATAGGGTTACAGATTGGCCTTCAGATGGGATTACAGAGAATCGTCATTTACTCCGATTCTCTTGATGCCGTCAATATACTTATGAGAGATTGCCCTACTGATCATCCTCTTAAATACATTATTGGGGAGACTAGAGACATTCTGTTCCGAGACTGGGACGTGGAGCTTCATCATACTCCAAGAGAAAACATCTCGTGTGCTGATTACATGGCCAAGGAGGGCCATAATGTTGTCGTTGGTGTCCATGTGGTCATGATTCCAACTATCCCTAGTGGTTGTTTGGATATGGTTTTGACGGATCAACGATCCTGCATCTCTTAGTATTTTCTACTTGTTGTATTAGGGGCTAGAGTCTTATAATCTAGTTCATATTCTTCATTTTCAAACTTCGGCTTGCCTTTATTATTCAAAAAAAAAAAAAAAAGTATATAACTGTGAACTGTTTCTGATATTGTCAAATTATATTATTATTTTTTGTAACAATGTAAATTTATACAAAAAGTGAGTTCGTGTATCCCAAGATAGGGATGTGGCGATATCTAAAACGACAAGGGGTAGTTGATTTCCAGCTAAGATGCTATCATTGGTTTCATTTATTCCTTGTCTAAATATACTTTTTCATAAATTATTACTGCTTACTACTTTTGGAATCATTTAACATCAGTATAAAAACGGACACTTCTCCCAAGCTAGTCGATAAATAAATATTGATATGCACGCACGTATGGCCAAAAAAAAAATCGACATGCCCATGTATTGAATCTATCCCCACGCGAGTGTGCTAGTTCTTAGACTTGTCAGTGGTCACTGACTGTGAGTTTGTGAGTGAGGCATGGTTCTTGATGTCAGTCAGTGGAGGGATAAATTAGGACCGGAGGTAGTACTAGGATATATCAGTATAACTCCAAGGGCCGAGGTAAGCATTATTTCAGTTATTCTTTTTTTGTTTGAGCAAAAAGCAAAAACGACTATTCCTGTTAATGGAGTGAACATCAAGACATGGTTCTCGGTGATAAGAATGTTGTCATTTTCTAAATAAACAAGATGTCAAGAGACATAAGCAACCAAAGTCCCTTGAGCCTGGTGACACACTTATCCTCAGCTTTGAGGATGTCTCTGGTTTGATTCTGGGTGCGTGTGTGTAAAGTCCTTTCTAGAAAAGGGAAATGTGTGTGTGTGTGAGAGAGAGATAAAATAAAATAAAAAATATCTCAAGAAGGATGTAGAAATTCATCCTCTGTTTCTTTCTTTTTCTTTAGATACATTTCAAAAAACCTTTTCTGATCATTCCTTGCTTCATCAAGTATCCACTCCCACATTATTTTCTTCGCACTTTCTTGCTATATACGCCAACCCTGAAATTATACCACACAATACTACCATATAATAATAAACTAGAAATGGAAGGAAGAGAAAACATGTTTCTTGATTCTTATGACGATGTGATGCTATTTGTCTCAAATCAAAGGGATGAGAGACGCTAAATACTGTTAGTTTCTAAGACTTAGAAGCGTCAACTGCAAATAAGTTGGGTAAAGCATTTTTGTAATCACACAGCTTAGATCATTCAAGTAGCTCGTTGGCTCATTTTAGTGGACAACTTTTATGTATAGGTGCATGGTGCAAGTCAGCCATAAAACCACAGTAATTACGAGATAATACAGTCACATCATACTCACACGCAACCTATATAAATTATAAAAGTGCAAAATGGAGCGAAATGAAAAGAAAGAACCTTTATTCCCGCGTTCATCGCAGGCGCAACTCCCACTCCCCTATGAATCCTGAATTCTTGAATTAACCTTCTTCAACTTCGCCGTCGTCAATTTTATTCAGAAAAAAAGGAAAGAAATTAAAGTGACAGCCACTGTCAGGGGAAGTAAAAAACATGAAGAACCTAAAGTAAGGAAAATCGACAAAGAAAGGTTAAAGCTTCTAGCCTCTGTATAAGCAGCAAAGTCACGCGCACGGTCCATCTCTGAAGCACAGCAATTAGAAGCAGGGGAGGCTTTGGATAGAGCATTCCATTTGTTCTGTTTTGTTTTTGCTGCTTGCTGCATTCGAACTTATACCCCGTCCAATATGGATGTGCCTTTTACCGTGTCACCGACTTCCCCCGACTATTCTAACACCGTTTTACCATTTTTCTCTGCTACCAGCAAAAGACGCGATAAAAATTTAATTTTAAAAAAATTGCTGTTGCTACTTCGTACAAGCACCTCCAAATCTCCAAACAAAGTTTCTTTTTTCTTTCTTTCTAAGCCTTTCTCCTTTCAGATTACAAACTACATGTGAACGCTTTTTCCTTTTCCTTTTTCAGTTTCCAAACACAAGATTATTCCTTTCTTCTTCTATCTCTAATGGTCTTGGTTTGTCCGGACTGTGATTATTGCTAGAACCAGCTGTAAACTAAGTCGCTAATAGAAGCAATACCAAAAACACATGATAATTTTATGCTTGTTTGCAAAGTTGAATTTGGTATCAATTAAGTGATAAGGAAGGAATTACCAAGATTCATCCAAGTGGGACTTTTGGGGGTATTGAATAACCTTCCGGGCTTATTTGGGGATTCTCATTTTCATATGAAGGATTTTTCCTTTTCGCTTCCTGGAGGATTGTGTGGTCTGCATTCTTGATGGAACTTGTTTTTACCAAATGGGCATGCGCATTTCTCCTCTGTTGCTGGCTCTTCACTTCCGGAGTATACTCGGGTAATTTTTTTTACTTGAATTTTCTCTCGCCTTATCTCGTATTGATCTTTCTAACTCATTCTTAATGTCTGGATATAATGCCATAAACCTGATATCTTACTTGTTTCTCTGGTTCAAGTGGAGGGGTTGCGTGGGGATTCCAAAGTTAGAGGTGTGAATTTAGGAGGGTGGCTGATTATTGAAGGTTGGATTAAGCCTTCCTTGTTCGATGGCATTGCCAATGGAGACATGCTTGTGAGCTAATATACATTTTGCATTTCCATTTTTCTATTATGTAATTGGTCCTTCAGGGATTTTTCTGGTTGATCGGGCCCAACAGCAAGTTGATATTGGTAATGTAGGATGGAACGCAGATACAACTTAAGTCAGTAACCTTGCAGAAGTATGTATCTGCTGAGAATGGGGGTGGCATGAATGTTTCAGTTGACAGAGACGTCCCATCTTCATGGGAAACCTTCACGGTAAGATGGTGTAGTTATTTCAACCCATTCTGTTGAGTAGTAATGATATCAGTGGTCATCCCAACAATACAATCTGTAGTTGAAATTCTCTCTCTTTGCCAATGCTTGTGTTTTCCTTATTTATGTTTCCTCAGGTTCCATTCTGAGAATGAAATTTGTTTGAGGCTGTAACATTTTAGAGTTGCTTGTGAGCATCTGGCGAAGATTATACGTTTTAAAATAGGCATACTGGCTATTACTTTGAATCTTATGATCCTGCTATAGTTCTGCATTTAGGTTGGAATTCTATTTAAAGTCATCAGTTTGAATTTGTAATATCACTCAATCTAAAATTTTCTTGCTGCTTGTGCCAACTAAAGTGTCCAATTGCAACTGACCTGGTTTACTCCTAAGAACAAGTGATACTTAGCAAGAACACATAATAAACAATGCTCATTTTCATAGTGAAAATCAAACAAGACTGACAAGAACTAGAATAGGCCGCTTCAAATTTCAAAACAAACACGAAATCCTTGTCATGGGAGATGAAGTTTACTCCGTCACTTGGATCATTTCTTAATTGCTACACAAGGCCATCAGTGTTTGATAGTTTGAGTGCACTAGACTTTGGCAGAAGGATGAAGTCCTAGTCCGCCACCAAGTGGCATAAAAAAAAAGGGTTGGATTAAACATTCCCATCCCTTATTCTCTGTAATCCATTTTCATATACTTTTAGGATTCAAGACTGAGGAAGCACTGATTGGCTTGTTGTTCACCAGGACTTTCAAGTACCAAGACATTTTTTGTTGGAAGCAATTAGAATTTTAGTTTATCTGTCATTGACCGAAGAATTTCTATCCTGATAGAGGATAGTTGTATGATAGTAGCTGTGAATTTCATTTTCTCTCTTTTTCACTTTTTTTTTTTCATATGCTGTCATACTGCAGTGTTTTATGCATGATTAAATAAACAATAAGTGTCAGTAACTTCAGCAGGGCCTCAAACAAAATGATAATATTGTGAATTTTGAGGTTATGCTGCAGTGGTGTGTGAGAATAGTTTAGTCCAATAATTCCACCTTTTCTTGTCGCAGTTATGGAGATTGTCAGAATTTGAATTTGAATTTCGCACCACCCAAGGCCAATTTTTAACATGCAATGGTGATAGGTGCTCTGTGTCTGCAACAGCAAAAATACCTTCAACATCAGAATCATTTTCCATTGAACGGAAGGAGGACAATAGGATTCATATTAAAACTAAGAATGGGGCCTATCTTCAGGTATTGATTTCACTCTTTCCTTTCTGCTTGAAGATATAATGAAAATGAACTATTTTATATGATTATGTGTTATTATAGCATTCTTCTGGCATTATCGGAATAATAGATTTGAGATGGTATAATAATGTTGTTTGGAACAGTACCTGATGTGTTCATCATGGACTCTACCTTGTAAACTGCATAGGATATCAGGCTTCAATCAAATTATGCTGATTATATGTACTTGATATTCATAGGCTACAACAGATGGTCAGCTTACAGCAGACTATCCAGGTGTGCCAGGATGGGATGATAATGATGCCACATTTGAAATGGCGATTGTAGCAAATATAATACATGGAGATTACCAGCTAGCAAATGGTTATGGTCATGATCGTGCGAAAGAGGTTCTTAAGGTAAAATCACATGTAGCAAATATGTTCTCGTCAGGTCTGTCACCATCCAGCGGTCAAATATGCTTTTGATGCACCCGTATTACCTAGCAGTAGAATTTGTTTGGTTTTATGATGATTCATTCGGGGGGTCAACTTCTCCATATATTTCTTATTAACTTCTCACCCCATTCATCTAGCTCATGAACTCAACTTCTTTGTACGTATTGGCATTTGTTTTTATTCTCATGGTGCCATTTATATAAGCCTCCTCTTTGGATTTTGCATGCCAAGAAACTTTCTATACTTTATATATTTCCCTCTTTGGGTTATATGTAGAATTTCTAATTCAGAAAGATGAAACATCAGTCTTTCTTCCCATGTGATCCTTTGGCTTTCTGTTACTGCAGAGACATAGAAATAGCTTTATCACTGAAGAGGATTTCAACTTTCTGTATAGACATGGAATCAATACTGTGAGGATTCCAGTTGGTTGGTGGATTGCTTTTGATCCTGATCCCCCAGCTCCGTTTATTGGAGGAGGTCTCGAAGCTTTAGACAACGCATTTTCATGGGCGCAGTTGGTCTTTCCTTTACTGTATTTTCTTAGTATCGTGAGCACCTTTGGAACTTTGTGTGTATTTGACAATTTGCATTGTTATAATGTTGCAGAGATTATGACATAAAGTGCATAATTGACCTGCATGCTGCCCCTGGTTCTCAAAATGGGATGGAACACAGTGCAAGTAGAGATGGATTTACTGGCTGGCCTGTTCCAGATTACATTGCGGAGACATTACATGTTATAGATTTTTTAGTTTCCAGGTATCTTCTTGGTGTGAACGGATTGTGAAATACTAGTATCTTAATACTGAATTACAATTTCCATCTGCTTTAGAATTTTTATTGAAGTTCAATATTTCATGCTTACCCCTATCCTGCCTGCTTAATGCGCTGGACACTAACATGCCTTCTAACAAATAACTCTCCAGAAACACATTTTTGATGACAAATGAACGATACTTGAAACTTTGGTGCTGAAAGCAGTACCCTTCTTTACTGGTAACGATAGCTTTAGGGTTAAGCAAATGCCGGGTGAGTTTGCTCTCATACTGAACACTGATTTTTATTTGCAGATATGCCAGACACCCTGCCTTGTTGGGAATTGAGCTTCTAAATGAACCATCAGCCGCCACTGTTCCATTGGATATTTTAGTTTCATATTACAAACAAGGCTACCAAATCGTTCGGAAACATTCACTATCAGCTTATGTAATAGTTTGCCAAAGAATTGGCAATGCAGATCCTGTGGAACTTTATCAGGCTAACATAGGCTCTCACAATGTAGTTGTGGATTTGCATTTCTACAATCTATTTGACAATTTTTTCGTTAATATGAGTGCCGAAGATAATATCAAGTTCATACACAACAGTAGGGAAGCTCAACTGCAGGCCCTGAGCATTGGGAGCGGTCCTCTTGTTTATGTGGGTAAGTTAAGTCTCACTGTGTGACAGTGGGCACAGACAGTAGAAAAGTTGCTTTTATATCTTCTTGAAGGAGCCATAACTTGAAAGGGAAGTGATTTCAGGGGAATGGGTTAATGAGTGGAACTTGACGAACGGATCTCTAACGGATTACCAAAATTTTGGAAAGGCACAGTTAGAAGCATACAACGCAGCTTCCTTTGGATGGTCTTATTGGACATTAAAAAATGACAGGAAGCATTGGGATTTTGAGTGGAGCGTGAAGAACAAGTATCTTCAATTGAGTAAGAGTTTTAGATTTCATGTCCTTTAAGTTTTGGGGAGTAACATGATTGATATCAAATATGTTGGTGATATTGAAAATCTTCATGCAGGTAACTCACCCAGCATACAGAAGTTCAACGGCTTGGGATTTTTAGGACTGGCATGTGCTTTGTTTTGTTTCCTTCCTTATTTATGATAGGTCAAGCCTGAGTTCTGTACAAACTATAACTTGAGGTATGGATTGGTGCCCCTGCTCTTTCTTGCGGGTTTTTTTTTTTTTTTCCTTTTTTGGTAGTCTCCATCTTTTTTTTAATATTGTTTTGCAATATTATTGCATATATGTATAAACTATGGATTAAACCAGAAGCCAAAAGGCAAAAATTTCTACCTTTTGCATCATTTCATGCAAATATAGCCTGTACTCTACTCATTTATCAAACCGTCTCTCAATCAATATGTGCAGTTTCTTGATCAGCTGGCCAAACTGTAAAATATTCCCAGAGAAAGATCCACCCAAGACCTGACATATGGAAGTTGCAGCACGGAGAAAAGTCAGTTTGTTAGAAGTGTTACTTTGTAACGAGCTTCACGATTGAATACCTTCTTTTCGAAATTCAATTTTTGGTAAACTGTTGAATACTCCCTCTGGTTCTAATTATATGACATATTTAATCGATTTTGGAGGGATTAATGATAGAGGTTAAATTAGTTTATTTTACTCATTTTTCCTAAAATGTCTTTATATAAATTTTGCACTTCAACTACCTTATTGATTTCACATAATTGCATTCATATCAATAGGGGTGTTTTAGGAAGAAATTGACAAAAATTAGAATGTTATCCTATAATTAGGACCGGAGGGAGTAATATATAAAGAGAAATACTTTTAAATGTATAATTACTTAAAAAGGACATGGGTTTTATGATATATAACTTTTATGTAAAAGTAAAAGTTAACTTATTAAAAATATATATAATAATATAAAATTTGATATGTTCACTAATGCAAATAATGTAAATTGTCAAGTTGGATGTGTTGGGAAAAATTATATAAATACTTCTATTTACATTCAAAAAAAAAAAAAAATAGCAAGGGACAACGTGGAAAAAGGGTGGTTAAAAATTTTCTTAATGGACTTTTGGTGCTCATATGAATGGACTTTTTAGACTGCACATTAAAAAAAAATAAAGTACCACTAAAGCAACATTTACCAAATGGACTTTAGTTAAAAAGGTCGTTTAAATGCCCAGAGCTCTATCCAAAAGCACACAATAATCAAACTGCCATTATAATCCGCAAAAGAAATGAAAACAAAAATTATTGTGTCCCGTTACTGGAGAGCAACCAGAATGACTTATGGAAAAGTTTGATTAGGTAAAAGTCAGATTGTGAAATGTGATTTATGTTTAGATTGGTTATTACATAAGTAGCTTTTGTAAAATTAAACTTGTTTGCAATAACTTATGGATAAGTGACTTTTGAAATAATTATAAGAGAAAAATTAAAATTACCAAAAGCTAAATTACAAAATTTGGCAATGCTAAAATACATAATTTGATCAATAAATATTACATAAGTAACTAGGAACTTATGTCCTGTACAATTTAGTTTCTAATTATGTCTCGAATATGATTCATTTCAAAAAAGATGGATAATTTATTTGGGTTGAAGATTCCTTTGCAAAATCAATCGATGAAGACTCTTCATCTACACTAACATTCTCATTTTCAGCTTCCATGAAAGTAACATCTGATTGAAATAGTAAATAAAGAGTTTATAGCTTTTCAAAAAACAGGAAACCAGGCTTTTCAAATAAGCTTCTTTTCGCCTATAAGTTCGATTGCTCACATCTTTCATCTAAACGAAAAAAAGGAAGAAAAACCCATAAGTCCGATTGAAATAGTAAATAAGCCCCAAAAACCCCTCCTATAAGCTATACCAAACATGCACACATCTAGTAGAATGCCAAAATGCAAATTGAGAGTTAATTTTTAATTTGGACTGTTGAGAGTATTATACAGAATAAACCTGGGTTTTATATACCCATCTAGAGACACTTTATTCTTTCTTCAACAACTAAATTCTGATTAACTTTATTTATCATTGAAGATAAAATGATACCATTAGTCTGGGGATATATATAATCTTTGGGAGAGGTGAGATAATGTATTCAAAACCGAAGTGGTGGTTAGAATTAGGAGGATGACCAAATGCGAGACTGTTGATTCAATTAAAATCCAATTTTGAAGGGCTTCGTGTCCATCTCACAATGAAGCGACATAAAGAATCAGAAACAACTCACACAAAGTAGATTTAGATGCCCATTCCCTTATTATAATATATCTTCCACACTTACTTTAGCACTTAATTATCATCCTTCAAATTAAAATTAAAGATCCAAAAGGATTCAATTATGTTATTTCCTTTTGCTCTCTCCTACATACTTTTTTTTATCATTCTCTCCATTTTTTTATAAAAAAAAAAATAAAGAATCTAAACACGTACAATTGACCTCTATTGGATTGTTTTACTCTATTCCGTGCTCTTTGTTTAACCAGATGGCTATAAAAAGCCTTATTCCTCGTCTTCTCTTTTTATCCTAAATCATGCCAAAACGCCCATTGATCCTAAATGAGACGTGATTAACTCAAAAGAAACCTTGGATTGTTACACCAATGACATAGATGCATGGCACCAACCTTAATTACCAAACATATAGAAGGGGTTGAGAGTTATACCTTGTTATATATGCACTTGTCCCTGGCTCCAAAAGAAAAGGTTCAAGTTATAATAATAAATTGAAGTAATGGAGTTCAATTAATGCAACAGTAATCACCTGATGAGAATCTTTCTTAGCCTTGAAATGAAAAGAGGGGGTATATATAATTAACACATCTTCCTCAAATTAAAGCCAAAGAAAGAGAAACTTTATATGTTAGTTGTCCTACTCCTGCCTACCCAAATCAAAAGGCAAGGGAGTTCGTATTTATAAGTTAGCTTAAATGACACTCACTGGCTAATCAGTTTTAGACTTGATTGTTCCTTATTATTAACACTTTCTGCCATCCACCGCACCTTAACCAATACTCTTGTATGCGTTTTGGGTGAAAAATGAAAAGAGAAAAATATATATGAGAGAAGCAAGTTAATAAGGATGAGGAAGAGATCAATTAAAACAACGACCACTATATATTCCATGCAAAAGTTCCATAATCTTTATTACATGTTGATAATTTGCTTAGGAAAAGGAGAAAGAAACAGGCCAATAATTTGTATCGGCTTCGTAAAAATATCTCCTCCCAAATGAACTCAACATGATCGAAGGATAATAAAAGCCATGCTATACAATTAAGCATAGCTCAAAAAAGCAAAAAAAAAAAAAATGGAGCATGGGGTCACCTAGAGCGAAAAAAGAAAACACTAAGCTCTTGACCAGTGGTTCCTTCTGGATCAATCAAGTGGAAGGATTCAGAATTAGAGGAACCTCGAACTCGTCGAAACTGGGCTCGGAGGTACACGAGGTCATAATTATGTTTTATAGTACCAGCACCCACTACAACAGAACGCATCACGCTCAAAGCTTCTAAATCTCCCTTTGAAGGCGTGCGTTTAACAGCATAACCCATCTTCTTCCCGTTGCAGTGTACACCCCACAACGGCGTCGACAAAAGGTTCCGGTATCCTGGCACGGCGGTGGCGCTTTCCAGAGCCATTCTCAGTGTTCCTCCTTTCATTTCTCTGGCTAGAGTCTTGGTCGTGACCGGTAATTCAAGGAATAGAACTGGATTCGTTGACTGGGGGTTGAGTTGAATGCATAATTTGACTTTTCCCCGGCGATGTCCGAAAATGGTGCCGGTAATGGTGGAGGTTAGGAGAGGGAGGTGAATGTTGTAGTTGTGGTGGGGTTTGAGATCGTCGTCGTGGTCGTGTTCTAGGAAGGTGCATCTGCAGATGGGGATTAGGAGTTGGAGCAGAGAACGTAGGAGCCGCCATGAGCGCACTTGTTTGTGGCAGTCCACGGTGGCGGCGGTGGTCATGTCCATTGCTATATATATGCCTTCTGTTGGGCTGCTTGTTGCCACCTCGTGTCGTGTGGATGCTTTATATAGCTGAGCATGCACTAATAATTCATATATTTTTTAAAAAATCAATGCCTTGCCTCATCTTCCTATTTTTACTGCAAAAATCCACACGCTTGTCTTAAAGGCCTATTAACTTACTTTGCCCTTGCGCCCTCACTTATATTCCTCAAGAGCTTCCCAGCTCCTTTTATATTTAGGGTGTGCATGGTAACGCTCCCAGAATTGTTTTTTTGTTAATTTCTGTTCCCCGGAACACAAATGGATGAGAAATCTGTTTGGTAAATCCGGTTTTTTTATTTGTTCCCGGGATGAACCGGTTCCTTTTTGTGTGCTGGGGAATAGAAAAAAGCGTAAAATTCATGCTTTTCTATTTCTGGGCACAAAATCAGAATTTATTCCTCAACGTACAACCTCTCTTCTTTCTCTTGAAAACCTTTCGCAGTGTCAACTACCCTCCCCACCCCCACCGCCACCGCCGCCACCACCCCAACCGCTGCCACCCCCACCTCACCGCCACCACCACCACCACCACCCCCACCCCCACCGCCACCACCACCACCACCCTCGCCGCCGCCCCCACCTCACTGCCACCACCATGACCGCCACCGCCGCCGCCACCGCCGCCGCCGCTGCCACCACCACCACCACCACCACCCCAACCTCACCGCCACCACCACCACCACTCCCACCGCCACCACCACCACCACCACCACTCCCACCGCCACCACCACCACCACCCTCGCCGCCCCCCTACCTCACCGCCACCACCATGACCGCCACCGTCGCCGCCACCGCCGCCGCCGCTGCCACCACCACCACCACCACCACCCCCACCTCACCGCCACCACCACCCCCACCCCCACTGCCACCGCCACCGCCACCACCACCCTCGCTGCCGCTACCCCCACCTCACCGCCACCACCACCACCCCCACCGCCACCACCCTCGCCGCCGCCCCCACCTCATCGCCACCACTACCACTACCATGACCGTCACCGCCACCGCTACCACCACCATGACCGTCACCGCCGCCGCCGCCGCCACCGCTACCACCACCATGACCGTCACCGCCGCCCCCACCTCATCGCCACCACTGCCACCACCATGACCGTCACTGCTGCTGCCCCCGCCACCACCACCCCCACCACCACCACCCTCGCCGCCGCCACCCCCACCTCATCGCCGCCACCACCACAACCACGACCATCACCGCCGCGCCATCGCCATCACCACCGCCACCCCCACCCCCACCTCACCGCCACCACCACCCTCGCCGCCGCCGCCGCCCGCCGCCACCCCCACCCCCACCTCCACCTCATCGCCACCACCACCACATAAATAATTTTTGAATATAAAAATTACATAAATAAAAATAAAATGTGTTAACAAACGTAATTCGATTCTCGGAGTAAAAATAAAATGAGTTAACAAACGTAATTCTGATTCTCAGAACTCTTCCCAGGCACAGAATCAGAAAAAACTGTTCCATCTCAGAAACTGTGCTGGAGAACAGAATGGTTGCCATGCACAGCCTTATATGATATGCAACGGCCTGAGATATTTTTTTCATGTCCATTTAGTTCTTAAAAGTATTTTGTGGTATACGTACCCAGCATTTAAAGTATTTTTTTAAATACATATAGTACTATAAAGTTTTTTTTAGGTATATCCAATACATAAACTGTTTTTTGTGTATCCAACACCTTGGAATTTTTTTTTTTTTTTGTATATCCAATACCCTAATAATCTAAACTGTTAAGTGATGGACGCCCCTCAAAAATATTTCAGGGTGTTGGATGCACATAAAAAAATAATTCATGATGCTTCATCTTAACTGTACCCTTTATATTCTCTCTGGTTTTTTTTTTGTTATGAAAAGTATAAATTATTCAATTTATTCTGAAAGGTTAATTAAATTGATGCATGGTAAAATTTCAGTTGAAAAAAATGAAGTTGTTCTACTAATGCATCATCCCATCGAACTAATTTAATTAATATTGCTGAAAATATTTTTTTGTGTATATGAGTTTTTTATTATTATTTAAAAGCATGGGGTCAGAGTCAACAACCTAAACAGAAAGAGCCCAAGCCAATGGCATTGTAACTTAATGTTATGAAAACTTTTCTATAAGTAAGAGGTTATGGGTTTAATCCCGCTTCTAACCTTAAAGCTATTAATGTTTAACCCTTTAATATTTTTTTAAAAAAAACAACAAAGAAAGAACCCAAAAAGAAGCTACCCTGCAACAGGGAGACTGGCCGACATGCCTCGTACTATCCTTATTCCTCCATTTCTTTAATTAGAGGCTTGCTAATTATTTAGCAGATAATATATATGAGGTACTATAATAATTAGCATATAATAATGTCTGGCATTCTGTATTTTAAGAAACACTACACAAGTAACTCCCTACAGTTTCCATCTCAAAGGGGTAAGGAAGGAAGGCATGACAATGATCATCTTGAACCGTAAGACTGAATTCTCTCGAGTATTGAAAGAACTATAATCACAACTCCAATTTTCGGGAGCATGCATGAAAAGTTATACAAATTGAGGATGAGATGATTTGAGGAAGATAAAGACTATTGAAATAGTAATTACTACCCCCGGCCCTAATTATAAGACCTAGTTGACTTTTTTGGAGAGATTAAGGAAGCTAAATAAATTACTTAATCATTTCATATGTTGTGTATCTTTAGATTATATATTAGTTTAATAGTCAAACTAATTAGTTTGAAGAAAAATTTAAAATATAAAATACTCTAAAGTAATTTAATTAGCTTCAACTTAATATCTCTAAAAAATTCAACTAGGTCTTATAATTAGGACCGGATGGAGTATTTATTTGATATTATTGAGAAGAAATTAAATGTGTGAGATGGAGAGTTCCGTACCAGCACATCGTAATGCACCACCATCAGCAAATGATTGAGCCATTAGATTTTGCAACACAAAGCTCCAAATACATACAACTGTTAAACTTGGACTGATGGCCATCCCCAAGCACAACACGAATATATATTCAGGAGATTATTGAAGGCACTTTTGTCTCAATTATTCACAAGACACTCCTTCGATTTTTAAAAGAAAAAGTGAGGCACCAACTATAACTACGATCGTTATTAAGCGAAGAAGAAGGAAGCATGTGAAAGGAACAGAGCGTGGTGTGTGGAGGAAGCCAGAAAAAGTGTGCTTCCCCCTTTTGCTTTCTAGCCTGTTCCCTCCCACTATATTTCTTCTATTTCTTCCTTTTGTTTTTTATGCAGCTTACCTTTTCTATTATTCAATTTTTTCCCCAGAAAAATACAGGTCATGAACAAGAATGAATGTCCAAAAAAAATTCATCAAGTTTCAAGTGCATGTACGTCAATGTCCAAGGTTAATGACCATGACACAAGAAGAACACGAGGACGAAGCATTGCATCAATATGTAGAAGGAAGAAGAGGAAAACACGAGATTGAGAATGTCACATTTTGGTTCGGCAGGGTTGGGGTAAAGTCCAGAAGGGTGTGGCCAAAACCAGAAAGAAAAAGAGGAAAGAAAGAGCGCATAAATAGATTGGCATGCAGTGAAAAAACTAGAGAACAGTGTCGCTTGTGTTTCTCATAGATGCATTTAGCACATGCATGTACACCAGACAATACTGGTTGTGCCGACTCACTGTCTTGGGTCCTTGTCTACACTTTGGCCAAAAAACAAACACGTTTCATTTCACTCATTCGCTTTCACAGATATTCTTTTCTTATCTGCACTGTGGGATTTTGAATTTGTTTTGAAAAACATGTATAACATCCCAATCATCAGCGACAAGAAGGCCTACTGGATTAGACTGCAACGTTGGAACTTTGCCAATTTGGAGTACAAATAATGGCACATTCTTTCTTGTTTTACTTATTTATTCCTATATGGTCATGTGGATAGGAACCAGGTTCCATATGGATATTTTTTTGATAAGGGTTCCATATGGATATACTAAAACGTGATATTCATCTCATTTTCTTGGACAGTCCTGAAGGTGAGTCCTGTTAGATGCTCATGAGCGCAGGTCCAACCCATTCTGTACGCGGATCGAGCCCATTACTTTTGGTACTGAAACCGCCTCCTACAGTATCAACCCAAGAAAATATCTTATTTTCTGAGGTTACAACCCATACACACATCCATGATCCAACCAATAAGTCAACGCATCAAATTACAAAAAGGAAATAGAAATTAAGAGGAATAAGAAGCTTATTTAAACAACTTTGCTCTTTTCAAATGGGGTGGTTAAGGTCAAGAATCGTAACTTGTGTTAAAAGTGTAGCTCGGACCCGCTTTCGTATTTTGGCACGCCTCTTTTGAGGGTTGAGACGATGATAATTGTAGATTGCAAGAGCCCAGTCAGTCGCACACAAACACGGATATACTGGCGGGATCGATCAGGTGACGCAAGTGTGAACGTGGTATTAATGAGACCCTGATGTTTACTTGCTTCCTCCTTTCATGTCCCAAAGAACCCACTTGCTTTCTGCCTTCTTTAATTTAATCTTGTTCATTGAATCCACAATTTGCCACCCCTTTTGTTTAATCTTTATCTTGAGTTTGACCAACCATTGTTGTCCAATATAATCAGCTGACCCCGGTTTCCAGATTACTCTTCAGTAGTCACGTCTTGATTTAGGATGTGAATGTTCCCCATTCAGACCTCGCAAATTAGTCTTACAAGAAACCCCATTTCCTTATTTATTTCTTTTTCAGGTGCGCGTTACACATCTTTATAACCCACCTTTGGACTAATTCCAATCAATCAAATACTATTATATGCTAGTCTCCCCCTGCATTTTATTACAATTTAATATTTCTTAAATCATAATTCTCCCAAGTAGCAATGTGAAACCATTTAATAACATACTGAAGAAAAAATATCCTGTCATCCTGTCACTGTGATGCTTTTTTAAATTAAGCAGTGGGATTTTCTTGGTTATAATTTTTAATTTTGTGTGTGCCCATATTTATACTGTGACTTGTAAGGTTTTGAAAGTTTGGTGTAGATAAACCCAAGATGGAGATCAAAGGCCATCCATGGGTACTGCGGTGACATTAATTTGATATCATCATTGAATCATAAGGATCGATGGAGCCCCACTTAGTTTGATGATGAACCCCACCAAGTCAGCCACTGTCTTTGCTCTTTACTGCTCTTAATTCTCTCGCAGCCATCATTGCTCTGCGCACCACCAAAGACACAATACTCATGGCGAAGCTGAGGGACCTGATTGGGGTGATGAAGGACAAGGCCTCACAGGGCAAAGCCGCCTTGCTCTCCAAACGTGCCACCCTCTCCCTCCTACGCGCCACCAGTCACGACTCCTTCACTCCTCCCACTCCTAAACAACTCTCCACCCTCCTCTCCTTCGGCGACGGCTCACGCGCCTCCTCCGCCGCCGCCATAGAAATCCTGATGGATCGCCTCCAGAAAACCCAAAACTCCGCCGTCGCCCTCAAGTGCCTCATAGCCGTCCACAACATCATCAAGCACGGCGCCTTCATCCTCCAGGACCAGCTCTCCGTCTACCCTGCCTCCGGCGGCCGAAACTACCTCAAACTCTCCAATTTCCGAGACAACACTAGTTCCATCTCGTGGGAGTTATCTTCTTGGGTCCGATGGTACGCCCAATACATAGAGCAGTTGCTATGCAGCTCCAGAGCCCTAGGTTTCTTCCTAGGATCAAAATCTTCGTCCGACGCAGAGTCGCAAGAAGAAAGAGTATCGGGCCTCATGAACGCAGATTTGTTGAGAGAGACGGACGCTTTGGTGACGCTGATCGACGAAATCGGAAGAAAACCAGACTGTGGATCGACGAAGGGGAACAGATTAGTGGAAGAGATAGAGAATTTGGTGGGGGAGGATTCGGGTTCGATCATGAAAGAGGTGTGTGTGAGATTGAAGGAGTTCAGAGAGAGATTGGGATGCCTGAGCTTCGGGGAAGCGGTGGAATTGGTTTATGAGTTGAAGAGAATGGAGGAGAGTAGAGAGATGAAGACGATGGTGGTGGAACAGAGCTTCTGGGATGCTGTGAGAGAAGTGAAGGAGAAAGCTGACCAGGAGGTTGTGAAGGAAGAGGTTAAGGCATACAAAACCGTGAGAAGACATAGGGCCAGCGAGTCAGATCGGTTTGAGAGGTCAGTTCTCAACTCAGCGGATTATCTCCGATTTCCCTCCGGAAGGTTATTATTGTAATTATGGAATATATTTTCCTCGTTTTGGTGGGGATTGTGATTTACATCTGACAATTGCATATAAGCTTAGTTTAAGTCATAATCTCCTTGAGAAAGTTTTGTTGATAAAGCCACTGCCTACTGGGTTCTGGAAATTATTTTAGATCTGATTTGATCATCTGCATGTGAACTGTACTGTATGATACAAAGCACGTACGCGAATCCAAGACGAAGAAGGAAGTTGTGTATCGCGGTTGAGTCCGGATGGAAAGAGAGAGAGAGAGAGAGAGTTTTCTGCTAAGTGCTAACCAACTCGTAAAGGTAAATTAAGAAGTGGATCCCATACTTACTTATGCAATTATGTATTAGATACAAAATCTTATTTCACACACGATATTTATCTCTGTGTGTGTATATATATATATAAGTGTGTAGATATATGGGTGTGTGTGTCTATATATGTGTAGATAGATAGATCTATATGTATATATACACATATATATATTTATATAGCAATATCATTATTCTAATTATAAAGTGTGTGAAAAGGATATGTATACACATATACACACACACATATATATTTATATAGTAATATCATTATTCCAATTAGCTAGAAAGTATGTGAAAAGGAAAATTGGTTTGAGAGATATGTGGCGGGATTGTAATTCACTTTTACTTATGTCATTTTAAATTTATATAGGGGCATTTAAGAAAAATGAGTAAAATTAACTAATTTAACTACTCTTCCTAATCCCCTCAAAATCGGTTAAATAGTTTTTATAATTAGAACCGGAGAAAGTATATCATAGATTACGATCCCCTCAAAATCGGTTAAATAGTTTCTATAATTAAAATCAGAAAAAGTATATCATAGATTACGATTGAAAAACTATTTTTAAAGGTTACCATGATCGTTTGTTTAAATAAGTACTGCAGACAAATGTTGGAGAGCTCAGTTTACCCACTACCACTCTAGTCCTTGTTTATTAGTCAAATTTACATGATTCTTACCCAAAAAAAAAATAGTTAACTTATTAAATAGGAAGAACAATGGAAAAAAAAAATTGAAATTGCAAAATTTCACATAAAGTATTTCATATAAAAGAAATTGTGAATTGCTTGTTAAATCTCATCATTCCCTTATCAATTCTTATAATTTAGGATTTTACAATTTTAAAAAAATAATTTGTCATTTCCCCTATTAAATATCCAAAATTGATGCATTTTTCCAAATTTTACTTTCATTTGTGGATGGTATTTTCAACTCTTTTATCTTTCTCTAAATCCAACATGAATTGTTTTTTTTCATTACATTGAATAATCAACACTGTCATTAATCATTTTCTATAATAAGGATTAATTTCTTTTTTTCCTAAACTGAAGTTATAAAAAAAGACTTTGGCGTCTGGGAAAAAAACAAAAAAGGGACTTTGGCGACCTTAACACGTATTTTGACCTATATACATGATGGTGGAAATTATTTGACATAATTTATTTTATGTTTATTCAGTATTTAGAGTTCTCCAAATCTTATCTGGTTAAACTAGCACGGTGGTTTTCTAGTTGAGCAATGTACTCCTTAGTTATTGTTACGGACCTAGATAAGGCCCAATCACATGAAGGCCCAACCAAGGGTAGGCACATCAGATCCGTCATATCCGTAACCCTGGAATATCTCAACTACCCCGGAGATCTAGGAACACATCCGCATAAGGATAGGCAGTTCGGATAATAGGCCTGGAATCACGCCAAAGCCGCTCCAGGTAGATCCTATAAATACCCAAGCAACAGCCCTAAGGTACACACGCTCTAAACCTAGACTAATCTACATCTTTGTCACCCGAGCACACACCCCACTCCATCGGCCAAGCGCCGGGTTGTGTTCGGTGATCCTCTCTGTCTGTGTGCTATCACATTGGTACCCAGGGACGAGACCCTAGATCCTATATCAAATCACCCGGCCATACACGCGCTTGGACATATGTGTTCTACACCGAGCAGTGGCGCCGTCCGTGGGGAGCGATAAATTTCGATTCCCTTGACCAATGAGGGTTAACACCCGCGGTACAAGCCCGAAGCGTGCCGGAGATGGTTCGAACAACCGAGCAACGTCAACCACCCGGCAACCACGGCACACCGAGCGGTCGACCAACCCTATCGGTGGCAATGAGCGGGACAATGAAGACCGGTTATCACGGCCCGGAAGAGCGCCTTGAGGAACCTCGTGGCCCGAATCAAGATCAACTTTGAAAATGGGAGCGAGTCGAGACGGGTTCATCGGCGGACGGGGACATCGCCGTGAGCCACAGATCCAATCCGGTTGTAAGTCGGAGACCCGGTCCGAATCGGACTTCCTTACACTCCATAACAGACAGCTCGCCATGATGAAACACATCGAGAATATGGACAAACGTTATACTCTTCAATTTCATCGCATCGACGAGCGGAACCGGAGAAGGGAACCTAAAAGCACCAGCTATGATCAGGATGACAAAACGTGGGAACCCGACCAGGAATGTCATAGTTCCGTCGGCGAAGACAATAGACAATACTAAAAGGCGGCCTCCTCTACCAAAGAATCACAAAGGGGAAGTCCTCCGGAGCGAAGGGTCGACCCGACATCCCCACACGATTCTCGTCAAGGAAGATATGCCGAGGCTAAAGCGACAGCCCCTTTTCACCCAATATCCTCGAGCACGGTTCCCGGAAAGCTGAACCTCACCGAGTTCGATAAATACGGCAGTTCGCAGGATCCAACAACTCATGTGGACGACTTTCAGATGATCATGATGTGTAGAGGCCTTGGAGAACCAATCATAAGTAAGGTTTTCGCCACAACCTAAAGGGACCAGCCCTAAAGTGGTTACTAACCACGCCTCCGTGTTCGATAACTAAATTTGATGACTTGGCAAAGGTTTTCGAGTTGCAATTCGCAACTAGTAAGAAACAACCGAAGTCTCAGTATACCTTATCCAAAATCGAGCAACGGCCGGCGAATTACTCCAAAGCTATTTGGATCGCTTTAATCATGCGGCCTGCAAGTCCGTAAATTAAAGGAGGAAGTGCACGTCCACCTCTCGGCCGATGGCACAGACAGATTCGAGCCGACTCATTTGAATCATTTTCAAAGAGCCGGCTAAGAGCTTAAAGGACTTCATGACACGGTCGAAGAAATATCTTGAGGTGGAACAAATGCGCCAGCGAATGCGCGAAGGGACCGGACAAGAACACCCCGCCAAGGGATAAAATCCATCCGACGGTCGCAAGCAAGACCGCCGCGGGAAAGGAACTGATAGTAAGCAATATAAACCAAGGACGAGACTTGAAGAATAAATTTGACTATTATACCCCCCTCAATGTCCCCGGTCCCAGCTATGGAGGGAAGTAGCGTCGACCGAGATGCGGAAGGTCGAAAAACCTCATCCCCTCAGGAAACGGTCCAACACGGACCAGTCCCAGGGACCGACCAAAGTTTAAAGAAGAATCACACATGACCGACAAAATTGAACGACCTCAGCTCATGTTCACAAAGAGGACTTGGCCGACGTACTTCCGGCCATCAAGACGGCCTCGTAATCACTGGAACCACTGGTCAACTGCCGAGTCAAGAGGATATTTATAGACTCAGGGAGTTCGGCAGATATCATCATATGGGATGCCTTCAAGAGAATGAATCTCGACCAGGAGGACCTGAAGCCATGCCAAACCACTCTCGTAGGATTTAATGGCGAATTATCCCTTCCAAGGGGATATATAGACCTCCGACTCACCCTTGGAACGAAGGAAGGTTTCAAATCCGAGCGAGTAAGATTTATTGTGGCTGATTTCCCCTCTCCTTACAACATCATCCTGGGAAGACCAACGATCCACAATTGGGACATCGGTGTCTACTAAGCATCGAAGATAAAAATGATAGGCAATAGCAACCAAGTCGTTACCGTCAAGGGTGATCAGAAAGAGTCCAGCGGTGTTACAACGAGACAATCAACGTAAAAGCAAGATCCGAACAACGGATCAGAGCACAAAAAGATCCAAGAACCGATCAATATGATCGAATTAGACCTACGAGAAGAAAAGGGGACACCTCGGCCAGAACCAGAAGGAGAGGTAGAAGACTTCGTACTTGGAAACAATCCAAACCATAGTACGAAAGTAGGCAGGGCCTTGACCCCCGACCTGCGATTGAGGATAGAAGAGTTTTTGGCCAACAATCGAGACGTTTTTGCATGGAGCGCGGCCGACGTACCGGGCATAGACCCCAATTTCTGCTGTCATAAACTGGCCATACGGCGAGGTCAACCCTGTAGCCCAGAAGAAAAGAGCGAGGGCCCCAGATAGGCAGGTAGCGTTGAACCAACACGTAAGCGAACTATTGGAGGCCGGTTTTGTCAGGGAGATACAATATACCACGTGGCTTTCCAACGTGGTGATGGTTTCAAAGCCAAATGGAGAGTATGCACCGACTATACCGACCTGAACAAAGCATGCCCTAAAGACGCCTATCCAATGCCGAACATTGATCAGCTCGTAGATAACTCATCCGGCTATCAACACGTCGTTCATGGACGCGTATTCGGTTACAACCAGATCGCCATGCACCCGATGACCAAGAAGCCACTTCCTTCATAACGGAGAAGGGAAATTACTGCTACAACGTCATGCCGTTCGGCTTGAAAAATGTCGGGGCAACCTACCAGAGGATGATGAATAAGGTTTTCGAGAACCAGATAGGCCATAACATCGAGGTCTATATCGACGACATGATTGTCAAATCATGTGATCCCAATGATCACATCCGAGATCTTGAGCAAACATTTAGCAAGTTAAGGGCGCATCAGATTCGGCTGAACCCTGCAAAATGTGCGTTCGAGTGCGGCGGGAAAATTCCTCGGTTTCTTGCTTACCGGCCGAGGAATCGAGGCGAACCACGATAAGTGTAAGGCCGTATTAGACATGCGGCCCCCAGAACAAGAAGGAGGTCCAGCGGTTGACAAGCCGTTTGGCGCGTTAACCGTGATTTCGCCCAAATCGCGAAGCGCCTTGCCTTTCTTCAAATTACTTAAAAAGGACACGACAGAAATTGGACCCGGAGTGTGACGCCGCATTCTCAAAGATTAAGCAATGCTTGGCCACTCCGCCCGATCTTATCGAAACCACGGCTCGGCGAAACCCTCTTCCTCTACTTATCGGTTGGGAAAGAAGCGGTGAGCTCGGTTACGGTTCGGGAAGGAAAGAATGGCCAAGAACCAATATACTTCGTCAGCAAAGCTTTGCAAAGCTTCGGAGCTAAGATATCGAAGTTGGAGAACCGAATGATCAATTGGGCTATTGAGTTATCCGAATTCGACATCACATACGAAGCACGACATGCTATTAAGTCACAAGCTCTCGCGGATTTCCTCAGAGAACTAACTCCAATTAATGAAGACCCCGGCAACATCGACCTCTGGAAAGTATATGTCGACGGAGGCTAAAGGGCCTCTAATGGCTAAGTATCTTAGCAAAGTCAAGAATATCCAGCCGAGTTCGAAGAAGTAAAGGTTACCCATATACCAAGAGGGAAAATGTCCGAGCGTACATACTCTCCAAACCAAGCTAGCACTAAAGGGACGACCAACCACGTAACCGTCATACAACAAAAGGTGGAAGAGCCGACTGCGTAATGGTCATATCCGATGCCACCGATTGGAGGAAGCCGCTCGAGGACTACATTGAGGGGAATTATTCCCCTGGAACTGGCGAATGCTCAAAAACGATACGGGAAGCCGCGGTATACACAATGATAGACGATCGCCTTTACCGAAAAGGCTTGCATACACCGATGTTAAGGTGCACAGGCACTCACGAAAGTAGATATGTCCTCGCCGAGACCCATGGAGGAATTAACGGGCAACACATGGGTGCAAAAGCATTAGCAAGAAAGGCACTTAGGGCGGGTACTGCCGGCCCACCATGCGAGGCGGACGGGCCCCATGGCCCTTCTTTAAATGGGGTATGGATCTACTCGGACCGTTTAAGCCAGCCCCCAGACAACTTCGATGGCTAATCGTGGCGGTGGACTACTTTACCAAGTGGATTGAGGCCGAACCGCTCGCCACCATCACATCGGTTAGGGTCCGGCGCTTCATCCAACAGTATTTTCTCCCGCCGGAATCCCGGCCGAGATAGTGACAGGGACAATGGCACTCGGTTCACGGAGCAGGAACTTCCGTGATATGATGGTGGACCTCGGCATCACACATCATTTTGCATCGCCGAACACCCACAATCAAACGGACAGGCGAAGCGGCAAACAAGGTAATCCCGATGGACTTCGGAAAAAAAAGATGCAAGAGGCGCAGGCTGTTGGGTCGAACAGCTTTATAACGTCTTATGGGGAGTTCGCACAACTATCCAATCAGCCTACCCAAGAGACGCCTTTCCGCATGACATATGGATGCGAAGCCATGATCCCTGGTCGAAGTTGGTCGGCCATCTTGGAGAAGGCTCGGAACCACGGAGGAAGGAGAACCGTCGAATTCAAGGGCGTTGGCAACCGAGATGGAGCTGGTAGATGAAGTCAGAACCACGGCCCATTGCCGAGACATAGCAGCCAAGCAACTGATGGCGGCGAAACACAATAGAAAGGTCAAACCGGTGGCATTTGGCCGGCGACTGGTCCTAGAAGGGCCGACATTGGTAACAAGAACGCCCAGGACGGCAAGCTCGCCGCAAATTGGGAAGGACCGTACCGAGTCAAGGAGAAGTTGGAAAAAGGAGCGTATGTTCTCGAAACACTGACAAGAAAATCCGTCAAGAGGACATGGAATGGCGACAAATTAAGGGCCTACTATAGTTAGGGCCCATCCACAAACAGGATGCCACAACGGACACCCAAGTGTCCGAGTTAAGTTTTTGATTTATTATTTCAAGCTTATTTTGGTTTCGCCATTTCCCTTACGCAAACTTTCCTTTCATTGTCGGCTTTATAAAGCTAATCATCTCTTGAATAAATAAATGGTTTGTTGACCAAATGTTCAATTTTAAGAGGGTCAAAATGATTCGTTAAATAAGCGGTACAGTACACCGAGGTCTATACACCCGGTAAATATTTTGATGCATCGAAATTTGACACCTAAGTAAGAAGGTGAATAGTCATAACGGACCCGATCAGGTCAGCATGGTCAAAGTGTGTCCCAACGACGACCACGGATGAGCATGTGACCATTCACCCTTACACCGGTTAAAAATCCCGGAATACGACTCCGAACCTCGTAGCGCGGTATATATAGACACCCTACTCATGCACCTGGTTTCGACACCGTAGAGAGTACTAAGCGGACTCTAATCCTTTAAAGACCCCAGCCGGTCTAAAACTATCCCATGTCTGCACTGTACGCATTGAAGGTAAAAGTATGTAACGAGCTACTTAATTGAATATTCATTCATAAAGTTAAAAGTTCGGAGGTACAATATACCATCGGCATCAAAAGCCGAAAACAAAGAAAGCAAAAAGAAAAAGACAACAAAAGCTAAGGGGCCCCTCGCCCGCAGCGGCCTCGTCGCCATTAGGTCCGGCCCCGATGCGGCCTCTTCTGCGGCTTGCTCACCGCTGCTCACTTCGGCATCTGAAGCTGACCTATCTTCAGGAGATAAAGGCGGAGGAATAAGAACACCATCTTGGAAGCGGGAGCGACATCCATACCCAGCCACGTTCAGTTTTACCCCTGGGTTTAAGTACTCAATCTGGGCTAGGGCCATCTCGAAGCAATCCGACGCGGTTTTCCTTACCGCCGCCACCGCCTTCTCATGGGCGGTCATCTCCTCCGCCAGGTCATAGACATAGAATGGGAGGACTTCAGCTCCGTCAGATTAGCGTTGGCATCGACCAGACGAGAGTTGGCATCGGCCGATTATGATTAACCTCCGCCGAGTTCACGGGTCTCGCCTCAGTCGGCATGGGCTCGCGTCGGCGCCCGGTGGGTCGACGTAAGATCCTCGCCGGCTTTGTCCGCGGCGGCTTGGGAACTTTTAAGTTCCGTCTTCGCTCCTCCTTTCAGCCTCAACCTTCTCTTTCTCTTCCGCCAGCTGTTTCACTTTTTCCTCAGCCGACTCTAAATTTTGCTTCAGAGCTCGGGATTCCGCAGAAGCTCGAGCATAATAACCATGGAGATGCGGCCGGCCCGAGATAATCCAAGAGCTCCGCCAAGATGACCTGGACACATTCTGGATTTCATGAAGGTCCTCGTCTGAAAGAGGTTGAGGAGACAAAAGCCGACGTGGCGGAAAGAAGGCCATGCCGATCCCCTCAGAAACGTCCCCACTCCAGGCCTGGCTCCGCTTGAAGCCACTTGGTCGAGGAACGGTAGCCGATGGGCGCAAAGGAGAAACAGAATCAGAGACGAGAACCTGTTTCGCCTTTTCCAAGGATGGAGGAGATGGGTCGGAACGTGGAGATGTTCCGGCAGCGGTAGAGACTGGCGTAGAAGAAGGCACTACCTCCGCCGCGGCTATCAATGACGGAGAAGAAGAAGGTAACACTTCGGGAGCAGTCGAAGCGGTAGCGGTCGAATCCCCGACCTTGGCCCTCTTCGACACAGAAGGCTTTGGAACCATAGAAGCTGCGGGAGCTTGCTTCTTAGAAGGCTCGGCAGCTGGACGTTTCCTGGGAGCTTTCTCTCTCGGCTTCCCAACAGCCGGCAAGGTATACTCAAGATAATCTGGGTTCAGATTCATAGCAACTTGACCTGTTACAAAAGCATAAATCTAAAGTCAGAAGCTAGTTAGATAACAAAAGGCAAGGGGGAAGCGCCATTCGACGCCTGGACCTTCAGCGGCTTTTAGAAACCAGGGCACTTCCCCAGGAATTGCAACAACTTTGAAGAAAGCATTTTGAAATGCTTGAAGGAGTCTCGAGAAAGAATTCATAAGTTTCTGGTCCGCCTCGGCACGAAGAGAAGTTAGCCCTTTCGCAGAGGCGGTTCCCTACCCGACCGAGGGGTGAAAGGGAGAAAAATGAAGGAATAAGGCGGCGGTACACGAATAGCGGGTTTCATCGTCCCGCATAGATAGGCGAACGCCGCCGATAAGCCCACCCGTTCGGGTGAAGGCGAGAAGGAGCCGAGATGAAGGTAGTGCAGACGGACATTTGGAACCGTAAACGGAAAGCGAATACCGAGCCGGTCATATAATGCCAATAGAAAAGAAAGAAATTAGGAGAGCTCTGGTTCCCGAATGGCGCAGATCGGCTCATCCTCCCTGGGGAAAGACGACATCCCGATGACCGGAGACCCTACTTTATCCATATCCGCCTCGGTCATCGCCGAACGTATGGTTAGCATTTCGCTAGTCACCCGGGGATACTTGGAACGCAGGCCGGTGAAGGACTATCTGAGTCCGCCTCCGGTTCGGAAGCCGAAAGACGAGGGGAAGACGTAGACTCCATTTACCTACAACAAAATGAAATAAAACTAAAGTCAGAACTAGGCAGAATACCTGATGATGACAAATCTGAGAAAGGAAGACCCTTGAAGTCTGGCACAGGCTCAGCTAACGAGTTATGCCGACATGAGCCCAGGATGACTTCGGCCATACGGTCTTGCCCACTCGCAATAAGGGAAGAGCTCTCGGCAACACAATCCCAACAGGCCTCCCAGCATTTGCGCACCCGACCTGACCACGGAGGGTTAAAGACAGTTTCTCCTCCTCGGTTAAGGAGGTCCCTAGCAGCCAATAACTAAAAAAGGGATAACGCTCACGAAGCACCTCATCGTCGTTAGGATCTAAAGGCTGATGTGAAGACGAAGAATGTTTTCCCCTATCCATCAAGAGCTCAAACCTATACAACCAACATAAGGGTAAGGGTAAGAAGGAGGGGGAAACAACTAAGAACAGACACTCAAAAGGACAAGACCTATGGGTTCGATAGCTCAACTCACAAATACTCCACCCAGAAAACCCAGAATACAGGGGCACACCAGCAAAGAAAGAAAAGGGGAAGAGGGAGAACTAAAATGCTAGAACAATATAAAAAGATAAAATACCCGAATACGCGAACCTTGCAGAAAATCGACACACGAAAAGTAGATGAAAAATTCCGAACAAGAAAGAAGCTTTGATTCTTCAGAGTATTCTGAGACACTGGAAGGAAAGAACAGAATTCTGACTTTGCGCAGAAGAATTCCCGTGTGTGGGGGAGAGTGAGCGAATT
Source organism: Acacia pycnantha (assembly GCA_025563575.1). Taxonomy (NCBI): domain Eukaryota; kingdom Viridiplantae; phylum Streptophyta; class Magnoliopsida; order Fabales; family Fabaceae; genus Acacia; species Acacia pycnantha. Next base: position 1,985,595 of record JAMWYP010000037.1, on the reverse strand, counting down.
GAAAAAGTGGGCAAAAAGAGAAATGCCAGCAACCCGACGCAGGCGTCGGGAAATGGGTAACACCTCGGATGACATTTATAAAAACAGCATATACCCCTAAGAAATTCAAAACCTTGAACTACCGGTGCAGGGGCAAACATTACGGACCTAGATAAGGCCCAATCACATGAAGGCCCAACCAAGGGTAGGCACATCAGATCCGTCATATCCGTAACCCCGGAATATCTCAACTACCCGGAGATCTAGGAACACATCCGCATAAGGATAGGCGGTTCGGATAATAGGCACGGAATCACGCCAAAGCCGCTCCGGTAGGTCCTATAAATACCCAAGCAACGGCCTAAGGTACACACGCTCTAAACCTAGACTAATCTACATCTTGTCACACCGAGCACACACCCCACTCCATCGGCCAAGCGCCGAGGTTGTGCGAGACCCTAGATCCTATATCAAATCACCAGCCCATACACGCGGCTGGACATCTGTGTTCTACACCAGAACAGTTATATATTTTACACGAATGTTAAACGTATATAACGGGGTTATTTCCCAATTTGCCCCTGTCAGAAAACTATTTTTCAATCTGCCACTGTTTAGTCGATTAAAATCATGGTTTAGTCGACTAAATCGCGGGCAAATTTTTTTTTTTGAAGACTCCCGCGATTTAGTAGGAAACAACCCTAACAACCTGCTACTTATTTGAAATACCTAAAAGAATGGAAATAACAATAATTCAAAATTTAAACTTTGAAATATAAATAATTAAAATAACAATTTTTTTCTATATATATATATTAAAGAATCACTTGATTATATTTAATGAATTGCTAGTAGTATCTCCTGCAAAATAAAGAATCACTTATTTTTCCTCCTTTCTCTTCATTAAATCTGGAAGTTAATTTTTATATTAGTGTATAGATCTCAAAAAGTTATGTGGAATCAAAAAAAGAATCACTTGATTCGGACTCCCGAGCTAGAAGTTATGGCCTTCCGAAGTTTTAACCTTTTTTTTTAATGATTTAGTCGACTAAATGGGTTTTTTAGTCGACTAAATCGCGGGAGTCTTCAAAAAAAAATTTTGCCCGCGATTTAGTCGACTAAACCATGGTTTTAGTCGACTAAACAGTGCCAGATTGAGAAATAGTTTTCTAACAGGGGTAAATTGAGAAATAGTTTTCTGACAGGGACAGTTTGATAAATAGTTATTTAATAAGGGACAAGTTGGGAAAATAGCCTATATAACGGGCTCTTCATGATATCGTTTTTATTTTTAATTTGTAATCAAATGAAAGAAAGAAGAATTTGCACAATTCAATTATTATTCAATCGCACTCGATAACACAAGGACCTGTCTTCCCTCGATCAAGATAATTTTCATTGTATTTATGTCGTGTTACCTCTACTTTACTTCTAAGTATATCTCAATTTAGCGACTAACTGAATCCAAATAATATAATAGCAAACATTTGAGCACATAATTATGTAAAATATACAGCACCCTCCCATTACCGGGTCATTTGTGAAAGAAGTCTTGGCAGATTTCGCAGAAGACGCCGTTTTATCAGTAATCTGTTTGGTATAAAATGAAGTTAATTAGGAGATAGAATTGAAGTAGGAAATTTTTCTCTTTCTCATGGACACACACGCACATATATATATCACTCTGGTTCTATTTATAAGTCCAGTTTGACCAACAAAATTGGTCCTATTTATAAGTCCATTTTGACTAAATAAATAAGATTGTGACAATTTTGCCCATATTAATGATGATGAGAGAGATTGACTAGCTATGTTGGGAAGAGAAAAAGATGAGAGAGATTTGACAATAAATTTTAAAAGGTACCCATTCATAAACGAGGGTAAAATTAGAAATTTGCTCTATAATCATTGAGATGCCTAACTTTCCTTAGTATGTGAGATTTGGTCAAACTGGACTTATAAATAGGACCAGAGTGGTATATTTAAAGTCGCTTTGCTACATAACAAACACGATAAAAAATATTTTCATCACCTTTATTCCCTCCCCCTCAGCCCCTCTCAAGAATATTTGCATGGAACAAAGGCAAACCATAAAAGTTTTTTTTTAACATAAAAAGTTTAGGTAAGTTTGGTTAAGGGATTCATCAGAAATATGATATACCTCTGAACTTAAAGAATACTTACAAAGGTATTTATAGAACGTTCACTTATAAGGTTTTCACATCAGTGAGATTTGAACTCACAACCTTTTAATTATGAGTCAACATCTTTACTAACTAGATTAACTTTTGTTTACAACGAAAGAAGATTTTGAGTTAAGATATAGACTATGTGTGTTTGGATTTACTTTTAGAGAATAATTTTTACAATTTATGATGTAAGCATATAAGAGGAATTTTGTCTAAGCTTACGAAAAAGTATTTCTGAAACCACAGATTAAGTGTTACTCAAACACTTAAGAGTTAGGAGGTTCTCTAGGATAAATGAAATAGGGGCTTACTTGTGTGAAAGCCCATGCTCGATTTTACTAAAAACAAGGCCGTAGGAAGCCCATGATTGTAGTAGTGGGCCGTGGTGCCCTTTTCAATTCTCCCCAATCAATCAGTGTTAGGGGATTAGTTACCCCCTTGAGCCCACAAAAAATACACTTGGCGGCTGTGTCTGGTGAGTAAATGGTGGCCCAACCTCAACTCATGGATTCTTATAAAGGCCAAGAAAAAACAATAAACCGGATGGAGCTACCACTGTTGGGAGTATCGTCCTTACCACTGTAGAACCCAAATCCAGATTAGTCAGAACTGAAGATTCTGATGAATAGGGTGGGATACCAAAAAAATATGTTATGCCGGAGTATATATGGAGACTATGTTGCAATATTGGGAAGTGGCGACGAGTCTTGTGGATTGACTCGGTCCATGATTATAATAAAACGTCTTTTAAAGTGGCAATCTTTTGGTGGCACTAAAGTGAGGGATGGGGCAAAATATAGAATGTAAAGCAGACGAGTGTCCCCTGTGGACATAGATTAGAAAGCAAAAGAAGCCCCTTTGGTTCCATGCCAGTTTCGAGGCATAACAATATATTCGAGGCCTTTTTAACGAATTGTGAACTGGCAACGACTACAAGAAATACAGCTCACCATTCAGTTTAATTTACTTGCCCTTTTCTTTTCTATTATGTAGGTAGGTAGGTATCTGTTTAAAACAAGTGGCAACAAAATGTTTAAAAGATGAAATACCCGTTATGTTGATTACGTCAGTGGTGTTTTATGTGCGTCGTAAGAGAGCCTGCCTCAGGTGCTCTAAGTCTCGATTGGTACCTCTTTCTGATAGTTTTTTTATTTGCCATCATACAATTCCACTGTCCCTTGTAATTTAGTACTACCTCCAGTCCTAATTATAAGAACTAGTTGACTTTCTTTGAAGAGATTAAGAAAGCAAAATAAGTTACTTATCATTTCATATGTTGTGTATCCTTAGATTATATATTAGTTTATTGGTTAAACTAATTAGTTTGAAGAAAAAAATAAAAATAAAAATACTCTAAAGTAATTTAATTAGCTTCCTTAATCTCTCCAAAAAAGTCAACTAGCTCTTATAATTATTATTTTTTAAGTTATGAAGAGGGAAGGGGGTAAAATGGTCAGACAGTGAAAGAGTCTTGGTCGTCTAATTCAGTATACAATAATAGCTGAGGAACCAGTCTCCGTCACGCCCGGCCTGCAGTCCCACTGATTCAACGACTTTGTCCCTTCCCGCTTTCAATAATGCCACCCACTATATTTAATTAATTCATTATTTATCCCCTCTACTTTTTCATCAAAATACTAAACCCACAGTGAAAAAATAACTACCCAAATCTAATAAAAAATTATTAATCAAAAGAAATGGTGCAGGCCAAGAATAATTTTGCTTCAACTTTAATCTCTCTTCTAATATACACATTTATATTTTTTAATAACAAAGTGGAATTGCTCATCTTTCCTCTTGTACCTAATAAGATTCACTAACAGTAACTCAAACAGTATTTTTACATATGATCCACCACTTGAGCCTACCTCCAATTCTATTATTGTCCAATTCAATCAAGTTATAACAAAAAAATTTCACCTGATTTTTATTATAATACACTAACTAATTTTTTTTACAAACCGATAAAAATAGTTAGAGTCAATAAAGTTATCCTAGAATCTAAATAATTTCAAATATTACCCTTATTAATTGCACTTACCTCTAATATCATATTAATTTTTACTTTCACCAACTACCTTTATTAATTATGTGCATACATGAAAAAAATAATTAATGCTCATTGGGAATAAGCAAGTGCCTTATAAAAAGGATCAAATAAATTTGTTAGTTGGTGTTTTATAATAAGGATAAGATGGAGTGTCTCCAGTTGGTCACTTTGATCACACACTCTTTCCTACACGTGGAGCATGAATTTTCCCGCGCGATTTCTTAGTAACGAAGTAACTTTCAATATACAAATGAAACAGCTAACTCTTTGCATATAAAAAGACTTTAAGGTTAGACTAATTGACAGAATTTTTAATATGCGGATAATCCTAACTTGAACGTTAATTAAATATTTAATAGGGAATATTATAGAAAGGGCTTATGTGGTGGGACGTTGAGAAGGTGAGGCAGTTCCTAATTACGTACTTAAATAATTGATTGGCAATCAATAAGTTTACGTGGTCTCTGTGGCACAGATATTAAAATAAGTGCACATAATAAACAGCCTGAGCAGAGCTTTCGGCATCAAGGACACGTCTTGATGTCAACTGCGTGAAACCCCACCATTAGCTTAATGGACGCCGCGTTGTCCACTTGTTACAATATCTGAGTTTTTTTAATATTACATCCCTTCTATTCTAATTATAAGGACACTTTTATAGTACAAGTTTATAGGAACACCTTCGTAAGTATTGTATGTTTCCAAACTTCCATCCCGAGCAGGATGTGTCTGAATTTACTAAACAATCATTTTATGAAAAAATTAAATAAATATAATTATCTCTATAATAAGCATAGGATATTTAAAAATTATTAATAACAATTATATCTTAATCTTATGATTTGAATTTTGAAGTAGAGCGTTAAAGATAAATAACAAGCCCCAAGATAATATATATATATATATATGGGGTTTATATTTCTCATGTTGCATAAGAAGAAAAAGATTCCTACACACACATGAAATGTTGGGACCCACATATATATATATTGTTATATATATATATGTGGGTCCCAACATTTCATGTGTGTGTGACATGAGAAAACACTTCTCCTACAACATGAGAAGTGTTTTTCCCTATATATATATGGGTAAAGGATATTTCCAGTAACTGGAGATAAAGTTATCTCCAGTGACCCCAAAACTACGTCGTTTTGGATTAATGAATGATGCTTCTGTAATTTTGATTATTTTTTAATCATATAGATTTTACCGAAACACCCTTCATTAATTCACCCCAAATTACTAACACACCCTTCATTAATTCAAAACGACGTAGTTTTGGGATCACTGGAGATAACTCTATCTCCAGTGACTGGAGAAATACTTTTCCCTATATATATATATATATATATATATATAGGGGTTATCGTTTGTCATGTCACTTGACATAAGGTTATGTCAAGTCACTCCAAAACTACGTCGTTTTAGGGTTAAAGAAATTAATGAACTCTCAAAACGACGTAGTTTTGGGTTAGGGGAATTAATGAATGATCTTTTAATAAAATTCATATAATAAATAGTAAAACAAAAATACAAAAACACACTTCATTAATTTCCTTAACTCCCAAAACGACGTAGTTTTGGGCTCACTGACATAATCTTATGTCAGTGACATGACAACGATAAACCCATATATATATATATATATATATATATATATATATATATATATATATATATATATATATATATTTATTTACTTTAACGGTAAGCAAATATTTTAGTTTTTCATAGCACATTAAGAAAAGAATATAGTATGTAGGTTTTTTTTGTAGATATATAAGCACAAGAATCTTCCAATTAAAGACGATCAGGCTCGAAACTTGTCAATGCTGGCTCATTTCTTAACTGATATTCAAACTGCAAGACGACGGCACGGATTGCCTACTGATAACTACCTTACCTAAATACCTTACCTAAATAGATTATATTTTTTATATATCTATTTTAAAATATTTTATTTATAAATTTGTTTTACTCCCTTTCTATGCTCCCCTTCAATATTTAAGACTTCCTAATTAACTACCTCCCCATACCCTCTAACAATGGCCAGTGGGACCACGTCTTCTCCATTATTTCGATTCATTTTGACAATAGTTTATTTTATAACTTTATTTGATTCTTCAGGTTTAGAAGTTAAATATTTCAAAATATTTTGTAATTATCCTCCCACTATCTCTCCTTATTTCTGATATATTTTGTAACTACCCAAATTTTTCTCTAAAGATTTCTTAAAAAAAAAAAAAGCACTCCCTTTATTTAGCTTTTTTTTCTATAATTTATATTATTCCCTTAAGATTTCTTTAACTAAAGTTTAATACTTTCTCTTAATTCTTTTTATTTGGGATGTTTTATTTCTATTTTTTAGAAGAAGATAGATGAACTCCTGAAATATTTATTCCAAAAAAAAAAAAATTCTCATTTTCATCTTAAATCACACATTCATAAATTTTGTGGTAAAGCCGCACATTCAGAATATTAAAACCGCAAGTGCAATACAGTCGAATAGAAAAATGGGGGAGAGCGAAAGCGAGAGAGCGAAGGGCGAGAGAACTAACGGTGACGGGAAAGGTCTGGGAGATGGGGACGGTGGAGGAGGTGGTCGGGAGGAAGGAAGCCACTCAATGGGGGGACAATTTGTCTTTGGTAAGGGAGAGGGGAATCCACGTACTGGGGAGCAAAACCATGAAAGAAAGGGTGACGCTAGAAGACCAGTGTCAATCTCATATAGGGAGAAGCTATTGTCTCCAGGTGGCCTAGGGTTCTTGGTGAGTCATGAAGAAGCTGACGATATTGTGAGCGGGTGGAAAGGATTTTTTGCAAAAAAGCGTGCAGAATCTGAGATGTATGAAGGTGAGGACGGGGGGCTGATTGCCAGAGGAAGGTTGCAGTTTGGATTCGGATCCCAGATTTGCCCTTGGAATTCTGCCTTTGTGGAGTCATTGGAAATAATTGGGAATATGATTGGTAAGATTATCAAGATTGATCGTTCTACATCGATCTATGATAAGGGGGGATTTGCTCGTATTTGTGTGGAGGTCGATCTTCTCAAACCATTACTTCCGGCTTTTACTGTGTTCGGTGAAGATAAGCAATTGGTGTATGAAGGTCTACATTTGGTTTGCTTCAATTGCGGAAGGTATGGGCATGCCCAGGAGCAGTGTGCTGATCGAATAGATGAATTGCATAAAACACCGGTTAACGTGGGGAGTGAAGGAGGACCTGAAAGTAGTAGTGTAGCAGAAAATAAAGATGGGGGGGAAACCGAGAAGGCCACTGGTCAGATTAATGTCAAGAACATGAAGGAACGGGTGGTGGATGTGGAGATAAGGAAGGAATCGCAGGTGACGGAGGTGGAAGCAACAGCCACCGTGGCTGGTGGTCGGAATCATCTTGGACCTCAAATGGTGTTCCACCGAAATATGCGCCGGCTACCACCAAGAGTGGCTGGATCTAAGGATGAGGCGTGGAGTGAGGGAGGGGGAATGGTGTTTTGATACAGACAAAATTAAACGACATGTTGTGGAGTATTTCTCTCAGTTGTTTACGGAGGAAATTGAGGAGCGCTCGCTTCTATCTTGTAGTGTCACTTATCCAAAGATTTCTGAGATACATTATAGCGTTTGTGCAAAGGAAGTTGGGGAAGCAGAGATTCGAGAAGCTTTGTTTAGTATGGGTGGTCTCAAAGCACCGGGACCTGATGGTTTTAATGCTATATTCTTTCAGCATCAATGGGACACGGTGCGGGATTCTGTGGTACAGTTTGTTAAACAGATATTTATCTCCCACAGGAAAATTGGTGAAGTAAATGGAACTTTGCTAGTTCTCATACCAAAGAAGGATAACCCTGAGACGTGTCGGGACCTCCGACCAATTAGCCTTTGTAATATCATTTATAAGGTGGTCACAAAGATAGTGGCAAACCGCATGAAAGGGTTTATGGCTCACGTTATCTCTCCTAACCAGTGTAGCTTCGTTCCCGGACGTCATAGTTCAGATAATATCATTGTAGCCCAAGAGGTGATTCATTCTATGAGAACTATGGGGGCAAGAAAGGGTTCATGGCTATTAAGATTGATTTAGAGAAGGCGTATGACAGGGTGAATTGGAAGTTTCTCCTTCAGTGTTTGTCAGAACTAAACCTTCCCAGTAACATCATCCAGGTGGTTGAGCAATGTGTTAGTACAGCGAATATCCAATTATTATGGAATGGGAACAAAGCCGAGTCATTTAAAGCATCAAGAGGTGTTAGGCAGGGGGACCCACTCTCCCCTTACTTGTTTGTGGTTTGCATTGAGAAGCTAGCTCATATGATTCAGGAACGGATGGTGGATAGGAGATGGAAGCCAATTCGCCTTACGAAGAAGGGGCCACCCATCTCTCACTTGTTCTTTGCAGATGACATCATTTTATTTACGAAGCTTCCTCCAACAAGCCGAGATGGTCCGGACTGTTTGGCGCATTTACGTGCGTGTTCGTGTGAAGGTAAATCTTTGTTAAAACTCGGGTCTTCTTTTCGAAAATGTGAATCATCACAAAGTAGTAGAGCTTAGCACGACCCTTGGGTTCTCTCTTACTCCAGATCTGGGGAAGTACCTCGGAGTTAACTTACATCATAGGAGGATTGGGAAGGATTCATTCCAAGGGGTAATCGATAAGGTGAAGAAAAGGCTTAGTGGGTGGAAAGCTAGTTCCTTCTCTCTAGCTGGTAGGGCCACTCTCATCTCCTCAGTATCCTCTGCTATTCCAGCATACACCATGCAAACGAGCTACCTCCGAGCTCCAGATTGGGAAGCATTGGATAAACATAATAGATCATTCTTATGGGGAAGTAATACGGAGCGACGCAAGACGTCCCTAGTTGCATGGGATGAGGTGTGCAAGCCAAAAAAGAAGGGTGGGTTGGGTTTGCGACATGCGAAGTACCAAAATCAGGCATTCAGTATGAAGTTGGGATGGCGACTGGTCACCCATAGGGAGGATCTCTGGGTGAAAGTCATTCGAGATAAGTATAGATGTGGGGAGGATACTATTCCCCATATTGTGCCAACTCGGTCTGGGTCAAACGTTTGGACAGGTATTAAGAAGAATTGGGATAAAGTATCGGAGGGGATTGAAGCAACGAACGAGGGTTCGGGAGTGAAATGGAAATGGGAAAGAAGTGGCGAGTTTTCTGTTAAATCCGCCTACAAGGTTCTTTCAGGGGACATACGAGACCAAGGAATGGACTGGGGAAGATTGTGGAAAATTCGAGCCCCCGCTCGCTGTAAAATGCTCCTCTGGTTGGTTGCACGACAGGGGCTACTCACCAATGCAACACGAGTAAAGCGACGGTTAGCATCGGACCCAAGGTGCTCTTTATGCGGTGCAGGATTTGAGGATTCTTTACATGTCTTTCGAGATTGTCCACACTCGCGATCATTATGGAGGAAAGTGGTGCCACGTGAGAGGTGGCGTGGGTTCTGTGACCTACCTTTGACAGAATGGCTATGGTGGAATATCCAAGGACGGACAGGAGCAAGCCAGGAGGGGGCCTCTCGGTTCGCTATAATATGTTGGTGGATTTGGAGACGGAGGAACTTATTCATTTTTGAGGGTAAAACAACGTTGAATGAGAATATTCTTGCTAGTGCACGGGCCATGATGGAGTGCATGAAGTCTACGAATGACAGCCTTGCTGGGCTTAATCTTCAAGGTGTTACCCTAGCACCTGCTCGAGACAGCTGGCGCCCGCTGAGGAAGGTTGGGTGAAAGTTAATGTGGACGGAGCCTATTCTAGGGTACTTGGTAAGAGTGCTTGCGGAGGGCTGATTCGTGATTCAGCTGGGAGATTTCTCAAGGGTTTCATTCACCATCTTGAGGAGGGGGATGAACTAACGGCTGAACTCTGGGCATGTTTTCTCGGGTTGAAGACTGCATGGGCTTCGGGGGCACGCCAAGTGTGGCTAGAGACGGATTCGACGGATTGCATTGAGCTCCTCGGCCTTGATCAGGGCGGATACCATAGGGATGCTTGGCTCATAATTGAAGCACAAAGGATGTTACAATTGGATTGGCATACGAAGATTTCATACACTCCCCGATTGGGCAACTCAGCGGCGGACTTCTTAGCTAAGAAGGGTTTGGAGACAACGATAGGGCATCATGAGATTTATGAACCATCTACAGAGTTGAAGGTCGTTTTATGTCAGGATTGTAATGGGAATTATCCCATAGGTGATAACTGAGGTTTCGCTTTTCGTATCAAAAAAAAAAAAAGAATATTAAAACCGCACATTTTTTGGTACCTAGTTAACCACATTTTTGACATTATTTTATTCTATTTATTTGTTTTATAAAATAAAACAAAAGTGACCCCACCAGCGAAAGTTTCAGCACGATTATCAAGCTCCGGCTACCAAGACCCATACTTCAGTTAAAATTCATAAATTTTTTGCAATAATAAAAACATTTAAATCAGACATATAAACCTATTTTCCTTTCTACTACTTTTTTTTAATCATTGAATTAATGAATTCTTGATTCCTAAAAAACTTGAAAATACAGATCCCTTGCCCCAAAGTTTCCAGCGTGCGGTTTTTGCCAGTTCACTTATCTGTGCTGTTCAAGTGAGATTAATGCATAAAGTTATCATATAACCACATTTAATTTTGCTATCTTCTTCTTCCACTATATCCTGCATTATATTATCGAGCGCTTCGCAAACTAATAACAAGTTTCATCATATCAATAGATTTCTCTCCATCACCTTTCCTTTGTCCTTACTGGGTTCTTCTCCATTCATCTATTCTTCTTTCATCTCCCGTCCTATTGTTTACCTATTTCTGGATACACCACCGAGGCAGATTCTCTCCCAATCCACCATCTGCAAATCCCTCCCACATTCATCTTCAAGTGATGAGTTAAGTATCTGGGTATATTTTTTTTCCTGATTGCTAAAGTGTTCTGATTTGAGCAATTTTCTTCTTCTTCACCCGTCAAGGAAAATTAATGGAACCATTGTCATCCACTAATGCAGACATGGGTGTCGATCAAGATGTGAATTAGCCTCCACCTGTCCTTTCAAATGTCTTTGAGTGCCTAGCTAGAAGAATGTGAAGCAAACAAGCCACGTCGGTATTATCCTTTGTGAACGATTTTCATATGACCTCCATTTTTCACAAACATTTTCTTCAAGATTTTTGCCACCCTGTTGGCACTAGAGAGGCCCGATTTACCAGTCAATTATATATGTTGATGGTGAATGACTGAATGCTCATTAGACATTTTCATATGACCTCCATTTTTCACAAACAATTGCTAGCTAATTGTCTGAATATCAGGTGTGCAAGGTTTGCATTCAGGAGTGGACCGTGGACGCATTAGGCAAGCCTATAATATAGAAAGGCTTCACACATTGCCAATGAAGAAGGATTGTTTAGAGCATTTTGGAAAGGCAATTTTGTGGTCATCGCTCATTGTCTTCCTTATTTTGTAGTCATCTTTTATTCTTATTGACGCTACATGAATGTAATAACTTTTTGTATTCTTTATATGATCTGTATGCGGCTGCGTAGTTATCACTCATTTATTTAGCATGCATTTTAACTTGCTTTTGTCATGTTGCAGGTAATATATATATTCACCTTTGGGGGAATATATCATAGGAGCTATGCGAGTTTCGAAATTCTTTTGCATTTTTTAGGAGGTAGCAATTAGTAGGCATAATTGTTGCCTCTGCCACATAACCATTGGATCTTGTGAGAACACACTTGCAGCACATGTAATCAGAAATTATTGTGTCATGTAAGAAAGTCTGGAGATACTTTTCAAGCCTATATATATGGCTGCATGGGGCAATGAATTTCTCTAGTGTTCTAGTTGAATTTATACGTTCTGCATCTTCATTCTTCTGTCTGATCTTTTTGGAGATACTAATGCATGATAAAGTCTGTTTTTTCCATTGTGATGTTGTTTTGTTATAATCTTGTGGTTAAATGATTTATACCATTGTGTATTTATTTGTGCTTGCAATCGTGATAGTTTATGGTTGCCTTAGAATTAGCTTGATGCGATATATTCTCATAAATTAAAGGTGGGCCAAATCAATATTGGTATACACACACACACACACTCAAGAAGTTATTCATCAACCTTTTTTTCATCATTTGAGTGAGTTTCTCCTGCATGTATTAACATTTCATCCTTCTCCAAAATAATTTAAAATATAAAATTCAAAATATCTAAAATAAATAAATAAGAATAATTCTTCAATTAAGAATATAAATAATTCTTAGGTAAGTTCTTAAGATTTTTTAAAATTTAAATTTAAATAACACATAAGAAGTTAAGACACTGGTAACAAAAATAATAAAATTAAGAATTAAGAATTAAATATAAAAAATTCAAAATAAATTTAAATAATTTAACCAATATAAAAAAGTGAAAATTGCACAGGTCCTATAACGAGCATATCATATGGGAGCAAGTATTTGTTCGAAATTAATAGCACCCCAAAATATTCATGATCATCACAAGGGATACATGTTCCTTTCCTCATTTAGCAAAAACAATTTCTAAGCTTTTGACGCACAAAAAATACAATTTCTTGGAAAAAGGTTGGAACATTAGAGTTTAATGAATGCTTTATGGTAATGGGATTCCAAGCAGGGAGAGCTCCTCTCCGTTGGACCGTCCAAATCAGGATTTGGACGATCCATATCTTATTTTTTTTACTTTCTATTTTTTTTAAATATTTTAATGGGTACATAATCTAAAATAAAGATAATCTCTCAATTAATATTTTTTTAAAAATAATCTTTTATTTAAAAAACAGCAGTTGAAAAAAATAAAATCTGGATCGTTCAGATTTGATCTGGACGGTTCATATCAGATAGGCACCAAAACCGGTTCCATGCTCTATATAACCCAGTAATATCAAATTTTGTTTACTAACTACATAATTAACTGATTAAGTTTTTGAGCTTCAAATTAATGAAATAATTTGTAGAATCTGCATATTGGGATAACGATTTTCTTTGTTTATACAGCATTTTGACTAATTAATTAGTTTTTCAAAATATATTCTAACAGATAATGTTCCAAACAATATAGAACTATTATTTAATTTTTTTTCCTAATTACATAATTAATTGAATAATTTTATGAGCTGCACATTAATGAAATAATTTATAGAATTTGCATATAATTGGGTTAATGATTTTCCTTTGTATATATAAATGATGTTGAGCACAATTCAAAATATTTTTTTCATCAGCATTTTGACAAATTATTCTTTTAAAATATTTCTTGCTAGCTAATTTTAATTAGGATATTTTTTCACCATGGATTTTAATTAGGATCTAAATAATATAGAACTATTACTTTTTTTTTAAGTTCTAAAATATTTTTATGTTACATAAGTGACCAACTATTTGCCCGTGGATCGCGCACGGACGGTACTAGTTTATCAATTTAATTAAACAAGCAAAAAGAGCCTTGAAATGGGAGGCGACTAGGCGGGCGTCTTGGAGACGTTATACTGGAGTCTGGAGGGGGAGGCAAGGGAAGGGATGGCCCACATGGGAATCAAACGGACATAAAAAGAGAACAGCAGCTCGTGGTGGGGCCACTTCACAGCCATGTGCCACCTCATTCATAGAGGGGGACTAAATCCAAACGCGCTCTATACTCCACTCTCCCCGGCACGAATCCCACGTGTCCCTCTCGCGTTCCGAGTCCCTGACTCGTTCAGTTTTTCTTTTTAATAATAAATAGACTCGTTCAGTTTTACCTTGGCTTGGTTGGTTTTGCCCACCCCAAGCATTTTTAAAAAAATTGTTGCTTAAAATTTCTCTATCATGAGCCAGTCAATGAAGCGCGTGGAGACTATGTTTAATATCTCCTATGCTAAATGACGATTACGCCCCTCAGTTTCCCTGTTTAGTCAATAATCAGTTTCATTAGGAATCGTAAATTTAAGAAAACAGCGTGTACTTTTCCGTAAGAGGAGCAGGCTTTATGAATTTCGGGGTAAAGGTGTGCGCCCTTATATAAAGCGGTGGACAAGCACACAATACAACGAAGCACAGCCAAAACTCGCTGAAGAATATCAAGACGAATATAGGGGGAAAAAGCAGAGGTTCGTCTCGGTGTTTGTGTCTCAACAAGACTTTTGCAACTGCCACCCTCACCAGAAAATCTACACCTTCGCCGTCGTACTCTTGTTATTGTCTTCCCCTTCTTCATCTATCCCTATCTTGTTTTTCTTTGCCCCGCGGAAGCAACACGTTTCTTCTTTCGTAAGATTTTTCGCTCCTTTCGCATTCTGAGACTAAAAGGCAATCCCTAGTACTTATATAGTCTTGGCAAGAAGGGTTTCTGCTTCACTATTCGTAGAAGTTAACGGGATCGAATCTGGATAGGCATTACTTAGCGTTATCGGTTACGGAGCAACGATCGAACATTCGGGTAATTTTCGGTCGAAGCTTGATCTGTTTTGATTGGGTCGCGGGTAGCATCGGACTCGCGCCTATTAGAATAAACGGAAAAATGTGGTGGATGATGGGAGAATCTGGAGGACAATACTGCCCTAAGAAGTCCGATGATTTGTGCGGCGATGTTTGCGGCCAGGTATATTGTACTTTTTGTGTTACTTTCTCAGTTTTTATCTTTTCCTAAATGCATGATCTTCCCGTTGTTTTTCCGATTCCGCCTTTTCTCCTTCTAATTACTTGGTTGTGCTATTCTGGGTGTCTTTGGTTTCTTGAAATAACCAAATTGGATGGTTATTTGGATCTTTTAGCATTCTAATTCACTACTTCAAATCGCGCTTCATGGAAATAATGGCCCTTTACTTTGTTATCTGGGGTTGGATTTCAGTGTTAGATAGTTCAATATTGAGTTAGACAACCATGAGTGCAGAGTAAACTTAAGGCGGCTGATCAAGGTCATATCTTTTTAGAGTTGCTCTTCTTCTTTGTGTAGATATGGACGGTGATCTGAATACGGCTGTTATTAGATTTAGGAAGCGTTTTATTTTCTTTAAAAAATGTTTTTAACCTTTGGTTGATCAGTTTTAGTGCTCTACGTGACTATTTCGTCAAAGGTAATGTGGCAAACGGCAAAAGCACACCACACAAAAAGCAAACTTTTCTACTTTTCTCCCCTGTTCTCCTTCTTTGTTAGGGGAGGCGGATGCGTGTTATTGCTAATGGGATTAGAGTGTCTGCAAAACAATGGTCTATCTTCACATTTACGTGATTAATTTTGATTTTGTTGTCGTTGTCGTTGTGGCATGCCTCAAATCTCTTCATAATGCAGCTTACGTTTTGTGATTAAAATTACCTTTAATCCTCTTGTCTTCAGAAAACCTTTTAATCACATCAATTGCGTCTGATTAGTTAATATAATGGAAAGACGGCATTGGAATCTTTGTTATGAATTAATTTATTTGCAGAATTGACAAGTCATTTTCTTTATCTTTCATTGGTTAAAGGGACATATGTAGTGATATTCTTGTATGCTTGTTTTAATTTGCAGGAATCGAGTCAAGTTTCAGGCATGACAAGAATCCGCTGCATTTTACGTGGCTTGGATGTAAAAACCTATATATTTCTTTTTGCTGTTGTCCCAATGTGCATCTTGGGAATCTACATTCATGGACAGAAATTTTCTTACTTTCTGCGGCCGTTGTGGGAAAAGCCACCCAAACCTTTCAATGTCATACCACACTACTATAATGAAAACGTGACTATGGAGAACCTCTGCAGACTTCATGGCTGGGGAATCCGTGAGTACCCAAGACGAGTTTTTGATGCTGTGTTGTTCAGCAATGAGGTGGAGTTACTTACCTTACGTTGGAGGGAAATGTACCCATATGTTTCAGAATTTGTTCTCCTTGAGTCAAATTCTACATTCACTGGATTGCCTAAGCCTCTGGTTTTTAGTGGCAACAGAGAGCAGTTTAAATTTGTTGAGCCCCGGTTAACTTATGGGACTGTTGGTGGGAGATTTAAGAAAGGAGAAAACCCATTTGTCGAGGAGGCTTATCAGCGGGTAGCATTGGATCAGCTCCTGAAAATAGCTGGCATTTCAGATGATGACTTGTTGATTATGTCTGATGTTGACGAGATACCAAGTGCTCACACTATCAATCTCTTGAGGTGGTGTGATGACATACCTTCAATTCTTCATCTTCAGTTGAAGAATTATCTTTATTCTTTTGAGTTTCATGTGGATGATAAGAGCTGGAGAGCTTCAGTGCACAGATACCAGAGTGGCAATACAAGGTATGCACATTACCGCCAGTCTGATAACCTATTGGCAGATGCTGGTTGGCATTGTAGCTTCTGTTTCCCCCGAATCAGTGATTTCATTTTTAAGATGAAAGCTTACAGCCATTACGATAGAGTGAGGTTCTCTCATTATTTGGATCCCGAAAGAATTCAGGACATAATATGCAAGGGGGAAGATTTATTTGACATGCTTCCTGAGGAGTACACCTTCAAGGAAATCATCAGTAAAATGGGACCGATACCGCATTCCTATTCTGCTGTTCATCTTCCTCCTTACCTTCTGGAGAATGCGGACAAGTATAAATTTCTCCTGCCTGGACATTGTATAAGGGAGAGCCATTGATCTTGGACAAGAATTTGTGATGCTTGCTTCTTGTGAATCTTGTAGCGCGCGTAGCTTGAGGGACTCTTCATGGGGGGTTTTGAGAGTTCCGACAGATTCTTTGGTTCTTGGGATTTCGGGACTTTGTACATAATTTAGAGTCGGGGGGCACTATCTTTTGTTTTAGTTTGGATTGTTTGCGGCCTATCCCCGGGAGATACATAGCCTAGTTTTACTCTGTATTATGTTCTGCAGTTTTTCCCATTTGGGAGGTTTTGTTTCGGAGACAGATTTATTTATTTATTAATTTTTTCCCCTGATCAACGCTGAACTTATATGTATGTATATGGATGACTCATCTGATCGCGTGGTTTATAATATTTCAAGTTTTCCCGCAATATACAATATGTTATGGTTGCTGTCGTAGCGAGTGATTCGAGAATTCACTGGACTACAATTCACTTGCAGTATGAGGTGTCCATTTTACCAGTAGGGGTCGCTTAACGAAATGTTGTCGTTCACGATTTCCCCTTTTTCTTGAGCTGGAAGCCCAGTTCAGAATGGCTTTCTGTTCTTTTAATGTTTTAAACATACACCAACTCCCGTTCATCATATATACATATCTTTTCATACGCAATTTTGTCTTGATCCATTTTCGGTTTTAATTAAGAGTTAAGTTGAAACTGGGATCGTTAACTGTTCATGCTGGCGGATTTGGGCAGTATATTCTATTTAAGTTCCACTTTGGAACCCCCTCGTTCGTCCTTAGGTTTAACTGGCAAAGGGGTCGGACATTCTCACCAAAGGGAGGGGGTTCGATCTTAGAGTTGGTCAAGGCGCTGGGAGAGGCATCCTAGCTCCTGGGTGTCTAGGTAAACGCCTGAGGGTAACATTGGTATCACCTAGGAGGAAGGGAGAATTTGCCCTGCCCTTGGATCATGGGTGAGCCCAACCCCTTTTCTAAAATTTTCGTATTAAAAAAAAAAAAAAGTTCCACTTTGGAGAGCTTCAAGAACATAGCCAGTAATTAGTTAATACTCCCTTTTTTTTTTTAATATAAGACATATTTAGAGAGTTTATTTTGAATATAAAACATATTTTTATATTTGTCAATTTTTTCTCAATTTACTTTTGTTGATATTCCCTCAACAATAATAAAAAAGAAGAGGGAATTAGGGAAGATGATTAGGGTATTTTAGAAACTACATTTTATATCAATTAACTTAACTTACTTCCTTAATCTAATTAAATTAGGTAAGTATATCTTATATTAATGATAAAAGGTGTAGGTTAGGATGCCATATAGGAAATTTTTTGTGCTTCGAAGAATGGATCTTTTATTTTCTCTCTCTTTTTTGTTAAAAAACTGAAAGAATGATAACGGCGGATAAAATTCTTTTCTTTCAAGGATTACATGTTAACTAAGAGCATTACCCAGATGATCAATGGCATGCAGAGATTAATTTTATGTTTCTTTTCATTGTGAATATCAGCAGCACGACGCAGGGCCGCTAAAGAATTGGCTGAGATTTGGTTATTGTGCCTAGTGAATTTACTCAGCTTTCTGAATCGTAGTGGAAGAATACGATTCACTCATCATCAAAGAATACGGTGCCTCTCCTCCCACAAAGAAATAAATTTCTCTCATAATCGTATTCAAGTATTAATGCCAAAGGGAATAATACTGAGCCATCCGCTCTTGTCCATTCATTTAAAATAATGAACAATACTGCTCTTAGGTGGAAATATATGCCTGATGAGACAGGGCCAAACTTAGAGATAACCAATTTCTATATATCCACGCCTATAAAAGGCACTTATTTTATGGGAATTCAACATCCCAAACAAACACTAATACTTGATCATTAGTTCTAAAGCTCCAACGAGAAAATGCAGCTGCAGAGAAACCATGGGTTTCAACAGAACCAATGCTATGGCATGGAGACTCAACAGGAGAGCTATGAGGTTCATGAGGAGACTTGGAGCCCAAGGAATGGCCATCACAACCACTTCCCTGGAAAGCGCATGACCAATGGCATGTTCCGGGAAGGCCACCACGGTTCCTCCGGTCATTTCTCTGGCGGTGGACATAGCCACTCTTTTGGAGGGGCTCCTCCTCTGTTTTCAAACGGGTCCCACCACCAGGGTCATGGCCGTGACTATTTCTCGGAGGTGAACAAATATGAAATGCACAACAGTGCAGGTAACATGAAGGTGGATGAAATGAGAAACGAGCGCCATAACTGGGGTGGCGGCAATGGCTTCTGTGCTAACCCTTGTGACAGGAACATGAACAACAGGTCTCACAAGGTTGAGTGGGACGTTAAAGGTGTCTAACATGTCGTCTTCATCGATCCCACTGTCATAATAAAAGTGTGTGCTTGCTTGCTTGCTCTGTTTAAGAATCTAATAAACATCCACGTGATCTTGCTTGTCTCCAAGTCCATGTAATGTCTATCTTATCCTACTCATCAATAAAAGCTTTACTGAAGTGGTGTGTTTGATAATAACTTCCTCAGATTATTTGCTTTGTCTTGAGTTGAGGTTTATGTATGGATAAAGATTAAGGTGATTAAGATAATGATTTTACATAAAATTAAATAGGAATAAGTTAGCTAAAGAAATAATTCATTCTTCAGTCATTTTGAACTTCTAACATGTTGTAATTTTCTAATTGATGCTTGGTTTAATTCTTATCTTTTGTCCTGAAGAGGACTGTTGACAAGAGAGGTGCCTAACGTAACCCTTAAGATTAATGCACTTTGAGGATAAGAAGGGATTTCTACCAAATAAGATTCTTGTTAACAACAATTAGCAATTAGAGGAATATAACAAAGAATATGAAGAATCTTGTATTAATCACATAAGAGTGCTCATACAAACAAACTCACTTGGATTATTTTTAATCTACCTTCAATTGAGGGAGAGATAACCAACCACTTAAAACTATTAGGATTTTGGAGGGAGACCAAAGTAATTCCCTTTCTTTGATGAGGACTGCTACATCCCACACACTAAACCATATGACTCTTTACATAGATCAGGGCTCTAACTAACTAATCAATTAATAACACTATAATATCTCTAATAGCCCTTTCAAGTTGAATGTTACTTAATAAGGTGCTCAACTTAAACAACACAAGAATAAGGGATAAAGTGAATTAAATTGAACAGTTTTCTATTTACAAAACAACACAAAATTCCTTCATGACCATCTTCTCCCATGCTAATCCTCGTAATGCTTGTTATTTCAATATGCAAGTAGCCCATTCAAATGTCTCTGCTCCTGTCATGTATTTGCTGGTAATTCAACGCAAATTGCACTATCTCCCATGAAAGAATAAAAACCTCCAGGAATTCCAATGTGGTAGCCACTAGAAAAGTGATACTGATGCGCAACATTCAAGAAGAAAATCCAAAACAAGTTCTAATTCAGTTGAACCTGATTCATTTCCTTATTTCCTAACCAAATCATACATCAACCATCCAAAATGCACTGAGAAGGAAATGCTTGTAGTTGTTCTGGATTGCTTTCATTCCTGCACCAAAAGTTTTTCACATACATAGTCTACATATTTCTATCTTGAGCAAGATGAACTATATGTAGAGCTTCATTGCATGCCTTAAGCTCCACCAGATCCAGAGGAACTGAGACTCCAAACTCATGCATTATTTGAAATGATATCATCACAACAAACACCGACCCTGCTTTCACTCTGCAAGTTCTGAAATCCAAGTGTAACATTAATGTCATCATCCAAATTCCGACCAAGCATAGACCCACAAACGTAACAACAATCACTGTTGACCAATAACTTGATGATGATCTTTTGTTGTCTATTATGGAATATTCCCCTGGAGCCATTTGGAGTGCACCTATTCCCTTATAGTTTAGACCTTGGTTTCTTGGGATGAGGATCAAACATAAAAATTCATTGCTTCCAGTAGGGACAATAAATCAACCAAATTTAGTGAAATAGAAGTTGAAGCAAAATCATACTCAGCAAAGTCCTTTGCTACCGCACGACAATGTGAATGGATCACCACTGCATTGCTTTGAAGCTCTAATCACCTTAATAGCCAATTATGATTTTTCATGAAGCAACAAGAACTCAAAAAAACAACTTGAATATCACATATAATGGTATCCAACACCAATAACTCAAAAAAAAAACTTGAATATCACAAATAATGGTATCCAACACCAAGAACTCAAGGCACCATCACAATTTCCCAAAAGATAGCAGAAACAAGAGGCATAAAAGTCCATACTAAGAGATGAAGCTTGTGGCAGTGAGAATGTCATAATCGAAAAACAAGAACCCAGCGATTTCAACGACTAATTAGAGTGAACGGATCGACGACAATTGCAGCGACGATCTGGATCTTTCAACAACACACAAACAGAACCAAGTGGAGACACAAAATTTACATAACTGAGTCCCTAAACCAGTAGAGACGATGCAATATGAAATCGACGTCTATTGCAGGCTTTGTCAACCCAATTGTTTGGACTTGTGGGGAGGTTGACGAAGATTTGAGTTTCCGATCAAGATCGCGTTTAAGAGCCGATATTAATAAGGATTTGGATTTTCAAGCTGAGAATCTTCAAAAATGTACCGGATTAGTGAATCCGAGTGAAATCATTGACAAAAAACTATCTTTAGGAATCAAGAACGTCAATTCTTTGTTAATCTTTCGAGGTCTCTATTATTGACACGACATTTCCTTTTCTTCAGATTTTTTGGTCGCCATAGTTGGACGATGAGGAGGTGCTCCGCCGCTAGCTTTAAACTTTGGCAACGGCGGAGAGTCTCGATGCCCTAAGGACCCGTTTGGTATAGGGACTAACGAGAGTTCCTGGGAACATAACAAAGTTCCCACAGCAAAACACGTTTGGCGCGTAGGCTTTCTATCAAACCGAGTTCCCGCCTGGCGCCATCTTCCCACAAACGTGGGAAATTGAAATCCCTCTAAAATTGGCGAGATCTTCAAATCTTCCCGACAGAGTGGATAATTGAGACAAAAAAGCCTCTCTAAACCAGATGCAAGCGAGGATCTGGAAGCTAAAAAAGCTTGAGACGACAATGGAAGCTTGAATCGAAGGACTGGGCAAGGAAGGTTGAATCGAGGTTCGATCTGCTCGACGGTGATGGTGGTGTGATGCAAGAGGGCGCCGGCGATGGTGGATGAAGGAGAGGGCGCCAACGATGGTAGATGAAGGAGTGGGTCGAATCAAGGTAAGAGGTAATGGGTTTTTATTGTTCGAGCGCTTTGCGTGGTAAAATTGTCGATGCCAGTTTCTTTCACTTAGGGACACAAGCACGGATAGCTTAAGGCATTGTCAGTTTTTACGTTCGAACACAAGCGCTTAATTATATGTTATGTTCGAACTTACATTTTTCGTTCGAACTAAGCAAGAGCATTGTGGGAATTTTACTTCACCTTCCCACCTAACCAACACCCAATTCTTCTTACCAAATATTTTATTTTTCCTCAACTTAAGTTCTCTTCCCATGTCTACCAAACAACTCAACCTTTTAAGTTCCCTCTCAATCTTCCCTTTCATTTCTTTCCCTCCTCTAAGTTTCTTTCCCTCCTTAAATCTTCCCCGTACCAAACGGGCCCTAAGTTGAAGAGGAAGTTGGGGTTTCAGAAATTGCACCGGATCAAGAAACATGGCAAAAGATCAATGATGCAGATTCAAGAAGCAAACTGGATTGAGGTGGCAAATCAAGAACCATAGGCATTCTTATTTTTTAGCTCCAAATATAACCTGCTCTGTGATACTATGTTAACAATAGCAATTAGAGGAATATAATGAAGAATATGAAGAATTTTGTATTAATCATATAAAAGCAATATGTTCATACAAACAATAACCCACTTGAGTTATTTTTAATCTATCCTTACTTGAGAGAGATAATCAACCACCTAAAACTATTAGGATCTTGGAGAGAAACCAAGCTAACTCCCTTTCTTTAGTGAGGATTTCATATCTCACACACTAAACCATATTAGTTAAGACCCTTTTATATGGACTAGGATCCTAACTAACTAATCAATTAATAACATCCCAATATCTTTGACAATTCTCGTGTTTTTGAGTGAGATGAGAGTTTTCTGGGACGGCTTCATTAGATGTGCCATATGCTGTTGCTGATCTAATACTCATTTAACTTTCAAGGATCTGACCTTCCAAAAAAGCCATACATTGCTCCAAATCATTTTCTTTTCTACCACGATTGCTACAGCACAGTTAGTAATGGACTTGGAAACGACAACACATTTTACAAATCAGTGAATCGAGAAACAGGAGGCATCTTTATATTCCCAAGAAAGTAAACAAATATATCCTGAATTAGAGCATGTGGCATAAAAGTAAAAGAAAAAAGGAATCAGATTTCATGGGTATCTATTGAATTCGTCAAAGGTGGTGGATTTGGAATCGTTTTCTGGCGAATATCCAGACTGCTTCCTTCTCCAGTTCTCCCTTCAGTCCTCGGAACAAATGCAACTACACACAAAAAGACGTGAGCCCTTTCTTTTCTTTAAAAGTTTTTGGCTGAATGGGAGAGGTATTAGATTCACTCTTATCAAAAGGGAATAATCTAGAAAGACTAGTTGTACATATTAAACTATAAATAATAGGAGGTGAACATGATAAATCCCCATCATCTAATCAGACAGAGCACCTTCAAGATTCACAGAAAAAATGGCATACGAAAGCAACAATCGCCAGAGGAGAAACCATCACCATCGTCGTGGTCATCATCATCAGCTGTACGAGTGGAGCCCATCAAACGATTACCAGGAGTACGAGTACGAGGCCATGGAAGAGCCAGAGGTTAGGAGAAGCTATTATAAGCCTCATGGTCATGGTGAAGTGGGATTCAAGAGCAACAAGGAGGAGGGCTTTGCAGAAGTAGAAGCGTCAAGTTTGGAAGAGACAGAGAGGGCTCTTGATCGTCTAAGGCACGGTGCTCATAACAAAAATGAGGACGTGGACCAAGAGGCTGAGACCTTCATTCATCTGGAGCACAGGAGGATGTACTTAACCAAACTCAGGTCCACGAGGCCCTTCTGATTCCAACTCGTTTGTGTGTGTATATGGGCGATTCATACTGTTGTGACTGTATAAATAAGCTACCACTTGCCTTCCTTATTAAATAATGCACCAGACCCTCACCTTATTGTTGTTATACAGAGTGTTGTATTGTGTTTTGCTGATATAATATAAGTGTTGTTGAATTGCTGCTTCTTGTATGTTTCATCTCTCCTTTCTTTAGTGAAAAAAGAGTATTTTACTTCCAGTTGCATGATGTCAAAATGAGTGCTTTGAGACATCAATCTGAACGGGAGACCAATTTAGTTGGTTATTAAATGTTAGTTAATGACTTAGTTTAAGAGAGGCAGGGCGGTTGAATTAGGTGGCCAGTGTTCCTCTCCCTCTGAACAGATGAGATGACAAAGCAATTCAGCCAACCATGATTTGATGATTGGACCAAACAAAATTTTGGGCTTAAAGTACAGGCGCGTTTTAGTCCACGATTCCATTCCAAGGTCCAAACAAGCATGGATTCGGAGTGTCTAGCACCTTATGTCAACTGTCCCTATTCTGAGGTGTTGACTGCAAATTCAGCTGTTGGAATTCTCAAATGAGACCTTAATAATCTGTTCAACATATTGATTCTACCTTCTGGTAGCTCAAAACAGGGGCAGCTGATACGGGGCAGAAAACATCCGAAATCTAACAAGATTATGTTTCGTGGAAGACGTGTAAACATGATATGGAGCCCTTTAATTTCAATCCTGTCCTGCAGAGTAATGATAATATCAAACAACGACCCCAACTGAGTCATCTCCAGCCAATGGGGCTATGGGAATCTCCAACAAACGACCAACTGTTATGATTCATGAGGATGAAGTCGCAGAGTTGGCTCCTTGCTATGATATTGAATTTATCCTAAATTTTTGAACCGTGTTTGCATGAATTTTAAACTAAATTATATAATTCATTACGTATAATAAATATAACTTCTCATAAGTTTTATATCGTAGTATTGATATTTTTTTACCAACATATTCGTTTCTCAATGAATATCGTCCCCAAAGAGAAGGAAAAAAGTGATAATCATGTATCCAACAGTAAGAATTTCGGCGCACCTGACATCTGACTAACTCGTTGAAATAGCTACACGAAACTGAAGCACATGCGGATCCATGTCTCCACATATTTACATGAAAAGTTGAAAACCCCTCTTAAATTGAGCTTAGTTCACTAAGGTGGTTTAATATATTCCAGCATCATTTAAAAACAAAAAAAGGTATATTCCAACACCAACGATAGCGTTTTATTGTTAATTACTTTCCGCTTCCAACATATCATTAAGACATTAAAACTAATTTTTGTTCTCTTTTGATATAGTGATGTCTACGGAAGAACTAAACAGCAATAAGTGAGTTTGATGAAGTGACGAACACTTATAGACAGCGATAATTTTAATTTGACAGAGTGATGATTATGAGCGATAGAGTTGGAATCTCATATTGCAGTAACAATCCAAGCTAAGGTAAGATAGAGACCACTCATCATATTTGTATGACTGAAAGGGATCTTTAGGCATTTATATGTGCGACTCCATTTATTTCCGTTTGCAGTACTACTGTACTGTCCATGTTTTGAGCAGAAACGTTGCCCTCACAAACCAGAAGCTAGGATTTTAATTTATTTATTATTACAGGATGAAATGAACATCTAATTCTACTAGTTTGACCATATCGTATCAATCAGCTTTCAATAATCACCGAGACTAAACAAACACTTTAAACGTCACAAAGGTTGTGTTAATTACTCCACATAAATTTTGTTCAATCTAATAGTGCCGAATTAATGCTGACACACAAATCCCAAAACCAAATTCTAAATATTTACATCCCTAATGGAATTAGAGCATTCTTCACAAAATCACCAAGATGAGACCCACTTGCGATTTCTCCAAGCCACTAGTTTGCTGAGGATTGCAGAAGATAGCAGAAGCCACGACAGCCTCCAAAGTTGCTCTAAACTTGGTTCATCAAAAGAAGCTAATTAAGAAGTGGAACGGCAGAGAGGGCAGGTGGTGTGTCTGTTGAGGAACCACTTGTCCAAGCAAGCTCTGTGGAAGAAATGCTTGCAAGACAATACACTCACCTCTTGGCTGCCTTGGAAACCACAGAGACACACACAGCACTCCGCCATGCGCCACCTTGCTCCGCCATCACTCATGCACTTGTACTGCGTAATGGACACCCTCCTCCTCGAAACATTTGTCTGCTCGTCGTCATCACCCTCTTGCTCCACATTCATGTCTATTGGGTTCCAAGCAACCACTTGCAGAAGAGACCTCAACATGTTCTTCAACATAGCCACCGACACGACGGTGTTCATGACCAGCACCGGAAGCAGCCCCTCTGCTGCGGTGGGGAAGTTGGACAGTCCCATTTCTGATATATGAAACTGAAGTTGCAGGGAAAGTAGATTGTGGACAAGTATAAATAAGGCAGGAGGAGGAGGGGCTGCAGCTGATGGATCCTTAAATGATGATGGAAACAGAGAAAGTGAGAGGCACTAGGACTTAACACGTGGCGTAGCGACTAGGAGTGAGGCAGAGAGATGACGGCACGTGTCCGCGGAGCAGAGCCGCGATGATGCCTCCTGGCAATCATCCACACCGCTCCCTTGTTGCCAACTTTGGCCGTCTCATGTCTCACTCACTTCGTCTAATCATTCATTTCTTGTCATCCCACTTTCATGGATCATTAGGACAACATCGCAATCTCACCCCTTTCTTTTAATTAAAGGAATGATACCATTACTCTTAAAAGCAGGATCAACCTTATGTCTACAAAAAGATGATTTTTTTATTTTTTATTTATTGAAGTAGGAGGTTGTGGATTCGATACCGCTTGTAAAAAAAGAAAAAACTTTCATGTTATTGTGCCATGAGATGAGAGTAGCATTGGCTTAAAAGTTTTCCTTCTCCATATATTGGATCCACGTGCGCACATGTGCATGTATTCGTATTTTTCAATTAAATTGGGCTTTGTTGGCCAAATGCCTTATTTAAATATTCATTTGTATTCATGTCCTCGTCCATCACTGGATCTTCTCTTCTTTCTTTTTAAAACAATCATAATAGTGACTATGAATGCAGTAGAGATAGAATTAGGAGCAGATATTATTATATTTTAAAAAACAATGATAAATTTATGGGTTTAATGTTTCTACTTTTACTGCAGAAATATTTTTTCGGTTACACTCACATAAAAGCGAGTGGGTTTCACTGTAAAGAGAAGAGAGAGATTCACTCACTTTTATGTAAACGTGACAAAAAAAAGATTTCTGCAACAAAAACACAGAAACATTAAATCCTAAATTTATCTCAACATTGAAGCATGCCAAGTAGTCAGCCAGAAGGCCCCAGCAAATAATGGGGGTCACTTTCAAGCTTGTCACATATCTGCGTCCCTAACGCAAATCAAAATCGAAGCAGCCTTGCCATTTGGTTGCCATGTCACGACTTCAATAATAATCGACATCATTTCTAATGTATTAATTAGGTGCTTGATGTTTAATACGGTCACGCAAAAATACTAACTAATTAAATAAACTTGGAGAAATATGTATCAATTTTTTCAATACAAAATCTTATAGGAAGAATCGGGAAACAAATAAATAAATGAAGCACGAAGAATTTGCACCCAAAACTCTTAATCCCAGTTTGCTAATTTAAATATTTTTCCAATTGAACAAAAGATGTCTCAACATAAATAATTGAGACTATATGTTTCATATTCTAACAATCTCTTTATCTCTGTTCCCATTCCATATTGCTCTACTTCTGTTTTTTTTCTTAAAAAGATATTTGTAATGTGTGCTTGGAACAGTTTCTTATCATTTCCAAACAATTGCAAATAAAAATAAAAAATGCATGATTCGAATCGATATTATGTAGTGACAAGACGAGAAGTATGCAGGGGAATATTCGATGAGATAGTTGTAATGCGGGATAGATTGCAAGTAGAAGTGTAGAAGAGATTAAGGGATTAAATTGAATCATCAGTCAAATTAATTGAGGACACGAAACTGATTGCATTAGATTTTAGGTGAGGGGTGACACATGGAGTCTCCTTGAGGAGAGACTCTAGAAACTTCTCCACTGTCCACAGATGTGAGGAATGGTCACCACACATCACGCGGGGAAAAATTCACAACACAGCTTTTTGAAAATGACTCGTCCTTGTGTTTGTGTCATTTTTTTTTGGTTCGCTCTGAGGAAATTGGCGCCTCTAGGTTAAGCCACGTTCCTACTTTAAACTGATTTGACCAATCCAACTTTCCTCTTTCTCTGTGATGAGAACCTTACTTAAAAAATCAGCAATTCATTAGACTTTCCCTTTCTCTTCCTCTGCTTCTGCAACATTACTAGCTACTAGCCTCCAAAAATGTAATTACACTATACTAGCCATCATGATCATATTATTTATCTTCATCCATATTCCATACACTCACTGTCTGCAACGAATTCTACAATGAATTTAGGGCTTTTGTCGTCAGTATGACTCTGATTTATGATTTGACATAACGATCATTACAAACTTCAAAAAAACAAGGGACAATTCTGAGGACTCCAGGTGGTGTCCGCCTACAAATATCAACTTTAGTAGTTATCCCTTAATGAGCGGTCGAATTAATACCAACGGCCTTGTAATATGCATTTTCCGCGCTCGTCAGCCGACTCTGGAACATCGTCCACTCCTTTCTACACCTCTCCCTCACCTGCCAACGCAACCCATCATAACACCCTTATTATTGTTAATAATAATAATCAGATTATCACTACATAACCCATTAATCCGAGGCACTTAAACCAGAAAGTGTATAATAAAAAAGATCGGCCAAAAGTTTAAACGTTGCTAAACATACCCCCTGCCACGGTGGTTTCCCAATTTGGGTTTCTCCCTGCCAGGCACATGAAAGCTTATGAGTTTCATACTGCAGCTATTATAGTATCAGATAAATCTTACTAAAAAAACCATGACAAACATATATTACCTGATTTCCTAGCGTGGGAACACCTTGGTGAATAATCCACTGAGAATCAACCACACCGATCTTTTCATGAGCAGGCTATATAAAAGAACGAGGGTATTAGTTGAGTATCACGATCATAATTGCAAGTTCTCTCCTTTCATTAACCTCTCTCTGTGTTTGGTTTGTTCCTCTCCTAACGCTAACCAAATAGTCAATAAATCAGATGAAGTAATTTTATGATGGATTCACTCACCTCAACGCATTTTCTAAGAGCGAAGTCAAGACCCCATCCATGGACCAGGTCATTCTGCAATACCCAGAATCATCATGGATTATTATTATACGAGACGACTGATTGCTAGGAAGTCAACTGTGCTTCAACAGAAGGTAATATTTAAAAAGAAAATAAAAAGGATTTAATAGAGCAGTCGTTGAAACCTGAATCATATGCCAGACGCAACGCCATGCATCTCGTGAAAACACAGGAGCCATAATCTCAACAAAGCTGCATTCACATGACAGGATGAGATAAGGCAAGGAGGACCAAATAATAAACCTAAAAGACTTCAGATAATTACGCTGCACACGGAGGCAGATGAGGGTCTGTGCACCATCCTAATTTCTCTTCTGTTACTCTATTTCAAAAAGTAAAACAAGATAAATGGTTATCATACATTATGTTGCGTAACAGGCAAAACAAGAAAATTGATTCAAGATTCCCGTCATTCTTACTTGTGAACTTCACGATCACCTCTCCTCTTTGTCATCTGCCATGTCAACCCTTTATTAGGTTCCAGACCTGGCTGTGAAATCTCCAAGCCATGCTTCCGTACCAGTGTTAAGTACCTGCAATCGTAATGACAATAACGAATAAAACTTCAGTTAAGGGAAAGTAGAAAATTGAGGGGGAAATTATTTTATATCAAATACTTACTTCTCTGCATTGAAATGCTCTACCCCCAAGTCTTCATCCCATATAAATATGTAGTCATATGGTGCCACTATATCTGGATGCAGAAATCTTTTGGCATACCACCTGGGAGGGTAAAAAATCAAATAGTCACTATTATATCATAATTGAAAATGACAAATCTTGTTTAGCAACAGTAGACAATATTATCTACAAAGGGCCCAATGAGCAAGACTCGAGAGCAAGGAGTTGTTTGTTACCATTTTGTCTGTTTGGGAGCACTCACATGAATAGCCCTCTTCGACCACTCAAACTCATCCCATTCTGTAGTTCGTCCGTCATAATGAAACAGAAGGATCGTGAAGTTCTCTGAAAACTGTTCAAGTAATACATTTGGTTACAAAAGAAACAAAGAAAGTATTTGTAGCCACAGAGAGGGAGACGATAATTTATTTAGATTTAGAAGAATTGATAATTTGGAGGAGTAAATCTTGTTTGGATATTGCCAAGTGAAAAGGTACCAAAAAGCATGTCAAATAAACAACAATCCTCAATAAGGAAAAATACACATACTCAGTATTAGGAAGTTTAACAATTGACTCTGAAAATTAAAGAGCACCATTTTTTCACTTCTGACATTGGACTCCAAAGTCATTTTTCACAAGTATACAGCCTTCTGATTATGCCCACTTAGAAAATGTGAAAAAAATTTGATACAAATCCTCCAAAGTTTAAATAAACATTGTCATGGGTGCACATAGATACCTTTTTCACTGCTGCATCAATGTTCTTTTTCTGAGCATAGCCAACAGTGAAAGTCACCAAGTACTTTGGCTTGGAAGTCAAGTCCTGCAAGAGGCATCTTAATCAAATGGTCTAAATTTAAAAAACTTCAAAACATAAATATCAGATGATCAGGGCTACCTCCAGTCCAAGGGTTATAATTTCAAAATATAAACAACAAAAGAAAATAATGATACAGGTGTGGCAAGCTACTTGAGTTTTCTTTACAAACAGATTCCTCAAGTCAAAATCTATTTTGGACAAGGTGGGTTTTGGTCATAGAAGCAAGCAGATAGAACAAATAATATTGTCAACTAAATAGTAAATATAAGGCCTATTTTACTAGTTTAACAAACAATAAAAAATGGATTAACTGGATCTTTATAGTTAGGACATGCTTTCCATACTCGATGCACTTGTAAAGAACAAAGTAATAGTTTTTCACATGAGAATTGGATATTGAAGCCATATTTCAAATGTAAAGTGATTCAGGATGCACACCTCACTGGGCCGACCCCACAGTCTACGCAAGTAAAAGTCTGATTCAGCTTCAACGATTCCAGGAGGTAATCTTTCAGCACCTCTTGGGTTTGATGGAACCCAAATCTGCGAACAAACAAGGAACTTACTGTAACAAAAGGCTTGAAACAAGGAAACGGAATTGGGAGAGACCTTTTGATTCACATATTGGGATTTCCTATCTTATTTTCCCTCATTTGTAACATAAACAGAGCATGAATTTGTGGTTTTCCTATTTTCTTTTCCCCTCATTTGAGAGGAAATTTTTGTTCAGTAAAACCTTAAAGAAAACAAATAATGAACACACCAGAGAAGTTGAGAAAAGTATTTAGTAATTACTAATTAGACCATGACTGTGCTGAAGTTCAGGATTTTAAGAGAAAGCCATCCAACTACTTATTTAGTTCCTAACAATTACAGTGGGTGGTAGAATTTTCGTCCGAATAAAGTGGGGAATGGAAAGTAAGCAACTGAAAATCTCTCTTAACAGCAAGTTAGCCATAGAGAGACGTGCTAAACTAACAGCAGAGACCTACCACTCTTTCTGCATAGCAACTGCTCAGAGGATTTCAAAGTCCCCTCCGTTTCTAAGCTAAGACGAGAAGTGCTAAACTAACAGTAGGTCATATGCTAAGCTAAGACTCTAAAAGCAAATTTGAAAAACTGAGGATATAACTTAACCAATTGATAAGATTCACTTCATTTTGCCCACCCATCTAACTCTACTGCCTTATTTGCGTATTCCATCTCCATCCAGTAAATAGTTTCCATGAAAGTTTGAATAAATTATGGACCTGGTTCAAATCCAAATCTACCACTGAACATCGTTAGTAATGCTGGAAGGGCATGATGTGTACCTTTGTACCATTTAAAGATTTATCATTTGATAACCTGCGGCTATTATTCTTGGCAGATGCACCTGTATATTTGTCTTCAATGTAAGAGAGGTCAATGGAGGGAAGAAGGCTGGATGGAAGATTAAACTGCAAAACATTAATATCTGTTAGCATATTGTGCTTTTTACTTCAAATCATAACTAATCACAAAAGTATAAGGTGCATCAATAAACTGAAAGAAAAAACTCAGTTTGCACCTTTGTTATTGACAGTGTTGGAAATGATACTCCAATGAAGAAGCCAAAAATTACTCCAACAAAAGTTGTTACAATAAGCCGCATACTTTCACTTGGTTTTCTATTAGTGGTACTGCAACCAACAAGATGCAAATGTCACTTGATTGTGGTTGCTAACATTTACTAACAGAATGATAAAATTAGTTTCTCCAATGATTAGACCTCCGAGTAGTTGTCACCATTTTATCAAAACTTCTGACGATATGTTTGTAAAATTATGCGCAGAAGCTATTCTTCACCACTCAGCGAGTGGCTACACTCCATAAAAGAAATAGAGGTGCTCAACAAAAGAATGCAGACCCTGCTGAAGAAGTTACAGATAAGAAACAAACAAACAAGTTAAGCAATGGAACCAGGTAATGTCTCCTATCAAAGAAAAAGGAGAAAATACATCACAGCAGTGATATAATGAGAGTAAATACACACACATATCTGGGGAAAATCCTCCAAATATTTTCTGGTCTTCCGGTGAATTTTAAAGTCAGAATAGTTTTCTATATGATAGGCCTCCCACAAACCAAGAAGGGCAGGCAGTAAGACTTCGTTCTCTTTGCTTTTTTCCAACATCTCAAAAGGCAATTTGGGAGGAAGGACGCGTATATAAGGTACAGCTTATAAATACGCCACAAGAAAAGCAAAATAACTAGGATTGGCAATCATCCATTCTTCAAACTATATGATTGGACCGTAAGCAAGAAAAGCATGTGATTTCCCCCCAATGAACTCCGTAAATAACTCTATAGGATGGCATACATGTGTATCTCTCTGGCAATAATGAAATGCAAGGTAACTCGATGATATTCCTGACCTCCTATGTCGAAAATTACCCAACCATGTGGCAGCTTTTAATTATATCCAATGTTGTAAATAACAAACACCCCCTTCCTCCTATTATCCAATAATGGGGAGACTGAAAAGCATATTGTACGGCAGTTCAGTAAGACAAAATAATTGGCGCCGGTAACATTGAAATACCACGGCAAAACCAGCAGAGTCAGCTCAGATAGGTTCTTTAAATTTTGCATCTGGTTTGTTGGAGAGACTTTCGTGATAGAATGTGGCAATCAAAGTCGACTGACCCAAAAAAGAAAAAGAAAAAAAAGAGCTCCCCGCAACATGCGCTCGAAGGAATGAATAGTAAATACCTAGCAACTTGAGATAAGATAATCTCAAATTGCCAGCAAACGAGCTGAAAAAGAGATGCGCCGAAAAAAGGCAGCGACTAAAGATTGCTCGCACCCTGCAGGTTGCAGTATCTCCAACTCAAAGCTGAAGTTCCATGCTTAGGAGCTAATCCATACAAAGTTCGTAACATTTTAAAAAATAAATAACATTATATTGAGTTTGTTTGAGCAGATGATTGTTTTGGTGTCGAATTTCAGACAGCAAGAAATAATATTAGCATATTTGTACTTCGTTTCCGTGTACGTTGGGAGGGCAGATAATCAGACACCGTAAGTACCAGTTAGTTAATAATCAAAGAAAGTAAAGCTCACCTGAAATAGCCCTAAAAACCGAAGCAAGATCTGACAGCAAAGGAAATTCTGGCGAAAAGCTGGGAATCGGGAAATGAAAACACAAGGGTACGGACAGAAATCTGAGGTGCGATGAATCAGTGATCGACCTTACCAAGAGGTAAGAAAGGAAACCGCGTAAATGATAAATTTAGCGGCGAAACCGAAACAAACAAATAACGAAATGGAATGATGTCTGAGGCCCGGGAAGATAGAAGGAGAAAACAAGATCTTGAGATTTGACCGGCGGTGGGAAACAGCTAAAGATGATCGTGTGTTCTTTGTATATGTTTCAGAATTCCGTTCTTCCTTTGAGAAATAAACACCCCTAACGAACACAAGCTCAGAAATGAATTTAAACAGACCAAAACCTTATTTCCTTTTTCTTGAAATTTCTCAACAAACAAATAAAGATAAGACAGGGATGATGTTTTGTCTGCGCAGTAATTTAGGTGGATTATGAATTCAGTGAATTTATAGCAAACAAAAAAATGAATTCAGTGAATTTAGGTGACTTTTCAACATACTCTCTGTTTTTTTTTTTTTTGGATGCATACCCTTCAACGAGTTAGTTGTCCGCAAAAGAGATGAAACTGATGTAATTTAATTTAAATTATTTTGATAAGCTACATTTCAATGGACATTTTAATACTGAAGATCTTTGCCTCTTTGACCAGAATTTCCTTCTACTAAAAAAGGATTTCATAATTTTGATTTTTTGGTATAAAAAAAGTATAGGTGGGGTAGACAACGTTAACCCTAACCCTGGCAATCTACCTGCCAAAGGCACATCTCCATACTAATAAAGTGTCCATCAGAGTTAAGGCACACCTTCAGACTCAAAGAACGCTTACAATTCTTACAGATCACCCACCAACGAGACCTTCACATCGACCCGTAAAAATCGAACCTCCTCCCTTTTAAAGTGAAAACCGACGCATTAGCCAGTTGTGTCACTCCTTGTTAGTTAATTTTGATTAATGTTGTTTGTATCTATATTTTACAAATACACAGCCCCTGAGCAGAGTTTTATTAAGCAATTGTTATTAATCACTTATCTTTTGTATGAAGTAATATTTATGGTGAGTTGGTGACCAGGTCTAGGCTATTATTTACCAGTTCTGGGCCCAAAAGCAGCAAACGAGAATGAAATGTGTCTTAACCATGAGTATGACTTTTCAAAATGCCAAAATTACGAAGGGACTTGCAACTCCCAAAATGGATGACTTTGGGTGCGACCTATAACCATAAGTACCGTACCGTATTAACTATGGCGACCAAGAAAGTTGGGAAGGTTCATTCAGGCTGGCTTCTCAGCGTAATCAACCAACCAAGACTTTTCAAAATGCCAAACTCTGATTTTTTTTTCTCATGGGACCTCAACTGACACTACGTGAGGCCACACTGTTCACTTATTTAGGTCAATGGCCATATCTCCAATTGTCCACCTCTAAATTTGTGTCACAAACCATTCTGGCATTTTAATTTAATGGCTAGCTTGAGGAGTAGGCAGGCCTGAGAATGAGTCATTCCAATACGTTCCCGAGTTATGATCATTTTCAGAACTTTTAATCTTTCATTTGGTTAATAGATTTATTTTAAGAAAAAAGAAAAAACATAGTTGACCAGTGATCATTCACCAATATTGCTCCTCGTCAACGTCACTTCCCATTTAAATATGTTTTCTGCAGAAGAATGATTAGGCAGCTTCGTCTCTGTGGACTTATTCAACAATTGGGTCTGAGTCCAATATCAATAAAAATCAAACACTGATTCATTACGTTTTGTTTCATTCGCTTTATTGAATTCAAATAGTTCTTCTTCTTCTTCTTCTTCCCCCGCATGTCATGGCTTCATTTTCTGTAAGACCAGTTTGGCCTTTGTGATCAATCAAATAGAATATTGCATTCCTAATCAAAATATAACTGCCAATAATATTGTTGCATGTGTGCGCTTCCTAATTAGTTGCTGCCACATCCATAATCTATCCATGTGGAAAATTCAGCCTCACTTCCCCCATAATCATCACATATCAAATTATCTTGTTACAAAAAACCTAGATCATCATATATACTACCCGGTCCTAATTATAAGAGCTAGTTGACTTTTTTTGGAGAGATTAAGGAAGCTAAATAAGTTACTTAATCATTTCATATGTTGTTATTCTTAGATTATATACTACTATGGTCCTATTTATAAGTCCAATTTGACCAAAAAATTTGGTCATATTTATAAGTCCATTTTGACCAAATAAATGAAACTGTGACAATTTTGCCCATATTAATGAGGAAGAGAGAGATTGGCTAGCTATGTTGAAAAGAGAAAAAGATGAGAGAGATTTGACAATAAATTTTAAAAGGTACACCCATTTATAAATATGGGTAAAGTTGGAAATTTACTTCATAATCATTGAGATATCTAACTCTCCTTGGTATGTGAGATTTGGTCAAACTGGACTTATAAATAGGACCAGAGTGATATTAGTTTATTAGTCAAACTAATAAGTTTGAAGAAAAAAATAAATAAAAATACTTTAAAGTAGTTTAATAAGCTTCCTTAATCTCTCCAAAAAAATCAACTAGCTCTTATAATTAGAATTGGAGGGAGTATAAAATATAAATATTTGTTATTGCAGCAGCTCGCATATTCTAGTTAAGAGAGCTCAAAGCGGACGTTTACTGTACGGAAGTTTTAATTTTTAATAATCATTAATATCGTATTAATTTCTTCGAGCAAAAAAAAAATATCGTATTAATTTATATACGAGTAAGATTTATAAAATATTAATTTATTCATAAATTATAAAATACTCCTTCGATCCTTAATACAATACATATTTGTGAAGTT
Source organism: Acacia pycnantha (assembly GCA_025563575.1). Lineage (NCBI taxonomy): Eukaryota > Viridiplantae > Streptophyta > Magnoliopsida > Fabales > Fabaceae > Acacia > Acacia pycnantha. The sequence continues at coordinate 1,948,996 of JAMWYP010000037.1, read as the reverse complement.
ATTCTTAATTCTAAATATAAGACATAAATTTTATATTTGTTAATATTTTCTAGGGCAGAGTAACATGCAGGTTGGGCAGCCTGTACTTAAACTCATAGTCCACCCATTTAATGTTACATTGGTATGGGCTAGCCCTTACCCGTACATCAACCCGTTTAAAAATATATTAAATGGGTTATGAATAACCCATTTAATTTTTTATTTTTATTTTTAAAAGATATAGGTAAAAACTATCATTTTAAGTTTTGAATTTTCAAAGTTCAATAATCACATATTGTATAAAAGAATTTAAAGTTAGACATATATCATTATAAGTTCATAACATCATTTTAATATTCAAACTTGAACTTTCAAACTAAATCATAACAATTATAAGCTCAAAGATTTATGAGATGATATGCTTCAATGTCATTTTCAGATTCACTTGATGAAGGAGATGTAGCTCCAACTACCAAATAAATACTAGTTGGTATAATTTCAAAACAAAATACCCCTATATATAAACCTGATATTAACATAAATACAAATTTGTTACTTATACAACCCTTTACCGTCTTTTTATTTTATACCCTTCAGCAAAAATACAATCATGACAAAAATAATCACCTTCAAATATATTGTCAAAATGCATCACAATTCACAACTATTATTCTCCTTATGAGATAAAATAAATCCATAAAATCAATGAATAATTATCCTGACCTTGTTAATTCATTATGCAACCAATAGTAATGAATTACTTCCCTTGCTAATTTTTTCTTTTAAAACATTGCACATGAAAATCTAATGATAAATACTATAAGAAAAATAATTAAGACAATGTTATCAAGAAAAGTACATAAGACAAATTAAAGGCTATGGTCTTAACCATAGTTCCACTTTAGAATCTAGTTATCATAATAAAAACCAGAAATAGAGAGGATCGAGTTCAAAAACCAAAAAGCATAAAATTCATAATACTCATATAACAAGAAACTAATCGGAAGCAAAGTAATGGACTGTTCTTAAAATATACAAATACATAAAAATAAAAATAAATCATAATAAAAATTTAAAAAATTAAATGGGCAGACATCATGGGCAGTCCAAAAGTGTGCCTCTAGCCCGCCTATTTGATTCTTAAATGGCAGGGTTTCAACCCGCCCCGTCATAGGTCTTTTATAGTTGGATTTAAACTAGCAAATTTTAGATGGGTTCAGACAAGCTTACCGGGTTTTGGGCAATTCGATCAGCCCTAATATTTTCCTAGTTTACCTTTATTTTACTCCCTCAACAATAATCAAGGAGGAGAGAGGATGATGGATATAAGGAAGATTATTAAGGTGTTTTAGAAAACACACATCAAATTAACTAACTTAAGTAACTTTCTTAATATAATTAAATTAGATAAATATATTTTATATTAAGGACTGGAAGGAGTAGTTAATTTTTATCTAAACATAACTACATGAGTAATTAATACATACTCTACTATACAAAACTTTATTTTTTTATATTTATTAGTCAAGAGTTTTTCTTTTCGAGACTTAAAAAATAAAGATTTTTCGCTCCCCTCAATAAATATTTCCTAACAAAATTTTCATAGTTTTTTTTTTTTTTTGATAAATGAAAGTTTTGGAGGGGTTCGACATCAGTCCCCCACCAAGGCCAGGGCACGGCCCCGGGCTCTATGAGAGCTTACGAGATCGCCTACCAAAGGAGTCCCAGCGACGGCAGAGGGGATCGAACCCATGACCCAAAGGCCTAGTCCTGGATCCCTTACCATCTATGCCAACTCACATTGGCAAAATTTTTCATAGTTGGAAAAGGACTTGGAGTCTCACGGATCTACAAATTTAAGGCCCATATATTTGCAGAGAAGCCCATTGAGAATAAATTATTAAATTGGAACTGGATGGGGGCCCAGCTCCCAACAAATCATCAAAGGGTCAGGCCTATTATTATTATTATTATTTTCTTTTGCCAAAGGAAAAAACGATATATGGTACCAAATGTTGACATAAGTGGTAAGTGGCTAGTATCGCTTAAACAAGGTTTCAAGTTCAAGTATTATGAATGCAGAAAAGCCCTGTTGGGAGACTCTCCCACCATAGCTAAGTGTGCAACGCAGGTTGTATCCGGATTAGAAGAAAGTAAAATACTAAAATATCCAATTTTAGGCAAGGAACCGTTAGACTAACTACCTCAACGGCTAGCTGCGAAATCATTCCCCTTTTTTGTGATCCATACAAACCCTAACCCCCTTACTTGTCAGAACTCACTCACTCTCTCTCCCGCACTCTGTTCATAGCCGTTAAGTTAAAGCCCTTCTCTCTCTGCTCTTCATTCTTGTTTTGTTTTCTGCCTGCAATGCCTACCCGTTCTTCACTTTCACCCGATACCCACGACTCTTCCTCTTTGAAGCGGAAGAAGCCTCTCAATATTCAGATACCAGACGTCTTGCAAGAAATCCAGACACCCAAGCTTAATGATTCCAAGGCATTGAAGGACAACGTTTCTCTTAGCGGGATTGGTTTTGGGGTTTTTTCTGTAAAAGGCAAGAAACTGTGCATGGAAGATGCTCACAAGATTGTTTCTTCTTTAGAGAGCGACACAAAAAAAGTTAGCCATGCAGAACTGAAAAAAAAGACTTCTTTTGTTATTATATATTATTGTTCTCGAGTTTCTTTGGTTTATTTAACTTGTTTTCTTGTCTTATGTTGGTGATTTGCAGGGCTTCTTTGGCGTCTACGATGGGCATGGCGGTCGGAAGGCTGCAGAGTTTGTCGTTGAGAACTTGCACGCCAATATTCTCGAAATGGTGGACAATCGTGAAGAATCAAGGACCAAGGAGGAGGCAGTTAAAGCTGGGTATCTAAAGACCGACGAAGAGTTCTTGAAAAAGGCAAGTTCTAGCCCTGTTTTTCCATATTCTTAAATTCCGATGCTTCTTCTTCTCCAGGTTCAGCTATTAATCACATGATTAGAAGTCTAATTCAATTTAGGGTTAATTGCATTGGTTTGGATCCTCTGAACTATTGTAGTATTGGACTATTGGTTTCCTTTTCCAGCACATTCTGCTAAATTATTGTGTAAGATAGAATGCAGTATTGCTGAATGCAGAACATCCTCTTAACTTGACAACCTTTGTCTGTGTATTCTTTGTATATTGTTTTTTTATGACTATGTTATAATGGAACACATAAAAATTTTACAAATACGATAAGCTCTATACAAATCGTTTGAGAAAATAAACTCGAAGATACTAATAGTACTTACAAACAGCTGAGGAATTTTTTCCCCCAGAATCTTATTGTTTGTTGGAGGTGGAAATTTTGATTTCTCAATGCACTAAACAGGATGTAGGAAGCGGTGCCTGTTGTGTGACAGCCCTGATTCAAGGGGAAGAGATTGTTGTTTCAAACGTGGGAGATTGCAGGGCTGTTCTTTGCAGAGGTGGAGTGGCTGAAGCTCTTACTAGAGATCACAGAGCTGAACTAGAGGATGAACGGAAAAGAATTGAGGAAAAGGTACTAATTTTCTAATTCAAGAAAAGAAAATGATGCACTTTTTTTATTATACTTCTCCGGTCCTTAATATAAAATATGTTTACCTAATTTGATTAGATTCATGAAGTTAGTTAATATAACATGTATTTTCTAAAACACCCTAGACATCTTCATTAATTCTCTCTCCTTCTTAATTATTGTTGAGGGAGCATCAATACAATACAATAGATGCAAATTAAGAAAATATTGATAAACATAAAAGTTATTAATTATATTTAGGATCAAGGTCACCGAGGGAGCATCAATACAATACAATAGATGCAAATTAAGAAAATATTGATAAACATAAAAGTTATTAATTATATTTAGGATCAAGGTCACCTTTTTGAATACCGGCGAAGCAATGTTTATGGAATAGTAATAAAATAGACATCCCCATGATATCTGAAGGGAGGATATGTGGAGATACATCGAGGAGCTTGGAGAATTCATGGGGTGCTCTCTGTTTCTAGAAGCATTGGGGATGCTCATCTGAAGGAATGGGTGGTGGCTGAACCTGATACCAAGATCTTACAATTCACTGCAGACATGGAGTTTCTTGTGTTGGGGTCTGATGGACTGTGGGATAAGGTAAGGCACAAACAGCTCCTATATAACTAAGATTGATTTCAAAAGCTCTTGTACACGTTATGCTTCAATTTAGTCTAGGAGGACTATGAGATTGATTTTGTTAACCTGATGCGCCTAGGTCGGTAACCAAGAAGCTGTTGACACTGTGACCCGTGTTTGTCGAAATGAGGAGAAGCTAGGCTCTGATGTACAGAATGATATTGATGATGATGATTATGTTCAAGTTAATGTAAGTCCGTCATCGAAGCTACGAAGAGTTTCGCTTGTGAAGCGGGCTACACAGAATGGCTGGAATGAATTTGGTTGTGAAAATGATAGCCCTCCATCAAAATCAAGAAGAATTTCTTGGGTGAAGCGAGTGAGCATGAAGAAAGAGATGCCGGTAAAAGAAAGCAACATGTGCAAGAAAAGTGAAGGCTCTGGACCTGGACTTCTGGCGGCTTGCAAGGAGCTTGTAAACCTTGCTGTGAAAAGGGGGACTTTGGATGATGTCACTGTAATGATAATCGATTTAAAACACTACAATTGCAACATCTGAAACTTATACTTCATTCCTACTTAACAAATTACTAATCTAACTTCATATGATTCAAGCTCCTTACATTACATTGCTCTCTCCGGGATGGATAGAAGAATAAGCCACTGATTAGTAACAAAACCTATAACTACTTTTGGTTTCGAGTTATACAAAAACTAGTGAACTATAGAAGAATTATAAATAGCTACACGTGTACTTACTAGAAACTGTTGAATAAGAAGTCATTTGAATCTTCTCTTCTCTCTTTCTCTGATAGTCTTTTAATTTTTATTACATGGTGCCTTTTTAATGGGAAGAAAAGAAGTCGAAGAAACAGTACAAGAAGAAGAAAGGGAGCTTAAATGGATTGCGTTAAAGAGAAAAAGTAGATTAGGCTTTGCTTATCCAACTACAATCAAACTTGATTTATTTATTTTTTATTCTTCATGACATAAATGAAGACTGAGGAATACAACCATCATTACTCTTTTTGCTCAAAAGAATACAACCATCATTACCAATAATACATCAAAGCAATTACAAGATGCAACTCATCAATAAAGGTGACGGATGCCTGGCATTTTTTTTTTTAACCATTACAAGGATTTAAATCAAAATTTAAAAGTCCACATTCTTTTCATCTAGCTAAGCTACATGTGCCGGACTGCTTTACATTTACTTATAAACCGATCCACTTCAAATTGGAGAAGTGGGGGTACACTAGATTAATAATCAACATTCAGCAATGATGTTGCTGAATTTGGGAAATTGAGCACTCTGAATTTAGCTGCAATTCATGACGAAGAGTGCACATCCATGTTTTGCCACCACCATTGATAACTTACCTTCAACTATGACTATGTCTTTTCCACTCCACACTTCCTTGCACTTACAGGAACTGAAATCTCTGCCCGGAAGCACTTTAGCTAGATCTGACATATCCGTAGATATCATTGTCTTGTCTTCATTTAAATTGAAGAATGCAACATAAATTTGTCCTACATAAACATGCAGCTATATACTTATAGAGAACAAAATAAATAAACATACATCTCTCTCTTATGCAGCTTGTTAGTCTATCATCAAAATGTTGGAAGAGGTAAGTCAATACACGTAAACCGTCCACTGTTATTGTTTTTAAGAAATTTTTGCTTGAATCCTCACGATGAGTCAATTTTTATTCTATTCTTTTGCAGAAAACACAATTTCTAACGCTTCATCTAAAGTTTTTAATTAGGTCAAACCTTCTCTTCCTGTTGCAACCCAAGAATGAAGTCCACCAGAGTTGACTGTTACTGCATCAATGGCAAAGCTTAATCACAAATTATTTAAGATATTATAGAAATGAGCTCCTAATCACAAATTTTCACCTTTGACAGTATCTAGTGTTGCACACAGGCCAGAATAACTGTTTACCAGGGTCCCATTAGGATTTAGCTCCCATATCTGTTATAAGTTTAATAGATCAGCTTCCAATATAACCCAAAAATATCATGAATGTACAAGTCTAATTGTGGTTGCTTTGGGGGGTTAAAAAAAGTTCTAATTGGTTACGAGAAACTAACTGTGGCTTTTGATATCTCAAATAAGGGTGAACATGACAAAGAGTACAATTGCATATTTTTAAGTATCCAAGGAGTGATTCCCATCTTGTACACAACATACCTGATTTGCATCCCATCTGCAGGGAGAAAATGTCCCTAGCTTAACCTCCTTAGAAGTAAGCTTTCTTTTTGGAGAGGCATCCAAGCAAAATTCCATTCTATTAATTGCAACTAAATGATGTTTCCCTTTGTAGTCCTCTTGATACATTGTGTCCTCATCTCTACACCAGCATCAACATAACACTTCTTTTTAAACGGGAAGAAATAAATAAAAAAGCAGACAAATAGATCAAAGAAAGAAAAAGCAGTATTACAATGCCCTGCCAAGTTCTCTCTTGTGCACACAAAAAGGTGCTTGTTGCTTGTTTCCGAAACTCCTTTTCCAACAAATTCTTTGAAGATCTTGATCTATACTTTCAATATACCACCCACTTGCCTTTGACTGGTTACAGCCAATGAGACCTAATGAATGTGTAGACGATGTTTGTCTATCTCTCTTGGACCTTCCCATTTTCCCAACATGATCCTTTGCCTCATTTTTGAAGTTGTTGAGGCTTGTAATATAAGGAAACTGTCAATGCAGAAATAGTGATATGATATACTTATTTGCCAACCTAGTATTGCGAAGAAGAAAAAAGTGATTCACTTACCTCCATATTATCTGAGCTGAAGAAATCAATCTCCAGCAGAGTAGGGTTTGTGATAAGATTATAAGTGGTCTCATCAAGCTTGCGCACATCCCCACCATACATTAGGGGAGACTTTGCCATGGACCACAAGGTCACCTGTAAAATTAGAGTACTTGAAGTCATTAATGATTAATGTTTTTGTTTTTGACCGGACATAATGATTAGTGTTTACACACGAACATAGGTTGACAAAGAGATAGGAAGCAGCTCAGTTGTGCATACCTGAGTCTTTTGCTCATCTAAACTTAGGTCAGAAAATCTGTGTGGGCCTTGATTCGAAGCTATGAAAGAGAAGAAAAAGCGTTGCTTTATGGTCCAATTCTCAAAGGTCTTAAAATTCAAATTAGCTCATACCAATTATCTAAACATCTTTCAATTTCTTTTTTAACGCTTTATGAAAAGTTTTTAGTGTATCAGCAATATTATTGAGTTAATAGAATAGATAGACCTTTAGAGAATTTTCCATATTGTTAGATAACTTCTGTTTACTCATCAACAACACATACTACTATGTGCCTAAACATAAGTCACTTGTATCCCATTCTCGCATACCAAAGAATCACATATCTCTCTCCTCTTTTTCTCTTACTAATAGAAATTAAATAGGGGTAACATTGATAAAAGCATCATTAATTACCTTACGAGTGACTTATATTTTGAACAAAACTTTTTTCCTACGAATGACTTATATTTAGGCACAAAGTGGTACATAATAGGGTCATGTTAAATTTCTTAGGGGCGGGGGTTCAGAAATAGTGGTGCTGATTTAAAACCTGGATCAGTTAGCCAACCAAATGGTAGCATGTCCAAATCAGGCCAAGATTTTCCCATCAAACCTTCTGCTCCTATCATATCAGCAGAAGCAAGATCCCTGATTCAGAATCATAAGAACTAGAGTTACATAGCGCGTGATGACAAAATATTGGCCAAGAGAAAACATGGAGATAGCAGAAGGTAAATGAAGTAACAATAACTAGATCTGGTGACTGAAATACAATATATTGATTCCACAGGTAGTTACCTTGTCACATTAAAATGTGCTTTAACATCTCCCCACTTATCCCAGTCATCTCCTGTTATACGATACATGTTGACTAGTCCACTGACATCCTTCGCCATGGCTGGTGTCACGCTGGTTCCAGGTGACACAGAATATATAATGGGATGATCAAGCTCCCTGAGAATCTGGCATGGTAGTTCATATAATAAGTTTTCCTATAAATCTTGGCCAAATAATTACTGATCTAAATATTTATATGAAAAAGAGACAAGGAGGGCCCAATTAGGAGAAGAAACTGCATTATATACCTCTGATACATAGCCTATTTCATTTAAGTCCAAGTCATCACCAAACACACAATCATGTTTCACTGCAAGGAAAGTAACATATATGTTGCTATGATTAATGTCGAACATATAAAGGTTGCTAAGATGCATGTAGAATATGTTTAGGTGGTGGAAGTACCCAAATCAACGCCCCATGCAGCATATTGCTTATAAAGGGACCTCAAAAAGGCCCTTCCAGCTCCCAGTTTTGTATTTACACTCATGAACCCATGAGGCATCCATGCACAAGCCCTTTCCGGCATAGCTATGTCCTTGGCACGCCACACTCGACCGGATTCATGATAATAGCCTCCCTAGAACGTTGCAAGAAGACAAAATCAATTGTCAACAATAACTTCTTGAGACACATCAATATCTCCTAAACTAAGATTTATTTGTCTAATTAATAGAACAAGAATATAATCAACAAAAGACTTCCTTCTATCCTGTACTACCTCCACCTCATGTCCTTAATGTAAAAGCCGTATAACTTTGGACAAAAAATTGTAAATTAGGAGGCAAAGTGAACCCTTTATCTAGCTCCTGTATTAAGGACTAGAGCTGGTATTTTTTGACAAAATTTAGTGATCAAAGATACTATCATTTTGGAATTTTACAAGGAAAATAAAATTGAAGTCGGAGCATAAAAATGGAGCAGAACCGTTGTTGGATCCAAGATAGGGGTATTTGCATTGACAGCTTGTGTGCTTATCCCTCTCATAACGTGAATCCCAAACTTCAAACCCATGCTATGTACTTTATCAGCTACTTCACTGAAACCTTTCCCATCTCTGGAAGATGGCCATCTTCCCGGGTCGGGTACCATCCTCCCCCATTCATCAATCACATCGAACCCAAGAGAATCAGGATAAGCACCCTTGACTTTCTTTCTATACCAGAGATAATCCACCACAACATACTACAAGAATTTGAAGGAAAGAAATTCAGATATATATCAATATCAAGCAAAATATTGCTAATATATATATAGATTCATCATCATAAGCTTTAGTTTTCTGCAGTATATATACATGCCTCGTATCCATGATGCTTGAGACGCTGAGAAATTATTTCAGCACTCTCTAAAAATTCTTCCTCAGAAATTGTCCAGCTAAATGAATCATAGGAATTCCAACCTCTTGGAGGGAAGCTAGCTCGCTGTAGGCCACTAGTCTTGGTTGTATTTTCAGATGACACTCTGAAATAAACGATCAAAATTTTCACAATCGACTTCTTAGTTCCGGAAAGCTAAATTGTCCACTTCTTGCGCATATAAATTTTCCTTTGAAAGATGAAACTGATATGCATATCCTTTAACGTTCTTCAGTACACAAACATGGAGTTGATACTCATTATTTACTAAATGTAAGAAGAGGAGAAGAAGATACTGACATACCTCTGAATACAGAGAAAAAGGAGAAAGCAGGCAGAAATTACAGACAAAACCTTCATGGCTGCTGGGATGGACGTACCAGCAGACAGCTCTTTCCCGTTAAATACTAGATTTGAACAGTATTATTGTCAACAATAATAATATTATTAAAGATGAGTTGTGGACAAAATAACTGGGTGACAATTATACCTTCAATGCTATTGCGTTCATTGTTGGGTTGCATTTGCTCAATTTGCTTCTTTACGCAATCCCAAATAGCACTTCAGAGGATTCTTACGGAGATAAACATTATCTTTTGGGATTTCCTCCACTTGGTGAATGTTTCGAGTTACCAAAGTGTGTGGAAGAGTCGGGTTACTTGGTGCATGTCAATGTCGAGAAGAATGCAGGGACAGGCGCGTGCGTGAAGATTTCACGTCAAATAAGACACAGCGAAGGAACCTTCATTTGGATTTTATTTATGGGTTAAGTACCAATTTTGTCTTTGAAGTACGCGCCCAAGAGCAATTTTGTCTCTGAAGTTTTAGGCGGAGCAATGTTGCCCCTCTGAAGGATAAAAAACGAACCTAACGTTGACCGTTAGGGTTTCTAACGGAGGGGCAACATTACTCCGTTTTTTATACTTCAGGGGCTACGTTTCGTTGGAGCAATGTTGCCCCTGATGTATCAAAAACGGAGCAATGTTGTCCTTTGTTAGAAACCCTAATGGTCAACATTAGTTGACCGTTAGGGTTTGTAACGGAGGGACAACATTGCTCCGTTTTGATAATTCAGGGGCAACATTGCTCCGCCGAAAACTTAAGGGGCAAAATTGGTACTTAACCCTTTATTTATTTATGAACTCTATTTAGTTATCATATTAAAAGTGCATAAGAAATTATTGCTGAATGATTTGGTATTTGATTATCTTATGTGTCTCATTCGTTAACCAACAAATATTCTGTGTTACGACGTCGGTCAATTATGTTTCATTCAGAAACATACATGACCCAGCATCTTGTCGTATCATTTAGTCCTTGTTTGATTAGGAATTTTTTCTTAAACAAACACTCAATTATTTATTCATTATAAATGAACATAAATAAATAATGATTACAACAATATGATCGAAAAGACTAGACCGACAAAAATTCTCACTTCTGATTCCGTCCATTTGTAATCTTCCAACAAAAACTGAAGAGGCATCTTCATCCAACAAATTTTTATTAACAAAGAGCAAACTAGTTTTTTTAATCCCAAAAAGTACAAACTTCATATTATAGCCTTCTTTAGAACTTGTTTCTTTTTTATACCGCCACGAGCTGGGTGGACGCATCTGGACATAGATGGTCCGTAACTTACTTTTCCCCTTGGATGCACATTTTGTGTTTGGTTGATGGTTAGTTTTTATTTCTTTGTATGGCATTATGCCCTAACCATTGGTATTAAAAAACAATAAAATATCCTTCTGGAAGCACTTCATGCGAATACAATTGTGCCTTCCGCAGGGAGCAAAGAGCCAAATATCATTTCTAGACGTGTTTGGATAAAAAATTCGACGCACCTCTTGACAATACAACACACCCCTTTTCCATGGAGTGCGAATAGACAAATGTCATTTCTCAACGTGTTAAGGTCGGGTTGGGTTTCTCTCATCATCTTTTTCTCATTATCTCTCATAATCTCTAAATCACATTCATCCAATCAATATAATACTACTTTTACTTTTCTCTCACTTTCTCAATCAACGGCCCAGATTGAGCCGATGAGAGAAAATGAGAAAAGAGATATGGAGAGAATCTTCTTCCGTTAAGGTCATCCTCTTTGTGCAATTTGCCAAAACGGCTTGTAAAAACGACAGCAAAAATAATTTCCGTATTCAGTAGTAAAGGCCACACTATTTTAATACAAAAAAATCATTTTCTTTTTAATCGAAAGAAATAACAAAACTGCTACACATTAATTGTAGAGACAAAACACGGGTATCGTCTCATGATAATACAACGGTTCCTGGGAGAAAAAGAGTGACTTAACAGTCCACTCTCGCTTCTGGTTTTTCCAATCCAAGTTTCCGGGGAAGATCCCCAGCTAAGCACCTAATTTTTAGATGGCGTACATTTCTTGGAGAGGCACAGGGACCAACTAGTGTAAATCTTGTACCAGTAAAATTTGTTGTAATCAGACTTTACACATGCAAGGAGTCAGCGGGTTCTCCCAGAGGTCATAGTTAGGGAAAGTCTGTTCTGGCAATCCAGTTCGGGTTTGGTGAGTAACCACCACATCTTCTACAAAAGTAGCCCAACCCATGTAAGGATCCCCAAAAGATTTGGACATGAGTCCTTTGTCTGGCTTGATTGATTTGAGACGGTGACCCATGTATCTACGGGCCCCAATGATCAGCTTGGCAAAGTTGCCTCCATGGGTCATCACAAACACGTCAGATTTTAAGCATACTAAGAAGTCCAGAGCTGCTAGGCTCGTCACGTGCTTTCTAAAAGGATCCAACTCCTCTTTAGTTGCCAACTCCTCCTTTGTAACCTGTTATTACCAAAAAAAATGTTGAAATGAAAATGAAAAAGTGAATCGATTAGTCCAGTGCTCAATTTCAATGATCCATATGAAGTGGACAGGCCTTACCAGATTTTGGAACATATTCCTCAGGGGAGCCATCCGGTTTTGTCCACCATATACTTGTCCAGAAGCAACATAAATTTGAGTTTCCTTAGGATAACCCATTGCCCGGAGGATCACAGCCACTTCTCCGGGCTCCAAAGGACATCGTCCTTCCTTTCGCTTCTGCAGGGCCAATTGCCACAGGTGCGAACCATTCTGCATTTTTCAACATAGATGATATGAACAAGGTGTTGCAATAGCTTCTTAGGCTTCATATTAACAATTTAACTGTCCAGTACCTTGTACCGACGAGGCCATTCTTTTTTCCTGTACTCTGCCATTTTTGCTTTCTCCTCTCTTGTCCCCACAAAATCACAGAATGACAGACCCACCATTCCTTTCTCAAACCTAAGATGCAAAGCCCTGTTCATGGAAAAAGTAAAACTATTAGATAACTGACTAAAAAATGAGACTCGGATTCAGCTTCAGCAAGATATTAATCGCTGATGTGACTTACATATAAGGATTCGAACCATCAGTTCGGTTTCTCATCCTCGATGCTAGTAAATCAGCCATCTGTTCTATATGAGGAAGAAATTTCAGAGCATGATAATTGACTCTACATCTCAACCTGTTGATTTCTGGAGGAACATTGTCATATCTGAAACAACATAAGTGTTAATAAGAACAAGAACAACAATCCTTATTCCACTAGATGAGGTCGCAACATGAATCACACAATGTTATTGTGCTTTATTGACAGCCAAATCTTTAGTTAAAGAAGTGTTAAAAAGAACATAAACCACAAATAGTGAACAGTGGTGGATATTATATATTTCATCCTCCACTCACCCCAGCCTGTCAACAAAAGGTTTCAAAGCCATAACCTTCTTCTCCTTGATTCTGGGCAGAACATTGTCAATGTAAAATTGGGCTGGTGCATATTTTGGAATGTTTTTCACAGTCCGTCTGAAAAACACAACATATTTCCTTGTTAATGAACGAGCAGGTACAATTGATTATCCTTCAATTCACAAGACCCATAAACTCAATCAAATACTGGCCCTTCAATAAATCCATCTGTTTTAAGCAACTCAAAATCTACATTTTCAATTCAGTCAGATCTGCGGGACAGGAAGATATCAAACCTTATGCTTGTAAAGAGCTCTGTTTTATCGGTAAACCAAGAAGGAATATCACGAACAATCCGAACATCATCTTTCAGGTAGTCAATGAAGTGGTCCACATCAAAAATGTCTTCAAATTTCCTACAAATCATGTAATATATCATCAAGATGAGCAAGCCAAACAACAATTTCACACTGTATGATGCATAGCCATAATTGGCAAGATGAGATAGATGCGGAAGCAGTGGCATGTAGGAAGTTCTGCAATGAGTGTTTGAAGATGGCACGCTCTATCCGCTATTGGAGCTGCTTATCTCAATAATTGGAATATTATGATCAAAGATGCAACAGGTACCTAAGCATAAGAGGGAGAAGCAAGGTGAACCCCACAGTGCCTTCAAAACTGCAGGTGAACCATGCTAACTTAGGGTTACAGTGGGCTCATAAGGGTGAGTTCATTTAGCACTTGGCACAAGTTTATGAAGTCAAAATTATAGTCCTTAAGCTGTAGAAATAAGAGTGGCCTGTCTTCAGGAAAATGGAGCTATATAATAAGACCATGTTTGGTATCATTGAAGAATGGAAGGAATTCACATCATGGAAATCGTGATGTTTTTGTGCATTATCCACTATATCCTTATTATTACTCAACAATTTCTATACATTTTTATTAATTGTTTTAAGTGGGGTATCAGAATCCTAGTTCCGCTACTTATCCTTTTTTTCCTTGTTTTGTGCATACCTGCCGGATCTGTGAGTCAAAGCTTTTTACTTTTTTTGTGGCAACCTAGGGCGATTCAGTCTCATGCAAATTGGTTTGAATGATCTCAAGGCCAGTGCTGTGGAAAATACCACATCATTCAGTAAAGAGGTTTTTGATACTATTTTCTGGCATCGACAGTTTCTCTAGAGTAAAATGTGTGGTGAAGGATCAAAAATAGGCAGAAAATGCAAAAGAAAAAGGAAAAGGCAGAATATAACTTGGGTAAAGAACCATATATCAGTTGGCTTGCACCTATGATCAGTTCTACATTTTAGTCAAAATATGGGAAGCCAAAACAACAGCAGAATGCAGATGATTGATAAGTAATTGTTAAAAAGAAGAAGCCTTCTTCAGTACTTGACTTATATAGTACTTAATATCGCTATTCCTAGATTAGTGCATTGGCAATAGCAGTTAAAATGTCAAAACACAGATGAGAAAACTATTGGCAATAACTCACGTTTGATCTTTCCAAATCTGGTCCTGCTTCAACACAGGCAAAATAAGAGTGGCATTCATAATTTTTGCAACAGCCACTGCATTGCATATCTGCATTTGGAAACATGGTCCCATGTAAATTGAAAGCGAGATATAATGAAGAAAACTCACCACAACAACTGCACTGCACAACAGTATCATATAATAACATGCAAAAACTGAAATCACATTAGAACCAACTTTAAATAGTAATTGTAGCTGTTCTGAAAGCACAACATATTGGAAATATTTTTACTATATCACAACGTTAAAAGAACAATGACTTTAATAATAGAAAATTTTCTATAAGTTTATCAAACTAGACAGGTATTAACTTGTACCGCAATTCTTTGCTGATTCAGACCACCTTCAGCATGGATGAAAATATAGCCACTCGTCTCATTTTCAGGGGGAAGTTCTACATGAAGGTGTGAAAGTATTAATCACAATAAAAATCCCAATGGTAATAATAACAACCACGAGCTAATATTAATGTATTCCATAACCAAATATGGATCAAAGAAGAATGTAAGAAGAACTATTTGTAAATAACTAGGTAAAGTATTGTAGATGCATAGAACTTTTCCTTCTTGTGCATGTGTTCTTGAGACGGGAAAGTGTCACATCATAAGAAAAGTCATTGAACCTGTCCACTTTGTTTACAAATGATTGCCTCACAGTGATTACAGAAAAGAACCATCATGAATTGAAACTACACATAACTTTCATCAGATTCTAATTAAAACATGCATTGACAGTTTGTTGAAATTTGCTGATAATGGCAAAAATAGTTTAAATTTTAAAATGCCCTTGATAATATCCCTGCTAGTGTGGTTGGCAATTGACATTTGGCAATGATGACGAGATGGTAACCTAAAAACACAATAAGAGACTCCAAAAAGAAAAGAAGGGGAAAAACTAGAAAACCTGAAATAACACCATCCCGGCGTTCAGCACAAGGCTTCCAAGATGTTGTTGCAGAGTAAGGATTTTCCCAAAGAGACGATGATTCTTTGACCTGAAAAGGGTACAACACATGCCAAGTAAATGGAAGGAGGGGAAAAACTGCTAGGCAATATAAGAGGAGCAAATTAATGACTAACGTGATAGTCCTTGATAACTTACATGTGGACAGTGAAGAACAATCCCATCTTTTTTACACAAGTAAGGGGAATTCTACAACAAATTGAAGGCAAGATTAGTTTTGAACTTCAATATAGAATACTTTTAAAAACATCAGCTAAACTCATCATGGCAACAGTTCCATGAATTACTTCGCAAGCTATTCAGCAAGTATAGTCCAGGTATCACCCTATAGTGTTTTTTTTTTTTGGAGTAAAAATTACTTCCGCTTGTTTGCCTGATGTTATGTCACAATTTATGCGTACAGCATGTCAATGCAATTTGATCATCTTTTGTTTTCCGCAATTTTTTTTCTCAGGAACCTAGCGAAAGGTTTAATCAAAAGCACAAGTAGTAGACTGACAGATAAATGGACAACTGCAAATATAGGAGGCAGCAGAAGCAGAGAACTCACCAATTTAGTCACAATTGCAAATACTGTGGCCAGCCCGACGAGAACTAAAAGGAAGAGGCAAAATAGATGGATCCTGGAGTTGTGCGAAGAAACCCTAGCATCGTCGTTAAAGAAGGGAAACAGATGCTGGAAATGAGAAAAAAGGGAACGATCACGCTCCTTAGAAGAATGACGGTCACGCTCGTCATCGTCGTCGAGCTGACTATCGGGCATCAAAGGCGATGAATCGCCGTCACGCTTCAAGGGAGAAGAAGAGGCTCGGTTTCCAAGTGAGCTAGAGTATCTCAGCTCAGCCATAGCCCGCTTCGGACTGTATAACAGATTTGCACCCTCTGTTGTCCCAACCTGTTCTGCATCATTGCCGCGTACCGGATGCACCATGATTTATCAAGCTTCTCCCCAGAACCAGTCCATGAAGATTCAGATCCACTTCTAAGTTGCAACACGTTTTTTTTAACGGACCACTTAAATTTTAACATCGTAATTTTACAATAAAATTAGTTATAAATTATTTTATTATTTTTATTAATTCTATTATTACTTTTATTAACATGATTTTAAAATTTAATTAGTATTTTCTGTCACACTGCCTACTTTTTTATCTCATTTTATTCTCACAGGTGAAATTTGGCTCTTGTACGGTAAGGCGGTAATGTCAATGGTTAAGTGCATAATGATTTCTGATTTAATTATAAAATTTTCAATCAAATATGTTTTTTAAACAAAATGTATTGTTATATTGGCATTTACACCTAATTTTGCCAGGGTGAACATATTTAGCGGTGAGAATGAGTGTAAGGTTCTTTTTCTTTTGCTCAGAAATGCTGCATATATTACCACTTGAATGAGATAACAATTACAGAGTTGTAATAAACACTACCCAACAAGAAATCTACATACTAATGCAAACAATATCTCACACCTAGACAGTAAGACAGAACCAGAAACAGCACTACAACATTTGAAATACAGCGGAAAAACAGAAACATAAGGACAGGAACAGAAACATAGACAGATGCAGAAATCAAGCATAAAGAGCACCATCCATCTCGGAGTAGAAGGAGCTGTGACGTCAGCAGCCATTTCTGGCTCTAGAAAGTCCAAGTCTAGCAAAGAGATCAAAGAAGGTGTTGGTTGTGAAACCCACCCAATAGAATACACCACTTTATAAGCATTAACTATAAGGAAATTAGCTACTTGGTTACCCATTCTAAGAGTAAAAGTAAAAAAGAACCCAACTCTGAAATCAATAAGACAAATAATATCTTATATCACAATTCTACACCTCTACTCTATCATATCAGGTGCTTTAACATGTTAGACTATCAAATTCAAACATTTCTTTATCATGACCCAAGTCCACCACAAGTAATAATACCCTTTTAAGAGGCAAGGCCTCAATCATGAAGGCGGAAAAAATGAAATGAAGGAAAAAAATCTCAATAATAAGTGAATGTCATTTATTTTCTTTGTTATAAATTGTCATTGCATACTGCTCATTGCACAAGATTTTTTTATGGCTTTGTATTACTTCTTTAGCACCTTACAGTAAATTTTCCTATTTTATTTTGATACCAAGCAGGTAAGGTTAATACAATATACAGTTTGTTTTCATTTTTGATTGTGAATCCGGTTTTAATATACCATATGCTTTGATTTATAAAAGACAATACCACTCAAATTTTTATTAAAGGCTAAAGGAGAAATACCTTTTTCAAAAAGAGCAACTAGTAAAATAAATAAATTCTGGATAAAATATACATGTTGATTTCAAAATGGCCCAAAAATATTATTTCCATCAAACTTCTCTAAATTGACCATTTGGTCAAACTTTTAACCGAATAAAATGAGGGTAAAATCTTTTTCTAAAAAGTTTACTAGCACAAGAAACAATTTTTAGGTGCAAAAACACCTATGATGATTTTAAAAAGGCCTCAAACCTATGGTTAAAGGTCAAACTTTTAACCAAATAAAATGGGAGAGGTCTACGTCATGCGATCAAAATAATCAGGGTGGAGTATATCTTGACAAATAGTAAAGCCCAAAGGTTAAAATAAGTACCGTCCGACAAAATTAACGACAATAGCATTTCATGGGCCTTTTAAAATCATCATAAGTATTTTTGCATCAAAAAATTGATTATAACGTCGATAGATCTTTTTGAAAAAGATAAAAGGCATTTTTACTCCTTTACACTCACTTTATTTGATAAAAAATTTGACTAGAAGATCAATGTATAGGTATTTTTACACCCAAAATTTGTTTATGGTGCCAATAATACTTCTTCCAAAAGATTGAGGGTATTTTTCTCCTTTCCCCTCCATTAAAATATATGGATAAAATTTTGGAATGGAAAAAATGTAAAGGAAAGATTTGTACAAACTATAAGCATGAAATACTGTGCTACTATTAACCTCTGAAATAATTATAAAGGCCTGAGTAATGTTCGAAGCGGATGCTGGAAATGCTAACGTAGCAGCTCATTTATAGGCGTGGCGAGGGTTTAAGAAGCCCAGCGGAGCAGAGCTTTGGTAAGCAGCGGTTGGTGCAACGCCCTTCACTGTCCCTGCGCGAATGATCATGACGGAGACGGTGAGACTTCGTCTGCTGTTCGAGGACCAGCACATGCTGAGTAAGTCGAAGAAGAAGGAGGGGCTCCAGCAAAGCTGGTGTCTGCTAAAACCCCAAACCAACACTATCTCCGATGTTGCCTCCTATATTGTCGACACTTTCCGCCTGCGTCGGACTTGCCCTGATGGCATAATCCTCTCCGTATGCTCTCCACCTCTTGGATCCTGCTGATCGACTCTAACAATTGAAATATATGGATCCTTTTTTATTTTGAAAAAGGAATGGGGCAGTGATTAAAGAAACTATTCACCTATGTTTAAAGTCGAAGGAGTTAAAGTTCGAATTCCATTTCTATTTTGGTGTCTAACACTAGAATGCTTCCCGTGATTAGCTTCTAACGCGCTTAATCTAAGATGTTGAGGGAGTTTGATAATAAAGCTTTTAGGCATAATGCCAACGCTATCTGGAGATTAAACCGAATGTGCTAAAAGATTGTTTGAAGCCAATCTGAATTTGCTGAGTGTGGTCGTTTACCCTTACTTTGATCATTGATTTTGTTGGCTGGACATTGTTTCATTATTATATTTTTACTGCAGATGGATGGTTTTGTTTTACCGGCATTTGAATCGCGTGCTATTTTGAAGGATAAAGACATTGTCTGGTGTGTTTATGGTTTTTCACTTATCCAACATTCTATATTGTTGTCATGGTAGTTTTTCTTACACTTATATATACAGTGTAAGAAGAAAAGGAAGCGCATCAACTGCTTCTGAAGCTGTAATGCTCACATCTGCACCCCAAGATCATCCGCGTGTAGAGCTTCCCAAGCTTATTGCAAACGAGATGTTTCAAGAGGAGACTGGAGGATATAAATCCATATCTGAAGAGGATAACATTGACCCATTTAAAGATACCCTTTATCTTGAATATAAATCACCAAACAATGCAGCCTCAAAGAAAAGAAAAGCAACAAAGAAGCTCAGGGATTCGAGGTTTGTTTCCCAATCCTCGTTAATTGTTATTAATGCAGGGCTGCTCTCTTGTAAGGGTTTCAGCACTGCTAAAAGGGTCTTTTTTCTTTGTAATGTTTCTGAGTCAGAGGAGCACGGTCAGAACATTTCCATCACTGGAAGATCTCTTCGTAATGTTTCTGAGTCCTGTCAAACTTGTTTTAATGGCTAAAACGTGAAGTTGCTGTGGTATTTTGATATTTTCCGTTCAAACCATTTTTCTTGTTGCAAACATAGGTGCTAAAGCACAATTTTTGGGAAATTTAAACAGTATTGGGGCTGTTGATTGGATCTCATTGTCTTTTGATTCAGGAAGAAGATTAAGTTATCATCTTGTGAAAAGTTGTCAGTCACTCCTGATGAACCTTTGGAGAAGAATGGAAGCTTTCAAGGTTGTGGTATTCATCACCAATCAAGTCTTGTCAATAAGGACAATGGCAAATCGTCTAATTTATCTAGCCAACCAGATAAGTCAAAAACCATTGATAATAAAAAACAGAGTAATGGAATCAGTGAGCCTATGCCCAATGAAGTAAGGTATGCATTTGTTACATTGTGATGTTACTACTTTCAGGCTTGAATATAAGAGAATTTTTGTGGAATTTTTTTGGTCCAAATTGTATAAAACTAAGAGGTGCAGTAATTGCTTTGCTCTAGTTATAACCCTCATCAAATTGGGATTAGCAATAAAGAATTATAAAATATAAGATACAAGCTCAAACATTAAATTGGCACATCCTTAATTTTTTCTAATTTGTACTATATTGTACTGTTGGCCATTCTTTGAACAAAACAATTGGCTGATAAGATGTCACATATGATTGTAATATTTCTCCTGGTGATATTTTATTCATTCCTTTCAAATTATGGTAGATTTGTGTATCTTGTGGATTTATAAAAGTTCTCCTGTGAATTAGGGAAATTATACACTGACATTTTCAGTATTTGTTGTTTGATTCCTAGATTGTTCCTGTTGAATCCTTGTTCTGATCCAACTTTTAATTCCCACTCATCAAATGATGCTGGTTCCTTTTGTATTGTTAGTTAAAAATATTCTTCTTTAACTTTTCTCTAAATTAATATGTAGGTTTCTGATCCAACTTTTGATTCCCACTCATCAAATGATGTTGGTTCCTTTTGTATTGTTAGTAAAAAATATTCTTCTTTAACTTTTCTCTAAATTAATATGTAGGCTTTGTCAGCCTGAAGATGGTGGCAAAGGCAAGGCTGATATATCAATTTCTCTTAGTGGAACTAAAAAGGTAACCTTGAACTTCCTCTGCTTTTAATTGAAATGTAATTCTCATTTCATTTTAATCATACAAGACTGGCAAGTTTTTATGCCTTTATGATGATCATTGCACTACTTGTTTCAGTGGTATAAGCTTCAGTTTCTATCGATTTTTGTTTTTGTTAGTTGCCTAGCAGAAGTGCTCGACGGAAGAAAGCTCAAAGACAGTGGTTGAGGGAACGGCTAAAAGTAGAAAAGGAAACGGTATTCCTCTTTCATAATGCCATTGCAGATGTGAATCAGCATTTAGCTTTTATGTGCCTGTTGGGAAGTACTTTCATTTTGATGCCATATTTACTGGAAACTTAATTTTTATGGACGGTGTTAGCTTGCTATGTTCTAGTTCATAAGATGTCCCCTTCCTATAACACGAGGATGAAAACCTCACATTAGTTTCCCAAAGACAACTAGCCTAAATTTATTATTTGCAACTGTACTTTATCATTCTTTTAGAAGTTCATTTTATTTCCTCCGATTTTGCAGCTCCATCATAGTCCACTGTCTGAAAAGAATGTGCAAGAATTACCTGTCAAGGATAATAGAAGCAATACCTCCGTTGTGCATCAAGAACCTATTGAAGAAAGTGACGCAGAGGATGACGTTGTTGCTGTGGAAATTAGGCCAGGGCACATACGCTTTGAGCCCCTTGGCAAAGGTTTGCTTCTCTTTCTCTACTGGCTTTTAAAGTTTCTCAAGAAGCAAAACTTGAATTGTTTTAGATTGACTTTCATATTCTGATGCATGCTCATGGTCTATTTTGATGCAGATCATGCGACACCCCAAGATCAATTTCCAATGGTTTGTTCAGCTCCATAATGCTTGCCTTTCTGGGCTCTGTTTTACTTACCCTATTATAGAGTCAATATATAGTCTGATGTGATAATTATTAATTAAGCACATGATCATACCATACAAGTTTGTCTTGGTTGGCTCATGAGTAATGGAGAGAGGTGGGAGGGTGCTAACAGAACTAACTTGGAATATACCCGAGTTGCTTGTTGGATGAATCAAAATTGTTCCTGACAAACATTTTTTAACCCTTTGATCTCTTCCCTCTTTTGATTGTCGTACACTTTAGATAATTGAAGCTTTGACCTTTGACTATTCACGTAATACTGTACTTGTTTTGATTCTAACTGTAGGGCTTGGAATGTTTTAACTTTGAAGTTGTATTACTTATTCACGTAATACTGTTCTTGTTTTGATTCTAACTGTAGGGCTTGGAATGTTTTAACTTTGAAGTTGTATTAATTGCTATTTATTCTGTTATTTTTAGTATCGGATATTTTCCCTCTTGATTACTATATTAGCTGGACGTTTGACATGTCATTTGGATACTTCAGGAAACATTTAGGTGGAATGGAATTACTAACAAGAAGAAGATGCAGAAATGGGGTATAGAAAAGACCACATTCCATAAAGTGGATCACTACAAACATTCCAGTCAAGAGTGCCCCCGCGTTCAGAATGCTGAAGAGCAAGAGGCACTCATGCCTGTAGAATTTGATAAGCTTAAATCATATAGAGGCTTGCCTAAGGTTTGTCCTTTTAACTCCATAGTGCTCTCGAGACTATTTATCATACTCATAAGCAGTGGAAGGAGTTGATGGATTACTGGAAGTGTGTGGTCGTCTTTATTTATTTACTTATTTTTTGTTGGCAAGCTATCTAGCTGTATTTTTTGGCACTGTTAAATTGCTTCTCTATGTACTGCAGCTAGGTGATGTCATAGCATACCGTTTAATTGAATTATCATCATTATGGACACCCGAGATCTCCTCCTTCAGAGTACATACCAAGTCTTCTTTTCAACTAGTATACAAACTTTCTGCATAACAAGTTTTTATTGATTACATTGATGTTCCTGTAGGTAGGGAAGATATCATGGTATGATCCTGAAACAAATAGGATTCGACTGGAATCAGTTCCAGAATATCCATTTGATTTGGGGAAGAAAGAAGATGAGGAGGTATCTTCTATGCAGCCCGATTCATCTCCTTATGGGGAAGATGGTTCTTTAGAGGTATTTTTCATTGGAAATTTTGCTTTTATTTTGGTAATTAGCTTACACAATAGCTATTCTTTTTTTTTTTTGCCCAATTTACACAATAGCTATTCAGTTCTTGCCTATTGCCAGCGGGGCACATCAAATTGAACCTTGTGAATCGTGCATTTTTTTATTTGGATTTATACAATTCCAATTCTGTGTCACCTTCACCATCTAGATTGTCTGATGGTAATATTTCGTAGTATTCTAATGAACATCCAGACCTACTTTATCAAATTGCTATGTGAACCATAAAGTTGAAACAAATTTTCAGTACGACTACAAACAAGCACGCGGCTCATTATTTGTGTGAAACTGATAAGAGGATGTCCCTTCCTCAGATAGATTATTCATCACTTGTTGATGTGCGAATGATTAAGCATGGAAACAGAGAGTTAGCAAATGCAGTTACTTCCAGTGATGTCCTGGCTGATCCAACTAAAGCAACTAAAAGGAGTGACGAACTTATGAGTGACCAAACTGCTATGCAAAGTTGCCATCCGCACAAGGAAAGTGAAGGCCATAGGCCTGCTAAAGGTAATGCTTGCTACAGAATTTACGGCATATGTTAGATATTTTGGTGGTTGGAAACGAATATAAGCTAGATGATCTAAACTTGCGTCTTTTGTGGCTTCATTTGCAGAAAACAAGGAGTTAAACGTGTGGGATGAAATTAACGAGGCACTAACAGAAAAGAAGGCCAAGCTTTCTTTGGAGAATGGATGGAATAAAGGGCAGAATTCAGGCTCGCGATCCTGGTCTCAGAGATCTTTGAGGTGCAGTGCTCTAGGTCCGACGGTGGCACTTTTAAGGGCGCAAAACGGACTTGGAGAAGAAACCAGCCAGCAATAGGGCTTTGTGTGTTAGTCTTTTTTGTTCCCTTTTACGATATTAGATGCATTTTGCTATCCGTGGATGTATATATAACCAACAGCTCATCCACAACGGATATTAAGCATCTTGTTTCTATCATTATAGTGGGAAAAAAGTTTGGGGGCCTATTCTTATAATCCATACTTCGAAGATGATATTAGATGCAATTCTCCTGAAAACCAAGCCGTTAAGTGTATTTTAACTGCTTTTCACACTATAGTATTAGTAGCTAACAGGTTAGCCAAAAGTTCCAGCTCCCTATATCTTTCTCATGCCAAAATCAGGGTTAATTTAAAATGAAATGCGACCTTTAATTAAGATAACAAGCCTACACACCATCATTTTTATCCAGTGTAATAGCTCTGGCCCTAAAACAATCCAGTACGATAGCGAATTCATAATTCTATTATCGGTTCATATTCAATCTTGGCGACATCACCTAAACTAGTTTAGATGGTAAAAGTGAGATAATGTGTAAAAAGTGGTTAATTAAAGCTGAAATCACAAGGGGGGAAAATCCCCTCCTGCCACTCGATTGGTAAGCCGTATTCAAGTTTAATTATGAATTCACCGCTAAAACGATCTGATTAGTTTCAGCAGAAATTATCGCAATCTCGATTGAAATGGTATTTAATTTATGAATGAACAGAAGCAAAAGCTAACATTGCGCGCTATAATAAAATTGTCAATTGATGGGGGAAAAACAAATTTGCCAAGTCAATATCCTGCAAAGGGGACATTGATGAGAGCTTGTTTAGGGGATGAACAGTCTCATTTAACCGGAAAAAAATAGATAGCCGAAAACGAAAGTAAAGATAGGCTCTATATTCACTTGATTAAATCACCGTTACATATTTACTAGAAAGGCTATAAATGCATGGCCTAGATGCCATCTGTAAAGTTATTTCTTTGATCTGCAGACTACCCGAGACCGAGTGCAACTTCACCTCTTCAATTAGTCTCTTGGGTCTCAACCATGGCTAGACAAGAAGAAGGTGAATCTAGTTCCAATCCTTTTAGTTCCTCCTCGACTATAATGTTTACCACTATATCACATAACATAGTCGCATATTATGATCACTGTCATTATTGTCACTCTGCGATTCACCACCTGAACTAATATCAGCATGTTCTATTGGCTCTTGCTCTTTTCCATTGTTTTCTTGATCAGATTGCTTCAAACTAACATCCTCCATTACATTACCGTCTAAGTCAGGCAAAGAGAATGACTGTGATCTTACCAGGTTGGTGTGGCTATGAGATGATTCGTTGATAGAGGGAAGGAACATACGAGGCGGAGGATTACTCCCTCTGCGCTCTGCAAGGGAAGGGAAAGATCCTTCACCCTGCAAATAGGTGTTTACCCCTCCCATTGTGTGGCTAGCACTAAATGGCTCCTCTTTAGGCGACGAAACAGCTTTGACAAGTAATGAGTTGTCTGAGAAAGAAAGATCTTTGGCATAAAAAGGATCAGTTGGTTCGATGCTAGATGGTGATGGCTGCCTAGAAGACACATGCGACAAGTCAGACCAATGTGTAGATGAAGGTGAAAATGTAAAAGAACTGGCATAATCAGAACTGGAGGGTGAGAGTGTTGGGGACTTGGAATTGAACTTTGGGCTGTTGCTTAGAAAACAAGAAAAAGAATCTGAAGTGGGAGGAGCAGAGAAATCCGCAGAGAAATCCTCCATGACTTCAATAGAGCTATCCTTTGCCATATCTGATCGGTTATCTGGAAAACATTCGAAAGAATCAGGGGAACCACAGGGATAGGTTGGTGATGCCGGTGATAAATTAGGATCAACTACAGAATATTGTTCTCCTTCTTGCATAATCACACAGCACTCGTCTTCGGGTTTGGTAGTAATATCTTCACAGTTCCATTTACAGGATGATGCGAGCCATTCTTTCATCATACCAAGAGCAAAATTCCTCCTCAGTGTACTCCAACCGTTTTCTCTAGCAGGTAAGCAAGTTTCTGATCCAGCCCCAGAAACAGAGAAAGGTGGAACAACCCCACCAGCAAGTGCCTTGTGGAAAATTTCAAAATCCAAATCAAACTCACTAACCTTTCTCTCACCGATCTCCATACTATCACCAGCTTCACGAACCTCCACGCTTTCATGGCCTGATAAGATTTGCTCATTAGCAAGAGCAATCCAAAACTCCAGAGGTTCTTCACCTTCTTTGATACTCTGAATTGGACCCTTTGCCTTCTCATAACGTATGACCTGACATGCTGCAGCTCTTGCATTACATGACATCATCGGACTGCAACTTTTTCCACTCCAAACATATATAGCAGAAGGAACATGAATAATGAACGCTCCACGAGAATCAAGAGCTCGAGCACCTGGATGGTTTACCATTTTGGGGACTAAATGAAGAGGGTCGTAAGGTGAGTGAGGGGCCATTCGATACATCCTACGAATGGAATTTGGACTCGCAGGCATAGCAAGTACACGTTTCTGACACTGAAGAAGTTGACAAGCAAAACCCATATTTGGATTGGTCACTCCTCGTGCAGTCTTCACATACTGAAACGCATCTTCAAAGCTCTGACCTTCTCTCCACATGAGATATGCAATTACCAGAGAGCTTGATCGAGAAACTCCCTGGCAACAATGCACAAGAACACGCCCGCCTTGCTCTCGGACATCCTCAAAGTAATCAAAAACATCGTAGAGGATACTGGTGATGTCCTCGGTGGGGCTATCTTGCAACCAGAGTGTCTTATACACAAAATCGCTTTTGAAATACTCAGGACAAACAAACCCTACACAGTTGAGCACATGGGTAATCCCGTTTTGCCTCAAAAGCTCGTGATTTTTTGCCACTGTATCACTCCCTAGATATATATGCTCCGCGATTCTGGAGCACTCTTTGTCAAAAAACGCTAACTTGTCCCTCTTGAACTGAAATTCTTTTGCGGGTTGACCCGAATCAGAACTCTCCAGGGCTTTGACGGACCCTCTTGGGGTTTGTGGAAGAGGCCAAATTCCAAGATCGTCAGATCCCGCGCTAGGCCACTCCTCAGCCGTCCGTTTCATGATGGAGAGAGGCTGGAGAGGAGGCAACAATGGCCGGGGCTTACTATTTGTCGGCGGCCGGCGGTTTTGGCTAATGTTGGTCGGAGACCGATCAGTCCAAGAAACAGAACGTGAATATGTTCTCCGACGGCCGTCGCCATCGGCGGAACATTCCTTACCCTCTTCGCCCAACATCTTTACGAAATATATGGAAAAAGACGGTACTTTAAGCTTAACCAACGCCCATGAAGAGATTATCCCTCTTGAGTTGAAGAAGCAAAAATGAGTCTCAAAATAAATCAAACCCGTAAATGGTAGGTATTGCAAATTCAGTCTACCTATTCCATATTCTCACCTAAAGCCCTTGACCATCTTCTCTCTCTCTTTTGTCTTTCTCTCTCCTTGACTCTTTCTTCGTGAAGTGATGGGAGAGGAAAAATCAAATACGAATATGCCAACAGGTAGCTTATGGAGAGAGAATGATCGATCCCTCGCCGCCCAGCGGTGTCGGATGGAAGAATAGAAGACGATGAAGCAAAAAAAGCGAGCTTTGAGAGACTCCCTTTGAAACCAACCACCTCTTCCACACCCAGACAAGATTAAAGAGTGGAACTCTTTCACTGTTTTCTTCTGTGGACGATGAGTTTGCTGGCGTATTAACACGAACGAACAGGTGCGTCTGCTTGCTTTGTGCTCTCTCTCTCTGGTCATGGTCTTACAACGAGCATAGAATGGGTCAAAGTGCCACGTCAGGACAGTTTTAAAACTTTGAACCTTTTTCTTTCTTTTTTTTTTCAAGAAAATCAACAAATGTGAAAAATCAAATCCAAAATACAAACACTGATTCATTAAAACCTAAAAATATGGTTAACTTGTTAAATTTAAAGAAAAATTCAACTTTACTGATATTAGATGAGGTTTGAGGTTTTGGAGAGGAGAAAAAAATACAATAAGTCGTATTCAAATATTAATTACATAAATAAAATTAGCAAATTAACATTAATTGTGCTTAAGTAACTTATATTGTAGACCAAGTCATTTTTTTTAGAAGAGCCTTATATTATAAAAATATAAGATGAAATAATGAAATATAAAAAGAATATTATATATTAAAAATTCATCTCCCTAGTCAATGATATGTTGTTTGATTTAATAAAAACAAATTAATTTGAGAAATTATAATAAAAAGGAGAGATTATATTTTCCGTAGCTATTCAGTCAAGTGTTAATTTTGGACAAATCATAATTGAGTCAAATATGATCAAAGAATAATGAATGGAGTCAAATGTTAAAATTGGAACGGTAAAGCGGGCAATTTTAAAAGGGTCGTAATTCGACAATTGGATGAACCTTTGAAACATTGAACTCATGAACTTGATTCAATATATTAATGCATGAACAGATAAAAGTATTATAAAATGCCACGCAATGCACTTCAAAATAAAGAAAGGTTGTTGTAGCCTTTTAGACTAACCATAAAGTTCAGAATCGTACAACCTAATTTCTTAAACTTTGCATAGGATCACACTAATTAATATTCATAGAGTCTACATGAGATATGCAAGTCAATGAAATCAATTAATTTGAGAATTCGAGCCCACACATTGCAATGTGCTAAATTCACACGTAAAACATAGAGGTTCTCTTAATATGCAACTTTATTTTTATTTTTGGGTTTGATTATTAATAAATAAATTTTTAAAAAATAAATAAATATACATTTTTCTTTTCTATCATTATTAATTATCTTTACATTAATTATCATCCACTCTCACTAATTTTATTTTATTTAATTATTTATTACATATTCTCTCTCATATTTTCTACTCATTCTCTCTCATGTATTTTTATTCATTCTCTCTCCTATATTCTTTTCATAAATAGGGACATATTTAGAAAATATATGACATTTTTTACACAAATATTATTTATAACTTGGACTAAGGTGTAAATTTAGTAAAAATCTATTTTCTTATAAGCACGAACACAACTAACTATTTTTAGGTGTAAAAGTAGACATAATCAATTTTCTTTAAAACATATACAGCAACGCCGTTAAACCTGATTAACTTTCGTTACTTTATGTACTGGGCTCCATCAATCTTCTCACTCTTTATTATTTTAATATATTGTCAAAAATATGTGCCTTTTTATTGGGAAAATATCACTTAAACCCCATGGAAGCAATTTTATTTCAGTCAACTTCTAAAAAATTCTGAAATTTCACTACAACCCCTTGGGTCAAAATGAACTTAATTTTTGTCAATGAAAAGAACATAATGCCCTTACTTTGTTTTTTTCATAAGAGCATTTACAAGATAAATAAAGATATTCACAAGAAAAGTAGAGGGATTTAAAAGAATCTAGTGAGTTTAAAAAATTACAAGACAAATAGCTAAATGATAAAAAAAAAAAAAAATCATTAAAAAGACAATAATGCCCTTATTTTTTTTGGTTTCATAAGAGTATTTACAAGATAAACAATGGATTTAGATGAATACAGAGAGTTAAAAAAAAATTACAAGACAGATATGTGAACTACCAAAATTTTCTAACCCCATATATTCTTTTAAATCCCTTTATTTGTCTTGTAAATACCCTTATTTTTTCTTGTAAATGGTCTCATGAAAAAATAAAGTAAGAGCATTATTATGTTTTCATTAACAAAACTTAATTTCATTTTGTTCGAAGGGTGCACTGAAATTTCATAATCTTTTTGGGATTTGAATGAAATAAAATTGCTTCCATAAGGCTTACGTGATATTTTCTCATTAAAAAAAAGCACATGTTTCTAAAAATATACTACCTCTAGTCCTTATTATAAGACATAGTTGATTTTATTTGGAGAAATTAAGGAAACTAAATAAGTTACTTAATCATTTTATATGTGGTGTATCTTTAAATTATATGTTAGTTTATTAGTCAAACCGATTACTTTGAAGAAAAAAATAAAAATAAAAATAAAAATATTCTAAAATAATTTAATTAGCTTATTTAATTTCTCCAAAAAAGTCAACTATATCTAATAATTAGAACCGAAGAGAGTATTAAATAAAATAGAGTGAGAAGACTGGTGAGACCTCAATGCAAAAAATAACATAAATTAATCAGGTTAATGGTGTTGCTATATATATATACTCCTAAAATAGTTGATCATATCTCCTTTTACACTAAAAAAATAGTTAATTGTATGGGTAGCCATACAAAAATAGTTGGTTGCTATATTTATAGGTAATCTTAACCCTCATTTCATTTTTACCAAGAGAGACGTCCATGGCTGTCTTAGTGATGTGACGGTTGGAAAGCAGACGTAGATGAATTCAAAAGCACATGTTCGTCTCCGTGACTATTGAAACATGGAACATTGTTAGTTAATCAGAAGCAAACAACATCAGCCTCACCGCACCAGAAGCCAGAAATCAATCAACCCCGTGAACCCTAATTTGGATTTATCATGTACTGTCATCCAACTAATTAAGTGGGGGGAGTATTATACTATTGATGACTGATGAGAGAGAAGGAGTTCGTTGGTAGTTGGGCGGTGAGCCGAGCCGAGCCGAGCCGGGTGAGTTGTGTTCCTTCCAACTAGCAAATGTTGAACACGTAAGAGATGACGTGTGGGTCAAAAAATGGGAAACATGATTTCAGATTAAAGATTAAACAAACAGAAATGAGATTATATTAATAGTTGATGCAGTATATACCTGATGAAATGCTTTGGAAGGAAGTATATATAATATATATAAAGTGTTGGCGACGGACGACATTTGAGAAGGTACGTCAAAAAAGGTGGCTGCGCCGCTCCAAAAAGAGGATGCCATGCGTTGTGTGGCGACTGTTTCTGGTCCACAATGGACGTCGACCCCTCCAAACCCTTTGTTGGAATTATCTTCCACAAATCGGTCATTATTCTTTAATTAATTAACTGATCAATCCCTAATTCCTTCATATAATTTCAAGGTTAGAGATGAATATATATGGAGGGAGGTGCTTATAAGAATATCAGGTTTTTGCTGTCATCTATATATGGATAAGCATATGCTCCCTCATTTTTTGTGGACTGAAAGAATTCCGGCAAACTTCAGACACTTGATGGGTATATCTTGAAGAAGCTTAAATTTGGATCATTTATTGCCAAAATGGACACTTTTAATATGATGCATGTGGTATGGGTCAAATAAATTTTAAAGACAAGAGGGCCAAAAAGTTCTCAAGAATATCATGTGAATCATAGTGCTGAAGGAGAATCATATCCACACAAAGCTCGGCTCTGTATGTTTGGTTGGTTTGACCAAACACACTTGTTTTTTAGGTACAAGGCAGTGAACTGTTTATACAAGTCCAAATGTTTGTGCTAGGAAGTAGCTAGAGTACTTGTTTTCCACAAATTTGGGTGAAAAGGGAGTTTCAAAGAAGAATAGCATTTTGCCCCCAAATGTGTGTGCTACAGGACAAATAAGAATAAAGACAAACGATAACTGACTGCATTTTGGTATTCACCATTAAAACACAAAAATCGATTGCCCATCGATTGACTGCATTTTGGTATTCACCATAACTCGCTCTATAAGAGTATCCCTCAGAGACTCAGAGGTAGGTTAAATTAGTATTTTTTTTTTTGTCCATCCATTTCATCGAAACCTTGGGTTCCGACTAATCCAGATTCGCCTTAAGTCAGGCCCACAGTCGTGAGGGAAGAATTTCCAACAAAATTTCTTACGGTCGTGGAGGAAGAGCTCACAATATCATTTTCTTTATTTTTATACTTTGAACCAAGGATATGATTAAGAGATAGTAAGTCTTTTTCCACTTGCTCCCAATGGATGTTGGTAGGTAGATTAGATTATAAATCATTGGTCAATTGCACAGCTTAAGAAATCAGTTTTAGTGGTTAGCCCAATGGACTGTGTTTGGGCCTAATTAAAACTCAAGCCCAACGAAAGGATCTTTGATCAATGATGTCCGTTATCTGATGAGAAAAGTTCTTTAAATAAATAATTAAAATTTGACCATTTGGATAATGAGAAGGAATATTGTGATTGGTGCATTCATCACAGAGAAGACGAGAGAAGCTTGGCTTGTGTCATAGTACTACTGGCATATAAAAATTGAAAGCACGTCTTCTCATTACTTTTCTTATTATTTCTGGTGAGCTTATTATTATTGATCGAGAAGATGAGAAAAAAGTTAAAATAGCATCATGGTTTTTTTATATTGATTAGGCAGTTATGATTTAAAGATTATGAAATAAAATAATAATGAGAGTAAACTAAGTGATTGTGAAGCAGTACAAGTGTGGTAAAGTGTAATCCTAGTAGATGAGGGCAGGCAACTAAAAAGTGATGGGTTAGTGATTAAACTGATTGATGGTGAGAAAAAGGGTTAGAGCAAACACCAACAGCACAAGCATAACAGAATTGTTTCATTTGATTCTTTGCCTTTGTATTAATCATGCTTGAACTTCTCTTCAAGTCATCCTCATTCTCATTCCCTCCCCTTTTTATAATTCTGTTTTTAACTTCTTCATGGGGTCTCTTCTCCTTCATTGCTTCTTCCCCCACTTCTTCTCCCATGCTCTCTGCTTTCATCAATCCCCTTCATTAACCACCAACCATGTCTCGTCGTGAAGCCAACCCTCACTTCACCAGGCCACTGCGCCCACCGCCCCGCGATCATGCCCACCACCCTCCTCTGGCTCCTGCAGTCCCGCCACCGCCGCCCCACCAACTCTTCCCCCCTCGTGAAGACCCATCACCGTCGTCTTACCACCCAAAACAGGTCAGAATTAGCGAGCCGCCACAACCCACCAAACATGTCAAATCTCGCAAGACTCCTCCGACGCCGCCATCACCACCACCGCGTGACAAACCTCGAAGGCCCAATAAGCTTATTCCAACGCCAGGACCATCATCGGCACATGAACCTCACGTGCCTCATCAGCCTATTACTCCTCCTCCGCCACCATCACCGCGGCCACAGTCATCTCCACGACACCATGATCGACGGGGTCATCGTTATGGCGGTCTCCGAGTACCGGACCAGAAAAAAACCAAACCACACACGTGGCTATTCGCGATCTTCTGTCTCATATTTTGGCTCGTAATAATCATAGGAGGCTTGATAGTGCTCATAGTGTACCTTGTTTTCCGTCCCCAGAGTCCTAATTTCGAAGTGTCCAGCGCAAGCCTCAATGCAGCTTACCTGGACATGGGCTATCTTCTCAACGCCGATGTCACTTTACTCGCAAACTTCACGAATCCAAACAAGAAGGTACACGTTGATTTCAGCACCACCATGATCTATCTCTACTACGGAAGCACGCTCATCGCTACGCAATATGTTGAACCGTTCTCGACGTCGAGGGCAGAGTCTAGGTTTGCCACCATTCGTATGGTGGCCAGTCAAGTTCAGCTTCCATTGGCGGAGACTCAACGTCTGGTGAAACAAGTGCAGAGTAACGGAATTATACTTGAGGTGAAGGGAGTGTTCAGGGCAAGATCCACTTTGGGACGCATTTTAAGGTATTCGTATAACCTCTATGGTTATTGCACCATCATGTTGACACGACCTCCTGGAGGGGTTCTCATCAAAAGAAATTGCAGAACCAAACGCTGAAGCAGCGACAGATTCTCAAAATTAATATTCTTTTTTGGTCCTTGGGGTGGGAATTTGATTTTGCTAATTGTTCAAGTTCCTCTTTTTTAAAATAACACATACTGGGTTAACAAATGCTAATCTTACGAGCAATCGGTTCTTGGTCAAATAGTAATTTGCTGCAAGTAGATCATATTTAATAGACAATCGATCTTAAATACAGAATGTCTTGTGACTTAAGTGTTACTTAATGTACTGCTTATATAATACATTTTGGTGGTACAAAATTGGGGGCGGAGAATGATTCTCCATTACAACGAATTTATCTACAAAAGCTACAGTGATAGAAGAGGGAAAATTCTCGCTCTTGCACCAAACCAAAGAGCGAATGAAACACCATTCACAGAACGGACACACTCCATCACTCATTAATATAACCAAGCACAACACACTTGCAAACATGAAACCCAACGATCACTCGCAATTGCCTCTGCAATGTAAAAAGTGGGGATTATCTCAAAATCTCCGGTAGTGATCCTTTGTGAAGAAGGGATGCCGGAGCGCCTCCAGAGCTGTCAATCTACTGGAGGGATCAAAACGAAGAAGACCTTGCAAGAGATCAATTAGATCCCCTGCAGAGTGATCCACATGCTGCATTACTAGATTCTATGAAGAAAAGAAGAAATAAAATTAGATAATAGGAGTAGAAATAGGTAAACAAAACAAGACATTAGCTGAGCGAATAATATATTTTTTACAGACAGGAAGACGAGGTAGTTTCAATACGGCCTTGATGCTTTCTCGTGAGACTGCCCCTTCTGGCCAGTTCAGTCTGCTCCTTCTGACAAACTTCTCTGTATGCCGGCTGTGCAACAAAACAATACACAGAATCCCTTAGTAACTAAACAACATTAATCAACCAACAGATAATAATCAGTTCTTCAGTGAAGGTCACGTACTCTGCTCTTTTCAACATGTGCACAGGCATTGGGCCTAAAACCCTCTCCATCATGGCTAGGTGCTCTAAATTCTCATGCGTCTGAAACAAAGCCTCTCCCTGCAACCTTTTTAAGGTTCATCACATTGTTCATCTAGAAAAATTTGGACCAGTCACAGATGATTTCACTACCAAGTTTATCGACATGACATACCGAGCATAACTCAACCAAAATGCATCCAACACTCCATATGTCACAAGGGAAACTCCACCCAAGTCCTTGAAAAATATAAATTAATTACATTTGAACCTTCGAGCAAGAATAAAAACATAAAATGGTGCAAACATAAAAATAGTATGCGTATAATGGAAATATCTACATACCAAGAATAACCTCAGGTGCCCGATAATGCCTGGTAGAGACAATGTAGTTGTGATTTTGGTGCTCATAGGCTGTGCTGCCAAAATCAATGACCTTGATAGCACTTGACTTTGGCAATCTCTTATAGAAGGTTCCCTCTTTAGGTGTCCTGGTTGTAACCTGAAAATAACGAGGGAATAGTGCAGCAATTTTAATAATTGCATCATGAAAGTAAAATACAATCTGAAGACCAAACATCATGAAAGCACAAAATACCTTGTAGTCAGGTACTTTCACATATTCTGGGGAAACAAAAAGTATGTTCTCAGGTTTCAAGTCGGTGTGGATGAGACGCAAATCATGCATAACTGCAAGTTCAGAAACAGCCAACGAAGTCGTTATAACATTGCACACCTTCCGCCCACTCTTTCCACTTACCTGTTGGGAAGGAATCTCTTTATCCCTCCCAACAAGTAAATATCATACCATTAGGACAAGAGATACAAAAGTCTACTCGGGGGTAAAGAATTCAACAATATACATCAGAAATCCTAATGAATTCCCCAAAGTAAGAGAGAAGAATGCAACTTATATGACTTCTGTCACCAAGTTTGGAAAGAATAGAAACAGTGGAAGCAACAATCACGCACATGCTACAGATTCCAACAGTTGTCTGCCTAGCTCACGGACAAGATCAACCGGAAATGGGCGATAATTGTTCTTCTGTAGAAAATCATATAAGCTTGGTCCAAGCATCTCAAATACCTGTGAAGACCATTTAAATTTGACAAGTCTTAACCCCCAGAAATACTCATTAAGTTTGGAAATGATATTGCCATATGTCAATTGAATACTCACAATACAGATATGGTTGCGATAGTCAAACCAGTTCCGTATTTGAACACAGCTGCAAAGGATGAAATGACTTAACAACCAACACAAACTTCAATTCATAACTGGTAACTAACTAGACGGAGATAAAGGTATCAATGAAAATATGCTTACCGACTGCCAATCCTGTCGTACTTCCCGAGTAACTGAAGCACATCAACTTCTAGCTTTGCTGCTTCACGGTATTTCTTAATACTTCGAACAACCTTTATAGCCACCAGCACCCTTATTTCTCTATCCCAACATTCCAGAACCTGACCAAAAGTACCTGCAAACAGAGTGTAAGGGAAGTTACAACTAAGATTTCACCATAAGATAAAAGAACAAAATATGCAAACATGACAATGATGATAACAACCTTCACCAATTTTTCGGAGGATCTTATCTGCAATGAAGGAAAAAAACATTAAAATGAGGATCACGGGGACATTAAATGTTGTACAAATGAAGCTGTCAAAACAAAAGCAATCTAACATCCTCAAATAATTTTTTGCAGAATAAATTTCTCATAAATCCAATCATACATATCATGCTGATAGTGATAGGATATCACATTAATCAATAATTATTTTATACTCTATCAATTTACTCATGTATGGCCACAAAACATAAGAAAATGCTAACTATTATTACATATTGTTGTCCATTGGCCATCCAGGAACAATGTGATAATTAATTAAAATTCAATTGTTGGATTGATGAAAAGTTACACTTCATAGCATGGTATTGAATGGTCTAAATATGTGAAGGCTTACAAAGATGTCAATAGATCATATCATATGGAAAGAAATCTCAAACAACTTACCACTCAGACAAATCACATGAGCTTTTTATGCTAAATTAACTCACATGAAAATTTAATCATAGTTGAGATATAAATATTTCGAGGCATAAATTTGATCTATATATAAGATTGAATAATCACAACCCAATAGAATTTCGAACATACAATATCTACATGTAAGGAAAACAAATTCTAAATTCCAAGAGAGAAAAAAGAAAAAAGAAATATATTGTCATTAACAATCAACATCCAATAAAATTATTTAAAAAAAAAAATCTTAAAAAGTAGGGAGTGGATGTTGAAAATATGGTAACAGATGGTAAATGCACCAGTCCAGCATAGAATTGGTAAAGCAGGTCACATTCTGTCTTTGTGAGGCATTTAGAATATTCAATAAACAATATAAGCAAATTCAATAACTAGAGAATATGGAGAAAGGCCTTTCGATGGTGGTAGGATGTATTTACATCGACTTGTTAAATTGTCACCAAGTGCAAACATGTAGTGTCCATCTTTGTCATCATCTCTCCACGGGGGAGAACCCTTTTCAGCCAACCCCTTCACAAATAGGCTGGCGTGGTCAGAGAGTATCCTTGTTGCTCCAAAGCTTGTCATATTTGCAACCTCTTGTCCATAACACATCCCTGAATAAGCCTACACACAGCCACTTACTCATACTTCACTATATAAACAGCAATTCAATACTTATTTCCCCCTTAAACTATTTGACTTTCCAGCAATTTGAAGATTTGATTCATTGTTTACATCATTTAAATCAACATTTTTCCGCAGCATAGTATAGAAACAAACGGTATGCAATAAGCCACAATAACATATTCAATATGAACTTGTAATTTTGACAGAGATAATCCAGATGACATAGAAAAAACACATTTTTATAAATAGAAATACATTCCCATATACTGTTGCTGCTTTTGGGGGGCATCCAGGGCAATAAAATTACATGCCGGCCAAGAAATTATTTATCTAATGAGGTACAAGACTACAAGTCAGCATTTCCATAAACTGAACATATATCGTAAGAATGTGAAGCAAGTGTCAAAGCTTGATAATTTAATACGCGTCTTATAGGACATTTTTGAATCGGCAAATCCTTTTCACCAAATATAAGTATATAACCAATATAGGCTCAGAGAAATGCATAAAAAACTCAATCCATGTCATATATCACATTTATTGATCCTTCACAAAAAAAATATCACTGGTCAAACCATAAGGACTCCAACACAGATTCATGACAACAAGTTAGACAAAAACCAACTGCAGATTTTCTGAGGTAGAAGTCGTCGCCCAGCTAATTACTTCCGTGTGATACCCATCAAGCACGCAAACTTCCTCAAATCTTATAACATCAATAACATGTAATATCTTCCTTCCATGTTTTTTTACTGAAAAAAGCTTTGAAATTAACAATTCGCGCCTCACATACTGTGTCCATTTTCAAATTCCTACTGAAATAAAATGAGAAATGTAGAAGGTTTCTTTCTAATTGCATCAAACATAGTCATTAAAAGGAGCAGATCCATAAGGATTTTAAAAAAACTTTATTCTTCTTCTTTTTTTTACCTTGGAGTGGGTTTGAGGAAATTCCCAAGCTAATTTAGCCCTTTTCCTGGGACGCCGATCCACGTGAGAGTGAGGAAACTCCGTCATGTAGTCCATCTCCATCCGATAAGCACCTCAAATCTCAGTTGGTTGATTGATGGATTCGTATGTTAAGAAAGGATGGGAATCAACTAGTTCAGGGATGGAGAATCAGGTTCAGGCGACACACCATCATATTGCTGATTTTCCAGCCTTTCGTTTTTCTTTCCATGGTCAATCTAGACCGTTCGTTACCCTTTGCGTACCCTCTTCCGATTATTGTCAAGCTCACTCCTAAACTCACTTGTCAATATTTTATATTCGAATCATATCAAGTTCTTTTTTTTTATAAAATAGGCAAGCCGAAATTTAAAGAGTTAAGATGTGGGCTAAACCATGAAGATTTAGCCCATAATACATCAAACTAGAAAAAAAAAAAAAAACTAAAAATAACAAGATTGTTGGTCCTTCAATGTCATATGGAGACATCCTTTAAGAATTGTTGGCATCAGAACCACTTCATCATCAATAGCGGCACTATGTCCTTCATTGGCCATATAATTTGCGCAGGAGATGTTTTCTCTGGGCGTGTGGTGTAACTCCACGTTCCAATCTTTGAAAAGCAGGTCTCTAGTCTCCCCGATAATGTCTCTTAGCGGATGATCAGAAGAGCAGTCACGCATAAGAATATTAACGGCATCAAGAGAATCAGAATAAAAAAGAATTCTCTGCAACCCCATTTGTTCACCGAGTTTTAAACTGAGCAAGATAGCATGAATTTCCGTTTCAATAATTGTATGAAGGCCAAGGGATTTATAAAAACCCATTAACCATTCACCTTGGGCGTTTCTTATCACACCTTCGCAAGCTGCATGGTGATGATACCGAACAGAACCATCCACATCAATACAGACCGCATGTGCAGGAGGGGGCGTCCAAGACTTCTCCTCCAGTTTGTCCAGTTGGAAAATATGATGGTTTAGATGCTGGTTAGCAAAAGATTCCATGAGGAGGTAATTACAAAGGTGCAACATCTCCTTGGTATCCGTGCTTCCTCCTTGAAAAAAAAAAAATTACATCTGGATGTCCAAAGAATCCAGCAGCCAAGACCAAAAACCCACAGCCAAGAGAAGTTATGAAATCTTCCTTTTCCAGGGTTATGGTTAGGGTTCCAATTGAGCCAAACTTATAAATTACCTGTGAAAAACTGAGAAAAATAATTAGATTTTAAAATTTGTTTCCACAAGTTTCTAGCACGCTCACAATCTAATTCTTTAAACTCTATTCTTATAGCTTTCACTTCAGCTTGTGTTAATTTGTTGACAATATTCAATGACTTCTTGTATAAACTTTATAGAAATTATTTTTATTCTTGATGGATTTTATTTCAATTATTTAAATTTAAAATATATCTAAATCAGATTATTATTTTTATATTTTAATTATTCAATCATATATTTTTAATAACTATTTATTGATAAATTCGAACCACTCTAAATTTACAACTTTGTCACTATAAATTCTAAGCACTCTAAATTTACATCTTTTTCACTTTTGTTATAAATATTCTAATCACTATGAATCTACGTCTTTATCATTATAAATTCTAAGCACTCCAAATTTACATATTTGTCACTTTTGTCACGAGCTTATTCAGAGAAAGCCAAACTCAGTGAGTTTGACAAATTGCTTATGGCAAGTGTAAGCATGGCCCCCTTGAACTAATGAAATAATAAAGTCAATAATTAA
The DNA here is from genome assembly GCA_025563575.1 of Acacia pycnantha. Taxonomy (NCBI): domain Eukaryota; kingdom Viridiplantae; phylum Streptophyta; class Magnoliopsida; order Fabales; family Fabaceae; genus Acacia; species Acacia pycnantha. Next base: position 1,909,111 of record JAMWYP010000037.1, on the reverse strand, counting down.
TTATATTAAAAAGAATGTCAATAGTAGGATCCAGGAATGCGACTCCATTGGTATTTGAGCCCAAATAAAATGTTTAGTACGATCCTCTCGACAAACAAATGGTTAGATGATAGATGGAGTACAAACCAAAAGCCAGTGTGAAGAAACCATCTAAAACAAACAATCTATCTCTAAATGTAGTAATGGTTTGTTATTTAGAAAAAATCTATAACAATAAAATGCTATTATATACCATTAAGGATCACGTAGAGCTTTCCTATCAACACCAACATTCTGTGCATTAACATACCACTGTTCATGCTGATGCTATAAGGTTACAAATCGGGCGCATATAAAAATGAAGAAATAAAAAAATAAATACCAAACAAAAAAAGGAATTAGAAGTTACAACTATAAAAGAGGTTCGGAAAGCTCCATTTCGTTAGAATTCTGTTCTTGTGTCTCGAGCCGTTGAAATCCTACGAAGTCCAGGCCAAGCCACTGCCATGGCCAACATACATATCTAGACCTATTTCGGCCCTGCGAGTCTTCCCGGTTCTCGAGCTCCTCAAGCTGATGAGTAAGCTCTTCCACTCTGTCTCTAAGCCTAGACGCCCTCAAGTCTGCCAGCCTCAGCGATTTCTCAGCTGCATCTCTGGCTGCCATGGCAGCCGCTGTGGTCTCTTCTTTGAACTTGAGTTTATTCTCTGATTCCACCATAGACTGCTTCGCATCTTCAAGCTCCTGTTTAAGTGCTGACAGCTGCAGATTCAGCAATTACAAATATCAATATTCAACGAACTGGGGTAATGAAAGTATATGGCGTGGGTCTCTACTCTAGTCTTCATACAAAATATTAGCCTGCCTTGATTCCACTAATAAACTAATTCAAGAAGACTATAATGCCAGTTTTTTTATAAGGAACGGTCATCTGGCTTTGTTTGATTAAAATTGATGTTTAGGACGCATTCTACAATGGGAAAAAAGGTCACCTCTAGCAACTACTGCATATATTTGGTTATCTTTGTTGTCTCAACATTTGGCGACCAAAGCTTGGCATAATGCCATAAACTGTTTGAAAATATTTAAATCGAGAAATACACAAAATAAGGTTAAAATACTGCCTCCTTCAGCCCTGCTTAAGAAACTTATTAAGCGCATCAAAATATCACTGGCGAAGAAAGTTTACCTGAGCAACAAATTCTTGCTCAACAGCTCTGCCTGCGGCGGCTTCTTGCTCTGCTGCTAATTTCCATCTATTAATTTCTTCTTCAGCAGCTGCAATGTCCATCATCAAACCCTCAACCTACATCGTAAACAGGCCAGTTTTATACTCGGTGAGAAGTATTGGCAATCAAATCAATGTCAGACAATCAACATGTGAGACTATACAACATAAACTACATTTCAAAATAAACAGATATATACATCAAAACAACCACAGTTAGAGAACCCAGAGAAAATAACTTCTAAGAAAACATAAGCTTACACTTTCATTAGCCACTCTCTCCTTGTCTTCAAGTTCCTCTATCCGATGCATTCTATGGATAAGCTCTTTGGATTGAGCTTCCACGTGCTGCTTAAGTAAACCCAACTCTGCCCTTAATGCAGTTAAGCAAATATGCAAAGGAAATATAAAAAAATACCAGGTCAGCAACACTAGAAATTACAATCATGCATATTCTTCAGTGGGTAATGAGGTCAAGGCTTTCCCGCATTACAACAAACTTCAAATTAGACACATGGCAAACATATCAGAATTTGACTATGATGTTAAGTACCGTAATTCATCCACAGTATGCTGCAGCTCAATGATCTCAATCTGTGATGCCTTGACAACATTCTCCAAAGCACTGGCCTGTACACAATAGAAGCATAAATAATAAATAGTTCCCTCAAAATAAATAATGAATTTTAGTATTGAAAAAGAAATTTTTTGAAGTGCTTACCAAAGAGTATATTTCATCCTCCTCTTTCTCTGTTATACCGAACCTATCATTTGAAGCTGCATCTTTTTCATCTCCAAGAAGCTTGCTAAATTTAAAATCTAAACCAGCCTCCCTTAAGCCTTTTTCTGCAGCTTGAAACAATTCATTCTTTTTGGAAGACATATCAGAGGCCATCCTCTTTGATAAAGCACTCCTAAGTAAGGAACCAATTTGATCTTTCTCCCTAACTAATTGAGTCACTGTATCATCTAAAGTCCGTATTTCACTATTCTTCCCCTCAACTACATCCCTGATTTTCTCAACAACAATCTTAGTCAACTCATATATAGACTCCATTCCTGCTAAACAGGCACGTATATTCTCTTCAATGTCTGTTTCTTGAGGTACAAATAAGGATTCTGACAGTTCTGAATTATTTTCCTCAATAATATTCATAACATTGTAAATCTGGTTATGGATTTTTGACACAAAACTCAACTGATCAATTAGTAAAGGCCTCTGTGATTCCATCTTTGAGGATAACTTACTCAACTTTTCATCATACTCACTGACCAACTGTCTCAACTCCAAAACTTCATTCTGTTCCCTATTTAGTTTCTCTGACGTGTCTTGTTCCACATCATTTATTTTTTTGTCCTTTTCTTCAAGAGTTCTCTCCAAATTCTCAACAACGGAATTTCTCTTCGCCACCTCTTCCCTCAACTCACTAATTGTTGCTTCCAGCTGAGAAACTTCAATGGCGATCTCATAATTCCTCTGTTCCATCTGCTCTCTAATCTCATTCCTAGATTTAGCAGTTGCATCTATCTGTTTAACAAGCTCTTCAACAATCTCATTAGCTCTCTTGATTACCCCATATGCTACAGCTGCCAAACCCGAGTATCTCTGTGATTTGGGTAGTTCATTGGCAGCAAAATTTTTGAAATTACTTACCTTGGCAGATATCTTTTCAATCCCAGTCACAAACATATGGGTGGAATTTCCAATTTCTAATCGGAGGTCATCTCTCTCCTTCACCACTTCATCGAACTGCTTGGAAATCTCATCCCTCTGTCTTAAAAACTCGTCCTTGGCCTTATTCGTCTCAGCTAATTCGGCCAAAACCTTGTCGTATGATTTTAAAGCCTCTTCTTTCTCTAGAAGAGCGTCATCCCTCTGTCTCCCAAATTCATCCCGCTTCTTAATCGCCTCGTGAGCAAACGCCTTCAACCGATTGAATGAAACTTGCAATTCGGATTTCGAGTTTTCGGCTGCCTGGCAGGCTTGGCGCTCACGATCGAGCTCGGCAAGAAGCTCCCTGACTTTGTCGACGGAGACATCTTCTGGTGCAGGATTCTTGATTATAATCGGACCTGAATCATCACCCTCCTCCACGTCGCTAAGGACCGCATCGACATCGCCGTTTCCAGCATCCGCCATTTATATATCATATATGGTAATACTTTAATGTAAATTGCTATTGGTGATCAATGAAGCAACTTTCGTCCACACAAACTGAATCAACGATGTGGGTATATGTCTATTAGGGTACAACAAGTAGTGTAGAGGATATAAAAACGCGAAATAACGCTGGAGACAAATCGAAAACCCTAGAGAATGGAGGTAGAGGATCCATGAAGAGGAATCTAACCTTGTATTGAATTGGAAATTCTAAGAAGCTCAATTCTGGAGGAGGACTGGGATAATAATACGATGCAGTTAACGAGTAATCCAACTGAAATTAAATCGGAGTTGTTGACGATAGTGGTGAATCGAGAAGGGAGTTTCAACTTGGAAAGGATGATTGAACCCAGATTCGCAACGAGACCGGCGGACAGCGCCTACCATACCAACCAGTCTCGTTTTCCCTGTTTTTATGTTTTTTTTTTTTTTTACCATATCCTTTTTGTGTTGATTTAAACCATAAAAAATCGCATTACAGGTTACATTGGACTGGTATACATAAAATTTTTTAAAAAAATATTGTCATTATAATTTAGCGATTTTTTTCCTTGCATATTGCATAATAGGGATGATACCATTAGATCAAAATCTCAATAGGAAAGAGAAATGATAAATGTAGTTGATTGAGATTTTGATCTGACAATAAAAAAATAATAGTAATAAAAAATAGTAGTGATAATATATTATCTCATCATAATATACTAACAATTCTTTCAGGTACGAGTTAATTTAATTTGATCATGACTTGATTTAAAATGTCTTAACAATACGATTATAAACCGTTTAAACAGTAAGACTGATTATAAAATTTTCTCTACGGTTAATATGTTATTTTGCTGGAATAGATCACAGTTATTATGCTTCAACAAAAAAAAATATATAGCGCACTTATTATATTTAATTTTAGTTTATTTTAATTTATCACAAACTTCAAAATTTGTGAACTGGGAAAGTATTCTATCACTTGTATTATCTTTGATACTATTTTGAAAATGAACTCACTGAACCTTTATCTAGTTGACAATATCAATTACGCAAGTATGGTTATTTTAGAAATAATTGCTATGTAATAATAAATTTATTTAATTAATATTCCATATGTATTTTATTTCAAAATAGTAAGCTCATTTATCTATTTCTATAAGTTTAGAGTGAGTGAAGGTCGCATAGACGCATACCAGAGATGTGCATTTGATTTGATTATGCCTTGCCTTATAACTTTTTGGGCACGAGCTTCTGCTGCACAATCAGAATTTACTTTAAATGTTAATTATGATAGGATTGATGACTCCATTATATCTATCATTTAGTATAATTGTTTTACCAACCATCCATATTTACATGCTCACATACAAGATTCTTCTAAGCTAAAAAAAAAAAAAAAAAAATCCCTACAACATTTTACAATTTTGAAACGAATCTCTATAAAAGGCCTAAGGCTCCCATGATTACTTTTTGTTACCTAACAAATTGAAATGTCCATATCAAATTACTCCCTCATATCTTTATTATAAGACACAAACTAGCAAGTTTATTTAGTTTTTTTTATAAGGCACTTACTTGTTCCCAATGAACATTGATTTTTTTTTCCTTGTCTACCCCTAATTAATAAAAGTAACGGGTGAGAGTAATAATTAATACTCCCCTCGGTCCTAATTATAGGAGCAATTTACCAGAATTTGGGGAGATTAAGGAGAGAAGTTAAATTAGTTAATTATAATTATTTTTCAAAAATACCCCTCTAAAAATTAAAAATTACGATTGGTACGAATTAAGGAGACTAACATGTCATGTTACTTATTACCGTGGTTTCCTAATATCGTATAGTCCTGATAATGTTTTCATAAAAAAAGAAAAAAAAAAAGAAATTCGTACTGATAGAAACTGTAAATTTAGAAATAATATATATAAATTTGGTTGATGGATCATGGTTGACTTGATAGAATATAAGCATGTTGTAAATTAATTATTGTGGAAGAAGTATTAGTAGGGGTGATATGGGAAAAATATGACAAAAATTGCTCAAAATTATTTTATATAAAAAAGTATAATTTAGGTGTATATGACATTAATGAGTTGCAAATATTATTTACTTTATAAAATATATAGGTGTATTATTAAAGGGAGAATTCCAAATAAATACCATTTGAATTTACAAAATCCCCAGAAGTCTGTTAAATTTGTAAAAAGACTGAGAAGTACTAAGAACCTATGAGGGATATGCAAATTCGTGTGAAATTACTCTTAGTTTTAAATAAATAAAATAAAAATAAAACCCCCCCACCACCACCGCTGGCCGGCTGCCGGAAACCACCACTGGCGGCGGCCACCACCGCTAGTAGCCGGCCGGCGGTGGTGGGGTTTTTATTTTTATTTATTTATTTAAAACTAAGGGTAAAAGGGTAATTTCACACGAATTTGCATATCCCTCATAGGTCCTCGATACCTCTCAGTCTTTTTATAAATTCAACAGACTTCTGGGGGTTTTGCAAATTCAAATGGTATTTATTTGGAATTCTCCCATTATTAAATTATTATTGTCTTTAATTATTATTGAGAAAGTATAAATAGGGGTATTATAGGAAAAAAATGACAAAATTTAAAAATTACTCTTATAATTAGAATCAAAACCAACTCTAAAATTTGCTCCTATAATTAGGACCGGAGGGAGTATAATATTAGAGTTTAGTGCAATTAGTAGGGGTAATATTAGAAATTACTTAGATTTTAGGACAACTTTATTGACTTTAATTACTTTCATTGGTTTGTGAGAAAAGTTAGTTGGTGCCTTATAGTAAGGATCAAAGGAAGTAACAATGATGATGGAGCATTTTAGTAGAATTATTTAATTACATGATTTTATTTTTTTTCATGGATAAGGTTTTTTTTTTTGGTAGAAAAATTTTAGGAAAGGGGTTGGGCTCACCCACAATCCAAGGGCAGGGCGCTTGGAGCCCAGTCCGCAGGGTATACTGGATAGAGAGTACACATGTCTCATGGATAAGGTTAGAAAAGGGCTAAAATTTCATTTAACCCATGATTCGTTTTTGGTTGGTGCAAAGAAAGGCCTCAGCCCATCAAAACAAATTGGGATGGCATGAAAAGGGGTTTGCGAGTTGTCAGTGAATAGAGGCCACAGCATGGGGCCCAATTCAACAGACCCGTTTCCATTTTCACACCTCCCAATTCCATCATACCAAGTAGTTCATGTAACTAAGAGTAAGTGGTAAGGAACTTACTCTCTTTAAACCACATCATCGGTTCGAGGTGTGAGAATGAAAAAAAATGGTAATGTTTAGAGCTTTTCTTCCATAATTGTGGGCCTGATTCAGACGAATCTGGATTAGTCTTTGGTTCTAGTGAACCGGGCCGGCAGATAAAAAAAAAGGTTGTCCATGCTTGTCTTCGATCCCAGTTTAATTAATTAGGTAATTACATGGAACAAGATGGCACGCAAACCCTATATTAATTGAAACTTTTTGTCGGTCGCAGATAGAAAAGGTTCAAATCGAAACATCATTTAAGTAACTTATCTTCTGATAATATTAAAATATATATCAGGCACCAAAAAGAAGTTGCGTAATCATAGAAGCAAGATAATTTAATTTTCGTATAAGATTCCCATACCGGGTATTTGCTGCGGAAGCTATCTTTACGGGATATGGATCGTATAAAATACTATGCATCTTCTAGATCCTAATCCTTAAAAGCAACGAAACTTTTTTGACAAAAAAAAAAGCAACAAAATTTTGATTGGCGAAACGAAGAGGGGAAGAAAGTTACACGACTTTCGTGAGTCACAATCATCGAGTCTTTCCTACGGGGTGAAGGTGAGTACTGCAATTGAATTAATTTCATTGCTCAATAATGAGCGGATTAGACTCGAATTTTGGCGTTTCCAGATATTTAAGAACTGACTTTGGAGCCGAGGAATGCTCCGGAGTCTCAGATTGCGGCCGTTGACGTCGTCTACGCTCATTATTTATTTACACCTGCATTACGAGGAAGCAACATGACACTAATTTATTTTTACTATTAATCTGTACCAAATCCACCAATTACTTGTTGACATGAAATTTTCTGGTTCAATGGATATAATATTTTGTGATGAAGCAGTTGGTATTTTCCATGGAATTATATAATAATACTAGTATACTAGTTGATTTAAATTGGAAGAAAGTTAAACGAGTCAAGGTTGACCTCTTTGGTTTTCGTCTTCATTACCCTTCTCCATCCATTGCCCTCTGCTTGTGTGATAAGCAAAAGTTAGGCCGCCTGATTGAAACGTTATCTCCTAACGTGCTCCTTTCTTTTACAGCTTACTTGCAATTCTTCTTGAATCAATGCACCTGGAGGTATGAAAAAACTGTTCAAGTTACTTTTCATTCACTTTCTGTCGAAACGTCGAGTTGGTCGGCGTTCTTTGAGTTGGTCAACGGCAATCGCTCGCATGTCAGATTTGTGTTGGTCTTCTTTTTAAATATTGGCATTTTTCACCTCGCAATTGCGCTTTACTAGCCATTAATTTTGGGTTCCCCAGAAAATTTATCTTTCCTTTTATTTTAAACTGGAACTGGTCAAAGTTGCCAGTTTCCCCTTGTTCTTCGCAATTTCTGTTTTGATCTTCACGCAGACTTGCATATTATTATGGCTTTGCAGTTGGAGACCTGGACAGCTTTGTTTGCCATTTTGTGTTTCCTGGGTTTTATTCTGAAGGAGTCAATTATGGGAGGTAACAGTTCGAAAGAGGAGGGTCGGAGGCACGTGTCGTCATATGGGTCTTCGTCTTCTTTTTCAAGATGGGATAGCCAAGGATATCCGCAATCACCACGCCCTCCACAAAATCAATACTACACGCCTCAACATAGCGCACCTGCTCCATTTTACGAATATGGGTCACAGACGCCTCAGCCCAATAATAGGAGGCTGGAGAGGAGATACTCAAGAATTGCTGATGATTATCGCTCACTTGATGAGGTTAGATTACTTGCTCTGTGTCTCTGATTTTGTTGGGATCCAATTACCAATTGTTGGACTCGACTCTCGCATGGGAAGCATATGATCTAGTTTGATGTCGACCGTCCTTTCATTTGTTTGCCTCTGTTTGGTTGGTTGTCACTGATTAATGCACATCCATCATTAACAATTCTAATGATGGCCTTCATAATTTTCTGAGGAGGTTATGTGAAAATCTCACATAAAATTTCCAGTCGCCGGGACAAAAGATAACAGAAGGTAAAAGAAAAATTAGTACTACTCCGCCCTGAACTATGTCCTATATTAGGACCGGTGGACAGGTGGAGTACATTCTATTTAAGTCAAAGGAGATGTTGTAAACTTTTTTGCTTAATATCATGGTGATAAGAATCACCTGTTATTTTCAAGCCTTTAGTTTTCAGAGTGTGTTATAGACTACAGTGATAGAATTGCCTGCATCTGTTCATTAGTAAACTCTTTTACTTCAGCACATCTGATAAAATTTGCATGTCTATGTTATATCATTTAGTTTGGCATCTCCTGACATGGCATGATTCTGTTAATTTAAGCCATAGTAATTGAAGTAGCTGGAGAAAAAGTATTCTATTGGTCATACATCAAGCTACTTTCCTTCCCGGTATTCTCTTCTTGCCTTGCTTTAGTACTTCATTTTGTCTATAGAGAGAGAATAGAGTACAGTGCAATATGCATGAGTTGAACATAAAACTAAGCAACTTGTATTTCCTAGCTGGATAAATTTCATCAGCTTAGCCTGTGTTTTATTGCGGGGAGCAAATAAATTTTAGGTGAACATAACACTATGCAACTTATATATGGATTACGTGTGATTGGAGAAAATCTTAGCCTGTGTTTTTACTTTTTATTGCTGGGAGCAAACATATCTCATGTGGGCAAAGGATGGTTTTGAGAAACATATGGGTGAAGCTAACTGTCTACCTTCTTTTCAATCGGTTTAGTTTTTATTATTCTTATTGGATTTATACAAGGTACTTGATGAAATGAATGATATCTTGGATTCTTGGTATACTTATTGTTCTTACTAAAAATGTGCATAAAACTTAACTACTTATGCAAGTAACTGTATCAAGAATTAATTTCCACTAGAATTGCTAGTGCTAGAGTTAATGGATGCCTGAGTGAAAGAGCATAGTTTGGTTACTTGCAATTAATATATCAGCTGCTTCTCTCAAGTTCCCAAATGTTGCCATCCTGAGAACTCTAGCTTTTTTTGTCAAATAATGTGGTAATTGGATACAGGTTACTGCTGCTCTTGCACATGCTGGCCTGGAATCTTCTAATCTCATTGTTGGCATTGATTTCACTAAGAGTAATGAGTGGACAGGTATAATAACTTACTCCCATTTTGATGTTTGGTTATTTTTCTGTGAATTGTGACACTGACACTAGATGTTTACATTTAAACTCAGGAAAGTTATCATTCAACCGAAAGAGTTTACATCACATTGGAAGTGGTCAAAATCCTTATGAACAAGCAATCTCAATTATTGGGAAAACTTTGTCTGTATTCGATGAAGATAACTTGATTCCTTGTTTTGGATTTGGAGACGGTAATGTACTAATGTCATTATGATATCTACGTGCTTGCCACTAAAGCTGTTTGTTTTCCCAAATTGCTGATCTAACTGTATTCCTTGTCTTTTCCCCATCAGCATCGACACATGATCAAGATGTCTTTAGTTTCTATCCTGAAGAGCGATCCTGCAATGGGTTTGAAGAAGTTTTGACAAGATACAGAGAAATTGTTCCTCGTCTTCGACTAGCAGGTGCCTGCCGCTGCCTCTTTTCTTATATTTTATATACATCAGTAAAATTCTCAATGAGGCTTAGAATAACTTAATGCTTTCATTGGACAGGACCAACTTCGTTTGCCCCTGTTATTGAGATGGCTATGACTATAGTTGAGCAAAGTGGTGGCCAATATCATGTTTTGCTCATAATTGCTGATGGACAGGTAAATAAACCTGATTCTGATTTCAAACTTTTGAGAAGTACACTTGTACGCAGACTAACTCTGCATCAGCCATCAAAAGTATGGCGTGGTATCATCATGCAAGCTTGTAAATGGCTAAATGTGAAGAAACTACAATGCTTTCGTTGTATTTTGACCTTAGAATTTCATGTTTTGCCCTGGTGATGCTATCGTTAGTGTAGTTCTTTGTATTGCACATACACATCTAAACACATCTATGTTGAAGAAAAGAAAAAAACCTAACAGTAATCGTGAGATGTGCAACACTGCACTAAGTGACAGCCCCTTTTCTCTGATATGCTGGGACTTTGAAAACTGATATTCAGAATATTGCCCCAGGTGACTAGAAGCGTTGACACACAGCGTGGCCAATTAAGTCCACAGGAACAAAAAACAATTGATGCAATTGTAAAAGCAAGGTAAATCTTTGGTTATCTCTCCTCTGGAGTATCACCCTGCATTCTCATGTTCTTCATCAAATTGCAGTGAATATCCCCTATCAATAGTTTTAGTGGGAGTGGGAGATGGACCATGGGATATGATGAAGGAATTTGATGACAACATCCCTGCTCGGGCCTTCGATAATTTTCAGGTGATCAATATATGTTGTAATTCACTTTTGCTTTATTTCCTTCCTGTGAATATATGTTGTAAGTTTGACTTCTATTTGAATTGAAGTTATGAACTGTGAATATATCTTGCTGCATGTAGTTTGTGAACTTCACTGAAATAATGTCGAAGAATGTGAGTTCAGCCAGAAAAGAGACAGAATTTGCTCTTTCAGCTTTGATGGAGATACCTTCTCAATACAAGGCAACCTTAGAGCTGGGCTTACTTGGGTAATAAATGAATGTCCATTAGCACAAACATGATACTTATTGCCTGTTAATATAGAATACTGGGGCGATAACTGAACCAACAAATCTCTCGTGTCTTCATCAATAATGCAGGGCACGAAGGGGATACTCACCAGACAGGGTTTCTCTACCCCCACCTCTTTATGATAGGACTTCTTCTAGTGGCAGTACTAAATCATATCGCTCAGGTAGTTTTCAGCAGAGAACGCCTCAATATACCGGATATGATACGGCAGTCAGTGGAGAACCATCCTCAAGTTCTTCGTATGATAATAAGGTATTAAGACCATATTCTCCAACCTAAGAGACTTCTATCATGTTTTTTTCCCATGACTTAGTTAGCCTTGATATTATTATCTTGACCATAATCTGGGTCAATTTAAGCAATATTTTTACAGAAACATTTTTCACCACAGGTTTGTCCAATTTGTCTCACCAACCCGAAGGATATGGCATTTGGTTGTGGGCATCAGGTAATTACATGCTTATAGATTATGGAAGATTCAGGGCTGTGCTAAGAGGAGAACTAACATATATTAATCTTTTTTACGTTCCACTGTATTTCTTGACATGGCAGACTTGTTGTGAATGTGGAGAAGACCTTGAACTCTGCCCCATTTGCCGGAGCACAATCCAAACCAGAATAAGGCTTTTCTAGTTTGCGTTACTGCAAACTTACTCTCAGTGGCAATAGCATTCGCTTGCTTGGCAAGTGGAAGTGTCACTGAACTCGTGAGTTAACTATGGAACTTTGATGGTGGGATAATCTGTATTTTGTCCACACAATAATTTTGGCCATAAGTTGATTCTCGAGGTGGCTGGGAAAGCAAGGAGATCTGAGGAGTTAGTCTTTAACTTGATGTATATGTTTCTTGCTCTAAGCACAAAACTGAATTTTCAATTTTGAGGTACGAAGAATTGATTAGATATCTATGCCTGATGCTGGCGAGCCATGTCCACTGTATATATGTCAGTCGTTTCGGCCTCGTGGAGTCTACTTTTTCAAAATCGTTTGGATTAGAGTTTGAATCGTTGCTTCAGAAACTATATCTTTATATCGTAAATTCAATTCGATTTTAATCGGCTGTATGTCAGATCTGAGTTTTAGCATGACCAAATTAAAACTAGACATGCCAGGATCACTATTCAAGGTTGGACTTACATATTAATTTTCTCCCCAATTGAACATATCTCGTAATACAAAAGCAAAAACAAAATCTTATTCTATTAGGTTAGGAGGCTATGTGAATTAAACAACGTTATTGAGCTCGGTTAAAAATTAAATCTTAAAATAAATTGTTAAGTACGATTTTGGGAAGTAAGAAAATCATAGTTTTAAAAGCTTTTTTCTGTAAACCGAAACAAAACTCCTCTCTCAAACGAGCAAATCCAAATATGTATTAAGATATAGATAGTGTAACGGGGAAAATTGCATTTTTTTTATGCATGTGACTTGTATGGAGATTTAAAAGACAAGTGGAAAGTACAGCAAACTTTGAAAACAAATGAGATATTGCCGCTGGTGGCAATACCGTAACAGATGGTTTGTCGTTTTGGTGTTGGTCTTTTTCTTCGCGTACATCATCGTATCACGAGCTTATTTGCCACATCACTCCATCAGTTTGTGTCAAATTTATGTCCCTATCTTGATTGTCCCATTACTGCTTTTGTTTTCAAAATGACAACTCTCCCACATATCATAACATGGTTTCCTCATTTGCTGATTGATTAAAAAAATCAATTTTTAATATTTTTTGTTCGGTCATCCTACTTTCTGGGACATCAAAATAAGAAGTCGTAGTATTATAAGACCAAAAAAAAAAAGAAGTTGTTCTTGCTCGATTAACCATAAAAAAGAGTTTATCATTCTCTCGAGGAAAAAATGTTTTAGCTTGACAACGGCATTTTCACGAGGTTTTTGAATGGCTGCGGTGTTTGATTTAAGTTATTTTAAATGATTTTGTGCTAAAAAAAAATTAAGTATGTGAGATAAATTTTGTCAAATAAAATAAAGCAGGTGGGATCAATGTTTATCAAAATGGTTATTTGACTTTTTTTTTTTTTTGCTAAAAAAATTTTAGGAAAGGGGTTAGGCTCACCTACAATCTAAGGGCAGGGCGTTTGGAGCCCAGTCCACAGGACATACTGGACAGAGAGTACACATGCCTCCACCTCTACCAGCGTTTCCACTGCTTCCTAGATCCCTAGGATGCCTCTCCCAGTGCCTTGACCAATGTAGGGATCGAACCCCCTCCCTTGAGGTGAGGAAGTCCAACCCCTCTACCAGTTAAATCCAAAGACGAGGGTAAATGGTTATTTGACTTGTGGAGTTGTGAGTTGTTATCATAATAATATAGGTTAGTTTTTGGTAAATTCTGCGCTCGTACGGAACTCAACTTCGATCATGACGATTTTGGTCGAGTCGTGAGTTGCTTGACGATTTTTATTTTTATTTGAACTTGTATCTACCCAACAATTGTTAGGTAATCTCTACAAGTGGCTGTCTTCAAGTATCCTTTCAATTTTCATCGCTTACTTTTCAAATTCTGTATTTGGATATAGAACGTGGCACCATTCATATTCATTGATCTCTCAATAGTTATCTTTGGGGCCAGCCATGGTTTTTTTTTTCATCTTTCTGTTTTTTGTTCCTTTTCGTTGTTGTGTTTGCAGCACTGTACGCAGAATCGAGGTGGGTGGTGAATGAAGGTGGAGAGAGAGTGAAGCTTGCGTGTGTGAACTGGGTTGCTCATTTGGACACTGCGGTGGCCGAGGGACTCCATAAACAGCCTCTTGACGTTATCTCCAACAAGATCAAGTCCATGGGATTCAACTGTGTTAGGCTCACTTGGCCTCTTTATTTAGTCACTGATCAGTCTCTGGCTTCTCTCACTGTGAGACTCTCCTTTCAGAACCTTGGCCTGCTCGATGCCATTGATGGTGTTGAAGCCAAAAGCACAGACATCATCGATCTTCCCCTCACTGAAGCTTTCCAGGTAAGTTAACGCCATTCACCAACCACTCAACCTACGTTTCCGACTTTTCCTTGTTTTTCGAACCTAGTCAAAATGTAATTGCAATTTGTCCCGGTAGAGATCTCACCTCGGTGCGAGAACCGCTTAGCTTGAGTAATTACAATCTATCTAGGTAGAAATTTCTCTAAAAGTGTGAGAAAGGATGTCAGTAATTACAACCTATCTAGGTAGAAATCTCTTTAGCTTGAGTAATTGCAATCTGTCTAGGTAGAAATCTCTCCAGAAGTACGAGAAAGAAAGGAGGTCAATAATTGCAATCTTTCTAGGTAGAAATCTTTTTAGCTTAAGTACTTGCAATCTGTTTAGGTAGAAATCTCTCCAGAAGTGCCAGAAAGGATGTCATTAATTGCAATCTGTCTGGGTAGAAATCTCTCCAGAGATGCAAGAAAGGATGTCCAGCTCCCATTCCCGTATAGCTTAAGTAATTGCAATATGTCTCAGTAGAAATCTCTCAGGAAGACTAAAGGATGAAGAAAGAATAATAAATTAAAGTAGATAATAATTGATATTGTTGTCAAGTTGAAATTGAATACTTCAGATTTTGTTCCCTTTTTGTTTTGTGCTTATTCTATCATCTCATGATCTTTACCTAGGTTGAAATCGTGAACAGATCGATATATTATATTATAGGATCTTAAGTTATATATAAGATTGTCAAACTCACGAGCCTAAGCAAACTCGTGACAGTGATATAAACCCGTATCGTGAACTCGAATCGGTAAACTCGTAAGAGTTTACTTTTATCATTAAATATGTATTAACAGTGTATAACTAAATAATTAAAATATAAAAATGAAAACAATTTGATTGAAATATATTTTAAATCCAAATAATTGAAATTAAATATATCAACATTCATAATTTATTATATTTAATAAAGAAATTTTTATAAAATTCATGTATAAAGCCGTTGAGGATGACAAAATTGAAAAAATTAACACAATTTTGTAAGCTACAAACGTAAAAACGGTAAATTCGGTGTGTAAACTCGTGAGTTTATCTGAGTTTACAGCTGACACGATTTTACTAGAGACTTAACTCGATTTAGTAAGGTAAAAACGTAAAAACGGTAAACTCGGAGAGTCAACTCGCGAGTTTGACAACAATTATATATCAATAAGGATTTGATATGGAAGAGGTTTAGATTCCGGCGATTCTGCTGTTATTTTCGGAGATAATTTGTTATTTTTCTAGTTGCCAGATATGAATTTATGTTAATCTTTGAACAAATCCTAAAAAATAGGATTTATTTTAGCATTCGGGTAATGTTTTAAATTTCTCGTTGATGGTTAACTGTGTTGACATAGATAAATAAAAATTAGAAGCAGAGATAATTTGTTCTTTTTCTAGTTGCCAGATATGAATTTATGTTAATCTTTGAACTAATCCTAAAAAATAGGATTTATTTCAGCATTCGGGTAATGTTTTAAATTTCCAGTTTATGTCTAACCGTGTTGACATAGATAAATAAAAATTAGAAGCAGAGATAATTTAGTCTAAATAGATAAATAACAAATTAGTTGGATAATACCGAGGGATATACTTAGATATATTTTTTTTATGTATTTTTTTGGATAATTCTTTTATAATCAGATTTATTTCTTTAATAGGGGAAGATGGAAGAGGAAATGTAATCACAAATATTGTAATTTCTTTCCT
This sequence comes from Acacia pycnantha, assembly GCA_025563575.1. Taxonomy (NCBI): domain Eukaryota; kingdom Viridiplantae; phylum Streptophyta; class Magnoliopsida; order Fabales; family Fabaceae; genus Acacia; species Acacia pycnantha. The sequence continues at coordinate 1,893,201 of JAMWYP010000037.1, read as the reverse complement.
TAAAAGTTAAAAGATATATGACGTGTATTAATAAGGATTTAATAATAATCAAGTAGTTAATAATCATGTGAATTCCAATATATCCGGATGAGGAATGCAATACGTTAGAATAGTTGGTGAATCAGCAAGCAAAGCATTTGAGTCAGCAAGGAGAGAAACTGAACCGGCAAGAGCAACAGATGAATCAACAAGCGGAGATAATGAGGCAGATGCAGGATCTACTCCAATCCCCAATGAAGGACAAGGGTGCAGGGTCGGCTCTTGGTGATGATGGTGATCATCATCATCATACTGCTGTTTAGACTTTTTTTAGTTCATATTGCTCGCAACATTATTATTTATATTTTTTTTTCTCTTTGTAAACTCTTATGGTTGTTACTATATATTTTCATGATATACAATTTTTTTTTTTTAATTTCGTAATTTTTATATGTTTTTTGTATTTTTTGTATATTTTTATAATGAAATAAATTTTGTGACGGAAATCAATTTCCATCGCAAAACAGGACTTTTTTTGTAGTGAGTCCGTTTTACTGGCTATGACCTTCGCTAAACTGTTCTCGGAAACAATAGAATGGGGCAAATCACCAAGGTTTCTGGGCTCAGTAATATTGGCAGCAACATTACCTCAAGTAAAGTATATTCGAATCCTCTGACTGGGTTTGGTGGTGCATCTCCTATGAACAGCTGCGGTGGCAAAACCAACCTATTGCCATTATTACCGACCCCTAATCGGCTGCCTCTTAAACGGATGACCCCAACGAAAATACAGATCCGATGAGAGAAGGGCCTATGCTATACTTGCGATGAGAAATTCTCTCCTACTCATCGTTGTGCTAAGAGGCAACTGATGATGATGATTGGCGATGATGAACCAGAGGAGTTAGTAGAAACCGATATGGAAGACCTATCTACAAATGCCACACTACACCATATATCTTTGCCTGCATCCAAAGGCACTCATAGTGCCGCAACTATTCGGTTTACTGGCAACGTTCAAGGAAAATAGGTACAGATACTTCTTGACGGAGGAAGTTCAGATAAATTCATTCACCCACGCATTGTTCAACATCTGAATCTTTCCATTGAATATACAAAGGAAGTGTGAATAATGGGAGGCATAGGACAAATCACGCGCACTAACCAAATGGTCTCTAACGTTCCAGTACACATCTGTGGGTATACTCTGTATTTAACTATGTTTGTGTTACCGGTGGCAGCGATGGATATGGTGATCGGTGCCAGATGGCTGGAAACATTGGGCCACCACATCGCAGATCATAGTACATCCACCATTAAATTTCTGAAAGACGGTTAATGGGTGACGCTCCGAGCTTTCCGAGGAACTTCTACATCTCAGGCGCAGTACCATCATTTGATACGATTACAGAATATTGAAGCAATGACAGAGATGTATATTCTCAAAGCGGTGGAATGATTATTATCAGAGTCTGATGATACCTCTGTTCCTCCTGACTTGCTCCAAGTCTTGCATCACTATGACTCTATTTTTAAGGCACTGCATGGATTACCACTGCTGAGGGGTCACAAGCATTCCATTGAGTTGCTACCCAACTCTACGCCTATAAAAGTTCGCCCATATAGATATCTCGTGAGTCAAAAGCATAGTTATTAAACCCGGACCGGAAACCGGCGAACCGGCCGTGAAGACGGTTCGGAAAACCATAGAAACCGGGGTCACAGTTTGATGGGTTTAAAAAAAAAAAAAAAGTCGCCGGAAAACTGCCAAACAGAGAAGGAGAAGAAGGAGACAGATGATAGAGAAGGGACGGAGAAAGAGCAAGTGGAGCCGTACCCAGATCTAAAGAGTCAACCAAACCAGATTTGAACAGATTTGAAGCCCTTTCTCACTCATTTCTCCTCACTGTAAATAATCTCGCCGCCTATGAAAAAGAAGAAGAATACGATGTGGACGTAGAGGAGATGGAAGAAGATTTTGAGGAGTATGAGAAAGATGAAGAAGAAGAAGAAGAAGAAATGAACAAGAAGAGGATGACGATGAGGAAACCGAGGCGGACGAGAGTAACAAACGTGAACCAGAGCAACAAGCATTAATATTATTTTGTAGAGTTGATGGTGTGTGTAGGTTAGGAAGCTAGGTGTCCCCTCACATGACCTAGCTCAATCCCCATTCCAAGAACTTTTCTGCACCCATGCCACCCCCCAATCCCATCCATTCCACGTTTCAAATTATTATTTGCCCAACTGATATCACAATCCCATCTGTAGGCTTCTCAAACCATTATTTTATGGTAAATATAAAATCAATTTTATTTATTTCTATATTTTCATATTATTAACTTTGAAATATTTACTTTTTCACCGGTTTAGTCCCGGTTTGACTCTGGTCTGACCCATTGACCCTTAACCTAGTACCCCGACCGGTTCAGTGACCGGTCCGATTTTAATAACCTTGGTCAAATGTCGGAGATTGAGCGCATCGTGGATGAATTATTGATTGATGGATTAATTCAAACTAGTAACAGTCCCTTCTTTGCACCTGTTATCTTGGTTAAGAAGAAGGACGAGACGTGGAGATTTTGCGTTGACTATAAAGCCCTCAATGCCATGACAATGAAGGACTCTTTTCCAATGCCTATAGTAGATGAGCTATTGGACGAGCTAAATGGCTCTGTATTTTATTCCAAACTTGATCTCCGATCTGGGTACCATCAAATATTATGAAGAAGACTGGCAGGGAAAAGACTGCATTTAGAACACATCATGGATTGTACAAATGGCTAGTGATGCCATTTGGCCTCACAAATGCACAAGCAACTTTCCAAGCACTAATGAATACGATATTTCAAAAATTTCTCTGTAAATTTGTGCTGATATTTTTTGATGATATTCTTATTTACAGTGCGACGTGGGATAATCATCTGGAGCACGTAAAACTGGTATTGCAAACGCTGAAACAACACCAGTTATTTGCTAAGATGTCTAAATGTGCATTTGGCCAACTGCGGATCGATCACCTGGGCCATGTAATCTCTGCGCGAGGAGTCGAGATGGATGAGAAGAAAATCAATGCCATCAAGAATTGGCCCCAACCCCAATCTGTGACACATTTAAAAGGATTTTTGGGCCTCAGTGGATATTATCACCGTTTCATTAAACAATATGCTCAGATTGTAGGTCCCCTGACCAATCTACTTGCTAGGGATGCTTTTGTATGGAATTCCCAATCACAACAAGCCTTCGATGCCCTCAAACTTGCAATTACACAAGCTTCAGTATTAAACTTACCAGATTTTTCCAAGACGTTCATTCCGAAAATCGATTCTTCTGGTGTAGGAATAGGAGCAGTGCTCAGTCAAGAAAATCATCCTATTGCTTTCTTCTCCAAGAAATTTTCACCACGCATGCAGTCAAAATCAGTATATGTTCAGGAGTTACATGTTATCACAGAGGCGGTCTCAAAATTTCGGCACTATCTGTTTGGCCACTTTTTTATTATCAGGATTGATCATGATAGCCTTAAGCATCTAGGTAATCAGATTATTCAGACACTAGAGCAAGAGGCATGTCTTCCTAAGTTGTTAGGCTACCGGTTTACCATTGAGTACAAACCAGGACGCCACAACTAGGTGGCAGACGCTCTATCGCGTATCTCCCACATGGCTCTTTTTTCACTACAATCGACTTTCATGGATCAGGGGTATGATAGGGTCAGGACTTCATCATGGATCCAAGACTTAAAACAGAGACTGGTTATCAAAGGGATCCATAGGAATTATCAACTTAAACAACAAGACGTTTATTGGCGGAATAGATTGGTAATTCCTCATGACGATATTGAGCTAGTAAACACAATTTTGACCGAGTTCCATTCCTCCAAAATGGGCGGCCACGCTAGATTTCTACGAACTTTTTATTGTCTAGCACGACTTTTTTACTGGGCAGACAAGCGCAACGATATACGGAGGTTTATCCGAGAATGTACTACATGCCAACAAGCAAAAATCTCCCACTTGCATTCTGCTGGTTTATTAGAGCCATTACTAGTCCCAGTTCAAATTTGGGAAGACGTCGCTATGGACTTCATCACTGGACTTTCTCCAATTCATGGAAACTCTGTTATTTTTGTGGAGTTGGACCGCCTCTCTAAGTATGGTCATCTTGTGTCATTACCCTCAAACTTTACAAGCTAGAAGGTAGCTGAAATCTTTGTGCAACACGTGGCTAAATTACATGGCATACCAAGGACCATAGTGTCAGACCGAGACAAAGTGTTCACAAGTGCTTTTTGGCGTCATTTAATGAAACTCCAAGGTATGCAACTCTATTTCTCTTTTGCATATCACCCACAATCTGAGGCCAGACTAAAGCTCTTAATAAGTGTCTAGAGCTTTATTTATGATGCTTCGTTTCTGAACATCCACGACAATGCCTTAGTTTTTTTACGCTGGGCAGAGTACTGGTATAATACATCCTTTCAGACTTCCATCGCCATGGTTCCTTTTAAGGTTGTCTATGGCAGGGATCCCCTTCCTCTATTACGTCACACTTCTTTGGATGATACTCCCTTTGATGTTCACAAGCAACTCTGCCAGCATGATGAGGTACTTCAGACTTTGAAGAATAACATACATTGAGCTCAAGAGACTATGAAGAAATATGCTAATTGCCATCGCATAGAAGTTGAATTTAATGTCAGGGACTTTGCATGGGTTAAACTTCAACCTTATCGCCATCATTCAGTGGCCCAATGCAAATATCAGAATCTGGCTCTGCGATATTTTGGTCCTTTTCTGATCACTGAGCGCATTGGACAAGTGGCCTATCAATTGGAGTTACTTGCTCATGTTCGCATTCATTCGGTTTTTCATGTTTCTCTGTTGAAGCGTTTTGAGGGTTCAACATCTACCACTCCAACGATATCCATACCATTGTTATCGTTTCCAGAAGGTCCCTTGGTTACTCCCTCTAAGGTTCTCGACTCAAGGATTATACAAGATGATGATAAATGGGTTCGACAGGTTTTGGTTCAGTGGGATGGGTCTTCGGCCAATACATGGGAAAATGCTAATGATATGACGTCTCTTTATCCTGCTTTGAACCTTGAGGACAAGGTCCAATTTGATGGGGAGGGTAATGTAGCAGAAGAATAGAAGGAGCCAAATAGATAAGGATGTAATAGCTAAAAGGCCTGAGAATGAGGAAGGGCCCATAAGAAGGAGCAAAAGGCTCAAACAGAAGACGTGGAAATTAAGGGAAATTGAGGAATGAAGCTATAAATAAGGACAAATGCCGTTACAAGGTGGTGTGGAATATCTGTGGAAATCTTCTCCCTCTGTGGTCCCTCTTTTCTGTTATTCTCTTTTGCCACTATCTTCTTTTCTTTTCAGCATCTTTTGTTATGTGTAATGAATGAGACGTGATGACCATTCCTGATCCTGATATATATTAAGTTGATATAATAGAAGTTTCACTCTCTATATCTTGCTACTGTGATTGTTATTATTTCTGCACTTTAACCATAACATATACTATTTGTTATCAGTGGTCTGTCTTCTTCAATTCAGGTATCCTTACAATTTCCATCACTTGACTTTTTTCAAATGCTATATATGGATAGAAGAGTCCACATTCCATGCTTATATTTACATGCTTCTTATGTACTTATACCTCCTATTAGAGGTAAGAGCAAATTTTTTATATATGGTATTTATTTAGATTTAAATTATATACTACTTTCTGAGATTTTTTTTGTACTCAGTATCTCAAATTAATTAGTTTCCATAATACTGGTGTTACATATAAATGCAGAACTGAAAATTAATTAATTTGAGATACTGGGTGCAAAAAAAAAAAAATCTCAGAAAGCAGTATATAATTTAAATCTAAATAAATATAAGATATAAAAAAATTTAAAAAATATGCTCATACCTCTAATAGGTGGACTCATGGATAGAATGTGGCACTATGATATGATATTTTCTTTATTTCTCTGTTTTTCTTTTATTACTTCTTTAATTTTATTGTTTTGGAGTCTAAATAAAAAAAAGGAAATAACATAAAAGGTAAAGCAATTGATAATGAGGCAGAAAATCTAGAACAGAAAAAAATTTAAGGAATAAAATATAGAGGGCTTATTTTTTTTTAATAAAAAGGTTAAATGACTTGTTTTCTGGAGGCTCACCAGGTCAGGCATGCTCGGCTCAAAAAGAGATTGGTCACTAACAAAATCATTAAATGGGTACGTTTTTAACTCATAATTTGATAATTATGAGTTGACTTTTTAGCAACGGAATTTATCTTTTAGGTGAAAATATTGAGGGCTTACTGTACCTGTTATTCTTATTATAAGCTACTAACTAATAATTCTCATAAACTAATAAAAACAATTAAAGTCAATAAAATTGTCTTATAATTTAAGTAATTTTCAATATTACCCTTACTAATTACACTAAATCCTAATATCATACTCCTTCGGTCCTAATTATAGGGGTACTTTTGTAGTGTAATTTACACTATATATAAAAGTGTTCCTATAATTAGGACCGGAGGTATTATTAATTACTTCCTCCGGTCCTAATTATAGGACATATTTAACTGATTTTGGGAAGATTAAGAAAAGAAGTTAAATTAGTTAATTTTACTCATTTTCCTAAAATGTTCTTATATAAATTTAAAATGACCTAAGTGAAAGTAAATCAATAGCTTCTACCACATGCCTCTCTGACCTAATTTTTTTTCTACATGCTATCTAATTAAAATAATGGGCTTACTATATATACATAGATATGTGTATATATAGAAACACACACACACACACACACACACATATATATATATCTCTGTGTGTACATATATTGACAAACACATATAGGCACACACACACCCCCAAACACATATAAACACACACACACACAAAGATATACATGTATATATGTGTGTGTTACACACACATATTGGCAAACACATATAGGCACACCCACCCCCAAACACATATAAACACACACACACACAAAGATATACATGTATATATGTGTGTGTTACACACACATATTGGCAAACACACAAATATACATATATGTACACACACAGTACACCCACACCCACATATATATATGTGTGTGTGTGTGTGTGATTATATATATTTGTGTGTGTGCGCGCGCACACACACACAATATATATGTGTAGACACACACACACAAAAAATATATGTGTCTAGACACACACATATATACATACATACATATATATAGACACACATATATGTGCCCGCATACACACAAAATATATGTGTAGACACACATATATACATACATACATATATGTAGACACACACATATGTGTGTGTGTCTATAGTGTCTATAGATATTTGTGTGTAGACACACATATATACATACATAGATACACACACATATATATCTAAAAGTTTCGTTGACTGGAAGAGTATACGAGTCCACATACATATACTCACAAAAAATCAAACACACTTGAGAGAATAAAATAGAGGTATTTTAGGAAAACATTGACAATTATTAGAATGTTGTCCTATAATTAGGACCAAAATCAACTCTTAAATGTTGTCTTATAATTAGGACCGGAGGGAGTATTACTCACATCCACTACCCTTATTAATTATGGATAAATATAGAAAAAGAAAATTAATGCTTCTTGAGAACAAGTGCCTTATAAAAGAGACTAAATACATATGTTAGTTAATACCTTATAATAAGGACAAGAGAGAGTATAACAACAAAACCAACGGGAAGCGACTAGAGTGAGGAAATGAGAGTCCATACTACTACAAAAAGTAGATTTTACTTCCCTAATTGGCGTCCTATTTTAGAAAAAGGAAGTAGAAAAAAAAGGCGGTGGCATTTTTATAATTATATGAGAGAAAAGTTGACTTTTGGCGTCTAACTTTGGAAGTTAGACGCCAAAATTGATGTTTTTGGCGTCTAAGTTGAATATTTAGACGTCAAAAGTGGACCCTAGCACCAAAAATTAGCGCCCAAAAATTGCCCTGGCGCCTAAAGTAACACTTTTGGCGTCTAAGTTTCAAACTTAGACGCCAAAATCATTTCAAATTCCTATACTTTTTTTTGTTTTTTTTTCAGACCCTCCCCATTCCCCAAATTAAACCCGTGACTCATCAGCTCCTTTCTTTATTGTGTACGTTTCTTTCTCGGGCTTCACGCACAGACACCATACTTCTCCTCTTTTTTGTTTTTTGTTTTTTTAGACCCTCCCCATTCCCCAAATTAAACCCGTGACTCATCCAGCTTTTCATCCTCAAATCATACTTCTCCACTTTTCAAACTTTCCATCCTCAAATCGCAGAAGTTGAAAGGTGCATCGCGACGTTGGACGGCAGACGGCGGATGGAGGAGGCAACTCGAATGGCGGACGGTGGAGGCAACGCGGACGGAGGACGGAGGAGGCAACGCGAACGGCAAACGGTGAGTCGATCCAAACTTTTTCAGCCCAGGGGTAGAGACTTCGACGGAGGGACTGAACCAAAGTGAGCCTGGTCTTGTGGCGATTCTTGGGTATTTTCGATTTTTCTTGTGGCGGACGGTGGTCGGTGGAGGCAACGCGAAAGGCGACGGCGGACACGGTGAGACTTCCGATTTTTCTGTAGATATGATGATTTCCAGATCTCTGACTTTGTAGCTTGAAGACATATTTTTTTGTAGATTTGATTTTTCCTATTCTCCGATTCCTCTGTAATTTCATTTCAATTTGTAGATCGATTTTGGCTCATTTGATTTTTCGATTCTCCAACTTTTCTGGTTTTTCTGATTTTTGGATGATTCTAGTTCTTGTAATCTTCTTTCTCCATGGTTGCTTTCCAGATCTATGGTGGTTGTTGGCGATTTCTATGGCTACCGGAGCCTCCCAACTTTGTTTGGGGGCTTTTTTTTTTTTAAAAAAAACACCTATATGACGTCCTATAAAAAATTAGAAGCCTTAACCAAGACTTTCAACTTCCTAGAAATAAATAGGACACCTTAACCCAAGATTTTCAACGCCCCCTGATAGACGTCCCTGTAAAATTAGACGTAAAAAGGGGAAAAAATAGGACGCAAAAATGTTGTTTTGTAGTAGTAAATATGTTTTATATGTAGACACACACATATATGTGTTTGTCTATAGTGTCTATAGATATTTGTGTGTAGACACACATATATACATACATAGATACACACACATATATATCTAAAAGTTTCGTTGACTGGAAGAGTATACGCATCCACATACATATACTCACAAAAAATCAAACACACTTGAGAGAATAAAATAGGGGTATTTTAGGAAAACATTGACAATTATTAGAATGTTGTCCTATAATTAGGACCAAAATCAACTCTTAAATGTTGTCTTATAATTAGGACCGGAGGGAGTATTACTCTCATCCACTACCTTTATTAATTATGGATAAATATAGAAAAAGAAAATTAATACTTCTTGAGAACAAGTGCCTTATAAAAGAGACTAAATACATATGTTAGTTAATACCTTATAATAAGGACGAGAGAGAGTATAACAACAAAACCAACGGGAAGCGACTAGAGTGAGGAAATGAGAGTCCACATTATGTGCTTAGAGTTATGTGCTTTTACCTCTAATTAGAGGTATAAGCATTTTTTTTTGATTTTTTTTTAATTTTTTTATATATTGTATATATTTAGATTTAAATTATATGCTATTTTCTGAGATGTTTTTTGCACCCAGTATCTCAAATTAATTAATTTTCATAATACTGGTGTTACAGACAAATGTAGAACTATAAATTAATTAATTAGAGATACTGGGTGCAAAAAACATATCAGAAAGTACCATATAATTTAAATCTAAATAAATACAATATATAAAAAAAATGCTTATACCTCTAATTGGAGGTATAAGTATATAATAAACACTTAACTCTAAGCACATAATGTGGACTTGAAGGGAATGATGAGGTGAGCCAAAACAAAAAAAAAAAAAGGAAATGATGAGCGAATGAAGTTTAAGACGCTACGTGTGAAGTGAGCAGTATTCACAAGACGTTATCCCTTGACTATAAAAAGCGAGTCACGGGCTCATTCTTTAATTAATCTCTCACATAGCTTGGCTTTCGAGCGAGAAATATGGGATCTGCGATGGCGGGTTTTTCCTCTTTCTTCTTCTTTTCCTTTTTCATTCTTGTGTTCGCATTCCCAATGAAGCTCGTGAGAGTTTCAGCTTTGTACACAGAATCGAGGTGGGTGGTGAAGAATGAAGGTGGTGAGAGAGTGAAGCTTGCGTGTGTGAACTGGGTTTCTCATTTGGACACTGTGGTGGCCGAGGGACTCCATAAACAGCCTCTTGACGTTATCTCCAACAAGATCAAATCCATGGGATTCAACTGTGTTAGGCTCACTTGGCCACTTTATTTAGTCACAAACGAGTCTCTGGCTCCTCTCACTGTTAGACGCTCCTTTCAGAACCTTGGCCTGCTCGATGCCATTGCCGGTGTTGAAGCCAAAAACCCAGACATCATTGATCTTCCACTTATTAAAGCTTTCCAGGTAATTTACCACCATTCACCAACCACCCAACCTATTTATTGGACGTTTCCTACTTTTCTTTTATGTTTCCAATGTAGTCAAAATACATTGGAAAAAATGGCCCAGGTGGCATCTTTTGCGAATCCTTTTAACCTACGTATCGAATGGAATAACGAATATGTTTGACATTCATTGACAAGATATATATTTGCCTGGATAGTGGATACATTTCTTTACCTAACCAATTAACCAAAAGAAGTGTTGAATGATCTTGAAGATTTGTTTTTTTTTTATTAGTTGTAAATATAGTAGAACCTAAAGGTATTTTGTTTAAAACAAAAAAAGAAGAAGAAAGAAACTAATTAAGGAAGATATTTGCATTCTTACATTTATTATATATGGTGTCGGTGTAAATGTCCAAATTTCAGTGGGAACAGTTCGTAATTTGAAAGTGATGCATGTGGTGCCTATACGCGCACCTCTCTAAACGTTGATAGACATGTGAGCTGTGAGCTGTGAACTGTGAAACTGTTTTCTATGAGCATTAAATCATTGGAGGGAAATGAATGAATATTGTGGGACAGATTTTTTTTAAACTGTTTGATGTAGTGGATTACCCAGATGGACTGCAATTGTGAGTGATTAATACTGATGGCGACAAGTGTTACACTGACGAAGAATATAGTGAATATTGGGATTTGGGAATGATAATGTCGGTAATCTGTCGTCTCAGGCGGTGGTGAAAAATCTCGGGGACAACGACGTGATGGTGATTCTGGACAATCACAGTACGGAGCCACGGTGGTGCTGCGGCAGGACAGACGGGAATGGCTTCTTCGGCGACGAGCATTTTGACCCTGACCTCTGGGTGGAGGGACTCACGAAGATGGCCACCTTATTCCGTGGAGTTCCTCATGTAGTTGCCATGAGCCTCAGAAATGAACTCCGAGGTCCCAGACAGAACGTTCCCGATTGGTTCAAGTAATTAATACAGCACCTCTTGGCATGTTTTTTTTTTTTTAAATATTAAATAAGCTAATTAAATTATTTATATTTATTTTTCACCAAAAAAAAATTTATTTATATTTATATTTTTCACTCTAAACTATTTTTTTTTTAAAAAATACAATATAGTATAGTGATACGTGAAATATGATTAAGGCTTATTATTTTGTTTCCTTAAAAAAGGGTTAAGTATCAATTTTGCCCCTAAAGTACGTGCCAATTTTATCCCTTAAGTTTTAGGCGGAGCAATGTTGCTCCTGAAATGTCAAAACGGAGCAATTTTGCCCCTCTGTTACAAACCCTAACGGTCAACTTGACCGTTAGGGTTTCTAATGGAGGGGCAACATTGCTCCGTTTTTTATACTTCAGGGGCAATATTGCTCTACCAAAACGTAGCAATATTGCCATTGAAGTATAAAAAACGGAGCAATATTGCCCCTCCGTTAGAAACCCTAACGGTCAACGTTAGGTCAACTAACGTTGACCGTTAGGGTTTGTAACGGAGGGGTAACATTGCTCCGCCTAAAACTTAAGGGGCAAAATTGCTCCGGAACGTTTACTTCAGAGACAAAATTGGTACTTAGCCCCTTAAAAAAAGTGTGAAGATTAGGGGTATGAAATATGAAACTACCTCGTTCTTAATCATCGTCTCGCATGTTCTGATAATGGCAACGACAGGTACATGCAAAAAGGAGCAGAGGCGGTGCATGCGGCGAACTCCGATGTTCTGGTGATTCTATCAGGGTTAAGTTTCGACACAGACTTGTCATTCCTTCAGGGTCAAAAAACGACTCTAACGTTCAGCAAGAAACTTGTGTACGAAGCGCACTGGTACGGCTTCACAGATGGTCAGGTTTGGGTATCAACAAACCTAAACCAAGCGTGTGCACAAATAACTGGAAATGTGATGAGCCATTCAGGGTTCTTGCTCGGTCAAGGATTCCCACTGTTCTTGAGTGAGTTTGGCTTGGATTTGACGGGCTCCAACCTCAACGACATAAGGTACTTTCACTGCTTCATTGCTCTCGCTGCCGAGCTTGACTTCGACTGGGCCTTGTGGTCTCTCGTCGGCAGCTACTACTTCAGAGAAGGTGTCGCCGGAACCAAAGAGAATTACGGAGTTCTTGATGCAGAGTGGGCCCACGTTAAGAATCCAAGTTTCTTGCAGAGGATCTCTTCCATTCAAGTTCCTTTCCGAGGTCATACTCATACATATTCAAGTCTCCTACTTTTTAAATTACTGTATAAATTTCAGCAAGTTTTATTCTTTTATAAAATGATGATCGAAGAGATGATGCAGGGCCTGGGGTATCAGGAGGTAGTCCACATCAAGTCATTTTTCATCCACTGACGGGTCTTTGCGTAACAAGGAAGTCTGGGATTGAGCCATTAGTATTGGGAGATTGCTCAAATTCTGAAACATGGAATTACACGAACCAGCAGATTATTGTGGCAGTGAAGGAAAAGAACATGTGTTTGGAAGCAGGGGAATTAGGGAAGGCAGTGAAAGTGTCGGCAACATGCTCTGCTTCGGACACATCATCACGATGGCAAATGATATCAGATTCTAAGATGCACGTGTCATCAAAAGTCAGCGACAATTCCACCGTTTGTATGGATGTGGATTCCAACAACGTCGTTGTCACCGGCGTTTGCAAATGCCTGAGCACCGACTCAACATGTGACCCTACCAGTCAATGGTTCAAATTTGTGGACACCACAAGGGGTTAAACCCCGTTAAATTAAACACTATTTATTATCCAACTCCATCTCCTTGTTTAACATGTATCTTAATCTTAATGATATCTTCAAATATCTGCTCTTTCTTTAATCATATCCACTAAAATTGTCCCGTTCCTATGATTCATATGACCAGTGGCGGCGGAATCAGAAGATTTTTGTAGTCCGGCTCAAAAAATAAACATATTGAACTACTCCCTTTAGTCCTTATTATAAGCATTTACTATCAAGTGTATTTAGTCTTTTTTTTAAGGTACTCCCTCTGATCCTTATTATAAGGCACCAACTAACAAATTTCACAAATCAATAAAAATAGTTAAAGTCAATAAAATTGCCCTACAATTTAAGTAATTTCCAATATTACCCCTACTAATTGCACTAAACTCTAATATTATATTAATTATTACTATCACCCATTACCCTCATTAATTATTGGCAGATATAGAAACAAATAATTAATTCTCATTCAGAAGAAGCAAGTGCCTTATAAAAAGGTCCAAATAAAATTGTTAGTTGGTGCCTTATAATAAGGACTAAATGAAGTACTTGCTTGTTTCTAAATAGCATTAAATATTTTTTTCATGAATACCCATAATTAAAAAAGGTAGTGAGTGAGAGTAATAATTAATATGATATTCGAGTATAGGTATCTCAAACATTGAAAATACAAATAAATGATAACCGACAATTATAATTCAAAACAAGATATAAGATGATATTAATATTTTCTATAGGTATGTCAAACAAGAATTTTATTTTCCTTTTACAGCCCAATGAGTAATTAACAAAACATTATCTTTATAGAGAAGATAAAAAATTAAATGGGGCCAAATTATTGGCCAAATAAAATATCATATAATAAAGGGTTAAGGAGCAATTTTACACATGAGCTTTTCTCCCAGGAGCGCCCAGCACCACGTGCTTTTTTCTGGAGCAAAAGTACACACGTGGTTACGTTTTAGGAGCGCTCAGCACCACGGCAGTTAATTGACCGTTAGTCAACCGTTAACTTGGATGGAACGCTGACGTGGCGCTTATTTGGACTGACACGCTGACATGGACGTTGACGTGGACGCTGAAGTGGACGCTGATGGTAGGAAAAGAAAAAAGAAAATTACCATTTTGCCCCTTAGTTTTAAATGAAAATTACCTTTTTGCCCTTGGTTTTAAATGAAAATTACCCTTTTGCCCTTAGTTTTAAATAATAATAAAAACTAAAAATACCCTTGGACCACCGGCCCCACCACCGCCGGCCGACCACCACCGCCGGCCAGCCGACCACCACCGCCGGCCGGCAGCGGCCGGCAGTGGTCGCCGCCGGTGGTGGGGCCCACCAAGGAGGGGGTATTTTTAGTTTTTTTTTTTAAAAAAAAAAACTTAGGGCAAAGGGTAATTTTTATTTAAAACTAAGGGCAAAAGTGTAATTTTACCCGAGTTACTGTTCATTTCCATCCAACTTAACAGTTGACTAACTGGTCAACTAACTGCCGTGGTGCTGGGCGCTCCCAAAACGTAACCACGTGTGTACTTTTACTCCAGAAAAAAGCACGTGGTGCTGAGCGCTCCTGGGAGAAAAGCTCATGTGTAAAATTGCTCCTTAACCCTATAATAAATACACAATGGCGGATTTAGGGGGGGCTAGGGGTGGCCCCCGCCCCCCTAATATTTTTTTTTTAAAAAAAAATTTATGTATGTATGTATATGTATATATGTATGCATGTATGTAAATAAGGAGATATTTTTCTTTGTCTGGCGGTTTGTTTTAATAGTTCGACTACATGCAAGAGAAACTTATTATGTATAACTTGCTTATTTTTTTATCTCAATATATATTAGTTTCACATAATCTTGCTTGCTTTTGGTCCTTAACTTTTGAGTTTGAAATTGTCATACCTTAATAAAATATAAGGAGATATCTATATATATATACAAGCTTAATAAGCTAAGCCTGTTTGATTCTATTGTCTTTTATCATTTGTATTTTAAAAATCTAGTTAATACTCATTCGGTTTTAAATATAAGATATATTTACCTAATTTAGATAAATTAAGGAAGTTGGTTTAGTAAGTTAATTTAATATGTATTTTCTAAAATACCTTAGTCATTATCTTCCCTAATTTTTTCATTCACCATATTCCTTGATTATTGTTAACGAATATGAAAACTATGTATTATATTTAAGACAAAAATCAACTCCCTAAATATTTCTTATATTATGGATTGGAGGGAGTAATTTGTTGGAACCATAGTCCATTCAATTGGTAGATTAGGGCGCCCAAACCCAATGTAAGTGGAGCTATTATGTGATAAATTTCTTTTAATTTTTTATATATTAGGCATGTATTATATTTCAAGTGGTTTTATTTATGATATAACATTTTTTTATTTTCGCCCCCCGTTCTTAAAATTCCTGGCTCCGCCCCTGTAAATACATATATATACTAACAAATTTTATAATATTAGATTTGGCCGGAGCCAAGGCCTCAACTGGCCATAGAATGGTTCTGCCAGTGTTGACATGATAATATACTAAGGTGCGATATATCAAATGTCTAAGTTGCCTCGTTTGCTTAATTCTCTGTTGGGCTCACTGTCGCAATCATCTTGGCGAAACCATGAGCGATTTGTTTTGCCTCCTTGAGGTGCTGCTTCTAAAGGATCTAACACAAGTCTCTCAGAGGCTTCAATGCAAAAGGTGGTGGCTCCTTAAATCTGTAAACGCTCAGTTCAGTTCAGGGGGTTCTTCAGATTGTCCTAAGCATGTAAGAACAATTACGGCCCGATCAACGACGGTGACCACAATATTGGGCCTCTGAAATAGAAAACCTAAGATAAATAGTCCTGGAAAGGGCTATGGATATATGTTCAAACTCATCTTTGGGCTCAACTAGCAAAAAGATCAGACACTCTCATCAAAGGGAGAGGGTCTGATCCTAAAGTTAGTCAAGGCGTTGGGTGAGGCATCCTAGATGATGTGAGCTTGTGGAAACGCAGACTGGGATGGAGACATATGTACTCTCAGTCCTGTATGCCCTGAGGAGCAAAGTCATAATGCCCTGCCTTTAGACTGTGGGTAAACCCAACCCCTTTCCTAAAATTTTCATATAAAAAAGAAAAAGTGAATCGTTGAAGTGAAAAACAAGAGCATGCAGGGAACCCATTTCCATTTCCTTGCTCTCCCTGTTTGTCCGTCCGTACGAACGAACTCCTGGCTGTCTAGATCTAGATCTGGACGGCCCAGATTTTTTTTAATAATAGGTAGAGAATCTAAGATAAAGTTAATCTCTGAACTAACATATTTTCAAAAAATGATTTTTTTTCATGAGAAAAAAAAACAAAAATAAAAAAAATAAAAAAAAAATATGGGCCGTCTAAATCTAAATCTAGATGGCTAGGAGCTCGTCCATATGGACAAGCTCCCCTACTCGTCGACGAGCAGGGAAACGAAATCCCCTCTGGATGTAGGTCAAATGTAGGATGGAGAAGTGGAGTCACTGTTTCACAAGGAGCAAGGAAACTATTTCTAATGAAAACTTACTTATTCAAGTGCTTTCGGTAGTTTCTATATGGGAATAACATATCTACTTTTAAGCAGACAACAACCTTGAAACAACACAGTTTCATACTTATTTTTCCCCCTCTTTCTATTTGTTTTACCGTCTACATTGGAAACGAGTTTCAGCGCCGCGAGACTAACTGAACCAGCACTTTCATTGATCCTCGATTTCTATCCATTCTGGAGAAATATTATTCATTTATTTGTCCTTGGAATTGGCGTCCCAACGCAACCCGCAATGAAGCTTCAAGAAAAATGACGATGAAGGAGCAGTTTTTGCAAATTCAACCTGGATCGTTTTTCTTCTAACGAGGTTTATTTGACAAAATGACAATCATCTTATGAGTGAGTAGAAGGCTTGGTGATGTTGGCAAACATAATGGCGGAGGATCAACCAAATCGAGGACCTCCACCACCACTGAAGCCCTCTGGTTAGCGATGATGCTTGGCGAAGGTGTTGGTTCAGTGAGTCTCACGGTGCTGAAACTTGTTTCCAATGTAGACGGTAAAACAGATAAAAAGAGGGAAAAAAATAAATATGAAACTATGTCGTTTCAAGGTTACTGCAGAATTGTTGTCTGTCTTACAAGCATATATGTTATTCCCTTTTTATATATACATATATATTATGATGGGTACTTGACCTAATCTCTATCTATTTAACTATAAAATATGGGTTTATCCAATTCATTTTTCTTTCCTTCCTTTTTATAATATTTTCCTGCACATACAGTACTAATGTAAGTAGATTTCATATCAAAATATATTTTTATCCTATAATTAAGTATGAAGACAAAAAATATATATATGAACTAATTAAATAAATATAAAATATTAATAATTTAATCAAATATAATTCCAAATTTATAACTACACGTTTATCACTATCTTATTTTTCCCAACTATCTAACTTATATATCAGCTGTGTCCGTGCCCTTTCTTCTATTCGCTCTCAATGGGAATCGACATTTGAGAATAACAGATAAAGGAATCATGGGACCTCCGAATAATCATGTTTCGCTGTTCAATAATCATGTTTCACACTTTAATGGGCAGGAGATGACAGACCGACCAATAGTCTTTTTCTGACTGATTAACATTCTAAATTAATGTTCTTTATCGTAGAGTTAGCTTGAATTGAAATGGTAATCTTTCTGAGATGGAAAAACATCTACCTTGCCTCCACTAACTCCTCCATTATTATTATTTTTAATTTTCGAGTGTAAAATGGAGAAGAAAATGGGTATATTTAGGGTATGTTTGGTTTGAGGGAATGGGAGGGGAGGGAAGGGGAGGGGAGAGAAAAAAAAGGAAATGAGGGAAAAAAAAATTCAAAATTGAGTGTAGTAGGGCCCACCAGTTTTCCTCTCCCTCCCCTCCCCTTCCCTCAAACCAAACATACCCTTAGGGAATTAGGTGATCTAGAAGATTTTTTAGCTTGATCTACAAGTATCTTGAAAAAGCATTTTTCAAAACTATATGAACCTCACTTTACCCTGACTGGCACACACTTTTAGGGATTCTGTAATAGAGTGTTACTTTGTGTACTGTGCATGTTCTTCAGTCTTCATACACTTTTCTTTGTTTCTCTCACATTTCATATTAGTACAAAAAATTGTTTTTGAGGTCAGGTGAAAATAATTTCTTAGACCGGTTCTAGATCAGGTCTAGTTATAGACGGTCTAAAATGTCTGTTACTTTTCAAATCAATTGAGCAATCGGTCTTAAAAAGTACTTTTTAAATTGGTTGCTCAAGATCAGGTCTAAATATATTTTTAATACAGAAAAATATATTCAGACCTGTTTTATAGATAACTAGTCTAAAAATTATATTATACATATGATTTTTTTAACTCTTTTTTAGAGTGGGTGTTTGAAAATCAAGTCTAAATATAACAGTCTAAAAAGTCTATTTTGTACTAGTGTTGTAGAGTTAGTGATAAGCATGGTTTAACTTTTATTACAAAACAATTTGTCTCATCAGTTTCAGCCCTAAATGAAAACAATTACAATTGATAAAGCAACAATGTGAAGTAAAATATGCAGAGTAAAGCTGTGTGAAGAACATATTTTATCAAGGGACAAATGAAAGAAAACGGGTATTGGAGAGTGTTTGTTTTCATCACGTGTACGGTTAAAGTTAGTTATCAGCAGATAGAACGTAAGTTTGACTTAGCTTCAAGCCGATGTGTGTAAACCAAAAAAAGAAATTCAATGACTAAAAGTAACGCTTTCATCCTCTTCATCTTCCATGTTCCTTTCCCTTCAATCTAGTGCCCTATTCGTCTACGAAATGAGTTTAATATCACCAAACTATTTGACCTGTCTTATTTTACTTTAAAACCTGAAAGTGGCCAGATTTAATAGGTTACTTCCATAGGTCGAAATTCTTTAATTGGTAATCACTTATATGAGTATTGAGTAGTGGACCCAAAGGAATTTGAAGTCCAAGAATAAAAAAAGGAAGGAAGGAAGAAAAAAGCAAAAGCTTAGATCAGAAACATTCGCCTTTATTTCAGGCTCATTATCATGAGCAATGTCTGAGACTGATAGAGCAGACAAAGAATAATGGTCCCCATTGAACACTATAACCTGTTAAAGCAAAAAAGAAGAAATATCAGCCTGCTTGACCTTCACGTAAGCATAAAATATAACAGAAGGATGTTTACGAGTAGAACATTCAAGCAGTTCATTAAACCATGTTTATGTGATATATTTCACTGTTTGTTTTGATCATGAATGTCCTTAAAAGCCAATCTCTCTGCTTGCTTTCAAATTCAACCAAACAGGATGATATTTTGATAAAAAAGCTCCTCCTTACACATGATCCAGATGGTCGCTGGCTGGATTCTGAGACAATGCTTCATGCAGTGGGCAACATCATGTTTCATGCTTCTACAACACAAGTATGGTGTTATAAGACCTTTCATATACAAGAATACATTTAAGTTTTCAAGTTACGAATAAAATTGGCTTCTTTTCTTGTTTCAGGGAGTTCCGAATTTACATTTTACCTCCATTTCAAAGGATGATATATGCGAAATTGAATTCCTTGGTTGTGATGAACCAGTGGGAAGCATTATCAGAAAAATTTCATGCATGGTATCTCTACTATATTGATAATTGATGTATATATGCAGTTCCATCAAAACAAATAATAATTTTTTTCTTTCAATTTGATTGGCAGATAATGTCCAAATGCTCTGTGGAAGGTGACATCAATTCAAAAACCATGGCTTTATTTGATTTGTTAGGGAACTACAGATGGGATGCTAAAGTAGTTCTAGTTATTGCTGCTTTTGCTGCAAAATATGGTGAATTTTGGGGACTTATGCAGCTATACCAATGCAATGCATTGGCAGTCTCAGTTACAAGGCTCAAACAGCTACCAATGGACTTAAGGTCACTGAAACCTCGATTCAAGGCATTGAGCTTGTTGATTAAGACCATGATGGAGGTGGCCAAGTGCATCATCAAGTTTGAATCTCTCCCACTTCTTTATACAGAGCAAGACAGTGACATTCTCCATTTAACAAAGTTTCATATTTACATAGCTGTGTACTGGATCACCAGAAGCATTTTTACTTGCTTTTCTCAATTCACAGAGTTCACAACCAAGAGACATGAGCAAGTGCATGTTCTGCTTCTATCCCTGCAATTGACGATTGCATCAATTGTGTTAGCTTCATAGTTTCATCTGGTTTACTTGATAGTCAAAATCAACAGATTAGATTGACTTGTTTCAGGTATTCAGATTCAACAATACTTGCAGCTTGGGAGCTTTCAAGTTTGGCTTATAGGTTGAGCAACATATACAATACTCTCAAAGGGCAGGCGGATTTGTGTCACCAAGAAATAGGTTACTTTTCAGCTTCATTAGACCTCTTATAATGGGGGAATTTATTTATCAATTCTGCTTTGTTCTCTAATATTAGCACTGTGGCTTGAATTTTCAGTGAGAAACTTGCATAACAGGCTACTGAGTCTCACTGATAATGTTCAAACTGATAATCAAGAATTTCTCAGTTTGTTATTTCCAATGAAGGATTACTTGCCACTTAAGGATTGCTCAACACAAGAAAATGTACTTTGCTCTTTCATACTCATGTGTTTACTCAGCTTTTTCATTTTTCATTTTAAAATTTGTTTTAGCAAAGAAAAGGAACTTTGCTCAGGAGCTAACACTTCCTAATTTTGAATCTCTTTTCATCAACAGATTGGTGTGTCTGAACTGAAAAATAAGATTGTTTTGTTGCTGATCTCAAAACCAGAGCAGCTTAAACTTGAGGAATCACTGTTGCTAGTTCACCAAACAAGTGATCATCCTTTGAATGAGGAGTTGAAGGACAGCTATAAGATCATCTGGGTCCCCCTTCCATCTTCTGATGGGTGGATTGAAGCTGAAGAAACCAATTTCAATATTTTATCAGAATTCCTGCCTTGGTATGCTATTCGGAAGCCAAGGCTTCTCAGTTCAGCAGTAGTGAAGTATATCAAAGAAGAATGGAACTACAAGGAAGAGCCCCAAATAGTAGTCCTAGATTCAAATGGCAGGGTAATAAATTCAAATGCAATCGATATGATCAAAATATGGGGACCTCGACCCTATCCCTTTTCAGCATCAAAGGAGGCAGAGCTCTGGGAAGATGAAAATTTGACAATGAAGCTACTGATAGATGATATCAACCTTTTGCTTGCTTTTTGGGTATGATATGAATCTGATCCAGGCCTTACTTTAACTATCATAAAAGGCTCTAACATTTGGCATTGTGTCAGGTTGAAGAAGGCAAAAATCTCTGCATTTATGGGAGTGACAACTTGGGATGGATTCGACAATTTAATGGTAAAATCGAGGAACTCAAACGACAAGGTCTGCAGCTGGAAGCCATATACGTTGGAACGAACCAGTTCAGTGAACATGTAAAGGAAATCATGGAAACACTTGCCAATGAATATAATCCCAGCAATTCACTTCTCTTTACAAAAGCACAATTCTTTTGGCTTCGATTGGAGAGCATGAGAAGGTCGAGAGTGAGACTAGGAAAGACAAGTTCTGATCAAGTGCTAGCAGAGTTGTCTGCATTGCTAGACATAAAAGACAGAAATGAAGGTTGGGTGATGATTGGAAGAGGGAATCCAAGTGATATTATAAGGCTTCAAGGAAGGCAGATAATGGAATGCTTGGACCAATATGCAGAGTGGGGAGATAATGTGGAGGCGTTGGGACTGGTGGGTGCAATAAAGAATTTCCTACAACCTCCAATTGTTGAAGGTCCTTGTAGTCATTCTTACTTGGTTCCTTCCTCTCAAGGACAGATTGATGGAACTGTTCTCTGTGGTGTCTGCAAACGTCCAATGAAGAAGTATGTTGTGTACGAGTGAAAACTGAAGAGAACTCTGAAGGGGCATGCCAATTGTTGGATTGAAACTCGGTCAATATTTCCATGTCCTCTGAGTATTTTGTCTAGATCTATCAATCAGTGTCTTGGAACCAAATTCAAAAAAAAAAAAAAACCCTTTTATATTTAAATTTTGAAACGTCATTATGTATCTTAAAATGATTGGGTTATCCCCGTGATAATGGAGGTAAAAGTCCAGTCTTGAAATATAATGTAAATCCCCAACCCCTATAGTTGCTTCTGTCTTTGTGGTTTGATGTTAATCCTGAATCCGTTCAGGCCTGGGCTGGGAGATTACTTTTAATTAGCCGAAAGATAGGCCAAGTTTTTACTACTTAAGAAGAGGAACAATGTATTCAAGAACGTGCTTTTGATCTTGATTGCATTTATGATGATTGAATGTCTTCCTTTTGGATATTTTTCGAGTAAACTCTATCGAAATATAAAAATTTATTAGCTATCACATATTAGCGGTATAAGATTTTTGATTCAGATTTGGTGGAAATTGCTATTCACTTTCAGGGATAAGACCCCAAAAACTATTAAACTATCAGATATGAGAAAGGATATTCAACGCGATTTAAGAGAAGCTGACAATTCAAGGACAACGAAGAATGCAGACCAAATCCAGATGCTTCATGGAAGCAGATTTTTTTGGAATCTCTTCTCTCCTTTTTCCTTAGAATCCCATTTTCACTCTTAAATGAAAAAATGGATATTTCAGGTTTAATATTTTTTTAAACAATGATAATAATGTTTTATAAATTAATTTTTTTATTAATTTTATTTGTATTTATAATACAAATAATGTAGATCATGATTTTAACTGTTTAAATTTATTTATTTATATTTAAAATAATAATCTAAATCTAGACCGACAAAAAAGGATTATAAGAGAATCCAGATCGGATGCTTCATCCGTCCATCTTTCGTCTCACTTTGCAATTTGAGTGAACACATCGGAAGGATCCGATGCACGCAGGGAAGGATATATATGATAACGCACTAGATTTTGGACGTTTTCCCCACCTCAAATCAGAAACTTTTTCACTGTGTTACGTCTCAAGTTCGCAATTTAATGGGAACGCACCAGATTTTGGAGGTCTTTCCGCAGGATATAAATGATGCGACTTATAAACAAAAATGTACCAGGAGACAGGTAGCAAGGAGCAGCTAAAGAGATTTGCCCCATGCTGTTTAAAACTGGTAACATTGTTAATCTATGCTTCGGAAACAAGAACATCTCCCATTCTTTTTGTAAGGAGAGTTCACCAGTAAGAAGCAACAAAAACTATAATCAAAACAAACAGAATGGCACAACACGACCATATCATGAACTACGAGGTTTAAGCACTTCGCAGTTGATTTAAGAATGAGGCCGCTGTTGGATTTAATCTATGCTTTCGTTGACACGTCCTTCTGCAATTGCAAAACAAACAGGAGAACGCAACGCCTATCGAAAGCAACTTTCTACTGAATGTAAGTATAACAAGGAACTCAAGACCCTCCCTCTATCCCAATTCACAAGTACCAGAAACCAAACTATCATCCCTCGGCATTAGGGTTTAAACTGGTACGATGAATGTTCGCTGCCTCGGCTTATAAAGACCACAAAACAAGCCAAAAGTCGAGATTAACCTCTATTTTTTTGGTCATATTAACGGCAATGCCATTCACAATAATTTTTTTGGGCCCATGAGCCCATGGTCGACGGACTCGGGTAAATGTTTTTGGATGACCCGACCCGTATCGCTGCAGTGTTCTTGTTCCTTGATTTCTTCTGGTTTCTCTGATTAAGTTTTTAGAGATTGACAATCTGAAGCCCTGTAGTAGTGTGGAAGAGAGGAAACCAATCGAAACAGAGGAAGATGGTGAAGGTGTCAACTTACTTCGCAATGTCTCTGGGAGCTTTCTTGTTCTGGCAGTCCATGGACAAGGTCCATGTCTGGATCGCTCTTCGACAGGACGAAAAGGTTTGTTCCCTTCTCTTTGTCTCTATGATAAATGCCCCTCCACTTCTAACTCGTTCGAGTTTTCATCTTCCCAGCTCTTATTTGGTTCTCTTCTATTGATTGTCCCCTTCAGAAAACCCTAGATATCGTGCCATTTTAATTTTTACTTCTTTGCATTTGGGCATCTTGTATGTTATTAATCGGTGAAATCCGTAATTCGGGATAGTTTTACTTATTTGATGCGTAAGTTGAAATTATATCGAACGAACTTGTTTTTTTTTTTCCTGAAATCATGTGAACTACGGACATTGACATTCTCATTTATCCTAATTTCATATTTTATGGTGCTTCGCTATCTTAATTTTTCCACATATTTGAAAAACTATGTATAACTTTTTGAACTTGACCTTTGTGTGTGTGGAAAGTAACCTTTATACAACCAAGGTTTGATCTACCCATTTGTGTCAAATTCGTGCCTTTCACTTATAGTTTCAATATTATATTACATCATTTACTCTGTTTGCAATAGTTCAGAAAGATGTGCAACAATCATTGCGACTATGCCTGTGAAAATAAATTCTTTGGATGATCCCTCAGAAGCTGCCTCTGTATTTTTATTTTTATTTTTTGTAGAAAGAGAGGTTGGAGAAGGAAGCAGAGATCAGAAGAGTGAGAGAAGAATTATTGCGGGAGCAGGCCAGCCAGAAGGATTCCCTTGCATGAATATGATGTGATTTTGTTGGCATTTTCTCTGTAATTTCCCCTGCTCTTTGTTTTTTTAATGCAATGTCATGCTCAAAAACAATTCGTTGCTCATAACCAGATCAACTTTATATTCTGGTGGTGGCTGTCCATCATTGTCATTGACAAGAGAACCCATTTCATAAAATACTACTTATCATCACTCGTTGTAATATATGGCTGCCTGTTGCATTTTCATTTTCTTTGAGCTATGAGCACAATGTGTGTGTCTGATAAAACCTCTTTCAACAAAAAGATGATCGGTTATGATGGTATCTTCCTGTGTAGAGTCTGTTCATCAAAGATTAGCTTAGCTGCTGATCATGTACTGAAATTGTTTGAAATGCAAGTCTCTACATTCTACTGGCTGTTAAGAAAATGTTTCATGTGCTGAATTTTTCTCATGACGATGACATTATTGCAGTCATACCTGAGAGCGATTGCAGAAGATTTTATTGGCAGTATTTGTGATTTGTGATTTGCAAATGTAGTTGTTGTTTGCTTAGTTAAATATGTAAGGTTAACTAGGCTAGGGACTCTTATGGCTATGCAGTAGGGTTGTCTGAACTGGATCAACTGAGAACTGGCTTATCTATTATGAAACTCCGCTGAGATACTTTGGTCAATTCGCTTGGTTAAATCAGGTCATTTAAATTTGTAGAATTGACTTACAGAGGAAGTGATCCTATGGAAGGTGAAACAATGCATGGAGTGACATTTTATGCAATATTTGTGTGCAGGTGTGAGAGAGGCCGGCAGGTCAATAAAGTTTGCTTTAATTTCACATACTTCGTATCACCGTTTGCTAAGAGCCAGTTTCTCAACACACCATAGCCATGACCCTTATAAGCCATGAAGGGTAACCTAAGAGATGCTTAGAACTCGGAAACCTGCTCCAAACCATTATATTTTTCCTCGCGTGGTTAAAGCCAATTTAACTGTAGTTGTGATTAATTACTCAGCATAATATCGAAATGTCAGCAAAATCAAACAGTGAGCAGCAAAGTCAATGGTATTAGATCCTGTTTGGAATGCATTGTACGTATGGCGTGACGTTGCTAGGCATAATATGTTGATTATTGATTATGGAATGCGCAGTAGAGCAACCAATGGCGTGAAGGACACTGCCACACTGGGAAAGTTGTTGCTGGCAACATGCAATGTATCTTAGTACGAAACTTGTCCAATTACCGTACAAGGAAAGGAAGAGTTAATGTGGGAGAATCATTCTTTATGATGATGATTGAAAGCACTAAAATGCTTTCTTACGAGAAAAAGCACTAATCGCAGACGGAACGGTTTTCTGTTTCCCGCACTTTGAACTAATTGGAGCACGCACATCTAACATTAACAACCACCCTAGTCTAGTGCAGAACAGGAAAACGAATTTCTGTCTAACCTCCAACTTCCCTTTCCTCTGGGTAGGCCTGTACATGAATTAGACCGGGCCGGATAGGGCATTAGCTTGTGGTCTGGTACGGAAGGGTGTTCGGGCTAGACATTCTAGCCTGAAACCTTGTCCAGCTCAGAGAAAAACTTGATAGTTCCCAGGTTGGACAGATTAGGTTAAACTGGATCGGGTTAGTGGTTTAACTGGTCTAGTTCATCTTGCATTTCTTATGAATTACGAATTTGAATATTTCAGCACCACGAGCACACACAGCAAAATCATGAAGACAATAGTAACAAAGAGAGGCGATGAACATGGTGGTAACGGTGACTGAGAGAAGTACCAAAAATTATAAAGCAATATCATAAAACAACATATTTTGTGCCAAAAATAATAAAGTAATACCAAAAAATGAATGACGCTAAAGATGACCTTATATTGAAGCTTGGAGAAGAGAACTTGAGGCTTATCTGGTGTTGTGATGGAAAACTGACGATCTTGAAACTTTAAGTACAGAACTTGAGGAAAAGTGACGATCTCTCTTGAAGACGGAGAGTCGGACGGAGAGGATCTCGGAGACAGAGTGGGACGAAGAGGATTTAGAGCTTGACTTCAACGACGTCGTTTTAAGCTTAGGATGGTTTTTTTCCCTGAAGGTTGTAATTATATATATTAATAAAATTATATCATATATCCGGATAGGGTTGGGTTTACTTGTCCAGGATCCTAGCCTGATATTTGGTCTTACTCGGTGTTCGGGCCAGACTCGGTCTCGCTCGATTATGTTAGGCTTTTTCCTCTTTTTGCTTAGTCGGGTTAAGTTCACTGAGATACTAAGTTTTGTGTTCACCTCTACCTTTAGGAACCAGTTTCCCTACTTATCCAAAAGAGGATAAGTAGGGAAAATGATTCCAGAGTGAATCTAAACACTTGTTCTTTTCCTATTTTGGATCGTATGCGTGCTGCTGACATCTAATCAATAATTATGCTATCCAAGTGCAAGTTACATACCACAAGTTCTTAGATTCTCCTTTTATAGACTTGGATTAAACTTATCACGATAGCTGTCTTCCAAACTCGGAAGAACTCTTCTTGCAGAACGAATTTATATTCTTGAATAAAAAAATATCAGGGTGAGAGTGCGTTAAAAATGCCAGAATTTATATGTAAGATACACGAGATGTCAAATTAAGTCAAGCAGTAACAAGCGGTGTAAAGATAATTGAACTCCAACTTATTCAGCAGAAAATATTTCAAGATAATCAAAAGCATGTGTTCAGAGACTAGAGAAGAAGCGAAACAAAGAAAACAGTGTTGCCAACATTATTACATTGCCTTGTCTCAAAACCTTAAACAAGCCTTGGGAAGGAGGTTACCAGTCATTACTTACTGATAGTCTCCGACACATACGCTGAACTTATATGATTGATTGAAACTAGTACTCAACTATGACTGCCTGACTCCTGTGGAGGGAATTTGATCGAGGTCATCCCTGTCATGAGGGTCATTAGTATTTGCTCTGTCAACCTCTAACTCTCTAAATCTGTGCAGATACCTCCTCAGTGGGTCAGCATAGTCATCAAAACCAAGCGTGGCCAAGGCCCAGCATACGTCATCCCCATTCACCGTCTTCCTCCTCTCCTTCCGGCACTTGTCAGATGCCTCGCTCGTCACGAAGCTTATGAACTCCGACACGCATTCTTGCATGGTCTCCTTGGCCTCCTTAGATATCTTAGCGTTCTGAGGCAGTATCTGCTTCATGATCCGACCAACATTCGCTATCGGCAACAACCTGTCCTGTTCCTTGATTCCACTGTTGTCGTTGTTATTCGAAGACGAACTTCCTCCAACGTTGTCCATGGTTTTCCAACTTTCCCAGGATCAATCAAAGCAAGTGATCGACTAGCTAGAGCACACATAAACAAGAAGGGGACGTGGTGATGGGCTTAAATAATGGTGGGGTACAGTGCGATGGGGCAAGAGATGAGAGTCCATTGGAGGGCTTAGAGAAAGTCCGTTTGTGGGATTGGATGGTGAGAGGGCTTTTGAGATGGTTGAAGAGAATGGATGGATAGTACAGTGAAACCACAAGTCCACCAATGATTTTGCTTACCAGCATCCGCATCCGCATAACCAAGAGCCGAATCTTTACGCTACTCCATTATATTCTTTAATGTTTATACACACCAACAAATTCTGTATGGTGAGCTCAACGCTCCAACTTTTAATCTCTTTTTCTCCCCTACTTTGAAGGTGGATTCTAACTAGACCTTTCAAAGAATCATTTTTTTATTTTATTTTAGTGCCATCTGCTTCAATATATTCAAGTTCACATCATTTCGTACGACAGCCAGCCAATTGTTCAGCGGGTGGGAATTGGGATGATGAGCAATATATGTTAAGTAGTGTGTGTGCGTGTATTCATTTACGCCGTTTACTGTGTTAATTATAAAAAAAACAGTTGAGAGTATATAATAGATATATATATAGTGTGTGTGTGTGCGTGTAGTATATATAAGTGTTGTCGTCTGCTAGCTTTGCCAAAAAGCCATGAGAATGAAAAGTGCAGGCATAAGAATTCAACGCGAGGGGATTGTTGGGCACAAGCAAAGTCAGGAAATTCTTTTTCGGTTAGTTAAAATAATGTTTTGTGAATTAATAAATAAGTGAATAGGAGGAGAGCAACATTGATTATTAATGCGGTGTGCATGGGACCAAATAAGTTATGAGTGATGAGAAATTGACAAGTTAATGGAATCTGATTTAGTAAACAAGATTAATTATTAGGATGTGGATGGATGTTATTGTACTGATGAGAGTTTCCCAGACGACAACAGCTATAAAAAGTAAAGAAGGATCACAATTCTGCCGTCCCATAAACATATAATAATAACAGTCCGGTTTCTCTCATTTTCACCCCCTCTCATTATCCCTCATCGTCGCCATCTGGACTGTCCAATTTTTGATCCAACGATTCAGAGGGAATTTCCGAAAAACTGCGCGGTTTTTTTGGAAATTCCCTCTGAAGCTTTGGATAAAAAATTGGACGGTTCAGATGACGATAATGAGGGATAGTGAGAGGGAGGATGATGAGAGTATCTTCTCCCATAATAATAACAGTCTTTCCTCTTTCCTCTTCGCCCGCACATATTTTGACTATGGGTCAGTTTAAATGACTATTACGTGCCTCTTCGTATCTGCAGCAAAAAGTGATTTTTCAACGTGATTTACGGTATATGAGGTGAGTTTGTAAGAGGAGTTTCGTCTCGACTTATGTAAACATATTTTTTCCAATGCCAACTTAGACAATTAAAATGACCTCAAGTGTAAACACATGTCTGGGAAACTTTTGAATAATTAATGACATGTCTGGAACTCCCATTTGTTGAATGCAAGGGACATTAAGCTTTTGCCATATGAGTAACGTAACATATATAAGCCTAAATTAATAACAGTCATTTAAACTGGACCCACAGTTAAAATATGTGCGATTATTGTTGTAGTGAAGAGGAAAGGCTGTTATTTCAAGGAAAAAAATGATAAATTAATTTTTAATTGATTTATTATAAATTGGGACAAATTACGTACATTTATTTGAATTTCGTTTTTCCCATAATTAACTTTCACAGCCAATTCATCAATTTCTGGCGACCATGCATATAAAGCTAGAGTGTCAAATTTGCAGGCTTGGGCTTTGAAAATCCCGTCTGTGTAAAAGCGGGCTAGCCCGTTTACTCCCTCCCTCCTTCGCTTAGGCCCATGTTTTGACTTTTGACTTAAAAGTAAGTACTCCCTCTCGTCGTTATTACTCTCTCTAGTCTTTATTATAAGGCACTAATTAATAAGTTTATCTGGTCATTTTTATAAGGAATTTTCTTG
This sequence comes from Acacia pycnantha, assembly GCA_025563575.1. Taxonomy (NCBI): domain Eukaryota; kingdom Viridiplantae; phylum Streptophyta; class Magnoliopsida; order Fabales; family Fabaceae; genus Acacia; species Acacia pycnantha. The sequence continues at coordinate 1,863,028 of JAMWYP010000037.1, read as the reverse complement.
TTCCCAAGGAGCATTAATTTTTTTTCCATGTATGCTCATAATTAATAAGAGTAATGAGTGAGAATAATAATTAATATAATATTAAAGTTTAATGCAATTATAAGAGTAGTACTGAAAATTACTAAAATTCTAATACAACTTTATTGACTTTAATTGTTTTTATTGGTTTGTGGGAATAATTAGTTAGTGTCTTATAATAAAGACCAGAGGGAGTAAGTATAAGATACCAACTAACAATTCTCATAAATCCATAAAAACAGTTAAAGTTAATAAAGTTGTTTTAGAATTTCAGTAATTTCCAATAATACTCCTACTAATTGCATTAAACCCTAATATCATACTATCTCCAATCCTAATTATAGGAACATTTTTATAGTGCAAATTGTAAAAAAACTTGTTTGTTTGTCATGATTATATCATTGCGACTTAGTGTAGAGTCTAAACTCTCAAATTAATTCCTTAATGGGGAAAACAAATCTAAGATGGAGAAATAGAGAAACAAGAGTCGATGAGACTAGTCCATCCTTTATTGCTATTTTAGACGATGATGCACTTTTTTTTTATATTATTTATTTATAAATTTTTTATGAGATAAATTCGGAGGAAGTGTACAAGTCATCGGAGAATGGAGATCAAATCCTCAATATATATTTTTTTTTTGGGGGAAATTCTGGAAAGAGAAAAGAGACTCAGTCAATATTTAGACACTTAAAATCTCTCATTGTTTGTATAATTTTACAAATTACAATAATAAATGAAAATATTTTAAGAATATTCGTAATCTCTAATTGATTTGTGTCCATGATTTGGTGCCTGGCCTATCATCGGCGTGTACGTACCAGATCACAAAGGTAATGATATTTTATCTTCGTCCCATGGTTGCATGGTTTTATAAACTATATTTAGTTCTTTAATTTAGTAAGGTTTGTTTCCTTCCGCAACGCCAATATTAAAATTTTAAATATTATATTGGTAAAACATTTACAAACACTAACATATATATACCCTATTCTCTTCTATTCTTAATATAAGACATATTTATTAGATTTTTTAACATATTAATAATTGACCCACAAAAATTATTATTCGACACTAATGGTAGAAAGATCATTGGATGACTGATTTTATATACATTTAAAACATCAAATATACATTTTTTAAACTTATTTCCAATTAAAATGGGCATTTGCAACAACTTTTGGTCAAGATGGAATGAGATTTAACCTTTCAAATACGTCTTTCAAGTTTAAGTATGTATGGATGACCTTAGGAGAACTACCTTAATTAGTTGGTTTCGATAAAATGTGCTTAATCTCATCTGTATCTTTCGAAAGATTCTAAATATATGACATATTTTATAGTATAATCTAGATTACAAATTATATCTTAATATGAATTGCAGGGCGACATTAGGCTGTATTGAAACCTTGAGATATATTATTTTAAAATAACTATATAAAAGATCAAAATGGCCATCCATCTTTAACATTGAATCGACGACTAGCCATGATGACTTTAGGAGGATCTACGTCGACTCACGGATAGCAGCGGGAGGAATTTCACAAGAAGCCACGTGTAGTTTGTCCTCACACGCGCCAATTGCGCGTGGGGAATAATACATCCCTCACCCTGAAACCACATCTTCGTCTCTCTCCAAACTCTCCTATATTACTATAATCGCCCCCTCCTTTTTTTCTACATTTTATTTCTCTCGTCTATTTTCGTTCCTCTCTCGTACCCTCATCACACTCCTCTCAAATTCAACCTTCGTAGCCATGAAAGCCCAGCTTTCTTAAACGCAGGTATAACTACTCCTTTCTCTGTGATATCTCTTCCCCAGTTCGTATGGCTGTGTATGTGTGTTAGAGTTACTTCCTCTCACCTCCATATATATATATATATATATATATGTGCCCATCTTTTCTTTTCTTTGCTTTCAATATCTAAGTAACTAATCGGTGTATATCCACGACAACCCATTATCTCAGGTTCGCTTCTCCGCGTGGCTATCACTTGTTTCTTCTACTTCTTCTTCTTCTTCCATGGAGGTAACGCTGGGATCTTCTTTTTTTATACTCATGTATCATGCTTTGCTGCTCGTACGATTTTAATGCGCTTGTAAATGCGGTTTTCATAGCTCGTCGTCCTCACAAAGAGTCGAATTTCCACGGATCATATTGGAATTCTCACCGGTAACCGGTGCTTGTGGTTGTCTTTTTCTCCGTGCTAGCTTTTGTTTTCCTTCACTATGAAATCTCTTTCGTCTTTTTCTTATTTGTTTGTTCTGACGTACAGTCGGGTTTGGGGTATGAATATCGCTAGTTTTAGGGAGATTATTGCTTATGGCATTCGATAATAATGTGCTTGATGGATTTTCGTGCCTTTGTCTGAACTCTTCGACTCTGGATATCAGCTTTCTATCTCTCGTTTCCTATTTTGCTTCAGCAAGTGGATCTCCTTTATTACTTCGTTCTGAATTTTCATTCCGGTGCTCGAGTTTTTCATTTATATCTTCTTTGTTTGGTTTTGATGGTGTTCCTTCCCCCAATATCTCAAGTCGATATTATAATGTTTTTTTCGTTGTGTTCCGAGTTTTTTCTCGGTTTAATATAAACTTGGAATATCTGCCTTTTTGTCCTCAAATGCTACTGTTCCTTACTTTGGGATTTTTATACTTTGGGAGTAGGCATAAGTTCGTTTTATCATTATTTTTTTAAGTAAGTCATTAATATGGACCAGAATACTCTTGACTTTTGTTTTGTTTTTAATTAGTTTGATTTTCTCTCTATTTCGCTTATTGGAGCTTGTAATGATCAGAACTGATTGTCTTGCAATTTAATCTTAAATCCTGCTGATGAAACACACCAATCACAATGGCTGGCGAATCTCTCATGTGAAATACTGTCTTCTTGACATGGGTAGCGTAGGTTCATTCGTAGTTTCGTACTATATTGTTTCTCTTGTCAGTACATTATTGGTTGGTAATCTAAAATATGCACTTTCTCGTGGAAATAGGGCAACCAGAAGAAATATGTTGGTTTTGGGCATGTTCTCTCTAAATATCCTTAATTTTCATGATAGGTGGACACACTGAAAGTTAATAACCTATTGGATTGCTTTAAGGAGCAAGCGCATGAGCAATCACTTTCTCTAGAAGGCTCTTGTAATGTTTTTGGTGATCCAGACATATTTCCTCGTGTGGGAGAGCAGTACCAGGTTGAAATTCCACCATTAATATCAGAATCTGACTACTTGTTTCAAAAGAAACCGTGTGATCCAGAAAGCATAGCAAGTAACACTCATGAGTCTGTAGCAGGGTTACCCATACCTGTAGTTTGGATTCAAGGTGAAGTACAGATGGAAGATGCATTCAAGTTAATTGGAGCAATCCATAATGTTGAATATTTAAAACTAGGATGCATCACAGAGACCCAAAATAGTTTGGATAGTAGTGAACCACTTACGCCTGAGGCCATTGACAGTACATCGATCAAGACAGAGAAAATGGGAGAATCTGGAGATTCCTATGTGCAGCAGGCAACAAAGGTTGAGGTGCATGAGAAGCATAAATTCAAAGGCATCTCTCTAGTTCCTGATTCCTCAAGTGACACCTGGAATGAAATAGAAGAAGCCAGTTTCATACTTGGTTTGTATATATTTGGGAAGAAGCTTGTTCAAGTAAAAAGATTTGTTGGCAATAAGAGCATGGGTGATATCTTGTCATTCTATTATGGCAAATTTTATAGGACTAACAGATACCAAAGATGGTCAGAATGTAGAAAAATGAGAAGCAGAAAATGCATTTATGGACAGAAGATTTTCACAGGTTCAAGGCAACAAGAGCTCTTGTCTCGTTTACTTCCCAATCTATCAGAGGACTGCCGTGATAATTTACGCAAGGTACTGACTTGAATTCTTCCTAACTTTTGGTTTTCTCAATTTCATCATTTCATGTCATCAACATTTAGGACAGTTCAAGGTAAATTTATAACTAAAGACACTTGGCCATTACTGAAGATGTTATCCTTGCCTCGATAGTTAATACATTGCATTACCATTTACCACATCAACAATTGGCAAAATCCTTCCTAGATCTTTTACTCATGCAACACTGACATAACTCTTCTCATAGCTTGGTGCCTTTTAATTCATTATTGTTCTCTCAGAAATGATATTGCTAAAATTACTTAATAGGTGTCTAAGGCATTAGCAGAGGGAAAAGTGCTTCTAGAAGACTATGTCTTATCTTTGAAGGCTTCAGTTGGGCTGAGTGCTCTTATTGAGGCAGTAGGAGTTGGTAAAGGAAACGATCTTACAGGTATCAATGCAGAATCTTTGAAGCCGACTCATATTCTTCCCATCCGTCCAGAAATACCAGTTGGCAAGGCATGTTCTATGCTTACACTTGAAGAAATAATAACCTTTCTTACCGGAAACTTCAGACGAAGTAAAGCTCGATCAAGTGATCTCTTCTGGGAAGCTGTTTGGCCTCGTTTACTTGCCAGAGGTTGGCACTCTGAACAGCCTGGAAGTCATGATTATGCTTTTGCTTCGAAGAATTCACTGGTCTTTCTCGTCCCTGGAGTTAAAAAGTTTTCAAGGAAGCTAGTAAAGGGAAACCACTATTTTAATTCTGTCAGTGATGTGCTGGGTAAAGTTGCTTCTAATCCTGAGCTAATCGAGCTTGATTCAGCAGCAGGTAATGATAGCACAAACAAGGAGGAAAATGGGTGGACAAAAGAAACAAATCTGAACCGAGAAAGTTCCCCTGATCAACAACGCCATTGCTATCTCAAACCACGAACTCCAAACTGCAGTAATAATATAAGAAAGTTTACTGTTGTTGACACAAGTCCAACCGTTGAAAAGACAAGAAAGATAAGAGAACTCAGAAGCTTACCATTAGGAGTTTTAGAAACTTCTTCTGAGAATGATTCTGATAATGAGGAAGCTTCAGAGGAGAAAACAATTGAATCTGACTCAGTCACTACCATGTACTCTTTTCTGAAGAAGATTGAATTTCCCAGAGTCACCAAATGTAGCATTGGTAAAGTAGTCCCTTCTGACATGGATGGTCTTAAGAATAATCCCTCAAGGGAGCATCTTCCAGTGAGTGGTATAGGTTCTGGTAATTTGTCTTCTGCCTTCAAGGACCAAAAGATGGATATGTTGAATGACACGAAAAGAAAGGCTATGAAGTTCCAATCAAACTGGAGAGTGGTACCTGATAACAAAAATGTTCAAAACCCTGTTACAAAAAGACGAAGGAGGCTAACTGCCTGTAACCGTGCAGAGAGAAATTGCAACACTGCTGCTGATATCTTTGTGGCTCCCAGAACAAAGCCAGTGAAGGTGAGTTACCAACACAACAATTCAAAATCTAGTAAGACTCTTTTAATTGAAAATCTAGCACTGGGGAATAAAATGTTAGCAGATCTTCCAGCTATGGAGAAGAAGACATCAACAAATCCTCCGTCAAATGGCAGCTTATTTATCAACAGAGAAGCTGTTCCTGCCCCTAGTTCTTCGGCAACTGAGGAGCAAAGCAAGAAATCCCTGCCACGGGCTATGATTGACCTTAATTTACCTGTTTCACATGAAGATGAGGGCAATGAATCTTTTGTCAGGGAAATGTCTGAGACACAACAAAATAACACAAGGAAGGAATTAGATGATCACAGTGCAAGAGCAATCTCCCAACCAGTGGTTAACTGTCAGCACCAATCTGAAATGAATGGCCGGAGGCAAAGCACACGAAACCGCCCACTGACAACAAAAGCTCTGGAAGCTTTTGCCTTTGGATATCTTGACAGAAAGGAGAAGCGGAAAAGTAGGGATCATGCCTTTGACAGTTCAATATCAAGACCTTCCCGGCGTGCATGCTGTAAAGTGACAAGTGAGTTTACTGGTAGCAACGGGCTGAATTTCCATAAAGAGGATAGAGCAAATGGTATTCCTGATGACGTTGGCAATGGTATGGTGAAAAATAATGTGTTGAGAACATGCTTCAAGTCTCATGAAGGGTAATGAGTCCTACGTTTTCATGTTCTTGGTTGGACTCAGCTTGAGAATCCTTTTTTTCCGAGTCTATGCCTTAGAAGAATGGTCACATATTTTCAGCTCTGTCACATGTTAGGATAAACGCTTTGCAGAGTTTTAACCACGGAAGCTCCCTTTATCCACAAAGTAATAGGAAACCGTAACAGAGCAAAACCCCTCTGCTCTGTCAAGCTCTGAGCTCAGCAGCATCAATTAAAGCTTTCAAATTTGTTGAAGTTTGTAAATACCTTATCAATCCTGTCAAATAATGATAGAGATGAAGATTGAGCAGTTAGTAGTGAAGGTTTTCCTCCATTGGGTGTGTTCTTTTGAATATTATTTTTATAGTTCGTGTCTATTTATTGTTTGTACATGGATTATGTGAAGTGATTTCCGTTCTTAGTGAACTATTTTTCGTTAGATTAAAATGTTGCTGCACATGAGTGAATTCAAAAGAATCTTTAATGTAAAATGTGAACCATAAGAATAAGAGGGAGATTTTTTATGGAGTGTATGGATTCGTTATCTAATTAAGAATTATGTCAAGTTCTTGACATTTTGTTTTTTTGGGTCTTAGTCTCGGGGACTTGCTATTGAGATTGAGAATCACATCGACGCCAGTTGCTACAGCCTGGGGGCAAACTTGACGTGAAGCCAATCTACATTTGACCCTCCATTGACTCATGAGGCCTAACCAAGTTCGTTGTTGACTAACGTGTATTGACGTTATTTGCGAATCTGAAGCGAAATTCTTAATCATTTTTTTACCACAAGCATTTATAAACTTAATGAGTTTAGTTTTTTTTTTTAAGAAAATGGACAAGATTGAATATAAATTTTAATAGACAAAAATATCAAAGGAAACAGTAAAAAATTAATAAAAATTTCAACCACATTTTTTTAGATTTTTTATCTAGAACAATATATGAATTAATGTTTGAATTAAGTATGTTCTTAGTTTTTCAAGTTTAACCAGAGGTATTTTTTTTGTTCTTTAACTTTATAAATTATACTTGTGGTTCTATAATTCTAACATCGTTAATGTTACTAACTGAAAATACTGACGTAGTGAACATAAGTGATGACTAATAGCATTTAATTACACAAATTTTAGATTTTTTTCAATTGACCCATATTTTAAATTTAAACTTAATAACATTTAAATACAGATTCATCACTTAAGTTTACACATTTATCGTTCAAGTTTTTCATTTTCCATTAGTAAAATTGACAGTGTTAAAATTATAGGACTAAAAATATATTTTATAAAGTTAAGAAACTAAAAATATACCTCATATAAATCCAAAGGACTAAAAGTATATTTTAAATCTTAATGTTTTTAGAGATGATTTACAGAAAATACGTGTCCATTTATATTCAAATATAAACATCAATTTATTTTAGTAACGATACAAGTTAAAAATCTATAACATATGTTTTGTTTTGGAATGTCTCTTTCATGCCCGATAAACTTGTTTTGTTCTAAAATGTTATCCCCTGTGTGTGTGTATATATATATATGGGAAAAGTATTTCTCCAGTCACTGGAAATAGAGTTATCTCCAGTGACCCCAAAACTACGTCGTTTTGAATTAATGAAGGGTGTGTTAGTAATTTTAGGTGAATTAATGAAGGGTGTTTCGGTAAATTTATATGATCAAAAAATAAACAAAATTACAGAAACACCATTCATTAATCCAAAACGACGTAGTTTTGGGGTCACTGGAGATAACTCTATCTCCAGTGACTGGAGAAATCCTTTACCCTATATATATATATGGGGTTATTGTTTGTCATATCATTTGACATAATGTTATGTTAAGTCATTCCAAAACTACGTCGTTTTGGGGTTAGAGGAATTAATGAACTCTCAAAACGACGTAGTTTTGGGGCAGGGGAATTAATGAATGATCTTTTAGTAAAATTCATATAATAAAGGGTTAAGGTGCATAAAGGCCAATAAACTATTACACTAGGAGCACCCAACACAACAAACTTTTAACTGGACCAAATCTACCAAAAAACAATTAAAAAGTTTAAAATATCACAATCCAGTTAATGCCGTTTCAATCATTCACGCACGAGACCTCACTCTTCCCTCAATCTCAGACAACCATGGAGATCATGCCAACGGTATTCACAAAATTTTTCTGATGTACCGTAATTCCCACCTCCCTCGTCGTGTTCTTTGTTATCTATCGTCGTTTTGCTCTTTCTCTGTACTCCGTCTCTAACCCTCACCCAAAATTCTGAGATTTCATTTCTCTGTTCCTCCATGAATCTCCCTCGTTTATGAACACCTATCTCTCTAAATCCCGTCAATAATCAGAATCGGTTTTTCTTGCCGGTAACATGCTATTTCCAACGCCAAACATCTCCCAAGCAACCAATATCGGCGCAAATAATCCCGACCAGAGACACGGTAGTAGATTTTGGAAAATACAAAGGCAAGATGCTAGGAACCCTACCGTCCAACTACCTCAAATGGATGTCGAAGAATTTGCGTGCACGCGACTTCGAGGAGTGGGCGAATTTAGCAAATCAAGTCTGCAAGATCCAATTTACAAAGACCGAATCGAGTGGGAGTTCGCGAGAATGTGTTGAACGGTAATTGATCCAGTAGTGTCTTCTTCGAGAGACGGTGATACCGATGTTGTTTCGAATTGTTAGAGATAAGCGAGAGGTTTGGTTGGGACAATGATGATAAGGCGGTTGGGGCAAAATCAACTACGAGCTTCTTGGCACATCTCGTGGTGGTAGAATTCCGAGACTTGAGAGAAGTGAAGACGATGAGACGATGACGATGAAACAGAGAGAACGAATGTTGGAGGTTGAATCGGAAGTTTCAGAGAGGAGGAAGGAGAGAAGAGGGAGGTAGAAGAAGAAGAAGAAGAGAGAGGCGGAAGGTTGGAGGTTGAATCAGAAGTTTCAGAGAGGAGGAAGGAGAAAAGAGGGAGGCAAAAGAAGAAGAAGAGAGCGGCGGAAGGTTGGAGGTTGAATCGAAGTTTCAAACGGCGTTACACTCTCTAACGGTGGATTGTGATATTTTAAACTTTTTAATTGTTTTTTGGTAGATTTGGTCCAGTTAAAAGTTTTTTGTGTTGGGTGCTCCTAGTGTAATAGTTTATTGGCCTTTATGCTCCTTAACCCTATAATAAATACTAAAACAAAAATACAAAAACACCCTTCATTAATTTCCTTAACTCCCAAAACGACGTAGTTTTGGGCTCACTTGACATAATCTTATGTCAAATGACATGACAAACGATAAACCCTATATATATATATATATATGACAATTTATTTCATTCTGACATAAATTATTTTAGAATATCAACAATAGTTTAATGTTAATGTGTTATCCCGTATATATTAAAATTTAAAATAAACAATACGATAAAACAATAGGAAAAATATTTCTCCAGTCACTAGAGATAGAGTTATCTCCAGTGACCCCAAAACTACGTCGTTTTGAATTAATGAAGGGTGTGTTAGTAATTTTAAGTGAATTAATGAAGAGTGTTTCGGTAAATTTATATGATCAAAAAATAAACAAAATTACAGAAACACCCTTCATTAATCCAAAACGACGTAGTTTTGGGGTCACTAGAGATAACTCTATCTCCAGTGACTGGAGAAATCCTTTACCCTATATATATGGGGTTATCGTTTGTCATGTCATTTGACATAAGGTTATGTTAAGTCATTCCAAAACTACGTCGTTTTGGGGTTAGAGAAATTAATGAACTCTCAAAACGACGTAGTTTTGGGGCAGGGGAATTAATGAAGGATCTTTTAGTAAAATTCATATAATAAATACTAAAACAAAAATACAAAAGCACCCTTCATTAATTTCCTTAACTCCCAAAACGACGTAGTTTTGGCTCATTTGACATAGTCTTATGTCAAATGACATGACAAACGATAAACCCTATATATATATATGACAATTTATTTCATTCTGACATAAATTATTTTAGAATATCAACAATAGTTTAATGTTAATGTGTTATCCCGTATATATTAAAATTTAAAATAAACTACGATAAAACAATGGGAAAAGTATTTCTCCAGTCACTAGAGATAGAGTTATCTCCAGTGACCCCAAAACTACGTCGTTTTGAATTAATGAAGGGTGTGTTAGTAATTTTAGGTGAATTAATGAAGGGTGTTTCAGTAAAATTTATATGATTAAAAAATAAACAAAATTACAGAAACACCATTCATTAATCCAAAACGACGTAGTTTTGGGGTCACTGGAGATAACTCTATCTCCAGTGACTGGAGAAATCCTTTACCCTAAAACAATTTATTAACAATATAAACAATAGTTTCATTTATTCTCATTCAACTTATTTTATAATTTGTTATCCTGTATATATTAAAATTTAAAAATAATTTTTTTTAAGGCATGGGATCCCACACAAATTGTTCAAGTGTAAATATAAATAATATTGATGATTACAAGTTAAGAAAAATGAAATACAAATCGTCAGCCTGCCTATGCAAACAAGTGTCCGTATAAAATATATATTTGAAGTCAAGCTAAGACTTTTCGCTTTTTAATACGCTATACCAAAATTTCGATACAAAAAATAAAACAAAAATCGAATTCCTTTCCTACGGCCTATAAATTATAATCAGATCTCTAACCTGAGCTGGCATTCCTCCTATCTTAAATAATCCGAAGAAAAATGTCTAAACAATGAAAATTCAATCAAAAAGGGACTCAAGCCAATCAGAAGTCAATTCATAAGCGACAAATGTGACGGCCCCAGCCGGAGCAGCTTTGATAGTTGATGGGACTATCCCTTTGTAAAAACCAGCCCAACCCTCAGACTGCAATATCCTCTGCATCGCATCAAACATATTTCTATATGCACGATGCTCCACTCGAGCTCCATATCTTGGATGCCTTTGAAGCCCTTCAATCTGCATCCATGTCCGAGATCAATAAAAACTCTTCCACATCCGCAGTAGTATAACTTACGTCCAGTTATACTATCTCATGTCCTAAATATAGAACAAAGTTTGTAATGCAAATTACATTATAAACTTTGTCTTATATTTAGGAGTGGAGGAGTATTAACTACTTGCTATGCTTGTTTTGTTACAGATGACACACCAGACATCATTGTACTGACGGGAAAAAAAACACATCTCTAGATTTCTTTTTACATCTTTTGATCGAAATGATGCTAGTTCTAAATTCTTGAAATGAGGATAGATTTAACTGCTGAAGCTAGGTCACCAGTAGCCAAGGATTGGAATGTAAATTTTAATTCTTTGAATATAAACCTAATCACTTATGCTGATGCTCTTGCTAAGTAAGTGGATCCAATGCAACAATGGGTATTTTTTGTCCTTTGATCATCCTCCACCTTGGTGTAGGGAGGTGGCGGATGATGGTAGCTGTAAATTGAGAAACAGGGGTGTAACATTTTTTGTTTTATGATATTTCCGAGGCAATTAAAAAAATGAGGATAAGTTTACCTGAAATCTTTTCTTCACCACATCCAGGGGATGACAGACAAGCTTGGCACATGTTCCAGCCGCTAACCCACAAAGGAAAAGCTGAAAGCTAGAGAGGCCTTCTTCGGAGTCAGATTTTGAATATCTAAGATGGTTCCATGCCTACAAGTTTTTTGCAGAATACGAATCACAAATCAGCCTATCACCAAGAATTGCTCACTACAGAATACAGATAAAGTATCACAAAACATTCCCCAGCATGAGTGAAGAAATTTAATGATGTCTTTAACATGATTACACAACCTACAAGCGAAAAGCTAGAATAAGTTTGTAGACGTGTTGCTTTCTCTCTTATACTAGAATTCCATCCAAAAATGTTATTAAATAGTTGAAATGTAGACCAGAACAAACTATCAGGCATAATAAATTGCTAACAATATTTCTTCAGGCATGCATAGTTAATTCAGTTGATAAAAATAAATTTCTGAAAGAAGGGGGAAAAAAGGACTGCGATTGTACCATAGCCCAACGCTTAAATGTATCATAAGTACCAAACTGCAGGCCTGCATAAGGTATAATCTCAATTAATGTTGGTGATAATCCAGCATACAAGCCTCGGAAGCCACGAGTCCTGAGGATATCAACAAAAGCTGACCTCATGTTTGGATATACCTAAATGATGGCAGATATTTGCATAGCATACAATTAGAAAAAATAGCTCCATAATGAACATGACAACGTCAAATGGTATTTTCATACAAAGCAAATATCTAATTGCATCTGGTCGGTGACTCTTGAACAAGATGGCACATACAACTTCAGTAAAAGGAAAAAGAAAAGGAAGACAAAATGGAACAGCAATAAACAGCCATGTTCAATATGGTGCCAAACTGCCAATTTAGGTCTTTGACTACAAAAAATCAAACACATAAGGAAGTTGTGTACCCTCAAGTCTCAACAAAGATTAAGACGTACTTTATGGGGTTTAAACTTTAAAGCACAGCTCCTGGGCGAATACAACTTCCATATGCTTAGACCTAACCATTATTACTGGGCAATACAACTATTCATGGGTTGCAGGAATGTATAAAAAGAACAATGTTAGCACAAATATACAATTTTTAAGCACAACAGAGAGAGCCATCAAATGTAGTTGCCTCCTCACTTAAGTGAAGAGAAAAGACATTATACAAGTGAAAGTGATTTGGCAGATGGCTTTTAATAACCACATCAGTAGTTGGCCTCAGTTAACTCTGGAAATGGTGAACGCTAATAAACAAAAGAAAATTATTTTAGAAAAAAAATACCCTGGTATCCTTAACCATATGATAATGCTCATACCTTAGGTTCACCCTGAGAAGCTAAAATAGTTCGGAGAAGATCAAACGGATATGACCCTACGGTAGCTGCACACCCAGCTAAAGCTCCACTGACATATGATAGATAAGGGCTCAGATTAATGTGACTCTCTGTAGAAACAGAAAACAAAGGATGAGCGTAAATCAAGAATTTGTAGAGACATGGAATTTCTCAATAATATCTCTGATGAGGGAATGACACTCCGGATGGCATCTCCCAAATATGACTTAGTTACAACATAAATTAATATGAAGATTTATTGGACAAATCTTGGCAAAGGACCACCTTGTAACAATGGGCTAAATCAATAGATAGTTCCAAAAAGAACATTTATGAGACATCTATGAAACAAAGTTGTTTTGCTGCCTAGCACATATGCTGGCAGACTGACTAGAATTTAGAATTAGACATAAGAATACCTGTCTTGGAGGAACCAGCCGCAAGAGTTTTTAACTTGTGTAAAACCGTAAATTGTATGGCTGTGTATGGCATAACCATGAGAAGTGCTGGCACATTGCCCCGCCAAAAGCCCTGTAATTGGCAGTTTTCAAGAAAATATCAGCAACAACAAAAAATAGACATGTTTTTCCCCCACTAATTGAGATAAAAGATTGGGACATATATAGTAGACCCCGCATATGCATCTAGATTTAAAACTACAAAGGAAGATTATATACACTTTATTTGCCGGTGCCTTGCATCCCTTAAGTAAGTTTAAGGATCACGGAGTGGTCAGTCCAATGCACCACAAAAGATGTTTAAAGGGTCAACAATTATCATGTATGACAATAATCAGGATATTATACGATTATGTTCAAAACCATTTTTGTGATTGATGAGCGTCTTAAGCTATAGATGTACAAAATTATGGTCAAGAGAGAAGAAAAAAGCTTTGAGAAGCTTCACAGTTCACTCCTTATAAGGAGTTCTTGAGCCACAACAATGTTATATGATGCATATGCTACCGGGTCAACACACCCAATTTTATTAATGTAATTATGGCAATGATAACTTCAAAGAAGAAGTAAAAAACTAAAAGGATACAAAGAAGAGGGTGAAATATAACAAAGTATAGGGAAGCTGAGTAATTCTACCCGCAAGCCTTCCTCTCTAAAAATATCTTTGGTTGCTTGAAGCATTCCAGTATATTTTGACGGTGCGGAGCGATCCTTGCGTAGTAAACCCCATGAAGTTGTGGGCTCGAGTTGAACCTGCCAATAAATGGAATTGCAGTTTTGTTCAGCAAATTGCTCACCTCGGAGATGGAGCTAAATTAACAGGCACAAACTCAACAACCCAGAATCTGTTTTAAACGTAGAATACATTCAATTTAAACAAAAATCCTATTGCCCCGCCCCATCCTTCAGTGCAAGCTCGTCCTAATAAAAGCAACTCCAACAATGTGTGGTAGTCACCCTAATGTGCCATGGAAAGGAAGCTATGAAGACAAGAACGGACCAAAATTGACCTGGAATCTAATCTTAATAACATCAAGCGGCGATGTGACTGTCCGTGATATACCACCAGAAATTGCGCCAGCCGTAGCATCAATCATCGCCCGCTTCAGTTGGTTCGGCTCCTCCATTGCCGGAAACAACTTTCCCTTTCAGACTATGACCTGGATGATGCACCCAAAAACCGCTTCAGATCACAGAAACTAACACAAACCGCGTGGTTTTAGATGCCAAGAAATTCCGCAAGTACCCAAATAAGGGAAGCAATGCCAACAACAGCGAAAAATTGGCATTTGTGGCAAAAATAAAGCAAATTAATCACCAATGATCAGCTCAATCCCTTCATTAATGCTCAAGAGATTACGGTAAGCCTTTAAAGTCACTAATTATCCTAATATTTTCATAAAGTTTCAAAATCCGGGGAGACAAAAACAGCAAAATTGCCATTCGGATCAAAAGGATAATAGCAGAAAGCCAGGAAGGGCCTCTGGTCTATTCCCAGGTAAGCGTGTCTACCTGTAGGGAGGGAAGGAGGCAATGGAGAAGAAAGCCATCATCTGAGGGAGGAGGTAAAGATAGAGGCAGCCCTGCTTGCCGCCTTATTCCATCCAGATTTGGTGCAGCGGGGCGAGACGCGCCTCCGCACAAATTACCGCATAATTAAATATATTTTTAAAAAAAATCATGTTTTGTCTTTAAAAAACTAAAAAAAAAAAGTGATTATTTTTAGGGAAAATCATTTTCAGGGCCCTTTTAAGGCTAACAATCCCAAAAAAGGCCCCAAGATTCTAATAATCCCAAAAAAGACCCCAAGGCCTTTTGTGGAATTTTCAGAATCTTGGGTGAGTTGTGGTTGATATAGTTGTCAACGAGGCTGATATAGTTGTTAGTAAAATGTTGTTAATGGGGCTGATTTAGTTGTTAAAACCTACCCGTTAACAACTATATCAGCCCGTTAACAACTCACCAAAAATTCTGAAAATCCAAAAAAATGTTCTGGAGCCTTTTCTGGGATTGTCAGAATTTTGGAACCTTTTTTAGGATTGTCAGTCTAAAAAGGCCCTGAAATGAATTTTTCCTTATTTTTATTCAAGAGCTTACCCTGCCTCCCTTAAATTTTGGAAGCACCCAAAATGAAAGTTATGAAACTCACCTTATTCCAATGATTAAGAGACTAGACAGACCTGACATAGGTATGGCGCTGGCTTTGTGAGGTTTTTATTCTTCAATAAAACAAACATTAAGTGCTCAGCAACGCATCATAAGCTTTGGAGTTTATCAGGCAATACGACGTCATTTTACATTTTATTTGATGAGCTCCTAAATGAGTTAAGCACCTAACGAGATACTAGCTAGGTAGAAAAATAATATACGTATGTATGTATGTAGATTGTACGTACAAAATCCATCGTTCAATTTCAATGGATAATTCTTAAAAGCTGAAGAGTTTCTTCTTTTATTTGAAGGGGGGAAATGTAATTTTCGTTTTAAGTACACGATCCCCACCGAAACGATGAAAATACAATAAAATTATACTGGTATTAGATTGAAGGGGGGGAAATGTAATTTTCGTTTTAAAAGCTGAGTTGCTGTACGATGATCAGCACTGTACGGCATGGTTTGGTCTAGCCATTAGGGGTGTTTATGGGTAGGGCTGGACAGGGTGAGACCCTTACCTGATGCCTTGCCCAAGAGATCATTGGGCAGTAAAATGCAGCCCAGTGCTCGACCGATAGAAGCCCTAAAATTTGTGGGCAGGGCAATAATGGGCTGGACAGGGCGGCCCTTCCCTGCCCAAGTGGCGATACCCTGTAACCTTGCGACAGCCTATGTGAAAAAAAATAGTTTTAGTCTACCTAATAAACAATATTGCAAACTTCAAATGAAATCCATAATTCTACACTTTGAAATATTCAGATATAAGTCTACAACTTAAGTCTTAAAATTAAAAAGGCAATCATATGTCTTAACAAAATAACAAATAGTCAAATATTCATAACTGAAATATTAAATAACATCCATAATTCATTAAATACAAAACATCAAAAAATTGCAATTAAAGCTTTGTAGACATCCAATATTCCTAGAGTTTGCATCCAGGCTCCAAATTGTCAAAAGGATGAAGCATATGGAATCACCTACAAGAAAGCAACAAAGAAAGCATATTATTAGTTTATTACATCATTTACATGTGAAAGTAACAATTAATTGTAGTCTCTAAGCCTTAGTTTTAACTTTAAAGGTTGCAAATTGTCTACTTCATCCACCATTCACCAACCGACAACCGTAACCATTACATTCCCCCCTCTCCATGTGCAGCATCTAGGAAGAAAATAAAACATCAATTACATTACAAAATAAGAAGTAATATATGTGTTCAGGTGTGTATATATCAAA
Organism: Acacia pycnantha; assembly: GCA_025563575.1. NCBI lineage: Eukaryota > Viridiplantae > Streptophyta > Magnoliopsida > Fabales > Fabaceae > Acacia > Acacia pycnantha. Next base: position 1,846,308 of record JAMWYP010000037.1, on the reverse strand, counting down.
TATATGTGTTCAAGCATCTAAGAAGTAATATGTGTTCAAGAATTTTATAGAGTTAGAATTAAAGCTTACTTGCAAGCTGAATGACATTTTCCGTCTCATCAAAATTATCGAACTCACGAAGCTTGTCAACAAATTTAGAGATAGACTGTCCAGATTGTAACCAATTTTGGCTACAAATGAGTGCTTCTGTCATTTTAGGAGATAGAGAGCTCCTATAATGATCAACCACACGTCCTCTTGTACTAAAGGCTGACTCAGAAGCTACTGTGGAAACCGACATAGCCAATACATCTCGTGCCATGTGGGAGAGAATTCTATATTTTTTAGAATTAGCTTTCCACCAAGGTAGTATCTCAAACTCAGTTGCAGAAGGGATTTCATCTCTTGAGTCAGTTGCAATATATCTATCTAACTCAGATTGATGATCTGTTGATGATCTTTGTTTCATAGATTCTAACCACTTATGATCAGGATCCTCTTCATCATCATTATCAAATGAAGCAAAAAATATATTATAAGTGATATAATTTGCAAAAAATATATAATACTATTTTTTAAAAAAATATAAAATATAAAATACTTTTTTATTCTATTAAAAAAATAAAAAATATAACATACATTTGGGCAGGGCCAAATGGGCAAGGCAGCATATCCTACCCGGTGCCCAGCCCTGCCCGCAAAAATGCCCAATTTTTTTTGGGCTGCCCTTTTTAGGGTTGGACAGGACGATTTTTTGTTGGGCGCGGACGGGCGGACAGGACAAATGGGCATCATGAACACCCCTACTAGCCATATCAATTACGAAGAAGGCAAATAAAAATGGTTTTTACTGCCTCCGGAAGGTCACGGGTTCCAGCTCGTATGCCAAGTTGCCACCCGCAAAGCTCATTAAATTATTTCTCTCTCCTTTTTATAATTATATTATACTTGTTGCTTTCCTCAACAAATAATTTAAATGAGAATGAGGATGCGGGTGGGTCCATACTCCGTAGTGTACATGGGGGCCTTTGAAAATTTTATATTGTGTGTAGAAATATAATGTGGATATCAATATGCATCATTATTATTATTATAAAAGCTCTAATAAACATAAACTGCAATGTTACCAAAGCATAAATGGCAGTTCGTGCAGGACAGTGTTCTGGAATAAGCTATGCAACAAGAATGTGAGAAGATGAACAAGCTAACTCAAACCCCGCCGGCAAATATAGGGAAAGTCCTCTTCAGGGCCCAATTAGTTAACTGATATATTCCCAAAAAATGTACAAAGAAAAGTCACTTTCTGACCGGCAAATCTAATGTGTGTTATATCCTATATCGGTTGGGGAGGGGAACGAAAGATGCCTTATGTGGGTCTTGATATCTCTCCCTCTCGACGCGTTTTAAAGCCGTGAAGGGGTGATGGGTTCCAAAGCAGAAAATATCGAGAGTGAGACATTGGAATGTTACAATTGGTATCAGAGCTTGGCTCGGATCGATGTGGGTTAACGTGCTAGTGAGGACGTTGGACCCAAACGTGGGTCCCAACTGTCTTCACTGCAAATCCTGCCTGAAATTGGATTTGTTAGAGCACTTGAGTCTTGCACATAAGTGCCTGCAAAACATAAATATCTTGCTACAATATTTAGCTTCACTTGATTTTATGTTAGCATAATACCTTTTACCAATAAACTTTGCTTAGCTTTTTAAAGTGTAAATTCTTGAGTCTGCTTTGCTAAGATTTATGATTATGTATTTCTCAGAGATTGGGATTCACTTCTGGAGAGATTTCTACCTAAACATATTGCAATTACTCGAGCTAAACGGGAATGGGAGCCGGACATCCAATCTCGCCTATGTTGCACCGACACTGACACGACATTTTCGACACGTTACCGACACGTGACGTCGACACGTTACTTCAAAAATACTAATATTTTGACACGTTCCGACACGTCTTAGTATTAAAAAATATTTTTAATATAAAGTGTGTATTTCACATTAACAAAATACAATAAAAGAAAATTAAGTTTATTGAACTATTGCTTTGATTTGGGTTGGACTCCATTCTATCAATCATATTAAATACAAAATCATATTAAATACAAAATTAAGAAACAACATTTATTTACAAACAAAACCAAAAAAGAACAGGGAAAGAGCAAACAGGGGCTGAAACATTGAAACCAGGGGCCGAAACATTGAAACACAAACACAGTCCACACTCCATACTATTTCATTACAAGAGAACATAGTGAAAACTGAACTTGCAAATTCTCAGACGCTTCCCACTTAAAATAAGAGAGAGTATAATCACATTCACATAAGGCATCAAAAACTCATCTCCATTCCTTTTACTTCAGTTTCCTTTAACAAACACATACACGAGGGAAGCAACATTATCAAAAAAGAAGAAGTGAGAGGGGGAGAGAGCAGAGCCGTCTCAGAAGGTGAAGATCAACATCTAAAAACGACAGATATCCCACTCGTTCCGAGAGAAGCGACAATTTCTAACCAGAAAGGAACAAACAGACTTAGGCAGAGAAGAAAAAGAAAGAAACGAGCCACCTGTTTGCTGTTCGTCGTTCGATTCTAGGAGAGACGTAGGTTGTTCGTCGTTCGATTCCAGGAAGAAGAAGGCTGTCCGTCAGCCACAACGCACCGAGTTGTTCGATTCCAGGAGAGATGGAGGCGTTCGATTCTTCCACCAACGTCGCCGTCAATTTCAGTCTCACTTGAGTTTAGAGGTGATTTTGGCATTGTGGAAGATGGTTCTGCACTTCTGCTCGACTGCTCGGTCAAATTAGGGCCAAAATTTGCAGCTCAAAATACACCTTCAACTTTGAAAAAAATTACGAAAATGCCATTTGAATTGTTGACTGCTTAATTCGCGTATCTGCATTGAATTCGCGTGTCCAGGGATATTACGTGTCGGACTCGTTATTTTCTCCAAATTTTCCGTGTCCATGCAACATAGAATCTTGCTATCATTCATTGGTATGGTAGTAGTGTAACATCTCAGCGTCTCGCTCTCGATATTGTCAGCTTTGGGCCATCACCCCCTCACGGCTTTAAAACACGTCGAGAGGGGAGGTATCAGTATCGGTATCAGACCCCTATACAGCGACCCGAGCCAGAATCTGATACCAATTGTAACATTACAGCTTTCAACTTGCTTTCATCAGCCAGGAGTGAAAGCTCACTATGAGTTTAGCACATTCCCTTAATTGTTCCTCAAAGAAGCCTGTGTAATGTTCTAGAGTCTGCGTCCAAAATGGATTCCTTCCAAGGGTTACACGAGCATTCGAGCTTCCTTAGGATAGTTTTCTCCATCACTAGAACATGTTCTCTTTTGTAAGAATTGTCTAACATGCACACAAAGTCATTCACCTCTGGACCCCAAATCTCCTCATATTTGCAGGCTATGAGCATGGAACTTATTCCAACAAGCTGAAGCTCCTTTCTGGACACAACCTTTAAGGAAAGGAAACGGTCCACTATGTTTATAGTTAGATGAAGGGTTTCAGGCATGAGTTCAAATTTGCGATGTACTTCTATAAACCAGTTCACAAGAATTGCTCCCATCTTGGCATTCACATCAGGTTGTGATCCCATGTAATCGTACACAAGGCTTTCACTTTCTGCAAATTTGTAGTACTTGTAGAGTTCGTCAATGTACTCCACAACTGCCAATTCATTGTCAACATCAGCTGCATCAACATCGTGCACGTGATCCTTTGGCTTGTAAGTACGTCCACAAGCCACCTTGCTTCGAGCAGAGAGGATTGCACTGAGAGTCTTCACGTTCTTCTTAGTCGAGGGTTGTTTGGAGTTTAGTACTTTAGCAGGTTCTTTCTTCTTCTTTGTCTCCTTTACTTTCTCACTATCTTCTTCATCAGAGCTAATTGTAATAACTTCAGGTCCTTCTGGTTGGACAATCTTCCCTGCCGCTAATACTTTCATTGTTTCAAAGCTTGGTTTCTTAATCTTCTCTGCTTCTTGCCTAGTGATTCGCTTAGAAACATCCACAAGATTCCCAATATCCTAGAGAACCTGTCGATTCCGTCCTTCTACTGCTACATTCTTTGGCCTATTTTCACCTTTTTGCAGTTCATGCGGCAAACAAGCTTCGGTGGCCATATCTGGCTCTCGCCCTTAAAGATTACTCCTGAAAACGCCTCCAATAGTCGAAATCAGCAATGAGAGAAACACCTGTAGGTGACTGTTGCGTGTCTCTCCACCGCCGGAGTCCGTGTTCGTCGCCACCGCGTCGGTAAATATTCAGAACGTAAAATTCCAAAACTCTTTCCTCTTCCTTCTCTCTCTCTCTCTCTCCGATAGTCCTTTTTCCTTGTGTCAGTGATAAATTTTGAGTTTCTTCTTCTTTGTGGCAAAGCATCGTTTGTTTCTGATTGTCTAATTGGAGTAATTGGAGCGTTTTTGAAATTTTGTCGAACCTTCTTTAATTTGTCGTCGAACCCTTCTCGAAATCCCGTAGAACGAAAGAACTTGACCCAAATCACTGAAGGCGGGCGTCAATCTCTCCCCTTTTGGAGGTGTCGCGCCGACGTGAGTCTTTTCCTCTTTGCCGACATCAATCTTTCCGACGTGGGTCTTTTTGCCTCTTCGCCGACGTCAATCTTTCCAACGTGGATCTTTTTGTCTCTTCGCTGGCGTCGATCTTTCTGACGTGGGTCTTTTTTCCTCTTCGCCGGCGTCGATCTTCCCCTTCTTTAGAGGTGTCGCTCCGTCTTCGTCGCTGTCATTTATTCACTCGCAATTCAAAATCCCTAGTTGGTGCTTGTCGGGTCAAGGCGTTTGGGTGCTCCACTCTTTCTTGTACTCGGTTCTTGAGTCTTGGGCTTCTTCTTGGTTTTGGGCCCTCTGGATCAAAATAATTGAAGCATTCAGATATAGTGGGAAACCAAGAATCACCTATCACCTTCATGAACTTCTTGATTATTTGGCCTAACCCAAAACCTAGGCTCTTGATACCATGTTTACAAGTATAATTAGAGAAGATAATAAGGAGAAAGAATCAAAATGAAGAATCAATTATATATTATCAATAGAGCAATAAGGCTCATACAAAGAGTAATAGTGAGGGCTCAATGCCCAACACTTACTCTCTATTTATATTAGCTAAGATCCCCTATTTATAGATTAGGGTCCTAACTAACTCCTTAACTAATAGGCTAACTAACTTTCTAACTAATCTCACCTTATATTCTAACATAAAGGTCTGTATACCTCTCCCTCTCGACATGTTAACCCACATCGACCCGAGCTTGACTCTGATACCAATTGTAACATCCCAGCGCCTCACTTTCGATATTGTCCGCTTTTGGGCTCATCATCCCCTCACGGCTTTAAAACACGTCCACAAGGGAAAGGTCTATGTACCCGACTCGAGCCCTGGCTCTGATACCAATTGTAACATCTCAGCGCCTCGCTCTCGATATTTTCTGCTTTGGGGCCCATCACCCCCTCACGGCTTTAAAACGCATCGAGATGGAGAGGTATCTAGACCCTTATGTGTGCCTTTTTATTTATGTCTATTTTTGTTTAACTGTAGCTTCATTTTCTCCGTCTTGTTCCAAAAGAATACCTTCACCCAACTGAGTTAAGAGACATAATGCAGTTTGGAAGTAGCAATACTACGGTATTTTTCAAAATGCAGGTTGCAAGTGTTCTACACATATTCCATGGTTAACCCGATTCAATAAATACAACTTGGTTAACCCAATTCAAAACTCTTGAATTGGTTAGGATTCACTGTTTTCAAATTATGGTGTCTTCTATGCATGTACAGTAATATAATATCACACATTTGCCCTTATTTATGCCTTTCTTGCAACAGGCCTTCCAAGTGGCTTGAATGATTGTATGGTAGCAACTAAGCTATGACTTCAAGTTTGCTGAGTGGGGATCGAAGGTATCTATTGATTATTTTGATTTGGTATTCATTTTGTATAGTGATATGATAGTACAGGAAACCAAATTAAATTTGTGTTCAAATTATGGCGCTACCTCAAATCCTATCTTTATCAATAAGGAGGTTTCAAATTTGAGATTGTATAGTGGGGCTAATGCTATTGCAGGTGGGCCTCTTTGAGTTCCAAAAGAGGTGGTATAATTGATTAGGCAAAGTTGCAGTTCCAAATCCTATCAATTTACCCAATCATAGGTACATAGTTTCTTGCTTAATTAACGTGTCCCACATCACCAAGATGGCCACCTTATTCCGTGGAGTTTGGCATGAGGTTCGAGGCCGCATAGGGAACATCCAACTTTTTTTTATAAGAAACAACCACCACATATACTCATTTTTATTTATAAAAAACATGAGAATATTTTAATTTTTTGTCATTTACTTTCCCATTTCATTACTCATATTTCTTATACCCTCTCTTTACTACTATATATTTTCTTTTATACACTTATCTTTATCATTTCTATAATATTAATTTTCTTATTCTCTCATTTCTAAAATCCTCTTTATTATAATAATTTTCTTATTCCTTATGTACGTATAAATAATACTCCATCCAGCCCTAATTATATGATATATTTATTTAATTTTAGAAAGATTAAGAATAATAGTTAAATTAATTAATTATATTTATTTTCCCAAAATATCCTTATTATCCAGGATAATGAGAAACGCGCAGAGACTAGTGACTAGAGGGGAGCAGTAGCCAGGTGAACGCAACGCCAAGGAATAAGTTGAAAAATATGATATGGGCAACAGTGAAAATTGTTTTTTATTATTTCATTCCACAATTACTTGGTTTAGGGTACTGTGCAAATTGCTAAAAACATCCAAGTAATAATAATATTTGGTGAAAAAAAATCAGGAATTTGATGAGAACCTTTTTGTCTTTAGCCTTGGGGTCTACAATCAAAAATTAATCAAGGATTGCGTATAGGCAAACCTAGGATCGTTCTCTCTTCTCGAGGAGCATTTTATTGATTCCTAGGTAATCTAAATGACATACAAATGTAATTAAAATAAGGGGAAGTAAATTTTGGATTTTTATATTAATAAACTAAAAAGAAATGCAATTAAATCAAATGCTAACTATTGTTTTTTGGTATTTTCTTTATAAAATGGAATGAGATATGAAATGTATAATGAATGTTCTTGGAAATGGAATAGTGACTATCATAGTTCAATTAAATATAGGAGTAAATTTTCAGTAAATCTAAATGAAAAACCTCAAGATAAGTCCAATATTCTCAATCAATAGTAGCTCCTACTACCGTAGCTAACTATTACCTCTTGAAATATTGTTTAAAAACACTTAGCGTGTGATTAGGATTAAATTAATGCAACTTGCTTCCTTTTGATATGAATGTGATAACATACCACTCAATTAATCCAATTCAATCATATTATCTAACAATATCACGTAGAAAACACAATATCATTGGATCAATAAGGAAATACATATATATAAATCCAACAAGCTACCAAAATCCAATCCAATCACATAGGTTCAATCCAGAAAGTTATCCATCCAGGTAAACTAAGTGTCAACAATACAAAACTATATTCCTAAATCTAGGAAATTCACATTCAATTAGAGAAAAAAAAATTGAACAAATAAACTCCCTTGTATATTGAAGCTTTGGAACTCAAGCTACTTCCATCCCCTAAGAAGCAAAAGAACTCAGCCACACATTGATTTCAGAGACAGAGGAGGTTGCCGGTGATTTAGATGGAAAGCAGAGAAAGGCTGACGTTGGAGAATGATGGTGGTTGAGGGAGGAGGAAGGTCGACGGTGGTGTGAAGAGAGAACTGACGTTGAAGGAATGAAGACGATGATGGTCTCGTTCTCTCCCCAGGTTGCGTCTCTGTTCTCGTCTTTTATTCCCAGCTGCCGCCGTGCTCTGTGGTGGCGAGGAGGAAGGCGTTGTCGCCGGTGACGGTGAATGAAGAGGCCAAGGTCGCCGGCGACGAAGAAAGGCCAAGGTGAGATCGAAGGAAGGATCGAGGTCCCAGCTCGAATGTCTGGTCTCGCGGCGCTCTGTTTAAATCGTTCTCTCCGCTCTCGGGTCTCTTCTTTTTTGTCGGGCAAAACCAGCTGAACCTAATGGTCTCTGGTCAAAACGCAAGTTTTGACCAGGGACCAATCTGCAAAGATTAAAAATTCTCAGAGAGGGACTTAACTGTAATGTATGAAATATTTTCAGGTCATACTATAATTTATAAACAATTTGGGTCCATTTCTGTAATTATTTTCTTGGTCCCTTTCTTCCTTATTTTCAATTTCCAGGAATTTTGGTGAACTTTTCTGTAATTTTTACCTACCCTCAAAAATATTAATTCTAACCTAATTGACATTTTTTCAAATTCTTCAATTTTCCTCTTAAACACCTAAAATGCAAAATTAAACACAGTGTAGCATCAAAAATTCAAGAAATCATTTGCATGAATAATTACAAAATTATGACTATTTTGCCCCTAATTTCACTTAATTCAATACAAATGTCCCTAACTTAAATTAGTGCTTAATCATGCACTAATGTCTAAGAAAATACATTAAATATACCAATTTAATAATGAAAAATCATATAAAAATATCGTTCGATCAGAATTATACCTTGAATAACAACCAAAAACAAAGAGCAAAAAAGACAAATAAAATGTGAGACCCCGAAGATCGATTGTAGTTTTTTTTTTTAATGGACTTTGCAAACATCTTCAACTCTCAGTGCTTTTTATCGGTATCAAATTATTTAATTATTGCCTGAATCTGTAGGGCCATTAGTCTCTCGTGACAAACTGGGATTAATTTTCCCGGTGTAATTTTCATTTTATGAATTAAATATATCATTCTTCTCAAAAGCAGAAAATATCGAGAGTAAGGCGTTGGGATGTCACAATTGGTATTAGAGTTAGGCTCAGGTCAATGTGAGTTAACGTGCTAGTGAGGACGTTGGGACCAAACGTGGGTCCCAACTGTCTTCATTGTAAATCTTGATTGAAATTGGATTTGTTAGAGCACCTGAGTCTTGCACATAAGTGCCTGCAAAACATAAATATCTTGCTACAATATTTAGCTCCACTTAATTTTATGTTAGCATGATACCTTTTACCAATAAACTCTGCCTAGCTTTTTAAAGTATAAACTCTTGAGTCTGCTTTGCTAAGATTTATGATTATGTATTTCTTAGAGATTGGGATTCACTTCTGGAGAGATTTCTACCTAGACAGATTGCAATTACTCGAGCTAAACGAGAACAGGAGTCGGACATCCTTTCTCGCTATCATTCATTGGTATGGTAGTAGTGTAACAACTCAGCGCCTCGCTCTCGATATTGTTCGCTTTGGGGCCCATCACCCCTCACGGCTTTAAAACGCGTCCAGGGGGAGGTATCGGTATCAGACCCCTATACACCGACCCGAGCCAAGATCTGATACCAATTGTAACATAACAGCGCCGTGAGGGGTGATGGGCCCCAAAGCGGACAATATAGAGAGCGATGCGTTATGATGTTACAATTGGTATCAGAGCCAGGCTCGGGTCTATGTACAGGGGTCTGATACCGATACCGATACCTCTTGACGTGTTTTAAAGCCATGAGGGGGTGATAGGCTCCAAAGCAAATAATATCGAGAGCGAGGTGCTGTGATGTTACAATTGGTATCAGAGCCAGGCTCGAGTCTATGTATAGGGGTCTGATACCGATACCTCTCCCTCTCGACACGTTTTAAAGCCATGAGGGGGTGATGGACCCCAAAACGGACAATATCGTGAGCGAGGCGCTGGGATGTCTCAAGTACGACATTCCCAAACTTAATCACTTTTTTGCTTACACCTTATTAGTATTTAATAGCTAAGATTTGTAGACTGTGTTATTAATTGGTTGTTAATATCTTTATTATTGTGCATGTAACATTAACCCAATTTATACTCATGTGTGTTAACAACTCTATCAGTATAAGTTAACAACTTTATCAATGCATTGGTAACAACTCTATCAGTGTACGTTATCAACTATATCAGTGTACATTAACAACTATATCAGTATAAGTTAACAACTTTATCAGTACATTGGTAACAACTCTATCAATTTACGTTATCAACTATATCAGTGTGTGTTAACAACTATATTAGTGGGTGTTAACAACTCTTTCAATATACGTTAACAACCATATCAGTGTGTGTTAACAACTCTATCAGTATACATTAACAACTTTATCAGTGCATTGGTAACAATACTATCAATATACGTTAATAACAACTTTATCAGTATACGTTAACAACACTATCAATATACGTTAACAACTTTAATAGTCATATTAACAACTAAAACTGTAGGTATTAATAACTATCTCATATCAACGTTTTCACATTCAATCATTCATATAACACCCCAAATTCAATACCCGAAAACTTGGCCAAAATATGTGAAATACCTCCAACATGGATGATCAATATCCAAATCATTAAATTACATACCCATTTCAAATAAAATTCATAATACAAAGTTAAAATAAGTTTTCCAAAATATTTCAGAGTTAAATGCAATGCAAAAGTCCTAGGGTTATGGCAAATAAAATAACATAACATAAGCTATAGGAGTATAAAAGAGCCTTCAAAGTTCACTCCATAGGTACCTTCCCTTACTCCCTACTAGAATGTTCACCTGAAAAATGTTAATATAGGATGAGATTTCATGTCTCAGTAACTACTGAAAGTTTCTATCGTATACAAGCAAATTATATATGACAAAAAGTAGGAGTTGATTATATATATATATATATATATATATATATATATATATATATATATTTATTTGTATATATCATAATTTCTCATAAAACATTATTTTGCAAAAGTAATCATCATTATGTCAAATTGTGAACTATCCAATTATACAATATGCGATATGCAGCCTCTCTTATATCACCATTCACCCTTGCACCGCTGACTGGAGTCATAGGCTAACATATAGTCCAACAGAAACTTATTCATTTGACTGGATGGTTCCAAAATCACCAAAACCTAAGATACACCTGGCCAAAGGTATAGAGCTTAAGTATGGACTATGGCTCCCCCTTTAAAAATAACAACTAAGGAGGTGTCACATGTCCTACAACTCCAATGCAATTCCGGCCAGAGGAAAACATGGAAGAAGGGGCCCTGACAATTACCATCCATTGTGCATCCAGTGATGGCATAAAGAAATCTTATCATTTAAATTTCTCCTTACTGCAACCCATCACACATACCGCCACCATGGTAATTATATCAATAAAATAAAATAACATGCTTCCATTTATATCAAATATCATCACAAGGTAAGCCAAACATCTCATAAAAACCTCATCGGACCAATCTATCATTTTTGAAATTCGAAGGACTAACCTGTCATTTTGAAATTCGGGAGTAAACTGTAATTTCTGAAATTCGAGGGCAAAACCGTAATTTTTGTTGGGCACAAAATTGTAATTTTTGTGGGTACAAAACTGTAATATTCGTTTTTATTATGATAATATTATAATACATATACATATAATTCAGTCTATATATTAAAAGAATATTTTATTATCATACACAATTCACAAGTATATGGAAGAATATTCAGAATTATCTATTACTCGTTAATTCCCAAATAATCACAAAAAAGCTACTACCCGACACCCCAAATAATTATCTGTACGCTTTCTCTCTCTCTTCTTCTTTCTCTCCTCTCTATATTTTTCTCACACTTGCTTACTTTACCTGAATACACCCTAAGGTGCATATTTATAGTGGTTGAGGAGGGGTAGTTAGGTGAAATTGGGGGCTAGTTGGATGGGTAGCTGGAGGGGTAGTTAGATTGGGGGCTAGTTGGATGGGTAGCTGGAGGGGTAGTTAGATTGGATAGTTGGGGTGGAACTTATTATCCCCTAATTATAACGGCCAACCACATTTTATATATATATATATATATATATTACTATATTATACACACAAAATCTTAAATTCTACTTTAAAAAAATGTACTCTCATATTGAGTACTTATATGGTAAATTTTAATTACCATAAATTAATTTCTCTCGGAAAAAAAATTTCAAGGTGTTACAATTCCCACTAACAAACAGACCTCCCTTTGTTTCCATGCCAAAAAACAGAGCAACCTACCCTACATTGTTTTCATATTCAGTTCGTATTAACAACTTAAACAATTATATTAACAACTACAACTGTAGGTATTAACGACTATCCCATATCAACGCTTTTTTCCCACTAACAAACAGGCCTCCCTCTATTTCCATGCCCAAAAACAAAGCAACCTACCTTACAACGTTTTCACATTTAGTTCATATTAACAACTTAGACAGTAATATTAACAACTACAACTGAAGGTATTAACAACTATAACTCTAGGTATTAACAACTATCCCATTTCAGCGTGTTTGCACCAAAAGTACCTTTATCCCATTCACCCATTCCCACTAAAAAACAGACCTTTCTCTATGTTTCCATACCAAAAAATATAGCAAGATTTTATTAACCTGCCTACAATGATTAAAGACCAATAGAACGGTGATGATGAAATCTTGACCAAAATCTTAACATTTCTTACCTATCTCCTAACCGATAATAACATAAATGAGGTCAAGCTCCAACCTTTAAGCCACCCAACCTTAAAACTGAAAAAAAAAACGATCAGGAACAGAACATAAAAACCAGCTAAGTTGAGACTTTAATACAGTGGATGAAAACGACATGCATTTAATCAGAACACACCCTTCAACCTTCATCGCTCCCCCCTCGTGTGTGCCTTGCATTCTACGTTCATTTCAACGTTTTTTCCTTTCTCAAATCAAAACGCGCCAATGTCCAAACCTTCCTTTTTCTTTTTTAATCTTAGGGGCATCAATGTAATTTCGTATTGTAACTTAAAACCCATAAAGGTCTTAGGGTCTTTTTGAATTAGTGACTTTTTTTGGGCCTTTTTGAGAATATATAGGTTAATTGAGCCCTAAGAAGGATTTTCCCGCAAATATATAGTACTCAGTGGGCGAAATTCTTTGGCTGTTCGAAGCTTGATGCATGGCATATTCTGATATTCATTTAGTTTTGCGGTTGAGTCGTGCAATTTTGTTTCTTGTTACCAAGGGAGGGAATAAAGATACACTTTACTTGAAACAAAATTGCACGACTCCACTGCAAAACTAAATGAATATCAGAATATGCATGCACTGTACTTACTACATTGAAATCACCCCTACTGTTTGTAAAATGGCCTGTTTTCCACAAATTTTCTCTGCAATAATTTATTTTCTTCAAAATATCATCTATGGCTATGTGTTTCTCTTATTGATTTTTTTGCTAAAGTATATTTTTAGTTCCTTAAGTTTTACATAAGATATACTTTTGGTCCCTTAACTTTATAAAGTATACTTTTGGTCCTAAAATTCTAACACCGTTAATGTTACTAACAGAAAATGTTGACGCAGCGAACTCAAGTGATGACTAATAACATTTAATTACACAAATTTTATATATTCTTCAATTTACCCATATTTTAAATTTAAGTTTAATAGCATTTAATTACAGTCATCACTTAAGTTTACACCGTTATCACTTAAGTTTGCATTTTCCGTTAGGGAAATCAACGGTGTTAGAATTATAGGACTATACATCATATAAACTTAAAAGATTAAAAATATACTTTAGCCTTGATTTTTTTTTAAAGGATTTCTCTATTTTCTTTAGTTTTGCCGACAGCGGTACTTGTATTTAGTAAAATTTACTAATAAAAAAAGTGGGACACCCAAGTTTTTAGTGTAATCTATTTGCGCGTAATTCAATAAATAATAAATAAAAAATGCTTTTATTTATGATATTTGCACTCTCGCTATAATTATGAAGTAGGAACTAGAAAATCTAAAAATCGTGTTAAAAATAATAATAAATGCTTTTTGGATAAATATGGGGTGGGATAACAATGAAGTTAGGGCACCGCCTTGGCTACCCAACTTATATAAATCCAGCTGCCCAGCAGAAACCACACCTCCGTCCAATACATCTCTTTTCGTCCTTAAACCTTTCCCCAAACCCTATTATCTCAACCTATCTGTCATTTTTTCCCACTTTTTAGGCCTGACATTGACAACCTCTTCGAGATGGATTACAGGACGTTAGAACTCAACATCGTATCCGCCAAAGACATCAAGAATGTTAACCGTTTTACCAAGATGCATGTCTACGCCGTCGTTTCAATCATCGGCGATCCCCAGCACAATCAGGTAGCCAAAACCCCCCTCCACAGACAAGCCGGCGACAGCCCCACTTGGAATTTCTCCGTCCGGTTCACCATCAACGAGACCTTGGCCAAGCAGAACCGACTCACCCTTCTTATCCAGCTCTTCTCTCATCGCTCTATTTTAGGTGACAAAGAAATCGGTAGCGTTCGAGTCACGGTTAACGAGTTGCTCGACCGCGCCGGTGACGGAAAATCGTTGCAGCATATGAATTACGACGTGAGGAAACCGTCGGGTAAAGCCAAAGGTGTCCTGAATATCTCTTACAAATTTGGAGAAGCGTTCGCGACGGCGTATCCTCCACCGCCACACGTGGGGTCTAGCTCAATGCCGTACCCTTCAGCGCCGCCACAACAAGGGGCTCCATACGGGTATCCGCCTCCACCGCCATATGGCGGGCATCCACCACCGACTCAACCAGGATACGGGTACCCGGCTCAACCAGGTTACGGGTATCCACAGGTTCAGCAACAGGCAAGGAGGAACAATTTCGGAATGGGAATGGGAGCTGGATTGTTGGGTGGAGCGCTGGGAGGGATGCTCATCGGAGATATGATATCTGACGCCGGTGCTTATGATGCTGGATACGATGCCGGTTTCGACGATGGGGGTGGATTTGATTTTTAAATTTTATTTTCCAGCTTTTAGGATGGTGCAGCACTAGGACAAATCTTTCTTAGAACTGTTACCATAGGTTTCAGTAAATTATGCCGTTCTCTGCTTCTCATGAATTTTATTCTTTTATTTTTTGTACTATAATTTTCTTTACTAGATGATGCTCTAATAATAATAATCATCGTGGTAGTTAATAGTTAAGATTAAAAAAAGGTCGCGGGAAAAAGCAACAAAGTAACAATTTTTAAGAAAAATTATACCTAATTGGAGCAGTTGCAAAAAAAAAATTCTAAAATAAGGCAGTTAAAGGCGTCAGTTAACTGACGCCTCTGACGGTCTCAACAGGTTGACATCTTTGATCGGAGGCGTCAATTTACTGACGCCTCTCCTTTAGAGGGGTCGGGGTGTTTTTGGGGGAAGGGGGAGTGTGTGCTGGGTATGTGGGGGGTGGGGGCCAGCAGGGGGACCTGTGTGTGTTGGGGGGTGGCGGGCACAGGGGGACGTGTGTGTGTGTGTTTTGGGGGGGGGGCAGCAGAGGTGCTGCTGAGGTGGCGTCAGTTGACTGACGGCGTTAGTCAGATGGCGTCAATTGACGCCTCTGACTGCCTTATTTTGGAAAAAAATTTTGAAACTGTTCTGATTAGGTATAATTTTTGTTAAAAGTTACTATTTTTGTGCTTTTCCCAAAGGTCGTGTGGTGAGGCAACTGACGGTGTTAGTCAGATGGTGTCAATTGACGCCTCTGACTGCCTTATTTTGAGAAATTTTTTTGAAACTGTTCCGATTAGGTATAATTTTTGTTAAAAGTTACTATTTTGGTGCTTTTCCCAAAGGTCGCGTGGTGATCCAAATAGAAGAGTGGTGTGAATGGGTGATTTGGTATGTCTGGAGGCAATTTCTATCCTGCAATTCTTGGAAACAGAGGAACGAACCAATGGAACGATATTGTTTAAGTAGGTGGTTGGATCCTGCAATTCTGCATATGCAGCAATAAACACTAACGACAGCATACAAGATAACCATGATAAAATGAGCTATATATGTCAATCTCGTTTGTTGAACTAAACTCTTTGAAACCAGGAAACGTACTGTTGTATGAGCAGGTCCAATCTCTAGTGGCGGACACTCTTTATCTTTGGATTAATTTTTGAATTACAATTTTAAAATTTACTAAACCATGGTTTGCCTTTAAGATGTGTTTATTTGGAATAATGATTGGAACCTTTAAATATATAGTTTTTTTAATCTTGATTTATAATATATGAGGCAAGTATATAAGAAGAGTTTAATCTCAATATATATAAATAAACACTTCTAGTATCACAAGCGTAATCCCAAACCTCAGTAATAAAAGCACACAACATAGATGTCGCCATAACTATGAAGGATCTCAAAATGGGGAGCTCAGGCTCAAAGATAACATTGGTTAGTTGTTGTTTCTTTTTTCTTTCTAGGTTAAAATACGTATAAATTCTTTTAAAAAGTATGACCTACATAAAATATTTTTTTAGGAATAAAAATAACTATAAACTTTTAAAATAGGTGTAAAAAAACACATTAACATTAGTAGCTAGACTCTTAGAATTTTTTGATTAAAAATTATGACATTGAAGATGACGTGGCTGATTAAGACACAACTTGAAAAGAAATACTTACAGACTCAATGAGTACTATGTCATTTGAATTCTGTCAAATGAAAACATAACAACTCATATCATTTTAATTTTAGTTGCTTGATGACTCATTTGAAAAAATTCAAATTTTAACTTGTTTTGAAGAAAAATATTGATTAATCATTTTTTTTAAACTACGTTTTTTCTTAGAAAAATATATAATTTAATTTTTTTCAGATGGCTTATCGGCTAACTAGAATTAAAATGAATTGAAACGTGTTTGTTTGGATCAGCGGTAGAAGCTACTTTTCCTATACGATTTACGATGTACGAGAGAAGTATGTGAGAGAAGTTTCGTATCGAATTACATGAACATGTTGTTACACCGCTAATTCAAACATGCTCAAATGTTCTCACTTGACAGAGTCCATATGACATGGTACTCCTTTAATATGTAAGTATTTTCTGTAACTTGGAATAATAATTTGCTAACTGGGTAAGAAAAATTAATTTCCACCTAACCCTTCATCTTCACCTCATTACTTCTTTTGGAAGAGAGAGGGAAAGGAGAGGAAGGGTTAGGTGGAAACTAATTTCCCTTGACGAGCTAGTAAATTATTATTTTAGGTTATTTCTTAATCATCCACGTCATCCTCTATGTTACCTTTTTCAGCCAAAAAAATAAAACAAATGGTCAATACGTATTTTTTCACATTTTGGAAGTTCATAATTATTTTTGTCCCTAAAAAAACATTTGTATCGAGTGCACTTTTAAAAAAATCTCATGTATATTTTTATATCTTAACTTTTTTTTTATAGTCTTCTTTAGAGCGAGCTGTGGGTTAGCTTGTAGGTTTTTAAATTGGGTTAAGGTGCAAATTTGCCAACGAACTATTACCTGAGGAGTGTCTGAAACAAAAAACAATTGAAGGGGCCAAATTTGTTGAAAAAAATTCAAATTTTAACTTGTTCTAAATAAAAATATTGATTAATCATTTTTTTTAAACTACATTTTTTCTTAGAAAAATATATATTTTAATTTTTTTCAGATGGCTTATCGGCTAACTAGAATTAAAATGAATTGAAACGTGTCTGTTTGGATCAGCGGTAGAAGCTACTTTTCCTATACGATTTACAATGTACGAGAGAAGTATGTGAGAGAAGTTTCGTCTCAAATTACATGAACATGTTGTTACACCGCTAATTCAAACATGCCCAAATGTTCTCACTTGACAAAGTCCATATGACATGGTACTCCTTTAATATGTAAGTATTTTCTGTAACTTGGAATAATAATTTGCTAATTGGGTAAGAAAAATTAATTTCCACCTAACCCTTCATCTTCACCTCATTACTTCTTTTGGAAGAGAGAGGGAAAGGAGAGGAAGGGTTAGGTGGAAATTAATTTCCCTTGATGAGCTAGTAAATTATTATTTTAGGTTATTTCTTAATCATCCAAGTCATCCTCTATGTTACCTTTTTCAGTCAAAAAAAAAAACAAATGGTCAATATGTATTTTTTCACATATTTTGGAAGTTCATAATTATTTGTGTCCCTAAAAAAACATTTGTATCAAGTGCACTCTTAAAAAAATCTCATGTATATTTTTATATCTTAACCCTTTTTTTTATAGTCTTCTTTAGGGCGAGCTGTGGGTTAGCTTGTAGGTTTTTAAATTGGGTTAAGGTGTAAATTTGCCAACGAACTATTACCCGAGGAGTGTCTGACACAAAAAACAATTGAATGGGCCAAATTTGCCAACGAACTATTAAAAAGTGAAAAAAAAAACACAATTTTTAGCAGATTCGCCAACGAATTATTACCCTGTCACTGTCTTGGTGTCTTCGTCTTCCATTGACTGTCACAGTGTCGGCGACGTCGGTGTCTCCAAAACCTCCACTGTTGCTAGGTGTTCCACTACCCTCTTGAACTCATCCAGCAGTCCACAACTTTCGACCGGCACGTGCCTTGCACCTTGGTTGTGTCCCTCCGATGCCACAAGCAGCAACCGCTGCTACCACAACACCTGCTCGCATGGGTCCTATCTCTGTTGGTGTTTGTCTTATCCAACAGGAAGACTTAACCGCTCTTTTCTCCAGCATTTCTGCCACCGTCCTACGCTAGTACTTCATATTTTAACGTAATAGTGATATTTGTTTTTTTAATAGTTATTTGGTATTTTTTTCACTTTTTAATAGTTCGTTGGCCAATTTGGTCCCTTCAATTGTTTTTTGTGCCAGACGCTTTTCGGGTAATAGTTCGTTAGCAAATCTGCACCTTAACCCTTTTAAATTTGTGAGAGTTTCCTTTAGTGTTCGGCTTGTGTGGTTATTTTTTTTTGGTAAAAATTTTTTAGGAAAGGAGTTGGGCTCATCCACAATCCAAGAGCAGGGCGTTTGAAGCCCACTCCACAATGAATTCAGGATTAAGAGTACATATGCATCTACCTTAGCCTAGGTTACCGTTGCTTCATAGAGCCCTATGATGCCTCCCCCAACATCTTGACTAACTCCAGAATCGAACCCTCTCCTTTTTGGTGAGAAAATTCGACCCCTTTACCAGTTGAATCCAAGGACCAAGGGTGGCTTCTGTGGTTTGTATACTACTTTTTTTAAAATATTGCAGGATTGTGGGTCCGATGAAAGTCCAAGTTACATATTCATTTATTGAATTTGGATGGGCCTGAAGCAGAATTAAATGTATGCTGGATAATGTGTTGATTTTTTTTTTTTTTAAATAGCAGTAATGTAGTATTGAAATATTGGGTCATTCGACAATAAGACAAGGGATTGAAATATTGGGTCCAGCAAAAATCCTCTTTCGATGGACAAAAACAAATTAAAACTTCTCTTTCTCAACCGGATTTTGAGCCCAGCAATCTGATTAGGAGATCCACATGACAAGAATTAAGGGAAAAAAAAAATTCTATAACGTGGGATGCCGAAAAAATTAAGTGGAAATCAATACTAATATTCATTTATCAACTATTTCCTCTTGTCCTTACCAACTAACAATTCTCACAAACCAATAAAAATAGTTAAAATCAATAAAATTTTCATTTAATTTAAGTAACTTCCAATATTACCCTAGTAATTGCACTAAACTCTAATATTATACCACATCCGGTCCTAATTATAAGATCTAGTTGACTTTTTTTTTAGAGATTAAGGAAGCTAAATAAACTCTAATATTATAATATTATAAGATCTAGTTTAGTAATTGCACTAAACTCTAATATTATACCACCTCCGGTCCTAATTATAAGATCTAGTTGACTTTTTTTTTTGAGAGATTAAGGAAGCTAAATAAGTTATTTAATCATTTCATATGTTGTATATCTTTAGATTATATATTAGTTTATTAGTTAAACTAATTAGTTTGAAGAAAAAATTAAAAATAAAAATACTCTAAAGTAATTTAATTAGTTTCCTTAATATCTTCAAAAAAGTCAACTAGATCTTATAATTAGTATCGGGTGAAATATCAATTATTACTCTCACCTACTATTCTTATCAATTAGGGGCATACATGGAAAAATATAATTAATGCACTTTGAAAACAAGCAAGTGTTTTATAAAAAAGACTAAATACACTTGTTAGTTGGTGCCTTATAATAAAAATCAGACGGAGTATTACATTTATAATTGATTTATATATCATGATCAATATTCCATTATTCATAATACATTATTCCTCTCATCCTGCCACAAATTTATCCTTTAATATTTTTTTCTCTCCTTGTAACACGAATTCTTTTACCTTTTTCTGTTTCTTTTTTTTTTTAATCTTCTTTTTTAATCTAAGGCGGAAATATTACATTCATTGTATCTTATAATAAATCGAGACATCCAATTAACCAAGCAATCAAATTCTCTTGCTCGCCCCATCCACTTTAATTATCACTGTCATTAAATGGAGAATATAGCAAAAATTATTTAATATTTCTCTCAAACAATGTTAATGCCATTGTGATCACAGAATTGATCCTACATTCTTTATGTTTCGGTACCTTTATTCTCCAAAATCAATGTCACTTCCCCAATTCCATAATATTTTCCAGAAAAAACAAATTTAAGCATAAACCCAACACTAGATGAGTCAACAAATAAATCATTCTCCCTCAGCTTTAATCATTTTCTCCCTTTTTGTTCTATCTCACAGTTACTCCCAAAATATATAGATGATTACATGAATAAAACTTATTTATATATATTTTTTTTAAACAGCTGCATTTGAAAGTAGAATATAATATGTAATTTGTTTGGGATATGATGTTATTTTAACGAGTACGATGGAGATCGAATATGTTCATATACCAAAGGAGGGCATCATTTTAAAACATAAGATACTGAAGCTTTGAATATGATACACATGCATGATCATTTGGGAAAAAAGTGGCTTTTCGGGTTGATCGATTTACCCTTTTGAGGCTAATTAAGCAATTAACACTAATTAATCAGTTGGTATTCTAGGCTTGTGCTGGCACTAATCCACAGGTAAGCAGCATCCACCTCTGGCCGCTAAAATAATATATAGTGCTTATTTTGTCTATTAAACCATATCATGTTGTACTTTATTTAGCTCTTCTTAATTACTTTTTTCTTTTTCTAATTACGTGCTTCATCCTCTCTCCCATTACTATAAATTTAATCAAGGCACCGACTGGATTCCTATACATAGAAAATTCTAATGCAGAGTAGAATAATGAAATTTTCCCGCATTTGATTCCTTTTTTATTGCTTTCTTTCATTTTATTATATGCTAATTTCACGAAAAACACACACATGATATAAGCACACACAATCAGCCATTCAAATTGGATCTAGCAGTTAGGTATTAAATATTTTTTTGGGTATGACGAGGTGTGATTTAGAAGAGCATAAGCTTGCAGAAGTGGAGCCTCTGTCAAAAGATTAAGATTAATTTATATAATATTTTCATAATATAATTTACCTGATATTTAATGATAATATACATAAAAGCAACAATAAATTAAGCTAGATATATAGCTGTAATACAAAACAAGGGACCCTAATATAAACTTAATTAACAACTTTGTTTAGAAGGAATAAGAGAGGAAGGCTTTGTCTGTTTAATTAATTAAAAGAAGATGCTGATATGAAAAGGCGAGCAAGCACAAGGCTAAAGGATATTGGGGATACAAAAAAGAACAAGTACCTTGTTTAGTTAAATATATAGGGGATATAAATATATGTATATGTGACTTTAGAATTTGGCTTTTTGTTAGCTAGGGACAATCACATGGGCTTGTCTTTCATTCTATTCTGGCCCTCTAGCTATATGATTCTCAATTCGCATGTCACTGATGACATATATAATTAAATTAAACAACCAAATTAAACCTTTGTTTTTCCAAAACACTGCTCATATCATATTTTCATGTTCTATCTCTCTGTTATCCTCAAAGTTATGGTAAGGCTGGCGTGGCATATCATGCATGCAGTCTCAATCCTTTCGAGAGAATCAAACATAATTGTCTGAGGTAGACAGTTTAGTTAATGTGGGGTGAAAAATAAGAACAAGTTTTGGATCGATGCCACCTCACTGTGTCTTCGTCATATTATTAACCCTCATCAGTTAACGAAGATTATATATATTCTTTACGTGACTGTTTGATACACTTACATCGCAAATGCTAGCTACTTCATTATCACAAACTTCTAGAACACAAGAAAATTCAAAGACAAATGAAATACAACACTACCAGATAAACTGGCTGGAAAGAACATCATGTATGTGCATGTCTGAATGAAGTGGCGGCTTGATCAGACACACAAGATGAGGTTTCTTAATTAACTGTATAGGGACCAAGCATAATCCACGTGGAAGAACATATACTATTATAAGCTTCTAGAAGGTTTGATTATTATTAAGTGAAGGAGCTGTATGTAATCAAATTTGAGAAGAAAATGACAGAAGGAGAAGAGGTCAGCATCGGAGGTAGCAAATAGAAGCAGGGTCACGACCGTGGTGTTGGTTTCAAGAGTTTCCATATATCCTAAAAGCCCCTACAACCTTAATAATCTCTCTCCCATATTATTGTGCTTGCTTTTCTCTTTACACAGTCTTAATTTTTTTCCACATATATATATATGATATCGCTAACAACAATTTGATGAATACTGTACACACAAATCCCTCATGCAAGAGGCTTTTCAATCGCTCGACGTGATTTGGTTGGGTTCATGGAACTCCCAACAAAGGCTACAGGAAAATGAGAAGACGGTATTTATGCTGATACATATTGCACGTGGCATCGATCGGTTCTTGTTGAAATATGGATTTCTCTCATTGGATTGAGCACAGACTTTTTTTATACATCAAGCCAGCATGTATGTTGAAAGATCGATTAGGGTTAGTGTTTGGAGGCCATTCACCAGAAAATGAAGAAATTATTATCAGTAATATATTACTACTGGATATACGAGCTCTCTACCTAATCCGTTAATTCCCTTTATAATGGAGAAGAAAGTTTCAAAAGGATGATTAAATATTGCAGTCATTGTCTAAGCAAATTCAACGCGATGATTTAGTTTGAAGAAGTTGATCATAGAAAGAAAAGGAAGGGTGATTTCAAATTATAAAAAATGAACTATAAGCCCATCCAAGGCTAGTTCCATAGAATAGGAATATATAGTCAAAACTAGTTAGGCAAAAAGAGGGAGTCTTTATGAATTAGGTGAAAGAGTTAGGCAAAAACAAAAATGGTTGAAATTTAAAAAAAAAAAAAACTCATTTTACGTGTGATGTTTTTCTTACAGCAAGTTAAATAACAATAAATTGAGCGCACTCAACAACGACCAGAGATAAATAATATGATAGAGATCAATTCCTTTCATATTTTGGTCCCCACGCCCACCATTTACTCCTCCTTGATCCTAATTCTTCCCCACAGACCATATACCTTTTCGCCATAGGCCATTATTTATATATCATTCAAGTCTACAGTGGCATCATCAGCTTCCATTTCTACTTAAAGAAAAAGAAGCTTATTCCCCTACCATCGAAATTCCAAATTATATTTTCCTAATGTGCGTGTACACTGCATCAACCCTTTTTTTTTTGTAAGCGCATGTATCCTCCTATTGAAAGTAATTCTATTGAAGACATTGTCGGATACCACCTTATGTTTGGATGGTGAGAAAATTAGAGGGGGGAAAACTAAAAGGGAAAACTCCAAAAATAGTAAACATTCTTACCATTTTTAGAATTTTTCCTTCATAGTATCATCTCCTCCTATTTTCCCCTCACTTTTCTCTTCATCAAAACATAGGGTAAATGTGGCAAGTACCTCTCTCAACAGGGATTCCAACTTGGTTTGTTTCATGGTGTGATATTAGTCCATTTCACTAGACCCAATCCCCATTTGCATGAGCCTTTATCTCTCTCTCTCTCTCTCTCACATATATATGTATGTATCTATGTATGAGGACATCATTACAGAAAAAGACAATTTGGAAATGCTCAGCCAAGTTAAATTATTGATTTCATGTCTTCCTTTCTATTCACCCCATCACAATAATAATAACTCTCGGCAGCATAGTCCACTTTAAATAATGATAATAATAAGTAGCAGCAGTGCTTGTAAAAGTACGTAGAAAAATAAGTGTCATTTTATTATATTATTAGACATTTACAATTTATTGTCCAAACAAAACAAAGATTCTGTGGGTGGGGTTAACATAATTAGAGTACGCAAACGGGGATTCCCCACAATCCGATCAAGAATAGCCAAAAGCCTTAGCTGTACTCACATCCAAACACACCCTGATAGTTTTATCTCACCTATATATACACACACCCTTGCCTCCCACTTCTTCACCAAGCTCACACACAACACACTCATCTATCAGAATTGAGAAGTGAGAATAATGTCAGGGGTTTGGGTTTTCAAGAACGGCGTCGTTCGGCTGGTGGAGAATCCTGGAGCGGACTCAGTACAAGGGTCAAGCAGGCGAAAGGTGCTGGTTCACTCTCCTTCCAATGAAGTGATTACGTCATACTCAGTGCTTGAACGCAAGCTGGCGTCGCTTGGGTGGGAGCGTTACTATGACGATCCTGATCTTCTGCAGTTCCACAAGCGATCCACCGTCCATCTCATCTCTCTCCCTAAAGACTTCTCCAGGTTCAAGTCCATGCACATGTACGACATCGTCGTCAAGAACAGGAACTCTTTCGAAGTCAGAGACATGTAGTAATCAAACTCTGCTTCTTTATGTGGGTGTGTCTTGTCTTTGTTTCTGATCAATTAGTTTAGACGACGGCCTCTTACTGGGGCCTCGCGAGTTGGTGTGTCTACATATATAGCTAATCTATATGTGACTGTAACATTGATTATATTTCAGTACTGTGTAGTAGGTCAGTTTGTGTTCTAATCGATATATATAGACTGATATATGATATAGGGTCTGATTGCGTGGTGGTGAGAAGTGACAAGTTGAGAGTCATTGTTGTGTGCTTCTGTGTAAATCTTTATATTCATTCCCCAATAAAATCCGAGTTTCTTATAATATTTTGTGCTGCTAGCTACCGGCCATATACTGGAATATTACACAAGTTAGGTATATATTTGATTGTGGATTAAACTTTAAATAGAATTTCTTATACTTTTATCATCGATTTTTTAAATTAAAATAAGATAAATGTATGATTAGAGAATCATATATTTATTCATTTGATAACAATTATATATTTGCCGTATTTACAATTATGACAGATATTTATTGAAAAGATACGCAAAGAAGTTGATTGAAAGCTTTTTTTCCCTCCTATTATTCTTGTTACTTATCTTGGATCTCTTCTTTATTCGATTCTTTAGTTATCTTTGTTCAATGAGCAGAAGCTCAACTATGCAACACATTCACACACAAACACACACATGAGGAATCTGGTTTGTAGGTGAGATGGCATTTTTTTGAAATGACAAAAAGAAGTGAATGGGATTTATATTTTTGTTTGTGGAATTGATACAAGGGATGGGGCAATATCCACGAAGGGAACTAAGCAATTAATGGGATTCTTTGTTTTAAGCTCACATGCATGCACGTTGCATAATGGGTTGATGACAAAAGACTGACAAGAAGAAATAAAATGACATGATCAGCAGCTTACAGACTAGCAGCTGGCTAGCTGGATCAAGCGTAACTGCGTAAGTAGTTACGTTGTATGTTTATTTTGGCTTTATGTTATTTTCCTAAATACTGGGGCAACAAAGTATATACGAAGACAAATTCTCAAATCAAGTGGAATGCATGGAGAAAGGAGGGGTTCACGTGAGAGCAGGTTCGATTCATCCACTGTTGACGATTTGGTTTTGCCTCACACAATAACATTTTTTTTTCTTTTCCTTTTCGCTTTCTTTTATATATGTGTGTTTAAGCACAAGTGGATAGCACTATCCTGTATATTCGGAGTGAGAGCATCGCAGTTCTTTTTTCTGTTTCTTTCTTGACGAAATACAACAATTGTTTGGACCACATACTTATATTTCGGAAAAGAGGTTTCAGAGAAATAATATACGAACAAGGCTTATTCTGAACGCATGATACATATGGATTTGTCTTGAAGCCTAAACTAGCAAGACATTATCGGGAGTCAGGACTTTGGGCTCCAGCATCTTTACCTAAATTAAACAGCATTTATTTCTGTCTACGGAGAAAGGACGATATGCTCAAATCTTAGCGTATATATATGTCATCTGCTATATCTCATTTTCTTCTGATTTTTGCAATCGAGTTGGGATTCATGAAGATATATGGATCGGCTCAATCCATTTATAGCGTACAACTACAAACAGGAATAAGGATATCGATCACATGTTGATGCCCATGCTCTATGCAGTGGGAAATAGCTGTCTTTCCAATACCAGTAATAAGAGACGCAATAGAAGTAAGAAGAATATGAGTTTTGCTTGAAAATAATGGTAAAATATTGATGGTCTGGAGAGATATGAATGTAATATTATAATATATATATATGCGGTGGAATATATGATCCACAAGGTATATGGAATACTTTCAATATATAATCGAGTTGATGATATGAAACGAAACGAAAATACTCTTTGTATGTTCTGTCACAAAGAAAGAACCTTCCATTTTAATCTATTTTTCCTCTGAGCTGAGGCTCTATTTGTAAAGATATTCTCAAAGTATAGTAACCATGCATGCATTGAACTTGAGCTTTTGGTTTAAGGTAGGCAACATTGACTCCAGGTAACCCGTGCCTTTTATTGGACTGTAAACGGATAGACAGAGAGGATCTCAAATGACAGTGTATAATCCCATCCTACAGTAGCCCGTTTAAAAAATTATTAATATTATTTTTTTTAAAAAAAAAAAATACATTAAAAATGAGCTCACGATGAGGATAAGAGGCTTATCACAGGCCATGTGTGTGGGGGAAAAATCTCACAGAAAGGGACAGTGGCGTGCATCATGCATGGAGGTAGGTGCTCGAAGCCCATTCTGGTTTTGAATGGGCGACAATGCTCTTTTTCATTGACTTATCAATTTCTTTGCTTTAAATTGGGACTCCAAAGAATGACTTATTTTCTTTCTCTTTTATTGGGTGGTAAATCAGCCTGCTCTTTCTTTGTCTTCCAATGATGAGTTTGGACTTTCTAATGGGACAAATTAAAGTGCTTATATTCTTCAATTTAGACTTGAGAGTTAATCCCCGTTTCCTTTTCATTCTTGGGAAAATTACAGGCAAGTGCTTCAGAGTTGGGTGTTAAAGCTTGAATTTCCCTGTTCGAAGAGAACATTGAGGGCGCGTTGCGTGATTGAAATATTGTCCCGCGCATTGAAATACCCAAAAACTCTGCGTATATTTAGCACATCACTAAACACAATTACTAATGTAAATCAATACCCATGGTTCCTCAATGTGCACCGCAAAAGTCTGCCAAGGCACTGATAGTTAAAAGAGGTTGAGAAGAATTGACACGATGTCAAAACTAATTAGCACTTTATAAAAGAATATCCCTCTTTCTTCGGCCCATGCAGATGTTCAGAAATCAGAACTATGAGAGCGGAAACATTTTCTTTTGCATGGCTTGGGCCCTCTACTGTTTCCGGAAAAACACACTTTCTTTTATATTCAATGTAAGGGAAAAAACACACTTTTTTTTTTATATATCAAAAAAAAAAAATTGTAAGGGAAAAAAACCAACATACAAGCAAGAGGAAAAGAATTTACTCTCCCACCACTATGTCCTCGGTTCGAGGCGTAGGAATGAAAAAAATGGTGTTAGGAGCTCTTCCTCTACGAGTATGGGCCCGACGCAGAGCGAAATTCGGATTAGTCGGGACCAAAGACTCCGGTGTACCAAGTGGGATACCAAAAAAAAATGTAAGAGGGAAAGCAGATTACAACTGTGTTTTTTTTTTTCTACAAGGACAGAGTTCCAGCACATGAAACAGAGAAACGCCCCCCTCTCTTTTAAAAAATTTCAAAGACTTAATGTATACTAACTAGCAAAGGAGGTAAGGTTTTGCAATTTTACCTCCAGTTGCCAAGCCCACCCCCCTTTCTTCAAAGCAGAACCTATCGCTAAATTGCTCACTTAAACATCAATTTACAGAACCTTTCAGTAACCCGTGCTAATTTGTGCAGTCAAATCCATGGCAAACAGAAAGCCAGATAATCAGGACCAAAAACAACAAAATTCCTAGAACCACCAATTTTATTTTCATGTTCTGGTACCACATCTTCCTGCGAATTTGAGTTCCTTGCTTTCTGAAATCTTGGGCCTGAAAAGTATTAGTTCCTTCAGGCCTAGAAAGCATAAGAATCAACATTGTAGCTATATGACCATAGTCAACTTACCTGCGAACGCAATGTCTCAGTCTTGTCTGCAAGAATAGTTAGATTCTCTCCTCTATCAAGAGCCTGAAAGCATGTAGAGTGAAAATAAAGATGACAACTTACTATCTTGTCTTGCTTTATATCATAAAAACAATTGCATCAGCTACAGTTAAATGTCAATATGGCAACTCAACATAGCGATGGTTACTCAAGCTTACAGGATAATTTATGGAAAGAAATTTTGGTGATGACAGAACTTAAGTTGACTTTAGTTGCAGATTACACAGATAAAAAAAAAATTATTAGCAAATCAATGATTGAAATAAGCATATGTAGATATTGCATAGTTTTGCTAATTCATTAGGAGCAACGTGTTCTAGAGTATAAAAGAAGAATTATAGTGTCTGTTGGGCATCCAATGACTTTGCGTTGTCTTCAATAATTTCAACCCCTAACAATTTTTTGGCAGAATTACAGGGAGGCACGCAGAAAGAAGTTGTATAATTTTCAGAAATTGAAGAAAAGACCCTTAATTAAGACTAACATTGAATTATTAAAAAAAAAACCAAAATTTTCCCACCACAGCATGTAATTGGCAACTGATTATCTGTTTGGCCTTAATCCTTCAAGATTCGAGACAACTGTACACAGAAATGAATGATTGTTGAAAAGAAAAATTCATTCTTCCTCTTGCAAAGTAGGCATACCTTGTCAATGTTCTCTAACATTATGCTTTTGACTTCTGAAACTTGAGCCTTTACTTTTATTAGCTTTTCAATCTCTTCAGCATGATCAATGATATATTTCATGTGCTCTTTCATAACCGGTCTGCAAATATGCACAAATATTATTGCCTATCTTTGTATTGACATATCAACTAAAGATTTAGAACTATATGGGCATACCCAAACTCCTTGTTAAGACTCTTGGCAATTGCCGTATCTGCTTTTCCACCACCATATCTTTTCTTAAAGTCTGCTTTCACACGTTCTAGGAATGCAATGGAGATCTGCTTGCTCACAGATTCCTTCGCTACAACACAGTATGCTGCAACTTACAAAAAGCCCAGTCATGACATGGAGAGCAAGAGCAATATTATCCTCAATGTACTGCAACTTGATGTTTTAAACTCTTACGTGTGTCTTGGAATAAAAAGCAGATATTCCATTTTTTCGAAGATGATGGAATATGGATAAATTTAGACAGAAAGCAACACACGGAAGTAGCAATATTCCAGAAACGTTAAGCAGACATGGCACAAGAAGGAATGAGCTAGAGGGCTATCAAATTTCAATATCAGCACTAAAAGAAGGAACAGAACAGAACACCCATAATGCAAAAACAATGGATAAAGACTGACCATATCAAGCTTTGGAGAGGCTAGAATCTCTCTCAAGTTGCTACTTGAGCTCTCCATAACCCCCTTACCACCATGACCTTTCTTCTCCACTACTTTCCCATGACTTCTCACTAGCTGTTATCTTGCCTCTCCTAGAGTAAGTCTTTTGGGAATGGATTAACACTTGGGCCAGAAGGCCCCTTCAGATTACTTATGTTACTTGGCCGTCTATAAGGGTACTTTAGGATTGAGGAGAAAAATTGAGAAGAAGAGACAAATCTTATTTAAAGGATGTACAAGATAGGGTGGCTGGTCAAGACTTTCTCCTCCGTTCTCAGTGGCTTAATCCAATTTAAACATGATTTAAAGGACTTTCCCCAGTACATAAGTAATTTAGCCTTATTTATCGAGGTAAATAAGGCTCGATGAGGTACAGATAAACTTCCACGAAGGCAATTGAGAACTGGCACAAAAAAATAATACCAGAGGTGAAAAAAGGAAAAGGCACAGAAAAGACCACTTATTTATCCCGAGAAAAAACAGAGACGTCGTGAGTTAAATGACTAATAGTAATAGAGCAGCAAAACTTAATCAGACCTTAGCATCCAGACTCTATTTCTCTGTATTTCAGTGATCACGTGAACAGTAAACAAAATTCAGACAGAACTCAAGAACCCATAAAAGTAAGCAAAACCCGCAAGGAAAATCAATCGACAGCTAAATTAAATCCGAACACGAAATATTGGAGCCATTGAAACGGCTTCTAGATAAGTCATATCCATTTCAAGACCAGATCCATTAGTTAAACAAGCAATTCAAGTTCCACATCATTTTGGCGAAGCTAAAACAAACTAGCCATAGAAATGCAACGGACAAAAAATGTCGCCAGAGAAAAGAGATCAGCGTGATTTAGATATACCGTAACCATCCTCAAGAAGAAAATTGAAAGTATGGTGATCACAATTGTAGGTGAACTTGTTGTTGGAGGAGGGTAGTTTCTGAAGACACTGAGCAGCAATCGCCGGGAAGTTTCCAGTGAACTCAGTGTACTCTGCTAACACCATCGTCCCCCGAGCCACAAAGCTGTATATAAACGATTCCTGACTCATTGCTCAGGGAGTCACGAGTGAGACCGCGCGAAGCTCGGACAGAGAAATGGAGAGAGAGCTTGGTCTGATTAATTACATGAGCAAAATTTCCAGAACCCGTGTGGCTTATTTTTCTTTGCAAGGAAGGAACAATTTCCTTACTTTCGCTATTGGAAATTAAAGAATCCTGAAATCAATCCACATCGCAAGGCAACTTGCAAAGCGTCTAGAACAGTAGAACGAACCCAATGGAAAACGACAGCGTTTCATGTGGAAATTTTTTATTTTTTAATAATTTGATTTGATGATTGACTGTCTTTGACAGAGGCCAGGATATGAGTCCAGAGGAATAGACCGAGCCACACGCATTGCGTGCTAATAAACGATACTGTGGCTGAAACAGGGATCCAAATAATTAAAGCCAATTAGAGTAAAGTGAAAGATGAGTGAGAGTGTGTGCTTTACCTTTTCGGTGCTTTTGTTGACTTGTAGCTTTCTCAAGCCTCCAACTGATAATCATTCCTGTGCATGCTTGAAGATTCCCCTTTTAATTATGATTGCAGTGTATTCCATTCATGAGTACATTTCTGTATATTATTTTTCATGGGGTGTTTAGATAAAATCATGAAATCTAACTTGGAAAGTATGAATTGGAGGTGGTTTCAATGAATTTGACTTTTTATGCAGCTTGGAACATGGAGGTGCAATTTTTATATCCACAAACTGCTTTCCCCTATTAATTAATAAAGTCCATCAACGTCCATTTTTAAGTTTGGTACAAGATCTACCAGAATTTCACGGCCCCATAAAACGAGTATCTTTGTGGTGTACCAACGCTAGATCGGTTCACCCCGAGTTCAACTGGTAAAGGGGTCGGACTTCCTCACCTCAAGGGAAGGGGACTCGATCCCTGCGTTGGTCAAGGCGCTGGGGGAGGTATTCTAGGGGTCTAGGAAGCAGTAGAAATGCTGGTAGAGGTGGAGGTATGTGTACTCTCTGACCAGTATGCCCTGTAGATTGGGCTCCAAGCACCCTACCCTTGGACTGTGGGTGAGCTCAACCCCTTTCCTAAAATTTTCTTAGCAAAAGAAAAAAAACGTTAGATTGGTTCAAGCTAAAAAAGTAACTACCTCCAGTTTTTTTTAAACGTTTGACCTAATTTATGGAGTAATTTCCACTAAAAATTATGTTTTATATTTAAGAGGAAATAAGTATTAGGTTGGATTGAGATTTTAATGAACTGTTAAAGTTTGAGTTTAAATCTCCAAACTGTCATGTTATCTTAATACAATGGGTTGGGCCTACCTTGTCCTGACACTTCACGTCTCGTCAAAACTATGTTGATCAACCAGCACTATTAGTAGTGCAGTGGTATTGGGAATTGTTTCCCCCCTTTAGGTCCTAAATTCGATCCCCCTCCCCTTGCCTTATATAAAAATAAAAAATAAAAACTATGTTGATCATATCTCAAGTCTCAACCCTTTGAGACGTGATTGATTACTTAGAGAATAAATTATGAAGAAGTCATAATGCATCAATGCCTTTAAGGGATGTTTGGTACCTCTTTGTTTGCGATACAAAACTTGGTTTTTAATTTTTATAGTGTAAAGTGGTTTTTTTTTTTAATAACTAATCCAAATAGATGCTAAATCTGGTTTGTAAAAAATAAAAAAGGAATCAATTTGAAAATGATGAGACTGAAAAGAGCATAAAATCTTATATCATTAAAAAGTTGTCTATGTTTTTTTTGAATTTATCTACTACTAAAATATGAGATATTTTCTAATTCGATTAATAAATATTTTAAGGCATCGCAATTGCCCGGAGGAAGGTAGATTAAAAACTGGAAAAATTACATGAAAAACAACCATAGCATTATAAAAGTATACAATGACAAAGTTAAAAATTTAAATTATTGTAAAATTTGTTAAAAAGAGTTTTTAAAATATTTTAAAATAAGTCTATATTTGTTATAAAGTAGGAGTATAAACTAATCCTACTTTTCAGGTAAAAAAAAAAAAAAACTAATTCTATTCAACTTCTTTTTTTGCCCGCAATTCTATACAACCTTTTGCGCCGCTTCATTACAAAAATATATAAAAATTTGAAAAAGTAATAGAAAAATTCCATTTCAAAATCATGTTAATAATAATAGTAATGAGATTAATAATAACAGTAAATTAATTTACAACTCATTTTGTATCTTAAAATTCAAATAGGATTTTTATTGAGATTTTTTAAAAAATATCGATTATATTTAGTTATTTTTGCAAAATTAAATTCTTAAAATAAAAACGGCCAGTTCTCATAACCTCACTGTCGCCAATTTCTAATATCCCGCCGAGGAGCATATCTTATCATCAGATTTCAAATTTGAGTTCTTCTGTCTTCTGTCCTTTGTGACTTTACTTGCATTGCCTCCCGAGTTTCATTCTCATCTCTGATTCTGAGTTTACTACGTTGTACCACCGCGCACTGTTCACATCAAACCCTAGAAATATTGCATTGGACTTTCCGGGACGTTCCAATCCGATCGCCGATGGCTTCCCCTGAATCTACCACAGCTCCTGCCCCATTATCAGCTGTAAACTCCATTCTTCTGCTTTATTTTCTATCCCATTCACCATTTTTATTAGGGATCAACAAACTTGCAGCTTGTTGCTGCGCAGTAATGAAAATTCTTGGCTTTATTACGGATTATTAATTTTCTGATCTTTTGTCCCTCAGACGAAGGAGAACACGGCTCCGATTTCGTCCAAAATCGTGGTACGTTTCTCATTTTTAGTTTATTGTCAAGTAGAATTCCATCTGAACATTTATTTTTCAAGGTTTGGTGCTTCGAGACTGTACAAAACAAAACATAGGCAACTTTAAACTTTGTTGGTTGTATTATTGTATATTAAGGTCATTTAGCTTGATGTAATCTTGAACTCTTCGAATTGCTGTGCCCAATTCCAGGAACTAAACCAGTCAAGAACGGAGCTTCTTAACAGAATTCAGAGTTTGAAAGAGGTGTTATTTATGGGATCTTTTCAAAATCCGAAGTATTTCTGTGATATTACGTCCAAAAACTAACGATTCGAACCTGTTTTGTGCATTTTAATTTTTACCTTTCGTGGATTTGTTGTTTTTTTTCCCCTTTTGCCGATTCTTTCTTTTCCTTGCCACCAGGATTTGCATAATTGGAGGTCAAAGCTAGATACTCAAGTGAAGGTCTATCGCGATGTGAGTGATGATAAATCTCAGCAAAACGCTGCATTATGCTTCATAGTTTTGTTCTAATATGTTTATACCTCATATCATATTACTGCTTCCGTGTTGCTTAGTTGACTATATAGATACGTATGACATGTATGCTCAGACTCTTTCTTTCTTTCCGCCCCACAACAAACATCAAATGCAATATATATGCCTTGAAGATAATTAAAGGGGTTTTATACTTGTATTTCTTTTCATGATAGTATAATTGTTAAATTTTTCAGTTACTTATTTAGTTAGTTTTCATGTTAAGTGCTTTTATTGTGCTTATTGAAATACATTTGATACACACCACATTTGACGGGCCATTATTAGAAGAGTATATCTTCCCCACACTCGCCATGAATGATATCACATTGTTTTCTTTTCTTTTTCTTAGTTTAATGTTACCTCTGAATTATGAAGCTGTTCCTTGTATGGCCTAGTGCAGTGGTGCTGATTTGGGAAATGATCAATAGCATCTGTAAATTGACATACGATATGTGTTCTTTTGCTGAATTTGTATACGGTGTGTTTATTTTGGGAGTTGATTCCACAGGGACTTCTCAATAGTGCAGCTCTAGTATCTCAAAGAAAAGATTTTATGATGTAATACGAATAGTAAATTTAATTTAATGAGATCTTGTGTTTAGAACTTTCTGGGTAAATGGTGTTGGTTTGTATTAATGTCTTTTTTCTCAAATGGTGCCCATGGCTGATGAACAGCTTGTTTAGATAATTAAAGTTGATGAGAAACCAACAGATGGGTATTAGACGCTCATGGTTGACTGCAATTGACAAAAAACCTGTAGTGTAATGTTACTATCCTAATAGATGAAGTTATGCATGTGATAACTGCAGTATGACTGCCCTAGATATAAGGATTTTCCATGGTCATCATTTACATTTTTATTTTGGCATTGCAACTCAACCATTGTCTTCGGTTTATGCAGGAGCTTTCTGACCTCAAGAAGACACTCAATGTTGAGGTGGAACAACTCCGAACAGTAAGTGCGATTTCAGTCTTGTCCTAGTGTGCTCTTTTTCAAATGATATTTGTTTGAATTTTATTTGCAAAATCAAAACCAGGAATTTCAAGACCTGAGGACAACCCTTCAGCAGCAACAAGAGGATGTTTCTGCTAGTTTAAGAAACTTGGGGGTAATTCTCTGCATTTGGCATAGTTATCTTTGAAATTTTCTCTCAGAATTGTATGTTTTAGTTCCAATATCAAGTTTGCCAAGCATAATAAAACCAGTTGTGCTGTTTTGCAGCTAGATGAAGTTTCTGGAGATGGTAAGAAAGCAGAGTCAAAGGAGACAAAGACTGAAGAAACTGACAAAGAAGAGGAGGTGTTGGCCAAGGAAGACACTGTTAAAATAACTGAAAACTAAACGGGAAGAATTATCTGTATTTGCATTTAGTAATGCATACGCTAAGAGGACATGAATGAGTGACTTTATGCGTCTTTGTATTATTAGTTTATGTTGTGTTTATCAAGTAAGAATGATTCCAACCTGGTTGTTGGGGGGGAGAAAACAAGATTATATCATGCGATTAATACTAAATTTTGCTGTTCTGCCTTCATTGTGTGCAATTCATGTTCACTTGTAGTGTCTGATTTTGACTTTCATGTGGAAATAATAAGCCAACCGTGTGTGTGTTATTTACTTCAGTGGCAATTGAGTTATCTTTCTATGGACCGGGCCATTCCCATTTTACTTTCCATCAAATTCCTTTATCTTGGTGGGTTGTGCGGTACGAGGGATTTGAAAGGGAAGGGAAATTTTTTTTGAGTTAAATTTTAGAAAATTAAAGAAATTGTGTTATAAAATTTTAATAAAGAAAAATTAATTAAAAACTTTTAACTTCACTTCTCTTATTTTTTTAAATCAAACTTAAAAAAAAACCCCCTCACTTTCTTTCTACTGATGCCAAAGAGGATCTGGCTTAGGACGAGTTCCTGGCTATCCAAATCTAGATCTGGACGGCCTAGATCTTTTTTTATTTTTATTTTTCGTTTTTATTTTCTTACATGAAGAAAGCTTTTTTTCAAAAAATATTAAGGGTGTGCATGAGAACCATTCTGTTCCCCAAGACCGATTCGAGATAAACAGTTTTTCGATTACGTGCTGGGAAAAGTTCGAGAATCGAATTATGTTTGTTAACTCATTTTATTTTTACTCAGAGAATCAGAATTATGTTTGTTAACTCATTTTATTTTTACTCAGAGAATCAGAATTACGTTTGTTAACACATTTTATTTTCATTTATGTCATTTTTATATTCAAAAAATTATTTATGTGGTGGTGGCGGCGATGGTGGTGGCGGTGTGGTGGGGGTGGGCGTGGTGGTGGCGGCGGTCGTGGTGGCGGCGGCGGCGGGCGTGGCGGTGGCGGCGGTCGAGGTGGTGGCGGCGGCGGGCGGTGCAGTGGGGCGGGGTGGTGGTGGCAGCGGCGGCGGCAACGGTGGCGATGACGGCGGCGGTCGTGGTTGTGGTGGTGGCAGCGGTGGGGACAGGGTGGTGGTGGTGGTGCGCTCACGGTGATGGTGGCAAAGTTGGTGGTGGTGGTGATGGTGCGGTGGCGACGACGGTGGTGGTGGCGGGGAAGAGAGAAGGGGAAAAATAGATTCTGGCTTTGTGCCCTGGAATAGAAAAGCAGAAATTTTCTGCTTCTTTTTTTTATTCCCCAGCACAAAAAAGAAACCGGTTCATCCGGGGAACAATAAAAGAAACCGGATTTACCAAACACATTTCCTATCCAATTTTGTTTCTGGGAACAAAAATTAAGGAAAAACTCATTTTGGAAGCGTTACCATGCACACCCTAATTGAAAGATTATTTTTATTTTAAATTCTTTACCCATTAAAATTATTTTTGATAAAAAATATAAAAAATCAGATCTAGACAATCTAAATCTCGGTTCTCACTGCTAGTCCTATAGACAAGCACCAAAACCGGTTCCTACCAAAGAGCCCTTTAACCTCATCTCATCATGCTTCTCTCAAGTCATTTTCCTCTTGTACTTAGCTGTTCATGAACAAGATTCGGCAAATTGGCATCACTGGGTTCAAGTTACGAGAGTGAGCTTGGTTTGGGTTGTAAATTGAGTAGCTTGAAATAGTAAGAAAGTTTAATCTGGAATTAATGTTGAACCAACCATGAGTTGTACGGATTGGGGTCATGGCAGTGTAGAGATCAGATGGCATTAAAAACCCAAGAGGTTCAGTTCAGGTACGAGTACGTAACTATGTACCAGTGGGTTACATAACGAGAGATCTCTCATCATTTAATGATTTGCATAATAATTAAAGTTGCCTATGTCAGTGGGTGAAGTGAACTTCTGATTAAGGAAATAAGTTAACGTTTGGAAGCAGAAAGGGTTTGATATACAAGGACTAATGATCCAAGTAATTTTACTATTATTCATCAAACACGTATATCAGTTAATTTTCATTTGTAGGTACGCCTCTCCTTGCTCCGTTGTGAAGCCCAAAGCAAAAGTCATGATTGATGGCTTCTTTAAATCTCTCTACCAACCCACATGTAATGCAGCTTGGGGCTTAAATGCGTGCATTCTACCCCTGCATTTATGCACATATATTGATATTGAAAGATCAGAAACGCTTTGGTGAAAGCATGTTTAAAGGAAAAAGTGAATTTCTGTGGGAAAACAAGGGCTGTGAAGGCATAGGCACTAGACTACCCCCACTTACTACTGGTGGATTGCAGAATATATGTGCGATTATGTGGACCCGTTACCTCCCTCAATCATGAGTCATCACTTCTAGAAACATTTATTTAGTGCTTTTTTGGAAAATGATTGGAATTTTTTAAAATAGTTTTTTAATTAAATTTATAGTATACTAAATAAGTATGTACTCCCTCTAGTCTTTATTATAAGACGTTAACTAGCAAGTGTACTTAATCATTTTTATAAGGCACTTGCTTGTTTCTAAAGTGTATTAATTATATTTTCGATGTATGTTCATAATTAATAATGAAGTAGAACTTTAAATTATTCCATTTTTTTATCATTTATTATTATTATATATTATTATTATTATATTTAATTTTTTTATATATATGGAATCAGACCCACTAATTGAGTGGGTCTGATTTCCAATTTCATGCCACCGTGAATTTTGTTCACGCCACTGACACATTTTGTGTCAGTGGCGTGAACCTTTTTTACGTCACTAGTAGGGATCACATTGAAAATTTATTTAAATTTTGAAAATGTAACTTTAATGTTTTTTAGTTAAATTTTTTTGTAAGAATTATTAGTTTGTGTCTTATAATAAGAACTTATAAGTAAGAAGAGTGGCGTAACACTCACTCCTTGCGTCACCAACTACATTATTTTGGTAAAATGTTTTTAATCTGATTTAATTAGGTAATTTTTTTAAAAAAAAAAAATATTTTGGTACTTTTCCCATAGAGTTTGATATTAGCAATAAATGGCCCTAGTCATATGTACTGATGTGGGAACAAGTTGAGAGAAGACTAGTCCTTTGGTTGTAGGGGGAAGTAAATGGAGGGAAGTAGGTGAATTCAAGTGATTTTATTAGAAAGAGGTTCCTTGTGGGCAGAGCATGTATTCTTGAACCCAATTGGAGCTTTTTGCCTTGTCCTCTCTCCCATTCCTTGGTTCCCTTATTTCCCTCCTTCAAGCAAAAATTGTCCTTTCCTAGAAAATGATGTGGGCCAAATTTAGGGACCTGGAGTGGTCCTATTCAATCAGTCAAACCCTAAAAAAAAAAATTGTTTTGATGCATCCCCTTTCATGCAAATAAGAGGATATTATTTGCAACACAACCTTGTCTCAATCCCACTTAATATATATTATTTGATAAGAGAATCTTATCTGGAAGAATTACAACTAGCTCAGGTTCATGGATAACAAATCACTCGCCATCACAAACAACAAAACACAAGCTTACAACATCCATAATGGACAAAAAGAAATGAGATGAAAAAAGAATAATACAAACAATACAGTAATACTCAAATGTCTTGGGTAATAAAGGGAAGAGAGCGTATGTTAAGAGAGAAATAATAGAGTAGAATAATGGTGAGATTGCAAAAAGGTGGAAACAATGTGTTCTTCTGTCATTGTCTCATTATACTTTGATGGCCATTCTGGCCTGCGCACTTTGCTCCCTTACGGAGTACATATTACAGAGTACATTCTTGGCATTTTCCCTTCCTTAAGCCCCACCCTCACTCTTCTTCTTCCTCTCTATAATTTCAAGTTTCTTACTTGCTCCCCATTCCTGCAACGTCATTTCTCTTTCTCTGGTACCATGGATGCAAAATCTGCTGAAGCTGCCTCTCAAACTTTGAAGTATCAGGTAATCAAAACCCATTAATCACACCCTAATCTAAATTTAGCTTCTTTATCTTTATATCTTCTCACGTCTCAAACTTTTTTTTTTCTTCCCTCTGTTCCTCAGACATGGCTCTTGAAAGTTCCTATCCACTGTGAAGGTTGCAGGAGGAAAGTCAAGAAAGTTCTACAGAGAATTGATGGTACAAACAAATTAAGCTTAAGTAGAAAATTCTTCTACTTACTCTTTTGTCTGTTTTGGCTTGGATACGCTAGAACAGGGAATTGACTTGAAAGTTCAACTCTTTCTTCAGTATTATGCTTCTGCTTGGCTTCTTCCTTGTTCTTTTTCCCATGCATGACTAGATTATGAAGCTCCTAACTTTGCCGAGTTAACCCAAATCCTTGGTCATGGTTTTCTTTAACTTGCAATGGCAACCATAATAGAGATTTCATGTTTGGAAGCTCGTTGCTTTTTTACAGGTGTTTTCACGACAACAATCGACCAACAGCAACAGAAAGTAACGGTCACCGGAAATGTTGGCGTTGACATCCTGATTGGAAAGCTGATCAAAGCAGGCAAACACGCCGAAATTTGGCCGGAAAATGTCATCGGAAAGGGAAAATCCTCCGGGAAAGCAAAGAAGAAGAACGAACAAAGAGACCCAGAAAAAGAGGAAAACCATTCCACTGATAAATCCGAATCAAACCCCAACTCCGACAAAAAGAAGGGACTTGAAAGTGTTGCCAACTGTGACAACAACAACAAAAGCAAAACCAGCGACTCAAAAAATGGCGCCAACACAACAGTTATTCCTCCGGTTGGTAATCAGACTCCAGCGGACGGCCATAAAGGCGGAGGAAGCGGAGACGCCGACAAAAAAAGCGGCGGAGGTGGCTCTGGCAAAAAGAAGAAGAAAAAGAAAGCAGCTAGTGGTGGTGGTAACTATGGTTCGAATTCAGTACCTGCACCTGCACACACTGAATTCCAGACTCCAGGGCAAATGAATCTCAGCCCTACACATCAGCAATCATACACTTACCCTGAAACCTACTATCCTCCTATGGCTTATCTAGCGACTTATAATAGATCATATCCTATGGGAAGAATGGGTGGTGGCCATTCTTCTTACTATGTTCCATCATCATTACCCTACATGCAAGCAGGCCTAGACCATGAAATTTACCAGCTGCAATCTGCACCGTTGGTTTCCTTTGAGATTTTCAGTGATGAAAATGCCAATGGATGTTCTATTATGTGAAGATCAAGAACTGGCGGAAAGGGAAGAGAATGTGAATGTGAATGGCCAGAGATAGTTTTGTAACGTAGGGAAAATACAAGTCAAGGTTGGATATTATTTAGGTTTGATTTTACACTTTGTTAGTAGATTATTTTGGTACTTGACCAAAGTGTACATGATGATGTAGTTTTCCCTACAAATGGATTTCTATGGCATGTTTTAATATGGAAACCTTGACGTTCATATATATGATCTCAAGTGTGCCCGACAAAAACTATTCCTTCATGGCCTAATGGTTAAGAATAGAATGTGCTTATTACATATCCCACTCAAACTTTGACTGCCCTGTAAAGGGATCTCATATTTCACTCTCTGCTAGTAGTATAGTGTTCAGACTTCAGACGCTATATTCAAATTAAAGCGCTTGCTTTTTTCTTTTTTTCTTTTTTCCAAAGGAGAATGTAAGAAAATGGATAATGAATTTAATTAATAGATGAAGGTTGACATTTTACCTTAAAAAGAAGAAAGAATGAAGGTTGACATTCACTTATGCTTGATGATTCAAGAGCTAATCCAGTGATGGAAAGAGAAAACAGAGAATGATGCTTTTGACGGAAAGGACAAGTTTTGAAGCTGAAAACTCAAAACTGATAAAGAGACTTGTATTGTGTGACTCAAAGAGGAAATTCGCTTTACACTGAAATAGGCATCAAGACAAGCCTAATAAATCCATAAGCTACCAAAACAATGATCTCATTATTCAAGGTTATATGACATTAATTAAGCACAAGTTAGAAACCATATGCAATTCATGGTGAAGGCTAACTAATTACAGCTTCTAGACAGTGGCATTTATTGTAGGGAGCTAGGACTGCATTAATTTTTCAACATCGAGTGACCCGTGATTTGTGGTGTCTTCGTTTGCGGGGCTCTGTGGACTTTTATACAATTTATGGATTTATAAATTCCTTCCAATAACTGCATATCGTCATTTTTCACTTTAAAATATGTTATTGTATACTTCATGACCAGATTACATTGTTCCCTGTATTTGAAGCTTATCTAGCTTACACCTTGCTGGTCAATATAGGGAATATATATATATATATTTTTTTTCAAAGAAAGATGTTCCAAGTTTTTTCTTGGAATAAAATATCCATTCTGAAATGAGTGGGTAAGTGTTTTTTTCTGAGAAGGATGATTAGTCATTAAGATATTCTATGACAGAAGTAGAGCTTACTAATATGGATGAGAAGCCAATACTACCACCTTTGGTCGATGATGTAGAATGATCAGAAGGAGATGACTTTACTTGAATGAGCATCTTATACCAAAAGTACTAATCCTTTGTTGACATTTGGCACTGAGGTCAGAAGCAGATATTATCCTCATTAGTCCCAGTTCGTTGAATCGAATAATGTGTGTGTTTGAGAGAGTGAGAGAGAGAGAGAGAATATTAGTGTTAGTAATTTGTCATTCTGACAACAAAATGCTGCATTGGCCGAAAAAAGGAAAAAACACCAATGGTGGTGCTTCATTCAAGCAACTGGCCCAAGAGTCCATCTTTAGCATAATTGCAATGTTTTCCTTTACCCTTCCCATCCCTCTTTTGCCCCAAAACTATATAGTTTTAGGGTTAAAGACAAGTCAAGGAAGCCTTTTCTTTTTTAAAAAACTTCATCAATTACTATGGAATATTTTTTCAGTAACATTCAGTATTCCAAATTAATTTTTAGTACATTTAACACCTTAAAATATATTTTTTGTGGCATCCACTATCTAGCACCCATCATACAGAAGAATTTTCTTAATAGCACCTAGTATCCTGGGTGCTAAAGAATATTTTATAGTGATGGATAATTTTTTCTTTATTTTTTTTTAAAAGGCTTCATTGGCTTGTTTTTACCTCAAAACTATGCAGTTTTGAGGTAAAGGATGGGAGTAGATGGGAAGGATAAACGAGAGAATCTTAATCCTAATAGTTTTGAGGTAAAGAATGAGAACGGATGGGAAGGATAAACGAGAGAATCTCAATCCTAATTGCAACCATATCATACAGTGAACACCAATTTTTGTTTGTCAAATCTCATTTTAAGGCCAACCATTTTGGCATCGCATTTACACCTCAAAAAGCCAAAAGCTGCCGCCACTGACATCACACCACCAAACTAATCCCAATAATACTATGAACAAGTTGTTTCATGTTTACCATATATATCCAATTCAAAGTGATGTTTAGTGTTCAATGAACGATAAACTTAGCAGTTAGAATACTGATCTCCTTTGAACTTGAGAGCTAAAAGTTGTCATGTGAGATGGCAAAAACGGCATACGCGCATAGATTGTGGAGGCAGGCATGTGAGTGATTTTGGATGTGGACCAAAACCAGTGCGAACATCAATAGGAAAATAAAGTGAATAAAAGCATTAAAGCAACGAGCATGTGTCTAGTCTATTGGAGTTTATTATCAGAAGCTTGAAGCCCGAGAAGATAAAAAGTGAAGCAAGCACAAACAAGTGCTCATGCAAAAAGAGAGCGTAAAAAATGGTACTTTACTACTTATTGCTGGGGCTTCAAAAAAATCATGTCTGCTCATGAATAAAATCTATCAGATTCATTACTCTTTCGCTGAATTCTGAAAACTAATGGATTATTACCGTTACAAACATGCATAATACGTTAATTTATATCTTATTTAAGCTGAAGTTTTAGCATAGTTCGAAAAGTTAAAAATCCTAGCATTTTCCGTCATATACAATGAGAAGAAGTATTCAAACTTCTTTCTTCGTATGGATTATTAATTTTTGTTTTCTTTTGGATAAACAAAGATTTTTCTGGACTTTGAATGTAAAGATACAACGAAATCGTCTGGATTTCTTTCTTCGTGTTTGATGTTGTCCTATTTTTCTACTCGTATCTAACAACTTTTATTTCCACACTTAAATTTAGACACAGGCATATTTCTTAAATTTGCATGCTTTAGGGAAAACAGACAGACACTTTCATTTCTTGGATTTTAGAACGAAATGATACCAACCGAACAAGGCCTGAGGATTCTGGGTTCTAATACTAGGCTAGATATATACACTTATGAGACCCTAGGAAATACTACTTGAAAGCTTAGATGCAAGTTGATGCCTTTGAAGTCCGATGATTCATCCCAAGAATGATCACAATCACGGTCACGTCATCATGATATCTCCTCCTCCTCCCGGCCGGAACATTCATCAACTCTTCCATGCTGAAACCTGCATGAGTCTTGCTTAGCTATCTTCTAACCATTATCAAACAGGACACATACACCATCACAAAATGAATGAATTTGAAAGAGGAAAAAAAAAGATAGGATAAAACTACAAAATGACCTGCGGAAATGGCTGCTCTTGTTACAAGCTGCTCGATAAGAAACTTAGCTGGATCACCAAATGGATTGCTTAAGATATAAGACTCAACAAGCTCCACAGCCTCATCATTACTGAAGAAGTCAAATAAGCCATCACTTCCTACAATCACAAATTGATCAGAGTTTGAGATCTTATGCACATTCAGTGATGGTTGAGAGGAAACATATGGAGGGCTTATAAGATCTCGGACTCGAAGGATTCCCATGAGCGCATCATTCAGACATTTCTGCATAGGAAGATAAGAAGAAAAATCATATCTACTTGTTTGGTAGGACAGTAACAGTTTTTTTTTAAAAAAACATTATCCTGTAAGATAAATTGTGTTTAGGAACCAGAGAACTCAGTAGGAATGACTAACACTTC
Source organism: Acacia pycnantha (assembly GCA_025563575.1). Taxonomy (NCBI): domain Eukaryota; kingdom Viridiplantae; phylum Streptophyta; class Magnoliopsida; order Fabales; family Fabaceae; genus Acacia; species Acacia pycnantha. Next base: position 1,802,003 of record JAMWYP010000037.1, on the reverse strand, counting down.
CATTCATGTGCTTAATGTCCAAAACTTCCTAATTTTTGCCAATTAATCAGTAGTACCTTTTTCAAGTAACCTACTCCTAAAGCACGAGTAACCTTCAGTTTTCCTTTCACTTTTCCTCCTATAATGGCTTTAGGATCATCTGGGTGATCAGCCAGAAGTCGAGCTCTTTCAACATCATTGTCAACGGTATGGCTTTCTGTAAGCTGGATAGCTTGAAGTTTGCCTCTTGTGTTACATGTTGCTAATACAGCTTTGCTGTCACCTAAATTAAGTGTGTACAAGTCATTCCCATGAAGAAGCACAAGTAAAACACAAGATCCAACAGAAACTAAATCAGGCCGTTCCTCCATTTCCTGCTCAACCATGTACAAGAAATCATTCTCCACCTGACTAAGAGAGCGTTCAAGGCTATCAAGTACCCCATCTGAAAATGATTTGTATGGCGCTCCTACCTTAGCAGATAGGTTACTCTTTGCCAAACAGCCAAGATAAGAATTGTTGTTTCCCTCAAGTTTTGACAGAGATTGCTCCTGATGAACCATGAGACTATCATCCAACTTATCGGATCCACCCAAACCCACGTCATTAGAAGCTTTATTGGAATCTGGCTCAAATTCCCAATACAATGTATTAAAGTTAGATATAATTGTGTCATACACAGTACCGGCCAGAAAGTCAGCAGCATCTCTTCCATTAAAGCCGTCATAAACTGCACAAAAGAGCCAACCATTTTCTTCAGAACAAACAGCTTGAACTCTATCTTCGCCAGCAGCTCCCCCTGCAGCTTGGACTTCCATGGAATTAAGAAAACCTTCACTCTTGGAAGGAGCACTCATGCATTTTAATGTACAAGAGTCATAATCAAGCATATCGCTTGGAGTGGATGGACTGCAACTTAAGTTTGACAAATTACTGTGGAGAGAAGATGATAATATATCCCACCTTGAAAGACTTGGAGAAGAGGGTACCTTACGAAATGAATTGGGTGAGTCCCAAGTTGGAAGTATTTCTTCTCCTAGCAAACCATTGCAGATGTTTGTGTTGGCTAACGTAGCATTTGCACTCAAGGCTGCACCAGACAAGCAGGAGAAACTGCTTGTTCGGTGAACTTCGGGTAGAATGTTATAGCCTTTGGCAACCCCACAAGGTATACTTCTTTGGCTATTGCATTGATAGCCAAAACTAATTTTAAGTTCTACTTCAGGACTAAGCATGCTTGATTTCCTGTTTTAAGAAATCTGTTGTCAAATGTCACCAAAACCATAGGCATATAAAATGTATAGAAGAACTTGTTATGATTTATGACATGTTATTGAACCACATCAGAAAAAAACTTATAATCTACACGAAGAAAGCCATTTTATCAAACAGAAAACTTTAATGCATTATCTCCAGATAGAAAAATGGCCTGCTTAATATACCTCAGAGACGTCCAAAGAATAAAGTGTTCATTCAATGGAATTTTGAAGCTTGCATCTGGTAATTGGTGTGCAACTATCATCTCAATAAAACAAAAATAGAGAAGTGGGAAAAAAATCACGCTCAACAAAAGCTCTTCAATACATATAAATATTCATTAAGTGCATTTTTGGCCCAAGAGTCTTGATTCTAGTGACAACTTCTCTGGACACAAGTGTCAGTGGTCCTAGATTGATCTAGGTCCGGTACCCTCACTACTCCCAAAGCCTTGAACCTTCTTTATAACAAACAAAACAATACACCTCTTAAGTCATATTCTAAAAGCCAACTGTCAAATATTGTACAGGAGTTGGTGCGGTTGCCATTGTCGCATTCCTCTCAAACAAAAAAGACCAAAATGTTTTCCCATCAGAAATAGTATACTAAGATGTCAATAATGATACTTAAAACCAGAATATAGACCTTAGGATTTGATAAGACCACACCACCACCACCACTAACCCCAACAAGAAAAAATAAAATAAAATAAAATGAAAGTTGATTAAGTTATAAATGAATTGAGCCCAAAGGTCTCTCTGTATAAGTTGCAGCAAGAAAATGGACAGACAGACACTGAATTCTATAAACATAACGCTATGTCAATCAAACTTCAATGGACTTCTTTGCCACACTTTCTCCCTCTCAGAAGTCAGAAACAAAGCTTCAGAGAGAGTGATCCATATCATGAGACTGTACCTATTGCCACTTGATGTAACAGTACAATAGACAAAAACTAGACTGTAAGAAACTCGAGATAAAATAAAATTACCCGATGCTCATTTTGTTAACAGTTCTCAACGAGTTATTCTTTCAACAAACCCAAAACTTCAGATTAGAATGCCACTAAAGCTTATTTTTAACAAAAATCCAAACAATTACACACTTTTCCCCCTTATTTCAATACAAAAGCCAACTATTTCGTGAAATAAACAAAAAAGTGAAATATTGAATGCGAAGTTTGAGCATAACCGTTACTTGAACAAAACATACAGAACAGAAAACGAAATCCCACTTACCAGCAGATCCTCAACAAAGCACACGAAGCCAAGAGAGACGACGAAATCAGAATGCAGCAACATACAAACTGCAACGTGCATATATATAGAAGCAGAATGAAGCAGAGGGAATGAAAGTGTGACTTTGCAAAGTAAAAGCAAATCAGAAAGCTGAAGAAGATCTCTGAGAAAATTTTGGATGTGGAAGGTGTGTGTGGGAGAGAGTGAAAAGGAGTGTAAGTGGAGAATCTGTATCGAAGTGGTACCCAAAAGCAAAGCTTTACATGAGGGCATTGGATGGTAGAGAAGGGTCTCTGCTAAATTTAGAGGAATTTTTCCATGGCTCACATTTTGGTCTCTTTTGTCGATTCCCGGTGTTTATCGGTAAAGTCCGGTTTTTTCCCGAGTTTTATTCTAGCACGGACACTTGCACATTTGTGTACTCATTCATAAATCTAATATTGTGGCCTGTGGATAGTGACGTTGGCATGTGAAATTACCTTGTTATCCTTGCCTGGTCAAATAACAATTCTTTGAGCTCCACCTCGTCCATTTGCTAAATCCTACCCAAATGCTCTTACTCATTTAGATTTAGATGCCTCATGGGACGACAAATTCTCTATATTTCAGATCATACGGGAGGGAGGATTGAGTAAGAATATGAACTTCTTTGGCGATGACGATGTTTGTGGCAATTTTAATGGTAATGTTAACAAGTAAACCATGTTAGGGAATTAGAATACGATGCTCATGCTGTTTTATCGCTCCGCCTGTATAGATGCTGCGTTTGAATTGAACGGTTCAACGTTTGGTTCCATCAATTATTTACTTAACTTTTGTACTGATTTGTTTCATAACGTGTAAAGGCCAAACCAAAGCCAACCATTCCAAAATAAAATGTTCTAAAACCTGTCTTGGTTCTTCATTTCTTATCATGCTTTTGACCGTGCAATAATATCTATAAGGAATTGCATCCTTGAACTTCAAAAAGAGTGAACAAACAATAGTGTTGATATGATTATCCTTATTCGGCCCCATGTCAGATGAGAGAAATAAACGGCGGCTAGGAAAAGAGAGTAGTCAAGATTATGCATTCTATATGCAAATTAATATGGACCATTTTGTTATCTAAATTTGCAACCTCATGTTTTTCTTGGGAAGTTGAATGCACCAGGTGCCAAGACCAGCTATTACCGTCCATTTAGTTTTGGCGAGAGACCCTGCTGATTAATCTTTCACATGAAAATGGACGTTATTCAAATTCGTAATTAATGACGTGAACTCATTCAACAATTAATGCAGCCAGATATGGACCAGAACACTTATCAACTAGTCCGTACGAGTAAAAAAAATTAAAATACCCCTCGTCCTTAGGTTTAACTGTCGAAGGGGTCGGACTTCCTCACCTCAAAGGAGGAGGTTCGATCCCTGCGTTGGTCAAGACGCTGGGGGAGACATCCTAGGGGTCTAAGAAGGAGTGAAAACGCTGGTAGAGGAAAGATTGAGATATGGAATGACGTAGGAGGTTGATTAACTAGGATTTTGAAGTCTTCTAACTGGCACCGCCTACTACTTTTTTTTCTTTTATAAGAGAAGAAGCCTTAAAAGGCCAGCAGTACAAAAATTAAATTAACACGTAAGGGGATTTTTTTTTTTTGGATAAGAAAAGGTTTTGGAGGGGTTCAGCATCAATCCCCCACCAAGGTCAGGGCACGGCCTCGGGTTTTTTGAGCACTTAATAGGGACTTACGATATCGCCTACCAAAAGAGTCCCAACGACGGCAACGAGACTTGACCAAATCCCTTACTATCTATGCAAACTCTCTTTGACTGTAGGGGGAAATTAATTCTAAGCAATCATGATCGACCCAAGCCCTCAGACAAAGCAAGCATCTAAAATACAAGTCTTGGTAAGGCCCATTTTTGCTTGAGCATCTGCAATTCTATTTGCTTCTCTTGGAATGTGGCAGAAAATAACTTCCCAATTTCTTGCAATAAGCTCCTTAATCGCTAGAAGGAGCAGGCTCCCAGAACCCGAAGAGTCATGCAAGAGCATATTGACAAGCTCCATGGCATCAGATTCTAGGATGAGTTTCTTAACTCCGAGATCCCACCGTCTACTACTTGTTTGAATCTATTTAAACTAGAATGTGGTGAAGGGCCTCAGATTCCCAATAGTGCTTTCTAACTTGTAGACTTTGTAAACCGCAGGCAAATAGCTTACTGTTGTAATCCAAAATAAATAAAAAATTATGACAATAAATTTAGAGCACTCAAAAAAGAACAAGCATAACAGGTACAAATGTATACAGCATCAATCATAGCACTCAGAGAAGTTAAGAGAATAAGCTTTCAACAATCCAAGAAGCACTCAAAACTAACAACCATACACGTATGACAAATATACATGATCCGTACCGTACAAAACGATGACAAGAAAGAACATCTTCGCTGGTATCACAAACCTAACCGATTACATGTAATTACAAGTATTTTAGTAAAGCATCATCATTGAGTAGTGCATAGCTATCTCGTATCAGGACTGAAACTTGGCTTCACTATGGAGTTCCCAACAGCATCTACTGAATGGCTGGTTCTAAGTGAATAATACGATTAGAACTCAACATTGTAATAGAGTTTTGTTGATCCCTTCTTTGACCGAATTTGAGAAACCTGTACAAATGTGTACCGCATCAATCATATCAAACAACAGAAAATGACAAAGCAAGCAACAAAAAAGTCTCTACAGGACAAAGATCTGTAATTCACTGCTTCAGAAGTAAGGGATAATAACATGCAAAGTTAGGAAAAATGAAAAAATCAAAATCAAAATAAGACATGAAGGACTACAAAGTGCGTGGATGGTTTTGCTGTTATGGGGAACAATGTTCACTATCTCTCTTCTACATGCATATGCCAATACAAATAGATTATAATAATTAATCTTGCCATCTCACCAAAGACAATCAAGAGAAATAGCACCATATATCTTCAACAGAATTAAATAACAAAGATTTAAGGGGAGAAACGAGTAGGTCACAACATTACAGAATCACAAATAACATATAAATATCTGGTTGATCAGTGAAGCAGATAGGTTTCAGACCTTAATGCATCCAATATCTGAAATATCAGAAACATGGGTACCACCACAGGGACAGCCAGGAGTATCTCCTATCCTCACAATGCGAGGTGTACTTCCCTGCCAGAGTTGGTGCATTAATATCAAAACACACTGTATATCACTACCCAAAAGGAAAAAAAAAAACTCAGAACAGAATAAACCAGACATAACATCTGTTTTTCATATTTGGTCTCATGCAACATAAACGAATATATTCATTGAACAGAGTTAGATAACGATTGCTGGGTGTCAACTAATGAAAGAATTACCAGCTTATATAATAGAAGCATACAACAAGAAAGGACAGTGCTTAGGCAACTGTTCATGTCCAACATCCTAAATTTGTTTGTCATCATCAAGGTTCATAATTAATATATATCGGCTATTGCATATGAAGCATTGCAAACAACATATTTGTTATAGAAGTACGCCGATTCATCTAAGGGAAAAAAAGAGGGCACTGTTCATGGTCACAAAAGCAGAAAGCCATCCTGTTAAATAGTTGGCAACTTTTACAATTCACAAATTAATGGCCACAGCAAAACCTACAACTTGTTTGGTGCAGGAGTAAAACAATTATTTGTAATATGATTATAATTATGTCTCTGTGCTGATAAACTAACCTTCGGAACATAATCAGGAAGGCAACCGCCACAAAGCACAGCAGCTTCATCATATGGTAATATAGCAACATAAACCTAGGCAGTGAAATTAACAGTTTGAGAACCAGGTGCATTTTATGCGTGAGTGTATTAAAAAGCAATTTATGAACACAAGACTTACTTTTCCTCCCACAGAAATTAGCCCATTAGCTTCTTGCTCCAAATCTTTTTGCTTGTTCTGCATTTCATTTTGTGGAATTGTTCCCTTATATTCTACCCAAGGCCTGGTGACAATATAGAAGGAAGTGCCGAGAAATATATGCATCTTATGAGCAGATTCTCAAAAACTTAATCATGTGAGGTACAATAGTAAGCAACTAGTTGTGGTTAATTCTTCCTAATAATCACTCTAATGATTAGTATTTCCGCATAAAAGCAGAAATTAGACCGATATATTATTTTTTGTCAGTTTGTACATTGGAATACCACGTCCAGTCAGGCGAAAGGCATAAAGCATAAAGGAATCGGGCTGAATGCAACGCTTATTCACTTCCAACCCTTCTCAGGTTCCATATTTTATAGGTAGCTAGCTATACATGTAATACACATAATAATCACAGACCCAAGAAGAAGAAGAAGCAAGTAAAGTATATACCCATCAGGAAAATGGTAAGCTTTGCCAGGCTCTAAATGACCCAATCCTATTTTGGGCAGACAAATATCAAGTAAATGGCCAGCTGAATGCAACCTATATGAACAAATGATTGAAGTATTAGAATGAACCCACGGAATATCATGAATTCTCTTACAAGCAATTTAATAGTCGTACATTCAGAAGATAAGAAGACATATGATGTATGCCAAAACATGCAACGATGACGTCTTTTTAATTGAGACCACCATTTACTGTGATCGCATTACTTAACAACAGAGATGAATGCAAAATGAATTTCATCATTGCAAAATTTTATACCTGGAATTCAGCTTTCGCCTGTTATCATCAACAACAAGTGTGACCTCTCTTCCCGTCTCAACTTTGTGTTCAACTTCCTGACCCAAATTCTCAAATATTCCATAGTGGAAAACCTAAAGATACACAAAAATGGGCAAACTAGTTATGCAAAATGGACAAACCAGTTAACCAAACTAGTAAACTCAAGGTTCACATTCGAACTTACAATTCCATCTTTTGATCGAACGTCTTGAACCACAAACTTGCAGTCTGAACCAGATATGCGTATGAAGCCAGTGTCGGCCGGCTGACCACCACCTTGCGGATAGAAGATAGTGTGATCTAATATCAAAGCATTTCTGCCATCATCTCCCTTTCAGCGAAACAAAAACAACAAAAATTCAGAGAAAAGACCCAAAATAATTTTTGATGCATTTCCAACACATCACAGAAGAAGTAGTAATGTAAACCTTTAAGTGGGAAAGAAGCGTAGCAGTAGATTGGAGCCTCCACATGTCATCGTAATAATCGAGCTTAGTCGAACTCAAATCCATGGCGGTTCACCAATTGAGGAAACGAGTACCGGATCGGTCAGTATTCTGTGATATTATTACTATGTTAGTGCTTGGCGGCTGTTATAAAAAGTATATCGCGTTCTTCTTAAGGGAATCATTAAAGTGGAATCGGTAATTGATATATTGGGAAAAGCATCAAAATAAGATTTTTTTTTGCAAAATATATACAGTAGATTCCAAACATTTTACTAAAGTGATGTTTACATTAGTCACTAGTAGCGTAAAAAAGGTTTACATCACTGACATTTTTGTGTCAGTGACGTAAGGGATGCTCACACCACTCAATAATTGAGTAGCCTAAGGGATCCTCACGCCACTCAATTATTGAGTGGTGTGAGGGATGCATACGCCACTCAATATATTTCCTTAATGTAAATATTTGGTGTATAACAAATATATAAATCCCCTGTTTTGGGATATGTTGTTATAACCAAATTATACCGCGTAATCTTTTAAATGACGTTCTTAGTGAGTTATTTCAGCTCATACGCCACTTAGAGACTGAGTGGCGTATGCATCCCTCACGCCACTCAATTATTGAGTGGCGTGAGCATCCCTTACACCACTGTAAACCTCTTTTATACTATTAGTGGCTGACACGCTGCATTACTTTGGTAAAATGTTTCGAATCTGCTTTAATCAGGTATATTTTTTGCCAAAAAAAATCTTATTTTGACACTTTTCCCTGATATATTCGATTCTGCGAAACTTATAACACGTGGAGCGCACCCCAAGTTACCTTGTCTAAAACGTCATTGACTTTGACTTGGTCCAACCGCCATACCACTAATTCACCGGAAAAGGAGGCTATATATTATAAGAGAAAGAGGCGTAAGAGAAGTTTAATGCCAATTCTTAAATCTGAGGGAGACCCAAGACCCTTCCTTTTATAGATTTAAACCTTCTCTCCAAAGCACAAGAAAGTTTCAGAAAATTAAAACCTTGAAATCTTTCATCAATGGCTAATTTAAGAGTAAGGAAGGCATGCAATAGGAGACGAAGAAGACGCCGGTCATCTTCTGCCATTAAGGTTCTTCCAAAAGAGTTGTTAATGGAAGTTTTAGCGAGGGTCGCCTCTGGTTCGGTTTCTGACCTCTACAAGGCTAAAGTATGCTGTAGAGAATTCCTTCATGCCTCGGACAATGATTATGTATATGAGCATGTATCTCTGGAGAAGTTTCCGCTAATTCCATGGTTTGTTACCGACAAAGAATTTTCATTCTTGAAACGTTGCAAGGAAAGTGGCAATTCAGAGAGTTTATACAGAGATGGAATGGTGGAATACTTCAGTTCTTTAAACTTAAAGTCGGGTCTTGAGAGTTTAAGAATGGCTTCCCAAAAGGATCACAAAGATGCAAATTATGTATACGGTATGATTCTGATATGCTCCGATGATGAAGATGAGAGAAAACAGGGACTTCAACTTTTACGTTTCTTGAGAATGTCCAAATGTATTAAAAGAAGTAGGAAGAGGGTGAAGAGTTTTATTTGGAGCATGTGGGTGAGAAACCGTTTGGTTCGAATTCGCAGACCTTTGTGCCGGTTCCATACATTTCAGAATGTTTCAAGAGGATGGCCTTCGTTAAATGAGGAAGAAGACGATGGTATTGATATTTCATGTGAATATTGTATAGGGGATTACGAATTAAGTTTGTTTTGTGATTTGCTACGTGTATAGTTTACTCGGAGAGAGAATATTATTCAGAGTTTAGGTCTTTGAGAAAATTCCTTTTAGGTCTAGGGACTAAAAAAATATCAAAAAAATTCTAAGGAAAATTCAGATGTTAAAAAAATCTTAAAGAGTTGTTAATCTCATAGATAAGAGTTATTAATCTCACAATGAGAGTATTAATTAAGATTTAGATCTTACACTATTATTTGTAAATCAACTACTGTTTTAAATTTATTTTCAAATTAAATTAACAATTTTTATTTACTAGGATATCACATCAAACATTTAAATAAATAAATTATGAAATATGTTAATTTAATCTATTCAGTTGGAGAAGAAACAAAATGATCTACTTTGGTTGTTGGAGTAGAACTAGTTTTCGATTTGAATATTGTATCATAAGTGCCTCTTAATTAGAAGGGAGCATAATCAGCTAGGCAGCGTATGATTATTTTCAATTGAATTGAACCAAACGGATAATTGTAACATGACGCTACCACAACCAAGAGAAGAAAACCAATCAAATTATCAAATCACTTCCAAATGCATCACATTAGTCTGACAGAAAGTACATTTACTTGGTACCACTGAGAAGACAAGTCATCTATAGCAACATTCATAACTAAACTAGCAAAAACTTTATAAAAATTCCCAGAATAGAACTTAAAAACAAAACTTCAAAAGAAAATTTATCATCCTCTTCTACTGTTGCTTGACTTCGCCTTTCTTCTTCTGCCACAGACGATCTAATGCACCATCAGCATCCCCCTGGAAATAAATACACTACATCATAAGATTCCTACACTAGAATTATATCAAAAGCATTATGTTCATGAAAAGGATCTCAAGTGCAATCAACGATTCACTACTTATGATTGACAAAGATCAGGTAATGAGAATATCTTAGCTTAAAAATTCCAAATATTCACATAAATGCAAACAGATCAACAGAAATCTGATATAGGCTCAGTCATCAATCATTGAAATTTATCTTACTGTTATGGAAAAAACCAAAAGAAAGGGATATATGGAGTTCAAATATTGAAAAACATAAAGCAAAAACTAAAAGTTGAAGGGCATGGGGGCTATAGGCATCTTCAGTTGCCACTTGCCATAGGCAGCCATATCCACATTGCCGAGCTGGCAACAATCCAACAATTACTTGGCAAAAAAGTCAAATGTTCACTAGTAGGTCATAATTTTGATTATAATCAACCATTGTACAATTCCAGAACATGTTACAAAATTGATCAGATAATTATACTGACCTGGGCACGTATGAACCCACACATGGCAAATGTGGAGAACTGACCATTGTAGGTACCGGTCTCGTCCAGATGCCCAATGTTAATCTGCACGGACGCATGGTCCTTTGCAGTTATCAGTCTATTTGTTGCGGAGCTGAACAAAATCACCCATTAGCTCAAATCCCCCGGAGATCAAACAATCAATCACATCACAAATTTCTAGAAAATGTAAAGACGAACCATTTCCTTGGAATGTAGAGTTCGGTGATCTGTCCCTCCTCGTTCTGCATCTTTTTTTGGATGGTATTAAAAAATTCTTCGTTCAAGATCTAGGAACCTGACTCAAGATAGAATACAACGAAACCAAAGCATAGTTTTAAAGATCATGTATTCTACAAATTAAAAAATATTATCAAGTGTGAAATTTGAAGGTCCGTGTCCTCATGAAGTAGATGCATTTATAAATTTGAAACAACAGTATTTGATACGTGAAAACTTAGTTTTCCAATTAACTGCAAATATATCTGTCATTATTTGTGCATGATGAATATAAAACTTTTGAAACGCGTCAGTTATGTCCTGCGTAAAATAGGGAATTTTATTTTCATTTTGATACAACTCTGTAACATGGATAGACACGAAAGAAAAAAAAAAACATGAAGCAGTTCAGACGCCTACATGGAATTAGAATCCAAGAGGAGAACTTATTACGTCCATAATGTTCAAACAGATCTAAAATACAGTATTGCTGTGATATCATCGAGGCTTGAGAATTAGGCTGAATATCTCAAAAACCCAGAATGCAAAACTTTTTTGAAAAAAAAAAATATATTTGAAGTTTGACGACTGTCTCGCATCGTTGCCTCCAACAATTAATAGAACGCAGAAATCCAGCAAAAATCAACCAATGAGTAAGCATACGAAGTTCGAGAGGGAGGGCGTACGCACCGGAGGAGGCGAAGAAAAGAGCGTGCCGGCGAGAGACAGTAAGCTTTGTAGATGAATGAATCTTATATGACCAAAACCTAGTTTCCTTATTTGGGCGGGTTTGGACTTCGATTTTTAAGTATTCCTACTAAACGGCCCAACATGTTGGTAGATAAGGCCTGCTGATAAGGCCTCATGTCTAGCCCGATTATTGAGTTAGGGGAAGGAGCCAAAGAGAACTGACACAGTTGGCTAAGACATCAATCTTCACCCTAAAAGAGAGGAGGTTCCATACCTGCTGGTCGATGTGAAGGTCTCGTTGGTGGACGATCTATAAGTATCTGTGAGAGCGCTCTTTGAGTCTAGAAGCATGCATTGACCTTGATAGGGTACCAGTGTCTACCCCATCTAAACTTTTATATATTAAAAAAAAAAAAAATTTAGGGAGGAAGAATAAAGGGAAAATTCCATTTAAATACCTCTTGAATTTGTAAAACCCCCAGAAGTATGTTGAATTTGTAAAAAGACTGAGAGGTACCAAGGACCTATGAGGGATATGCAAATTCGTGTGAAATTACCCTTTTGCCCTTAGTTTTAAATAAATAAGTAAAAAAATAAAAAACCCACCCCCACCCACCACCGGCGGCCACCGCCACCACCACCGGCGGCCGGCCGACCACCACCACCACCGGCGGCCGGCCGACCACCACCACCGGCGGTGGTGGTGGTCGGCTGCCGGTGGTGGTGGTGGCGGCGGCCGGCGACCACCACCACCACGGCGGTGGTGGTGGTCGCCGCCCGTCCGTCGGTGGTGGTGGTGGCGGCCGGCCGGCGACCACCACCACCACCGACGGTGGTGGTGGTGGTGGTCGCCGGCCGGCCGCCGGCGGTGGTGGTGGTGGTCGCCGGTGGTGGGTGGCGGTGGGTTTTTTATTTTTTACTTATTTATTTAAAACTAAGGGTAAAAAGGTAATTTCACACGAATTTGCATATCCCTCATAGGTCATTGGTACCTCTCAGTCTTTTTACAAATTCAACATACTTCTGGGGGTTTTACAAATTCAAGAGGTATTTAAATGGAATTTTCCCAAGAATAAAGGTCTTTTTTTCCTTGTTAAATGCGAAGGCAAAAGCCTCATGAAAAAAATAATAATAATGTACCATGTATTGGTTTAATACTACCTCCCGTCTTTATATAAGACCCCCTTTTTTTTAAGAGATTAGAAAACATCAATAAATTATTTTAAAGTATTTATATTTATTATTTTCATTAATTTATAAAATTGATATATAATATAATAATATACAACATATAATGGGATTAAGTAATTTATTTATTTATTTTAATATTTTCTGAAAATTCAAATGCTTCATATTAAAAATAGGAAGGAGTATATATTCTTCCTTTTTCCTCACCCCATGTGATTGTACATTTACAAATTACTCCTCCAGTCCTTAGTATAAAATATACTTAGAGAGTTGATCTTAATCTTAAATATAAAACATAATTTGCATTTGTCAATATTTTCCTAATTTATCCTTATTTATCATCTCTCAACAATAATTAAAGATGATAGGAATAAGGGAATTAAGTAAAATGACTACGGTATTCTAGATAATACATGTCAGGGGCGGGGTGTATTTTTTTAAAAAAAATAAAAATGTTGTTGTTAGTGATGTTTCCATAAGGCTCTTGAATGATATGTGTATATTATATGTTACAGAAATTATCACTTCATTTTGGTAACTAGGCTCTTTGTTTTATTTTGGTAATTAATGTGTGTGATCTGGTTCGGATCATCAAGTCGGTATTCCCTTTTTTGTCCTCTTTATCCAGTAGCTGCCATGAACATAGAAATTAACTCTATATTTTTTTGGTGGTTTGATATTAATAATATTTTTAAAATCATATTAATTATGAAACAATTCATGCTCTTTGCATGTGATTATTATGAGGAAGAGTACTATCATTAATACTTATTTTAAAAGAAAGAATAGTGAGTTTTTACCCTTGTCTACTCCTAATGTTGAATAGTCAAATATTGAAACTCTTTCTTTAAAGTCTCCTACAATTGCAAGAATTAAATAGCAGATTTAATAATAATACTGTTGAATTACTTGCTTTGAGCATGACTTTAGATCTAAGAAACAGGTAGAAGTCATTTAATAGTAATGATATTAGTAAACTTACTGATAAATTTTATTTTAGAGATTTCACATAACAGGAAAAATTGCATTTGGAGATGGAGTTACAACATTTTGAGCATGACATTCCTAAACATCCATATTTGATTAGCAAGAACTGAAAAGTTCATTATTTACCCTTTTATTGATAGAATGATTAGATTTGTACTCACTCTTCTAGTTTTTACATCAACTACTGAAAGATCTTTATCTACTACAAAGATAATCAAGAATAAGTTTCGAAATAGAATGAAATACCAATTTCTCGATGGTTTTCTGATTACATACATTGAAAAAGAAATTGTTTTGAGTTTTAGCACGGGTTCAATTATAAATGAGTTTAACAATATGAAAACACGTAAAGTAAGAGTCAAGTGAAGTAATCTTAATTTTGTAATAGATTTCTTCAATTCTTTTGTATATTAGGTCTGTATTGTATTTCAAATTCATTTATTTATAATATAGTATTTTTTATTTTCACCCTACCGTTAAAATTTCTAAATCCGTCACTGGTACATGTTATATTAACTAATTTAACTAATTTCTTTAATATAATTGAATTATGTAAATATGGTCTTAAAATCACCATATTTTTGTTGCTAGACGTACATACAACTAGAAATAGATAGAGTGGATGAGCTGATTTATGTAATCTGTGTAAAGTGTAGACCCAATATGATCTTAAAATTCTGGCAAGGTAGGTGGGGCGGCGCTAGTAACTCAACTTGGCGAAAATGTGACTCCACTTAATTGAGTTAATTCACCATGTGCAATTATAGAACTACTAGTGTGTACAAGGTAAGTTGACTTTGACTTATGTAGTAAATATATATAACTACGGTAACCGAGCTAAGCTAGAAAGCATGCAAGTGTTTAACCATTATCTGTGAACACGTGCCACGTGTGGGGCTGGCAAGTGCCAATGAATGAGCAGACAGCCTGGACTTGCTTGGTAATATATATATCTGCCCCACTGACTGCGCCTTCAATCACTGTCTCTTCCCTTCTTTGGCTTCTTCCATTCATATCTTCACCGTCATCGGCTTTCTTTAAAACCAATCCAAACAATAAATATATATATACATGAATGATACACCCAATATATAATATTGTAGCATCCTTCCACTTCAAAGAAACGCCGCTCACTGGTTCTTATGGAGCTGGTTATCCGAAAACGCGTCTATATGCTGGCATTATATTCTCCATTTTCAACTTTCTCACACGCAAACTGGACCAGCCGAGTGAGCCGACTCTTCAAGGCAACTCGATACTCCTCCGTATATACAACTGGAACCCATTAAGAATTCATGTTCTTTCCTAGCTAGCCCCCAAGCACAGCCACGTGGCATTCTTGGCCAGGTGGCGACAATCGCAATTATACCATTCCTTCCTTCCCTGCCGCTTATAATCTCTCACCTCACTTCCCTCTCCTTCATTCTATTCCAAAACAAGAGATGGGAAGCTCCAGCAGCTATTACGGCTTCCTGTTATTGTGTACGATCTTGGCTCTTCACGCACTTGTCTGCTCGTCCGCCACCGTCGATTTCGGCGGCATCTTCCCGCTTTTGGAGAATGAGGGAGAGTTGTTGGGGTCGGAGTTTGAGATGGAGTCGGAGATCAGCCGGCGCATTCTAGCCACCACGAGGTACATAAGCTACGGTGCGCTGAGGAGGAACACTGTGCCCTGCTCTCGACGCGGTGCTTCCTACTACAATTGCCGGCCTGGAGCCCAGGCCAATCCCTACAGTCGCGGTTGCAGTGCCATCACTCGTTGCAGACGTTGAAATTCTTTTCTTTCGTAAATGTTATATTCTGGTATACAACAACAGCAAGGAAATAAATTAACAACATACACAGTTCCCTTGTTCTCTTCTATATCATAATTATATTATTATCGCTATTATATAATGTTTTTGTATTACATGCCGGCAAAGAGAGAGAGATAAGTTGAATTAAATTGAAATCATGGGTGTACTATAAATTAGTCTTTTTTCTTCTCGGAAGCAGTCGATTGAGAAATTGACAAATGATGTTGGGACCTTTTTGGTCTTTGGCTAGATTGTAGAATATGGTATTGTATGATGCTCGTAGCTTCTAACCCTGCGTCTGGGACATCGAGGAAGCTTCACATGTGTTATTATCGGCATCAATCAAAATCAGGAGTTTGAATTAGGATAAAAACTATTTTTTAATATAATTTATTGTATACGAAATAACTTTAAAAGGAAAGTTTTGTCTCAATTTATATAAACACAAAGCCAAACAGACATGCATATGATGGGCATCCGCATCTCCTTTGAATGCGTGACAACTAGGGTACAGCTTGCCCGCTTGTATAACCCTAAAACAACATAATTGTGTATTTATATTAAAATATTTAATTTAATCCTTAATGGTGGGCACTACATACCTCCATTGGATCACCCCGGGCCTATTCCAATGGAGGTTGGATTTCTCTCCTAACTCTTCTCATTATTTCTAAATCATATCCGTCCAATCAATCACATTACTACTTTAATATCTCTATCATCTTCCCAATCAATGACCCAAATGAGCTAATAAAAGAAGAGGAGAAAAAGGATAAGGAGAAGATACTCTTTCATCCCAATTGGGTTCAACATCAATTCCATCCTTATCAACCAAAATCTCTGCCAAGCTATTAGAGATCGTCATGCATATTTCATCGTATACTGAGAGAGTAGGTCCAACGCAATACTAGGGAAATCTAAAGTCTAAAATTTGTTTTAACTGAAAAGACAAGTCTAGCCTCTAACTCATTAACTCAAACACACAGAAATATTATCATTTAGAGATTGTTGTACAAAATATACTAAAAAAATAAGAATTGAACAATAACAAGAATCTATATCACTAAGATTGCATAAATTGTAAGTAACAAAACTCTGTATAACTAATATTGCATATATAGTAAGTATACAATGGTTCTGTATAATATGAAAAACCATAAACAAACTCAAAGGACTGCCAAATATGGTAATGGACTTTGAAGTAATCCAGGTCTAACGTACGTTGTTTCTTTAAGACAATTTTGCTCTCTCAATATGGATGCCCAAGGTTGCTGGGCAATTACCTCCCAGGATAGAGCGGATTTTTCGTCTTCAAAATGATGACTCTCTCAATCTGAAGTCCAAGCGAACACAACGAGTCTGCTTACGGAACGCATAGAATATGTTTGCAGAATGTAGTATGCAGAGAGGAGTGTTTGAGAGAAAAAAAAGATTTTGATTTTATGAGTTGGGCGCCCTATTCATAGACGACAGAAAAATTGATCAGATGGACTCGACTGTTGCAGCGAACTGGTGCGTCGTGCGAACAGACACACCAAAACAGAGCGAACAGAAACAACTGGCGACCCTTGTTGGTGAACTGGTGCGTCGTACGAACAGACGCACCAGAACGGAGCGAACGATCGAAACTGATTGTGATTCGCAACTGCTAATTGGGAAAATTTCGGAGGGGCAAAAAAGGAAATATTAAAAGTTCGGAGACTATTTGGAAATTTAAAAAATAATTTAATTAAAAAGACCGGACTGGGCGGTGCGACCAAACCGAGCCGACGCGCACGTGTGTGGTGGACCAAGGGTCACCTAAGTCCACGACACAATAAGTGGAGAAATCGGAAAATCATACTGGTATTTACCGAAACAACCAATACATTTCCCATTTTGGAGGCACCAAATGCTGGAAAGGAACAGAAGACGGATATTATAAGAGTTCAATATCATTTTGAGAGTGTATATATAAAGCATGATATCTCACTAACCACAAGTAATTACATGACATTAAAAAGTTAAAATCGCAATGTGGTCCCACAGAACAGAAAAATATAAAAAGGTCCTATTATATGATTCATTTTCAAAAAACTCTCAATGATCTTAACTCTATAGATTCAAATTGTGAAATTATCTCTTTGCCTCCATTAACAAGTTAATCTATTGGCAAGTGTATGTGGCATATTAAAAAACAACAAATTACCGACGGAATTAGGGACGGAAAAAATTCCGTCGGAAATTACCCAAGGAATTCCGTGGGTAATTTCCGACGGAAATTTTTCCGTCCCTAATTCCGTCGGTAATTTGCTGTTTTTTTTTAGTAATTAACAAGTCATAGTGTTATCGTTGATAAGTTTATGTGTGATCATATCAACAAGTTATAGGTAACATGCCACTATTGACAAGCTTATCTATTAGCAAAATGTATGTGGCATATTGACAAGTCATATTGTTACTATTGAGAAATTTATGTGTTATATTGACAAGTCAAAGTGTTACCGTTGATAAAGGTATATTCTGACATAGAACAACAATAAAATAAATTAATCACATACATATTTCCCTTGTTCGATCTCTTCTATGTCATAAGTCATAACCATTGTTAGTAATACATAATGGTTTCATATCATGAGATTTGTTATGTCTCATGCTGGCAAAGATAGGGATAAGTTAAATTAAATTGAAATCATGCCTGTTAATACAATTAAACTTTCACCAACAAAAAATAGAAAAGGAAATCATGGCTGTACTGTAATTTAGGTTTTTTTTCTTTTTTGAAAGCAGTTGATGGAAGGCAGTGGCTAATAAATAATGAAAACTTAGGTGTTTGTTGCCAATTTCTCAATCCTCCGGTCTTTAATATGAGATATATTTGGAGAATTGATCTTAATCATAAATATAATATATAATTTTTATATTTGTCAATGTTTTCCTAATTTACCCCTATTGATACCCATTCAATTATAATAAGGAATTAGAGTAAATGAAGAAATTAATGAAAATGACTAGGGTGTTTTAGAAAAAACATGTCATATTAATTTATTTATTTAATATAATCAAATTAAATAAAATAATATCTTATAATTCAAGAGAAGAGGAGCATTCAAACTTGAAGGTAGACGTACTAAATTTAGGAAGATTGGAAAATTGAGGAATGAAGTAGAAAAAGGTGAATTTTGGTTTTTGGGTATATATTTTTTTTTTCTAGATTTTTTTTAGGAAATGGGTTGGGTTCACCCACGATCCAAGGGCAGGGCGAAGTTTCCCTTTCCTTCTAGGTGATATCGATGTTGGGCAGGGTGAGCCGTTTATTACCCTTAAGGGGTTTACTTAGGCACTTGGGAGGTAGGATGCCTCCCCCAGTGCCTTAACCAACTCCAAGATCAAACCCTCTCTCTTTAATGAGAGTGTCTGACCCCTTTAACAGTTGAGCCTAAGGAAGAAGGGTGTTTTTGGGTAGAATATGTATGGTGTTATTGTATGGCATAGGTTTTTTTGTCCTCTTTCTTTTTTTGATACAATGCATGGCACGGCTTCTAACTGGGATACACTGAGGAAGCTTCACATATGTTATTTTATCCGCATTAATCAAAATCAGCAAACGCGTATCAATAGACAATAGATCACGGGCATCTCCCTTATATGCGTGACAACTATGATACGGCTTGCTGGCCCTTGACTTGCCCGCTTATATTATTAAATATGAACTGGAATGTGAAGAGATTTAATTTAAATCTGGGCCCCCAAATTGGACTCCCTTCACAACTTTCCTTTTATCTATATCTGAATATTTAATTTAATACATAATGGTTGGCACTACATAGGTGCCCCAGGCCCATTCCAATGGGGAGTTTCAACTGTCAACGACAATTCCATGGTCTTATATACCTAAATCTTGATTAAGTCGTCAAACATCGTCATGTCTATTTCAATCTCAATTTAAATGATATCATCGCATACTTCTGAGAAGGTCCAACACAATTCTTGAGAAATCAAAGTATGATTGTGTCAAATAAAAAGATGGGTCGCATGTCTGTTGATAATTTATGTTCTTTCTGTTTTAACAGTAAGGAAAGCTTGGATCATATCTTTAAGGGTTGTCATACGACGTCAAATGTTTGGAGGAAAATTTTGTCTCCGGATATGATTACTGATTTTTTCAGACTAGATATTAGGATTTGGTTATCTCAAATAATTCAATCTCCTTCTTTTGATAGTTCTTGGAAGATAGGTGTGTGTATCACCTATTGGAAACTGTAGGAGGTTCGCAATAAAAGGATTTTTACTGATGCCAACTTTACTATAGAAGGGATTCTAGGTCATGTTAAAGCCATCGTTGCTCAATCCCATCTTAGTTATTCTAGATTTCAGCCGATACTATAATTGTTTCTATTGTTTTCTTTTGACCTTTTTTAGGTCAGGCCTTGTATTTTTGATTTGCCCATTTTAATGGAATTCCAATTCATTCAAAAAAAAAAAAAGATCGGTCTAGCCTTTAACTCAAACCGAGAGAAATAGTATCGACCGAACCCTCAAAAACACATAGAACAATTAATAGGATCTTATATTTAGGAAATGCAAATCTCTACATGGCTTTATTTTGTTGAATGGTGTGCGTGTTTTTATAACAATTGAGAAGAGCCGAAGCTTATATCTCAGCGAACAGAGGTAGAAAAGTGCAGAAATCAGAAAATCACACCCAACACATTTCCCATTCTGTACGCACCATGACAACAAACTGGAACGCGGATAACTAGCACCATTCTGTGAGTGAGAATCACCAGGTTATCAAGTATCTCTGCCCATTGTCACGGCCTTGGACTTGATCTCCCAAATACCGTGCCGGCCTTAGCTTGATCACCCCTCTCGATCCTCGCTAAGTCAGCCGAAACCTCACGAGTAGGCAAAGAACACAAAGACTAAGAGAACTCTTAGAGAGAGAAAGAGAACTTAGAGAGAAGCTCTTGAACAACAAATGCTTGAAGACTCTTGGATGCTTTACAAATGAGGAGGACACCTCTATTTATAGCCTACCACCTCCTCAATGAACGGCTAAGATTGAAAACATCCTACAGTGGAGAATAGCTCTCCAGAACCTTCACTGGAAATATCTAGATATTTACACATTTACAAGAGTTCTCTAGAATTCTCTACACAACCCTACCATTATGTACACATATCTACCACATTCTAGAGTTTCTAGACTTGTCCATACTTGAAGCCCAAACCTCCTATTTAAATATAGAGTGTCCGTGCACGCGAATCATCTTGCGTTCCTTTCCGGGCGTGACACTCTCCCCCACCTAATCTAGTGATGCCCTCGTCACTGTACTGGACCAGGATCACCCTTGTCTTCATGAAATGGCCGGAACATTCTCACATGAAAGACATGATGAATCTTCAGGTTCGGAGAAAGGTCCAACTTGTAGGTATTCTTCCCTACCCTTTCCACGATCTTGTATGGGCCTCGAACAAGACCCTGGAAACCCCTCAGTTTGCTTGGGAGGAAACTTCACGATCACCTTGTCCCCTACTTGATATTCAGGGACTCGCTTCTTCCCAGCTGCAACCTTCTTCCTCTTCGTGGCTGACTTGCCCAGGAAGGACCTTGTGACCTCAACCCTTCGGCTCAATGTATCACCCACTACATTAGCCACGCCAAGTCCATACTCCATCCCGCGGTCCACCTCTCGTCTAGGCGCAACATTTCTTGGAGTCTTGGTGACATGAGGTTTTTAGTCCTCTTCAAGACAGGGGGAAGATTCCCACGATCCTCCACATCAGGATCCACCACCTTCAAAGCCGCAAGGTAGGTGACTTCCCCGCTCCCAGGTCCCTTCACCATTTGCATGGTTGACAAGCGAACACCCCGATCATCACTTGTCGTAGGCACTGTGCAACCAATCCCCTTTTTAAGGATGCACAGCGAGTCTTCACCTGGCATAAGGACTACTTTTGCCTTGCGCAAAAAGTCCAGTCCCAGTACAACATTGAAGTCGTCCATAGGGGTCACCGACAAATCTACGGTCCCCTTCCACGTCCCGATGCATAGCTCTACCTCACAAGCTACACCATTGAGAGGTTTGGCAAGAGTGTTTACAGACTTCCACCATCCTCCTCGGGCTTGAACCACAATGAGACCAACCCGCTTGGCCTCTTCGGGAGTAATGAAGTTATGGGTAGCCCCGGTGTCCACCATCACCTTCATTGGCTTCCCATTCAGCTCCACATCAACAAACATGAGGCCTTTACTCCTCGAAACAGTTCCTCATGTTTGGCCTTCAAGGCATTCAAGCACCCGAGAGATCCCATCCGCATACTCGCTCCTCCTCGTCAGTCCATCTTTCCTCAACGATGGTCGACAAGCTACCAAGCTTCGGACACTTGCTCAAGTAATGTGGCCCTTTGCACACGTAGCAGCTTATTGTCCTCTTCTTCTCTTCAGATTTGCTCCCATGGAAGGATTTTCCATTTCCTCCCTTAGTGAACTCCTTCCCCTTGTCTAGAGATGGAAATAGGCCAGGCCAAACCAGGCTTTGGCTAAATAGGCCTAAGCCTGTAATGGGAGTAAAAGGCCTGAGCCTGGGCCAGAGCCTGAATACAGGCTTTTTTTTAGGCTCAGGCCTGAGCCTTCATAAGGCCTGGTCGGGCCTGAAGCCTATTTAAAGGCCTACTTACAATGTAGGCCTTTAAAAAGGCCTCATTTTATAAGCCTTAAAGGCCATAATTAACTATATAATAATAAAATTAGTACTATAATTAATTAATTATACTTGAAATTAGAATATAAGTATGAAAAAAATCAAATATTTTGTTATTTATATTATATAAATATAATTATATTTATTAAATGTGTAAAAGCCGGGCACGAAGGCTTACAGTCCAGGCCTTAACAAAAAAGGCCTAGCCTATTTACACATTCAGGCCTTTAAATAGGCCTTGGCCTGACCTTTTTAACAAACAGGCCAGGCCATAGGCCGCCTGATAGGGGCCTGGCCTATTCCCACCCCTACCCTTGTCTCCCCCACCGTTCCCATGATTGGGTTCAGGAGACTTCGATCCGGAAGACTCACCTTTCTCCCCATTCTGATAATCAGTGAGACTTTTCGCAATGGCAATGGCTTCGTCCACATCTGACGCACCACGCCATTGGAGTTCATGTTTGGCCCAATTCTGAAGACTATCCACGAAGTAGAACAATGTCTCCTCGCTACTGAGATTGGGAATTTGTAATGTGAGGGCAGTGAAGTCCCTGACATAATCTGAAATCGAGGTCTTGTGCTTGAGTTCCCTCAACTTCTTTCTAGCCACATAGACCACGTTCTCGGGATAGAATTGCTTCTTCAACTCCCTCTTGAAATCTTCCCAGATCTCTATGGTGCAAAGACCTCTCTCCATGTCTGCATGCTTCCTACGCCACCACAACATAGCGTTATCTGCAAGAAATAAGGAAGCAGTGCGTACCTTGGTTGTGTCATCGGCCAAGTTCAGGCTCTCAGCATATCTCTCCATTTGCCATAAGAAGTTCTCAACCTCCTTGACATCACGAACGCCTTGAAATTCCTTCGGCTTAGGGAGATCCAACCTCACCTCCCTTGCTCCACTGGTACTACCCACCAACGGAGTCTTAGTTTGTCTCTCCAAAGAACTCTTCAGAGAGTCAAGTTGCCCCTGCAACACGGTAATGACGTACATTACATTTGTCTCAAGTCGCCTCATGGACTGAGCTCGTTCCTCTTCAACATTGAGGTGCGATTCCACTTCCGACCTCAAGTTGTCCAACTGGCCTAGGGTGTGGGTTTCAAGTGTATCAAAGTCACTCTCCACCTTGTTCACCCTGGTAGCCACCCCATGTAAGGTCTCCTCCAAAGCCTCCACCTTTGCCATCAACGTGGCAACATCCGCGGCCTGGCGGGACTTACTTGATCCTCGGGTCTTCTTTGCTTCAGGAGCAGGTTGGGTCTCTCTACCCCTTTCTTCTCCAGCCACAACGAATTCCTCAGTCGTTCCCGACATTCTCGCCTACTAACCACGTTCACAGCTTCGAACCTAGCTGCTCCGAACCAAAGCTCTGATACCACTTTGTCACGGCTTTGGACTTGATCTCCCAAATACCGTGCCGGCCTTAGCTTGATCACCCCTCTCGATCCTCGCTAAGTCAGCCGAAACCTCACGAGTAGGCAAAGAACACAAAGACTAAGAGAACTCTTAGAGAGAGAAATAGAACTTAGAGAGAGAAGCTCTTGAACAACAAATGCTTGAAGACTCTTGGATGCTTTACAAATGAGGAGGACACCTCTATTTATAGCCTACCACCTCCTCAATAAACGGCTAAGATTGAAAACATCCTACAGTGGAGAATAGCTCTCCAGAACCTTCCCTAGAAATATCTAGATATTTACACATTTACAAGAGTTCTCTAGAATTCTCTACATAACCCTACCATTATGTACATATATCTACCACATTCTAGAGTTTCTAGACTTGTCCATACTTGAAGCCCAAACCTCCTATTTAAGTGTAGAGTGTCCGTGCACACGAATCATCTTGCGTTCCCTTTCGGGCGTGACACCATGCTCAGTTCTGGGGTAAGCCTTGGGTACACGTTGTTGACTTCAAAACAAAACCTCAACAGAGAATTAAAAATCGTGCGAACGTACAAAAATATCAAATCATAATCAATATCAAATATTACTCACAAAACTTAAATCCTGAACTACTGTTACTCTATTGTTTATGGTCCACATTGGATTTTTTTTTTTTTTTTACTTCTATTTACTGCCGGTACAAATTGTGTCTTAAATTTCCAATCAAACAGCTTCGAGTTATCACAAGAGGTGCTTTTTTTGGCCACAATTACAAGAGTTCAATATCATTTTGAGAGTGTGAAAAAGGATGTTGTCTCACTAACCAAAAGCAATTACAGGATATTTAAAAAAGCAAAAGAAGGCATATATAATGATATAGCTGGCATAGTTTAAAAAAATAGATATGGTTACTGTTGTCTGTGGGAACATTACATGCTTGCTCGTTCATTTCATTTGGGCTTGACCTGAATTTGTGGATCTTTGAACTCCACCGACTGCCCCTTGTCGGAAATAACCATAATTTTCACAATATTTACGATCTTATCATCATCCCCTTCCCCTATTCCCATTTCTCATCCCGCGTCCTTCTTCATTTCTTTACATCCCATCTGGACACAAGACGCTGCCAAATAATCACAATCACTCATTCTTCCCCACTTCTCTCCTCACAGACCTGGAACGAGAGGGTTTGTGTCGGCGGTTTATCTCGGCCGAGTCGACTCAATAATGCTGGCACGTCTCGGACATCGCCGACTCCGTCAGATCCAGAGGGCGTGCCGCCACGGCACCGTTACCTTCCTCTGCCTCTTCCTCACCGTCGTCGTCCTGCGTGGCACCATTGGCGCCGGCAAGTTCGGTACCCCCGAGCAAGACTTCAACGAGATCCGTGACCATTTGTACTCGCGTGGCCGGCGTGTCGAGCCCCATCGCGTCCTCGAAGAAGCTCAACCCGAGAACTCTGGCTCTTCCCAATCCAACAACTACGCAACCTTCGATATATCCAAGATTCTGGTCGATGATGGGGGCGATGATGAGAAGCGTGATCCAAATACACCTTACAGTCTTGGCCCCAAAATTTCAGATTGGGACGAGCAGCGTGCTCAGTGGCTGAGAAACAACCCAGAATACCCGAATTTTATCGGACCCAATAAGCCTAGGGTGCTTCTTGTTACTGGGTCTTCGCCCAAGCCCTGCGAGAATCCGGTGGGGGATCATTACCTGTTGAAATCAATTAAGAACAAGATTGATTACTGTAGGTTACATGGGATTGAGATTTTCTACAATATGGCCCTCCTCGATGCAGAAATGGCTGGATTCTGGGCAAAGCTCCCATTGATTCGTAAGCTGTTGCTGTCTCATCCGGAGATTGAGTTTCTATGGTGGATGGACAGTGACGCAATGTTCACTGACATGGCGTTCGAGGTGCCGTGGGAACGGTACAAAGATCACAACTTTGTGATGCACGGTTGGAATGAAATGGTGTACGATGAGAAGAATTGGATCGGTCTGAACACTGGGAGTTTCCTGCTGAGGAATTGTCAGTGGTCGCTGGACATTCTTGATAGCTGGGCCCCCATGGGTCCTAAAGGGAAAATCAGAGACGAAGCTGGGAAAATCCTCACTAGGGAGCTGAAGAATCGGCCTGTGTTTGAAGCTGATGACCAATCTGCTATGGTTTATATATTGGCGACGCAGAGGGACAAATGGGGTGACAAGGTTTACCTTGAGAATCATTATTATTTGCACGGATATTGGGGTATTTTGGTTGATCGGTATGAAGAAATGATTGAGAATTACCATCCAGGTCTTGGTGATCATCGGTGGCCTCTGGTGACTCACTTTGTGGGTTGCAAGCCCTGTGGAAAATTTGGGGATTACCCGGTTGAGAGGTGCTTGAAACAGATGGACCGAGCTTACAATTTTGGAGACAACCAAATTTTGCAAATGTATGGATTCACCCACAAGTCACTTGGTAGTCGCAGAGTAAAGAGAGTGAGAAATGAGACCAGCAATCCACTGGATGTCAAGGATGAGCTTGGATTGCTGCATCCATCTTTCAAAGCCATCAAGTTGCCCGCTTCTTCTTGATGGTTTCCGAAGAGATAGTGACCAGCTTCACGAACAAGTATTGCTTCCCATCGTCTGTCTGCTACCATACTCTGTTTAATTCGCAATTAAGTATAATAGATTTCAATATGTAATATGTTGGATCACTTACAGTAGTGTTGAAAATTGTAATCTCTATTTATTTTCTTTTACCAATCATTGTTGTAGTATTTGAGTGATATTGATTTTTGAAAAGAACAAACACCCTCTTCATCTGTATCTATCCTGTATTCAATAGCCATCTTTATGCCGTTGGGTAGTCTGTATAATTGGAATGGATAATTGCATCCTACCCACTTTTTATATTTCATAAATTCCTTTATTTGTTGATTTCCGTTCGTATTTTGCTCGTTCTTGATGTAAGTGTGTTAGAAATTCCAACAGTGTGAGTTCTTCTGGTTCTAAATTATGTGTATATGAAGATGATATAGATATGGAAACTGGGTTGAAGAGAATCGATTTTATATGGATTTTATTGATCCTGGAATCCTGCCAGAGCTGTTTCTATATAGACAGGAAAGAGTTGTGGTGATATTGACCGGATTTAAATTTGTCGTGCAGAATCACGTACGAGTAAATGGGATTAGAGAAGCTTGTGAAGGGAAGGAAGCATTGGATTTGAATCTGTGTCCACTTGGGGCAAACAGTTGTGAAGCCTAAACGGAAACAACTTATGCAACATGCGTTGTTGAATCAAATTGTTCGACCTGCAAGGCTGCAACCTAATCATCTAGTTTAGCAGTTTATTGCGCAAATTGAATGGAACATCATTTGTTGTTGGTATCTTTCCCAGTGAAGCAATGGACAGAGCAGGCTTTGGGTAATTCCTGTTCCAGAACATAACCACATGGCGAGGCTGGCTGATAGTTTTCAATATAAAACCATTTAAGCGGCTGTTATGCGGCAGCAAAACACATGGCCAATGGCTAGTGGCTACTACGAGTAATATATTAAATTGAGTGACGAGCCATAATTATATGTTTTATATAGCATAATCAAAGATCCGTTATAAGTAGGACGAGAATCCTTTGAACATGACAAAAGAACGGGTTAGACTGTAAGATAAAGTAAGTATCGCTCTAATTGTGTTTCTGACAATGATAGTTTACTTTAAAAGAATCAAACCAGATAGGACTTTTCATTTTCCCTTTTCTTTTCGTGTATTTAGCTACAGAGCTTTATTAATTTTACAAGATTTGAGCGGAAAAGAGTATGTCTGTGTTTAACTTCTTTCCCCTCTAATTTATGAGTGGGAAAAATAACAGTTGTTAAAAATCGGGATTGGGTTTTTCTACTCCGTGTAAAAATTAGATTGAACAATTTAAAGAACTAAAATGTTAGTGAAATATGAAAGGATCTTCTTCTTCATGTTAGGAAATGAAATTGTCATACTTAATCGTTTTCCCTTCAGAGCTGTCTTCTCCTCCTACCATTTGTTATCGCAGATGTTCTGAACTACGCCAAGTTTTGAGAAGCACACTGCAATCACTGTTGCCTTTCCCTCTTGTCTTCGTCTAACGATTAACAATATGTTTGGGTTGACATTAGAAAAGTACATTTATGCAAGTTAAGATAAAACTCCTCCTATAAACTTACCTCGTATATCTTAAATTATGTTGGAAAACAGTTTCTACGATTAATCCAAACAAACAGTGTCACTAAACCAAACCGAACAACTGGTGTGAAAAAGGTAACTAATTTATATTTTAGTTTAGTTTATTGTTCGCATTTTGGGAACGAAAGAAACTAAATCAAGGAAATTAATGACAACTTAAAGCAATTTTTTTTTTTTTTACAAGGAAAAACTTGAAACCTACAAACCGCTTGGAAGAAAAAAAATTCATACACGCGGGGAATAAAGGTACAAGACAGAGAGAAGATTTCCATAAATCATGAAAGAAAGAGTCAGATTCTTAGATACAAATCTCTCTATAGGGGACTTACCCCGACCTATTTCAGAATCCTATTTCCCCCTACGTACTCCAAAATTAGCCTTTTCTGTTAAGCTGACAATAGTTTGAAAATTATAAATTGGGTTACATACATTCTAATATTGATAATTTGATCCTAATGACGTACGTTTCCTGAAAGAACGTCTGAATCATCTCCAACTGCCAGAAAATATAGGTTGAGAAGGAAACTGCATCAGAGAAGACAATGGATGACTCATTGACGAGGAGTGGTTTTGGTTCTGACAGAAAAAATGCCTCCACTGACCAAGAAGTGTTTGAGGTCCTTTAGTAGAAGACACTTCACACAGGATCTTAAGTGATATACACAAAGCTAATAGTTGGCTTCTCCATTCAAGTCCACCCGCGAGCAAACATTCCCCATCTTTATTCTTTCCACATAATGGATGATTCTCTACAAGGGAAACTGGACACATGAAACTTGAATTTCCCTGGCACATGTCACCAGCTGCTTGTCTGATCAATTGTTGAACAATGTTTGCCTTTTGAGCAACGAATGCCTCATATCTTAAGGGGAATCCTGATGGATCATCCCATGGAGGAGAAGCAGCATGGGTCAGAGTAAGAATGGTACGTTGCCAAATTGATTTATTGAGAGAACCTGTGATGGATTTTAATAACGGCAAGTCACTGAAATCCCAGGTTTGGGAATCTACTCGATCAACGTAGAGAATGACATCTAAGGGGAATTTTTTCATATACCTCTTAATAGATGCCAATATATTTCGGTTGAATGCCTGCTCCTTCATCGGAGGCCTAAGACCAGGTGTGTCAAGGATTCTGATCTTGATTCCTTGTATGGTACCAGTAACCTCTTTTACAGACGTCGTGGCAGGTTCGAATGCACTTGTCATGACCTTTGTCTCACCAAAAATAGAATTGATGATTGCACTCTTTCCCACTCCGCTTCTCCCAAGAACTAGAATGTTCAAAGAAAAGTCTAAATCATCATCATGTTTTTCTTCAAGCTTCTTAGCCAGAATTTTAGCCGATTCAATGACAAAATCCTGAGCGGAAAGTCCCCCAATATCTGCAACTAATCTGGATAAAATTTTCAAAACAAAGGGATCCTTGAGAGATAGATTGATTCGTTGGACAAGCCTCAGGAACTTCACACTTATGGCCTGTATCTTTTTAACCTTTTCATTTTCTTTATCACTTACATTGTGCTTGAATCCATTCTGACCTTCAAAATCTAGTGAGGAAGAGAGACTAGGAAGATCTTTCACAGTGATAATACTGGATTCATCAACATTGGCGATTGTAAGTCTGCTGCAATTTAACTCACCACTATTAATTGCATGCAGGAAATATTCATTATCTTTCAGCAAGTTTAATCTCCCGTGTGAGTTTTGGCCTGGCTGCTCTTGTTGACAGTTCTTTTCAGAAGAAGAACCCTCTGAACCCAAAAGAACAGAGAGAGCTGAAATTTGTTCCATGAAATGCTCATGGCCAGCTGAAATCAAGCCTTCTACGTCTCCAACCATAGCAGAACCAGCTCTCTTTGATTCTTGGCTAATTGAGCTAAAGTCAGCAGTAGGCTCTCTTTTTACAGTCTCCCCCAAATTGGGACCTCTTTCCGCATGTTCATGAGAATGGCAATCAATACACAGTTTATCTTCCAAATCATTTTCCAAATATACAGTCTGCTGAAAAAGTTCCAGCTCTAAAAATTTAGCAGAATCAGCAGTAGGAAAATTCTTACCTTCACAAGCATCATTGTCATTGAATTCAAAACCGGCAGAAGCATCATTCAAATTGATTTTTGAGTTAATGGTAGATTTGTATATGCTTCTCAGCTTCTCATTCTCACATTTAAAGTCAACACCAAATCCTTGGCTACCATCAGCTACAGCTTCTTGAGTTGAGAGGCAAGATTCACTTCCTGTACATTCAATACTTTTGGCATCTGAAACTAGTTCAAGCTGTGTTTCAGGGTTCTGTTCTTGCAGAACATGAGCAGAAGTATTCGTTTTCAGCCTTTTGCTTTTCTTAGGATCCTCAATATTGGATTTTAATAAGCTGAAGTCACCAATCATAACTGAAGTTCCTTCCCCCATTTTGGTTGCCTCTTTGGCGTTCACTTCCAACTTTCTCTGTGCCATGGATTTCATTCTTACCGCACCAACCTCTACTATATTTATGGTTTCTCCTTCCACGCTATACATGTCATCTAGTTTTAAGTCTTCTTCATTCTCTAGCTCATCTGATGCGATCTTTACTCTGCCAAGTTGCTCAGTATTCAAACGAGTTCGTGAATCCTGTAATATAATACATGTGTCAGTTGCAACCGAATATCCTTCTTCAGCTACTCTATCTTCTAGATCTTCGTCAGGAGTCTGCTTGTGTTCTACCTCACCTAACATCTTATCTGCCATGAAACTCTCATCTCCGATTTCATCTTCAATAATATAATCAGAGCCCAAATGATCAACAAATGTCAAATCCTTTGCGTTATAGGATTGGTCAACGGTTGAAAAATCCCTTAACATCAATGTTTCCAGTTCCTCTTCTTCAGCATTCAATACCTTAATTCTGGGCAAACCAATAAAGGTCTCAGGCATGTCAAAATTATCATGTTCAATAAAATTGACAGAACTCCTATAATCGGCAACTGTAAACTCATTTGCAGCAAAAGACTGTTGAACAGTTCTTGACATCAAAGTTTCAAGCTCTTCTTCCTCAACGTTTACTGCCTTAATTCTGGGAAAACCAACAAAGTTCTCGGACATATCAACGCTTAACTGTTCAGTAAAATCATCAGAAGTCATATGATTCGCAGCTGTCCAATCCTTTGTGATAAAGGCTTGGTTAACAGTCAAAGAATCCCTCCACGTTGAAGTTTCAAGCTCTTCAGTATCCACATCCGCTACCTTAATTCTGGGCAAATTAACAAAATCCTTTGGTATATCAATGCTTGGGACCCTCATAGCATTAAAATTTTCGTCACCTTCCATTTCATACGACACTTCCTCCTCATCGTAATCATCATAACCAGACAACTGGGCAAAGGGCGTAACCCGCAAACTCGTATCCAACTCAGCACTCCCTTCTTCCCCTTCGCATGCATTACCCATTGGGTATGCTTCTGGATCAACAATTAAAGGCCTTGACGAGGGCATTTCTGACTCGTCACCGCTCACAAAGCCCTCGGATTCAGACCGACTACATATGTAAGTCCCATTACTGGAAGCATCAAATTCAGAATCATCAAGAGTAAGAGGAGCTCGAATAAGAAGAGAACCTGAAAATGATGGTTTTTCCGGCACCATTGGCGGGGCGGAGCGAGAGAGACGCGAGTTTTTGAAGCCACGGGAGGATGGTAAGTCGCTGCTGCCAACAAGAAGAGACGGTGGCAGCTGTAGAAGCTGGAAGCGTAAATTTCAACTTTGGGATTTTGGCTTCATGGGGCGCCCTGATTTCATATTTGGATTTCGATTCTGCTGTCTCCTTTTCATTTGGCTAATTCGCGGGTACCTACAAAGTAAAACTAATTATAGGAGTTGACTAAAAACATTAAAGATTTTTTTTTTTTTTGCCCAAAATTAAAGAAATTATTTATACTATCATAAATTAATTTGTCTATGGCTAAAGTAGAGGTTTTTCTGGAAAAACCTTAACCCTTTATAAATTAGGGGATTGGCAAAAAAAGAAGAAGGTTTTTCTGAAAAAAAAAGGGTATAGGCTTGGTTCTTTCTTTCTTTCTTTTTTTCCGATACAAAGAAGCAACCATAAATCATTTAATACTTATCATTCGCTAGAAACCTTTCTAACAAAAGATCAACCTGCGAAACCATCTGAAAGATGGGCATAGAAGAAAGACTCGTTTTAGCCAAGTGATCCGCTGCTCCATTAGCCCAGCGGCCGATAAGCTGAACGCTGACTTTCCAATTCCGATCGATGATGCTCATGATTTCCTCAACAAGATTCCGATCCTCATGCGCTTGGTTCCTAGGATTCCTTAGTAGATCTGCAGAGTCAGTCTCCAAAATTACAGCCTTGAATCCCCTGTCCTATGCGATCTTGAGTCCAAGTAAACATCCCCACAGTTCAGCAGCTAAACAGTCCCCCTCACTGCCTTTGAATATGAAGCCCTTAATGAAGTTGTTGTCCTCGTCACGCAGAACACCCCCACTGGCCACACCCGGAGTAATCGATGAGAAAGCACCATCAATGTTTACCTTCACCCATCCTGCAGGAGGGGGCGCCAGTGTTCATGCTGCTGGTTTTGCTGCTTCAGACACTTCTTCGATGAACAGTATCTGTCTTGTGCCTTGGTCATACTTGTCATACTGGCCATGACGCTATGCTGCAGCGAAGTATTCGAAATTCTTTTCCCCTAAAAAACGAAAGAGTTGTGCCGCCGCCAGAGCTACTAGCACACCATGGCGTATATATGTCGCCAGTCATCTGTTTTCTGGTTCTTGCCGCGGGAGCTGATGTTCCATCTGATCCATTGATCAAAAGGCAAGGATCGAAACTTCCACCATAAATGCGGGGGAACGAGTTGCTTCCAAAGAGCGAAAGTATCAGGGCAGTACATGAATCAATGACTCCATTTCAACCTGACACACTGGACAACAGGCATCAGTGGTCAGCCCGCGCTTACACCTGGATACATTAGTGAGCAGTCTTTTATGGCTAGCAAGCCAAAGAAGCATTTTACATCGTTCTGGAACCCGTAATTTCCATAACTTGCCCCATAGAGAGTCTTGCGGAGCCACATCAGAATTAAAGGAGTCATAAGCTGATTTTACAGTAAAGTTGCCACACTTTGTCCACTTCCATCTTAGATGCCCATCGGGCAGCTCCTCAATGCCATCTTGTACCTTACTCCACGAACACTTGATCCCACTCCACAGGTTGGACCCCTGTCTACCGAAGTCAATTTTTGGTATCTTATTAGACCCGCAATTATATTTATTTCTTATGACTTTAACCCAAAAGTCATCTTTTCTAGTGGCTAAATTCCACCCGAGCTTCATAAAATAGGCTTGATTATATAAGTTGGCATGCCGGATTCCCAAGCCACCTCTAGTTTTGGGTTTGCAAATGGCATCCCAAGCGACTAAAGGATTTTTCCTTTGCTCCTCGATGCTCCCCCATAAAAACTGTCGGTTACATTTATCCAACGTCTCATATGTGCTAGTTGGAAGAAAGGAAGTTTGCATAACACACCCAGGAATAGCCGTGGTCACCGATGCAACAAGAGTAGCCCGCCCTGCTGAGGAGATCAATTTAGCTTTCCAATTAGATAACCTCAGTTTAACCTTATCCACCACGTAGTGAAATGACTCCTTCGTGACACGTTGATGGTGCAAGGGCACTCCGAGATACTTGCCCAGATCACTAGTAATTGAGAAGCCCAGGGATGCACACATCTCATTCTTTCTAACGTGATTCACATTTTTTGAGAAAATACTCTGGTTTTCTGCTGATTGATTTTTAACCTAGAACTGTCACAGAAGGCCTTTAGACACGAGTTGATGACAGTTACTTGATCCATTGAAGCTTATGCAAACAGGATAATGTCGTCCGCAAAAAACAGGTGTGAGATAAGGGGCCCAGTCCAAAGCCCTTCATGAATGGCCTCTTGGATTAGATGAGCCAGTTTCTCCATACAAATCACAAATAAGTACGGCGATAGCAGGTCTCTTTGCATTAAGTATCATTTTACTCCCTTTAAATTTATAAAGTGAATTCATAGTGTTTTGAATTTAACGCTACCAATTTTGTTTAGTAGAAAATACTAACTATAAATAAGCGTTGATGAAACATGTTTGCATTTAATATAATATGTTTATATTTTAAATTGTGTAAATTAAAAAATTTTAAATGAAAACAACCTTATATTTATAAATCAATATACAATATAATGATACACATAAATATTTTAAATATATTATATAATATATGTTATAATTAAAAAATTTATTTAACTTCCATAATTTCTCAAAATTAATCAGCTAAGACTTGTGGAGATAGTGCTAAATTTAATCCTTGTTAATGTATTTAATATTTCTCAATATATATATATATATAGACAATTAGACACACACATATATATTATTTTGGTCCTATTTATAACACACTTCTAATAATTTTCACATATACTAAAGAAAACCTTAAACCTCATTAATACTTCTAGGATCACAAACGTGATCCTAAAAATACTTATTCACGTAAATCGAAATAAAATTTCTCTCACATACTCATCTAGCATGCTATAAATTCTGATGAAAAAGTTATTTTGAAGATTTTAATTGCTATTCCAAACAAGCATAATGATAGATAAAACAAAGTCAACACAATGACAAGTCAACATCTAAATAATACATTCACCTTAAAAATTAATAAGGTGTCTTACAAATAAGACAAGAAAAATCCTCTTTCTCTGTCCCTATAAATAGGATAGAGGAGTATGTGAGAAAAAAATTGGGAGAATCCTTGTCAAGGCCCAATTAAGGTCCAAAATTGCAAAAAGGGCCCCAACAACTTTCACATACCAAAAAAGGCCCTAGGGCATTTTCTAAGATTTTTCATTAAAATTTTGTTGTTAATTTGACTGATTTAGTTGTTAACCGAGGCTGATATTGTTGTTAAAGTGACTGATTTAGTTGTTAAAATATTGTTGTTAATACGACTGATTTAGTTATTAATGGGTATTTATTTTGTTGTCAATTTACTGCTTTTAGTTGTTAACGTTTATACGAGAAAAGCGCCTGCGCCCTTTTTGGTATGTGAAAGTTGTTGGGGCCCTTTTTACAATTTTGGACCTTAATTGGGCCTTGGCAAGGATTCTCCCAAAAAAATTTAACATGGACAACCCTACAGAATGATCAATAAAAAAGACAAATTAATGCATTTTTTAAGATTTCATTAATATCTCCAAAAATACAAATTTAGTTGAGATATCCGTTAGATTGATGTTTAACAGGCCAACTACCCCCATGGCATGAAATATTGAAATGTGACGGTTAAATTTTTTTTTGTTGAAAAATAAAGGCAAGTCGAAGCTTGAGAAGAATGTGACGGTTAAATTAAGTAACGAGAGAATGCACGTAAACGAGCTCGACACTAAATCTTAACTTCAAAGTAAGATTAAGAGTTTACGTGCCTTTTTGTACCCCTGAGTTTATCTACCTTTTTTTAACCTACATTACAACTGGACAGACTGAACAAATTTTGTGTCTATTCTCTCACAGCAAGTGAGGTCCATTCACAACTGAGCAGAATAGCAACTAGACAATGAGTGGACCCCAATTTATGGGTCTTTTAGGGGAAAAGAAGCATTGCGGCATAGCAGCAAATAAGCTATAAGTGGGCTAGGTTTATGGGCCCGGCAACAAGCTACTTAGTGAGAGAAATATCACTAAACATCCAGGGGGAGAAAATTACAACTGGAGCGACTGAACAAATTTTATCTCAACAAATAAATCCCTCAAGCGGAATCATAAGACCGACCCTTTTGGCTAATGAACGGCACTATCCTCTAAGGATTAATTGTCTTGAACACAGACAGAGCATGAATGGGTGGTAATTTTGATTGGCAGAAGTTCTGCCACGCCTCCAGTTTCTGTTCCTCGTCTTTAGTAAGTGCCCTGTACATACAATTTGCGATGCTCCTTGCAGCTTCTCTCGCCTCCGGCAGCCTATCATTCAGCAGATCCGCCGCCACTTTAATCATCTCTCCCAACCCAAACTCCTTCATTTCTTCCAGCCCCTGTTCATGATATCATGTCATTTACTTTGAACATTGTGTAATAATAACCCCAGAAGACAATAACAAACTTAGTTCAATTGTACAGCAGTTTAACCATATTGGAGACGCTATTGGAGAGAGAGATAGCGGCCTTAGCCCTGACTCGGGGGTTCCTATGGCTAACATATGTCCGCAGTTTTAGAAGCAGAGGAAGAGGGGCCATTGAAGCCACCATTGAGGTCAGAGCCTTATCTGCTTCTTCACATACAAATCGTTTGTCCTGAGACGCTTTTAGCAGCAGCTGCATCAGCTGTTAAGATTCGTCCCTTCAGTTAGCCCCAAATTCATCCATTAACAATATCAATAAACGGAAGTAAGATCGTGGAAAAGGAAAGTGAATCACACCAGGCTATCAAATGCATCAGATGTGGATGGATCCAACAATTTATCACCAAATGATTTGAAAATATCAGAAGCAGCCATAATAGAGGTTTTGCACAGAGCACTTCGAGGATTTTTCATTGTCTTAGCCACAACCGATGCAACTTTCTCCCTGTTTCATAATTTCACATCGCATATTTCAAGAAACCCAATTATACATGCCTTCACTAAAATGGACAGCGCGCGATGCGAAAAATTGTGAATGAATAACCCATATCAGAACAATTTACTTACAATTCCGGAAAAAGAAGAGAGGAGTGGTACAAAGCAAAGCGCCTAACATCGTTCAGAGCCTGGCAGACGTTGAGCCAATTTTTCGAATTTAAATCTTCGATTAAACCCTGGATTTTCAAAGAACTCAAAAGTCAGTGCAGTTTATTTATGACAGAGTTAAAGGCAAAAGCAAAAAGTGATATGGATTATTTCTGTGTCTCCTCAAATCAAAAACTTACTTGAATCCTTGCTTCAGGTTCGGATATAGGTTTAAGATCCTCAGAGGAGATGTAATCAATGGCAGCATCTCCGGATGACTGCATCGGAATCTGATTTTCGTCATTCAGAGGGCGTTCGGATTGCTTGGTCGCTGGAAGAACAACTTTCGATTGCTTTCTAGGCCTATCATCTGTTGTTGTGGGAAGAGCGTTATCAATTGGTCTGAGTGGCATGGTTATTGACGACGAAGATTGAAGCAGAGATACCAACAGAGAAAAAGCGGAAGCACAGTATAAAACTTGTGGGGCTGGGTGGAGTCTGATGAGGAACCTAATAGCGTTCGCCTTTGATGTATAAAAATCACTTCAAAATTCGAAAAAGGGAAAGAGACGTTAATCGGTTGATGCGTTCGCGTAACGGTAACATTTCAAAATCGAGAAGGATGGATAACGGATAACATCTTTTTTTTTTTGGGTGCATAAGAAGTGGCTATCGCCGATAAGATCTTTTTTTTTTTTGGTAAAAGCCGATAAGATCTTTTTTTATACAAGAAGATTTTTTTTTTTTTTATATGAACAAGAAGAATTTCTTGACATATTATGGTCATGGCCTCAATAGGTGGGCCGGGCCACCGATTTGTTTTTGGGCCACAATTGTCCCATGGGTTATTGAACTTTTTTTTTTTGCCCAAATGGGTTATTGAACATTAATTTAGAAAATATGATTGTTTTATTAGGTTTAATTATGGGAAAGTTAGGAAGAAGGACCTAGAAGAGATAATATTTATTAGGAAAGACCGTAAAAGTTGTAATTATTTAGAAGGACCAATAGTCAAAATAAAAATTTTAAAATACTAAATTGCCCTTATTTAAACCTCCTACATTTTCTCTCATATTTAATTTTTAAAACCAATATGAATTTTTAAATTTTATTATATTAAACACGGTTTCTCTCATTTTTTTACGACTTACGTAGGAATCTATTAATATAATCTATAAAATCTATAATATTCAAATAATAATAATGTTTATTTTTATTTTTTTGAGATAAAGCTTTTTAATGGCTGAGGTATTAGATAAAAATTTAACAATTGGTCTATTTTACTCGGAGTTTATTTTATATAAGATTATATAAATCAGGAAAAAATACTTAATGATTTAAATGGGCAAATATATGTATTAATAATTAAATAATATATTGATGATATGATTATGTAGATATTAGTTAAAGTTTAAAAAATGATAATTTTGGTGGTTATAATTTTTGTGGAAAATAAAAATTTAAATTACTTTTAAAGTATAATGTGGGAGAGATTGAATGAGAGACTGTAGAAAGTTTAATCAAAGAAAATGTAGTATTTTTAAATTTATATTTTGGTTATTGATCCTTTTGAATAATTACAACTTTTACGGTCTTTCTCGATACATATCATTGGCTCTATGTCCTTGGTACTAATTTTCCCTTTAATTATTGTCTTTAAATTCTAAATACATATGTTATTACTCGTTTGTTTTTATAGTATTTACTAAAAAAATAAAATAAAATTTTATGTTTTTAATGTTCAAACTAGATAAATTTATTCTTTAATTGAGAAATTTGTATAATTTTAAAAACGTTGTAGAACTATTTCAAAGTATTTTGCTTTCAAATGGCTAGTGTTAAATTAACTTTTCTTTATAATCACTTAGAATGCGGATGCTGGGCAATGGAATGGTAATGAAGTATTCCCTCCGTCCCTAATTATAGGAGCAAATTTTGGAGTTGGTTTTGATCCTAATTATAAGAGCAAGTTTTAACTTTTGTCAATTTTTTCCTATAATACCCCTATTTATACTTATTATTAGGAGCATTGTATATATGTTACCCCTATTTATACTTATTATTAGGAGCATTGTATATATGTGTGTTTATATATGTCAATATATATATATGTGTGTGTGAACACACACACATATAAACGTGTGTTATTAGGAGCATTGTATATATGTGTGTTTATATATGTCAATATATATATATATATATATATATATATATGTGTGTGAACACACACACATATAAACGTGTGTTATTAGGAGCATTGTATATATGTGTGTTTATATATGTCTATATATATATATGTATGTGTGAACACACACACATATAAACGTACGTGTGTGTGTGTGTGTGTGTGTGTGTGTGTGTGTGTGTGTGTGTGTGTGTGTGTGTGTGTGTGTGTGTGTGTGTGTGTGTGTGTGTGTGTGTGTGTGTGTGTGTGTGTGTGTGTGTGTGTGTGTGTGTGTGTGTGTGTGAACATACACACACATATATAAACGTGTGTGTGTGGATAGATCTATATATACACACATATATGTTTATATAGCAATACCATTATTTCAATTAGAAAGCGTATGGAAATAAAATTAGATCTATATGTATACACATGACTATATAAAAAGCAACTAATATACATATATAAACTAGTATGTCATGGATATCTAACGTAAGGCAAATTAGAAACACTTATAATTAGGGCAACTTGTGTCATTTTAAATTTATATAAGGACATTTTAGGAAAATGAGTAAAATTAACTAATTTAACTCATCTCCTTAATTCTCCCAAAATCGGTTAAATTGCTCCTATAATTAGATATGGAGGTAGTAGTTAACATTTCGTTTTTGGCGGTTAATCCTTTTTTTCTAATTTGCCGACTGCCTTTAAAATAAATTTATTGTCCAACAGATTAATTTTCATTCAACAGATTAATTTTCATTGGAAAAGTCCAAATAATTTTACTCTGGATGCTTTTCAATATAACCCAAAAAAATGTGATTTAAAGACATAGATGTTTGGTATAGTATTTGATAAAAAAAAACAAAAAATTGTGAGCATAATATAATTAAGGATTAAGGTACACATTTGTTTCAAAAAAATTTGTTGAAGAGGAATATTGTATAAAAAATTCTTTTAGATTCAATATTACTTAAATTTTTTAAAATGTAATAAATATTACCTCATAATATTATAAAAAATAACTTGGACTTTTAAAAGCAATAAATTGACGTTAATAGTTAACCTTTCTTCTCATAAAAAATGGGCGGAAAATCTTTTTTTTATTATAAAAATTGAAGTTTAATTGTCCATTACTTCAATAAAAAAAATTAACCAGGAAAACTTTAATCCTATAATTAAACGGATTATCTTATAAACAAGAAACTAGAAAAATTTCAGATCAAAGTTTCTTCGAATAGCATATGATGTCCATTTCTTCGAGTGATCCACTAATCGCGGCAGAACGCGCCGTTTTTATTTCGATGGTTCTGGGGCTTTGTGTTATGCACTTGTTGGTGACAAACAACAAACTGAAGCAAAGTGAGTGCGCGAGGGTGCGTTATTGTTTTCTTGCCTGAATGAAGGACGAAGTTGTTCATGATGATGCCTTTGATCTGTTGCATTCTCTGACATTTTAGCTCAGGAATTCCCTCTCGCATTCATTTTACGCGCATGAACCCTCTATACCCTAAACCTCGATCCTATGCACCACAAATGGATATGACGATTCCCCCTTCCCAACTTTCCGACAACGATCGGAGCAGCTCCGAACTGCGAGCTCTCGATTGCAATCTCACTTCGCTTTGCGACCATATCCAGATGGAAGGCTTCAATTCCGGCTCATTCTCCGACATCGTGCTCCATGCAATGGGTTCCACTTATCACCTCCATCGCCTTATCCTTTCTCGGAGTTCTTACTTCAGGTGACGATAATATAAATTTCTACTGAAATTTCTTTTTTTTCGGACGTTCTCTTCTCAATTTCCTTCATTAAGTTCCTCCTCCTTCTCTTCTCAATTTGCATACTTACTGAGTCAACTCCTTTTACTTATTTATTTTTGCTAATGACCGCTGTTACTGAATTCGTTAACGCTATTACTATCTTGGTTCTATCTGCATCACCATAGTACTGAAAATTACAGTTATGATGATGATGAGTATACTGTTACGGCGTGATGGGCCATTGTGCTGATATGTTTATCATTACTATTGAGAAATGGCAAAACTTTTCGAGAATTTAGAGGATAAGGCTGATATAGAATCTAGAAATAGTCCTGAAAGACATCATCTTAACTGAGGAAGTGTCTGTGCTGTAAAGGACCATCCGTGTGGAGCACCCCAACAGGTTTTAAGAAAGGAGATGCCCATTTCGTTTTAAGTATTGAGTATTGCTGCATTTGTGGCCTTTTATCTTTTGTATTAAACTGGAAAATAAGGCCTATTATCTACTATGAAGCGTTTTTTAAACCTTGGATTTGTTTACCTTGTATGGATTTTAAGATGTATATGACAACATTTAAATGTTATTTCTCTTCTGGCTTATGAACATATTTCTATGCCTAAATTCTTTGCTCCAATATCTTTATGTATCTAATGATGAATTCACACGCATATAATTTGTTGGTTTGAAAATCAGTGGTTATTGTCTATTGTGTCTGTCAGAAATATGCTTCATGGTCCCTGGAAAGAAGCCGGTGCTCCTATTGTCACCCTGCTTGTTGATGATAAGAATGTTGATGATGAGGCGATCACTATGGCTTTGGCTTATCTCTACGGTCACCACCCTAAGCTTAGTGATAGTAATGCATTTCGTGTTCTTGCTGCAGCATCCTTTCTTGACCTCCAGGTATCCTGTTTACACAATGACTTGAAAGTCATAGTTTATCTTCAAAATTTATAATATTTTAAGTCATGTCAGAATTCACTTTTATCTACATGTTTTCTACTATTGATTCTTGTTTAGTTACATCCTTAAAGTTAAAAAATTTCTTTTGTCAAATCTGTATATCCATGCAGGACTTATGTGCAATATGTACAGACTTCATTATATCTGAGCTGTGGACTTCAAATTTCTTGGCTTATCAGGTTCAAGACGCTTGTTTACATCTTTGTGAAATGCATCTTTACTGTGGAAGCTTTTTGGTTAATAATTGGTGGCATGTGATTGTGTACTAGGTTTTTGCAGAAAACCAAGACTATGGCCTTCATGGGGAGCGTGTAAGAAATGCTTGCTGGGGCTACCTCTGTCAAAGTGGTGGCATGGAGTTGAAGGAGGTAATGAGGAAGATGAGTTCACGTAGTGGCACCTGGTGGCCGGTGTAGTTGTTTTTGATGTTATATGAAGATTAAGTTAGCTTAAACAACATTTAAAAGGGCAATACTTACCTCATATGCTTGCTGTTGCTGATTAATAACTTGAGGTCTCTATGAAGTCGAGTTTTAATTAATTCTAGTGATTATTTTCCTTGTAGTTTGTTAAATATTGGGTGAGAAAATTTTTGCAACTTTTTTTTTCTTAATAGCGCAACTCAGATTTATTTTTTTCCATCCTATGACTGATCTAAGTTTTAAATTTAGGATATCATTGTTGAATAATACTATTTTCATTTATTTGTTTTTTTTTAAGGAAAGGAAATGGGAGGGGACTGGTAGTTATTCTTAATCATGCTGGAAATTCAGGTTCTTGTATTATTGCTTGTTCCAGGTGCTTCCGAAACTTTCTTCTCAAACTTTACATGCATTACTGACCTCTGATGAACTGTGGATACCAAGTGAAGAGAAACGGTAAATAGTTTCTGAGCTTCTAGTTGGATTTTGTGGCTAGCAGGTTGAATTTATGATTCACATAACAATTTCTTTGTGTATGTAAAAGGTTTGAATTGGCACTACACACGTTCCTGGCAAAAAATGCTCACTGGAAAGCTGAGCATTCTGAGCAAGGGAGTTCTGGTTCTGAGTCTGCAACTAGTACTCATTCTGATTCTGATAATATTAAGGGAAAAAGTGGAGCTGACAGCAGCACAAGTAATAGGTTGGGAACTGATATAGAGCGTCTGAATATTAAAAGTGATGTAAAGGACATCATTGATCATAATCTGCGAGTTGAGCTTGCAGACAGTGTGGAACACCTCAACAATGAGGATTCTGATTCTAATCAACTGGCACAAGCAACATCATTTGCTGGTTCATCAAATTTGGAACCTAGATATGCTTGCAACATGGAAGGGCCTTCGTCAATTAGTAATTTGGTGTCAGAAAAAGATGGGATCAGAACATCATGTTGTTATGTTGAGATGCCTCCCAGTGCTGGCGCAACTGGAGTGGATATTGAAGGGCCATCTGAGGAAGGGTCAAATTCTTCCTGCAATGGCCTCACATCCAGTGATTGGGGAAGATACAATGTACCTCTTTTTCCATGGGGCAGCCGGGTAGTTGGTGGAAGACGGCTTAAAGCTCACTCCAAAGGAAAGTATGGAATTCATGGGGATGAACATGAAGCATTTGTAAATATATTTGAAGGAGGTTCTCTTTTATATTGCAATATGTCTTTTGAGGCACTTCTGAATGTCAGAAAACAACTTGAAGAATTAGGTTTCCCTTGCAAAGCTGTAAATGATGGCCTTTGGCTGCAGGTTGACAGAATTATTTGATTATTTACTTAGCATTGCACTTAACCCTTAAAGCTTGTATATAAAAAGATGCTCTTGACTCTGTTTTTTTCCTCACGTTTTCCTTTCAAACAGATGCTTCTTAGTCAGAGGGTGCAAGAAATTGCTGCCGATACATGCAAAACTTGTTGCCTTGCAAGTGCAGCATGCACTTGCCGGCAGCCATTTGCATTTTCTCAGGGAGTTTCCACTCCTAGTTACTACATGCAAGAACATAACCCGAGTAATAATTCTGGGAACACAGGAAACATATATGTTGCTGAGTCTTCTCAAAGTGAAGGAAGTGGCATATTTAGACCTGTACGAGTACATGTTAGAGGTGCTATTGATGGGCTTGCAGGTATTGGTAGAGGAACTACATTTGTGCCAACATCTGCTTCACCTCCTACACGTTTTGTCTTCTCTCGTGTGCCATTTGGTGTTGGCAACAGAAACTACCCACAATCTGCAGCTAATGATGACTCAGAGGCACAAGCTGACCACAACGGAGACATGTCTGGAGATGGGTTGACAGCTTTGGTTGGGCTAAGCCAGGGTGGGAGTAGTGGAGCCAATGCACATGGAGAAATGGCACAAAGGGGATATGAGACTGGCATGAGAAGCAAGATCTCTGGAATTGCTGCTGGAGGCCCAAGTACTGGTGGCATTCCCATGCAATTGTTAGAGGCACCAGAACATACCATAGGAATAGAATGGGAGAATACTAGTAGTTCTTCCATATCGTTGGATTTGAAAACACCTTTAACCCATTTTCCTCCATTTCGTTTTGGGTAAGTTAGGTTCAAATGATGAATTCATATGTTTTTGTTTAAGCTACTTTTGTTTTGTTTTGTCTTGTCTGGTCCTTTTCTTTTTTAAATGCTTGAGCATGAGTTGCATACATTCCTCAAATTCTTGTAAATTCCGTGCTGATTTTACAGAGTGCAATTTGAGGATGTGCACAGGCTTGGTGATGGTCAGGTGAAGCATTCTCCAGAAGTGTTCTATGCTGGTTCTCTGTGGAAGGTTCTGGAACTTCAATTAATTGTCATATTCATGCAAGCCTGAGTTCATGTGTCCTGGTAAAATAAAATTTATTGAATTGAATTTTCAGGTCAGTGTACAGGCTTTTAATGATGAAGACCCCCAGGGACGGAGAACTCTCGGTAATGTTTTTAGGATTCAAACTGATGTTCATATGGAAGCAGAGAAAATCTGACATCTATCAAGGAACTAATTATCAATGTTATTACAGGGCTGTTTCTTCACCGTCGGAAAGCAGAGATTGCTGATTTGCATAGAAAGGTTAGGAAGATCTTTTTGTATTTAAATAATTAATTATTGAAGAATGTTTGGGATTGGATACAGCTTTTAATAAATGAAATGCTTTATTTTATAAGTGAGTGGGCGTATTTTATAAGTGGGTGGGTTGGTAGCAGTCACATCATTTCAAGGAGTACGCTTTACCTCTAGTGGTGTCATGGTATACCAAAAGAAC
Source organism: Acacia pycnantha (assembly GCA_025563575.1). Taxonomy (NCBI): domain Eukaryota; kingdom Viridiplantae; phylum Streptophyta; class Magnoliopsida; order Fabales; family Fabaceae; genus Acacia; species Acacia pycnantha. The sequence continues at coordinate 1,757,281 of JAMWYP010000037.1, read as the reverse complement.
TTGATGATTGATTTTCAGGGACCGTGGCTGAACATTTTTAGCTGAAATCCCAAACAATAATTTTAATTTTTTAACGAGAACTCAACCCAGTTTCATGGTTTATTTTTAAAAATATGATTTTTAGGTGCACGTGTATGTGGATTCTCGTGAAAAGGTGACTGCCCGCTATCAGGTAATATTTGTTGTGACTTCACTGCTTTTAATTTATCATTGTAGTTTATTGAAGGATAGTGGATCTGAATTATGATTCTGGGCTTGCACTGCGGTGATATTCAGTTGATATGCCCATCAAAAAGGGAAGTGATGGTGTTCGGAAGCTTTAAACAAACGGGCACTCTTCTACCTAAAGCTCCTAAAGGATGGGGTTGGCGAACTGCTCTGCTGTTTGACGAGCTTGCGGATCTTCTGCAGAACGGGGCCCTTCGTATAATTGCCGTGGTGCAGCTCGTTTAGATGAAGGGACAGGAATTTCCTTCTGCGTATGAAGCTGTTGATGCTTTTTCTGTGAAGGTCAAATAGCTAAATTGTCTTCGCCTTTATAGAGAAATAGTATTCTTCTCTTTGTGGAGAAATGTGATATAGGAAGAGATGAACCACAGTGAACATGCATCCTTTTGATTAGTATGCCAAGATGCATGAACACCACACAACGCGTGCGGAATTGTATACATTTCACCTGACGTGTTGACAAGTGACAATAATTTAGCTATTTGATAGCCCCAATATTCATCCATTAACAATGTCAGTAAACGGAAGTAAGATCATGGACAAGGAAAGTGAGTCGCACCAGGCTATCAAATGCATCAGATACGGCAATTTATCATCAAATGATTTGAAAATATCAGAAGCAATCTTGTCTGGTAGAAAAACTGTTTATTTTTTATTTTCTGCCATCACTCTCTTGATTGGAATTGGAGAGGGAGAGCTTCCCCACTTGTGTGCAAGGTTTGGACACAATCAAGTTAGGCGGCGATCTGCGATAAAGCAGTATGAAGTGGGGGATATAAAGACGATTTTATATTATAAAATGATATATCAAATGCTTTGTCTCCTTCACACCATAAAACCAGGGATGATGAAAGGTGGCGTGGGATGAAACAGAGTGTGAACGGATGAGCCGGGTGGGACGAAACCTTGGAAAGTGATTGTTGAAATCCTTGGTACAACTTGTTAGCTTGGAAGCAATGTATAGTTATGTGAAGTGCGAAAAGATTATTTCTTAATAAACTTGAATACACAATTAAATAAGAATAAAGTAGCATTTAATAATCAAATGCCCCAACTATTAATTTTCTTATGCATTCAGCATCCACTAATGCTGTTAGAATAAGATAACTTCAAGCAAAGGGGTCGGATACTCTCACAAAGGGAGGTGGTTCGATCTTGAAGTTAGTCAAGACGTTGGGGGAGACATCCTAGCTCCTAGGTGTCTAAGTTAATGCCTAAGGTAATAGACGGCTCGTCATGCCCAACATCAGTGAGGAAGGGAGATTTCGCCATGCCCTTAGATCATGGGTGAACCCAACCCCTTTACTAAAATTTGTCTATAAAAAAAAAATAACTTCAAGCATTTGACACACAATGAATAAAATTATGGAGATGAATTCCACGTGAAAATAAACATTCGATGCCACTGTACCAACAAACAGATTTCACGTTGTCTTTTTCTTTTTCTTTTAATTAAAGAAACATCCCACGACGTCCTCGCTTTTTTACTGAAAAATATACCTACGAAAAGGAATCTTTGCTGTCTTTATGAAAGAATTAATCGTTGCTCCCTATTAAGTTTAACTTCCCCTTCTCGTTTGTTTTAAATATACGTAGTATGTAAATATAAAATCACAGAAAAAAAAATTGTTAAAATTTTAAGATCCTAAATTAGGTTTGTTCTCAAGAATTGGTAAGCTAATAATAGGACTTAATAAGTAATTTACAACTCATTTTATGAGAAATACCTTATTTGAGATTTTACAATTTCAAAATTCTTTTTCTGTCATTTTCCCTATATAATGTTTGGTTAGTTAAAATGTTTATATAAATTTAAATTATATATGAGTAATGTGTGTGTGTATTTTTATAATTTCTGGAAAATGGTCCTGAAATTTTTTCATGTCATAACACATTTTTTAATTAGTATTCATCCATTAAATAATATTCCTCCAGTCCTAAATGGAAAATATTTTCCTATTTTATCTCTTTTATTTATTTTTCAACTAATTCGCCTAACTTTTAAGCTGTACATAGTCTAATGTTACACAAAGATATTTTAGAGAGATAGTGCTACATATATTATTACATTATAATTAAATAATTTATTTTGCTTTCTTAATTTTTCGCACTCAATTTTACATAAAACACACTGTCATCTTGGTAAGGCCATGAAATCAAAGAATGCTTTAAAAAGTTTTTGGTATAGCCTTTAATGATTTGACAGCGGTGCAAGCACTCCCTTCTTTATTGGAATCCACATTACATGCACATATCTTATGTGCTTCTTACATGCTCATACCTCTATTAGAGGTATGAGCATATTTTTTTTATTTTTTTATATTTTTTTTTATATTTTTTTTATTTAGATTTAAATTATAGGCTGCTTTCTGGAATTTTTTTTTGTACCCAGTATCTCAAATTAATTAGTTTCCAGTTCTGCATTTATCTGTAACACCAATATCATGGAAAGTATTTAATTTTGAGATACTGGATGCAAAAAAAATTCCAGAAAGCAACATATAATTTAAATCTAAATAAATACAATATAAAAAAAATAAAAAAAAAATAAAAAAAAATATGCTCATACCTCTAATAGAGGTATGAGCATGTAAGAAGCACATAAGATATGTGCATGTAATGTGGACCCTTCTTTATTGTGCTCTTCTCTGTGACCAAAATTCTACTAAAAAAATCGTTAACAATTTTTAATTGCTGTCTTAGTCCTAATTTTCTGCATTTGGATTTTGCCTTTCTTCATATGATTGCCAACAATACATGTTACCCATAAAAACCATGCAATAGCTAATGGCCTTGTTGTCTGATGCTATGAGAGCTCCACTGTGAATGAGAAGTCGTGAGTTCGAACCCATTTATAATCTCAAGCCATTGGTGCCTACTCCCTACTCCTCTAACATCAAGTCATATTCTTCCTCCAAATTTTTGCAACCACTAAAACTTCAGTTGTATGTTACTACCCTAGTCCATGATTTAAGACTAAATTTGAACTGCAAACTAGATGTTACATTAAGAAGGGTTAGAGGTAGTATTAATTTAAATAATTTTGTCATGGTTTGACTGTTAATTACCTTGGTTGGAGTAGCATTGTTCCCCCATACCATTGGATTTTGCCAACTATATCAACTCTGATTGTTTTGGCAGCCAGACCATGAGACCAGATATAAGGATTCAGTTTCCTTGGGGAGCTCCTCTCTCCTGTGCACCGTCCAGATCTAATCTGGACGATCCAGATTTTTTTTTTTACATTCTATTTGTTCAAAAAAAAATATTTTAATAAATAAAGCATTTAAAATAAAGATAATCTCTCTATTAATATTTTTTCAAAAAATGATTTTTTATTTAAAAATTATTAAATAAAAAAAGCTAAATCTAAACTGTCCATATGAGATTTGAACAATTAACAGGGGAGGAGCTCTCCCTACCTATCTTTGGACTTGGATAGACAGGAAAACAGATCGCCAAATATAATATATGTATACAAAAAAGCGTGTCTCGCGTGGCTTTTTTTTTTCTTTAAAAAAGTTTACATCGCCTCACACGACCATCAAATCTCCGACGTTCTTACTTAGTAGTATAACTATAACAATCCATGCGGCAACTCCGTCCATCTATCAAACTCAAACTCTTCATTCATTAAATCATTTAGCTGCCTTTTATGGATCATCTTCCACACTCTGATCCCTCCTCGCAAGAAATCTGACTGTAAAACCAGGAAGGAAGCCAGGAATTTCACACCTTTCATCATGCCTTCTCCTTCATGGCTCACAAGCTTCTCTTGTTCCCCTTCCCCCATAGAATCATCTTCACCAGCCTTCTTCTTCCTATCTCCATGTCCTCAGAGAGTTTTGTTTTCCTCTGTTGATCTCTTCTTCTTGCTGATTCTTTTAGTCTTCTCCCTTCGGAAACTCTGTTCTCGACCCTGTTCTTATGCCAACTCCACCTCATCCATAGCTAGACCCCTTTTGTTTGAAAAGGACTCACACTACAAAGTTACTTGCTTTTTCCATTTTTCTTTCTTTGTAGTGATTCTGTTGGCAATAGCTTACGTGGTTTTAAGCATCTTAACCTTCACTCACGACACCTCTCTTCAGACTTCATGGAAACTCATCGAAGCCCTGTTTCGGGGTTCTCAAGCAATAACCAACGTAGTGGTTTTGCTTGTGATGATGAACGAGAAGAGGATTAAAGATACTAAACATCCCTTGCCACTGAGAATCTACTGGGCAGCAAATTTGGTTATTTCTTGCTTATTCGCTGCTTCGGGTATTTATCGTTTAGTAAACATTGGTGTAGCCAACTTGGAGTTTAATTTGAAGATTGACGATATATTCTCGATTGTAAATCTTCCTGTGGCTGTTTATCTATCACTAGTAGCTGTTAAAGGGTCATCGGGGATTCATGTAGTCAAAAGACCAGACTTTGATTCGAGTTCCGCAGAACCATTATTGAGCCAGAGGATTTTAAAGGAAGAGAATTTGAGTCCTTACGCTAATGCTTCCTTGTTGTCCAAAATGATGTTTCTGTGGATGAACCCTCTCCTCCAAAAAGGCTACAAATTTCCCCTTAAACTTGATGATGTGCCTTCACTTCCTCCTCAGTATCGAACTGAAAAAATGACAGAGCTTTTTGCGAGGAATTGGCCGAAGCCAGAGGAAAATTGCAAATATCCAATAGGAATCACACTACTCCGATGCTTCTGGAAAGACTTTATTTTCACTGGCATTCTGGCAGCCATTAAACTTGCGGTTTCGTTTGTGGGGCCAGTGCTTATTCAAAAATTTGTTGATTACACCTCTGTGAAAGAAAGGCCAGCCTTACAAGGACTTGTTTTGGTACTGATACTGCTTCTGGCAAAATCAGTTGAATCCCTCAGTAGCCACCTGTTCGGTTTTCACAATCAGAAACTGGGTATGCTAGTTCGTTCCAGCCTCATGACTTCTTTATACGAAAAACTCATGAGATTGACAAGCTCGGCGAGGCAGACTCATGGGGCTGGACAGATTGTGAATTACATGGCCGTGGATGCTCAGCAGTTACATGACATGACGATGCAGCTGCATAATATTTGGATGACGCCTTTACAAGTTGTAGTTGCTATGGTTTTGATGTACTTCTATGTCGGCTTATCAGCATTCGCGGCCTTGCTTGGGGCCATTGCAATGTTTGTGTATGCAGTACTGGGTTCAAAAAAGAACAACATGTTCCAGTACAGTATAATGGTGAATCGTGATCTGAGGATGAAGGCCGTGACTGATATGCTTAATAACATGCGGGTCATTAAGTTCCAAGCATGGGAGAAGCATTTCGGCAGCAAGATACAAAATTTTCGTGACTTGGAGTATCATTGGATTGGCAAGTTCATGTATGCTTTTTCTAACACCCTTGGGATTTTCTCGACTTCTCCTATTATGATAGCAGTTCTTACCTTTGGAGCAGCAATTCTTCAGGGATATCATCTTGATTCCGGCACTGTGTTTACAGTAATATCAATGATCAAAATACTGCAAGAACCAATAAGGTCGTTCCCTCAGTCTCTTCTTTCCATCTCACAAGCAACAATATCCCTTAAGAGGTTGGATGAGTACATTAAAAGTAGGGAATTGGATGAAAGTTCGGTGGAGAGAGTTGAAGACAGTGAAAGTAATCTAGCTGTGGAAATAAAAGAAGGGTCTTTCTCATGGGATGATAAAGGAGAGGAGGCGACTCTGCAAGTTTCAGAGCTGGAAATAAGTAAGGGCGATCTTGCTGCAGTTGTTGGAACTGTTGGATCTGGCAAGTCTTCACTATTGTCTTCTTTGTTAGGCGAAATGCACAAGATCTCAGGACAGGTAATTGTCTGCGCTCACTTTTACTACATAATTGTTGCATGCCTGACTTATTGAAGATTACGTAGCATCATTAGTGTCCATGTTAATATATACTCCTCTGGTCAATAGGGCAGAGATAAGCTCCTTTTTTTTTTGTCATGTGACCTAAAAGCCACAAGTTTAAATCCTAAAAACAGTCTTTCCACAATGAGGGTAATGTTGCGCACATCTATCCCTCTCCAAAACCCACTTGGTGGGAGTCTTGTGCACTGAGCCACCTTTTTTTAATAAAGCACCTCATTAAAATTTTGAGGTAAATATACATTTTAACTATTCACTTATTATTTTATTGACTTTTGTTTTCACTTGGTATTATGTATATCAAGTAAGGGTAGAGTTGGAAAGTTGTTGACTTTTATGTTAGAGTTAATGAGGAATAAGGTTTTCTTTAGTCTGTGTGAAAAATGTTGGAAATGCCATATAAATAAGACTAGAAGAGTATAAGAATCCAAATTTGGAGTAGATATAAAATTTGGTTCCCCTGAGGTCTCAAAGCCTTGGTTCTTCAAAAAAATTTGTCCACCAATCGGTCTCTTAAAAGATTGTATCATTAGTCATTGTGTTTTTCACTTGTATGAAATTGTTATAGGTGAGAGTATGCGGGAAAACAGCATATGTAGCACAGACAGCATGGATAAGGAATGCGACGATAGAAGAGAACATATTGTTTGGATTGGCGATGAATAGGGAGAAATACAGTGAAGCGATAAGAGTATGTTGCCTGGAAAAGGATCTGGAGATGTTAGAATATGGAGACCAGACAGAGATAGGAGAAAGGGGCATAAACCTCAGTGGTGGCCAGAAGCAACGCGTGCAACTTGCTAGAGCTGTTTATCAGGACTGTGACATCTATCTCCTCGACGATATCTTTAGTGCTGTTGATGCCCAAACTGGAACCTTTATCTTTAAGGTCACCTATATATGCTTTACCACTGTGCCTTCCTAAAAATGTTAATTTCTATCTCTTCTTTGGTTACATACTGCCAGAGCAGTAAACTTTTAGTGAAAGGTTAGTATTGATTGCCCGAACTTTGTTGCAGGAATGTGTTATGGGGGCTCTCAAGGACAAGACCGTTATCCTTGTAACCCACCAAGTTGACTTCTTGCATAATTTCAACCTTATAGCGGTATGTATACCCTTATAAGTCTCTTAAATATAAAAAGTACAAGAGGGAGTATTAATTTTATTGAATTAAGCACGAAATGTAAATACTAGTATGCAATAACGAACCTTATACTCAAGTTCTTTAACTGATAAACTTGAACTTACGTTGGTGCCAACAACAAGGTCATGCGAGATGGGAAGATCGTGCAAAGCGGAAAGTACAAAGAACTTATGGAATCTGGCTTGGATTTTAAAGAACTTGTAGCTGCTCACGAATCCTCAATGGAGCTTGTAGACAGGACTGATGCTTCTGGTCCATCTACAAAACCTTCAAAAGAAGGGGAAAACAAAGGGAAAAGGAACTCTCAAGAGGAAGACAAGTCTGAATCTGGCAAGGGAACTTCAAAGCTGATAGAAGATGAGGAGAGAGAAACCGGCCGAGTCAATTTCCAAGTATATATACAATATTGCACAGAAGCATATGGATGGTGGGGAGTAGCACTAATCCTGCTAATGTCTCTAGTGTGGATTGTAACTACGATGTCTGCAGACTACTGGCTGGCATTTGAAACTTCCAAAGATCGCACCTTTAATCCCACTCTGTTCATGGGTGGCTATGCTGCAATTGGGGTTGTTTCATGTATAATGGTAATAATCAGATCATACGCAGTAACACGTTGGGGTCTAGAGACAGCTCAGAGCTTCTTCAATAGAATGCTTCAAAGTATTCTCCATGCACAAATGTCATTCTTTGATACCACTCCTTCTGGCAGAATTCTTAGTCGTGTGAGTCTACATACATACGCCTTCCTTCAATTTCTACAGGGTTAATGTGCAAATTCGACCTGAAAAATTTCATAAGGAGCAATGTTACCCAGTAAGTTTTTCTAAGTTCAATGTTGTCTTGAAAGTATTAAAATGGAGCAATGTTGACTGTTAATTTTTTAATGGTCAATGTTAGTTTTTTCTAATGTTATAGGCCAATTGTTACATTTTGAAACTTTCAGAACGACACTGAACTTACAAAAATTTTCAGTACGACATTGAATCTGAAGTTTCTTCAGGGCAAATTTGCATATTAACCCATTTCTACAAGATAAACGTACATTCTCCATAATAAAATGCTGTCGGACTTTCTATCTTCTTGTCCTGTTCATGTGTAGATGTCTACTGATCAACTCTTCGTCGATATAATAATTCCAATGTTCATGGGCATACTGGTGCTCTCGTACTTCTTCTTACTCAGCATCTTCGTCGTCACTTGCCAAAATGCTTGGGAGGTTGTCTTCCTCATTGTTCCATTGATTTGGCTCAACAACTGGTACAGGGTAGGATACCTGCACTGACCTGTCCATTTATTTGAGCTGAGGTTTTACAGAATTTTTTTAAAGTTTATTTAATTTTGTACATTGCAGAAATATTACCTAGCATCTTCTCGGGAATTGTCTCGGCTTGAATCTATTGCAAAAGCTCCTGTGATTCATCAATTTTCAGAGACCATTTCTGGTGTCATGACAATCCGTGGCTTCGGGAAACAAAGCACATTTTGTGAAGAAAATATAAATAGGGTGAATACAAACTTGAAGATGGAATTCTGCACATATGGATCGTTTGAATGGCTGGCTAGCCGATTAGACATGTTTGGAGTAGTTTTCCTTTGCATTGCCACAGTGCTTATGATCTATTTGCCGAGTGCTATCATGAAGCCAGGTACACCCTCATGGCTCATCGCTTATTTATTTATTGGCAATGACAAGGGTCTCTTCATAAAGTGATGTCATTTTGGTATTGCAGAATATGTTGGTTTGTCTCTATCCTATGGCCTGTCTCTGAGTGGTCTCATGGCAATGGCCGTAAGTTTGACTTGCCAAGTTGAGAACAAAATGATTTCAGTCGAGAGAATAAAGCAGTTCTCCAATATTCCACCAGAAGCTCCATGGACAATCCCTGATGGCCTTCCACCGCACAATTGGCCCACTCATGGCCATATCAAGCTACAGGATTTGAAGGTAAAATCCACTCATGTCAGTTTGTGACTTAGGAGCCATTTTGAAACCTTCATATGAATAATAGTAAAAAAATAACATAACATCTCTCTGGTTATGTGCAAATATGGCGAGCAGGTTCGATATCGGCCAAATACACCACTAGTTCTGAAGGGAATCTCTCTATGCATTAATGGAGGAGAGAAGATTGGGATAGTAGGGCGTACAGGGAGTGGGAAATCAACACTAGTGCAGGTGTTATTTAGGCTGGTGGAGCCTTCATCTGGGAAAATAGTGATTGATGGCATCAACATTTGCACCCTGGGACTTCATGATCTGAGGTCTCGCTTTGGTATTATTCCACAAGAGCCTGTTCTCTTTGAAGGGACTGTAAGAAGCAACATGGACCCCAATGGACTGTATTCCGATGAAGAAATTTGGAAGGTATTGTATTAATCACACTCATAACATAACTCATTTTGTTTCTATGACATTCTTCACTGAAGAGTTTTATCGATGCAGAGCCTCGAACGGTGCCAACTGAAGGATGTGGTGGCTGCAAAGCCCAAGAAACTAGATTCTTCAGGTCTCAATCCTCTAAGCAATTATTCTTCTTTCAATGTGGTTATATATTATTTAGTAATATGGGGATGATGGATTTTGCAGTGGTGGATGGGGGAGACAATTGGAGTGTGGGGCAGAGGCAGCTGTTATGTTTGGGAAGAGTAATGCTAAAACGCAGCCAAATACTGTTCTTGGATGAGGCAACAGCCTCAGTTGATTCCCAAACTGATGTTGTCATACAGAAGATCATCCGGGAAGACTTCAAAAACTGTACCATTCTCAGTGTTGCTCACAGAATACCCACTGTTATGGATTGTGACAAGGTTTTAGTTGTAGATGAAGGTAATCATCTAACACTAGTACTGTTTATGAGCTGCTATAACCATTCTGCCATATAGTTTTGTCAAGTCATGCAAGCATTTAGCCTTTTTACAACTAATCATGTGAGTATCTTGGACAGGATATGCAAAGGAATTTGATACGCCGGAGAGATTGCTGGAAAGGCCCTCACTTTTTGGCGCATTGGTCCAGGAGTACTCTAACAGATCATCTTAAATTGTGATTCAGGCTTTGGCAGTGTCAGCGCACCACATTAAAGTTATTTGAATAAGGTGCTGAATGCTGATAGACATTAACGGTTTTGCTGTTCTTACAATTCATTAATTGGAAGAACCTAAGAAGGATGAGATGTAAGGCAAAATTTTGTTAGTCTACAAGGATGGTCACTTAACTTTCAGCCTGTAATGTCAGGAAAAAGGCTGCCCCTGTTGTACATGTTTCTTCTCTCATGCCTTGCACCGCATTATTTATCGCGGAATGTTTTGGTGTTCTCTGAATCTTTCGGCCTTTAACTCTACTCTACACACAGTTATCATCATAACCTATTTTAAAAGGCTAAGCACATGCGCACTCTTTATTTTATAAAAAAAAAAATCGCTACTTATAAAATCTTAGAGTCTATCAAGAAGAAATGCAAGGATTTTGAGAAACGAGGAACTGGTTTCCCGCAACTTACGAACTAAACACATGTGTGCACGCACGCGCATATAACTTTGATTTAGCGTAATTAAAGGCAGGAATTTTATACTTTAAAAAGATAACTCACTCTCAGCCCAAAGATTTATCGTAATTAAAGGCAGGCATTTTATCACTTTCAAGAAGAAAACTCACTCTTGGCGCAAATCGCTTTTGTCAGTCAAAAAGAGGTTTTTCGCAGGCAGGGCGGCGTGTCAAGAAGGGGAAAGAGAGGAAGAGGAAGGAAGAAAGTGGATTTTATATTTCTATACTTTGTTTTGATTTCTTGTGCCGCCCTCAAACTAACATCACAAGGGCGGATGGACATTCATGCATCGCTTCAACTTGGCAACTGCATGAGGACCACCATCATATCGCTAACGACAAATTTACATGTACGGAAATTAAATTTGAATATCCGATAAATAATTTGTTTATTATAAACAAAAATCGCTAACAAACATGTGAAAAATTACATTTGATAACATACGGCTCGATGCTGAATAACAGAAACTTAGCGGGGTACTCTTTTTCTACTTAGTATCTCCTGTTCCTTTAGTCGATGTTGGAACCTCGCGAGACGAGCTTGAAGACTAACCAGACTAGCTGCCTTGCGAGAAAGCACAAAGCTCAATTGGGCTACGTAGTTGTCAATAAGGCTTCCTGGTTGGTCCACTTCTGCCAAGAGTTTCATTTCCTAACAAACCGGAAGGAATAAATAAATGAGCACCAACACCAACAGAAAATAGTAGCAGGTAATAACATGCCAAAGTACCCCTATTGAAAATGCCATGCTAGTTTAGTAACACTCTTAACAGATGTTCAACAAGGATAAATAAGGTATTAATTATAAGGAAAAATTTCTAGTATGAGAATCCAAGGGAAAAAACATAGCAGCATTCATTAAGGACCCTGCAGCATTTCAAAAGAAAAAAGGTTCTCTACGGGCTTATTGTGCCTGTCTAATGCTAAATATATAGACAAGATGCATGCATAACCTTAGAAAACTGTTTGCAATGACTTAAAAGGAGAGAAAGTATACGCCTTTAACTTTCCAATTTGATGATGACCCCCACAACACATCCTGAATTTATCATAACTTTGTTTGAAACTAAAACCCAGACATAACCCGACAAACAATTACAATTACAAACAGATTCATATAGTTATAAGAAAACACAATCACTTACTTCTCGAACAATCTCCATCGTGTCCTCTATTTCTTTCCTATGAGCAGCGATCAATGCCTCTTCCTCCTGCAAAATTAAATTAAAATTTCAACATAAAGCATGAATAAGTTTTGCATTCAACCAAACTTTGGCAAAGAAAGAGTAATTTCACTTAGTTGAACCTCAAGTATTTCATTGATATTCCCATCAGGAGATAATTCCATTTCAGACTGCCTAGATCCAATAGTAGTTGTGCTATAATAATTCCCAGTGCTCTGCTGCTTCAAGTTTGCTGTCGAGAGATCAGGCCCATTAGCATCCCTTTTCAGCCAGTTTGTAGATCTTTCTGACTTCTCTTTAGAAGGTTTCCTTCGAGGAGGAGATACTTTCTGAACTTTCTCGCCTATATCAATTGTGTTTTGGGAATAAGAGTTCATCTTCTGATTGCTGCTAGTATCACTAATAGAATTCTTCACTTCAGACCTTTCCCTCTCCATTGAAGAAGAAGCCATGCCTTTGTCCTCTCGCCCATTGAACATATAACTTGATGGAAGATTTGAGGGCTGTTTGTCAACTTCAGCAGCAGAGCTGTATAAAGAAACTTCCTTATCCACCAATCTTCTACCTATATCCATTGTTTTGACCTCTTGATGCTGATCATTGACTTCCTCTGAACCAGCACTTGCTGGAACTGATATAGATGAAACCTCCTTGTAAGTTTGTGGTACAGGATTTGAGGCCTGATCCTTCCTGGGATTTCCACTTTTTGATAGACTTTTAACCCTGCTCATATTTTAATAATGACCAATCAGTTAAAAAGTACAGACTAGAACAGCGGTGGGAAGTGCCCAGTCATTAACTTGTTGCAGTCAATACTACGGGGAAGTACATACCTATCTGCATATCTTAAGGTATTAAGTGTGTGCTCACAAGATCCAGCATTCGGAGATATACAAGATATCATAACAGTCTTGGAATTGCCAACAAAAGAGTCACGAAGCACTTCTGTAAGTTTGCTTCCACGGAATGGAATATGAATCTGGTCATTATCCAGGGCACGAATGCACTCCTTCAGGGCTAAAAGGCTCTTGTTGATTTCTGCGCCCTCAATCCTGTAGAGTAAATGATGCATAATGTTGTATCATGAAGAGATTTGTTACAGCATAAGACAAGTGGAAACAGACAGGAAGCAATGCCTATCCTTGTTTACAGCAATTGCAACAAAATACAAATTAAATTACTAATTCAGATGCAGACAAACAGCCAATGCACTGACTCGTATTTTTTTGGGAGATTTGCATATCAATTCCAAATGGCAACACTGCCGGTAGTTGATTTTTGACACAAGGGAAAAATTCATTGGACTTTTTTATTAAAAGTAGAAAAAGTACCGAGTCTGACGGTCATTGTCAGTGGTGTCAGCGCCTCTTTCACTTCCAGCAAGATCAATAAAAGAAATTTTCCCCACAACCTTCCCAATTTTGGCCTCATTTCCATCATTGTTACGTTTACTTTCTTTCACCTCACTGTGCTTCTTGACAGCCAATTGTAAGATAGCATGTGACCTAGAGGACTCTTCATTAGCACCAGTGGATCCTGTACTTCTGGCAGCATTTCCTTTCTCAATGAATTCTTTGACAATTTGTACATCAGAAACTTCAAATTCTTGCAGCCCTACAATGCAAACTTGTTGTCGTCCATCTTCTCTCATGCAAAGTTTTCTATTTAAAGAAAAACAATCACGCGATAATTTGTTTTTGAAGCCAAAAATGCGCAGCTTACAGGTCAATACATTTGAAAGAAAAAGACAAATGTAGATGCATTTTGGTTGACGAAAATGGATATGATTCATGAACATGCACATAAAACAAGAAATAGAAAAATGCATGCTCAATGTAGAATGGTGTTCCAAGAAATTAAAGTGATTAAAGTCTCTAGGGCAAATAATTTGACACCTTAATTCTAACGCAAAAAACCTCATATTCTAATTAATTCCCTGGTCACAAAATTGAAGCATTCACATCAAAATAAAATATTAAAGGTAGTCTGAACTCTGAATGCTTAAATACAAACTGTAATATGCACCTTCATTAAAATTATCTATGCATTTAACCAAGTACACTAAGTGTGTTAATATGAACAATCAAATCATAATAAAGTATTCCAAATAACACAGCATAAGAAATACTCACTTTCTGTCACTCAGAAGATCAAAGAGTTTTCCACCATATATCTCAAAGTAGCTAAGCCACAATTTAAACCTCTGATTTCGGTATACAGGCTGACGCAACAGTCTAACAAGGTCTTCTGCAGCTCGGATAGGTAAAGGTTGCATTGTGTAAGTCTTACCACTTCCTGAAAGTATATCATTGAGCATTACGTGGATAAGCAAAACATAAGCAATTTTAATGGGTTTTATTTAGTATATGAAGAGGAATAAAGAGATTCTTCACCTGTCTGACCATAAGCAAAACATGTAGCTTTGGTGCGCTGAAAAATTGTAGGAATAATTGGCTCCACTGTTTCCCGATACACCTGTTATGGTGCAAAGCATGCAAAGCGATTGTGGTTCAATCTAATTGACCAAAACCAAGAAGACAAGGAGAGGCAATGGATTGTACAAGCCTTAAATGCCAGCAACCATATATCAGGACAAAATATCTCTGGCAGCAGCTTCCTTACCTCATCATTCGTTACATGCTCATCAAGAACAGCATCAAAACAAAACTCATGCTTCTCTACATAAGCTGTCAAATCAACCTTACAGGATAGAGAAACAATTAAATCTTTGAACAGCAGAAGAATTAAAATATCACAAAAACGCAATTATTAAATTTTTAACTACATAATTTTGATACTTTGCTTTGGAAAAACACAAAATCAAACCTTTAGTTTGGGCTCATGGACAGTCAAATGTGCTTTGTCATACACAGTTACAATATCATCCTCCTTCTTAACAAGCTCCTTCTTGTTTAAAGGTCTTTTGCGGACCTAAAACAAACATTAAGAACACATATTTAAAACTTACAGAAGATTAAATATTATGATTAAAATTATTTATAAATATTTCAGTATAACAAAACAATATAATTATAAATATTTCCAATTTCAAATGCTCATCAATTGAAAATTGAATTTAAGATTGCGACTGTCATGTTCAATTATGGAAATTTTTAAAGTTCATTTTGCCCCTTGATTTTTTAACAAAATACTTTAAATTTTAATGAACTACTATCCAGGGAGAATAATGGCAACCCTAGTAGCAGCAACAGCTGTTTTTGTTGCTGTTGTAGAAAAATATCAACTGAGCCCTCACTATTGCCTAACAACAACGAGTTACAAAATCAACTATAGAATTTAATGTAAACAAATTAAACTACAAAAAAAAAAAAAAAGTCTGCACCATATCTGACACAAGTCAACTTCTTTATCAGCAATTAAGAAACAGAGATGATGACATCCAATAACAACATACCACAACTCTAATCTTTGCGACATTATTTTCCCTTGTATTATTGTCTTTTTCATTCATTGGTAATGAAACTGATGCATCTACATCAGCTTCTCCTCTTTCTTGCTTGCTGTTTACCAGATCGAAACTGTCTTCGAATACTCTAGCACCTCCAGGCATGAAGGGTGATGGTTCGAAAGGTTCTGAAATAACATGCTGACAAGAGAAGAAATCAGAACCAATATAAACTATGCAAGTGCAGACACTTACACTACTTGCGTGAGAAGAAATAAAAATAAATTCAGAAATGGATCGGCAAAATGAGCATTGTTGGGATGTAATAAAACCATCCATGCGTTTCTAATATCCCTAGCATGCCAGTAGTACCTTGCCCCATAGGACTGGGTGTTTCTCATTTCTACCAAAGCTCTTAACATCGGATCAGGTTTCAGCACAAAGATAAACAGCTCTGTACCAAAATATGAATCATACCTCAGACAAAAGTTCTGTATCATCCATTGCATGAAGATCCAAGAGGCCAGCTCCAAAATCCCCCCTGAACTCAGGAGAAGAAAACCCATCTGATGCAGCTACTCCACCAAAGGTTTGGGCAGAGGGGGTATACGGCTCTGAACCAGATTCCCCATTAAAATTGAGATTTCTCATCAACTTAAAGAGCCTCTGCTTTTCTTCAGCCGATTGTGCCCCATAACCCTGCAATAATATCATTAGATAGAAAAATTGAAAGAGGAGTAAACGAGTATTATCTTTTTTTAAGACAAATAAATCTACAACAACTTACCAGTACGTTACAAATGAGAGCGTATAAAAAATTATCCCCCAAAAAATGAGTACCTGCATGAGAAGGTTTGGGAGGAGGCGATGATCGATACTGGTAGAAGCCAATGGAGAGGCCAGATGCTGCAAACCGGCGGACTGCAACCACCGAGCCATGACCGCATCACCGGCATCACCGGCAGGCCCTGCATTGTGCAAAGGCCCACCGCCAGTGTGGTCATACAGAGCAGTCGCCGCAGCATTGCTCTGCTGCACCTGGCCACCCATGTGGCGCTGGGAACGTCGTTGGGGCGCCAATTTTGAAGATCTGTCTACGCACAAACTTCACCCAAAAAAAACATTGACACCATGAATCCATAAAATAAAATAAAAAGTGAAATAGCATCAAACGAAGTCCGAAGGAAATTATAGGACCCGAAAGAAATCAGGAATACTCACAAGTGAAGGGAAAATGGAATTCAATGAAGAACATGAAAATGATAGTTCAAAACAGAATCTACCAAATCTGCGATTCAACGGAGTCAAGTTTCAGAAATTAACCGAAGACTCCATGAGGTACAAGGGTAGATGATAAAAATTAATCAATAATGATAACTTTAAATAACGCACGCGATGAAGACGAAGAGCGCAATATGAATGGGATCGGGATCAGCACTTGGAGAATAGCGAGGGTTATATTGCGATCAGATCTGAAAGCAGATGAAAAGGTGAAGCCCCAAATCAATCAAGATAGCCGAGCGCTCTCCTAATTTCGCTTTGTGTGTATCCGAGTGAAGAAGAAATGGGTTCGGCGATGATGGCACAAGAGATTCCACGAGAGCAGGCCTTCAATAATATACTTTTGAGGAAATGTGAGAATCTGGTTTGGAAAAATTACTGGATATAATATTTTCAAAATTATTAAACGGCTACGACGAACTTCGAGCCTTTTCCGAAAGACCGATATGCCCTCACCGTTGCCGCTAATTTTCAGTTGCGTCTATTCAGAGAGGACATAATCTGCTATCGCTGACAGCCCATGGCCTCAACCTCCCCCACCGGCTCACGGATTTGATATTGCTCACCACTCACCAAGGCTGATCATTTATTTATTTAATTTAATATCAACGTTAATTAACTGGATAATGTTATCATTATCATTTATTTTAGTAATAATTAACGGAATATATATAATGGGAATTAACTAGCAGCAGCAACACGCATATAACGTTGCAAATTGAAGCGGCGAGGATCAAAAACTAAAAACAACCGGACACGGAGGGGCCATGAATGAAGAGATGCTGAATCTTGTGTGAATGGCAGATCAAGGTAATTTGAGGGCTAATCCAAGGCCATTCGAGTATATAACCATTTATTAGTTATTTAATCATAATTAATTAGTAATTTAGGAATAGGAAATGTGGATGATATAGACTGGGACCATGAGGATGGCTTCTCAAGGACGGCAATTTGGGCTGTACGCATCCCTGAGGTTGAGGTATCCTCTGGAGATACATATCTCCTATAACCCTTATTCTCTCCCTTTTTTTTTTAATTTAACATATATATATATTTAAGATAAAATTATAATAATATTTTTATGATATATTAAATCTGGACTATTGAGATCTTAATCCAATCATGAAAAATAAAAAATGAGGGAAAATGAGAGTAAGGGATATAAAAGAGAAGGCAAATTTATATATAAGGGAAGCCAAATCCATCTTCTAATTTCAACGTTTCCCTTCAAGTCATTCCCACTTGCTTACGTGGATTCCTTTTTCTGTTATCATCTTTTGCTTCTTTTTCATATATCAGAGGAAGGTGAATAAAGAATCTATTGGGAATTGAAGAAGGGTGCCAATTGAGTACTGGTAGTTTATTAAGATGCTTCATAAATTTCATACCCCTTTCCCTGTCCCATAATTCTCAATATGAATGCCACATGAAGCAAAAAAAGTTCCAAATGTCCAAAATCTAAAGTGTGTACATTATATTATAATATAATGAATATTCATATGCCCTGCTTAAAATAAACGTAATGCTGGGGGTAACCTTTCAGTAATGAATATTATATTGGCAGTGTCTTTCTTGCTGTCTCTTGCTTTTACCCGCTTCATCGGTTGAAGGTCAACGAACAAAGTAACTAATATATAAAAATACCCAATTGAAAGGCCATGATTGGATAATAAAGCATGTGTTTTAAAATCAAAATAAAAAACATGGGATTTTTTTTTCTTCGCCTCCAAATGATTTTTTTTATATATAGATAAAATTTAGGAGAATGGTTGGATTCACTCATAGTCCAAGGGTATAAGGCTTGGAGCCCATTTCACAAGAAATTCAGGACTAAGAGTACACATGTCTCCACCTTAACATGGGTTACCGTTGTTTCGTAGACCCCTAGGATGCCTCCCCCGACACCTTAACCAACTCCAGAATCGAACCCTCTCCCTTTTGATGAAAGTATCCGACCCCTTTATCAGTTGAACTTAAAAACTCCAAATGAATTGAAGAATAATAAAAATAGAAAAAGGGTGTTTTGTTGTGATCATGGTGGGGCATGGGGGGAGAATAAAGGAGGCGGTTTTTGAGGTAGTGATGATTTCTTTATTTTGAAAGAGTGCCTAACTTGTTGTCATACTCATACCTTGCGGTACACTTCTGTTGTGAACAAAAGCGATTGCTTTTGCTTAAAGCATGATAACATTTGAGATCCAACTAATTAAAAAACCCCTAATCTTTAATTAAATCTTGATCCTCCCTTTTTTTATTTATCACCAAAATTAGCTCTCCCATCCTTTCCAAACCTTCATCCTCAATTTTTTTTGAACTCATAATATGGTTCCTGTAGACCCCTCCCAGGCTCCCAGTACGCGTCACATGCTTTTGTCCATAGCTTTATCCCCTTAATCAACTTTTTAATTAAATCTATACGTTAGCCACACCAATATTGTTTAATCGTATAATCCAGCCAAGACACAAGACACTCACAAATACTTAAGCATTTATCTTAACATCTTAGTCCTTTTCTCTTGTTCTTTTCGTATTGAGGTTTAATTTAATTTGGATAAGATATAGACCAGTTTTTGTTAATTTTTCGTATAGATATTTAATTTAATTTTACTCTCCCTTTTTTTTATGGTCTCGATCCTTCACTGCTTTACATATCATAGGGGTTTTTCTATGTTTTTTTCCTTCCCCTTTTTGGTTAAAATCTCAAGTCTTTGGGCAAGTGGTAGCTTGTGCTGCGTCATTGAGTTCACAGCAAGTTTAAGTTTAAGATTAGCGGTGATTATCATAATCCTGTAATGATTAAGTTGACATATTAGTGATGTCACGGGAACCAAACTCGTCGACTATAATTTGATGGAACCATCCCTACTAATTAAGGATTGTTCCTCTTCACTTATGGGGATCGTTTTGGGGAAGTTTAACGAATTCTGTGAAAAATCAGAGGGATTAGGTTAACTAGTCCTTAGGTTCCGTATAAAAAGAAGTGCTTCAAATCATTACTATTTGACTCAGACTGATTCGAGAAATCAAAACAAGAGGATTGAATCATTTATTCTGACTCTTTTTATTAAATCATGCAATTAGGTACTAGTAATATTTATTCATTCATTAAAATTCAATATATATATATATATATATTTTATTTTTTTTTTTTTTTTTTTTTTGCTAAAAATTAAAATTCAATATTGGTTACTGTCGAACTCGTAGAATGATGGACCCGACACCAACAGGCCGCATGATTTTCTTTCCAAGTCTTCAAGAGCCCATACTATATAAGTTTTTCAGTGAAGTAACCTTGCACCCAGCACACTTAAATCGTGCAAGGAGACGACAAAATCAGGTAAATTTGAAAAGATTTCTACATGGATCATCAAAAATCATGATATCTAAACTCCTTTTGCTGAGCGCTTGGTGAGTTAGACAATCAACGTGCACACATATTTATTTGGAATAGCGATTGATTGACAGTATACAAGGTAAACATGTGAGATGAGTTTTATCTCGATTTACGTAAATAAGCACTTTTAAAGGCCCAAAACCTGATCCCAAACAAATGTTCATTGCAAAGGCAGGTGATGTTGGTGGCTATTTATGAGATTGGGTAGGCCTACTACCACAAGTTGAAATTCTTCTCTTCCCTGGGTCGTTGCATTGATTCCAGCTTGTCGTGAGACTAGAAAATAGTGAAAATGGAAGCACCAAAGCAGGACTGAAGATGAACAACGCTAGAGCTTTTCACAAGTTATTGAGATTTGTTATGATGAAGCCATTTATTGACAAAATTTATTAATTACCAAACTGAATTCTGTGACGAGTTTTAGAAAAGCATCTCTGCAGATATCTAGTTGTAGTTAAGGTACCTACATCTCGAGTAGCATTAGGACTTGGATCTGAACATTTTAGGAACCCAACCAAAAGAGGCTTGCTTGTGAAGCTGAGATCCTTCCTGCTTCTCAGAATCACTGATCCCCTCTTTCTAGCTAAAAGGTTTCTTCAAACGTGTACAGTTCCATAGAGACAAACATGTGATTGCAAAAACTTGCTGCTGCTGCTGCTATCACAGGCCCTTATTATTTTCAGCTCGAAATATATGATCCATCAGATATGGAATGAAGATGTATTTTTAGGTCCATTCCTCATTAAATTAGCCTCTCCAATAAGGACCCGTTTGTTAGGAAGAAAGCTTGGGGAGGAAAAGGGAAGATCCCAATCTTCCCATGGATTTTGGCGGTTAGTTACACAAAAAGTCCAGTCAGCAACTCACTGGAATTGGACATTTTCCCTTAGGACCTGTTTGTTACAAAGAAAGCTTGGGGAGGGAAAGGGAAGATCCCAATCTTCCCATGGATTTTGGATGTTTGTTACACAGAAAGTCTAGTCAGCATCTTCCAGTAAGGGTCAATCTTCCCTCATTTGAGGGAAAATGCTTTCCATCCGAAAATGGAAGGAAAACTGTCATCTTCCAGAAAATGGTTTTTGACATTTACCCTGAAATTCAAATTTGGCGGGAAGTTCGAACTTGGCGGGAAAGTTCAAATTTGGCGAATTTTCTTTTTTCTTCAAAAGTTCGAACTTACAATAATATATTTTTTTAAAATATATTTTAGCAAAAAAAAAAAAATATTTTGAATTAATTCCTTTTGAAGGTAAAATAGACATTTCCTAATTCTTTACCAACTACCACCTCTTCATTTTCTTCCTACCAAACAACTCAAGTCATCTTCCCTCATCTTTCAAATCTTCCTTTCCATTCCTTTCCCTCCTCTAAAGTTCATTTCCCTCCCCAAGCTTTCTTTGTAACAAACAGGTCCTTATTTGAGGGAAGATGCTTTCCCTTCGAAAATGGAAGGAAAGCTGCCATCTTCCCAGGAAGATGGTTTTTTGACAGATTTACCCCTGAAGTTCGAACTTGGCGGGAAAGTTCAAATTTGGCGGGAAAGCTCAAATTTGGCGAAATTTTTTTTCTTCAAAAGTTCGAACTTAACAATAATATATTTTTTTTAAATATATTTTAGCAAAAAAAAATATTTTTTTTTTATTTTGAATTAATTTCTTTTGAGGGTAAAATAGACATTTCCTAATTCCTTACCAACTACCACCTCTTCATTTTCTTCCTACCAAACAACTCAAGTCATCTTCCCTCATCTTTCAAATCTTCCTTTCCACTCCTTTCCCTCTTCTAAAGTTACTTTCCCTCCCCAAGCTTTCTTTGTAACAAACGGGTCCTAAGGACAGGGCCTAATTCAATTAGCCCTTCGGAGTTAATCTCAGGGACATGCATCATACTGGATTTTTGGGAGATCGGTGCAAAGGATTAGGTGTTTATAGGCACGTGGCAGGACCAATTAACCAACCTTAGCACGAGTACTTGAACCAATTAATCATGACCGACGTAAGAACATATGATTGAATATGGTATAACCAATTAACGGTCATGTAGAACCACCAAAGTATAAAGCTGCTTCTTATTAGCTTTACCCTATTTTTAGATGGAGTTTTTAGATGGAGAGAAAATCAGGAAGAAAGAATACTAGGAAGGAAAAACTCTTAAAAGTAGTAAAATTTCTATCATTTTTGGAAATTTTCCTTCCTAATATTCCCCCCTTTCTCTATCCAAGCATAGGGCAAAAGTTATACCCTTCGGTATAACTCAATACACATCGCCCTAATAAAAACCAGGGATCGCCAAAGATCAATTCATTTCAACTTTTACATGCTTCTGCATTGTGTAAATAACCATTCACTATAGTAGTTTTTCACTGAACTAAACTAGATAATTTGGGAATGGTCTGATGCTGAAGTGATACCTAACCGGAATGTGGAACTGATATCTCAATCAATCTCCCGTCCTAAAAAGCATGCCTCCCAAATAAAGTCGGTCGAATAGAGCATGAGGATGAATTTAGCCATTATAGTGCATAAAGCAGGGGGGAAAAGCCTTAAACAAAAAGAAACCAAGATAATAATATTATTAAGCATTTGTCGGATGCCTATCAGTAATCAAAAACTTACGCATAGATAACTGTCGGACAGTTCAATCATAATAATACCACAACATCACAACCCAGAGTCTCAAATCACTTAATGCAGAATGTGAAAGCAAAACCAGAAGAAGAAGAAAAGATAAAGGCTAGAACTACAGCTAGATCTTCCAGCTTTATAAATAGCATGGCGCTTAGCACTTCACCTCCTTCAAGGCATAAGCAAAGTAAAGAAATGTCGGGTCAGTAGCACCCTCCTTGTAGTAGGCAAGGACCAAGCTGCCATCATCATGCATGCTCTCCCCGACAAAGCTGCAAAGGAAAAAAAAAAACTCAACATCAGTAACTTAACTATGATTGGTTCACCAAAAGCTGCAGACAGATTACAAAGCACTTACAATTGAAGATCACTGAGCTTGGAGAGCAGGAATTTGGTTGCTCCCTCGATATGTTTTTTAAACAGCTCTTGCTTCTCTCCTTCAAGTTTTGGTGTCAACAACTTGATGTACCTCTTCATGAAGACAAGGAATTGCTTCTTGTCAAAAGCAGGTTGCTCCTGAAATAGATAATTAATAAAATGCTTATCCACTGAAAAACGCCAAACAAGTCCCCAAGACTAGAAAGATTAAGACGGAAAGTTTAGTTGTCCAAACCTGAAGTCTGAATGTGTCAGCGATATCAACAACCTTAACAGTTTGGTCATCAACACCCTCATCTTCTCCACCTTCAGCTGAAGGGTTTGCGCCAATGTCTACATCAACTGCTCCTTTAACAACCCACTGTAAGCCAAAACGATTGTGCTTAGCATGCAATAAACAACCTAAACTTAAATAAACTTAAATATCCCGAGCACAATGAAGAATCAAATAATCTATCTTATATTCTCGGTCTTAAATACAAATACAAGATAAAGTTGACTTTTTCTTTTTTGAATTAAGAAAGCTAAATAACTTACTTAATCATATCATTATTTGAAAAAAATAGTTTGAAAAAAAATATAAATATTTTAAAGTAATTTAATTAACTTTCGTAATATTTTCAGAAAAGTCAACTTTGTCCTAAGACAGGAGTACATATTAGTATATTAACAAAATAAGGGGTCGAAATTCAACTAACCTTCCCATCAACTTCCCACAACATTCCATTCTCAATTTCCCTGTATGGGAAGGAGTCCGAGAGAAGCTCATCACCTACGCAAAGGAATTATCAATACTATGGTTGTGTTTGCATGAACCCCAACCATTGCATACTCAAAAAATGGCTGGTAACAATGTATCAAAACATATTATGACAAGAAAATTTGTATATAGAGAGAGACAGAAGAACAAAATCAGTTCCACCTGATTCGTCAACAAAGATGATGATATATGTAAATTCATGCATCGAGTACTAAATCAGCATCCTGACTTGCGAGCCAGCAAACAGGCTATAGAAAATTGCACTAGCATCAAACTTTTCCAGAAGCGACAGCACATAAAAACTCAATTTGGCCATGCCCGAAAACTCATATTTTAATATTGATACTATATTTTATAATTATCCAGAACATAATCAAAGGATCAGATCACCGTAAAACATGTATGACAACCGTCAATGAAAAAAAGGACCAGGTTCAAAAATCAAGAGAAGTTCAATAGATGAAGACGATCATTATTGATCGGCGTTCCGAACAAACCCAAAAGAAGTTAGTAGAAACAGAGCATCTCAGGTGATAAAAACAAAAACAAAAACTCAGAAGATACAAGCAACCTCGCGCAAATAAAACACAATTCACAGCATATGCAAAAAGAAGTTGTAAAATCTATAAGAACATTATGCAGACAGAATACCTGTGAGGAGGTCCTGGTAAACCAACATCTTCGCTGAGTTACTCTCGGATAGCTCCGAACAGTTTGAAAGGAAGATAAACAGAGAAACAAGGGCCGACGAGGGAGCTAGGAGGGCGTGAGAAGTGATAGGCCAGGAGAACTTATAGGCGAGGGTTTGGCCGAGGAGGGGGAGGAGGTGCGAACAATGAAATTACATTTATGGGTCTTGCTTTTTACCAAATGGCCCTGCAAGTCCTGCGAGTTTTGTACTGGATCTCAGTTTTTATTTATGGGCTTAACTTTTTCTTGGGATGGGCTACTGAACCAAGGATGAAGGATTTTCTTCCAATACGGCGTCTTTTGCCAATGGTTCTCAATATAACAAAAGTAGGTTGTGTTGGTATAAGTGGTAAGCGGTTTGTGTTGTTTAAGTAAGGTTTTGAGTTCGAATTTTGTGAATGCAAAAAAAATCCTGCTGGGAGACTCTCCCACCATTGTCAGGTGTACGACGCGGGTCGGATCCGGATTAGTCAGGAAGCTCTGATGAACTAGGTGGACAAAAAAAAAACAAAAAACAAAAAGAACTTATTTTCCTGAATAAAAAAAAAAAGATATGACCAATATGATTGGGTCTAACGAAAAAGTTAGTAGTCTCTGACATGACGAATTAAGATGCAAATTTTTATTGGGATAGATGGCTATATTTAGTATCCGAAAATGCAATCAACATAATTACCTCTAATAAAAAAATACATATAGCTAAAAATAAATAAGATATAATATGTGGATTTTGTGGGTCCAAAAATAGGGCGGATTGGAGTCATTGACAGGTTAAAACAAAATATTTCTTGTAATTCTATTAAAATATTATAATCATTCTTGCTTCGTTGTCAACAATTTTAGGTTTTGACTATAAATTTAAGGTCTAAAAATATATATGTGTTTTTATCAGAAGTGTACTTAACATCAAATACTTTTTTTTAGTGTAAAAGTAACTATGTGATTACAAAAATAGAGCAAAAATATTCATTTACCGTTAGTTTGACTTTTTTTGTATTTTTAAGGCTGACATGGACGATGACTTAGCTAAATTTTACCCCAGCTAGCAGTAAAGAATTGGAGAAGATTGCAGAAAATAACATAGATATTTTGGAAATTACAATTCAGCCCTTCTCTATCCAATTCCCCTTCTCTCTCTCAATCTCAATCTTATTCATCGGGCTGCCCGTCTCCACCTCCTCGCTGCCATTGCCGCCTCTCTGTAATTTTCAAAGCTATCTAGGCCCTTTTTTGTATCTTTCTCAGTTTTCCACTGCCAGTTGGAATAAATTTTAACTAAGTCATCGTCCATGTCAACCTTAAAAATACAAAAAAGTCAAACTAACCGTCAATAGACATTTTTGCTCCACTTTTGTAATTACATAGTTACTTTTGCACCTAAAAATCAACATATGTATTTTTACACTTTAACTCTTTCCTATATGGTGCATCTAGCTCCTTAGTTTTTTTTTTCCTAGCACCTATTTCATACTTCATTAGGCCATTACACCATGGTTTCCTCTTCCCTCTATCAATCTTTGATTTAAATTAGTGCCGTATTTTGAATGGTGTTAGGGAGGGGAACCTCCCATCTTTTTATCTTCCTTCCAAAAATCAGAGACTGAGCAAGACTCATGGACAAAATAAGCTGAAAGACTGAGATGAGAACCGTATAAAGTTGCTTCCGCAAGCTACAGCGATAGGTGGTCAGATAATAAATGTATAATGGGTTAAAAGGCTAAAATGCCTTTAAAAGTTTTGACGAACGGACACCAAACACCAAAATAATTTAGAGGGGGGAAATTTACTTTGGAAGTTTAAAACATGATGCAATATTTCCTTGACCTAACGGACGGATCTAAACAGTCAACTGTTTATTGACCGATTATGCTGAGGTAACATACCCACATCACAACCACTAGACATCAGGAAGTTTTTTGAGGATTTTTTTGTTTTGGTTTTAAATTTATGGTTTATGATCTTTTCTGCTCATATATTTAGTTTTGATTTAAAGGTTTTTGATTTTATTTATGAAAATTTTGGTGAGGAAAGTAGAAGAAAACATAAGAGAAGGAAGAGAAGGTCACTCTTTGAAAAAACCTTCACTTTATTTTGTAAAAGCACGTGTATATCTATTATTGGTAGGACAAAAGATACATGCATGCTTATCCAAACAAATTGTGAAGAGTTTCCCCATAATGTCTTTCCTCTCTTCTATGTTCTCCCTTTCTTTACGTTGTAGCTTATGGCTTATTGAATCTAAAATATATATTTGCTTTTTCTAGAGTTGGGGATTTTTTGTTTTACTTTTGATTTTGAATTTTTATATCTTCTATTTTTTTGGATGATGAGAATTTTTTTTCTTTTTCGTTAAAACTTAAAAGGTTTGAGGCTATCATCTGTCCATCGTCACCACTATATCACTCGTCTCGGCCACTGCCACATCACAGCAGATGATGGCTGACACAACGTCTCCCACACAACAACAGCCCCCTCCACATCCCCTCCGGCAACGATTGACATGACATTCCCGACAACAACCACTGCTAAACAAATTCAACGTAAGCGAATCAAACCATTAATTTTTTTGTAGACGACAATTTGTAGCAGTTCGAGCTCCTTCTCTAAGTCACCAAACAAAAATAATAATAACAACAACAACAGAGGCTTACATGCAGGGGCGGATCTTCCTTAGGACAAGTGGGGGCCATGGCCCCCCCAAAAAAAAAATGTTTAGAAATTTTCCCCCCAAATCCCCCCTCTTTTTATATCTTTGGGGCTTATAATTCAAGTTGTATTCCATGTGGGGTCTTATATAATTTATGTTAATATTGTCATTTTTTTTTCTATATTTCATTCTAATTACCAGAAATTTTTAGCTTATCAACTGCTTACATGGAAGCATTAATTCCAAAACCATCCCCCATTAACATTAGAAGGTAAATCGACTCTCTTTTGTTTTTAGATGAATTGATTATAAGTTACACACAGACCCACACCGTAGCTTTTTTATGTTAGGTCTCTAGATGGAACACGCGGCCTAGCCCTTAGACTTGACAAGATGGTGTCACTTTTGTAACAAGGCACTTTAATTAGTTTACCTAAATGTTACTCCCTCCTATTTATGAAATAGGTCATTTTAATTAATTTATGAAATAAAAAGTCATCATTAACTTATTAAATACGTTTTAAATTGATTTTTTTTTTTTTACTTTTAACCTTATTAAAAAAAATCAAAAATTTAATGAGACTTTTTTTTTGACAAAACTATTCTTCTAGAAGAACTCTATATTAGAGATTAGAACTTATAAACTTTTCTAGTTCTACCCATTGAAATTATACTCTTTCTGGTTTTTTTTTATAAGAACTCAAAATTTAAATGTTCTAGTCCTTTTTATAAGAGCAAATAAGAGTTGTCTAAATATTTAATGATTTTTTTTTTCATTTTTATCCTTTATTAATTATATATATATATATTACATTAATTAAAATGTTAGTGATACTTATATTCACTTTATTTATCTCTCTTACTTACCCCTCATAAGTAAGGACATACATAGAAAAAATGTTGATTTCAGACACACATTGTTTTAAATTAATTTTAATCACTTTTTTGAATTACATAATTCAATTATTAGGTTTTTACAAATAAGACTGGAGGAGCATTCCCCATCATATTGTTGCCTATTAAGACACTCCTGTTGCTCATGTTTTCCTACTACCACATAGCTATCAAAGTTCATCCTTGTTAGACCTCTCAGGAGCTCAAAATCTGAAGCCATTTCAGATGCTCAACTCTGCAGTATGTTATGTTCTTCTATCCTGGCTGATCTATTAATACTTGAAATTGCATATTTAAGAAGGGTATGGAGGAAGACAACACCCAAAGACCTTAAAATGAAAAAATCATTGAAAAAACTGATGGAACACGATCATGATAATTCCTATGTTGGAGAGGATGCTTGGGATGATGATCGAGATACACCTGAGGAAAATGTAAGACAAATGATTGAAAATGATGAAAGATTAGATAAAGGAAAGAAGAAAGAACTGAGAAAGGGCTTGGGAGCTTCAGGTAGTGCAGTGACGCTTCTGACAGATGATATGGAAACTAGTAAATATTGGCTCAAAACTAAGTATTAATTTTATTCTATTTGTTTTTTACACATAGCTTATGCAATTTCAGTGCTTTTGCTATTTTGAACGTTTTCTAATTGATTGTAAGAATTCCTGCTTTTCAAAAGCCATGGTTTTTGTTGCTAGATGATCTCAAGAAATCCTCATGTGCTATAGGGGAACCACCATTGTCTTTCTCACAGTTTCATTCTTCATGGAAAATATAATTTGATACTTGTACTTTTTACTAATGAAATAAATTAGGGGGAAAAGATATGAAAGAAATATTATAAGATCGTTGTACGTTAGGATCTCAAATTCAAATGCTTCAAAATCTGCTTATCCAGTGAGCCATTTTCATTTGAAAAGTATAGTTGTAAAAAATATTGTCTATTGGTGGCCCATTATTATACACGTGAACCCACTATTCTTTTTTACCCATTTACTAACCCAAACGCATAAACAGAGACGAACCCAACAATTAGAATTAGGAGAGACGAAAATTATAGAAATGAACCCACGTTTTCAGAAAGTCACATTTCAGCCTGATAAAAATTTAAATATTTTCACTTTAGTATCTCTATGAAACTATTAGAAAGGACTAAAGTGAAAATGTTGAAACTTTTATAAGTCTAAAATAAAATTTCCTAAAAATGTGGGTTGTTTTCTATAATTTTAGGGGGTGGAGGCTACCCCTAACCCCCATGTGTGTCCGTCCTGCACACAAGTTTGGTTTTGTTTTTTTGCCCAAACAAACACACAAGTTGTAATATATACACTTATATATTCTTTTACTTTAAAGTAATGTAAAACTTTGTTCTATTTGACACACCCACATTCAATGCCATAACTTTGATAAATTCATGCTTCTTCGCTGGTAATTACCGCAATAGCCTTGTATCTAGGTTTCTTTTGCACAATTGGCCTTTGATATGCTTAAAAATTATACTCTCTCCGGTCTATAATATATGGTATTTTTAGAATAATAACTTAGTCCAAAATATATATAATGTATATGATAATTAATGCTTATTTTTCAATTTTATGCATGTAATTAACGATTATTTCTATTTTGCTCACTTATTAAATTTTCAAATATATATTTTAATGAGGGTAAAAATAACAAAAATTCAGGTTATCACATAATTCCTAATTTCTCATGAAGTAGTTAAAGACATGAGGGAGTACGGTAAAATGAAGTCATCCAGACCTGCCGACAAAACAAAAACGCGTACTTGCGTGGTACATACAACAATACCATCACCGTGTAACAATATGATTTGAGATTAATCTATCCTGATCCAGATCCAGATCCAGATCATTTATATTTTACCTCTGGTCTAAATTTTTATATATATATATATATTTTGAATAAAATTAAGAGTAAATACCCGTTCTAGTCCCTGACAAAAAAAACGGACCCCATTTTGGTCCCAGACAAAAAAAAACAAGTATTATTCATCCTTTTTATGAGACTAAAAATGACATTTTGAAAATTTGTGAGGGATCAAAATGTTCATCAATCGACCATTATTTATCATTTTTATGGATTAAAAATGACATTTTTTTTGTCAAGGATAAAAATAGGGTTCGTATTTTTTGTCAGGGACAAAAAAGATATTTACTCTAAAATTAACAAATGCAAATTAGTAATTCAGAGAGAGAGAGAGAGTGTCGGGGAGTGAAGAAGTATATGGAGAAAGCAGCGTGGCTTGTGGATCTAAGCAGGGTCGCTTGCTCGTGTCTTGGGATGGGACCTACCTCACATGTGACGCCCGTCATCTCTCTTTCTCTCTCTAATCTCTTTCTATATATATACACACACAAACACGCATATATGTCGTAAGTCCCGCCAACCCGGCTGCTAGTCAATTGTTGTTCACCAAGTCACCACCATGCTCTTCCTCTACTGCGCCGCCACGCTATCATTCTGACCAGGTAAATCCCTTGGGGCTTGTTTAGATCTAACTTATTTCAACATAAAATAAATGTTCCCAAGCTGGTACTTCCCTTTCGACCGAAAAAACAAGACTGGTACTTCCCCGGTTCAGGTGCGCCATTTAATTATGGAGATTTGAGATTAAATGCCCACCACCCGACAAATACAAGTATTATTAAAAACAAAAGCGATGCAATACCTGATTCTCCGATCATAATTACCGCACTAGCCTCGTAACTAGACTTTATGTTTACAGTTGGCCATCAATGTGCTCGTAAATTACAAAATGAAGTCATCCATACATGCCGAAAAAACAAAAATGCGGAGCACATACCACAATACAATACAGTGTACGAGTCACTTCAAAAATAAATAAATAAATACAGGAAAATACAGAATTCAGACTCTGTGGGACCAGGCAACACAGATCCGTGTGCGATCTTCAGTCGCCGGAATCATCGCCGCCGCCGAAGATCGAAACGCGGTAGTAGAGGAGGAAGAGAAGGAGGAGGAGGAAGAGTGCGACGCCGACGGGTGATCCGCTGACCCGGTGGATGGAATCGGGCTCGCCGGTGGAGAAAAGGGAGGAGACGAAAGAGCCACGATCGGAGGAGAGGAACTGAATGGTGAGGAGGAGGACAATGGGGAGGAGGAGAAGGCCGAGGGGGCTGAGGAGCTCGGAGATGGCCTCCGTGATGGCCTCGCCTTGATCGCCGAGGAGGAAAGGAACAATGACAACAATGGCCACCACTAGTGCCAGAAGGATGCCATGCGGCGCACCACCTTGCCTTTCTTCGATCATTTTGGGGCCGGAGGCTTCTGATACAGATGGAACGTGGCGATACTCCGCCACGAGAGTGTTGTTTGGTGGTGTTGGTGATATATGGAGTTGAAATAGGTGCGTTTCTTGATGTAGAGCTCAGATCTTAGAGAGAGCCCCAACCTGGGAAAAGATGAGGCTGCCTGGTAATTGCTTTGGAGATGTGAACATGAATATCATGTGGAAAACCAAGATTTGAACCATGGGAGAAAGCAAGGAAGGAAGGAAGGAGGTTTCAACTTGAATTTGACATGGAGGTGTGGAAAGTGGACTGAAACTGCCACGGTGCAAAAAACGTGGGCTGAACAATGGGCACAACAGTTTGGGCTGATCCACACCTCAGTATCGTCAACTAGCCCATCCACTTCACTCGTGCTTATTACTATTCTATGTCTGGCTTTTGAAACATTGGTTCTAAATAATGAGAGAAAGAGTGTAAGGGTAACAAGGAGAATTGAGAATACGGAGTGAGTGAACCTCAGTCCTTATCATTCTATATATAGTGAAAGAATCATAACAGAATTTGTTACAGACGCATATGGACCATTGATAAGTAGATATTTTATAATTAAATAAGGGTAGATTCTGGGATATATTGGATTGAATTCATTGATATTTTGTACTTATTTAATTATCTTTATGTACTTATCTATCTTTTAATTAAATATAGGATAAAAGAATATTATAACAGAAAATCTATTGATATCCTATTTTATTATGCAGGAGATATTATATGAAGAAAAAGATAAAAAGAAATCAATATATATATATATATATATATAAAGATAAAAGCCACGTACGTACAGGGGCTAGCTAAAAGAATCTAAAGGATATTAGTATATCCTTTATAAAAATCAAGTGGAGATTTGACGCACAAGAAGCCAACGACACAAGCAATATATATATTGCACATCAGACGAATTAAAAAGAAGGACGAACAAGCCGAAGCAATTTATATATTAAGGAAACACAACACGCAGAGGCGAACGAGAAAGGACTAACGAACGAAGAATCAGAAGACGCACAGCAAGAACGGAATTGACGCCGCGAACCAAGAACAATTCAGAAAAAGAAAAAGAAGGACGGCGCAGAAGGAAAATTTAGAGACGCATGAGTAGTTCTGATTTTTCATCTTCTTTATTTTGTTAACCTAGCCATGTTTGGCTAGTTTCCTTTTAGTAGTTAGGGCGAGGATGAACCCTATGTTAATCTGAGGATTTATTTGAATTCTATATTAAATGTTATTTACCATGATTGAATGAGTTATATTTACTTAAAGCCTTCTAAAATGACCGATCACCTTTTAGATTGCCCATAGGTTAGTGCATGACAATAGAGATGTTGGTGCATTTAACCGTAACCTTTAACTCATCATAAAATTGCATGACCTAGACATAGGCTTACAAATTTGTGTGATCTTATAATTCCGTTTACATAATCTTTCTAAATAACACCGAGACATTAGGTTATTTTTAAAGATAACGACTAAGGTAGCATCAAGACATTGGGACTTAGTTAAATATTAGAGAATTGATCGTCGCTTATGGGAATAACAGCCAATTAGGAATTTAATTAGAATACTTAGAGGAACATAGGGAATTCTATGCCCTAGCTGCGTTTTCTCTATAAATCATCTTTTCTAAAACATTCTTGAAATTCTTGAGATTCTTGATTCTTAATTTTTTATTTAATTATTCAAAACCTTTTTAGCTACAATTCACTCCTATTACTCTATTTCATCCAACTAAAGCTTAAATAACTAATTAGTGGTCAGAATACTATTCCTCGTGGGACGATATCTTTTCTCACACACTTTATTACTTGTAACGAACGGTGCACTTGCCGAAGTTGCAACTAGTTTTTGGCGCCGTTGCCGGGGAAT
Organism: Acacia pycnantha; assembly: GCA_025563575.1. Taxonomy (NCBI): domain Eukaryota; kingdom Viridiplantae; phylum Streptophyta; class Magnoliopsida; order Fabales; family Fabaceae; genus Acacia; species Acacia pycnantha. The sequence continues at coordinate 1,724,020 of JAMWYP010000037.1, read as the reverse complement.
AGAAATATTTCAACACTAAGTAGTTGTTAAAACTCTAGATTGGATTTCTTTTTCTTTTGTTATCTAACTCTGTTTATGCGAGGTACCATAGACAGAAATTCGCTGCAGTTTGATCCTGAAATTGAGAAGACAGCAAGGAGAAACCGGAAACTTGCTCAACAGAGTAAAGGAAAGGCTAGTAACTCTAGTACTGGGACTGGACCGGTTATAATGGCAGAAATTGGTGTAGATCCTCCTCATCCTCCTCCAAAAAAGACCATGGGCGACTACATGACGCTTAATCCTGCCAGGGCTGCAACTAGCATTGTCAATCCTGTGGTGAATGCAAATAATTTTGAGATCAAGCCAGCCCTCATAAGCTTGGTCCAACAAAGCTCTTTTAGTGGGAGTGATTTAGAGGATCCTAATCAGCATCTCGAGACGTTCTGAATTTGTGATACCATCAAGATGAATGGAGTTTCTGGAGATGCTATTCGCGTGCGACTGTTTCCTTTCTCTTTGACGGGGAAAGCAGGAGCTTGGCTTCGTTCTTGTCCTAATGGAAGTCTCTCCACTTGGGACATTATTACCACAAAGTTCTTTGAGAAATTTTTCCCTTCTTCTAAGTATACAAAGCTGCTTTCAGACATCAATTGCTTTACTCAAGGCAATGGGAATCATATTGTGAAGCGTGGGAAAGATTCAAGGAATTGCTTAGGAGGTGCCCACAACATGAGCTGCAAGACTATGATCAGGTGAGAATATTCTTCAAAGGGATGCTTCCGTCCTCTAGGATGATGATTAATGCTGCAGCAGGTGGTACGCTAAAAAATAAAACCCCCGAAGAAGCACTGGAGTTGTTTGAAGATATGGGGTCCTTAGAGAATGAAACTGTTACTCCACAACCAAAGAGGGAGTTCTTCACTAGACTCTTACAATGCACTATTGGCCCACAATGAGAACATTGCCCAACAAAACAAGGTGATCCAACAAAGGCTAGCTTCTATCACTAAACAAATTTGCCTCTTCTCAGTGTCATCTAATTCTTCTCAGCCTCCTTTGCTTTGTGATTTTTGCAAAGGGGAACACTCTAATGGAGATTGTGCAAAGATTCATTAATGGAGAAACAGCTGAGATTAACTACATGGGTAATCCTCCCAGAAATCAGTTTAATCCATATAGCAACACATACAATCCTGGCTGGAAAGCTCACCCAAACCTTTCCTACAAACCCCAAGCAGCACCTCAGCAGTTCCACCAAACCACCACTACTGATCTGGAAAAGGCTTTGACACGCTTGACTCGTACCACTACCGAATACATACAGGGATCGAAGCTTTCCGAATGAAACAAAGTCTGCTCTCAAGAATCGGGGGCTTCGATCCGAATTTGGAGAATCGATTGGTCAATTATCAAACAAATAGCAGAGAGAAGCCAAGGGTCCTTCCCTAGTGATACAGAGGTCAATCCAAAGGAGCATTGTAAGGCCATAACTACAAGGAGTGGTATAGTGGTGCAAATGGTTGAGAAATCTGTTCGATGAAGGACAAGTCCGAGAAAGGGGAGGAAGAGGTCGAGCAATGTAATGTGCAGCAGGTTCCAAAGGAGATAGTTACAAAGAAGTCTCCCACTCCTCACTATGCAAAACCTCCTTATCCCCAAAGGTTGAAGCAACAGATTCAGAAGCAACAATATGGAAAGTTCTTGGATATTTTTAAGAAATTGCAGATTAACATTCCTTTCGCAGAAGCTCTTGAAAATATGCCTAATTATGCAAAGTTCATGAAAGATTTGCTTTCCAAGAAGCATAAGTTGCAAGAGGCAGAAACAGTGGCATTGACTCAGGAAGATGCTGAACTTCCTTTGCTTTGGGAAGACCCTTCTTGGCTACTGCGAAAGCGGTAATTGATGTAGTCTCTGGAAAAATGGAATTCCAAATGAATGACGAAAATCACTTACAATGTGTTTCATCCATGAAATACCCAGTTGATAATAGTGACTGTTTCGGAATTGATGTAGTTGACGAAGCCATTCAGGAGGCTCTTTTTCAAGAAGATTCAGATGAGTCCTTAGAGGATGATATTGCTCAGTTATTGCAGGTGGAAGAAGAGGTTTGTGCGGATGAAAATTCTAATTTACGGCCGGAGAAGCCGCAAAAGAAGGATTATGATGCACCACTGTTGCTCCTAAGGTAGAACTAAAGGAGCTCCCTTCTAATCAAGTATGCTTTTCTAGGAAAGGATAACACTTATCCCGTTATTGTTAGCGAGTTGTCACCTACCGACGAAGAGAAGTTCTTGAAAGTTTTGACTACCCACAAGACCGCAATAGGGTGGTCTATATCGATTTGAAAGGGATTAGTCCCTCATTCTGCACTCATAAAATTCTAATGGAGAACGATGTGAAACCGTAAGGCAGCCCCCAGAGGAGACTTAACCCGACTATGAAGGAAGTGGTGAGAAAGGAGGTGATGAAACTGTTAGATGCAGGTATGATTTATCCTATCTCTGATTCAAAGTGGGTTAGTCCAGTACATGTAGTACCGAAGAAGGGTGGAATCACTGTAGTACATAATGAGAACAATGAATTGATACCCACTAGAACCATCACTGGCCGGAGAATGTGTGTGGATTATAGAAGATTGAACGATGCCACTCGTAAGGACTTTTTCCCTTTACCATTCATGGACCAAATGCTTGAAAGGCTTGCAGTCACTCTTATTATCGCTTCTTAGACGGCTATTCGGTTACAATCAAATAGCGGTGGATCCAAAGGATCAAGAGAAACAACTTTCACTTGCCCCTTTGGTATTTTTGCTTATAGACGGATGCCCTTCGGTCTTTGCAATGCCCCGGCTACTTTTCGAGGTGCATGTTGTCTATCTTCTCGACATGACCGAGAGATTTATTGAGGTATTTATGGATGATTTCTCTGTTTTTGGCACTTCGTATGATACTTGCTTGACTAATTTGTCTCGTGTACTCCAAAGATGTCAAGAGAGTAATTTGGTGCTTAATTGGGAAAAATGCCACTTTATGGTGAAAGATGGGATAGTCTTGGGTCATAGAATATCTGATAAAGGGATAGAAGTGGATAGAGCCAAGATTATAATCATCAAAGACTTGCCCCCTCCCACCAATGTACGTAGTGTTCGCAGTTTTCTTGGTCATGCGGGTTTTTACCGGAGGTTTATCAAGGATTTTTCCAAGATAGCCAAACCACTTAGTCAGTTGTTGGTCAAAGATGAAGACTTTAACTTCAACAAAGAGTGTCTGATGGCATTCAACTTGTTGAAAGAAAGATTGACAAGCTGCACCATTCGAGAGCACTTTGATTGGGATCTACCGTTTGAGCCGATGTGTGATGCCGGTGACTACGCCATAGGAGCTGTTTTGGGACAAAGGAAGAATAAGTTGTTACATGTTATATATTATGCAAGTAAAGTTCTGAATGAGGCACATTGAACTATGCAACAAGCGAGAAGGAGATGCTTGCGATTATTTATGCATTAGATAAATTTAGACAAGTATTTGATTGGTTCCAAAGTTATTATTTTTACAGATCATGCTGCTCTAAAATATCTCTTGACTAAGCTAGACGCTAAGCCAAGGCTTCTCCGTTGGATGCTGCTACTCCAAGAGTTTAAGATTGAAATCAAAGACAAGAAAGGGGTAGAGAATGTGGTAGCCGATCACTTGTCTAGGATTCGGAGTTAAGGAGCTGCAAGATGATTCAGAAATGGAGATTCATGATGAATTTCCAGATGAGTATGTCTTAGCAATTAGCGGTATTCCTTGGTTTGCTGATTTTGCTAATTATAAGGCCATTGGGATGATACCGAGAGGGACTAACATGGCGGCAGAGGAAGAAGTTCATGCATGATGTTCGGCGGTATATCCGGGATGAGCCCTTCTTATTTTTCAGTGTGCGAGATGGAATGCTCGTGCCGTATCCCGAGGAGGAAACTCATAAGATCCTCTGGCATTGTCATGGTTCGATTATGGTGGACATTTATTTGGAGAACGCACCGCTTGTTAAGGTACTACAAAGCGGTTTTTATTGGCCTACATTGTACAAGGATGCTAGGAAGTATATTGAGCAATGTGATCGTTGCCGAGAACAGGGAATATCTCTAGGAGACATGAGATGCCACTCAACAACATTCTTGTTATTGAGATTTTTGATGTGTGGGAATTGATTTTATGGGGCCATTCCCAAGCTCTTTTAACAACAAGTACATCCTTGTAGTTTGTGGACTATGTTTCAAAGTGGGTAGAGGCAATTGCTCGTCCCACTAATGAAGCTAAGGTGGTGATATCCTTTCTCAAAAAGAATATATTCAGTAGGTTCAGGGTACTGAGGGCCATTATCAGTGACGGAGGCACTCATTTTTGTAACCGACAGTTTCAATCATTGCTTAGCAAATATGGTGTCACTCATCGTGTCACTACTCCATATCACCCACAAACTAGTGGGCAAGTGGAGATTTCTAACAGGGAATTGAAGCAAATTCTGGAAAAGACTGTTGGGAAGTCAAGGAAGGATTGGTCCCAGAAGCTTGATGATGCTTTGTGGGCATACCGAACGGCATTCAAGACTCCTATCGGCATGTCACCGTTTCAGTTTGTTATATGGTAAATCTTGCCACCTCCCGGTGGAGCTTGAACATAAGGCGCTTTGGGCAACTAAGTCTGCTGAACTTTGATGTTAAATCTGCGATGAAAAAGGCTACTTCGAGTTGAATGAGCTTGATGAATTCGAGTTTTTGCATATGAGAGTGCTAGCCTCTACAAGGAGAGAACCAAGAGATGGCATGACAAGAGGATTCTTCCAAAAGAGTTTCATCCGGACAGCAGGTATTACTTTATAACTCTCGTTTAAAACTTTTTCCGGGAAATTGAAGTCTAGGTGGTCGGGACCGTTTATAGTGAAAGAGGTTACACCTTTTGGTGCAATTGTCATTGCACCAATAGGTTCGATGACGCTTTTAAGGTAAATGGGCAGAGATTGAAGCCTTACCATGGTGGAGACATTGACGAGAGGAAGAACCTCCGTGGCACTAGAAGGCGAGAATTAAGAAACTATCCGTCAGGCTCAGGACGTTAAACAAGCGCTGATTGGGAGGCAACCCAATAAGTTTTCTTTTTCATTCTTAGTTAGTTTTAGCAGTTATTCTAGGATAGGAAGGTTGTGAAAAGTATGGAGCAAACTATAAGCTCCATAATAAAAAAAAAAAAAAAAAAAAAAAAAAAAGGTTTCAAACGAAAGTTGGCGCCCGGGCGCCAAATTTAGCGCCCGGCGCCAACTCTCGGTGCTCAGCACCAAAAAAAAAAAAAAAAAAAAAAAAATTCTTTCACCTCACTTTCAACCACCCCTTCCTCCTTATTCTTTTTCTTTCTCTCTCACTTATCGGCCGGATGGTCGAGGCCCTTTGCATCCAACGAATATTGACCCACATAGTTGTCAACCAAAGTGAGGACGACAACGAATTTTGCTTCTCCGGTCACACAAGAGGACGCCGATGACCACTCCGATGACTTTTGACAGGAGCACTCCACATCAGAGTTAGAGACCTAAACCAGGGGAGTACTAGTTCCTTTCCTTTTATTGATTGTTCAAACATTGAGGACACCGTGTCTGATTTATGTGTGGGGTAGGGATATGATTTCTTTGTTGTTGCTTGTTCTTATTCAATTGAAAAGAATTCCCTTGAAAATTTTTTGAGTTTGTTTAAATTGACCTTAACTTTGAGTTTTCCCCATCTTAGTGAATATTATCAAGTCAAAAATTAAAATAGAAAAGAATGTTTCAATTAAGTCTCTAAGCCTTGAATTTTTGTAGCAGTCTTGAGATGGACTATGAGAATAGGGAATAGTTTGTAATAGGATCAACAGATTATTAGTTTTTGAATATTTTGCTACATGATTTCTTTAGAAAATTAGATGATGACCTTGCTAGCTAAGTAAACATTTTGTTCAGGGAAATGAAAAAAATTATAAAAAAAAAAAAAAAAAAAAAAATTCATGATCCTTTGATTATGGGATGTTAAGAGATTATTATAATTGTTTAAGGCTATTGACTTAGTGACCTATTCTTATAAGACATTAACTTAAATAAGATTTGATGATATGATCTAAGTGTGGTGGTTTATTGCTCTGTTTAGGAATTCCATATGCAATGTTCCTTTCAGATAATTAATTCTCTTTCTTTTGCTTGAGGACAAGCAAAGATTTAAGTGTGGGAGAATTTGATAAGTAGATATTTTATAATTAAATAAGGGTAGATTCATCTAAAGGATATTAGTATATCCTTTATAAAAATCAAGTGGAGATTTGACGCACAAGAAGCCAACGACACAAGCAATATATATATTGCACATCAGACGAATTAAAAAGAAGGACGAACAAGCCGAAGCAATTTATATATTAAGGAAACACAACACGCAGAGGCGAACGAGAAAGGACGGAACGAACGAAGAATCAGAAGACGCACAGCAAGAACGGAATTGACGCCGCGAACCAAGAACAATTCAGAAAAAGAAAAAGAAGGACGGCGCAGAAGGAAAATTTAGAGACGCATGAGTAGTTCTGATTTTTCATCTTCTTTATTTTGTTAACCTAGCCATGTTTGGCTAGTTTCCTTTTAGTAGTTAGGGCGAGGATGAACCCTATGTTAATCTGAGGATTTATTTGAATTCTATATTAAATGTTATTTACCATGATTGAATGAGTTATATTTACTTAAAGCCTTCTAAAATGACTGATCACCTTTTAGATTGCCCATAGGTTAGTGCATGACAATAGAGATGTTGGTGCATTTAACCAGAACCTTTAACTCATCATAAAATTGCATGACCTAGACATAGGCTTACAGATTTGTGTGATCTTATAATTCCTGTTTACATAATCTTTCTAAATAACACTGAGACATTAGGTTATTTTTAAAGATAACGACTAAGGTAGCATCAAGACATTGGGACTTAGTTAAATATTAGAGAATTGATCGTCGATTATGGGAATAACAGACCAATTAGGAATTTAATTAGAATACTTAGAGGAACATAGGGAATTCTATGCCCTAGCTGCGTTTTCTCTATAAATCATCTTTTCTAAAACATTCTTGAAATTCTTGAGATTCTTGATTCTTAATTTTTTATTTAATTATTCAAAACCTTTTTAGCTACAATTCACTCCTATTACTCTATTTCATCCAACTAAAGCTTAAATAACTAATTAGTGGCTGTAATACTATTCCTCGTGGGACGATATCTTTTCTCACACACTTTATTACTTGTAACGAACGGTGCACTTGCCGAAGTATCAACAACCATCCACGTGGAGACAGATGGATATAATACAAACAAAATACAATCTGTACAGAATATTGAGAATCTACAATGCTAATCATAATTACAACAACTAATCAACTATTAGTCTTAACATTCCCCCTCAAACAATAGGGTATGGGACATAGACAGAGTTTGCTTCTTAAATAAAAAAACTGTTTGTGTGAGAGCTTTAGTGAGACAATCTGCAATTTGTTGTTGAGAAGGAACACAGTGAACTTTAATGTCACCAGCAAGTACTTGATCTCGGATAAAATGCACATCAATGTCTATGTGCTTGCTTCGTGCATGATGAAATGGGTTTGCTTCAAGTGCTTGAGCACTTAAATTATCACACCAGATGAATGATGGCCTTTTAAGAAAAAGACCAAGTTCTGTAATTAAGGAGCACATACATTTAAGTTCTGCAACTCCATCTGCAATAGCTCTGTATTCAGATTCGCACCTAGCTCTTGACACCACTCTCTGTTTCCGTGAGGCCCAAGAGACCAACGTTCTGTAACATCCCAAATTTTGGGATTTGGAGTTTTAAAATAATTATGAAATTGATTATTGGAAATTTAGACTTTATTTTTATTATTATTATTATTATTATTATTATTATTATTATTATTATTATTATTTTCCTTAATTTACTTTGAGAAAAGAATAAATTCATGTAATACCCCTGATTAAAATAATAATAATAATAATAATAAAAGAATTAATATGTGTACATATATAGAGAGAAATAATCTAAATTGATTTCTAGAGTTTCTCCTAGAATCTAGGCACAATAATTTGAAATTTAAAAAATAAAAAATAAAACAGTTAAGATCACATAATCAGATCTGATTAGACTAGGTCACATAACAGATTAGGATTTAAGTGATAAAGGCCCATTCCAACAAAAGATAATAATAATATATAAAATATCTAGAAATTAATAATGTTTTTAGTATTAGTTTATTAATTTGCAATAATTAAATAGCCCAGCCAATAGCTAAAACCCTAGATGTTAATTATAAACTTAGGTTAGCCGCCTAAACCTAGAAAACGCTCGACTCTTTTTCTATCTACTCTTTTCCACTACGGCATCCTCCTCCCGCGCTCTCGGCAGCAGTTTTCTAGAAGACTAGCAAAGACGGAGACCAGGTAATCCTAATTCCCATATAACCTAGGGTAATTCCATGCGAATTCTGATAAGGTAGTTGAGGTCCTAGAAGTATTAGGATTGTTTTGCATGATGTATATATATTATATGTAACCCTAATATGTAACCCTAATCCTAGTAGGAATTAATATTAGATACGTTATAATTATCTTTTTCTTCTTCTCGAATCACGTGTGAAGCTTATGTGCGAAACGATTTCAAGTTGGGATTAAATGAATAAAGGTTGCCTCGATTTCCGTGCGCACTATAATATTTGTTTGTTTTTGAATTGGAACACATACGTTTTTTTAAAAATTGGAACACACGTTTTTTTTTTTGTATTGAACCTGTACGTTTATTCAATTGAATCCATGAACCTGTACGTTTTTGTGTTTACTTATTCCGGGATGCGCCTTCCTGTTGGGTACAATATATATATATATATATATATATATATATATATATATATATATATATATGCTATATATTTATTATTTATTATTTAGTTATTGATTTATTGATTTATTAAGACATATATTTTATGTGTGGATTGAAAGAATTTAAATCATGGGAGGATAGCTTTGGGACGGTACCTCCCAAAGTGATGAACACAACTAGGCTTTATGCCCCCGATATGTTACCGAAGTGAACCGATTATATCCGTTCTTCCTAAAGTGTTGTCTGCTACTAAGGCTTCCCGGGTCTAAATTAATAAAGAATTATATTTAGTGTAAATTATATAGGATTATTTTATGTGATTTATATAAAGTATTCGAGCCACTTAAATCTTTTTTTTTTTTTGTTTTTTTGTTTATTTTTCTATTGGGATTACCAAATTTTCTTGATTTTGTGTATTATGGGCTGCGACGATCCTTCTGGGAGCAGATTTTGATGAAGCGAGTTCTCGAGTTGAGACTAGCAGTGAGAAGTGAGGAAGAATATTCAACTATTTATGGCTAGGTTTATGTTATTTTGCTTTGAATAAAACTATTTATTTAAGTTTTGGACTTATGTCATTATAATAAATTAGCCTTGCACTTGTCCCAGTACAAGTGCGGCGGTAACACTTCCCAATGATTTACTTGAAATTCAGTAATTATTTATAAAAACCATTGCAATTTTATGTTATTATATTTGTTAGAAATTGGGGTGTTACAATTCAAATAAGAATAAATATTGCCTAAAAATTGTAGAAATAATATATGAGAGTTAGACGGTGGAAATTGGTCAAATGATTAAATTAATTAATTTGAAAAATAGGAATTTAGTTTCATTGGAATAAATTAAAAATATATATAAATAAATAATAAAAAACGCAGCCCACACTCCCTCTCTGTATACTCACTTCATTTCAATATATATATATATACTCCTCCAAATTCATTGTGTTTCGACCCGGTGATAACACACACATACCCTATTACTCACTAAATTCCTCCAGCCCATACCCACCGCACACACGATGACGCCAAGAATCGAGCCGGCGTCAATTACGTAAAAGCGAAGGGAAGCACGGTCAAACTGGCATCACAGCATGAGATCACCAGCAACGACGTTTCCATGCATCTCGACCTTGATGACCGTTGGCTTATTCCTTTAGACCAGACCCTCGGGTCCTTATATATCTACACCATTGCTCATCTTTATCGATTAACATAAAACGCAGAGAGGAAGTGAGAGCCGAGAGGAGAGTCAGAAAGAGCGAAACGAGAGAGAGAGAGAGTCGACGAAGGAAGAGAGAAAGAATGGTGCGGGCTATGAATCATCCTTCTCTGCGATTTGCATCGAAGCAATGACGTCTTCGTTTTCCTCGTCGCTGGTCACATCCCACAACCGGGCTGAAGGTAACCTTCGGGTCCCTTTTCCTTTTGACTCCCAGTGGCTTGTTCCTAAGTTGAAGCTTAAGATGACATGGTTTTGCTTACGCTTGTTGCTCTGCTTTTATGTAGCTAAAACAGAGACATTTTGGCATGTTTCCTTATGTCTAAAATGACTAAATAGACACGCAAACCATTAGAGAATAAAAGAGGAAGCCCATATATACATAAGCCATTACATGAGAAAAGAAAAGAAAGAAAAGTTTCTAAGCTTATATATGTGTGTGCCGTGATGATTGAAGAAGAAAAGAATAAGAAATGTTGCTGATATACTACTGTATATATATTATATATACACAGAATCGCTGGTTTTGGAAGAAAAAGGAAGTTTTAGCTGTTGTGTTATCTATATATATATCATTGGAAACTATTCTGCTGATATATAGGTACTAAGATATAAAGAGTATATATATATAGGGTTTATCGTTTGTCATGTCACTTGACATAAGATTATGTCAAGCGAGCCCAAAACTACGTCGTTTTGGGAGTTAAGGAAATTAATGAATGGTGTTTTTTTATTTTTGTTTTAGTATTTATTATATAAATTTTACTAAAAGATCATTCATTAATTCCCCTAATCCAAAACTTCGTCGTTTTGAGAGTTCATTAATTCATTTAACCTTAAGTGACATAACCTTATGTCAAGTGACATGACAAACGATAACCTCATATATATATATATATATATGAATATATGAATATGGCCGTGAATCATAGAAAGAAAAAGAAGAGAAGAAAGTTGTGTTGTATATATCAATATATACAAATGTCATTGAATAAAAAAGGAAGCCCAGAATATAGTTATATATAGATTGATACTCTTTGAACTCAAAGCTTGCGGTTTGTGAATTTATATCTATATATATATATATAATGGAAGTTATTTTGCTGATATAATATCATGAAATCAAAAGAAAAAGATAGAATCTGATCCAACTTACTCCTATATAATAGGATCTAAACTAACTTATTCCTATATTATTTCATTTATAATATTAGTTACAAAATAACATATATTGTGAAGCATATTTTACGTAGTGTGAGCATTTATTAAATTCCTAATTTAAATAGTTAGGATAGTTTCTCATAATTTAAATTAATTATAGAGAAATAATAATAATTGATAAAATAAATATTTTTATTATTATTAGTAAAGATGGAATAAATAATAAAGGGAGTTATTAATTAATAATAAATAAAAGAGTGTTATTATTAATTAATAATAATTAAAAAGGGTATAAATGGAATAGCAAAACCACCAAGGGTAGAAAGGTCAATAGTGGCAATATCATCACTTAGGATATTATTTATAGGGAAATAATGCGGTGATACTATTATAGGATATCCGAGAAAGTCATGAATCAGTACCAAAAGGTGAAAGTACTGCTAGCTACGCAGACTAAGACTCTCATTAAGAGCTTTGGAGTGACACTTGTGTGTGTTACCTGTACATTAGAGAGTAACAGGTAACTCTGAATATTCTTCCATATACTTGTAAATTGTATGTGATTGTGAGTAACTATCTTTTATTTAAAAATTAAAGGACTGAATCATATGTATAGGTGTATGTATTGTAAATTGATATTTGATATGAAATGAAGCATGATTTATTGTTACTGAACATGTTTGTCATGGCGGCTGTATTTGTGATGGGTTGGAGTAAGGAGGGATTTGTACGTTGAGATCTTTTACCACGTGGTATGTCATCACTCTGTGCACACTGGATGACACTTGTCAGGGTCCCTTCTTCCATGTTTTCCTTTGGCCGGGATTGCATTGGAGCTGTGGGACATGTGACACCTCCTTAGTTGTATTCTTTTAAAGAGGGGAGCCATAGTCCATGCTTAAGCTCTATACCTTTGGCCGGGTGTATCTTAAGTTTTGGTGAGCTTGGGACAATCCAGTCAAATGGATGAGTTCCTATTGGACTTTGTGTTAGCCTATAGCTCCAGTCAGCGGTTGAGGATGGACGGTGATATAAGGGAGGCTGCATATTGCATATTGTATAATAGTACGTTTCACATTGACATCATGATAATTTATGTTGTATAAAATTATGGTATATACAAATATATATGTAATCAGCTCCTACTTTTTGCAATATATGACTTACTTGTGTACGGTAGAAACTTTCAGTAGTTACTGATATGTAAATCTCACCCTATATTAAAAATCTTCAGGTGATTATTCAAGTAGGGAGCAAGGGAAAGAACCTATGGAGTGAGCCTTGAAGGCTCGGTTGTACTCCTAGAACTTATGTTATGTTATTCTATTTGCCATGACTATAAGACTTCCGCTTTGTATTTTATTATTAAATGTTTTGGGAATTTATGTTGACTCAAAAGTACATTTTGAATTGAATTAGTTACATCTTTTAATGATTTGGATGTTGATTATCCTTGTTAGAAATATTTCAAGTATTTTGGCCAAGATTTTGGGTGTTGGATTTTGGGGTGTTACACGTTCCACCCAAATAAACACAAAACCCAGCCATAGACTTCCTATCATCTACATCAGTGGCTCAATCAGCATCAGTGAAAGAATTTAATTGCAGAGAACGAAAAGGATTTAAATGTAAGGCATAATTATATGTAGCCTTAAGACAACGAAGAATACGTCTCACCCCCTGAAAATGGACATCCGTGGGACATGACATGAACTGACTCAACTTGTTTACTGAGTAAGCAATATCCGGTCAGGTGGTTGTAACATACTGGAGGGAGCCAATAGCTTGGCGATAGAGAGAAGGATTGGACATAAGTGTACCATCAGTGGAAAAAAAGTTCTTCCTGTAACCATAGGTGTATTAACAGGAGCACAATTAGTCAGGTTAAAACGATGAAGAAGATCCATGATGTACTTGCTTTGATTGAGATAAATACCAGTATTATCTCTAAAAACTTCTAAGCCAAGAAAGTAGTGCAAAGAACCCATGTCTTTCAAAGAAAAAGTATCATTTAATTTGACAATAAAATCCCGAATGAAAGCAGAGGTGTTGCCAATAATCAAGATATCATCCACATATATCAAAACAAAAACCAGAAGCGAACGGGTTCTAAGGAAAAATAAAGAGATATCACTCTTAGAGTTTTGAAAGCCCATCGAGTTAGTGTAAGCCTGAGCTGATCGAACCAAGCACGAGGTGCTTGTTTGAGACCATAGATCGCTTTGACCAATTTGCACACATGATTAGGAGTCTGAGGATTACAGAATCCCTGAGGTTGATGCATATACACATCCTCTTGAAGATGGCCATTCAGAAACGCATTATTAACATCTAGTTGACGAATTGGCCATCGGAAATTCACAGCAAGAGTAAGAATCAAGCGTACCGTGGTCGGTTTGATTACTGGGCTAAAGGTCTCGAAATAATCCACACCAGCTGCTTGCTGAAATCCCTTCGCAACAAGACGCGCTTTATGTTTGAGGATCGAACCATCTGGTCTAAACTTGGTTTTGAAGATCCAGCGACAATCAACAACTTTCTTGGATTTGTCGAAAGGCACAAGAACCCAGGTATTGTTGCGTGACAGTGCATCAAATTCCTCACACATCGCACGATGCCACTGAGGGGAAGAGAGAGCCTCGGTGACAGTGTGAGGTGTACTGGCCTGAGAGATGGACTCTGGGGTCTCCGATCGAAGCATCCCGATGAAGGGATATCGCGGTTTGGTGACGCTGGATTTAGCCCTAGTTGCCATTGGGTGGATATTGGAGGTAGGAGTCGGGTCGGGCGAAGCAGGAACCGGGTTTGAAGTATTATGTGGCAGAGATGGACTTTGGGCCACAGATTGGGCCTGACCAACTGGGGTTGAACCCGTATTAGATGAAGTAGACGAAGATACATTAGGGCCTATGGACGGGCTTGAATTTGATTGTGATGAACCAGACAATGGTAGCGGCCTGCAATTGAGTTGAATTGATCCAGGATTGATTGAGCCTGCATCACATAAGACAGAAGGCTGAGTGACTGAGTTCGAGTCAATGATTAATGGAATATTATCATCAGAAGGAGACACAGCTGCTCGACGATTAAAGAAACCTGCAACACATGGAAAGGTAGTTTCATAAAAAACAACATGCCTAGAAATGTATAAACGTCCAGTATTGCTAAGGCACTTATAGCCTTCTGTTGTGTCGCGGGACGAAGGTAGATGCACTGCTGACTATGATACTGGAATTTATGAGAGTTATAGGGCCTCAAGCACGGATAACAGGCGCAACCGAAGGGTTTTAATTGACAATAATCTGACTTCTTCTGGAATAAGCAGAACAGAGGAGAAACGTTATCAATGACAGGGGTTGGAAGCCTGTTGATCAAATGAACTGCCATTTGGAACGCCTCTGTCCAGTATGTTAAGGGCATTTGAGCTTGAGCCAACAAAGTAATACCCATCTCCACTATGTGGCGATGTTTGCGTTCGGCCCTGCCATTTTGTGAAGACGTGTAGGGACATGTATACCGCATTGTGATTCCATTATCATTGGCAATCAGTATAAAGGGCTTATACTCTATTCCATTATCGCATTGAATGGCCTTAATTGTGGTGTTAAACTGATTTGTGGCATAATGACGAAAGTGATTTAAAGCATTAACAGCTTCTCCTTTGTGTTTTAGTGGATAAAACTAGGTGTACCTACTATAATCATCAATGAAGTGTATGTAGAACTTGTGATCGTGACTAGATTGAATTGGTGAAGAACCCCATAAATCAGTATGTATAAGTTCAAGAGGAGAGGAAGCACGAGATACATAATTAGTAAATGGTAATTGTTTGGATTTGCCACATTGACAAGCTGCACAGACATAATCATCACTAAACTTAATACTGATATTACAGCTTTGTAAGATTTGTCTTAGTATTTTATTGCTTGGATGTCCCAGTATTCGGTGCCAGCGCAAAAACTCAGGACGGTCATCCTTCTTAGAGGCAGTTGTAAGATGGGCATGAGGTAGAGAGTTGACTTCAGTCATGGGGTAGAGGCCCTGCCTTGGAATTCCCTGCATTAGTGTTCTGCCTGTTTCCCTTTCCTTCACAACACAACCAACATTAGTAAAAGTTATAGCAACAGGATTGTCCTCAACCAATTTATGGACACTAATAAGATTCTTGGTTGCTGATGGCACTAACAGTACTTCATTGAGTTTGAGTTTAGAGGAAGAGATAGAAGAGTTACCAATACTCAAGACCGAGTCTTATCACCCGTGCAGGTATAGAGATAATTTTTACCTGGTGGAGCAGGGGCAGATGAGTCTAATTGAGTTGACTCAGGGGTAACATGGTGACTTGCTCCGCTGTCCATGTACCAGTCAGGATCGGCAACCACCTGGGTGTCAGCATAGTAAGCCTGTGGTTGAGAATCAGAACCACGAGACCAGTTGGACTCCTGCCTTTGATAGCATGTGTCAAAATAATGACCATGACGTTCACAGTAAGTACAATATGGACGTCCACCACCACGTTGGCCAGTTCGACCTCCCCCAGATTGTCGACCACTACCGTTGTGACAACCACGAGGAGCTCCGCGAGAACCTCTCCAGGGTCCTCTGCCGCGACCAGATTGAGCAGGGGATCCTCTGGTAGCAACGTTAGCAGCTGGTTGGAGAGACAGAGTAGCGAAATGATTCAGTTGCTCTAAGCGATTCTCAAAGGCAAGAAGTGAAGCCTGCGCTTCTACCCAGGAGAGATCGATTTTATCAATTAACTTGACCACAATGGCATTATACTCCGCATCAAGGCCATTGAGGGTTTGAAGGATTAGGTCAGAGGGGGAGAACCAGCGAGAACAAGTTGATCGGAGATGGACTTCATTTTAGCCAGATACTCTTCCATACGCAGAGCATTTTTCCTTGTGCGATGAAGGTTAGATTGAAACATCATTACATGAGAGCGAGAGAAGGCAGCAGTTAAATCACGAGCATTGATCCAGAGGTCGATGGTCGTGCGACAATGGAGGAGTTGGGCACCGACCTCCTGAGTCATGGTATTTCGGAGCCAACCGAAAAGCATACGGTCGATAGCATACCATTCCTCGAATTCGGGATTGGTCACAGGCTGAGTTGAACCAGGAACACAACGAGTTTTGGATGGAGCAGACAAGGTACCGTCAATGTGATGTTGCAGTCGATTCCCTTCGATCAGGGGAAGAACGACTGACTCCCATACCAGATAATTGGTCCTATCCAGCTTGATGGACGTTGTCTGGCTGGAAGAGTGAAACAGAGAATAGGAACGGACAACGGACGAGGCCGAGGGTTCATCGAAAGTTTGAGACGCAGAGGAAGCAGAAGCAGAAGACGTCATGGAAAGGACGCTGTGCTCTGATACCAAGATAGATTTTAGACTAACAGGGAGAATTGAGAATACGGAGTGAGTGAGCCTCAGTCCTTATCATTCTATATATAGTGAAAGAATCATAACATAATTTGTTACAGACGCATATGGACCATCCACGTGGAGACAGATGGATATAATACAGAGAAAATACAATATGTACAGAATATTGAGAATCTACAATGCTAATCATAATTACAACAACTAATTAACAATTAGTCTTAACAGGTCCCTTACTTATGGGTATGTTAAATGTGAGAAAGGAAAGTTGATCTCTATAAGTTTTCCTGATTTTATCGTTACGAGCTAATTCAGGTTAAAAAAATGTCATGAATTCTTACTATTTTAGCTTTTTTTTTGTCTGCATTTTATTATCACCTTTTTGATAAAAGGATGTGTGGTTGTATCCTATAAAAATGTGATAAATACCAAAGCCTCCTGTTAATAAAACAAGACAAACAATAATGAACAATCGCAACTCATTTTTTTTTGGGGGGGGGGGGGGATACAAATAAATCCAAATTTTCCAGCGGTTGTTAGCCGTTTAACAAATATTATATATTATTTGCATTGATGAAGCGACAGTGGGATAAGAAAGCTTGCATTTTCAGCAGCAGTCATTCGAACAATATACGCTAGCCATATATCTCAACGCTACGTATATACTACATAGTAGGAAGAAAATACAAGTGTTGTAAAATTTGTTTAGAAGTGTTGGGGACACTATTGTGTACACAGTTGATGCTGAAAGTAGAGGTACTTGTAATGGGTAACACTGGATAGTATCCTTACATGAACTGGTCGTGTCTGGCTTCACATCCCGCACGAACTACCACACGGCGCTATTACATTCAAAGCCGCTGCCAAAGGCTATTTGCCACACCCTGTTCCCACCTTTCATTCTCCCCTTTGCCTCAGTATAACACAGCTCGTACCAAAATTGAAGAAGACCAAGTATTCCCAAACCTATAAAGAGTCATGGCTGATGCTTCTACTTCATGTTTCCTCAACCTCAGGTTTCTCTCAATGCCTCCAATCACTGCTCTGCCCTTGCATGTATGCAAAAATGCTCGAAAGCCTTGTTGAAATTTGGTGTGTACATGCTTGTTCCTCTTGTACTCCTTAGTTTGCGGCAAACCAAGGAAAATAGATACATGAATTGCTCAACGTATGGCAAAACCAAAGGACCAAGCGAAGCTATATTTGTCTTTAGTGTGTCCCCAGCCACATTGACCACGTTTTTTGATATTGACACCCCTACTTCTTCCATATTTTCATATTGTCATAAACCACACTCTCTTTGAACATGGACACGGTTAGCCTATAGGAACTGGCCGGGGGCACAATAGCAGGAATAGTCTACCAGATAAATGGTGACTTTTCTTCTGCACACAAGGTGCAAAACTACCCCAGAATTGCAAAAGGCAATACCATCGTTAGGTGCAGGGAAGATGAGAGAATAAGCTCGACCACCGTGTTGGCTGCTGGTTGTATCAATATTTGGATTGAGGAAGACATTACATAGAGAGCCATATCGTGAAATTTAAAGCAAATGTGCTTTTGTTTTGAGCAGAGTATATATTAATGGTTGGTATGGATCAATGGGACGATTATATGGCGTTAGGCAGAAGAGAAAAGTTTGTGGGAGAGAGAATAGAGAGAAGGCGAGTCCGTTGGGAGAAGAAGAGGAGGCTGACTGGGATGGAGTTGAGCATTGTTTTAGTGCTTCCCCAAAAAATAGTCATTTTCAAAGCTTCACACACTCCGTGTTTCTCAGTTCCTACTTTTTAATTTACACTACACATGATCAAGACAACAACTTTTCAACCTAATAAGAGTTTCAGAGTATAACTCCTCACCGAACAAATAAATACAGAATTCATGCTGGATGTGTATCTGGTAACTAAAGTTATTTACGGGTTTTGTTATAATTAAGATACAGGTCCACCCACGTTGTCAATGGGTTGCTCAGTATCTGAACATGATAGAAAATTTGAAAACTGACAAGTTTTCGTGGAGTATAACTCTGTTATATCGTCGTACAGATTTTTTAAGTTAAAAATTTTCTTCAAATGATCGACATTTTACATTTTCTTAGATCACTGTTTTCTTAAGGTAGTAAATTGTTACCCTAAATATAAGATATAGTTTATAATGCAAATCATACTATAAAATATATCTTATATTTAGAACATAGTATATAAAAGTGTTGCGCTTTAAATTATACTTGTCGTATTATTTATTCTGATAATTAAGAAAACCTGTTGTATTGGCCGAGCTGTTTAAGAAACTAGGAGACGGAAAACGGGGAAATTTGTGAACCATGGGCTGGTCAGGTAGGCTTCATCGACCGCAACATAGGCACTAGGCAGACATGGCCCATTGGCCGACCATCATTGGGAAAAAATAAATTGAAGATAATAGCAGAAATGAGAGCTTGAATGGGATACTGGTCATGAAGATTGCCTCGAAAATTGATACAAAATGCACACCCGGATCAGAGTGTAGCAATTTAGAAATGGGAGACCAACCCCTCGTCTTTCGACTCAACTGGTAAAGAGGTCGGACACTCTCACCAAAGGGAGGAGGTTCGATCCTGGAATTGGTCAAGACGTTGAGGGAGGCATCATAGCTCCTAAGTGCCTAGGTTAACGCCTGAGGGTAATACACGGCTCGCCCTGCCCAACATCGGTATCACCTAGGAGGAAGGGAGATTTCGCCCTGCCCTTAGATCGTGGGTGAACCCAACCCTTTTTCTAAAATTTCTTGGAGGGTATTCTCATTGTCATCCACTATTTTTTTTCTTTTTCTTCCGAAAATTGTCATCCATTATTCAAATAACGTAGAAAAGTGAACTGACAACCACAAGACAGTCTAATTCTGAAATTATAACCAACTATCGAAAAACTCGTTCGTTATAAGCGCATGATAACATGATTCTATTCTTCTAATCTAAAATAAAAATTTTAATATCTAAACATAATTATACACCTATCAAATATTAGTATCCGTATTAAATTAAATTGAAGTAAAAAAAAAATTTGAGAGACCAGCTGGTCTGCCTTTCATTAAGGTTAAATTTTCATGATCTAGTCCTTTTTTCATATTTTCAAGCTTTAGTTTATCTGTATTTCTCAAAAAATTGAAGTAAAAATGCGTTATCATGATCGGTGAAAGATGTTTGGTAACACAGATAGGCTGGGCCTCAATTAAAAGTTCGGGACGCGTCCGCCGCCTCACTTTGTGTATAAATAACCGCAGAAACATGTAAACCCTACTCAGTACTCACAGAGGGGGAGAGAGAGACGAGCGGCAAGGGTGGTGAAGACTGTCGCCTACTTTAACACTACCGCCGTTGCCTCCGCCATGGCTCGCTCTCTCCCTCAATCGAAGCGTGTTCTCTCACTTGTTTCTGACGTTCTTTTTCCGTCTCTTCAACGGCGAGGGTACGCGGTTTCTGTATTGCACGTCTGCAGCGGTGGCGGCAGTAGAGTGGGGAAGCTCGAAGACACATCGGCGACGGCAACGAAACAGGCCTCTTCTGAGGCAGCCTCTGCTTGGGTTCCAGATCCTGTCACTGGTTATTACAGGCCCATGAATCACTCCCCCGAGATTGACCCGGCCGAACTCCGGCTCATGCTCTTGAATCATAAAGTCAGATCACCCACCCACTCCACTTAGGCCCTATTCTTTCTGACTTCGAAGGATCCATCTTTTCTTTTCTTTGTTGTTGTTATTCTTGCATTAAGGATACACACTCTCTATAGCATTTTATCATCATTAATAATAATTAATTTTTCATTATACCGAGTACCTGTTTTCATCTCAGATTCTCAGTAATTATGAAATCTTATTATTTTTCTGTGTTTTGGCTTTCGTCGGATTCAAATTTAATTTCCGTGCGTGTCTACGTTACATGATAATATGTGGTTCCTGTATTTCAAATTTGACAATGCAACATGATCATAACTCCTCACCGAGCAAGTAAATACAGAATTCATACATTTAGGCATAATAGAACAATATCTTATACATATATGATCCACATAGATTACAGCAATTTGTAAATTATTCGTCACATCCAGCATCAAATGTTCATTCTCAAAGCATTCTTTTTAAAATTGAGAAGTCTTTGTAAAATATAACTCTGCATTATCATAATTACTTTTGAAGTTACAGAAGTTATGTTTCCCCGCAAGATCAAGATGTGGGCATATTTTGGGATTACTAGCCCCTTCCGCTCCGGCTGGTTACAAAATTTATTTTTAACTGATGGACATTTCCCTCTTTCTTAAATCACCTTTTTTTTTTTTTATAACAAATTTTTAGGAAAGGGGTTGGACTCACCTACAATTCAAGGGTAGGACGTTTGGAGCCCAGTCCACAGAGCATACTGGCTCCACCTCTACCAACGTTTTCACTGCTTCTTAGACCCCTAGGATGCATTCCCCAGCGCATTGACCAACACAGGGATCGAACCCCCTCCCTTGCGGTGAGGAAGTCCGACCCCTTCGCCAGTTGAACCCGGTTTAAATCACCTTTTTTCTTAAGATGATGAATTTATAAATTTTTTCGGGCTTTGAACCCATGAAGAGATTTGCGGACCATGGGCCTGCCAAATAGTCGTCATCGGCCCAACATAAGCAAACAGAGCCCTTTTAAAAGCTTTGTATGATCATATCCATTTTATTCACCGGGGAAGTTGGCCTGAGTGGAAGGGACACCGAACCCTTGTGAATGCAAAAAAATTCTCGGAGATGTCCTAGCTTTGGTGTCCAACAAAACCTCAAAATGGTTGCATACTTTGCTACCATTTTATATCCATTTTATTCATGAAGGGAATAAAACTGCTTAAGAGCCAACAGAATAAGTAGTAGTATAGTTAGTCAAGATTTTGATACCCGTTGTTCAATGTGATGGTCTCATTAGTGGGCGATCTGTGTGCCTATCCCCACCTAAAATTTTATATATATATATATATATATATATATATTATAAACTCCCTAAGAGAGCTTTTAAAAGTGGTTTATGAACAAAAACCATAAATGTATCAGAAATAATAGTACCAAAAAAAAACCATTACCACTTAGCTTTTGAAAAGTATTTTTCTTTCTTTTTCTTTATCAAGCCTCTTTTTATTAGAAGAAAAGGAAAATCCAAAAAAAAATACCACTTACTTGAAAATCTTCTTAGCCACGAGAGTAATGTGATTAATAAAAACAGTAAATCAACTGACAATTCATTTTATTAAGAAATTACTTAATTAGATTTTAAAATTTACGTGGTATTTTTTTGAGATTTTTTCTTAAAAAAGAAAAAGCTTTTGAATTTTGGATTAATCTAAATGGAGAATAGCAGCAAAACTCTTGTGATAAGTAGTTTTTTTTTTATATTTAAATTTTAGGAAAGGGGTTGGGCTCACCCACAATCCAAGGGCAGAGCGTTTGGAGCCCAGTCCACAGGGCATACTAGACAGAGAGTACACATGTCTCCACCTCTATCAGCGTTTCCACTGCTTCCTAGACCTCTGTGATGCCTCTCCTAACGCCTTGAACAACGTAGGGATTGAACCCCCTCCCTTAAGGTGAGGAAGTTCGACTCCTCTACTGATTGAACCCAAGACGAAGGGTTTGTAACTGAAGACAAGATTCATATAGGAAACAAGACCAGCCTAGGAAGTAGTAACTGAAGCCCATGCACATGGGCTGTATCGTAATTTTCGTCACAGCAAGTCCTAGATCCCTATCTCTGCACTAAAATACGGAAAATAGATTTTGGCCACATTTGCTCACCGAAATTGTGGAAAAGGAGCACTCATTCATTATCCCGCTAACTATCTCTGTCTTCAGCTGCAGCTTTCCTCTCTCCTTCCTTCCTTCTACCTCCTAACCACTCTTCTCTCCCTCCATTCTTTCTTTTCTGAAAACTATAACTCCAGAATAAAATATGCAAATCATTTTTTACTGAAACATTTTTTAATTAACGAGGAGTATTATACTGGCACTGAAGATTATCGATGAGGGTCAAAATATTAGAGAAAGAAAGGAATAATTAATATTTCGTTAAAATGGTAAGAAAAACAATTTTGAAAAAATAGCAAAACTTCTAAAATGATAACTAATACCACTCTGGTCCTATTTATAAGTCCATTTTGACCAAAAAACACATACCAAGGAGAGTTAGTTAGCTCAATGATTGTGGGGTAAATTTTCAACTTTGCCATCATTTATGAATGAGTATCTTTTAACTTTTTCTTCTCTCTCTATTTTCATTGGGTGTCTTTCAACTCTTTCTTCTCTCTCTATTTTCATTGGTATAATTAATATGGGCAAAATTGTCACAATCTCATTTATTACATAAAAGATGACTTATAAATAGGACCAAATTTTTTGACCAAATGAGACTTATAAATAGGACCAGAGTGGTATATATGATAAATAATCTGAAATAGAATAAGCTTATGACTTCAATGGAGAATACTCTACCTATTATCTTCAATTCTTTTCTTCACTCATTAATAAAAGATATTTTTCTGAATTAATCAGAAAACAGTTCTTTACTATTAGATTCACTCTAGATCTGATGAATAACAATTTGTTGACATATAAAAAAAAATTCCCTGGAGTGCAAAGAGATCATAAGCGCGAAATTTGGAGGAAAAAGAGAAAAATCCACAAGAGCATAGAATTTGGATCAATGCATGTTGTGAACAAAAGGACAACAAACAGCTAAGATTTCTATACAAAACAGAGCAGAGGGATGAGTCAAAGGAAAAAGTGTCTTAAAAAAAAAAAAGAGGAGGAGTGCAAGTAGGTGGATCCTATGAGGTTTTAATATAAATGCAAGATCTTATCATTGAATGCCCTCGAGGGGACCACCTTCCCTCCAACCACACCTAACCATGTTCTCTTTGACTATCCAGTCCCATTGTTTTCCTTATCAAAATGCACTCTTCTTTGGCCTCCTCTCCCAACGCCTTCTATTGAATCTCTCTTTGCATCTTCTCTTCTGTCACGCCCACACCCAAACAAGCATGTGTATGCATGTGATCCATTACTGAACACTACATACGGACCTGGAGACACCTGTCGTAGCGAGGGACATGCGATTCTATCGACGGTGCAAAGCAAAGCTGGCAAAAGACCAGTGAGCAGTGTGGTCATCCATATTTCTCCATGATCATACAGCCAGAGTCACAGGAGAGTAGAACCATAACACAATCATGACACTAACGAATGTAGTATTGGATTTGGGAGTTTTCTTTTCTTCTCTATTTCCTTTCTCTAAATCTAAACCCTCCATACACACACAGCTTCCATAACATGAATGAATATCAACAATAAGATGCGATGCGACCCCTCTAGTGAATATTACATTTCAAAGAAACTCAACAACTCATGGACATGATGAACAAAAAGAGTGAAAAAACAGAGTAATTTGTATTATTTAAATAAGATCCCTCCATTTTGGTGTGTTGTGTTGTGTATGATCTCCCCTGCGTTTCAAACGCCGATGGTCAGCAATGAAGGAATATCGGACAAGTTTGGTTTTGGCGTCGTAGCATTCTTACTATGATCAGAAGCATCTCTGATGATATCCCTTTTGGTTTTGGTGCTGAAAGCTCTCATGGGGCTCGCAAATGCCCAACCCCAACTCCTTGCTCGGCCGTGAGAGATGGCCACAGCCGCTGATTTCCTATTCACGTGATCATCCGCAGAGGATGAAACCCAGTACGAGGAAGACGACGACGATGAAGAAGACGAAGTCATCACCAGCCCACTGAATATGCCAGCACACCTCACTCTTTCCTTCATGTATTGATGGTGGTGGTTGACGGCGGAGGCCACCGCCACGGCCTTCGACTTACCTTCGCGTTGTGATTCCACCCTCCGGAGAGTGCAGTCTCCAAACCCTGTAGAGATTCTCTCGAAGAAGTCGCCGGAGAAGCTTCTGCTGCCACACCCAACAGATCTGGATCTCGAGACCTTGCGCTCAAAGGATGAAGCAGAGGCTGTGATTAAGCTATTAGGACTGTCTTCTTCCCTGCCAATGTCAATCTTCCTTCCTAAATTAGAACCCAAGAACTTGTCCTTCTGCTTCACCGAACTCGGCCCTGCAATCGCCGGAGTGATTGTTGAAATGCGCGGGCTATTACGACTTTCTCTGCAGCTCTTGGCATCCGATTTCTTTGTGGAAGCAGAGGACTTAGAAGGAAGATAAAGGAAAGACCAAAACCCATTTCTTTTTCTGGGGCTTAAGTTTTCAATGACTATATCATCATCCTCTGCATCATTCAAGAACTTCCCCCTTCTTGGCGTAGCAGAGGACTTGCTTCGTTTGAATATGATATCAGAGGCAGAAGGCGGCGCGGCCGACGACGACGAGTTAGAAGAGGGTTTCATCTTCTTCTTGGCTAAAAGAAAAGGAAGGCGAGTCCGGCGGGCACAGTACTGGTGGTATTGAGAATCAGAAGTTCCAGTTTTGATAGAAGAAACAGGACGAGCAGAGAAGGAGAGTGAAGAAGAGGAAGGAGCAGCAGAAGAAGCAGAAGGAGGCATGTCGGATCCGAAAGATGGGGGAGAAGATGATGATGAAGAGGGACGAATGGGGACAGGGAAAGAGGAGGAAACAAGCTTGCCAAGCTTCTCTTGAAGGCAAAAGGCACAGATCCCACCAGGGTTGTTCCTGTAAGGGTGGTCGCTGCATCGCATTCCATCACCCACGTCGTCGTCACCGGCGCCGACTCTTGCTCCACCGCCACCACCTTTGATTCCTTCCATACGGATCATTCCTCCAAATGTTCGATTTTGATGGAAAAGCAGCTAAATTTCGTTGACGACAGTTGATGTTTCCGCTTTTCTTTCTTCCACTACCCTCCTCGAACGCCTTTTTCAGTGACACTGAGGGAAACAGAGAAAGAGTGGGAAGGAGATGGCGTCGGAATTGGAGCGAGAGCGAGAGAGATGGGAGAAGTAGAGCACGTGGAAGAGGGAGGTGAAAGTGGAGAGTGTATTAAAAAGAGTGAAAGAGACAAGAAGAGGAGGAACAGGCCGAGAAGTAGTAAATAATATTATTATATTTATTAGAGAGACCGAACATTGAGCAGAGGGCAAACAGAAGAATCTAAAAAGACACTGCCATGACTCCTTTCTTTGTTATCCCTCCTCGTCTATAAACATGGGAACAAACAGTCAAACACTGACTCGTTTAAACCTTCAATATTTTAATTAAATTGCGCTGGCTAATCTCATTTCATACAATTGATTGATATAAAAATCAATCAGTTGAGTGGTGCCTTTTTCCTGAGTATACATGAATGGGATGCTTGGGGTTGAAAATGTAGCAAAAAATCAAAAGACAAAAGACAAATGGGAGCAGAAGATGATGATGATCACCACCACCCATGGTGTTTCGGCTTTTATGTGATCAACTGTGAGGTGATAATGATGAGACGATAATAACTTGACCATAAGCTTTAGTGATGGGAAAGAACAAATCTTTGCATTATTAAGTGTCCAACTTACTAAACGATGACACCAAATCTTCAATTGCGTAAAAGTTCAACTCCTTCACCAATCACAATCCCAGACAGCCACCCCCCACGGCTAAAATGAAAACAACCACAGTTTTGTTTTTCTCTTTCTTTTTCTTACTGATCCATCATCTGTGTATGAAAATTGATGTCGAGTCTCACCAGAACCTTGTCACGCAACGAACTTCACTCACTCAAATTATTTTGGGCCATTATTTCACGCTCGCATAGGACGATTGGAAAAATATGAAGACGCAAAAAAAAAAAAAAAAAAGTTAGGATCTCTGAAGCATCTTCACCATCATTATTAATCATTAGTAATATTAATTAAGAAGCCGTGTTTACCATAAAAAGTGAACATTTCCGTCTGTGGACATCAACTGATATCAGAAAAAAGTTGAAGTACGGGATGTAATTTTAGACCTTTGATGGAAAGCGGGGAACAGTGAGACTGTGAGAGGAATTTTGTGTGCTATTATTTAGCTAGCTACGGCACATACATACACACGTTAAATATGTGCTCGTCGACAGACATATTCATGCATTATTTGCTGTTTTGATCTGGAATCTCAGCTCAATTAATATTATATGTTGTTGGGATCACGGCAGCCTCAAATTTTCTTCGTTGTTTTCTTTCCGAAAAAAAGTGCTACAAAATTTTAAAGTGTGTGATTATGTTCGTGTCTACTGTGTAGGACAAAATAAAGTGTGTACATATATAATAAAAATAGAGCAAGATTTGACGTAGTGATGGGAAACTGGTTTAATTGATTGCCGGAGATAATGCCAAGCCGCGCTATTGATGGATAGGTAATCGGTATATGTATTTTTAATTGAAACCAACAACTCTGTTTGCCACATCGAAAGACACTCATCAGCGTAGAAAGCCAATAATGAGTATAAATAAACAAAAAAGTTAAGAACTGGGAGGAAGATGGATGGACTTGTATAATCAAAAAGAAGTTAGAAGCAGCCAATTAAGTTTGCCTGTCCCCTGTAGCAAAAAGCCAAAGCAGAACAGAATGTGGCTGGAGTTTAATGTATGTTTCATCAAAATAATGCTACTGAGAGGCTGGTTCTCTCTAGAGGGCTCTTCCCTATTTTCTCCGTCTTCATGGGAGCATTCCCTGCCCTTGGTGACTGAGCAGAGCGTCGTTGCAGGTTTCCGGCATCAACGGAGGAGCAATTGAGACTGGCGGGTAATCAAGATGTGGGTATTTGTAGAGGTAATTAAGATTCAAAGATTATTTTATGTTGAGAAACTATATAACGATTCATGTGAGTCAGGTTTTGGTGTAAGCCCTGTCATATTTGTTGGATTTGAGTGCATATGTGTGTAATATTTAATGTCCAGATGTTAAAAATAGGATCGCCTGGCCCTACTGCATCTTGTTTGTAATGTTGTTGCTGTTAGTCATGAAGCTTTTTAATCAAATGAGGCTATCGGTTCAAGGGATGTGTGCTATTCTCCTATATAAGGAGGATCTTGTCCTTTTGTTTGGCTCTGTTTTAATCTTGCTGTTTTATGTTTGCTGCTTTTCTTGGGTACTTCGTTGGTGTGTTGCTGCTGCCAGCCTGCCACACTGGTTCAGCTTCTTATACATAGTTGATAAAGAATATATAGGGAAACTTTCACCGGAGCCCTCTATATCATTCCCAAACAAGACTCAAAATTCTCAGAAACTTCAGTGCACCCTAAGCCCTCTATATCATACTCTTATGTTGTACATGGCTAAAATGATCTTTTAAATTCTCACGTATGTCTTGTAAATACACATATTTGATTTATAAGTCTCTACATGTGTCTTATAATTAACATGTATTTTTATGAATATATTAATTGTCTTTTACATGGCCAAAATGACCAGTATTGTAATTTCACTTATTTATTTTGTAAATAAGTATATTTAACATTTAAATTCTTTCACATGTCTTATAAATAAATATATTTGACTTGTAAAATAAGGACATAATTATCTTTTTCACTTGCAAATTTTATTTTTAGTTTAACCTTAGAGGATGCATTATTGCATTGATATTTCAGAAAATTTCAGGAGGTGTTTGAGAATAATTTGGTACACAAAGATGCTGGAAGATTTTCTCATGAACATATATGTTCGTATGCCTAAAAAACAAAAAATCAAACTGACGCTCCACTGCTTCAGTGTTTGGGGCTCTTCCCTCTCAATCCCTGTCTGTATCTACAGTTCTGATCACCAACTGCTCTAATTGTACATTTTGGAACTTTCATAATTTTTCAATTCTGATCACCAACTGCTTTAATTGTACACTTTGGCCGGAACTCACATAATTTTTCAATATAATTTAGCCTCCACCTGATCGATGCACACTACGAACCATATATAGACCTGAAACATATCTTAATAACAATCTAAAAGTGGGAGCTGTGCTCCGTATAAGTTGCTGGTCGAGATCGTCTCATTATCAAACTTTTTCCTCATCTTTCTTCCTGAAGACACTATTGATTTCACTTAATCTTAACTATTTATTTTTAATATTTTAAGGTGCTAAAAGGTATTAAAAATATATTTCAAAATACTAACCGGTACTAAAAAAATAATTCATGATCTTGAAAAAATATCCTGAAGTATGTTTTTAGTACCAGTTAATACCTTGAGATAATTTTTTAAGAACATAAAGTATTTTTTTTAGTATCTCCAGTATCCTAAAAATGCTGAGACCTTTTTTTAGTAATATTTCAAGGCACTGATCGGTACTAAAAGGATATTTCAGGTACTGACCAGTACTGGAGAAATACTTCATTATTTTGAAAAATTATTTTAGAATATTGAAAAAAATATTTTAGGGCTGAATAATACTAAAAGGATACTCTAGGATACTGATTGATATTGAAAAAAATACTTCATGATATTGAAAAATTATTTTAAGATGTTGAAAAAATATGTCAGGTTACTAACTGGTACCAAAAATATACTTCAAAATATTTTTCAAGTTCCTGATCGGTATTAAAAGGATACTTCAGGTACTCACCAATACGGCAATACTGAAAAAATACTTCATTATCTTGAAAATTTATTTTAAGATATTGAAAAAATATTTCAGGGTAGTGAATAATACTAAAAGGATACTCCAAGATACTGACTGGTACTGAAAAATTACTTTAGGATCTTGAAAAAATATTTCAGAATGCTGATTGGTACTAAAAATATACTTCAGAATATCTTTTTCAAGATGATGAAGTATTTTATCAATACCGGTCAGTATTGTGAAATATATTTTTAGTACCCATCAGTACCTTAAAATATTTTTTTTAAAAAAATTTTGTCAAGATTAAGTGAAACCAATACTGTAGATTTAGTTTTTTTTTTTGTTGATAAAATAGAGGGCTAAAAGCCCAGAATACACCCACTAAACATTACACAGACGGAGAAATTAATCCCATACACTCACGATCTAATACAGATCTCAATCGAGACAGACACTCTCTCAAAACAAAAGACTGAGAAATCCCTATCTTGGCCAAGGTATCCGCCATAGCGTTATGAACTCGAGAAACTACCAGGATCTGAACTTGCCATTGACGACTTAACAAATTCCTGATTTCCAGCAAAGCCAGACTTCCTTGAGAATAGAAATCATCAAGAATAATCTGCACAACCTCCTCCGAATCAGATTCCAGGATCACTCTCCTGAGCCCCAAATCCCAAGCAAACCGCAAACCTTCCAAAACCGCCCACTCCTCCGCCATAAACGCACTACAGCACCCCAGACTCTTGGTGAAACCCGCAACCCACTGCCCAGAACAGCCTCGAATCACACCCCTACACCCCGCAAGAAGGGAATCACCAGCCATAGCACCATCGACATTAATCTTATACCACCCTGGAGGAGGTTTAACCCATGTTTGAGATTGATGCACAAAGGTATGTAACCCAAAGGAATTAACATCATTATCTGAAATAAAAGATTTCCAACACGAGACAATCACAGCAGCCGGATCCTGAGGTTTAGAAAAGGAAGGCTCAAAGATACTTCTATTCCTCCAATCCCATAACTTCCAAATAGCAATTCCAAAAATAAGATGCCATTTACCTCTCCACCTTATCCCTAAGGATCTAGTTAAATTCATGAGCATCCACATCTCCAGGTCAACCGAGAAGAAGGAAAAGAGATAACTATGATGAACCAACTTCACCCACATGTTCCTGGCATAAGTACAATCCCTAAGAACATGCAAGATATCTTCACAACCAGCATTACAAAAGTTACATAAAGAAGAAGAATTAGCCCAAGAACTCCTCTAAGCATTAGTAGGAAGCTTTTGAAGAAGAACCCTCCACATAAACAGCTTGACTCTCTCCACACCTCCCCATCTCCATATAATCTTAAATAGTCTGTCATACCACTGGTCATCTATGGGTTCAATACAAGAATAAGCACTCCTAACAGTAAAAAGGCCATTACCTGACTCTCCCCAAACCAAGAAATCACTGCCAGCATCCTCCCTAGGAGGCAAAGCCGGAATAATTCTGTCAACACCATCCCTATTAACCACGGACAGAATAGCGTCCACATTCCACCTCCCACCAACACACCAATCTTTCACCAAGGAACTATTCTCTTCCTCGGATAATTGGCGAATACAGAAATCAGATAACCGCACACCAGCAGCTACCCAAACGTCATGAAAGAAACTAACAACATGACCATCACGGATTTGCCATTTAGCACACCGATCAATAATCCCACTCCGAGCACAAATGAATTTCCAAATGCTAGAATCCCCTTGTTTAACATTAAACAAATAAACTTCATCCTTAAGCATATACTTCTGAAATAAGATATCCGCTTAAAGACCCTGACTACCAACAGTAAGTTTCCAGGCTAACTTTGCCCCACATGCACGATTGACAGAAGCCAGCTTCCTAAAACCTAGCCCCCCACACTCCTTCGGTCTCGTCATTAGGTCCCAACCAACTGCATGATAGTGGCGGATATGATCATTGTGACCCCAAATAAAATTGTGTTGTAACCGCTCAACTTCCAAGCAAACACTACTTGGTAATTTGGACACCAGCATTGGATATAAAGGAATTGTACTAACCACAGCCTTCGCTAAAGTCACTCTACCTGCCATAGAAAGACAATTAGCTTTCCATGAAGTTAGTTTCGACCTCACCCGATCGATAATATATTGAAAATCTCCCCTCCTGCTTCTACTGCGAGATATGGGCACACCAAGATACCGCCCAATTGCTCCTGAAATCTGCATGTTTGTCAAATCCTTAATTCTCAACCTCGTAGCATTCGGCACCCTAGGGGAGAAAGAGATAAAGGACTTGGCTGAATTAATCTTAGCCCCAGACGCCGCCATAAATTGATCTAAACAGGATAGCATACACTCAACTTGTGAAATAATTGCAACCCCAAACAGAAGTAAATCATTAGCAAACATAAGGTGCGAGACCTTAGGCCCATTACCAGTAACAACAATAGGTTTCCAACCACCCCTCTCAACCGCATCACAGATTAAGTGGGATAGCCTATCCATACACAGCACAAATAAAAGAGGGGAGATAGGATCCCCTTGGCGAAGCCCCCTCCTCGGAAAAAAGAAATCAAACAACTCACCATTCCATAACACATTGTATGAAATTGAAGACACACAGTTCAGAATGAGCTTAACAAAAGCATCCTCAAAGCCAACATCCAACAAAACTTGTTTCAGAAAATCCCAACTTATCCTATCATACGCTTTTTCAAAATCTATCTTTAGAGCCATAAGACCTCTCCTACTCCGATTACGACTCATTATATGGAGAATTTCCTGACCCACAATAATATTGTCCTGGATATTCCTCCCTTTGATAAAGCTTGTTTGAAAAGGCGAAACTAGTTTGTCCATGACTCCTCTCAACCTCATAGCAATCAACTTCGTGATGCATTTATAATGCACAGTACAAAGAGAAATAAGGCGAAAGTGAGACACGAACTCAACATTATCCCTCTTGGGTATAAGCGCAATGAGGGTCTTATTAGCCTATTCCACCGAAGTACTTCCCAAAAAAACAGATTTGACAAAACTACAAAGGGCCGGCCCAACCCTTTCCCAATTAGCTTTATAAAACCCCAGAGAAAAGCCATCAAACCTCGGAGCCTTGAAGCAACCCATAGGAAATAGGGCCTCTTTAATTTCATTGTACGTTCTCCGGGACCGCCACCAACCTAGACAGAGCCACTGAATCTAAAGTAGGGAAATTAGAAACAGTGTCCAACACAGGATCACCAACATGGGGCTCACAAAACATATGTTTAAAATAATTCATCACCAAAGCTTTCAACTCAGATTTATCATCCACCCAGATACCCAAATCATTCTTAAGCATTCGGATACAATTCTTCCTACTCCTCATCTTAGATTTTAAATGATAATACCTGGTGTTACGGTCTCCCTTAGAGATCCAATCCGACCGAGACTTCTGAAACCACTTAATTTCCTCAAGTTGAAGAAGTCTCTCCAGTTCCTCATGTAACTCGACCTCCAACTTACAAAGAAAGGAAGAGAAATGATACGCCTCTGATCTCTGAATCCCCTCCAACCTAGACATAATAGTCTTCTTCTGAACCTCAATCATCCCAAAAACCTCCCTGTTCCAGGGGCCAAGAGATTGATGAAGATTAAACAAAGCAGAATTTAAGTCCTCCCTATCAGCCCAAGCATTGGCCAAGAAAGAAGGGAAATCCACTTGATGATTCCACATAGCCTCAAACCGGAACGGTCTAGCCCCTCTAGAGCTCAAATCAGCCTCAAAAAACCTTAAACAGATAGGACTATGATCAGAAAAACTAGTTCTAGGAAGTACATGAACCGAAGCCGAAGAGAAGTGCGACATAAAACCATTATTCGCAAGGACCCTGTCATGCCGTTCATAGAGTCTCCTGCCTCCTTCCATTCGCGGTCCTCTCTACGTGAACGGCGGACCCACAAAACCCAAATCAGAGAGGCGGCAACTCTGAATCCGGTCAGCAAAGATTCCACACCTCACACCATCACCCCTCACACCCCCCGTCCTCTCGGCCGGCGAGACGATGTCGTTAAAATCACCAATCACTGCCCACGCCGAAATAGAAGAAAAAGCTAACCTCCGCAAATCTTCCCAAAAAACCTGCTTCAAACCATAAGAGGGATGTGCATAAACCTCCGTCAAACAAAACTCAGGCCACCCAATCAACTTACACTTCACATGAATAAATTGCCGGTTAGATTCAAGAACCGACACAGAGACTAATTTCGACTTCCAACCCAACACTAAGCCCCCTGAGACAAGCTTTCCTCACTTACTAGATTAGTAGCCTCCATTCGCCCCTCCTCTTGCCGTACATCCACCCTCACCTCAGACCTGTCTGCTATCTCCCCTGCTTGACACAGCTCTGACTTGTGCCCATAGATCCCACACCTAGTACAGAGTTCATGCAGCCCCTCATACTCAATAACATACTCTTCCCCATCCATGGAGAAACCGGACATCAACTGCTTGCGAAGATCAACAAGCACACAAATTCTTGCGTAACGACCACGTAATTGACAGGAGGTATTAAAATCAACTTTGATTGTTTCTCCTATCCTATCCCCAATCCATGTTAAGGCTTCCTTATCATAGTACTACAAGAAAACCTTAGGCATACGTAATTGAGTGTAGATTTAGTTTTAAGCGATGAGGATGGATGATGAGAAAGTTGGATAATAAGAGTATCCATTTCCATAAGTTGCTCGCGTTAGTTACACGTGACGTGAGTTCTCATCTCATGGTTGAGTGGAAATCAAAGAAGCAAGATACGTGGAAACTGCAAGTTTAGCACGTGCCAAGCACTCTTATTTTCATTTTAAACAATTTTTGTATATTTTGCACAAAAGAGTGAATATATGCTATTACTACTCTATTCATGAAAGATGTTCGCGTAGGATGAAAGAAACAGGACATAGGATGTGGTGTTTTGGTAATGATTTTGACGAGTAGCAATGAACAGAGGGCAGGGCAAAGAGATTAAGGGAACATGATGCTTCAGATCACCACACCAGCTTGAACCACAAAATGTTTCTGAGGGCATTACTGGCACGCTGACAAATTCATTATTGGTCCCACCCTAAATTATTGTCTCGTAGTCTTGTGCTTTAATTACTTGCTCATTGTATCTATGACCCGGGTATGCTAATCCTCTAATTCTAATCTTGGAGTGAGGGAACCCATTTTGTTATTTTTATTTATTTGGATTGAATGGTACTACCTTAGGTCCTAATAATAAGACATAGTTAATTTTTTTAGAGAGAATAAAAAAACTCAATAAGTTACTTAATCATTTCATATGTTGTGTATACTTAGATTATATATTAATTTATTAGTCAAACCAATTAGTTTGAAGAAAAAAATAAAAATAAAAATACTCGAAAGTAAATTAATCAGCTTCCTTAATCTCTCCAAAAAAGTCAATTAGATCTTATAATTAGGATCAGAGGAAGTATATTGCACCTTGAAATGTATGTTTTTTTGTATCCAGTATGTTAAATTAATTAATTTCTACTATATCTAGCATCCTAAAATATTTTTATGTTGGAGCTCTGGCGGCCGTTGTGGTGTTCCAAAAAAGACACCTTTTCTTTTCTTTTTTAATTTAAAAATTAAGGGGCATAATGGAAAATTCATCAATATTTTAAAATCTCAATATGATTTTTATCACCTTTATATCATTTTCATGTGTTAGTAGATTTTTTGAGTATTACTTCTTCTAGTCTTTATTATAAGGCACTAACAAACTTTTCTCACAAACCAAGAAAAACAATTTAAAGTCAATAAAGTTGTCCGATAATTTAAATAATTTTCAATATTACCCATACTAATTGCACTAAACTCTAATATTATACTCCCTCCGGTCCTAATTATAAGACATATTTAACCGATTTTGGAGAGATTAATGAGAGGAGTTAAATTAGTTATTTTTATTCATCTTCCTAAAATGCCCTTATATAAATTTAAAATGACATAAGTAAAAGAAAATCAACAACCCATACCACATGCCTCTTTCACTTAGAATTTTCCTTTCCACACGCTTTCTAATTGAAATAATGATTTTACTATATATACATATATATATATATATATATGTGTGTGTGTGTGTGCACACATATATATGTATATTGTGTATTGGAAAATTACCGTCAGCTGATCGATAAATAAATTAAAATCTAACAATATAATTTAAAAGTTTTATTAACCGGAAGAGTCTATGCACCTATATATATATACTTACCAAAAACCAAACACACTTGAAAGAATAAAATAGGGGTATTAGGAAGAAATTGACAAAAATTAAAATGTTGTCCTATAATTAGGACCAAAATCAATTGTTTTTTTAATCAATTGAACATGCCATACTAGCTCAACCCAAAAATGATGATCTCTAAACCTGAAAAGAAAAAATAGCTATAAAAAATGTGTAGAAAAAACAAATACCATTGCCATGTTTTGCAGAGGCATCATTCCAATAATAATGGTTTGTTGGGTCCAACCAGCTCATAATGCATGAAGGAGATGAAGTTTTACAATTTCAGCATTTGAATAAGTTGTAGGCTGAATATAAATTGTAGGCTTAAATAAGTCAGAGCAGTTTGGTTTTGCAAAACTCAAAAAGAGGTTATTTAAAACTGGAGGTAAACAAAGACTAATTTACTCTAATGATGCTACTGTAGGGACAACAATACAGAATTGCTACAAGTCATATTGAACAAAATGAAGATACCTATAAAAACAATCCATTTCAGCTATTATACTTAGCTATATTTAGCGTCAACCCCTCATTATTACTACTTTGCTTGGTAAGATTAAAAAGAATATATACTTACAGAGTGACAAAACTTGAGGACAGAAGCACTGGAAAATTTTGTTCTCGAAGACACTTCACCTGCAAAAGGAAGCTCACAACATCTTATAGCTAAGTAATATCACAAAATACGTAGTAGACATTTGTTTCAGAAAAAATAAGGCAGAAAAAACATAACTAACTAAAACTTACTGACCTTCTTGTCTGGGCCATATAGAATATAATGGTTTTTTTTTTTCCATTTTGTAAATGAAACAAAATATTCAAAGCAACTAAATCCAAAACTTTATTTGGATCCAAACCTTGCCTTCGAGAATAGCACATCTGGCCTCAAGCGACCATATTTTCTACAATTTAAAACAGATAAGTCTCCTTTGATATGTTTAACAAACATATAAAAGTAAAACAACCTTGTGTAACTCTTCATCAGCAGCAAATACACGTGCAGCATAGAGTTTCCTCACATCCCTCAATGCACATTTCTTGCTGCATTGTGGACACTAAAGGAAAAGTACAAGCAAAACAATGTTAAGGCTTTTGAATGCTGATTTTGGAAAATGTTTCGCAGCCACAACATACCCTTTCCTTCTCCCGTTTTTTTTTTCCTGTTGAAACCACCATCACCCTAACCATTTGGTTGTAGAGGATGTAAAAGATAACTCATGCACATTTCCTGTTGCATTGTGGACACTGAAGGAAAAGTACAAACAAAAGAATGTTATGGCTTTTGTATGATGATTTTAAAAAATGTTTCCCAGCCACAACATAATATTACCTTTCCATAATTTTTTTGCTGTTGAAGTCACCTTCACCCAACCCATTTGGTTTAAAAAGATGTAAAAGACAATTCATGCAAGATAAAACAAAAGCTACACCAGATACTTACTTTTCCATAGTTCTTATTGTGACAAAATCTGCAATAAAAATTGAAGAAATAAAGTTAGATACCTCATCCACTAGGATCTCCCTTACCAAGTCATCATCATTATTGTGAATAGAAGAAATTGAACTGCAACCGAAGAGGAGAGAAGCATGTTGAAATTCAAAATTTCACTCGAAGTAAGATAATAAGGCATGCATGCGGAGGACAATCGTTCAAGAATGAAGGTGATTGAGAAAGATTATGAAGTAGCAGCAGATTCCTAAAGATTACTTGAAGATTTAAGGGCGTTTGTTATTACCCAGAAAAAGCTGTTTCTAACTTATTCAAAACGGAATTGAAAGGGGATTTTTTATGCGAAGGCGTAGTAATTACATACCTGGCTTTTAAATTTGATCCTCGTACTATAGCAGCCACCGATGACTGCGAAACTCAGAGCCCAGAATTGTAACTCATGCATTACCCTCCAATCCCGTTATGGCCACCAAAAAAGAGCAGAGCAATACAATCGACATTGGAGAAAAAAACTTAAAATACTTAAGAAAATATAGTAATCTACTCATTTCTTAAAACAAAGCCAATGACGTCTCTGAAAGAAGGTTGCTAATTCTATATGTGCTGGATTTATTTAAAAAAAAAGGGTATGATCCACTCAAAATTGAAAAAAGGCAAAAGGCTAAAGTTACTGCACAATTCATATTTCTTAAGTTGTCCAGTATCGTGGAAAAGAAAAATGGATTAAATAATCTTGTGATGAAAAAAAGCAGCCTGTTATGAAAAAAGAACATGTCAATGTTATAATACAAACAGATAGAATGAAATGAAAGAACACAAAGCTATCAAAATAAGAGTATTAGTGCAGAATAACTGTGAGTGCAGAATTTTCACAAAGTTATCAAAATCAATCTTATAGACAGCTAGTAAATCATTGATCATCTTCTTACATAGCCCCATTTGTTAAATGACTTTGCAATCAAGTCAATTATGCTAACCTATATATCACCTACGGAGAGAGCATAAAGGTCAAAGCCTACACTTATTGCACAGTGCACATAATATTATTTTCCAATGACAGTTGCTAAGCTTGTGAATATATTTCCAATGTTCCTTACTGCAATACAAAGATAATTCTAATATTCCACAAAGCAATGTAGAAATATAAAAATAACAATAATTAATTAGATTGATGGTGATAGGAAGTTGGCAACAGCTGGATAACTTTCTCTGAAATCTACTTATTTGATCACTTTCACTTACTCCAGCGTCAATGGAGACACCCCACACCAAACTATCGCTTTATCCAGCACTTCCTCCAGCGTCCAGATTTCAAGAAAAAAACTGTCCAGCAGCTATATAATATGTTTGTGGCCGACTCAACCTTCGTTTATCACTATATAATATGTAGGAATGAAATAAATTATTATGAGATAATTACAACCATCATTTAACTGAAGTATAGTGGCAGGTATGGACGTGTTTGTTGTGGGGTACAACCTATTGAGAAGAGAAAGAAAATATAATATTACTAAAAACGAAATGAAAAGAAACAAACAAAGGTGTACGAATATTTCACAGTAATATTATATAATATTATACCATATTATATAATATTTAAATTACAGAGAACGACGTTGGAGTCTTGGAGAAACAACCCACGGTGAGGGAGTGAGGAAAGAACGATCGGCGGGAATCGATGGCAAGCGACGGTAGGGATGTCCAAAAAACTCAGTAGTCTAGGTGGCCTAGTCTGACCCGGTCCGACCTGACCGGGTCTTTGGAAATTTTTTTTGGTCTGGGACCATATGAGGCAGACTGGACCGAACTGGTTTGCTCAGGTCAGACCGGACTTTGGTCCAGGGTCTAAGACCCCTTGGACTGGTCCGGTCCAGCTCGATATATATATATTTAAAAAAAAATCACAACTTAATCTAACCATTTGTCCTTCTTTATTGTCTTCTTTACTATTCTTCATCACTCATTAGTGAGTCTTCTTCTTCGGCCAAAAAAATTTCAGGAGTCTTTTTCCCTTTTCAATCTTCTTCTTCTTCGGTCTGACCCAATAGAATGTTGTTATTTTGTATTTTTGTTCAATGTTGTTGGAGATTCTTATATGTGTAATTGTGTATGATTGGATTTAAGATGTTTGCATGTTTGTATGTTTAATTATTGGTCTAAAGAAGTGGGGGAAAACTAAAAAAATGAAATAGGTCTTGGACTGCCTGGACCAGTCCAGGCAGTCCACTGGACCGGTCTGGTCCAGCTCGGGCTGGTGCCAGACAGGACTAGACCTCGGGCTGGCTTGTCCAGCCCTGAGGTCCCTCCTGGACCAGACCTCGGGTTGACCCCCAACCCGGTCCAGTCTGATCCATGGACATCCCTAAGCGACGGCAAAAGTATACATATGCTGGGATATTTGGCGGCGTCGGATTTCGCTCTCTTGTTGGCAGGTTGAAGCTCTGGTTCAAACGCCCTTCCGTGGCACATCTGCTTTCTATCACACCTTGGGTCTCTGAGGTAAAAAATGAAAAAAAAAAATCATTATTAGTGGCATAGAGATTTGTGTGAACAGATCAGTAACTACATTAGATCAATAGCGCTGAAGGAAGGATGAATACATGAGTTCGTTGCAATTGATACTCACACTGCACAAAGGTCAAAAACTGATATTTGGAGTATGCTGGAGGAGGACGATGGGAAGAAGAGAAAATCCGAACGCAAGAAAGGAAAGAAGGGAGATGGAAAAAAGAGAGAGAAAGGACTGGTTGCACAAGATGAAGACGAAAGCTGGACGAAAGGCGACTGGCATCCTTGAGCAATGGTGAGTGGAAAAAAGACAGAGAAAGGACTCTTATGCTGATGTTTTCGGTGATTATATATTGGAATATTGAAATTTAAAATTTGAATTGAAAAAATGGAGGGACGGAAGACGGGTGAACTGACAGATCAATATCAACTCTTCAGGCACAGAGCCCCAAAAATTGAACTGCGTGTGTATTTGTAGCTGGCACTGTTTAATTGAACAGTGATATGTGAGGGGGTGAACAGTGCACAGCTTGCTATTGTTATTAAGTTTATATTGATATGCCTTTTTTTTTTTGTTGCCTATCCAATATCCAAAGCTTCACACTGACTAATCTGGATCCGACCCGCTTAACACACCTGATTATGCTGGTAAAGTATCCTAACAGGATTTATCTACATTCAAAAAATTAGAACTCGAGACCTTATTTAAGCGATACAAGCCGCTTACCATTATGCTAATCCCGTTGATTATAAACATGGTAAATTAAACTAGCACAAGAGTCTTGAAAAAAAAAAAATTTATAATAAATAACACAAGAGAGGCCCAACGGATAGGTGTTTTCTGTATGAACATTTTACGGACCAAACAAAAAACAAAACAAACTCTGAATAAAGCCCAACGGACCCAACACTCATGTGGAATGTGTTGGATGTCTACTGTAGATTACATCCACCGCCAACTGACGGCTCCCAGGAAAAACCCACTTCCGTCTGGCACCTTCATCATTAATTATCATTATCTTCATCATCCTACATCACGTGTTTCTGTAATATACCATAATCTCCAAGTTGATAGCAATTAGGAATAATTAATGAATGTACGTACTTACCCCCAAGATCACCAGGATAGCATACAGCAACCACACACCGCCGCTCAAGAACACTGACAGTGACAGCCAGAATGGCATATACTCCACGCTCTCTTCGTCCTCACCACTTCTTTCTGCACATTCATTTTATCACTTCACGACATGTAATACATTAGGGCTATTAACCTTCCTCGCGCGGCTACCTTCATTAATTTTAACACTAAATATGACGTAGTAATTCATATACATGAAATATTTAAATCAGTTATCAACGTCAATAACGTAGCAGAAAAGGCCCATCGTCTCTCCAAATTATTCTATCATGAAAACCCTCTCAACCCTTCTATTATGCTACACCACTCTGTACCTTATTTTGTCATGAATGTGTATCTTATTATAAATCACTTGTAAGATAATACATAAGGCTTTGTCAATTTTACCCATGTTCACTATTGGTTAGGCATGTAGAAAAGAGACAAGAGACAAATGTGTACATACAGAGAGATAAAAGAATATAAGAGAAAATGTACATCCTTTCATAAATAAAAATAACCACTTAATGTTTTTCGTGGTTTGTGAAAATGGAGTAGTTCAAGTGACTTATCATAATACCACTTTGATCCTATTTATAAGTCCCTTTTGACCAAAAAATTTGGTCCTATTTATAAGTCATTTTCAACCAAATAAATGAGATTGTGACAATTTTACCCATATTATTATACCAATGAAAATAGAAAGAGAAGAAAAAGTTAAAAGGTACTCATTCATAAATGAGGGTAAAATTGAAAATTTACCCTATAATTATTAAACTACTTACCTCTTATTGGTATGTGTGATTTGGTCAAAGAGACTTATAATAATGCAACTAACTTTTTATTTGTCTCATTACATCAAATTGCAACGTATCACAATTAATATATCCGTCCTCACGGCAATACTCAATGGCAGGGACCCCTCTTCTTTGTCACTTTCTGATTTTGCCCCCACGTTTCTTTTTCCATATCATGCATACACACCCATGTTTTTTTGGTGCATGCCTCAAGTCAGGAAAACATTGCAAATCAAGAAGACGATAAGCGTTGACCACAATTGCGCCAAAGCTAATAAAGCTAACGTTGCGTGTACGTTTGGTAGCTAACCAAGAAACTACAGAAGGAACGCAAAGCAGGTAAAGATTAAACTGAGTTGGCTGCCATGGCGGCTTGAGGGGAGCCATACAAGAGAATGTTTAAAGCAGGGCCCATTATTCCTACGGTATCAGTCCGAGCTTCTCCCTTCAACCATATTTGACTACTTATGATGGTCACTCCCAACACGCCCACGTTCAAAATTCCAACCACAATCGCTGTTTTTGCCTATTTACATAGTCATCACTCATCAACAGTTAATTAACAGAATGAAGACGGAGACACACACTGACACGTACACACACAGAATTGGTAGATCTAGATAGATAGATGACTTACTCTCCTCTTGGTCGGAGCGTATAACGTAGGTGGTTTCCACCACAGCACCGAAGCCATTGACGGTGGCTTTCAAAATCCTCCGCAGATCGGTTCTTTATTATTCGCCAGAACGTCGTCCTGCAACTTATTCACTACTTGTTTATCCATACGCGCATGAATTTCGTAACGAAATTGAAGCAATTAAGGTTGAAGTAGGACTGAGAGCCTTACAGCGGAAAAGAAATATGAGAACTGCAATGACGGTTCCTGCACCCAATCAAGAAGATGATTGACTAACTGGAGTTATATTTTTTGCAATACATACACTTGCATGTAAGGAGCAACAAAAAATGCCATTTCCATACCTAAGATCCCAACAAAGAAACTCAGCTCAGCCATGATGTGTGCGAACAAAACAGAGCAGGATTTCTGAATCCTCCTCTTGTTGACTGATAGATACAAGAAAAAGGCATGTAACAAGAGCTTCTTAAGAACAAAAAAGGTTGAGGTCAAGGATCCTATATATCTATATATACGCTGAACAGCGACGGGAAGTCATAATTTCAAGGGGCGCCCGCGCCCAAATCTCTGACTCAGCCAGATAGGATTAGAAATAACAGTGCATTTGACCAATAAACTATTAGATCAGAAACGCCCAGCATCATAAACTTTTAAGTGGATCAAAAATACCAATAAACTTTTAAAAATGTGCAGCTAGCACAATAAACTTTTAAAAATGTGCAGTCAGCACAACGTTGTTAGAAAAAGATAACGTCTGTTATCTAAGGTGCAGATTGGCCAACGAACTTTTACTCCAGGATCACCCAACACAAAAAACTTTTACTCAGGAGTGCTCGACACAAAATTCTAAATTTCACTAAATTAAATAAATTTTTGTACTCAGCGCTCCTAAGTAAAAGTTTTTTGTACTGGGCGCTCCTGAAGTAAAAGTTCGTTAGCAAATCTGCACCTTAGATAACAAACGTTATATTTTTCTAACTGCATTGTGCTGACTGCACATTTTTATAAAAGTTTATTGTGCTGACTGCATGTTTTTAAAATTTTATTGGTATTTATAGTCCATTTAAAAGTTTATTGTGCTGGGCGCTCCTGATTCAATAGTTTATTGGGCAAATCGTACCTTAACCCTAGAAATAATAATGATAATGACTTTGTTTCGAGTAACATGGGCCATTTTGGGTCATCATAAATCCTTATTACTAAAAGAGTCCGAGCTGTCCAGCCCAAATTATTTCGGCCCAGTGATGATGACTTTGGTGGGCAAATATATCCCAGCCCTATTTCTGTTCATTTCTTCGGCTTGAGTTATCCATTGTCAAAGGTTCTGTTCAGATACAAGTTGAGAGACAAAAGAATTTAAGATGTAATGCGTTAAGACTTATGACAGTGCCTTTCTTTATGTTACAAGTTGAGCCTTTGTCTATTTTCACATGGATCAGAGTTCTATGGTTCAGAGAATGAGTTTTGAGGCCTAAACACGAGAGCCTTAAAACTGTAGTGGATGCGTACTAACTTCTAAATGAGGTTCCAAAAGTGGAGGAGCACCGGTGTTGGAGACAAGGAGGTGACCATTTGCTTTAAAGAGGAGAGTCGACGATATTGAAATAGGAAGGAATCTTTCTTTTGTAGCAGATTCAGATACTCTGCTTCGTTGTGACCACCACTCTTTATATGCTTACTCTGCTTTAAAACACAAGACACGCATCAGGAAAGTGGACTTACTGGTCCATCTGTTTTAAAATAAAAAGAGCAAATTGTACACACACCCTCTCTGGTCTTACCCCATTTCCTCAAATATTAACACGCATTTTGAAATTTACATGTTACTCACACAGTCACAGTCACACACTCTTATTTGATCTTATCATCCATTCTTTATACTTACCTCCGGCTATTTTATTTGTTCATAAAAGCACGTATTCCTTCCTCGAATTTCAATGCAGCATTGAACTAAAAAGCAAGTGAAATAAAACAAAGCGTGCACTGCATATATATAAGACAAGGAGTGAACAATAAATTTGAAGATTAATGGTGACGACGGAAATCAAGGTTGGCATTTACTATTTTTATTTTTTTTGTTTCTTTATTTTTGGATGGTTGATGACAGAACCTTATTATTCGGGTCACTAAGCTCCATCAATTACTGTATCTGTGGTCGGTGACCTTGGTGTCGTTGCCAGCTCCATTAATTTATGAGTTCACATGTGCTTCTTCTTCGTCATGCAGACGCCTGTTATGCACAACGGCTTCACTTGTGTGTCTGAACAGGAAAACTCTGCGCTTCTATCCCTACAGGAATCATTCTATTCATGGGGAAACCAATCTCAACCCTATTTTACTTTCACTGCATTTCAATTTATTTTTGCTTGTATAGTATGTTTATACCTAAATAAATATCGGATCATTTTTTAACTTCTCCTTATGTATCCAGGTACCACTATGTATGAAGATTTTTTTTTTAAAGAAATGCTGATGAATCTATCATTTTAATAAATAAAGCAAGACAGATTCAAATTGTAGAAATAATAATACTATAACAATTTAAAAATAGAGAGTCACTTACACACTTGAATTTAGAATTGATTTAAGCTGTAACTTTTGATGGTGGCATATACTTGAGATTCCTATCACATGTTATT
Source organism: Acacia pycnantha (assembly GCA_025563575.1). Classification (NCBI taxonomy): domain Eukaryota; kingdom Viridiplantae; phylum Streptophyta; class Magnoliopsida; order Fabales; family Fabaceae; genus Acacia; species Acacia pycnantha. The sequence continues at coordinate 1,679,366 of JAMWYP010000037.1, read as the reverse complement.
GAGATGTGGGTATTGGCAGCCATCGGCTACATATAGGCAGGTGTCTGATTCTCAGACACACCTCCTCCTTAGGACACACATACCCTCATTAATAGAAGGCAACGGATTAATTAGCTTACCTAATACATTGATGAGTGTTAAGTTTGTTTACATAGGGCCTTGATTTAGTAATTGCCATTATCTATCATCTACCATACATGTAAAGAGAGGACAGGAATATGGAACAGTGCTTTTACAGATATGCACTGTACTTAGCTATTCAGAAATTACGAAATATAATATGTGGTCCTCTTTCAATCTCAAATTAGTCTGCTGCCTCAATGTCTTGTCTCAAATGACACCACCTACAGTGGTCAGTGGTGAAAGAAAGAAAGAAAGAAAAAACGAATCACCCAATGTGCCGAAATAAAGTGGGAGAGTGCGTATACCTCTAATTGATCTGAAGAACGTGGATAAGGATGAGAAATTAATAACCCTTATTGACCAAACCAAAATACAAATTCCGTGCATGCATTTCGAAAATGTTCCATCATGTCGGTTAATTGATAGATGGTACGTGACTGCTATGGATATCAGTACATGAGCTTACTTATTACTTCCTCCAGTCCTAATTATAAGATAACATTTAAGAATTAGTTTTAGTTCTACTTACAAGACAATGTTTTAATTTTTATCAATTTCTTTCTAAAATACTTCTATTTTATTCTCTAAAGTGTGATTGGTTTTTGATGAGTATATATATGTGGGTGTGTAGACTCTTTTGATTAATGAAGTTTTTAAATTTTTAAAATTTAATTTATTTTATCAATCAACTAACACTAGTTTGTGTGTGTGTCTATATATATATATATATATATATAAACACACATATATGTGTCTATATATATGTATGTATATTTATCTATGTATATATGTGTGTCTACACACAAATATATACACACACTTATGTGTGTGTTTGTATACATATATGTATATCTGTATGTGTGTAGATACACACATGTATGTGTAGATCTATATGTATACATACACACACATGTATATATAGAAAGACCATTATTTCACTTAGTAAACGCGTGGAAAGAAAAATTGTAAAAAATTGTAAGTCGGAGAGTTATGTGGCCGGAAGTGTTGATTCACTTTTACTTATGTCATTTTAAATTTATATAAGGATATTTTCAAAAAATGAGTAAAATTAACTAATTTAACTCATCTCCTTATTCTCCCCAAAATCGGTTAAATATGTCTTATAATTAGGACCATATAAATCCAATTTTTAATGAGAGCTGGCCTATAATAGGTTTAAGCTAATCCATTGTGATCCGCCAATATTCCTCCAACATGTACACACACCCGGAAATAATTTCAACACATGTCGGTAAATAATAAGGGATTCAACTAGCCATTTGCCCTCTTTAACCACATGAAATGACTAAATTATTAGTAAAGATTATGAGGGTGATTTGCAGCCATTAGTGACCAAAACTACTGTGCTTTTATATCACATGTCCAAATCTCATCCCGAGGTGAAAATGAATTCTCTTCTAGTTATTGTCCCCAGTGGGGTGAATTCAAAGCTTTTGGAAGATCAACGGTGCAACCACACGCAGCCAGTTAGGGAGGGAAAGTGAAGATTTGCCAAGAATAGGAGGGCGTTCAAAGATGAAGAAGGACCAATAGAATGAAGCCGACATATACAACTGAGAGAGATAAAACTTGAAGCACTAATCTACCTTGTCGTTTAGGTTAAAAACAAACACCGCTATCCCTACCCACAACCCCCGAGCTGGCCCCCATAACTTTTACTGCTGATCACATCACCCTCTCCCAACCATCATTCGTCAGGATTAACATTGCATCGTGCCTCAAACTACACTTGTGATTTGTGAACCCCGTTTTATATTTCACGTCCCATAATTGCCCCCCTTCCCTTTCACTGTCCCACAAGATAATAACTCGGTGGTTCCACTTTCGGGCCACAACAATAGTGTGCGCTTCAAGTTTCGACTTTTTATAGCCAAACGAAATTCATATTCATAATAATTGGAAATATAAAGGCGTGTTGGTGGCTTCATACTAGGAAGCAAAGGGAGTGGTCATTACAAGATAAAGCATGGGCAAAACCGTAATGTCATCGTCACAAAAAAAAAAAAAAAAGGTTTGCCTCAGTCTCAGAATGCAAAGCCACCCTTGGCTCGGTTTCCGGGTGGTTTCCTGTGATGAGGTGGCGCAGGGGAAGTCTGCGAAGCAGCAGAAGGGGGTCTCATGGCAGCCAAAGAACAATTCTCTATTTGAATGCCTTCTTCCTCGTCCATGAATATCTGTTTGCACCTGCAATCCTCGCTACAGAACGCCTTGTCTCCCCTGCAACACCGGCATGTTCCAAATACGCATGTTACTAAACAGCACTCCCACAAAACAAGCTTCGGAACATCCAAAATCAGCCATAAAAGATCTGGGTTGGACAGAGGAAGATGAGATCTGGGTGTGGAGAGAGGAGGAGACATACCTGTACATGTAGATGTCGTTTCCGGGGGAGAGATTCTTCCGGCAGAGAAAGCATTGGTCAAGGAAAGTGGCAGTTTGAGAAGCAGAACGGCGGGAATTGGAAGATGAGGGTTTTTTGTTGTTGTTGTTGTTGAGGATGGACATGGTGGTTTTGCTGATGACTTGAGGGGTTTTACCGGGAACAACACTTTTCTGGGACTCCAACACAATACTCAAACCCGCCATGGTTTATGGTAATTAGGAGTGAGGTGAATTTCAGAGGGGGAAATCGAATAAATAGCAGAGAGAAAGGAGGGAGGTGGTACGGAAGAAAGGGGGGAGGTGGATCCCGCCAAAGTTACAGCTACGGAGCAGTAAGAAAGAAGGATTTGACTGATATACGCTGGCTGAGTGCCACGTAGAAGAGCTGCATTTCCATTTTGTGGATGAGGATTTGTCTGGTAGCTAGGGAAATAAAAGTGTTATGGTACGAAGGAGCAGCATTTTTGGGCTGACCTTCTCTCTCCTCCTTCTTTCCAAAAATGCGTGCCCTCGCATTTAAACTTTTTGACCTAATTAGAGCATGCCTTTTTTATTTTTGGTTAAGTTTTTCTCATCTTTTTTTACTAATCTTCTTTTATAATTTTTAATTCATGTATGATTAATCCACTACAAAAAAAACGACAATTAGTAGCGGTTAAAATGACCTATTTGTAACGGTTTTTGACGTGACAAACGACATTTGTAGCGGTTAGAGGAACCGCGACAAAATCGCCTGTGGCAAGCCGATTTGTAACGGTTAAAAAAACGATACTACATACACATAAACCGCTACAACCTCTGTTGCGGTTCAAGAAAACCGTCACTAAATCGGCGGGCCGACGTGTGTTTCGAGACATTAGTCACGGTCATAATCGTTACAAATCATCTTGTAGCGGTTCGATAATGATTTCATAACCGCTACAAAATAATGTGTTGATAATTTTGTCGCGGTTACTAACCGCTACAAACATTCCCGCCATTTTTTCGCCAAAAAATTTGCCGCCATCTCGAATATTTGTAGCGGTTTACAACCGCTACAAATAGTCCCGCCACATGTGCTTTTGAATATTTGTAGCGGTTGCAAACCGCTACTATAAACGCTACAATTTTATTTGAAATTGTGTAGCGGTTATTGCAACCGCTACAAATTCATTACGGTTTAAAAAAATTCATAACGCCATTTTATTTGAAATGTTGTAGCGGTTATTGCAACCGCTACAAATTCATTACGGTTTAAAAAAATTATTATTTATCGGCGTAATTCAGTAATTATTATTAATATATCTTTTTATCAAAAATAAAAGGTAGTAAATTATGAAATTTAAATATATAAGGTGCATGTATAAAAACAAAATAATAAGATTATGTAAGTAGAATAAGTGCTAAGAAATGAGGTGGTTAAAACAATACTGAATATTTAAAAATTATATGTACAAATCATTTGAATAATGTATATGAAAGAATAGGGAAAGTTGAAAGATATATCTCGTTCAACTGCAAAATAACAAAGTTGAAAGATATATCTCATTTGAATAATATTATTTTGATAGAAGATAATGAAAAAAAAAAAAGATAATCTATTTCCTTTTTTACCTATCTAATTAGAACATGTCATCCTAATTATAATAGAGAGAAAGTGGGTGGGTGGAAAATTTTTTTTTTGGAGTTAGATTAAAAAAATAAGAGAAATGGAGTTAACAAATTTTAATTAATTTTTTCTAGTCATTTATCCTACAAATTATCTTTATTAAAATTTTGTAACCTCCCCTCCTCAATTTTTTAAAATCCTAGCCATCAGAATTCTCATGTTCAAGAAGAACAATAAAAAAATGGAGGGTCCTCCTTTTTCACCCTCGCTTAGCAGAAGTGCTAGTACCTCAAGAAGCCATGGAAACAGATCCGAGGGGTTCTCGAAGGAGGTGGGAGGCAATTGAGAGAGAGTGAAATTTTTCCAGAAAGAATTCGCAGATGTGAGAGAATGAGAAGCACAGAGTTCTAAAAAACCTATTCAAAAAAATAGGGGAAAGAAGGTGCGACAGATGGGATGATATATATGATTAATATGCTTGAGTTGTCACAATTTTATTTTTTACTTTTTTTGCTTAGAGCGTCCAATATCTTAGAGCAGACCATCTTTCAGACACATCAACGGCCCTAGACTAATCCGGACCGAGACCGGATTGGCCCCTTTCGGGGGGAAGCCTCTACCACTCACACCTGCTGCATTCTCACGTCTCGAACTCAAGACCTATAGTTAAGTTAGGATAACCCCTTACTAATTGACCTAAACGATTTATTCACCAGTGCACAAGTGAAGTGAAACAATAGGTGCATGCAAGAATTTCTCACTATAATCCCATATTTTAATTTCTTATTTATTATTTATTATTTATGCTCCTAATGAAAGGCCGTACAAGGCTAATGAAAGCATTTAGCCGAGACAGGGCATTTGGTGAGGCGTGAGATGTAAAATCAATTAAAGAGAAAATGGGTAGGAAGAGTCAAAAAGGCCAAAAATGAAATAATGATGATTTGGTATGGTGGGGGGAGCAGGGAGATGAAAAGAAGAGTACAGTAGGCACAAAAGGAAAGAGATGCGTGACATGTTCCATATTTAGTGAAGCAGCCGTTGGAAAGGCTTTTCAATGTATTTCTTTCAAAACCCAGAAAAGTGGGAAATGATTGTGAGGCTTTTCAATGTACTCACTCTTCCTCCTTTGGTTTTTTCTGGCATCTGTAACACTCAACTGATGCTCTTCTGAGTCATCTTCTTTAATTTGCTTAAACAAATGGGAAAGCAGCAGATTTGAGCATTCCCCATTACGGGAATCGAAAAGATACTTATAATATCGCTGCTCCAACAAATAAGGGTGAGAAGAAGATATTCTTTAATGGCGTACGTTTTCCATCACCATTCATGGTTGCTTGTCACCACCATGAAGAGCTGTCATGCAAAATTGTATGCATATTTTATGTTTATAATGCTAATATATTATTATCACTTGACATTATAAAAATTATTGTTTCAAGTTACCTTCAAATGCACAGCGAATAACATTTGAATATAGTTCAAGATATGTAACAGAAGAATAGTTTTACATGTTCCACGACTTGAATCCTTAACTATCTTTTACCATATGAGTTTTTTATATTTTAGCATTTTTCCTTATACATCAAATCAACAGAAAATTAGTGATTTTTATGATAAAATATGCCAAAGTATTTTCCCCAGGCAAGCTTTCAATCCTGTTCAGTGGCGGAACTATGTGGTGGTCAGCTGGGGCCTTAGCTCCAGCTGACATTTTCTTATTTTATGTATTTATATATATGTATCGTATAATATTTTATTTTGACTATTAATTTGACCCCAGCTAATATCTTATTTTTTTTTTTTATAATTATACTTTTTTTTATTAGGACAATGTTCGGTTCATTACTCATTGGGTTGTGAAAGGGAAATAAAATTTTTGTTTGAGATACTTACTAAAAAGGTTAGTATCATCTTATATTTGGTACTGTTCATCTTCATTTTAATGACTAAATAGGTACTCAAAATCACTTCTTTTCACCTAACTCATTTTATGAAAGTTATTCTACATATTTTTCTTTTTCTAGTGAGGATAATATTGTGTTGATTAGTAAAAAATTTTAGGTTATAATTTTAGGAGAGTCTTGATTTTTTATAATAGATGACTATATATATGTAGAGAATGATTAATGACTAATTTTAATTGTTTTGGATTTATGAGTTTTGACAAAAGATACTAATTAATTAACACTAACATCAATATATATTCTAGATCACCAAATGTGTTGTAGGTTGAAAAAGATGAGTTAGGATAAATAGAAAAACATAGATGTGTTCTTTAGGAAGAAAACAACTTCAAAAAGTGATATTTCTAAGAAAATAATTTCTGAAAGTGATGCATCTTATAATGAGTCTCCTTCCAAACATCATAAAATTTTGTTTCTTTTGATTTAAATTGTCGGTTATTATTTATTTGTATTTTTAAGGGAAAATTATAATAAAGGACCTAAGAAAAATAATATTTATTAAGAAGGACCATAAAAATGGTAATTATTTTGAAGGACCAGAAATTAAAACATTAAAATAAAAAGACTAAATTACCCTTAATCAGATTTCTTATAGTATCTTATTTGCATTGTTTAAGCCTTCCACGAGTCAGAATATAAGTTGAAAATTTGAGAAGTAATATTGGAGGAGATGAATACAGAATGAGAAAAGGGGGAGGGGCATTAATTTGGGTCTAATGTGGACCTTCACCTCTCTCTATCTCTCAAACAATATCCTGTAAAGTACTTTATTCTTAGAATATTAATTTCCCTATAGCAACTTTTTTTCAGACATAGTGCACTGGAAGTTGCATCTAAACTCTCTTGATAACCAATTCAATGGACAAAGTCCGGATGTTACTGACAAGATTATACTTTTCAAACAGCAAAAACTAAAGAAAACAGATAGAGTTTTGATCTAAAAAAGGATGTGGAGCCAACGCCTCAATTGTTCAGCTTAACAGGAAGGTTTAGATTAAATAAGGCACACAGGGCATAGTTGACTCCAATGATCACTACAAGGAGAATTAAGTTTTCAATGCCCCTTGATGGAATATCTTAGCAGATTCTGATGTGTTCTCTCTTTGTCATCATCCACCAATCACTCCATATTCTTATTTAATTAGAGATAATATAGGAAATCTGACTAAGGGCAATTTAGTCTTTTCATTTTAATGTTTTAATTTCTGGTCCTTCAAAATAATTACCATTTTTATGGACCTTCTTAATAAATATTATTTTTCTTAGGTCCTTTATTATAATTTTCCCTATTTTTAATGTTATACGATAATATTTAGTAAATAGTTCAATATGTTTATTTTTTGGCCCGGACTAAAATAATTTCCTAGTTCCGCCACTGATCCTGTTTTTGTGGATTGGAGTGTGCTTTGTAAGAAATTTAGAAGCCATATTAGCGATATTTATATATTGTAAATATTATAACTTTTAATACCTTAAATTTACAATAAGTAGAAATTATTCCATCATGCATCAATTTACCATGGGTATGTTTAATTACAAAAAAAATTAATTACAATATAAACAAACAAAGGATGAAATCGAGTGGGTTTTCACTCTCAGTCGTGCTTTATTGGCGACGTCCTGGCGGAAGAAGGGTGAGGTGAGGTAAATACGTTAATCGAATTATTAATGGGTTAAGGACCAAAAATACCAACGAACTATTGGGCCAGGACTTCCAGGACCACCCAGCACAGCAAATTATTTTTTGGACCAAAAATACCAACAAACATTTTAAAGAGGAGCACTCAGCACAACGGAGTTAACACCGTTAACAAAAAGTTAACCTCCGTTATCTAAGGTGCAGATTGGCCAACGAACTCTTATTCCAGGAGCGCCCAGATCAAAATTCTAAATTTTACTAAATTAAATAATTTTTTCTCAATTGTCATTATTCAAAACTACTTGTATAGATATCCATGGACAAAAAATATTCATTATTTAATTTTGTCAAAATTATAATTTGCTAAAATAAACAAATTTTTTAATTAAAAATATAATTATATGATTTAAATAAAACTCAATGTGTTTTATAATTTATTATATATGTTAAAAAAAAGTATATGATTTATTTTTATAATAAAACTCACATAAATTTCTTCTAAAATAAAATAATAATTTTTATGAGAAAAAGAATGTATGACAAATGATATGAGAGAATTAGAGTAAAATATGTAAAAGTGCACTTATTAATCAAATAAATTAGAGTAAATTTATGTATGTATTTTTTTACTCTATCATGATTTTTATTTTTATTTTATTTCTAAATATAAGTCTTATTAATCTAAATTTACAAGTATAATTTGTTTCCCTCTTTAAATTATAGCAAGAAATTTAGGTTAGTAGTTCTTAAAGCTCAATTGTGTCCATTGCCGTATAGCTTATTCCCAACGATACATTATCTATCTTGAATATAATGATATTAAGTTAACGGCAAAATCGAAAGAAAAGAATATAAAACACCTTGAGTTTTATTTAAATCATATAATTATATTTTTGATTAAAATTTTTGTTTATTTTAGCAAATTATAATTTTGAAAAAATTAAATAATGAATAATTTTTGTCCATGGATATCTATACAAGTAGTTTTGAATAATGACAATTGAGAAAAAATTATTTAATTTAGTAAAATTTAGAATTTTGTGCTGGGCGCTCCTGGAATAAGAGTTCTTTGGCCAATCTGCACCTTAGATAACAGAGGTTAACTTTTTGTTAACGGTGTTAACTCCGTTGTACTGAGCGCTCCTCTTTAAAATGTTTGTTGGTATTTTTTGTCCAAAAAATAATTTGCTGTGCTGGATGGTCCTGGCCCAATAGTTCGTTGGTATTTTTGGTCCTTAACCCATTATTAATTGTCGCCAACAATATGATTTCATATTATTTTTAAAATGTATGTTAATAATTTTAAAATAAAAGAAATTAAAGACGGGAGAAAAACGACAACGCAGGAGCCAGGAGTAGATATGCCGTATGCGGAGGAGCAGTCAGCAGAGTACAAAAGATTCGACGCCCAAAGCCGCCTTCTCCGTCGACAAGTGTCACTTCAAACTGTCCATCATATCAAATCTACTACTATCTCAATCCAGTCCTGTATACTCCGTCCCTCCGTGCTAAATAATATAAAAGACATGGTTGATCTGTTTTATGGAAGTTAATTTAATTATTTTAAAATATTATTATTATTTTCAAAAAACTAATTTTTTGACTTATAAACTAATATACTATCTCCAGTTCTAATTATAAAATCAAGTTGACTTTTTTTTTATCGATTAAGGAAGTTAAATAATTTACTTGATTATATCATATGTTGCGTATCTTTATATTATATATTAGTTTATTAGTCAAACTAATTAGTTTAGAGAAAAAAATATAAATACTCTAAAGTAATTTGATTAGTTTCCTTAATTTCTCCATAAAAATCAATTTAGTCTTATAATTAGGACCAAAGGGAGTATAATTTAAAGATACACAACACATAATATGATTAAATATTTAACTTCCTTATTCTCTAGAGAAAAAGGTCGACTTTGTTTTATATTTAGGACCAAAGAAAATATAAGATCAGGTTGACATTTTTTAAGAGATTAAAAAATTTAAATAAATTTGTTAATTATATCATATGTCGTGTATCATTTGATTATATTTCCTCATATCTTTATCTTAAGGCACCAACATCCAACAGTTTTTAATCTTTATTATAAGCACCAACTGTCTTTAACTAACTTATTATTAATTCTACATTATGTAAGTCTTAAAAGTCTAAAATACATTCTCGTCATAATATTAGAGCTAAGTAAGAAAAGGAAAAGAAAAGAATGTCTAGTAACAACAATTGTTAGAGAAAATAGGAATAAGAAAAATTAATCGTAGATTGACTCTACATTATTGATTTAGTGGACGATACAAATCAGGGTAGGGGTGAGATAGCGTTGCCATCTCGAACAATCAAAGAGAATATATGTAGAGCTGAATGATTGATGCAAAAGCAAAGGATAAGTGTAATGACGTGAGATGTGAAATTTAATATTCAGGTTATGCTCATAAATTTATAAATAATTTATCAAATTATTTAGATGATGTTATATATACTTATATAATAATATAAATTTTAAAAAAAAATAGATAGGTTATGAAAATAGGCATGTCAATAGGTCTGAATTTGAGTATGACTTATTTACTAAATAAGTTAAGTTAGATTAGGCCCCTGCTAAGGACCTCACCTATTACCATCCATAATCACAGGCTAATAATCAAACAATTGATAGCCCGGGGTATTTGAAGAGTACTCTTGCATATTTAACCTAAATAAAAAAAATCACTCGCCGTTAATATATCATTTATATATATTGTTTCAAAATTAATTATTATTTATTTTCCTTCTACTTGACATGTACAATAAAAATAAAAAAGGCATAATTTTTTTTAAAGTAAAACTATTTTGGAACAATTCGATTTAAACATAATATAAATTTTCTAAATATGAAAATGATCAAAAAATAAACTATGTAGCTAAAAATATAGTTTGTGATAGGTGAATATGGTTTTACTTTTAATTTTTGGGTTTTCAGGGTAAAAGATAAATATCGAGGTAACAGCTATTCTCTACCACGCGTAGTGTTATTTATGTTTTTGAAAGGGTTAAATCTCTAAGTATAAGAATAAAAGATAAAGAAAAAAGTAATGCATACTGTCTTTAAAATGTGGGTAACTTTCCTTTAGGTTTAATTTACCCTTACATATTTCTATTTAACAGGGTGTGATTTGGATTGATGAGTGGATTTTCTGCACGATATAACAAAGACCTTTGAGTATAGATTGCACTCAAAATACTTTAGCAAGACAACAACAACTTTTATAAAGTGATAATTTGACTTTATCTTTGTGTACATTCAAAGACAAAGACAATGAATTTAATCTCTTGTTGTGTAATTTCTAACATGATTTGTGTGTAACAAATGAAGTAGTGATGCAGGATATTTATAGATCATTAAATATAATGACGTCTTGACTTGAAGTGATGTCTCTTGAAGCACGCAACACTTTTTCAATTAAAAGTTATATAACCATATGTTAGATTCACGAACCCTTAGAACCAGCATAACTTGCATAACCAACTGTTATTTAAAATATCATTTTTAAGAAGAGTTACATGTACTTTTATAATGTGTAAGGTTTTTTTAAAATCCAACGCAACATTTCATCAAGAATCTCTGGTCATAATATAATCTTTCATTCATGTGTGTCTTTAGGAACCAAAGAGACATAACCTTGTTGACCTTTAGTGTTGTAACTGTTCACACAGCTTCTAATAAATCCCTTAATTTAATGAAGATGATATATTCATTTTAAAATATTCATTTAGCCAACTAAAGAAAATAAACAAATAATAAGTGCGTCCAGTATTTGAAAAACAAAGTTGGTACATGACCCAACGATTCCGTTTGGGGGGAGGGCTATATTATTAGCTAAACATGCATTAGTATTAATTAGTTGGATGGTTAATTTGAATTATAAAGAGTGGCATGCGTTGCATTGGAGCGCATGCATGTGAGATTGAGTGCAAGAGTTTTGATTGCGAAGAAGGCACGTGCGGCTTATTAGAAGCTGACTAGCACCTGTACTTAATTGCCAAGTAGTCACAGCATGCTACACGTGTCCCCCACAAATAATGCTTCTTCCCTCCTTTCTTTTTCAGGGATAGCCCTCAAGTTTGAATTTTTTTCCAATATCCCCTCAAACTACAGTTTGCACTAACCCAAGCATGTCTCTTTTTATTGTTTTCATTCCAGAAAAGATCTCTGCGGCTAGGCACTACCACTGGTAATAGCAGGACCAGGGATCGATCCCTCGCGCGAGCTTTCTTTGCTAAAATATCAGCACACTTTACTGCCTAGCCCCCCATTTGCATTGTGTGCGACAGGGTAACATTCCAATTTCCAGGAACCATATATATATTGACAAAATACTACTAAAATGTGTATTGAAATCTGTTTTGGTGTAGAATTCAGATGTTTAACTCTAATAGACTAGTATGTTGATATTGGTTATATTGGACTTGACCTAGGAACAATGTCTAGAGCCTACGTACCTTGTAGAGGCATCAAATTCCACGTACTTTGAAGATACTGGAGGTGTTTAGCCAAATGAGGTGGTGTGTGTGCTCTGTGACGGCTGAATTGTAAATAGCTAGAGAGAGTAGAATGTGTGTGCCCTTAGGGTTTAAGTCTTATTTATAGAGTGTATATTAGAGTTAGAGTTTGGTCTTATGGGCATCTGTGCCTTCAAACCCAAGTGATGTGATGTCATATTTGTGCCACGTGGATTGCCTATCCTTATTGGGCCATATATTAAATATGAGCCTTATATCAAAAGACTCAAGTACTCTTAGTGTCAGTTGCTTCTCACCTGTCAACGCAGTCATGCATATGGACATTCTGATTATATTATCCAAAAGTCCCACTGGACTTCTAATAATATATTTTTTAAGCTTGCAACCTCAGAACAATTTTCCCAAAATTAAATAAAGGAGCCCATCAAAAATATTGAGTCAAACAATTCATATAAATTAAACTCCAATCATGCTAATACAATTACTTGTATTAAATAATACTCCTACCAACTATCTAGAGTTATATATAGTAAACCTGGCATGGAGGACGCAAGGTAAAAAAAAAAAATATGAGTGTCATGCCAATACATACGAAAACAGTGCCATGGGAAAAAATCATATGTGATCAATTAATTAATGCGAAAACTTGTGGCTGCGTATTTTCCTTCCACCAAAACTTATATATATATATATTTTTTTATACGAATCCACCAAAACTTTTGAATATAGCTTCACTTATGGGATTCGTTCTTTTCGTGGAAGACAACGCCATGTTCACATTTCAATGTTGGGTCCGTACGCGGGACCCGCCTCAGAGGGTCCTGGGCCCTCAAGGCTTCCCTTTCCCAATCTGTGTGGCGCACTACAACTAGAATGGACCCCATGCTATTTGGGCCGATAATAGCCCATAACACAGGCTCAATAACCCTGGTACGTAAAACGAGTACAAGTTTGTTCCCGCACCGATTCCGGGCCTCGCGCTGCTTCTCAGGATAACGCAGCAGGTGGTGTGAGGGAAATTGGCTAGCTCACGCACTCCGATGATGGGTAACACCGCCATGCACAGCTCTAACGCCTTTCTGTCACTTGTGAACACTCTTCCCCATGTTTCTCTCCCCACCGTGGTCCACAGCAGCCCCACCATTGAGCTCCCCATTGCCAATCCTATGACCACCGTCGTGGACGGCCACGCCCTTCCCCGCCCCCAGTTCGTTCCCCACTCCAGTTGAAACCGACGCGCTGAGGGCGGTTGGCAGGGTGTACATAGGAGAGGTGGTTTGAATTACTATGCCTTCGGTGGCCAGAGTGAGTCGTGGACTGTCAAGGTAACCTGGAAGAATGGTCATGAACTCGTACCGCCCGGTTATGTTATGGTGAAGCCTATGGCCAGGGCACCACTCGCTAGCTCCAGGCTTCCTAACCTTCCCATGCACACAACCGACATCAATTTTTTAAGGTCACCCACGAGGCAGGTTGCTACGATTGGGAACCCTATGTCTGCCATTCGCTTCACCTCCTCCACCGCCTGAATCCAAATCATGACACCCGTTATTAGATTCGCAAGCATATAGTTGGACTGGATGACTTTATTACCTAAGTCTAGCTTAAAGCATGCATGTGCCTTGATTAGATATTTAGATCGATAGTGGAATTCTATTAAAGGTTCCATACCTCGGCAGCTGTCGGGTGCATCTTTTGGGATTTCTGATCATCTGCAAGCATCTTAACACTTTACTGATACGTTTTCAAGTGTGTTTAATGAGGAGCAACAATGGAATAGCAGCAAGGGACTTTACTCGACCATGCACAAAGTGAGAGGGGAGAATGTGTTTTAGGAGGATGGAAGATATATATATATATATCGTAGCGTATGCATGGGTTTGATAGTTTTGGTGGATTTTCTCTAAAACTCATACAGGAACTGAGAAGAGAAACATCCTAATATACACTTGGTTTATTTAACTCATGGATCATATATAAACATTAATATTATTTTGGGCTTCACGTATCTAATGAGAAAATATAATTAACTCATGGATCATATATACAGACATGAGACATACATGGAATATATTTTAGGGAAAATTAATCTGGATAAGTTTCGGTTACTTTTGAATGAGGTCCCTAGATTTTTTTTCTTCTTCTTCTTATTGGGTACTTTAAATTTTTACTGTCAGATCTGTTAGTTCTCCTCCTCATCTTTAAATCCGTTAAATATTGACTGGCAGTGTTAAAAATTCTGTTAAATGGGCTGACGAGGTGGGTACCTAAATTATTTTGACAACTGGGTCTCTGATTCAGATTAAATGTGCCACGTAAACAACATGAGCTTCCCTATCTTCTCTGCTTCCGTTTTGGATTGAGATTCTCTCCTTTACCCTTTTCATCCACTCCCATCCTTTGCCCCCAGACTTTTTTTATTGTCTTCTAAAGTCTAAAGATATTCTCAATGAGAAAATGATTCCTACCACAGAGGCTTACATTTTCTTCCATTCTGGTTTTCTAAAGTCTATAGTATTTTGTCACTTTCCTCAATACGTAGAGACACAGTCACGTTCTCTTCCCTAGAAGAAATGTATGTACATTTGTCTGTGACTCCAGAAATTTCATGTTCACGTTTTCAAAAGAACCCATTCATGCATTATTGAGCAATGTGAGCCAGGCTACGTACTGTTGCCACGATAGCATTTCTGCGTCATGCTTGGTGTATTTTGGTTCTTACTCATAAGCGCTGGGGATCTCTCAGTCACCATAAAAGCATATACATTCTATTATTCTTTTTTTCGCGGTTTATTTCCAAATGTTTGTTGGTGTTCACGTACAGCAGAGTTGCAACTTCCATTTTTCATTTGTAAATAAAACCAAGTTTATTTTTTAAAAAGAACAAAGGTGAAGGGAAATATATAAAGTATAAGATTAGGTGGTAATTAAGGATAAACAAAAGGAGAGATATATGGAGAAGTTATGGGGAATATATTGTTGCAATTAGTGGGAAGAGGATTCTCTCATAATCCTCCCTTTCATTATCCCTCATTTTCACAATCTGAACCGTTCATTTTTTGATCCAACGATCAAGAGGGATTTACAAAAAACCGCACGCGGTTTTAGGATTTTTGAAAAACCGTGCGCGGTTTTTTCAAAAAAAAAATTTGGACCATTGGATCAAGATTTGGACGGCCAGGATGGAGGACAATGAGGGATGAGCAGAAAAAGGGAGGTGAGAGAAACCGGACCCCAATTAGTGGGGCTGGATAATTTGGTTGGACGACGTCACTTCATTAAGCTATCACTTAGTAGATAGGGTGGAACTAAGGCCCGTTTGGTTCAGGGAATATTTAAGGAGGGAAGGGAACTTAGAAGAGGGAAAAGAACTTAAAGGAAGGGAAACGGAGATTTGAAAAATGAGGGAAGATGACTTGAGTCTTGTTAAGTTCGAACCTGGGTAAAAAAAAATTTCGCCAAATTCGAACTTCCCGCCAAGTTTAAATTTCAGGGGCAAATTCGTTCAAAATTGTGAATAGTGTGATAAGTAGATATTTTATAATTAAATAAGGGTAGATTCTGGGATATATTAGATTGAATTTATTAATATTTTGTCCTTATTTAATTATCTTTATGTACTTATCTATCTTCTAATTAAATATAGGATAAAATGGTATTATAACTGAAAATCTATTGATATCCTACTTATTTATGCAGGAGATTTTATATGATTTAGAAGAGGCAACAAATTTAATTGAAAAGGATATAATATATTATATATTATATAATATAATATAGCATCAAATTGACCAAGGCGTACCTGCGTGAAGACAAGAGAAGATCTTAATCTTATCTTGGAATTGGATGATAAGAGATTGAAACGTATGGGACCCGACAACCTAAAGTAATATATAATCAAGGCACTAACGCACAAGAAAAACGACGGACGCTGAGATAGAAACAGAACAAAAAAAAGACGGAAAAGACGAATAGCGAGAAGGAGTAGAGAGGAGAACACGGACGCTGAGAAGAAAAGGACGCCGCGAAAGAAAACAAAAAGCAAAGAAGCGAGACGTACGACGCGACGCACAAGGAGAGGAGAAAGGAGGATTTGGAGAAAGAAGATCAAAGCAATTGTAGAGATCAACATTCCCAATCTCTGAAGAACAATTCTGGTTTCCATTTATCTTATTAATTTTTACCTAGCCATGCTTGGCTAATTTCCTTTTAGTAGTTAGGGCGAGGATGAACCCTATGTTAATTTAAGTATTTATTTGAAATTCTCGATTGAATGTTATTTACCATATTGAATGAGTTATATTTACTTAAAGCCTTCTAAAAAGACCGATCCCCTTTTAGATTGCCCATAGGTTAGTGCATGACAATAGAGATGTTGGTGCACTTAACCAGAACCTTTAATTCATCATAAAATTGCATGACCTAGACATAGGCTTACAAATTTGTGTGATCTTATAATCCTGTTTACATAATCTTTCTAAATAACACTGAGACATTAGGTTATTTTTAAAGATAACGACTAAGGTAGCATCAAGACATTGAGACTTAGTTAAATATTAGAGAATTGATCGTCAGTTATGGGAATAACAGCCAATTAGGAATTTAATTAGAATACTTAGAGGAACATAGGGGAATTCTATGCCCTAGCTGCGTTTTTCTCTATAAACCATCTTTTCTAAAACATTCTTGAAATTCTTGCAACTCTTGATTCTTAATTTTTTTTATTAATTATTTAAAACCTTTTTAGCTACAATTCACCCCTATCGCTCTATTTCATCCAACTAAAGCTTAAATAACTAATTAGTGGGTGTAATACTATTCCTCGTGGGACGATATCTTTTCTCACACACTTTATTACTTGTAAACGATCGGTGCACTTGCCGAAGTCGCAACAAGTTTTTGGCGCCGTTGCCGGGGAATAGAAATATTTCAACACTAAGTAGTTGTTAAAACTCTAGATTGGATTTCTTTTTCTTTTGTTATCTAACTCTGTTTATGCGAGGTACCATAGACAGAAATTCGCTGCAGTTTGATCCTGAAATTGAGAAGACAGCAAGGAGAAACCGGAAACTTGCTCAACAGAGTAAATGAAAGGCTAGTAACTCTAGTACTGGGACCGAACCGGTTATAATGGCGAGAAAATGGTGAAGATCCTCTTCGCCTTCCTCCTCCAAGAAAGACCATGGGCGATTATATGACGCTTAATCCGGCCGGGCAGCAACTAGCATTGTCAATCCAAACAGTAAATGCAAATAATTTTGAAATCAAGCCATCCCTCATAGGCTTGGTTCAACAACGCTCTTTTAGTGGGAGTGATTTAGAGGATCCTAATCAGCATATTGAGACTTTTACGCAGATTTGTGATACCATCAAGATGAATGGGGTTTCGAAGGGGCTATTCGTGTGAGACTGTTTCCTTTCTCTCGACGGGAAAGCGGGAGCTTGGCTTCGTTCTTGTCCTAATGGAAGTCTCTCCACTTGGGACATTATTACCACAAAGTTCTGGAGAAATTTTTCCCTTCTTCTAAGTATACAAAGTCTGGCATCGGACATCCGTTGCTTTACTCAAGGCAATGGGAATCATATTGCCAAGCTTGGGAAAGATTCAAGGAGTTGCTTAGGAAGTGCCCACAACATGAGCTGCAAGACTATGATCGGTGAGAATATTCCTCAATGGGATGCTTAGTCCTCTAGGATGATGATTAATCTTGCGGCGGGTGGTACGTTAAAAATAAAACTCCGGAGGAATCATTGGAGTTGTTTGAAGATATGGGGTCCTTAGAGAATGAAACTGTTACTCCACAACCAAAGAGGGAGTTCTTGACTAGACTCTTACAATACAATGTTGGCCCACAATGAGAACATTGCCCAACAAAACAAGGTGATCCAAATGCAGTTAGCTTCCATCACTAAACAGCTTGCCTCTTCTCGGTGTCATCTAATTCTTCTCGGCCTCCTTTGCTTTGTGATTTTTGCAAAGGGAACACGCTAATGGAGATTGTGCGGCATTCATTAATGGAGAAACAGATGAGGTTAACTACATGGGTAATCCTCCCGAAATCGGTTTAATCCGTATAGCAACACATACAATCTGGTGGAAAGCTCACCCAAACTTTTCCTACAAACCCCAAGCAAGCGCCTCAGCGGTTCCACGAATCCACCACTACTGATCTGGAAAAGGCTTTGACACAGTTGACTCGTACCACTACTGAATACATACAGGGATCAGAAGCTTTCCAGAATGAAACAAAGTCTGCTCTCAAGAATCAGGGGGCTTCGATCCGGAATTTGGAGAATCAGATGGTCAATTATCAAAACAAATAGCGAGAGAAGCCAAGGGTCCTTCCCTAGTGATACGAGAGGTCAATCCAAAGGAGCATTGTAAGGCCATAACTACAAGGAGTGGTATAGTGGTGCAGTAGGTTGAGAAATCTGTTAGATGAAGGACAAGTCAGAAAGGGGAGGAAGAGGTCGAGCAATGTAATGTGCAGCGGGTTCCAAAGGAGATAGTTACAAAGAAGTCTCCCACTCCTTCTTATGCAAAACCTCCTTATCCCCAAAGGTTGAAGCAACAGATTCAGAAGCAACAATATGCCAAGTTCTTGGATATTTTTAAGAAATTGCGATTAACATTCCTTTCGCGAAGCTCTTGAAAATATGCCTAATTATGCAAAGTTCATGAAAGATTTGCTTTCCAAGAAGCATAAGTTGCAAGAGGCAAAAACAGTGGCATTGACTCAGCAGTGTAGTGCCATCATTCAAACTAAGTTGCCACCAAAGCTTAAGGATCCGGGCAGCTTTAGCATTCCTTGTGCAATAGGGAATGTCAATATGGGCGAGCACTTTGTGACTTGGGAGCTAGTATAAATTTAATGCCCTTATCTCGTGGCAAAAGCTCTCGGCATTAAAGAGATGAAGCCTACTATGATGTCATTACGGTTGGCGGATAGATCCATTAAGAAGCCGAAGGTGTCATTGAGGATGTCTTTGGTGAAAGTGGACAAATTCATCTTCCCGGTGGATTTTGTGGTTCTTAACATGGAGGAAGATGCTGAACTTCCTTTGCTTTTGGGAAGACCCTTCTTGGCTCTGCGAAAGCGGTAATTGATGTAGCTCTTTGGAAAAATGGAATTCCAAATGAATGACGAGAAAATCACTTACAATGTGTTTCATCCATGAAATACCCATTGATAATAGTGACTGTTTGAAATTGATGTAGTTGACGAAGCCATTCAGGAGGCTCTTTTTCAAGAAGATTCAGATGAGTCCTTAGAGGATGATATTGCTCAGTTATTGCAGGTGGAAGAAGAGGTTTGTGCAGATGAAAATTCTAATTTACAGTTCGAGAAGCTGCGAAAGAAGGATTATGATGCACCACCTGTTGCTCCTAAGGTAGAACTAAAGGAGCTCCCTTCTAATCTGAAGTATGCTTTTCTAGGAAAGGATGACACTTATCCCGTTATTGTTAGCGCTGAGTTGTCACCTACTGACGAAGAGAAGTTCTTGAAAGTTTTGACTACCCACAAGACTGCAATAGGGTGGTCTATATCGATTTGAAAGGGATTAGTCCCTCATTCCGCACTCATAAAATTCTAATGGAGAACGATGTGAAACCGAAGGCAGCCCAGAGGAGACTTAACCCAACTATGAAGGAAGTGGTGAGAAAGGAGGTGATGAAACTGTTAGATGCAGGTATGATTTATCCTATCTCTGATTCAAAGTGGGTTAGTCCAGTACATGTAGTACCGAAGAAGGGTGGAATCACTGTAGTACAGAATGAGAACAATGAATTGATACCCACTAGAACTGTCACGGGCTGGAGAATGTGTGTGGATTATAGAAGATTGAACGATGCCACTCGTAAGGACTTCTTTCCTTTACCATTCATGGACCAAATGCTTGAAAGGCTTGCAGGTTGAAGACTTTAACTTCAACAAAGAGTGTCGATTGCATTCAAATTGTTGAAAGAAAGATTAACAACTGCACCTATTACGAGAGCACTGATTGGGATCTACCGTTTGAGTGATGTGTGATGCCGGTGACTACGCCATAGGAGCTGTTTTGGGGCAAAGGAAGAATAAGTTGTTACATGTTATATATTATGCAAGTAAAGTTCGAATGAGGCACGGTTGAACTATGCAACAAGCGAGAAGGAGATGCTTGCGATTATTTATGCATTAGATAAATTTAGACAGGTATTTGATTGGTTCCAAAGTTATTATTTTTACGGATCATGCCGCTCTAAAATATCTCTTGACTAAGTTAGACGCTAAGCCAAGGCTTCTCCGTTGGATCTTTGCTACTCTAAGAGTTTAAGATTGAAATCAAAGACAAGAAAGGGGTAGAGAATGTGGTAGCTGATCACTTGTCTAGGATTCAGTTAAGGAGCTGCAAGATGATTCAGAAATGGAGATTCATGATGAATTTCCAGATGAGTATGTCTTAGCAATTAGCGGTGTTCCTTGGTTTGCTGATTTTGCTAATTATAAGGCCATTGGGATGATACCGGAGGGACTAACATGGCAGCAGAGGAAGAAGTTCATGCATGATGTTCAGCGGTATATCCGGGATGAGCCCTTCTTATTTTTCAGTGTGCGAGATGGAATGCTCCGTGCTGTATCCCGAGAGGAGGAAACTCATAAGATCCTCCGGCATTGTCATGGTTCGATTATGGTGGACATTTATTTGGAGAACGCACCTTTGCTAAGGTACTACAAAGCGGTTTTTATTGGCCTACATTGTATAAGGATGCTAGGAAGTATGTTGAGCAATGTGATCGTTGCCGAGAACAGGGAATATCTCTAGGAGACATGAGATGCCACTCAACAACATTCTTGTTATTGAGATTTTTGATGTGTGGGGAATTGATTTTATGGGGCCATTCCCAAGCTCTTTTAACAACAAGTACATCCTTGTAGTTGTGGACTATGTTTCAAAGTGGGTAGAGGCAATTGCTCTTCCCACTAATGAAGCTAAGGTGGTGATATCCTTTCTCAAAAAGAATATATTCAATAGGTTCGGGTACCGAGGGCCATTATCAGTGACGGAGGCACTCATTTTTGTAACCGACAGTTTCAATCATTGCTTAGCAAATATGGTGTCACTCATCGTGTCACTACTCCATATCACCCACAAACTAGTGGGCAAGTGGAGATTTCTAACAGGGAATTGAAGCAAATTCGGAAAAGACTGTTGGGAAGTCAAGGAAGGATTGGTCCCAGAAGCTTGATGATGCTTTGTGGGCATACCGAACGGCATTCAAGACTCCTATCGGCATGTCACCGTTTCACTGTTATATGGTAAATCTTGCCACCTCCCAGTGGAGCTTGAACATAAGGCGCTTTGGGCAACTAAGGCGCTGAACTTTGATGTTAAATCTGCGATGAAAAAGGCTACTTCATTGAATGAGCTTGATGAATTCAGAGTTTTTGCATATGAGAGTGCTAGCCTCTACAAGGAGAGAACCAAGAGATGGCATGACAAGAGGATTCTTCCAAAAGAGTTTCATCCGGGACAGCAGGTATTACTTTATAACTCTCGTTTAAAACTTTTCCGGGAAATTGAAGTTGAGAATTAAGATGATATCCGTCAGGCTCAGGACGTTAAACAAGCGCTATTGGGAGGCAACCCAATAAGTTTTCTTTTTCATTTTTAGTTAGTTTTAGTAGTTATTCTAGGATAGGAAGGTTGTGAAAAGTATGGAGCAAACTATAAGCTCCATACAAAAAAAAAAAAAAAAATTCCAGAAAGTTGGCGCCCAGGGCGCCAAAGTTGGCGCCCACGGCGCCAACTCTCTGACCAAAGAGAGCTGCGAAAAAAAAAAAAAAAAAAAAAAAAGGAAGGACGAGAAGTTGGCGCCCGGGCGCCAAAGTGGCGCCCAAGGCGCCAACTCTCTGACCAAGGAAGTAAAAAAAAAAAAAAAAAAAAAAAGTGGGAAGGACGAAAGTTGGCGCCCGGGCGCCAACTCTCGACCAAGGAGCCAAAAAAAAAAAAAAAAAAAAAAAAAAATCTTTCACCTCACTTTCAACCACCCCTTCCTCCTTCTTCTTTTCTTTCTCTCTCACTTATCGGCCGGATGGTCGAGGCCCTTTGCATCCAATGAGAATATTGACCCACATAGTTGTCAACCAAATGAGGACGACAACGATTCGCTTCTCCGGTCACACAAGAGGACGCCGATGACCACTCCCATGACTTTTGGCAGAGCACTCCACATCGAGTTAGAGACCTAAACCAGGGAGTACTAGTTCCTTTCCTTTTATTGATTGTTCAAACATTGAGGACACTTGTCTGATTTATGTGTGGGGTAGGGATATGATTTCTTTGGTGTTGCTTGTCCTTATTCAATTGAAAAGACTTCCCTTGAATTTTTTTTTTTTTTTTGAGTTTGTTTAAATTGACCTTAACTTTGAGTTTTCCCCATCTTAGTTAATATTATCAAGTCAAAAATTAAAATAGAAAAGAATGTTTCAATTAAGTCTCTAAGCCTTGAATTTTTGTAATGATCTTGAGATGGACTATGAGAATAGGGAATAGTTTGTAATAGGATCAACAGATTATTAGTTTTGAATATTTTGCTACATGATTTCTTTAGAAAATTAGATGATGACCTTGCTAGCTAAGTGAACCTTTTGTTCAGGAAAAAAAAAAACAACTCAACTCATTGACATCTTTAGACTTGACTTAGTAACTAGCAGGTCTTTGCATCACCCATGTGCGGGGTCGCGTCAAACGGTAAAGTCCAAGAGAGTTATGAGTTGGGCTAAAAGCCTCTTGAGGTGCCTGTTGGAGTAACTGAGTAACCGGTGCTGCATCACCCATGTGCAGGGTCGCGTCAAAAGGGACCTACAACGGCTCAAGACAAAAAAAAAAAAAAACAGAGAAAAAAAAGGATGAGTCATTTCCTACCTGAGGATCCTTATTAAATTAAATGAAAAGCTTGATTTAGTGGGGGCATTTGAATTTTTCTGAAAAAAATTAAGTAGCGTAATATTCGTCTACTAATCTTATTGTTGATCTTATTATTCACTGATCCTTTGATTATGGGATGTTAAGAGATTATTATAATTGTTTAAGGCTATTGACTTAGTAACCTATTCTTATAAGACATTAACTTAAATAAGATTTGATGATATGATCTAAGTGTGGTGGTTTATTGCTCTCTGTTTAGGAATTTCATAGGCAATGTTCGTTTCAGATAATTAATCCTCTTTCTTTTGCTTGAGGACAAGCAAAGATTTAAGTGTGGGAGAGTTTGATAAGTAGATATTTTATAATTAAATAAGGGTAGATTCTGGGATATATTAGATTGAATTTATTAATATTTTGTCCTTATTTAATTATCTTTATGTACTTATCTATCTTCTAATTAAATATAGGATAAAATGGTATTATAACTGAAAATCTATTGATATCCTACTTATTTATGCAGGAGATTTTATATGATTTAGAAGAGGCAACAAATTTAATTGAAAAGGATATAATATATTATATATTATATAATATAATATAGCATCAAATTGACCAAGGCGTACCTGCGTGAAGACAAGAGAAGATCTT
Source organism: Acacia pycnantha (assembly GCA_025563575.1). Lineage (NCBI taxonomy): Eukaryota > Viridiplantae > Streptophyta > Magnoliopsida > Fabales > Fabaceae > Acacia > Acacia pycnantha. The sequence continues at coordinate 1,655,580 of JAMWYP010000037.1, read as the reverse complement.
AATCTTATCTTGGAATTGGATGATAAGAGATTGAAACGTATGGGACCCGCAGCAACCTAAAGTAATATATAATCAAGGCACTAACGCACAAGAAAAACGACGGACGCTGAGATAGAAACAGAACAAAAAAAAGACGGAAAAGACGAATAGCGAGAAGGAGTAGAGAGGAGAACACGGACGCTGAGAAGAAAAGGACGCCGCGAAAGAAAACAAAAAGCAAAGAAGCAGCACGTACAGACGCGACGCACAAGGAGAGGAGAAAGGAGGATTTGGAGAAAGAAGATCAAAGCAATTGTAGAGATCAACATTCCCAATCTCTGAAGAACAATTCTGGTTTCCATTTATCTTATTAATTTTTACCTAGCCATGCTTGGCTAATTTCCTTTTAGTAGTTAGGGCGAGGATGAACCCTATGTTAATTTAAGTATTTATTTGAAATTCTCGATTGAATGTTATTTACCATATTGAATGAGTTATATTTACTTAAAGCCTTCTAAAAGATCGATCCCCTTTTAGATTGCCCATAGGTTAGTGCATGACAATAGAGATGTTGGTGCACTTAACTTAACCTTTAACTCATCATAAAATTGCATGACCTAGACATAGGCTTACAAATTTGTGTGATCTTATAATTCTGTTTACATAATCTTTCTAAATAACACCGAGACATTAGGTTATTTTTAAAGATAACGACTAAGGTAGCATCAAGACATTGAGACTTAGTTAAATATTAGAGAATTGATCGTCGATTATGGGAATAACAGCCAATTAGGAATTTAATTAGAATACTTAGAGGAACATAGGGGAATTCTATGCCCTAACTGCGTTTTTCTCTATAAACCATCTTTTCTAAAACATTCTTGAAATTCTTGCAACTCTTGATTCTTAATTTTTTTTATTAATTATTTAAAACCTTTTTAGCTACAATTCACCCCTATCGCTCTATTTCATCCAACTAAAGCTTAAATAACTAATTAGTGGGTGTAATACTATTCCTCGTGGGACGATATCTTTTCTCACACACTTTATTACTTGTAAACGATCGGTGCACTTGCCGAAGTCGCAACATAGTGACGTGGGAACTTGAGATCCCACAAATGAGGGAAGAGTGGTGGGCCCGATGTGGGCCCAAGAACTTGGGTTCCTGGGCACTTGGTGCACCAAACTTGTTTTAAGGAGGGAACTCTATTAAGTTCTTATTCCCTCCCTCAAGTTCTTTGAAGCAAATGGGCCCTAACAGTAATAGCATTGATATTTAGGGGCCTTTGGAATTAAGATTGTTTTGGAAGCAAAATTTGCATTTTTTTTCCTCGCATGCTCCCTCTCCCACTCCCGCTCTGATATTTTGGATACATCCAGAAGTCTCAAAACTTTTCAAACCTCATAGCATTTCCTATTGGAGCACGCACCTTGTCCATTAAAGCAGCTACACCCAGCTAGCTAGCTAGATATATAAATGAAGATAATCTCATATATATAGATACTGTATTGTTTTAATTATTTCATTTTTCAGAGGCTCTCTCTTGGCTGAATGTATTCCTTTCCCGACAATATAATTGCTCTACAACGTAAGATGGCTAGCCAATAACCAAGTATATTGTACGTAGTTTCAATTACATAATACAGGCAAAGGAGAATGTGCTTGATTTCAACATTCAAGATGCTGTTAGACTCTTACTTCTTTGTACATTAGAAATCTTAAAGATATATACCACCCAGGCCAAATAAGAAGTGCTGTGCATTACTGCTGAACTATACATGCATGATTCAGTACACAATCTATCAGTGATCCCTTCAGTCTGAAGTGTTGGTATATATCTCAATTTGTGAGAGATATGTTTGGAACCGTGCATGTGCCAAAATGGCATGGTAATGATGATGAGGTGAAAGATAATAATAATAATGCTATATATCGACAGATTGGACTCAGGATTATATTGATAGCTTTATTATTATATTATTGGTTTGATGTCTAAATTAAATTATATAAGATGTGGGATTTCATATAGCACGCATATAGTGAATATGATTGGAACATGTGTGATGCTGCGGTTGTTGAGGAGGAATTAATGATAACGTAGCCGGCGTCACATCCTTCACGGGGTTATTTTGTATGCCAAATATACCAACAACCGACACTCCTTTCTCTCTCCACCATCTTCCTCGTTTCTTCGTTCCTCTCTCTCCTGCCTTCTTCTCCCATTTGATCACCTTTCTCCACTTACAACACTCCACGTGGGGGCCTATCGTCCAATCCTCAGACATTTTAAGATCATGATCAGCCCCTACGTACTACATTGACACTATCCATGCATCTCCTTTCATTTATTAGATTCTTCTTGTCCTTCTTTATGCTCCGCTTTCTTTTCTCTAATCTCTTCTTTTTGGCTTTGGTTTTAAATATTTATGGATTATGATCCCCTATGTACGTACCATTACAACCTTATCTACCTAGTATATGTCTTGCTCACACACACACACCTACCTTATCCCTTTGTAAGAAAAATATCCTTCAGTTAATGAACATGCGTCTTTTTTATATATCTCTGTAGCACAAAGAGAGCTTTCTTTGATCTTATACCTAGTCAAATAATCCCTTGAGATATCACTAATGCTATGAATCGTGTGGTGGAGGGAATTATATACCCTTCAGTGCAATGGATTATCCACTTTTTTCGGTTTCTCCTCTCTTATGCAGATGGCGTAAAACCATGGGATGACAGTTGAGTCAAAAGGTCAAGTTTGGAATTCCACGTAGCTTTTGACCTCCAACATATGCATATACACCTACTTACCTACCAACCTACAAATCTACATGGCGCCATGTCAAAGTCCGACATATTATAAGCTTGGTTAATTGTCATATAATTTGTCCATGTTATGGCATTTTCTTGCAGGTGCGCTCACAATCGTCACGCATCATGATTTCCATTAGAGAGAGATCGATTAGGAATATATTGAATAATAATTTAGGACCCGTATGTTACAAAGAATTGGTGAAGGGAAAGAAACTTTAGAGGAGGGAAATGAAGATTTGAAAGATGAGGGAAGATGACTTGAGTTGTTTGGTAGGAAAAAAATGAAGAGGTGGTAGTTGATAAAGAATTAGGAAATGTCTATTTTACCCTGAAAAGAAATTAATCCAAAATAAAAAAGGAAAATATTTTTTTTGCTAATATATATTTTAAAAAATATATTATTGTTAAGTTCGAACTCGTGAAAAAAAAAAATCGTCAAATTTGAACTTTCCCGTCAAGTTCGAACTTCCCGCCAAGTTTGAATTTTAGGGGTAAATTTGTCAAAAAAACACTTTCCTGGGAAGATAACAGTTTTCCTTTCATTTTCGAATGAAAAACATCTTCCCTCAAATAAGGGAAGATGAGTACTCACTGGAAAATGCTGACTGGACTTTCTTTCTACCAAACACCCAAAATCCATGGGAAGATTGAGATCTTCCCTTTCCCTCCCCACCAACTCTTTGTAACAAACGGGTCCTTAGAATTTACAACACTAAATATGTTGTTAGAAATTAATTAGTACTTCAATTTTCTTAAAATTGAGGGGCAAGCTTTTGATATGGATGGTAAATTCAATGAATTGCGCGTATCTTTTCTGCAGTGACTTAAAAAGGTTATAGTATAAATTAATCGGTTCAAAATATATATATATAGTAAGTGTTTCTATAATTTCATGCTCAAACATTAAGTAATAAGAACATGAACAAGGATCTTAAGAACTCATGATTTTCACAATACTATATGTTTAAATTAGAATGCACTAATCTCTATCCATAATTGCGGAATCGATATTTTAGAATGTGTGACTTGCAGCACGATAATTGAAGTCTTTATCATTCCTTTACCCTTCATTACACACTCTCTCTTCTTGATGGAAAGCTAGAGGCGTCTATTATGGTCAAAGAACAAATGAACAAGTTTCTAGCATTTAAATAACTTATGTATCCAAAAGACATGTACGTCCTATGAATATGACTGCTCCCATCAAGCAGTTCAGAAACCTCTTCCCAAAAGTCATTTACCAATAGTCATTTAACCCCTTCATTAATTATTAAATTATATACATTTATTATAATCACATGAGACATTTCTTACATATATGTAATGTGGGTGGCACCTCCATAACGTTTGAAATTATTTTAAGAATCCCTTTCGATGAACTTTTTAACAAGGTAGTAAGAAAAGAGTACTGAGACCAGAAAATTGGTCCCTTTCCTCTTTTTTCTTTTTTCAAATTTCTATATATTCTGGCAGAAAAAAGGAAAACAGAAAAGACCATGTTTCTTGATAGCTTAGTTTATTGCCTTTTTATTTATTCTTCTGCATAAATGGTGATATTGACCATTAACATCTATTGTGACAGCTCATTTAGAAGGAACTTATACTAGAATGGATATTTAATTTGTCACCATCCTTTCAAAACAATCATCACCTTACCGGGACTTATAACGTTGCATATCTCATCTAATCAATAAAAAGAACTCAGAAGATTTGCAAATTATATCCCACCAACTAGAGCTGTCAAAATGGGTCACTCCGGCCCGTTAGGTCCTAGCCCGCGCGGGTTAGGGCCAAAAAACCCACAGGGCCAAAAAAGCCCGCATGTTAAAAGGCCCGCACGGGCCAAAAAATTATATAGCCTTAAGGGTTAGGGCCAGCCCGCAGGCCAAAATTCATTTTAGAAAAATAAACTTAGACTTGAATAATCAACTTCAGGATACTGCCCGGTACTGAAAAAATACATTATGATCTTGAAAAATTATTTTAGAATGTTGAAAAATTATTTTAGATCGAAATAATTTTTCAAGATCATTAAGTATTTTTTCAGCATTCTAAAATAATTTTTCAAGATTATGAAGTACCCGTTAGTATCCTAAAATAATTTTTCAATATCATTAAGTATATTTTCGCATGCAGTCAAGATCCTGAAGTATTTTTAAGTACCATTCAAGACTCGAAATATTTTTAAACATCCTAAAATAATTTTTCAAGATCATTAAGTATATTTTCAAGTACCATTCAAGATCCCAAGTATTTTTAAGTACCAGTCGGTATCCCGAAGTATTTTTTAAGTACCGCCAAGACCCTAAAATAATTTTTCAAGATCATTGAGTATATTTTCGCATCATCAAGATCCTGAAGTATTTTTTAAGTACCAGTCAGTACCTTGAAATATTTTTTCAACATCCTAAAATAATTTTTCAAGATCATTAAGTATATTTTCAGTATCATTCAGTATCCTGAAGTATTTTTTAAGTATTAGTCAGTATTTGAAGTATTTTTTTAAGTACCAGTCAGTACCCTGAAATATTTTTTCAACATCCTAAAATAATTTTTCAAGATCATGATGTATTTCTTCAGTGTCGGGCAGTATCTTTAAATATTTATAGTATCCTGAAATATTTGTTAAAAAACAAAAAGAGGGATCAATGTTGTTTTTTGCGTAATGGACAGGAAGTGAACGCTAGTGGCAGTGGATTGAATCCAATTCCTTGATTGAAAAAGGCGAGGAGGTGTAGTTTCAAATGGATTTGTACGATTTCTGAATGTTGGAAATGAGGTTGATTGGTGGCCCACGGGCTAGCCCCAACCTAACCCCAAAGAGTGGGGCTTATTTTAGGTTAGGGTCAAAAATGGCCCCATCATATGGGGCCAAACATGGGGCTTAATAGGTTGGTTCATAGGGTCCAGCCCATTTTGACAGCTCTACCACCAACACACTGCATACACACATTACCCTCTATTTTAAATATAAGATCTAATTTATAGTGCAAGTTGCGCTAGATTTTAACTTTGAATTTACCCCCTCACCGGGGACAATAACTAGAACAGAATTCATTTTCACCTCGGGATGAGATTTGGTCACTAATGGCTGCAAATCACCCTCATAATCTTTACTAATAAATTTGTCGTTTTCATGTGGTTAAAGGGGGCAAATGGCTAGTTGAATCCCTTATTTACCGACATGTGTTGGAATTATTTCTGGTTGTGTGTTCGTGTTGGAGGAATATAATATTGGCGGATCACAATGGATAGCTTAAACCTATTATAGGCAAGCTCTAATTAAAAATTGGATTTATATGATATTCCATCCGGTCCTAATTATAAGACATATTTAACCGATTTTGGGAAGATTATGAAGAAGAATTAAATTAGTTAAATTTACTCATTTTTTGAAAATATATTTATATAAATTTAAAATGACATAAATAAAAATGAATTAACAACTCCTGTCACATACCTCTCCGATTTAGAATTTTCCTTTCCACACGTTTTCTAATTGAAATAATGGTTTTGCTATATATACAAGTATGTGTATATATATATGTATATATATAGATCTACACACATACATATATGTGTGTGTGTGTCTACACACATGCATATATATTGACAAACACACACAGATATACATATATGTACACACACATACACATACATACATACATACATATATACACACACACACACACACACACACACACAAACACACACATATGTATGTGTTATGTGTGTGTGTCTATATATATTTGTGTGTTGACACACACATATATAAACACACACAGATACACTCTGATCCTATTTATAAGTCCAGTTTCAAGTAATAAATGAGATTGTGACAATTTTACCCATATTAATTATACCCATGAAGATAGAGAGAGAAGAAACAATTGAAAAACATTCAATCTTAAATGAGGGCAAAATTGAAAATTTACCCCATAATCATTGTGCCAACTACCTCTTCTTGGTATGTGAGATTTAGTATAAATAGGACAGAGTGGTAAAATCTATTAATTAACCGACATGATGGAACATTTTCGAAATGCATGCACGGAATTTGTATTTTGGTTTGGTCAATAAGGGTTATTAATTTCTCATCCTTATCCACGTTCTTCAGATCAATTAGAGGTATACGCACTCTCCCACTTTATTTCGGCACATTGGGTGATTCGTTTTTTCTTTCTTTCTTTCTTTCACCACTGACCACTGTAGGTGGTGTCATTTTGAGACAAGACATTGAGGCAGCAGACTAATTTGAGATTGAAAGAGGACCACATATTATATTTCGTAATTTCTGAATAGCTAAGTACAGTGCATATCTGTAAAAGCACTGTTCCATATTCCTGTCCTCTCTTTACATGTATGGTAGATGATAGATAATGGCAATTACTAAATCAAGGCCCTATGTAAACAAACTTAACACTCATCAATGTATTAGGTAAGCTAATTAATCCGTTGCCTTCTATTAATGAGGGTATGTGTGTCCTAAGGAGGAGGTGTGTCTGAGAATCAGACACCTGCCTATATGTAGCCGATGGCTGCCAATACCCACATCTCAATAACATGTGATAGGAATCTTAAGTATATGCCACCATCAAAAGTTACAGCTTAAATCAATTCTAAATTCAAGTGTGTAAGTGACTCTCTATTTTTAAATTGTTATAGTATTATTATTTCTACAATTTGAATCTGTCATGCTTTTATTATTAAAATGATAGATTCATCAGCATTTCATTAAAAAAAATCTTCATACATAGTGGTACCTGGATACATAAGGAGAAGTTAAAAAATGATACGATATTTATTTAGGTATAAACATACTAATACAAGCAAAAATAAATTGAAATGCAGTGAAAGTAAAATAGGGTTGAGATTGGTTTCCCCATGAATAGAATGATTCCTGCAGGGACAGAAGCGCAGAGTTTTCCTGTTCAGACTCACAAGTGAAGCCGTTGTGCATAACGGGCGTCTGCATGACGAAGAAGAAGCACATGTGAACACACAAATTAATGGAGAACGAAAGGAATATGATATATTACCGATGCATAAAATATCAGATACCCAAAAGTTGGAGCTGGCAACCACACCAAGGTCACCGACCACAGATACAGTTATTGATGGAGCTTAGTGACCCGAATAAAAAGGTTCTGTCATCAACCATCCAAAAATAAATAAACAAAAAAGAATCAAAATAGAAAATGCCAACCTTGATTTCCGTCGTCACCATTAATCTTCTAATTTATTGTTCATTCCTGGTTTATTATCTATGCAGTGCACGCTTTATTTTATTTCACTTGCTCTTTGCTTCAATGCTGCATTGAAATTTGAGGAAGGAATGCCTGCTTTTATCAACAAATAAAATAGCCGGAGGAAAATATAAAGAATCGATTATAAGATCAAATAAAGAGTGTTGAGTATGAATAACATGTAAATTTCAAAGTGCATGTTAATATTTGAGTAAATGGGGTAAGACCAGAGAGGGTGGGTGTACAATATGCTCTTTTTTATTTTAAAACAGAGGGACCAGTAAGTCCACTTTCCTGATGCATGTTTTGTGTTTTAAAGTAGAGTGAGCATATAAAGAGTGATGGTTACAACGAAGCAGAGTATCTGAATCAGCTACAAAAGAAAGATTCCTTCTTATTTCAATATCGTGTACTGTCCACTCTCCTCTTTAAAGCAAATGGTCACCTCCTTGTATCCAACACCGGTGCTTCTCCACTTTTGGAACCTCATTTAGTTGTCATTATGCATCCTGTACAGTTTTAAGAGGCTCTCGTGTTTAGGCCTTAAAACTCATTATCTGGACAATACAACTCTGATCCATGTGAAAATAGACAAAGGCTCAACTTGTAACATAAAGAAAGGCACTGTCATAAGTCTTAATGCATTACATCTTAAATTCTTTTGTCTCTCAACTTGTACCTGAACAGAACCTTTCTCCTTAAATCATCTTTGCTTGTTGGTTTACATTGACAATGGGATAACTCAAGCCGAAGAAATGAACAGAAATAGGGTTGGGACATATTTGCCCACGAAAGTCATCATCACTGGGCCGAAATAATTTGGGCTGGACAACTCGGGCTCTTTTTATAATGATTTATGATGACCCAAAATGGCCCATGTTACTCGAAACAAAGTCATTATCATTATTATTTCTAATCCTATCTGGCTGAGTCAGATTTAGGTGCGGGCGCCCCTTGAAATTGAGACTTCCCGTCGCTGTTCAGCATATATATAGATATATATGATCCTCGACCTCAGCTTTTTTTGTTCTTAAGAAGCTCTTGTTACATTCCTTTTTCTTGTATCTATCAGTCAACAAGAGGAGGATTCAGAAATCCTGCTCTGTTTTGTTCGCACACATCATGGCTGAGCTGAGTTTCTTTGTTGGGGTCTTAGGTATGGAAATGGCATTTTTTGTTGCTCCTTACATGCAGAGGCGGACCTACATGTTAAGTTGGGGGGCAAGCGCCCCCAAAATTTGGGATGTTTTAAAAAAGAAATTAATACATGTTTGAATGATTGTCTACCTTTAAATTAAGTGCTCACATTTAATACATCAAAATTACACTTCGTAATCGGATTAGAGATGAATGGTTGAATGATTGTTTAGTGCCTTATATTGAAAAATATGTATTTGATAGCATTGATAATAAGACAATTATGATGGAATTTCAAAAAATAAGGTCTAGAAGAATGACATTGTAATTATTTTTATTGTAATATATTTTTGCTATTAAAATATATCTACTTGAACTTATTGAGTGTCCATCCTTCATTGTAATTTATGTAGCTGTATTTCTAACAGCACTTAACCTTACTTTTCTAAATGACAGGTTTGTAAAATAATTGCATCTCTTATTACATCATCAATATTCACTTAATTTCATAAATATTTTTTTTTCTTGTTTATATTATTTTGTTTTCTAATGCATTTAAAACTTTCTTTTAAAAAAAAATATGCCCTGAACCCCAAAATCCCCCCGCCAATTGTGTCCCCTTCAATATTTTTATGGGTCCGCCTCTGCTTACATGCAAGTATACATATTTCCAATTATAACTCCAGCTAGTCGATCATCTTCTTGATTTGGTGCAGGAACCGTCATTACAGTTTTCATGTTTCTTTCTCCAGTGTAAGGCTCTCAGTCCTACTTCAACCTTAACTGCTTCAATTTCCGTACGAAATTCATGTGCGTATGGATAAACAAGTAGTGAATAATTTGCAAGCCGACGTTCTAGCAAATAATAAAGAACCGATCTGCGGAAGAGTTTGAAAGCCACCGTCAATAATGGCTTCGGTGCTGTGGCAGAAACCGCCTACGTTATACGCTCCGGCCAAGAGGAGAGTAAGACATCTATCTATCTAGATCTACCAGTTCTGTGTGTGCGTGTGTCTCCGGCTTCATTCTGTTAATATAACTAGGTTTTGGTCAAACTATTAATATAATTATTGATGACTATGTAAATAGGCAAAAACAGCGATTGTGGTTGGAATTTTGAACGTGGGCGTGTTGGGAGTGGCCATCATAAGTTGTCAAATATGGTTGAAGGGAGAAGCTCGGACTGATACCGTAGGAATAATGGGGGTTGCTTTAAACATTCTCTTGTATGGCTCCCCTCTAGCCGCCATGGCACCCAACTAGCTTTAATCTTTACCTGCTTTGCGTTCCTTCTATAGTTTCTTAGCTTCCAAACGTCCACGCAACGTTAATTAGCTTTATTTTGGCGCAATTATGATCAACGCTTATCGTCTTCTTGATTTGCAATTTTTTCCTGACTTGAGGCATGCACCAAAGAAACATGGGTGTGTATGCGTGATATGGAAAAAGAAACGTGGGGGCAAAAGTAGAGAGTGACAAATAAGAGGGGTCCCTGCCATTGAATATTGGCGTGAGGACGGATATATTAATTGTATGTGACACGTTGCAATTTGATGTAATGAGACACATAAAAAGTTAGTTGCATATATGTACCCTTCTATATATTATTATAAGTCACTTGAACTACTCCATTTTCACGCGAAAAATATTAAATGGTTATTTTTATTTATGAAAGAGTGTACATTTTCTCTTATATTCTTTTATCTCTTAGTATTTACATATTTGTCTCTTCCCTCTTTTCTACGTGCCTAACCAATAGCGAACATGGGTAAAATTGACAAAGCCTTATGTATTATCTTACAAGTGATTTATAATAAGATACACATTCATGACAAAATAAGGTACAGAGTGGTAGCATAATAGAAGGGTTGAGAGGGTTTTCATGATAGAATAATTTGGAGAGACGATGGGCCTTTTCTGCTACGTTATTGACGTTGATAACTGATTTAAATATTTCATGTATATGAATTACTACGTCATATTTAGTGTTAAAATTAATGAAGGTAGCCGCGAGAGGAAGGTTAATAGCCCTAATGTATTACATGTCGTGAAGTGATAAAACGAATGTGCAGAAAGAAGTGGTGAGGACGAAGAGAGCGCGGAGTATTATTATATGCCATTTTGGTTGTCGCTGTCGGTAGGGACTGATCCAACAATTAGAATTAGAGGGGACTAAAGTGAAAATATTGAAACTTTTTAAATTTGAAACGAACCCACATTTTCAGAAAATCACATTTCACCCTTATAAAAATTTAAACTTTTTCACTTTAGTACCTCTATAAAACTATTAGAGGGGACTAAAGTGAAAATATTGAAACTTTTTAAGTTTGAAATGAGATTTCCTTAAAATGTGGGTTCTTTTCTGTAATTTTAGGGGGCGTGGGCCACCCTAGCCCCCATGTGTGTCCGTCCCTGCTGTCGGCGACATCAGTCCCCCATCAATGCCAGGGCACGGTCCCGGGCTCTATGAGTACTTACTGGGGACTTACGAGATCGCCTACCAAAGGAGTCCCAGCGACGGCAGAGGGGATCGAACCCACGACCCAAGTGCCTAGTCCTAGATCCCTTACCATCTATACCAACTCACATTGGCTAAACACGTGATATAGGATGATGAAGATAATGATAATTAATGATGAAGGTGCCAAACGGAAGTGGGTTTTTCCTGGGAGCCGTCAGTTGGCGGTGGATGTAATCTACAGTAGACATCCAACACATTCCACGTGAGTGTTGGGTCCGTTGGGCTTTATTCAAAGTTTGTTTTGTTTTTTGTTTGGTCCGTAAAATGTTCATACAGAAAACATCTATCCGTTGGGCCTCCCTTGTGATTGTTCCCCCCCTTTTTCTGGACTCTTGTTCTAGTTTATCATGTTTATAACCAACATGGCTGATATAAGTGGTAAGCTATTTGTATCACTTAAACAAGGTCTCAACTTCAAGCCTTGTGAATGCAGAATAATCTTGTTGAGAGACTCTCTCACCATAACCAGGTGCGCGACGTGGGTCTAATTCGGATTAGTCAGGGCGAAACTCTGGATACCAAATGAGAAAAAAAAATCATGTTTATATTCATAGTATCGCATATTACCAACAAAGGTTGGATCTAATAAAATGGGCCGGTGGTGAACCAAAATTTGAATTCTCACTAGAAGAGATGCTCACATAGTCACATTTAGTACTTGACAATGCCTCGAATATGATACATTTAGCTCAAAAAAGAAAATATGGCATATTAAAATTTTAATTTATTCTAATTTATGTATCTTTTTTTTGAACAATTAATTTTTGGAAATTGACTACTTTAATAGTGATCAAACACAACTTCTTTAGTAAGACGCATGCATATATTTTCAAGATGAAATAATTTAGATGAATAAGACAAAAAGCCCCGTGTGTGATAGGCTCTTGGCAGATATAGGGTAGTGGGCACAAGAGTGGAGAAATTGTAATTTTAAGGGAAATATTTTAAATAAATACCATTTGGATTTGTAATACCCAAAAAATCTACTAACACATGAAAATGACATAGAGGTGAGAAGAGTCAAATTGAGATTTTAAAATATTGATGAATTTACCATTATTCCCCTCAATTTTTAAATAAAAAAAGAAAAGAAAAGATGCCCTTTTTGGAACACCACTACCACCTCTCAATGTTTTTGGCTGGGCTTCGTTAGGCCCATCAAAACGCGTCCACAAGAGAAAGGTCTCCGTACCGGACTTGAACCATGACTCTGATACCAACTGTAACATTCCAAGCGCTTGCTTGTAGATATTGTCCACTTTGGCACACAAGGCCTCACGTTTTTTTTGGCTGGGCTTCGTTAGGTTGATCAAAACGCGTCCACAAGATAAGGGTCTCCATACCCGACTCGAGCCCTAGTTTTGATACCAACTGTAACAACTCAAGTTCTCGCTTGCGGATATTGCCCGCTTTCTCACACAAGGCCTCACGTTTTGTTTATGGTTGGGCTTTGTTAGACCCATCAAAACGCATCCACAAGAGAAGGGTCTTCGTACCCGACTCGGGCCTTGGCTCTGATACCAATTGTAACATCCAAGTGGTCGCTTGCGGATATTGTCTGCTTTGGCACACAAGGCCTTACATTTTATTTTATGGCTGGGCTTCGTTAGGCCCATCAAAACACTTCCATAAGAGAAGCACCTTGCTGGTACAACGACTCAAGTCCTGACTCTGATACTAGTTGTAACATCCCAGCGCCTTGCTTTAGATATTGCTTTGGGGGCTATCACGAGTCAAACAAGAGTTGAAGAGGTCATGATTTGAGCTACTTTTTGAAATTGATTTCAAAATCACTCGTGTTAACCCTTTTCTTCTAGCTTTGATAGAGCCTACAAAATCAGTAATAGGTCCTTCTATATTGGCCAAAATACATTATATTTTGGCCTTGAAGACGTGTTGATGGTAAATGGTTTGCCAATTGATAGTAAACCAGTTATTTTTTAGGGTAACATCCCAAATCTAACATATGATGAAGTTTTTGAACTTGTTGGGGTTCACCCTAAGAGCAAATTTGTTTGCGCGAAGAGATTGGTTGACTTTATCAATTCTTTTGATAGAGTGAATGCTGATGAAGATAGGTTAAATTGTACAACCTGAGCAGTAACCCTTCTTAGCATAACATGCATGATATCCCCGGATAGTGGCAAAAGTAGAGTACACGTGAAGTTTGTTAATTTCCTCAAGAACATTGGAAAAATAAGTAGATATGCATGGGGGACTGCAAGCGGGGTGAATCTTCACACCAGCTTGAAAGCACGCAAAAGTAAAGCATAAACTAGCCTATTTGGTTGTGTACTTGGGTTAGAGGTAATCTCTTTTTTTATTTTTTTTTATTTTAAAAAAGATATTTATGTATTTTTATGAATATTTTGACTATGAATGTTTACTTTGTTTCGTTTTCTTTTTGTAGATATTTTTTCTAATCCACACACCAAGATGGGTAGCATCCTTTCCACTTATCAAGCCATGTGTGTCTGCATTGGCTAATTCTGGATTTTTTTATGGGAAGCATCGGCCTTCGACGGAAAAGCTATGGAAGATATTTTACAAGCTAGATCCTAGTGAGGTAACATCTACGTTTGTCCTTGAAACTTGCTACAAAAACTTTTCAAGTGCACTGGAAAATTATTTTAAATCGTTGGGTTTTTCCCTCTTCATAGGTGGTTTGGCAGCCGTATCACGATCCCATGCTCAATGATATCAATCTCCAACAGGGTGAATTAAGAAGATCATACACCACTGATTTGTTCCTGGATCACGTTGTACACCACCTCCCACAAGTAGCAGCTCGACAATATTTTGACGGAGGGTTGGAATTAGATGAGGATTGGTTGTCATAACATCATGATCTTCCACTTGATCGCACAAAGGCCAGTAAAGATGCTTTGAAATTGAGCATCCAAAGTTGGAATTCAAGGAAGGAGCGCTTCATAAGAACACGATAAGAGATGCTGGTGATAATCTAGAGATGCTTCAAACTACTTCACATGAATCTTATATCCTTAACTCAAACCCTCTCTTTGAAAATGACTTGCCAATACGTGAAGAGACTTTTGAATTTCAGTGATTTGATCAGCCTTCAACGGGGTGCCAAAACGCGTCCAGTAGAGAAGGGTCTCCATACCCAACTCGAGCCCTGGCTCTGATACCAATTATCACAGCCCAACTGCATCGCCATGGCTTTGATACCAACGCCCTGGCTATGATACCAACTGTAACCGCCAGAGCGCTCACTTGCGGATATTGTCCGTTTTGGCACACCAGGCCTCACGACTTTGTTTTTAGCTGGGCTTTGTTAGGCCCATCAAAACGCGTCCACAAGAGGAGCGTCTTCGTACCTAAATCGAGTCCTAGCTCTGATACCAACTGTAACATCTCAAGCGCCTTGTGAGGTAAAGATACCTCATGAGGCAACTTTGGTAAAATAACGTTAAATAAAAAAAATATAAATCAAATAAAATACAGTAACATAATTATTATTTAATCCAAATATTTGTTAAAAAATATAGAAAATATAATGACATAATAATAAATAAAATTCATTAAAATTAAAAATAAAACAAGATTATTTTTGGCGTGAAAATTAATGACTGTTCGTGTGAAAATTAGCAAAATAGAGAATATTAATCAAATAAAAAAGGTTACCTCACGCAGTAAAGTGTACCTCATGCGGTATATGATTTCCATTAATTTAATTAATCACAATGAAAATAGTCGTTTTTATTTTTTATTACATAATTATTATTTAAATTATTTTCATCTAATAGTTTTCGGGAATTCATTTTCTTTTCTCATGTTGTTTTAAGAAAAATGATAATGAATGACCTAAAATTCTATATAACACCCAACAACATAGAGACAATGGATTAATGCTTTGTGGTCTAATTCTATATAACACCCAGGAGCATATAGAGAACTGATAAATGATTTGGAAGGGACGGAGCCTTGAAGAAGAATGGTTGGGCAGAGGTATTTTATGCGTCAACATTCGTTTTATTTTTGTGTTTAGATTGTTGACATTGTTCCCAATCAAAGATTTAATGCGAACATTTTGTTCTTTTATCTGTTCTCATATAGAACTAATATTTGTGAAAAAAGAGAAAATACAATGAAAAAATTATAAATAAAATTCATATTATAAAAATTATAACACATATTATATTTTCTTCGCATATTAATGGAGCTATATATAATAATCATATGTCTCTTCATATACTTTATCTCATCTTGTCTTTCACCCACCCTCTCCAATCCCTAAATAAGCTTTTTTTTTTTTCCTGAGCAAAAAAAAAAAAAAAAAAGAGAAGTTATATATTTTACATATTTCAAAGTATTTATGAAAACCTTTTTAATATTTCTTGCCCTATATGTAAGAATTAATATTAATAATGGGAAAATATAAGATTTCGTTTTATCTCTCACATTTATATTTTTTTTCCTAAACTCTCTTTATCAATGTCACATATTAGATGAACTACATATTATAATCTTTGACTAATTTAGTGATATTAATGAAGGTAAATAAATTACTTAATTATAGCACATGTTACATTATCTTTATGATATACTCATGTGTATCCGTGTATGATTATATTATGATATACTAATTAATTAGTTAGGTCTTATATTAAAGACGGTCTTGTGTTATCATTCCAAACTCAAGTTTGCAAACAGCTCTTGTGGGATTCTCAAAGGCTGGGGCCTTCTAATCCCAACTTGGCCGACAAGGAAAGAGCTTCGCCATTATCATAATTATAATTGTAATTATGATTATAATTAGAATTCAGGCGGTGCACTATTTCTATACGTATACATACATACATATGTTTTAAATGAAAAATAAAACTTGATTATTTTTAGGGTGAAAATAAAGAAGGGTTTAGGTGGAAATTAGAAATAAAACCAAGCCACCTCGCAAGGTATCTGTAGCTCACGAGGTCACCATACCTCACGTGGTAACTTCGATAAAACAATGTTAAAGTAAAAAACTATAAATCAAATAAAATGCAATAACATAATTATTATTTAATCCAAATATTTGTTAAAAAAATAGAAAATACAAGGATATAATTATAAATAAAATTCATCAAAATTAAAAATAAACAAGATTATTTTTAGCGTGAAAATTAATGACGATGCGTGTGAAAATTAGAAAAATAGATAATATTAATCAAATAAAAAAGGTTACTCACGCGGTATATGATTTCCATTAATTTAATTTTCACAATGAAAATATTTGTTTTTATTTTTTATCACACAATTATTATTGAAATTATTTTCATCTATTTGTGAAAAAAGCCAAGTTACCTTGCGAAGTACCAATACCTAACTATAAATCAAATAAAATATTGTAACATAATTATTGCTTAATCCAAATATTTTTTTTTTAAAAAAAAATAGAAAATACAATGACATGCGTCAGCATTCGTTTTATTTTTGTGTTTAGATTGTTGATGTTGTTCCCAATCAAAGCTTTAATCCAAACGTTTTGTTTCTTTTATCTGTTCTCATATAAAACTAATATTTGTGAAAAAAATAGAAAATACAATGAAAAAATTATAAATAAAATTCACATTATAAAAATTATAACCATATTATATTATCTTCACATATTAATGGAGCTATATATAAGAATTATACCGTCTCTTCATATATTTTATCTCATCCTCTCTTTCACCTACCCTCTCCAATTCCTAAATAAGTGTGTTTTGAAAAAAGAACTTACATATTTTACATATTTCAAAGGGTAAAGGGGCAAAAATACACATGTGCTTTACCCTCAGGAGCGCTCAACACCAAATGTTTTTTTAGTGCAAAAATACACACGAACTTTCTCAAATGGAGCAAAAATGCACATCTCCGTTAACCACACTAACGTCTCATTACTTTTTTATTTGGTGGGCCCAATTTATCCACATGTCGCTTCCTATGCCCTTATTCTTCTTACTCTCTTTCTCTATATCTCCTTTATCTCTCTTTGGTCGAAACATCTCTCCTCTTAGGCGTCAAAATAAGGCGTTCATTATGAAACTCTGTTGTAACCTCCTGACTAAACGACATGCTTTATGGGTTCAATGCCTCTGGTCCAAATATAACTGTGGCAACTTATATGTGCCTTGTGTTTCAAAAAGGAAAAAATCATCTGTTGCATGGAGAGCTATTGCTGAGGTTTGGGACAAATTCCTGGCCGGAGTGGGGAAAAAGGTTAATAATGGGATGGAGACCAAGTTCTGATGTGACCTGTGGCTTCCTCTCGATCGTCTCCTTGTGGATTATACCTTCAATCCATCCTTGGTTAATAAAGATGAAACTGTTAGAGATCACATGTTGATAAACAGTCGATGGGACACTGACAGGTGGCAGGGCATCCTTCCTCCTGATATTATCATACTTATCTCTAGAATGCACCCACCTTGTAACAATTCCCCTGACCGTTTCAATTGGAGAGCTGCTAAGGATGGTCGCTTTTTTGTTAAATCTGCCTATCGTTATCTTTCTGATCGAGGAGAAGAAAGTAGAAATAACTTTTGGTCTCAAATGTGGAAATGACAGCTGCCTGAAAAAGTTAAATATTTCATGTGGCAAGTGCGGCATGATCGTCTTGCCACTAACTCTCCTAGAGCAAAAAGAGGTCTCACCAACGACAACCTTTGTCCCTTTCACTGTAACAATGAGGAGAGTGTGATCCACATCCTCAGGGACTGCGAGAGAGCAAGAAATTTATGGAAAGAAATTTTAAGACCTAACAGTTTTTTGCAGGTAACTTGCAGATTTGGCTCAATTGGAATTCCAATCACATGCTGGGAAAAGGAAGATTTCAGAACTTTCACTGGCCAAGAATCTTTAGCCTGGGGTGTTGGATTCTTTGGACATCTAGATGCAAATTCTTATTCCAGGGGGAAAGCAAGGATACCAGGGAGTTGTTTCACTTGTGTAATTATCTTCTCACAGAAGATACGGTCAATCATAATTTATCTCACCAAATTTTTCATATGGACACGAAGGAGGAAAAAACCTGGGCCCCCCGCCAGAAAACGTGATTCGCATTGATGTGGACGGTTCGGTTTGATCCCAATCTCAAGCAGCTTGTGGAGGAGTGATCAGGAATTCTCAAGGGCACTGGTTGATGGGGTTCTGCCAATCCCTTGGCCTCCACTCTGTTATCGAAACTGAGCTTCACGCCATCCTGCTGGGCTTGAAAATGGCAGATCAGTTGGGTTTTCAACAAATCATGCTCTATTCTGATTCCCTTGATGCTATCAACATTCTCATGAGGGGTTGTTGTTACGACGACCACCCCCTCAGGGACATCATTGGCGAGATCAGAGATCTTCTATTCAGGGACTGGAATGCAAAGTTGCTATACGCTCCGAGAGACACAATAGCATGTGCAGACTATTTGGCCAAGGAAGGACATACTGCTCCTACTGATGCGAACGTGGCACTATTGCCTACAATTCCCAGAGGCTGCCTTGATATGGCATTGAGAGACCAACTGGCCTGCCGCTGATTTTTCAGTTTATTATCGTTGTATCAAGGGCTAGATTTCATTAGTCTAGTTCTTTTCTCATTTTCAAGCTACGGCTTGCCTGTACTTTCAAAAAAAAAATAGACAGAGATAAATCCAACACTCCCCGGTGAGGCACCAACATTTGGTGCTGTTAGTGCCGCTGCTGGTACATCATGAACTTGAGTCTGGCTCGGTGCTGCGATTCTTGGTGCAACGCGATAAGCTGATGGAGCTTCTGCTCCAATTACCATAACCCCTTAACCGATTCCTTCTCTTGCTTCCATAGATATAATTTATTTTTCCCTTCGAGGTTTATAGAATCAAACAAGAATCTGCAACACCAGAAATCTTGAATTGATGAGGAAAATAAAAGGGAAGAGAATGTGAAAACTACATATTTGCTTTCGATAACCATCAATGCCTTTAACATTCTTAGAATGCTCCAAGGGAAAAGTGACTCAACGATGTAAACCCTTTTTTGTGCAACGCTATGACTCTATCTAAGGTTGATGGTGGTTTGATTATATGAGTTGAGTGGGATTTAATGGTGAGGCTTTGAGCTACCTGGGGCTTGACGTCGTCCCAAGCAGGGGGAGACGACAGAGTTGACAGTGGCGCCGCCGTGGATGGTTGGGGTAGTAATTGAAAACACTGAGACCAGGTGTGGTGGTTCTATTTCTACCAACAACATTGGAAGTGATCCAGCAATTTCTAGAAGGGTCTCTATCAGCTTTCACGAGAACAGAGTATGTCTCACCGGAATATAAGAAAAGGTTCTGAACCACAAAAGGCTCTACATAGTGGCCGTCGACTTCAACCACCGTCATGTTATGGCCCTCAATCTAAAAACTGAGTGCTGATAATGCAGTTAAGCTACCAATTCTGACTTGATACGTTTTTCCCGGGATCACAGTTTGTACATAAGGAGAACAATCCGGGGATTGGGCGATGTGCATTTTTGCTCCATTTGAGACGTTAGTGTGGTTAACGGAGATGTGTATTTTTGCTCCATTTGAGAAAGTTCGTGTGTATTTTTGCATTAAAAAAAACATTTGGTGTTGGACGCTCCTGAAGGTAAAGTACATGTGTATTTTTACACCTTTACCCTATTTCAAAGTATTTATGAAAACCTTTTTAATATTTCCTACCCTATAGGTAAGAGTTAATATTAATAATGGGAAAATAAAAGATTTCGTTTTATCTTTCACATTTATTTTTTTTCCCTCAACTCTCTTTATTAATGGCACATATTAAATGAACTACATATTATAATCATACACATTTGACTAATTTAGTGAGATTAATTAAGGTAAATAAATTACTTAATTATAGAACATGTTACCTTATCTTTTTGATATACCCATGTGATTATATTATGTATATATATGTCAGTTTATAAGGTAGGTAAATTTTTTTTTAAGTGATAAATTTAAATATTTTAAAATAATTTGTTTAGTTTTTTTAACTTCCACAAATTAGTCAACTATATCTTATATCAATAAGCCGATTTAGTATTTTATAAAGATAATGTAATATATGTTATAATTAGCTAATTTGCTTAGCTTTAGTAATATGCACAAATTAATTAGTTAGGTCTTATATTAAAGACAATTGTGTGTTATCTTTCCGAACTCAAGTTTGCAAACAACCTGTGGGATTCCTAAAAGCAAATGGGGCCTTCTAATCACAACTTGGTCGACAAGAAGAGGGTGAGTGGCTGAGTTCGTCGTTCGTTTAGTTGAGTGGCTGAGCGGCCGAAGAATATGGTTTTGGAGCAAAGTCGGTTGGAGAATATGGTTTCGGAGCAATGTTGGCCACTACTCATAGTATGACAGGAATAAATATTAATCGAAGAGTTGGGGCAGTTGGGCGACGTGTCTTTTTTTAAAAAGAAAAAAAGAAAAACCGAAGTGCGTGTGCAGGGGAGAAAAAAAATGGTATGCCAGCTTTCACTTTATCGAGTACCACATGAGGGCTTTTTGACCAAAATAATTCTTTTTTTAAAAAAAAATTATCAAAATAAATCAAATTCCAAACTATTTACCAAAGTAATGCAGTGGGTCTCGTAGTCTGACAGTACGATACAAGTGGCGTAAGAAAGGTTAACGTATCTTAGTAAAAGTAATGCAGTGGGTCCCGGTCTGACAGTACGGTACAAGTGGCGTAAGAAAGGTTAACGTATCTGAGAAAATCTAGTGTTAAATGGCGTAAGAAAGGTTAACGTATCTGCTTTTTCCCTGCCACCTTGGTAAGGTGGCGTGAAAAAGTGTCACGCTACCTATGGCGTGACAGTTTTTTACGCCACAAGGTCTGACAACAGGTAGCTATGGCATAAAAAACCCTCACGCCATTGATGGCGTAAGACTTAGTTTGGTAAATAGTTTGAAAAAAGCTTTAATTTGATAATTAATTTTTTTTAAAAAAATTATTTTAATCAAAAAGCCACCACATGAGGTACTCTACCTCATGAGGTTTCGGAGGTTAGGCTAAAAGTCTACCTCATGGGGTTCAGACTACCTCATGAGGTAGATAGAAAAACTTCAGCCTTTAGCCATACACATTGATGGCTTAAATCTCTACCACCCAGTAAAATAATGTTGCCTAACATTTCAAAATTTTTAGGCTTTTGTAACTAATTGCAGGAGCATATAATATCAAGCTTTTCTAATATACTTTGCATATATCCACCCATCTTTAAAAAGTGTTTCTGATCTAAATCAAACTTTTAGTATTTTGCAAATCAAAATCACAAGTTTAAGTCTTATAACTACCATTTATACCTCCCAAGGTATTGTTACCTCGTGAGGTAACTTGGTTTTATTTGATTAATACTTTTATCTATTTTAATAATTCCAACTGAACCCTTATGTAATTGTTACCTTGTGAGGTATTTTTCCCTCGTGAGGTAACTGTGGTTTTTTTGTTATCTATTTTAATAATTTCCACATGAACCCTCATGTACATTGTTACCATGTTAGGTAAGAATACCGCGTGAGGTAATTTGGTTTTATTTGATTAATCTATTTTACTAATTTCCACTGAACCTTCATGTACAATGATGTTGCCTCGTGAGGTATCGTTACCAAATGAGGTATTGTGACCATCCTTATGAGGTATCATTACCTCGTGAAGTAACTTTGTTTTATTCCTACTTTACTAATCTACACCTCAACCCTCCTATATATATTTTTACCCTGAAAATAAACAAGTTTTAATTTTAATTTAATGAATTTTATTTATAATATTTTCATTGTATTTTCTATTTTTTTAACAAATATATGGATTAAATAATAATTATGTTACTGTATTTTATTTAATTTATAGTTATCTACTTTCACATTGTTTTACCGAAGTTACCTCTCGTGAGGCATCATTACCTCGCGAAGCACATTTACCTTATGAATAAAATCGGGACCTTATCAAACAATAGTGCTTACATTTAGATATACAACCTACATCACTTTCAAAGATTGTGCCATTACTTCAACCGTTCTACTACCCTTGTTTTTCTATTCCAGTGCCTGAGACTCTCGCATCTAGAAAATCATGTCTCTTGACACCTCTCAAAGGAATCAAACAATTTTTTCAGGGGGAAGAAATGGTTGTCACTTTGACACGGAGATTCGTCCTTGTTCGTCCCACTGGCTCTGGGGTATCTCTCCAGAGTCAGATATTACTACATTCTTTCTGGGTTTGCCACTGTAGGTTCCGGCTCCTCCTTCTATAGCAAATACAGTATCCATACCTTCTACTACCCTCCCAAATACAACGTGTTCTCCATCCAACCTGCAAAGTTTTCAAGCGCATTGATCCCAAAACAACCAAGAATATATGGCACCAATGCAACGACATCATACCTTATGAATAGTTTTTCTTTTTTTCCGGAGCAATAACACACAAAATTCACAAGGAGTGTTTGGTGAAACCATGTTAAAACATAATTACCTATATTATAGTAGTCAGGATTATTAAACATAACATTGGCGTTTTTATTACTTCAATGGAAATGGAGGTGTGCAATATCTTTTATGCTCTTGTTTAGGGGTGGACCTAGGAAATTATAGAAGGGAGAGCATAATCGGTGGGGGGATTTGGGGGTTCGAGGGCAGCGCTCCCGAAAATTTTTTTTCAATGAAAGTTTTAAATGCATTAAAAAACAAAAGAATATAACAAGAAAAAAAAAATATATCAAAAAAATATTTATGAAATCAAGTGAATATTGATGATGTAATAAAAGAGGAAATTATTTTACAAACTTGTCATTTAGAAATTCAATGCTAAATACTGTTAGAAATGCAGCTACATAAATTACAATGAAGGGTGGACACTCAATAAGTTCAAGTATATATATTTTAATAAAAATGTATATTATATTATAATAAAAATAATTATAATGTCATCTTTCTAGGCCTTATGTTTTGGAATTCCATCATAATTGTCTTATTATCAATGCTATCAAATACATATTTTCCAATATAAGGTACTAAACAATCATTCAACCATTCATTCCCATCCGATTACGAAGTGCAATCTTGATGTATTAAGGGTGAACACTTAATTTAAGGGTGGACAATCATTCAAACATGTATTAATTCAAGGAAAATAGATAAATAATGCTAATACTAATGAAAATTTGAAACCATTATATTCAAGTTATTAATTTTAACTCCTTGAATTTTTTTTTTTAAAAAAAAAAATCCCAAATTTTTGGGGAACCTCTGTTCGCCTCTGCTCTTGTTATTACTATCCAACAATAACTACATATTTTTTTCCCTTTTTAGTTGAGGGCGAGAATGACGTTTGTCATTTAAAAATTCAAATACCAAACGAGACTATCTGAATTCTTTCATTCCGTTTCCTTTTCTCTTCCCATTCCATTTTATTCATAATACCAAATGAGACTCTAATTTGAATTCTTTCAGGCCCAAAAAAGGGCTTCTAAGACTCGTCACTAATCCAAGAATTTTGTACATAACTAAATACCATGCTTTGTCGGGAGATGATGATTTGTATAGGAGCAATAAATTAACTTCATGACAGACTAACTTACCAGCTAGCCTTCACAGTGGTGATAAAAACTGTGAGCCATTGGAATCAGGTCCAGAATTCACCATGGATACAACCCCTGCGAGAATGGAGTGAATTTTCAAAGAAATATTACTGACCAGCATGTGAATGTTTTGTCTTGAAATTCTCATCCGGAAAGGTGCCACCATAAATAGATTCATATCCTCTGCCATCTTGATGAACAATGTCTTCACCCTGAATCCCGAAACTAGATATTATGCGATGAAATCGTGTTCCTTTATAATGAAGTTTCAAGCCATTGGAACTCTTGCCTTTCTCCCCTGCATATTGCATAACGAACTGTAATCAGTGCATGGAGAATGACAAAAGGAAAGTAAATTAACAATGACATTTCAGAACACATCAAATACCTGTGAACAAAACTCTGAAATTCTCTGGAGACAAAACAACGCAATCATCAAGATGTTACAGGACAAGAGGATATCATTAACATTACCACATGCGAATTACAGCACACCCCAATGAGGTAGTGATGGAAATTAAGATGGCATGCAGTGTCTAAATCCCATACGAACTAGTATAAGAGGCTCTATGGGGTACTCTAGTTTTTTAGTTCTCCCATCTCATTAACTTGCTTTTGAGGGAGAGTTCCCATCCCACTTAAGTATCTCTATCAATTGGTATTAAGTTGGTGATCCATGATTCTGGATAGGGCTGCCTACAAATGACTAAGCCGACTTTTGGGGGATGATTCCCCATTCCACTAGAGTACACATCAGGTAGCTTCATAAATTTATATTGACCACACAGCTTGAAATACGGCCACCTTGCAAGACAAGTGACAAACAAGAACCGCCTCAAAAATTACAAAACGCCCACTACACTGAAATGGAGGTTGGCACCCTAGACTCATGAAAATGAAATTCAAACTCCCACTTTAAGCAATTTAGATAACAAAGTTGCAGGCAATATAACTTTAACTCAGAAATCAATAATGCATCACATACCCACTGTTTTTGGTACAACTTGGCCATATAATCCAACAATGATCCTACCTGAAGAAATTTTTGCATTTGTAAGGAAGTATCAAGCAGCAAAGGAAAACAATATACTGCTAACAGAAAGCACCTATTGTTGCATTTCTCAGCTTATTTCCTTCCTTCATTATTATTTTGTAAGGTTCTAACACCTTTTTTATGAGTTAGGTACACATTGGTCTGAATGTTAGCGACTAACTAAAAGTTTCCAGTACAAATGGTTCCACACCTAACCGTTGGTCATCAATATCAACATCCAAAAATACTGTGTAATTTCAGGCTCCTCTTCTGGCTTCTCCCCAACCTACATCAGACACAAGCAATTCATTATTGACTAAACATCAACAAAAAGCGATGGAAATCTTCAATGAAGTGCATTTACAATTAAACAAGTTATCAATTTCCAATCAGATTGGTGTAGAACATGCCTAAATACTAAATTACATCTCTCAAGGGCACTTTGGTGGGTCTTTAAATAGCTGGAAAGAAAAGGCAAGAACAAGAAACATTAGGAGTTGCTTCTACATAAATATCTCAAGCTCAACTAAAATCAAAGTTCTTGACTTCTCTAACAGGTGGTATGTAACAAGAGAAAGAGGTGAAGCCTAATATCAACTCCCCTGGTCGGCCTATGAAATTAAGTAGTATATCTGGTGAATCATAAGATACAAGAGCAGCATCGTAAAACTATTTTATAATGTTCCTATTGATTTTATGCTCAAAGAGGTAGGTTGAATGAAAAACCACAAAGCTAGTGTGCCTGAAAAGGGTTCTCATCACATCTAAAGCATATCTAACATAGGAATGGCGACACAGATAAACAAATAAACCCACTTCACCCTATATAGGTTTTATGACAAGGTACTCATTCCCCAATTTTTTTTTCTTTTAATTTTTTTTTAAATTATCTCAGGTCAAAGAGCACAATGGACAAGGGGAAGGACAAGGACAAGGCTATTCAACCATATGCCCCTCCGGTTGCTGGTTCCAAAAGAGCTCGAGCTTCTTCCTCCTCTCACACCACACCTAGAGGTTCCAAGTTTATATCACCGGAAAGTAGGGAGCGGTACCGGTCCTGGTTTCTTCCCAAAAGCTTTGTCGCTGAGAGGGTGATTGATACATTCCTGCCTAGTGTGCCACCAATCGAAGAAATCATACGGCACCGCAAATGGAAGACATTGGTAACTTTCCCTACCAATAGCTCTAGTAAACTCTGTCGAGAATTTTTTGCCAATGCTGATGTAGCACAGATAGGGGAAACTCGTATATCTTGGGTTCGGGGTATATCTGTTCCTCTGCCACTATTGAGAGTTTTCTGGGAACTAGTTATGATCCAGGCAGCCCTTGTGCTTTCCAAGATCATATGAAATTATTTGCCCCCATCCGTCCCAGACAATTTAGACCTGATATTGCTGATTCCGCTGAATCTCTGCGAGTGCGCATTGTCCATCCCTCTTCGGTCTGGTGTGATAGGTACAAATTACCTGGCATCCCTGAAAAATTGGCCAGGTCTGATCTTATTGCGGATGCCCGTCCCTGGTTTTATTTCATCAATAGCAACATCCTTCCATCTACTAACCATGGTGATGTCAACCTGGAGCGGGCTGTGCTCATTTGTGAAATCCTGGGCGATCGAAATCTTGATATAGCTTCGATCCTTTCAGATAGGATTGCCCAAACCATTACCTCGGGAAGGAAGGAGAGCAAATTGGGACATTGCTCACTTATCATGCAACTGTGTCTTCGGGCAGGTGTCAAAATTCCAGCAGATGAAGCCTTGGATGTTCAGTTGGCTTCCCCGATTCAGTGGTCCACAATCAAAAGCTGGACCTCGGATGCCCCCAGGCATGCCATGATGCAGACTCTGATACAGACACAGCCCTCCACCAATCCTGGCTCATCCACCTCTCAGGAATCTACTGGTGCCACCGATGAGACCGCAGCTGATCCCACCACACTTCGGCAACTACAACGCCAAGTGTGTTATCTGACCCGGATGGTCGAGGCCCTTTGCATCAAGCAGAATATTGACCCAACTAGTTGTCAACCAGCTAAGGACGACAACGATTCCGACGATGCGGTCACACAGGAGGACGCCGATGACCACTCCGATGACTTTTGACAGGAGCAATCTACATCAGCGTTGGAGGCTTAAACCAGGGGAGTACTAGTTCCTTTCATTTTATTTATTGTTCCGACATTGAGGACACTGTCTGATTTATGTGTGGGGTAGGGATATGAATTCTTTGGTGTTGCTTGTTCTTATTCAATTGAAAAGAATTCCCTTGAAAAAAAAAATTATTGAGTTTTTGTTCAGCAAACCTTAACTTTGAGCATCCCCATCTTAGAGTATTATAGAGTAAAACAATAAAAAGGAAAATACTGTGTCAACTAAGCCCCTGAGCATTGAAGTTTTGTAAGCAATTTGGAGATGTTTTGAATATTTTGATACCTGATTCCTCTAGGAGATGAGATTATGCCCTTTGTTGACCAAGTAAAATTTTTGTTTAGGGAAAGGACTCAAGTGAGTTATTATGAAAAAGAAAAGAAGAAAAGAAAAAAGAAAAAGAGAAACACAACTCCAATGACGTCTCTAGACCTACTTAGTAACCGGTGCTGCATCACCCATGTGCAGGGGTCGCGTCAAACGGTAAGGTCAAAGAGGGTTATGAGTTGAGCTAAAAGCCTCTTGAGGTGCTGTTGGAGTAATCGAGTAACAGTGCTGCATCACCCATGTGCGGGTCGCGTAAAAGGGGACCTACAACTGCTCAAGATTAAGGTGCCTGTTGGAGTAACCGAGTAACCGGTGCTGCATCACCCATGTGCAGGGTCGCGTAAAAAGGGGACCTACAACGGCTCAAAAATAAATAAATAAAAAATAAAAACAACAAAATGAAAAAAAAACAAAAGTTATTTCTTATATGAGGATCCCTATGGAATTAATTGCAAAGCTTGGTTTAGTGGGGGCATTTGAATTTTTCTGGAGGAATTAAGTAGAATAATATTCTTCTACTAATCTTATTGTTGTACTTATTATTCTTGGCTAAGCCTTTGCTCATGGGATGTTAAGATTGTTTAAGGCTATTGGCTTAGTGACCCAGTCTTATAAGACATTAACTGAATAAATTTTGATAACATGATCTGAGTGTGGTGGTAAACTTTCATTGTTTAGGGAATTCAAAAACAATGTCATTCTCATTTAGATAATGAATTCTCTTTCTTTTGCTTGAGGACAAGCAAAGATTTAAGTGTGGGAGAGTTTGATAAGTGCATATTTTATAATTAAATGAGTATCAATTCGAGATATATTGGATTAAATTTATTACTATTGTATATATATTGCGGGAGTTATTAGGCGATTGAGAAAGGAGCATAAAAAGGAAATCATTTTGAATCAATTGTTTGATATGAGAGAGAGTGGATTACAAAATATTTGGAGGTGATTGGAGATCTCAAAAGGATATTGCATATCTTTTATTTAAGACAGGATCAGATTACGGCCCAAGTCAGCCTAATGGAATTTCTATATAAAGAACAAGGGAGATACACACGAGAGAGCAGAGAAACAAGACGCAGAAGCAACAAAAAGCACGGAAGAAAGAAAATAACATCCTTATGCTCTCTAAATTTCGGTATTTACTAAAGGTTTAGAGAGAAAGGACGAAGGAAGAAAAGCACGAGACGGCTGAAGGAAGAAAAGCACGAGACGGCTGAAGGAAGAAAGAGAACGCAAGAACAATTCTGATTTTCATCTCTCTTCTTCTATTTTGTTAACCTAGCCATGTTTGGCTAGTCTTCTTTAGTAGTTAGGGCGAGGATGAACCCTATACGAATTTGAGTATTTGTTTGAATTCTCGATTGAACGTTATTTACCATGAGTGAATGAATTATATTTGCTTAAAGCTTTCTTAAAGATTGATCACCTTTTAGATTGTTCATAGGTTGGTGTATGACAATAGAGATGTTGGTGCATTTAACTAGAACCGGTAATTCGTCATAGAGTTGCATGACCTAGACATAGGCTTACGAGTTTATGCGATCTCATAATTCTGGTTTAAATACATTGATCTTTCCAAAACAATACTAAGACATTAGGTTGTTTTCAAAGATAACGGACTAAGGTAGCGTCAAGACATTGAGACTTAGTCTAATTTTAGAGAATTGATCGTCAATCATGGGAAATAATAGTCAATTAGGGATTTAATTCAAATACTTGGAGGAACATAGGGGATTTCTATGCCCTAGCTGCGTTTTCTCAATTGATTATCTTTTCTAAACAATCGCTCTTGAGACTCTTAATCTTGAATGCTTGTTCTTGATTAAATTCTTTAAAATTCTGTTTGGTTACAACTCACCCCTATTACTCATTGATCCAACTAAAGCTGAAATAACGAATTAGTGGTTGGAGTACTATTCCTCGTGGGACGATCTTTTTCTCACTACTTTATTACTTGTAACGATCGGTGCACTTGCCGAAGTCGCTATCAACTAGTTGCAATAATTTGATAGCAAAGAATGATGATCAGAGTACCTTTACGCCCTGGCTATGATACCAACGCCCTGGCTATGATACCAACTGTAACCACCAGAGCGCTCACTTGCGGATATTGTCCGTTTTGGCACACCAGGCCTCACGACTTTGTTTTTAGCTGGGCTTTGTTAGGCCCATCAAAACACGTCCACAAGAGGAGGGTCTTCGTACCTAAATCGAGTCCTAGCTCTGATACCAACTGTAACATCTCAAGCGCCTTGTGAGGTAAAGATACCTCATGAGGCAACTTTGGTAAAATAACGTTAAATAAAAAAAATATAAATCAAATAAAATATAGTAACATAATTATTATTTAATCCAAATATTTGTTAAAAAATATAGAAAATATAATGACATAATTATAAATAAAATTCATTAAAATTAAAAATAAAACAAGATTATTTTTGGCGTGAAAATTAATGACTGTTCGTGTGAAAATTAGCAAAATAGAGAATATTAATCAAATAAAAAAGGTTACCTCACGCAGTAAAGTGTACCTCATGCGGTATATGATTTCCATTAATTTAATTAATCACAATGAAAATAGTCGTTTTTATTTTTTATTACATAATTATTATTTAAATTATTTTCATCTAATAGTTTTCGGGAATTCATTTTCTTTTCTCATGTTGTTTTAAGAAAAATGATAATGAATGACCTAAAATTCTATATAACACCCAACAACATAGAGACAATGGATTAATGCTTTGTGGTCTAATTCTATATAACACCCAGGAGCATATAGAGAACTGATAAATGATTTGGAAGGGACGGAGCCTTGAAGAAGAATGGTTGGGCAGAGGTATTTTATGCGTCAACATTCGTTTTATTTTTGTGTTTAGATTGTTGACATTGTTCCCAATCAAAGATTTAATGCGAACATTTTGTTCTTTTATCTGTTCTCATATAGAACTAATATTTGTGAAAAAAAGAGAAAATACAATGAAAAAATTATAAATAAAATTCATATTATAAAAATTATAACACATATTATATTTTCTTCGCATATTAATGGAGCTATATATAATAATCATATGTCTCTTCATATACTTTATCTCATCTTGTCTTTCACCCACCCTCTCCAATCCCTAAATAAGCTTTTTTTTTTTTCCTGAGCAAAAAAAAAAAAAAAAAAGAGAAGTTATATATTTTACATATTTCAAAGTATTTATGAAAACCTTTTTAATATTTCTTGCCCTATATGTAAGAATTAATATTAATAATGGGAAAATATAAGATTTCGTTTTATCTCTCACATTTATATTTTTTTTCCTAAACTCTCTTTATCAATGTCACATATTAGATGAACTACATATTATAATCTTTGACTAATTTAGTGATATTAATGAAGGTAAATAAATTACTTAATTATAGCACATGTTACATTATCTTTATGATATACTCATGTGTATCCGTGTATGATTATATTATGATATACTAATTAATTAGTTAGGTCTTATATTAAAGACGGTCTTGTGTTATCATTCCAAACTCAAGTTTGCAAACAGCTCTTGTGGGATTCTCAAAGGCTGGGGCCTTCTAATCCCAACTTGGTCGACAAGGAAAGAGCTTCGCCATTATCATAATTATAATTGTAATTATGATTATAATTAGAATTCAGGCGGTGCACTATTTCTATACGTATACATACATACATATGTTTTAAATGAAAAATAAAACTTGATTATTTTTAGGGTGAAAATAAAGAAGGGTTTAGGTGGAAATTAGAAATAAAACCAAGCCACCTCGCAAGGTATCTGTAGCTCACGAGGTCACCATACCTCACGTGGTAACTTCGATAAAACAATGTTAAAGTAAAAAACTATAAATCAAATAAAATGCAATAACATAATTATTATTTAATCCAAATATTTGTTAAAAAAATAGAAAATACAAGGATATAATTATAAATAAAATTCATCAAAATTAAAAATAAACAAGATTATTTTTAGCGTGAAAATTAATGACGATGCGTGTGAAAATTAGAAAAATAGATAATATTAATCAAATAAAAAAGGTTACTCACGCGGTATATGATTTCCATTAATTTAATTTTCACAATGAAAATATTTGTTTTTATTTTTTATCACACAATTATTATTGAAATTATTTTCATCTATTTGTGAAAAAAGCCAAGTTACCTTGCGAAGTACCAATACCTAACTATAAATCAAATAAAATATTGTAACATAATTATTGCTTAATCCAAATATTTTTTTTTTAAAAAAAAATAGAAAATACAATGACATGCGTCAGCATTCGTTTTATTTTTGTGTTTAGATTGTTGATGTTGTTCCCAATCAAAGCTTTAATCCAAACGTTTTGTTTCTTTTATCTGTTCTCATATAAAACTAATATTTGTGAAAAAAATAGAAAATACAATGAAAAAATTATAAATAAAATTCACATTATAAAAATTATAACCATATTATATTATCTTCACATATTAATGGAGCTATATATAAGAATTATACCGTCTCTTCATATATTTTATCTCATCCTCTCTTTCACCTACCCTCTCCAATTCCTAAATAAGTGTGTTTTGAAAAAAGAACTTACATATTTTACATATTTCAAAGGGTAAAGGGGCAAAAATACACATGTGCTTTACCCTCAGGAGCGCTCAACACCAAATGTTTTTTTAGTGCAAAAATACACACGAACTTTCTCAAATGGAGCAAAAATGCACATCTCCGTTAACCACACTAACGTCTGTTACTTTTTTATTTGGTGGGCCCAATTTATCCACATGTCGCTTCCTATGCCCTTATTCTTCTTACTCTCTTTCTCTATATCTCCTTTATCTCTCTTTGGTCGAAACATCTCTCCTCTTAGGCGTCAAAATAAGGCGTTCATTATGAAACTCTGTTGTAACCTCCTGACTAAACGACATGCTTTATGGGTTCAATGCCTCTGGTCCAAATATAACTGTGGCAACTTATCTGTGCCTTGTGTTTCAAAAAAGAAAAACTCATCTGTTGCATGGAGAGCTATTGCTGAGGTTTGGGACAAATTCATGGCTGGAGTGGGGAAAAAGGTTAATAATGGGATGGAGACCAAGTTCTGATGTGACTGTGGCTTCCTCTCGATCGTCTCCTTGTGGATTATACCTTCAATCCATCCTTGGTTAATAAAGATGAAACTGTTAGAGATCACATGTTGATAAACAGTCGATGGGACACTGACAGGTGGCAGGGCATCCTTCCTCCTGATATTATCATACTTATCTCTAGAATGCACCCACCTTGTAACAATTCCCCTGACCGTTTCAATTGGAGAGCTGCTAAGGATGGTCGCTTTTTTGTTAAATCTGCCTATCGTTATCTTTCTGATCGAGGAGAAGAAAGTAGAAATAACTTTTGGTCTCAAATGTGGAAATGACAGCTGCCTGAAAAAGTTAAATATTTCATGTGGCAAGTGCGGCATGATCGTCTTGCCACTAACTCTCCTAGAGCAAAAAGAGGTCTCACCAACGACAACCTTTGTCCCTTTCACTGTAATTATCTTCTCACAGAAGATACGGTCAATCATAATTTATCTCACCAAATTTTTCATATGGACACGAAGGAGGAAAAAACCTGGGCCCCCCGCCAGAAAACGTGATTCGCATTGATGTGGACGGTTCGGTTTGATCCCAATCTCAAGCAGCTTGTGGAGGAGTGATCAGGAATTCTCAAGGGCACTGGTTGATGGGGTTCTGCCAATCCCTTGGCCTCCACTCTGTTATCGAAACTGAGCTTCACGCCATCCGCACTATTGCCTACAATTCCCAGAGGCTGCCTTGATATGGCATTGAGAGACCAACTGGCCTGCCGCTGATTTTTCAGTTTATTATCGTTGTATCAAGGGCTAGATTTCATTAGTCTAGTTCTTTTCTCATTTTCAAGCTACGGCTTGCCTGTACTTTCAAAAAAAAAATAGACAGAGATAAATCCAACACTCCCCGGTGAGGCACCAACATTTGGTGCTGTTAGTGCCATTCTTTGGTACATCATGAACTTGAGTCTGGCTCGGTGCTGCGATTCTTGGTGCAACGCGATAAGCTGATGGAGCTTCTGCTCCAATTACCATAACCCCTTAACCGATTCCTTCTCTTGCTTCCATAGATATAATTTATTTTTCCCTTCGAGGTTTATAGAATCAAACAAGAATCTGCAACACCAGAAATCTTGAATTGATGAGGAAAATAAAAGGGAAGAGAATGTGAAAACTACATATTTGCTTTCGATAACCATCAATGCCTTTAACATTCTTAGAATGCTCCAAGGGAAAAGTGACTCAACGATGTAAACCCTTTTTTGTGCAACGCTATGACTCTATCTAAGGTTGATGGTGGTTTGATTATATGAGTTGAGTGGGATTTAATGGTGAGGCTTTGAGCTACCTGGGGCTTGACGTCGTCCCAAGCAGGGGAGACGACGAGTTGGCAGTGGCGCCGCCGTGGATGGTTGGGGTAGTAATTGAAAACACTGAGACCAGGTGTGGTGGTTCTATTTCTACCAACAACATTGGAAGTGATCCAGCAATTTCTAGAAGGGTCTCTATCAGCTTTCACGAGAGCAGTATGTCTCACCGGAATATAAGAAAAGGTTCGAACCACAAAGGCTCTACATAGTGGCGTCGACTTCAACCACCGTCATGTTATGGCCCTCAATCTAAAACCGAGTGCGATAATGCGGTTAAGCTACCAATTCGACTTGATACGTTTTCCGGGATCACGGTTTGTACATAAGGAGAACAATCCGGGATTGGGCGATGTGCATTTTGCTCCATTTGAGACGTTAGTGTGGTTAACGGAGATGTGTATTTTTGCTCCATTTGAGAAAGTTCGTGTGTATTTTTGCATTAAAAAAAACATTTGGTGTTGGACGCTCTGAAGGTAAAGTACATGTGTATTTTTACACCTTTACCCTATTTCAAAGTATTTATGAAAACCTTTTTAATATTTCCTACCCTATAGGTAAGAGTTAATATTAATAATGGGAAAATAAAAGATTTCGTTTTATCTTTCACATTTATTTTTTTTCCCTCAACTCTCTTTATTAATGGCACATATTAAATGAACTACATATTATAATCATACACATTTGACTAATTTAGTGAGATTAATTAAGGTAAATAAATTACTTAATTATAGAACATGTTACCTTATCTTTTTGATATACCCATGTGATTATATTATGTATATATATGTCAGTTTATAAGGTAGGTAAATTTTTTTTTAAGTGATAAATTTAAATATTTTAAAATAATTTGTTTAGTTTTTTTAACTTCCACAAATTAGTCAACTATATCTTATATCAATAAGCCGATTTAGTATTTTATAAAGATAATGTAATATATGTTATAATTAGCTAATTTGCTTAGCTTTAGTAATATGCACAAATTAATTAGTTAGGTCTTATATTAAAGACAATTGTGTGTTATCTTTCCGAACTCAAGTTTGCAAACAACCTGTGGGATTCCTAAAAGCAAATGGGGCCTTCTAATCACAACTTGGTCGACAAGAAGAGGGTGAGTGGCTGAGTTCGTCGTTCGTTTAGTTGAGTGGCTGAGCGGCCGAAGAATATGGTTTTGGAGCAAAGTCGGTTGGAGAATATGGTTTCGGAGCAATGTTGGCCACTACTCATAGTATGACAGGAATAAATATTAATCGAAGAGTTGGGGCAGTTGGGCGACGTGTCTTTTTTTAAAAAGAAAAAAAGAAAAACCGAAGTGCGTGTGCAGGGGAGAAAAAAAATGGTATGCCAGCTTTCACTTTATCGAGTACCACATGAGGGCTTTTTGACCAAAATAATTCTTTTTTAAAAAAAAAAATTATCAAAATAAATCAAATTCCAAACTATTTACCAAAGTAATGCGGTGGGTCTCGTAGTCGACGAGACGATACAAGTGGCGTAAGAAAGGTTAACGTATCTTAGTAAAAGTAATGCGGTGGGTCCCGGTCGACAGATGCGGTACAAGTGGCGTAAGAAAGGTTAACGTATTCGAGAAAATCTAGTGTTAAATGGCGTAAGAAAGGTTAACGTATCTGCTTTTCCCTGCCACCTTGGTAAGGTGGCGTGAAAAAGTGTCACGCTACCTATGGCGTGACAGTTTTTTACGCCACAAGGTCTGACAACAGGTAGCTATGGCATAAAAAACCCTCACGCCATTGATGGCGTAAGACTTAGTTTGGTAAATAGTTTGAAAAAAGCTTTAATTTGATAATTAATTTTTTTTAAAAAAATTATTTTAATCAAAAAGCCACCACATGAGGTACTCTACCTCATGAGGTTTCGGAGGTTAGGCTAAAAGTCTACCTCATGGGGTTCAGACTACCTCATGAGGTAGATAGAAAAACTTCAGCCTTTAGCCATACACATTGATGGCTTAAATCTCTACCACCCAGTAAAATAATGTTGCCTAACATTTCAAAATTTTTAGGCTTTTGTAACTAATTGCAGGAGCATATAATATCAAGCTTTTCTAATATACTTTGCATATATCCACCCATCTTTAAAAAGTGTTTCTGATCTAAATCAAACTTTTAGTATTTTGCAAATCAAAATCACAAGTTTAAGTCTTATAACTACCATTTATACCTCCCAAGGTATTGTTACCTCGTGAGGTAACTTGGTTTTATTTGATTAATACTTTTATCTATTTTAATAATTCCAACTGAACCCTTATGTAATTGTTATCTTGTGAGGTATTTTTCCCTCGTGAGGTAACGTGGTTTTTTTGTTATCTATTTTAATAATTTCCACATGAACCCTCATGTACATTGTTACCATGTTAGGCAAGAATACCGCGTGACTGCGTGAGGTAACTTGGTTTTATTTGATTAATCTATTTTACTAATTTCCACTGAACCTTCATGTACAATGATGTTGCCTCGTGAGGTATCGTTACCAAATGAGGTATTGTGACCATCCTTATGAGGTATCATTACCTCGTGAAGTAACTTTGTTTTATTCCTACTTTACTAATCTACACCTCAACCCTCCTATATATATTTTTACCCTGAAAATAAACAAGTTTTAATTTTAATTTAATGAATTTTATTTATAATATTTTCATTGTATTTTCTATTTTTTTAACAAATATATGGATTAAATAATAATTATGTTACTGTATTTTATTTAATTTATAGTTATCTACTTTCACATTGTTTTACCGAAGTTACCTCTCGTGAGGTATCATTACCTCATGAAGCACATTTACCTTATGAATAAAATCGGGACCTTATCAAACAATAGTGCTTACATTTAGATATACAACCTACATCACTTTCAAAGATTGTGCCATTACTTCAACCGTTCTACTACCCTTGTTTTTCTATTCCAGTGCCTGAGACTCTCGCATCTAGAAAATCATGTCTCTTGACACCTCTCAAAGGAATCAAACAATTTTTTCAGGGGGAAGAAATGGTTGTCACTTTGACACGGAGATTCGTCCTTGTTCGTCCCACTGGCTCTGGGGTATCTCTCCAGAGTCAGATATTACTACATTCTTTCTGGGTTTGCCACTGTAGGTTCCGGCTCCTCCTTCTATAGCAAATACAGTATCCATACCTTCTACTACCCTCCCAAATACAACGTGTTCTCCATCCAACCTGCAAAGTTTTCAAGCGCATTGATCCCAAAACAACCAAGAATATATGGCACCAATGCAACGACATCATACCTTATGAATAGTTTTTCTTTTTCCGGAGCAATAACACACAAAATTCACAAGGAGTGTTTGGTGAAACCATGTTAAAACATAATTACCTATATTATAGTAGTCAGGATTATTAAACATAACATTGGCGTTTTTATTACTTCAATGGAAATGGAGGTGTGCAATATCTTTTATGCTCTTGTTTAGGGGTGGACCTAGGAAATTATAGAAGGGAGAGCATAATCGGTGGGGGGATTTGGGGGTTCGAGGGCGCGCTCCCGAAAATTTTTTTCAATGAAAGTTTTAAATGCATTAAAAAACAAAAGAATATAACAAGAAAAAAAAAATATATCAAAAAAATATTTATGAAATCAAGTGAATATTGATGATGTAATAAAAGAGGAAATTATTTTACAAACTTTTCATTTAGAAATTCAATGCTAAATACTGTTAGAAATGCAGCTACATAAATTACAATGAAGGGTGGACACTCAATAAGTTCAAGTATATATATTTTAATAAAAAAATATATTATATTATAATAAAAATAATTATAATGTCATCTTTCTAGGCCTTATGTTTTGGAATTCCATCATAATTGTCTTATTATCAATGCTATCAAATACATATTTTCCAATATAAGGTACTAAACAATCATTCAACCATTCATTCCCATCCGATTACGAAGTGCAATCTTGATGTATTAAGGGTGAACACTTAATTTAAGGGTGGACAATCATTCAAACATGTATTAATTCAAGGAAAATAGATAAATAATGCTAATACTAATGAAAATTTGAAACCATTATATTCAAGTTATTAATTTTAACTCCTTAAATTTTTTTTTTTAAAAAAAATCCCAAACTTTTGGGGAACCTCTGTTCGCCTCTGCTCTTGTTATTACTATCCAACAATAACTACATATTTTTTTCCCTTTTTAGTTGAGGGCGAGAATGACGTTTGTCATTTAAAAATTCAAATACCAAACGAGACTATCTGAATTCTTTCATTCCGTTTCCTTTTCTCTTCCCATTCCATTTTATTCATAATACCAAATGAGACTCTAATTTGAATTCTTTCAGGCCCAAAAAAGGGCTTCTAAGACTCGTCACTAATCCAAGAATTTTGTACATAACTAAATACCATGCTTTGTCGGGAGATGATGATTTGTATAGGAGCAATAAATTAACTTCATGACAGACTAACTTACCAGCTAGCCTTCACAGTGGTGATAAAAAAACTGTGAGCCATTGGAATCAGGTCCAGAATTCACCATGGATACAACCCCTGCGAGAATGGAGTGAATTTTCAAAGAAA
The DNA here is from genome assembly GCA_025563575.1 of Acacia pycnantha. NCBI lineage: Eukaryota > Viridiplantae > Streptophyta > Magnoliopsida > Fabales > Fabaceae > Acacia > Acacia pycnantha. The sequence goes on along the minus strand of JAMWYP010000037.1, from coordinate 1,616,811 downwards.
TATTACTGACCAGCATGTGAATGTTTTGTCTTGAAATTCTCATCCGGAAAGGTGCCACCATAAATAGATTCATATCCTCTGCCATCTTGATGAACAATGTCTTCACCCTGAATCCCGAAACTAGATATTATGCGATGAAATCGTGTTCCTTTATAATGAAGTTTCAAGCCATTGGAACTCTTGCCTTTCTCCCCTGCATATTGCATAACGAACTGTAATCAGTGCATGGAGAATGACAAAAGGAAAGTAAATTAACAATGACATTTCAGAACACATCAAATACCTGTGAACAAAACTCTGAAATTCTCTGGAGACAAAACAACGCAATCATCAAGATGTTACAGGACAAGAGGATATCATTAACATTACCACATGCGAATTACAGCACACCCCAATGAGGTAGTGATGGAAATTAAGATGGCATGCAGTGTCTAAATCCCATACGAACTAGTATAAGAGGCTCTATGGGGTACTCTAGTTTTTTAGTTCTCCCATCTCATTAACTTGCTTTTGAGGGAGAGTTCCCATCCCACTTAAGTATCTCTATCAATTGGTATTAAGTTGGTGATCCATGATTCTGGATAGGGCTGCCTACAAATGACTAAGCCGACTTTTGGGGGATGATTCCCCATTCCACTAGAGTACACATCAGGTAGCTTCATAAATTTATATTGACCACACAGCTTGAAATACGGCCACCTTGCAAGACAAGTGACAAACAAGAACCGCCTCAAAAATTACAAAACGCCCACTACACTGAAATGGAGGTTGGCACCCTAGACTCATGAAAATGAAATTCAAACTCCCACTTTAAGCAATTTAGATAACAAAGTTGCAGGCAATATAACTTTAACTCAGAAATCAATAATGCATCACATACCCACTGTTTTTGGTACAACTTGGCCATATAATCCAACAATGATCCTACCTGAAGAAATTTTTGCATTTGTAAGGAAGTATCAAGCAGCAAAGGAAAACAATATACTGCTAACAGAAAGCACCTATTGTTGCATTTCTCAGCTTATTTCCTTCCTTCATTATTATTTTGTAAGGTTCTAACACCTTTTTTATGAGTTAGGTACACATTGGTCTGAATGTTAGCGACTAACTAAAAGTTTCCAGTACAAATGGTTCCACACCTAACCGTTGGTCATCAATATCAACATCCAAAAATACTGTGTAATTTCAGGCTCCTCTTCTGGCTTCTCCCCAACCTACATCAGACACAAGCAATTCATTATTGACTAAACATCAACAAAAAGCGATGGAAATCTTCAATGAAGTGCATTTACAATTAAACAAGTTATCAATTTCCAATCAGATTGGTGTAGAACATGCCTAAATACTAAATTACATCTCTCAAGGGCACTTTGGTGGGTCTTTAAATAGCTGGAAAGAAAAGGCAAGAACAAGAAACATTAGGAGTTGCTTCTACATAAATATCTCAAGCTCAACTAAAATCAAAGTTCTTGACTTCTCTAACAGGTGGTATGTAACAAGAGAAAGAGGTGAAGCCTAATATCAACTCCCCTGGTCGGCCTATGAAATTAAGTAGTATATCTGGTGAATCATAAGATACAAGAGCAGCATCGTAAAACTATTTTATAATGTTCCTATTGATTTTATGCTCAAAGAGGTAGGTTGAATGAAAAACCACAAAGCTAGTGTGCCTGAAAAGGGTTCTCATCACATCTAAAGCATATCTAACATAGGAATGGCGACACAGATAAACAAATAAACCCACTTCACCCTATATAGGTTTTATGACAAGGTACTCATTCCCCAATTTTTTTCTTTTAATTTTTTTTTAAATTATCTCAGGTCAAAGAGCACAATGGACAAGGGGAAGGACAAGGACAAGGCTATTCAACCATATACCCCTCCGGTTCTTTGGTTCCAAAAGAGCTCGAGCTTCTTCCTCCTCTCACACCACACCTAGAGGTTCCAAGTTTATATCACCGGAAAGTAGGGAGCGGTGCACGGTCTGGTTTCTTCCCAAAAGCTTTGTCGCTGAGAGGGTGATTGATACATTCCTGCCTAGTGTGCCACCAATCGAAGAAATCATACAGCACCGCAAATGGAAGACATTGGTAACTTCCCTACCAATAGCTCTAGTAAACTCTGTCGAGAATTTTTTGCCAATGCTGATGTAGCACAGATAGGGGAAACTCGTATATCTTGGGTTCGGGGTATATCTGTTCCTCTGCCACTATTGAGAGTTTTCTGGGAACTAGTTATGATCCAGGCAGCCCTTGTGCTTTCCAAGATCATATGAAATTATTTGCCCCCATCCGTCCCAGACAATTTAGACCTGATATTGCTGAATCCACTGAATCTCTGCGAATGCGCATTGCCCATCCCTCTTGATGCAGTGTGATAGGTACAAATTACAGGCATCCACTGAAAAATTGGCCAGTCGATCTTATTGCGGATGCCCGTCCACGGTTTTATTTCATCAATAGCAACATCCTTCCATCTACTAACCATGGTGATGTCAACTTTGGAGCGGGCTGTGCTCATTTGTGAAATCCTGGGCGATCGAAATCTTGATATAGCTTCGATCCTTTCAGATAGGATTGCCCAAACCATTACCTCGGGAAGGAAGGAGAGCAAATTGGGACATTGCTCACTTATCATGCAACTGTGTCTTCGGGCGGTGTCAAAATTCCAGCAGATGAAGCCTTGGATGTTCGGTTGGCTTCCCGATTCGGTGGTCCACAATCAAAAGCTGGACCTCGGATGCCCCCAGGCATGCCATGATGCAGACTCTGATACAGACACAGCCCTCCACCAATCCTGGCTCATCCACCTCTCAGGAACCTACTGGTGCCACCGATGAGACCGCAGCTGATCCCACCACACTTCGGCAACTACAACGCCAAGTGCGTTATCTGACCCGGATGGTCGAGGCCCTTTGCATCAAGCAGAATATTGACCCAACTAGTTGTCAACCAGCTAAGGACGACAACGATTCCGACGATGCGGTCACACAGGAGGACGCCGATGACCACTCCGATGACTTTTGACAGGAGCAATCTACATCAGCGTTGGAGGCTTAAACCAGGGGAGTACTAGTTCCTTTCATTTTATTTATTGTTCCGACATTGAGGACACTGTCTGATTTATGTGTGGGGTAGGGATATGAATTCTTTGGTGTTGCTTGTTCTTATTCAATTGAAAAGAATTCCCTTGAAAAAAAAAATTATTGAGTTTTTGTTCAGCAAACCTTAACTTTGAGCATCCCCATCTTAGAGAGTATTATAGAGTAAAACAATAAAAAGGAAAATACTGTGTCAACTAAGCCCCTGAGCATTGAAGTTTTGTAAGCAATTTGGAGATGTTTTGAATATTTTGATACCTGATTCCTCTAGGAGATGAGATTATGCCCTTTGTTGACCAAGTAAAATTTTTGTTTAGGGAAAGGACTCAAGTGAGTTATTATGAAAAAGAAAAGAAGAAAAGAAAAAAGAAAAAGAGAAACACAACTCCAATGACGTCTCTAGACCTACTTAGTAACCGGTGCTGCATCACCCATGTGCAGGGTCGCGTCAAACGGTAAGGTCAAAGAGGGTTATGAGTTGAGCTAAAAGCCTCTTGAGGTGCCTGTTGGAGTAATCGAGTAACAGGTGCTGCATCACCCATGTGCAGGGTCGCGTAAAAAGGGGACCTACAACTGCTCAAGATTAAGGTGCCTGTTGGAGTAACCGAGTAACCGGTGCTGCATCACCCATGTGCAGGGTCGCGTAAAAAGGGGACCTACAACGGCTCAAAAATAAATAAATAAAAAAAATGAAAAAAAAAACAAAAGTTATTTCTTATATGAGGATCCCTATGGAATTAATTGCAAAGCTTGGTTTAGTGGGGGCATTTGAATTTTTCTGGAGGAATTAAGTAGAATAATATTCTTCTACTAATCTTATTGTTGTACTTATTATTACTGGCTAAGCCTTTGCTCATGGGATGTTAAGATTGTTTAAGGCTATTGGCTTAGTGACCCAGTCTTATAAGACATTAACTGAATAAATTTTGATAACATGATCTGAGTGTGGTGGTAAACTGCTCGCTGTTTAGGGAATTCAAAAACAATGTCATTCTCATTTAGATAATGAATTCTCTTTCTTTTGCTTGAGGACAAGCAAAGATTTAAGTGTGGGAGAGTTTGATAAGTGCATATTTTATAATTAAATGAGTATCAATTCTGAGATATATTGGATTAAATTTATTACTATTGTATATATATTGCAGGAGTTATTAGCTGATTGAGAAAGGAGCATAAAAAGGAAATCATTTTGAATCAATTGTTTGATATGAGAGAGAGTGGATTACAAAATATTTGGAGGTGATTGGAGATCTCAAAAGGATATTGCATATCTTTTATTTAAGACAGGATCAGATTACGGCCCAAGTCAGCCTAATGGAATTTCTATATAAAGAACAAGGGAGATACACACGAGAGAGCAGAGAAACAAGACGAAGCAACAAAAGCACGGAAGAAAGAAAATAACATCCTTATGCTCTCTAAATTTCGGTATTTACTAAAGGTTTAGAGAGAAAGGACGAAGGAAGAAAAGCACGAGACGGCTGAAGGAAGAAAAGCACGAGACGGCTGAAGGAAGAAAGAGAACGCAAGAACAATTCGATTTTCATCTCTCTTCTTCTATTTTGTTAACCTAGCCATGCTTGGCTAGTCTTCTTTAGTAGTTAGGGCGAGGATGAACCCTATACGAATTTGAGTATTTGTTTGAATTCTCGATTGAACGTTATTTACCATGAGTGAATGAATTATATTTGCTTAAAGCTTTCTTAAAGATTGATCACCTTTTAGATTGTTCATAGGTTGGTGTATGACAATAGAGATGTTGGTGCATTTAACTAGAACCGGTAATTCGTCATAGAGTTGCATGACCTAGACATAGGCTTACGAGTTTATGCGATCTCATAATTCTGGTTTAAATACATTGATCTTTCCAAAACAATACTAAGACATTAGGTTGTTTTCAAAGATAACGGACTAAGGTAGCGTCAAGACATTGAGACTTAGTCTAATTTTAGAGAATTGATCGTCAATCATGGGAAATAATAGTCAATTAGGGATTTAATTCAAATACTTGGAGGAACATAGGGGGATTTCTATGCCCTAGCTGCGTTTTTCTCTATTGATTATCTTTTCTAAACAATCGCTCTTGAGACTCTTAATCTTGAATGCTTGTTCTTGATTAAATTCTTTAAAATTCTGTTTGGTTACAACTCACCCCCTATTACTCATTGATCCAACTAAAGCTGAAATAACGAATTAGTGGTTGGAGTACTATTCCTCGTGGGACGATCTTTTTCTCACTACTTTATTACTTGTAACGATCGGTGCACTTGCCGAAGTCGCTATCAACTAGTTGCAATAATTTGATAGCAAAGAATGATGATCAGAGTACCTTTACGTAATGACCAATGATCAATAAACCGAATACAATTTTCTATATCAGTGCAAGATCTTTTCTACAATTTCTTGCTCACATGTCACGTTGTCACCAACCTGATAGTCATTAACCTAACAAAGGTCGCTGCTAGTCTTTGTTATTATTTAATTTTTGCATGTGACCAACAAAAATGTGTATGCCGTCATCTCTGCATATCAACGTCCAGTGTATCTCTATCCATTGTAAGTCAGGCAGCTAGGGATACACATACTTCACGATCAATGACATATTACTCACTCGATGTCAATAATAATATGTATGGTCATGTAGAAGGAGGTCAGGCAATACACAACTTTTTTTTTTTTTAATCAAAAGGCAATACACAGCTCAAAGCTACGAATCCCTAACTTGGATAGAAAACATGAACTTGGGTGCTAGATATACCTCTGACATGAGTACCCTGTATGTATAATACACAATATTTCTTTTCTTTTTAAAAAATTGGTGGGCTACATGGGAAAAGTCAAGCTAAAGCATCATTTTATGTTAATTGTTGAGATTTCATTTGTAATATATACCGTGAATTCATTGGAGGATATTATTAATTACAATTGTTGAGGTTTCCTTTCTAATACATAGACATTATATTAATAGTGATGTTTTAATGTTTCTTAAAAAAAAAGAAAGTTACATCACTTAAAAGGAAAATATGTTTAAGTAATTCTGAAGTACTATCACCATACAACATATAGGAAAACACAAGCTCGTATATATAAAATGTCATCCCTTCAACCGATCAAAAACGGTTTAGCATCGGCTCCCTTCACATTCTACTGTAGATAAATCGTCATGATTTTTTGCACATTATAATATCCTCGAATCAGTTCGGGATACACACGGCTTCTTTTTCTTCTCTCTCATCCTGCCTTCCTGTCACTCAAGCTCATCAATATGAGTATATAATAAAACCCAGGACTTATCTTCTAAGATTTATTTAAGGCTCTAGAGGTCTAGACAAAGGTCACTATTCATTGGAGCTATCAAAACGGGTCATCCCGGCCCGTTAGGCCCTAGCCCTCGCGGGCTAGGGCCAAAAAGCCCACAATGTCAAAAAGGCCGCATGTTAAACAACCCGCACGGGCCAAAAAATTATATAACCCTAAGGGTTAGGGCCAGCCCACGGGCCAAAAATCATTTTAGAATAATCAACTTAGGCTTGAATAATCAAAAAGAAAAATCATTATATGGAAATCCATGTCTTGAGAACCAAAGGGAAGCTATATACACAATTATTCTTAAACCTGTGCTAGCTTTTTTTGTTTTCATGATGCTCAGTTGCTTCAAATATGGATTTTATAGAATTTTTTTTGATGGATTTAATTTATTCTTAAGTATATAAATTATAAATATTGATGGATTTAATTTCAATTATTTAGGTTTAAAACATATTCAAATCATTTTTTTTTACATTTAAATTATTTTAATTATACACTATTAATGCCTATTTATTAGTAAAAGTAAATTCTAATAAGTTCACTATTTGAGTTCACGTCACTGTCTCAATTTTGTTTAAACTCCTGAATTTAAGATCTTTGAGTTTTTTTTTTCTTTTCCCAATGAGTACAACTATTTTTAACTATATATTTAAATATGTGCAGATATCTATTATTCCTTGAACACGTGTTGATGGTAATTGGTTCGCCAATTGATGGTAAACCAATTATTTTTTAGGGTAACACCCCAAATGTAACTAATGATAATGTTTTTGAACTTGTTGGGGTTCACCCGAGAGTAAAGTTGTTTTTGTTTGCGTGAAGAGATTAGTTGACTTTATGAATTCTTTTGATGGAGTCGGTGCTTATGAAGATAGGTTAAATTGTACAGTTTGAGTAGCAGCTCTCCTTTGCATATCATGCATGATCTCTCCGGACAATGGAAAAAGTGGGGTCCACATGAAGTTTGTTACTTTCCTCAATGACGTTGGAAAAATAGGTAGATATGCATGGGGCTGCAAGGTGGGTGAATCTTCACAACAACTTGAAAGCATGCTAAAGCACAGAATAGCCTTTTTGGTTGTGTGTTTGGCTATTAAGGTTTACTTTGTTGCATTTTTCTTTTTGTAGATATTTTTTCTAATCCACATACCAATGCTAATGTCATTTTGCTTCAGGAAAGCGTATTGGCATCCTTTCAACTTTTTAGAGAAAATGTTATGGTCAAAATATTAGCTTTGGTATGTGGATTAGAGAAAATATCTACAGAAAGAAAAACGGAACAAAGGAAACATTCATAGTCACAATATGTATAAAAATACATAAATATCTACCTCTAACCGAGCACACAGCCATATAGGCTACTTGTTGCTTTACTTTTGCATCCTTTCAAGCTGGTGTGAAGATTCACCCGGCTTGTAGCCCCCATGCATATCTACTTATTTCTCCAACGTCCATAGGAAATTCACAAATTTCATATGGACCCTACTTTTGCCATTGTCGTGGGAGATCATGCATGCAATGCTGATGAGGGTTGCTGCTCGGGCTGTACAATTTAAACTACTTTCATCTACATTCTCGCCATCAAAAGAGTTCATAAAGTTAATCAATCTCGTCGCGCAAACAAATTGAGGCTTAGGGGCACCCTTACATGTTCAAAAATTTCATCCTCTTTTAGATTTTGGGTGTAACCCTAAAAATGACTGGTTTACCACCAATTAGTAAGTCAGTTATCATCAAAACGTCTTCAAGGTCAAAATTTATTGTATTTTGGCCAATACTAAAGTACCGATCACTTATTTCATAGGCATCTATCAAAGCACGAAGTAAAGATTTAAGATGAGTATTTTTTTCATAATTTCAAAAAGTAGCTCAAACCATGACCCCTTTAGAATATAAGGAAACTAGCTCTCTGGGAATTAACTCCACGCCACTACCGGTTAGAAATTTAAAAAGTCATTATAAATTGTATAAATAATAATAAATTAGCAATAATAAAAACACTTTCAAAATTTCAAACTTATCAACTACATTTGTGGGATGTTGTTGCTCCATAGGTTGTTACTCTGCCTTTTGCTAAACTTCTGAAAAGGAAAAGGTACCAAGGCGGTCTTCTTCAAATGATAGTGTGAGGTTTCAAATTGTATCATTTTCTTTTTTTTTGGAAAAATAAAGGCAAGCCGAAGCTTGAGAAGTAGGAGAGGCTAGTCTATGAAAGACTAGCACCAAAATACAACAAACTAGTAAAAGAACTAGGATCTACAGACCAATTGGTCATGTAAAGCTATATCCAGGCATCCTGGAGGAATTGCCGGGACTAATAACAAGCTTGTATCAGCAGGAGCATTATGACCCTCCTTGGCCATATAGTCAGCACAAGAGATGTTATCCCTAGAAGTATGTCGGAGCGTCACGTCCCAGTCCTGGTAGAGAAGGTCTCTAGTCTCCCTAATAAGGTCTCGCAATGGATGGTCAGCATAACAGCAGTCTCTCATGAGGATGTTGATCGCATCCAAGGAGTCAGAATAGAGGAGGATTTTTTGAAATCCCATCTGAAGTCCCAAATTCAATCCCAGCTTGATGGCATAGAGCTCCGCTTCAATAACGGTATGGAGACCAAGGGATTTGCAAAACCCCATCGGCCGGTGCCCTTCGAATTCTGATTACTCCTCATGGTTGCTTGAAAGTTGTGGCGGCGATCCGTCTACATCAATTCGGATGCATCGTGCGGAGGGGGTCCAAGATCTCTCCTCATACCTGTCAAGTTGAAAAATTTGATGAGATAAGTTGTGATTAACATGATTTTCCATAAGAAGATAGTTACACAAGTGGAGCAACTCCTTGGTATCTTTGTGTTCGCCTTGAAATAGAAAGTTGCATCTGGATGTCCAAAGAATCCAACATCCCAAACTGAAGACTCGTGGCCAAGAGAATCCGTGGAACCTGCCCATACCAGGGTTATGGTTGGTGTTCCACTCGAGCCATACCTGCAAATTACCTGCAAAGAACTGGGAAAAGTAATTAGGTTTTAAGATTTCAGCCCAAAAATTCCTCGCTTTCTCACAGTCTCTAATTATGTGGAGCACGCTCTCCTCCTGATTGCACTGAAATGGGCAGAGGCTTTCATCAGTAAGCCCTCTTTTAGCTCTGAGAGAATTGGTGACAAGCCTCTCATGACCAACCTGCCACATGAAATATTTAACCTTTTCAGGAATCTGCCATTTCCACATTAGGGACCAGAAATTACTTCTACTCCTTCTTGCTTGATTAGAGATATATAGGTAAGCAGCTTTAACAGAGAAGCAGCCATCTTTCGCGTTTCTCCAAGTGAAGCAATCCGGGGAGTTACTACCAGGTGGGTTCATTCGAGAAATACTATTAATGATGTGAGAGGGAAGGATCCCACGCCATTTGTTCGTGTCCCAACTTCCATTCAAAAGATGATCACGCACAGACTCATCTTCGTTGATTAAGGAAGGATCAACAACATAGGTAACTAAAGGATGATCAAAGGGAAGCCAAAGATCAGTCCAGAATTTAGTTTCAGCTCCGTTCCTGGTCTTCCTTCCAACTCCCCTAATGAAGTCCTCCCAAACGTCAACAATCGCTCTCCATGCAGAGGACGAGTTACGTTTCTTTGAGATTTTAGGCACTGCCGAGTTTCCACAATTATACTTAGACCAGAAACACTGGACCCACAGAGCTTGCTTTACGGTCGGGAGACTCCAACACGGTTTCATAATGAACGCTTTATTTTGCTGCCGAAGATTTCTAAAGCCCAAACCACCCTCTTTCTTTGCACAGGTAATTTTATCCCAAGCAACAAGATGCATTTTCCGACATCCTCATTTTGAGACCAAAGGAATCTTACGGAGATCTTGTCAATCTCATTGATAGTGCAAATGGGGAGGAGAGTTGATTGCATAAAGTACGCGGGGAGAGAGGATAAGACAGATTTTATGAGGACAGAACGCCCTGCCATTGTCAAAAATTTACTTTTCCACATGGACAACCTTTTTTTAGCTTTTTGAACAATGGGGTGATAAGTATCTTTCGTTACTCTTTTATGAATAATCGGAACCCCAAGGTATTTTCCAAGATCAGAAGTAATTCCGATCCCAAGCAATCTGCTTAACTCAAGGGCTCTGTTGAAATTGACATTAGCAGAACAAAACATTCTAGATTTTTCCAAATTAATTCTATGGCCAGAGACCTCACAGAATAGTTGCATTACTTTACGAGCTTCCATCATTTGACTAGTGGAAGCCTCCGTAAAAAGAATGAGATCATCAGCGAAGAATAGATGGGATATCTGAGGGCTTCCCCTTTTAAAGGTAAAGGGCTTCCAACGCCGGGCCTGACACTCAGATTTAATAAAGTGACCAAGACGTTCCATACAAAGGACAAAAATGTACGGGCTTAACGGGTCTCCTTGCCTAACCCCTCTAGAGGGTGTAAAGCTCGGGCTTTCATCACCATTCCAAAGGATGGACATAGAAGCAGTAGACATACAAGCCATAATGAGATCAATAAGATTATTGTCCAAATTCAAGCATATTAGGGTATTTTTAATGAAACCCCAGTCAAGTCTATCGAAGGCTTTCTCCATATCAATCTTGATGGCCACAAAACCTTTCTTCTTGCCCTTCATTCTCATGGAGTGAATGATCTCTTGGGCAATTAGGATGTTGTCGCAGCTGGATCTGTTCGCAATAAAACTGCATTGCTCATGACTTACAAGCTGGTCCATGATATTCCTGAATCTGCTAGCCAAAACTTTAGTAATGATTTTAAAACTTACGTTGCACAAAGAAATTGGCCGAAAGTCTTTTAGCGACGAAGGATTATCAATCTTAGGTATGAGAACAATCTTGGATTTATTAATGGTGGACATGTTGGAGGGGTTATTAAAGCAATCCTCAATGAACTCACAAATTTTATCTCCAACAACATTCCACTGAGTCTGAAAGAAATGGGCATTAAGGCCGTCAGGTCCCGGGGCTTTAAACGCTCCCATAGCAAAAGTCGCATTCTTAATCTCCACTCTGGTAACTCTTCTTGACAATGATCGCAAATCATTATTATCGATCAAAGGAAAGTTAGAGCACAATTCTCCAGGGTCTTTAATAGAGGCATCACGAGTGTAAAGATTGAGAAAGAAATCATGGGCCATCATTTTAGCCGTATCATGGTCCTCAACCCAATCTCCCCTATCATTCAGGATAGCACCAATTTTCTGAATTTTCCTTTTAATTATAGTAGAAGCATGGAAAAATCTGGTATTTCTATCTCCCCCCTGTAACCATTTACTTCTAGATTTCTGGAACCAGGTGATTTCTTCTTGAGTAGCAACTTTGTGGTACTCATTCCATAGCTTTCGCTCCAGTCTAAATAAACCTTCAATGAGATCAGAGTCATCAATACAATTTTTGAATTGCTGCATTGAGTGCCAAGAGGGCTCACTACCACCAAGCTTGTCATTAGGAGATAAATACGCATTAAAGTCCCCCAAAACGAGCCAAGGAAGATTGGAGTTAGCGAGCGAGCAGAGGGAATGCCATAAAGTAGTTCTACCCATAGCGGAGGTTTCGCCATAAATAATAGTCACAAGGCTCAAGGTGTTACTACTGAGATCTTTAATTTGACAGTGGAGCAAGCGGGGGAGGAGGTAAGGTAAGTAATATCAAAAGCATCATTGTCCCACAAAAGCCGATACCACCAAGAAACCCGGTAGATTCAACCCGAATCCGGTGACTAAAACCAAGTTTACTACAAACTTTATTCGCTTTATCACCACTAATACGAGTCTCCAAAAGGCGAGAATATTTATTCGATACTTATTAATAATATCCTTGATAATTAAAGGGAAGGTCCGGCTACCGGCCCCCTACAATTCCAAGAGGCAATAATCATTAAGAAAATAATTAAATACAAGTCAAAGGATAGGGATACTTACCTGAGCTAGTCGGTGTCCCCTCCATTCAGCTGTAGAGGTTGGGTTTCAGGCACACTCGACCCGTTGTCCTCCAAAAAATCAGGCGCAATATCTTCGTTCGGGTCCCACTGATCATGCGAGAGCTGATTTTTCTCCATCAGAGCGACATCGTGGTCTTGGTCTCTCAGAGGTTCAAAGCTGGCATGCCCGGAGTCCAGATCTTTTCCCATCTCAAATTGGGTTTCGGCAACCAAAGATTCTTGTCCCTCCATAAAATCTGCATCATCTGCAATATGCACGATCAACTCGTCATGAGGAAAAGATGACGGCACAACTTCTGAGTCTTCTGCTTCTCTATCAACATCATCATTCTTCCCATTTTTTATTGTGATTGTAGAAGAGTTCATGATGTCAAGGTTGCATGGCACTATATCCTTCTCTTCAAAATTCTTCTTTTCCCCCCCATCCTGCTCTTTCACTTTGCTGACTTTTGAAATCTCAATTGTCTTGGTGGATCCAAAAATAACATTGTGGGCCCTAGCTGCTTTCTTCATACTACGCACAGAGGATAAACCGTTGGGCCTTAGATTGTAACCATCGGAAGGTTGGCTCAGAATTACCGGTTGGCCACGAGAGCATTGGTAGCCTTACCCTCCTTTTCTTTCGCTTTCATCACCTTCTCCTTCTTTTCTCCTACCGTAGATGACTCTAAAAGAGGCTCCCCAATCACCAAGGAACATTTTCCATCCGTGTCAAGATTCAACTTTTCTTTTTCTATATGACCAGCCACATCTTCCTTGGTTCCGCTCTCCGATGACACTATGGGGGACTTCCCAGGCTTTAAAGAACCAATAACCGACTTTTCTCTCTCTTTAGACCCAACGACTCCTTCCTTAATAGAAGGTAGGGCTTCACCTTCTTTCCTTCTCCATGTAGTCGTAGCAACTTCTGTCTTTCTAAGGCGATCCACACCTTTCGAATAGATACGATCCTCCACATCCTGCAACACATCAAACCTTGAACTGAAGCGATTTCTTCCCTTCCCATTTGACTTATTATTCTCGGACATTTTCCCCATCTTCCTTTACGGTTCAACAATGTGAATTCTTTTCCTTGAGTTACGCTTGGCTATCATCCATGAGCCAAATTCTTCATCAGAGTTAATGCCTGGCACGCTAACTAGAGGCTTTAGTTGAGCATGAGAGCAGCTTGGGTTTTTTGAAGCGTGACTTATGCTCACTATAGGCTGAGGAACTTCTGACGAATTCTCCTCCGCGTTGCGAGCTAGCGGGCACTTCTCTTGAGAATGTCCATATTTACCACATTTAAAGCAAATTAAATCAAGCCCCTCATATTCCACAGTGTAAATAGTAGATCTAATGACAAACCTGGATTTCAGGACTTGATTCAAGTCCACTTCTACACTTACCCTAGCAAACTTCCCTCTTTCCACCATCACATTTTGATTATTGCAATGTGCTAAGGTATTGACATCCACCTTAAGGGCCTTGCCAATCAGATTCCCTATTTCAAGTAAGCACTCTTGAATACACATGCATCGGAAGAGTGGGAATACGAACCCAAACGCCACTTTCTGAATCTCATTACTATAGGGGTTGAAGTTTGGGCTCCATCTCTGCACTGCTAAATAGTGCCCTTGTATCACCCAAGGACCATCAAACAATAACCTCAATCGCAGATCTCTATTTTCTGATTTAAACAGAAAATAGTTGTTTGGTAGATCAATGAGCTCAAAGCTTTTTGATCTAAGAATCCAAGCAATCCTGTCTTTCATCATTGCTAAGTTCGCCGACTTCCCTAGAAGAGTAAGAATTAAGGCATCCTTCCAAGGACGACAAAGACTCATCAATCTTTCATCTGATATGCTTAGCTTTGGTAAGGAGTCGAGAAGAATATTCTGCTCCTCAGTAAGAGGTGTAGAAATCTCCTTCTCTTCACAAAGCCATTCTTTCATTTGATCCTCTAATTCTTGAGAAAACACCTCCTCTTCCTTCTCCAAGAGTTTGCTTCTATAGGAAATTTGGTTCCTTTGATGAGCAGGATGAGAAGGCAACAATGAGATGTTTTCCTTAGCCTTCTCACTTGGCAATATTAAAACCGAGTCTCCCTCCTTCGACAGGTCCCCCTGCTTCTCCATGGTCACAACTTCACCAAATCTCATAAGACAGCAACAAAAGCAAAACTAAGAGGACGAGAATCGAGCATGGCTTCTAGGAATAGGCATCAAAACGTCCAGGACTGAGGATTCCCAACGCACAGACGAATAGAGATCCAAAACCAAAATCACAGATCAAAAACCAGCACTCATCCATAGCCAGAGCCCATGACGAAGCTAGATCAGAGAAATTCAATCCTAATCACAGAAGAAGCACAAAACCAGAACCAAGAAGACGAACGGCAAGAACGAAACAGATAGACCACAAAGAAGCAGAAAACGGGTGGAACCAGAACCTCGAAAAAAACACAAAGAAGCAGAAACGAACCAGAAAGCCACAACTAGAAGACCCACGCCAGCAAAAACGAACCAGAAAGCCACAACTAGAAGACCACAAAGAAGCAGAAAACAGGAGGACCAGAGCTTCGACTAAAACACGCCGGAAAACCCACGCCGGCAAAAACGAAGCAGAACACCCACAAAGAAACAGAAAATGGAGGGGAACTAGAGCCTCGAAAAGCCACGCCGGAACCCCGACGAGCTAAGGCGGAACAAGGACGACGGACGCGGAGACGACGGACGACGGACGACGGATGCGGAGATGACGGAGGGGGGAGGCAAGGCGGAGACCGCAGCAGTGGGCAACGGTCTCAAGAGCTGCAATAGGCAACGGCACAGATACCAAGAGACAGCTCGAACGGGCCTTTTTTCACCTCTAATAAAATTCTATTGATCTGTATTCTAATAACTGAGAAACAAATCATAGGAGTAAACGGGTAGAGCAGCAAATTGAAAGAACAAATAGGCAAAGCACGAGATCTGGAGATAGGCAAAAGAATGGAAGAAATCAAAAGAGAAGGGTGGTCAAGGATTTTCATCTTGTGCCATAATTTTTACATTTGTTGTAAAATAGGTGACAAAGGCATTTACTTACTCCTTTTGACTTTCACAATTTTTTTATCGAAGCAATTACTTTTCCTTTTGCAAACAAATTCTGACCACTAGCTTGAATCAGTCAACTCTCGCTACAATAGGTGACCAAGGCTTTTATGCAAAGGAGAAAAAATTATATGTACTTAAATGCAGAACCTTAAGTGTAAAATGTCTGCAAACAACTGTTTGTTGTGTTTTAATTATATCTTCGCATGATTGAGTTTCTTACACATGTCATAGTTGCCAGTCCTGCAGTTCTAGGGGATGAGCTTGCAGGCTCTGTCTCTGCAAGGTAGAAGTTTTTTTTTTTTTTTTGAAAAAAAAAAGAATTCTTTTTAGTTTGTTCTAATTTGAAATGGCTTATGCTTCTGCATCATGTTTCTACTTAATGAGATAGACTAGTGAGTGTGAACACAATGATTTCAATCATTTGCTGTTGGTTTGTTGAATCAAATGCAACATCAAAGCTTTTGAGCAAGAAAGGGAGTAGTTGGCTAAGCGAGTGAATTCTAAATGGGAAGTTCTAGCATAGGGAAGCAAAAGAGGTTGCAGCTGGTGTATTAATTGTGGATTGATCCTTAGAACTTGTAGCATGTACAAGATAGTGCAGAAATTGTAGCGAAGCTCATTGGTTTTTGTGGATTTGGTGAAAATCTTAGCAAGGACATGTTCGAACTGAACTTTACAGGCCCTTTTTAAAGACGGAATGGTTTATGATAATTCATTATCCTCGAGGCACAACTTTGCCAACAATGGGAGGCAATTTCTTCTTCTCTTCCTCCTCTTTCTTCTTGGGTCCCCAATATTGTTGGTAGAGTTGCACTTCAAGGATAACGAATTCTCTCAGGAGCCATTTCGTCTTTAAAAAGGGCCAGTAAAGTTCAGTTCGAACATGTCTTTGCTAAGATTTTCACCAGATCCACAAAAACCAATAAGTTTTGCCACAATATTTGCACTTTCTTGTACATTGTGCAAGTTATAAGGATCAACCCACAATTTATTCACCAGCTGCAGCCTCCTTTGCTTCCCTACTGCTAGAACTTCCCATTTAGAATTCACTCGCTTAGCCAACTACTCCCTTTCTTTCTCAAAAGCTTTGATGCTGCATTTGATTCTACAAACAACAAATGATTAAAAAATAATTGTGTGCTCACATTCACTAGTATAGCTCATTGAGTAAAGTAGAAACATGATCCATAAGCACAAGCCACTTCAATTTGGAACACGCTAAAAAAATTATTTTTTTTTTGAAAAAAATAAAATAAAATCTTCTACCTTGCAGAGACATAGAGCCTGCAGGCTGATCTCCTAGAACTGTAGGAATAGCATTCCCTAGCTTTGCCAGGTGTTACTCTAGCCATGTCAATCTTCTCAGTTCAACTTCCAAATATGTATGATCATAGGGGTCTCCCCTTAACAAAAGATAAAATTGTGTGCGGGAGAACTTGCATCTCCTGCATTCACAATGTCATGCGTCAAGCTCCAAAACCTACAAAGGAAGATTAAAAAAAGGATAGAAGTCACAGGATTCAAAAACAAAAGCATGATTGCTCTGCTATGAGGGTTTTTATAGAAGTAAGCATTATTCTTTGTACAGTTTGTTTAAACGGAACATGTTGGAGCCAGTGGCGGACCGTGGTTATGGCCAGTTGGGGCCTTGGCCCCAGCTGGCCCCGGTTGATCTTATAAAATTTGTTAGTATATATATGTATTTATTATATAATATTTTATTTGGCCACAAATTTGGCCCCAGCTAATTTTGTATCTTCTGTGTAAGGATAATGTTTGTTTCATTACTCATTGGGCTTGTAAAGGAAAGTAAAATTATTGTTTGAGATACCGAAAAGGTTAATATCATCTTATATATTGTTTTGATTTATATTTATCGGTTATTATTTATTTGTATTTTCAAGGTTATTTGATACTATTTAATAAATACTCCATTTGATTCTTATTTAAGGAACCAACTAACAATTATTACAGGTCAATAAAACTAGTTAAAATCATTAAATTTGTCCTAAAATTTAAGCAATTTTCAATATTATTCTTATTGATTATACTAAACTCTAATATCATATTAATTATTACTCTCACTCGCTACCTTTTTAATTATGGGTATACATGGAAAAAATATTTAATGCTATTTGGAAACAAGCAAGTGTCTTATAAAAAGAACCAAATATACTTATTAGTTGGTGCCTTATAATAAAAACTAAAGGGAGTAGTTCAATATGTTTATTTTTTGGCCCGGGCTAAATTTTTTTTCTGGTTCCGCCACTGGTTGGAGCGTGACGAATCCGAAGCAACATGGTGGCAAACCCAATTATTCAATTTCCCGAACTGAGGAACTACTGTGTCATATATGAGCGACCATACTTTTTTTTGCTATAAAAGATGGCATAGAAGCCTACATAACAAACATAAATTACACCCATCGGGAAATTAATCCTAGACTATCCTGGAAAATCCAACTTCTCAAATTCAGAAGGCACTCATTCAAAATGGTAGAATTAGAGATACCCCTTTTGGCTAAGGCATCCACTATTCTATTTGATTCCCTCGAGATACATCTAATATCCACTTGCCAACTAAGAGATAATAAATCCCTAGCTTTCAGAATTAAATTACTGCAAGACATACAGCTATAATCCAACAAAAGGTTAACTACAAAATCCGCATCAGACTCGAAGATAATCTTCTTGAATCCGAGGTCCCAGACAGTTTGCAGTCCTTCAACAATAGCTCATTCCTCTGCTGAATTAGACTGGCAGACACCAATCATCTTCGAATAGCCAACTATCCAATTGCCCAACCAATCTCTAATCACCCCTCCACAAGCTGCATGAGATGAAGCCAAATAGAATCCACCTGCCAACTAAGAGATAATAAATCCCTAGCTTTCAAAATTAAATTACTGCAAGACATACAACTATAATCCAACAAAAGGTTAACTACAGAATCCACATCAGACTCCAAGATAATCTTTCTGAATCCGAGGTCCCAGGCAGTTTGGAGTCCTTCAACAATAGCTCATTCTTCTGCCGAATTAGACTGGCAGACACCAATCATCTTTGAATAGTCAACTATCCAATTGCCCAACCAATCTCTAATCACCCCTCCACAACCTGCATGAGATGAAGCCAAATAGAATCCACCTGCCAACTAAGATAATAAATCCCTAGCTTTCATAATTAAATTACTGCAAGACATACATCTATAATCCAACAAAAGGTTAACTACAGAATCCGCATCAGACTCCAAGATAATCTTCTTGAATCCAAGGTCCCAGGCAGTTTGCAGTCCTTCAACAATAGCTCATTCCTCTACCGAATTAGACTGGCAGACACCAATCATCTTCGAATAGCCAACTATACAATTGCCCAACCAATCTCTAATCACCCCATGAGCGACCATACTTGCTTCCTTTTTCTGGTCACAACTCTGAACAGTAATGATGGCGCTGAGTTTGGTTTGGGTTATGGCTGGGCCTGGGTTAGACATTGTTTAGAAGCTGTATGGTAGATTTTTGAGTATCTTGTTGCATTTTTCTTACACGTTTACGCCGATTCCTCTTTTCCTCTGCGCCGTCAACAATCAAGGTCCAAATCTTTGTATTTTTAACGGTCGTTAATTTTGTTGTAACATCTTGTGCTAATTTTACATTTGTAATTATTTTTTGATATTTAAGGTTCACTTAAAACTTTATTTCAGACGCTTCTGGAATAAAACTTTATTGGATAATCTGCATTTTAACCCTTCTTTCTTATAAAACTTCTGTTGACTATATTAAGAAATTAATTTGATATTACTTGAAATTTACATATGTATATTCCTTTTTTGATAAAATGTCTTGTAGAGGTAAAAGCATTAAAGATTCTGGGACCTCTCGTTCAATATATAATTAGTTATTATATATATAAATTTTTTTCAAAGTTAAAATTCTAATTGGTTCCCGGGATAAAATTATACTTCTCCAATCCTAAATGTAGGGCAAAATTTGCAGTACAAAGTACATTACAATTTTTTTTTTAATATTTAGAATAGGAGGTAGTCGGTGTTAATTACTAAGGCTTATAATAAGTTGGAGGATAAGTCGTTATGATGGTGGATAATTGGCAAATTACGGTACAAAAGTTCGTTAACTTTTTCTGCTGATTCGGAAAAAAAAAAAAAAAAAAAACTATTTGAGGGTCTTAACTTAGTCTTAAAAAGGATGATTAATTTGTTTTTAACTCCTATATTAATGGTTTCTTTTTCATAATAGTTCTGTCTATTAGGATATTTTTATTCCTGCCCATTAAATTTTATTCATTAAATGGAAATGATAATTTAAAAAAAAAAAATTAATTACAAACAATCATTTTTATTATTATGTAACAATTGTGGCTTTAGGCAACATACAGGATGAAGTGATTCATGAGGATTGAAAGATAAAACTGCAGAGGGAGTGGGGGTGAGTGGGTCTGGATCTGGGTGAGTGAAAGGGGAAATGCCAGAAGTTGAGGAAAAACATAATAGGATGATTAGAAAAGCAAAAAAACGAAGAGAAATAATTGGTGAGGTTGGTGTTGAAAATGAATTGAAGAGACAAGTGGAAGGAGTGAGCTGAGAGATCGGAAGGGAGGAATTGGGAGTCATGTGTGGGGATTCTATTATTGGGGTTAGGGAGGAGGGAATGTAATTGTGTAAAGGGAAAAAACCATTTTCCGGCATATGGCCTCCTCAGAGAAACAGCGGTCCATTTACCGGCAATGGCCACTGGTCGCTCTTTCCTTCTCTTGCCTCTCTTCCTCCTCACTCTCTCTTTCTCTCCCACTTGCCTCTCTAATTCTGAGGACGACGCCCTCCTCCAACTTAAAAGATCCTTCTCCCCTTCTTCCTCTCTCTCTTCTTGGTTCCCCAATTCCTCTACTTGCTCTGCCAAGTGGGCCGGCATCTATTGCACCAACAACATCGTCGTCGGTTTGCACCTCTCCAACATGGCTCTCTCCGACAACATTGACATTGATGCCCTCCTTCGTCTCCTTGCCCTTCGCAGCATTGGCTTTGTTAATTTTTATGCAAAGCATAACATTGATCGCGGAAGTAGTGTTTTCCTTGTCTCCAGGGAAAAAAGGTATCGTTTAACCGTAACTGTTGCCGCTTTTTTTTTTTAATTAAAACTTCAGGGAAGATAGCATAACCCGAACCTTGTTCCACATGACAGCACTATGTTCGAAGCTTGCTTTGCAGCTGGGGTGATACTTTTTTTTTTCCCCTAATCTTTTTTGGGGGGAAAATAAAGCTTCTTTTCAAACCCAAAGAAAACAAAGATGCTTCTCAAGCGGAGCAGGAGCATCGAATATTATATGTACAGTACAGTATTGGCTATTGAGAAACAATACGGTTCCCATAATTGACAATAATAGGCACTCATGGATGATTCAATTATATATTTAAAGTCCTTAAGCTTAAGAGATGTTCAGCACAAAGGATTCACACTCAGCAAGAAACTGAAGGACAAAGATGAAAAAACAACCTGAAGTGAAAGAGGAAGCTGCAAGCAGAAATAATATTAAAACTTGTGAAAGAAATCAAGGATGTGTTTGTTGATGTCAAGGGGCCTTTCTTGATGGAGAAAGTGAGCCGCCCCTTGCATGACAACTACATCCTCCAGAAGTGGCAAATCTCTCTTCATCCCTCCCTTGTGAATGTAATCCTTCATCCCCGGCGCATTGTAGGTCAAGTCCTGATCTCCCACTATAAACTTCACCGGTACCTTTATTTGAGCCCCTGTCCATGGCGACGTCAGTTCCCAATTCCTGCAGATATATACAGCACAACAAGCCATCACTTCCTAGTTTAGAATGGATCAAAAAACCACCTTTTTTCCCTTTGAAAATATGTATAAGTTGTATATGACAATACATACAGATCCAAATTTCTGTAGTAGTTCAACCCCCCAGTGAAGCCAGTTTTGCCATATTTGGTGGCGTAGTAGTTACATTCTTCCTCAGATAGCCATGAGGGCAACACAATGGGAGCATCAGGTGGA
The DNA here is from genome assembly GCA_025563575.1 of Acacia pycnantha. Taxonomy (NCBI): domain Eukaryota; kingdom Viridiplantae; phylum Streptophyta; class Magnoliopsida; order Fabales; family Fabaceae; genus Acacia; species Acacia pycnantha. Next base: position 1,595,327 of record JAMWYP010000037.1, on the reverse strand, counting down.
TGTCCAAACCCTTTACCCTTTGGCAGATAAAGTGGGCCAGGGTTGCGGTATGTCAGGAATTCCTTCACTACTCTCTCGGTTCCAATTTCACCAAACTCAGATTCTATGTCTCCAGGCTCCTGTAATATAATGAGTATAGTCAACTACTATATTACTTTCCAAAACCTACACCAGCGAACACCCTCAGTGATTAATTAAGCAGAACACCTTTGCCGCAAAATCAATGAAATGCCTGGCAGCTAAAGCTAAATTTCTCTCTATAGCCTAAGCTTCCAATGTTGATGGAAGTGGACCGAATTAATATCAATATATTAAATGTAGCTAAGGAGATAGAACATGGCCCCCTTGGAATAAAAGCTCCATGGCAATAAGTTAAAATTCTCCGTAAGCCAGACAAGTAGGCAGGGCTTTATATTAGGATGTGATAAATGAATGCCATAGAGTACTTGACCCACTAACTTAAATTAAAATATGCTTTAATTCTCCCACATCACGACCGCAGATATACTGACAGCATAAGACAAGCAAGGCAAACATGCATAGACAAGAGAAATTTGGAAGTTGGAAGTATACCTGAAATCTGCAAATATAGTAGTCAGTTCCGTAGACAGCTCTTAAGGTGTCAAGGGGCTTCCTCTTAGGATTTCTGGGGGTAAAGGGGGCGCTCAAGTTAAGCAGAGCCCTAACTCTTTCAGGGCGATAGAGGCAGAGGTACCAGGCCATGATGGCTCCCCAGTCATGTCCCACCACAAACACCTTATCTTCACTCGGCGCTACGGCGTCCAGAAGGCCAATAAGGTCGCCGACGATGTGGAGGCTGGTATAGGCGGTGGGGGTGGCCGGAGCGTCTGTGTCGCCAAAGCCACGGAGGTCCGGAGCCACGCATCGGTAGCCAGAGGAGGAAAGGGCGGCGATCTGGTGGCGCCACGAGAACCAGAGATCAGGGAAGCCATGGATGAATAGGATCAAAGGGCCTTGACCCTTCTCTGCTATGTGCATGTTTATTCCATTGACACTCACTGTTCTATGCTCTATCCCCTCCATGATCGGCACTCGCAGGGATACGGCTTACCAGGTCTGCTTTGTTAAATGTTACTTACTGCCTTTATTATACAAAAATAATCAATATTAATGAAATGACCGATTGTTCCTTGCTTTTTTTCCTTCTCCTTTTTGGGTGTGAAAGCAAAAGCCATCTGCCACCACCAAACATTAGTTCGTTCTTCCTTTTTTGATTTTTTCCCATTTGTACCACCATATCAACAGTAACTTACTTTTCCCCTCTTGTAATAAAGCTGGAATGTTACCTTCCCCGAGAAAAATGAGGAGGAAGAGTTTAAAAATAGGTCTGTGTTCATGTGGATCCCGCGTGGTGTGAACATTCAACATTTTCTATTTTAGGAAAAAAGTTGGACTCACCCATAGTCGAAGGATAGAACGCTTGGAGTTCAGTCTACAGGGTATACTGGGTTAGAGAATACACATACCTCTACCTCTTCTCAATATTTCTACTATTTCATAGACTCTTAATATGTCTTCCCCAATATTTTAACTAACTCCAGAATCAAACCCATTCTTTTTTAGTGAGAAAGTCCGACTCAGCCGAACCAAAAGAAGGGGGGTGAACATTCGACATTTTAACAGGGTTGTTAAAAGTTAAAGCTAAAGGAGTGCTCTGTTGACCCGCAAGATTAGGTCATGAGGGTCATATCTTACTTTTGACACGACGCCATTGCCACAGAGCCACGTATCAAAAAAAAAAAAAAAAACTTTATCATTCTTTTTTTGTTTCTATCTACCCATTCCATTGATTTTTTTCCCCATCTATTTTTTTTTTTGCTCAAATTTTCCCCATCTATTGAAAACTGAAAAAGGATGTATCATATGAGAATACACTATATGTGAGGGAACCTTTGTCCTCAACTAGCACGTCTTTTATTAACAAGAGGTCTTTTTTTCTCTCCCAAAAACAAGAGTTCACTCTCTATAAATACTGGAAAGTTCTTATAATACGCTTATTTTTACAAGATTATCAAAGATATGATATTTAATTAATAAAAAATTATTAATTCAATATCTTACAACACTGTTCATATGCCAATAAATTACTTGAAATAAAAAAATTGACTGAAATATGAAAATACTGTAGTTAAACAAGTGCACTAGCTCAGTATTCTAAGCATCTTACATTTAATCAAATACGGTTTTTTAATATAAGATATATTTAAAGAATTGATATTTATCCTAAAATATAATACATATTTTTCAATATTTTCTTAATTAATCCCAATTGATTATACCCCAAACCATATCAAGGAGATGAAATAATGGAATTCACAAAGATGAATAATGTGTTTTAAAAAATATGTATCATATTAAATGACTCAACTAACCTTTTTAATCTAATTAAATTAGATAAATATATCTTATATTAAGAACCTAAAAATTACTACTTTAGAAGTTTTTTTATTCTTGGTTGCCCATCCAATTCACCGGAACCTAATCCAAATTCGCCCCGAGTTGAGCCTAAGGTTGTGGGGGAAGAGTCCCCAACACCATTTTCTCCATTTTCAGACTTCGAACCGAGAATGTGGTTAAGGGAGAGTAAGTCCCTTACTACTTTTTTTTTTTTTGATATAAAAAAATTTTAGGAAAGGGGTCGGGCTCACCCACAATCCAAGGGCAGGGCGCTTGGAGTCTAGTCCGCAGGGCATACTGGACAGAGAGTACACATGCCTCCACCTCTACCAGCGTTTCCACTGCTTCCCAGACCCCTAGGATGCCTCCCCCAGCGCCTTGACCAACGTAGGGATCGAACCCCCTCCCTTGAGGTGAGGAAGTCCAACCCCCTTGCGGACGAGGGGTAAGACCCTTACTACTTGTTCCCAATGGATATTGGTTACTATTTTAGAAGTTAAAAGGAATAAATAATAATTATTTTTTTGATATTAAAGGAATAAATAATTTAAGAGAAAGAAAACGAGGCTTACATGCTAGCCCATTTTTCAAGACTTTTAAGTCTAAGCCCAAAAGCAATTTTGTTGTTGTTGTTGTTGTTGTTTTTTTATAAGTTTGACCCTATGAAAACAATGGGAAAAAAATAGACCAATAGGGGTTGACACAAGTGGTAAGCGACTTGTGTCACTTAAGTAAGGTCTCGAGTTCGAGTCTTATGAATGCAGAAAAACCCCGTTGGGAGACTCTCCCACCATAGCTAGGTGTGCGATGCGGGTCGGATCCAGATTAATCAGGGCAAAACTCTGAATACTGGATGGGCAAAAAAAAAAAAATAGTTATCCTTCGAGACTTTGACCCATATTCGTAGCTCTATTTGCCAATCATTGAAATTTAACTCAGTTGTAAATAATAATAAAATTGTAACAAACATGTTCTAATTTGAAGGCTTTATAGATATCAATCTGCAAACCCCCCAAGGCCCCAATGTCAACTGTGAAAAGTTTATAGATTTATAAAAAGGTATTGCAATATATTACAACTAAGTTTCAGGAATTAAAAACCAAGCTTAGATTGGTCATGAATTAGTTTTTTAAATTTACAACATTTTTAAAGTTTACAATTTCCCACTCTGTTCTTAATACAAGAAGTCTTCTTGAAGGTTTTTATAGTTTTAAATATAAGTCATTTTACAAAAAGTTGATTGCATTAAATTCTTCTTGTTAACAAATCCTCTTATTAATTTTATAGAGATTGGGTAAGAAAGAAATAAAAAGCAATGATTCATATACATTGATTATAATTGAAAGCTAATCTTAAAAAAAATAGAATAATTTTTTACCAATTTAATGACATAAACCACTTTCAACTGTTTTTTTGGATGCCACGGAAGAAGTTAGGAAGTTGTATTTATAGTTTATTTTTCATTTTCCCAATTGATCTTTTCAAATTTACAACTACAACCTTCCCATTTCACAATTTAGGGTTAGTATTATCTTTGATGTTTTAAGTTTGTTTTTATTTTGATTTTGGTCTCTTAAGTTTTCAACAAGAGATTTTGATCTCTCTAGAGACAAAATGCTCCAAGTTCTTATTGAGCTATAGTTACCAATATCTTAACTAAAATGAAATTTGAAGAATCAAAACTTCTAAGTTGAAACTTGAAGAATCAAAACCAAAATGAAGGTAAATTTTAAGAACCAAAGATTGTATCAGCCTCATAATTTATTTGTAACTAATCTCTCAAAATTTATAACTCAATTTTTGTGATTTACAATCCAGCTACGTACAAACATTGGCCACGCAAGGACATTCATTCACTATCACTTCACAAATTTTGGGTATGTAAGGTGGTCTTTCTGTGTCATTCTCCCTAAATACTATACTCACTAAAAAGTTGATGAATATATGTCTTTCATTTTTTAAACATAAAAATCAAACTGTATTAATTTAATTACTACAAGTTTAATTAAATTTTAAACCAATATTCTACTAGTTGATTGAGTGGTTAGCTATTGGAATTATTGGCCCAAAAATAAAACTCAAATATTTATGTTTATGTTTTTTGTCACTTACACCTCACTACTTTTTTGAGGAAGAGTTATAAACATATCCTAAATAAGGAGATTATTTCCTCAATCATATTTAAACTCAACCCAGCCGTGCAGCAAAAGAGAAGCATCTTCGGGCCAAAGAAAAGAGGAGCGTCCAACATCATATCTAAGTTGCCGCTACAAGACAAGATGCAACCCGCAACGGCATGCAGCAGCTCAGCGAAATAAACGATATTTGTTTAAAGGGTTAAGGTACAAAAATACACATGTACTTTTGTTAGAGGAGCGCCCAATAGTAAGTACTTTTTTTAGGTGTAAAAGTGATTATGTGGTTACGAAATAGGGGCAAAAGTCACAGTAACCATTAGGGGGTAGGACGTTGACCGTTAAGTCGGAAGGTTTGACTAAAGTTAATAATGTGGATGCTGACTAGGACTGTGTAATTGATGACTTGGAAAAAGAATGATTTATTTATCTTTTATTTATCTAAATTGATTAATCCCAAAATCTAACACGCAAATGGACTGACTCATTGAGCAGATTGGGGAAACAAAATCTGGAGGAAAAAATTAGGGTTCACACGCGAAGAGTAAGCAGAAGAAGAGGAGGGGGAAATCCGCCATCAATCCCAAATTGAAATCTCAAAGCCTTCTTCTTCTCTGGCGGAGCGGCGGCGACTGTCGCGAGAGCCGATTTGCAAGATGAAGTCGCTGCACTTGATCTTGAAGTGCTGCGATGAGTTTCGAAACGCCCTGGACTTGGCGGCGGCCGTGGGGTGGTGAAAGCAGCAATGCAGCAAGCAATTAAAGGAGGACCTAACTTTGTCCTTACGAGAGAGATGCGAGAGATCGCGATCGTGATCCGCCATGAATGTGAATTGAAAGAACCTTGGGGCCTTTACCCAGAGAGAGAGAGTATAATGGCAAAAAGGGGGGGAGAACAAAGGACGCGAAGATTGGCAAAAACATAACAAAGGGAAGTGGTCACGAGCGAGGACGCGAAGATTCCGAAGCTCCCTCCAATCTTCCATAGGTTTTTTTCTCCAAATCTTTTCCAAATCGTGTGAGGTCTTTGTCGGCTTGATTTGTAATGTTCTGTATTGGGTTGTTTTATTTATCAACTTCCCATATAAATAAATCATTTTTTTCCAAGTCATCAATTACTCACCATCTATACAGTCCTAGTCAAGATCCACATCATTAATTTTAGTCAAACCTTCCAACTTAGTGGTCAACGTCCTACCCCTAATACTGTGACTTTTGCCTCTATTTCGTAACCATAGTCGATTTCTGCAGACCTAAAAAAGCACTTGCTTATTAGGCGCTCCTCTAACAAAAGCATATGTGTATTTTTGCACCTTAACCCTTGTTTAAAATTAAATATGCCTCTTTTCAGTTTATTTTACAAACCATATTAATTATTTTTCCTGAAATGAAAAGGAATATCTTAAATTATTTAAATATTTAAATTTAAAACTCTTGAAAATTTTTAATCATCCATTCACCGATATGGCCTATTAAAAAGAGAGATAATAAAAAGCTACTATCAGTTAAATTAAGAGTAAAAATACAAAAATATTTTGAGAAAATCCCGTCGAAATGTTAAAAACCAAAATTTGGCTTATACTTTTAACAAATTCTTAATCATGTTATAAGATTTAATTAGGATTTTAAAATGTTGTTAAAATGACAGAATGACCATTTGTTAAAAAAGAAAATTAAAGGTGGTTAAAAAAGGATATTTAAATTAGATTTTATGGAATTTAAGCTAATTAATAATTATTCAATATGGTCAGCATGCATTTATTATTTTAACTATCGTCATTTGACAGATTCTTTTTTGAAAAATATGATCATGTATTTATATAGGGAAAAATACTTACCATGTTGCGGGAGAAGTGTATTCTCGTGTCACATACATGAAATAGTAGGACCTAGACATACACACACAGATATATATATATATATATATATATATATATATATATATATATATATATATATATATATATATATATATATATATATATATATATATAAAATTAGCATTATATATGTGTGTGGGAAAAATCTCATATAAAGTTGCTTGAAATAGAGAAATTCTAAATTAGGTTGGTAAATTCAATAAATCCCTAATTAATTTATCCACCTAATTTAGAATTTTAAAATTTAGATTAAATGACGTTACTACCCTCTCATAGTCTCCCCTCTCATCTTAAAAGGGTTTCAATACGTTTTACTTTGATTTAAATGAATCATATTTTATTTTATTATATATTAATGTTAGTATATACGCACACTTATTAAAAGACCAAGTTAAAGAGAAATTAAATTGTTTCAAGAGGAAAGATGATAGAGAAGATTAGGAGAGTGTAATGAAGTCGATTTACCTATATTTTAAAATCTCAAATTGAGTCTATAACTTAATTAGAGATTTGTTAGGTTTAACAACTTGATTTAGAATTTCTCTATTTTATGCAATTTTATATGGGATTTCCCTATATATTATTCATTCATCAATTCCAAATTTTATTTTACATAGACATATTTTTTTAAAAAATATTCCAAACCTCCAAATTTAAGATTGATTCTATTGAAGGGTTATTAATTAATTAATTTATATTAGGCTTAATAAATCCATTTTCCCTTTTTTGATTACTTTCAATTTTCCTTTTAAACATTAGAGGGATATTGTGGTCTTTTAATAACATTCAAAAATTTCTAATCAAGCCTCTTAGTCAAGAATTTGTTAAAAATGTAGGCCCGATTTTAATTTTGATTATTTTAGTTAGACTTAATTAAAATTTTCCCACCATAACCAGGTGCGCGACGCAGGTCGGTTCCGAATTAGTCAAGATGAAACTCTGGTGAACCAGGTGCGCAACAAAAAAAAATTAAGCTTTTCCCAAATATTTTTGAAGGTGTCATAAATATTTCATTAAATTTTGTAAAAATACATTTTTTCACAACTACGGTTTGGGTTTCCAAGCAAGCACGTTTTCAGAGTCACAGTCCCTAAAGTTGGCCCACATTGCATTTCAATTTTCAACCCACATGCTGATGCTGCCATGGCCTGTGCCTATGACCGTTCCTTGTTGTTTTTAGACTTTGAGGGACCCTTCCTCGCTGAAATCCACCAGTCCACCTCCGCTCATGTTTTTCTTCCTACACGCTTCCCTCTGAAACATCGCCCCCCCTTTCACGCTTTCACTCCACCCCGAAATGTCACTCCCGTTGCTTCGCCTTCCTGGGTCCCACTCTTCAATTCCTCACGCTCCTCCCCTGCCATCGCTTTGTCTTTGTCTCACTCTATCCATCTTCCACTTCCTCCTTTTTTTTCATACTTCATTACTCATTACTGAACTTTGATCAGAAAGACAGATTTTGCTACGAGTACTATTCACCTGCATTTCTTTTCTCACAAAAATTCAACTATCCAACACTGAAATCCCACAGGGAGGTTTCATCCATTCTCCAGAGGATCCAAAAAAAACAAACAAACAAACTCGAAATTAAAAATGACAAAAAAACAAAACAAATAGAGAATAGAGCCACAGCCCACCTAAGAAATTTAAACCTGCCCACGAACACGGAACAACCCATTTCTCCTGAGTGGCTAGCTACAATTAGTTGTTGTAACAAACGGTAACGGTAAGTGGTTGCTCAGGTGACCAAGTATAAGGGCACGACTGAGGTAGACATCCTTTGCTGCTGCTGCTCCATTGTGAGCTGCCGGAGACTCAGGTAAGGTATGTCCAGCTCGCCCTTGGCCAGCGGACCCGAAGACGGCCGGCTGGTGGTCCGGTACGGTGTGGTCGACCCGCTTCTGCTCTCTGTCAGGTACACGGGTCCTGACATGGAGTCCCTGAAAGCACGAGCCCTGGCTCGGTGAACGTCGACATCCGCATCTCGGTCATGATGAGCGCGGACGCTGTGGTGGTTGCGCCTCCACTTGAAAAATAGGAGAGCAGATTTCCACCAGCGCTTCCTCTTGGGTTTGTGAATCTTGCCCGAATCATCCTTAGAAATAGGCTTCTGCAGCTTGAAGTGTATGGAGTCTATGGATCTTGCTGTCTCGCGCTTGTGGTTCATAGCTTCTTCCAGCACCTGCTTTAGTCACCAACAAGGAAAGGAAGAATAAGAAAACAGAGAGGCACACAGAAACAGAGGAATCAAAGAGATGATGTTGGACCTGAAAATAGTCAATTTGGGGGTCAAAGCCATAGTCACTGAAGTGCTGAGGCTCTGGCATTGGGAAGATGGGCGATTTGGTAGACATTTGTGAGTAATTGTTTGCTATTTCAGAGATGAAAACAAAGAATCAGAGTGGGAATGGAGGATATGGAAGGGGCGAAATGGGAAACTTAGCTTGAGGCTTGAGGGAGAAGCCGTTGCGGTTGGTGTTGGTAGACCCTAGTTAATGCGTTCACTTCTTTACACTTCCAATGCTCCTTTTTTATTCATTTCCTTCTCTCTCCCCCCCTCTGCTCAGAATCTCTCTCTCTCTCTCTCTCTCACGTTCTTTTTCACTCCTTTTAATTTGTTTTATTAGTATAGCTTCGTATAATTGATATTAATTCTTATAATTTCTGAATTTAATTATACTCTATATTTTTAATGAATTTTGGATTTTATCCCTACCCAATACTCATACCAAAGTACCTCTCCTTACCCGAATCCCCTTTCCATGCTTTTTTTTTTTTTAATGTTGTTTCTCCCTCTAAGAAATCATATAAAGAAATATTGATAATATTTTTTATATATTTTATTTATTTAGATTAAATAATATACTATATCCTGAAACATTTTAGATATCAAGTATTTTAAATTAATTAATTTTTAGGGTACTGATATTAGTGAATAATTATTTCTGAATACAGGATTGAAAATTAATTAATTTGAGATATTAAATATAAAAAATATTTTAAGATACAATATATAATATAATTTAAATAAATAAAATATATAAAAAAAAATATCATTATATTTCTTTACATGCTTCAATTCTTCACAAATCACAAGGACAGAAGCACATAAAAAAATGTATGAAATGTGGACTCCGCTTACCCTCGCTTCACGAGAAAACGCATCTGAATCTCAGTGCAACAGTCATGGATGCGGGACAATGTAACTAACTGTCACTGTATTCTTCTCCTCAAGCTGTAGCAATAAAAGAAGTGGAATTATTTATTTATTTTTATTTGTTTGATGCCTCGTTTAACTTGACTTCACTCGTGAATTATTTAATTCTTTAACCGTGCCTATAATTATTGAATCCTTATACTCTGCTGATCCTCCCTACTAGAGGTGGAAATAGGTCAGGGGTCTGTCAGGGGCCTGCGGCATGGCCTGTTAAAAGCTTGGTCAGGCCTGGTCTGACAGGCTAAAAGGTCAGGCCAAGGCCTCTTTCAAGGCCTGTTTTGTATAACAGGCCAGGCTCAAGCCTCCAAATAGGCCTGTAAAGCCTGTCAGGCCGGCCTATTAGAGAAGAGTAAAATTGTAATTTTTTTTAATCTCTCAGCCCTCAAAGTAAGCCAATGCCCAAGGCAATTAAAAAAAAACTTCTCTCATTTGATTTTCGCCTTTGCTTTGTGCGACTCAATCAGTAGCCCTAAAATCCAATTTCACGATCGCATCTCGTCTCTTCGATCAGCCTCACCATCTTCTCAGTTGATCGGCCTCATCGTCTTGTCAGTCACATACTCGCACGTCTCAGGCAACGATTCGTCCTTACCGTCGCCCGTCGCATACTCGAGAGTCTCGGCTGCGATTTGTCTCTTCGAGAGTCTCGTCCTCACCGTCTTCTCAGTCGCATACTCGCACGCTCAGGCTGCGATCCGTCCTCACCTCACCGTTGTTCGTCGCATACTCGAGAGTCTCAGCCTTTGTCTCTGTCTGTTGTTGGCTGAATCGCCGTCCAGGTTATTCTAGGGTTTTAATTCTTTTCAATATTAAGTTAAGCTATTATGTATCTGTCTAATCTCCTGGTATTTCTTGCATTTTTCTTTTTCATACTTGTCTGCTATGTTTGTATCATATCCAAGGCTACCTTAAGTTAAGCTACTATGTTTATATTTCCTGCTATGTTTTGTTATTAGATTTTTCTACTTGTTGAACCAATGACTCATACTTGTTGCTGTAGCATGGCTCCTCTGATTTTAGTCACTTACTTCTTTTTTGTTTTCAGTGTTTTCTTAACAATAGGTTGACATAGTTCTTCTTCCACCATGGGAATGAAGTTCTGTGTCATTTTCAAGGTTTACTTTTGTTTAATTTGGGGAGATACAAGAATTAAGCTGTTGTTTAGTTTTTCTGTAATAGTTAGTAGTTATGTAGGTTTTAGTTAGAAGGGGGAAATGTCGGTCAAGAAAATATGTATAGTTTTAGTCTGGGGTTTAAGAGCAAAAATACATATGTGCTTTATCATCGGGAGCGCCCAGCACCATATGCTTTTTTTGGGAGCAAAAATACACATGTGGTTACATTTTAGGAGCAAAAGTCACACCACCGTTAAAATCTAGCCTGTTGTAAATATGGTTTTTCTGTTGTAAATGGCCAGATTTTAAATTTTGTTGTAAATACAGCACTTCCTGTTGTAAATATAGCATTTTTCTGTTGTAAATGATCTTTCTATGTTCAAAATCCAGGTGTTTAAATATTATTGTAAATATGGTATTTTCTGTTATAAATATGGTCAGATTTTAAATTTGGTTGTAAATATAGCACTTCGTGTTGTAAATATAGCATTTTTTGTTGTTGTAAATGACATTTCTATGTTCAAATTCCAGGTGTTTAAATGTTGTTGTAAATATGACATTTTCTGTTGCAAATGCACCGTTAAGTTAGATTTTAACGGTGGTGTGATTTTTGCTCCTAAAATGTAACCACATGTGCATTTTTGCTCCCAAAAAAAACATATGGTGCTGGGTGCTCCCGAGGGTAAATCACATGTGTATTTTTGCTCCTTTACACTTTAGTCTGTGATCCGATTATTAAAAAAATTATTGCAAATCATGATTGTCTTTAGATATTTATGTGTTAGTTTATTTCCACAATCAGATTCCATCGTCTTTTGAAAATCAAATGATGCATCACCTTCTTTTGTATAGAATAGTTTCCACGCCTCTTCTACTTTTTGTTTCCCTTCTTATGTGTTATTGCAAATGATGCATGTTAAACTTGTTAAAATGATTTACCGTGAAACATGTTAAACTAAAACTATATTACTTTTTATGTTTCAGTTCACATAGGAACAGAAATGTGGTTTCTACTCTGTTTAGTACTAATATTAGCCTATAAAAAAGAATTCAATGAATAAACGCCCTGTGCAATATATTAGTTAGTTACCTTCTACTCAAAACCAGATTCTACACCACTTCTATACCTAATAAATGGAAGATTTGATGTGAACTCCTGTGACTTTACATCCATTGTTGTTTATGTATCATCTCTCTTTTTTTTTTGGTATTCTTATGTTTCTATTTATTAAACATCCGTTTGCAGGATTGCATGTGACTAGTCTTTCAATTTTACTGAATATCTGACTGTTAAAATAATGTATTTTAGATCATTAGGAATAATTTATGTAATGCCTGTTTTTCGTTGAGGCCTATGTGTCCTATTAGCCTAAGTAAAAGATTTTAAAAAAATACAGGCCTCTTAACAGGCCACAGGACAGCCCTACTCTCTAGTTGTTCTTGTCATCTTCTTCCCGATCTGCTCTCTTTTCTTGGTTTGCTTTTGCTAGGAATTGGGGTATCTTTGGCCAATTGGCCTCGTCACTGATGACTGAACATAACAAAGACGCTTTTGAACGCACAAAAGTGTTCGCTGAATAGAGAACGGAGTTTGTCTAGTCACTTTCAGTTTCAGATGCTGGTGCTTGCTCTCGTGTGCCAGAAAAAAATAAAATAAAGCAACAGTTAGTCTACTTACACACACACGAGTAACAAGTAAATCTGCTCTTATTTGTAGATTAAGCTAAAATTTGTGCTACAAGTACTGTTCGTGTAGGAAACAACTAAACTGCAGTTTTAGAAGGCTTTTTTTTTTTCAACTAGAGAATAAACTTATCTAGATTTTCACAATGTCAACATTGATAAACTTGGTTTAATTTTGATTTGTTTTAATTTGAACTAAACCGAACATGTCCTCTCCCCGTTAATGCTAGGCTCCCACTTACAAACTTCCAAGTTCCAATAGAAGGCCCAAATCAACGTTCACTAGTTATCTTCAAGTTTTTCCTGCTGTAATGTTCACCACAGGATCAATATCAGTAATATATAAATTTAAACTATCTTAGTATCTCCACAAATTGAATAAAATATATTGACTATTTTACTAATTTAAATCAATGCTGTACATTTTAAGAAATTAATTTGAGAGGACAGATTTTCGATTTTCAAGATAAAAATGGATTTGGACAGGCTTTGGAGTGTGTAGCCGATCAAGCTTATATTGGAACACTAACGGCGGTTAGGTAAAATGTGTGTGGATAACATAAAAAGATAAAAACACTTTTGGGGTCAAAATCATAGTTTGATAAAAAATGACTCAAACGAAAAAGGCAGAAGCAATTTTTTTTTTTTTTTTTGGGGTAATGGTGTAAAAATACATGTGTTTTACTATGAGAAGCGTCCAACACCAAATGTTTTTTTTTACATGCAAAACTACACATGAACTTTCAAAAACAATGCAAAACTACCATAACTGTTAGATTGCATTAACTAATGTTATTGGCAAAGTGAAAATACTAAAATGCCCTTGAACTCAAAAAGCCGTCGTCAGGATCAAGGGCTAGACAACAACAATGATTTCACATAACCAGATTTAAAATGACAACAAAAAGAAACAGAAAATGGTGCTACAGAGGAAGTGAATCATCGTCTGGAAAACCCAAAACTAGATTCAAACCGACAATACCATATTCAAGAAAAGCTACAGAGGAAGTGAATCATCATCTGGAAAACAAAAAAGCAAGTTTTTCTGGATAACAAACAAATCGAAAGAAGGCAAGCACCACCACTGGCATCTCCAGCTGGAAATCTCCCCGACCTAACCTCGACACCACTAGTTTCGCCACCGGCGACGTCGCGCATCCCTGGGGGCGACGTCGAGCATCCCTGGGGGCGACGTTGCGCATCCCTGGGACGAGAAGAGCTCCACCAACACCAGTCCCCCACCCTTCTCCTCTACCATCACGCTGCTCTCACGGACAACTACGAGATCGTCTCCACCGCGGTGAGCGCGGCTGCCACGTTTGCGGAAGCAGGATAACAGACTAGGTGCCATCGTGATGGAGGGGTCGGTGGCGATGGCGGGGCAGCGGAGGAAACAGATGGCCGAAGAATGTGCTGAGATCAGAGAATGAGGATCAAGAAAAGGATAGAGAAATGGAAAGAAAGAGAATGGATGAAATGTAGAATTGGGGAAAAGAAGCCAGAAGCCCAGAAGAGCGTTAGATCGGAGAGAAAAGAGAAGGGCATTAAAGTAAATTAGATAATTTAGTCATTTTCATTATTTCAAATGGTGCGGGCCCAACATCAAAAAGTAACGACAATTTATGAAATCTGACAGTGATGGTAGTTTTGCACTGTTTTTGAAAGTTCATGTATAGTTTTGTACTTTAAAAAAAAAAAACATTTGGTGTTGGATGCTCCTTAGGATAAAACACATGTGTATTTTTACACCTTTATCCTTTTTTTTTTTTTTTAATTATGGTTTTATTGTAAGCCAGCCAAACACTATGTTTTTCTTTAAAATGATTTTTCTAAAAACTATATTTTTTTTATCTTTTCAGAAACTATTATTTAAAATATATTCTCTAAGATCACTTTTTTCTTCTGAACTTACTCTCTGGAAGCTAATCAACCATGACCTTTGCCCATGAGAGAGAAGAGGAGCATTGGAAAAAGAAATAAAGGTACCAATGCTCATGCATAAAAAAAAAAACATTTGTAAAACACTCAATAACTTTAGGTTTGCAAAAATATCCTACAAAATTAAATGATAAAATCTAATTAGGAGAGTCCACTCCAAACCCAATTGATCTCCATAGTTAGTATTTAATTAATCTCTAAAAATATATAAAAAATATTCAATTTAAAAAAATTTAGATTTGGCTATTTGTTTCACAAATAATCGGGAAAACACAAATGAAATTAATTAGGGAAAATCCTATATGTATTATTTAATTAAATTTATGTTTTTCAATCATTGTCCATCTAAAATTTATTTTTAAATAATTATCTAAATAAGTTTCAGTTTGAAAAAAAAATTGATTCTGTCACCACCAATATAAATATAAATCACATTTATAATATGACTTTTATCCTATTTAAAATTTATAAAGTCAGATATTTAAACATAAATCACATTTCCAATATAATATTTATTTTATCTTAAATTTATTGAAGTTAAATTAGAAGAAAGTTACTTCTATCAATTTTAACCCAAACATATCTATATGGGTGAAATATGGAACCGTCGAGCTTTGTGTTTCCCAAAAAGGTAGGTATCCACCTTTACTCGGTTTTTTGTTGTTGATAATAACCTTTACTCGTTTTCATAAATAGTATTGGTTGCATCAGTCCCACGGTTAACGGTTGGGCTCTGTGAAACTACTCCATAGTAACTGCATATTGGCAGGTAAAGTATACATGTCCATCGCTTATTAGTTTTTTTTTTTTATATAAAAAAAAAGTTTTGGAGGGGTTCGACATCAGTCCCCCACCAAGGCCAGGGCACGGCCCCGGGCTCTATGAGCACTTACTGGGGACTTACGAGATCGCCTACCAAAGGAGTCCCAACGACGGCAGAGGGGATCAACCCACGACCCAAGGGCCTAGTCCTAGATCCCTTACCATCTATGCCAACTCACATTGGCCCATCGCTTATTAGTTGGTGGTAGGGATTTTGGGTCTTGTTTTTTTGTTAAAAAACCAAAAAAGTTAATTATGGGCCCAAGTTTGATCTGTCCCTCCACCAAAGCCAACAGGCCCATATGTTTTGCCGTTCGTCCGACGTTGATCTAGAATGGGAATGTCTGAAAAATATGATGATTAATTTAAAATTCGTGCGTAAAGATTATATAACCACGTTGCTTACCATACATAGCAATAACTCGCCCCGAAGTTACTGTAAAACATGAGACAGACCTACGGTCCAGTGCATTCAAAATCAACGGGTTGGCACAAGTGGTAAGCGGCTTGTGCCGCTTAAACAAGGTTTCGAGTTCGAGCTTTGTGAATGCAAAAAACCCTGCTGGGAGACTCTCCCACCAAAGCTAGGTGCCCGACGCGGGTTGGATCTGGATTAATAAGGGCCCACCCCGATGAACTGGGTGAGGAAAAAAAAAAAAAAACCAAGATACGTAAGGAATAAGGGAAGATATATAATATACGTGAATAAATAATTAAAAATGAGCCAATAGCCTTACAGTTTGTGGCATATAAGCTCTTCTTATAAGAGAGAGATCATGGGATTAGCTTGGTTTATAACCTCAAAGTCAATGAACGTGATAATTTAGAGAATTTTTACTTGCTTTCTTAATTTTATGCCTGTAGCAGCAGTACATCTCAAACTTGAAACTATTCCGAAATTCCTTAAGGGGGACAACGAGTAAGCGGGAATGTTACTGAAGATTTTTTGCTTTGAGGAATTACTTTCCAAGAAAGTAAGCGCGGAAAGCGGGAGATAATTTGACACTGTGGCTGAAGGAAGTTGACCACAGCCTCCAGCACAAGTACAAACACACATGTACCTTGACTAGATAAGGCCCACTTTAATAATCTAAAGAGTTCAATAATAGCAGTGGCAACTTGTTTGTCAAAAGAACAGTTGAGGCTTTAGACTTTGGAATAGTGGGTGTGAGAGTAACTGTGACAACGAAAGTGCAAACTAATTTCCTGAATATATAATTAAGGAAACCCGCATCATTTCCAGGAAGGCGTGTGAAGGGCAGATACGTCATTTGACCCAAGCCGCGTAAACTGTGCTCTGGGGCGCCATTAACCCCTCCACCCACTAGCAGCGTGGGCAGTGCTTTCCCTCAGTTTCAGCTGAAGCCCTTCGCATACCCACTTCACCATTTGGAAACCCCCAAGAACCTTCCTTCCTTCGCTCTCAATCTCTCAATACATATAACCACAATCCCATTCCTCTTTCCTCCATTCTCTCTCCACCTTCACTTATTTCATCAAACATCGCACCCTCATCATGGGTAACGGCCGCCTCAATCACAACGAAGCAGATGCCAAGAGCTACGCTCTCAGCGGCAAGATTATGCTTAGCACCATCGTCATTTTATTCTTCATCGTCATCCTAATGATTTGCCTCCACTTATATGTTCGCTGCTTTCATTTACAAGCTCGCCGACGCCGCCAACGCCGCCGCCAACGCTCTCACCTTGTATTCTACGAAGACTCCGCCGCCGCCGCTCCTGTCCTGGCCTCAACGCGCGGTCTTGATTCATCTCTACTAATGTCTCTCCCCGTCTTTGTCTACTCTTCCAAGACCCACACCGAGCAGGTTGAATGCCCAGTATGCTTGTCCGAGTTCGAAGAGGGCGAAACGGGTCGAATTTTGCCCAAATGCAGTCACAGTTTTCACGTTGACTGCATCGACATGTGGTTTAAGACCCACTCCACATGCCCCACTTGCAGGGCTGCTGTTGAACCCGCACCGGCAGACGCCAATCAGCCTGAAGTGGTGATTACTGTGATTGATGAACCGGAAATTCCTGAACCGGGGTCCACTTCTGGGCTGTGCTCGGAGTGTCAGCACGAAGGGAGGGATGAAATTCGAAGTGGCCGCACGGTTTGTTCGTCGTCGTCTTCGATTGAGTTAGGGCGGAAGCCAACGTCACTGGTGGGTGTGACATTGGAGGTGCCCAAGAGGAGCGAGAGCTTTGGAGCCGAGTCGCCGTCGACTCAGTCACCGTTCAGGTCGCCGATGAGTCGCATGCTGTCGTTCAAGAGGATGCTTAGCAGAGACCGAAAAGCAAACCTTTCACCATCGGCGGAAGGCAGCGGATCTGTTAGTGAGATAGAGAAGGATGGAGGAGGAGGAGAGGAGACGCAATGAAGTTGAGATGTGGACTAGGAGGAGCTGACTCAGGTGGCGCTGACGTGGCGATTTATCATTCAAAGTCAAAGATCATATTAAAAACAAATACCCTCTTTGACTGCTGACTCTCCAGCTCACGGAGTGTTGAGACTTGAGTCCACTTCCGGAGGCCGCAGCCGAATTGGAAGTTTGGAACTGGAACTGGAGTGTCGTTTATTTTTTCGATTATTTGATACGATTACTAGTTTTCCATTTCATTCTTTTTTCCCTTGGCGGTGGATAATTAGCTTTTATACATGCATGATTATATCCAGAATTCATAGTATTACAATTTTTTCAATATTTTTGCACATAATATATCCAGAATTCAATTGCACGTTTGTTGTTCAGCTCTTGTTGATATTTTTTCTCGAAAACTTTGGGCTTTAATCCAACTCCTGAACTCCGTACTTTATTTTGAAAAGAAAAAAAAATTATATATCCATAATTAACACGGTTCACATGTTACAAAGAAATATGGAACATGAACTTTCATATACAAAATGAAGAGATGACAGCTGAGGATCCTGTTTTATGCCAAGTAATGTGAAGTCC
Source organism: Acacia pycnantha (assembly GCA_025563575.1). Lineage (NCBI taxonomy): Eukaryota > Viridiplantae > Streptophyta > Magnoliopsida > Fabales > Fabaceae > Acacia > Acacia pycnantha. The sequence goes on along the minus strand of JAMWYP010000037.1, from coordinate 1,577,161 downwards.
TGAAGATAAACTATTAAGAATGTGGATGAAGTATTTGTTGACTCAATAAATGACTAGTAGATACTTATGATCAATTTGTTGGAGGTTAGAATTTCAGATAAAAAAAGAGTAGTCATTTAGACAAGTTTTGGATACTTCGTGGTGATTATTAATTTATTATACATAATAGTAATAGTTAAAAATATAAAGTAAATTTGTTTCCAAAAAACCTTTCAGCATCTATTGTTGAAAAACAAACGGAGTCTCTTTTTTGTCAAAAGAGATTTTGTAAGTATGCAACTTAAGGTGTCCCAAACGGGATGTCTTAAGTAACAGTTTCTTTTTTAACGAAGGTAATTCTCAAACTTTACTACGTTACTCATATAAACATCCCTTTGAAAAGAGGTATTGAAAGGGCCTAAAAATTTCCGAGCAAAAAAAAAAAGGGCCTAAAAATGATCTTAAAAGTATTTTTTGAAGTAGTGGGAAGGTTGATCCTCCCTGGCTCCCCAAGAACTTCAAGAAGTCAACACTTCGAACATCATATTGATGGCTCAGGGCAGTATGTGACAAGTGACGTACCCCATTCTTGATAGTATACTAATTTATCATGAACTCTTACTTGTCTTTTTGTTTTTTGTTTTTGGGTAAAAAACTCTGGTTTAATCAATTTATCCGCACACGTGAAGTGAAGTGAGGGAGGGGTATATCTGAATATGAGAAGTGAGCTCTTAATTGCCGTTTTCCCAGAAACGCGACTATTGGTTTTAGTTGGAGGAATGTCTACACGCTTTCCATCACCACTAGTAATAGAAAAGAGGGTCCGTGGGGTATTCTTCCTGCAGCAGTGAGAAATTTCCTACTTAAAGAATTTAATTAAAAACAATATAATATTTCCAAAAATTTGGTTCAGTCTTTGTGTATTCGCACGCACACATATATAAAGCTGGTGGGATGAAGATGATTCCGTTTGAGATGGGTCAGGTGTATAGTATCACTAACTGCCTGGGCAAGTCACCACACCTCATTAGAGGAATACAAAACCAATCCATTGGATGATATTGATGCCCAAACAAGACGAACACGCTTAGCTTTGCCTTTCATTATTTATTTTGCACTTTTATATATATATATATGATCATTGGCTTAAAGTGCAGAGATGGGGAGCTGTTATTTAATTACACCAAAACCACAAACATGAAGGGCAGCTCTACCAATAGCGCTTCTCAAAGTCTTATTTAATTTGAGAATACATGATACCTATCTATAGTTGTTCATCTCGGCCAACAACTGCAACGGCCTCCATATTATGCTTGCACACTGCATTGTCCAATATTATTACTGCTATCAACCCAAGCTCACGCTCACTACCACTAATAATAAGTTAATCCCACGTATACATACAGAACAACAACAATAAGAATAATCACAAGATCCAGAAACAAGCCTCATAGAAAGACAACATTATAATTATCTTGAATCAGAGAGCCATTCTTCAACTCCAATCTCTCAGCATCGTCTTCCACCTCCTGCTGCTCGCACAATTCTTGCATTTGGGTCAAAATTATCCATGATATTTAGCCCAGCTCACTCACAACAATAATTTGTTTTTGTGACTTGGCTATCACTAAGCCTCTTTTATTTATCGGCTCATTTAGCACGTGCTTGAATATGATTGCTTGTAATAATATGAGGATATCCGTTATTCATGACAGCCACACCTTGAGGTCGTAGGCGAATTCGCCCAGATTGGCCACAGTTCGAACTCATCCACCTTATCCATGGAGTCATTAATGTTCTTCAAGGCATAACCAAACACCTCCTTGCATACGGCCAAGGCGTCTTTTCTTTTTCCTAGCGTAATAAGGGTGACAAATGCGTCTGGTTCTCTCCTTTTTTTTTTTTTTGGTGGAAAAAGATCAATACCATTAAATAAAAAGATATCACATCATGTTTCTACAATCATGACTGGGCGGTCATGATTGCAGAGAACTGAAAATATTACAGTGGATTTTTTCAACGCAGAGGAAATTATTCAAAGAGAAATGAGTAAGAAAAGTACAGATATGACGGTTCTCTCCTTTTCTGTACATATATATACCCTCACAAGTCACATCTCTCCAACAATTTCGATCTTTCAACACTTTAACACTTTGTTTGATCCGCTTAGTTGCTTGCCCTGCAGTTGCTTTATTTATTTGGGCAAAACGCTATTTAATCACTGGAGCTCGTCAAAAAATGGACTTCAGGGCCGCCATCTACACGCACTGTACCAATATGGACGCTGATTAATAAAGCTATGTGCTGTTTCCGTTTTCAAACTATATTAATTTAGCATATTTTAATTCAAGTTAATATTTCGATTTCAATCAGCATTTTGTTCATCTATCAATTGAAGTTTCGAGAATGATTTCTATTAAACGATAAAATGGGACCAAGGGAATAGCAAAAATGCTTAGTGCTAAATTAGAAGAATAAACTAAGAAAACCGTATTTGATACGAAACAGGATCATGCAGGTAATTGAGATATTCTGAGGAGGGTTCTTTTTAGTTATTAAACGTACACGCACATGGTTAAAATCAAAATGCGACCTTTCAACAAATGAACCGGCTTCTTATTATCACACAGCAGGGCCAGGTAAAATTAATGCCGGAACAGTAGCAACTACTTGGGCGTGTTTTGGAAAAGCCACCTTGCGAGGCATGGATCATCGAGTGAGTTTCTGGCTTTTTATTCTCGTAGTCATAATAGACATTTTATTTCCCTGTTCCAGTGCAGAGAACAAATACATACATCAACTTAAAGCTTGGCCCTCTGCAATTCTAACTTGGCTATGGTGCCTAGGTGGACTTCATCTGGACCATCTGCGATTCTCAATGTCCTTGCCGATGCCCACAGATGAGCCAGCACTGTGTCAGATGATACGCCAGCTGCTCCATGCACTTGCATTGCCATGTCAAGCACCTTAAGTGCCATATTTGGTGCAGCCACCTGCTCCAAAACCAGGAGTAAGCATGGTGTTGACAGAAAAATCAGCTTTCCTGATTATGAGTGAAATTAAAGTAACCCACAATTTAGGGAATGATTTTGCATTACAAAGTACTAAGGAAAAATTACCTTGGCCATGGCTATAATCCCCCGAGCTTTTTTGTTCCCTATCCTATCAAGCTGATCAGCTGCTTCCAACACCAACAATCTTGTCTTCTCTAACTCTATTCGACACTATACCCAAAAAGAAACAAAAAAAACGTGAGCAAGATTCTGTATGATGTCACATTGGGAGAAGTTTCTATCTTTGACCTTTCTAAATACCCAATCCTATAAGATAATATGTCTCAGGCTCTCACTGATCGAACAATCATAGTAATAAGTTTATAGCACATAGACAAATCTGAACCTTGGCCATATCAGAAAGAAAGGAACCATGTTGAGCAATCAACTTCCCAAATGTTCTTCGATTCACAGCCCTTTCAACCATCATCTGCATGCCCCTCTCAGCGGCACCTATCAGTCTCATACAATGGTGCAGCCTTCCAGGGCCTAGCCTACCCTGTAAGAATACAAGTCAGTACCTGACTCCATGGAAGGTCAAACTCATGGACCACAGGTTGTAACTTTCAAGTAGAACTACAATTTAGTTGCTCAAAACATGGTCAAGTTAGGGGATAAGACACTAAAATCTATCACATGCCAGCATCATCATGCCACTGAATGGGAAAGTTTATTAAACTTACTTGAGCAATTTCAAATCCACGTCCTTCGCCCAGTATTATATTCTTTGCTAGCACTTGCACATTGTCAAAAGTGATTTCTGCATGCCCATGAGGTGCATCATCAAAGCCGAACACCATTAATGGTCTCCTTATAAAGAGACCGGGAGTTTTAATATCCACTAAGATCATAGATTGTTGTTTGTGCTTAGCTGCATTGAAGTCAGTTTTCCCCTGTGCACATTTCCTCAATTAAACTATACTGACCGGTAGCACAAGGGATATTATCATTGCAATGCTTTTCAACCAAATACTCACCATGACTATCAGAAGCCTGCACCTTGGATCCATGGCACCACTAGTCCACCATTTTCTTCCATTGATGATATATGAATCTCCTTGTCTATATACAAAGGAAAATGATGAAAAAGTTATATGTGTGTGTGTGTGCCGGTCTTTCTAACAAAAGCTTGGCTCAAACTTGTGCTTAGTTAATTTGCTAATTAATGCATTTATATCGCCTAAAAGGCTTTCTTGGCTGCATGCGAGTATCTTTTAGGAAAATAAAAATTTGTGATAGTTCTACCTTCTGATAGAACACTCAATATTGGTTGCATCAGAAGATGCAACACGTGGTTCTGTCATAGCAAATCCAGACCTAATCTTCCCCTCGAGCAAAGGGATGAGCCATTCTTGTAATTGCTCTTTATTTCCATAGCGCAATAAAACCTAATATGAAATGTAACGAGTTACAACTAGAACAAACAAAAATGCAATGAAAGTAGAAGAGGTGTTGATCCACGTGACACAGAATCTAAGTGAAGAGAGTATAAGAACATGATAGGAGGTAAAATCATTCAATTACTGCTCAGCCTTGCTTATCTACATGTCATCTTACCTCCATATTACCTGTGTCAGGTGGATTACAATTGAACACTTGTGGAGCCCACGTAGAACGACCCATTATCTCACAAAGGTATCCATATTCAAGGTTTGTGAGACCAGCACCCCATAACCAGTCATATGCATCACCAGAGAGGTCATTATTGATTCCATCAAGAAGTATACTTTTTGCCCTGGCGGCACTGTCAATCTGCATAAAAACAGAAATATTACAAACTCAAAGCATATTAATTTCAAAAGGCAATTAGTGCAGAAGAAGAACCACAGTTGGCAAATAATTACAATTTCCAAGCCTTGTATGTATTACAGTTACCCTTCCTTATTTCTCCAAATTTCCTTTCCTATAAAATTGTACATTTAATGGTTCATATCCTGATAATTTACCACCAGACTTTTTATGAAGGACACTGGACATACTCATTAAATTCAAACATATATTTTTTTTTTCCTATTTGTTAAACCTTCAGCACGGTCATCTTGCTATTCAATGCACTTTTTTCACCGAGGCTTGAGCAGAGGTACATACCAAATAGCATTCAAACACAAGTTTAAAAGTAAGAATCTCATACAAGGCTCTAGAAATATTTAGTTTTAACTCATTGCAATGGAAGTTACCAACTTTCCAGTATAATAATATTAAATTTTGGATGGTATAGAAAACATTAAACCCTTATACCTCAGATCAAAATAAGCAATGTTCATCTCTAACATGGAGTATATGGAGGAAGGACTCAACATAATTCCAAGGCTAAAAAAAGCCTAATGGAAGATTTCAACAAAATATAGATAAATTATACGACTGAGGAGCTTAATGAGAAGCATACAGGTATCCACAAATTCCACAAGCCTTCTTTCTTAGCCAACTCTTTTAATTTCTCCTCCATAGGGTGAACAGTCCAACGTGATGCAGATTGAGCAAGTTCATAAAATTCTTTTTCCATTGGGTATATGTGTTCTTCCATGAACTTGATTAGTCTGTTCTTCAGCTGCAAAACCTTTTTACTAGGAACAAACTTTCCCACATTTGAAAAGCCGTGCATATCATCCTCATCCACAAATCCTTTTGAATAGTCTTGTGCATTTGCATCTGATTATTAAAGAGTTAATGAAACAGCTATTTAGGGTATATTAATTCTCTTGAAAAATAATTGGGCATCCAATGAGCACAGAACTAATTTGAGCCAACTTGTATGTAAACTCCATAACAGTTCAATGGTCTACCTACAGACGGAGGACTTTGAGGAAGCACAGATTTGCGCTCAATAAATTCCCAAGCAGCATCTATTAGACTGTTTGCAAGTAGCTCCGTGTAACGAGCACGCTCACCCCCCGAAGCATTTCCCTAGAATGAACAGAAAGAAGGTAAAAATGTGAAATATAACCTCCCATGATAAAAGCATCCCCAACAAATCAAGATACCTTGATCCATCTATTGTACACTCCTGCATGGATTGAAGCCCCACGAAAACAAGAAAAGGCAACATAGAACTTCCACTCAGCAACAGGCCATTTTCTTCCCTGGCATAAAAAATTTCTCTACTCAGTTTTTTCAATTTTAATGATAACAGGATATAATTCAAACACTATTTCATTGACCATATCCAGGCCATGGTATGTCTGTACGGCTCATATTATCTATAATAACATGGTTTATAAACAGGCTAAATCTCAATATCAAGAATTTTTTTAAAAAGAAAATTAAGCAACTTCTTCATCCCAAGTAGGAGAGCCAAACAGGCTTTCCTTGATTAAAGCCTGAATATATCATGCAAGATTTTTTGTTAAAAAAAAAATTGAGCAAATATGACAATATTGTGTTATGGCGCTTACTGACAGAGAGCAGTATTCAGCCAAATATTCAGATGGTGAAGGAATTCCCGGAATTCCAAGGTGTTCCAGACCTTTATACATTTTGTCATGCCCAATGTCTGCAATATAAGGCTGCAAGGAAACCATGAACTGAATAGGCGAATCCATTTTTTAATTGAAAGAAATAAAGATAATATTATATGCCACATAATGTAGTGAATAGCGCTATAAGCAGCAGTGTTGATTCAGACTCTATATGCCACATACCAAACAGCTGTAAGCAACATCACACATTTGGTTACCAAGGGTTGACAATTCCCAATCAAGCACACCAATGACTCGATCCTGCAATAGAAGTAAATATGATGAGGCATGGAGTTTGCTGTTAATCTTGACACTGCACTGCTTAGAGTGAAATATCTGTCTTTCATCTAACTTGGACCATGACCTGACAGAAATATCTATGGATTGATAATAGCACCAAAGAAAAAGCAATAACGTTATTATTAATTAAAAATCAAAGGAAAATGAGTATTCTTATTATTTGCATCATACCTCAGTGGGATGAAAAACAAGATTATCAATGCGAAAATCTCCATGGACTAGGCCAGCTGTTGCTCCTGAAGAATCTTCAAGTGGAATATGATGCCGAAGCCAATCAACCAGTGCGAACATTTTTGGATTACTTGCAGGCTTACCCTCACTGGTCGAAGCAATATATTGCTTAGCCCACCTCTCAACCTAAGATTAACAGAGTATCAATAATTCCTATAAAATTGTAACAATTAAAATTAATCATATCCCTCTTTTTAAACAACTAAACAAAAATGGGAGGGGTGCTCAACCTTTTAAATAACACAACAAAGTGCACTTCCGCAAATTATTTCACATATTGTACAGTGATAATAGTTTAATGCAAGCCAATTTGTACCAGCAAATTTCAGGGCATAATCTTGACCATACATAAATAATCATTTCAGTTTGAAATCATTTGTAAACAGATTCACCTGTCTTTTACAATAATTGTTATGCCGCCCATATTTTCCCAGTCCAATGGAGTTCACATCAACAGAATGTAAGGAAGCTAAAGTTTTGGCAGTTTCCCGGTAAATTGCCTTCCTCTTTGCTGGTGCCAAGCCCTAAAATCAATGCATTAACATGACATAATTTAGTGATCAGGCCGATAATAATTTGGAATTCACAGTGAGAATGTAAGAAAAGAAAACCAAATCTAATGAACCATCAAAAGGATTGAAAATATTTAAATCATCAATCATACTGGTAGCTTGGGGTCAATAAATATGCGTCCGTCCAAATATTCCATGAGGTAAAAATCTGTTCCAATTATGCTAGGATCATTGCAAAAACAGAAAGCCTTAGGAACTGGAACTTGGGTGTAAGTGCCTAACGCCTGGATAACCTGAACATGAGAAAACAAAAAAGAAACTGTTACTCATTCAACATACTGATATTATTTAGTACTAATCCCAACAACTGAACGAAACCAAGCGATCTATTCAAGCGTATTGTCAATTTTCTAAGTACTGACACCAACATGTAAGCGTATCCTCAATGCAAAAAAGCAGACTTGCAAGGAAACATTAACGTAAAGTACAAGAATTTCATCGAACCCCATAAAAAAACCTGAAATTCTCTGTCGATGGCATGAGCTGATGCCAACAATTTTCCTGGAGGCTTCTTCCTTAGTACATAACGCTTCACCGCATCCCCTGAGCCCACTTCCAGCAAGTAGGTGGGATTCGATTGCCCGTGCCCAAACTACAGTTTACCCATGAGAATGAAAAGTTAAACAAGAAAACAATTGCCCAAAACCAGCACAAAACAAGAAAATCCCCCAAAACAAAAAAGCCTGAAACATGTAAGGAGCCGACCTGGGAGACAACGAAATGAGAGGCGGAGTGGGGGAAGCCTGAGATATTGGCGGACGCATAGCGAAACAAGGCGCCGAGATCGAATTCCTTAGGTGGGTTCACTTGGCGGACAAGCTCAGATGTTCTACTCGCCATACCCAACTTCGAATTTTACCGCAATCGTCAGAATCAATGATCCGGGGATTCATTGCCCGCGTTTTTATATATGGATATATTGTGTGTGTATTAATATTTTATTATGCCGACGGAAGATGTATCACGGAACTCGAGGAAGAAGGAAGAGGTTCTGTCATTTTGTCACCTTGAAAGATTTTAAAATGGACAAAATCAACACATATGAATTACTCTCGGTTCTAATTATAAGACTTGATTTTTTTATAGAAATTAAGGAAACTAATTAAATTACTCTAGAATATTGTTATTTTTATTTTTTTCTTCAAAGTAATTAGTTTGACTAATATATAATTTAAAGATACACAATATATAAAATGATTAAATAACTTATTTAGCTTCCTTAATCTCTTTAAACAAAGTCAATTATATCTTATAATTAGGACTATGACGTAGTTCATAGCCCGGAGGTAAGATCGAGACATCATTATTACACTGTTACTCTTGAATTGCATACGGTTTTTTCAATTGTTTTAAATTTCTTATTTATTCACTTAGGGCTCAGCAACCATGAGAGTCCAGTTTCTCTCCCCATCCCTCATTATCACCAGATCCGATCGTCGAAATTTTGATCAAAGGGTCCAGAAATCGAAATTTCTGGACCCTTGATCAAAATTTCGACGATCGGATCTGGTGATAATGAAGATTTCTGGACCTTTTAATCAAAATTTCGACGATCGGATCTGGTGATAATGAAGGATGGGGAGAGTATCTTCTCCCCAACCATGATGACTCTTTATGCTTAGACAAGACTTTTTTCTTTTTGCCAACGTGTTATTAGACCAAGGCTTGATATATATCAAATTGCGGCTAATTTGGTTATATTTTGAGGAAGAATTTCGGTTAGTTTGAAGGATCTCACTTTATTTAAGTCAACTCTCAAATGCTTCTAAAATTTTACTAAATCTCTGGGTCAAAATGAAAAAAAAAAGAAAAATCGATAAAAAACAATAATGTCATTATTTTATTTATTTTGTAAATGACCTAAATATTTTGGTTACCTCTATAATTTTTTAATCTATTTATTTATTTATCTTATAAATATTTATATTTATTTTGTAAATATTTTTTTGAAAAAATAAAAAAAAGGATGATATTGTTTTTTCACCCATAAAACTTAAATTCATCTCAATGAAAGAGGTACAGTAAAATTTTAGCATTCGTTGACTAAAATTAAGACATAACCTTATCCATAATTTCTTATGGGTTAGTTGAAATTTTCCTTATTTTTTGTACTGTGATGAATTTCCTGACATAAAAGCATCATAATGGTATCGTGTGACCTCGGTATGAGCTTGTTCAGTTTATTAAGTAAAATGGATACTCTTCTTTTCTAGTTCGGTTGATAATATAAATCATTTTAATTAATATATCAGAATTAAAAAATAGTAATTAACTCATTAAATTTATCTTAAATTTAAAGAAATTTTTAACTTTACCCATATTAAATGAGGGTTTAAAGGAAAGAGAAAAATATAATGAGTCATATTTAAACATTAACTACATAGACAACAATTGACAAAATAGCATTAATTGCTTTTAAAGTGACTTATATTGTGGTTCAAGTCATTTTTCTATAATTGATTGGAGTACAAAAGATTAAAACTAAGTCAACTAGTAATATTAATGTGAGCTGAGAATTTCTTTTGACATTAGTATATGTTTGGCAAACCACAAATTTCGGTTTCAAAAGTCTTTTACTATAGGTGAAAACAAATTTTTTTCACATACCACTCTAGTTCTATTTATAAGTCTACTTTAACTAAAAAATTTGGTCTTATTTATAAGTCCATTTTGACCAAATAAATAAGATTGTGACAATTTTGCCCATATTAATGAGGATGAGAGAGATTTGACAATAAATTTTAAAAGGTACTCATTCATAAATGAGGGTAAAGTTAGAAATTTGTCCATAATTATTGAGATACATACATCTCCTTGGTATGTGAGATTTGATCAAAATAAACTTATAAATAGGACCAGAGTGGTACTTACCTCATAAATCGTAAAAATTATTTTTCAAAATTTGATAGTTGAAAAAAGCAAAGATATAGCTGGGTTTAGCTAGAATGCAGGAGCCTCTCGAGTTGTTTTGATTTTAATTATATTAGCTTTTGGAAAATAATTTTTACTATTTATGAGATAGCATGTAAGAATAATTTTATCTCGACTTATAAAAATGACTTACGATTACAAAGTTATCCAAACACCCTTAAGTCATGGTTTCAATTCGGCATTCCTCGTACTGAAGTACCCTGCTTGATCTCTGTCTCCCATAATATGAGGTGTTACAAAACGCTTCTCCTTTTACAAATTCCAGGTGAATCATGGTAAAAAAAAGTGAATCATATAGACAAAAATTAAAACACCACGAGCAGGGACGGACCTTGAGATAAATATTCGGGGGGGCCAAATGTATATATATAACTAATTAAAAATTTTATGATTATATAATATTTTTAAAATATTCAGATTTATAATAAAAGTATTGAGCTATTTAGAGATTTTATCGCTTTCCAAATAATCTATAAACAATTTAAACAATATAATTAACTATTATCTTGCTAAATATAAATATAGAAAAAAACTCATTTTTCAACCTCTTTGGTATTAAAATACAGAAGTTCAGTATGTATGTTCAATGACAATTGATAGTTTTGACAAAAAATGACAATTGAAAGGAGACGATGTCATTATCAAATACATGGATGCAATTATGTAAAGTTTGTACATAAGTATAAAAAAGCATTCATTGAGTTTTTACTTATAAAAAAATTCTGAACATTTTTTTTTGGGGGGGCCATGGCCCCCCCTTGTATTGTCCAAGGTCCGTCTATGACCACGAGTACAAAAAATATTTTTAAGATCGGATAAAAGAGGCATCGTAAGACCGGATCCATGACCGGTCTCGTTACAGACGGTCTTAAAAGTATGTTACTTTTAAGACTGGATGCACAACCGGTCTTAAAAAATACTTTTAAGACCGGACCTTTAAAATATGAGGTCTTAAACATCGGAATTTTAAGAGCGAACTTTTAAAATATTAGATCTTAAAAGTCTCTTTCTATCATTAAAAAAAAAAGGACTTTTAAGACCGGTTGTAAAAACACATCCGGTCTTAAAAGTCCCTTCCTTAAAAAAGAAGAAGGAACTTTTAAGATCGGATGTAAAAACACATCTGGTCTTAAAAGTACTTTTGAGACCGGATATGAAAAACACTCGGTCTTAAAAGTCATTTCCTTAAAAAAAATGGAAATCTGAAATTTGTCGGGGTGAGCAACATATCAAGGTCATATCTAAGGGCTTCAAGGTGAGCAATCATAGCCTTGTTCATGGGCGATGTGCCACACCTTAGTATCTGCAAATTTCACAAACAATCCTCTCAATCAATAACCTTCCTTTTATGATAACACGAAGAAACTATCTAAAGAGATTAGTTTAGAGGATTATTGCCTACCCTAATATCATATGCAGGAGGAGAACAATGCGATTGAATAATCTCCTTTGATACAAATCCAACACCACCGTTCCATCCTTTTAGAGGCTTGCACAGATCACATCATTTCATCATTCAAGTTAGGCTATCCTAATTTAATGAAGGATGAAAACTTGAGTTCTCTTTGTAATGATATTCCAAAGTTAGAAACTAACCTGATTCAGGACATAGTATACTTTGAAACGACTGGGATAATTAGCAGCAAGACGGTCCAATTTTTCCTGCATATATTTAAATATGCAGATTACTATCAATGACAAGCGTCAAGATTTATTCATTGGCTGAAAAAAAGAAAGAGGAATGCTTGTTACTTTCACAAGAATTACAAACTTGGAGAAGCTAGAACCAAAATAAGAGCAAAGGAGGCAAGAGCAATTTTCGTGGCGTTAGAAATTTTGTGAGTGAGGTCCTTAAGATGAGATGAGACAAGGTTGAAGAGAGTGTAAGGCGAAATTTACAAGGTCGAAAGAGGTTCAGAGCACGAAATTCAATTTTCAGGGCGGGAAAATAGAAGATTCATCTTTTAAACTTTTAAGACTGGACTTTTTAAACATCCGGTCTTAAAAGTAAGACTTTTATTATATTTACAAAAATGTCACCGGTCATAGACTTTTAAGACCTCATATTTTACAAGTCCGGTCTTTAAAAACTTTTATATATTTACGGAACTGCCACCGGTCATACTTTTTAAACCCCATCCTCTATAATCCGGTTTAAAAAATTCTTTATATATTTACGTGGTTATACTTTTAAGGCCTAATTCTCTATAATTCGGTCTAAAAATTTATTTATATTTACGAAATTGTCACCGATCATACTTTCAAGACCGACGGTCTTAATGCTTTTTTTTGTATTAGTGCGTAGGTATTTGCATAATTTGCGTTAGATTTTGGTGTCATGGGCCACAGGGTTTGTTCATCGTACTGCTGCCTCCGTTCCACATCTTTTGGAGGCCATGCGAAACGGTGTGGGTTGTCTACTTTTGTTTTGGACAATCTTAGACCCTACCAGATGTTATAAACGCTATATGTTTTCTATAATATTCTTAAAAAAAATTTAAAAAAAACGCAAAAAAAAAAAATACATATATTAGTGTATAGGAGTATATATTTTTGTGGTAGGTACACTGCCACCGATTTTGGTCAGGTGGCAGCTTTCCTGCCACTTTGCATGGCAGAGGGAATTATTAAAAAAAAAAAAAAAAATGGCATTGCCAATTGCCTTTCCCCCTCCCCTATATATATATATATATATATATGTTCGTGCAATGTGTGTGTTTAATGGTTTTTTTTGACCAATTTGCTCCTTATCAAATAACTATTTACCAAAATGCCCATATCTGGAAACTATATATTTCCCCATGTGCCCCTGTTTAGTCGACTAAAACGCGGGGCAAATTTTTTTTTGAAGACCCCTGCGATTTAGTCGACTAAATCATAAGTGTTAGTCGACTAAACCAGTCCAGGGGGCTTTTTCAAAAGCCCAAACCCGCGATTTAGTCGATTAAACTGTAAGACTTAGTCGACTAAATCGTGACAGAGGGGTTTTTTAAAATCCCAAATCGCGACATTTCAAACGTCTTTCAACCCTAATAGACTAAATCGCCTCCCCAAACCTCTCCCCCTCAGTTTTTTGCCCCAAATCCTTGTTGAATCCGTTCGTGGGTAGCGAATGAAACTTCATTCTAGTGTCATTTGCATCGATTTTGGTATGTTCTCATCTCCATTTCGAATTTCCACCGTTGTTCTTGCGTTTTTGCGTTTTGTGCTTTCATTGGGTGATTTTGTTGTGTATCTTTGATTGGTTTGAGTATTTCATTCGTATTTATGGATGAAAATGACGAATGTACATATGAAAATGACGAATGTACATATGAAAATGGAAAGATTTACATCAGTTGAGAAAATTTTTTTTTTGGACGAATTTCACTTCGGTTTTCATCAATTTTGTTGTTGTTGATTGTGTTTTGTGTATATTTGATTGATTTGAGTATTTCATTCGTAGTTATGGAAGAAAATGAAAGTTTGTTGTTGATTTGAGGATTTCATTTTGATTTGTTTGTTGTTGATTTGAGTATAGTTAATTATAGAAAGATTTATATCGGTTGAAAATGAATGTAAATGTATATTTGATTGTGTTTGTTGTTGATTTTAAGTTATTAATTTGAGTAGTTCACTTCTGTTTTCACCAAATCCTTGAGTGTTTGCTGTTTATGTTGATTGTGTTTGTTGTTGATTTGAAGTTATTGGTTTGTGAAAATGATGAATGTATATGGGAAAGTGAAAATGATGAATGTTTCTTTTTTGTTGATGGTTTATATTGTCTCTTTGTAGGTTGTTATTGTCATCGTGCGTCGTAGACAAGCTCCTGCTAACACCGACAACGAGCGTGGGAGGCGACTAAACAACGGGTGAATCGCGGGGCATCTTCCTCTGTGCCACACCACCCACAACAGCCTGAGCCCGTTGTGGATCTCCCTTACGGTTATCTGTTTGATAACAATGTAGAAGAGCATGAACAATTCGTGGTGAATTTTGCTACTAGACCCATCTGCAAGCCAAAGTCATTAGACCTAGCATTCTTTGCTGGTGAGGGATTTGAGATAGTGCCGACGTTGGATCATGCCCATCTGAGAGGCTTGGCTGAGAGGAGTTGTCTCTATTATGAGGTTATGGTGAGAGCTTTCTACCATAACATGAGCTACGTTAAAGGTGATATGCAATCTCGCGTCCGCGGGGTTGACATATTGGTGGATTCTGACTGTTGGAGGACGTTACTAGGATATAATTTTGATGGAGTGCAGACAGTTCGGTATGATGGGGATGATAGCACTGTACCATTCACAAGATATCATCGGGAGGAGGCTGTGCGTGAGGCCAGGAGGCCAGGACCTCATAGAGCTGTAGTTTCTGTGGGCCAGCTGACTATTGATGCCCATATCCTCTTCTACGTCATGACCCACATTTTGTTCCCTCGGGCTTACAATCACTCAAGGGTGTTGGAGGGTGACATTCCTGTCATGTAGGCTATTCGTTATGGCATTAATGTCAATTGGATGCACTACATTTGCTGGATGATGTCTAAGGCCAAACAGAAGGCTAATACTACACTCCCATATGCCTATCTGGTTCAGGGGATATTGGAGTATTTTGGTGTTCCTATGGACAATGAGCAAATGGTGCATCAGAGAACGTGGAATGCTAGATTTGGTCAGCGTTTATTGAAGCAGTGCAAGATCTCCAAGGGGCCAAATGGTTTGTGGCATTACACTAATGTCGAGGAGGAGGTACCTGATGTTGGCCCGACTCCACCTATTGTTCCTCCTGAGGTCCATGATGAGGATGTTCAAATGGAGGACATAGTTGAGCCGGAAGGTGAATTCTCCCTTGGTGATGTCATGAGAGCCATCAATGCTAGCAGGAAACGGATGTCCAAGATGGAGCTAAAACAGAAAAAGAGGTGGAAGAAGGAGAATGAAAGGTGGAGGTGGATACAGGGTGCCATGAAGGGGATAGAGGATAGGCTTGGGCAGTTGCAGCTTGGACGAGAGCAGGAGGCAGCCGATGACGATGAGGATGAGGAGGATGCTGACACATCTGAGGAGGAAGCTTAGATTTATTTGTTTTGCCATTGTTGTTTTTAGATTTCAAATTTCATTTGACTTGATTTTGCTTTTGCCTTGATGTTGCTTTTTTATTTGTGTGATTAGACTTTGTGTAGTTGTAATGACATTGATGTTAAATTGTTAGTGAATGTTGTTGCTTTTAGAGGCACGTGATATGAATTTATCTATTTTGGTAAAAACGTGTTATAGACCTAAAGAATAAATTTTGGGACATTAGCGGACCAAACCTATGGGAGACCAACAAATGATGCTCAAATAACCTTCCCCAAGTCACATTGATATGTAAAATTGTGTTGGAAATGTTGTTGTGCATTCTGGAAATCAAAACGGATAGGGGAGGGGGGCATGTTGACTGGTTTAGTCGACTAAACCATATGGTTTAGTTGACTAAGACCAACCAGAGACAGGTGATGGCCAAATTTCAAATCTTGAAATCCATTTCCTCAAAATTCCATTCCTGGTTCTAAAAGGTACTCGCAATATAGGTGTATGTTCAATTCCGCTGACTTTTTCAAGTCTTTGATTGCACGTTGTCCCTTTTGCCTCTGGTATCAATCTTGTAACCTAGAAGCACCATTTGTTTGTAAATATAAATGCAACTCTAATAGTTCAGTCTGTACATTAATTAATCAATTGAAAAGTGGGAAGGAGTTTTGGATCCACTTACAATGAGAATTGTTGGAGACACGTCAAGTCCCTGCTTTTGGATTCTAAGCAGCATTTCATGTTCCAAAGCTCGCACTTGATCAAGAATATAAACAATCTGTTTAACATTAAGTGACAGTAAGGCTTATGATCAGTACAGTTTCTTTTTTTTTTGCCCATTATAATCAGTACAGTTACTAAGGGGGAATTATAGCTCCTATTGTAATTATTAGAAAGGAAAAATCAGAAACAAGAGTTGTTCTATTTTTTGAATGAAAAGGCTTTCTATTTTTTAGAACTAATAACACCAACTTGCATACTCAAGCAAAACTTGTGAAAAAAAAAAAATACCTGCCCACCAGTATTCGGCAAACCCAGCACATTTGCTTGCCCAAAGTAACCATGCGGGGACACAACGACAACATTGAACACCATGGGAATTCTTCTAAGGAAAGTTTCCAAGTTAGATGGATCAGGAGCCTGAAGGATTTCTAATAGAAGATGCACCATTTCTGACACCCTCTGTGAGGTACACCCCAACCTCTCTCAAATCCCAATCCTCGCAATCTGCTCCCAAATTGTGAAGAAGAATATAGCATTTAAATCTCATGAATTGTTAAAATGAATAATTAAGCCAGTAGGAATAGTCTTGTGGTGAGGGTTTTGGACTTATGGTGAGAAATAACAGGCTAAAACCTTGTGCCATCATTATATCAGAAATAAATATTACTTTTAGTATCACTTAATCAGCTCCGCAACTTAGCAAAAGCAATATAACTTCAGTTCCATTAAATTTTTTTCTTACTCGTAATCAAAATCAGAATATGGTGTGTTTGTTGGGAGCTTTGAAAGGAGTTCCTCAGCCTTTACCAAGGCAGACTGAAGCTTTGATATGTCACCAATCCGGTCATTTAGCATCATTATATAATGGTAACAGAAATTTAATGATAACTTCATTGCCGTTGTGAAAATTATCATGCACAGAATATGAAGGTGAAATGAAAATGGATGCTTATCTCAACATAATAGAGGTATTTTATGCTCCAGGACCGTGAATAAAAATTTCACCAGTTATTTTCCAGGGCGAAAATTATAGGCTGTGGCAAAATGTGATTCTCATATGGATCACTATTTTTGAATAACTGAATATTAACGAACCGTACCTGGCCATCATATTTATGCGTGCGGAGAAATGCAAGTAGAGGCTCTAGACTTTCTTTATTCTGGAATATGATTGATGACAGGTGACGGTTGAGGAATTGAACTCCAGTGCCAATGGATAACGATTGAGTTGGTCGAGGAAATGTTGCATTAAATGGTTCAAAATCAAGTTCAAGCACATACTTGTCAATGCATCTGGAATAAATTTTCAAAAATCAAGTTAAACATGATTTCTTCATAAAGCAAAACTTAGATCATAGGATTGTTTAATTGGATCTACAATACTTGGGCTGATGATAACATTCAAACAATCAATAATTAATATAAATTGGAAAAGTATAGCATAAAATTTACATGACACTGAAAATCCTTACTGTTCTTCAACAAGTTCTTCTTTGAAACGAAGATATTCCGCAACACTCGGATTATCCATAGTGAATTCGAAGACATTGACACGAACGTACTCCCAAACACAGGGTCTTGGACGAATAGCTATATAAACGAAAGGGGGCAGAACAATAGCTTCCTATCAAAGCAAATAATAATAGAAATAGCTTTAAAAGACCACAATAATAAAGAAAATTCCTGTATCCTCTCATATATCAAAATTGCAATTTATAGAGACTAAAAAAAATTGAGAAAAACGGAGTCGTTCCAAGATAAAATTATTTGGAGTCGCTATTGTTAAAAAAAACAGGAGAAGAGGGTCCAATTAAATGTTTGAGAAAGAAACTAAAGTAGTTTCAATTATTTGAGGAAGAAACAGACCCGTTAGTAGGTCTAGTGAATTCACCTTTGCAGATTCGAGCACTTTGACGAAAGAGCTATCTTTGAGTCTTTGCAGTGCTTCATCCTCTTGGGGAATTTTTCTAGTTCGCCCAGAAGATTATGAGGCCGCAATATTCCCTTTCCCTGAGTCACATACCTTGGAAGTTGCAACATAAGAGCATTGGGTTTCAGATACTCAAGTTTTCCAAACGGAGATCATATAATGCAAAGCCCTGCCCCTGATACCCGAAGCAAGAATGCATTCATGTGAAAAATCTGCAGCTGTATTTATATCACTCCCTTACATAACGTGCATGGAGAATTCAAATTCACTTTCGGTGCAAACGTCGATACTTACTCAAGACCCCAAGGTGAGAGTGAGAGAGGGATAAGGGAAACCTGGAAAGGAGAGAAAACATCTCGTTTCGTTGACCAGAGATAGTATCCTGCACCTTGTCCTTCAAGCTCGAAGCTAAATCGTATCTGAACATCGGCATCGTTGGGAATCCCTGAAACCCCATCCGTCTGCACAAAATGAAAATTACAACGAAGGAGTGAAATTCGAAAGAAATTAAAAGGAAGAGAACAGCAAAAACAAATAAAATGAAGGTGATAGAAACAGAGTAAAGAAAACAGGGGATGTGGAGATGCGGTATTTATAGGGGAATCAATCTGAGAGATGACAAGTACCGAGAAGTAAAGAAAATGGCATGGTTATAGAGTAAGCGCAAAGAGCACCGATTCATGAGGTTGGCACCTGTCCATGGCGGGGAAGAGTGGGGTACAGGAATTGTTCAGATTTGTTTCGCTCGCTTTTTAAATGGAAGCGGTGAGTTTTGTTCTCAAGTCTTGGGAAAATGGGTGGGCCTTTGTCCTACATGGAAGAACGGTAGCACTTGGCCCGTGGGCTCCTCACAGTTTAGTTTTTTTTTTTTTGATAAAACCTCACAGTTTAGTTGAATCCATGCTGATACGCCCCAGGGAAACTGTCCAAACTCCCATGTACCAAAAAATACTATCCAAACTCCATGTGATTTCACTGTGTCTATTATGTTTGTGGTATTTTATAAAATTAAAGTAATGGATCTAACCAACGGAGGTTGATATAAGTGGTAAACGGCTTGTATCGCTTAAACAATGTCTTGAGTTCGAGCCTTGTGAATATAGAAAAGCCCCGCTAGAAGACTCACCTACCATAACCAGGTGTGCAACCCGGGTCGGATTCGGATTAGTTAGGGCGAAGCTCTAAATACCGGATGAACAACCAAAAGTAAATGATGGATCTGAAATTTTTCTTGAACAATATATATATATATATATATATATATATATATATATATATATATATATATATATATATATATATATATATATATATGAGCCTATTAAAAATTTGTTATAAATTATAATAACACAACCCTTTCAGTGCTCATTCTGTGAGCTCTTTAACATTGCAAACCGTTTAGATATAATTGGATGATTTAGATTGATTTTTTTATACTTTTACTTTTTTCAAAAAAATTATTTTAACATGTACAAAATCTAAAACAAAAATTATGTTTTAATTGATAGTTTTTTTAAAAACAATTAAAATCATTAGTTGGAAATTTTAAATCTAAACAGTTGATATTTTATTTAAATTATGAAAATCTCACTGTAGTAACTAGCTCTCAATGCTCGCTGAAACTAATTCTCAAGAGTATAGATGTGTTTGGCACAAGGAAAATGAAAGTGAAGAGAGTTGAAGAAAAAATTTGATGAGTTCAATTAAAAAAAAATTAATAAAAGAACATATAAGGTAAAAGAATTTAAAAAAAAATAATTAAGAACTTTTAACCTCGATTTTCTTCTGTATCTCAACATAATATATAGTTGTCTTCTTCCCTGTTCCATTCCATCCATCCCAATTTCTCTCACTAGCGAACTAGCCAGTAGCTTTATTTATTTATTTTTACACCGGAAAGCAGAACAAACTAAAATCCAACCACCCACAGGCATAACTAGCAGTAAGTTATAAAGTAAGGGGACTTTTTATTTTATTTTATTTTAATGGAGAATGAATATAATTGATGTGTATGTGTGTGTTGTTTTGGATGGGGATGATGAAAGCAGTGACGAGGGATTAGAAATGATAGGAGAGAAAGATGTGTAGAATTGTTGTGGTGCATATATGCTCGTGGAGACGATATATGCTGCAAGTACTTGTCATGAATTGCCGGTGAGTATCCAGTTCCATGGCACGGCCCTTCCTCATTTTTCAAATTATTCATGTCTTATCTCTCTTTCTTCTCCATCTCCCAATTCCCAAACATCATGCGTACTACTTCAGCACCTTCATTGTCTGCGTATTGCATGTTGCTTGCCTCTCTCTCTCTCTAAAATATCATACGACCTGCTTATTTTATTATTTATTGTTTAAAAAAATACGAGGAGAAAAAGAAAAAGGGAGGGAGGGTGTTCGTAGTTATCTGCGTATTGATGTATAGTTGAACTTGTTCGAATATAATTTTGCATGGTCTTATCCTTTGCTGGAAAATTATTCTTTTTTGTGACTGTATATATACGTACTAAAGCTATTAGTGTTGTTTTGAAGAGTTGTAGCCCTAACCACTACCCTTTTAGGGATATTATTGATGATATTAAGTTATTGTGATATAAAGATTGACCAATGGTTCTGTCTCATACATGAAGCTAGAGAGAATCTTACGATGGGATATATAGATTAGACGAAAGCTAATGCTTTCTTGATCAACGTACCTATTAACCACCATCTTTTTTACGAGAGGTGAAACTTAACGAAGTAGCGTAGTTATCTTATCGGATGCTCGTCTACGATCGATGAAGTAGTAATGATATCCTATATATACTTGATGAGGAAAAAGGGTTGTCGATCTGTGCGTGTTGTGATGCTGTTTTCAGAATATATAGTTATTGTGATCGCCAGAGGGAAAATAATATGTGACGAAATCCCTTAATTCACTCGTCACCCATAAACACTTCATTGTGTGGCCATCAACATTAATTCTACAAATATGGGTGTCGGTATTAGTCTGAAATAGCAAGAGAATAATGGTTTTATTCTTCAACACTTTTATTATTTCATGGTTTTGATTTTTAGATCGCTATATCATGAGCGTGATTTTTAAACTAGTCGTATCCTTTGGATATAAGCTGCGTTTTTATCAGTCCCTCTAAAAAATTGCTAATTCTTGGTTGCTTATAATTACCGGTTAACAAAATGTATACTCAATGGCCAAAGTATATTTTTTACTCAATTAAGTTTTATATGAGATATATTTTTAGTCCCTTAATTTTATAAAATATATTTTTGGTCATATATTTATAACATTAATATCGCTAACGAAAAATGTTGACACGGGAAACTCAAGTGAGATGACTGTATAGCTGACAAAACATATTCAAGTTTTAATTTTTAATATAATGTATTTAGATTATTAAATTAAAATAAACAGATAAATTATTACAAATGAAAGTGAGGTTTTGCTATTTAGATTATTAAACTATTTCTTTTTTTACTCAATCGGGATTTTAAAATTTTGACTATTTCATTAGATTTTTAGATGTTTTTTAATTTACACATATTTTTAATTTAAGATTAATAACATTTAATTACATGGTCATTACTTAAGCTTACACATTCATTACTTGAATTTGCTGCTTCAGCATTTTCTGTTAGCAACATGAATGGTGTTAAAATTTTAGGACCAAATGTATACTTTATATAATTAAGAAACCAAAAGTATACATAATGTAAATTTAAAGGACTAAAAATATATTTTAACCATTACTACTCAACTTATTATTTTATCAAACAAGTAGCTAGATGAATTTAATATATTTCAACAATCTCAACACTTGGGCTATTTGGTTTGGTATGAGGGGATGAGAGGGACAATTTTTTTGATAATATCTCCATGTATATTTCGCAAGAAAAAACATTTATACGCAACTCAATAATTTTATGATATTCTTTCTTGTATAAATCAGATTATCTTAAAAGTTATTCAAATTAAAATAGATTTTAAAATACATAAATAATTAGAAATCTACCTCTTTCTAGATTTTTATTTAATTTAAAAAATCACAAAAAATCATATAATGTATTTCTTTAAAAAATATGTGATTTTTCACAAAAAGCTTAAAAAAGGACTATCACCGTCAAATAATTAAAGATGTGATTAAAGAAAAAGTTGGGAGTTTGGTCAGCATTAATTTCGTAATTAAAAATTTATATTTTATTTTTTCATCCTTTAAAATAATTACAATTTTTAAAGTCCGTATTAATAAATATCTCTTTTTCTTGCTCCTTCTCCCTAATTTTTCCTCTTTTTTTTTTTTTTTAAAAAAAAAATCCAACTCATACAAATTTTCTCTTCCAGTCCTTCCAAATCTCTTATACTCCCTAGGTCTTTTTTATAAGAACCCGAAATTTGAACTAGTTTAATCATTTTTATAACAGTCTCACAAAAATCGTTTCAATATTTAATGACTTTTTTTCCGCTATCTTTGCCTATCATAAATCATTAATATGACATTAATTAAAAGGTGGAATTTTTTCATTTTCTCTCCTCGTTTTCTTTTATACTCTTATTATTCTACATCCTCTTTCTTACTTTCCATCATTTATTACCCATTTTATCTCTTTTGCTTGCCTCATCATAAATAATAGCATATTTAAAAAAATAATGTTTATTTTAGATATACTTATTGTTTTAAATCAATTTTAACTATTTTTTAAAACCATATAATACGGTTATTGAGCTATTGTAAAAAGTGTGGAGGGAGTATCAAATAGCCTCTAATGTGTGCGCAATGTATATACTACATGAGCCATATATAGAAACCCTGTCTGGGACGAACATAAAACTTTTCCATAAATGGAAGGTTCTCTCGAGACAAGACTATTCTTTTGAACATTGGATTTTGCTTTTACGCCAAGCATATAGGCTTTTGACCCCTTTCGTTCATCTAGATGAAAAGAACTAAGAATGAAACATGGAATCAGATCCTGCTCGCATCCTTTTAATTTCGTGTTTCTCTCCGATCCCCTATGTTCTGATGACATTATTACTGGCTTGAAAATGATCCAAGGTATATATGTAGTGATGGATTAAGTCTATAGAGAATGCACATGGAGAATAGTTTTCTCTAAAATATCAATAAATTCCCATCATTTTCTATCTTCATACATTCATTCGTGGATGAGAAACCTCATCAAAAGATGGGAAAATGAAAATGAAATACTCGATCCACTATTACAAAAAAAAAAACACTTTTAAACCTCACTCGTTGGCCAGTACGTAATGATCAACGTCGTTCACTTCTCTGAGATACCCTCTACGATAATTGACAGCATCTTAAATTGGAAATGAAATTTTTTGTTCCTCATCAATCTGCAAAGCTGCATTTGAATTAAAAAATTCACCAGAGGAAAGAAGACACATGCATGGTTCTACCACTAATCAATCATCTCAATTCTATCCCCTCAAGTGGCTGGAGCATTATAATAGGAAAAATCCGTACAGGAAGAAATGTTATCCTCTGTTCCATTATTTTTCATCAAGGGCAATCAGTGCAAGCTATAAAATGGAAGGGAATATAATCGAACGGTGATGAACTTTGTTCACATAGGATTGCGATCTGCTCTATTCTGGATTATCAGTTGTCCTCTCTTTATTGATTCTTCATTAGAGTGACTAACCATTTTTTGCAGGAAGAAGAGATGGTTCATTAATGTGGATACATGGCCCTCTTGTGCAGATACTGTTTTCCAGGATATAACAAATCTGTTACAATTTTTTGCTTCACATAAAATAGTAGTGGTATCTAGC
The DNA here is from genome assembly GCA_025563575.1 of Acacia pycnantha. Classification (NCBI taxonomy): domain Eukaryota; kingdom Viridiplantae; phylum Streptophyta; class Magnoliopsida; order Fabales; family Fabaceae; genus Acacia; species Acacia pycnantha. The sequence goes on along the minus strand of JAMWYP010000037.1, from coordinate 1,553,148 downwards.
TAGTATTGATAATAGCATTCTAAACTCTCTGCAATTGTGCCCTAGCTAGGATGATTGATGTAACTCATTTGATATCTTTTAATGGAAATTGATTATTATAAAAACTCATATATTCCCTATTTCTCTTTGCAAGTATTGTATCTCTTGTATCAAGCCACATCAAATGAATTGGGGCTCCAGGCGCAACTAGCTAAACAGAGACCCAAACTTATCGTCTTAATTATTGTCATGGCCAGTATCACATGCATGTCACCTCCTTAATCCGTACCAATTCAACAAGTAAAAATTCTCAAATGTGAAAGAGACTTTTAAGCGAATATGGTCGTGCAGGAGGTAGCGCGCGGTAAAAGCAAATAGACTTAAACTGACCGGTCAAATATATATTTGGAAATTCACCTAATCGTTCTCAGTAGGAAAAATGAGAGGTGATACATAATTCTAAAAACAAGAGGTACAAAGCGGCAGGATAATGAAACAGATAAAAGGCACTGAGTTATGGGACGAGACATTGGGAAGGAATGAGATGTTGTGGGTTGCCATTTTGGTGCCAAGGAGAAATGGGTGATCTGAGTTTATTCCCATTTTGGTTGATAAGTTTTAATCAATGCGGTGTCACCACCTCTTTCACTTAATTACCTTCTTGCTTCGTACTCAGTCTATGCCTCTATGGACAGACAAACTTTTATTTCTTGATCCTTAATGCCCTTCTCTCCCTCAAGCACGTTTTCAAATCCCTTCCACTTCAAGCCACGCCAATACCATAACAATTTAAAAAACTCCCCATCTTTCTCCTTTACCATTGATCTCTTTTTCTTATTCTTAGCTTCTCAACTAATCTTTTTATTATTATAATTACATATGTATACTCTCTTACATATACTTTTTACAATTATATAATTTCATGAAACTATAAGTTATATATTATACTAAGTACTATCTATTTTTGCTAAAATATCATACTTTAGTCTAATTTTAATTTTTTTAAGAACCAATATCCTTTTTTGGATAATGTAGCATCTCAAAAGAGTAAATTAAATGTACATGATCATGGTAACAAATTAAAATCTATTTGAATTTAAAATATCTGATTTACAATAATCCAAATAAATCAATTGGCATTCAGAAAATTTATGACGTGTGTCACCATGCAATTTAAAAATGAGTCAAAATGATTTATTTATTTATTTATTTTGAGTTAAAGCGGCTGGAGCTAATGGCCTGAGGTCACAAGCGGTATTAAACCCATGTTCTTCGACTTATAAGAGAATACTATAAGGTCATAGGCCAAAATGATTCAAATTAAATAACATATTTTGAAATCATATAGAAGAAAAAAAAATTAGAATTTCAACTTTTTTTCTTGAAAAACAATGATGAGTGTGATATATAGTTATGCTATTTCCAATGCCGCAAATAATTTTCTGAATTTGTTGAAGAGAATATGCATGGCACAAACATGAGGGGGGCAAGTCCACGAATGAAAAGTGAAAAGAGCTTGAAAACACTGAAACACAGAATCCATGTTGATAGAATGTTGAAGCCCTGGATCACGGCGCGGGTGGGAAAAAAAGATATAAATAGAGGTTCATGCGGGGGATAGGAGAGCATACAAGTGAGAGAGCCAATTAGGCAATAGACGAATGAGAAGAGAAACGGATCCTCTCGTAGTAGGAAGGGTGGTTGGAGATGTGTTGGACCCATTTTCGAGGTCGGTATCTATGACGGTCACATACCCCAATAACAGAGAAGTCCTCAATAGTCGTGAGCTCAGGCCCTCCCAGGTGGCTTCCCAACCTCTGATCGAAGTTGGTGGACATGATCTTAGGACCTTCTACACTCTCGTACTTTCATTATTCCTTCTTCATTATTTATTTTATCGTATTTTGTTTGCTCACAATATTGCTCCATGCAAGGCCACTTAATTTACTTGTCGGTTCCCGGTAATTAATTCAGTATTTTTTTTTATCGGAATTACACAATATAATGCAGGTAATGGTTGACCCTGACTCACCTAGCCCAAGTGATCCAAACCTACGAGAGTACTTGCACTGGTGAGTCATCACATGACCCTCTCTCTCACTTTAATTTCTCACACTGTCACACACACTTTTATCTTCATAATCATCAGTATCATCACCTTCCACATAGCTTCCTAGCTCTCTGACATGCACCCAACCGATTCAGAGACACGGAAATGATAAAAATGGTTGAAATTCTTAATTGTATGATTGCCTTAAAAATTACTATATGATAAGATAAGATATTAAGTTAACGTAAGTTAATATTTTGAGGCCATCCGATGACTGGTGATCATTTCCCGTATGGCTTTTAAGTGGTAGTCATTTGTCTAACAGCATATATATATATATATATATATAACGACTTGACCATGAATATCTTCATTCCTTAATTACTGTTCCCACTACAAAAAAAAGCCAGTTTCTGCAACGGCAAAAATCTGTCACAAAAAAGGGAGGGATTTTCCGTTGTAAAATTCGTTTGTGATAGAATTTACACGAATTTCGTCCGTCGCAAAAACCACTATCACAATTGCGACGGAAACAAAAATTTCCGTCGAATTGGAATCTGTCACAAATCCTTTGAGACTTGTGATGGAATCCAAATTCGTTGCAAATCCCAAAAGATTTGCAACGAATTCACATTTCGTCGCAAATCCCAAATTTGGATTCTGTCGCAAATCCCAAAGGATTTGCGACGAAATTTAAATCGTCGCAAAATTTATATTATTTAAAAATTACATAAAAAATATAATCTTTTAAAATATTAAAATTACATAAATATTAAAATTAAATACAGAAAAATTTATTTTTTCCATTTTAATCTATTTAATAATATAATCAGATCATTAAAAATAAAATACTCAGATTATTATTTAATAGTATATATTTAACAATATATCAAGGTTTGAGGAAAAAAAAACAATATATCAAGGGATAAAAAGCAATGAGTTTTTCTCATGGCTTAACTGATGAAAAATACAACAATCATTTTAATTGAAACAACTTATGATGCAATAGATCTTGATGTACCATTGCAATTGCAACACAACCAATAAGTACCTGCACCAGTAATTGAAGATAAATAATCATCAAGAAAAATAGAGCCCAAAGGTTGGTTCTATCATAAAAAAAACAAAAAATGGCAACCTCAGAAGTGAAATGACATTGAACTTGGAAGGAGAGTATATAATTTGTACCTTGTCTGCAAGAGGATCGAGATATAGGAACCCACCACAAAATCTATTTTCATCTTCCTAGCCACATATCCATCCAACTGGAATATATGAGAAGAGAAAGACATTTAGTATGTAACTTCTATCCTATAAGGAGTGGGTTGCTTCAATATCAATAATTATTTTGAATTTCATACCCAATCAGTTGCTCCAGAGATGGCTAACCCTATCATCGATGAAGTATAAAACTCGTTTGTGATCATCCTAGACAAAATTACCATGCAAACTAGATGGAGGTGAGAGGGGAGGAGGCCGACGCCGGCGATGAGATGAGAGGAGGCCGGACGGAGGGACGGAGAGAGTAGGGTGGAGGGAGAGTAAAAAGCAAAAAAATGGGGGAGGATGAGCACTTAAGCCCGATTTCGGGCTTAAGTGTTTGCAATGGAATCCGTTTCCATCGCTAATCGGCGGCAAACCGGCCTCTTTTGCGACGGAATTTTAAATCCTTTGCAAATATCGCAAAATTCCGTCGCAATTTCACCCTTTTCTAGTAGTACGTCCTATGGGTTTTATTTGAAGATGTTTTTTCCCCTTTTTATAGCTTAAAAGTCACATTCATCAACATGGTACTATAACAGTCCAAAATTTAATCACATGGCTTTTGGTGCTGGCACATGAAGTTTGTAATCTGCCAGAAATTGAAAAAGGGCGGTCTCAAAGATAAAATATATTCTACCGGGACTGCGATAAAAGTTTAGGTAAAGTCAATCTCAGAGAAAGAAAATGACTAATTAAGTATATTTAGTTTCACATTGACAAGCATGAAAATGCTGTTCTTGATTCTTACATTTAAAAGTGGGGGGACATTTTGAATGACGTGTGTGTAAAGCAGTTTTTCTTTTCTAACAGCGTATCTTTTTCTTTTTGATTGGATATGACCTGCAGGTTGGTGACTGATATTCCCGCAGGCACAGGAGCAACCTTCGGTAAGTAGCTATGAGAGTTGCGTTGAAATAAAAGCATTTTGGTTTTGTGGGGCAACGTCATGTGCATATATATGGGGCTTTGACAGGACAAGAGATCGTGTGCTACGAGAGTCCACGACCAACGGTGGGGATTCATCGTTACGTGTTTGTGTTGTTCCAGCAATTGGGAAGGCAAACGGTGTATGCTCCAGGGTGGCGACAAAATTTCAACACCAGAGACTTTACTGAGCTTTACAATCTGGGATCACCCGTCGCTGCTGTTTACTTTAATTGCCAACGGGAGAGTGGTACCGGAGGAAGGAGGGCTTAATCACAAACAGAACTCATCAATCATCGCTGCTCTTCTCTCCTATGTCTCGTCATCATTCTTATGAATATCCAATATTTAACAGAATATTTAAAAAATATATAGCACAAGTCATGTATGGGAAGACTCGTCGGCCTTAAATCTTACTAAAATAAGTACTTGAATATGCGTTTAGGCTATATATATCCATCAGGTCGGTCTCTCTCAACTATGTATGTTTCTCTTTATTATATATAATAAACTTGTCCTTTATAGTTGCTTGAATGAGTATTAATATAAACAAAAAAATTATATGATTTAATTAATTATATTATCAATATTTCATTTCATTTATATACATGAGATCAGAGTCATGTCTAATTTAATGTTATCTCCGGTTTTAAATATAGGACAAAGTTTGTAGTACTGCACTAATAACTTTATTTTATATTTAAGACCAAAGAGAGTAGTAAAATATTAATGCATGATCAACCGTGATAAGGGATAGAGATATCCTACTAGGGATCACTATGATGGAACCCTAAAATTGAACTTAAACAAGGAACTCACCCTGGGGTGTGTTTGTTTCAACGTAAGGAAGAGGTTAGGTAAGAGGAGGTTATGAACATTTTTTGGTTCAAGAAGGGAGAGAATGTTTGATTTCGAGGGTAGGTGATGGAAGCTAATTATAAGTTGACAAATATATAATGCCCTTTGTAACATCTCAAATCCAACACTCGAAAACTTGGCCAATGAATCAAAAATAAATATTTACAATAAGGCCAAACAATAAAAACCATTTAAAAGGGGCCAATTTAAATCTAAAAAATATATCAGAGTTTACAAGAAGCGGAAGTCTTATGGTTGTGGCAAATACAAATAACATAACAAGAGCCTTCACGACTCATACCATATGTGCCTTCCCTTGCTTCCTAATAGGATATTATACCTGAAAATGTTAATATGGGGGTGAGTTTTCCACGACTCAGTAACTACTGAATATTCTACCGCGCGTACACAAGCAAATCACATATGACAAAAACTGGTGAAAATAAAATACATTGATATATATATATATATATATATCCAAAAATTCTCATAAAAAGACTTTACAAAAGTATTTATCATTTTGTCCATCTTTGAACCATACAGTAACATATCATGCAATATGCAACCTCCCTTATATCCTCTTTCATCCTTATACCGTTGACTGGAGCCATAGGCTAACACATAGTCCAACAGAAACACATTCATGTGACTGAATTGTTCCAAGCTCACCAAAACTTAAGATATACCCGGCCAAAAGTATAGAGCTTAAGTATGGACTATGGCTCCCCTCCTTATCAGAATAAAAGAGGTGTCACATGTCCCATAACTCCAATGCAATCCCGGCCAGAGGAAAACATGGAAGAAGGGGCCCTGAAAAGTACCAATCCACTGTGCACCGAGTGGTGGCATAAATCATATCATATCAAATTCCTCCAAATTCCATCCCATCACAAATACAATCGCCATGATAAATGCATTCATTCAAAAATAATGCATTACGCTTCCATTAATATCAAATAAAACCATAGAACGAAATTCATGATCAATAAATAGTATCACTGTACGTATTCGTGAATAGTAAATTACTATGCGTATACATGAATAGTAAATAGTAAAATATTGTATGTATACGTGAATAGTAAATAGTAAAATACTGTATATGTGAATAGTAAAATACTATATAAGTGAATAGTAAAATACTGTACACATACGTGAATAGTAAATCGGAATGTATAATACGTGTAAATAGTGCCATGTATGAAATACAAATACAAATCTAAAATTCCCATAGCAGAATCTTAAAACCTTATAACCCATAAATATTTTATCATATATATATTAGTCTAAAAATAATAGTATAATCATAAATAAATAATCATACATAATCATACATAATTCACAAGTATAAGGAAGAATATCTAGAGTTACCTGTTACTCTTTAGCTCTCAAATAATCACCAAAATGCTACTACAAGGCTCCCAAAAATCCAATTTATATGATCTAAGGCTCTTCTAAAAAAGCTCCAATTCCTCAGATGTTGTGCTTCATCTTCTTCCTTTTCTCCTACGGCCTCTCACTCTCTCCCTCTCCTTCTTTCTTTCTTTCCTTCCTTCCTTCCTTTCTTTCTTATTTCTTTTTCACTCTTTGCCTTTCTTGAGTGTTTGTGTAGTTGTGGAAGAAGAGAAAGGATGAGGTATTTATAGAGTTTATGAACCTCAACTACCTCTCAATCCAACTACCACACACATTTCCATCTAACATCTTCTAACTACCATACAACTTCATCTACCATCACATTTCCATCTACCCTCCTTTATCTACCATACATATCTCCATCTACCATCTAACTACCATGCACATTTCCATCTACCATCTTTTTGTTGGAATCCGTACACGCAGCGGAATAAAATTTTTTAACGAATCCCTTAGGCGGATTGCTCAATAGCGTTTAAATCTGATTTAGGGTTTCCGAATCATACCTATGCGGAGGGTTCAACGTTCCGTTGGTGTTTGCGCCTGGAACCTCGAGCGCCGCAAACGTCGTATGTGTCGAACGAGGAGGCATCCTTTTTGTGCTTTTTGATCACGTGGGCTAACGCCTTCTTGTTCGATCAGATAGGAGCAGACTACGCGTGTCCTCTCCCTCTACCGATATCCACACGAATGGCCTCCAACACTGACGGCAGCGTGCTAGCGCCTTCTTGTTCTTGCGTCTCTCTTTTTTTCGCTCTAGGGTTTTTGTGTTTCGCGACCGTCTAATTCATCCGTAGTTTAATACAACTAGATCAGCATCTGTTATAGGGTTTCTAAAACCCTAATATGTCGTATTAAAATATTCAAAGATTAATCTAATTAATTTCGAATTTGGATTAAATAATATTAATTAAATCTGTCCAACAAATCTAATCTAACTACTTGATCCGAATTAATAGGCCTTCAGATTTAATTTATATTCATAAATTAAATCAAGATATGATATGCTTATATTTAATTTAAAATGAGATCCGATATCTCAGTTCAACTTAAATCTGATAAGCAATATCTTTATTCAAAAATTAAATCTGAGATACAATATCTCAATTTATTATAGTTATTTAATTTATCAAATAAATTGAATACTATATATAATAATATTATTATCAATAAATAATATCATTATTATTTTCGAATTTATTAGTACACACACACATCCTAGATTAAAAAAGTATTCATTAAATCTTAAACACATTTAAGATTCAATGAATCTGGACACCCTTGCTCGTGTTGGGCCATTCTTGTATGCGACCCTGTAGGCCCACATGAGATTGGCAGCGGGCCAATACTGTATCAGCCCACAAGTCGCAAGCGGCCTCTAGCAAGACATTGCGACTACCCAATTCATATGGGGATCGTTGATGCGATATAACCTATCGTACAACCATGTCACATCCCTTTTGTCACGCGATAATTTGGTCAAGGATGAGGCATGGAGAAAGTCAACTTCCTGTTCTTGACCATCACTTTCTTGATTCTTGAGTAGTCTAACAATTGAAATGGAAACTCCTTTCCATCGTAGTATGGCCATACATTTCTTGGACTCACTCATCGAGGGGCCCAGTATTATCTCTCTACAAATGTGAGGGACAAATTCCATCTTGATCATTCACATTCCTCCGCATGAAAATCACTGATCCCGATCATAGCCTTTATCATCACCCGGTCAAAGGTGACTTTTGACTAGGTCAAAGACCAGCGACTCATCATGTAGGAATCCATGATGATCTCAGGTCAAAGGGCGTTGTGACGCAGTTATACATGAGAAAAGCTTATGACTTATTCCATGCATCTTTCTCATAGTGGGTCGGTCCAGCACCTTGTACTTTTACAAGTGCCTATGACTTTGATTCGTATCTCCATACCTCATCAAAGTCACACTGGTCTTATCTCTTCTTCGCTCCCGCGCAGATGACCGACCAGGGACATTTAGGATAATCTTTTAGACATATCCAGGGATACAATTATCAATGTAAACAGGCAAACAAAATGATAACAAGAAGAGAATACTTTAAATAACATAAATGTCTAAAGTACAATGTCTTGCCCCTAGGGCACAATTTCCAACACTTTTAACTACCAAATATTCATCTTCATCTACCATTTAAGTTAATATCTCCCACAATATACTTATTCCAAATTTTCATAATGTATACGTGAATAGTACCGTATACGTAAATAGTACCGTCACTTTCAAAAATAGGGCCTAGCCGTCTTCCAAAAATAGGTTTATTCTCAAGTCTTTAGACCTAAAATTCAGGATATTACACCCTTATCCTAAAACCCCAAATTTTGGAAGGTAGAGAGGGGAGGAGAGGATCGGAAGACAAATTTTTTAACCTCACTTCCCCTTCCCACCTCCAACCCTCGAATCTAGTTTCCGTGCTCGTCCTTTGGGCGAGCAGGCATACGGACGAGTTTCTGGCCATCCAGATCTTATTTATTTTATTTTATTTTTATTTTTTCTATACAAAAAAGCATTTTTTAAGAAAATGTTAGTTGAGAGATTAAATTTATTTTTTATTCTCTACCCATTAATTTTGTTTATTAAAAATTAAAAAACTAAAATTTGGGCCGTCCAGATCTAGATCTAGATGGCCAGGAGCTCGTCCATAACCGGTTCCCCAACCCTCCCCTCATTTAACCTCCCCTCCAAAAAAATCCTCAACGAAACAAGCCTAAAGTACAAATATCATTCAAAGTGAAACTACAACTACATATTTTATTCAATGAGTATTGAGTACCATAACATGTACAATTATGTTTAATGATCAAATTGAAATAATAATTCCCGCGTGATCTTGTGTGTCAGACATAGAAAATGGTATGTTGATGGACAGCATTTGCAGCCAAGAATCGCCATAATTCAGACTCTCACTTCGAAGCTCCCTGTTTGGGTTCATTATAGAGACCGTGCGTGTCTTGATGAGATTCGGTGCAGCTGATCATATCTTGCGAGCACCCCAGCTCCTGCGTCGCCAAGAAGCATATTTGCAGTGACTCCCTGAAATAGAGCAAAGAAACCCTCATATCGCACAATCTCACGAAACGCATGCAATGCATTACGATACTTATTTGGCTGTCCAGACGTCAACATCATTCTCCGACGAAGTGTGTCAAAAGGGTAGGCGCAAACCCCAGCAAAGGACATGATGCTCCAACCCAACACGGAACAAGCAAAAAAACTACCCTGCAGAAGCGTCAATAATAAACAGGACTAAGGATAGGAATGCCCGAGTATGGCATAAAAGAACTCTCTCAGTGCTTTAAGCAATAAATGAGCTAAATTCTCAAGGCATGCAAGTATAGAAGAAGGCTATGGCAAGAAAAACCAGGACATTCATAATTGGAAAAAAAATTGCCTGATTTTTCAAATTCCCTAAAAAATGAATGTTCAAAATTGAATATGTTGCAACTTTAACAGATGTTACTGAGACTAGAATATCATTATTCAGTATGTACCGAATATCATGGAAAACCCTCCCAAGAAGACTTATTCCATAGTAAATGAAGCTCAAAATGCTTGGTCGAAGTATTAAACTACATCATCCCCCCTTAGATGCAAGCTAGAGAACTCTTTAGTCTTTAGAGAAGTACAGAAGCGTACCTCATAAGGCCCAACTAAGACAAGAGGTTTCATGGTGTCATAGATCACGAAGTACATGCCTCGATACATGGTGATTCCCACTATTGAAACTCCAAATTAAATCCTCTGTACAAGCCACCAATTCCATCGCTTGATACGGTTTTACGATATACACCCCTCAGTATAAGATACCGACTAGCAAGTTTATTTGGTCATTTTTATAAGGCACTTGCTTGTTCCTAAAGAGCATTAATTATTATTTTCCATGTATATGCCCCTAATAAATAAGGGTAGTGGGTGAGAGTAATAATTAATATGATATTAGAGTTTAGTGCAATTAGTAGGGGTAATATTGGAAGGTACTTAAATTGTAGGCTAACTTTATTAACTTTAACTGTTTTTATTGATTTGTGAAAATTGTTAGTTGGTGCCTTATAATAAAGACCAGATGAAGTACATCAACTAGCCCTTTAAATTGCAGCTGACCACCGACATGGCATTCTAATGCATCCGTACCCAATTGTTTGCGAGAATAGTCTAAATGATATAGTACTCCCTCTAGTCTTTATTATAAGGCACCAACTGCAATTTCTCTTATACCAAAGAAGGGCAGTTAAATCATTAATTAGTGTTCAATTGATAAATATTTCCACTTTTATCCCTACTTTATTTGGGGGGGGGGAGAAACATACTGATTGAATTAGAAATACAAACTTAATGGGGGAGAGAGAGAGAGAAATATGCTCATTGGATTGGAAATATACAAACTTAATGGGGGAAAAGAGAGAAACATGCTGAATGGATTGAGTATGAAATAGTCAAAGAAAAAAATTGGCCCAATAAATGAGGGCACACTACAAAAAAAACGACATTTTCTAGCTGTTAAAATCACCTATTTGTAGCGGTTTTTGGTGCAACTAATGAAATTTGTCGCGGTTCCAAGAACCACTACAAAATCCACTGTGGCAAGATAATTTGTCGCGGTTAAGAAAAACTGATACTACATGCATATGAACTGCTACTATATCTGTTGCGGTTAATAATAACCGCTACTAAATGAGCTTGGCTTACGTCTCTTCTAAGAGCTTAGTCACGATTACTAACCGCTACAATATTTACTTGTAGCGGTTACCCAACCGCTACAAATTAATGTTTTGAAAATTTTGCCGCCATTAAATTTATTATTTTGAATATTTGTCGCGGTTCTTAACCGCTACAACTTTTCCCGCCATATTTTCGCAAGGAAAAAAAATTGCCGCCATGTGAATATTTGTAGCGGTTTGTAACCGTTACAAATGTTCCCGCAATTTTTTCAAAAATTTGTAGCGGTTTGAAACCGCTACTCTAACCGCTACAAAATAATCCCGCCATTTCCTCCCAAGAAATATTTGAAACGTAGTAGCGGTTCAAGCAACCGCTACAAATTTCATGACTTTTTAAAAAAATAAAACTATTATTTATCAACGTAATTAAGTAATTATTAATAGTTTATCTTTTTAATAAAATGAAAAAGTATTAAAATATGAAATTTAAATATATAAGGTGCTTGTTGTATAGATGCAAAATAATAAAAATATGGAAGATATAATAAGAGCTAATAATGAGGTAATTAAAATAATACTGAATGTTTAAAACATATGTGTACAAGTTATTGAATAATGTATTTGGAAGAAAAGGAAAGTTGATTAAAATATCCCGCTCAACCGCAAAATAACAAACATTAATTAGTATATATGAGAAACATTAGAATTGAGAAACATTAAAATTGATCCAGCATACACGGCACTTACCCCTTCTGCACGCTTAACCCCTATGTTCCAAAACGTAAAAATATTTGAGAAGACTGAGAGAAAACGTGGGTAGAAAAGAAATTGATGTATATTAAATGAGGTTGGGTGGGGTATTTATGGTGGTTTCGCGCAGCATTTTGTAGCGGTTGGGGTCACACTTTTGTAGCGGTTATTATTATTAGTATCGGTTTGTTTCCGTGTTTGTAGCGGTTCATGTAACGGCTTTTTTTGTCGCGATTTTTATGGAATTCATAGGCATTAAGTTTTTCTCTCAATCTTCTTCGACATCCCTACAAAGAAAGTTTGCATAAAATGTTACGCGTGAGGTGAATACGTTTGAACACAATTAAAACTTTAGTTAAATATTTCAATTTCATAAAGCTACAATTAAAAAACGTACCAAACTATAGGTAAATTGTCATCGCCGTCTGGGATGAAGTCTTCGAAGCTGGCGGGCTGCAACGGCTCACAATCGTAGGCGACGTTATCACCATCGCCCATATCGTAAAGGTCCCGAGGCTTTAAGTGACCCACCATATTCCAATCCTTGTGCCTCTCATCGAAGACATAATAAACCTGATGGGCCTCTGAGGCAAGAATATACGGCTCGTCATCTTCAGACTGACCACTGTGAATAGGCCCGGAGAAATTCACTGATGTGATGCCTAAGTCGTCAGTCGTTAGTCCCTTGGACGTGGTGGTATTCGCCCGCAAACACTTGAACAACGTCACGGTGAAAAGGCCTGTGTAACTTATCCTGACCACATCAAGCAGCTTTCCATAATACGGACGCCACCGAACCGCACGTTTCGTCACCGCCGCCGCATAACTCCTCGTCCCAAACGTGCCATATACACCGAAGTTTTGGGTCGCAATCCGATCTCGTGTGATGGTGCAAAACTTAAAACCATTGGCATTGTATGCCGTAAATCTTAGGGCGTGGTCAAGGTGCCTACCGCGAGAGCTTTGAATTCTGTGAGAGCGGGTTGTGGTCGCTCATTATTCTCCTCCTAAGCCAACCCCGAATTCTCTCGTGGACCTTTCTATCAATTTCGGAGGATGTCCGTGTACGAATCCTCGCTCACGCTTCACATAACTCCTGAATTCCCTGCAATTAAACATGCAATGAAATGTGAGTATGTATAAAATGTAAGGAAATATATAGGATAGGATATATATATATAGATATATATTTGTATGAAATCCTTACTGAAGGTACGGTTCAACTTTGGTGCAGTTAATCAAGACATGTCGATGTGCTTGGAACTTCTCAAGTGCTGTGAGTTTGAATTTCTCACTCCCGCCAACTGGTTTACCAACACGAGGGATTATCAACTCGTTGCCTCGTGCTCCGGCTCAGCTCAAGACAATCGTCTACACGAGGCGGTCGGTTGAATGACGTCTCAATGTCATCAAGTACCGGAACAAAAATACAAGACCTCATCCCCGATATAACCTTCGCTATTGAACCTTCAGGCCACGCCTTATTCCTCACGTAAGATTTAAGTTTCCCAAGAAACCTATAAAGTAGAACCATAAAAATAATAATGCATCAATGGTTAAATGTGCGACTAGGTAGTAATGCTAAAGTAATTATTTTTAAACAAGTACCTCTCAACGGATACATCCATCTGTATTGAACTGGGCCAGCAAGCTTTGTTTCGTGAACAAGGTGTATTGTCAGTGAACCATGACCGTGAAAATGACGGAGGAAAGATCATCTCCAAATGACACAACAGAATAATGATTTTCTGTTGCAAATGGTCGAGCTCCTCCACTATCAAAACCTTGGAACACAGCTTTCAGAAGAAAGTACAAAGCTCAACCAAAACGAGAGACACATCGAGAGGCAGCGTATTTTTCATGGCGCTGAAGTAATCATTGATAAGCACACGTGAGTCATGACTCTTCACCCGTAACCTTCGAGCCTGCAAGTCAATACATCATGATATGTTGCTTGAATACCCGTCGTGGAACTTTTATTTTCTTCAAGGTAGCGAGAAAGATTTCCTTATTCGGTTTTGTCGTAAGTGAATCTTGCCGGTTGAAATCTGTCATGCTCATCCGGCCACGCGTCTCCACGAACGCCCATCTCCCGTAGATCTTTCATGGCCTGCAGATGATCTTTGGACTTGCCTAGTTCGTTGAGAATCGTGTACAACACATTGTCGCACACATTCTTTTCAATGTGCATGACATCCAGACTGTGTCGGAGCAAATTATCTTTCCAATACTAAGAGCGAAGAAGATGCTTACCTTTCGCCATTGCTTGGGCGTAGAACCGTAAGCCCCGGCAGCCTTTGTCCCTGCCCTTGCCGGATCGTCCTTTTTCCCAAACTCAACATCAACATCCTGAAGCTGCTCTATGATTTCTTCACCAGATAAATTCCGAGGAGGTCCTCTTTTTTCCTGTTGCCCATTAAAACGATTGCGTTGCAACTGATAGCGACTTCGGCAAGTGCACCGGTCGTTATAAGTAATAAAGTGATAAGAAAAGTATCGTTCCCACGAGGAATAGTACTCCAGCCACTAATTAGTTATTTCAGCTTTAGTTGGATCAATGAGAAATAGGGGTGAGTTGTAACCAAACATAATTTAAAGAATTAAATAAAGAAAAAGCATTCAAGATTAAGAATTTCAAGAACAACGTTTTTAGAAAAGATGAGTAATCAAGAAAAACGCAGCTAGGGCATAGAATTCCCCCTGTTCCTTCGAGTATTTGAATTAAATCCTTAATTGACTATTATTCCCATGATTGACGATCAATTCTCTAAAATTAGACTAAGTCCCAATGTCTTGACGCTACCTTAGCCCGTTATCTTTAAAAACAACCTAATGTCTTAGTATTGTTTGGAAAGATCAATGTATTTAAACCGAATTATGAGATCGCATAAACTCGTAAGCCTATGTCTAGGTCATGCAACTCTATGACGAATTAACGGTTCCAGCTTAAATGCACCAACATCTCTATTGTCATACACCAACCTATGAACAATTAAAAGGTGATCGTCTTTAAGAAAGCTTTAAGCAAAGATAATTCATTCAATCATGGTAAATAACGTTCAATCAAGAATCCAAACAAATACTCAAATTCACATAGGGTTCATCCTCGCCCTAACTACAGAAGACTAGCCAAGCATGGCTAGGTTAACAAAATAAAAGAAAAGAGATGAAAATTAGAATTGTTCTTGATCCTTCTTTCTTTCTTCACTAGCCTTCCTCCTTTTCTTCGTCCTTTCTCTCTAAACCTTTGGTAAATACCGAGATTTAGAGAGCATAAGGATGTTTCTTTCTTTCTTTTGTGCTTTTCTCGCTTTCGCGCTTGTCTCTCTCGGTCCTAGTGTGTATCTCCCTCCTTCTTTATATAGAAATCCCTTAGGCTGACTTGGGCCGTGATTTGATCCTTCCTTAAATAAAAGATATGCAATATCCTTTTGAAATCTCCAAATCACCTTCAAATATTTTGTAATCCACTCTCTCATATCAATCAATTAATTCAAATTGATTTCCTTTTTCTGCTCCTTTCTCAATCAGCTAATAACTCCTGCAAGATATATACAATAGTAATGAATTTAATCCAATATATCTCAGAATTGATACTCATTTAATTATAAAATATGCACTTATCAGCAACCTAAACCTGTGCGTACCATCGAGAAACCTCCGATGACCCATGAAGCACCACTTACGATTGTGGGGAAGGCGCACTGAGTCAGAGTCAAAATTGCAAGCTGGGCACGCAAGGCCGGTATGCACATTCCACCCGTATAATGTCCCGAGGCCAAGAAAGTCGCTTATCGTCCAGATCAAAGCCGCACGCAAGTTGAACAGTGTCTTCTTGTGCGTGTCATACGTCTCAACGCGTACATTCCACAACTCCACCAACTCTGTGATAAGCGGTTGGAGATACACATCGATGTCATTTCCCACTGCCTTTTTGCTTGGAATGATCATGGACATAATGAAGGAGCTTTGTTTCATGCACATCCAAGGGAGCAAGTTGTAGGTATCAACATAATCGACATATACTGTAGCTTGTGCTAAGATTCCCAAATGGATTAAAACCGTCGGTCGCCAAAGCAAGACGAACATTTCTAGGGTCCGCCGCGAAATCTGGAAAGACTGAGTCGAACGCTTTCCACGCTTCAACATCACGTGGATGCCTGATTTTACCATCTTGATTCTTATCATCTTCATGCCACCTCATATGCTGAGCTTTCTTAGATGACATAAACAATCTTTGCAAGCGAGGTTCTTCTTCTGCTTCTTCCCTTTCCGAACTGTCTTGAACCTCGAAGTGTGACACTTCTTACAAGTCTCCCTCCGATCGTCCTCTCCCCAATAAATCATACAGTCGTTTGGGCAGGCATCTATTTTTTGGTAGTTCAAGCCTAATCTGTTGATTATCTTTTTCGCCTCGTAGAAGGATGAGGGAATGTCCACGTCAGGGAAAGCATCTCGAAGTAATTCCAGAACATCGACATTGCCTTATCGGTGATCCCACACATGCACTTGATATGGTACAATTTGATAAGAAAAGATAACTTTGAGTATTTCGACAACCTTGATACAAAGGATGATCGCTCTCATCCATGAGGCTGAAAAATTCCCGAGCCGCATCGTTCTCGAAGAAAACAGTTCTCGGACCTGCACCTCTGCTGTGAAGTTGTCGTCTTGAACACCAAAAGCATCACGAATGCTTCATTAACCGGATTATCTTGATGTACTTGATTTCCTACTTGTGAGGTTCGAGGAAGATGGAGCTCATATCCTATACCACGTTGCTCCCATGAACCTCCAGAATGTATATGCTTCTGGGAAAGGCTTTACAAGAAGATGTTCCAAAGCACAATCTCGTGTTTGCCACTTCTTAAACTTACATCGCAAACAAGGACACACGATCTTGCCATTAATGCAAGCGAGAGAAGGCGAAATCTAAGAAAGTGTTCAATCCCGCTAAATATACAGAGAACTACGCGGCAGCTTGATCCATGACTTATCCATATGTAACAAACAAATCTAGGATAAAACATAAATGTGGATACAATGTTTAATTACATTCAACGCAGAACTTGGGATCTTTAAAAATGTATCGAATGGTTTTTAGCGGTTACAAAACCGCTACAACAATCGTTGCAAATATCAGGAACAGTTCTGTAACGGGTAAATTACCGCGACAAGAACCGCTACTAAATACAATTTGTCGCTGTTCTGGATGGAAACCGCGACAAATATTGGCCATTCAAAATTCAATTTTGTTGCGGTTAGCTTCAAAGAAACCGCTACAAAATGATGACCATTGAAACTTGTAGCGGTCATTTAACCTCGACAAACTATGGCGCCCTTTCATCCATTTTAAATTTCAAATTTGTTGCGGTTTCTCCATATGAACCGCTACAAAATTTACTTAAATTTTTAGTGTTTTTGGACTAAAATTTTAGGAAATTATTTTGGATTAAAATTAAAATATATAACTAAAGCACCAGTTAAACAAGGATTAAAATTTTGGATTAAAATTTTTAGGGTTTTGGATTAAAATTTAGTTAAACGAGTTATAGGTTTTGAAATAACGTACCAAATTTAACGATAACAAATATATAACTAAAGCACAAAGTTAAACAAACCAAATATGTAAACCAAAGTAAACAAATATCCAACGGTACAAAATGACTTAAGTGTTCAAGATAAAAACTAACTATCAGGAACATGATCATCAAGTCCTGTCCGAGGGGGGTCTATCTCAGGGGGGTTGGTGCACGACCAGAGTCGACAACATCGTCGTCATCAGTAGCACGTGGGGGATTCTCAAAGATGAACGGAGGGGAGGCTCGGGAGATGGAAACCGCTGGTCGTAACAGCTCGCGTCGGGGCCCCAAGAACAACATCCAGCTTCTCCACATGACGATCATACCAACGGGCCATGCTCTCCTGCCTGCGCCTATTCCTGGCCTCCTCGTCGGCCCTCCTGCGCATATCTCTGGCCTCCTCGTCGGCCCTCCGTGCAGCCTCATGTGCGGCAACCTGCGCAGCAACCTTCTCAACAATGATCTCATCAAAAGCCTCCGGTGGTGGCCTTCTCGAGCTGGAGGGTACGGATGCAGAGGAGGAGTCATGCTTCGGGTACACCATGCTAGGCCTGGCGCCAAGGCCCATGCCCCTAACACGGCCAGGATGCTCGACTGGGCCCACAACAGCTTTCAATGGGGCGGTAGGATTCACAGACCCCTGTGACTCCGGGGTCTGCGATGCTTGTAGCTCTCTTGGTCCCCGCCGTGTGATGGACCCTCCGACGTGCCCCCGCTTCTTGTGTTCCTCTGCGACAAAGCTCGCAAGGAGGAGGAAACAAAATTTTAATTTAAACTCAATTTAAATTATCAATTAAGTGAAAATATTAATTAATTTAAACCATATGTAATTAAATTATAATTAATTAAAAATGTACCCGCCCGTCGCACTCCTCCTATATTGGACGAAACTCGCCAGCTGAGTTGGTTCCACGCCGTCTCGGGACGTTCTCGATCAGCTCTGCAGAGGAATCGTGCCATCTCCATTCATTAGATTGTAGAGACGATTCCTCCGACTCTTCCACCCTTCCCCTACCTTCATCATAACGTACCTTTTGTGTTGTTCGCGAAGTTTAAACTTTTTCTGTATCATAATTTCATTATTAAGAATTAATAAATTAGGAAATAAATAAACTAGAACTTATAACTATTAACATGTAAAATTTAATTAAACAATATTGACTACCTGCAGAACTCCGGTAAACGCCTTGATCTTTATTTCCTTCGTCACACTCTTCCAATCCTTGAAAAAAATTGGGA
The DNA here is from genome assembly GCA_025563575.1 of Acacia pycnantha. NCBI lineage: Eukaryota > Viridiplantae > Streptophyta > Magnoliopsida > Fabales > Fabaceae > Acacia > Acacia pycnantha. The sequence continues at coordinate 1,534,401 of JAMWYP010000037.1, read as the reverse complement.
ACCATGCCCAATTGCCGCCAAATTCGACAAGAATCGGTTCATCGGTGACCACCGGTGCAATCGCCCGGTCCAGTGTGCTCGTTCCACGGACTACGACCCGATACCCGCCATCTCCCGGTCGTGCGAGTGAGAGTGGAAACATCCAGCGTCCCTACCGCCGATGTTCCCATGTCTATCTCGTAATATTACAAAAAATTGAATTAAACCTACCGAATTTAAATTAATTTCTCCCAAAAAAACTAATTAGATATACCTTCGACATCCACTGTAAATCCGACGGAACGCGAAGACGCCGGTCGGGGGTTCCCGTGGTCCCGCTGGTTTTCCTGGTCGATGAACTGCTCCACGTCCGCTATGGGAATGTCGAGATGGATGTCCGCATTCTCGTCGTCTAAGTCGTTCAACGACAAACTTGCTTCTTGATCTCCCCCTACGGTCCCCACGTTTGGAATTTCTTCATCGGCGAAGAGATCGGCAAACTCATTCAGCCCCTGAGATGGCGGAGGTATATGTCGGGCCCCACGCCCTCTCGTCTGGCCCCCTCTACTACTACTCCCCCTTAAACCCCTTTTCTTTGGGACACCTGCTTTTCCCTTTCCCTTATCTTCTCCAGAAACCATGATGTTGAAAGGTAGAAGTTTAAAAGTAAAAGTTTAAAGATGGGTTGAAAGGTAAAAACGGTGAAAACTCAAACCGTTGGAAGTGTGACTTTGAAAATGAGGAGTGACTGTTTAAAAACCGTACATTTTGTAGCGGTTAACCAAAGAAACCGTTACAAAATTTTAATTTTTGTAACGGTTTACATCTCACCGCCACATAAACCGCTACAAAATAGCTGACCGTTGATATTCTGTAGCGGTTATGGAGTAACCGCTAGAAAAACCGATACAAAAAAGCTGACCCTTGAAATTCTGTAGCGGTTACGTAGTAACCGCTACAATATGTCCACATTCTGTAGCGGTTATTATCAATAACCGCTACAAAATGTTTTTTTTTTTTGAAAAAAAATTCCAAACTAATTAGTTTGATTCATAAACTTTATGAATCAAACTAATTAGTTTGGTACAAATATTTAAAAATCAAACCTTCAATTCATTTAATTTTTTTCTTTAATTTTTCTAAAAGTGTCCACGTAATAAATTTCACATAATGAAATAACCAAAAATAGTCCAACATATCTCAGGGGATTTGGACTCAATATAGTGCCGATCTCCCACGAAAACCTGGCCGAGTCATTTTCATCGAGATATTTTCGTGAGACAAAGGTGGCTATAATGGAACCTAATCTCCGGTCGTATGTTGGACTGTTCTCAAAAGAGTAGAAGTATTCACGCCAAAGAAATGAGTAAACATTGACTTGTGACTGAACGAATTGCCTCGCAAGGATGAGAAAGGCAAATATCCGCAGCTCTTATCACCCGAGATAGGAGATCAAAGCTACTGGTATATGCATTTCTTCGACGACCAAGCGAGATAGTTCATTCAGTTACAAGTCGAAGATTTAGTAATTCCTTTAATTGTTATAATTGATGTACGGAGCCTAAACCCTTATTTATATCGTGAATATTTGTAGCGGTTTTCCTAGAAACCGCTACAAAAGTTTAGCTTTTGACGCGGTCAAGGTCACTCTTCTTGGTGACCGTGACAAAATTGTGACCTTTCGTTTAGAGTAAATACCCTTTTTGGTCACTGGGAAAATGTACGGACATCTTTTTGGTCCCTGGGAAAAAAAACTCGTCCCGTCATCCCTGAGAAAGACAAAAACTTCCCACGTTAGTCCTTCCGTCAGGTAGCTCCTAACGGCATCACTGACGGCGCTGATGTGTAACGTTAGTTGCTGATGTAGGACATGATGTGGAAGGACAAAACGACGTCGTCCCCACCTGTGACCATCTTCCTTCAAGTTGCAACCCACGTGGATGGGATAAAACGACTGCGTTCGCTGAGAACAACAAAACCCTTTTGCCTTCCATTATTTCCCTCCATTTTGCCGACGAATTCCGCAGGTGAAGGAAAGCGACTGTGTAGCTCTGGGCCGTTCTGGGTATTTCGTTTGATTTCTGCGCGGTGAGTGTGATAACTACTGGAGTTTTGGCAAGATTGTGTTCGAAACAAAAGAGAAGACCGTCACAAAGATCCGTTGGAGGTAAATATTCTTACTGTAGTGTATAATCGAAACAAATTTTTTATTCTGTGGTCCCATGTACAATGGCAATGGCAGTGTAGTGGTCTGTGGTCCCATAGTGTAGTGGTCGACCTTTTTATGCCAAAGGTGGTCCCTCGTAGTGTTTAGGGTTTAAAAAATTGAAAAGTGCTTCAATGTTGGTGGGCCCTGTTTGGTGCCCCCTTTGTTAGGATTGACTGGTTTCCATTATTTTTTCTCGTAAACATCTGGTATTATGGTGTGTTGGTTTGCATTATGCATTTGGATTAACAGGATTGCTATTATTTGGGTTTTACAGATGGATGGGTATATAGTGATTGTGTATCACTTTGGGGGATTGTTATTGAGGAATGACGATGGGGTCGTGGAGTATATAAATGGCAGAGTTGATGAGTTGACTGAGGTGGACGTAGACTATATTAACTTAAAGGACCTTGAGTCAATTTTCAAAGGTTATGGATATGAAAAATGTGAGAGGATTATGTGGCTCAAGCCTGGTGCTCCTGATCTGGAGCATGGGTTACAACCGCTGTGTTTAGATTCCGACATCAATGCCATGTGTGCAGCTGCCTTGGCTAATGGCAATAGGATACATATTTACTTTGACCATTGTATTGCCGTGCCTGACATCATATCTCCAACAGAGGAGGATCATGGGATGTTTTCTCCTGAGGAGGAATCTGATTCATATGAAAGTGCTGAAGATGAGGCATATAAGCCTCCTCCCCCTGGTGTGGAGGACCTATCGGAGGAATATAATAAGGAGGCTGAAGATTATGAGGCTCAAGATGATGAGGCTGAAGATCCTGAGGAGCAATGCAGGCCGAAGAAGAAGAAGCCTGCTAGACAGAGCAATGACGATAGCCTGCTAAGACATGTAAGGGACCTGCTGCTCCTCGAAACAAACAAAAATCAGCACCAATGAGCATAAGTATTGAGACAAACATGCATGGAGAGATACCACTTAGCCAAGGAGGCCCTGCTCCAGAAATTGACTCCCAACCAGCGAGAGGCAGCAGTCCACAACCCTCCATACCAACTGAATCATCTCACCTCCCGTCTGAGGAAACAATGCGTGCAGCCAGCAGTGGAACAAGAACCAGGTTTATGTCTACACCTGGATTTAGGGCACCAAGGCGAGCTCCATCAAAATGAACTTCAGTGAAGTAGGAGAGCATTTTTTGGTTGTATTGGATGCAATGAACTTGGTTGTATTGAAGGCCTTTTTTTGGATCCTCTTTGTTACTGGCCATGTTTAGAAATTGTAATTAGGCCAGTTATGGTCTTTTTGGATGCTCTTTGTTATTGGCCATGTTTAGAAATTGTAATTAGGCGACTTATGGCCTTTTTTGGGTTGCTGTAATTAAGCAGAATGCTCTTCTTCTTTTGTAAGACAGCTGATGTTTACTTATATTGGCCATGTTATGTTGACATTATATTTCTTACTTCAGATTATGCAATGTCATGCTTAGTGTGCTTGCAAAAGTTGACTCGAGTCATATTACTTGACTGGAGTCATTGTCTTGAAATTCAACTGAGACGACTCGAGTCATCCTTGATGACTGGAGTCATATTTGGGTTTTTTTGCAAACAGATAAGAACTTCAGAAAAGTTGACTGGAGTCATCTACTTTGACTCGAGTCATATTATAAATCAAATCAAACAGAGACGAGAAGCTGATATGATGACTGGAGTCATTTTTCTTGACTCGAGTCATATCAGTAAATAAAATTAGATAGAGACGAAAAGTTGATATTATGACTGGAGTCATCTTGCTTGACTCGAGTCATATTTTAGATCAAATCAGACAGAGGCGAAAGGCTGATAAAATGACTGGATTCATCTTGCTTGACTCGAGTCATTTCAGTAAAATCTTAAACCAGAAGCTTCCGTCGATATATATGACTTTTAGCTTGGATCATTAATCTTCTTTTTGATTTCCAATTGTCAGTTATCATCAAAACTTATGGAGAACTAACAGTATACACTATGAAAGTTTGCTGGATCTGGATTTTCCAATTTCACCATGACAGCTTCTTCTTTTTTTCCACCATTATGCTGTCTGCTGGATCTGTTTCTGTTTTTGGTTACATTATGCAGTCTCAAGTTACATTTAAGGCATATATTCAAGACATGCATCAAGGATTTTTTTTGTCATCATGCAGCAAAATGAGTGAGGTTCATGAGAAATTCCAAAACAGAACCAAGTGTGCATCATGCACACAAACAACCAAATCATCATCATGCACACATTTTCTTTATAATTTGATCACTACACATTTTCCACAAAAGAGGTTCATCCCAAATGTAATATGCAGATTCTCTTTTCAATTTTTGTCCTTGGATTGATGTTATACCAACTAAAATAAAGCTACTATTACTTATCATTCATCAAAATGAGTACATACATCAACGATAATTAGTACATGCATCAAGGATTTTTTTATGCATTACCAAGGCTGAAAATAACTGCACATATCAGAACTTTCTCATTCTAGCCTACCCCAACATAAATACAAATGGCTCCCACAACTACAATGACAAAGAAACACCCTAGCCCACCTACCCAGAGCCTGATTTCCTTCTCCACCCTATCAAACTCTGCAACCATCTTCATTGACAGCTCAATCATCTTTCTTTGCTGCTCCCTTATCTTCATTCTATGCTCATTCAACTTAACTTGCAATTCATCATTCAGCTTCATCTCCATATAGTTCAACTTGAATTCCACCTCAGCATTATTCAGCTCGAGTTTATTCAGCCTCGAATCTTCCAGTTCCATTGAATCATTACCAGAATCATCAACCCATTTGAAAAAATCACAATACGGCAACTTCTCCTACAACCAAATAAAAACAATCTCATTAAAACATTCATAGAAGTTATCCACAGAGTGACCTACCTGGAAAATATACAATGCGTGAAGTAAACATGGGAACCTTGAAATTGTGGCATCCGAAGAATGCTCGAAGAATGCTCTGTTTGGGTTTCTCTGAGTTTTCGAGGTATACACAACACTTGGCCTCCCACATTTGCACCATGGAGCAGCTGTCCTTCTTTGACTTCTGGTTCCACTTGAGCTGCTTCCACTTGAGCCACCCATCCCGGAAGAAACATTCATCTTCTCAAACCTAAACCTAACAGGGTTTTCTCCCAACTTTGGCGCAGGAAACCCAATATGGAGGGAAGATGGTCACAGGTGGGGACGACGTCGTTTTGTCCTTCCACATCATGTCCTACATCAGCAACTAACGTTACACATCAGCGCCGTCAGTGATGCCGTTAGGAGCTACCTGACGGAAGGACTAACGTGGGAAGTTTTTGTCTTTCTCAGGGATGACGGGACGAGTTTTTTTTCCCAGGGACCAAAAAGGTGTCCGTACATATTCTCAGGGACCAAAAAGGGTATTTACTCTTTCGTTTATTTGTAGCGGTTCTTGTGATGTAACCGCTACAAAATCACCGCAACAAAGTTGGCGCCACTTTTGTAGCGGTTATACTCAAATAACCGCTACAAAATTCCCGCGACAAACATTCCCGCCATTGCGCGCCAAGGTGGCGCCAAATTTGTTGCGGTTTTCATTGAGTTAACTGCGACAAATATAGCCGAAGTCATGTCGTCATGGCTTCCGTTACTATTTAGTGGCGGTTTAAGGATAAAACCGTTACAAATTTGTATTTTGTAACGGTTATTCTTAACCGAGACTAATAAACCGCGACAAAATATGATTTTTTTTGTAGTGGCATAATGGGAAAAACCCAATAAATCAATCAGTTAGAGACAGTTGGTGCTTTATAATAAGGACAAAAAATTGTTGATAGTCTTATAATAAGGACTAGAGGGAGTAGTAATTAATGAAGTAGTAGCTCCTCTAGCACTGCCTGAAGCCACATTTCCTAGCAAACAACTTAATATACCCGTCTCTCTCTTTGGAATGCCCAAAAATGCTTTTGAAGTAACCTTTGAATGCAAAATTGAAAGCCTATAGACCAATTAAGTGTTTGTTCAAGCATAGTTCCTAGAATAAACCAATATTAATTGGGTACAGAATACATTGGGAAGGAAAAGGCACAAGTATACGAATGGGAATTACCTCCATTAATGATATATAGAGTACTAAATCCAGGAGCAAATAAGGTCATACACAATTTTTCAACACGTTTTCAGTTAGCCTAGAAGAAATAATTATCCTGACATTTAAGATCATACTCACTAAATCACCCATCTCAGGCTAGTGACTACGAGGGAGTGAAAGACAAATCTAGGAGCTCAGGGGGTGTTCTTTAACATCAACCAGAATGTCAGAAAAGTTTATGACTCACTTGAGTTGGGAATTATCGTATAACATTGGCTTGGTTCCCTCTCCAAAAGGCAAACAGACCCTCTTCCTGCAAGACCCTCTTAAAGCAATCAAATACACCCAAACATGGTCTCTTGAGTTGTCCTCTCTTTATCATTTCCCGTTGATTTTGCAATAAATGCTTAACTCTCTATTGGTGCTGCTGCACTCTTAGATATAATAGCTGCCGCACCTCCCATCACAAAATCCATTGAGAATATATCATATTGTGTTGACTTTACCACCATTTTTTTAGTTGGATTAAAAAAAAAAAAAGTAGAGAAATAGGGTCAAAAGCTTTTAATTATTATTTTTTATTTTTTTATCTTATATCTTTTCTTATTAAAATTTTATAACTCCAATTTTCAATTTTTGTAGGGAGAAGGACCAAGGAAACAAAATATTTATTAATAAGTATCTTAAAAATTTTAATTAATTTTAAGAACCAAAAATTAAAATATAAATTTTTAATTACGAAATTGAGCTTTCTAACGGTTAATGATCAAATTTGATAATATCTCCATGTATATTTCCACATAAAAACATCTATACGCAACTCAATAATTTTATGATGTTTACTCTTATATACATCATTTTATCTTAAAAAATTATTCAAATTAAAATAGCTTCTAAAATACATAAATAATTAGAAATCTACCTCTTTCTAGATTTTGATTATTTTTTGAAATTTTAAAAAATCACACAAAAAAATCTTATAATATATTTCTTTAATGATTTTTCATGAAAAAATGGAGCTTAAACAAATCTCAATGTCTAAATAAAAGCCAATTCAATTTAAGGACGTGTTTGAGGAAGGAATATCATCGTCAAATAATTAATATGTGATTAGAGAAAATGTTGGAAGTTTGGTCAAGATTAATTTAATAATTAAAGATTTATATTTTAATTTTTGGTCCTTTAAAATAATTACAATTTTTAAGGTCCTTATTAATAAATATTTTTTTACTTGATCATTCTACCTAATTTTTGTTTTTCTTTTTTCAATCCAACTCATAAATTTTCTTTTTCTTCCCTTCCATCCAAATCTCTTATATTTCCTGTAGTCTTTTTTATAAGAGCTCGAAATTTGAATTAACTTCATCATTTTTATAAGAGCCCAGCAAAAATTGTCTCAATATTTAATAACTTTTTTCCATCTTTACCTCTCATAAATCATTTACATGGCATTAATTAAAAGGTGATTTTTTTTTCATTCTACCTCCTCATTTTCTTTTATACTCTTACTATTCTACGTTTTTTTTTTTTTACTTTCCCTCATTTATTACCCATTTTGTTTCTCTTACTTATTTGCCTCCTCATAAATAAGGATATATTTGAAATAATAATGTTTATTTCAAAGATACTTATTGAACCGTTTTTTTAAACCCCATTATTGAGCTCAAGAAAGAGGGAGTATCAAATAGCCTCTAATGTGTGCGCAATTTATTATTCTACATGAGCCATATATAGAAACCCTGTTTGGGACGAACATAAAACTTTTACATAAATGGAAGGTTCTCTGGAGACCAGACTATTCTTTTTGGCGTTGGATTTTATTTTTACGCGCCAAGCATATATAGGCTTTTCTCCCCCTTTCGTTCATCTAGATGACATGAACTAAGAATGAAACATGGAATCAGATCCTGCTCGCATCCTTTTAATTTCGTGTTTCTCTCCGATCCCCTATGTTCTGATGACATTATTACTGGCTTGAAAATGATCCAAGGTATATATGTAGTGATGGATTAAGTCTATAGAGAATGCACATGGAGAATAGTTTTCTCTAAAATATCAATAAATTCCCATCATTTTCTATCTTCATACATTCATTCGTGGATGAGAAACCTCATCAAAAGATGGGAAAATGAAAATGAAATACTCGATCCACTATTACAAAAAAAAAAAAAAAACACTTTTAAACCTCACTCGTTGGCCAATACGTAATGATCAACGTCGTTCACTTCTCTGAGATATACCCTCTACGATAATTGACAGCATCTTAAATCATGGACCGCTTTCTCCTAATTTCGGACTAGAAAAGTAAACCAACTAGCAAAGGTATATTTTTTTTCCTTCCAAAATATTAAAGCGAGCTGAGAATTTTTTTAAAAAAATGATGTGGAAAAAACATCCTCAGCAAGATGCAAAATTTTCATAGTCCTCTTATCTTTAATAGTTAATGTAATACATAATTAACTAATTTAAATAGATTAAGTATATTAGTTAATCTGATATATTTTTTTTTTCCTAAAACGCGCTAAACATCTTCCCAAATCTCTCTCCCTCTTCTCCTAAATTATTATTATCATCAATAGGTCATAAATCCACCAACATATTCATATAAATATGAATATATTCCATATTGGCCTTGCTAAAAATTAAGGGCAATCATCAGTGCAAGCTGTACAGTGGAAGAGAAATGAACGGTGATGAACTTTGCTCACATAGGATTGCGATCTGCTCTACTCTGGATTATCAGTTGTCCTCTCTTTATTGATTCTTCATCAGAGCGACTAACCATTTTTTTGGAGGAAGATGAGATGGTTCATTAATGTGGATACATGGCCCTCTTGTGCAGATACTGTTTTGTTTTCCAGGATATAACAAATCTTTTACAATTTTTTGCTTTAGATAAAACAGTAGTGGTATCTAGTATTGATAATATATAGCATTCTAAACTCTTTGCAATTGTGCCATAGGATGAATGCAGGGATATTATGTAACTCATTTGATATCTTTTAACGGAAATTGATTATTATAAAAAAACATATATTCCCTATTTCTCTTTGCAAGTATTGTATCTCTTGTATCAAGCCACATCAAATGAATTGAGGCTCCATGCGCAACTAGCTAAACAGAAACCCAAACTTATCGTCTTAATTATTGTCATGGCCAGTATCATATGCACGTCACCTCCTTAATCCGTACCAATTCAACAAGTAAAAATTCTCAAATGTGAAAGAGGCTTTGAAGCGAATATGGTCGTGGAGGCAGTGACGGAACCAAAAAATTTAACGATGGGGGCAAAAATAAAAAATACTACTCCTTTTGGTTTTTATTATAAGGAACCAATTAACAATTCTCACAAACCAATAAAAACAGTTAAAGTCAATAAAGTTGCCCTATAATTTAAGTAACTTTCAATATTACCCTTACTAATTGTACTAAACTCTAATATTATATTAATTATTACTCTCACACACTATCTTCATTAATTATGGGTAGACATAGAAACAAATAATCACTACTCATTGGGAATAAGCAAGTGCCTTATAAAAAGGACCAAATAAACTTGTTTGTTGGTGCCTTATAATAAGGACCAGAGAGAGTATATCATAAATAAAAGTACTTGAAATACAATATAGACTTAATATACAAAAAAATTGAAAGAAATCTATTACAAAATTAAGATTACTTCACTTGACTCTTACTCTACGTGTTTTCATTTTGTTAAACTCATCTATAATTGAATTCGTGCTAAAACTCAAAACAATTTCTTTTTTAATGTATGTAATCAAAGAATCATCAAGAAATTGGTCTTCCATTCTATTTCGAAGCTTGTTCTTGATTATCTTCGACAGAGAAAGATTTTTTTAGTAGTTGCTGTAGAAACTGAAAGAGTGAGTACAAGTCTAATCACTCTATCAATAAGAGGGTAAATGATGAACTTTCCAGTTCTTGCTAGCCCTTGACATAATTCAGATATAGTTGATAAATTAATCAAATCTGGATGTTTAGGAATATTATGCTTAAAATGTTGTAACTCCATCTCCAAATGAAATTATATTTTTCCTTCTCTGTGAAATCTCTAGAATAAATTTTATCAGTAAGTTTACAAATATCATCTCTATTAAATGACTTGTACTTGTTTCTTGGGTCTAAAGTCATGCTCAAAGTAAGTTATTCAACAATATTATTATTGAACCATCTATTTAATTCTTGCAATTCTAGGAGACTTTGAAGAATGAGTCTCAATATTTGACTATTCAACATTAGGAGTAGACGAGGGCAAAAACTCACTATTCTCTCTTAAAATAAGTATCAATGGTAGCACTCTTTCCCATAATAATCGCCTACAAAGAGCATGAATTATTTCATGACCAATATGATTTTTAAAATATTATTAATATCAAACCACTAAAAAATATACACTTAATTTCTATGTTCATGGCAGCTATTGGATAAAGAGGAAAAAAAAAAAGGAAATACCGATCTGATGATCCGAACATTTGGTCATTTATACACACACATTAGTTACCAAAATAAAACAGAGAGCCTAGTTACCAAAATGAAGTGATAATTTCTGTAACGTAAAGTATACACATACTCCCTCTGGTTCTTATTATAAGACATCAACCACCAACATTTTTTGGTCCTTATTATAAGGCACCAACTTACTTTAACTAACTCATTTATTACTATTTTTCCATTATGCCCTCATTTTTAACTAACTCATTTAAACCTACATCATTAAAGTAGGGGTAAAGTTGAAAACATTTATTACTTTTAGACCTTATTAATAACTTAACCTCTATTCCTTGATCCACGAGAAATGGTTAGTTGGTACCTTATAATAAAGACCAGAGGAAGTATCATTCAAGAGCCTCACCGAAATATCACTAACAATAGCATTTTTTTAAAAAAAAAAAATAGGGGAGGCGGGGCCCACCCCTAGCCCCCATGTGTTTCTGCCCCTACGTGCAGATAGCGCGCGGTAAAAGCAAATAGACTTCAACTGACCGGTCAAATGAGAGGTGATATATAATTCTAAAAACAGGACAATGCTCTGAGCAAAAAAAAAAAAAAAACAGGACAATGCGGCAGGACAATGAAACAGATAAAAGGCACTGAGTTATGGGACGAGACATTGGGAAGGAATGAGATGTTGTGGGTTGCCATTTTGGTGCAAAGGAGAAATGGGTGATCTGAGTTGATTCCCATTTTGGTTGATAAGTCAGTTTAATCAATGCGGTGTCACCACCTCTTTCACTTAATTACCTTCTTGCTTCGTACTCAGTCTATGCCTCTATGGACAGACAAACTTTTATTTCTTGATCCTTAATGCCCTTCTCTCCCTCAAGCACGTTTTCAAATCCCTTCCACTTCAAGCCACGCCAACCATAACAATTTCAAATAACTCTCCATCTTTCTCCTTTACCATTGATCTCTTTTTCTTATTCTTAGCCCCTCAACTAATCTTTTTATTATCATAATTGCATATGTATATATACTCTCTTACTTATATACTTTTTACAATATACATTCGATGAAACTAGTTACCACTCTGGTCCTATTTATAAGTCCCTTTTGACCAAAACACACATACCAAGGAGAGTTAATTAGCTTAATGATTATGGGGTAAATTTTCAACTTTGCCCTCATTTATGAATGAGTATCTTTCAACTTTTTCTTCTCTCTCTATTTTTATTGGGTATCTTTCAACTTTTTATTCTCTCTCTATTTTCATTGGTATAATTAATATGGGCAAAATTGTCACAATCTCATTTATTACCTATAAGAGGACTTATAAATAGGACCAAATTGTTTGACCAAATGGGACTTATAAATAGGACCAGAGTGGTATATATTATACTACTATCTATTTTTGCTAAAATATCATACTTTAGTCTAATTTTAATTTTTTAATTAAGAACCAATATCCTTTTTTGGATGTAGCATCCCAAAAGAGTAAATTTACATGATCATGAGTGTGATATATAATTATGTTATTTCCAATGCCGCAAAAAAAAATTCTGAATTTGTTGAAGAGAATATGGCACAAACATGAGGCGGGCAAGTCAACGAATGAAAAGTGAAAAGAGCTTGAAAACACTGAAACGCAGAATCCATGTTGATTGCAAATGTTGAAGATGTGTTGGACCCATTTAAATAGAGGTTCCTGCGGGGGATAGGAGCATACAAGTGAGAGAGCCAATTAGGCAATAGACGAATGAGAAGAGAAACGGATCCTCTCGTAGTAGGAAGGGTGGTTGGAGATGTGTTGGACCCATTTTCGAGGTCGGTATCTATGACGGTCACATACCCCAATAACAGAGAAGTCCTCAATAGTCGTGAGCTCAGGCCCTCCCAGGTGGCTTCCCAACCTCTGATCGAAGTTGGTGGACATGATCTTAGGACCTTCTACACTCTCGTACTTTCATTATTCCTTCTTCATTATTTATTTTATCGTATTTTGTTTGCTCACAATATTGCTCCATGCAAGGCCACTTAATTTACTTGTCGGTTCCCGGTAATTAATTCAGTATTTTTTTTTATCGGAATTACACAATATAATGCAGGTAATGGTTGACCCTGACTCACCTAGCCCAAGTGATCCAAACCTACGAGAGTACTTGCACTGGTGAGTCATCACATGACTCTCTCTCTCTCTCACTTTCTCACACACTTTTATCTTCATAATCATCAGTATCATCACCTTCCACATGGCTTCCTAGCTCTCTGACATGCACGCAACAGATTCAGAGGCACGGAGATGATAAAAATGGTTGAAATTCTTAATTCTATGATTGCCTTAAAAGTTACTATATGATAAGATATGATATTAAGTTAACGTAAGTTAATATTTTGAGGCGATCCGATGACTGGTGATCATTTCCCGTATGGTTTATAAGTGGTAGTCATTTGTCTAAGAGCATATATATATATATATATAACGACTTGACCACGAATATCTTCATTCCTTACTGTTCCTATGGGTTTTATTTGAAGATGGTTTTTTTTATTATAGCTTAAAAATCACATTATATTCATCAAAATGGTACTATATAACAGTCCAAAATTTAATCACATGGCTTTTGGTGCTGGCACATGAAGTTTGTAATCTGCCAGAAATTGAAAAAGGGCGGTCTCAAAGATAAAATATATTCTACCGGGACTGCGATAAAAGTTTAGGTAAAGTCAATCTCAGAGAAAGAAAATGACTAATTAAGTATATTTAGTTTCACATTGACAAGCATGAAAATGCTGTTCTTGATTCTTACATTTAAAAGTGGGGGGACATTTTGCATGACGTGTGTGTAAAGCAGTTTTTCTTTTCTAACAGCGTATCTTTTTCTTTTTGATTGGATATGACCTGCAGGTTGGTGACTGATATTCCCGCAGGCACAGGAGCAACCTTCGGTAAGTAGCTATGAGAGTTGCGTTGAAATAAAAGCATTTTGGTTTTGTGGGGCAACGTCATGTGCATATATATGGGGCTTTGACAGGACAAGAGATCGTGTGCTACGAGAGTCCACGACCAACGGTGGGGATTCATCGTTACGTGTTTGTGTTGTTCCAGCAATTGGGAAGGCAAACGGTGTATGCTCCAGGGTGGCGACAAAATTTCAACACCAGAGACTTTACTGAGCTTTACAATCTGGGATCACCCGTCGCTGCTGTTTACTTTAATTGCCAACGGGAGAGTGGCACCGGAGGAAGGAGGGCTTAATCACAAACAGAACTCATCAATCATCGCTGCTCTTTCCTTCTGCCCTATGTCTCGTCGTCATCCTTATGAATGAATATCCAATATTTAACAGAATATAAAAAAAATATAGCACAAGTCATGTATGGGAAGACTCGTCGGTCTTAAATCTTACTAAAATAAGTACTTGAATATGCGTTTAGGCTATATATATCCATCAGGTCGGTCTCTCTCAACTATGTATGTTTCTCTTTATTATATATATATAATAAACTTGTCTTTTATAGTTGCTCGAATGAGTATTAATATAAATTAAAAAATTATATGATTTAATTAATTATATTATCAATATTTCATTTCATTTATATACATGAGAGTCCTGTCTAATTTAATACTACATCCGATAAAGTTTGTAGTGTTGCACTACAAACTTTATGATCTATATTTAGGTCCAAAGGGAATAGTAAAATATCAATGCATGATCAACCATGATAAGGTATAGATATCCTGCTACTAGGGATCAGGATGATGGACCCCTAAAATTGAACTTAAACAACGAACTCACCCACCAAGGGTGTGTTTGTTTCAATGGAAGGAGGAGGTTAAGTGAGAGAAGATTATGATTTTTTTATTTTTTGGTTTAAGAAGAAGGGAGGGGATGTTTGATTTCTTGTTTTTGGTTCAGGAGGGTAGTTAATGGGAGCTAATTATAAGTTGATAAATATGCCCTTATTTATTTATTTTCATCCCCTTTATAAATCAGAACTATTATTTTTTAATTTATAAATCTCAAAAAACCTATCCTATTACCTTACGGGTATATATATAATAAAAAATTATACACATTGTAAAGGATATTTTATTGATTTTTACATATTATCTCATTAATTTTAATATGATAAAATGTTTTAATATACTTTTGACAACTCCTCATTTTGAGTAGATTTGAGGTATATTTTCACATATCATCAATGCTAAAATAAAGAGATTTATTGGAGATTTTGATAAGATATAAATTTAGTCCATGATTTAGGGGATTTCATCATTGCAAATATCTTAACTTTAAATTAAATTAGGTTAGTTAAATCTATGTGAAAAATTATATAAATAATAATATTTTTAAGTGAAAAATAAGGAAAAGGAAAGATACTTTCAGTTTCTTGTTGTTATTATTATCATTATTAATATTATTGTTCATTGCTTTTTTTGTTTTTTGTTTTCCTTTTATGCATAGATGACAAGATGCTTATTTGGGATTATGTTTGTATTCCAAAAGTGCTTATTTAAGTAAATTGAGATAAAACTTTTGTCGCATACTTAACGTATACCGTAAATTACGATTAAAAAACTACTTTTAAAAGCTTCAATCCTATTCCAAACTAGCACTAGCAAGGTGAACGCGGACTTCTCACTGTTGATCTTCTTTTTCTTGAGCCATCGTTGAAGGGTGAGTAAGGTAGAGGAGCTAAAGGAAGACAATGGCGACCGGATAGACGACAAAAGGAACCCCTTTGCCATCTCTATCTTCTTATTCTCTTCTTCTCTCTGAGCTGAGGACGTGATTTCTGGGAGCAGCAAAACTATCTTCCGATATGTTTCCTTCTTCAGGTCTGACGAGTAAAACGGAGAAGGGGCTCTTCGAAGGACACACACGGGGATGGAAGAAGGAAGCCACTTGGATAACCCATCATCATCTTCATCAACATGGAGAGAAGGAGCGAGGATAATGCTGCGGAAGAGAGTGGAGAGGAAAAAAGGCGTTTCAAACAGGAAGGGTAAGTTGGGAATATTAAAAAATAATCATGGGCATTTTAGTCAAATTTGGACACAATGTTTCTTTCCCCTCCTAAAACCCCAAATTTTGGAGGGTAGAGAGGGGAGGAGAGGAGAGGAAGACAAAATTTTTAACCTCACTTCCCCTTCCCACCTCCAACCCTCCCCTTATCTATCTAACTTCCCCTCCAAAAAATCTTCAAGGAAACAAGCCTAAAGTACGAATATCATTCAAAGTGAAACTACAACTACATATTTTATTCAATGAGTATTGAGTACCATTATTAGATTGTATAAAGTATTGTTGTTATTGAAGTGAGTTGAGTATAGGCTGTCAACTAATTAAATCCTATTTTGTTTATGTTTTGATTTAGTTCATTATATTAGCTAGAGATATGTTTATCTCCATACACGTGTACGCTTGTAGTTGCTCAGGTAGCTTATGTGTAAAGCAGTTTATATAGTCTGCAGAAGTCGAACATTGAACGAAGGAATCCATATTACTCTCTTCATCTAAACTCTTCTTCTCTATATATCCCTGGTTTCTAGCATGGTATCAGAGCTGTAACGACCTTCGTCGGCTCAGATTCCGGTGACCTGAAATTCAGCAAGACATTACCGCAACAGTGATCTCCTATTTCTGGATTGGTCGCCATTGTACAAATGTCGACTATGTTCGAAATCCTAAATTTGATGAGATCGGTTCGCTAGATTCAGCTCTAGCATTCTGGCTTCTTGCGTCAGTGGTTCCAAACATTCTATCGGAACTCGTCGGACTCACCTCTGCTGCTCAGATTTGGTCAAAGCTGACTCAGTTGTACTCTAATAAATCAGATGCGAAAATCCTCTCATACCACAATCAACTTGCAAATCAACGGAAAGGTGAGCTGTCCATGAGAGACTGTCTTGCAAATCTGAAATCTGTTTGTGATCACCTTGCTATGCTCGGAGCGAAGGTCGATGAAGCAACTCATGCCTCACACATTCTTAATGGACTTAGGGCGGAGTATGAACCAGTGATTGCTGGTATAAATGCCTCAACGCCCAGATTTGGTCTTGATGTTGTGTCTACTATGCTTGTTGACTCAGAGACTCGCCACAAAATTTTTCTGTCTAATACCACCTCTCATCCAGTCAATGTTGTGAAAGCTAACTCTCACACTCCTGGTCCTGATCAATATTCCACTGACCACACTGATGAGGAGTCTTTTGATGTCATTTGCAACACTCAAGGACCTAGCACTGGTCAAGGTAAAAGAGTATTTCGTCCTCCTACAAATTTTGCTAGAGGAGGTGGTCGTACCATTAGTTGTGGTCGTGGTCGCTTCAACAACAATTGGAGGTTACAATGTCAGATTTGTCACAAATATGGTCATCTAGCTGATCGGTGTTACTATCGTTATGAATATCCAAGTTCATATGGTCAAACCTTTGAGGCTCAAGCTCACTATGCTTCTGACTATGGTATGCCTAAGTTCTATTCTCCATTTGAGTATTATTCTCTTACTGATTCTTCTGTGTCTGATGCCTCTTCCAAACCACCTGGTCGGTTCTGGCTTGGCTGTTGCTAACACGGCTACACATATATCTTCTGCTGCTGCTGCTGTACCTAAATCTGAGCCTGTGTCCACACCTATGGCTCAAGCATTTATGGTAACACCAGCCACAGTTAATGATTCTGCATGGTATCCTGACTCTGGTGCAACAGCTCACATTACACATGATGCTTCCTGCCTTAAACCATCCTCTGCTCACAATGGTAAAGGCATGATCCAGGTTGGTATTGGTGAGTTGTCTCCAATTAAAATGATTGGTAAAACTTTAATTAACAATCATAGCTCTCATTTTACTTTGACTAAAGTACTTTATGTACCAAATATGAAGAAAAACTTACTGTCTGTCGCTCAATTCACTCGTGAAAATAATGTCTCCATTGATTTTTTTTCCCACCTAATGCGTCATCAAGGATCTAAGGAATGGTCGTCATTTGATGTCTGGAGTTGAGTGCAATGGAATGTACCCCCTGTTTGCACAAGTGAAGTCGTCTGCTACTCCTGGATGTTCATCCAGTCACACTGATGGTTCTATTTCTTCTAGAGGATCTAGTCTCTCATTGTCTGGTTCTGCTTCTTCACAAGCTTGTGCTATCTCTTCTGCCTCTGTCTCTCTTTGGCACCAACGCTTAGGCCATGCTTCTTTTGATACTGTCAAGAATGTACTTACGTGTAATTCCATTGCTTTTACTTCTATAGCAAATAAGAGTATCTATACTGCATGTCAGTTTGGTAAAAGTCATAAACTACCTTTTCAATCTTCTTCCATTGTGTATCACAAACCGTTGGAATTAATACTTATGGATATCTGGGGACCATCTCCTGTTCTGTCTTATGGTTCTGTCTTTTACCTTGCTCTAGTTGATGCATATAGTCGTTTTACATGGATTTACTTTCTACACAAGAAATCTGATGCACTGGCTAAATTTAAAGAATTTCAGCAATTGGTAGAAAACAACTACCACACTAAAATTCAGCAAGTACAATCAGATAATGGTAGTGAATTCCTTGCTTTTAAATCTCACTTGGCTTCTTGTGGCATAGAGCATCGGTTTTCTTGTCCCCCTACACCTCTGAACAGAATGGACTAGTGGAGAGACATCATCGTTTAATAGTTGAGACAGGTTTGACTCTCCTAGCTCATGCTTCTTTGTCTAAGTTCTACTGGAAAGATGCTTTTGCAACTACAGTTTTTCTATTGAACAAATTACCATGCAAAGCTTTTTCTACTCATATGACTCCTTATGAAAAGTTTCATGGGGTTAAACCTGATTACACTATTCTAAAAGTGTTTGGTTGCATCTGTTATCCTCACACTAGACCTTATAATTGTCACAAATTAGGGTTACAAATGTGTAGATATGCAAACAGGGAGGATATATATATCTAGACATGTCATTTTTTATGAAACAAGGTTTCACATCACAGGGCATCAGCATTCAGTTAAGAATACAGCTACCAGTCAATCTATCATTAACCCTAAGGACACTTCATCTCTTCAGCCTCATACCTATCCATCATCCAAACCTTCACATACCAACTCTTCCTCTCCATCTATTACTATTCCTATCTCACCCAACCCTGCACCTTCAAACACTCATTCTACTCTGCCTTCACAGTCAGTGTCAGCCTCTCCTTCTACATCAGTGTCCAGCTCACCTTCTACATCTCCAACTCCCATTAATAATCATCCAATGACTACTATAAGCAAAGCAGGCATCTTCAAGTCCAAAAAATTTTCTGTGTGCCCCTCCATTCCACCTCCTCCCACCATAATTACTGAAGCTCTTTCTGATCCGGATTGGAAGCAAGCCACCTTAGATGAGTATAATGCTCTACTCAAATTTCACACTTGGGATGTTGTCCCCCTTCCTTCTCATCGTCAACCCATAGGTTGCAAGTCGATCTGGAAAACCAAAACTAATGTTGATGGTACCTTAGCAAAACAGAAATACAGGTTAGTTGCTAAAGGTTTTTATCAAGCTGTTGGTATAGACTATGTTGAAACCTTTAGTCCTGTTGTCAAGTCAGCTACTATTCGTGTTTTATTAACTGTTGCTGTCACATTTCGCTGGCCCCTAAGGCAATTGGACTTAAACAATGCCTTCCTCAATGTTGACAATTCAGAAGAGGTCTATATGGCTTCCCCACCAGGTTTTCCACTTGGTTCCTCATCAGATGGTAAGCCATTGGTTTGTAGACTTCGAAAAGTTATATACGGTCTAAAACAAGCTCCTCGGGCTTGGTTTCAAAAATTACATGCAGCTCTAAATTCCTTGGGTTTTACTGCATCCAGATCTGATCCCTGTTTATTCATTAAGAAAAGTGAGCATGATGTTGTTTATTTAGTTCTTTATGTGAATGATATTGTCATAACTGGCTCTAATCAAGATGAGGTGCAAAGTTTAATTAAAGCAATGGGTGATCTCTTCTCTTTGAAGGATCTTGGATCTTTATCATATTTTTTGGGTATAAAGTTCTACTCTACTGAACATGGTATGGTGTTGTTTCAAAGGAAGTTCATCTTATCTTTACTCAAAGATGTTCATTTTCTAAATGCCAAGCCATGTGTTACACACCCATGGTAACTAATGCTCAATTCTCTTCCACTGAAGGACAATGTTTTACTAATGCTAAGTTGTATAGGAGTATTCTTGGTAAGCTGCAATATCTTTGTTACACTCATCCTGAAATTTCTTTTTCTGTAAATCGCCTAAGTAGGTTCTTACAGGCTCCTCGTGAACCTCATTGGGTTGGCGTTAAAAGGATCCTTCATTATCTTGTTGGGACTGCACATTATGGTCTTCTTATCCGCCCACTGCCTAGACTGCATGTTCAAGGTTTTGCAGATTTTGATTGGGCGACTAATAAGGAGGATTGAAGGTCGGTCAGTAGGTATTGCACCTATGTAGGCACAAATCCAGTTACCTGGGTCTCTAAGTGCCAACCGATTGTCTCTCGATCTACCACAGAGGCAGAATTCAGAAGCCTTGCTGATGCTTCTTCGGACGTAGTATGGGTCATGAGATTGTTGAATGAGATGCATGTTCCCATTCTTGAGGTCCTTGTAATATGGTGTGACAATTCAGGTGCCATTGCACTTGCATCGAATCCTGTGTTGCATTCTAAAACAAAACATGTGGAGATTGACCTTCATTTCATCAGGGAAAAGGTTGGTGCAGGATAGCTCAGAATTGGCTACGCTCCCTCATGTGATCAAGTGGCAGATGTTCTCACAAAACCCCTCGGCAAATCCATGTTTTTGCCTCTTCGAGATCGACTCAATGTACATTGTCATGAGGAAAAACAAGTAGTATAAGGAATATTAGATTGTATAAAGTATTGTTGTTATTGTAGTAAGTTGAGTACAGGCTGTCAACTAAATTTTGTTTTGATTTTGTTCATTAGCTAGAGATATGTTTATCTCCATACATGTGTACGCTTGTAGTTGCTTAGGGTAGCTTATGTGTAAAGCAGTCTATATAGTCTACAGAAGTCGAACATTATGTGAAAAACCCACCCAAGAAGACTTATCCATAGTAGAAGCTCAAAATGCTTGGTTGAAGTATTAAACTACATCATTCCTCCTTAGATGCAAGCTAGAGAACTCTTTAGTCTTCAGAGAAGTACAGAAGCGTACCTCATAAGGCCCGACTAAGACAAGAGGTTTCATGGTGTCATAGATCCCAAAGTACATGCCTTGATACATGGTGATTCCCATTATTGAAACTCCAAATCCTCTGTACAAGCCACCAATTCCATCGCTTGATAAGGTTTTACGATGGAAGCAGATTATCTCAGAATCATTCCCTCCTCATCCCTCAGCATCTAATCTGAGCCGTCCAAAAATGAATCTAACGTTCAGAAAGAGGTTTTTAAAATTCTCATATTTACCGCATGCGGTATTGTTACCGCATGCGGTTTTTGACATTAATGATTTTCAACCCTTAGATCACTTTTTGAACGGCTCAGATGAAAAGATACTGAGGGATGAGGAGGGAAACGATTCTGAGAGAATCCGGATCCGTTTTACGATATACATCAACTAGCCCTTTGAACTGCCGCTGACCACCGACATGGCATTCTAATGCATCCATACCCAATCGTGTACGGGCATAGTCTAAATGATATAGTAGTAGTGAAGTAGTAGCTCCAGCAGCACTGCCTGAAGCCACATTTCCAGCAAACCACTTAATATACATACCCGTCTCTCTCTTTGGAATGCCCAAAAATGCTTTTGAAGTAATCTTTGAATGCAAAATTGAAAGCCTATAGATCAGACCAATTACGTGTTTGTTCAAACATAGTTCCTAGAATAAACCAATATTAATTGGGTACAGAATACATTGGGAAGGAAAAGGCACAAGTATACGAATGGGAATTACCTCCATTAATGATAGAGAGTACTAAATCCAGGAGCAAATAAGCTCATACACAATTTTTCAACACGTTTTCAGTTAGCCTAAAAGAAATAATTATCCTGACATTTAAGATCCTACTCACTAAATCACCCATCTCAGGCTAGTTACTACGAGGGAGTGAAAGACAAACTTAGCTAGGAGCTCAAGGGGTGTTCTTTAACATCAACCAGAATGTCAGAAAAGTTAATAACTCACTTGAGTTGGGAAGTTCATCGTATAACATTGCGCTTGGTTCGCTCTCCAAAAGGCAAACAGACCCTCCTCCTGCAAGACCCTCTTAAAGCAACCTGATACACCCAAATATGGTCTCTTGAGTTGTCCTCTCTTTATCATTATTTCCCCTTGATTTTGCAATAAAAGCTTAACTCTCTCTATTGGTGCTGCTGCACTCTTGGATATAATAGCTGCCGCACCTCCCATCACAAAATCCATTTCGAATCTGTCATATTGTGTTTACTTTAGTATCATTTTTTTGAGTTGGATTAAAAAAAAAAAAAAAAAGTAGAGAAATAGGGTCAATAGCTTTTAATTAATATTTTTTTATTTTTTTATCTTATATCTTTTCCTTATTAAAATTTTATAACTTGACTTTTCAATTTGTTTTAGGGAGAATTAGGGAGAAGGACCAAGGAAACAAAATATTTATTAATAAGGATTTTAAAAATTGTAATTAATTTTAAGGACAAAGAATTCTAATATAAATTTTTAATTAAGAAATTGAGCTTCCCTAACGGTTAATTATCAAATTTGGTCATATCTCCATGTATACTTTGATAGAAAGAAATCTATAAGCAACTCAATAATTTTATGATATTCTCTCTTGAATACATCAGATTATCTTAAAAATTATTCAAATTAAAATAACTTCTAAAATACATAAATAATTAGAAATCTACCCCTTTCTAGATTTTGATTATTTTTTTAAAATTTAAAAAATCACAAAAAAAAAAAATAATCTTATAATATATTTATTTAAGAATATGCGCTTTTTCATGAAAAAAAAAAAGAGCTTAAACAAATTTCAATGTCTAAATAAAAGCCAATTCAATTTAAGGACGCATTTGAGGAAGGACTATCACCGTCAAATAATTAAGATGTGATTAGAGAAAATGTTGGAAGTTTAGTCAGGGTTAATTTAGTAATTAAATATTTATATTTTAATTTTTGGTCTTTTAAAATAATTACAATTTTTAATGTCGTTATTAATAAATATATTTTTTCCTTCGTCTTTCTACCTATTTTTTTTTGTAAATCCAACTTATAAAAGTTTTTTCTTCCCTTCGATCCAAATCTCTTATATTCTCTCTTGTCTTTTTTATAAGAGCTCGAAATTTGAGTTGATTTGTTCATTTTTATAAGAGCTAGACAAAAATTGTCTCAATATTTAATGACTTTTTTCCATATTTACCTCTCATAAATCATTTATATAGCCTTAATTAAAAGGTGGATTTTTTTTCATTCTATCTCCTCGTTTTCTTTTATACTTTTACTATTCTACGTTCTTTTTCTTACTTTCCCTCATTTATTACCCATTTTCTTTCTCTTGATTGCCTCCTCATAAATAAAGGCATATTTTAAAAACTAATGTTTATTTCAGATATACTTATTGAACCGTTTTTTTAAACCGTATAGCTCTTATAAGGAAGAAGGAGTATCAAACAGCCTCTAATGTGTGCGCGATGTATTATTCTACATGAGCCATATATAGAAACCCCCTGTTTGGGACGAACATAAAACTTTTACATAAATGGAAGGTTCTCTGGAGACCAGACTATTCTTTTTTGGTGTTGGATTTTATTTTTACGCGCCAAGCATATATAGGCTTTTCTCCCCCTTTCGTTCATCTAGATGACATGAACTAAGAATGAAACATGGAATCAGATCCTGCTCGCATCCTTTTAATTTCGTGTTTCGCTCCGATCCCCTATGTTCTGATGACATTATTACTGGCTTGAAAATGATCCAAGGTATATTTGTCGTGATGGGTTAAGTCTATAGAGAATGCACATGGAGAATAGATTTCTCTGAACTTCATGCATTCATTCGTTGATGAGAAACCTCATCAAAAGATGGAAGAATGAAAAGTGAAATACTCGATCCACATTTTAATTGTTACTTTGGAGAGATAACGAGGGGATCCATTCCGCCTCTTCTTCTTTTGAGAATAATATTCCTCTTGGACATAAATATTAGCTTTCCAAAAATTCCTCTCCTCCCTCGTTGGCCAGTACGTAATGATCAACGTCGTTCACTTCTCTGAGATACCCTCTACGATAATTGACAGCATCTTAAATCATGGACCGCTTTCTCCTAATTTCGGACTAGAAAAGTAAACCAACTAGCAAAGGTATATTTTTTTTTCCTTCCAAAAAATTAAAGCGAGCTGAGAATTTTTTTTTAAAAAATGATGTGGAAAAAACATCCTCAGCAAGATGCAAAATTTTCATAGTCCTCTTATCTTTAATAGTTAATGTAATACATAATTAACTAATTTAAATAGATTAAGTATATTAGTTAATCTGATATTTTTTTTCCCTAAAACGCGCTAAACATCTTCCTAAATCTCTCTCCCTCTCCTCCTAGATTATTATTATCATCAATAGGTCATAAATCCACCAACATATTCAAATAAATATGAATATATTCCATATTGGCCTTGCTAAAAATTAAGCCACGTGGTGAAGAAAGAATTTTCTAATAATCTAGTGCGGATATATGTTGGATCTGCAAATATATATATTCCCTATTTCAGTCCATTTCAATGTGCTTTTTGAAGGGAGGAATAACTCTGATAATATATTGCTAGCTGTGGATCTCATGAACCAAATTCACACAGGGCAGGAAGAAACTTGTGGCTTTGAAAATTGATTTTTCAAAGGCTTTTGACACACTATCCTAGAGCTTCATACGTTGTTCTTTAAAAGATGAATTTCCTAGATAAATGGATTGCATTGACTATGCAATATATCACAAGTGTCCATTATCAAGTTAACTTCTTCAACGGACAGATTACCAGTTCTATTACTCCAACCAGATGAGGAGTTCGTCAAGTTATCTTTTACAATTTTTTGCTTTAGCTAAAATAGTAGTGTGGTATATATCTAGTATTGATAATAGCATTCTAAACTCTCTGCAATTGAGCCCTAGGATGATTGATGTAACTCATTTGATATCATTTAATGGAAATTGATTATTATAAAAAAAAGAAAACATATATTCCCTATTTCTCTTTGCAAGTATGGTATCTCTTGTATCAAGCCACATCAAATGAATTGAGGCTCCATGCGCAACTAGCTAAACAGAAACCCAAACTTATCGTCTTAATTATTGTCATGGCCGGTATCACATGTCCCCCCTCCTTAATCCGTGCCAATTCAACAAGTAAAAATTCTCAAATGTGAACGAGACTTCTAAGCGAATATGGTCGTGCAGGTAGCTCGCGGTAAAAGAAAATAGAAAGTGACCGGTCAAATATACATTTGGAAATTCACCTAATCGTTCTCAGTAGGAAAAATGAGAGGTGATATATAATTCTAAAAACAAGAGGTACAAAGCGGCAGGATAATGAAACAGATAAAAGGCACTGAGTTATGGGACGAGACATTGGGACGAAGGAATGAGATGTTGTGGGTTGCCGTTTTGGTGCAAAGGAGAAACGGGTGATCTGAGTTTATTCCCATTTTGGTTGATAAGTTTTAATCAATGCGGTGTCACCACCTCTTTCACTTAATTACCTTCTTGCTTCGTACTCAGTCTATGCCTCTATGGACAGACAAACTTTTATTTCTTGATCCTTAATGCCCTTCTCTCCCTCAAGCACGTTTTCAAATCCCTTCCACTTCAAGCCACGCCAACCATAACAATTTCAAACAACTCTCCATCTTTCTACTTTACCATTGATGATCTCTTTTTCTTATTCTTAGCCTCTCAACTAATATTTTTACTATTATATAATTACATATGTATATACATATATTTTTTACAATATATATTTCATGAAACTAAAAGCTATATATATATATATATTATACTACTATCTATTTTTGCTAAAATATCATACTTTAGTCTAATTTTAATTTTTTAAGAACCAATATCCTTTTTTGGATGTAGCATCTCAAAAGAGTAAATTTACATGATCATGGTAGCAAAATCTATTTGAATTTAAAATATCTTATTCACAATAATCCAAATACATCAATTAGAAATCAGAAGATTTATGACGCATGTCACTATGTAATTTGAAAATGAGTGAAAATAATTTATTTATTTATTTGAAGTTAATGCAGCTGGCGCTAATGTCTGAGGTTGCAAGTGGTATCAAACCCACGACCTTCCACTTCTAAAAGAATAGTATAAGGCCAGGCCAAAATGATTTAAATTAAATAACATATTTTGAAATCATATAGAAGAATAATATTTAGAATTCCAACTTTTTTTCTTGAAAAAAATGATGAGTGCGATATATAGTTATGCTATTTCCAATGCCGCAAATAATTTTCTGAATTTGTTGAAGAGAATATGCATAGAATTCCAACTCTTTTTCTTGAAAAAAATGATGAGTGCGATATATAGTTATGCTATTTCCAATGCCGCAAATAATTTTCTAAATTTGTTGAAGAGAATATGCATGGCACAAACAAGAGGGGGGCAAGTCCCCGAATGAAAAGTGAAAAGAGCTTGAAAACACTGAAATACAGAATCCATGTTGATAGAATGTTGAAGCCCTGGATCACGGGTGTGGAAAAAAGATATAAATAGAGGTTCATGCGGGGGATAGGAGAGCATACAAGTGAGAGAACCAATTAGGCAATAGACGAATGAGAAGAGAAATGGATCCTCTCGTAGTAGGAAGGGTGGTTGGAGATGTGTTGGACCCATTTTCGAGGTCGGTTTCTCTGACGGTCACGTACCCCAATAACAGAGAAGTCCTCAATAGTTGTGAGCTCAGGCCCTCCCAGGTGGTTTCCCAACCTCAGATCGAAGTTGGTGGAGATGACCTCAGGACCTTCTACACTCTCGTACTTTCATTATTCCTTCTTTTTTATTTTATCGTATTTTGTTTGCTCACAATATTGCTCCATGCAAGGCTACTTAACTTGCTTTTTGGTTCCCGGTGGTTAATTAATTCAGTTTTTTTTTTTATCGGAATTACACAATATAATGCAGGTAATGGTTGACCCTGACTCGCCTAGCCCAAGTGATCCAAACTTACGAGAGTACTTGCACTGGTGAGTCATCATATGACTCTCTCTCTCTCTCTCACGCACTCTCACTCTATTTCTCACACACACTTTTATCTTCATAATCATTAGTATCATTACCTTTTACATAGCTTCCTGGCTCTCTGACATGCTCGCAATCCAGAGGCATGGAAATGATAAAAATGGTTGAAATTTTTAATTGTATGATTGCCTTAAAAATTACTACAGTATATGATCAGATATTAAGTTAACGTAAGTTAATATTTTGAAGCAATCCGATGACTGGTGATCATTTCCGTATGGTTTAATTTATAAGTGGCAGTCATTTGTCTAAGAGCATATATATATATACATAACGACTTGACCACGAATATCTTCATTCCTTACTGTTCCTATGGGTTTTATTTGAAGATGGTTTTTTTTATTATAGCTTAAAAATCACATTATATTCATCAAAATGGTACTATATAACAGTCCAAAATTTAATCACATGGCTTTTGGTGCTGGCACATGAAGTTTGTAATCTGCCAGAAATTGAAAAAGGGCGGTCTCAAAGATAAAATATATTCTACCGGGACTGCGATAAAAGTTTAGGTAAAGTCAATCTCAGAGAAAGAAAATGACTAATTAAGTATATTTAGTTTCACATTGACAAGCATGAAAATGCTGTTCTTGATTCTTACATTTAAAAGTGGGGGGACATTTTGCATGACGTGTGTGTAAAGCAGTTTTTCTTTTCTAACAGCGTATCTTTTTCTTTTTGATTGGATATGACCTGCAGGTTGGTGACTGATATTCCCGCAGGCACAGGAGCAACCTTCGGTAAGTAGCTATGAGAGTTGCGTTGAAATAAAAGCATTTTGGTTTTGTGGGGCAACGTCATGTGCATATATATGGGGCTTTGACAGGACAAGAGATCGTGTGCTACGAGAGTCCACGACCAACGGTGGGGATTCATCGTTACGTGTTTGTGTTGTTCCAGCAATTGGGAAGGCAAACGGTGTATGCTCCAGGGTGGCGACAAAATTTCAACACCAGAGACTTTACTGAGCTTTACAATCTGGGATCACCCGTCGCTGCTGTTTACTTTAATTGCCAACGGGAGAGTGGCACCGGAGGAAGGAGGGCTTAATCACAAACAGAACTCATCAATCATCGCTGCTCTTTCCTTCTGCCCTATGTCTCGTCGTCATCCTTATGAATGAATATCCAATATTTAACAGAATATAAAAAAAATATAGCACAAGTCATGTATGGGAAGACTCGTCGGTCTTAAATCTTACTAAAATAAGTACTTGAATATGCGTTTAGGCTATATATATCCATCAGGTCTCTCTCAGAGTCTCAGGTCTCAAGTCTGAACCATGTATGTTTCTCTTTATTATATATAATAAACTTGTCTTTTATACTTAGGTGTTCAAGCTCGAATATGTATTACTATAAATGCATGATCAACCATGAAAAGGTATATATATCCTAGCTACTAGGGATCAGGATGATGGACCCCTAAAATTGAACTTAAATAAGGATTGTGTGTTTGTTTCAACGGAGGGGGTTAGGGGAGGTTCATTAAAGTTAGGTGAGAGGAGATTATGAACTTTATTTGGTTCAAGAAGAGGGGAGAAGATGTTTGATTTCTCATGTTCAGGAGCGTAGGAGCTAATTATAAGTTGACAAATATGTCCTTATCTATTTATTTATATATTTTCCTCCCCTTTATAATATTTATATTAGAACTATTATTTTTAAATTTATAAATCTAAAAAAAACCTATTACCTCATGCATATTTAATAAAAAGTTATATATTTCGGCCAAAAAAATAAAAAGTTATATACATTGTAAATGGTATTTGATTGATCTCATTAATTTTAATATGATAAAATGTTTTAATATAATTTTGATAACTCCTCATCTTTAGTAGATTTGAGATATATTTTCAAATATCATCAATGCCAGAATAAAGAGATTTATTGGAGATTTTGATAAGATATAAATTTAGGGAAAATCCTTATCAGGGCCCTTTTAAACTCTGATATCCCACTGCAAGCCCTATGACCCTGACAAATACAGAAAAGGCCCCAGGGCCCTGATGGGGATTAAGTTATAAAATGAAAATACAGGAATACCCTTACTGAAAAAGCAAAAGCAGAAGGGAAAGAAAAAGGTAAACAGACGATCAGATTGATTGAGATTGAGTTTTGGCGCCACATGAAGAACGAGAAGAGAGGAATGGCAGGGACGATGCGAACGCGAGGGAGAGAACGCAAGTCACAATCCTGAACCTTTATATTTTCTCAACTCAGCGAGGGAGAGAAGTTTATAGCCGAATCATCCACTGCGTGCTGACATTAGGGGATTTAAATTTGTTGTTCATGAAGGTTTTTTTCAGTTAGAAGGTTGGTGGCTGAAAACTTTGAGCTTGGGCAAATTTATGTTATTATGAGATAGGAAATAGGCAAGAAATAGTAAGATTTTGCTCAAGATATCATTATCACCATTCTAGTTGGTCCTTAATCATTGGTGGGTGGGGTGGAAAAATATGTTGCTCTGTTTTTTCGCAAGAAAACAGAGGGAAAGGTGTAATGGGTTAATGAGATGAAGCTCCATTTGGTTAAAAAATGCTGAAATGGGATAGTTGTTAATACACACTGTTTTAGTTGTTAATATGACTGATATAGTTGTTAAAATGACTGATCAAGTTGTTAATACGAATTTATGTTGCAGATCATAATTAAAGATGGCTAGTACTTCAGGGAAGAACGTCCTATTATGTTTCTTCCATGTGGGAGTTAACATTGTATATGGGGGAGGACAAGAAAGTGAGTATATTGGTGGAATGGTAAGAACAAGAAACATCAAGGAAGGAACAACATACAATGAGTTGCTAACTTTCATAGCGTCTGTAATTGGGGAAGAAAATACTGAAATTTGCGTGAAGTGCAAACTTAGCTTGGATACTTGTACATTTGTTGATCTTGTAGATGATTAAGGGGTTGAACATTTAATAAGGTATAATGAAACATATTGTCATGTGTACGTTGAAGAAAATGGGGTTAATGACAATAGACCACAACGAATTAATGTGCAAATGGGAGAACAAGAAGTGTAAGTGTTATTGTGTTAAGAAATGTAATTTCTTCCATTATGAATTTGTACATGCATTTCGTGTTGTAAATGAATGTTGGATATTGTTGTCACAATTGTATCCAAGTGTCATTTATGTACACATTTTAATATTGTAAGACAACAACTGTAAATGACGTTGACAAATATATGTTAAGGGACTATGATTTCGTTGTTAAAGGGTTGATATGGTTGTTAATGGGGGCTGATGTTGTTGTTCATGATTGCTGATCATGTTGTCAGTGGAGACTGATCATGTTGTCAGTGGGGGTTGACGTTGTTGACATTTGTTTCTGATATAGTTGGGGTTGATATGGTTCTGCATTTTTTCTGATATGGTTCTTTTTTTTCTAATGTTGATATTAAAGAGGGCTGATGATGTTGTTAGTTTGGGCTGATGATGTTGTTAGTGAGTGCTGATGATGTTGTTAGTGGGGGCTGATGATGTTGTCAGTGGGGGCTGATGATGTTGTCAGTGGGGGCTGACGTTGTTGACATTTGTTTCTGATATAGTTGGGGTTGATATGGTTCTGCATTTTTTCTGATATGGTTCTTTTTTTTCTGATGTTGATATTAAAGAGGGCTGATGATGTTGTTAGTTTGGGCTGATGATGTTGTTAGTGAGTGCTGATGATGTTGTTAGTGGGGGCTGATGATGTTGTTAGTGAGGGCTGATCATGTTGTCAGTGGGGACTGATCATGTTGTTAGTGAGGGCTGATCATGTTGTTAGTTTGTGTTGATGTTGTTGACATTTGTTTCTGACATAGTTGGGGTTGATATGGTTCTGCAATTTTTCTGATATGGTTGTTCTTTTTGCTGATGTTTATGTTAAAGGGGTCTGATTTGATTGTCAAAGGGGGTTGATGATGTTGTTGTTAATGGGGGCTGATGATGTTGTCAGTGGGGCTGATCATGTTGTTAAAGGGGGCTGATCATGTTGTCAGTGGGGGCTGATCATGTTGATAGTTTTTCCTGATAATGTTCGTAAATGGGTATCTTATTATATCCCATTTTGCAGCATATGCACACACAAACTAACAATGACAAAGATGAAGGAAACAATTGTCTTTGTCATTCATATATATAATGTCATGTCACATACATCATAAAAGTTACAAAACTTTGTTATGAATATGAACTCAAGTGTTCTACACAATTCTTCAGTTCCTGGATTTCATCCATGGAGTAGGAAGGCATCATGTATCCATCCTCTTGCTCAGTGGCATCCCACATTTGCAACCATGAAACGACATGAACACCACATGAGTCCCTGAAAACCAGAAATTTACACAGGTGTTAACAACCTGCTTCATTTAACATGGACATTATATATATGGATGTTGAACAACTTAATAGACACTTACACATCCGTTTGGACATGAACTTTAGATCATGTCACCCCCTTGGGAATTCTATCCTCGTGCTCAAACAATTGTGGCTTTACCAATCGAAGTATGTCCATGAAGCATTTTCGCTGAAATAAAAGTTCACACAGCATTACATCACACAAAACTTCATGAACAATACATTCACAACAAAACATAATATGCAACCACAAACAACTCATTTATGTATATACATACATAATATACACTTACATATACAAATCAGCATGGCATGATGCTAATATAGACTACATATCATACTACACTACAATACATTTCATGCTAACAAAAACAAATATTAACAACACATACTACTTCATTACAACACACACAAACAACACACAAACAGTCTAAACACACTACTTGCATAAATCACAACACATTCATCATCTGTCAACCATTTTATACCACTCATCACAACAGCTAACTACGGTATATCAAGTTTATTTACTCAGACATGAACAAACACACATAATATAACATAAACATATTAACACATTAACGCATTAAACAATATACACACAATATCACATTCACACAACACTACACAATCTATACATATAAACACAGCCATTTTTGTGCAACTTGACATGACATCACAAACATACACACTACCAACAACACTACACATTCTTTAACACAACACAAACACATATTTACATTCATTCAACTACAATACACTATTCTACATATCTGTCTATCATTGACACAAACTTTTTTCACTTTATATAACATACATAGAACACACTAATACATATTAAAATACATTTATAACTTGATAACAATTACATACACACATACATAACACATATCACAATGCACATAATTCACAATATTACACAGTACTCATAATACATTTCAAATCAAACACAACCACATTACACACTAAACACACATACATCATTATCACAAACATACAACCACAACACACACATTCACTAACTACACACAATAAACGAAAACTATATATGATTTTTAACAACACAATAACAACAACACTCACTAATACAACAATCAGTCCTTTTGCACTTTACAACACTAATAACTAAACATATATACATACTTGATAACAAAAACACTCATACACACAAAAATTAATAACAATTAATACACATACAACATATCATTCATTACATTACACTCATGACTTACACATTCAGCTAGCCAGGAATACTGGCAACTTCAAGTCCCGATATTTAACTAAAAATGGGAATATGGCTTCTTTTCCTTAGCCTAGTCTAGCGTCTACAATTATCTGTGAAGAAGAAGAACAAAGGGTAAAAAAGACCAAACTGATAATTGATAATTATGTAGTGACTTGGAAAACAATGATGCCCTCCGAGTTTTAGTCTTTCGTTTTGCTTCTTCTTCTTCTAGTTTGCCCCAATTTAAAATTATGGTTGTCAGAAATTTGGGAAGAAAAACCCTAAAACGTTTCTTACCGTCAATTGCCACAGGAGACAACGACACTTTCAGAGAGCAGAGATGGTTGCACGGTGGCTGATGGTTGCACCTTTGAACGGCGTCGGAGAGCGCAAACGGCGTCGGAGACTTGAGCACATACCGGAGGTTTCGTTGCAGAGATACTCGACCGAGAGAGAGAGAGAGCGAGAGCGCGATTTG
Organism: Acacia pycnantha; assembly: GCA_025563575.1. Classification (NCBI taxonomy): domain Eukaryota; kingdom Viridiplantae; phylum Streptophyta; class Magnoliopsida; order Fabales; family Fabaceae; genus Acacia; species Acacia pycnantha. Next base: position 1,501,390 of record JAMWYP010000037.1, on the reverse strand, counting down.
AAATTGGGAATGAAATTGCCTCCCCTCCTTTGTCCTGTTGTTAGTGGTGGGTATGTTGGTCATTTCCCTAAACAATGGAATGCCAGAAAAGGCCCTAGGGCTTCTTCTGGAAATGTCAGATTCTTAGGGCCTGCAGTGGGATATCAGAGTTTAAAAGGGCCCTGATAAGGATTTTCCCATAAATTTGGTCCATGATTTAGGGGATTTCATTGCAAATATCTTAACTTTAAATTAAATTAGGTTAGTTAAATCTATGTGAAAAATTAAATAAATAATAATATTTTAAAGGGGAAAATAAGGAAAAGAAAATATACTTTCAACTGTTGTTTTTTTTTTTTATATCAAAATTTTAGGAAAGGGGTTGGGTTCACCCACGATCCAAGGGCATGGCGAAATCTCTCTTCCTCCTAGGTGATACCAATAATGAGCAGGGCGAGCCGTCTATTACCCTCAAGAATTTACCTAAGCACCCAGAAGGTAGGATGCTTCCCTCAGCGCCTTAACCAACTTCAGGATCGAATCACCTCCCTTTAGTGAGAGTGTCCGACCCCCTTTACTAGTTGAACCCAAAAAAGTGGTTCAGCTGTTGTTGTTGTTATTATCATTGGGTCTATTTGGAGTCCCGTTTGGACAGCTTTTAAGGCAAAAAAGCCCAGAAACATACCCAGTAGAAAAAATGCACAATGGGAGGTATTTGAGATAACTTTTATCCCACTAGCTTTTCAAAAAAAGTTCCATTGGTGTTGACCCTCACAGACCCTGCTTTTTGCCCACCAGAAACTTTGTTCAGACGCGTCTCTAGTCCTTCGTGCAGAGCTTTAGAGACAGTTCGGAATAGTCAATCAAAGGGAAAAGCACCAAAATAATTTTTTTTTTAAAAAAAAAATTTACTAGATTGAAGCACATTCAAAAGTAAATAATGCAGTTGGATACGTAATCTGATACTACGCCACAAGTGGCGTCACTAAAGTTAGCGGGAGTGGGCATTTGTGTCACAAAGACGTGAGAAATCCTCACGCCTGGCGTGAGGATTTATCACGCCACTGGCGTCAGAATCCTATCAGACTGGCAGGACAACTAACGCCTTAATGGCGTGAGGAATCCTCACGCCTGACAGGATTCTGACGCCACTGGCGTGATCAATGCTCACGCCACTAATGGCGCCTTTGTGACACAAATGCCCACTCCCGCTAGCCATAGTGGCGCCACTTGCGGCGTAGTGTCAGATTACATGTCCAACTGCATTACTTTGATAATTACTTTCGAAAATGCTTCAATCTGGTAAATAATTTTTTTAAAAAAATTATTTTGGTGCTTTTCCCGTCAATCAAATGCTCCCACGTTGGCATATTGGCATATTCCTCCCATACTTCTTTTTTGAAAATTGAATTCCATAACCACAATCAATTAATTTCTTTTATTATAAGCATCAATACCTTCTTTTATAGCCACGAAAACAATCACAAAATTCTTTTTTTTTTTTTGGAAAAATTATTTTACTTGATTTTTATAATATTTAAAATAATATTAGTACTTTAAGGTTATATAAGGTATTTTTGGTCTCTTAACTTTATAAATTATACATTATATAATTTTAACACCGTTAATGTTACTAATAAAAATAGTTACTAATGAAAAAATTTGTAAACATTCTAATTTATATGAAATTTTATCCATTAAATATATTTACTTCAGAACTTTATTGTTTATTAATTTTATAAATAATAATTTAACTTTTTTCTTAAATTTAAAATTACATTTAAATTTTTTTCTTCAAGTATCGCAATATATACAACTAATATTAATATCTGTAGTTTTCAATAAGATTCATGTCCTTTTTAGTCATTTTCTATTTAAACTGACTTTTTAACCAATAACCCAAACACGTCTTCATTTGGAAAAAAACCACTTCTGTCACTATCAATCCAAACACAAATCACACTTACAACCTGACTTTTTTCTATCAGACTTCTGCAAAAGTTAGATAGAAAATAAGTCATTACTCACACCGCTAACCCAAACGTGTTCATTAGGCCTTGTTTGGTTGAGGATTTTTTCGGAGGGGAGGGTTGGAAGTGTTCAAGGGTGTGTGGTTGGAAGGACTGTAGGGGAAGTGAGGTTACAAATTTTGTCTTCTACCCCTCCCTTCTCATCTCTACCCTCCACAATTGGGGGGTTTTTGGAGGGGAGAAAAACATTGTGTCCCACTTTGACTGAAATGCCCATGATTATTTTTTAATATTCCAAGCTTACCCTTCCATTTTAAAACGCCTTTTTTCCTCTCCACTCTCTTCTGCAGCATTATCCTCACTCCCTCTCTCCTTGTTGATGAAGATGATGATGGCTGATCCTAGTGGCTTCCGTCTTCCAACCCTATGTGTGTCCTCCGAACAGCCCCTTCTCTGTTTTACTCGTCAGACCTATAGAAGGAAACGGAAGACAGTTTTGCTGCTCCCAAAAATCATGTCCTCAGCTCAGAGAAGAGAATAAGAGCCCGGGGGAAGATTTGAGGAGGGGAACAAAGGGAAGGGAAGATGAGTTGCTTGATAGGAAGAAAATGAAGGGGGGACAGTTGGAAAAGAATCAAGAAATACATATTTTGCCTTCAAAAGTAATTAATTCAAAATGAAAATGAAAAACGTATTTTTCCATAATTAGAATTTAATATGAATTTGCTTGCATTAAATTCGAATTTATGAGTCAAATTAGAGTTTTATAACGAAACATTTATTTCGTAAAATAAAATCGAATTTATGAGTTAAATTCAAATTTTATGATGAGGCATTTGTTTTGCAAAAAATAAATAAATAAGTAAATCGAATTTGTCTATATTCTTTTATCAAATTCGAATTAGTCACATAAGTTTGAATATAATCCTATTTTTTGTCTTATAGAAAAATAAATGTTTTATAAGGGGTAAATATGTCTGAAAGCTTCACTGTTCATAGAGGAAACTTGGGTTCCCACCAATTTTGATGGGATCTTATCTTCCCACTTCTAAAGAAAGATTAGTAGGCCTTATAACTTAAGTTCATGGGAAGATTGGACATTAAAAATGTACTAAACAAGTGAACTTATTTTTCTTTCCTTCCCTTCCTACTTGTTCCATGTATCAAACGGCAGAATCCGCCTCTTCTAGATTCTAGAGGGATAATCTAAAAAGCGGGATGTTTTAAATGCATTCAGATAAAAAGGCTGACATAGATGTTATGGATGACATCTTTTTTTACGTCTTCCATTTGTATTTTAATCTCTTCCATAAAGGAGCTGAATGAAACCAAAGTTTCACATTCGGTTTTGAATTAGAGACGTTAAAAATGATGAATCAACATTGACTATAACCCCTGACCTTTTAAGTTAACGATGCAGGATCGATTCCTGCCACTGTTTCTATTATATCTCTATATTCTATTCAAAGATTAGTTTTTCACTTTTTTGTGAATTTTAGAATATAGAATATAATTAATCCCTAAGAAGATAGAGATGAAAAAGGGGTTCCTTTTGTCCTTTATCCGGCCGCCACTATCTTCCTTTAGCTCCTCTACCTTTCCCACTCTTCAATGATCACTCAAGAGAGAAGATTAGCAGAGAGAAAAAGTGTCATCTATGCATAAAAGGAAAAACCAAAAAAGTAAGTACGAATATCAAGGGAAACGACAACTATATATTTTATTCAATGAGTATTGAGTAGCATAACATCTACAATTATGTTTAATGATCAAATTGAAATAATAATTCCCGCCTGATCTTGTATGTCAGACATAGAAAATGGCATGTTGATGGACGGCATTTGCAGCCAAGAATCTCCATAATTCAGATTTCAGACTTTTCACTTCAAAGCTCCCTGTTTGGGCTCATTATAGAGACCGTGTCTTGATGAGATTCGGTGCAGCTGATCATATCCAGCGAGCACCCCAGCTCCTGCGACGCCAAGAAGCATATTTGCAGTGACTCCCCGAAATAGAGCAAAGAAACCCTCATGTTGCACAATCTCACGAAACGCATGCAATGCATTACGATACTTATTTGGCTGTCCAGACGTCAACATCATTCTCCGACGAAGTGTGTCAAAAGGGTAGGCGCAAACCCCAGCAAAGGACGTGATGCTCCAACCCAGCACGAAACAAGCCAAAAAACTACCCTGCAGAAGCATCAATAATAAACAGGACTAAGGATAGGAATGCCCGAGTATGGCATAAAAGAACTCTCTCAGAGCTTTAAGCAATAAATGAGCCAAATTGTCAAGGCATGCATGTATAGAAGGCTATGGCAAGAAAAACCAGGACATTCAAAATTAGAAGGAAAAAAAAAAATTTGCCTGATTTTTCAAATTCCCTAAAAAGTGAATGTTCAAAATTGAGTATGTTGCAATTTTACAGATGTTACTGAGACTAGAATATCAGTACCGCATATCATGAAGAACCCACCCAAGAAGACTTATCCATAGTAAGAGAAGCTCAAAATGCTTGGTTGAAGTATTAAACTACACCATTCCTCCTTAGATGCAAGCTAGAGAACTCTCTAGTCTTCAGAGAAGTACAGAAGCGTACCTCATAAGGCCCGACTAAGACAAGAGGTTTCATGGTGTCATAGATCCCAAAGTACATGCCTCGATACATGGTGATTCCCACTATTGAAACTCCAAATCCTCTGTACAAGCCACCAATTCCATCGCTTGATAAGGTTTTACGATATACATCAACTAGCCCTTTAAACTGCCGCTGACCACCGACATGGCATTCTAATGCATCCGTACCCAATCGTGTACGAGCATAGTCTAAATGATATAGTAGTAGTGAAGTAGTAGCTCCAGCAGCACTGCCTGAAGCCACATTTCCAGCAAACCACTTAATATACCCGTCTCTCTCTTTGGAATGCCCAAAAATGCTTTTGAAGTAACCTTTGAATGCAAAATTGAAAGCCTATAGACCAATTAAGGGTTTGTTCAAGCATAGTTCCTAGAATAAACCAATATTAATTGGGTACAGAACACATTGGGAAGGAAAAGGCACAAGTATACGAATGGGAATTACCTCTATTAATGATAGAGAGTACTAAATCCAGAATAAGCTCATACACAATTTTTCAACACGTTTTCAGTTAGCCTAAAAGAAATAATTATCCTTACATTTAAGATCCTACTCACTAAATCACCCATTTCTGGCTAGTGACTACAAGAGAGTGAAAAACAAATCTAGGAGCGCAAGGGGTGTTCTTCAACATCAACCAGAATGTCAGAAAAGTTAATAACTCACTTGAGTGGGGAAGTATCGTATAACATTGGCTTGGTTCCCTCTCCAAAAGGCAAACAGACCCTCCTCCTGCAAGACCCTCCTAAAGCAATCAGATACACCCAAATATGGTCTCTTGAGTTGTCCTCTCTTTATCATTTCCCCTTGATTTTGCAATAAAAGCTTAACTCTCTCTATTGGTGCTGCTGCACTCTTAGATATAATAGCTGCCGCACCTCCCATCACAAAATCCATTGAGAATCTGTCATATTGTGTTGACGTTACTGCCATTTTTTATCTGCTCTTTTTGATCCTGGACGATGCGACCAAAAGTTAATTAAAAACTGAGCTATGAACAAAGATAACTATCAAAGCATAGATTAAATTTCTGCAGAAAACAGTATTTAATGTCAGAAAAACTGAATAAGTGATACATAACAAAATAACTTGCAGCAGAGCAGAAGGCACATGCTTCTAATGTTGTCACTTGTCAGTGGGAACATACACACATGTAAGATGTATATGTTACATTACTCATTTTATTCCAAACCTTAAAGAGGCGTATGATTATAGTTTGCTTACCATCCAACAAAACCTAATCTCGTTGTGCAGGTATGAGAAAAACTCTAGGCTCCCAAACGTCCACTTTTGGCATTTATCAATCTTTGAAAGCTACACTGACTCAGAGAAACGGGCTACGTGTCAACCTTATTATGCATATTGTACTGAGCAATTTCACAAATTTTGCAATTGTTATGAATAGTTATAAGCCATAGCAGAGCCACACAAGAGCAAACATTTAAAAATCTTTAAAACTCTCATTTTCTTTTGACGGAAGTTCTTCCTCGTTCGAAAAATGACATGGCAATGCACATGCAAATCAGCCACTGTCCCCCTATTCGAGCGTTTGGGTGCACGAAGAGAGATAAAAGTGCTGCAGCTAGGGAAGAATTCTTTCTTCAAAGGGAGGAGAAATGTTTCCTGCCAGGGGTAGGGGAAAGCTTGGTCTTGTAAAGGGGAAATCATTTCACAAATTTTGCAATTGCTATGAATAGTTATAAGCCATAGCAGAGCCACACAAGAGCAAACATTTAAGAGTTCTTTAAAACTTTCATTTTCTTTTGATCAAAGTTCTTCCTCGTTCGAAAAATGCCATGGCAATGCACATGCAAATCAGCCACTGTCCCCCTATTCGAGCGTTTGGGTGCACGAAGAGAGATAAAAGTGCTGCAGCTAGGGAAGAATTCTTTCTTCAAAGGGAGGAGAAATGTTTCCTGCCAGGGGTAGGGGGAAAGCTTGGTCTTGTAAAGGGGAAATCATTTCACAAATTTTGCAATTGCTATGAATAGTTATAAGCCATAGCAGAGCCACACAAGAGCAAACATTTAAGAGTTCTTTAAAACTTTCATTTTCTTTTGATCAAAGTTCTCCCTCGTTCGAAAAATGCCATGGCAATGCAAATGCAAATCAGCCACTGTCCACCTATTCCAGCGTTTGGGTGCACGAAGAGAGATAACAATGCTGCAGGCTGCAGCTAGGGAAGAATTCTTCCTTCAAAGGGCGGAGAGATGTTTCCTGCCAGGAGTGGGGGGAAAGCTGTCCAGGAAAGGAGAGGGAGGTAAATTTACCGAACTACCCATGAAAAGGTTGATTAAGAGCCATTTGTACCGGATTTGCCCGGAAGTGGGACAGGTCGAATATTTATTTTCTGTCGAGAAGAGGGCTTAGATTTTCACAACATTTTCAAGGATTGAAAAATTAGTTGCAGAGAAGAAGCACAACAGATTTACACATCCAAGCATAAGCAAATTGTCCACTCCTATTTAAACGAAAATCTTCGGTTCGCACAAATGTAATGGCCATAGAGAACAATTATAATTGAAAGATTGGATGAAAAGAGAGATTGAGGCGGGGGGAATCCAAACCCTGAAGGCAATAATTTCTTCAACGCACTCAGGCCCACCAGTTTTCTATCAACTCAGTCGCTGCTGTCACCTACGTCGCCGATTCCCTCTTCTCTGTCAGGTTTCCGCCGACGGCGATGTTGCCCAAATAATGGCCCCAGCCACAGACTTACCCTACCTCCGGGACGCTGTCACCGGCAAGGAGGTGCTCTCAGTCGCCGGCTACACGTAGTGCATCCAAAATCATCACCCCCGCCAGGCCTTCTTCATTCTATCTACATATTTTTTGGGCCACAAGCAGTTTTTGTTCCAGTGTATCCCACCGAACAAATCATCTCGTGAAATAGTAAGAGATACCGAGACCGAGGGATCTATATATATTTATCAATGCAACAAATTTAAATTTAAAATTTTTATGTTCATATCTCTTTCTATCTAAAAATAGTACTCCCTTTAAATTTAAATAGAAAAGTCCACGCAGTTTCTACTTAGTTGTGCTCGAATTGTTTTGAGTTCAGAGGGAGTAGTATTTTTATCCACTATCAAGCATATGCCTATCATACTTTCATACAAATTTAATGTCAAATACTTTTTCTGGAAAAAAAATGATTTCCTATTAAGAGAAAAAGTGGGTCAAAATAGTTGCAAGAAATCCACACTCAGATCATTCAATAGATAACTATAACAAAGGGTTTGAATCTAATAATACTATAGAAGAGCGTAGCCATTCAATATTTGAATCCTTGTAAAAACCTTATAAGAAAATATGCTCACATCTAGTGTTATACAGTACCTCAAATAGTATTATTTTCTCTAGTCTTTATTATAAGGCACCAACTAATAAATATATTTGATTTTTTTTATAACGCACTTGCTTGTTTTCAAGGTGGATTAGTTATTTTTTTTTCATGCATGCCTTTAGCTAATAAGTGTAGTGGGTGATAGTAATATTAGAATTTAGTGTAATTATTAAGGGTAATATTGGAAGTTGTTTGAATTTTAGAACAAATTTATTGACTTTAATTATTTTTATTGATTTGTAAGAATTCTTAGTTAATGTCTTATAATAAGAATCAGAGAGAAGGAATACCTATGATAAAAGGATACATATGCCAAAATAAAAAATAAAAAAATAAAAAATGATCAAACGATACAAAGCAGCTTGGGCTTCTTGCATTAAGCTTAAGCAATCAAAAGCAACACTACAAGCCCGCATGCGTGAAGATTATAATCCAAACACCGTGAGTCTGTGATAGCATTTAATTGATGTTGCATTTTACTAGTATACCAAACTTAAACTCGATTTAATTTAAGGGAAAATGATTTTTAGGGCCCTTTTAACATTAACAATCCCAAAAAAAAAGCCTCAAGATTCTGATAATCCCGAAAAATGCCCCAGGGCCTTTTTGGGATTTTCAGAATCTTAGATGAGTTGTTAACGGGGCTGATATAGTTGTTAACGAGTAGGTCTTTAACAACTAAATCAACCATGTTAACAACACTTTTACTAACAACTAAATCAGTACATTTAACTACTATATCAGTACCCCGTTAACAACTATATCAGCCCCGTTAACAACTCACCCAAGATTCTGAAAAACCCAAAAAATCTCACCCAAGATTCTGAAAAACCCAAAAAATGCCCTGGGGCCTTTTTTAGGGTTGTCAGTGTTAAAAGGGCCCTGAAAATGATTTTCCTTTTATTTAATGATCTAGTTATTTAAATTAGATTTTCCCTTAAACTTTTGAAGCTCAAATTTTACTTTTTGAGAGGTGAAAGCAGATCATGATTAGAATTCTTTTTTGGGTTGAGATGAAATTTTATCAACAGAGGTTTTTTTTAGGAGTGTCTAACACAAATAAATTTTAGAATAGTATAAATTCACTAAACCTGTTAACTTGCAACACCGCCATTACATTCCACTTTTGGTCAACTTGCTCCTTCCCATGCAGTCACAAAGCCTACGCCTCCCCTAGCTCAAATTCTCCTCCAATGCCTTCTTTTGCTCCAAAATTGCTGCTGTTCACTGTTCCAACTAGTTCTCTTCATGGTTTCAATATACCTCCTTGTAAGCTCAGAAGTTGTGGTGTGTGGTGAAGCCTGGTGTTCCGGTAGAAACATTTCAAGGTGCTATGGACTGTGCTTGTGGGGCTGGTGTTGGTTGCTGATTCTGAGGTGATCAATCCTCAAGGCAATTGCTATAACCCTGACATTGAGGTTGCTCCTGCTTCTTATGCTTTCAGTAGTTACTAGTAAAAGCCTGCTTCTTATGCTTTCAGTAGTTACTAGTAAATGCACAAGAAAAATGGCGAAACATACGACTTTGGAGGAATCGACATGCTGATAAGTTCTGATCCAAGTAAAGATTAAATTTTATTTTCATCAAATATCAGATTTGTCTTATGATTCATAAAATCATCAGATAAATGTGGTCTTCTTCTTTCCTAATGGTTTTGTCAGCTCATCTGAGCTATAGATTGAGAAGATGAAAGAAAAGACAAAGTAGTATTGTGATCTTTCAGATAGATTGGTCGAACATGATTTAGAGATTACTGATGAAAGAAAATCAACTCTGTCGAAGCTAGTGACTTTGTCAAGGGAATCTGTTAGTCGATACATAATTGAGCATGTCGATGTGGTCTAGGGGAGAAGTGGATTCATTTAATAAAGGATAATGGGTGAATTGAACTAGATTAATGAAGGTGATGATTTGGGGGCGAGGAAGATGAAATGGACGGGTGAATTTCCACCCGGCCAATTTCAAGTAAAAGAAAACTGATGTTTGAGGGAAGCTACTGGGCTTCGTAAATTTGTACCATCTTTTATTTGTTTATTGATATTTTTATCTTTTCTAAATTTTCTAAAAAAAAACTTTATTAGTAAAATTGCAACTTAATCAATTATTTTACCAAACAATTATAATGTGTGTTTAGATTAGTTTTTATAATTTATGAGGTTAGTATTTAAAAAGAGTTTTATCTAATTTTACGGAAAAAATTTGTGAATCCGGAAACACTCACTTAATATTGCTCGCTCTTCTAGTTTTTACTTCGACACATGAAATTATAAATTTTCGCGTTGACGGGCCAGGATTCCAGGAAGCTACACGCAACTAGCCTAACCCCAAACCCCATTTTTGTGTTCGTGACCCGCAATCCCAGAAACCCAACCCCAAACCCCCAGTATCTTCTCCGCATCTTTTTTCTCCTTTCCAAACCCCTCTCCTCTAATAACAACCTCAACGCCCTTCTCTATCGTCTCCCTTGCGGTCTTACCTCTCGATTTTACACACTATGAGAAGAGCCTCCACTCTTGCCTCCTTTGCTGTCTCCAAAACCCTCGCCGCTGAGCATGGCGGATCTGGCATCTCAGTTGCCGTTCAACGCCGTCTTCTACAGTCTGCCCTTTATGGTACTAGCTCTGGCAATACATACAATCGCCGGCGCTGGTTATCCTCCCTACTCGGCCCATTCACTGGAAGTTCCACGCAAGTGGCTTCTCTTGGCGCCGCGGGGGCTCTGATTACGGTAGTCGCAGCTGCCTCATATTCTCAACAAGTTTATGCAAAGGAGCCTCCACCGCCCGAAGTTCTTCCTCGGGACGTTGTTCTCTACCAGTATGAGGCTTGTCCTTTCTGTAATAAAGTTAAAGGTACCTTTTCTCTGGTGTGATGTTTGTTCCGTTGGACCTTGTTGATCGAAAAGCATATATGGCTGAGAATGTCAGCTTGCTTTTGCTGCCTATGTGTATCACAATCGATAATTTTTAAGCTTCTTGTACAAAACTAAAATTCTAAATCACATTCGGATCTGTTTCGCTTTCGTTACCTACAATCCCGCATTGTTCATCATGCCTACAGTAAGTGAAGAATTTATTTGCTTGTTTTATCTCCCTGAAACACCCACTAATTGAAACGAAATATGAAAACCTACAAAGGTAAACAATTATCGCTTCTGATTGAGGTAATCCCCCTCCCAGAATAAACAAAAAATCGCTTTGTCTCATATATAATGTGAAGTCGTGCTAATTGTTGCGCTACTTCAGTCCATGTACTCGCTATTGTTTATCGTTAACCTCTCACAGTATTCTACAAGTTGCTGATCTGGTATTTTCCTTACTTTATCAGCATTCTTAGACTACTTTGATATACCCTACAAAGTTGTGGAGGTCAACCCAATCAGCAAGAAAGAAATCAAATGGTCTGATTATAAGAAGGTGCCAATACTGATGGTAGATGGCGAGCAGCTAAATGACTCATCAGGTTTTTAATATTTTTGACAGAAAGTCAATGGTTTGTTTTTTAATTAATTTATGTCGGCTGAAATACCTTAATTACTATTTTTCATCAATGTTGCATTTGTTTTTGTAGCAATAATTGAAAAATTGAGCCAGAAGATTTGGTTGAAGGAAAAGGATGATTCAGCCATAGAGGATGATGAAGAGACAAAGTGGCGGCGGTAAGAAGCTTAAGTGGCAGCAGCTTTTATTAGAAGTTTGATTGAATATACTGATCTCTTTGCTACTTTATTCTAAGAAGTCTTTTGAATGTGCATACATGTATTTGTTCACCTGACTAAATAGTAATGCTTTGGTTGTTTGTAAGAGAAGGCATTCTTCCTATCTCTACTTATTTTTATCTCTATGGTGAAGAATTGAAGAAAAAGGATATCTTCTAATGGCCGTATAAACATTTCACATGTATTCCTACATTATCTGCAGACATTCAATGACTCATTTTTAGGGGAAAAACTGTAAATATTAAGTTTATTGTCCCTTTTCTACCTAATGCCATAAATAGCTTCCATTCTAACTGGTAGTTTGATTTCATTAATATTTTGTCATGCTGCATTTATTTGTTGTAAGGAATCTTGGGATTGTTGAATATTTTCTCTTGCAATAATGAATCTCAATATGGGTCATAATTTATTGGTTTTTCATATCTTTAAACTGTTTGCTTTCTGTTCTTTGATAATCATAATTGGTCCAGGATTACAATCTTGTTCATTATTTGCATATATGACTCTGTTAGGAAATTTATTTCTATTTTCTGCAGTAGAAAAGGTTTTAAGATGTAAATTGCTGCTGACTTCTGTATAAAGAATACCTCCTGATATTTGATGGTCAAATCGGCATCCAATGCACATGCTTTACATCTGTCTCACAGACAATCATCATTTGGCGTAGATTGTCAAAATCTAGTATTATTGGAAATCCAAGTAGCTGTTAGTGGTTGAACTGGATTGAATAGAACACAGAATTCAAGCATTGAAAGGAAATGGAGAATATGACTATTGACTGTTTAGCATATAAATCTAATAAGCTTTTCTGACCATGCAATATAGGTGGGTTGATAATCACTTGGTGCATGTTCTGTCACCCAACATATATCGAAATACTTCTGAGGCCCTTGAGTCCTTTGACTATATTACAAGTAATGGTAAGATGTTCTAGTCCCTTGTACTAGTATCTATTTGACGTTGTTAGACATGCATCTTATCTTTTTCATTCATATCTCTTTCCACCAAGATTGCTGCTGTGTGAAGTTGTCAATGTCATCTTAATATTCATAAGTTTCCTAGAAACTGCAGGCTGGTTAAGTTAAAGGAAAATACTTATGCCAAGTTCCTTATATCTATTTCGTCAAGTTCTTCAATCACATGTGATCATGTGTCCTTTTTTAATTATTATCATTTAACTATAAGCCCATATGAAAAAATATATATGACACGTGATCATGTGTGATTGGAGAACTTGATGTAATGGATATAAGGAACTTGATATAAGTATGGTCCTAAGGTAAATATTTTTTTCCCATTTGAATAGAGAATTTTATAGGAAACAAACAGTAGTTTCAGATAAATTTGCCTTTTCATGAGCTCATGTGGGTTTAAAAACTGTCTATTTTGGAGGATATTATTGCTCATTGATCTTGCTTAAAAGAAAGTCTACGCCATGGCCAAACATGCCTTTAGTCAAACAACCCCCCGGGGCCAAAAAAAAAGTAAGCAGCCCTTTTCTTCTCCTCAACCAGGCTAAACAAACTCTAAATGACCAGACCTTTTATTTCCTTTACACAAGGAAATAAAGGTGCGTGTACACACGCCATACATTGCAAGGAAATCATTAGTCTTCTGATTACTCCTTTTATTCTACATTGCTTTGCACTGCATCCAACTTGTGAATTTTATGCTTGTACATGCTTATTTACAAATTTATTTTGCTGTGCTCTCTAAACTTGAAGATGGGCTAGTGTTGGACTAGCTATTAAATATTTGCTGAATTTGATGTAGGAAATTTCAGTTTTACGGAAAGAATTACAGTCAAATATGCTGGAGCTGCTGCAATGTATTTTGTGTCCAAGAATCTGAAGAAGAAGTACAACATTACTAATGAACGTGCTGCTCTTTATGAGGCAGCAGAAACATGGGTGGAAGCTCTAAGTGGCCGGGAATTCCTTGGTATGCCCGTCACCCCTGATGTCATGGCACCTTTGAAATAGCATGTGATTCTTTTATAGCTAATGGTAACAAGTGCACGTTTAAAAATATGCAAATTTGGGAAAGCTACCGATGGGAATTAGAAAATTGACGTCATACCACTCTGGTTTAGGATTGGATCATCTCCATCTGATAAACAGCCTGTGCAAGATGGCATTAGTTTGTACCTCTTTAAACTAGCTCTGTCAAAAAAAAAAAATTTATGCAGACGCAAGTTCCCACTTAAAGGCAATATTCTGGTGAATAGAGTGATAAATGTTTTAAGGTTCTATGTATTTCATTCATAAATTTCTTATACACCCTCCAAGTATGATTCGTTTATTCTTTTAATCAGGAGGATCCAAGCCTAATTTGGCTGACCTGGCTGTCTTCGGGGTGCTGAGACCAATTCGCTATCTTAGGTCGGGCAAAGATATGGTAGAACATACTCGTATTGGCGAGTGGTACACAAGAATGGAGAATAATGTTGGACAATCTTCAAGAATTAAAGCCTAAACTGAATATCCTCGAGTTCATACCTTTTTCTCCATTACATTGCTATGCTGCAGGGTTTTGTACTGCACCCAATTTATTTTTTGGAAGGAAAGATGGATGGATATCTCCCATAACATTCAAGAATATACTGGAAGGCGGTGATAGTCGTATATAGACGCAAAACTTTTCCAAAATATTAATTCGTTCAACAAATTAATTTATACTTGTTATAGCTACATTTACTTTTGACCCATCTTATTGAGTTGTATGAGAGAATAAAAATGTAACAGTTTGGCAGTGATTATAGTCAAACAGGCAGCAGATTTGGAACGCTCCTGCTGTTGTTGCCTCTTATTTGTGATCTTGTGGGATGCGTAGAGGCCATACTTTCTAGCATTGTCATTATCACCTGTCCTGGATGTAATTTGAAAATCCCAGACCGTTAATGATGTCAAGCAATATGTGCTCAACGAAGGAAAGCATCGATACTCTCATGAAAACTGAAAAGCATCCAATTATTTATTTTTCTATTTTTTCCTTGCAATGACTGATCCATAAAGGATTACGTCACAACTGAATATGTAATTTGACAAACAGAAGTAAGTGCGTCAGTCAAATGCAAAAAGCTCATCAAGCTGTTCCTCCGTCCAAAGAGGAATTGAATTCTTTGGGATTAGGATCTCCCTATTCGTGTCCATCCGTTCTCCTGACCCCGCTTCATGACCATGAGATTCAGATGTATCAGCCAAGTATGCTGATGAACCATTGTTTTGAGCAATCCGTGCTGAACTGTCTCCACCTAGTTGACAAGGGTTTGATTGTTTTTCCATTTCAGTCTCAACCTCACCGCCACTGAGTGCTTCCGCACGTTCAGCCATACTGCCGGACTCAGAATGGTTGCTTTCTGAATCTTCTTTTGCCCCGATACTTCCTGAAGCTTTATCATCTTCCTTCTGCTTATCAATAACTTCCATATCTTCAAATCCCAAGTGTGGGGAGGGGTTGGAATTAATATCCTCTGTTCTTTCCTGTGGCAGAAACAAAGTATTGTCCAGCATCGATAATTTTTCATCGCCTTCTGTTACGAAGAAGGATGATTTGTGAGCACGTAGGTATTGTACGAGTAATAACAGCAAGGCATCAAAATAAATGGAACATGTGTCATCATCAATAGGGAAGGAAGAAGGAGCAAATAAAAGAACGTGGTCCAGATAGATATTCATGAAAACCTATGGAAGGGGCAGTGCGTCTTAAAGTTGTCGGATAAATTTCTGATGCGGGTTCGCTGCCTTCTGAAAAAATCTGTTCAGAACAAACAGTTTAGTAGCGAAGAAACAAAAACTCAATAGTTCGAAAGGAAATAAATGAAAAACATCACACTATGCATTCGACATTCGAAGTGATTGAGGATTTGGTGAGGATTCGTTCTCAATGATATGGCCTCAATACAAAGAGTCATCCTCAGAACTAATTAGGCAAGCGAAACGACCCAATCCCAAGCTTCAAGCCAGGAACCCATGATTCTGAGGCTGGGAGCATGTGCCCATTATTATAGTTACTACTACCTCCGGTCCTAAGAACACTTTTATAGTGTAAATTGCACTACAAAAGTGTTCCTATAATTAAGATCAGAGGGAGTATCATATTTCCCATTCAATCGCGATCCAACACTGCTTTCGTCTTTATGAACTTCTAAACGCCAAATGGACCACAACCGATCATTTTCAGCCGATTAGGAGAGAATATAATTCAGTTTATGCAATTTTGTTTATCCCTCCATCAAGATCATATGCCTAATTAGAAACTTTTCCGAGTCTTTTGTGCAATTCTAGTTGATTCAACTCAAATCCCTGAATGAACCAACAACACCAATCATGCTTCAAGGTTGTTTTGATGGTCTTTCAAAATTGTCAACCCGAAGTCATATGCATATACATCCATACATATTCCAATTTCCAACTATGGTGGTTGACAACAACAGGACAGAGTGTGAAGCGGGTTGCCGGAATCAATTAAGGTCAGAGTGGATAGTAGATCTCAAATGAAACGCTATACAATACGGCTTGCAGTCAAAGGTTCTATATTGCATTTGGTTAAGTGCGAACACGAAGATGATCCCATACCTTGACTATGTTGCGCAATGTTATATTCAGATAACAAATAGAGCGAGTGGGGGAAAATACAGCAACCTGAAATAGAGGAGATGTTGGTTTAATCGAGCAAATTACGCCATCAGATTCAAAGTTGCCACCAGGAAAACGAAACTAAAATTCAACGCAAGACAACGAAGCATTTTTTGACACAGAATGTTTCTATATCCAAATAAATGAGTAACAGACCTTTTGAAGAACCAAAACCGAACCAGTTTTTAAATCATTCCCCAATTCTCCTTCAGTGAAGACTTTACGATGTACACTAGCACCAATTGTACCAGAGGGATCCTGAAATTCAAACTCAGGCACCTCAGATATTATTATCGCGAGAAATAACGAGAAAGACAAATCACGAGTGCATTTTTTTAATGCACCGTATTCACAGTTTCAAGTATACCTGTAAGGTCAACATTAGATCCCCAAGACCATTTGGAGTACAGGATTTGATAACGGCCATGACCTGTTTCCAAGCAACTAAATATTTAAAAGAAACTCGTATGAAACTTTTGAATTAAGCCGGCACTAAATAAAAAGTGTAAAGTGAATAACATAAAATCATCTTCCGAATCATTGACATTACCTGAGCCACTCGTTCAATATTGATTTGCTTCTTAATTGAGCTCAAGGGCGTACCAAATGCCACGCTATTACGGTCGACCATGCCTAGAAAAACCGAAAGAAAAAGAAAATTGAAATTAAACAAGCATGTACGAGCCTCGAAATAGCATTTCCAGAACCAGTGGTAGTTTGAGGAGATGTCAAAGGTAAATTAAACGGGGAAATGTAGGAAGAACCTTCTCGACGAAGCCAGCCCAAAGCACAGTGCCAGGCATTGGTGTTAAAATCGTGATCATTAATATCGCCATTTTGAACAACCCGCCTTATAAATTCCTGCGTGGGAATGGAGTCATCGGCATCTTCCAGTAAACTCTGGCGACCTAGAGCTCTGCGTTGCATCGCGGCCTGAACGACACCGGCAGGACCGGGAATGAGGCGATGTGGAAGAGCAGCTGGCCTCGCCTGCGGTGAGAGAGATTGGGAATGGGAAGCGGTTAGGGTTTCAGGAGAGGAATGAGGATTGCGTTGAGAAATTAGCAGCTGCTTCGAAGCATTGGCTTCGGGAGGGGAATCGGGGTGGTGGCGTTTACAAGGGCGGAGGAAAGAGGAGAGGTCAGAATCGTCGATGTCAAGAGCTTCCCAGGGCTCCATAACATTTCACCATCGTGTTTCCGGCAGTGACCGTAGCATAAAACCAAAACAAATCAAAAGGGAAGTTGCAAGCGCGGGAACCCGTTGAATTTGACCCGAGTTGGGATTATTAGGAGGGCCTTGGGCTTTCTTCGTTTCTTTACCTGCCACCCTTTCACTGTCACAGTTTAATCCAATAATAATGCCCACAAATTCGTCAAAAAGAAAAAGGAATAATGCCAAATTGTTCAAGAACAATGCCACAATTGAACCCCTTGTCCTTGGATTCAATTAGTGTGGGGTCGGTCTTCCTCACTTAATGAGAGGGGGTTCGATCCCTGCGTTGGTCAAGACGTTGGGGGAGACATCCTAGGAGTCTATGAAGCAGCCACACAGCTTAATCCCTGTCCTAAAATTTTTATATCAAAAAAAAAATGTCACAATCAATCCGTTTGTAAAAAATAAAAAAAAAAACGTATTGAAGTGAAAAAATATACATGACATTTTTTCCAAAATGCACTTAATATCAAATGGCCGTTAAATATAACCTAATGCAGTTTATTTCTATTGTGGGGCCTATACTATTATTCTGAAAATATCAAATTGCTCCAACTAAAAAAAAAGACACTCCTCCTCTCCGACCTCTGATTCTCCAATCCGGGAAGGGAGCAGAGGAGGATGAGAGAGAAGCTGTTATGGTTATTTTTACCCCAATTTTCAAAATTCATAGTTACTTTTTCCCTTCAAATAAGTATTTAGTATTGTGTACATTTTGAGAAAAATCTCACATGTATTTTGTTACGGATTTATATAAGGCCCATATTCAATATAGAGCCCAACAAGGGGCAATCCACGTGGCACAAATATGACGCCACATCACTTGGGCTTGGAGGCACAGAAGCCCACAGTCCAAACCCTAAACCTAAGGAAGGTACACACGGTCTACGCTCTGGCTAATTACATACAGCTGTCACAGAGCATACAGATCACCCCCCTTTTGGCTAAACGCCTCCAGTATCATCGAACTACGTGGACTTTGATCCCTCTTCAAGGTACGTAGGCCCTAGGAATCGCTCCTAGGTCAAGTCCCAATCAACATCAACATACTAGTCCATCAGGGCTAGTGTTATGGTTCTACACCAGAACAGTGGCGCCGACCGTGGGGACGATAAACTTCGATTCCCGTGACCAACGATGGTTCAACCGAGAAGCAGCAATTTTAAGAGATTTGAAGTCTCGCGACATTCAGTACGAGAAGATAAGAAGGGTTTCGTAAAAAACCAGATTCTTTCCCAGAAATTTGAATACCAACTATAGCGGATACCCACCAAAAGTCCCAGATTGCCGTTAAATTCATTAGGCTTTCTCTGATGGTGACTTTACTATGTTCAAAGATGGTTTTATTGCTGACACCGGTCCCTATCGATCTAGATTAATTAAATTCGAATTGACGGTGGAACAGTCATAGCCCTCTCCTTCAGTTTCTTCCAGTGAGTATAATCGGAGTAAATACAATCGCAAAGCTCCAGGAAGAATATTTTACCTCTAAAGTCTTTACTGCTGATAACTTAAATCCGAGAACAACCTTAATTGGAGCAAGGAGATGGGGAGTGCTTCACGAGGAAAGAGGAATCTCGGATCCAAAGATTAAATCCATCCGAGTTGCAATCTAGAAGACACGTGGGACGAGATCCAATGCCCAAATTCCCCAAATCCGAGATGGAACCCAAAGCCGAGATGCCTCAACATTCACTGGTTGAAATACTTCCCAGGGGTGCAATGTCGGATATCATGTCAAAGCTCTTTTCCCTATGCGACGCTGACGTTTGCTTCAAGTACCAACTTCCCGGTGAGGATCTCGACGCTTTGATTTCCGTCACCAACGATGAGGATCTGGAGCACATGATGGTTGAGTACGACTGCTTGTACCGTGCCTCCGCGAAGCCCGCTCGGTTGAGGTTGTTCCTTTTCCCCTCGCTCCGTTAGCTCCGCCCAGTTTTGGGTGGTCCGAATTGAAATCGGAGTGGCAGTGTTTTGTGGATGCTCTCAATTCTGTGCAGATTCAATCGGTGGTTGGTTCCTCGCCGCCGGCTCTGGCCTCGGCTACGAACCCGGATTTCTCTGTTTGGGTGGGAAAAGGCTTACCCGGGGGCTCCTACAACGAAGTTGCCCGATTTTACTCCTGTTTCTTCGGCTCCGGATGTATCGGCGAAGGATTTGTCAGCGGGATTAGAATGTATGTCGGAGGATCGGCACGTGGTAGGGAACCATTGCTCTCCCCCGCCGAGATCCAAAGACAGATCCAAGATTTGCAGAGATTACACATTGTAAACAATGAGCAACTCCTACAGCGGAAAAGCGATGAAGCCCCGCGCCGGTTACGATCTGAGAGCGCCAAGCTCGCCAAGTTCGCCAGACGGCCGAGAATCGCTCTTCGATGGGCCTTTCATAACATTGTTCACGACGGTGATATAATCACCCTTCTCCAGGTCTACCCTACCAAAGAACCCATTACTTGAAGCTGGCAGCTGAGATGCTAAGGTGCTGTGATGTAGGTGGCGGAGGGGGTGCCGAGCTGGGTAGGGCCGGTTTGTAACTTAAGTGACGGCATTAAAGGAACTTAAGTGCCGAAGCTCTTTTTCTGTTTCGCGGTGCAAGGTATCTGTCAGTTCCCTATCTCGTATCATAGCTCCTGAAAATGACCTAAGAAACCGGGTCAAAACGCAAGTTTTTACCAGGGACCTTTCTGTAAAGTCGAAAAGTTTCATTGAGGGACTAAAGTGTGAATTTTCAAACCTTTTGAGGGGGCATAACTGCACTTTGGAAAGCATATTGCCTATTTGGAAAGTTGATTGTTCTAGTGGGCATTCTAGTGGTTATCTCATGAATATCTTGCTACAGCATTGTGCATTTTTATGTGATAAAAATTTCTTAGACGCCAACAAACAAGATGAATGTGTAACCATTTAAACAACATGCAATTCTGTTATGCCAAAGCAAGTACTTCTTGCCTACTAATATTTCCAATTTCTGGGGGAATCTCCCCCAATAGAAAGTTTCGGGTACAAATATACAGTGGGGTTGGGCCTGAGACAGGTCGTACCCGATTTAAACTGAGTCTGGTTATAATCCGGGATCCGTATACGACAGTTACGTCCGCCAAGTCTATGCACATGTATGAATCCGGGGTAAACAAAATTGCTTTCATAAATCATGTTACGACTTCGTTTCTCGCAAAAGGGAATGAAGACGGACCCCGGTTATACCAAATCTGGCTAACACCCCGGCTCCGTGTAAAGTTTTGAATTCGGACCCCGGTTAAACCGAATCTGGTTAAGACCCCGGCTCTGCGGGAAATTTTGAAGGCGGACCCGGTTACGCCGAATCCGGCTAAAATCCCGACTCCGTTGAAGGCGGCCCCCGGTTAAACCAAATATGGTCAACATCCCGGCCCCGTGTAAATTTAAAGGAGGACCCCAGTTACACCAAATCTGGTTAAGCTCCCGGCTCCTGTAAATGAAAGGACGGACCTCGGTTACACCAAATCTGGTAAAAATCCCGACTCCGTCCAAATCTGGTTAAGATTCCGGTTCCATGCGGCGACGACTATCCTGCCAAGTCTATTTACGTGTGAATACGAGGTAAACAAACCCGTTTTCAGAAATCATAAACCCGGAATCTCGAGGTTAAAGTATGTAAACTCAGGATCTGGTGTTAAGTTAAAACCCGGAATCTCGGGTCAACACGCAAGCAATCCCGACAATCACGAACAGTCTAATCCGAGTTGGTAAATCAACACAACCCGGCAGCTCAGAGACCTGAACTACCGAGCTGGGGAGCAACAGACTGGATAAACGAATTCAGGGTTACGACACCCATATTGGACTAATAAATCTTAGGTTACGACACCTAGTACGGACTGAATCCGGTTACATTGAACCCAGTAAAAACTGGCCCGGTTACACTTAGTTAAAAATCCGGGCTTCGTGTAAAGTTTTGCTTAGGAGTCCACCTCCAAAAGAAAAAGAGGGCGGACCCCGGTTACACTTAATACAATTAAAGTCCGGGCTCCATGCAAGGGTCATCGAACTCGGATTTTCAGTCAAGCGAAGCCGTCACTGTAAGCTTTCGCAACTCGGTCGCTTCCAAGACTTAGCATGAAAGAGTACGTCGAGGGCCATCGAACTCGGCTTTTTAGTCAAGCGAAGCCGTCACCGTAGGCTTTCGCAACTCGGTCGCTTCCAAGACTTAACCCGGTTTCTAAATTACGCAAGGCCGCTGTTATCAGCCATTGCAAATATTTTGGACATTTAATGATGTGTCAAGTACCTACAAGGGAATGGGCAACATCTCGGGTTACTCAACCCAGTCATGCTCCAACCAAGGGTACAAGCTAACACCGGGGCCAACGAGCCCGGGTCCTTAAACTACACGAGGCCGCTGTCATCAGCCCTTGTATTAACACCGGGGCCAACGAGCCCGGGTCCTTAAATATTTTGATGCATCAAAACTGACACCTAGATAAGAAGGCGAATAGTCATACCAGACCCTGATCAGGTCAAAATGTTTAAATGTGTGTCCCTACGACCACGACTGAGCATGTGAAAGTTCGCCCCTACCCTGGTTAAGATACCGGATAACGACTCCGAACCCCGTAGCGTGGTTAACCAGAAAACCCCTACCCATACACCTGGTCTTGAACACCATAAGAGTACAAGCGGACTCTACATAACTAAGACCCTGGCCCGGTCAATCAATAGAACTCCGAACACATGTTTGGATTTATATAATCAACTTATCGTTGAAATGAAGACTAAACTTGGACATGATATCCAGTTTAAAAAATCAATACACCCCGACAGCTCAGAGCCCTCGACTGCCAGGCTGGGGGGTAACAAGTGTGGCACTGTAAAGCTGTTAGCGACATAAGAAAAAAACACAGTCCGTTCCTCTTCAGGGAAATTCGGATTTGGGGAATTTGGTGTTGCTACAAACAAACCCGGAGACCCAGATGATTGAAGAAGAGATCTTGACGATCATAAAAAGAAACAGATGAAATTTCAAAGCAGAATTAACCCGGACTACATGTCTGGGGGAAATGGGCAATTCAATGAGAATACAAGTAACTTCGGAGTTCTGTGAAAGTCGGATAGACACTTTACCAAAATCAAAGAAGTTGTAGCACCTCGGATATGATATCCAGGTTGAATAACAGATTCAAATGTCACCCCGGTTGCTTGAACGTCGCTAGTCAGGAAGCATGATCGCCATCAACCGAGATCGAGAGAAAGACAAATAGATCCCGCCTTGGGAAAAACCTATCGTCTAAACAGGCAAATTGGTAGCAGAATACGAATGAATCCGAATTCGTCAAGATTTGGACAAAAGCAAATTAAGCTGGACGGACGAAATCCATCCCCAGTCGGCGGGAGCCAGGTGTCATAGACAATCATGGCAGAACCAGAGGGGTGTTCCCCAAAAGTCACGCGGGGGCCACCACCGCCACCCCGGATCCTCATAGGGCGGGACACTAACCCGGCACCATGATTTGTCCGAAATCACGCTTGGCCCCATATCTACCACCTCGGACCCTTAGGACGTTGGTTCTCACCACGGCCTTCCTAGGGCCGGAGTTCATTACCTCGGTCCCCCTTTGGCCGTCGGTAATCACCACGGTATTTCTCAAGCCGTCGGTCGTCATCATGATACTCATGAGATGCAGGATGCCACCTCGACTCATCTACCTTGCGATGATACCACGTACCCAGGGAATAAGCTCAACAAATTGCAGCCCAACGCAGGCATCAGGGGACGGGAAGTACCTCGGGCGACGTATTCAGGACATCATGCACCCCGGCAGTCCAAAACTTTGAACTACCGGGCTGGGGGGCAACTGTTACGGATTTATATAAGGCCCATATTCAATATAGGGCCCAACAAGGGGCAATCCACGTGGTACAAATATGACACCACATCACTTAGGCTTGGAGGCACAGAAGCCCACAGTCCAAACCCTAAACCTAAGGTAGCCTCTATATATAGCTGGTTAACCTAAAAGGTACACATGGTCTACGCTCTGGCTAATTACATACACTAGTCCACAGAGCATACGAGATCACCCCCTTTTGGCTAAACGCCTCCGGTATCATCGAACTACGTGGACTTTGATCCCTCTTCAGGGTACGTAGGCCCTAGGAATCACTCCTAGGTCAAGTCCCAATCAACATCAACATACTAGTCCATCAGGGCTAGTGTTCTGGTTCTACACCAGAACATATTTTTTACTGTTAACCCAAAAAAAATTCCTCAAAAATTATATATCCTTTCTTATCTGTAGCCCCGCTTTTTTTTTTTAAAAAAAAACTTCCCCTTTTGATTTTCTATGCGCTGTGTTTTCCTTTCATCTGCTTTTTTTTTTTTTTTATTACTAGTCCTATGCACTACATGGGGGAAAACGCTTTATGTTGTCACTTGCAGGGGGCATGGGATCAAGACGATGTTTTCAAGTCTTGATCTCATGATATCTCCTTTGTCATTACATGTTACATTATGTTATTTTTTTAAGGATAGTTTAGTAGGCCTATCAAGACATTGTCAAAACATTGAATGTGGATATCATTTTTAACTGGGATTTAAATATTATATGTCATATTTACATTGTGAGAAATTGACCCTTTTCATTAGATCCAACTTTCGTTAACTATATGTTATGTTCAATGTATTTAGAGGTTACAAAATTGAGGATTTACATGAATTATGAATTGAGAGTATGATATAGGATTTAAATTTTGTTAATATAATTAAAAACAAGGCTAAACTGCATACAATTTGGGAAAAGCACCAAAATAATTTTTTTTAACAAAATATTTACCAGATTGAAGCACATTTGAAAGTAATTAGTAAAGTAATGCAGTCAAATACATCACCTGACAGGACGCTACCAATCGCGTTAGAAAGTCTCACGCTACTGGGTAGTGTCTCACGCCACTAGAGTGTCGTGAATTTAATATTCACACCACTCTAGTGGTGTGAACAGTCTCACACCACTACCCAGTGGTGTGAGACAATCCTTACGTCACTATCCAGTGGCGTGAGACTTTCTGACACGACTAGTGGCGTCTTGTCAGGTGACATATTTGACTGCATTAGTTTGGTAATTATTTTCAAATGTGCTTCAATCTGGTAAATATTTAAAAAAAAAATTATTTTGGTGTTTTTCCCCTTCAAACTAGGGATAAATAGCAACCTTAACCTTTAAAACTTTTTTTTTTGGTCGAAACCTTGACCTTTAAAACTTGACAACAAACCTTCCTGAACTTTTAAATTTGTACAAATAAATAATCCCCAACTATCAATTGTATACCACCTTAGTCCTTACACTTTATTTTTATGTCTACAAAACCCTCTCAAACTTTAATTAATACGTATATAGTCACTAAATTTTGAGTTGCTTATGAATATTTTTTATTTATTTTGCCCAGCTTATGAATAAGTTATGTGCATAATCAATTTAGAGAATTGTGTATAATTTAGGTTAAATTAAAACTAAATGAAAACCCGCGTCTAGAAATGACCAAGTCAATTTAAGTTTAGTTTATGACGAGTCTATGACATCCAAGACTTGTATTCCTCATTGAATTTGGGCTATGGAGATGGGACACGGTGGAGATAGCGGCATCGACGGACGGCACAAGTCAACGGCTAAACTGCCCAAGGCAACCAATTTTGAACCGGATCTGCCGGTCACATATGCCAGGAAATCCTCCTACTTCTCAAACTCGTCCTCTCCTCCTCCTCTGACTCTGCATTTCTTCTTTTGCACCCTCACGACCTTCCCGCCCAATCAAAAAGTTTCCCACTCCTCAAACCCCTAACATCACCATTTCCCTTTCATCATTTATTTTCCGCGTCGATTTATTGATTGTTGCCAATTCCACCTCTCACAAAAACAAAGATTTGATTTATTGAGATGAAAGAGCTGGGAAATTGAATATAGACACAGCGTAAGCGAGGCCTTAATTTCTCCGGACACCGATTGATAACCTGATGGGCCTTCTCAGGGTTCGGATCAAGCGCGGAGTGAACCTCGCCGTTCGTGATGTTCGTAGCAGCGATCCTTACGTCGTCGTAAAGATGGGCACACAGGTGAGTGCTTTATTCTCCTCACATAATTCTCTATCAATTCTTGAGTACAAATTGTGTATCCTTTTGGAAATCTCAGTTAAAAACCCCTCGATCTGCTTATTCGTGAGTCGTGACTGTTGTAATTCAATAACTATGGCTGTTTCTTATTCTGGAGATTTGAATCCACAATTACAATTACAATTTGCCCTCCCGTTGATTCCCATAAGGATGTTTGTTCATGTGCCCTTTGTTTGTTTGTTTGTTCATTTCCCTGAGAGGTAATAGTTCTCTTGCCTTGGGTCTCGTCCCTAGGCTAGGAGTTTGAACTTTGAATGTAGAAATGAATAGGGAAGTATAAGCGAATGCATGGCAGCTAGTGGTAGTTGTGAATGTATGTCATTGTGAATAAGCACAAGTGATGCGTGGGTTTTACAGAAACTCAAGACTCGGGTGATAAAGAAATGCGTGAATCCAGAATGGAATGAAGAGCTGACGCTTGTAGCGACAGAGCCAGATCATCCTATAAAATTGACAGTGTATGATCATGACACGTTTAGCAAAGATGACAAGATGGGGGATGCAGAGTTTGAGATAAGGCCATTTATAGAAGCGGCGAATATGAGGCTGGAAGGGCTGCCCAGTGGGACGGTGGTGAGAAGAGTGCATCCAGACAGGCAAAACTGTTTGGCGGATGAGAGTTGCATTACGTACAGAGAAGGCAGGATTGTGCAGGATTTGGTGCTCAGATTGCGCAATGTTGAATGTGGTGAGCTTGAAGTCCAATTGGAATGGATCCGACCTCCTTCTACCTCCGCTTCTATGTAGCAGTAGCACCCCTCTGCATGCTTTCTCAGTATATTCTATCAACTCACTTCTCTCTATTTCCCTCCACATCAGACCTTCTATTTTCTGCTGCCACTTATCGTCCTGTATCTATTTTACTCGCCTGTTTTTTAGTTTCCTTCTCTGCATACTCTTGGACACGTCTTGGCTCATCAGCGCATGACTTCTGTTGTAAACATATTACACTAAATATTTTCCTTATTTGACATTGGGCGGAAAGAAAACTTGATATGATTTTTGCTAAGTAACTGGGCCAAAATGTGGTCCCCAACTTTGGCAGTGAACTCATAGTTGGTCCATGTTTTTTGAAAATGGCCAACAGGATGCTAAAGTTGGCTAAGTCGTCGGCTTTCACTCTAAAAAGGAGGAGGTTCGATACCCATTGGTCGGTGTGAAGGTTTTATTGGTAGGATCTGTAAGTGCTCTTTGAGTCTGGAGGCGTGTCCTGACCCTAGTGAGTTACCCGTGTTTACTTCACCTAAACTTTTATGTATAAAAATATGTTTTTGAGAATGGCCTAGTGAGCTGAACACTCGGGAAGCAGGAGCTCACTCAGGATGATGCCAATCGCAATATTGTTTGATTTCAGTATTAATCTTTATAAAATCAACATGTCATCATTTATACTTTTTTAGGCTAAGTAATGAATTCATTTTTAATACTCCTCCCGTCTTTTAATGTAAAACATATTTGAAGAGTTGATCTTAGTACTGAACATAAGACATAGTTTTCATATTTGTTGATCTTTTCTTTATTTATTCCTATTCATGCTCCCTTAACAATAATTAAAAAAGAGAAGGAATGTAAGAATTAAGGAAAATGACTAGAGTGCATTAGACTAACTAATTTCATTAATATAATCAAATTAGGTAAATATACACTACAAAAAAAACGAGCTTTTGTCGCGGTTAATTTGTCGCTGTTAAAAATAACCGTTTCAAAATAGCATTTTGTCACGGTTTTCACCCTAAACCGCCACTAAATTGTAGCTGAAGCCATATTTGTAGCGGTTATTCAAAAACACCGCAACAAAATTGGCGCCACGTTGGCGCGCTAGCGCGAGAAACTTTGTGACAGTGTTTTTGTAGCGGTTTATTTATAAACACCGCAACAAAATTGGCGCCACATTGGCGCGCTAGCGCGGGAAACTTTGTGACAGTGTCTTTGTAGCGGTTTATTTATTATAACCGCGACAAAATTTGAAGGGTCAGTTATTTTGTAGCGGTGAGAAGATAACCGCTACGAATTTGAAGGGTCGGCTATTTTGTAGCGGTTTTGTAACCGCTACAAAGTAGCACGAAGAGCGAGGCATTTTGTAGCGGTTGTTGTGGCGGTAATTTTACAACCGTTACAAAGATGTAAACTTTGTAGCGGTTTCTTTGGATAACCGCTACAAAATCGTACGACTTTATAAACCGTGACACACCATTTTCAAAGTCACTTCTAACGGTTTGAGTTTTCACCGTTTCTACCTTAACGGTTTGAGTTTTCACCGTTTCTACCTTAACGGTTTGAGTTTTCACCGTTTCTACCTTTTAACCCAATGGTTTGAGTTTTCACCGTTTTTACTGTTAAACTTACACCTTTCAACATTATGGATTCTGGACGAGGTAAGGGAAAGGGAAAAGTAACTGGCCCACCAAGAAGGGGTTTAAGGGGCGGTAGTAGTAGAGGGGACCAGACGAGAGGGCGTGTGACCCGACATATACCTCCGCCCTCTCCGGGGCCGGGCGAGTTTGCCTCGCTCTTTGCCGATGAAGAAATTCCAAACACGGGGACCGTAGGGGGAGATCGAGAAGCAAGTTTGTCGTTCGACGATTTAGACGATGAGAATGAGGACATCCCTCTTAATATTCCCATAGCAGATGTAGAGCAGTTCATCGACGGGGAAACCCGCGGGACCACGGGAACCCCCGACCGGCGTCTTCGCGTTCCACCGGATTTGTAGTGGATGTCGAAGGTATATGTAATTAGTTTTTTGTGAGAAATTAATTTAATTTCGGTACGTTTAATTCAATTTTTGTAAACTTGCAGATAGACACGGGAACATCGCCGGGAGGACGCCGGATGTTTCCGCTCTCACTCGACGGACCGGGAGATGGCCGGGTGTCGGTCGTAGTCCCGTGGAACGACCAGACAGACCAGGCGATCGGCAACGGCGGTCACCTGATGAACCGATTCCTGTCTGAGTTTGGTGGCCATTGGGGGTGGTTCCCAATTTATTTCAAGGATTGGAAGAAAGTGACGAAGGAGACAAAGAACAAGGCGTTTACAGATGTTCTGCAGTTAATCAATATTGTTTAATTAAATTGTACATGTTAATAGTTATAAGTTTTAGTTTATTTCTTTCCTTATTTGTTTCTTAATTCATTAATAATTAATAATGAAATTATGATATAGAACAAGTTTAAACTGCGCGGACGACACAAGAGGTACGTTATGATGAGAGTGGGGGAAGGGTGGAAGAGCCGGAGAAACCGTCTCTACAATATTATGAATGGAGACGGCACTATTCCTCTGCAGCAGCTGATCGAGAGAGTCCCAGACGGCGTGGAACCAGATCAGTGGGCGGCTTTCGTCCAATATAGGAGGGGTGCTGACGGGCAGGTACATTTTATTAAATTAATTAATTGTTTCACTTAATTGATAATTTAAATTGAGTTTAGGGTTTAAATTTAAATTTTGTTTCCTCCTCCTTGCGTGGCTTTGTCGCAAAGGAACACAAGAAGCCGCGCACGCCAGAGAGTCCATCACACTGCAGGGGACCAAGACGTTTGCGGTGACATACGAGGAGATGGTATGTTATTATTTAACATGATCATTGTTTTGTTTTTGAAATAACAAAGTTTATATTGTTTTAATTCTTTCAAATGACGAAGGCTCGGGAGGAGAACACACAGACGGACTATGGGAAGTTGTGGACACGCACCCATAGACACGCAGATGGGACGCCGACCTCTGAGGCAGCAGAGGAGATAATAGTAAGTTGAAAAACATTATTTATATAATGAATGTTGTATATTTAAATTGATCGTCCATTATTTTATTAATGGTTCATGAACTCGTTGGTCGTGCCGGATTGAGAATACCGAGGCGAGCTACGAGCGTCGCAGACCTGAGTCACGAGGGTCCGTGAATCCTACGGCCCCATTGAAAGCCGCTCTGGGCCCGGTCCGAGCATCCCGGCCGCGTAAGGGGTTTTGGCCTTGGCGCCGGGCCTAGCATGGTGTACCCGAGACATGGCTCCTCCTCCGCTCCCGACCCCTCCGGCTCGAGAAGGCCACCGGGAAATTTCGAGGCGATCATTGCTGAGAAGGTTGCTAAGCAGGTTGCCGCAATTGAGGCTGCACGGAGGGCCGACGAGGAGGCCAGGAATAGGCGCAGGCAGGAGAGCATCGACCGTTGGTGGGACCGTCATCGAGCAGCAGTGACGGGAACATGCGGTTCGGTGACGTCCCGTATTATGGAAAGCTGCTTGATGTGGTCAGGATAAGTTACACAGGCCTTTTCACCGTGACGTTGTTCAAGTGTTTGTGGGCGAATACCACAACGTCCGTGAGACTCACGACCGACGACTTAGGTATCACATCGTGAATTTCTCCCGCCTATTCACGGTGGTCGGTCCGAAGATGACGAGCCGTATATTCTTGCATCGAGGCCCATCGGGTTTATTATGTGGCCGATGAGAGGCACAATGATTGGAATATGGTGGTTCACTTAAAGCCTCGGGACCTTTACGACATGGGCGATGGTGATAACGTCGCATACGATTGTGAGCCGTTCCGGCCCGCCACTTCAAGACTTCTTCCCAGACGGCGATGACAATTTACCTATAGTTCGGTACGTTTTTAAATTTACGCTTTATAAAATAGTAACATTTAATTAAAGTTTTAATTATGTTCAAACATATTGACCTCACGCGTAACATTTTATGCAAACTTCCTTGTAGGGATGGTGAAGAAGATTGAGAGAAACATTTAATGCCTATGTTGTAATATGAAATCTTTTTAATATTAAGTTTTTTAAAAAAAAAAACTCAGAAATTACTTTGTAGTGGTTATATAACCGCTACAAACACTTAAAAAAACTCAGAAATTACTCAGAAAAAAAAAACCCTTTAAGTTTTTTTTTTTTTAAAAAAAAGAACTCAGAAATTACTTTGTAGCAGTTATATAACCACTACAAACCCTTAAAAACCGCGACAAACTAAACCGCTACAAGAATCGCTACAAACACCCTCAAAACCGCTACTAAATACAATAACCGCTACAAAAAGTGAGAAACCAACCGCTACAAAATGATGCGCAGACCCCACCATAAATACCCCACCCAACCTCATTTAATATGCCTCAACTTCTTTTCTACCCACGTTTTCTCTCAGTCATCTCAAATATTTTTACGTTTCAGAACATCGTGAGTTTGAAGGGGGTAAGTACCGTGTAACCGGATCAATTCTAATGTTTCTCATACTAATTTATAGTTCTTATACTAATTAAAGTTTGTTATTTTGCAGTTGAATGGGATATATATTTCAACTTTCCCTATTCTTTCATATACATTATTCAATTGATTTGTACATATAATTTTTAAATATTGAGTATTGTTTTAACCACCTCATTTCTTAGCACTTATTCTACTTACATAATCTTATTATTTTGTTTCTATACATGCACCTTATATATTTGAATTTCATAATTTACTAGCTTTTATTTTTATTAAAAAGATATATTAATAATAATTACTGAATTACGCCGATAAATAATAATTTTTTTTTAAAACCGTAATGAATTTGTAGCGGTTACGATAACCGCTACAAAATTTCAAAAAAAATGGCGGGTTATTTGTAGCAGTTATAGTAGCGGTTTGAAACCGCTACAAATATTCAAAAGCACATGATGGCGGGAATATTTGTAGCGGTTGCAAACCGCTACAAATATTCAGATGGCGGCAAATTTTTTTGCGAAAAATGGCGGAATATTTGTAGCGGTTATTAATCGCGACAAATATTCAAAATAATAAAAATTTATGGTGGCAAAATAATCAACACATTATTTTGTAGCGGTTATGAAATCGTTACTGAAACCGCTACAAGTTGATTTGTAACGGTTACGAACCGTGACTAATGTCTCGAAACACACGTCAGCCCCGCTCATTTAGTGACGGTTTTTGTGAACCGCAATAGTTGTTGTAGCGGTTTATGTGTATGTAGTATCGGTTTTGTTTAACCGTTACAAATCGTCTTACCACAGGCGTTTTTGTCGCGGTTCCTCTAACCGCTACAAATGTCGTTTGTCACGTCAAAAACCGTTACAAATAGGTCATTTTAACCGCTACTAATTGTCGTTTTTTTTGTAGTATCAACAGAAGGAGTAATGGTTATAAAGTCATCATCCTCATTTGTAATAACACGAAATGATGAGAAAGGAATAATCATGGTGGAATTAGTTGTGAGATAGATTTGCCCTAGGGGTACAGTTTTCATTTAGCTTGTCTGTTAAGTATAATATGGCAAAGCCAGCAAAAAAACATTTCAGATTTCAGAAACAGCCGGTGAGAATTAGAGTTAAATTTGAGGGTTGCCAATTTCCCTTCGTACTTTTAACATGCCATCCTGTTCCAGTTATATGTTCTTTAGCAGATACTTTAAATCTAATTTGGAGCATAATTATGTCATATTTTTGGTTTCTCATAAATGAATTTCTCTCTTATTTTGATTCTTGGCATGCATACATTTTCAATTTTCTGTTAACTTGTTCATGAGGACTTCTTATATATGTATAAATAGTTCTTCGTTCAATAAGACTAAAATAATAATAATTTCATTTGTGAGGAGTCGAACTGAAGTTGTACGTACA
The DNA here is from genome assembly GCA_025563575.1 of Acacia pycnantha. Lineage (NCBI taxonomy): Eukaryota > Viridiplantae > Streptophyta > Magnoliopsida > Fabales > Fabaceae > Acacia > Acacia pycnantha. Next base: position 1,469,120 of record JAMWYP010000037.1, on the reverse strand, counting down.
CAAGAAATTAAATAGGGATCTTACTCAGGGTCTCAACTCCACGAGGGCGCACGTTCAAGTCCTACTATCAATGTTGCTTTTGTTGTTCGATGGGATGGGAAACCACATAACTGATGTTAGAGAAGTCCTTTTTTTACAAGACTCGTTTTATATATTTATCTTATAAATCATAAAAACTATTTTGCAAAAATTAATCCAAACTTGCTAAGAACTCTTTAAAAACAGTGTTTTGTGTTTTTTTTTTTTAATCTCTTATACTTAGGGTTCTCCCAGCAACTCTATCACTTACCCAGCAGTTTTCTTATGCTTAGCTTAACTAAAATTATCTCTTAAAAAAATAAATAAATTGGCCTATTATCAAATTGAAATCCCATTCCATCGAACAACAAAAACAAAATATTTTGTGTGTGGATAATATAGGCAAGCCAAAGCTTGAGAAGGGGAAGGAACTAGATTATATAACTCTAGCCCTTAATTAATACAACAAAATACAAGAAACTAGGAACGACAAGATCGTAGATCCTTCAAAACCATATCTAGGCAACATCTGGGGATAGTAGGAGTCATAACCACGTTGGCATTAATAGCATCGTTGTGACCTTGTTTAGCCATGAAGTCAGCACAAGAGATATTGTCTCCCACATTATGATGAAGTTTCACTTCCCAGTCTCGGAAAAGAAGGTCTCTAGTCTCCTCGATGATGTCTTTAAGGGGATGATCAGAAGGAGAATCTCTCATAAGGATATTGACGGCATCCAGAGAATCAGAGTAGATAACAATTCTTTAAAAATTCATCTGGAGATCAATCTGTAACCTTAATAGGATGGTATAAATTTCAGTTTTAATGACAAAACGATGACAGAAGCAACATTTAAAAAGATAATAATGCACATGAAGAAAAAAAGTATACCGTGGACATTTTTTCCCCCTGAATGAAATTGTTGGAATTCATTGTTTAAAATTCCTTGAAAGCTTGTGTGGTCAAACTATGGGGTAGTGTGTTTGAAATTGGATGTGAATCCACAAAAACATGCCCATTCCCCCTACAAGGCCAACTGGGTCCCTACATCAACAAAACCAATGCTGTTGCGTAACTTTGCTCCTAAGAAACCACCATCTTTCATGACTTACCTTCAATTTATATGGGAGCGGCTATGGACCGTCCGCTGCCCTCCTCTACCTAATAAAAATACCTAATAATTTATCGCATGCGGTAAATTATTAGGCATTTTTTGGCAGCAGACGGTCCACTGTAGTGGATCGTAGTTGCTCCCAATTTATATCTTAATTGCACTTCTCCCCTCCAAACAAACAAGCTTACAAAATTTTCGTTAATAATTTGACGATGATCACCATTAAAAATGAGACACAATGTTATCGCTGTGTCTAAATTTTGTTATCCGATCCACCTCTCAGTATTTGGTCAGATGCATGAACTGGAATGTCTTCATGTTGCTGTATTTTATGTCTAAGATTGCAGAATCATATACACTATATTATCTTTCATTCTCAGTATATGAATATATGGTGGTGACTTTTTAATCAGCAGATTAAAATATGGGAATGGCTCGAAATTTTGAGGAGCAAAAAAGAGATTTGTTCTGTGAAGCTGAGAGATAACATATATTCGTTCAAGGAGCAGAGGGAGGTGGATAATAAGACAAACTAGCATTGACATGAAAACAATCGTAACACTCAAATTAATAAATAAAATGGATTACATTAATTCCATTTATGCTCATTGGAAATACAAAAACCCTTAGCAGAGCGTGCAGCTGAGCTTGGTGTTTGGGATTTTGAATTCTCTAAGACTGACACGCCAATCACTGTTACTAACATCTCATCTTCATCATTAACTCCAAAGCGTGCTTCACTTATCACTTCTATCACCTCTTTTTTAATTAATTTATTATATACTTCCTGCCTCCTCCTCTTCTATTTATAAAAACTCAATAATTAAATTATACCACTCTCATCTTATTTATAAGTCCAGTTTGACCAAATCTTACATACTAAAGAGAGTTAGGTATCTCAATAATTATGGAGCAAATTTTCAACTTTACCCTCATTTATGAATGGGTACCTTTTAAAATTTATTGTCAAAACTCTCTCATCTTTTTCTTTTTCCAACATGGCTAGCCAATCTCTCTCATCCTAATTAATATGGGCAAAATTGTCACAATCTCATTTATTTGGTCAAAATAGACTTATAAATATGACCAAATTTTTTGGTCAAACTGGACTTATAAATAGAATCAGAGTGGTATAATTTAAGAAATCGGTTAAAATTTACTTTAAAGATAATAAATATGTTTAAAATAAACTTTATTTTTCATGCATGCCCTTATTTATAAGAGGATAAGTAAGAGAAAGAAATAAAGTACTCCCTCTAGTATTTATTATAAGGCACCAACAAATTTTTATCACAAACCAATAGAAACAGTTAAAGTCAATAAAGTTGTCCTAGAATTTAAGTAATTTTCAATATTACCCCTATTAATTGTACTAAACTCTAATATTATATTAATTATTACTCTCACCCACTACTCTTATTAATTATGGGCATATATGGAGAAAAAAAATTAATACTTCTTGGGAACAAGCAAGTGCCTTATAAAAAGGACAAACTAAACTTGCTAGTTGGTGCCTTATAATAAGGATCAAAGAGAGTATATATGTATCACCAACATTTTAATTAATGTAATACATATAATTAATGAGGGGTAAAAAAAACTCATTAAATGTTTAAACAACTTTTTTGTTGGACTCTTATAAAAAAGACTTGAAGGAGTATTAATTAATTAATTGATGTGATTCTGAACCTGGAATAATGCTTCACCAATGAAGTGGTAAATGAATGAAGGGTTGTAGTAATTCATTTTAATTAGAGAAGCTTCCAGGATATTAACCATATGAGAGTAATAATATTATGGCTCAGCCTTAAACAAAGCCTTCTCCACCGCCTACAAATTCACCCGTGCCTATCTGCTAATTAAGAGTTATAATGAAAATGGCAGAGATGGATACAAGCCCATCATATTGTTTTATTAATTATAGTGTAGAGGAACCTCATTAATAATTGTCTTTAACCACGAGAGCCGTTAAGGTTTGATTCCTTTTGTTAAGCATACAAGAAAAGTGGAGTAAAGGTTTTACGCTTTTCAGTAACATCCTCTTTTTTACAGCTAGCTCTGTTCTGCTTTTGTTGGATGGGATATTTTCAAAATTATACTAGTTTTTTCTTTTTACTACTCGACCCACTTTCTGTTGCTCTCATACAAGTTGATAATAGAGAATATATATATATATATATAATGAAATTGGCAAGAGGGAGATGGATGAGAGAAGAAAAATAATATGTGAAAGAAGGAGCATCTTTGATCAGTTCAGTAAATATTCGGGTGATGAGTAATATAAGATTTTACCATGATGATGCTTTTACGAAAGGTGAGGCAGGATTAGCAGAAACACGATGATGATGCTTCACACACATTTATTCCCTCTTAATTTCTTTTCCTTTAACAAATCAAATACCTATTGTTCAAAAAAAAGAAAACAAATCAAATACCTCCCTTCCTCCATTTTACTCCTCTGAGAATTTCAAGAAACCCCATCATTTAGTATCAACTGAACTGCTACTATCCTTTTCCTCCTTACATTCTGTGTAATTAATATCACTGCCAAATTCATTTATTAATATGTTATGAATTATAAATGATGTGATTCATTTATTAAACTTTATACAGTACTGTATGATGCAAGCATTACCATCTGGTTCTGGTAATTATAGCGGCAAGCCATACGCATCATCAGAAAAGTGATTTGGACTGTGCTAGTGTTGTATTCGGTTCGCACTTCGAAACTCTTCTGAATCAGGTTCAGAACTCTTTTGCTTTTCCTTTGCTGTTATTATTCTTTTTTTATTTATTGATTTTTTCCAAAATGTTCCTCCCCACCTAACCCTCACTCCTGGCATGAATTTTTAAATCATTGATTATACCCATCACCCATTATTAATGAGGATGCACCCATGTACTTGATAAATCAAGTTACTTTTATTTATAACACTAAATGCTAAATAGTCAGGATATTTACTAAAACATAGATGATTTAGTGGTGTAAAGTTTCACTAAATTTATTTGGATTTCGAGTTCAAGTCTAAAGAAGATATCGTTACTGTTGAAAGGGATGGCTAAGTTTCCTGAAATTGGAGTGGGTGGTTAATCTAGTAATGTAGATGTTTTTGTCTATATGGTATAGTAGGTAACAGTTTGAGAGAATTAAGTATGGTTGTGAAGCGAATAGAAGCAAGGGGAAGAGGTAAAGTAGAGTGAAAGAAGGAAAATAATGTGGGAAAGTTAAGTTGGTTTTGAGGAACATGGAAGGGGGAAGTAAGGTGTTATCTAGAATGAAAGCAACACATGCATGCATTAAACCCAGGGACTGTGGAGATGCTTGGATTGTAATCCCACCTAACTAAACTAAACGAACCCCCAAGCACTTGGATGTGGTAATAAAACTAAAACCCCCACAATAATATTAAGATTAGATAGATCATAGATATGGTTTGGATGGGAAACGACAATTAAGAGCCACGTGATCCCTCTTTCCCTTTGTCCTCTTCCTTCTTCTCCTCTTTGGTTCGGTATGGGATCCCTTCTCCTCCTTTTATTATTCATTCATTCATGTCACCTCAATTTTACTCACTTTTCTCAGCCTTTCTTCCTTCATCTTTATGGGCTGTTGGGATAGAGAAATGTTACCTCTTGAACAACTCATGACGAACAATCCCACCACAGAGGTCTCACAACACTGATATATATCACTTCTGCCATTTCACATACACAAACAACTCTTTTTATTTATATTATAATTTATATTTCTTGTGACGGTCATTTATATCTGTAAAGGAAGAAAAGGAAAGGGCAGAAGGTGAGGGCGCTCTTTACGTAGCTTGAAGATATAAAGAGGTATTGGAGACATACCCAGCTCCAACTACAATGCTTTTTCCACGCTTTATGTGACAAATCGAGTCCCACAGAAGATAGAGCCACTCACTAAGTTCCCAAGTGCTATCAAATACCCACCACGCCCCTCTCTCCCTCCCTCCTGAACCCCAAATCCAAACACACCTCAAAACAAAAGGCAAGCAAACAAAAATTAAACCAAAATAAAAAAGCATAACCCCCTCACCACCTTCTCTTACCTCTCTGCGTTGTGCTTTGGGGACTGCAAGCGCAAACTTGTTCTCGCATCTCTCAAAGCTGAAAAAATATTTGCTGTATTCTGCTTAATACCCACTACCCAATAAACCAAAACACATGCTCTCTCGTTTCCCCATCTCTTTTCATCATCACCCCCACCTCCCACTTCTTCCCCACTACTTCACCCTTCTTCACAAACCCTTCTTATCCAATTCCTCTCATATTCTTCATCTTTCTCTCAATCTCTAGACCTTTTTTCTTCTTGTCTCTGTTTCTCTTGTTCTACAGTACCCAGCAAAGATGATCACTTGGATAGACTTCTACCATGTTATGACCGCAATGGTGCCACTTTACGTGGCTATGATATTGGCCTATGGCTCTGTGAAATGGTGGAAGATCTTCTCGCCTGATCAATGCTCTGGAATCAATCGTTTTGTTGCTCTGTTTGCGGTTCCTCTGCTTTCTTTCCACTTCATCGCCTCCAACAATCCTTATCAAATGAACTTTCGCTTCATCGCTGCTGATACCCTTCAAAAGATCATTGTTCTTGTCATTCTTGCTGTTTGGGCCAACGTGAGCAAAAGGGGTTGCTTGGAATGGACTATAACCCTGTTCTCACTTTCCACCCTACCAAACACTTTGGTTATGGGTATCCCTTTGCTTAAAGGCATGTACGGCGAGTTCTCTGGGAGTTTGATGGTCCAAATAGTGGTCCTCCAGTGCATCATCTGGTACACTTTGATGCTGTTCTTGTTTGAGTTTAGAGGAGCCAGAATGCTAATCTCTGAGCAGTTCCCAGACACAGCTGGCTCGATTGTTTCCATCCACGTTGACTCTGATGTCATGTCCTTGGATGGAAGGCAGCCATTAGAAACCGATGCTGAAATCAAAGAAGATGGAAAGCTTCATGTGACAGTGAGGAAATCCAATGCTTCAAGATCAGACATCTTTTCAAGAAGGTCTCAGGGGCTTTCTTCCACAACCCCTCGCCCTTCAAATCTTACTAACGCAGAGATATACTCTCTGCAATCATCTAGAAATCCCACTCCACGAGGCTCTAGTTTCAACCACACAGATTTCTATTCTATGATGGCCGGTGGTCGAAATTCAAATTTTGGTGCCTCTGATGTGTATGGTATGTCGGCATCAAGAGGGCCAACACCAAGGCCTTCTAATTACGAGGAAGATGGTTCTGGTAAGCCAAGGTTTCATTACCATGGTGGACCTGGAGGAACAGGGTACCCTGCTCCAAACCCAGGAATGTTCTCACCTACTGCGTCCAAGAATCTTGCTGCAAATGCTAATGCCAAGAGGCCTAATGGTCAAGCACAGCAGAAACCAGAGGACGGTGGGAGGGACCTCCATATGTTTGTTTGGAGTTCGAGTGCTTCCCCTGTTTCAGATGTCTTTGGAGGCCATGAATACGGAGCTCATGATCAGAAAGACGTGAAATTGACAGTGTCTCCAGGCAAAGGTTTTATTTTTATCATTTGTTTTATGATTTTTCCCACTCTAAGCTGTTAGTAGTAATGTTCTAGTACTCAACTTGGTTTTTTTCTTAACTGGGTTTTGGTTTGCTTGTGGTGTTTGATTATTAGTGGAGGGTCACAGAGAGACTCAAGAGAACTATCTTGAGAAGGATGAATTCAGCTTTGGAAACAGAGGAGTGGAGAGGGAGATGAATCACCAAGACGGTGAGAAAGTTGGAGATCAGGCTAAAACCATGCCGCCAGCGAGTGTGATGACAAGGCTTATATTGATAATGGTGTGGAGAAAACTGATCAGAAACCCCAACACGTACTCCAGCTTATTTGGCCTTACTTGGTCTCTCGTTTCATTCAAGTACGACGTCATTTCCTTTCTCGGACAAGTCTGGGGGGAAATCTCCGCATAATCTTACACATTTGTCTGTTTGGTTTTACTCTATAACTTGTTTAATATTGGATTCTGATTGATTTTGGCCGGTCGGGTGTCCGTTTTGCAGGTGGAATGTTGAAATGCCTGCTATTATAGCAAAGTCTATTTCCATACTGTCAGATGCAGGGCTAGGCATGGCCATGTTCAGTCTTGGTCAGCATAATCATCCTCCCTCTTACTTACTGTTCACCAAATCCCTGAACTAGGAGAAAAAAAAAAGTTCTTTTTTTTAGGGGGGTGGGGACGGAAAAACAAAGATAATCACACTGTTCAATTCAAACTCTGGGTTGCTTAAAAAAAGGGAAAAGATAGAAGAGGAAATCTTTTCTGATTGCATGTTATGTCAACTTCAATTATTATTATTAGAAAAGAGAGAATATGTGTGTAAGAAAAAGCAAAGGGGCGTTATGAAACAGTGTGAGGAAGCTTTATGAGTGTGGGAGTGATGATGAAAGGAGTGCGAGGGAGTAGTGATGAGGCGGGCATGCCTAAATGGAATGTAATAATGAATGCTTCTTCTTCTTCTTATTTTTTTTTATTTAATGTTTAGTGAGTGTGTGTGTTGGTGACAGGTCTGTTCATGGCTTTGCAACCGAGGATCATAGCATGTGGGAATTCCACAGCAGCTTTTGCAATGGCCGTGAGATTCCTTACCGGTCCAGCTGTCATGGCAGCTGCTTCCATTGTTGTTGGCCTCAGAGGCGTCCTCTTACACGTTGCTATTGTTCAGGTTCTTGTCTTTCTCTCTCCCCTGCCCCCTCCTTCCACTACCCCACCCCATTACTCATTATTACTATATTCCCTTCCCTCTGCCCTATCAACAACTTTGAACTCAAATCTTAAAATATATGTGCATGTGCATTCCCCTCTCCCGAGATATATCCTTTTTTTTTAATACCTCCAAATATGCTCTTGCTATTAGCCTATGGCCCCTCTGATTTGTGCTCAGAAACTTACTTTTTCTTTTAATTGTGCCCCGAAACATTTCGAACTATGGCTGACCTGTGTGTTTTGGAATCTATTTGGCCAAAAAAACAGGCCGCTCTACCTCAAGGAATTGTCCCCTTTGTGTTTGCCAAGGAGTACAATGTACATCCTGACATTCTCAGCACAGCGTGAGTATATCTAAATAATCCTCTCATAGTTCAATTCAGATGGATTCTTAACCAAATGGAGTTTGTTAATAATTGTGGACTTGATTATTTTTTTGCAGTGTTATTTTCGGGATGTTGATTGCCTTGCCCATAACGCTCGTTTACTACATCTTGTTGGGGCTATGAAGCGTAGGATCGATGGATGATTATCCAAGGAAGCTTTCGCAAAACATCAGCAGGAGGAATAGCGGAATTCAACATCTTCATCATCGTCATATCAGAATTGAATAGTAGTCGTCATCCCCCACCGGATGAATTAATCATCTTCTGAGATTTCTTTTCCTTGTCCTAATTAATTTCCTTTTTTGGAATGAATACTCCTTGCTCCATCGGTGAAAAAATGAATGTAAAATCATGATATGCTTGTAGCCAGTCATCTATAAAATGGTTATTTATGTCAGTTCAATGTTTTTATTATTAATTAATTGTAACGTCCATCGATCTCCTCGGATTCCAAATCATTCATCAAATGAACAAGGAAGAGAAAGCAAATGGGAATTGGTTAAACATGGACACCTTTATATCTTTTTTACCCATCACTAATAACTTGTCTAATGTTTTTGCCTTGGAGATATTCACCAACACAAAAGGAAAAGTGAAACTAAAAAGGAAAGCAAATGGGAGGCTGAACCAGATTGTTCTGTGTTCACATCTCAAGTGAAAGGCGCCGATTTGGACCAGAAAATGAACACGAGATTTGTTGTATATGAGTTGCTTGGAGTGTACATATTAAGATGTTTGTGGCTTTTTAAGACTTTACGATTTGTTATTACACCTAAATTGTGGGATTGACTATACAAGGATAGAAAAAGAGGTGGTGAGATGGAATTAAGGGGAGAATTAATAATGATGTTGAGCAGACGAATATAGTGGAAAAAGGGACCCTCCTATACAAGATAGAGGACAGAGCCTTTGATTTTGATGTGGACTGCTCTGGAATATTAGGGGACAATACTCACAACTTTAAGTTTCGCCATCCTTTTCTCTCTCACCTTTCCTCTCCTTGCTTTATTCATCTCTCTCTATATATACACATTGATATTGTTTTTTGTTACATATATACGTCGCCTTTTAGTGACACCTTTCCTTTTCATTCTTGGCTTGTGTATGGCGTTTTGCATGACATCTTTTACGACCTTTGTAAAACTAAAATCTAGATTCTGAGCAAAATAGAAGTAAAACTAAAATCTAGATTAGAAGCCTCTAGCTACGTACGAGGGTTGCTTTCATACATATGCCCCATTCGGTTAATACAATTCCAGGTGCTGCGTAGTAATTTTTGGTTCTGATTGGTATATCTACTTAACTGGACGTGCATGGTACATATATTCATAATGATGATGTTGTTTGAAACATTGGAAAAGCAAGGGCAGCTTATTGACTAGTTGGTAATATGGGTTCGTGTCGGGGTTCGTGTCGCCACTTGAGGAAATGCCAGTAAATTAACTATTACCACGACATGTTTGTTTCGATTATTGAATAAGTGGCTGATTTGCTTATTTTGTAGTGTGAAACTGAAACCTGAAGTATTTGTAGTAATAGTGGCGATTAAATGGTAAAGAGAAGATTTGGCTGAATTGAAGATACAGGTCTGGATCCGACTTGTGAGTGTCTTGTGTTGAATAGGTAACATGGCCTTAACTAAATGGATGGATAAATAGCGGAGAAAGAGAAACAACAATGAATATGTTGAGTGAAAAAATGACTCAATTCCTTTTAGATGAAGTTGAAGAGTAGGGAAAAAAGTGTAAAAAAAAAGGGGGTTAAGGTGCAAAAATAGATATGTATTTTTTTCAAAAGAGCGCCCAGTAGCAAATACTTTTTTTAGGTGCAAAAGTAACTATTTGGTTACAAAAGTAGAGCAAAATTAGCATTGACCGTTAGTTGACCGTTATCTGACGCTGACGTGGCAGTGGGATCTGACTTCTCCATTAAAATTAAGCCACCTGTCACTCCTCTCTCTTCCATATCAACTTCTTCTTCCCTTCTTTCTCTTTTTTTTTTGCCACCTGTCACTCCTCTCTCTTCCCTTCCGTATCATCAACTCCCTTCTTTCTTCTTCCCTTCTTTCGGCCTTCGATTTGAATTTGGAAACAAGAAGCCACCGCCACCGCCGACGATGATCCATCTTCCTTCAACCGAACCCCCTTCCTTCAAAATAACCCTTCCCCTCCTTCAACCGAACCCCCTCGGCGGGCATCGACTGAACCCACCCTTCCCCTACGCCCATGAGTGTGTCGAACTCAACCGCCAAAAAACCTGATCGGTGGTGCTCGCCGCGTTGAGGAGGCCAAGAGAACCACCGGCGTTTGATTTTCCGTGCTCTGCGATCGATTTCTGTTTTGCGATCGATTTGTATAATCACTGAACGGGGTTCCAGATCGAGGAGGGGGTGGATCCAGATGGTTGGGGGCGGGGGTTTCAGATCAAGATTGGGAGGGTGGCGGTCCAGATCAAGATTGGCGGTCCATATTATGAACTGTGGCTTCCTCAGCCCCAACTCGCGATTTTCTTTGTGTAGATTCTTTATTTCAAAGTCCCCGATGTCCATCAGAGAAGTGCCTGCCTGGAAATCCGGTTCTATGTGGTTCGAAGGAGGCTGTTTGGCTTAATCGAATACTCGTTCTCATTTGAATTACGTGAGTGTTCATCTGCATCCTGACTTTGTCTTCTCCTTACTCCAAAATTTATTGGCTCCTACTTCTCTTATTGTGATGCTTCTCTGGAATTAGTCATTGGCTCTTGTATGAAGGCATGATCTGAGATATATTGTGAGAGAATTTTTCATGTGCACCGAATTTATGTTAATGCAATATATACTTACTAATAGGCATGATTTCTGGCTGTAAAATTGAGGGTGAAAAATTCAAGATCTGTTATTATATTTGCTGCGATTTGGGTTCATCTTCTTCCTTTTTTAATGTTTTGAATCCAAAAGATACACTGGAAAATATTCTCACCTCATCTCATCTGCACAATTTTTTGGTTTTGGAATCTGGGTTGTGTTTTTCTCCCTCTGAAAGTTGAAGAACATGAATCTGATGCAGTGGCTGTGAAAGCCCCAATTTTTATGGCTATAAAACCCTAAATTCTGTCCATTTATCAGCAGCCGCGATCTTTGGTAGCCAATGGAGGAATTCTTGCTGCACAGTGAAGATGGGTCACTCCAACGTGTGGAATTCTCACCCTAAGAACTACGGTCTGGTTCTCATCTAGTGATGTAGTTGGATTCATAACTTTTGGTTTCTAGTGTATCTTGAACTTTTGCACCTCCGAGGAAGAAGAAGGATCACCGGAATATGGGTATACCAGAAGAAGAAGGTGTTTTGACCAGGGACTTAAATGAAAATTTTAAAAGTTTATAGAGGGACTAAATTGAAATTTTTGAAATGTATCCGGGGCTGAACTGTAATTTATAAAGCATTAACATCCACGTCATCGTCCACGTCATCATTTTCAATTCAGAAAAAGTCAACTAACGGTCAAACGGTATTTTTTCTCCACTTTTGTAACCACGTGTCTACTTTTGCACCTAAAAAAAATATTTGCTACTGGACGCTCTTTTGAAAAAAGTACATGTCTATTTTTGCACCTTAACCCAAAAAAAAGGTAGCCCGACATACAAGACTCCCATCAGATGAAATTTGAAGAGAAATAAATGTACACAACCTTATTCTCACAAGGGTATAAACTTTTTCTAGAATTTGAATCCATAATCTCCAAATTAAAATCACATTATAACAACATTACTACTCGGCTGCAGCTCACCCTCTAAGCAAAATGATTTTGAAGTAATTGGAAGGATGAGATTTAATAAAGAGTGGAGGTGAAGTGTTGAAGGATGGGTGAAGAGGTGGGGGGCAAATAAATATGGGAAAGACGAAAGAGCACATGTTGGAAATGAAAGTGGAAGTGGCCGGCTAAGTGCCAAGCATATCATATCTAAATGAATCGAAGAAGCTTCCCGCATGCTTGGATGGATATGCCTTTAGCTATAGTCTCTAACCACTCCTCCTTGTGCTTATATATTTGTCGCTCCATTATTTTAGTTTCATATATTAGTTGATAGCATACATTATATTAATTAGTTTCATAAAACACCATGATCATCTTTCTAGCTATATTCAAGATACGGATTAAGTTACATACTTAACATACTATTTATTCAATTACTTGAGAGTTGATTCGTGGAATTAAGTTGCATGTGAGCTACTAATGTACTCTACTACTACTTCAAAACCCTTTCTCTATATATATACATATTACCTTCGATTTTAAATATACGACTTAGTTTGTTCTACCACAAAGAAGTGTGTGTGTGTGTATTTAATTATTATAGTGAGGAATGTGATATTGGCGCAAGCAGGCGAAGCATTTGGGGGGAGTGAATGATGCGTTGGAGGGATTAATGATGGGGGAGTTTACTGTAAGGAGAGAAGAAAGCACATGCATGGTTGCTCAGACGCACGCAGCACTTTGGCCATGAATGGTCCCTTGACTCTTGTGGAAAAGTCGAATGATATAATTCAAATGACCCATTGAGTTCACCTCAGAATATTCCTCTTTATTATTATTATTAAATAAAGCTGCTTCGTTCCACCACCACTTTTTACATGTACATACGTCTCCATCTTCAATTCTTTCCCACATTTATCAACACTATATATGCTCCCTAGCTAGCTTTCAATAATAACATATCCCACCTCCATCAACCAGCATCTCACTTGTCTTCTTATCTATTGGAATAATCAACTGTCTTTCATTCGCTACCAGCACTAAATAAATATGGATATCTCTCCTGATATAAAATAGCTAGATCGTTTTTGATTCACCATGTTGTGAGGAATCATTAATTTAATACGTCTGTGATAATGAAATACTCATAGAAATGGAAAAGGAATAAAAAAGTTAACTTTTTAAATGTAAAATATCATATGTATCATTGGATTAATTTATTTTTTTTTAAAAAAAACTGTTATTAAGTAATAATTACAAAAATATGTAATAAATATTTTATATTTGTTCCCCTCTAGCTATGCGATGAAACAAGAGTCATTTTATTCTTAGTTATAAGTGGTAACCAAATGGGGTCTGAGTAAAAATACATCTTGAGTTTGCTATAGGAGCAAAACACAAATCAAGAAAATAATCTAATTAAGAAATGTATCTCAAAAGTCAAAACAATTCTACTTTTTTATTTTGAAAATATTAATTAATGTCCTACCCGGCCACTCTGAACTCAACCACATAACGCCTTATAATTAGCACCTTTCTTATGATCTCCACATATGAGAGATTATATTTTTCACACGCACCCCCTCTACAACATTCTCAATCAGGACGTACACTTAAAGTTGAAAGCAAATCAATTTTAGGAGCTCTATATATAATGGAAATTTATGTAATATAAATTTACAGTACAAGCAAACATATCATAACAAATGTACGTAAGTGAGACGCATAGATCAGATTCGTCATGATTTTAATTTCTATGTTTTTTTTTTGGCTATTTACTATAAGTTTATATTTAATCCTTGAAGAACACTAAATCGTGCAGAAGCTTGCCTTTGTTTTTATAAAGTTTTCTTTTTTTGAAACTTAAAAATGTTATCATGGTATAGCGAGTGATGTCATTATTAAATTGACGAGGGATCGTCCACTCGGTAGTGGATATATCATATCTATGTAATGCGGTGTTCCATGATTAAGAGAGGCGAGCTTGATTATGATTGATTTCATCGAGGCTTTAAACTATTCCCATTTATAGTCCGTACATTACATCTGTATTTAAAAAGTAATTGAAAATTTAAAACCGTTTAATGTCCACCCATCTAATCAAATTAATACAAATATCATACTAACTACAGAATTTCCTTTTTCTAACAGGGAATCAGACAAGATAAATAATGCATGCCAACCAGTGAATTGAATAGGACCACCACCTTTGATTTGGGACACCATATATCTATCTATCTATAATGGTGGCTTTCAAACAGAGAGGTTTTGCAGAATCCAAATACATAATGATAAACAAAATCTACCCAGCTAGCCAATAAGGAATACCTATATCTATCCTATTATTCCTATACAACTACGTGTGTATAAACCATTAACTATAGACTTTAAATCCTGTACCGTTACAACACAGAGAGAAACTAAGGAATATATATGAAAAAGTCGAGAAAGCTAAGGAAAAGTGAATATGCAGATGATCATGCAAAAGGACAAAATAAAATGGAGGAAAACAAGTATAGTCGGGTTGATGATATAACCTTTGATTATTCCCCAAGAATTGATAGATAGATAGATCATCACTAAAATATGAAATAGCTGGATGAGAAGACGACAAAATGGTTGAGGTTAACTAGCTAGTTAGTGATATCTCCATGCACAACACACACACACACAGAGATATACATAATCCAAATCTCTCTCTTTTTTCACTCGACAAATTAAAGAATTGATTGAGGTCAATGGGCGCTAGGAAACAATTTTGAATATGCGTCATTAATTATGAATGTTATTAGAATGTTGTGTCTGGGTGATTATATATATTAGCTATATATAATGCCACGCACTCCTCATTAGAAGCATTATATATATCTTTTAAGCTATCACATCACTTAATCGCCATGCCTAATTACCCAGCTTGCTTTCGATAGTTAGTTATCAAATAAAGTGAGATTATCTCTTTCTTGTCCCCCTAGCATAGCGTTTTAAAACTCTAGGTTAGATCCATTTTTTTCAACCATTACTGATCACTTTACTCCCATATACGCTCCACTTCCAAGATTTGATTGCATTTTCATTTTAATTAATTTCTCTCTCGACACATACACGCACATAAGATTATTACTAATGATGAAGTCACTCTTTACCAAAAAGAGTAAAAAACAAAAACAACCTAAGCAAGTCGTCCTTCACCCTGCAGGGAAGCCAGCAACCTTTGAATTATTGATTATATGAAATTTAAGAGCTGAAGAGGCCATATATTGTATTCTTTTCATTGTCATATACATATATATATATATATATATTCCAATCGGTTTTTAAAATATAAGATAATTAGTTTATAGAGGTTCAAGCTAGTTTTTTCATGAAAACTCTCTTAACAAGGGCAATTGATAGAGATATATTAGAGAATAAATTATAAATTTGCTTGTCATGCAAAGGGAACTGAGACTTTACATTTGTTAGTAATAAGCAGAGAGAAGCAAATTACTACTCATCCGATTCTGTTAATAAAGCACTTGCAACATGTTTTAAATAAATTAAGAAAAAAAGGGCTAATATTATCTCCAGTCTTTCAAGTTTACCCTCATTTTGGTTTGGATCCCTCTAGAGAGGTAAAATTATTCAGATTTTTATTGAATCATAAGAACGAATGTTTTAAAAGAAATAAAACTTGAGAGACCAAATATTATATTAACCCTAAGAAAAAACTTTAAACTTTATTAACTCTGTTATAAAATTTAATAACTTTCCAACTTTATTTTTAACTAATATATATTATATACCCTATGTGAACAAAGTCACATGAAGGGTAAAAATGAACATTCATATAAAAAATTTAATAAAGTGTCGATCAAAATATTTCTTCACTCTAATTAACCTTATAAATAGAATTAGAGGTGTATAAAGAAGGAAGGCATGCATGTTGTGTAGGGTATATATGTGGGAGTGGGAGAAGCAATCATGTTTGATTAATGTAGAGATATAAATGAGTTAGTGGATGGGGAAAATGGAGGATTAATGAATTAATTAAGTATAAAGAGAAGAAAGGCTAAAAACGTAAGAGGAGTCTTTTTGAGAAGATGGGGGGAAGTGGGCAACGTTTGGATTGTCTGCCACTAACACCTGCCGGGTCGGCCCTTCCTTCGACATTGCTTTCTGCCTTTTCTCACCTTTCTATTCCTATTTCCCTACTTCTTCTTCTTATTCTCCTTCTCTACCATCGATCTCACCTTTCTTATTTACATCTTTCGCACCTTTTTTTATTCATATTTACATTTTTAACACTTATCATTCCTTTTTCTCAATGGGATTTCTGTTTTTCACCCCAATCATGTTCATGCAGGGGCTAATATACATATGTACGTACACGTTTTGGTTACACTAATTAATTAACAAGCACAAAGCTAACGTAACAAAAGTTCGAGTAAAAACATATATAGATATATATATATATATAGGAGAAATATGATATTGATGGATGATAAAGAAGTATTGGAATTAATATATATGCATATATATGAAATTAATTTAATAATTAGTGGTTGGGGCTGGCATATATATTAATTATATAGCAGACAAACATGAGAGTAACATAAACCCACTCGTCCTCCAGCCTCTACCTCTTGACCCTCACCTCCACGTGAAAATAAAGTTAATAATTAACCTCTTATATCTATATATACTCACCTATATATCACACTTTATCGCATCTTCTTTTGAGAGTCAAGTGTCATTTTGATAGAGAGGTTTTTTCACAAAGGGTTATATCCGGAAGCTTTTGTAAGAATCAATTTCCTCCCAAAAAATATTAAAAAAAAAAGAGCACAGCTGTTTTAATAGTTAAAAAACTAATGTTAACATATAAACATTCAAGACAATTGCAAATATATGTACTTCAACTTATTGAGTGTCCACCATTCATTGTAATTTATGTAGCTGCATTTCTAACAGCACTTAGCTTTACTTTTCTAAATGACAGGTTTATAAAATAATTGTCTCTTATTACATCATCAATATTCACTTGATTTCATGAATATTTTTGGAAAAATTCATTTTAGGGCCCTTTTAACAGGGGAAATTGCAGAAAAGACCCCAAGATTCTGACAATCCCAGAAAAGGCCCAGGGCCTTTTCTGGGATTTTCAGAATCTTGGGTGATTGTTAACACTTAACAAGGCTGATATAGTTGTTAACGGGTAGGTCTTTAACAACTAAATCAACCTCGTTAACAACATTTTTGCTAACAACTAAATCAGTACCTTTAACAACTATATCATCAGTACTCCGTTAACAACTATATCAGTCATGTTAACAACTCACCCAAGATTCTGAAAATCCCAGAAAAGGCCCTGGGGTGTTTTCTTGGATTGTCAGAATCTTGGGGCCTTTTTTGCAATTTCTCCGGTTAAAAGGGCCCTGAAATTGATTTTCCCAATATTTTTTTGATATCCTTTTTTTCTTGTTTATATTTTTTTTTATTTTTTAATGCATTTAAAAATTTCCTTTAAAAAAAAATCGGGGGTGCTGCCCCCGAACCCCCACATCCCCACACCAAGAGTGCCCCCCTTCAATATTTTTCTGGGTCTGCCCCTGCACAGCATTGTATATGAACAAGTCTTGCATGTTTGATTAACAATAAAATACTAGCTACTATCAGTTTTTAATGTAAGATTTCGTTATCTTGTTAAATACTCTCTTCGGTCTTAATTACAAAACTCAGTTGACTTTTTTAGAGATATCAAGGAAGCTGATTAAATTACTTTAAAATATTTTTTATTTTTTCTTCAAACTAATTATAATTTGACTAATACACTAATGTATAATCTAAGGAAATTCAACATATGAAATGATTAAATAATTTATTTAGTTTTTTTAATCTCTCCAAAAGAAGTTAACTAAGTTTTATAGTTAAGACAAGAGATAGTAAAATCTCTTATATATTAAAGAGGGAAGCAAACTCACATAAGACATGTACAAATCAAAGGAAGCACTTAAATCCATTCCTCTTGTCGCGGCTCTCCACTATTCCTCCTTTTCCAATAAGGGTGTGATATAATTTAATATTTAAAATTTTAATTACTCGCATCAACGATAAATCGCATTCCCTCATTCGAGTGTGGATATGGATTCTTTTGTCGGTAAAGCATATTTAGTTTAAATACGCATGCACGACGTCAATACGGAGATTGACTTAGTTCGCAATAACCTATTATTATGTCCAACGAAAAAACAGAATCAGTACATACATATACATACAGCGGTTGCTTTCAATGTTCATGCAAGTAGCACATATTTTCCTCTGCGTTTTGCAGAAAGGAGAAAGACACATATATAGTATTAAACAAGTTGTATGTGCAAGTAGAGCGCCGCAGCTTCGTGCGTATTCATCAATGAGATGTCAAAATTTGTGTATGAATTATGAAAGAATCCCTATTTGTTTTGGCCACTGAGAATATAATACGATTAAGTTGCAAATTTAGAGCTATTTATCAATGGGTACCCAACACAATTAACTATTATGAGGTGTAAAAATAGACATCATCAATTTTCTTGAAAGCATATACAGCAACTCCGTTAACCCTAGTTAACTATCATTACTTTTTACACTGTGAGTTCATACTTTCTACACTGTGATTTCCACCTGTCTTCTCACTCTCTTATTTTAATATATTTGTAGAAATATGTGCCTGTCTTAATGGAAAAATATCATTTAGACCTCATGGAAGAAATTTTATTTCAGTCAACCCCAAAAGATGCTGAAATTTCACTGCACTCCCTCAATTAAAATGAAGTTAAGTTTTGTCAGTGAAAAGACAATAATATCCTTTGTTTGTTTGTTTTTTTTATAACAAGACGAATTAATGGATTTAAAATAATTCAGAGAGTTAAAAAATTATTTGCAAAACAAATTTGTGAATGGCCAAAAAATTTTAACTCCTTGAATTCTTTTAAATCTCTTTACAAGACAAATATGGTCATTCATAAAACAAAAAAAGAAATTTATAAGACAAATATGAACATTTATAATATAAAATGTTTATTGTCTACTTATAGACCCAACAAAAGATAATTGTGGTGGGTGCTTATAGTAAAATAGTTTATTGCTAAATGTGCACATTTTTCCTACTAAAAATATATTAAAATAATAAAAAATGAGAAGATTAATGAAACCCACAGTACAAAAAGTAACAAAACTTAAACAGGGTTAACGGCGTTGCTATATATATATATATATATATATATATATATATATATATATATTGTATCTACTTTTAAATCATAAAATAATAAATTATGTTGAATGCCAATAGCGAAATAGTTGATTACTAAATTTTAACTAAACCCTATATAATATTGAGTTAAAACGGTGGAATTAATCAACGAAAGGCCAATATTATATTTATGGGTCCCCTGAGACGGAATTCCCATAGCCAGCATTTCAACTTGGGTTGGCTGTGGTGGATGGTGGGACACTTCCATCCATATAAAGCACGGCTAGCTAAACACTCCAAACTGATCACAAAGCCGTGTCATGTTATACATCAAATCTAACTATATAATATGTCATCTCTGTGGAGTAATTTTCGAGGCGATCCCATTAGTGGAAGTCTGATCACTCCCAACCCAGAAATTCTGCACTCTCACTCTATGTGCTAAGCAGCCTTTAACTCATCTCATTTTCTATATAAAAGCCACTTTTCTGTATTTAAAAGCCCCTCTTTCGTACAACTTTGACACCTTTGGGCGGGGGGATCAGCTCAAACTGGCTAGTGGCTACTGTGGCCTACCTCCATAGCTGATATATATATATCATCCCTGTGGGCCCTTATATGAAACAGCCTACTTGGTTTCGATATATAGACATTACTTAACTAGTTACTTACTGCGAGTACCTGTGATTTTTTTAGTTGAAAGAGTTTACTATTATATATTATATCATGGCATTGCCTTATAATTGAACTTGAATTCAATAGGGTTTAGAGTTTAGCCAGATGCATGGTCTTGAAGTGGCAGCTCCCAGACATAAAAGAAGGACAAGATAATGAGATATACATACATGGTGTAATAATAATCAAACAATGAAGTGCAGTTTTTGGAAATGAAAGAGGAGGAGTCAAAAGGAAAGGCTTGGGATTAATAAGCAACAAGTGGTTGGAAGTTTTATAAAGCGTGTCGTTATGTAGAAGGGAAGATATAGGTGGACGATAGTATGAGAAAGGGAGCAGAAGAATGAGCAAACGAAATGATGAGAAAGTTAATGGGTGAGGGACAAATGAGAAGTTGCAGATTGACAGGTACGTACGCTGGGAGCAACTTGGGCCCCACCCAAATCTTGTCCATCAAGCAACCCTCACTCTCCTCCGAAGTCTGAACTCCATTCTGTAGTGGATTTGGGCTACATGTTTTGGCCCAATAGTGATTCAAAAGTAGTACAGAAATACAAATGTTCCCTCGGATCGGGTCCCCATCTGGGCCTTTGCTTTGGTATTCCTTATGAAGATGTCAAGTCCGTCGTCGAGTTCACTTGTAGGGCTGGGGAACGAATAACAGTTTCAAAGCTCGGCCCAAGCTGTGAAAACAAAACTGCAAATATGTCATGTATACCGAACGAACGAAGGATTGGCTCAAGTGGTAAGCGGCTTGTGTCGCTTAAACAATGTCTCGGGTTTGAGCCTTGTGAATGCAAAAAAAAACCCCCGCTGGGAGACTCTCCCACCAAAGTCAAGTGCGCGACGCGGGTCGGATCCGGATTAGTCGGAGCGAAGCCCCGGTGAACCGGATGAGCAACCAAAAAATATATATATATATATCTTCTAAGTACTATCAATGTTGGCGTAGATTTTTTATTTTTTTTCTTTGACAGAACATAATTAACATCAACAAGTTCTAAAGAGTAGCGTTGTTTAATAAGAACCGTTTATTTTTTTTAACGTCTAGCCATATAAGATCCTGCTAAATTCCTATGGGTCTCAAATACCTTGAACTCATATACCAGATCATAGTATCAAAAAATAATAAATGTTTGATTTTTAAAATATTGTGTCATTTACAGGAAGTAGCTATGAAATTCATGGGTTTTTTCTTTGCCACGTAAACTTGGCGGTTTTGACCCACAAAAGATTGTATTTTAATTAGTTATGGGTGAACTGTATATTATACACACGTGGTTTGGACTTTCAGGGCAGCTGATAGAGTGAAGATAGGCTTGACTTCTATTCCATGCCTCCGGCTAAGTTAGGTTTTAGCTAAATATGCATCAACCTGCTGTTAAGATTTAAAGCATGAGTCTGAACCTGAGCCTTTATATAGGTTTTTTTTTTTAAATCCTGAACTTTCAAAATGCTTGATAAGGCCTGAAGCCTATTCAAAAACCTACTTACAATGTAAACTTTTAAATAGGCTTAAAGTATATGCATATAAGTTTATACATAATTCATCAAGCCTATTTAAATGCCTATGTTATGTCTTAAAAGTTTACGAATTCATTCTCAAATAAAATAAAAGAGCTAGTAAGAGAAACAAAAGAATACCTAGTGGCAACAAATGTCCAAGCAAGTAGGAATAAGAAAAATTAATCATATGTTGATTAGGGTGTGTTTAGTATGAGGGGAAGGAGTGGAGACTAATGTTTTGGGCTAATACTAGCTCAAAACATTAATCTCCACTCCCTCCCATCAAACCAAACACACCCTAAAGAGATATCTTTTTTAAACTCAATCAAGCAAGACAGGTGGCATGTAAAATTAAATTTTACTTCTTGTTTTTCTTGCAGAAAATGAAATAAACTTATCTTATTGGGACCATTTTTATTTGGGCATCACTAAAATAAATTTATTGCAATTATTATATTGCATCAATTTATATAAATCAGCACCACGCTGTGAGACAACAATGTCATTTCAAGTGCTAAAAAAAATAGAAGTAGATGTGGTCAATTGATGAATGAAAATGTGAAGTTCATTGATAAATGATGAAATGTGAAACTTATGGTTAAGAATAAGCTATTAATTTTAGAAATAATTTACAAAATTAATTTAGATTAAATTATATATAATTATGCAAAATAATTCATTTAAAAAAAAACTAAATAGGTCAAGCCTGTGGGCCTATAGGCTAGGTCATATGAAAATAGGTATTGGTTGTTTACCTAATAAGCCTAAGCCTAAGCCTTGCCTATTTACTAAATAGGCTAGGCCAAACTTAAGGTAGGCTAGACCCTAGAACCCTGATAGAAGTCTAACCTATTTTCATCCCTACAGCCTAGCATACCTTAAGTCGGGCCTAGCCTATTTAATAAATAGGAAAGACTTAGGTTTAGGTCTATTGTCATGCTTATTTAGGTAAACAGGTCATGCTTGTTTTCATAAGGCCTAGCCTACAAGCCTACAAGCGTGACCTATTTCTTTTTTTTTAAAGAAAATATATTATTATGCATAATTATATAAATTTAATCTAAATTAATTTTGTAAATTATTTATAAAATTAATAACTTATTATATTATTAACCATAAATCTCACATTTCATCATTTATCAATGAACTTAACATTTCCATTCATCAATTGATCACATCCACTTCTCTTCTTTTTCATCAATTGAGATGGAAATGTTAGCTTACTACCTCTCCCTTGATTTATGACATTTGATGCAACATAATAATTACAGTAAGTTTTATTTTAGTGATGTTTAAATGAAAATAATCTAAATAAGAGGAGTTTGTCTCATTTTCTGCAAGAAAAACAAGAGTTAAAATGCAGTTTGACATGCAACTTGTCGCGCTTGCTTGATTTTAAAAATATATATTTCCTTAGTCAATAGATGATTGATTTTTCTTATTCATACTTGTTCAGACAATTATTGTCATAATGTGTTCTTTTTTTTTTCTTTTACTAACTCTTTTATTTCATATGAAAACGAATCATTAAACTATACATACTGTAAGTATTTAAATATGTCTGATGAATTATATATAAATTTATATACATAGGCTTCAGGTATTATCAGGTTTTTTGAAGGCTCAGACTCAAATCTAAAAAAGCCTACATACAGACTCAGGCTTTAGATCTTTGTCACAGGTTTAGGCTCATTTAGCTAAAGTTTAACCTTCTTCCACCCCTAACAACTGATTTAATTCAACCAGATTATGTTGAAAGAAATAATATTTGAAATACTATCAAGCATAAGATATTAGCATATCTTTTAACGGGTTCAAGCCTTAGTTTGCACACTTTATCCGGGACTAACCAATTCTGCCCATAGATCTCTGGGTCCGGATTCTCTCAGAATCCCTCCCCTCCTCATCCCACAGTATCTTTGCATCTGAGCTGTTCAAAAAGTGATCTAAGGGCTGAAAATCATTAATGTCAAACACAGTAAATATAAAAATTTTAAAACTCTCTCTTTAGCCGTCGGATTCATTTTTGGACGGTCCAGATTAGGATACTGAGGAAAAAGGAGGGAAGGATACTGAGATAATCCTTTTGCATAGATCTCCTTGGTACCTTTCCCTTTCAATGTACCAAACATATTCTCACACGTATAGTGAGAGGCCATTAATGACTGAAAACGAGTTGGCCCGCTTTTATAAAACGATCCCCAGTCATCCTAATGTGATGCCCACTAGTCAGTCCTCCCGGGCCCCAACCCACCCACTGGTTTGTTTTCCCAAATCCAGAAATGTGAAACCACAAGGTCGGAAATTATCTCCTAACCTTTTTTCTCATTTTTTTTATCAACCCATCTAGACAGTTGATTGAAAAAATGAAAAAAAAAATTTAAAGTAATATTATATTGATTGGATGGATATGATTTAAAGATTATGAGGGATAATGATAAAAAGATGATAAGAGAAACTCAACCCCAAACTACAAAAGATGTTAAACTTGTCAATGATTGTTTGAAATAGGAATTGGATTCTTCAATAGCATCTTTTCAATCGTGATTTATGATATATGAGAGAAGTATGTGAGAAATTTTTTTATCTCAATTTATGTAAATAAGCACTTTTAGGACCCCAAACAAGCTATACTGATTCAAAGAATTAATTATCCAATTATGACTTAACTCGTGTTGATTAAAATAATTTATAATCATGGAAATTAATATTTAGATTTAAATAATAAAAATAGTTGATATTTTCAAGCGGGGTACCAAATTCAAGCTACCATCTTAATCAAAGCAAATGGAACATTAAGACAATAACTCTTTTTCTTTATAAATTTAACATTAATCATCAAGAAAATTGAACATTCATTCATAAATCGTATTACAAAATATCTTATGCAATATTAATTTAAACAGTAACTTCATTATTGGATTCCTCAAAAATTACATACCTAAATTAAAAGAGATAGTACTAAGTCAACTGCCTTAACTCACTATTATCTTCTGTGTTTGTACTATAAATTTTATCTTATATTTAATATAAATGTTAGCAATAGCCAAGCCACATGTGAAATTGGCTCATATACCCATCTCTACTAGTTTTCATTAATTATTATTTATTTTTTAAAATGGTGGCCGGCCATGAATAAACTCGAACGATTTGCTTTTATTGCCGTGCAAGTCAACACTAATCAGCTATGCATGACATGGCAAGACACCAAAACCAAATTGCAAGATATTGAATTGAATCCATGAATACCGAGTCTTATTTTTACCAAAAAAAAAAAAATACCGAGTCTTATCGTATAGCTCCCTCTGTTTACAAATTACAACGCAGGTGCAGACAAAAATATTATTCTAACAACCGAGCTCTTAATGAAGATAAATAAAAAGAAAAGGCAGTAACAAGAAGAAAAAATGCCAATCACTAACATAACATATATCTTTTTCAATGAAACTCAAATGCATTAATAACTAAAAAGCTTTTACATCATATATCTAATATTATATACATTATTGTTAAACTTACGAGTCTATCGTTTTTACGTTTCTACCTTATTAAATCGAGTCGAGTTGCTGGTAAACTTGTGTCAATTGTAAACTCGGTTAAACTCACAAAACCATGTTAATTCACTCTTAAACTAGTGTTAGTTTTTAAAATTTGATCACCCTTAGCAGCCTAATATATAAATTTTAAATAAATTTCTTTATTAAATATGATAAATTATGAATGTTGATAGATTGAATTTCAATTATTTATAATGTAAATACATTTAAATCAAATTTTTGTCATTTTATATATTTTAATAATTTAATCATACACTATGAACACCTATTAATAATAAAAGTAAACTTTTACGAGATCATCTTACTGTCACGAGTTTGCTTAAACTCGTGAATTTGACAACCTTAATCATACGATAACACAAGTATAGTGAATTTAAAGCTTACTTTCTAAGTTGTTGAACTAATGTAACAGAATTGATATAGGGTGAATGGGAGATTATTTGACCAACGGAATTATGTTTGGTTATATTAAAATAATGACATCATAGAGTGATAATTAATTAAATGACCACAATGCTTTTATGACAAAACAATAAAATAAATGATTTTAGTTTTAATTTGATAGTTCTTGTGTAATTTGCTATAATCTGTTTGGTTTGCATAGAATGTGCCTCTTCCTCCTCTCAAGGGTCGCCTCCTCAATTAGTAGTATGGCAAATAATGTGCAAGTGCCCCTTCCTGTTGCTTCCTTTTCCTTGCCACTTTCTGTGGTTCTAATTTTAATATCATCTTCATGGTTGCTGCTTATGCTTATTATTGGGACCCACTTCACAGTGCTCGTTGAAAGTGTGCCAAAACTCATTAAATATTTACTGTTCACATTTACAATTTTAAACTAATGATTTTTATAATTAAAATAATACACAATTGTATCTAGACGGTCAACCACGTTATTTATATTTCTCGGTGGGGTGCTCTGTTCTACTCCTTTCGATCCTAATTATAGGGAACTATTTATTAAAATTTGGAGAGATTAATGAGAGAAGTTAATTTAATTGATTGTAATTATTTTCCAAAAATACCCTTCCTTAAAATTTAAAATGACATCAAGGCAAAATTTGTGGCATTAATTGGTTGCCACACGCACTCGGTATAATGGGCTTTATTTGCGCTAGCTATGGATCCGCCCTGTTAATTGTGGAACAATAGTTAATTCCAATTAATTCCATATTTTTTTGTTGACCTGTAATTGAATCCAAGATTCCATGCTTTATTTATATATATATATATATATATAAAAATCAATGCTTATTATCATTTAAAATATTATGAGAATATTTATGTTACATTATGTTTGTCAAAAATTTAAATTTGGTCTTATAATTAGGATCAAAACTAACTCAAAAATGTGTTTTTATAATTAGGACCGGAGGGAGTATGTTTTTATTAATAATAATAATGATAGTTATATATATATTTTTAAACAGATAACGCAGTTAAAATCAATAAATATGCTGAATGTTAGTTTTTTTTTTTAAAAAAAAAATCATATTAATTGTTTATTATGTTGGCCGTATACTGATGTTAACTTAAATAAGGTAAAAATGGAAGGTTTAATATGGCAAAAAAAGAAGAAGGAAGGTTTAATAAATGCACAAGATAATGAATATCCGTTAATTATATTCAGACAAAAAAGTTTCATTTACCTTTTATAAAAAAAATGGTCAAGAGTCTGCATAAAATTTATAACCAATCATATTATTTATAAGACATTAACCATTTAATTCGGGAAGTGCATGAGAAAATTTATTATATTATTATTGTAGTACTCCCGAGTCTATAATAAAATTACTAACAAGTTGCATAATGAATACTGTATATAATAAGAATAAATTATTTTTCAATTTTATGTAATATATGGAGAAATATAATTTTTGATGATGGTATTTTCTCAAAATCATTACTTCTGGTTATTGTGTCATTAATACATTATTTAAAAGTGGTAAAAGAATGGCCAGGTATAAAAGTGAAGTGTGTGATTTGTTGGAAAAACATATCCGTGAAGTGAATGATTTGAGTTGAGGAATGAGGGGAGTATATGTTTCGTCATTCAAGGCAATCGATTTTAGTGTTTATTGCAATAATAAGCATTGTGAACTTCAAATGATTTTTTTTCTTGAAAAAAAAAACTGACAACTAATAGATTAGTTTTATTTTAGATTACATTCGTATTAAAAAGAAAAAATTAATTTACACCACTCAAATTAGGTATAGACTCTAGATGAACTATCAAGCATCTAGATCAGCTGATAAGAGGTTATTTTCAATTAAATCAAAGGTATCGAGTAGATCAGCTGATAAGGGTTATTTTCAATTAAATCAAAGGTATCGAGTTTGAGTTCTGAAAATACAATAATATTTGAAAAGAAAAGTAGATCCAAGATACAATGCTCATTAAAAAATAAAAAGAAAAAAAAGGTAAAGATGATGCATAATGAAAATAAAGGTACCACCAAACACTTAGGTCAGCTGGTAAGGGGCTGTTCTAGTTTAATCACGGGTCTTGAGTTCGAGACGTGAGAATGCAGCATGCGTGGGTGGTAGAGGCTTCCCCCTGAAAGGGGCCAACCCAGTTCCGGTCTGAATTAGTCTGAGGCCGTTGATGTGCCTAAAAGATGGTCTGCCCTAGGATACCACTACGCAAAAAAAAAAAAAAAAATGAAGGTGGACAGGTGGTCCCCAAAATAATTAGGATCCGAGGTGGTCCCACCAGAATAATTGAATAGATCATGTGATGCTGCCACCCGGGCCTGCCCGCAAGGAATCTCATGCCATCATATTTATGAAATATAAAAATATACGAATTATCATGAAAAGTAATTAGATCAAGAGGAATCCAACGTTTTGAAATTTCAAAATATTTTATTTGTATAGTCTCTCTATTTTTAATACTACCTCCGATCTTAATTATAAAAATATTTTTGTAGTATAAATTTCATTACAAAAATGTTCTTATAACTAGGACCAGAGAGAGAATATTTTATTTAGGTTTAATATTTTTGTTTTTACTACAG
Source organism: Acacia pycnantha (assembly GCA_025563575.1). Lineage (NCBI taxonomy): Eukaryota > Viridiplantae > Streptophyta > Magnoliopsida > Fabales > Fabaceae > Acacia > Acacia pycnantha. The sequence continues at coordinate 1,441,148 of JAMWYP010000037.1, read as the reverse complement.
AAATATTTTTTCTACCACATTCATATAAAAATAAGTGGGTCTCACTAATATTTTATAGTTATAACTATGGGAAAAGTATTTCTCCTGTCACTGGAGATAAATTATCTCCAGTTACCTCTAAAACTACGTCGTTTTGGATTAATGAATGATGTTTTCGTAATTTTAGGTGAATTAATGAATGGTGCAAACTTACAGAAATACATTTCATTAATCCAAAACGACGTAGTTTTGGGGATCACTGGAGATAACTTATCTTCAGTGACTGAAGAAATCATTTACCCTTTATATCCCAATTATGACTTTTTATTTTTTAAACATATTTTATTTTTTATCTTTATTATTTTAGTTATTGCGATATTGCTACTTTTAATATGTCAACAAATGCTTGCCAGGTGCCAGGTGCCAGGTGGGGACTCTAAAACTCCCTCCTGTAGTCAATAAATAAATAATATGGTAGAAAAACTTTTCTTTAGCAGACAAAAAAGACGTAGTTTACTCCCTCATAATTAAGTGATTTCACACACAGCCCACTAAAGTTCTCTTCCTTTATACATAAAAGCAAAAATGATTTCCTCAATATATATATTTTCCTTTTCATTTTGATTCATGATGATCCCCACCTTAAATATTTTTATACTACACCTTTTGTCCTCCCGTGCTATTTATAAAATAGTAAATTGAGTGTTGTATAGAAAACAAGAGATAATATTAATTTATATATTTAGCCAAAAAAATTGAGAGATTGAAGACCGTTGCCTTTTCCGGCAGAAAAAGACAAAAACATACAAGAAAATAAAAATAAAGATCCTTGTCGTGGCATGGATGTTTGATAACTCGCATGGGTGTTTATAGGTTGGCAAAAAAAATTTGATTACTTCCATAGTCTGGTCATATGCTTCTCGTAGTTAATTAATTTTTATTATCTCTACTTCTAATTATAGAAACACTTTTTATATTATAAAAATGTTTTTATAATTAGTAACGGAGGGAGTATAATATTTACTTATATTTCAATATTAATAAATGTTTATAATGATTAATATAATAAGGATATTTCAGTGGCCCTTTATAAGACCATTAATCATTGCATTAATTTTTTCCTTTGCGTACATACTTCATAATAATAAGGATTAGAAATAGTAAATATAATGGTAAATTATTCACAACTTGTATAAACTCTGAGTTCGTTGTAGCAATGGACAAATTCTAGGCCTCGCTTTTCACTAAATGAATGCATAGCGAATGAGACTGAGAAAGACTGGAAGAGTATCAGGGACATTTTCTAATTTCTCTAGTTGATTAATTGATTTTTTTTTACCCCTTATTAAATTATGAGGTTCAAATAAACGTAAAAAAGAAAATTCAAATGTATATTATTTTCAGTCATTTTATGAGGTATTCATAAGCACCTCGTCCGAATGAATTCGATCGGGTTAAACTTTAATTATGCCTAAAAATAAAATAAAAAAAATGCTTAACTACTTTTTCAACCATTTTCAGGTCAATTTTTTTTTGAACTATTTATATTGACGATTACATGTGATTCATCTACAACAATTTTTTTTTTTAAAATTTATCTTCCAATGTTATTATTCTGAAATACTTGGAATGTAGCATGTATGTCGCCATTTGTGACTATACTACTCACCTTGATCCCAATTAATACCGCATCTATTAATACCCTCAATTTAAATGGGACAGATTTAAAATACCAAATACTCTTTAAAAGCTTAATATAAGATCCAGTTAACTATTAATTTAATTTAATTAAAAAAATATTTAATATGATATGTATTTTTTAAGCAGTATAATTATTTTTCTTAATTTTCACTCTCTCTTTTACTTGATTAATTTAGAAAAAATAGTAAATATATGAAATGTGTTTCACATTTACAATTATTAATACCAATTGGCCAATTACATCATACCATAATGACTGGAGGAGGAGGATTTTAACATAAAGTACTACTTCCGATCCTAATTATAGGAACACTTTTGTAAAAAATGTTCCTATAATTAGGACAATAAAAAGTATTAAAGTGTAAGTTTTTTTTTTTTGGCTATTTTTTTTGGGCCTGACTGTTTTGGGTATTCAGAAGCTCCAAATTGGTACGAACCAAAATAAGAAAGATAGGAAAACACGTGGCGAGGAATCATTGATGCAATGAGATCCCGATCTAGATTCAGTTCAAAGAATCATTTCTGCCCACTTTGTTTCTTTTCTTTTGTTTTTGTATTTTTTTTTTCTCTAGATCTCCCCTCTAAAAAATTAATAAAGATGAGGAAATTGGGGGGAAAATCCCACACGGAGCCTCTATAAATCCAGGGTTTGCTTTGTTGATTGTCCAAGCCAAAATTTTCGGCGAAAGAAGCTAATGCAGCAGAGAGGCAGAGCTTGCAACCGTAGATCCAGGAGCTTCACAAGGTCCAGACTCGCCATCGAGGGTAGTTAAGTTCAGCTCCCCCTATATCTCTTGATACCCTGCATTCCCCTCTCAGCGGATTTCTCTTCTTGAATCGCTTCGTTTTCCCTCTCGCATTTTCTGCAATGGCCTCGATGGCGCCTCAAGGTATAACCTCCTTCATGATTTTTATTTGGGCTTTTTCTGGTTGGATCTTTCCATTTGGGAACTTAGATTTGATCCCAATTTGTTCGTCCGCAGGTCTGGACGAGCGTCAGGTTCAGAAAACCTACTGGATAGAGCACTCAGCGGATTTGTCCGTTGAGGCAATGATGCTGGATTCTAAGGCATCGGATCTTGATAAGGAGGAACGTCCCGAAGTACGTTTCTTAATTTTATAATTTGTCGTTCTTTTGGCTACGTCACATATTTTAAGTGATTCTATCACGATTGAAAATACCGAGTCAATTTTTTGTTTTTTTATTAGAATTTTTTATATTAGATTTCGGTGAGCTCTGATTTACCTATGGCATCTGGCCGGAATCAATAGGCCGGTGTTCTGAACGTGTCTTTGCTTCTTTACTTTTATATTTTTGAATAAATCTTCACTATTGATTTTTAGCAAATATAATTACCTATATATGTCCCATGGAATCAATTTACTATCTTAAAGTTTGAAAAGGTGGGCTCAACAACCAAACAAACCAATGGCTGAAAGTGTTTTGAAACTTGCGTGTTCAGTTTTTTTAACAACCCTTCAAAAGGTCGAATTTTTAGTGAAATAGGATTGTGTGTTTAAATTGAAAATAGCACAAGCATGTAGGAAGTAGTAAAACAAATCAAATGGGGTTGCTTGGCACTATTTAAAGTTTTAAACCATTGAAGCGAACTAATTTTAGTTCAAATCATCAGACGGTGAACTGTAATATCCTCTAAATTCACTCCCAATTTTTAACTATTTAATGAAAGAAGATTGTGTTCCCCTCCTCCGGGGCGGGGAGGACTCCGGATGCTTGATCTATTTCTTGAAATTGTTACTCTAACATTCTTGTTCCACCTACTGTTGGTTGAGTGCTTTCTATAGACAGATTAAATACTGTAGTAGAGTATGTTTTCAGCCTTAAGTAAGATAACACATATAATTAATTGGATTTTTCTGGTATTCTCCTTTTCCTTTCATCCACGTTAATAATTTCTTCCCCGTTATTTGGACGCTAATTTTGTCTTTCCAAGAAAAGTGACCAGTTCTTCGGTACTTCGTTGTTTTAGACCCATCGATACCACGTGTAAAAAAAAAAAAGTCTTCCTTTTCCTGCGATCATACATGTAAATTCGGATATTTATTTGTTGAATTTAATTTTCTCTACGGAAAGCAGCATAGAAGGCTTGCTAACTTTGTTATCCTTTCTTTTCTTTGTTCCCTTTCTCTCTATTGGACGTCAGAGCCAGTTCTTTTGTAAGTTGTAACCACTAACTTCACTAAATCTGTCCACATAGGTACTCTCCTTACTACCAGCTTATGAAGGAAAGTCAGTTTTAGAACTTGGAGCAGGTATTGGACGATTTACAGGCGAATTGGCTCAGAAGGCTGGTCAGTTGGTTGCTGTAGACTTCATTGAGAGCGCAATAAAAAAGGCATGATCAGCCTCTTGATGCTCTGTGATAGATCTCAATCCAAAAGTTATACTTCTCTTTGTAAGATGCTTTAGATCTTAGATATCGTAACTTTTCTGCAGAATGAAAGCATCAACGGGCACTACAAGAATGTCAAGTTTATGTGCGCTGATGTTACATCTCCAGACTTACATATTTCTGAAGGATCAGTTGATCTGATATTCTCCAACTGGTTGCTTATGTACCTTTCAGATCAAGAGGTATTTTTTAAAAAAAAAATTAATTCTATAAAAAAATAGCACAAACTTTTTATGGTATTATGATCGATTTAGGTCCGCTGAAGTTAGCGGAATCTATATAAAGTGATGGCTTGTGGTGTTTTTGTAATAGCTGCTGGGATGGAAATTACTCCTACACTTATATTCTGTGTTATGCTTTCTTTTGATCGTTTCCTTCTGGTTCTGTTTCTATCTATAGTTGAAGATGCTTGCATTAATGAGTTTAGTTATTAAATAAGATTAATTCATAATTTTTTCAAAGATTGGGTTGAATATCATCATAGATTCTGTTGTCACTTTTGGATATTTGATGATTGGGCAATATCGCTTCCTTGCTCACTATTTTCTTTTTTATAAAGGCTTTTATTTTTCCTTGATTTATCAGGTTGAGAAATTGGCAGAAAGAATGGTCAAATGGTTAAAGGTTGGGGGATATCTGTTTTTTAGAGAATCTTGTTTCCACCAATCTGGAGATTCAAAGAGAAAATACAACCCGACTCATTATAGGGAACCCAGGTTTTACACAAAGGTTTGTTCTTTAATGTAAATCTTTCCTACTAGGTCAATGTGAAAAAATGCTGGATGGAAAGAAGATCATGGCATTTATTAAGGTCCCATTTGGAGTGTCATTGCCTTTATTTCACATTGAGTAACCGTCAGACTCAGACATAACAAGGAGCTGTTATTGTCATAATTGAACCGTTTCATATCAAATGTGACCTGAAAGAGTATTTTTTTCTTGCAGGTATTTAAAGAATGCCATATGAATGATGATTCTGGAAACTCTTTTGAACTTTCTTTTGTTGGCTGTAAATGCATTGGAGCCTATGTGCGAAATAAGAAGAATCAAAACCAGGCAAGTAGATGGAGCTCTTATTGTTGTCATCTTCAATATCTGTTTCTTCAGTTGACCGGTATATTTTACAATATCTCTGATATGCAGATTTGCTGGATTTGGCAAAAAGTTTGGTCACAAGATGATAGGGGATTCCAGCGGTTTCTTGATAGTGTTGAATATAATCACAAGGGTATCTTAAAATATGAGTGTGTTTATGGACAAGGCTTTGTGAGCACAGGAGGAATAGGTGTGTACTAATTTCATTCCCCTATCGTTGACTTACTATGCAACCATGATTTTTAAGTTTCCGCAATTAAAATAGAATAGAAGTATGATTTTTTTTTTATTTGAAACTTTCCTCAAGAATAATCTTACCTAATTATCATCTGGGCATAAGAGTGAAAGATACTCAATTTCATTTTTTTGGTCAATAATGAAGTTGAACTTACTGACTGACTGAAAAGCAGTCAAATGGTTTGTACCACAATTATCTGATGGCACTTCCTTTTCCATAACAATAGTGGCAGTCGAACTTCAGGTTCAGAAAATAATGCCTGTGTGCATGTAAGATATCTGTTAATGAATGAAGAAATTTTGCTCTTGAACTGATTAAACTGGCTCTTCGGCATAATAATTTTTCTGGCAATTTTCACTGTTTTTAAACCAGCACATTGAGGTGCCTTTGCAGATGTTTTTATAGTTCCAATCTGTAAGGGTTCCTGTTGCTTGTGCAGAAACAACGAAAGAAATTGTGAAGAAGTTGGAACTAAAGCCAGGTCAGAAAGTACTAGATGTCGGTTGTGGTATTGGGGGAGGCGACATTTACATGGCTGAGAATTTTGATGTTGAGGTTGTTGGCATTGACCTCTCCATAAATATGATTTCTCTTGCAATCGAACGTGCTATTGGACTCAAATGCTCAGTTGAATTTGAATGTGTTGATTGCACTAAAAAAAAATATCCTGAGGGGACATTTGATGGAATCTACACCCGTGACACCATGTTACACATCCAGGTGAGGGACTTCTTTTTTGTTCAAAAACTTTGGATCTTATCAACTCTAAGTTTTATAACACAGAACTGATTTCTGTTATCCTTTAAGTCTCCTGCAAGGTGGTCAAATAAGCCAGCCAAACATAATCTATCTTAATAATAGAAGATTTTATACTGTGCATGTCATTGCCCTTTAAAGAACATAGACTAAAAAGGCACAGAATCCCAATTCCAACAAATCCTATATTCCATTCACACCTTTTTCAGAGGTGCTTTACTTCTCTCACTGACTCAAGAGGTAGAGTTTGTGTGCAACAGTGCATAACGGCCCTAACTACCTTGCTTTAGCCCATTATTAACATACGAACTACAATAATCCCCTCCCTATCTGTTACATTAGTTTGTATTGTATCATAATAGTAACTTACTGCAAACTTTGTGTGTTTTTACAGGATAAACCTACATTGTTCAGGTCATTTTACCAGTGGTTGAAGCCTGGGGGTAAACTCATAATCACTGATTACTGTGTAAGTGCTGGAGGTCCGTCAGCGGAATATGCTGAGTGCATCAAGAAAGGAGGATATTATCTCCATGACTTAAAAGCATATCGTCGGGTATGTTGCATGTTCTGTCATGATCTGGCCTTCCATTATGCCCATTTTGATTTGATTGAATTATTTTGCCAATTAACTTGTTTTTGTCATAACAAGATGGATTAAAAATCGTGTGCAGATGATCCAGAATGCTGGATTTGATGATGTCATTGCTGAGGACCAAACAAATCTGGTTTGTCTTGTCTTTACTTCACATTTAAGTTTTATTTTTTGTTTTTAGGGAGTTCTGACAGAATTATTGCTTGTACACTCCAGTTCATGAAAACTCTGCAGCAGGAGTTGAATGCCCTTGAGAACAAAAAGGACAGCTTCATTCTTGACTTCTCTGAGGTTAGTTTCTTCTTATGTGCCCTTGGGAGACTTGTTTCTTTGAACTTTGAGGTACTCAATCTTGATTCTTAACTTCAGGAGGAGTACAATGAAATGGTTGAAAAGTGGAAGACAAAGAAGAACAGGGGTGCATCTGGTGAGCATATATGGGGCTGGTTCGTTGCGACTAAGAAATGATGCTTCACTCTCATCATATGACGTAGGGTAATAGCTATAATAATGTACTTTGTATTGTTAGTAGTGCGGGAAGATATTTTCCCAAACGCTGTCTTGGACAACCGTCCTGTTATTTCGCGTCTTATATTAAAACTATCGTTTCGTGTTGTAGCACAAGATCAACCATTTGAGCTTTTGATGCGTGCCCTATTTCTGGGAATATTATTATTGCTTTCACTCTTCAAGCCCAAGACAAATCCTGTCATCTTCCACGTCGAACTAAATTGCTTTTCTTAGCTCTAGCCTTGAATAAATGGTCCGATCACTATAATTATAAGCAATATAATTATCTATTCATCCTCATCTACCCCAAATCTTTAATGGTCGGGCAGATTCTTTTCCCCGTTCCCCTAACCAGTGTTTATGTGGTAAATTCCTTCTGAAAATCCCCTAACAAGGGAGACCACTCAAAGCTTCAATGGAGGTGACCAGAAAAGAGAACCCCAGTTCTTTCATCCCTTAAGCTAACTACCGGATTAAATGCCATCAAAACTCTTATCATACTACAGCGAGAGTCAAAGGAAATAATATACCACTCTGGTCTTATTTATAAATATAATTTAACTAATTCTCATGAATCAAGGAGAGTTAGTTAACTCATTAATTATGTGTTAAATTTCTAATTTACCTTTATTTATGATTGGTTTCAAGAGTCAATATCAATAAGTTTTTTTTGTTTATTGCAATAGGGGCAAAATTGTTAAAAATGCATTTATTCCTCTAAAACATAACTTACAATAAAGACTAAAAGTTTTGGTTAAAATGAACTTATAATAAGTACCAGAGTGGTCTAGAAGTAGCACCACTTGTATCGAGGTAAGCCCAGAAAACTCAAAACTGACACACGTACAGCCAGCTAAACAAACCCCCACCAAATTAAAAAATGCCACTGAACAGATAATATGGCAATAAGACCGAGTTATTGATTTGCTAATGCTTGCAACATGCGAAATAGGAGATTGGGTGAACACCTTCAGGTTTCAGCGCCTCCATCTTCTTCTTCCTCCTCATAATCGCCATCTTCCTCAGCTGTGGCCTCCTGATACTGTTGATACTCAGCAACAAGATCGTTCATGTTACTCTCTGCTTCAGTGAATTCCATCTCATCCATTCCTTCTCCAGTGTACCAGTGCAAGAAGGCTTTCCTCCTAAACATGGCCGTGAACTGTTCGCTCACCCTCCTAAACATTTCCTGTATGGAGGTTGAATTCCCAACAAAAGTTGAAGCCATGGCAATACCTTTGGGGGCTACGTCACAGACACTAGACTTAACATTATTGGGAATCCACTCAACAAAATAGGATGAATTCTTGTTCTGAACATTCGACACCTGTTCATCTACTTCTTTTGTGCTCATTTTGCCTCTGAACACGGCCGAAGCTGTCAAGTAACGCCCATGGCGCGGATCAGCTGCACACATCATGTTCTTGGCATCCCACATTTGTTGTGTGAGTTCGGGTACAGTCAGTGCACGGTACTGCTGTGATCCTCTAGATGTGAGAGGAGCGAAACCCACCATAAAGAAGTGAAGTCGAGGAAATGGGATTAAGTTCACAGCTAGCTTCCGTAGGTCTGAGTTGAGCTGCCCCGGAAATCTTAAGCAACAAGTAACTCCACTCATAGTTGCCGATATCAAATGATTCAAGTCTCCAACTGGAAGGAAACAAGATATATAAATATAGATATTATATTGCTCGTCAAGAAGAACAGAAGTCCGAATGACGGGCTCACAAGGATAATATACTGTGTATACTTACAGCTTGGCGTGGCGAGCTTGAGAGTCCTGATGCAGATGTCATAGAGTGCTTCGTTGTCAAGGACCATACACTCATCAGCATTCTCCACCAACTGGTGAACAGAAAGTGTAGCGTTATAAGGCTCAACCACCGTGTCGGACACCTTTGGAGATGGGAAAACAGAGAAAGTAAGCATCATTCGATCTGGGTATTCCTCTCTGATCTTTGAAATGAGCAGAGTTCCCATTCCAGAACCTGTTCCACCTCCCAGGGAATGGCACACCTGAAATCCTAAAATTATAGCACCCAACAAAAATATTCAGTATAAATATAAAACTAATGATTCAGAGATCACTTTGACTGATGAGATCATAGAGGATATATAAATTAAAGGAGAAATTAAACCACGTAATTACCTTGTAAGCAGTCACAATTTTCAACGTCCTTTCTGACAACATCAAGGACGGAATCAATAAGCTCAGCGCCCTCAGTGTAATGACCCCTGGCCCAATTGTTGCCGGCGCCGGACTGGCCGAAGACGAAGTTGTCGGGTCGGAAAATCTGGCCGTGGGGGCCGGCGCGGATAGCATCCATGGTGCCCGGCTCGAGATCCATGAGCACCGCCCTTGGCACGTAACGCCCACTGCTTGCCTCGTTGAAGTAAACATTCACTCTCTCAAGCTGAACCTGTGACTCCCCTGTGTATTGTCCTACTGGGTCTATGCCATGCTCATCGCACACAACCTCCCAGAACTTTGATCCTATTTGGTTCCCACACTGCCCTCCCTGGATGTGGAGAATCTCGCGCATTTTCGCCTAACTCGCCGGGGGTAATATTGGAACTGCGTGGATATTTCAACTGTCCCTCACCTGCTATTAAGTGCCTGGCATTAAGGCCATGGTGGTGGTCGTTATATAATCCTAGCAACCAGAAAGATCCCAAAGGGACAATTACAAGAATGTCCCTAAGAATGAAGGGTGAAGATGACATCGAACGGTGGAGGCCTGCTTTTTTTGGAGCGAGATTCAGGAAACGTGTCTGTTAGTGCAAAGTTGCATCACTGACTGCCATGTGTAACCGTTTGCCCTAGTCCCCGCCGGCTTAACTAACCGGCCGGTTAAGTTCATGTTACCATTATTTTCTTCTTATTCTTCCTCTCTCACACACAATTGAAAAATATATATTTACAAAAATTAACAGAGGAGTGAGCATATTCATATATAAATATAGGTTAGTTTCACCTAATTCAAATTTGTCCTCTTGCCATGCCTGCTGAACAAAATTCACTTTCTTTTAGCTACAAAATGTTGTTATTCTCAAATCATTATAATAAATTGATGAGCGACGTTGACAACTGTGTAGGCAGAACACAGTACCCTTCTTTAGGTAAACATTAAGGTCAATGCTTCTTTACTTATTTTCTTTTCACTATCTCTGATTTAATTTCCCACTCTACATGTTGTGACGCCTATATTTTCATTTATCATTGCAAACAGTGGTTAAGTTTGATCCATCAAGCTTTGGTTTCTGGTTTGACTTGGCTGGGGTACCTCGTCTGTGTCACAGACCAAACAATCTTATCTTGGTTTCATTAAATTAAAAACAATTGAGTTTTAATTCAATTACAAGTTAGAACACTCAGTTTTAGCAACCACTTTAGTCTTATAAAATGGTGTCAGCATCTGTTTTTGATGATATCAAGGGTCATGGCATGTTGTAGGACCAAAATGGATTTCTTCTTGTCAATATATGCAGAGTCTCCATCAGCTTATTTTATTGGGACGGTTCGTTGAAGGTAACAATTCACGATCATGATTAAATAAAGTCCAATACAAACAAACCACTAGATGCGATAATTATTGCAAATACATTAAGATAAACCAATATAAAAATTCAAATGGCACTGCGCTGGAGTAAAATAAATCTTTGGTCCCAAAGACAACCAATTCATAAACTCAAATGGGCATAAGCCGAAGTGAAGCAACTTTCACTAGGAATGTGAAGAAGCCCAAAACCAGAGACCTCAAGGTTCGGCCTGTGAAAGTTCCAAGCACTTCCCACAAAACAAGGTCTAATTGGATTTCTACTAATGGCTTCAAGCCCGTGGGGGATGCCTACACGCCACTTGATTATATTTGTGTTTATACGTCTGACTTCAAAATTTGAGAAACCTAAAGGAATTCAACATCATAATGACGCCACTTGATTAAAATTGCAACGCATCAATATATATATATATATATATTTTTGGCTATTTGCTGGGGGAAGCAAGCACCATATATCCTCCAGACTACACTATTCCTTGCCAATATAAATGCTTTAATGATTTGTCGTGGTAAGAATGATGTATGGCCATAGTCTTGGGAAAGAAAGAAACGAGTGGAAGGACTAAGACAAGTGTCACAATAATTTTTCTGAAAACAAGGCATGACATTGCGTGTATGACACTGTGTGTCTACCCATATATTATATATACTCTATCCTTTTTCCAAGGTATGGACGACGACAACTATCCACATATATTCATTATTTGCTTCTTCTCTGTTGACGTGTGTATTCTCATTATATCTTTAATGTACTGTTTCACCGATTGAGTGTGAGGGAGAAAGAAAGAGGCCTCTATTAAATGGGGGGGAAAAAAAAACTAGTGTGCTGGTCTGGTCTAGCTTTGGGGATGGAGGCATTAAGATATTGATAACTGTCAATATCTTTAAATTATAAAACGGGGTAAGGATAAAGAATATATATGGTTGGTTGATCAAGGGTTTTAGGGGAAAACATTCTCCCTAATCAAGCCTAAAATATGACGCTGTGAGGTCGTTGCATCAGGTCAAGCATAAAGAGATCAGAGTCTGATCAGAGGGGAACACTTTTACAGCATTTATTTTTACTGGTTTTGGGTTTGGTGAGCAGAAATGAGAGGTGATTTGGGCTTTTAATTAATGGAATTCAGACATATACAGTAGATATGGTGGAAGCATTATTCTGTAGTTTTTGCATGTACTCGCATTACATATTTTGCATGCACACAATAAATAAGAGACATAGAAATAGTAGAAGGGACAGAAGTTGCAGAAGGGTAGGCCCTCCCCCCAACAAAGAGCTTGAAATAATTAAGCAATTATGGCTTTCAAATTCTATATCAGCCCTGCACTGTCATTCTACCATCATGACCAAGGCCCTATATCTAAGAGGCAATCACAGAGAGGCAGAGAGAGACGTCTTAACTCTTACCCCCCGAACAACTATTGAACAATGACAAAAAAAAAAAAAAAGCAGATCATCAGAGAGAGAGAAAGATACCACCAAGCCACACAGAGAGGGGGGGGGGGAGATGAAGAGATAGATTTGCTTGGGACAGGACAAGACGAAGAAGATTCCAAATGGGTGGCAGCTATTTTTTGCTATCTCTTCAAAAGTTTACAATTTTGCATGCCAATCATATAATATGGGTTTGCCCAGATATTACCAAAGTTATAAACTAACGAAGGCCGGATATGTGAATCTCACATTGCCAGGGTAAAAGATATGATGTTGAGTATTGATATTGATATGATCTATACGAAATGTGATTGGGCAAGGAAGCTGGTGTATGAATATGTGGCTGGATATGAATACGGTGAAAATGTAGAGAGAGAGAGAGAGAGAGATCCGTACAGAAAAAGGGAGGGAGTGAAGTAGTGGACCAAGGAAGGGATAGGAGGGAGGAGAGAGGGGAGAGAGAGGAGCAGTTCGGATTGAGAATTAGTGTGAAAGGCACGAGACATGGAGGGAACAATAAATGACAAGGAAAAAGGAGAGCGGTGTGATGAGGCTCATGATAAGCCTCATGAACGTCACGTCGTTTTTCATTTCCTACTCCCAATAATCTCCCAGAATTCCACGCCTCTCTCTCTCTCTCTCTCCCGGTCAACCTCATGCCCTTCTTTATTTGTCCCATGTTGAACCAACACCATTCTCTCCTCTCTCTCCGTATACCAGCGTGATCAATCCCCATCTCTCTTTGTCTTTGATCACTCACAAATGCCTTCCTTCCTTTCAGTCAATCTTTACTATCTATAAACCTTCCCTACTTCCCATTTGAACTCGCTAGGCATTTCCACTTTTCACAGCCTTGCATGCTCTCCTATATACTACGCACCCATTTTTTCAGCTTCAACACCATTCCCTGATACTCCATTTCAGTCCCCATTACTGATATCAGGTGGCAAAGGAAATGAGAAAAGCACACCCATAAATCATTTAAAGCACTCCCACTTTTTATATATATTCTTCTTATACATGATTCCTTCTCAGCACCTAGGCTGACATTTTATACTTTTGCCCTCTGATATTTCAAAGCTTTTCTGGCTTTAAAAACCCTAGCTTTGATTAATCTGTCTTGTTGTGGATCAAAATGTGGATGGTGGGACATAACGATGGTGGTGAGCTTGCCATGACTGATCACTCATTCAATGGAAGAAAGCTCAGGCCTCTCATTCCGTGGCCAGTGACTTCTTCCAATAATACCTCAACTACAGCTCCTTCTTGCCTGAGAAGTATTCACGGCTCCGATTTGTCTACACAATATCACGATCTGAGTAAGTTGCCTTTTTACCATTTTCTCCCTCATCACCCTAGCTATTTGCATTTGTTTATGTGTAATGTTTTAAAAAACATATATGGTTTTAGCACCATCAACGACGGATCAGAGTAAGAAAGAGTTCAATAGTTCACCAGTTGTGGTGAGCTCAAGGTGGAATCCTACTCCAGAGCAGCTAAGAGCCCTTGAAGAGTTGTATCGGCGAGGAACAAGAACACCATCTGCTGAGGAAATTCAACATATCACTTCACAGCTGCGTGTATTTGGTAAAATTGAAGGGAAGAATGTTTTCTATTGGTTTCAGAATCATAAAGCCAGAGAGAGGCAGAAACGACGCCGTCAGACGGAATCAGCTCCCCGTGATTTTGATAGTCTAGAGAAGGAAGGCATAGGTAAAACCAACTTACCATAATTAGTCTGTAATTATCCAATGAAAGGACAGTAAGAAGAGAAGAATTATAGTTTCTGATTCTTTGTTTATTACTAATGGATGGTTTTTTCCATCGTTTTTTTTTTGGTTTGTTGGAGATCAGTATATTATGTGATGCTTTTCCCTTCCATTCCGTTACGGTGGTTGTTAATTACAGGTTGAGATGTAAAGTTTGATTCTTTTTGTATTTCTTTTTGTCTACAGGCGTCGGTAAGACAGTGTTTGAAGTTGAACAGACCAATAACTGGGCACCCTCTACAAACTGCAGTCCACTTGCAGAGGTCTATTTCATACCCTCTCCTTTGTCTCTGTCCTTGTTCATACAACAATAACCCTTTTCCTAACGTTTTAAACTTGGAATTCACTTGCTTAATTAACAGCCAAAAGTCTATAAGAACCTACTAATTAATTAAGCAGTGATTATTTGCATATGATTAGGAGAGTAGATATGAAGTGGATGGTGGATATGCTTTAGTTATTAGAGAAAGGACCCAACAAATAATTAAGCTTTGTTTATTGGGAAATGAGAAGAGTATAGCTAAAAGCTGCGTTCCTTCCTTTCTGTCGGGGCTGCTGTAATGAAACTTGGCTGTGGCCTGTGGGGGAGGGTTTTGTTGGGGCTTGTGCTTGTTCATGTCGTTTAGGTAGGTATTTATTTTTGGGGTACAGAATTGAGCATCCCGTTGATCATCATGAAAAGACAACTCTGAATAGGAACTTGGAGCGCCCGAATAAAATCAAACTGTGCAATGCCTTCCCATATTATAACTTTCTTTGGCTCCAATTATTTTGAATTTAATATATTCATGTGTTGCAATGTAATATTGCATGTCTTTAATTGAACCTTCAGGAATCTGTCTCATTACCAAGAGCAGCGACAACAAAAGCAGTGGTAGCAGAGAGAAGGACGACGGACGGATGGATCCAATTCGATGAAGCGGAATTACAGCAGAGAAGGAACTTGATGGAAAGGAATGCCACGTGGCGGACGATGCAGCCACCTTGTCCTCTTATTCATCCTGCAGATTCCACCCACCTCATAAACACATGTACAGCTAGTTTAATTGCCTCCACGAGCATGGCAACAGCGAGAGAAATTGACCCAAAGCTCATTAAGGCACATGATCTCAGCTTCTTTATATCGCCTCACAGTGAAAACACGGTCATCAGTGACGGCCAAGTTGAACCTGAAACCCTAGAACTATTCCCTCTTAGGAGTGGAGAAGGCAGTGATAACGTCAACCCTAAAGAGAGTGAGATTTCAGTTTCTGCAATGAATGACAATAACTTTACCCCTGGCCAGTTCTTTGAGTTCCTTCCATTGAAAAACCAGTAACAAACACCTTGCTATATGTGATTAGTAAACTGACGGGGCTGTGACGTGATCCATATTGTTTGTGATTTTTGCTAGAAAGTGACCATGCTTTTATTACTAGTACGTAGCGATGCTAGATAGCTAGCTAGGATTGTAATAGGATTCTGGTTTAAGTGAAGATATTTACCTTAAAATGCATTTGACTATATGTACGTAGATGGAATTTTTTTTTTTTGCTCAAGTACGTAGATGGGAATTGAAAGAATTGTAGTTGGTGTGTGTGTGTCTGTCAAATCGCATGCATGTGGAGTCTGAAGAAGAGAGAGACAAGGTAGCTAGGCAGCCGAAATGGGAAGGGGATGTGACGGGCTCGGATGTTGAAGTGACTATGAATTTGGGATGGAGAATTATTTTGTTCTTTAGTAGCAAATATGGAAAACCATATTTAATGTTTGGTATGAGGTAGATTAACATTACATCAAATCAATTCCGGTGTAGTAAATGTTACTGCACTCCACGACAATGAAGAAGTCACATGTGGTTGCAAAGGGAACAGATTCAAGTGCATAAAAATACAACATAGTTAAGAAGAATCCATATCAGCACAATGCAATAAAGTGCAAGTGTGTACGTGTATGATAATTAAGTGAACGTATTTACTTAATATGATGTCGCCAATCAAAAAGCAACCGAGAAACACAGTCATACAACAGAGAAAGTATATATATAATGTATATATATACGGCAATTTTTAAAATTCATGGGAATTCCAGTTTGGTGAAGAAGTTGCATGTTTTTTTAAAAGAAACTGAGACGTTGAGATGAGGACGTGAGACACAAGAAGCGTCAAGAATGTATTCTGACCTACTGACCGAACCCAAACAAGTAGGGGACCATATAATTTACAAGGCACATGCTTCCCTGCCCCCTTCATTCAATCATGTTGTTGAGTGATTAATTTTGACATTTTAAGATGAGCCAATGCAATTCCAAAACACACACACTTTGCCAATACATTAAAGGCATAAAGTGTTTGGGTCCCATAATTCAAATCCAGGACATACTGAGAGAATCTTTATGTAAAAAGTACAGAGCATGTGTATATAGGTGTATTCTTGCAATGATGCATATGATGGTGGCAGGGACATTGTACGCCGAGGCTCACACACACATACTTTGGCCATTGGATACGGAATCGGGTGTGTTCCTCTGACGTGGGCTTGCCTGGGATGCTTATTTTCAGGTCCAACAATGGCCCTTGGGGGGCATATTTGGTTTGTTTCCTTCACTGGGCTTCACCTACCTGTTTATTTTGAGTTTTAATGCGGCCTCAGTTCTATACCGGAACAAACAAACCCAAACGAACAAATAAACAGAGTGGGGCCAAGAAAAAAGAAAGAAAGAAAGAGACCAGGGCATTAGATGCTTCAACACAACCAGGGTTGATACAAACAGCTTGTATTGCTTACACAGGGTCTTAAGTTTGAGTCCTGTAAATACAGAAAAACTCTGTTGGGAGACTCCCCCACCATAACCAAGTGCATAACGCGAGTCGGATCTGGATTAATCAAGATGAAGTTCTGGATACCAGATGGGTAAAAAAAAAAAATGCTTCCACACAGAAGTTTTCATTGTGGAATCAGCTTTAATCTAACTTGGCCACACTTTGCTTCCCTGAATGCAACCGGATTTCCCGGTGAAAAATAAGTTAAATTTATACTACTATATATTTAATTATTCATTGATGTTCATATTTAATATTAGCGCTTAGACGTTATTAATTAATATCACTAAACGTGAACGGATTTAAAATCAATGATCATTTTGATCTCTCACAGTCTCGTGTGATCAATAAATAACAAGACAAATTCACGCTATTCTTAATATCTTTATATTTTGGGTGAAGGTCCAATTTTACCAACAAACAATTAGGATAAGAGCATCTGACACAATTAACTATTTAGGGTATCTTACATACAAAAGAACAATTAAAAGAGGGCAAAAAACACAACACCGTTAGCTTATGAAGTAACGGACGTTTAGCTTTGACCCAAACGCTGATGTGGCTGCTGTGCAATGAACATGTGGCAACCCCTGTCAGAAAAATGTAACTCTGGCTTTTTATTTTGCTTGAGCTTCGACTAAGAGAGGAGAGAAGAAGACGAAGACGCAAGACGGCGATCCAGAGAAAAGCTCCGACCAAAAACTAAAGAATCAAACAAACAATATGAATCCAATCCAATATATTAAATTCTCCGACCAAACAGACGCGATCCAGAGAAAAGCTCCGACCAAATAAAAAATTCTGCAAACGCACCTTCAAGAGAAGCAAACACTAAAGAATCTCCATGCAATATATTAAATCCAATAACAAAATAATCCAATCCCATTTCATTCAAATCTATAGTTGGAAGCTCCGACCAAAAACTTGAATCATAATCATTCAAACCCATATATTAAAAATCAAACAATTACTAGTCAGTATTACAAAACTCATTGGCTCATTCGAACTTCCGATTTCACCCCACTTGAAAATTCCCAAATCCAAATAACATTGGCGAAAATAAAAACCCTCGAAATAAAGAAATTAAAGGCAAGAGAGAAACAAAAACAGAGGGCTCAGCTGATGAAGGAGAAGAAACAGAGGGCGACGTCGAGAGGTAGGGTGGGCAACGCCGAAACGAGGCTGTGAGCGACGCCGAGAAGAGAAAGAGACGAAGGATTTCAACAGAATGAGTGATTACCGATTTTGAAGGGGACGGAGGTGAGTGCGAGGCGGCGAACTAGGTTGAGTGATTACCGATTTTGAAGGGGACGGAGGTGTGTGTGAGGCGGCGAACTATGTCAAGTATCCTCTGGCAGAAGATATATGAATTAAACAATGAAAATATACTTGCCACATGTTGATTGCACAACAGCCACGTCAGCATTTGGGTCAAGCTAAACGTCCGTTACTCTAAACCTAACGGTGTTGTGTTTTTTGCCCTCTTTTAATTGTTCTTTTGTATATAAGATACTCTAAATAGTTAATTGTGTCAGATGCTCTTATTCTAATTGTTTGTTGGTAAAATTGCACCTTCACCCTTATATTTTCTGTGTCTTTCTAGTTTGATTTCTACGGACACGCTCATTTCTCCCGAATATTACCTCGTCTCTGAAGAGGATCAAAGTCCACGTAGTTCGAGGATTATTAGAGCGTTTAGCCAGGGGGTGATCCGTATGCTGTGACTACTGTATGTGAATAGCCGGAGCGTAGACCTTGTAGAAGATGTCTGAACCTTTAGGGTTAACTCGCTTATATATAGAAGCTACCTTAGGTTTAGGGTTTGAGCGTGGGCTTTATGCCTCAAAGCCCAAATGATGTGGCGTCATATCGCGCCTACGTGGATTGCTCCTTGTTGGGCCATCACACGAATATGGGCCTTATATAAATCTATGTAATTGCTGCCCTGCCGGTAGTTCAAAGTTTTGGATTGCGGGGTGTATCTTTTCTTAGATCGGTCATCCGGTATTGCCCGTCCCCGACGTCTGCGTCGGGGATAGAATTTGCTGGCCTCATTTCCCTGGGTACGTGGTAAAGTCACAAGGTTTGATGAGCCGGCGGCATCCTACATCTCGTGAAGTGTCATAATGACGACCTATGGCTTGGGAACTGTCGTGGTGAATACGTTACGCCAAAGGGAGACCGAGGTAATGAACTCCAGCCTCCCTAGTAAGGTAGTGGTGAGAACCAACGTCCTAAGGGTCAGGAGTGGTAGACAAGCTGTCGAGGTCGAATGATATTGCCGGGATTGTATTCCCGGCGGCCGAGGATCCTGATTACTAACCGCGGCCTCGGGTTAATTGGTATGACCGAAAGTGCCGGGGTGAGGACCGTGGTTCATGGATCTGCTGGGTGAAACCGCGGCTCATGGATCTGGATGGTCCATTGTGGCCCTACGTAATTTCAAGGCGGACTCAAGGTATCAGGGGTTCTGCCTGGTGTCCGACCATCCGGGTAGTTGATGTGACTACTGCGCGTGACTCGGGGAGTACCCTCCCATTACGCCATGATTGCGTGTGACACCCGGCTTTCGTGGATTGGATTTCATCCATCCACTTAATTTGCTTTCGTAGCAATTTATTCGGGCTAATTGTCCGGTTTATATTCCCATTTAATAACATGTAAGCAAATCACAACAAATGGGAAATACTTACATCGTTTGTGCAAATCGCTCAACGTGCCCATTTCGTTATCCACTCTGTTGCCCCGACTTGGTAGTTCAAGTCTTTGAGTTGTCGGGATGTTAACAGGGTTCGGTGTAAGCGTGGTCCGCCCTTAAAATTCATGCGGAGTCGGGGTTTAAACCAAATATGGGTGTAACCTGGGTCCGCATTTTGCTTCCAAACTTTTGACGTTACGAAATAAAATTTGCATTTCGATCACTCCGCAAACCTTTAAGGAGTTTCACTTAGGTCCCTTGTAGGAAACCTTTTAAGAGTTTTACTTAGGTCCCTGTCTGAAACCTTTTAAGAGTTTCACTTAGGTCCCTGTACGAAACCTTTAAGAGTTTCACTTAGGTCCCTGTACGAAACCTTTTAAGAGTTTCACTTAGGTCCCTGTCTGAAACCTTTTAAGAGTTTCACTTAGGTCCTCTACGAAACCTTTTGAGATTTTCACTTAGCCTCCGTACGAAACCTTTGAGATTTTCGTTTGGGTCCTTTTATGAAACCTTTTGAGATTTTCTTTTAGGTCCCTTTTATGAAACCTTTCAAGGTTTGCGCTCAGTCCCTATGCAAACCTTTTAAGATTTGCACTTAAGTCCTTTGATGAAACCTTTTGAAATTTTCACTTAGGTCCCTTTTAACCATTCGGTGTAACCAGGGTCCGCCCTCAAAATTCACGCGGAGTCGGGATTTTAACCGATTTGGTGTAATCGGGTCCCTCAAAATAATTCTCCCACATCATCGAGTTTGAGAAAATAACTCGTTTGATCAAAGTGGCATGGAGAATTCAAATGTTGTGATTACTTAGGATCCAAATAAGACATCTAAATTTATGCCAGAATTGAAAATCTGGGTTCCCGAGGAGGGAGAATGAGTAATTTGGGTTCCCAAGGAGAAAGGATGATGATCCCGCTCTCAACTCGGGTTCCCGAGGAGGGCATCACCACTTCATTTTCCTGCGGATAATTACAAACAACGCCTAAGTAAGAGGAAAAAAAAAACATTTTTAATAAATTTTAATTTCTGAATTTACTTGGGGACTTTTTTATTAAAAAAATTTATATGAGTTGGGTCACACGAGCTTACCAAAGTTAAAACATACCTCTAAACTTAGAGGTGAAAACATGCTAGGCTAAGTCAAGTTTCACCTTTAATAGGTCAAGCATGTGGCCTACTACGGGCCTTATTTTCTGCCTAATTAAGTCCGGCTTGTACATATGCCTATTAAGATTAAGCACTGAATATCAGCGAAAATCAAGCACGTTAAGATATTTTTTTGAATACAATTACATTTTTTTCAAACAAAATAATTAATTTTTTTCATATTGAGTAATTAACAAGTCCGACCCGGCCTGACAGACTTAATAGGCTTCTTACTAAGCCTAGGCTTGATTTGTTAACCAAAACAGACCTTTAAATAGACCATAACCTAATCTTTTTTACTAATAGGCTAGGTTACAAGCCGCCTGACCTGTTTTTATCCCTAGATAGATTGAACTTTTCTTGACTACTTGGGGTCTTCGATCATTTTAAAAAAATTGTGAATATCATTCAATGTTAAATAGTGATGCAAAAGAAACTTAAAAGTATCACTTTCAAATTTAACATCTGGTTTTAGGAAGCCTCATCGGCTTAGCAATTTATAACATATTTTTCAAAAAAAAAAAAAGCAATACAGAGAAAAATTAGAAGTATCATTTTCGAATTTAACATTTAGTTTGGGAAAATCTCATTAATTCAGCAATTTAATAACCACACAGAATATTTAATACTCAGTTGAAAAAAAATTAATTTCAAAATAAGGACCAGAATTCTTAGGAATAATCTCTCAACTTTTGAAATTCCTTTGCATAGTTGATTTTATTATTTGATCCGTATCTGTGATTCTCGTCTTCGGTTGTGAGAATCTTTTTTTTTTTTAAATATATATATAAAAGTTTAGGTGAGGGTAGACACCATTACTCCACTAGAGCCAGGGCATGCCTTTAGGCTCAAAGAACGCTTACAGAAATACTTACAGATCGGCCACCAACTAGACCCTCACATCGACCAACAAGTATCGAATCTTATCATTTTTAGGGTAAAGACGACGGCCTTAATCAACTATGTCAATTTTCGTTGGCTTGGCTTGGTTTGTGAGCATGTGATTGGCCAGGATTCTTAATGTTGTTTGCACATGGCATGAGGCCCATCCCAAAGAAAAAGACGGAAATATCCCGGGAAAAAGTTAACAAATGGAATATTTAGACAATTTATGTGGA
Organism: Acacia pycnantha; assembly: GCA_025563575.1. NCBI lineage: Eukaryota > Viridiplantae > Streptophyta > Magnoliopsida > Fabales > Fabaceae > Acacia > Acacia pycnantha. The sequence continues at coordinate 1,419,332 of JAMWYP010000037.1, read as the reverse complement.
CTCTCTAAAGAAAACAAAGCTTGCTAGACCAGCAGAGTGCACATGGGGAGCCTATATTTGCTCGTCCCTATAATGGGTTGTTGACGTGTCTTTGTGGGAGAAAATAGTAATCATATGTGTCAGGTTGGCAGACATTTCTTAATGAAACACCTACATTATTGAATTCATTCATTGTTAAAATTGACCCGTCACTTGGGGGAACCAGGAATTATTTTGGACGAAAATAAAGAATAAATTAGATTTAAATACGTGTTTGGTATTTTCTGTAAATTTAAATGGAATCCAATTAAGCATGATTTTTGTTTGGCATGTATGAGTATGAAGTTTAAGGTGAGGAATCTTTAAAACGCAAAATGACAACAATACGGACATCTTCATCGATCTCCTACCTCACAAAACTTTCCCCAACCGGAGAGGAAGAGAGAGAGAGAAGAGAGTGTGTACGTGGAGTAATTAACTTGAGGTGGAAGGGCAGAGCAAACTTCATGAAAAGTTGCGGTTGAAGAGGACAATTTTTAATGCTAAGAAAACAAAGGGCTGAAGAATCACGTAAGAGGGTCACGTGCTCAAAAGGTGGTGGTCGGTGGGGGTGTTCAAATCCCGGCCGTCTTTTCCGGTAAGAGGCCGGGACGGCCACCGGGAATTCTCGGTTTAATCAGAACAGCAACGAAACCAAATTTAAAAAGCACATCACAATAGCCATGAAACAGCCTGAATACATATAAATGCTTAAATAGGAAGAGTAGGCAGAGGAAAAACACATCACAGCAACATTAAATTCAGATTACAACAGCACACAAATTAAGTTTCAATCCCACAAATTTAATCAGAACATCAATTATTCAATGAACAAAGTACAACAAAAAATTCCTTCTGCCTCTTCCCTAGCTTCTTCTTCTTATTCAATGAACATCACTGTACTCGGAGTTGGAGTTGCTAGAATGGTTTCTTCACTGGTGGTTGTATTGTCCAAGTTTCTAGGCCTTTTCACCACAATACTTAGCAGTTCCCACACACACAGCAACTTAATCACTCAAAGCAAAAGGTAAAAAAATGTTATATCGTATGTCAGCAATATACATATGTTTAAACATCAATATGGCAATACATGTGTTGGGAAAGTTTATACATCATCATGGTGAGAAAATCTTCAAGAAAAATCCTGTTGCTATAAAAAAACATTATGCTCTGTTACTGTTGATCCGTGATGGTGATTCTGACCTATTTTGATTTGTTTTGTTCTGGAAGTTGATAATAGCTAGAATTGTGATTGGCTTTCTGTTCAAGCGTTCAATACCAATAAACAAAAAAAAAAAAAATTGCATACGGACATGCGGGTTGTTGTGTGATGATCTAGAACTTTGGCTAAGCTGTTATGTTCTGGTTTGTTGTTGCTTATATCTGATTGAATTTACGTCAGAGAAGAGCAAAATTCCATTTTTGATGGAATTAAAAGACTAAATATATACTTGTGCTTAAAATATTAATAATCAAGCATAATTTTCAGTTATAACTCGCTAGCTTACCACTTTTATAAATAGTTTAAACTCACAATCTCGATGAGGTTTAAAAGCTACCACACCTCTCTAGCTTTAAATTTGGGTTCACATTATATGCTTCTCTTTTATTAGCTTCTTATATGTTTGTTCCTCTAATTAGAAGGATGTGACATTTTTTTAATTTTTATATATATTTTATTTATTTAAATTAAATTATATGTTACTTTTTGAATTTTTTTCCCACCCATTATCTCAAATTAATTAGTTTTCAAGATATTGATATTACATGACAAATATTTCTGAATGCATAACAAGAAATCAATTAATTTGAGATATTGAGTATAATTTTTTTTCTTCAAAAAGCAGCATATAATTTAGATAAATAAAATATATTAAAATTTTTAAAAAATATCTCATTCCTCTAATTAAAAAAATAAATATATAAGAAGCACGTACAGAAAAATACCTACTACTTTCTTTAAACCAGCGTCTATGCCACCGTGTTCAAAGCAGAAGAAAAATCATAACTACCATCCATTATTGTTCCTTTTTTTTTTAGTTGACCAAAAAACATTTATTGTTCTTTTCCGCGTCTATGCCGTGTTCAAAGCGCGTTTCGCCGTACGCTATCCTTTTCTGATTCGATCCCGTACCATTTTTTGCCTTTTCCACACACGTTAATCGAGATTTTATGTAAAATTAGAAAATAAATAAAAAATCGTAAAACATAAAAGAATCCAAAAAATATAAAAGCCTTTGGAAAATTAATAAAATCGTTTTAATGAAAAAAATATAAAAATATAAAATCACAGTGATATATCGAGATTTTAACTACTATACTTTCACTTACAAATATTAATAATTGTAATCATATTCATAAGGGGCTATCAAATTCAATACCCGCATCATTCATTGAAACCCCATGAAATTTTTTTTCCTATGTTTGGTTTGAGAGAAGGGGAAGGAAAAAATCTTTTAGAAGGATATTGATCATTTTACCATTAATGAGAAGATTATTCATTTTTATTGAGAGTATATCTTAGGAATATTAAAAATTATGTATGAGCAATTTTATAAAGATGAGAGAAAAAATTTCTCTCTCAACTTTCTATCCCACTCCTTTGGTTCCTCCCTCCTCTCAAACCAAACATACATTTAAGGTCTTAGGGAATTAACGAAAATCAAAAGAATCCCACATAAAATTTTGATATTAAAAAGTTTCATATTCAATAGCTAGCTGATTAATAATTCTATCTATAAATTTTAACAATTATTTGAGATTTTTTTAATATTAAAATATTTTGTGGGATTTTTTTGACATTTCTTAACTTTTTGGGACCTTAAAAGAATTTTTGGAAAAAAAAAAAACCACATCGAGGTACCCGTGCAGATTCCCTCCATGCCCCACCCACCCATGATTCCAAGATGAGAACGTTATTGCATTATATATTTATAATTTTCTTATATTCAATGAGTGAATTAAACTAATAACGTGTCACCAAACCTTTCTAATTTAATTGCTGGCCTCGTGTTGCAATTCCATACTTTAATGGGACTATCTTCCTTTCTTCCGTTAAATCTGGCATACTACACATAATATAATTTGTTGCAACCCGTCAACCCCGTTCAGTTCTTGACAAAATTGACATTACGGACCTCGGAGATGCCATATTCAAAAAACACGGAGATATTTATTTATTTGGTGTCTTTTTTTTTTCCTTTTTATCATTTTGTCCCCACTAGTATTTTCAATTCCACACCCATTTAATGGTTTTGAAAAATTGCACAAAAATCTTTTATTGAAAATCTTATCAGTTAGAAGTTGATAAATTTTTTGATAAAAAAAAAAAAAAGAAGTTGATAAATTTCTATATGAACAAAATACCGGTACACTATAAATGCTGTACTATAAACACAATATACGATATTTTAATTTAGGTTATTCTCGCCGTTAATTTTTTTTCCGTAGTTTTCTCAATAATTTCCCTTTTTGTTTTGGGAAAAAAGAACGCTTGATAGTTGGTGTTGGCATTCTTACCTCATCGCAACATAAAGATTTATCTGTCAGTTTCATTTGAAGGGAGGGGATGGGAAGGGATGAGCTTTTAAAGAGGATATTGACCAAATTGTCATTAATAAAAAAAATATTTTTTTTTGTTAAAGGTATATTTTTTTTAATATTTAAAATTTTTCATAGATTATTTAATAAAAATAAAAAGAAAAATTTATCTTTTCTCCTTCCCTTCAAACCAATTTTAAAGTGGAAGTTGGAACCGCCCATTTGAATATCTCCTCATCTACCAAGATTTTGTCTTCTTCTTTTTTTTTTTTTTTTTTTTCCTTTTCCTTTTTCTGCTTGTTCTCTTTTTTACTACTACCTCCGTCTTAATTATAAGACATAGTTGATTTTTTTTGGAGAAATTAAGGAAGCTAAATAAGTTACTTAATCATTTCATATGTTATATATCCTTAGATTATATTCCCTCCAGTCCTAATTATATGACCTATTTAACCAAATTTGGAGGGATTAAGGATATAAGTTAAATTAGTTAATTTTACTCATTTTCTTAAAACGCCCTTATATAAATTTGACACTTCAATTACCTTATTGATTTCATATAATCCCTCATTTATATTAATAGGAATGTTTTAGGAAGAGATTGACAAAAATTACAATGTTGTGTTATAATTAAGACCGAAACAAACCCTCAAAAGTTGTCCTATAATTAGAACCAGAAGGAGTATATTAGTTCATTAGTTAAACTAAATAGTTTGAAGAAAAAAATAAAAATAAAAGTACTCTAAAGTAATCTAATTAGCTTCATTATCTCTCTAAAAAAAGTCAACTAGATTTTATAATTAAGAGAGAGTATTAAGAAAACGGTTCAATGAATATATATTTGGCTTCTTACTCCTCCCTTTTTCCCCTTTAGAATTATAAATTTTGAGAGAAAAATTATTCCACGCGTTCCTTTAATTTACCTCAATTTTAAATTAATTTTTTATATTTTATTTTATTTAAAATATGTCCTTATTATTTTTTCCAATAATTTTAATTTACAGTTTTTATAAAATTTATATTTATAAAAATGTATTGGGGTTAAACGAAACAAAAATATTAAAGTGCAGTAAATTCTATAAATAAAAATGAATGAGTTACGCTCGAACATGAATTTCTATAACGCATCAAATTATAAAGGCATAATTTAAATAAAATAAACCTGATTTAAAATTTTAAAAAAATTACTCTGTAGACTTTTCTTTTTTGACCTGAAACTCCAAAGACTTGAGACTAGTCTTTTTTTCTTTTTCAAATTTTAAATTCAGCATGAGGGGGGAATTGAGCTATAAAATCGTAAAACGATCACCGCTTACCCTCGCGCCTTTCGATGATCTCTCGTTTCACTATCAAACCATCAAGCTAATCCTTTCTCCCTTTTCTCAGAAAACGGAGGCAGAACCGTAACAATGTCGGCAAGCTCCACCGCACCCGCCACGGCCGACTCAAGCCCCAACCCTAACCCTGCCTCTCAACCCTCAATGTATCTCCAAGACCCGGAAGAACTTCAGAGAGTCTTTAAACGCTTCGACGTCGACGGCGACGGCAGGATCTCCATCGACGAGTTGGATAACGTGCTCAGGACCCTTGGATCAGGTGTGCCGCCGGAGGAGCTCAAACGTGTCATGGACGACCTCGACATCGATCACGACGGATTCATTGACTTCAAGGAGTTCTCCCAATTTTGTCGCTCCGACACCGCGGACGGTGGTGCCTCCGAGCTCCGCGATGCCTTTAACCTCTACGATCATGATAAGAACGGCCATATCTCCGCTTCCGAGCTCCACATGGTGTTGAATCGATTGGGATTAAAGTGCACCGTCGAGGAATGTCGCGTCATGATCAAATCGGTTGATTCCGACGGCGACGGCAACGTTAACTTCGAGGAGTTCAAAACGATGATGACCAACAAACCTGTGAATGGCTCCATCCAGTAGATTTTCATTTTCAATTTACATATCCTTCTAGTTTTAGGCATCACAGTTTATAACCATCTCCGGATCTAAAATCTGCATCTCGTCTGCCGTTGAAGTATGTTCTCTCCTGCCTTGCCTTTTTAATTTTAATTTTTAGGTTTCTTGTGACTACTTGGCTTTTATTTCCGTTAATCGAATAATTTTATGATCGAATGGCCGAATGCTGAACTGAAACTTTGCGTAGACCAAACGAAAACGTCGATCACACACTCTTTACGGACTCGGTTTGCTAAACGCGTCATTTCGTTGATAAATGATTTAGTATTTGTCTTGTGACTTGTGATCCCTATTTATCCTTTAGATTTTTTTAAGCTCTCAACGACGATTAAAGAACTTACAAATGTTCAATCCGTGGAATTTTCAACTTTCTTAAGTTTTTTTACCCTGTCAATTCTGGTTGCCTTTGAGCTTAGAGGGGAATGATTCAAAATTCAAACGAGGACTTTAATAATTTTGCATTATCAGAAAGAATTTGGCAGGTGAGTAGTTGGAATATGAAGAGGGGTCCGTTTTCAGAAATTTGTTCATTTATTGATGGAAAGTATTTCCATGCGAGTAGTTGACGAGGCGTGGAAAAAGTCTTGCACGTCTTTGCGTAAAAGGATAAAAAAGTAAGGATGAATTAATATTGCAAAGCTATACACTACATGAAAACAAACTAAATATAGAACATAAATAAAGCCGAAGCAAATGTAACAGAAAAAAATCAAATACAAGGAAAATCAATCCCCACACATTAAAGAGTTGGAAATAAAAGTAGAATTATTAATTACACCAGTCTTCTGGACATTACATCCAAAGTTAGCAATGATGTGAAAGAAGGTGTTGGTTGTAAAACTCATCCTATAGGGCATACCTCCTTATAAATATTAGCTGTAATTAGAGCGAACAATACCTCTTGATGCTGCCTAGCAATGGATGTCTAATAGGTAAAGCATATAGCAACAGTGACTATTGACAATATCCTTCCCCCAAGAACGTGAATATGAGCCACCGGGTAAGTTTCGGATTTATTAACATTCAAACAATCATTCAACCAAGAGGAGTCAAAATCAAATTCCATAGATGTTTATTATCTGAGAAATTGAGAACACCATCACTAAAACGTAACACCACAAAAAAAAGAAGAAGAAAGGACAGACGTACCCTCCCCGATAAAGACTGTCGGGGAGGGAAACGCCATAACAACAGCTCGCACAAAAACGAGGAAGAGAGCTCTCACCACCTTGAGAAAGATCTAGAGTGGGAGAGGAAAAGCTCATCCAAGAAGCAAAAGAAGACCACAATCAACTTAAATCAGAGGGGGAGGCCACAACTAGGAAATTTGAGCTCTGATCTACCTTTTTGACGTGGCTGTGGTTGAGGATGAGACTCACCGGCGATATGTGATGGTGAAACATACTGCCATCGAGAGAGTCGAAAGGGTGAGTTCGTGAGGCAAAGAGCGTGAGAGAGAGATGCCGACAAGGAGAGAAAGAAGCTGATAGATAAACAAAAAAATTGACTTCTAATTAATCTGGTTTTTGATGACCTTTTTCATTAAAGTGCTTATTTAAAAAAGCCAACTCAAATAGACAAAATGACCATATCGTGCTTCTGCCAATAAAAGCCACTTTTAGGATGGCTGAACGCCATTTGTTTGGGATAGCTTTTTTAAGGGGGAATGTGCGATTGTGTGGCCCAATTATAAGATTGGCTGCTTTCAGCTTAATGTCTGTGTTTGGTTAAGCGTTTTGACAATTGAGCTTTTAGAAGAAAAGCTGCTTAAACTCGCATGCCACAATTTCTTACTTCTTGCCACGATCAAGTACGGTGTCATTTAAATTTGGGTTAAGGTGTAAATTGGACAACAAACTATTACCTTATGAAGGTGCAGCACAAAAAACTTTTAAGTTGACCAACACTACCAAAAAACTTTTAAAAATGTAAAGTCAGGAGCGCCCAAGACAAAAGAATTTTACTCAGAGCAACCAAAGTTAGAAAAAAAAATCACTTGCTGGACACATTCGAAAAGTTACCACCCGTACTCAAAATAAAATTTACTCAGTTACATTTATGATTTTTTTGTTGCTAGGGGGGTTTGAGCAAGAATTTGCAACAGTTGGATTTTGGGTGGATTGCACATGGATTTGCCCGAGATGTTCGAAAACTTACCACCCGTACTCAAAATGAAATCTACTCGTTACATTTATGATTTTTTTTGTTGCATTCACTTTTCCTGACCCCAATGCACATGGTTGGGGGTCCAGACAAGGATTTGCAACAGTCGGATTTTGGGTGGATTGCACGTGAACTTTTTTGTGTTAGACGCTTCTGGAGTAAAAGTTTTTTTGTACTGGGCGCTCTTGGAGTAACAATATATTGGCCAATTTACACTTTATTCCTTAAAAAGTTGACATTTTAATGGACGTTTTTTTTTTTAATGGCATTGTGTTGATTTTAGTCTCCACAACCACCACACCTGTGTTCTATCTTCCACCCCCAATCCACTCCCAACCACCACCTGTGTTCTCTCCTCCGCCCCTCCACGCACGCATCCCTTAATTTTTCAGAGCCGTATTCCACTTTCCTTTAAAATGTCATTTTATTATTTGAGAAGATGTGGATTATGGAGTTCGCATCCCTTCAAACGTTTCTAATTCTGACTTTTTTTTTAAAAATGTGGAGGTTTATATTTACTTTTCGCCATTTCTCTCAAATATGTATGATGATACGTGGGTGTAAGACAAGTTTTTCATTAAAAAAAGAGGTACAAAAAAATTGTAGAAGTTAAAACTATATTTTATCTCAACAAGTTAAAAGTCTCACACACAGTTTCATAAATAGATAATCAATATTAAATTTTAAGCATAATAAACAAGGCGACTTAATCTGACCAAAATAATGGGACCGGAATTGTCTTTTTCCAGTGGTTCAACTCCAATCCTTCGAACATTCCAAAAAAAAAACAAATGTAGGGCCGAAAGCCTTTTAGTTGTCGGGCACATCTACAAAAAATAACAGAAGTTGCCAATGCGAGTTGGCGTAGATGGTAAGGGATCCAAGAAAGCCTTCTTGGGTGCGTGCTTCGATCCTCTGCCGTCGTTGGGACTCCTTTAGTAGGTGATCTCGTAAGTCCTCGAGAAGTCTTCATAGAGCTGGCATCTTTTCTCAGCGCAGTGGGGATCGATGTCGAACCAAAACTTTTTTAGCAAAAAAAAAAAATAACAGAAGAAAACCTCCATGTATATATACATATACATACATATAACACACACACACATATATATGGTCTGATTGTCTGATTCGTTAAAACAAAAATGTCTGACTCGATCACCAAAATATATCTGGTCTGGTTCAATCACTTTACTTACGGGCTTTGAATTGGAGTTCATGTCACGGCTGTTTAAACCTCAAAATCATACCCCTCGTCCTTGGGTTCAACTGGTGAAGGGGTCGGACTTCCTCACCTCAAGGGAGGGGGTTCGATCCCTGCGTTGGTCAAGGCGCTGGGGAGGCATCCTAGGGGTCTAAGAAGCGGTGGAAACGCTCTGGTAGAGGTGGAGACATGTGTACTTTTTTCCAAGATACCACCATGACCTGGCTCAAACGCCCTGCCCTTAGATTGTGGGTGAGCCCAACCCTTTTCCTAAAATTTTATAATAATAAAAAAAAACCTCAAAATCATTATGAAATAAAAAGTCAACGTGTTGTAAATGGAACTGCTGATTTGGGAGGATGGCCTTCTTTATGAGAATGAGGCTTTGCATTTGAATTCAGATTGGTTTAGGCCCGTTGAGTCATTAAGAAAAGAGAACCACCTGTGATATCAATACACATGCAACTATGCAAGAAAATAAGAAGCCATATGTGTGTTTGAACACTCTCCAAAACCATTTTGAAGAGGAACGATTGTTTTGGGGAAAAAATAACCAAAACGTCTCATTTCTCCCCCAATCAATTTTTCCTCTAAAACCACGGTTTTGGTATAAGCCACCTAAAAACTCTTTTCTCCGCAATCTATTTTTTACAAGAAAATCATGGTTTAGAGGTGAAAAATCATAATTTTCTAAAAGCTATTTTTAAGTTATTCTCTAACATGTATTCTCTAAAAATCACTTTCATCACTTTTCTCCATAAGCGACTACCCCGAGGCAAACAAGAAAAACCGAAACAAAGTCATGTTCAACAATTGATGAACCATTAAACACCGCAAGATTAGAATCCAAACTCATCTTATTTTTTTCTTGGTAATACAAACCCATCTTAATTTATTACTTATCAATTTATCATAGCAACGGCAACCACTAACTGCAATGATGTGATCACATCTAAACACTTACTTATTACCCAAAGGTTCTATAATTTGGTATCATTACCCTCCCACATTTTTACAACCACCTCCACCGCAGCCACTGTTATGATCTAAACTACACCAATGCGGTCGCAGCCAGTCTTGGGCAAAAGCGAATAAAGCCGTCAATACCCAATGAGAAAAGGCCACGCCAGCATAAAACTGCCCACATCCAAAACGGAGGTGACAGGTGGAACAATGTTATTGAACCTTCTTTGAAATTCGGTGCAACCATGGCCGGTTCTTACAATTATAGTTGACACCACAAAGGACCGGTAATCATGTCGTTATCTTTGGTTTCACATGTAAATTTCTCGATACCCTCCAAAAGCAGAGCCAAACAAATATTGTCATGCCCTTGCCCCTTGTTTTACTAGCTACCTATTTCAGCATATCCTTCAAGCTCAAGATTTTTCATCTTCTTCATTAGCCTTGTCCCTATTGAACTGCCTTGAAGAGAAAGATCTATATTTATGGCAGATGCATTTGATGAGTATTGTGATTTGCTGTTCAAAGCTGTTCTGATTGGTGACTCTGGAGTTGGGAAATCAAATCTGCTGTCCAGGTTTGCAAAAGATGAATTCCGATTGGATTCCAAGCCCACTATTGGAGTGGAATTCGCCTATCGTAATGTCAAGGTCGGAGATAAACTCATCAAAGCTCAGATATGGGACACTGCCGGCCAAGAAAGGTAACTCTTCTTTTTCATACGTTTCAATGGCAACTCTTTCACCATCACTGTTGTGACTTTTTCTTTCCTTTTTTCTCCTCCATGTTTGAATCTTATACACGGTTTTTGTTTCCACTTTCCATGGCGAAGCAATGTAGAACTCTATGGTTTCTTTTAAGCTCTTTTTAACGAAAGAAATCTGATCGCAGTAAGAACCACACCACTTTTTAGCTTCTTTAATTGTAAGGGTAGGTTTTCCTAGGATGGTATGAAAGTGGGCGTCCACTGTGTTTTGTTCATCCGAAAGGAAATGGATACAGTTTATTTTGCTGATTATCTGGGATCAAAAGTTAATTGAAAAACGCACCAGAGGGAGAAAGAAACAAGAAACAGTGATAGAGCTTTGAGACTGTAGAATCCTTCCGTGATGAACTCCAGGATCTGATCACGTAAAAGGTTAAGTGGGAAAAGTCCATTCTGGTGGGACCCTGTAGACATCGAGATTAAGGATTCTTAGATATTCTAGACATTTTGTTGCTTGATGCAGAAACATTTTGATGAAAAGAACAGTGCATGCCATTGAACGGTCAGAGACGTGTTCTCTATACATCAGTAACCAGGCACTCGATTTAATTAAATTTCACCAAAATTGTCTGTCTGTAGCGCATGCTTCATGTGACTTGTAACCAAAGATGTAATTTTGGACAATAATATCAGATTTTATAATCATTTTGGAAGCTTTAAAGAAAAATAGAAAAGAATCTTATCAATAGGGCCACTCATTTGTCATCACAATAGCTTTCCACACTTTCTCTTTTTGCATCAGTTTTTTAAAGTTCACATGCAATCTTGGTAGCGTAAATATAGGGCGAAGCGGGCCAGGGCATGATTACCCGATGCTCGAGAAAGTGCGTGGAGAAAAATAAACGGGAATGTTTGAGTTGAATTTGCGTAAACCAAATGAAACACTGTTAGTATTCATCAGCTGTTAATTATTAATTATCAGAAATCTCCCGCACTGTGAGAGAACTGGGGCTCCAGCTCTACAAACAGAAAAGCTAAATACTAGTAGGTAGTTAGTCATAGTGTTAGAGCGAATCAGAGAAAAATGCATGTGAAGTTGGTTGGCTTATCACGTGTCTCCAGCCCTATAACCAAACAACTTCTAACAACTTGTATAAGCGAGATATTGTGGTAGTATAATCCAAACACGTCACAGTCCCAAACACCTGATTTCTTCTATGTATCCTGTAAAATGCAGAGCGCATACATAGCAGTTACTTTGGCACTAATTGTTGAAGAACAAGTTTGAGTGGGTACTGGTTTGTGTGTGGCAGGTTTAGAGCCATAACAAGCTCGTACTACAGGGGAGCATTGGGGGCATTGCTGGTGTATGACATAAGCAGGAGATCAAGCTATGAGAGTGTAAGAAAGTGGTTATGGGAGCTCAGAGAATTTGGGAACGAAGACATGGTAGTTATTCTGGTGGGAAACAAGTGCGATTTGGAGCAGTCGAGAGAAGTTGAGAAAGAAGAGGGCAAAGGATTTGCAGAGACAGAAGGGCTTTGTTTCATGGAAACCTCTGCTTTGCAGAATGTGAATGTTGAGGATGCTTTCTTACAAATGATTACTAAGATCCATGATGTCACCAGCCACAAAAATTTGGAACTCAAAACCAACGGCACAACCATTGATATTCCAAATGGGAAGCAGATCACTGTGGTTGATGAGGTTACAACCACCAAGCAATCTAATTGCTGTTATGGTTCGAGTTGAGAGCTCTGCATTTACAATATATTTCGGGATTTTGCATGTGTCGTGGAGTCTTCAATTCAATACTTAACCTTCCTTCTTTCCCATTTCTCTTACCAATTTGCCTTCTCTGCCATTCATGATTACTTTTTTCTCTTATAAATGATGTATTGATGACCCAATCACAGAATGTAAATGCAGGTTTTTCCATGATATATACATATTGTTTTGCTATTAAATGAGAAGCGTCGGAGAGCACTTCTCAATACTCTGAAAATGCCTTGGCGAGAAACTCCTTTTTTACTTATTGTTTATCAAGGTGATAATATTCTTAAAATCTAAAAAATATTACAACAAAAGTTAAATGGAAAATAGAGTATGGTGTTGTCTGTACCCATCAGATGGCACCGAACTTCTGTTAATATATTATTTTAAACATAGATTCATGGGAAACTGGCTGTTTTTTTTTGCTAAAGGGAAACTGGAATTAGGCCCAGGCATGAATGCAAAACTGGAGGAATGGGCTTCCACTCTGCCTTCATAAATTTCTATTGGGCTCGAGAAACCTGAATCAGGGTATCCATGGAGAAGTTTGGGCCCAATATGAACTTGAGTTGGGCCTATGTCGTCTTCCAAGAATTTTCTGGGCATCTTCCTGCCACTGTTTTATATCTCCCATCCATGTTCTCTTCTCTTCAGCAAAACCATCTAGATACCCAGTCGGGTTGCCACGAAGACTAACTTAATTATTTTTTTTAACGTTCTTGTTATTCTTTTTTTCATAAAATAGTGAATTGTTTAACAAAAGTGGTTCATTAAAAAAGATCACACAACAAATTTTTAAGACTTATATTTAAATTGAATTTTAGAATGCTCATTATATTAATATTATGATTTTTAAATATTTTATTTGATTTTTTCTACTAGTTTTTCATATAATACTAATTTTTCATAAAATAAAATTATTGCGAAAAATATTTTTGACAAAGCATTAGGGAAGAGAATTTCATTACCTGAGCTAAATTATCCATAGGGACAATATTCAGATCAAAAAATAGAGTTCATTATGATTTTTTTTTTTTTTTTTGAAGACCGAATAATAATTTTCTTTTCTTTGAAAAAAAAAAATTGCGATCTTGCTGCGCCCAAAATGATGTTCGCATTTGCTGTGAGCCCTGGGCGGGGCCAAGAAGGGAGTATCGCGGCCGCCGGAGTGAGCTGCCTTCGAAAATAGTCGATTCGCAACAAGGCACAGTATCTTTCAAGGTGACGGCGATGTGGAATACAAGGTATGCTATTCCCAAATCCCCTCCTCTCCTCACAGCATCTACCTGCCTCGTTTACTTGACTTGTTCTCAAAATCTGAGATTCTATTCACATTCTCAACGGCAATCTGCGAATAAAACTTATGGTTTTGATAATGTTGCTGATGCTTTAGCTTCATTCAATACCATGATAGACCTCCGTCCTCCTCCCCCCATTCTGGAATTCGACAAGATTTTAGGAGCGATTGTAAGGATGAAACATTATCCCACTGTTATTTCACTTGTTCGACTGGTAGAGCTAAGGAGAGTGATGCCTTCCATTGCCACTTTCAGTATCTTGATAAACTGTTTCTGCCATATGAACCAAATAGGTTTCGCTTTCTCCGTAGTGGCAAAGATTCTCAAGAAGGGTTATCAACTCAATATGATAACTTTGAATACATTACTTAAAGGATTTTGTATTAACGGCAAGGTCTCAAAGGCACTAGACTTTCACGAGGATCTAACCGCAAGAGGATATCGGTCTGATGAATATACTTATGGCATCTTAATCAATGGATTATGTGTAACTGGACAAACAGGAGCTGCCATCGAATTGCTTCAAAAGATAGAGAAACAATCACTTCAGCCTAATATAGTTATGTACAGCACAATCATTGATCGCCTGTGTAAAGATGGACTTGTAAATGATGCTCACAAGTTAGCTTCCGAAATGATTCTCAAGGGAATTTTCCTTGATATTATTTCCTACAATTCTTTGATTTTTGGTTTTTGCAATGTGAGACAGTGGGAAAATGTGCACCAATTGCTGAATGACATGTTAATGAAAAACATCAATCCGGATGTCTATACTTTTAATATATTGCTTGATGTATTATGTAAACAAGGCAGCTTTGTAGAAGTTCAAGGTATGTTTGGCATGATGATGAAAAGAGGCGTGAAACCTGATGTATTTACTTACAGCGTTTTAATACATGTGTGCTGTTCAAGCAATAACGTTGACCTGGCAAAAGAATTATTTGATGGGATGGTCAACAGAGGCCTAGTTCCGGACATTCAGAATTACAATGTCTTGATTAATGGATATTGCAATATTGACAAGATTAATGAAGCCATGAGTCTCTTGAAAGAGATGCGCCACAAAAATCTGGTTCCTAGTATTGTAACTTATAATTCTCTTGTTAGGGGCTTGTGCAAATTAGGGAGAATGTCAGATGCGCAGGAGCTTTTAGTTGAGATGCATGATAGGGGTCAGCCTGCTGATGTAGTCACTTACAATATCCTGCTAGACACTTTTTGCAAAACCGTTCAACATATTGACAAGGCAATTGCTCTTTTTCACCAACTAATCATCCAAGGAATCTGGCCTGATTTGGACGAGGTACTCAATTATGATTGGCGGAAAGGTGGAAGATTGAGTTGGCCAGAAACAAAAATAGGAGGTGGAATATTGAAGACTGTAGAAGAAATTTTTCAGAATCTTTTGATTAAAGGCTGTTGTCCTAATGTCAAAACATACACTATTATGATTAGTGGACTTTGTAGGGATGGTCTGCTTGATGAAGCTGTGTCCTTGCTTTCCAAAATGGAAGGCAACGATTGCCTCCCTGATGTCGTTACTTTCAGTACAATTATAAGTGCCTTGCTAAAGAACAACGAGATTGGTAAGGCAGAGGAACTTCATCAGGAAATGATCACCAGAGGCCTGATAAGATGATGAAGATCATAGTCTCCCATCAATCAGATCGAAGCTGTTTTCTTCTCGGTGCAGTATTTGCTCAGTCTGAGCAACCTCCCTCCCTCCACTTTTTGGCACGGTCTCTCTCTGGTATGCATTTTTCCCTTCTGCTATGCTTACAAGTGTTGTCTTTGCCAATTTCCAAACACAATCTTTGATTAATGATTATTCTCGTGTCCCTCATGTTTACTTTGGTAGTTATTTCCGGTTTTTATCAGAGGATTGATTGATATTCAGACTGTTGGGGATAGAATTATTGTGATACAAGTTGGTTCATACTGTTTGTGTCCAGACTTGCATCATTCTAAGTAAGTCTTACATCGCTAATTCCCTTTCTCTTTTATGTAGAATCATATTTCGGCTAACTGTGGAATAAATTCATGAGAACACCTACTAGTTCCCAAGTGATATTTTAATTTCTTCACTTTTAGGAATGTTGACTCCTGTTTGTTGGTGCTACTTACTAGTAATTGAGACATTCTCCAGACTCGTTTGTAGCAGGTTACTTGATATCTCATTGATGGACCTCCTCTAAGAGATTGATTCTCTAGCCTCATGGACCTTGTTGAGGTGATTTAAAGTTTTTGTGAATCTAAACAACACCCAGTAGGATCTTTGTTTTATAATTCAAAGTTGTATATTGAATAAGTTACTGGCATTCCTAGAGATTACTGCTGGAGAACAGTCCAAAACAGTCCCGGACTACATGAACAAGGAGGGTAACCGGAAGTGGGAAGCTTTCATGAGGCTTTTGCCTATCAACAACTTAACCCTCCAGATAGCAGGAATTAAAGCCACCAAGTGAGGATGATGGCAATGCTTTGTGCTGTTGGACCATGTCAGCAAATGGAGAATTCACTATGAGATCTGCATATGAACTACTGATGAATGAGGAATGGCAGCAGGAAGATGACACGTGATACAGTGGGGAAATGGCCGGCGGCGCAGTGGGTGAGTGTTCCTCAGTCTTACAATTAAAGGAAGTCTTCTGGCCAATGTTGAGTGATGTCATCAGCATATGATAGAAAACAGAGCCTGCAGGATTTGTGGTGAGGTAGTTGAAGATGAGGAACACGAGTTGATAGGATGTGAATGAGCAAAGACAGTCTGGAGGCATATGGTCCAGAGCGAAGTGTAGTTTCTGTCTAAAAACCTTGGGAATAATGGTTTAAATACAACTTGAGAGCCAAGAATGTAGGTTGTGGGCAAAGAACGAAGTGGCCGATTATGTTTGGCTTCACTTGCTGGAAATTGTGAAATGCCAGAAACAGAGGCATCTTTGTTGATGAGAACATTAGCTCAGACTAATAAAATCTGTTTTTTTTTTGGGCACTATATTCCTGCTTGTATATAAAATCTTTATTTATTTTTTTATTTTCATGCACCAATTGTATATCTGTCAAGCACTCAGATTTGTGAAATTGATTATAAAGTTTGTTGCTTGGAGTGATGTTTGATGGTATTATGATTTTTCTGCGACTCCAGTCCCTAGTTTATCATGAAGCAATGGAAACGACAGAGACAGCGAGCGAGCAACATTTGTGATTGCATGCGTTCATTTTCTTGTGTTTGACCTGAGGGAATTGTGTCTGGTGTCACTAGATGGTAGGGTCTCTGACCGTTCATTTCAACTTAAAGCGATGGAATCGGAAAGGTCGGAATAAGGCTACTAGAATGGTGATGGTGCTGTGATTCTGTGAATGAATCAAGGGTTCCGCCAGTGGTAGATGGAGAGGAGGATGCTCGAATGATATTATTATACGGGAAGGATCAAGCACCCACAAATTTAAATTGAGGATGTAAAAATAAATATTCTTTTTCAACTGGATGCCAGATGATAAAACAATAAATAAACATCTTGTTATTTTTAAGTTTGGATACTTTGTATTCCTAAATGGAAAAATGAATTATTTTAGTTTTTCAATTATATATTATATAAAACTTACACGAAACTGCATTTTTTTATTTCCTGGGAATCACAAAACTTATTTTAATCTTCGGTATAAAAACACAATCTATTTATTCTTAAAAATATGAATTATACATATCAATCAAAAAATGAAAATTGTTAAAATAAAAACTGCCGAGAGATATTTCAAATACCCCCATGAGGATATCGTTAGTTTGGTTTATCTCGTAAGTCAAAGTCTCGAACTTGTATCTTAAGGTTTCACAACACAGCCTTAAACCACAAAGGCTCGAGGTATTTTCAGCTATTTGACCGAGATCCAAGATCGGATACAAGGTCGAGTGTTGCAGGATGCTTCACATATTTTAATCCAAATATCCGTAATGTGCTCCAAGGCCTGACTCCGTCGGGGGCTTCGTTGAGGTTTGAATCAGGAGGTTTGAACCGAGAAATAGACACCAAGACGCATCAGATCTAATTTCCTGATCAGTAGTCCGAGATAAGCGTAACCAGAGTTCAAACCGTTTGGCTTCTGGAGATTTCTAAAGCCATGTGATATCTTCCCCGGTCTCGGATCTCGCCACTCCATAGATCAAATGTAGCCCATGGAAATCCTTGAACCTCTGATAGTAATCCTGAGTGGCCCAGCTTCGAGATGCTCCACAATCTTCCATTTGAGATTGGAGAGGATGAAGAAGCAGGAAGAAGCTATCGGCATGCCAAGGAAAAGCCGACCTAAAAACGCAGGGACCTAAACAAAATCTCGTAAAGTTTTGCACAGGGACCTAAACGAAATCTCCAAAAGGTTTCATAAAAGGACCTAAGTGAAAATTCCAAAAGGTTTCATTAAAGGGACCTAAGTGAAAATCTCGGAAGGTTTCATACAGGGGACCTAAGTGAAAATCTCAGAAGGTTTCGTACAGGACCTAAGTGAAAATCTCGAAGGTTTCGTGACAGGACCTAAGTGAAAATCTCGAAGGTTTCGTACAGACCTGTGAAAATCTCGAAGGTTTCATACAGGGACCTAAACGAAAATCTCAAAAGGTTTCATACAGGGACCTAAGTGAAATCTCAAAAGGTTTCATACAGGGACCTAATCGAAAATCTCAAAAGGTTTCGTACAGGGACCTAAATGAAAATCTCGGAAGGTTTCATACAGGACCTAAACGAAAATCTCAAAAGGTTTCATACAGGGACCTAAGTGAAAATCTCAAAAGGTTTCATATAACTGGTTTTCCTCTGACCTCCTCCAACGGGTTGCTCGTTGGTTTTGGGAATCAAATTGCCTTGACATTACCTCAGATCTTTGAGACATTACATTGGATCTTTGGGGTATGTGACTTCGATAGTCGGATCAAAGACTGGATTCAAATACAAAGCGAAACATCTCGCACTACTCTGGATCTTTGGCCACTACCTCGTATATTTGAGAAACTACCTCGGATCTTTGAACAAAGAGCTACTACCTTGGATCTTCGAGACATTACCTCGGATCTCGTGAGTAAAAGACTTCTGGCCGCCAGAGCCGAATGACCTGCCCAAAGAATGCGCGATGGACACACGGAGGGTAAGGTTAGCGAGGATCGCCTGTAAAACTCCGCTTGGGGCAAAATACATCCCGACACCGAGAGCTCAAACTACCGGCCGGGGGCAACGGCTAGGAATGGAAAAGCATGATAAAAAATAGCCGAATTAAGGCAAACACGAAGACAACAAGTAAGTATTTTCCATTGATCGTGATTTACTTACATGTTATTAAATGCAGGAATATAAACCAAAAAATTAGCCCGGGAAAATTGCTACGAAAGCAAATTAAGATGGATGGACGAAATCCATCCCCAGTTCGTGGGAGACAGGTGTCACAGAAAATCATGGCAGAACCAGAGGGGTGTTCCCCAAGAGTCACGCGGGGCCACCACGCCTACCCCGATCCTCATAGGGCGGGACACTAACCCAAAGACCATGATTTGTCCGAAATTACGCTTGGCCCCATATCTACCACCTCGGACCCTTACATCGTCGGTCCTCACCACGGCATTCCTAGGGCGGAGGTTACCACCTCTGACCCTTAGGTCGTCGGTTCTACTGTGGCACTCTTAGGACCGCAGGTTATTACCTCGGCCGCCCTCTTGGCCGCTCGAACTCACCACGACAGTCCCAAGCCATAGGTCGTCATCATGACACTTCACGAGACGTAGGACGCCGCCCCGGCTCATCGAACCATGTGACGTTACCACGTACTCCAGGAAATGAGTTTTTTTAACCAATAGCAGAATTATCATTGCCTCTTATTTGGTAAGCATGAGATATGGCACTTTGGACAATTAAAAATTTTATAATGGGATGTCCTAGTATGGTTGCCCCCACAACAACTTAAGTGGGCATGAGTAGTTGGAGCTTTAGTCACCTAAGCTAATAATTGATGATTCGAAAATCAATTCTGTGTATGTAGTATTTTAATTGGAAGGGGTATATCTTTTTTCTTATGTATTATTTTTATTGTAAAAATGGGTTTTTGGGCTGTTGTTTTTGAAGAACTCAATTTTAAATTTTTTATCATCTCATGTTTGATGGCTATGAAATCTCAACTGTTACGATGCAAGTGTTGATTTGCTTGCTTGTTAGACCAAAACAAAGAATCTTGTTGCTCTGGTTCAAATGCAAGTTCTTGGGGGTTGATATTTTCATATTTTGTGAGGAAGCTATTACGATATGATCCAATAGCTGTCTTGCAATTCTGCATTGCGCGGCTGAGAAGACAAGTTTTCCCTTTTTCCCCACTCTCTCAGAAGCTGTTCATTTGACTAAAATGCCTTTTCAGAATGAGTGGGGTTGGTAAAGAATGAGATAAGTTGTCACAATCAAACAAGATTCACATACAATTCAAAGCTGAGAAATTTTTCCAATTCCCACACTCCCTATCTCAAGCAGCACGTTCTTCAGTGTCGAATCCTTCTCTGCTCAAAACTTCTGACCACCAAAATTGAGACAGTGATTACACCAATTCAAAAGAATTTAATACAAACAAATTGTACTTACAATACAACCTTGATAAACAATGGCTTCACTGTGGATTGTTGAAAAGGAAAAAAGAGGAAAAAACTGGAGTGAAAAGAATCACAACCTTTAATGAGAATGTAAGAGGGGTCATGGCCTTCAACTTCAACCAATCACTTCTTCACTCTTTCAAATACTCTACAACTTGTCTTCCACTTTTTGCTGTAGATTGAACAAGGGTTTTGTTAGCTGTATAATTATTTATTGGTATTCTATCCAGCGGGGTCTTGTGCAATTCGTGATGCCTGAGCCTTTTCATGTGCTCCACTTGATCTTTGCACTTGTGAACTAATAATTGGCCTCTGCATTGGCTTCAGAGCTGCCATTATTTCGGCAAAGCTTGGTCTCAACCTTGGATCTCTATCACCATAAAGAAACCACATTCAGTATACAAGCAATCATGGTTGAGTCTTTATTCTGAACCATTAAATCATTAGCAATTAGGATATCTGCAATTAATAATCAGACATCAACAGTTTAATATGGAAGGATGATATGAATAAAACTACACTCACGTCTGCCAGCATTTTCTGATAATATCAGCGATGGCAGGGTCCATATCATCTGGGATTTCAAGTCGGCGATGTTGGAATCCGACAGCACCAACCACTTGCATTGGATTCATTCCTCCCCAGGGTTGCTGCATCGTAGAGAGCTCCCATAATATGACCCCAAAACTGAAAACATCACACCTGGATATTGGATACCAATGAGAAGGTAGCTCAGAAGGGAGACAATGAAGTAAAATGAAGATTCAAAATGTCAATTTTCCTAAAGCTTTGGAAGATGCAGAAATCAAATGAGCTTCAAATTGTGTTCTTTATGTGGACAAGTGGAGCAAGATCATGTCAAATATGACCCTATAACTTACTGTTTGAAGGCCAAGATATTAAAGTAGTTGAGTCAGTTTTAAAATGTGCTTCAACCATACTTTAATTAGTTTTTGAATGTCCAAGTCTAAATAGATTAGTTGGCCAAGAAGAAGCATATACTAGTATTTTGCATGAACACATATCTGATTGTTAGAAGTCCACACACGGCATTTTCATTTGTCAAACTTATGGACGGAAAAATTAATATCACTTGATTCTAACAATTATGTCTCCTTGAAAACATAAATTAACAACATAAACATAAATTTTCAATAACAATATGTTTACTATTATGACCAAAATTCTAACAAAAACCTTGCATTCCTACTACAATCTAATGATATACTCCCTCCGGTCCTAATTATAAGACCTAGTTAACTTTTTTGAAGAGATTAAGGAAACTAATTAAATTACTTTAGAATATTTTTATTTTTATTTTTTCCTCTAAACTAATTAGTTTGACTAATAAACTAATATATAATCTAAGGATACACAACATATGAAATGATTAAATAACTTATTTAACTTCCTTAATCTCTCCAAAAAAAATCAACTAGCTCTTATAATTAGGAACAGGGGTAGTATATTGTATATTTCAGCATAAATTTTTATGGGCAAGAAACATGTGCTATTCTTAGTATCGTACATTCACAATGGCACTATACTTTCCATAATGAAAATTTAATAGAAAATTATATAGCTTATACCAAGGACCAAAAAACTTACTTTTCATTTGAAGGCTCATTTCTCAACATTTCTGGAGCCATCCACTCTGCCTGAAGCATATTTGGTGTTATACAACATTAAGTAACTACTACATCCAATTACTGTTAGTTGCATGCCTTCTTTCAACAATTCAATCTCACAAAAATGATTATGGAAGGAAAACAATGCACAAAGGAGCAAGATCACCTCATATAAAGATTATATCCACAGTCTAACCATTAACTTATTGTCATTGATTTCAAGATAAAACACGAGGAATTCATGCCTTCAAGGTTGTTGGCCAGCATATACCCTTTAAATTTGGTCCAATTCTAGGTGTTTCGGTACTCTCTACGCAGTTAAATAATGCAGCAAGTGACACTGTGTGTGTGTTTGTGGGGGGCAGCTTCGAGGAAAACACTATACATAGGGCAATGTAAAGTAAACAAGCAAAAATTCAACAAAATACAATGGAAAAAAGTTTAGTAAGGAAAGGTTTATATGAGCTTACTGTTCCTGCGGTTGATCTTGAAGAAAGGAATGTACTGTGCTTCATTCGTGATAAACCAAAGTCGCATACCTATTCAAGGACCAAAAAGATTTCATATTAGATACCGCATTCATATCAACTTGGAGCATCCACTACATCATTAAGGAAATTTTAAAGTGGGTTTAGGTTAGGCACCTTTACAACCCAGTTTTTGTCAACAAGAAGATTTGGAGACTTCAAATCACGATGGACTATCA
The DNA here is from genome assembly GCA_025563575.1 of Acacia pycnantha. Taxonomy (NCBI): domain Eukaryota; kingdom Viridiplantae; phylum Streptophyta; class Magnoliopsida; order Fabales; family Fabaceae; genus Acacia; species Acacia pycnantha. The sequence continues at coordinate 1,396,750 of JAMWYP010000037.1, read as the reverse complement.
CTGGAGAGCAGTTATGCAAATAGTTCATTCCTCGTGCCTGAATATTCAAGAAGAGACAGGTTACATCGAATGAGAGTCATTGACTAAATAAAGCATACATAGGCTGAATGAAGCTTCACAGAAAGATATATTATTCCTACAGTATCTAGGGCCATCCTCAGCCGTCTTCGGTCGTCTAATTGATTGTTAGGCCGGTGGATTAATCTATACAAACTTCCTCTGAAAAGATTATCTACGTATCAGTATTTGAATGCTCAACCATGCCCACAGAAAAGTCATTTGTAAAACACTAGAAACAATAGACATTTGTAGCATAACACCAAATAGGATGTACACTTGAAGCACTTGAAAAGATTATACATATAGGATGTACACTTGTTACTTTTAAAAAGAATGTACATATAGTAGACAAATACATATCTTAAAAAGAGGAAAAAGAACTGTTCCTCAACTTTCAAAAAGAACTGAAAATATGCAATCAACAATTTCTTATTAACCTCAAGGAATGAAGAACTCCAAATTACCTGGGAAGAAATTCTGTAACAATTGAAAGATTTGGAGGTTTGGTTACAGCTCCCATGAAGAGAACAACATTTGGATGCCTGAGCCTTTTCATTATTCTGACCTATTGCAATTTAGAATATAGTAAGAAAAAAGTGGACTAAAATGGAAAAAATTATGCAAAAGATTACTTTTATGACATTTCTGATTATGGAGCACACATATGACATCACAGGAAGCAACTGAGAATATAAGCACCATAGATAACTTTAAGATCCTATATCTAACATTTGAAGTATACATAAAAATAAATCAAGTGGAAGCACGATTTGAGTTTAAAACCAACGGAGTGGAGATTCACTACTGCAGGGAAGTCAAGGCGCCTTTTACCTCACTTATGAATTCCTCAAGAGATTCACCATAGATGTCTTGATCCAAAAATCTCTTTACAGCCACTTCCTAAGAACAAAGCGTGGCAACTAACAGTAAATATTTAAATTTTATAACGCCTACATCATAAGTGAAAATTACCCAGGAAAGCAAAAAAATATGGATGATTATTTTGGGAAAAATCCAATTAATTAAAGAAGCACATTTTATTTTTCTGCCTTTATTGCATATACAAGGGTGAAACTGCTTAACTGAAAAGTTAGGTCTTGAAAGTCCACAGTTGCAAATATGAAAAAAGAAAGTAAAAAAGAGGTAAAAAAAGATGGAATATACACACACCACTCTGGTCCTATTTATAAGTCCATTTTGACTAAAAAATTTGTTCCTATTTATAAATCCAGTTTCAGGTAATAAATGAGATTATGACAATTTTGCCCATATTAATTGTACCAATAAAAATAGAGAGAGAAAAAAAATTTGAAAGATACCCATTCATAAATGAGAGCAAAGTTGAAAATTTACCTTATAATCATTGAGCTAACTACATCTCCTTCTTATGTGTGATTTAGTCAAAATAAACTTATAAATTAGGACCAAAGTGGTATATATATATGAAAAGATTGCAAATAATACAATATGTTAAAGTCAAGAGCACTAAAAACAAAAACTTACAGTTCCATGCCATTCACCCCGATACACCTCCCCGTATGATCCTGAAGGCCAGGCATATGCCAGACAAGTGAAATTAAGTCTTCATATATAAAACCAGATACAAACATCTATTGCTATACAGTGAAGCACCATCTAAAACAAGAATGTGATTGAGTCTTATAGAATATTGTACAATTCATACCAAGCCCAATACGTTCACCCAGTGTGATATCTTCCCATGGAATTTCATACTCAGCAACATCATCTAGTACAGAATCAGATTTTGCGCTATCATTACTTATTGATCTGTCAGATATTCTCTCACCTTCTGAGTTTGCTCCTAAAACATTATGTTCCCCATGATCACTACCCTTCTGCTCATAAAAAGCACCATCTGAATCTCCATCACTTCGACTTCCCTGGTCATATTGTTTACTAACAGCCGCAGTGGTTGCTACTACAGCTGCAGCAGTAGCAGTAGCAGCTGCAGCAACAGGAAGCTCAATATTTGAGTCAGTACTTGACTTTGCCACAGCAACTACCACTGATGAAGCAACAACAGCTGCTGCGGCTGCTGCAGCAGCAGCAACTGGTACATTTTTCCCGTATCTTATAGGAGTTGCTTCTGCATGTGATTGCAAGTGCTGTCCAGCTGCTTCCCTAGGATCAAAAGGAAGGTTGATCCCTAAACCTTCTACAGGCTTGGAATGCTCCATCTGACTGCTCGGAATTGCTTTAAGATGAGCTCTGTAAGGAGGCAAAGGAGGCAAGAATTGAGCAGGACTTCGGTGGCAATCAGCCTGAGTTTCCTTCTTCCCACTCTCATGTTCATATTCATTTTCCTCAGTGTTGGAGTTAGTCTCAACAATGGTAGCACCCAACTGCTGATGATAAGTTTCAGAAAATAAGTTTGGAGGAGGAGCAACACCACTTTCAAGTAAAACATCATGAAGTTTTTGAGCTAACTGAGGATTCCCCTTTGCAGCATCAATCATATATTCTGAAACATCTTTCACTTTCATTCTACGTACTGCAGGGGAACTGATCCCTTCAGTCCAAGAAGGAGATCTTGCATGAACGTGGGGATGATTTGGTCTACCAGGAGCTTCTTGCATGGTGAACTTTTCCACATTAGGGGGACATCCGAAATCATTCAACGGGCTCTTTGATTCGTCTTCACTTGTAGTGGGATTGCTTACATAAGATTCTTTGCCCACATAGGCAATCTGTTTTGATATGCTTCTTTTATCAAATGTACTCAAGTCCGAAGCTTCTTCAGATGAACTTCCTATCCCACTGCTGGATGACGCTATGCGAGAGGAATAAAGGTCCCTCGATAAAGGGCTGGCCACAAAAAAAGATTCATCATACTCGCTATGCAATCCAGTTGCATCAGATGGAATAAGTGTTCCAGGATCTGCCATCAGGTCAACAATGTATTCCCTGAAATTTAAATTAACCACATATTATAGTTACAGGATAACGCTAAGCAACTTCTATTTAAAAAAGCAATGACAAGACTGGGGGGGGGGGGATATTCAGATACTATCACTTTTCAAGAATTATTTTGAAAATCTAAAAAATTTCTACACAATGAAAGGCTAATAAAAACGTAAAAGAGAATAGTAACAAGACACAGGTTCTACTCTAGAGCAGCCTGAGACAAAAGAAGAATTGAGTACTATTGCATGAGTACTCAATTGAGTATTGAGTACAATGCAAAGAGAACTGCATAAAAACAAATCTCGCCAACATCACAAAATACATATTTATTTTACATTTACCTTCCATCGTCAATTTTGACAAAGTTCATGGCCACATCATCAGAACCTGTATAATGTAGTCCTTTGACCAAGCAGCATGGGATGCCCACACTATCACATAAAACCTATATTTAATGTAGAGAAATATATATCAGGGGTCGGGGTTCAAAGATTTTATATCAAAAATACCCAAAAAAATGCAAATCTTCATGAATATCTCTGGTATGTAGTAAATCCCAAGTTAGAGAATACAAAAAAAACCTCATAGGATGTAGCAGTCATGATTGGCTCATTCTCTAGATATCATCTAACAAAAGTTTGTTTACATCACAAGAGGCCTCCTTCACTTTATGCATGGGATGGTTCTTAATTAGAATCCAAACCACAAAACAAAATGGATGAACAAGTACCTTAAAAAACAATGCACGATGCCGAGCCAATCCAATGGTCAGAGAACCAAGTGGCAAAACCATGCTACCAAGAGTTGCTTTCAGACTGTAACTAAGACTACTCCATGCTCTTGTCATGCTTTCAGGATCTGTAACCGGTCCACCCATATAGTCAGCCACTAATATGGCAAGCCTCTGCACCAAATTGCTATTTACAATTAATTCAGAATTTGGTCTTGACTTGACAGCCAACTCTAGGGCTTTTTGCTCAAGTTTCAACAGATTTGAATCAGCAGCCCTATTGACCAAGACTGCTTCCCAAGTGACACTATCTGAGGTTGGTGTCCCTTGCAGATATACCAGGGAAGGCATTCTAGCAGAGCTTGACTGAGACTCATTTAAGATCCCATAAAGATCATAGAAACCATCCAAGATCTTGTCATCATAACCAAGAGCATTGTAATTCTGTGAAGCATGGATAAATCTACGATATGAGATAAGTTAGAAAGGAATATATGCAAGGCTTAGAGTAAAATAACAGAGACATATTCAACTAAGTCCATTTTAATTCATGGAATTTGTGAATCAATCCAAACACTAAGCAGCTATATGTCGCCAAATGATTGCAATGTGAGAAGCTAACATAGAGAAAAGCAGGCGACTTATTGAATAAGCCAAAAACTATATAAAAGTTATACAGAATTGAGGGAAAGTAAACAAAATGCTGGAGATCCTGCACGGAAGAAGAGCAAGACAAAGACAACACAAAGAAGGTATATCCTGTGAACAATTTACAGGCCTTTTTTCTAGACAAATCTGAACAATACATCTTATCAACAACCCTGGTTTTCTAAAAGAATAACGATATCGATTCAAAATGTATGCCTAAACCATAATTCCATGCTTCACCGTATACAACTCCATCTATCCATATCAAATTCTACTTAAATTTCTGTGTGACTAATATTCTCAATGAATTACATAATGATCAATCTTACTTCGCATATTGTCTTTGCTTTAGACGGAATCGTCATAACTAGGAGAACGTGACTTCGACCTTAAGTCAACGTGCTTAAAGTGATTAAGATAACTAACCCAGTATCTGTAGGCCACAACTTCAGCTGGTGTGTTATCAGGGCCACAAGAACCCAAACTGATCTGCTTAACAGCTTCAATCTGCACTGCCTCTGGATCCTCCTTCGCACTCATCTCTAAAGCCAGTTGTATCTGATACTCTTCCTCTACTTCAGGATCCCTCGAATTGCTAGACCCAGAATCAAGCCTAGCTGAATCCAAAACAATATCTAAACCGCCACTGCTAACTAAATCAGATGGTTCCACTCTTTCTCCTCTTTTCTGATTCGAAGATGGAGGACTTGGACTCTGCCTGTTAGCAACAGAGTGCAACCAGCTTGAAATCCCTGGAAAGGGTTTATGCTCAGAACTTTGCTTCTTAGGGAATGAACCATCATTGGACTTGTGGCCTTTTGAAGAAGTAGATCCTGCTGCGTCTTCTGATCGATTAGACATGACATGAAGCTTCTTAAGAATGTTCTTCATATCTCTTCGATCAGCTACAGTACCGAATGCTAAAGAAACTGAAAACTCTCCATTGTCCAGGAACAAGCATCAAATCCCACTCGCTGTGTATCAGAGAAGGTTAAGCTAAGAAATCATTCAAGGAGCCCCTTTTACTTTTAGCATCAGCTCTTTAATTAGTCTGCAGCCGAAACAATCAAATCCAAAGAACACCTTAAACCTGCCCCGAGCAATAACCTGCGAACGCAGTCCAATCAACGTGATCCAGATGCTTGGATTCTAAGTGAACAGTTTTCTTTTAACTGCACGACAAAAAACACAACTGTAGGAGATAATCCTTAAATATCCGAACAACCAGATTCATGAGTTTTATGAGTATACATCACCTTTATGAAGCAGAAAACAAAAATTCTTGAGGTCACATATTGAGAAAGGGGAAAAGCGTCTTTGTTTGGCTAAATAGAAGCAGAGCACAAAAAGAGACATGAAGGAGTTAGAACAGAAAATTAAAAGTAAATAGAAGAGCAGATAAGCAGAGGCCAAGACAAAATAGAGCAACAAGTGGGAGAGTAGGGCCACAAAGAGAGACCCACCAGGGTTGAAGGAGAGAAGGATTTCACGGTCCCATAGAAGGCTGAACTTGGTGGGAAATTAACTTTCACTTCCTTCTACCTCCCTTGGCTCTGTGTTTTGCGGAGTCTCAAATCGACTTGCTGGAGAATGAGCGTGAACGTGAACGTGAATTTGTGGAGTGCTCAGATTTGGAATGTTGAATGACAAGGTTGAAAAACTCATTGCTTTCTACAGCGATGCTGTTACGCATGCTATGTTTGTTTGTTTGTCCTTTGTGATAAAATGCCGCTTTTCCCACTAAAAGACAAATGAGCGTCAAGTAGCAGAATGGTTTACAATTCCAACCACACTCATCTGACTCTGGATCCTGATGCTGCACTTAATGATCGCTGATAACGGTAGCCATTAATGCTCCTGTTATAATTTAATGGAAAAAAAAAACCAAGAACTTTGGGCATCCGGTGAAGTCGAATTTTCCCTAACATGGTACTACATTATCACGTTGAGCATGTGTTCTTGAGTCTTCTAGTTATTACCATGGGCCGGTTTCTTAAAAACGGAGAAACTAACAAACTGAGCCATACGCTAGACTCTGGACTTCACATATTATTTTCTTGTTAATTTAAATTCAGATTCTTTATCTAATAATTCACCTCATTCTTGCACTTAAAAAAGAATTCTTATCTGTTGTGGACTCGTCTCAACTTTTAAACAAACTGAAAGGCTTATGCACAAAAATAACAATTGCAAACAGACTTAATTACTTGGCATCTCATATTCGTAGAGGACAGTAATTTTTTATTTCGTCTGTAAGGTGTTGCTTTTCGAATGTATATGAGTACCGTAGAAGATAATAGTAGCTACTTTCATTCCAAGCGTATAAATCCAATGTGTACTACTGATAAATAAGGACAAAATTAAAAATAATAATAATTAATAACTCCATTGGTAACTTGTATACTATGGATCAAATATTTTTTTTCCTACAAGTTACAATATAGATTTAACCCTAATTATTCATCTTGGAACCACCCTTGGGGAGACAGCAAAAGGGCCCAGGATGAGGACAAAGAGGGAAGAAACAGTCAGAGGCAGCTGTAAGCTCAATTTTTGACATTTAATGCTGCTTCATTTTCAACCATTAAAGCCAGTGGCCAGGGCATGTTTGCATATTCCCCAAATTATTATTATAATTAGCATTTGTCAGCAAGAAAGCGACCCAACCCAGCTTTTCAACGTTTTGCTTTGATCCAATTCGCTAAAAAGAAAACAAATTGTTCGAAATTTCTTGAATCTTCAAAAGCTAACTGTACTTTAAACAGAGTAGCTTCTTTTTATCCAAATTAGGAATTTCAGGGTGAGGCGCAAAAGGTTGTTGATAATTCATCAAGATAACTCCAAGGCCATGTGCCTTTCTTTAGGATTATGTCCTTGTTACAGTGCCCTAATTTAGTAGAGTTTGCCTTGAATCGAAATAGTACTCAATCCAGCACTTAACCTTGAATAGAAAGGAATCTTGATTGATTACTCAAAACTCTTGCCACTAACACGATAAATGATGGCGTTAAGGGAAAATCATAGCAAGTTATCAACTAAAAGAAGAAAATCTGGGAAAGTCAGCTGTGGCAACATGCCAACTCAGTGAATGGCTGTTGAGTTGTTTCCAATTTATAGTTGTGCATTTCTTCGTTATTTTATATGCAAGCGTGAATTTCTATTACACTATTATATAGATCACAGATCTTCGGGCTAAACATGAGTAAGCATGTCGGCTTTGAATTATTATTATTATTGCTATTATTTTTTTATAAAATGAATAAATATATATTAATACCAATAAAACATTAGTAGTACAACATAACAGCAGAATAGGAATACAACAGACAACTAGACACCAACAAGAGAGTCGGCAATAATAAGCATGAAGATACAGACACTATTATTACAATCCTATTACAATGATATGTGTTTGATGTGACTTTTAAAGCCTTCAAAGCACGATTAAGTGAGCAAAAGTTAGATTGGATGCTTTTGACTTTTTTTTTCTTCAAATGTTTGGGATAGCTTTTTCTCAATTGAGTTTTTGGAAAAATTTCTTGTTTTAGGTTTTTCATCATAAAGAGAGAAAAAAAAAACAGCTTATGAAATAAAGATGTTGGGTCTAACATTTTTTTAACTGAAATACTATCTTGGTCCTTATTATAAGTCTTCATAGATGATTTTTTTGTCCTAAATATAAATTCACTTAAAAATTAATAATCATTGTTTCTAGTTTTATCCTTACTTATTTGTCATTGGAAATAGAAAATATGTAAGATAATTAGTTAAAATAAACTTATAATAAGGACCAAAGTGGTAAATTTTTATGTGAGTACTTTGACTTAAGTCCATGAGAAATTTAATTGATGAGAATTACTTGATAAATTTTCAAATTATACTCTAGTGGTTGATTTGGTCCTTATTGGAAGTGGAAAGTTGTGTTACTTCGAATTATATTTATATGCATTTTTATTCATTAACTATATTTAATATTTTATTTTAGAATTGCCACATTTTTCAAGTCAACTTTGTTAATTTTTTTAATTTAAATTTTTATCTTATAATTATAACAATATATATATGATTATTTAATGAGATTCACATTTTTTCAATCATTTTCTATCTTAACTTGCTTTTTAAAATAATCATTCAAAAAGTTTCAGTTTTAAAAAAATCATTTATGCTAGGCCGATCCAATTATTAATCACATTACACAATCTGAATTTTATCTAATATTAAATCTATAAAAATCAACTTGTAAAAATGTCACTTTTATCACCGATATTAAAAATAACACATAATCTACAAGCAAACTATTACTGCTACTACATTTACTCTCTCAATCTAATACAAGGTTGATCTAAAAGTTTACACAACTCCCTCGTGCCCTTGAGTGAAATTAAACGAAGGACAATTAAAAAGCAATCTTACAAATAAGAGAAAATATTAAAATAATAATCAACAATTAACTTTTCCCAAGGAAGTTATTAGCGGTAAGTCGGTTTGAATTAACGGTGCAAAAAAAAAAAAAAACATGTTCACATAAGTCTAGATAATTGGGAATGGCTCTATTTGCATGATTTTGCTGATCGGGAAAGTGCATTGTAGCTCTGAATACAAGGGCCGACATAGGTGAACCTGAATTATTCAAGGGAAAATCCGTACATGGGCCCAATTAAGGCTCAAGATTGCAAAAAGGCCCCCAACAACTTTCAGACACCACAAATGGCCCTAGGGCCCTTCTGACATTCAGTTTTAAAGCAAAATGACCAAAAAACCCAAATGACTTTTTTAAAAAAAGCACTGCAGCTCTCTCTCAAAATCATCTCCGTCTCCCTTGCTCGATCGCTCTCTCGGTTTACTCGTCTCCCTCGCAATCTCGCTCGCTCGCTCGGTGGCCTCTTGTCTCTGTGCTCGCCACCTTGTCGCCGTCTTCGCTGTGCTCCGTCCATCGTCTGAAGCTCGTGTGTGTCGCCGTTGACGTACTGTTTCGCCTTTAGGTAAGATTTTGGGGATTAGGTTTTTTTGTCCCATTCTTTTAAGAGAAGTATAATGCTGGCATGTTTCTTAATCGCACTCCCTTTCCCAAAAATGGAGTAGATCTAAGCTTAAAGTAGGTCTTCATTTTCATCCTTAATTGTTCTGTGCCGCTAATTTCGTTCCTGCTCTTTAGGATTATAAGTTAGAAGTAATTTTAAAGTTGATGGATGAGATTCCAACTTTCGTGGTTGATCCACTTCCTGAGGGCATGGATCGGGTATGGAATTCTGCTTCTGTTGTGTGATATGATAAATGCATATAATTTGGGAGGGGGAGGGAGGGAGAGAGAGAGAGAAAGGAAAAGACAGAGAGAAAGAGAGGCTCTAGAAGGTAAGAGAGAGAAGAACAAAGAGGGGTTGAGAGGATTTAGAACTGAACGGTGCAATTCATTCATTCACAGCATAATTTGAGTTACAAGTAGGTGTTTAAATTTATTTATAGGCAGCATGATGACTCTATCAGCTAATTAGCAACTAACTCCTGTAACTACCCCTTTTTCTGTTATGCTAACTAACGCTCAAGACCGCTTACAACTACATGTGACTTATTCTGTTACTAATATTATTATTATACAACAGAGTTCGGTATGTTTAGAACCTTATTATTTAGTCCAATTAAATTTTGAGTACAGAGTACCTGGGAATTCTGAAAGATTTGATGTCTTGACATATAGAATTGATTTCACTTATTTCACAACTCACTGAAGGATTAAACAAGGGGAAGAATCTAAAAAAGGCAAAGGAAAGTTATGATAATTGAATATGGTCTGGAAGCCCTATGCATCTACTGAGTCTCATCCTTGCAACTACAAAACTTAGTGATCAAGGCTTTTTTTGGTACACGTTTGAGAAAGGAATAGAAAGAGAAAGGGGATGATAAAAGTAGTTTTGAAACTGAGAAATAGCACGCACGTTGGAATTAGTAAAAATGATCAGGTTTTGTTGTATAATGATAGTGAGGACATGATAAACATTGTAAAAAGCATTACAACCTCCTCCACCTGGACATGAGTTATAACTATAGCTACATCAGTGCAAAGGAATTTATATGTTCTAGATGCTATACATGTAGAACTTTAGTACTGTGTCAGTAAGTTAGCTACTGGTTACAATATTAAGATAAAAAATTTAAATGGGAAGAGAATTTTAGTAATTTGCATATAGCTAAAAATTTTGAAAATATGGGGATTATTGCAATGTAGCGAAGAAACCCATGGCCTATTATGATTTTTAATAGATTTGGAGGGACATTACAAATGAAGCTAAATATTTCCTTTAAAATTTATATTTTGTGACTTTAAGATTATCTTTTTAGTTTTAACTTCATTATAATAAGCATGAAGCACATTAGAAAAATACAAGAACATTGAGATATGATATAGCTTTGAAATTATTAGTTAGTTTGTGCTCCCTCTGTCATATGTGTCCTAGCTTCTTTGCTTTACTAAATTTCATTATTATTCAAACTAATTTAAGTATAATAAAACATTTAAAACTCTTAAATTTTCAAACTTGGACATGTTTGAATATTGATGTATTGTAATACTCATAAGAGTAAGATGCTACGAATGAAAAACCCGTATGAATACATTGCCACTAGCTGAAATTATTTATTACTAATGTGTGCTTGTGTCTAATCTTCCGCAACTCAAAATAGTTTGGAAATTTCTTTGCACTGTTAATGTTATTCTTTAATGTTCTTGCTGTTTATTTTGATTATACTGAAATATCTTTCACAATCCACTTGCATTCCAAGATGCATCTTATGATATTAGTTAATTATGATCAACGGTAATTTTAAATGAACTTCGTTTACAATTGTTGTAGGTATTTGAGCAAGAAGGGTGTAACATAAGAAGCAACATGTCAAAATCAGAACAAAGGGATCCAAGGTTCTCTGGTTACAACCTTTTCACAGAAGAATTCTTCAGAAAAATATGCGGGCTCACATAAGGGTAAAGGCAAGGGCAAGACTAAGTTAAGAGGTGAATTGAGTGTACAAGTGACAGAAGCCTGGAAAAGGCTAAGTTCAAATGAAAAGGATGAATACACAAAGAGGGCTAAACAACTGAGAGCCCCGGTGAACAACAAGAAGAAGTATTTGGTGCCCTTCCTAACTAGATGTGCGCCAAAAACATTCATTCAAGTCTGCAACAACTTGAAGGGAAGACCCGAGGCGATGAGAAGGCTAAAGGCGATCGGGTTTGATGGGTTGGTCGATATTAGTTGCCGACAGATCAACCGGTCCTTATGTGCCCAATATATGAACTGTTTTGATCCCCCTACAAAGGAAGTGTGCATTAGGGGGGACACTCGAGTGATAGGGGCAGAAGATGATGTCCATCAATTGATGGGTCTTCCTTGTCGGGGGGCCCATATTAGTAAACATAAACGACCAGCATTCCATTTACAAGGACCTTAGGAGTGCATACAAAAATATTAAGTACAAAAAAATTGGAGACTGGTTGCAAGAAAAATTGGATGAAAATTTTGAGTTTCTATTTGTCTTGTTCGCCTTGGGTACCCTATTGGCGCCCAGTGCATCCATATATGTTAGTGATCGTCTTTTGAAGCTGATAGCGGTGACTAAGGATGCAATTGCCCATTTTGATTGGTCCTCTTTCATCCTTCAAGAACTCTACGAAGAGATACAAGAGTTCAAGAAGGATTCCCAAAAGTCCAAGAGAAAACAAAGCAAAACTGTGGGCGGTTGCCTATACTTCCTTATGGTAAGTTGTGTTTTACTATGTTTGCATGTTCACCTGACTCATTAATGTATAACTGTTGTTACTAATTGTTTGAAATCGTTTTTCCTGCAGCTCTTCTGTTTCCAAAATTTCCCATTGGGTGATGTTATACCCTCTCCACATGAGTCGCCCATGGCCTTTTGGACCGACGAAAAGGTGAAGAGCAGAGTGTTGGTCGAGAAAAGAAGTAAAAAAGGGCTCCTGGTTCGCGTCAAGCCTCGTCAGCCACTTCCTCAGGCATCAGTCCCTCCACTTCCTCAGGCATCAGTCCCTCCATCAACATCGTTTGACCCCGACACCATGCTTACACACCCGGTAATGTGTCACAATAATTAATCTTTAACGTGTTTCATTGAAAATGTTGATGTTGTGATATCTGATGTAATAAGGCATATATGTTTTTTAGGTAGTGCGAACGACATACGCACAGCTGCTATCCAACTTGCAACAAGAAATGCTGGCGCTTCAGCATACATTGTCTGAAGAAGGCCAACATGAAGGTGATGTAGCCAACAATCAGCCAACTACCTCCGAGGAGTCTGACGATGATGATGACGATGAAGATGGACATGACATAGAGGAGGGATCAACCTGAAAACATTATTGATGTTGAAGAAATCCCTCAACACGGAGAGGAGACACCTCATGTGGATGGTGGTCTTGGCGAGGAACAAGAGGTGAAAGAACTTGGACTGGAATTGTGGAGGTTTCATAGGGTAATAATTTCTAGTAGCGTCTTGAAATCCCCCTGGATCGATCCAAAGCGGAAGTCCAAGGGGAAGAGGACATACGACGAGAAAGACACCTTATCTGAGATGTGCACAAAGTCCGTTTGTGAAGATGAGGCTGCGGAGTAAGTTTCAGTTACCGTTTCATAAATCTAACTTGTCATTTCTGAAAATGCAAATTTGGATTAACATTGTCATATTTTGTAATTTAGGGAATTTGTGGATATGCCATCACTATTTTCCCACAAGGAAAGAGCTACAATGTCTAAATCCACGAGCTTGGATTAACAACAAGGTACGGCCCCTTTAGTTATCAAACTATATCATTGTTATTTATTGGTGATGGTTGCATGTTGCCCCACATTTCTGAATTCATAAAAAGTTCTGTTTATAAAAACATTTGCATGCACATGACCATATGTTTTTGTTGGTTTATTTCTCCCATATGTAGCTGATGACCATGGTAGCAAAGACATAAGTGGCCAACCAATTAGAGAATGGTGGTGTTGTACACAGACATATTTTCACAGCCGACTTTATGGACAAAATGATTAGCGCTGAACGGAAATGGACAGTCGAATCCAATGTTGCGGAAATTCTTCCTGAACATGTTGGATACAACATTGGTGACTGTCATTTCTTATTTGGCCCCACACTTTTTCTAAATCACTGGTTTTGTTATGTGCTAGATATGAGAACAATGGTTTTCTACGCGCTTGACTCCTTGGTTGAGATTAGAACTTATTATCGGATGCAATATGAAAAGGAAAATCCAACACAATTGACAACCAAGAAAAAGGCAAAAAAGAAAACAGACCTGGACAAGGCTAAGGAATTTATGGCAAATAAAGTGGTAAGTTCAATTGAAAATCAATTTCCAGGAGTGGTTCTTCTTTGACTCATACCTGACTAGTGCATGTTGAAATATCTTTCTTAAATCTTCTTACTTCTGTATTTAGACAAGTTTTTCCCTTTAGAATATTACTACTTCTTTGGATCTTGAGTTCTAAACCTGTCAAAGTATAGCTTCTGCAGAAATGGTATATTTCCTTGTGCTATTATGTATGAACTGTGGGCGGAAAATTTGGCTGTGACATGACTCCTTTAGTTGTTATGCTCACAGTACTCTTATTTCTGACTACCAAGTATAAGTGCAAGTAATGAGAACCAAGTAATGACAATTTATATAGGAACAAATTACATTTCTTAACACAACAAGACTTACACTTCTTGCTCTTCCATTTGAACATTCCTTCGTTGTGGGCTATTGTCATTATTCTCATTTTCTTCAATGTACACATGACAATATTCTTCATTATACCTTATTAAATGTTCTACCCCTTCATCATCTACAAGATCAACAAATGTAGATGCATCCATGCTTAGTTTGAACTTCACGCAAATGTCAGTATTTTCATTCCCATTTAAAGACGCTATGATTATGATCAACTCCTGATATGTTGTTCATTCCTTAATGCATTTTGTTCTTACCCTTCCACCAACATAGTCACTTTCTTGTCCTTCCCTACAAACAATGTTACCCCCCCCCCATATGGAAGAAACATAATAGATTCTTCCCGGAAGTACTAGCCATCTTTAATTATGATCTGCAACATAAAGTTAGTATTAACAACTTTAACAGTCACATTAGCAACTAAAACTGTATCTATTTACAACAATCTCATTTCAACATTTTCACATTCAGTCATTCCCCCTAACAAACAGACCTCCCTTTGTTTCCATGCCCAAAAACAAGCAGAACCTACAACGTTTTAACATTCACCTTGTATTAACAACTATATCAGTCATATTAATAACTATCCTTTTTCAGCGTTTTTACACCAAAGCTAGCTTCATTCCATTCCCATTAACACACCTTTCCCTCTGTTTTCAACCCAAAAAACATAGCAACATTTTTCCACCCTACCCTAAAATGATTAAAGTCCAACTAGAATGGTGATGATGATATCTTGATGAAAAACTTAGTATTTCATACCTATTTCTAAGCCAATAATAACATAAATTTGGCCAAGCTCCAACCTTTCAACCAGCTGACCTTCTAAGTGGAAAAATATGTTCAAGAACAAAATAAAAACACACTTAGTTCAACCTAATGCAGTAGATGATCAGAACACACGTGTGAATATAAACGTTCTCTTCCTCACTGAGTTGAGCAGATATAAACGATCAGACATAACCCTGCTTGCCTTGCGTCTCTCCCTCGCGTTTTACGTTTCAGTTTCAGCTTTTCCCTTTTTTGATCAGGCGCCAAAAACATCACAGAATATATCACTGGCTATACAGACTCCTTTTTTGTTTTTTAAACCAAGATATTAATGTCATTTCATTTTTTCCTCAAATACCCATTAGGGCCCTAGGGTCATTTGTGGTGTTTGAAAGTTGTTGGGGCCCTTTTTGCAATTTTGGGTCTTAATTGGACCCGATTTTCCCATTACTCAATTAATCACGTGTTTTTCATTTGACAAAACTCCATGACTTTTGGAACTGTGACGTCAATTTTATCCCACCACACATGACGGCGGAGAAAATTAAAAAGAGCCGGCCGGGATTATTGACTTGCGCCGGGCCGGGCGGGAATGGTTTTTATAAGCTTCACTGTGGTGCATCCATTTAATTTAAATATTTTCCGTTTGCTTGGTCTCCTTTCCCCACTACTCATTTTCACTTCCAACAGTATTCAGCATAAATTAACCTGAAAAAAAAAAAACTGTTTCCAAAATTCCACTAATTAAACAGCAGAACAGAGGGAAATGAAATGTTACATACTAAAGAGTAACATACACAATGCGGGTAAACTCTAATATAGGGAAACAAGGAACACAAGACAACCACCAGCGACGTTGAGGACTGGGCAAAGGATTTCTTTCACACTGCAAGATTCTAAGCTAAATGAACCATAAACGCCTCGTGTAAAAAAATTGCTTCACATCCTTCCACTTTAAACATTTGGTCAAACTAGCCAAAAACGAAGAAGAAATTTTTCTTGGCTCTCTCTCTCTCTCTTCTTCTTCTTCTTCAGATTGAACAGAATCAGCTATGGCCTATGGGCAGAAGGAACACAGAATTTGCTAGTAGCAAACCTAAACAAGTGAATCTACAAGCTAAGATCTCTATTTTACCAACAAACCATCCATTTATCAAGTAAACTTCAAGACAAGCATGATTTTAATCAAGTTCTACACCTAGATTAGCTCTCTCAAGTCAAAACCTAAGTGAACAAATCATCTAAATGGAGGCCAATCATTTAGAAGCATTAAGCCAAGATTAAAATCAACACATACATATATTAATCTACCAAAAGAGATGAATGTTCAAGTCTTAATCCATACAAAGGGTCAAAAGAACCCTAGGATAAAGAGAAATTAGCCAAGCATGGCTTTAACAACAATCATAGCAAGACCACTAAAATCGAGTTCAAAAACATGCCGGAAATGAACAAGAAAAACTAGAACGAGTTAAGTGAGATATCAAAACCAAGAAGAAGAACAAAGAATCGCATAGCTTCGCATCTCCCTGTTCCAAATGCTCCTTTTGTTCTCGTTTTTCCCTTCTCCGCCGTGCGCCCTCTCTCCGTTTTTTTCTTCTCCTCGTTCGGCGCTTTTCACGTTCGTTTCTTCGTTTTCCCCGGTTCTCTTTTTTCTGCCCCTTTTTTCTTTTTGTCCAATGATATCCTCTGCTCCTTTTGATTTAGCGGCGTGTTTTTCGTTTCCAAAATATATCTCCGCCTCTGCTCTTCTATTACCCAGCGAATGCTCTTTTTTTTTTTTTTTTGATTTTAGGTTTCTAGGTTGATTCATTAATTCCCATCGGGTGAGCCCGAATTCGCTGCATCTGATCTATTAATATATTAATATATAATAACAAAAATTATATATTAATAATAATAATAATAATAATAATAATAACTAAACCTTTTTCTTTTTTTTTTCTTTTTATTTAAACTAAAGTATTTCTATTTAAATTTGAAGACTACAATATTTACAATGAAATCCCCTAAATAATATACCAATTTGATTTGATCTTATAACAATGCAATCTCATTTAAATCTCTTAAAATTGTTTAGATAACTCTCCAAATATCTTCAAAATGTATTTTAAATATACAAAATAAGGAGAGTTATCACACCCCCACACTTGCATCAAATCTTGTCCTCAAGATTTTAAATTCTAAAACAACCAAATTCAAGAAAACCATGGAAGCAAGATTTTTAAAGTAAGCACTATAAAGTTGAAGCCAATCCAAACTTTCAAGAAACAAACTTTCTCAAAAATCTTTTCCACCTTCCAAAAATGCAAGTAGCAAGGCAATCAATTTGGCAAAGATAAATCACACTAGAATGTCTCTCACAAGTCAAGTGTTTACACTCATCTCTCAAGATATTTAAGGGCATGTGTTTCACTCCATTCCACCTATTGCAACTTATCTACCATAAGCTTGTTTATCATCTCAATCTCCACTTTATACATTATCCAATTGCACACTCAAATCAAAAGGACTTTCTCAAGGTTGTAATGATCAAGGTAGGATAATGAAATGAAAGTGATCAAATGGTATGGGAAAATACTTTAATTAGTGCCAAGTCATTTAATGAGATTCATGATGAAGAATGAAGGAATACCCACCAAAAGAAAAACAAACAAACTTACTAACACTATATATAAACAACTTTTTTTTTTCTTTTTTTTTTACTAATCTTTTTCTTCCTTTTTTTTTTTATTTCTTTTGTTTCTATCTTTCTTTTCTTTTTTTTTTCTTTTTGCTTTTTATTATATACACATATTTCCTAACTCCTTCACTCTTTTAAATTAGTTCACTTATCACTTACTAAAGTAATAAAAATGAATGGGAAGAAAGAAATATATAAATTGCATATCTCAAACAAAGGGCTATTTATTCTATGCAATTTTTTTTTTTTGAGAAAACTAAAATAAGAAAAAGGCTCAAATGGGGTAAACAAAGGATTTTCATGTGATAAGGGTGGACATTTGGCCAAACTAGCTATGAAATGAATGCCTAAATCCTCTTTGTGCATGCAATAGGATTTCCAATTTCAAAAGAGATTCAAGACAAGTTCTAGAGATGGAATCGCAATAGGTGTACTCCTCTTGAAAGAAATGAAACTTTAAGGCTCAAATTCCTCACAGGTTCTTTGACATCCTAAAGTAAAGTACCCAAACCAAATCTTTACCTCTTTACTAACATTCAAAGAACATAGAATCAATTCCTAATCAAAATCACTCCTCTTCATGTTCAAATCAAACCAATTGCAATAATGCTCACAAATACTATTCACACTTCCATGATATATATTTTAAAAAATTGAGGACAAAGCAAGTTAAAATCAAGGATACCCTCACCCCCACACTTAAATGTCACATTGTCCTCAATGTGAACAAAAAGTAGTGAAAGTGAAGAGCAACCATATCTAAGTGCAAGGGTAACACCAATTTCAGAGATTTCAAATTTCCACCAATGAATGCAGCTCAAGTGCTAACAGTCTCTTAATGATCATCACAAACATATTCACATGCACATCCAACTAAGACCAACACTCATTTCCACGCAATATATCATCAACAATCAAATAGAACAAATCAAAGAAAAGTAGAAGAACACTCCCTATTCTTCCGTGACTTGCGCTTTCAATCCTTGCTACCAAACTGGAACACATCATCAAGGGCTTTCACCGTCCTACAAAATCAAACAAAGCATCAAGTAATACCTTGGGTTGCCTCCCAAGAAG
This sequence comes from Acacia pycnantha, assembly GCA_025563575.1. NCBI lineage: Eukaryota > Viridiplantae > Streptophyta > Magnoliopsida > Fabales > Fabaceae > Acacia > Acacia pycnantha. The sequence continues at coordinate 1,378,126 of JAMWYP010000037.1, read as the reverse complement.
CGCTAAGTTTAAAGTCTTCACTGAGACTCTTCATGATGGTCACTCCTCATTAACCAAGTAGATAGTGGACACAAGCCTCTCCACATCTCCACCCCAATAATGCTTCAATAGTTGACCATTAGCCTTGAATCTTTCACCCTTTTCATTTTCCACTCCACATCACCAAATTTAGATGCTTGAACCACCGTGAATGGACCGGACCATCGAGACTTTAACTTTCCCGAAATAACCTCAACTTGGAGTTATAAAGGAGGACACTTTGACCGGGTTCAAAACTCTTGGGAATAATTTTTGTTTGTCATGATCCCGCTTGGTCTTCTCCTTATATATCCTTGCATTCTCATAGGCATTTAGGCGGATTTCATCTAACTCATTGAGTTGAAGTAACCTCTTCTTCCCCACACTTGGGTATCAAAATTTAGCTTTTGATGGCCCAATAAGCTCCATGCTCCAATTCCAATGTAAAGTGGCATGCTTTTCCAAACACCAAGCGATAGGGGACATACCAATAGGCGTTTTCAAAGTCATTCGGTATGCCCATAGAGCATCATCCAACTTGGTAGACCAATCCTTCCTCGTAGTTCCCACCACCTTCTCAAGAATGTTCTTGATCTCACGATTGGAAATTTCTGCTTGCCCATTACTTTGAGGATGGTATGGCAATGATACCTTGTGCTTGACACCATATTTCTTCATCAAGGCTTGAAATTGGTGATTGCAAAAGTGAGAACTACCATCACTTATAATTGCTCTAGGTGTCCCAAATCGAGTGAAAATGTTCTTCTTGAGAAATTTCAACACTGTCTTGGCATCATTTGAGACACATGCAATGGCCTCAACCCACTTGGAGACATAGTCAACTCCAACTAAGATGTACTCATTGTTAAATGACTTAGGAAAAGGGCCCATGAAGTCAATTCCCCAAACATCAAAAAGTTCAACTTCAAGCATGCTAGTCAAAGGCATCTCATTCCTCCCGGATATGTTCCTACTCTTTGGCATCTATCACACTGGAGAGCAAAGGCATATGCGTCCTTGAATAGAGTGGGCCAATAGAATCCACTTTGGAAGACTTTTGCAGCGCTTTTCTCTCCTCCAAAATGGCCACCATAGTCGAAGAGTGGCAACAATGCAGAATACACTCTTGTTCATTTTCCGGTACACATCTTCGAATGAGTTGATCAGGACACCTCTTGAATAAATACGGTTCATCCCAAAAGTATTTCTTCACTTCATGTAAGAACTTACGCTTTTGGTGAGAATTGAAATCCGAGGTAACACTCCACAAACTAAGTAATTGACAAAATCAGCATACCATGGTGTGGATAAGCTATCAATAAGGAACAACTGCTCATCCGGGAATGATGCATGAATCACATCCGAATCATCAAGTTGAGCCTCATTGCTCAACCGTGAGAGATGGTCGGCCACTTGATTCTCGGTGCCTTTCCTATCAAGGATGTTCGGTCAAACTCTTGAAGTAGAAGCACCCATCGAATTAGTCTTGCCTTAGAGTCCTTCTTCATAAGTAGGTATTTCGTAGCTGAATGATCGGTGTAGATGATGACTTTAGTACCCACAATGTAAGACCGAAACTTCTCACAAGCATAGACTATGGCAAGTAATTCCTTCTCGGTAGTGGTATAATTAAGTTGAGCACAATCAAGAGTCTTGCTAGCATAGTAAATGGGATGAAATATCTTTTCCGCCTTTTGCCCAAGAACAGCACCAACGCATAATCACTAGCATCGGCCATGATAATGAAAGGTAGAGCCCAACTGGAGCTATCAAGATAGGAGAAGAAATTAGACATTGTTTCGCCTCTTCAAAAGCTTTTAAGCACTCCTCATCAAACTTGAATTCTACATCTTTTTCCAATAACTTGGAAAGTGGCTTGGCAATCTTAGAAAAATCCTTGATAAATCTCCTATAGAACCCAAAGATGACCAAGGAAGCTTCGAATACCCTTTACACTAGTAGGAGGAGGCAATTGCTCAATGATAGCAATTTTGGCTTTGTCTACTTCCAAACCCTTCTTGGACACCCTATGGCCAAGAACAATGCCTTCTTGCACCATGAAGTGACATTTCTCCCAATTGAGAATCAAATTTGTTTCTTCACACCGTTGAAGCACCGCATCCAGTTATCCAAGCACAAGTCAAAAGATGGACCGAATACGGAGAAATCGTCCATAAATACTTCAATGGTCTTCTCAATCATATCAGCAAAGATGGACATCATGCACCTTTGAAATGTAGCAGAGCATTGCAAAGTCCAAATGGCATTCTTCTGAAAGCGAATGTGCCATAGGGACAAGTAAAAGTAGTTTTCTCTTGATCTTCTGGGGTTATCGCAATCTGATTGTAGCCAGAATAACCATCTAGAAAACAAAAGAACTCTTGGCCAGCTAACTTGTCAAGCATCTGATCAATGAATGGCAAAGGGAAGTGATTCTTCCTTGTAGCAGATTAAGCTTCCGTAGTCCATACATACTCGCCATCCAGCCACCGTGCGAGTGGGAATCAATTCATTTTGGGTGTTAGCCACTACGGTCATGCCACCCTTCTTAGGGACACATTGGACTGGGCTCACCCATGAACTATCGATATGGGATATACTATTCCAAATGAAAGCCATTTGAGAATTTCCTTCTTGACCACTTCTTTCATAATCGGATTCAAGCGTCTTTGATGCTCAATGGAAGTTTTGTGATCATCCTCCAATAGAATCTTGTGCATAAAAATAGAAGGGCTTATTCCTTGATATCAAGCAATAGTCCACCCAATAGCATGCTTATGCTCTCTCAAAACTCTTAGTAACTTCTTCTTGCAAATTAGAGAGGGTAGAAGAGATAATTACCGGTAGAGTGTTAGAATCCCCAAGGTAAGTATATTTGAGATGAGAAGGCGGTGGCTTCAACTCTAAAACCTGAGGAACTTCAATAGACGGCTTCAATGGAGTACTTAAGGCATCAGACACCTCAAGTGGCTCAAGAGTCCTCGGTCTAGAATGAGGAAATGAGTCATAACGGAAGAGCTCTTCAACAACATCTTCATCCAACTCTTCAAAACTCTTCTCACCAATCAAGAATGCCTCTAAAGGATCCTTAATCATGGAGGCATATGATTCCTGAGGAATAATCGCATCTAATACATCCACAAACGAGCATTGAGCGTAATCATCATGAAACTTCAAGGCTTTTGCATGTTGAATATCACTTGCTCGTTATCAACCTCAAAGTAACCTCACCCTTCTCTACATCAATAAGAGTCCTTGCAGTGGCTAAGAATGGACGCCCAAGGATTAGAGGAATTTTCCAATCAACTTCACAATCAAGCACTACAAAATCCGCGGGGAAGATAAACTTGTCAACTTTAACTAGGACATCCTCAATGATTCCTCTAGGTCTAGAAATGCTACGATCGGCCAAGAGAAGAGTCACCGTAGTGGGTCTTGGTTCTCCCAAACCCAATTGATTGAAAACAGCTAGAGGCATCAAGTTAATACTTGCTCCCAAATCACAGAGGTAGCGCCGAAAGGGAGATAGAGAACAAATAGGAAAGAAACGGAACCAAGGGTGCGGCTGGAGGCGCTGGAATTAGACGAAAAAAGAGAGCAGCAGTGTCATCTTGGTTTTGTATCTCAAAGGTACGTGCTTGCATTTCCGGCATCCGAATGCAAGATTGAGGACCTTGCATATTCCGACTAGCAAAATCATTGACGGTAGCTCTATCATATTCGCTGCCTGCCATGGTTTCGGATGCGATTCGTCTCTTCTTCAATGAGAGGTACTCCGTTAAGTTCCACTACCAATTCGTCCGGATGCAAGTTTTGCATATACTGAAATGGTACCTACAAGAGAAACAAGCAAGAGCGAGTATCAAACTAAAACAAAAAATCAATAAAAGAAAAGAAAGAAAATTTGTAAACCTAACTAAAAGCTCAAGCAAAGTTTACTAACACAAGCCCAAGGTTGACCAAAGGATTTGTTTACACAAATCCCCGTTAAAAAAAAAAAAAACTAATTTTAAAACATAAAATTGACAAAGGCAATTGATTCTTTAAATTCAAAGATAATTGAGCCTAGGGCTCTTTTTCCCCTTTTTGCATTTCATAAAACTTGGTTAATTTCCTCTCTAGTAGCATTTCAATACATATATGTGTTAGTCTAATGTTCTAAAACACTTGACCCGCTCTCTCAAGTCAAAATCAAGTTTCTCTTCTCATTAAAATGCACAATCTCTTGCTACAATTAATGAGAATCAATATTTAAGCAACAACCCTAATGTGACAATGCAAGGCTAGTAAACATATCTCTATTTTACCAACAAACCATCCATTTATCAAGTAAACTTCAAGACAAGCATGATTTTAATCAAGTTCTACACCTAGATTAGCTCTCTCAAGTCAAAACCTAAGTGAACAAATCATCTAAATGGAGGCCAATCATTTAGAAGCATTAAGCCAAGATTAAAATCAACACATACATATATTAATCTACCAAAAGAGAGGAATGTTCAAGTCTTAATCCATACAAAGGGTCAAAAGAACCCTAGGATAAAAGAGAAATTAGCCAAGCATGGCTTTAACAACAATCATAGCAAGACCACTAAAATCGAGTTCAAAAACATGTCGGAAATGAACAAGAAAAACTAGAACAGAGTTAAGTGAGATATCAAAACCAAGAAGAAGAACAAAGAATCAGCATAGCTTCGCATCTCCCCTGCTCCAGCCTGCTCCTTTTGTTCTGTTTTCCCTTCTCATTGTGCGCCCTCTCTCCGTTTTTTTCTTCTCCTCGCTCAGCGCTTTTCACGTTCGTTTCTTCGTTTTTCCCGGGTTCTCTTTTGCTGCCCCTTTTTTCTTTTTTGTCCAGCGATATCCTCTGCTCCTTTTGATTTAGCGGCGTGTTTTTCGTCTCCAAAATATATCTCCGCCTCTGCTCTTCTATTCCCCAGCGAATGCTCTTTTCCAATTTGATTTTTTTTTAGGTTTCTAGGTTGATTCATTAATTCCAATCGGGTCAGCCCAAATTCGCTGCATCTGATCTATTAATATATTAATATATAATAACAAAAATTATATATTAATAATAATAATAATAATAATAATAATAACTAAACCTTTTTCTTTTTTTTTTCTTTTATTTAAACTAAAGTATTTCTATTTAAATTTGAAGACTACAATATTTACAATGAAATCCCCTAAATAATATACCAATTTGATTTGATCTTATAACAATGCAATCTCATTTAAATCTCTTAAAATTGTTTAGATAACTCTCCAAATATCTTCAAAATGTATTTTAAATATACAAAATAAGGAGAGTTATCACTAAGCCCCAGAATTTGGACCACCCACTGTTAAGGTAAATTAGTGTATGTTTTATGCATTATATGAAGTCTGAAAAATAAGCCACAAAATTCGTTACAACCTATTCTTTGAGTATTATATGTAGATAGATAAAGTGTTAATAACAAAACGAATTGAAACCTAAACTGGCAGATGCAGCCGCAGGCAGAGCATACTCTTTCAAGCAAGCATCTATGTCCGACAAAACTACCTTCCTTAGACCAACATATTCCAATCATTTTAATAGTTACAAACATTAGAATAGAAGAGGGACTGTTAATGACCCTGAAACATTAGTCTTTCCCTTTCTCAGTGTGTAACACACCTTGAGGGTGCCGGCATACTTGCCATATTCTTACGTAGTAGTGTGGCAAAATCAGAAATAGTTCATTATACTGATACAATGGAAATTAAATTTTTGATTACATATCAGGGGTATTCCCAGGGTTATACCCCTTTACATTCATTTACAATAGTGCAAGATAAAAATCAACTAAACACTGTCGCCCCTCGATTCTTCAACTATCCTTCTGCTAGGCCGTCTTCAAGCAACGCTCCCTCCTCAACCTCATGCAGCACTTCTCTTCCAGTGCTCACTTGACTATTGGTGGGTAGTGGAGGGTGAGATTCTAAGGAATTCCAGTAGCAGACAATACCAATAAAATGCATGCAAGATAAATGCTAATGTATGATATACTTGCTTTGCACAAGCTTATGTTAACATAATGACATATCTGCATGCTCAATGATTTATGCATCATACTCATGGCCATAGCATAATCATAAACGGAGCTTCAATCATTTAAGTATATTAAATATAGCAAGCAAGCATAGCAATCAAACATATACATACAAGCAATACTATCAAATACATGCAAGTAAGGTAAGCCCACTACCTTTTAAGGACTACCGTCCTTACTCGGTTCCTCTTTCGCTAACTGTTAGGGTTGCTTGAAGTTCTTTCCTTCTCCTTCTGGCCCTAAGGACATAACCATACCTTTAGAACCAAGGAAAATGAATGTTTATTTTCCTTTTTAACCCTTATTTCCACTATGGTTTAATAAAGTAACCTAAACTTATTACTTTCAGCCTTTATCTTTGACTGTCCTTAAAAGTCCAGCAACTTCAACTATTTTTAATTAATTGCACAAAACTCATTTTAATGTGCCGTCAACTCTCACGTGTTCCTAGACAAATATATTTTCATATAAAAATAATTCCCAAGGTAATAAAATTTCATATTAATCCCAACTTTTTTATTTTCATTCGCTGTGCAACTAAACTTCTAAAAACCATGACTTCTCTTCAAAAATTCATATCTGGAGTTCTAGGTGCCCAATTTAGGTGGTTCAAAAACCTAAGAACTCCTTGTTAAGTCCAGTGTTTGGGAAAATTGGTTCTGAATTTAATCACACGCCATTCATTTCCAGATCCCAAAAACGTTCCGACTGTTCAGATTTGTTTCCAAAACTCAGAGTCATTTTGTACAATTTATTTCTCTTTTACCAGAGCTTAGAAAAATACAAAATACCCACCATTTTAAATATATGAATTTATACTATCTCCTTGAATATTTTCATAATTTTTAAATGATTTTACTCAATCAAAATACTCAAACACTCGCATTGACTCTAGCAATCCAAAACTGGCAGATTTGATTTCCTTAATGAGCTTATTATTTTATGTACGAAAGCATATTTAAAAAATTCATTCAACAACATATTACCACTCCATTTTCCATGATGAACACGTTGGCGGTCTCATATTTCTAAAATTCCAACGTTTGCTTTGGATTTACCACCGATTTCCAGATTTGAGTTTTAACCGAAAATGCAACAACTTGAAGAGAGGATGAATGTTCTTACCAATAGGCTTGTTCTTGAGCTTGTGGTCTCTTTTACCACACCAAACCTTGTTCAAACTTCAGCCTATTCTCAAAGGAATCACATGCATGTGAGTTTTAATTTCCACCACAACTATTGACTTGCATGATAAGAACACCTCAAAATCTCAACTAGAGTTCAAGTTCTTATCTTGAACTTTTGTTATTCTTTTTCCTTGCTCAAAACCATGGCTTCCTTTTGAGTTTGATGTTGATGAAGATGATGGTAATGGTGATGGGAGCTGATCAATGTAGGAGGGGAGGGGATGAAGATCGTTGATGATAGAAGGGAAGGGGGTCTCGGTTTGGAGAAAAGAGAGGGAAGAAGAGTTGAGAGAAAATCAAGAATGGGGAAGGGGAAGTGTGTTGTGCCGTGAGGATCGAGAGTGAGGAAGTGTAGGTGAGATGAATTGTGAAGAGTGTGTGTGTGTGTAAACGTGAATTAATTGGGGGAAGAGAGGAACCGAACGAAATGAATATTGGGTTTGGAGGGAATTATGTGTGTGTACGGTGGAAATGAAAGGGAGAAGGGGTGTAGGTGGTTTGTGATGTTGAGGTGTTATTGTAGATGCATGAGGACATTTGGCATGTGAGTGTTGCAAGAGAGGGGCACGGTTGGTTTGAGAGAAAGAGGGAGGGTTGGAAAATGGTGCAAGTGTTGGGGAGGGGGAAGGAATCCGTGGGTTTAGAGAGAGAGAAGGGAAATCAGATTTTTGGAAAGTGTGTGTATGTGTATAAAGTGCGAAATAAAGAGAGGGAGTACGTGGAGCATTTTTGGAGGATGGGAATGGGATGGGAGAAATAAGAATTGAGAAATGGAGAGGGTACGTACGTGGCTGTCGAAGGAATAAATAAATGCATCAAAAGAATGTGGGGTCCACTTCAAAAGAAAATACCAATTTGATCTTCTACAAGGATTGTGTCTGCAATTTATTGTACATAATGATTAGGTAATCCAAAATTAATCCTTAATTCTATTTAAGGATTTCTCTTAATTAATTTATTTGAGCCATAAAATATTATCTCTAAAATATTTAAGCCATAAATTATTACCTAACTACCTGTTTTTAATTTACAGGAAAATATGCCTTAAATTCTAATTATTAGATTTATAATAATTAATGTCAAATTTTTCATAATTAATCTCATATCGAACCGTGTAACCAAGCGGGAAAGGGATATTGAGAATCAACGTAAATCTTAAGAAAGTACAACATTATTATTTTTGAATTAAATGGACAAGCGCTAATGACTGCAAGCAAGGATTGAAGGGAACTCTCATGTCATTAGGTTATAAGACCATTGACAACGAACAATATTAATATGACTACACTAACGAGCCAAAGTAAAACAAGTATCTCTCAAAAAAAACATAACCATGAGTTTACTAAACATCGCTTTAGGGTCAATCTAACCTGTACGCAAATACCAAACTTATATTCATATAGTCATTACGCTTTCAACGAGAAATCATTTATGCTAGTTCCTACTTTGATTTACAGATCTTTTGCCTCATGCATCTTCTGGAAAACACTCGTGCCAATTTTTCACCATCAAATGGCTATTGCTGTGGCGGCAGTTCTTGTGTTTCATTTGGTAATGGCCCATCAAGATCCATTGTTGCCAGCCTTTGTAATCCTTGAATTGCTACAATTACTTTGATTGAACTTTCAATGTTAAAATGGGGCTTGATCTCACGAATATATTCTTTGACTTTTGATTGCTGTTATAACGTACGAAACAGAGGCATGATTGATCACATCATCTCTTGACAAGGTTATAAATTGACCAATTGAGCATACATGTAAAAGACTAATTGAACTTACAAAATGTTCAAGTTTTCTCCTCAACTCCTCCTCCTCAACAGAAGGTACCTGTTCCGACAAAAATAATGCAACGCAAGTGAACACAACTCATAAATTTAGACAGCACAAAAGGTAGGACATACTGAAACAACACATAAGAAAATAATTAATACAAAGAACTCTCCATATTCTCTACAATCTTAAAATTTAAACTTGAGAATTTATTAAATATCAAAATGCGTGCACCAAAAATTGGTAACATACAGAATCATTATAGAATTTTTCTAGTCATTTATCGCTCAAGTTTACTCATAGTCAAGGTCTAATGGAATAAGGTAGTGATCAACGTAAAAGTATAACCAAAAAGTTGAGGAAAAATATGTGTAGCATAACCAAAGGCCGCAACACGTAGAAATTAGAAACCAGCCTTATATACCCTCTCCACTTCCCACCCACGGAGAATACCACCCCGAAAAATAATAGGGAACTCACTAGGATCAGTTTTCTTCTTTTCTTCCTCTTTTAGGAGAAATATGAATAAAAGGGCGAAGCCAAAACAATATAAAAGAGAGGTCCACCGTCATCATATTCATGCACGACACATCACTACAAATAAGCTATAACCAAGCAACATAAGAACAGTGCGTAACTTAAACGCATTCAGAAACTATGAAGGCAAATTCAAAGAAGCGCTCGAACCCGCAAGAATTTTCAGAATTACCTTCTTTGGCCGGCCGACAGAACTTCCAGCGGGATCTTGGCGTGTCGTTACCGCTCCACCACTACCAGCTCCAACAGCTTCTGGTGAAGCTCCCGAATGTGGCACCGCGTAGGCGGGTACAGAGAAATCGCGAGGGGAGGCAAAAGGGACGGGGATGGGCGTCATGTTCTCTTCTATCTTGAGGAGACACCCATGTCTTTTCGGAGGGTTGTCATCTAGCGGAAAATCATCAGGCGGCGACTCATCGAACTTGCGCTTGCAGGGTCGACCCCGTTTTCTTGGGGAGGGAGAAGGAGAGTTAGGGAGCGTGTAAGACCTATTGACCATAACAAGTCGACGATTGCTTGTCAAGACATTCAAACGCTCAATGAGCAAGTCGTCGTGGTTTGAAGGAAGGCCCTGATAGATTTGCTCCATGCACTTTCCGATGGCATTCTTGGTGTAGCCCGTTCCTTTTTCGAGAGTGGCGATCGCTGTGCATATCATCTGACTTAGAGAGTTAGAGTAGAACCCGAAAAGGGGGATGATGAAAATAAAGGGGGTAAACAGCAAGATTGAATCAAGAAAGGGAAATGGGGAAAAGAAAAAGCATCAAGATAAGTTATTGCTCTTGTTGGCCGTGTTAATCTTACCTGATCATAGTTTTCAGAGGTTGGATTGGCGGGGGCATCGGCTAGCGGAGCCGAGGCACGGACGGCGGTGGGAGGGTCGGCGACGGTGGGGGTCGGAGGGGTGTAGGAGGAGGGATCCATGGGGAATTGAGTGGGCTCAGACACCAGAGCCAAAACAGAGAATTGGAAGTTCCGTAAATTTGGAAGCTTCGAAAGCGGTGATAGAATAGTAAAGTTGACGTGACTGGAATAGGATGAAAGACGAAAAGAGACTAGTAACAAGACACAGGCTCTAAGAAGAATTAAGAAGAATTGAGCACTATTGCATGAGCACTCAATTGAGTAATGAGTACAATGTAAAGAGAACAGCCTAAAAACGGAGTCCACACTCTTTCCTTAGAATAATATATTTATTAGGTGTTTATTTCTCTTATTAGAGGTATAAATAAATAAATAAATAAATAAATATATTTATATATTTTATTTATTTAAATTTAAAGTATATGTTGTTTTCTGAGATTTTTTCGCACTCAATATCTCAAATTAATTAATTTCCAGTTTTATATTTGTCTGTAACACCAGTATTATGAAAATTAATTAATTTGAGATACTGAGTGCAAAAAAAAATCTCAGAAAGCAGCATATAATTTAAATCTAAATAAATACAATATATAAAAAAATTAAAAAAATATTTTTATACCTCTAATTAGAGGTATAAGCACTTAATAACTATATAATTCTAAGCATAGAATGTGGACTCATAAAAACAGTTCTCGCCAACAATATTGTTATCAAAATCGAATTTCTACGTAGACACGGAAAGGGTGGTAGAAACAACACGAAACGTAAAGTTTCTACTTTCTACTACTTAAGTCAAAGTTTAAAATTATATATATATGCATGAAAAAAAATCATAAATCACTACTCAAAATTCAATAAACAACTTCATATTTAAAAGATATAAGTCATATAACTATATAAAATAAAAAACCTACCTTAAAAAAGGATTCGGATTTGCTTAGAAGCCCTCCCCTCAGTATCCTTCAATATCCGTGAATCATGACCGTCCAAAAATTGATCCAACCGTCCAGAAAGAGACACCTCATATACTTTTAAAATTTTCATCTCTATCGCATGAGGTATTTTGAAATAAATGAGGTGTCTCTCTTTGGACGGTTGAATCAATTTTTAGACGGTCACGATGCACAGATACTAAGGGATACTGAGGGGGGAGCTTCTGAGCAAATCCGAATCCCATTTAAAAACTTACGTTTATAACTATAGAAATACGTTAAAAACTGTATATAACTACCCAATCTTTACTCTCCAGTAATCCCGAGTCCAAGATGCACGATGGAAATAGGGTATTCAACTTTTTATCCTTGTTTTCAAGCCAAAAAAAGCTTTTCAATCTTTTTTTTTTGGTTAAAGTAAAAACAGTAAAAATGTAAGTTTTTATGTGTTTAGACGTTCTTTTTACCAGTTTCTACTCATGACAGTTTTTATTTGCGTCTCAGCATGTGTAACCGTAGTAAAAACATAAGTTTTTACGTTTTTACACTAATTTTTTACAACAATGCTCGCCAACATCACAAAAAAACATATTGTACATTTACCTTCCATCATCAATTTTGACAACGTTCATGGCCACATCATCAGAACCTGCATAATGTAGTCTTTTTTTCTTTTTTTTTTTTTGGTATTTGCATTTGGTATCCTAGACCTACCCCTTTTAACTCGAGGATTTATCAGGATCCAGACTAATCCGGATTGAACCAGGTTAGACCACAAAGGCGGAAAGTTCTACCACCAAACGTTGCTGCACTCTCAGAGCTCGAATTTGAGACCTCTGGTTAAGCTAATACAACCCCAACCGGTTGAACTAGTCCTTTGACCAAGCAGCATGGGATGCCCACACTATCACATAAAACATATATTTAATGTAGAGAAATATATATCAGAGGTCGGGGTTCAAAGATTTTATATAAAAAATACCCAAAAAAATGAAAATCTTCATGAATATTGATAAATAGATATTTTATAATTAAATAAGGGTAGATTCTGGGATATATTGGATTGAATTTATAAAGATTTTGTAATTATTTAATTATTTTATTACTTATCTATCTTTTAATTAAATATAGGATAAAAGAATATCATAACAGAAAAAATCTATTGATATCCTACTTATTTGTGCAGGAAATATTATGTGATCTAAAAGAGGCAACAGATTAAATTGAAAAGGATATAATAATATATTTATAATATATTATTATATCCTATTCAAATATAATTAAACAAAGCATGAATAGATCACGTACAGGGAATCAAAACGGAATTGATATTGGAAGAGAAGAAAAACGCGTGGGCCCACAACCAATTGCAATATATATTAAGAGGCACACAGATTGCAAGCAGACGGAACGAAAAATTAAAAGAGGAACGAACGACGCGGAGAACAAAGAAGCAATGAGAAGCAATTAGAGAAGAACGCACACGGAATGAACGCAAGAGGAGAACACGACGCGTAATACGCGAGACGCAAGCAAGAATCGTGGAGAGTCTGTTGTTCATCTCTTCTTTTATTTTAACCTAGCCATGCTTGGCTAATTTCCTTTAGTAGTTAGGGCGAGGATGAACTCTATGTTAATTTGAGTATTTGTTTGAATTTTCTATTGAATGTTATTTACAATGATTGAATGAATTATATTTACTTAAAGCCTTCTCAAAAGACTGATCACCTTTTAGATTGCCCATAGGTTAGTGCATGACAATAGAGATGTTGGTGCACTTAACTAGAACCTTTAATTCATCATAAAATTGCATGACCTAGACATAGGCTTACAAATTTATGTGATCTTATAATCCGGTTTATATAATCTTTTTAAATAATACTAAGACATTAGGTTATTTTCAAAGATAAAGACTAAGGTAGCATCAAGACATTGGGACTTAGTATAATTTTAGAGAATTGATCGTCAGTTATGGGAATAACAGTCAATTAGAGATTTAATTCGAATACTTAGAGGAACATAGGGAATTCTATGCCCTAACTCGTTTTTCTCTATTAATCATCTTTTCTAAAACGTTCTTGAAATTCTTGATTCTTATTTTTATTTAATTATTTAAAACCTTTTTAGTTACAATTCACCCCTATTACTTTATTTCATCCAACTAAAGCTGAAATAACTAATTAGTGGCTGGAGTACTATTCCTCGTGGGACGATCTCTTTCTCACAACTTTATTACTTGTAACGATCGGTGCACTTGCCGAAGTCGCAACAAGTTTTTGGCGCCGTTGCCGGGGAATAGTTTTATTTCAACACTAAGAGTAGTTATTGAAACTCTAGATTGGATTTTTCTTTTTCTTTTGTTATCCTAATCTGTTTATGCGAGGTACCATTGACAGAAATTCGCTGCAGTTTGATCCCGAAATTGAAAAGACAAAGAAGGAGAAACCTAAAACTTGCTAAACAGAGAAAAGCAAAGGCTAGTAGCTCTAGTACCGAGACCGAACCGGTTATAATGGCGTAAAATGTTACAGATCCTCCTCCACCTCCTCCAAAAAAGACCATGGGCGATTACATGACGCTTAATCCTTCCAGGGCTGCAACTAGCATTGTCAATCCTGCCGTGAATGCGAATAATTTTGAAATCAAACCATCCCTCATAAGCTTGGTTCAACAACGCTCTTTTAGTGGGAGTGATTTAGAGGATCCTAATCAGCATATTGAGACTTTTCTGAAAGCAGGAGCTTGGCTTCGCTTCTTGTCCTAATGGAAGTCTCTCCACTTGGGACATTATTACCACAAAGTTCCTTGAGAAATTTTTTCCTTCTTCTAAGTATACAAATCTGCTCTCAGACATCAATTGCTTTACTCAAGGCAATGGGGAATCATATTGTGAAGCGTGGGCAAGATTCAAGGAGTTGCTTAGAAAGTGCCCACAACATGAGCTGCAAGACTATGATCGTGTGAGAATATTCTTCAATGGGATGCTTCCGTCCTCTAGGATGATGATTAATGCTGCAAAGAGTGGTACACTAAAAATAAAACTCCCGAAGAATCATTGGAGTTGTTTGAAGATATGGGGTCCTTTGAGAATGAAACTGTTATTCCACAACCAAAGAGGGGAGTTCTTCAGCTAGACGCTAGACTCTTACAATACAATATTGGCCCACAATGAGAACATTGCCCAACAAAACAAGGTGATCCAACAAAGAATTAGCTCCCTCACTAAACAGCTTGCCTCTTCTCAAATATCATCTATCACTTCTCAGCCTCCTTTACTTTGTGATTTTTGCCAAGGGGAACACGCTAATGGGAGTGTGCATCATTCATTAATGAAGAAACAAATGAGGTAAAATACATGGGTAATCCTCCTAAAAATCGCTTTAATCCATATAGCAACACATACAATCCTGACCGGAAATCTCACCCAAATTTTTCCTATAAACCCCAAGCAAGACCCGAATAGTTCCACCAAACCACCACTATTGATCCGGAAAAGGCTTTGACACAGTTGACTCTTACCACTACCGAATACATCAAGGGGTCGAAGCTTTCCTAATGAAACAAGGTCTTCTTTCAAAATCACGAGGCTTCGATCCGAATTTGGAGAATCGATTGGTCACTATCAAAGCAAATAGCGAGAGAAGCCAAGGGTCCTTCCCTAGTGATACTGTAGTAAATCCAAAGGAGCATTGTAAGGCCATAACTACAAGGAGTGGTATAGTGGTTCACCGGTTGAGAAATCTGTTCCGATGAAGGACAAGTCTGAGAAAGTGGAGGAAGAGGTTGAGAAATGTAATGTGCAGCAGGTTCCAAAGGAGATAGCTACAAAGAAGTCTCCCACTCCTTCTTATGCGAAACCTCCTTATCCCCAAAGGTTTAAGCAAAGCAGATTCGAAGCAACAAGTATGCCGAGTGTTCGGGATATTTTTAAGAAATTGCATTTAACATTCCTTTGCGAAGCTCTTGAAAATATGCCTAATTATGCAAAGTTCATGAAAGATTTGCTTTCCAAGAAGCATAGGTTGCAAGAGGCGTAAACAAAGTGGCATTGACTCAGCGGTGTAGTGCCATCATTCAAACTAAGTTGCCACCAAAGCTTAAAGATCCTGGCACTTTAGCATCCCTTGTGCAATAGGGAACGTCAATATGAGCAGAGCACTTTGTGATCTGGGAGCTAGTATAAATTTAATGCCCTTATCTGTTTCAAAGCTCTCGGCATTAAAGAGATGAAGCCAACTATGATGTCGTTACAATTGGCGGATAGGTCCATTAGGAAGCCAGAAGGTGTCATTGAGGATGTGCTTGTGAAAGTGGACAAATTCATCTTCCTAGGTGGATTTTGTGGTTCTTAACATGGAGGAAGATGCTGAAATTCCTTTACTTTTGGGAAGACCCTTCTTGGCTCTTGCTAGAGCGGTAATTGATGTAGGCTGCAGAAAAATGGAGTTTCAAATGAACGATGAGAAAGTCACTTACAATGTATTTCAACCCATGAAATACCCAAATGATAATAGTGACTGCTTCAAAATTGACGTGGTTGATGAGACCATTCAAGAAGTTTTTCAAGAAGGGTCGATGAGCCTATGGAGGATGATCTTGCTCAATTATTACAAGTGGAAGAAGAGGTTTCGCAAAGGAGAATTCTGATTTACAGGTTGAGGAGCTGAAGAAGAAAGATTATGATGCGCCACCTGTTACTCCTAAGGTGGAACTAAAGGAGCTCCCTTCTAATCTGAAGTATGTTTTTCTAGGGAAGAATGACACTTATCCCGTTATTGTTAGCGCTGAGTTTTCCCCTACTGACGAAGAGAAGTTGCTGAAAGTTTTGACTACCCACAAGACTGCCATAGGGTGGTCTATATCTGATTTAAAGGGGATTAGTCCTTCATTTTGCACTCATAAAATTCTTATGGAGGACCATGTGAAACGAGTAAGGCAACCCCGGAGGAGACTTAACCCGACTATGAAGGAAGTGGTGAGAAAGGAAGTGGTGAAACCGTTAGATGCAGGCTGGAGAATGTGTGTGGATGATGCCACTCGCAAGGACCACTTTCATTTGCCATTCAAGAAAAAAACCAAGAGATGGCATGACAGGAGGATTCTTCTAAAAGAGTTTCATTCGGGACAACAGGTATTACTTAATAACTCTTGTTTGAAACGTTTTCCAGGGAAATTGAAGTCTAGATGGTCAAGACCTTTTGTAGTCAAAGAAGTCACACCTTTTGGTGCAATTGCCATTCCACCAATAGGTTCAGATGAAGCTTTTAAGGTAAATGGGCAGAGATTAAAGCATTACCACGGAGGAGACATTGATAGAGGAAGAACCTCTGTGGCATTGGAAGTTGAGAATTAAGGTGACATCCGTCAGGCTCGAGACGGTAAACAAGCGCTGATTGGGAGGCAACCCAATAAGTTTTTCTTACAATTATTATTATTATTATTATTTTTTTCTTTCATTTTTTCTAGGTTTAAAGATGATCACTCCTCTTGTTGTTGCCAAGTCTTGCGTGTGCACTCGCTCCTCTCTAAAAATTTGAAACATCATGGATGGTACCGGATGAAGAACTCCACATCGGAGTTAGAGACCTAAACCAGGGGAGTACTAGTTTCTTTCCCTCTTTATATTTTTGCAACATTGAGGACAATGCTTGATTTAAGTGTGGGGGAGGGATATGATTTCCTTGGTTATGCTTGTCCTAATGCAATTGAAAAAAATTGAAAAGATTTTTGAGATTGACCTTAACTTTGAGTTTTCCCCATCTTAGAAAATATTATCAAGTCAAAAAAAAAAAAAAAAAAGAATGTTTCAATTAAGTCTCTAAGCCTTAAAATTTTGTAGCAGTCTTGAGATGGACTATGAGAATAGGGAATAGTTTGTAATAGGATCAACATACCTGAGGATCCTTATTAAATTAAATGAAAAGTTTGGTTTAGTGGGGGCATTTGAATTTTTCTGGAAAAATTAAGTAGCGTAATATTCTTCTACTAATCTTATTGTTGATCTTATTATTAACTGATCTTTTGATTATGGGATATTAAGAGATTATTATAATTGTTTAATGCTATTGACTTATTGACCCATTCTTATAAGACATTAACTTAAATAAGATTTGATGATATGATCTAAGTGTGGTGGTTTATTGCTCTCTGCTTAGGAATTCCATATGCAATGTTCCTTTCAGATAATTAATTCTCTTTCTTTTGCTTGAGGACAAGCAAAGATTTAAGTGTGGGAGAGTTTGATAAGTAGATATTTTATAATTAAATAAGGGTAGATTCTGGGATATATTGGATTGAATTTATAAAGATTTTGTAATTATTGAATTATTTTTATTACTTATCTATCTTTTAATTAAATATAGGATAAAAGAATATCATAACAGAAAAATCTATTGATATCCTACTTATTTGTGCAGGAAATATTATGTGATCTAAAAGAGGCAACAGATTAAATTGAAAAGGATATAATAATATATTTATAATATATTATTATATCCTATTCAAATATAATTAAACAAAGCATGAATAGATCACGTACAGGGGAATCAAAACGGAATTGATATTGGAAGAGAAGAAAAAACGCGTGGGCCCACAACCAATTGCAATATATATTAAGAGGCACACGATTGCAAGCAGGATCGAACGAAAAATTAAAAGAGGAACAGAACGACGCGGAGAACAAAGAAGCGGCGAGAAGCAATTAGAGAAGAACGCACACGGAATGAACGCAAGAGGAGAACACGACGAGAATACGCGAGACGCAAGCAAAGAATCGTGGAGAGTCTTTGTTCATCTCTTCTTTTATTTTAACCTAGCCATGCTTGGCTAATTTCCTTTAGTAGTTAGGGCGAGGATGAACTCTATGTTAATTTGAGTATTTGTTTGAATTTTCTATTGAATGTTATTTACAATGATTGAATGAATTATATTTACTTAAAGCCTTCTCAAAAGACTGATCACCTTTTAGATTGCCCATAGGTTAGTGCATGACAATAGAGATGTTGGTGCACTTAACTAGAACCTTTAATTCATCATAAAATTGCATGACCTAGACATAGGCTTACAAATTTATGTGATCTTATAATTCCGGTTTATATAATCTTTTTAAATAATACTAAGACATTAGGTTATTTTCAAAGATAAAGACTAAGGTAGCATCAAGACATTGGGACTTAGTATAATTTTAGAGAATTGATCGTCAGTTATGGGAATAACATCAATTAGAGATTTAATTCGAATACTTAGAGGAACATAGGGAATTCTATGCCCTAACTGCGTTTTTCTCTATTAATCATATTTTCTAAAACGTTCTTGAAATTCTTGATTCTTATTTTTATTTAATTATTTAAAACCTTTTAGTTACAATTCACCCCTATTACTTTATTTCATCCAACTAAAGCTGAAATAACTAATTAGTGGCTGGAGTACTATTCCTCGTGGGACGATCTCTTTCTCACAACTTTATTACTTGTAACGATCGGTGCACTTGCCGAAGTCGCAACAAATATCTCTGGTATGTAGTAAATCCCAAGTTAGAGAATACAAAAAAAAAACCTCATAGGATGTAGCAGTCAGCAGTCATGATTGGCTAATTCTCTAGATATCATCTAACAAAAGTTTGTTTACATCACAAGAGGCCTCCATCACTTTATGCATGGGATGGTTCTTAATTAGAATCCAAACCACAAAACAAAATGGATGAACAAGTACCTTAAAAAACAATGCACGATGCCGAGCCAATCCAATGGTCAGAGAACCAAGTGGCAAAACCATGCTACCAAGAGTTGCTTTCAGACTGTAACTAAGACTACTCCATGCTCGATCTTGTCATGCTTTCAGGATCTGTAACCGGTCCACCCATATAGTCAGCCACTAATATGGCAAGCCTCTGCACCAAATTGCTATTTACAATTAATTCAGAATTTGGTCTTGACTTGACAGCCAACTCTAGGTCTTTTTGCTCAAGTTTCAACAGATTTGAATCAGCAGCCCTATTGACCAAGACTGCTTCCCAAGTGATACTATCTGAGGTTGGTGTCCCTTGCAGATATACCAGGAAAGACATTCTAGCAGAGCTTGACTGAGACTCATTCAAGATCCCATAAATATCATAGAAACCATCCAAGATCTTGTCATCATTACCAAGAGCATTGTAATTCTGTGAAGCATGGATAAATCTACGATATGAGATAAGTTAGAAAGGAATATATGCAAGGCAAAATAGAGTAAAATAACAGAGACATATTCAACTGAGTCCATTTTAATTCATGGAATTTGTGAATCAATCCAAACACTATGCAGCAATATGAGTTCAGCTATATGTCGCCAAATGATTGCAATTTGAGAAGCTAAGGCAACTTATAGAATTAGCCAAAAACTATATAAAAGTTATACAGAATTGAGGGAAAGTAAACAAAATGCTGGAGATCCTGCACGGAAGAAGAGCAAGACAAAGACAACACAAAGAAGGTATATCCTGTGAACAATTTACAGGCCTTTTTTCTAGACAAATCTGAACAATACATCTTATCGACAACCCTGGTTTTCTAAAACAATAACGATATCGATTCAAAATGTATGCCTAAACCATAATTCCATGCTTCACCGTATACAACTCCATCTATCCATCTCAAATTCTTCTTAAATTTCTGTGTGACTCATATTCTCAATGAATTACATAATGATCAATCTTACTTCGCATATTGTCTTTGCTTTAGACGGAATCGTCATAACTAGGAGAACATGACTTCCACCTTAAGTCAATGTGCTTAAAGTGAATAAGATAACTAACCCAGTATCTGTAGGCCACAACTTCAGCTGGTGACTTATCAGGGCCACAAGAACCCAAACTGATCTGCTTAACAACTTCAAATTAACTTTCACTTTCTTCTACCTCCCTTGGCTCTGTGTTTTGCGGAGTCTCAAATGGACTTGCAGGAGAATGAGCATGAACATGAACGATAAATTTGTGGAGGGCTCAGATTTGGAATGTTGAATGAGCAGGTTGAAAAATTCAGAATATTTATCAAAAGCTTAGACAATAATTCCCCTTATTCTTGCACTTAAAAAAGAATTCTTATCTGTTGTGGACTCGTCTAAACTTTTAAACAAACTGAAAAGCTTATGCACAAAAATAACAATTGCAAACAGACTTAATTACTCAATGTCTCGTATTCGTAATTATTTACAAATCTACTTATCAATCCACTTCGCTGACTTTAATAATAAACATGCACTTTTTACTTCGTCGGTAAGGTTTTGCTTTTCGAATGTATATGAGCACCGTGGAAGATAATAGTAGTTACTTTCATTCCGAGCTGAAACATACTAATTAAGAAAGATGCCAAGGATCTGATAAATGACTTGCCTCCAATTCTAGTAAGAAATCGGTCTATTGTTTCGTAGCCCTTCTTTAGGATTATGTCCCTGTTACAGTGCCCTAATTTAGCAGAGTTTGCCTTGAATCGAAATAGTACTCAGTCCAGCACTTAACCTTGAATAGAAATGAATCTTGATTGATTGCTCAAAACTCTTGCCACTAACACGATAAATGATGACGTTAAGGGAAAATCATAGCAAGTTATCAACAAACATAAATAATTCTGGGAAAGTCAGCTCTGGCAACATGCCAACTCAATGAATGTTCAAAGCTAGTTTGAACAGATTTATCGATGTCTGTTGAGTTATTTCTAAATTATAGTTGTGCGGTTGTGCCTTTCTTCGTTATTTTCCAATAGAATGAGTGGAATCGTCCTCCTCTACCCACCTCGTCACTTTTAATTTTTCTTTTCTTTTTTTTTATATACATGCGTGAATTTCCACACTATTATATAGTAGATCACAGATGATCTAGCTAAAGATGAGTAAGCATGTCGGCTTTCAATTATTATTATTATTGCTA
Source organism: Acacia pycnantha (assembly GCA_025563575.1). Classification (NCBI taxonomy): domain Eukaryota; kingdom Viridiplantae; phylum Streptophyta; class Magnoliopsida; order Fabales; family Fabaceae; genus Acacia; species Acacia pycnantha. Next base: position 1,356,844 of record JAMWYP010000037.1, on the reverse strand, counting down.
TTATTTTTTTATAAAATGATTAGATATATATTAATACCAATAAAACATTAGTAGTACGACATAATAGCAGTATAGGAATACAACACAGACAACTAGACACCAACATCTAACGATTTGTTAAGGCAAAACGTTGATCAAAGCCTAGTGGAAGAAAACAAGCTAATTTGAATTGTTTGGGATAACTTAAAAGAGTTGATAGATTTATTGTAAAAAAGTGGCTTCGGATAAAAATCACTTTTTTCAGCTTTTGGATAAAAATATTAGGAATAGGTGATTCTATAAGCAATGTACTATTAAATATACATTTGTATACATTTTAATTTATCCATTATAATATTTTTTAATTAATTACTTTAGAATTTTTAATTTTTTTAATAATTATTTATTTATTTTTATCAAATTTAGATTTTTTGTCTTCAATTATTATAATATATACAACTAATATATATAGTATTCAATAAGATTTATGTACTTTTTCATCTCAAATGACTTTTCAAATGCTATTTGAAATAAGAGTTTGGAAAAAAAAAGTCATTTCTATCACTGCTATCTCAAGCACAAATCACATTTATAATATAACTTTTATCTCATCTTTCATTTGCAAAAGCTCATTTAAAAAAAAAAAGTCACTTCCTCTTCCCTTATCCCAAACTATTACAATCTGATATGTGTTTGGAATGGCTTTTAAAGCCTTAAAGGCACAATTAAGGGGGCAAAAGTTAGATTTAATGCCTTTGACTTTTTTCCAAATGTTTGGGATAGCTTTTTCTCAATTGAGCTTTTGGGGAAAAAAATAGCTTAAGCCATAATTAAAAAAAAAATTGTGATAGATTTTTGCACAATGGAGAGAGAAAAATAACTTATGAAAATTAGATGTTGGGTCTAACTTTTTTTAATTGAAATACTATCCTGGTCCTTATAGATAAAAATTTGTGTCCTAAATATAAATTCACTTAAAAGGTAACAATTATTGTTTCTAATTTTATCCTTACTTAATTGTCATTGGAAATAGAGAAATATATATGTAAGAGAATTAGTTAAAATAAACTTATAATAAGGACCATAGTGGTAATTTTTTTATGACAGTACTATAATTGAAGTCCATGAGAAATTTAATTGGTGAGATTATTTAATAAATTTTTAAAATATACTCTAGTGGTTGATTTGGTCTTTGTTGGAGGTGGAAAGTTATTTGTTTAATTTATATGCATTTTTATTCACTAACTATATTTAATTTTTTATTTTGGAATTGCCAAATTTTTCATGTTAACTTTTTTTTTTTTCTCTTAAATTTCTCTTATAATTATAGCAATATATATGTATTATTTAATAAGATTTACGTCTTTTATAGTCATTTTCTATCTCAAGTTGCTTTTCAAAATAATTATTCAAACAAGCTTCAGTTTTATAAAGGTCATTTATGCTAACGTTAATCTAAACATAAATCACATTATACAATTTAAATTTTATCTAAGTTTATAAAAGTCAAATTGTAAAAAAGTCACTTTTATCACCACTATTAAAAATTATATACAATCTACAACCAAATTATTACTTCTACGACGTTTACTCTCTCAATCTAATACAAGGTTGATTTAAAAGTTTTCACAACTCCCTCGTGGCCTAGAGTGAAACGAAGGACAATTAAAAAGCAATCTTACAAATAAGAGAAAATATTAAAATAATAATCAACAATTAGAAAAATAATGGTTACTATTAATCTAAACAGACACAATTAACCTCTTGAACTCTAGCACAAAAGTAACTTCTTGGGGAAGTAATTTTCTTAACTTGTTTTTCTTAACTTGGGTTGACCCGGTTGTTATTCAATATTATTCAATTAATCACGTGCTGACAAAACTCCATGACTTTTGGAATTGTGACGTCAATTAAAAAGAGCCGGCGGGAATGGTTTTTATATGCCTCACTGTGGTGCATCCATTTAATTCGAATATTTCCACTCCATCTCTCCCAATGAGTTCCGGTACCTATCAAGGTAATTAGACGTCACATGATAAAGTATTTATTTACAACAACTGCACAAGCATCGATTTAATTCACAACATTTTTTTTAAAATAGGGACTGTTAGTGACCCCGAAACATTAGTCTTTTCCCTCCTCAGTGTAACTAAGGGGGAAAGAGATAGTGAGAATCAACATAAATCTCAAGAAAACACAACATTATTATTTTTGAATTAAATGGACAAGCACTAACAACTACATATGTCATTAGACTATAAGACCATTGACAAAGAACAACATTAGTATGACTACAGTACACTGACCAGTCAAAGTCAAAGTAAAACAACTATCTCTCAAAACATTACTTCAGGGTCAATCTAACTGTACACAAAATACCAAACTTATATGCATATCGTCATTATGCTTTCAACGAGAAATCATGTAATTTCTGCTACTTCCTACTTTGATTTACAGATTTTTTGCCTCATGCGTCTTCTGGAAAACACTCGTGCCAATTTTTCACCATCAGATGACTATTGCTGTGGCGACAGTTCTTGTGTTTCATTTGGTAATGGGCCCATCTAGATCCATTTTTGCCAGTTTTTCTAATTCTTTAATTGCTTCAAGTACTCCGATAAGACTTTCAATGGCTAAACGGGACTTGATCTCACGAATAGATTGATTGACTTTTGATTGCTGTTATAACGAAACAGAGGCATGATTGATAACATCTCTTGACAAGGTAATAAATTGACCAATTGAGCATACATGTAAAAAAGACTAATTGAACTTACAAAATGTTCAAGTTTTCTCCTCAACTCCTCCTCAACAGGAGTTACCTGTTCCCACAAAAAGAATGCAACGTAAGTGAACAAAACTCATAAATTTAGATAGCGCAAAAGGTAGGACATGCTGAAACAACACATAAGAAAATTATTACTACAAAGAACTCTCCATATTCTCTAAAATCTTAAAATTTCCATATTCAAACTTGAGAATTTATTAAATATCAAAATGTGTGCACCAAATTGGTAACATACAGAATCATTATAGAATTTTTCTAGTCGTTTAATTTATCGCCAACAGGCAAAGAATACTGCTCAAGTTTACTCATAGCCAAGGTATAATGGAATGAGGCAGTGATCAACGTAAAATTAAAGTATAACCAAAAAGTTGAGGAAAAATATGTGTAGCATAACCAAAGGCCGCAACATGTAGAAACTAGAAACCAGCCTTATATACCCTCTCCACTTGCCAATATTACCCCGAAAAATAACATAGAATGAGTTTTCTTCTTTTCTCCCTTTTTTAGGAGAAATATGAATAACAGGGCGAAGCCAAAATAATATAAAAGAGAGGTCCAACGTCATCATGCACGACACATCACTACAAATAAGCTATAACCAATTAAGCGACATAATAAGAACAGTGCGTAACTTGGACGGATTCAGAAACTATGAAGGCATATTCAAAGAAGCACTCGAACCCGCAAGAATTTTCAGAATTACCTTCTTTGGCCGGCCGGCAGCACTTCCAGCGGAATCTTGGTGTGTCCTTACCCCTCCACAACTACCAACTCCAACAACTTGTGGTGAAGCTCCCCAAGGTGGCCCTGCGTTGGCGGGTACAGCGAAATCGGGAGGGGGGCAAAAGGGACGGGGATGGGCGTTATGTTCTTCTTTGGTATCTTGAGGGGATGCCGACGTCTTTTCGGAGGGTTGTCATTTAGCGGAACATCAGGCGGCAACTCGTCGAGCTTGCGCTTGCGGGGTCGACCTCGTTTTCCTGGCCGGGTGGAAGAAGGGGAAGCATCAGAGTTACGGAGCTGGTAAGACTTCTTGACCATAATAAGTTGACCATCGCTTGTCAAGACATTCAAACGCTCAATGAGCAATTCGTTGTGGTTTGAAGGAAGGTCCTCATGGGTTTGCGCCATGAACTTTCCGATGGCATTCTTGGTGGAGCCCTTTCCTTTGTCGAGAGTGGCAATCGCTGTGCATATCATCTGACTTAGAGAGTTAGAGTAGAACCCGAAAAGGGGGATGATGAAAATAAAGGGGGTAAACAGCAAGATTGAATCAAGAAAGGGAAATGGGGGAAAGAAGAAGCATCAAGATAAGTTATTGCTCTTGTTGGCCGTGTTAATCCTTACCTCATCATAGTTTTCAGAAGTTGGACTGGCGGGGGCATCGGCTGGCGGAGCCGAGGCAGGGACGGCGGTGGGAGGGTCGGCGACGGCGGGTGTCGGACGGGTGGAGGAGTAGAGGTCCATGGGGAATTGAGTGGGCTCAGACTCCGGAGCCAAACATAGAGTTGGGAGTTCCGTAAATTTGGAAGCTTCGAAAGCGGTGATAGAATAGTAAAGGTGACGTGACTGGATTAGGATAAAAGACGTAAAAGAGACTACTAACAAGACGCGGGTTCTACTCTAGAGTAGCTTGAGACAAAAGAAGAATTGAGTACGGTATGTGTGGGTAAGTGCAGACATAAGATTTCTATAATATATATATATATTTTGTGAAGAGATTTGGGAGAATCCTTACCAAGGCTCAAATAAGGTCTAAAAATGCAAAAAGGGCCCCAACAACTTTCCTCTATCACAAATGGCCCTAGGGCCCTAATGGCTATTTGATGAAAGAATGGAATGACATTAATAACCTTAGATTAATAAACAAAGAAAGAGAGTCTGCAGATGGTTTTGGCGCCCGATGAAAAAGTCGAAACTCAAATCAAAACATAACAACGCAGGAGAGACGCAAGGCAAGCGAGGGTTCTCGATCGTTTATATCCGCTCAACGCAGGAGAAACCGATGTTCATTCTCGATTGTTCCCACGTGTGTTCGACCATCTACCGCATTATTCGAACTCGGTTGGTTTTTATTTGTTCTTGAACATATTTTTCCACTTAGAAGGTCACCGGTTGAAAGGTTGGAGCTTGGCCAAATTTATGCTATTATCGGCTTGGAGATAGGTATGAAATACTAAGTTTTTCATCAAGATATCATCATCACCATTCTAGTTGGACTTTAATCATTTTAGGGTTGGGTGGAAAAATGTTGCTCTGTTTTTTGGGTTGAAAACAGGGAAAGCTGTGTTAATGGGAAAGGGATGAAGGCGCTTTGGTGTAAAAACGCTGAAAAGGGATAGTTGTTAATATGATTGTTATAGTTGTTAATATGATGTTGTTAATATGACTGATATAGTTGTTAATACAAGGTGAATGTAAAAACGTTGTAGGTTCTGCTTGTTTTTGGGCATGGAAACAAAGGGAGGGTGGGGGGTAACATTGTTTGTGGGGAAGGACAAGAAAGTAACTATGTTGGTGGAAGGGTAAGAACAAAATGCATTAAAGAAGGAACAACATATCAGGAGTTGATCAGAATCATAGCGTCTTTAAATGGGAATGAAAGTACTGACATTTGCGTGAAGTTCAAACTAAGCATGGATGCATCTACATTTGTTGATCTTGTAGATGATGAAGGGTTGAACATTTAATAAGGTATAATGAAACATATTGTCATGTGTACGTTGAAGAAAATGGGGTTAATGACAATAGACCGCAACGAAGGAATGTTCAAATGGAAGAGCAAGAAGTGTAAGTCTTGTTGTGTTAAGAAATATATTTTGTTCCTATATAAATTGTCATTACTTGGTTCTCATTACTTGCACTAATAATTGTTGTTTGTCGCAGGAGGGATGAAGTCTTTGGAGGTGCAGTTGTGTTGTCTATGTCTCCCCCTGAAATGTTCACTGAAACTCAAGACTTGCTATTATTGCCGTGTTCTTCATAAAGTGTACCATCAAGCATGCCTACAATGAATCATTCGAAATGGAAGGATTTGATCATGGGAGAAGGACAGATTTTTGCAAATGCTGTCACCCTCCGTGAAACGTTGTATAAATACAGCATTGCACACAAGTTTTCCTACAAATTTGTGAAGAACAAGCCCAAAAAGATAATAGTGAAGTGCAAGGTTGATGGATGTCCCTGGTACATGGGTGCGTATTCAGCGGGAGAACGTCAAGATACCGCTTTCCTAATCATCAGAACATACAGAGGAGCACACATACACCATGCACAGGATACCCTTATTGTATCTCATCCGCCCAAATGTAGCTTGACATCATCGCTTGTAATTGATGGTGTGAGATGTAATATTGACAAGACGGCAAATGAAATTCGAACGGACTTGTATAGTGAGTATGGGTACTACTGAACTATGGTCAGGCATATAGGGTGAAACAAAGAGCCGTGAGGCAATTGCACGGACGAGTTGAGGACTCTTACAAGGTCATTCCTTGGTTGTGTGACAGACTCATAGAGAGTGACCCGACACGCTTGCAAAATGGGAAGGGTCACCCGATGACAGATTTGAGAGGCTATTTATTGCATATGGTTGCTCTATTAAAGGTTTCCTAAATGGTTGTCGGCCAATACTATATATAGATGGATGTCATCTCAGTGGTCCTTATAGGGGAACAATGTTGTCAGCTTGTACGTATGATGAAGACAATCAAATGTTTCCCTTTGCATATGGCATTGTTAGTGGTGAGACCTACGATGATTGGGCTTGGTTTCTAAATAGTGTAAAACAGATTACAGGATCAATGGTCATAACAATTGTGTCTGATCGGAATAACTCCATTATTGGTGAGTTTCCGTTTAAAAGGTGGGATAACATAACCACTAACATTGCTGAATCATTCAATGCATGGATGGTGAAAGAGCGGAAGCACAACATTGGAGTGTTAATACATGAGCACAGGGAGAAGTTGGCTGCGAAGTTGCTTGCAAGCAAGATGGCTTTGGTCAATTGGAAAATGGTGTAGGGCCTAACATTGAAAAAAAATTGCAGCAACATGTGAACTATGCAGAAAATATACATGCGACATATTATGGGGAGAACCAGTTTTGATTGAAATTAGACGCGTGATGCATTAGGTTATGTTCTCGTTGACTTGGTTGCAAAAGAATGTTCTTGCTTAGCATGGCAAATGAGTGGACTACCTTGTCCACATGCATGTGCAGCAATTAAGAAACATAACGGTAGTGTGTACGCATTTGTTGATGATTGCTTTAAAATTGCAGCCTAAGACAAAATTTATGCACATAGCATGCGGCCAATTGCAACACATGATTGTCCATGTGTTGAGAAGCCAACGGTCACACAAATGCTAACTGAGACTTTCTTGGAGCCTCCACTTACTAAAAGGCCGTCAGGTAGACCGTCTAAAAAAAGGAAAGAATCTTAGTTTCAAGACAAGAAGGTTTATCATTGTGGTAGATGCCATGAGGATGGACACACCGTCAAGACTTGCAAGAATCCAAATCCAAGTTGATCATTAATGTTGCCTTGCGTTTTTATTTTTTGGGCAATGCGCGTCACACTCTTTTGTTGTATATGTCTTTACATAAAAATGCACACCGTATTATTTTTGGAGATGGTGTGTGATGTTGTCATTAAGATTTTGTAGATGCTTTTGGTGTTGTTGTAAATGAAGGTTGGATATTATTGTCACAATTGTATCCAAGTCTCATTTATGTACACAGTGATCATAGTGTCTTGCAAATGTAAAGGACATTGAAATATATTTGTAGCTGGATATTGTTGTAAATGACCCCAGATATTGTGGTAAATGACCCATGTTATTGTTGTAAATGACCCCAGATATTGTGGTAAATGACCCCTGTTATTGTTGTAAATGACCCCTGTTATTGTCGTAAATGACCCCAGATATTGTGGTAAATGACCCCTGTTATTGTTGTAAATGACCCCTGATATTGTCGTAAATGACCCCTGTTATTGTTATAAATGACCCCTGATATTGTCGTAAATGACCCCAGATATTGTCGTAAATGACCCCTGTTATTGTCGTAAATGACCCCTGTTATTGTTGTAAATGACCCCTGTTATTGTTGTAAATGACCCCATATATTGTGGTAAATGACCCCTGATATTGTCGTAAATGACCCCAGATATTGTCGTAAATGACCCCTGTTATTGTCGTAAATGACCCTGATATTGTCGTAAATGACCTCAGATATTGTGGTAAATGACCCCTGTTATTGTTGTAAATGACCCCGATATTGTTGTAAATGACCACGATATTGTCGTAAATGACCCCGAGATATTGTCGTAAATGACCTCTCGTTATTGTTGTAAATGACCCCGATATTGTCGTAAATGACCCCGAGATATTGTGGTAAATGACCCTGTTATTGTTGTAAATGACCCCGATATTGTCGTAAATGACCCCGATATTGTCGTAAATGACCCCCAGATATTGTGGTAAATGACCCCTGTTATTGTGGTAAATGACCCCTGATATTGTTGTAAATGACCCCTGATATTGTCGTAAATGACCCTGATATTGTCGTAAATGACCCCTGTTATTGTTGTAAATGACCCCTGTTATTGTTGTAAATGACCCTAGATATTGTCGTAAATGACCCCAGATATTGTGGTAAATGACCCCAGATATTGTGGTAAATGACCCCTGTTATTGTTGTAAATGACCCCTGTTATTGTGGTAAATGACCCCTGATATTGTCGTAAATGACTCCAGATATTGTCGTAAATGACCCCTGTTATTGTTGTAAATGACCCCAGATATTGTGGTAAATGACCCCTGATATTGTCGTAAATGACCCCTGATATTGTCGTAAATGACCCCTGTTATTGTCGTAAATGACCCTGATATTGTCGTAAATGACCTCAGATATTGTGGTAAATGACCCCTGTTATTGTTGTAAATGACCACTGTTATTGTTGTAAATGACCCCTGTTATTGTTGTAAATGACATACACTGACATACACTTACAGAGTTTCCAGTAACAAATATGTAGGAAAAAATCTCATGACAATCAGATATAGTAAACAAGTAACAGTTGACACATTGAAGCTTAAGACACTTTTGCCTCAACTTTTTCACTATTATAGACATAATTGTCAAACTGTTTTGTAAAGTTAACATCAGTAGGAACTTTGCAAAACAACAAATGAAGGTCATCCTAATAAAATACAAAAGGAGTCATCAATATTCATGTGTCCTAACAACTATGCATCCTAATGTCTTTTCTTTTGTTTCTGGAAGTTCTCCATCAACGACAACACTTTTGCTTGATGCTTGTTGCTAGGATGGGTGACTAGCCACCACAACAACCCGACCTTCAATTCTCGAAGTTCTTCGTATGTGTAGAATGGCATTGTGTGCCCATCATCCCCTTGCACTGAGCCATCCCACATTTGTAACCATGTAAGCACATGAACCCCACAAGAATGCCCGAAATAAATTAGACAAATGCGTTCTAGTCGATCAGCTATCAAACTCATAATAATGGGTCGAAAAACACCGATAATAAGTAACATACGTGTCCGTTTGGACATGGACTTTAGCCCAGTAACATCTTTGGGGATTTTGTGGTCATCTTGTAACAACTCCGGCTTGAGCGTTCGGAGTATAGTCAAGAAATGATTGCGCTGAAAATGAAGTTCAAACAGTTAGACATGTTTACCAGTTTACCAAGAAATGATTATGCTAACAACTATACAGCTATACAGCAATAAATGATTATGCTAACAACTATACAGCTATACAGCAATAAATGATTATGCTAACAACTATACAGCAAGCAATAAGGAATTGAGCAGCAAATAAACGTTGGTAGCTGTTACCAATCCTCCGGAAAGGCTCAAATCAAAGAAGACAATAAAATGCGAGACATCTCAATTGAACTTACCACTTTATTTGCCATAAGGTCCTTAGACTTCTCCACTGCTTTTCTTGTTTTTCTTGGTTGTCTTAAGCGTTGGATTCTCCTTTTCATGTTGCATCCGATAATAAGTTCTTTGCTCAACCAAGGAGTCCAGCGCGTAGAAAACCATTGTTCTTGTATCCAGCACATAACAAAACCAAGTGATTAATGAAGAGTGTGGGGCCAAATATGAAATCACAAATCACCAATGTTGTATCCAACATTTTCGGAAGAATTTCCGCAACATTGGCTTCGATCGTCCATGTTCGTTTAGGATTAATCATTTTTCCATAAATGAGGCTGTGAAAATATGTCTTTTGACAACACCACCATTCTCTAATTGGTCGCCCACCAATGTCTTCGCTACCATGCTTATCAGCTTCATATGGGAGAAATAAACCAACAAAAACATATGGTCATGATCATAAACCAACAAATATAGGAAAAGTTTATAAATCCAAAAACTACTTTTGTTGTTTAGTCTTTTATTTTCCCTGTTATGAATGCTAATAATTACATTTTTATTAATAAGGTGGATCGGAGGAGATAAGGATAAGGATATAGTTTGATAACTAAAGGGGCCGTACCTTGTTGTTAATCCAACTTCTTGGATTCAGACATTGTAGCTCTTTCCTTGTGAGGAAATAGTGATGCATATCCACAAATTCCCTAAATTAACAAATATGACAATGTTAATCCAAATTTGCATTTTGAGAAATGACAAGTTAGATTTATGAAACGGTTACTGAAACTTACTCATCAGCCTCATCTCTCGTAACGGACTTTGTGCACATCTCAAATAGGGTGTCTTTCTCATCGTATGTCCTCTTCCCCTTGGACTTCCGCTTTGGGTCGATCCATGGGGATTTCAAGACGCTACTAGGAATTACTACCCTCTGAGACCGCCTCAATTCCAGTCCAGGTTCTTTCACCTCCTGTTCCCCGCCAATACCACCATCCGCATGAGTAGGTGTCTCCTCTCCACATTGAGGGTCTTCTTCAATGTCAATAATGTCATCTCCCTCAACTATGTGTTCTCCCTCCTCTATGTCATGTCCATCCCCATCGTCATCTCCCTGAACTATGTGTTCTCCCTCCTCTACGTCATGTCCATCCCCATCGTCATCGTCAGACTCGTCGGAGGTAATTGGGCGATTGGTGGCGGATCACCTTCATGCCGGCCTTCTTCGGACAATGTATCTCAAGCGCCAAGCATTTCTTGTTGCAAGTTGTATAGCAGCCGTGCGTATGTCGATCGCACTACCGAAAAACATATATGCCTTATTACATAAGATATCACAAAGATCAACATTTTCAAATCAATAGGTTAAAGGTTAATTGTTGTGACACATTACTGGGTGTGTAAGCATGGTGTCGGGGTCAAACGATGTTGATGGAGGGACTGATGCCTGAGGAAGTTGCTGACGAGGCTTGCTGCGAAGAAGGACACCTTTTTTACTTTTTTTCTCCACCAACACTCTCCTCTTCACATTTTTGTCGGTCCAAAAGGCCATAGGCGACTGATGTGGAGAGGGTATAACATCACCCAATGGGAAATGTTGGAAACAGAAGAGTCAGCAGAAAAACGAAATCAAACAATTAGTAACAACAGCTTATACATTAATGAGTCTCGCTGAACTTGCAAACATAGTAAAACACAACTTACCATGAGGAAGTATAGGCAACCGCCCACGCTTAAGTTTTTATTGTCTTGGACTTCTGGGAATCCTTCTTGAACTCTTGTATCTCTTCGCAGAGTTCTTGAATTATGAAAGAGGACCAATCAAAATGGGCAATTGCATCCTTAGTAACCGCCATCAGCTTCAAAAGACGGTCACTAACGTAGACGGATGCACTGGGCGCCAATAGGGTACCCAAGGCGAACAAGACAAACAGACTCAAAATTTTGATCCAATTTTTCTTCTAACCAGTCTCCAATTTTTTGTAAGCAATACTTTTGTATACACTCCTAAGGTCCTTGAAAATGGAGTCTGGTCGTTTATGTTTATTTTTATGGGCTCCCCCACAAGGAAGACCCATCAATTGATGGACATCTTCTCGCCCCTATCACTCGAGTGTCCCCCTAATGCACACTTCCTTTGTAGGGGATCAAAGCAGTTCATATATCGGGCACATAAGGACCGGTTGATCCGTCGGCAACTAAGATCAACCAACCCATCAAACCCGATCACCTTTAGCCTTCTCATTGCCTCGGGTCTTCCTTTCAAGTTGTTGCAAACTTGGAAGAATGTGTTTGGGACACATCTAGTCTGAAAGGGCACCAAATACTTCTTCTTCTCGTTCACCGGGGCTCTCAATTCTTTAGCCCTCTTTGTGTATTCAGCCTTTTCTTTACCACTTAGCCTCTTCCAGGCTTCTGTCACTTGTACACTCAATTCGCCTCTTAACTTAGCCTTTCCCTTGCCCTTACGTGAGGCCGCATTTTTTTTGAAGAATTCTTCCGTGAAAAGGTTGTACCCAGAGAATCTTCGATCCCTTTGTTCTAATTTGGACATTTTTTTGCTTCTAATGTTACACCTTGTTGCTCAAATACCTACAAAAATTGTAAACGAAGTTCATTTAAAGATAATAGGGAGTATTATAAAGGAATATGAGGCAAGTTAAAGACAGTACAGATCAAAAGTAAAAACTACCATATCATGATCCCAACCTAAAACTGAATTACAAACAAATATATTCCAATGTTGCATAGTTTTGCTGTTTCGGCAACCAAATATATATATATAATCATTAAAACACAGACAAAATTTGGGCCAAGTTGATTCCTTGATGACAAGTAACCTGGTAATATCATTCTTTAGTCATGTGATCTCCCATCCCTAATCCAGTTTTCTCCAATGTTTGAATAAAATTCAGCATTAACTTACTTGAATGCTTGTTATATGCAGAATCTTTGTGGCCAAAATAATATCCATGTGTGTGAATAAACCACAATTTCATTATTGATGTTGTTATTTTCATTAACAAAAACCCAAACTACAAGGACTTGCATTAGTTAGAAGTATTGAAGGACAACATCAACTAAATAAAAACCAATGGAACAAAGCTGAAGCTTTTGAATTGCTATCATTTTCATTTAGAGAAAAAAAAAGGCAGAGGGATCTCAACAAAAAGTTCAAGATAATGAAGGAAAACAAAAAACCAATAAGAGGTTAAAGAATTCTACAAGTAACCTGGATAAGAATTCAAAGCCTCAGACATAGAGCAGGAACTTCAAGACTATGTTTGTGGGGAGTTGTAGAGCATATGTTTCCCTTAATTGCAAAAATTAGTGCTTCATTGCAAAAATTCAGTTGTCAAACAATATGACAGCACCTCTTATGAAATTTACCTATTCTTCCTCTTATCTTTTTCATTAGAGGAACCCATATAGACTTTAACAAAACTTAGGTTCGAGTTATAACCAAGGCAAGACCCTAAACCACATACAATTATCCAAGACTTATGGTTATAGTGAGTCAATGCTTTTCTTTAAGGTTGTTGAACAACATTCCATTTCAATCTGAAAATTTTCTAGATTCATAAGCATCATCCCAACCATCACATACCGTATTAATTTATGTTTCAATGATCTCACATACGCGTTTAACATTTGGGGCATTAAAAAGTTAAGTTCCAATCAATTCCCACACCCCAAATAACAACTTTTAGCCTTTAGGAGGTTTAGACAACAGTATGTTATGCCTCTGTTAAATATTCCCATTCCATAAAAATCATCATCTTCATGACCCAAACAATATGCAATGACTTGATAAATATCTGCACAACATTATAGCACTAATTTCATGGTTATTGAAAGTTTATACTATCCTAAATCTCTTATTGAATGAATAAGATGCCACACACACCGAGATACCGAACACGAACATCATAAACCAACACTAATCACACATTCAACATATACATACTCAAAAACAGCAAGCCCTTAGTTCGGTCAATACGAACGAAAAACCAAACCAACAGAAATGCCAAATACAACAGCTTACAAGAACATTTCCTAATAGATTTTGATTCACGTGGTTATAATTTTAGAGCAAAAGTCACACTTACCGTCAAAACACCAAACGTCCGTTCACCATCGGAGATAAAAAAGAAGCAACAAAAAACAGAGCAGAAGCGCCGACCTTCAAGACGCACAACGAACGGCAAGCAGAAGTGGAGTGCAATTAAGAAAAATGGCCTCCCTTTTTTACAACAATTAAGGATGAAAACGAAAACCTACTTTAAGCTTAGATGTACTCCATTTTTGGGAAGGGGAGTGCGATTAAGAAATAGGGAATGAGACCAAAAGAATGGGACAAAAAATACCTAATCCCCAAAATCTTACCTACCGGCGAAACAGGACGTCAACGGCGACACACAGGAGCTTCAGACGGTGGCCGGAGCAAAGCGAAGACGGCGACAAGGCGGCGAGCGAGCGATCGTGCGAGGGAGATGACTGCAACCGAGAGACCGATCGAGCAAGGGAGAGAGAGCGATCGAAGCGAGCAAGGGAGAGATTTTCAGAGTGTGCAGAGTGCTATCGAGCAAGGGAGAGAGAGCGATCAAGCCTTATTTTCTCCCCCAATTCGTTCTATCAAACAAGAATTTTACTTTTTTCTCACAACCTAATGAGTAATTAATAAAACATTATCCTTATAGAGAAGATAAAAAATTAGTTGGGGCCAAATTATTGGCCAAATAAAATATCATATAATAAATACATATATATACTAACAAATTTTATAAGATTAGATCGGATCAGCTGCGACCAAGGCCCCAACTAGCCATAGAGTGGTTCCGCCACTGCTTAAAAAGTGAGAAAGTGAGCCAGTACCCGAGACGAATTGCTTAATTCTTTATTTCTGACTCTGGACTTCACATATTATTTTCTTGTTAATTTAAATTCAGATTCTTTATCAAAAGCTTAGATAATAATTCACCTCATTCTTGCACTTAAAAAAGAATTCTTATCTGTTGTGGACTCGTCTCAACTTTTAAACAAACTGAAAGGCTTATGCACAAAAATAACAATTGCAAACAGACTTAATTACTTGGCATCTCATATTCGTAAAGGACAGTGATTATTTACAAATCTACTTATCAATCCACTTCGCTGATTTTAATAATAAATATGCACTTTTTATTTCGTCTGTAAGGTTTTGCTTTTCGAATGTATACGAGTACCGTAGAAGATAATAGTAGCTGCTTTCATTCCGACCTGAAACATGTATAAATCTTAGAAGTCGAACCAGAATCCCTGTCCTTATTAAACAAAAGTTAGGACAGTAATATGATTAAGAACATACTAAGGAAGATGCCAAGAATATGATAAATGAATTGCTTCCAATTCTAGTAAGAAATCGTTCTATTGTTTAGTAGCCCTCCATTCCAAAATAAATGTTTTAATTTTTTTTTTTAACTTTGTCTTATTTAAATATGCCTCACTTCTTTCATATTTCTTGATATCCAATGTGTACTACTAATAAATAAGGACAAAAAAATAATTAATAACTCCATTGGTAACTTGTATATTATGGATCAAATATTTTGTTTGGTACAAGTTAAGTATAGATTTAACCCTAATCAATATGAAGTATCACAATACTACTTTAATTTTTCTCTCATCTTTCCAATCAACAGTCTAGATAGAATGAGGAGAAAGAAAGCTTATGAGAGGATCTCCCCCCACAAAGGGCCAATATGGGGATGAAGAGGGTCAAAGGCAGCTAGATAGAATGAGGAGAAAGAAAGCTTATGAGAGGATCTCCCCCAGAAGGGCCAATATAGGGATGAAGAGCAGAGGCTCAAATTTTGACATTTAATGCGGATTCATTTTCAACACCATTAAAGCTAGTGGCGAGTCCGGTTTCTCTCATTTTCGGATTTCTGCCCATCCCTCATCATCTTCTCATCCTGGCCGTCGAAATCTTGATCCAATGACTCAGAATAATTTTCAAAAAAACCGCATGCGGTCCCGACACCGCATGCGGTTTTTTTAAAAATTATTCTGGGCCCTTCGATCAAGATTTGGACGGCTAGGATGAGACTGTGAGGGATGGACAGAAAAACGCTAATAAGAGAATCATCTTCCACCAGTGGCCAGGGCATGTTTGCATATTCCCCAAATTATTAATTATAATAATTACTAGCATTTGTCAGCATGAAAGCGACCCAACCCTGCTTTTCAACGTTTTGCTTTTGATCCAATTCGCTAAAAAGAAAACAAATTGTTCGGAATTTCTTGAATCTTCAAAAGCTAACTGTACTTTAAAGTTTAAAGAGAGTAGCTTCTTTTAATCCAAAATAGGAATTTTTGGGTAAGGCCAAAAAGTTGTTGATAATTAATCAAGAATAGGAATTTTTGGGTAAGGCCAAAAAGTTGTTGATAATTAATCAAGAATAGATAATTCCAAGGCCATGTGCCTTTCTTTAGGATTATGTCCCTGTTACAGTGCCCTAGTTTAGCAGAGTCTTCCTTGAATCGAAATAGTACTCAGTCCAACACTTCACCTTGAATAGAAAGGAATCTTGATTGATTACACAAACACGATAAATGATGGCGTTAAGAGAAAATCATAGCAAGTTATCAACAAAAATAAATAATTCTGGGAAAGTCAGCTCTGGCAACATGCTACTCAATGAATGATCAAAGCTAGTTTGAACAGATTTATCGAAGCCTGTTGAATAATTTCCAAATTATAGTTGTGTCGTTGTGCCTTTCTTCGTTATTCTCCACCAGAACGAGTGGAATCGTCCTCCTGTACTCACCTCATCACTTTTTAATTATTTCTTTGTTTTTTTAATATTAATTTCTGTTTTTTTACATTTTTTTTATAATTTGGGCTCACCCACAAGTAGAGCTGGGAATCAGGGCCGGCCCGTGAAGGGCCAGGGCCTGAGATAAGAAAAACATCTGTTTTTCAAAGCCCGGCCCGAGAGCACCAGGGCCAGGGCCGGCCCTCCAGGGCCCGGAAATTACTATTCCAAATTTTAATTAATTTTCTCTGTTTTTTTAAAGAAATATAATTAGTAAATTACACCACGAATCATCCAATAAATAAGCACAATCACTAATTCATAATCAAAAGCAAACTATGTTCACAAATAACTCACATAAAACATAAGAAACATACCACTAAGCGACATTAATACAATGACTATTATTGTAACAAATAATTTAATTTGTTAAACATAAGAGTAATTTTATTTGCAACAAATAATAAACCAAATCATAAAATTAGAATATAGTTATTATATATTTGTAGTTAAATGAATAAATAACTCTATAACAAATACAAAATATATATAAATTAATAAATTAAAAAAGGAAAAAAAATAAAAAGCTACAGTGAAAAGGGCCTGTAGGGCTGGCCCGAGGCCCTCCAGGGCCCCTACAGGGCCAGTTTCAAATATTTCGTCCATTTTTCAAGCCCGACCCTTGACGGGCCAGGGCCTAAACAGGCCAGCTCGATGGGCTCGGCCCGATTTACCGGCTCTACCCACAGGATATACTGGCCAGAGAGTACACATGCTTCCACCTCTACCAGCGTTTCCACTGCTTCCTAGACCCCTAGGATGCCTCCCCCAGCGCCTTGACCAATGCAGGGATCAAACCCCCTCCCTTGAGGTGAGGAAGTCCGACCCCTTCGCTAGTTAAACCTAAGGACGAGGGGTTTTGTTTTTGTACATACATGCGTATTGGCATGACAGCAGGAGGGGAAAAAGCCCACCGCGAACGGCAGTGAGAAAAGTTCAATGGATTAGAGGTGCACTGATGGGCTTCAAACAAAAAAAAATAGGGAAAATCCGTACCAGGGCCCTTTTAACCCAAAAAAACCCAAAAAGGGCCCCAACACTCTGACATTCTCAGAATAGGCCCCAGGGCCCTTTTTGACATTTGAATGTTAAGTGAAATGTAAAAAACGCCCCCAACTAACACACACAAATTCAGTTCGTCTCTCTCACTGGCAATCGCGTCGTCTCTGCCCTGTTCTCTCTTCTCTCTCCCGCCTGCTCCACTCTAACTCTCGTCTCGCCGTCGCCGCCCGCCAAAGGTAGGAAACATTTTAGGGATAATTTTCTCTTTTCTTTTCTTTTCATTCGTTTATGTTCGATCAATTTTTTTTTTCATTTTGTTTCTTGATTTGTACTGTCGTGAGCAATTCTTGTTTTGAGGCTGTTGTCCTTGACGGTGATGAGCAATACAGCGTAAGGATCGGATTTAAAACCCTATTTTTTAAAAAAAAAAACTTATTGTGGGAATGCTGGCCTTGTTTCGATTTTGGGGCTTTTTTTGCTGACTTTGGTTGTAGGGCACCACCTATGGCATCTATCACCATATGCAATCTTTTGCTCTACACCACAAACAAAGAATGGCAGGTAATCATTTTTGCAAGACTCATGTTTACAATTGTTTTCATGACTTGACTCAAGAATGAGGCATTTCCCCATCTCAGGTTGTAAATCTTAAGGAAGCACGTGAGTTCTCCAGCAACAAGTACATTTACGTGTTCAAAGTACTATACTACCTTCCATTAGTTTGAACCTTTTTGTTTGATTTTGTGTGTAACTGGATGGAGATGGCTTTCTGTTTTTCAATTTGCTCTTCTACATTCTTTGACCTGTCCCTCCTTTCCTTTCACAAAATTATTGCCTACCATCATCTATAATATATATCTGCTATATTTCTTGATTCTGATTATCCTATGTTGCTTTAGTTTTTTCCCCTTCTAGATAATAATTCAACATTTTTTCTCTCCAGAAACTTGAATGGGAATCTTTGTCTATTGATCTTTTGCCACATCCTGACTTGTTCACGGGTTCTACTTTAGGCCGCTCTCAAGAGGGAGCGAACCAGAGAGATGATGATGATGGTGCCAAGAGAGTTTTTTTTGGAGGCGAGCGATTCCTAGAAGGCATATCTGGAGACGCATATGTAATGAATATAATTCCTCTATTTGATTTTTCACACTTTTTCATTCTGAGGCTTTCTGTGTGACAATATTTCTGTAATTCTATTATTTTTAGAATACAATTCAGAGAACTGAATTAAACAGTCCACTTGAACTTGAGGTTCAGTTACACATTACTGAAGCTATGTGCCCTGCATTAAGTGAACCAGGTAAGTAAAGGGACATGTAGACTTTTTGTGTCTTACATGATTGAATAATTGTGTCACGGGATTAATTCCTTGTGTATGATCAGGACTGCGTGCTCTGCTCTGCTCCGCTTTATGACAGGTATATATGTCTGCCTAAATGCCCATATTAATTGTACCAATAAAAATAGAGAGAGAAAAAAAAGTTGAAAGATACCCATTCATAAATGAGAGCAAAATTGAAAATTTACCCTATAATTTGATCTAACTACATCTCCTTGTTATGTGTGATTTAGTCAAAATAGACTTTTAAATAGGACCAAAGTGGTATATATATATATATATATATATATGTGTGTGTGTGTGTGAGTGTGTGAAAAGATTGCAAATAATACAATATGTTAAAGTCAAGAGCACTAAAAACAAAAACTTACAGTTCCATGCCATTCACCCCGATACACCTCCCCGTATGATCCTGAAGGCCAGGCATATGCCAGACAAGTGAAATTAAGTCTTCATATATAAAACCAGATACAAACATCTATTGCTATACAGTGAAGCACCATCTAAAACAAGAATGTGATTGAGTCTTATAGAATATTGTACAATTCATACCAAGCCCAATACGTTCACCCAGTGTGATATCTTCCCATGGAATTTCATACTCAGCAACATCATCTAGTACAGAATCAGATTTTGCGCTATCATTACTTATTGATCTGTCAGATATTCTCTCACCTTCTGAGTTTGCTCCTAAAACATTATGTTCCCCATGATCATACCCTTCTGCTCATAAAAAGCACCGTCTGAATCTCCATCACTTCGACTTCCCTGGTCATATTGTTTACTAACAGCCGCAGTGGTTGCTACTACAGCTGCAGCAGTAGCAGTAGCAGCTGCAGCAACAGGAAGCTCAATATTTGAGTCAGTACTTGACTTTGCCACAGCAACTACCACTGATGAAGCAACAACAGCTGCTGCGGCTGCTGCAGCAGCAGCAACTGGTACATTTTTCCCGTATCTTATAGGAGTTGCTTCTGCATGTGATTGCAAGTGCTGTCCAGCTGCTTCCCTAGGATCAAAAGGAAGGTTGATCCCTAAACCTTCTACAGGCTTGGAATGCTCCATCTGACTGCTCGGAATTGCTTTAAGATGAGCTCTGTAAGGAGGCAAAGGAGGCAAGAATTGAGCAGGACTTCGGTGGCAATCAGCCTGAGTTTCCTTCTTCCCACTCCCATGTTCATATTCATTTTCCTCAGTGTTGGAGTTAGTCTCAACAATGGTAGCACCCAACTGCTGATGATAAGTTTCAGAAAATAAGTTTGGAGGAGGAGCAACACCACTTTCAAGTAAAACATCATGAAGTTTTTGAGCTAACTGAGGATTCCCCTTTGCAGCATCAAATGTATCCCACTGCAATCTGTTTTGATATGCTTCTTTTATCAAATGTACTCAAGTCCGAAGCTTCTTCAGATGAACTTCCTATCCCACTGCTGGATGACGCTATGCGAGAAGAATAAAGGTCCCTCGATAAAGGGCTGGCCACAAAAAAAGATTCATCATACTCGCTATGCAATCCAGTTGCATCAGATGGAATAAGTGTTCCAGGATCTGCCATCAGGTCAACAATGTATTCCCTGAAATTTAAATTAACCACATATTATAGTTACAGGATAACACTAAGCAACTTCTATTTAAAAAAGCCATGAAAAGAATGGGGGGGGGGGATATTCAGATACTATCACTTTTCAAGAATTATTTTGAAAATCTAAAAAATTTCTACACAATGAAAGGCTAATAAAAACGTACAAGAGAATAGTAACAAGACAGAGGTTCTACTCTAGAGCAGCCTGAGACAAAAGAAGAATTGAGTACTATTGCATGAGTACTCAATTGAGTATTGAGTACAATGCAAAGAGAACTGCATAAAAACAGATCTCGCCAACATCACAAAATACATATTTATTTTACATTTACCTTCCATCGTCAATTTTGACAAAGTTCATGGCCACATCATCAGAACCTGTATAATGTAGTCCTTTGACCAAGCAGCATGGGATGCCCACACTTTCACATAAAACCTATATTTAATGTAGAGAAATATATATCAGAGGTCGGGGTTCAAAGATTTTATATCAAAAATACCCAAAAAAAATGCAAATCTTCATGAATATCTCTGGTATGTAGTAAATCCCAAGTTAGAGAATACAAAAAAAACCTCATAGGATGTAGCAGTCATGATTGGCTCATTCTCTAGATATCATCTAACAAAAGTTTGTTGACATCACAAGAGGCCTCCTTCACTTTATGCATGGGATGGTTCTTAATTAGAATCCAAACCACAAAACAAAATGGATGAACAAGTACCTTAAAAAACAATGCACGATGCCGAGCCAATCCAATGGTCAGAGAACCAAGTGGCAAAACCATGCTACCAAGAGTTGCTTTCAGACTGTAACTAAGACTACTCCATGCTCTTGTCATGCTTTCAGGATCTGTAACCGATCCACCCATATAGTCAGCCACTAATATGGCAAGCCTCTGCACCAAATTGCTATTTACAATTAATTCAGAATTTGGTCTTGACTTGACAGCCAACTCTAGGGCTTTTTGCTCAAGTTTCAACAGATTTGAATCAGCAGCCCTATTGACCAAGACTGCTTCCCAAGTGACACTGAGGTTGGTGTCCCTTGCAGATATACCAGGGAAGGCATTCTAGCAGAGCTTGACTGAGACTCATTCAAGATCCCATAAAGATCATAGAAACCATCCAAGATCTTGTCATCATAACCAAGAGCATTGTAATGCTGTGAAGCATGGATAAATCTACGATATGAGATAAGTTAGAAAGGAATATATGCAAGGCAAAATAGAGTAAAATAACAGAGACATATTCAACTAAGTCCATTTTAATTCATGGAATTTGTGAATCAATCCAAACACTAAGCAGCTATATGTCGCCAAACGATTGCAATGTGAGAAGCTAACATAGAGAAAAGGAGGCGACTTATTGAATAAGCCAAAAACTATATAAAAGTTATACAGAATTGAGGGAAAGTAAACAAAATGCTGGAGATCCTGCACGGAAGAAGAGCAAGACAAAGACAACACAAAGAAGGTATATCCTGTGAACAATTTACAGGCCTTTTTTCTAGACAAATCTGAACAATACATCTTATCAACAACCCTGGTGTTCTAAAAGAATAACGATATCGATTCAAAATGTATGCTTAAACCATAATTCCATGCTTCACCGTATACAACTCCATCTATCCATCTCAAATTCTTCTTAAATTTCTGTGTGACTCATATTCTCAATGAATTACATAATGATCAATCTTACTTCGCATATTGTCTTTGCTTTAGACGGAATCGTCATAACTAGGAGAACTGACTTCCACCTTAAGTCAATGTGTTTAAAGTGATTAAGATAACTAACCCAGTATCTGTAGGCCACAACTTCAGCTGGTGTGTTATCAGGGCCACAAGAACCCAAACTGATCTGCTTAACAGCTTCAATCTGCACTGCCTCTGGATCCTCATTCGCACTCATCTCTAAAGCCAATTGTATCTGATACTCTTCCTCTACTTCAGGATCTCTCGAATTGCTAGACCCAGAATCAAGCCTAGCTGAATCCAAAACAATATCTAAACCGCCACTGCTAACTAAATCAGATGGTTCCACTCTTTCTCCTCTTTTCAGATTCGAAGATGGAGGACTTGGACTCTGCCTGTTAGCAACAGAGTGCAACCAGCTTGAAATCCCAAATAAATAAATAACATACAAAATAAATAAATAATTCACTAATTAATTAATTTACTAATTAGTTTTGTATCCTTTATAATAAATTTTAAATATTTTCATTCCCTAAATTATTGTTTATAATTATTATTTACTCTTTTTATTATTAATAATTTGTTAGTAATTAAGCATCTATCCTACCATTATACATTTATTAAGCATCTATAATAAATAAATGTATATAATTAAAAGTTAAACCAAATTATTAAACAATAAACATAACAAAATAATTAAATGTTACCTGTGCAAATATGAAGTGAGGAGTGAGAGAGAAAATTTGAGCCTCCTTCTTCTTCCTTTCAGTGATTCTCTCTTCTCTAGGTCTCAGTTTCTCAGCCTCTCTCAGCGTTTTCTCCGCTTCAGCAAAGGAGGGAATGAGATGGAGATTGGAAGGATGAGGAGGTGTGTGTGTGTGTGACGAGTGGCTGCTGTGAGTGAGAGTGAAAAAAGAATGAAGAAGATGGACAACGGAGGGAGTTTTCAGATGAGGATAAGAGGAAGAGGGAAGGAGTCGTGGGAGGGAGGGGTGAAAGAATGAATGAGAGAGCGAACGAGTGAGGTTGTGTGTGTGTGGTTGGGGGGGAGGTTGGAGGGGGGGCCGCGTAGGGATTCCTGAGCGTCAGGATTCCTGACAGAGACCTCACGCCACTGGTGTGAGGATTGCTCACACCACTATTGTGGCGTAACCTTTCCTCACGCCACTGCTCAATGGCGCTACCCCTCCTAGTGTCATTAGTGGCGCACTGTCAGATAATGTGTCTAATAGCATTAGTTCAAAATTTTTTTCGAAAATGCTTCATTTAGATACAATTTTTATTAAAAGTTGTTACTTTAGTGATTTTTCTGAAGAAATGGTCAGAGGCATCTGTAAGCTCAAATTTTGACAATTAATGCCGCTTCATTTTCAACCATTAGAGCCAGTGGCCAGGGCATGTTTGCATATTCCCCAAATTATTATTGTAATTAGTATTTGTCAGCATGAAAGCAACCCAACCCCGCTTTTTAACGTTTTGCTTTGATCCAATTCGCTAAAAAGAAAACAAAGAGTTCGAAATTTCTTGAATCTTGATAACTCCAAGGACACGTGCCTAATTTCTTTAGGAATATGTCCCTGTTACAGTGCCCTAATTTAGCAGGGTCTGCCTTAAATGGAAGTATTACTCAGTCCCGCACTTAACCTTAAATAGAAAGGAATCCTGATTGATTACTCAAACTCTTGCCACTAACACGATAAATGAGCAAGTTATCAACAAAAATAAAAAATTCTGGGAAAGTCAGCTCTAGCAACAGGCCAACTCATTGAATACTCAAAGCTGGTTCCAACAGATTTATCGATGCCTGTTGAGTTATTTCCAATTTATGGTTGTACGGCCGTGCCTTTCTTCGTTATTTTCCAGCAAAACGAGTGGAATCCTTGGTAGAGTTGTACTATAGTTTAATTAACTTTTAATATTATCCTTACTAATTATACTAAATTTTAATATTATATTAATCATTACTCTCACTCACTATCCTTATTAATTAGGAGTATCTATGGAAAGATATAATTAATGCTCCTTATGAACAAACAAATATTTTATAAAAATGACCAAATACACTTGTTAGTTAGTGCCTTATAATAAGGACTAGAGGGTGTATGTAAGAGAATTAGTTAAAATAAACTAATAATAAGGAACAGGGTGGTAAATTTTTATGAAATTACTCTGATTTAAGTCCATGAGAAATTCAATTAGTGAGAATTACTTTATAAATTTTTTAAATTATGCTCTAGTGGTTGATTTAGTCTCTGTTGGACGTGAAATGTGTTATTTCTAATTTAATTTATATGCATTTTTATTCATTAACTCTATTTAATTTTTTATTTTAGAATTGTAAAATTTTTCAAGTTAACTTTTTTTAATTTTTATCTTATAATTGTAATTATATATATATGTTCTGGTGTAGAACACATATGTCTAGCCTGATGGGCTGGTGCTTTGATGTTGGATCAAAGATCTCTTCCTGAATGTCTATGAGGGAAGCACTCAGTAGGAGATGGGATCACTGTACACAACCGGGCACTTAACCAAGGGGGTGGGGTGTGTGCACAGTGTGACTGTATGTAAATAATTCAGGGTTAGAACGTGTGTACCTTAGGGTTCAACCTCAGTATTTATAGAGTGTACCTTTAGGTAGCCTGGCGTGATATCCGGCCCCAGATCCTAACTGCATAACTGTATGCGGAGGTCGTCCTAGATTATTGGGGAGTTATGATTCTCCTGGCTTTTTTTTTTTTTTTTTTGCTATAAAAATTTTAGGAAAGGGGTCGGGCTCACCCACAAATACTGGACAGAGAGTACACATGCCTCTACCTCTACCAGCGTTTCCACTGCTTTCCAAACCCCTAGGATGCCTCCCCCAGCGCCTTGACCAATGCAGGGATCGAACCCCCTCCCTTGAGGTGAAGAAGTCCGACCCCCTTGCCAGTTGAACCCAAGGACGAGGGGTTCCTGGCTAATAGATAGGATAGGTTAGGCCTTATCTATCTGCTATTGGGCTTCGCCATTGGGCCTAATCTAGGTCCGTAACAATATATATATATATTTAATAAGATTAATGTCCTTTTCAGTCTTCTATCTCAACTTACTTTTTAAAATAATCATTTAAACAAGTTTTGGTTTCAAAAAGTTTATTTAAGCTACCCCAATTTAAACATGAATCACATTATACAATCTAAATTTTATCTAATATTAAGTTAATACAAATCAAATGGTAAAAAAATCACTTTTATCATGCAATTAAAAATAGAGCTTTAATAGCGCATAATCTACAACCAAAGTATTACAGCTACGAGCCTACAACATTTACTCTCTCAATCATTAAACCTTTTTTTACTCTTTCAAATTAAATGGACAAGCTACTAACCAACTACAAGCAAGGATTGAAGGGAACTCTCCTTCTCAGTGTAACCAAGCGGGAAAGGGATAGCGAGAATCAACGTACTTAAGAAAGTACTTATTTTTTTGAATTAAATGGACAAGCACTAAAGACCATTGACAACGAACAACATTAATATGACTACACTAACGAGTCAAAGTAAAACAACTGTCTCTCAAAAAACATAACCATGAGTTTACTAAACATTGCTTTAGGGTCAATCTAACCTGTACGCAAATACCAAACTTAATTATATTCATATAGTCATTACGCTTTCAACGAGAAATCATTTATGCTAGTTCCTACTTTGATTTACAGATCTTTTGCCTCATGCATCTTCTGGAAAACACTCGTGCCAATTTTTCACCATCAAATGGCTATTGCTGTGGCGGCAGTTCTTGTGTTTCATTTGGTAATGGCCCATCAAGATCCATTGTTGCCAGCCTTTGTAATCCTTGAATTGCTACAATTACTTTGATTGAACTTTCAATGTTAAAATGGGGCTTGATCTCACGAATATATTCTTTGACTTTTGATTGCTGTTATAACGTACGAAACAGAGGCATGATTGATCACATCTCTTGACAAGGTTATAAATTTACCAATTGAGCATACATGTAAAAGACTAATTGAACTTACAAAATGTTCAAGTTTTCTCCTCAACTCCTCCTCCTCAACAGAAGGTACCTGTTCCGACAAAAATAATGCAACGCAAGTGAACACAACTCATAAATTTAGACAGCACAAAAGGTAGGACATACTGAAACAACACATAAGAAAATAATTCCTACAAAGAACTCTCCATATTCTCTACAATCTTAAAATTTAAACTTGAGAATTTATTAAATATCAAAATGCGTGCACCAAATTGGTAACATACAGAATCATTATAGAATTTTTCTAGTCATTTATCGCCAACAGGCAAAGAATACTGCTCAAGTTTACTCATAGTCAAGGTCTGATGGAATAAGGTAGTGATCAACGTAAAAGTATAACCAAAAAGTTGAGGAAAAATATGTGTAGCATAACCAAAGGCCGCAACATGTAGAAATTAGAAACCAGCCTTATATCATATCAAAAAAAAAAAAAAAAGAAGAAGAAACCAGCCTTATATACCCTCTCCACTTGCCAATATTACCCCGAAAAATAATAGGGAACTCACTAGGACAAGTTTTCTTCTTTTCTTCTTTTTTTAGGAGAAATATGAATAAATTAAAAGGGCGAAGCCAAAACAATATAAAAGAGAGGTCCACCGTCATCATGCTCGACACATCACTACAAATAAGCTATAACCGAGCGACATAAGAACAGTGCGGAACTTGGACGGATTCAGAAACTATGAAGGCAAATTCAAAGAAGCGCTCGAACCCGCAAGAATTTTCAGAATTACCTTCTTTGGCCGGCCGGCAGCACTTCCAGAGGAATCTTGGGGTGTCTTTACCGCTCCACCACTACCAGCTCCAACAGCTTCTGGTGAAGCTCCCGAAGGTGGGGGGACAAAAGAGACGGGGACGGCCACTATGGCCTCTTCTATCTTGAGGAGACTCCCACGTCTTTTCGGAGGGTTGTCATCTAGCGGAACATCATCAGGCGGCAACTCGTCGAGCTTGCGCTTGTAGGGTCGACCCCGTTTTCTTGGGGAGCGAGAAGGAGAGTTAGGGATCATGTAAGACCTATTGACCATAACAAGTTGACCATTTCTTGTCAAGCCATTCAAATGCTTAATGAGCAAGTCCTCGTGGTTTGAAGGAAGGCCCTGATAGGTTTGCTCCATATACTTCTCCATATAGTTTCCGATGGCATTCTTGGTGGAGCCCTTTCCTTTTTCGAGAGTGGCGACCGTTGTGCATATCATCTGACTTAGAGAGTTAGAGTAGAACTCGAAAAGGGGGATGATGAAAATAAAGGGGGTAAACAGCAAGATTGAATCAAGAAAGGGAAATGGGGAAAAGAAGAAGCATCAAGATAAGTTATTGCTCTTGTTGGCCGTGTTAATCTTACCTCATCATAGTCATAGGAAGGTTGGTTTTCAGAGGTTGGATTGGCGGGGGCATCGGCTGGCGGAGCCGAGGCAGGGACGGCGGTGGGGGTCGGAGGGGTGTAGGAGGATGGGTCCATGGGGAATTGAGTGGGCTCAGACACCAGAGCCAAACAGAGAATTGGAAGTTCTGTAAATTTGGAAGCTTCGAAAGCGGTGATAGAATAGTAAAGTTGACGTGACTGGATTAGGATGATCGCTGCCTAATATAATACTCCATCGAATTTGTTCGCTCTCCCGGGAAGACCAAGTAGTTAGAATTGCATTTACTTGTATTATTTATTGTTTCAAACAGTTTATTATTTGGATAAAATCATTAAAAAAAAACTATTTAAACTTCAAGATTCCAATACCTACTAAAGTAATAGAATTAACAACAATAATAATACAATTGATAAATAGTTTAAGTGAAAAATTACCTATTTAGGATTATAAAGTTTAAGTGATATTTTATTTATTTATTATTTTAAAATTTTCTCTCTGTAGGATTTTACTTATATTATTATTATTTATAAATGATAAATAATATCTGAGATGACTTGATGGAGCCGCCGTGAAAGAATAATTTCTCAAAGGAGCCTCTGTTCCGGGCAGTCCGCATTCATCGGCCTGGTGGCCAAAAAGATACAAAATCACAGATGGAAGATCGTCCAAATCCCACGACGACAATCCAATTTTAATACAGCGAGAGAGAGAGAGCGGTGGGGAATGCTCTATACGATTGGCAGAGAGGTAAATCCGAAGAACGAGTTGGGTCTATTTGTGTGGTCACGCAATCCTAGTGAGCTATCAACGTCGTCCTTCTTCTGCTATTACCTCTGATGAACGTATTATCAACATCGGTGATTGCTTGCCAATAATAGCCTCGCATTCACGATACATTTACCTTATTCTCAGCCTGCTGAGGAAGGTGAAGACCCGGAAGATGGCTTCATGATCCGCAAGACTTTGTTATCTCGAACTTGAATCCTTATCCAACTGCCGACGCAGTCCTATTTCAAGTCTTGTTCTATGGCTTCTCACAAGAAGGTCTTCCTCCCATACCTTTTCTTCTTTTTTCCGTTTCTCTTTTTCTTGATCAGTTTTTTCCTTCCCTGCGATCCTAATCTGTCATGATATTTACAGTTTACCGCTTATTTGTTAGTGCTTGGATTTTACTTTATGTTGTCGGTTCTTTATTGTCTTATCGTTTCGAAGGATTAGATTACATCAGCCTTTTGTGCTATAGTTTACTTTTTTGTCAAAAATAATGGCTTCGTTTGGTGTGGCCTCACAAGATATTATAATTAGTGAAGTAACTGTTATATCTTGTTGATTGATTGATATTGATGGACGACCCAATCTGTATTTTTTATTGCACTCTCTGCTTTACATCCGGTTTTCACATTTAATACCTTACAAATAGCTGTAGTCAAAAGAAGAGATCAAATTATCATCAAACAGAGTGATACCCCCCCTTCAAATTATCATCACTCCTATGGTTCAACCACGTGCTAATTATCTGTGTGTACATAATGCTTCCTGGCAATCAAATAGGTAGAAACAGAATTTTTCACCGAATATGGAGAGGCAAGCAGATACCAGGTCCAAGAAGTCATTGGTAAAGGAAGTTATGGCGTTGTGGGTTCTGCCATTGACACTAATACTGATGAGAAGGTTGCAATAAAGAAAATTAATGATGTTTTTGAGCATGTCTCAGATGCCACCAGGATCCTTAGAGAAATTAAACTCCTTCGATTGCTCAAACATCCTGATATAGTAGAAATTAAGCATATCATGCTTCCTCCTTCTCGACGAGAGTTTAGGGATATCTATGTCGTGTTTGAGCTGATGGAATCTGATCTTCATCAAGTAATAAAGGCAAATGATGATCTTACTCCGGAGCACCACCAGTTTTTCTTGTACCAACTTCTTCGGGGACTGAAATATATACATGCTGGTATCCTTTTAACCAGGTATTCGCTTTTTACTTATAGTGATTATAAACTGATATAATATTTGTTCTTGCAGCTAATGTATTTCACCGTGACTTAAAGCCGAAAAATGTTCTTGCTAATGCCGATTGCAAACTAAAGATATGTGATTTTGGGCTTGCTCGAGTTTCATTTAATGATGCTCCATCAACAATATTCTGGACGGTGAGTAGTCTGTCGTGCATGACATGGAAACCTGCAGCATTAATTAGTTTTCATTTAAATATTTTTGGTAGGAATTTTGCGAATTTACAATCAATTCTGTCTTTTGTGTTCCATAAAGTATCTGTCTCGACTCTAAACTATCGTTGGCTGACTTTGTTTACCTACTTTGACAAAGGACTATGTTGCAACTCGGTGGTATCGCGCACCTGAACTATGTGGTTCATTTTTCTCAAAAGTAAGCCTTTCTTCATCTTTCCCTTTTTCTGTCCATGGCACCTATATCTTTCTGGATAATTAGGGCATATTATTTTTACTGCATTGATGCTACCTGTTAATGCTCATTTTTGCCCATGTAAACTTGATTGTATTAATGTTATCCTGTAATTTAGAGTTGTCGCTCTGATCTTCTCTCTCTCTATTTGCCTACCTAATTGATAGTAGTATCTCTTCTCCCTCCTGTGATTGTGATTGCTTAAATAATAATAACAACAATAATAATAATTCTCTTTTTAATCTTGGATCTCCAAAGATACCTTTCAGAGTTTCAGTGCCTTGAGTAGTTAGTTGCCTTGTGCTATCGTCAGGTTGAGTTTCTCGTAGTTGATAGTTTCTGATGCATATCCTATTAATGGACGCGTATGGATGTATCTGATTTTCTACTTAGTTGCAAATCCATTATCATTTAAGAGCTTTGTCTTTTGCAGTATACCGCTGCAATTGATATTTGGAGCATTGGATGCATTTTTGCAGAAATTCTCTTGGGGAAACCATTGTTTCCTGGGAAAAATGTGGTGAACCAGTTGGATCTCATGACTGATTTACTTGGGACTCCTCCTGCTGAATCCATTGCGAGGGTTAGTTTATCCAAATCTAGTTTACAACTTTCTAACATCCACGGGCGAGCCCTCAGCATACTAAAATTCTTGACTCTTACTTTTCACGTACCTCAAGTCTTCCTGACTTATGTTGCAAAAGTTAGCTTCTTACTGTTTGCTGCTTCTCAAGCCTGATTTCACTTCCATTTCCTTGACCCCTTGTAAATAATCTTAATTTCACAGATTCGAAATGAGAAGGCTAGAAGGTATCTTAGTGGCATGCGTAAAAAGAAACCAGTTCCATTTTCCCAAAAGTTCCCTACTGCTGATCCTTTGGCTCTTCGTTTGCTGCTGCGCCTGCTTGCATTTGATCCTAAGGATCGTCCAACTGCTGAAGAGGTTGATCTTCTGATACACATATGAATCTACCAAATATTGCAAATGAATTTGTTTTGAATGAAGAATCCTAGGATATTCTTCAGAGACAGTCTTCCTTGTTCTTTAATTATTTTCTTGTGATTGTGATTGTGATTGCAGGCTTTATCTGATCCTTACTTGAAAGGGTTATCGAATGTGGATCGTGAACCATCTACTCAACCCATTTCAAAACTTGAGTTTGAGTTTGAGAGGAGAAAATTGACTAAAGATGACGTTAGAGAGTTGATTTATCGAGAGGTATGGCAATATAGTTGGATGACTCTAGCTTTAATTTATTATCTTGTGTGTTATGTCAATAATCTGTTCTATGTTTGTGTAAACAGATTCTAGAGTATCATCCGCAGATGCTTGAGGAATATCTTTGTGGCGGAGAGCAGACCAGTTTTATGTATCCAAGGTATAACAGTAAACTGTATTTTGAGAATTCAATACTATATCCTTTTCTAACTTAATAACTTGTATGATTCTGATGGCGCAGTCATACTAAATCAAATATGTTACCGCCAAATATATATAGTTCAAGTTAGGGCGTTGTTTAGTTATTCTAACGCATTCCCTTTTTCAGAATAGAAATAGCTTTCCCTACTTGATATTGTGTTCCGCTTTTTTAAGTTTCATTATCCAGTTATTGTTGCCCAGCTTTACCTTTTAGAGTATTTATTCTTGGATGTAAGGATTTTCTGAAAGTTACCTCGGTGAAATCTTAGTTGAAAGCAGAACATTACTCCTATCCTACTCATTGTGAGGTCGGGTACCTGAAGAACATATATAGTTTGCGGTTCATTAAAGAGACTGTTGAATTCAGTGCTTTCTGAGACTGATGAATAATTCATGAAGTAATTCAATTTTTTTTTGGGTTACATAGTGGGGTTGATCGGTTCAAGCGACAGTTTGCACATCTTGAAGAGCATTATGGCAATGGTGAGAAGGGCGTTCCATTGCTGAGACAGCAGGCATCCTTGCCTCGGTAAGTTTAAGGAAACTATATATGTCGAGCTCTGTGAATTTGGTAATGCAGTACTCCCTCTGGTCCTAATTATAAGATCTAGTTGACTTTTTTGAAGAGATTAAGGAAGCTAATTAAATTACTTTAAAGTATTTTTATTTTTATTCTTTTCTTCAAACTAATTAGTTTGACTAATGAACTAATATATAATCTAAAGATAGATAACATATAAAATGATTAAGTAACTTATTTAGCTTCCTTAATCTCTTCAAAGAAAGTCAACTAGTTTTTATAATTAGGACCGGAGGTAGTAGCTTACAGAGAGACTATGGCAATTGCACTTATGCAGAGAGCGAGTTAGCGGAGGCAAGGATGAAAAGAATGAAGCGGGGGAATTAGAAAAGCGTGCGGCAGCTGGTGTTGAAACAAGTGTTGAGGGTGCTTCCATGTCTAATGGGACAGATGCTGATTCTCAAAATGGTCTCTCCAATGCCATTAATACGCGTGGCTTGTTCAAGAGTGCCAGCATTAGTGCATCCAAGTGCATAGGTGTGAAACCACACAACAACCTCAAGGTAATAAGTAATAACTCCCTAAATCCTTCCAAACGCATTTGAGTACGTTTTGCTTATTCATTCCAGCATAATTTGGCTTTAATGTCTTGTGTTGTTGGCATGATAGGAGGAGCCAATCGAGGAGTTGAGTGATGAGTTGACAGAGAAGATGGATGTCCTCAATTAATGCGTCGTCCCACTCAGTTTTTTTGGTCGTAACTTCCTTAATAACTTATTCATAAGCCTTAATTGTATAGTGCATGTCCTTATGCTCTGCCCAGAAACTCCATGATCGATCTCATCCATCACGGATGCCCATTTCTGCATTTCTTCCTGTACAGTTAGGATTGTAAATTTATATAATTGTAATTAACTCAAAATGTATACTGTGTTAATGAAACTGCAGGGATATCTACTCCCAATTCACACCTCATCAATCATCATCATACAACATTGACGCATCCTGTTGTACATATATGGTTTTTAAGACTTATTCTCTCTCTTTCTCTTTTAATCCATTTAATTTTATAAGCACTTAAATATATTATTGATTTTTAACTTTGAAAACGGCATTATTATTTTCTTTTGAAAGAATTTTTTTTTATGTCGTGACTTACTTTTCATGAAAATTTGGCTTCAACAAAGTTTCGTGGGATTAAGTTTCAATAGTTTGGTTGCATTTTGAAAATGATTTATTTCTTTAACACCTAAACATATTTTCATCCACTTGTGTGGGGAAAATTTGATGAAAAGGGCTTCTCTAATCTCAATTATCATTACCCCAGAACATAAAGAATTAAAAAGCAAGTCGCAACCTAATGGAATATGTTAAAAAGGAAAAAATAATAAAATTTAAGAAAAGTTACCAATTCTCAAAACTCAAAAGTAAAAAAGGTGTAAAGAAAAGAGAGAAGCAGGTTAAATAAGGAGGCTCCACGTCCATGCATGTGATGTGAGTGTGAGCATCGTAACACTTCAATTTGAAAGTAAGTCTTAGCGCCAATTTCGTGGGGCCATCAAGGCGTTTCAAAATCAACATCCACAGTTCATCCTGGAACCACGAACCCATTTCAAAAATAAGCTCCTTGTTTAATGAACTTGCTGTCATTCCCACAAGCCTCCCCACTGGCATTGTCTTCTCCGTCTCCTCTCCAAGATTCAGAGACTTGTAACAGAGAAACCCACAAAAGCCTCAACTTTCTGGATCCATGGGTTGTGTTTCTTCCAATCTCCTCAACCACGACGATGAGTTTTCTCAGCTAGGAAGCTCAGCTCTTGGTCACCACATCGTCTCCCTCACTTCCACCACCTATGGCCTCCTCAACCTCGACCCACCACCTCCTTCCACCCCACCTTCTCGCTTCACCTTCGGTTCCATTTTCCCCAGCCCTCTCTCCGAACCCCGATCTCTCCGTTCCGAACCAGAGGTCATCAATTCTTGGGAGCTCATGGCAGGCCTCGACGCCGACAGTTTCCGCTTTTCTCCTCTGCCTCCACCCAAACCCTTCACCGCCAAAGACCCAACCTTCAATAGAGAAAACAGCAACGCCAACGGCGTCAATCTTCCGAAGGAATCGAGAGAAGAAATCAAGAAACCCGGTTCGATTAATCCATCACTGGATCGTTTCGAGAAGATATGCCCACCAAACGGGGACGACAGGGTGGTGATCTATACGACGTCGCTTAGAGGGGTACGCAAGACATTCGAGAACTGCAATGAGGTGAGAAGAGCAATAGAAGGGTTGGGGGTGGTGGTATGCGAGCGAGACGTGTCGATGGACTTCGGATTTAAAGAAGAGTTAAAGAAGCTGTTGAAGGGGAAGGGGAGAGAGGGAATGGTGCCTCCAAGAGTGTTTGTGAAGGGAAGGTACATTGGTGGGGCTGAAGAGGTTTTGAGACTAGCAGAAGAAGGATATCTCGGGAAGCTTCTAGAAGGGTTGCCCAGAAAAAAAGAAGGGGTTGTGTGTGAAGGGTGTGGGGATATGAGGTTCTTGCCCTGTTTTCGTTGTCATGGGAGCTGTAAGATGGTGATGGTGGTGAAGAAGGAGAAGGGCAGGACTATTGTGGTGAGGTGCCCTGACTGTAATGAAAATGGGTTAGTTCTGTGTCCCATCTGTTGCTGATTAGTCTGATAAATCTGTTCATAATCATACATATATGCTTGCTCTGAGTTATCTCTGTAATAGTCATGGTGATTTCTCTGGATTCACCGTTTTCAAATAAATCCACCATGAGTTTTTACTTCCTTCTTGATTTTATAAATGTGTGCTGTAGCCTGCTGATGTCGTTGTCTTTGAAAAGACAAATATAGGAAGACATCAGCTAAGTCAGGGGAAGAGCTCTGTAGATGAATTTGCCGACTTTGGCAGATTAAAAGTGATAGTTCTCGATTATTATTATGGAGACCTTTAATCATTTATTTTGATTTGCTAAGATCAAACGCATCAAATTGAACGAGCAAGCGGGTAAGCGAAATGGAATGGCACCTCCTCTGTTCTTTTGCCTAATTTCAACAATAAATCATAAATCATATTCATAATGGACGAATACGGTGTTGTATCCAAATTTCAGACCGAATTACATATAAATTACGTTCACAGTACTAAGTTCTTGCCGTGACTAGATAAAAGTAAAGTAAAACCCGTGCTTTAGAAAAATGATGCTCAGTTCTTGGACATCGGTTGTTTCTTTCTTTTCTGTGACTGTGACTTCAGAATTTTTCAATCGCTCCAATATAGAAGGCCAAGATGTGGGCCGTCCGGATCACACCTTTCTCAGCCTTTGCCTTGTACTCTTGCAAGCTTTCCGCTTCATTTGTACCCGATTCTTATCATAAGTCACCAACTAATAATTATATTTAGTTATTTTTATAAAGTATTTGTTTGTTTTTAAGGTGCATTAATTATTTTTTTCATGTATGCCCATAAATAAGGGTAGTAAATGAGAGTAATAATTAATATAATATTAGAGTTTAGGGTAATTAGTAGGGATAATATTAGATGTTACTTAAATTGTAGGATAATTTTATTGATTTTAACTACTTTTATTGATTTGTAAAAATTGTTAGTTGGTGTCTTATAATAAGGACCAGAGGGAGTATTCAGGAAGCTTTATTTTTGCATGGAACAAATTTAAAACAATAACCTCTCGGTTTTGAAAGATCGCAGCCAAATTTATGGACTTCTTTTGCGGTATTCTTCTCAAAATCTTACTTGAGTTCTTTTTAATTTGTCGGCAGGGGGAAGAAAGAAAGAGAGTAAATGGATGACACAAAGGTCCTAATATATATATGGGTTTATCGTTTGTCATGTCACTTGACATAAGATTATGTCAAGTGAGCCCAAAACTACGTCGTTTTGGGAGTTAAGGAAATTAATGAAAGGTATTTTTATATTTTTGTTTTAGTATTTATTATATGAATTTTACTAAAAGATCCTTCATTAATTCCCCTTACCCAAAACTACGTCGTTTTGAGAGTTCATTAATTCCTCTAACCCCAAAATGACGTAGTTTTAGAGTGACTTGACATAACCTTATGTCAAGTGACATGACAAACGATAACCCCTATATATATATATATATATATATATATATATATATATTGAAAAAATAAGTTGCAAATATCAAGTTCAGATAATTGCAACTTCATAAGTATCATTTCAAATAAATGAGTTTTGAGTTTACCAAAATAACTAAATAAATAAGTTTTGAATGGAATCTACAATTTACAACTAAGATTTCTGTTTTTTTTTTAACTCAGATAAATTTGTTAAGCATCGCAATATTTGGTCCATAAGGATAAATAATATTGTGGATATCTGTTGGAGTTAGCATTAGAGAAGCAAATTCATGTAAGTCGAAGCAAAACTCATCTCTAATCCAAACAAACACTTGGTGTAAACACAATTTTCACAAAGCTCTCCATGGCGGGAAACCGGTTCCTCAAGAGCAGTGGCAGACCTTAGAAGGGACAATGGAGGGCCATAACCAAAAAAAATAAAATAAATCTATTCTGAATTTTTTTAAATTTAATATAATGTAAAAATGTATGTTATCTTATATTAGACTTGTTAAAATACTTTATTATACATTTGACCCCCCAAATATTTTTTAATTAGTTAATGAGTATACATGTGGCCACTCAAATATTTATCCCGAGGTCTTGCTCACGAGGAATCTAAAATGGTTCTAGTACATGTCAAGTTGAAACATCTTTGACCTGTGAGACCTTAGCGCACAACAATGGAAGTAGATTCTCTTAGCGTTGTTTTTCTCCTAATCTCTCAAAAGCTTTAAATCCTGTGCAACCAATCAATCTCAGAGAGCTAAGAATGCACCACGTCATCATCAAGCTAATCTCTCATTCGACCCTCTCTCCTCTTTCGTTCTGACTCTCAAGCCATAGCTAGCAAACCATATCTGCCATTGTTCTTCCTCAATCTCCCACCACTTAACATCCTCCTCCTCTCCTGATCTAAGCTTTTTTTTTTTTTTTTAATGGTTTGAACTAATCTGAGTAGCAAAATTGTAACAGTTAAAGTAAAACTGACTATTGGGAACAACTTTCATTCAACGAATTTGAACTCAAAGGAAGAAACCAAAGAGAGTTCAGCAACTAGGTCTGTATTGAATGGTTTCCAAGCGATTAAAGCAACATGTTTCGTTAATGGGTTGGTCAAAACAAGAAGAACTTATTGTTTCTATTCAAACTTTTGCTAGCAACAATAAAGTGGAGAATTAACCACCATGGTGGGTGGTACATGGCCATCATCACCCCAAGCAAGAGCCACTAGTTGGCCTCATATCCAACTAATGAAAGTGATTCAGATTTTTGAGTGATGAAGTGAATATTTTTACAAGTTATATCGAACATGTTCCTGCATTTATTTCATTAATTTTTTTTAAGCTACTATGTCTCATATATTTCTCATCAGTCATTCATAAAGAAGATGAATAGTGAGGGAGATGGTTTGCTAGTAAGGCTTGGGAGTCGGAATGGAAGAGGAGAGAGGGCTGAAGGAGAGATTAGCATGATGATGGCGTGGTGCATTCCTAGCTTTTAGATTAATTGGATGCATAGGATCTAGAGCTTTTGAGAGATGAGGAGAAAAGCGACGCTGAAAGAATCCAAACCCATAACAACTTCATCTCCTTTGTCTTTCATCATAGCTATCTATAAATCAAACACGCTCTTGTGTTTATGTTTGTACCATTCTAACATGTTCCCTTGTCGCCTTGCGCTCTCCACCAACCCTTCTGCAGGCTGCAGCCACTATAGATATGTCTTCTACCCAAAAAACGAGCTTAGAATATAACGAAACCAAATCTCATTCGAAGAAGCATCATTAATGAACAGGACTGACTCATCAACATGTTTATAAAAGCATCCAAGCGTTGGAGTTTGGTAACATCCAAAAACCATCCAGCTCGGTTTTAGAGACAATGGAGGGTCTGCCCTTGCATTACTTCTTCTCACTGCTAATGGCAACTATAGTGCTACTAGAAGGCCTTGTTCCGTCTTATTCAACTACTGCAACCACCACGAAAATCTTTCACTTCAATGTGAGATTCTAATTTATTTATTTTTTAAAAAAATTGTCTATCTCGATTTCCCGATGGAACATACATGTAAGCACTGGAAATTTACAGTGATATCAAGTTGTTAGCCTCTAAGGTGTTGTTATACTTACAGTATATAATTTTCAGGTTGAGTGGAAAAATGTGACTCGACTGTGCCGCACGAGGCCGCTTTTAACAGTCAATGGGGAGTATCCGGGGCCAACCATCGCTGTTCATGAAGGTGACAATGTTTTAATTAAGGTCACAAATCGCATTGCAGGGAACACTACTATTCACTGGTATGGTGTTGTACCTTGGTCACTTCATTAATATTTGGGACAGAATTGAATAATGTGATAGTGGTTATTCACAGGCATGGAATAAGGCAAATAAGAACAGGATGGGCAGATGGTCCAGCATATATCACACAATGTCCCATTAAGGGAGGGACTTCCTACACTTACAGTTTCACTGTGGTGAACCAAAGAGGCACTCTTTTGTGGCATGCACACTATTCTTGGCAACGAGCCTCTGTTTATGGTGCTTTTATAATCTACCCTCTCATGCCCTACCCTTTCTCTGCTCCTATTCAAGCCGAAGTCCCCATTATTCTTGGTAATCTTCTTTCTCTCTCACATGGTTGCTTGTTCCAAGATTGTACAATATTTACTCATGGGACTCATTCTATGAAGTATGTACATGCACTTTTGAGGGCAGGTGAATGGTGGAATGTGGATGCGGAAATGATGGCAAGTGAGATGATGAAGCATGGAAGTGGGCCAAATTATTCAGATGCTTATACCATAAATGGTTTGCCAGGACCTCTTTATCCCTGTTCACAAAAAGGTATTTAATTAGGTAACTTTCACTGCAAGATTATTTTAAACGCCAAAGTCTGAGGATTTAGAATTACATCATTGTTCTTTATGCTTCTGCAGATACTTTCACTTACTTAGTTGAGAGGGGTAAAACATATTTACTCAGAATTATCAACGCAGCTCTCAGCAGTGAGCTCTATTTTGCCGTTGCTGGTCACGCCTTGACCGTAGTGGAGGTTGATGCAACTTACACGAAACCATACACAACGACGGCAATCATGGTGGCTCCTGGCCAGACCACCAATGTTCTACTCACTGCTAACCAAATTCCTGATTCTTCAGGAATGTTTGTTATGTCAGCAAGGCCTTACCGCACCTCTGTCTTCCCTTTTGATAATTCTACCACTGTTGGTTTCTTGAGGTACAAAATGACCAAGGCCCTGAAAAGCAAGTCTCTGAATATTCCAACTAATCTTGCTAACAACAACCTTCCTGAAATCGAAAACACACATTTTGCCAGGGACTTCTTTGATGAGCTCAGAAGTCTCGCATCTACTGAATTCCCATGCATGGTGCCAAAACAGATAGACAAGCGAGTTACAACAACAATAGGACTTAACCTTCAAGATTGTCCAGCGAACAAGATATGCACGGGATTGAATAACAAGAGTTTTCTCGCTTCCATGAATAACCAGTCCTTTGTGAGGCCTTCCACGTCTTTATTAGAATCCTACTACATGAAACAGAATACGGGTGAATACTCCTTTGATTTCCCAGACAAGCCTCCCAAAGCTTTTAACTATACTGGAGTGGACCCATTGAAAGAAAACATGAACACAGAATTCGGAACAAAAGTTATAGAATTGGATTATGGCACAAATTTGGAGATTGTGTTCCAAGACACAAGTTTCCTTAATGTGGAGAACCATCCAATTCATGTTCATGGTCACAACTTCTTCATTGTTGGAGGAGGATCTGGTAATTACGACGAAGAAAAGGATCCACAAAATTATAACCTGATGGATCCTCCAGAGAGAAATACAGTAGGAGTTCCTTCAGGTGGATGGGCTGCAATTCGGCTTAAGGCAGATAATCCAGGAGCTTGGTTTGTGCACTGCCATCTTGAGGAGCACACATCTTGGGGTCTAGCCATGGCTTTCATTGTGAAAGATGGCCCTACAGAATCTACGTCCTTGCTTCCACCCCCTCAGGATCTTCCTTCCTGTTGATCAGTCTATATTTAGCTAAAATTGCCGCAAATAATGCCGTGGTTTTAGGAACTAACGAAAGCTTGTGATTAGTTTACTTTGTCCGACTTCACGAAAGTAACTTGTTTTCATGTTCACTCCTTTGATAGTGTTATTTCAGGCCCACATTTCAAGTCTTTATCCAATTGCTTCTGTTCATCACTCTGGAAAGAGCTTTAACATATCAGTGCTTTTATCATGCTAGATGTGTTTTTACTGGGTGGACCTATGCTCTCCTATCATATGTAATCATTCACTGAACGAGGCGCCCGAGATAGCACAATGTGGATTAAAAATATTTAACATGAGTAAAGTAACATTTTTTATATATACATTAAAAGGGACTTTGACTGAGGAAAAGAAGTATTATAATCCAAATGCAATGAATTGGAACAACTTGGATCCAATTATGCAGTAAAGGCGCTGTTTTCTTTTTTGTCGGTTGAGGTGAATATGCAGTGAAGGAATTCAAATGACAATACCAGAAGAAAACTAAGTCTCACCCGCTGCTTTAGACTGAGAAAGCGTGCGAGTGTCCCTGAGCTGGGAGCTCAAAGCCTGTTGCGGAAATGAACTTCACTACATTACTTGTCACCTGCCCAAAAGAAAAAGTTAAAAAAGAAGAAAAGTCCCTGCATTTTCTTGCAAACAGATCCTTAAGCTGTTGGGGTTTTGCAAGAAAACCCATCTGAATTGATGCTACAGCAACTTGTTGAACTTCATTCGTATTAGGAAGTACTGAAGTAGTATTCGGTGGAAGTGTTTTAGCATTCTTCTTTTCTCTGTTGGCAATGAAGATTTTAACAATTCAACAGAAGGTGGGGGTGGATTTAGTTGTTGGTTATCTGTTAGTAGTGATTTGCTCAAGTTTCGAAGTCTTGCACACACCCAATTTGTTGGTTATCTGTTAGTAGCATTCTTCTTACTGTTCATAAGTTCCACACTTGCTTCAGATTTTAGTCCAGACTCCAGGTAAAACTCACGTGTACTGTTCAGCTCTCGTAGTTTGATATCGTGTCCCCTTATCCGCAAATAAAAAAAGGCCAGATGAACAGAAGGAAATTTAAAGCAAGACAGTCGCACCTTCATATGTTTTTTTATTCCAAAAATAGTAAATCAAAATTCAATTCGGAGATTAAAAAACATGATAAATACGCTTGGACCACTTTATTCCAGGACATGCCTTAGGGGAAAAGAAGAGAAAGGAAAAGCAAAACTGGACAACGTCAACCTCAGCCACTAGACATCTCAAGAGAAATGTCTAGTATAGTGCATCATTAAAACGAAGAGAAGAAAACAATGAAGCTTACGACTACCATTTGTGAATATTATTGGTCTCACCAATCATGCGAATCAACCCTAGCCCTCCCTTGCAGACACAATGGATACGTATCAAATATTTGAAATGAAGCACCATTTGGATTAAGTGAGAATCAGTTCATCAAGAACTTAAATGTATTTATTCTACGCATGATTTGGTCATTATACTTTCGCTAATCCCCATCATTATCTTTTTAGGGCCCCTAACCATAGATGATAGAAGTAACAAGGTAAGCATACTGCCATACTTTTCTCGACCCCAAAGCTTTTTGCCTTTCTTTTTCTTTTCCTTTGCTTCCCAACTAAGACCCCTATCTCGCTCATTCCTATATTCTGTTCCATCTTCTGTACCACTTCTCTGTTCTGTCCTGTCCTGTTCACTCATATTATTCTGCTCTCACAACGAAACTTGTTTCACCTTCTCTCATGTTCCACTTCTTCACCAACATGCCTTTGCTTCCATATTACCCATTATTCTATTTTTGCATTATCATCCTTTGCTTTCTGACTTTACCTTACTCAGATGCAACCACATTTCAGCCAATCTTCCCAAACCTATCTCCGCCTGCAACAATCCCTGCTGTTCCAGAACAGTCAGAGGTTACTGGGTGCCCTCTGAATCTCTCCGATGAGCTGTTCCACGGGGTAAAAACTGCATGCAGCCCCACCAAAAAGGGAGCAGGTGGAGAGCTCCACCGGAG
This sequence comes from Acacia pycnantha, assembly GCA_025563575.1. Taxonomy (NCBI): domain Eukaryota; kingdom Viridiplantae; phylum Streptophyta; class Magnoliopsida; order Fabales; family Fabaceae; genus Acacia; species Acacia pycnantha. The sequence goes on along the minus strand of JAMWYP010000037.1, from coordinate 1,314,733 downwards.
CCGTTGCTGTCCGGTGCTGGCGGCGTGGCTCTACTCTGCCTACTCTGCCACCGCTCTCGGATCGCCTACCCAAACCATATCGTCTAACATGCCGTTACTGCCAGATGATTCAGAAACCTGTGTGAATGGCTTGGGAAAGGCTTTGAAACTGAGAGGGATCGAGCTGATTCAGCCGAATGAGACCTGTGATGTGGTGTATTGCTATTGTGGGATTCGTCTTCATCCCCTGAGTTGCCCTGAGGCGTTTTCGGTTACCCAAAGTGGCAAACTTGTCGAGAACAAGAAAGTGAGAAGATTGGAGAGGAATTGCTTGAGCAGCAGCAACAATGTGAATAAATTTCCCGGTCTTGGTGGGTGCTCCAAATGCTTGAACAGTCTCTACTCGGTGAGTTATTCTTGGGTTTCGCTTAGTTTGCTGTAGATTTTATTAGAATATTATCACTTGAGATTTCATGGATCGTATTGAAAGCTGGAGTGGAGAAGAAATAATTTTACTTTCATTTTTAGTTTCCTGAAGTTTTTTTTTTTTTTTGGTCAACTAGTTTCCTGATGGTTGGTAAAATAGGAAAGTTGTCCTTTTGTTTTCCTTCATTTGTGTGTCAGGAGCTTGTATATTTCACAAATGTAAATTTTTTTTTTTTTGATAGCATTTCAGCTTCAGTAAAGACAGGTAACATTTTCCCGGAAATCTCAGTCACTGGAAAATTGATGAAAATGACTGCTACCGATTCATGCATTTAATGTCTGTCTGTTGGAGAAAAAAATCATTAAGCACATGTGTTGTCGCTATTCCGGTCCTATGAAATGACCATATTCTAGGTTTAAGGCATCAGTCTTCTTAGCTCGTTCCGTCTGTGAATTGTGGTTGCAAAATTTGCAAACTTGGGATAAATTCTCCCCACCTATTTTCAGGCGGAAAACTCACTAAACTTTGAATTATTACAATTATGCTTTTAGCTGTCAAATGAATGGCTTGTAGTAGTATGAAAATTGTCCATCCAATCTTAAGTTTCCTTTTGGCATATGTGCGTTGCATAGACTTGCAACTGACATCTGATCATCTGCCTGATCCTTCTGAAGTAATCACCTTACTAAGTGACATTAGCCAAATTCAGATTTCCAAATTAACACTTAGCTAAGAGCATTACTAGATAACCACATCTGTAGCTTCAATCTCACTCAGTTCTAAAAGGTTGTTTGCATTTGAAGATATTATGAACCTGAGATGAGGCATAAGCAAGAAACAAACAAATAATGCACATGCCCCCAAGTGCTGGGCCTTGATTTGAGCATTGACTATTAAAAGTTTTATGAGTGGATGTTACTCCAGCCGAAGTGTTATTTTAACAGACTTTTCTGCACCAAACCTCTTTATGCTCAATCATGAATCGCTGTGTTTGATGTTGTGATTATAATATTGAATTATACGCAGCTTGCCAAGAAGACAACTTCAAATTCAAGCAAAACGGAGGACAGGACCACCAAGATCCACAACAAAGATTGTGAGCTCATGGGCTTGACTTGGCTTTTGGCTAAGAATCGAACTGCTTATATGCGCACAGCTTCTGGGGTTCTCCGAGCTTTGATGTTGAGCACTAATGGCCCTTACCCAAAATCTTGCTCTCTAAACAGTGATGGAAAGCCTCTCGCTGTTGATTCCTCTCAGATCTCTAATCCCTCTGCATCCACCAACCTCCAACCACCTATTTTTCTCCGCCTGTTATTACTTTCATTGCTACTATTTGTGCATCTTGCAATGTTATCTGCAAAAAAAGATTAATCTCAGAGATCCACATTGTGTAGATCTTAATATCTCTTTTGGTTCTTCAAGTGTTCTTAAATATTTTAGGCTTTGTATTTTCTCCTGGTTATTTTATTTTATCATAATTTTTAATTCTTTCGTCGCCTTACTTCTCAACACAAATGAAATTCACGTACAAATTTAAAGCACGAGAATATTATAATTCAGTTTGTTACACTGAAAGACTGACTCCTTCCATTGGTAGATTTAAGTTTTTTTTTTTTTTTTATATATATAAAAACTTTTAGGAAAGGGGTTGGGCTCACCCACGATTCAAGGGCAGGGCGAAGTCTCTCTTCCTCCTAGGTGATACCAATATTAGGTAGGGTGAGTCATCTATTACCCTCAGGCGTTTACCTAAGCACCCAGAAGCTAGGATGCCTCCCCTTGTTAACTGAATATACACCAGCTGTCATACTTGATAGCTTACTGGTATATCACGTGTCATGTGAGAGGTGTTGTAAGTGTGAAGAGGTCCACGTGTCTGTTAGGATATTATTCTGCTCACTTTGTTATTCACATCATCTACATCTATATAATGTAATCTGATGTTCACAATACAATAGAATGATTCTTCAGTTGAATTATATCTCAGTATTAGAGATAGATCTTGGCATGGTATTAGAGCCATAGTCACGCCGGCGAAGTCTGTTTTCCGGTCACTACTGAAAAACAGAGACTCAGGCATTGGCGGTGATTAATCTCCATATCTGGATTGATATATCACCAAAACAATGACCACATCCATAACTAATACTTTTCCGGCGTCAGGCGATCCAGCGGGACTGAGCAGTCGCAACTTTACGAACAAGAAGATTACAGTCAAACTTGATGATTCAAATTATCTTATATGGAAGCAGCAAGTGTACTTCATGGCTAAACAACACATATTGTTTTCTTATCTCGATGGATCTGTCAGTATACCACCACAACGAGTTCGAAATTTAGAGAGCGGTGAAGATGTAGATAATCCTGCATTCGAGACATACGAGCAACTTGATTCAGCTCTTGCCTCCTGGCTTCTAGCTTCGGTAACACCATCTGTACTCCCTGATCTAGTTGGATTAGAAACCTCTACTCAAATATGGCTTAAACTAAATAGGCTATATTCTGATAAATCCGATTCTAAGATCCTATACTACAAAAACTTGTTGACAAATCAACGTAAAGGTGAGCTGAGCATGAGAGATTACCTAGCGAACCTCAAATCTATATGCGATCATCTGTCTCTATTAGGTGAACCAGTCACTGATCCTACTAGAATCTCACACATCTTAAATGGTCTCACTATGGAATATGAGTCCGTTATTGCAATTATCAATGCTACTAAGCAAAAATTTGATCTAGACACTGTAACTACAATGTTACTTGATTATGAAGCCAGACAGAAATCTTTCATTGCTAACTCTGTCTCCCAAGCACACTACACTGCTGCATCATTTATACATCAGATGATCAAATGGTATTTGCTGCTCAGTCAAATCCTAGTTATACTCCAGCAAGCTCTGTAGGACAATTCTCGTCCCCTGGTTATCGTGCTCCATATAACAATATTAGAGGAAGAGGCTGTGGTCGTGCTACCTTTTATCAGAACAAACCTTCGTGTCAGATTTGTCACAAAATAGGTCACCTAGCTGACGTGTGCTACTTCAGATATGATTCCAACACTCAAGCTCGTCCATCAACTCAGGCGCACTACACTGACACAAGCAATCCTCATATGGTGCCCTATGATGCATATGATGTTGTTTCTCACAATACTTGGCCTGCTCAATACACTGAGGTTCCCATAACATCATCTGCACAAGTGTCAAAAACATATCATTCTGGTTCAAATACTGCTGACTCTTCTGCAAATGACTCTAAAGCCATTCAATCAAAAGTTGTATCAAATATTCAAAATCCAGTCTCTGCAGATGTTGTACCTCAAGCTTTTGTAGCTTCTCCTGAAATCATCACAGATGAGGTGTGGTACCTTGATTCTGGCGCAACACAACACATTACAAATTCAGTCAACACTTTGCATTCAGCTACACCTCCAAAGGGTAAGAGTATTGTCATTGTTGGTGGAGGTACTAGTATACCAATTACTTATATTGGCAATACACACTTAAATGATTCAACATTCTCCTTAAACTTAAACAAAGTTCTGTGTGTGCCATCTATGCAAACTTAATCTCTATTGCAGAACTCACTAGAGAAAATAATGTTTCAATTGAATTTTTCCCTCATACCTGTGCTGTCAAGCATTTGCAGACCAAGGAAATTCGCATGACTGGTGTTAAATCAGCTGGAATGTATAGGCTACTTGTTGTCACTACACCTAGATACTGCACAGCTGAAAACAAATCTGGAACTCAAGCTTACTCAAGCTCCTGCTACTACACTACTCCATCAGCTGATTTCTCCCCGTGGCATCACAGACTTGGCCATCCACATGAAAAGACTGTAACATGTGTTCTTAACTCTTTGAATGTTGCTATTAATAAATCCAACACAGATGCGAAGTGTACTGCCTGTAAGATGGGCAAAAGCCATCGATTACCTTTTGCTCCCTCATTAACTGTGTACACCAAACCTCTTGAATTAGTTTCAATAGATTTGTGGGGCCCAGCTCCTTTTGCTTCTAATGGTTTTGTCTATTATGTTGCTTTTGTGGATGCTTATAGTAGATTCACATGGTTATATCTACTGCATAAAAAATCAGAAGCCTTAACAAAGTTCAAAGAGTTTAAACTTCTGGTTGAAAAGAGATTTAATACATCCATTCAGCAGGTGCAAAGTGACAATGGTGGAGAATTCCTCTCTTTTACTCCCTTCCTAGTGCAATGTGGCATTAATCATAGGTTCACTTGCTCTTACACATCTGAGCAGAATGGTCTTGTTGAGAGACGCCATCGGTCTATTGTTGAAACAGGCCTGACATTATTGGCTACATCATCCTTACCACTCTACTATTGGGGTAATGCATTTATGACTGCAACCTTCTTGTTGAACCGATTACCCACACTTGTGTTAAATAATTTCACTCCATATGAGAAACTTTACTGCTGTAATCCAGATTACTCATTACTCAAGGTATTTGGTTGTGAGTGTTTTCCCTACTTACGCCCTTATAACCACCACAAGCTTGAGTTCAGGTCAGCATCATGCATTTTTCTTGGCTATAGTTCCCAGCATAGAGGCTATAAGTGTCCGAACAGAACCACTGGCAAAGTCTATATCACCAAACATGTCTGTTTCCATGAAGATGTCTTCCCTGCTCACTCTCAGTTTAATATCAGACATATCTCTAGTCAACCATCAAAAACTCCTAGCTTCACACCTCCCACAAAACCTTCACCCTCCTCTGCTCCTTTACTGTCAAATTCAGTTCCCCATACCTCGCCTCAACCTCAATCAGGCACCTCATTACAGCTGCCTAATTCCAGTCAACCACTCTCACCACTCGTTTCCTGCCCCTTGTCATCATCTTCCCCCCATCGCCTTGCTCCTTCTCTGCCCAACAACCATCCTATGGTTACTAGAAGCAAATCAGGTATTTTTAAACCCAAGATATTTGTTGTGGCTGAAGATGTTTATATCCTTAACAATATTGATGAAGCTCTTGCTGATGAAAACTGGAAAAAGGCTGTTCAAGAGGAATTTGATGCCTTACAAAAGTTTGAGACATGGGATCTTGTACCCTTAGAAAAGTTATTAGGTGTAGATGGCTCTGTCGACTCAAGACACATGCTAATGGCACGGTTGCTCGTTACAAAGGTAGGCTTGTTGCCAAGGGATACTCCCAAGAAGCAGGTGCAGACTATCGGGACACCTTCAGTCTAGTAGTTAAGGCAACTACAATTAGAGCACTATTGACTCTTGCTGTCACAATGGACTGGAAACTCCATCAAGTAGATTTCAACAACGCCTTCTTGAATGGAGATTTGACTGAAGATGTTTATATGGACCAGCCACCCGGTTTTGTTGAAACAGATGCAGCAGGAACACCACTTGTTTGCAAGCTCAAAAAGGCCTTATATGGACTAAAACAAGCACCTAGGGCTTGGTTTGTAAAGTTAAGTACATACTTGCAAACTCTGGGCTTTGTGTCTGCCATAGCTGATCCTTGTCTATTTGTGAACAAGACTGATGATGTTGTCACGTATTTGCTCATCTATGTGGATGATCTAGTGATCACTGGATCCAATAAAGCTGTCGTGCAAAAACTCATATCTGAAATGAGTGCTGTATTTTCCCTCAAGGACTTGGGTGAGCTCTCTTTCTTTCTTGGCATTGAATTTCACAGATCTTCAAAGGGAATCCACTTGACTCAGAGGAAATACATTCATAGTTTACTTGCTAAAACAAAAATGCTTGAAGCTCATGCCTATGCCTCTCCAATGGCTGTCAATATCCAACTTTTTTCAACTGACAGTTCCCCCTTTGTTGATCCAAAGTTGTATCGCAGTGTTGTTGGTTCCTTGCAATACCTCTGTTATACAAGGCCAGATATATCCTTCACTGTAAACAAGCTCAGTCAATTTTTGCAAGCACCGACTATCAAGCAATGGGAGTGTGCTCAAAGACTGCTTCGCTACCTAAATGGCACCAGCTCTCACGGCCTAATGATTAAGCCCGCTCAACAATTCAATATTCAGTCCTACACTGATTCAGATTGGGGTGGAATCACTACAAAAAATAAAAAGGGTGAAGAAGTTCAGGTCCTTCCAGAAAACAAGAGGTCCACTAGTGGCTATTGTATCTTTCTTGGTGCAAACCCCATTCTGTGGGTATCTAGGAAGCAACAGGTGGTTTCAAGATCAGCTACTGAAGGTGAATACCGAAGTGTGGCAGATTCTATTCAAGACTTAATGTGGGTGTTATCACTCTTAAAGGAGATGCATATTGATGTTGTTAAAACACCATGTATCTGGTGTGATAACACTGGTACAGTTGCATTGGCCTCTAATCCTGTGCTACACTAAAAAAAAAATGTGGAACTTGATGTCCACTTCATCAGAGAGAAGGTTGCTTCTGGCATCGTTACATTTGGCTATGTTCCCTCATCATATCAAGTAGCTGATGTGCTCACCAAACCTCAAGTTTACAGCATGTTTGCCTTCTGTCGAGCCAAGATGAATATCATCTCTCAAGATGAGGTGCATAATGGTGAAGTAAGATGAGATAAAACTCAGCAGGAGGAATGTTAATTGAATATACACCAGCTTTCATACTTGATAGCTAACTGGTATATCACGTGTCATGTGAGAGGTATTGTAAGTGTGAAGAGGTCCACGTGTCTGTTAGGATATTATTCTGCTCACTTTGTTATTCATGTCATCTACATCTATATAATGTAATCTGATGTTCAAAATACAATAGAATGATTCTTCAGTTGAATTATATCTCAATATTACAGATAGATCTTGGCACCCCTAACGCCTTGACCAACTCTAGGATCGAACTCCCTCCCTTTGGTGAGAGTGTCCGACCCCTTTACTAGTTTTTTTTGGTTGCCCACCCGGTTCATCAGAGCTTCGTCCTGATTAATCCGGATCCGACCCGCGTCGCGCGCCTGGCTATGGTGGGAGAGTCTCCCAGCAAGGTTTTTTTTGCATTCACAAGGCTCGAACTCGAGACCTTGCTTAAACGATATAAGCCGCTTACCACTTGTGCCAGCCCCTGTTGGTCCGACCCCCTTTACTAGTTGAATCTAAAGACAAGGGTCGGTAGATGGAAGTTGTCCCAAATAGAAAGAACGTCGTGTATGATGTATCCCTAAATCTGCTTGGCAGGCTCCTGATGTCACTTAATGGGCCCAAGTGTTTTGGGCTTTGGATTTGCGGCATCCGTAGGCCGCCCATTCTTCTTGGGCAATCAAATATACACAATTTCAAGCCCAACCCAATTTAATATAAAGACGTGCTTATATAGTAACCCGACCTAAAAGCCATCAATGCGTTATATTTTTTTTATCAGAATCCGCATTTGCAAGTGTCCATTTTAATATTTCGTTTGATTGATCCATGGTAGTTAAAATCTCGATTTATCACTACGATTTTACGTTTTTACGATTTTTTTTCATTAAAACGATTTTACTAATTTTCCAAATGTTTTTATGTTTTTATGATTTTTTTACATTTTATGATTTTTTATCCCTCTTCCGATTTTACGTAAAATCTCGATTTTAACTACCTTGGATGGATCTATCTGAATTCGTCTCCATATCTATCCGTATTTTAATAGAGGTGATATTTACTAAATATTCAACTGAGGTGATATTTGAAAGTGAGGGATCAGGAGAATCCTAGATGCTCGTATATAGACAATGAATTATACATATTCACAAGACAGATGAATACAAAGAAAAGTGACGCCACGATTTTGAGTGGATTTCTGTGCACTAGGTTGCGTCAGCAGGCAGTTTCAAATTTGAGATTCCCCCCTTAAAATGGTGCGTTCATGGCAGATGATAATCAGAAAATTGGCAAGAAAATAAACAAACAAGAACATAAAACTGGATGATTTTTACTTTTTACACAGAGAAAGAGAGGGGGGGGGGGGGCAAGCTCTGATGAGTTGGCCGTATCTTACCAGCAGGTTATTCACAATCACAAGAAAGAATCTTGCATTCATCCATGACGTAGCCCTCCATTTTAAGCCCGCCGAACAGCTTTCAAAGCTGCCAGAAATAATCACTAGCTTGTCAGTGAACAGGAGTTACCCGGGAGAGGATAAAATGCCATACTCTGGTGCTACGCGGCATACCTTTTGAACGGTGCGCCCTCCAGCCTGAAGCGTCCGTCGGGTCGTGTGGAGTTGCATGTAACGTTAAAAGGCAATGGCCCTTCGTGGATACATGTGTAAGCGACGGTCGTGATAAGGCCACGTGGGGGGAGGAGAGAAAGGATGGCTGTTTGAGTCTGTGGGATTCAGCACAGGTGTCAGGCACTGGCGTCTCCTGATTTTATGATGGGCCCTTGCATGAACCTTGGTTCGAGAGTGGGATATGTTCACACATGGGCGCGTTTCTATATATATAAACCCGAGTCTCTCCGCTGCAGAGTGTGTGTAGGTGAGGTAATTAGCTCAATGTCTGCCTCCGTTGATCCTCTGGTGGTGGGGCGCGTCATCGGCGATGTGGTGGACATGTTTGTGCCTACCGTCACCATGTCTGTGTACTTTGGTGCCAAGCATGTCACTAATGGCTGCGACATCAAGCCCTCCATGGCCGTTAACCCTCCCAAGATCACTCTCGGCGGCAACACCCATGAACTCTACACCCTGGTCTGTCTATTTATTGCTTCTTCATTATCGATCATCTCTCGCTTTAGAATCCTGCATGCCCCCTATTATCATTTTTGATCAATTTATAACATGAATGTAGGTGATGACTGACCCAGATGCACCCAGTCCCAGCGAACCAAGCATGCGCGAGTGGATTCACTGGTTTCCTACCTCTTACTGTTTCATTCCGCCTTTTATATAATTAACTTGGTAATTGTTATTACACGCTAGCTAGCTAATTGATCTTTCTGTTTCATTATTAGGATCGTGGTCGACATACCCGGGGGGACTAACCCAAATAAAGGTAACGTCATCATCAACAATGCAAATTCATTTATATATGGTATTGTTCCAAAAAAGTACACACAATCAAAATGCAATGTATTTGTGTCGATGAAACTGATTGTACTGTCCCGAGATGGAGATTGAGATGTCAGGTGTCAGATATTTACTGACATGTACAGTGTTGCATTGCTAAGAATCTTAAGCTCATTTGATGGCAATGGCATGCACCCGCATGATCTCTGCCCACTCCCTCTCCATCATCAAATACCCGCCTCCCACATGTCCCATCCCATCCCCTGCCACGTCATCTCTCCAATGACCTTCCTTCTCCATGTGTCCTTCTTGTATGTGCCTGCTCTATACGCGTGGCCGGCACAACCTAACCTCAGTTTACGCTCTAACTTCTTCTTCCCGCATCAGCTTCAGTTTGTAATTTGGGTGAATGCAGGGAAGGAGATTCTGCCATACGTGGGGCCTCGTCCGCCGGTGGGGATCCATCGCTACATAATGGTGCTGTTCAGGCAAAAGCAGGCGCTGGGCCTGGTGGACCAGCCGGCGTCTCGGGTCGGGTTCAACACTCGCTTCTTTGCCAGGCAATTGGAGCTGGGCCTCCCTGTGGCCACCGTCTACTTCAACTCCCAGAAGGAGCCTGCCAACCGGAGGCGCTGATACATGTCTCCGATCCCCTTAATGCAATGCCAGACTAGCTCTATATATATAGCTAGCTAGTTTCTAAACTTAAATAATTATGGACGGACCAAGCATGCTTAGTTATCCATATATATACCTATAAATGCAGTACTCTATCAGTTTCCGGCACAAAGCTGAGGTGGTTTGTTTGTTGGTCAAGTTTCTTTATCTCCACAGCAGGAAGGCAGATATGTAGGACCTCACGCAAGCATCGCATACCACATCTCTTGGCTTTTTTTCTTTCTCTTTATATATATGCAAATGCATCTCCTATGCTTAAGTATGCCATATAAGATGACTTCTTATCTATCTATCTATATATAGTGGGTTTCGATCTGTTCGTTGCATGTGCTTGAAGCCTCTCTGATCTATCCTAATGGTTCAGGCCCTCAGCTGTTGTGGATTTAATAACTAGCAATTATCTTTAACCGAGAGGCTAAAAAATACTAAATTATGAGGATATTAGAGGTGCCAAGAATTATAAAGATATACTCGCTCCGTTGCACTACAAACCGGAAATAGTATAAAGCAAAAAAATATATGATCTGCATCAGCATCTGTACGTTATATTCTAATCAGTGGTCACAACAGACACAAAAACAATTGCTACACTGAAAGCAAAGGAGGCCATGGGGTCATGCTCACGTCACAAACACTAAACGGACGACGATTTGCTCACTTGCATACTTCTCTTATTGGGATGCGATCATCATCGGATCCGGAGAGACATACATACAGATAATTTTCTTCAAAATAATATAATGATAATATACTTGCATGCAGACATATACTTGTCCGGATTATTTAGGAAATATTAGAAAAGTACATCTATACAGAGGGAGCTTTTTAAAAATGAGTCCAAGGAGGTTGTTGAAAACCAAAATTGGACAACAACGGATGATACAGGAGCCAAAGCGCACACAGGATGGTGAGGGGTGAGAAGAAGGTTGGGCAGTAATATACAGATACTTTTGGATCAGATACACCCCTGCTTTATACTTATACCCAGAAACAAAACAATTATTAATTCGTTAATTTACATATATACATGAGCTGTATAAAATAAATGTCTTTTGACATATAAACTTTAATTTTATATTTACCGCACATATATTTGAATGAATACACAATTAAGCAAAAACAAACTGAAATTATATATTAATTGCAAAATAAAAAATGGAAACAAAATCATGAATTTTACTTTTCCATATTAATTAAGCTAGTAGGAGTATTAAATTAATTATATATATACTGTAGTGTGATAACTGATAACCACAGGTTAAAAAACCCTTAATCAATCTTGACAACAAAAAATTCATTTCTTATGGAAAATACGTGCAGCACTTCTTAACTAGAAGGAAGAAATATTGTTCAAAACAGTCCACTTTAAATTAACACAGAAACCGAAGCAAAAGGGTATTAACATTACATTGCTAGCTATAAAATGTAAACACCATGCACAAGTACAACCAATAAAAACCAGAATTTTTTGTACATCAAAATTCAGCATGATGTGGTCTATTATATCATATCCAACTCATAACAAACCGAATATCCAAGCATAACGTCATCACATTTCAGTTTAATAATAGCCCCAAAGTTTAAGTGCCAGAAGTAGAAAACATTACCTTACGTACGTGTGTTTGCTGCATACCATTACACTTCAATTCCTCCATTAAAGATTCCCTAGTTAATATTATATTTCTGCACTCAGTTTAGCCATGAAATTCAAGCACTTACGAGATGCATTTGTAAAAGTTTTCCAATAGTAAATTTTATACTTCATTTCTTGAGATTCTTGCTTTAAATTTAATTCCAGGGTGCGCTTCCACCCCGGCCCAAAAATCAGCACAGAATTGGCTTTAAACAGCTTCCTAACTAACTGAGTAAAAACTGGTGCAACCCTAAGAAATGAGAACATTGATCATACTGAAGAACAAACTTAACAGAAATGGTATATATTCTGATAAAATTAAGTGTGGTTTTTGGTTTGTTGATGGAATATTAATTACCTATTGTACAGTTAGTTGTAAGTTGGGTTTAAAGGAAAAGAAATTAAAGAGAAGTGTTGAGGTGTTGGCGGGGGAAAGTGATAGAATATACAAGTTTGCAAAGGTCATGGCTAGCTAGGTTGATGATATACATTTAAGCTGGGGTGTTGGCAGAAATTAAGGATCAAAGTACGATACTGCCAGTCACCTACAAGTCTCTGGATGATAAGGAGATAGTTAGGTCAGAGTTATTGTGTGTATTCATATGTATATGTACCAACTAGATGAAGGGTAGGAACATGACGGGGGCAAATATTTATCTAGAATATTCTATACATTCAAATGAGATGATGAAAATTGGATAGCGAGTAGTGTGTGTGAGTACGGACAGATCATTTATGTTATATATATGGTTCTCTTCATTCCCAAGCCAAGTCCAGACCATCTTTTCCTTTCTTCGTACGTGCTTTTCTTCTGCTCACATTTTTCACACAACCATACAAAACACAATTTACAGCACTACATTGATTACTGAATGGGAGGTGAATGTATATATACATGACCAATTGTAGAAGGACTAAGTTTGGGACAAAATCTACATATATATATAAAGGCACTAGATATTCCCGTGAGACGAAATCCTCCAATATTTTTAGTCAATTCCTGAACTGTAGAAATAATATCTGCAAGAATACGACGGATACTATTGTTATAGCTACCTATAATACCTTTTTACAACAAATTTATCCTTACTCTTCAACTAATGAGGCCGCTAGTCTTAAATTAAAAGTATGTACAGTTGGATGGCGAGCAGAGAGAGAGATCAAATAGGGACTAGCTGGAATGAATACACACACACATATTAGTAATTTGTTTGATGACCCCTATATATATAAGAACCAAACATTAAGTTTCATCCATCAATATTTTCCATGATTAGGTGAAGTGTCTAGCTAGGTTTTAAATTAAATATATCTATATATATAACCTTTATTTAATTTTCGTTAATAGGCATGTATCCATTTTTACCTTAGCTTGTAGCCCTCCAGTCCAAATAACAGCGGAGTGTTATCTCTAAAACTTTGCCCTTACATTTTGGACGAAAGGGAGCATATATTACCCTATTTAACATGATCCTCCATCAGACACTTTAGTATCATCAATGATATTTATGAGAACGCTTTATGAAACATAGGAAAATCTAAGTGCAAAACCTTACTCTCCCTACTCTAGTCTTATATATAAGATGCCTTTCAAAGATGAAGTTAGTCTAATTTATAAAGTTTAGTGTGGAATATCAAATGATTTTCCTTTCTTAACAATAAAATTTTGATATTGGTCTCATGAATTAAGCCAAAGTTTTATCATCTCTTCTACAAAGAGGGGGGGGGGAAATGAAAATGAAAAGGGATATAATTGGAATACTTGGATGTCTTGGACATTTAAATCTATGTAACAACTTTTCTTCATCTATGTGAAAATGTCTAAAACATTTTATAACGAGGACTAGAGGGTTTATATTCTAATAGTAGTTGAACTTTCGGCCATTCTCAAAGGGCTAAATCTTTGTTTCCTTGGGAGGAGAAATTATATATCCCATGCATTTAAATGACTACTAATTGCAGATCTTTTGAAGCTATCATGCTCATTCTAAATGAGCAAGACTAGAGTCATCCCCTTATCATATCAAGAAAATAAAGAATATCATCACTGCGTGGCATTAGATCATCACCATGAATCATATGTTCAAATTAAGAAGCATCAATGCAAGGATCTTCCACCACCATGCTTGTCATTGTTACGTCTGATCTTTTGATACTACATTTGATTATTAATATATATAATGTAGTTCGTAGTGTAAAGTACACTACAAACAACATCTTTTATTTATAATTAGAGGTAAGTATTATAGGAGTTTCAATTATCTACCCTTAGGATATAAGGATCTATTACTATATGACTTGATTAATTCCATTTTCCTCCAAACCGTTTTGACCATGGTCTTGTTCTAAAAAAATTATACCACCCCCTATTTACACTATCAATGAGATCTTTTATTAATAACCAGAAGTAATACTTTTGGGTACAGGTAATCAAGGAAGTTCAATAGTGATTTAACACATGAGGAAGATAAATTTATAGTGATTAAATAATACAAGAGTTTAAAAAGAGAGATATACTAATTAAATTGCACATCAAAATACTTTTGAGGTGCAATAAATTGGCACGGGAAGGACTTGCGATCGATTCAGTGCCTGCGTGCCTGATCTTTTCTCACTATTAAGTAGGACGTAACTGGACAATTTCATATATAAACCATGACCGATCTTCTCTCACTTTTTCTTTTGTCCTACAACTCATATACTTAGCATTCCTCATAGTCGTCTAACTTCAACCTGAAATTTTAATTTATCAGTGAGCATTTCCTTCTCTTGAACCATTGTGCTTCTTATTTGAGGAAATACAGCAAATACAATGTTAGTGGCATAGAGATTTCAAACTGGAAGCTGAGCTAGCTCCATTATATGATGGCTAAAACGAAATTAAAGTTATAGTATTAAAGGACATCTCAACAACTAAAATATCTTTACATACAACATACATATATTTATATGTATTAATTTCTCAATCGCATAATTTTCTATGGATTCAATCCTGAAACTTAAAACCCAATGCATAGTGGTAATTAATGGACAAGATCAAACATAGTGGATCGGTGCATATAGAGATTTGGATAGAGGATATATCAACTTCTGACCGAATCTAGCAGGAACTTGTAGTTTGGCGAATTGATGCTCCATTCAACTAAATTGAAAAGTCATTTCAAATTAAATCATCTGAAATTAGTTACATATACTATATCATTAAGTGGGAACACCACATACACAACAAGTAAATAAGAGAGGGTGGGGGGGGGGATGTAGAGAGGAGGTTTTCCACATACCAGAAATGAATGGATAGTAGTGCTGTAGGCAAGCGTACGAATGATGGCACTGATTGATTTCCGTGCTAAAACCTTTGTCAACCAAACATTTCTAGCCACAAACTCATTAATTTCGCTGCCTACTCGACCTTAATACTTACATTCCCATCTCTTTATATAAATTTGCTTATGACCATATGGTGCAAGTTTGATTTGATTCTTTTTAAAACAAAAAGGATAATAGTGTTAAAAACTTTCAACTTCTTTACAAAATTCTTCCAATCGATCCTCGTTCTCCTCACAATTAATTCTTAAAACTCTTCAGATCCAGTTAAAAATTTGTTTGTGTTTTTTAAAATAAACACATGCACTGTTCTTTATCACTCTGTCCTGCCGTATACAGCTAGAGAGTGAATTAATTATTTTTTTTATAGAAAGATGAAATATTAATATCGTGCAGTGAGGCGAGAACTGCCCTCATAACTGATTATTTTGGCCCCCAAAAAAAAAAATCAACTATTAATCAGAGATGTAAGATTTCAAACTATAGCTGGGCATAGAATAACCAGTTTTGAAGTTGGAAAGAGAATGTGAAGGTCAAGGTCGAACAGACAACGAAATAAAGTGAAGGGGCAAGAGAATGTTCAGTTGACAAAGGAAAGCATAGAAATCACTCACCCACGGAAAGCGTATCGATGAGGCACACAGAGATGCATACATAATATTGTTGGTTTCCTTCAAGTTGAGACGAAGCCTTCACTGCACATTCTTGCCTAATGGGATAAGCTTTATCAAATTATGAAATGGAAGAATAAATGAGAAGAAAAGAGGGGAGGAGAAGGGTGAAGAGGGAAAAAGGTGTGGGAAAAAGATATTGATATGTAAGTGGTTTTTGAAGGAGTAAAAGTGACATCTTTATATAGGTAAATGTTGACGTATATCTTCCAAGTTGAGGGACGGTAATAGTGAAGCGAGGTTGACTTTCAGGTATATGTAATATAATGGGTATGTAAGACATGGATATATAGGAGAATGATTGGGTGGCCGGTTTGGTAGGGCCTAAGGTGAAGACGTTGAAGAGTAAACAGAGAAGAAAAGGGAACTGTTGGTGGTTCATCTATCGACTGGTCTTACCCCTAACTGGCAACAGCAACCCTACATTAATTGTTCCCAGTCTCACCCTCTATTTTCCGCGCTCTTATCCTTTTCTTTCCTTCTTATTACCAAACCAAATATTACTAACTCCCTGTAAACATATTTTTGTAGTGTAATTAAATTACAAAAATGTTCCTATATATTTAGGATCGGAGGAAGGGAGTACGTTTTTTTTCTTTGTTTTTTTTTTTTTTTTTTGAGAAAACAGCTAATATTACCTTATTTAACGTTCCTGAAATTACACCGTTAAGTGGCAAATGACGTGGCCGCTGCTCCCCCCTCTTCCTCTTTCTCTACACACTACACACTCAAACATATCATATTTAATTTGTTTCCCTTAACGCACACTCTACACGCTGCTTTTTATATTCTTTCCATTTGCTGGAATAGATTCTATTACACTTCCAACGACGAATGATTTGTGTGCATATCTATAGTTTCATGGCTAAAGTATAGTTTTAGTCTTTTAAGTTTTATATAAAGCATATTTTTAGTCTCTCACTAGTGCAAAAAAGGGCTTTAAGACCGTCTCATTTAGACCGGATTATAGAGAATCAGGTCTTAAAAGTATGACCGGTGGCAGTTTCGTAAATATAAAGAATTTTTTGGACCGGATTATAAAAGATCCGGTCTTAAAAATATGACCGTGGCACTTTCGTAAATATATAGAACACTTTTAAGACCGGACTATAAAAGATCCGGTCTTAAAAGTATGACCGGTGGCAATTTTGTAAATATATAGAACACTTTTAAGACCGGGCTAAAAATATCCGGTCTTAAAAGTATGACCGGTGGCAATTTCGTAAATATTGTGAGAAGACGCTGATCAAGTCCGAGAATGCGATGATTTATTCCTTCGCTTAATTGAAATTATATACAAGATGCTAATAAGTAAATAAACCTAGGCGCTTCCTATAATTTAGGGATTACAATCAGAATATATTACGAAATTCATAAAACCATGATCTCGCTAACTTAATTCCTAAAATCTCTAACATCTTAATTAAGATGATTACAATCAAGAATTTAATTACGAAATTCAAAAATCATGATCTGCTAACTTAATTCCTAAAATCTCTCTAACAACTTAATTAAGATGATTACAATCAGAATTTAATTACGAAATTCAAAAACCTTGATCTCGCTAACTTAATTCTTAAAATCTCTCTAACAACTTAATTAAGATAATTGCACAATATAATCGTATACGCTAACTAATTAAATAAATAGAACACTTTTAAGACCTACTGCTTCAAATAGACGGTCTTAAAAGAAATTTAAGACCGTCTGTTTGAAACAGACGGCCTTAAAAGTGTAAAAAAAAATTATATAGAACACTTTTAAGACCTAATGTTTCAAACAGACGATCTTAAAAGTAGTTTTAAGACCGTCTGTTTGAAACGGACGGTCTTAAAAGTGTAAAAAAAAAAATTATATAGAACACTTTTAAGACCGGTTGTTTCAAACAGACGGTCTTAAAAGTACTTTTAAGATCGTCTGTTTGAAACAGATGGTCTTAAAAGTGTAAAAAAAAAAATTTATATAGAACACTTTTAAGATCGGGTTGTTTCAAATGCACGGTCTTAAAAGTACTTTTAAGACCGTCTGTTTGAAACATTAAAAGTACTTTTAAGACCGTCTGTTTGAAACAGACGCCTTAAAAAGTGTAAAAAAAAAAAAATTATATAGAACACTTTTAAGACCGTTTGTTTCAAACAGACGGTCTTAAAAGTGTTCTATATATTTACGAAATTGCCATCGGTCAATTTTTTTTTTTTTTTTACCGGTTGTTTAAAACAACCTGGTCCTAAAATATACTTTTAAGACCGATTGTTTCAAAAAACGGTCTTAAAAGTGTTTAAAAAACTACATTCGCTAAACCCGTTAAGTCCGTGAGTTTGCTTTGTCTTCTTGGTGATATAACATTTTCTTAGTTATAGATTCAACGAGTGTCCCAAGAGCCTCACGGCAAATCCTCAAAGAAGAATGTCATCCTCTTCCTCTAACCTACTCGCAATCTTCGTAAGTCATCATAAGAGTCGCACAATCAAATCCTTGGCAACGTTTGGTGATTTGGGACCGATTGTTTCATTTGAGTTTTTGTTTTTTTTTTTATTATTTTGAAACACTTTTAAGACCGGATGTTTAAAATGTCCTGGTCTTAAAGAAACTCTTTAAGACCGTGTAAAAGTCCGGTCTTAAAGGTCGACTTTTAATACCGCCTGGAACAAGACTGGTCGCGGGTCCGGTCCTAATGTACCTATTTCATCCGGTCTTAAAAGCCTTTTTTGCACTAGTGTCTTAACTTTATAAAGCATACTTTTGGTCCTAAAATTCTAACACCGTTAATATTGCTAACGGAAACCGCTGACGTGACGAATTCATGACTAAGAGCATTTAATTACACAAATTTTATATATTCTTCAATTTACCTATATTTTAAATTTAAGTTTAATAACATTTAATTACACAGTCATCACTTAATTTTACACCGTTATCACTTGAGTTTACATTTTTCATTAGCAAAATTAGTGGTATTAGAATTATAAGACAGAAAAGTATACTTTATAAAGTTAAGGGACCAAAAGTATACCTCATATAAATTTAAGAGTAAATACCTTTTTTGGTCCCTGAAAAAAAGTACGGACCCCTTTTTGATCCCTAACTAAAAATAACTTGTCACGTCATCCCTGGGAAATCAAAAAAAGTCTCACGTTAGTCCTTCCGTCAGTTAGCTCCTAACGGCATCACTAACGTTGCTGATGTGTAACGTGAGTTGGTCCAGTCACATGCCACGGAGGAAGGCCAAAACGACGTCGTCCCCACCTGTCACATCTTCAAATAGAGGATGACATAATGCTAAACGTCGCTTAAGAAAGTTCTTCTCGCCAACTTTCTTAACTTTCAGAAATAATAAGCAACTGCAATCAGGATAACAAGCAACTGCAATCAGCAAAATATGCTGGTGAACAAAACTCCAACAAGAACCAGCAAAAATGTACATATTTCAAATGGATATGTTTTGCAGTTTTTCCCAGAAATCAACAATGCAAATCAAAACTGAGGATTTCAGGGGGACAAAGGTCTGGAAAGAGAGAGAATCGAAATAGTAATACAACCCCTGCGACTCGAGCTCGCTAATAATCCCTTGCACGACCTAGTAATACAACCCCAGCGCTATTTAAATAAATTCAATTCGAATTTAAAATTAAAACGGGGAAGAGAAACGAACCGAAACCAAGGAAATAGTACTGGAGAAATACCAAAATACCGCCAATTGTACTCAAAATAGTAATACCTTACGGAAATCTCGCAATTGCGCCGAATCAAAAATTGGCCAAACCTTGTCAAAATCCTGAAGATCCAAAAAAGTTACAATTAGGAGCAAATCACACAAACATTTAGAAGCATCCGCGACCTTTCAAGCAAGCCGTTGAGGAAGCAATGATATTACGGCTCAGAGAGCCTGAAACGACGGCGAACACGCGTTTGCACAGTGCGTCGGTCAATAAGAACTGAGAAGTCACTATCGCCGCCTCGCCGGTGAACTCGAAGTCGGCTAACCCCAAAGCTCCAACCTTGCAACCGACATCGCCGGCGATGGGAGAGGTTGGAAGTCAGAGAGAACGACGAGAATGTGGACTGTGTGTGAAGAGGAAGAAGACGAAGACGGGAAGGGAAGAGAGAGTGAGGATGCGAATCTAACGAAGACGGGAGGTGAACTTGATTTTGATTTTGCAAAAGCACACAAAACGACGTCGTTTCATCCCAAGGGAGGGCAAAAAATTTTAATGTGTGACTCCCTAACTGTAACTTTAGGAGCAAAGAAAACAACGTCGTTTTGGCCTTCCTCCGTGGCATGTGACTGGACCAACTCACATTACACATCAGCAACATTAGTGATGCCGTTAAGAGCTAACTGACGGAAGGACTAACGTGGGATGTTTTTTGATTTCCCAGGGATGACGGGACGGGTTATTTTTAGTTAGGGATCAAAAAGGGGTCCGTACTTTTTTCCAGTGACCAAAAAGTATACCTCATATAAATTTAAAAGACTAAAATTATATTTTAATCTAGATTCTTTTCATATTTATCATTTGAGGATATTGTTCCAAACCCAACATGTGCTCTCATATTATTTCTTTTCAAATTGTTTAGAATGTGAAAAAGTCAGTTAGCCCAAAAAAATGTATAAATATAGAATCACGTTTTGTTCGTGGTGTGGACGCGCATGCGAAATGATACGCTTCATCAGAAAAGCCAAAAATTATCACGCCCACCGTGGGGCTCGAACCCACGACCACAAGGTTAAGAGCCTTGCGCTCTACCGACTGAGCTAGACGGGCCACATGCTTCCATTCGTATAACTTTTAATTATCATAATTATAGTACAAGACCTTTTTAAAAAAATAGGAGAGACTCTGTATTTGAATAGTACCCTGAACTTTTCCGATCCGTCCGTCATAATTTATACAATGAATTAAAATCCTTGCTCAAGTAGTGTCCCTAGTTGTGCTAATCCAGGAAGGTTTGATTACTAGTATACCCAACTTCTTTTCTCCCAAGCAAGTTAATTTATTTGAATTTACGGCCTTTTTAAAAGATCTCTGCCAAAATATTCTGAAGTCAACTGAAAGTAATGTAATTTACTAATTTTACAAAATAAGTGGAGGCTATATGTATCAGTGAGCTTTTTCACCGGTTCAACAATCTGGTCTTTGTTTTTAAGTCGTTTAGATAAAGGAGGTACAATTTGTTTTGGGAAAAAAGTAGAGTCTCTCAAGTTCTAATTAAGCTGAAAATGAATTAACTAACGAAAAAAAATATAAACATCGAGTAACATGCTTCCTTCTACAGGAGGCTGACTCTCTTTTGTTGAAGAGTCTATCTCTCTCTTTTGGAGAAAATTTCTCCTCATGTTGTTGTGAAATCAGTGTTAATAAGGTGTTTTATTCTCAATGAGATATATATACAGGATTTGGATCAGTAGAGAGATGATGAAGATGCTACAGTTAATCTTGATTAGGAGATGGCGTCAAGATTTTGCATATTGTCCTTTTTTTTTTGCTCAAACATTGCATATTGTCCTTGATAATCAACGAGTACAACAAGTCAATAAGGTAGGCCATATAGGGAACGCAATGATGAGAGGTTTTATCTTACATTAACGTATTGATCTTTTTCTCTTAGGTTAGATTTTGATGATGATGAGCTGGACAAAATTTGCTTCTGAGATTTAATTATTAACTAAGGAGGTTAGGAACAAGACTTTTGTGAATGCTAGGCTGTCAACCTAGCTATTTTGCATGATGTGATACTTCAACTTGAAGCAATGCCAAAGCTTGCTTTTTCTTTGTTGCTGGTGAAGTAGGAAACAAAATTATGATGCTACTGCCGCAGCAGCAGCAGCAATGGGGGTAGAAGAGGAAGAAAATATGATATACAGACAGACAATATAAATATGATTTGGATTTGCATAAGTAATAAGTCTGGGACTGGTGATTAAAAAATTGGGTTGAATTGAACATGCAGTTTCCTAAAATGGGCAAGCGCGCGGATGGATCAAGTGTAATTAAGGCACTGATGGTTTCGTTAATATGATGAGTAGAGTGAAGAGGGAGTTGTTAGAAGAGAATCATATTTTGTATAAATATGGTTGGTGGGCAGGAAATAAGGAGGGGGGTAAGTAACACATGCTGGCACGCACCCTCTCTTCCGACTTGTCACTCATTCCAAACAAACCCTAATTGATGGCCTCCAGATCACAGCAGCAGAAGTGAGTGAATGCTCTGCATGTATGTTGAAAACAAATCACGCGTGTACTTGACTTGGACTGGTAGCGCAAATAGTGAAATTGTTGGATCAGATCCCCAGCTGTACTACGATTTATTAGACTGGTTGTTCACTCTCTTCATTTTCATCTTGCTGATCCACTGAATTACCTTCTCACCACTTGTGAACACGTACTCTTACTTGCACAAACATATCGTTATGTTGAATGAATGAATACAATATCAGACACTTCCCTCTTCCCGGCCATAACATCAAAACCGCCAACCTAAATATGCGACTTGGATTATGCTTTATTATCCGGCAGCCACATATATACAAAAACGTATGCTTTGCTTGCTCCATATCTTAGCTTCTTGTATATATTGTGGACAAAATGTGACCCTATAAATTACGCTTCTGCCTAGCTCACATTCTGAGGATCAAGCGTGGAGATGAGGGGGTGTCCATGGTGGCTGTGCTTTGTTTGGTGGTGATCCGGTGGGTTGCGGCTGCATAGGAGGTTCGTGAGGATGCAGTGGCCTTGGATTTTGATACGGGAGGTGAGCAGAGCCAACCTTTCCGACGGCTTCATGTTCGGAACGGCGGCGTCTGCTTATCAAGTGGAGGGCGTGGCCCACGCCGCAGGACGTGGTCCCAGCATTTGGGATGCCTTCATAGTTCATCCACAACAATCATCGTATTTACATGCCCGGTCCTTAATCTTAATATATAGAATATATTTATCTAATTTAATTAGATTAAGGAAGTTAGTTGAGTTATTTAATAAGACTTATATTTTATAAAACATCATAGTTATATCTCTTAATTCCCTCTTGATTATGGTTGAGTAAATATCAATAGAGCTAAATATAATTTTAAAAAAAAACATTGATGAATATAAAAACTATGTCTTATATTTAAAATCAAGACTAGCTCTCCAAATATGTTTTATACTAAGAAGAATAGGAGTATATATATATCATCACTGCCTTTTTTTTTTTTTTTGATAAGTTATCAACATTCAACACTGCTTATTACTAACATTATTCCCACTCCTTGCTTGTTTATATATTGTTTTATTGTGCTTTATGTTTATATATTGCTTTGTAACCACATAAGGGCGAAATTAATCTAATTAATACTACTTTCTTAATCACTTAATATGGAGGTTTCTTTCTTTTTGAATAAAAATTTGAAATCTCTAATCGTTTGAAAACAGGGCTTATTGCAAACAAAGGCAATGCAGACGTTGCAGTGGATCAGTGTCATCGATATAAAGTAAGTGTTTTTTCCCTAAACAAAAATAAAAAAGGTCCAAAAATAATTGAAGGGAGGGTGACCTTTTTTTTCCAAATGAGAAATATGGATTGTAGAAGAGCCAAAATACATGGTTGATTTAACAGGAAGATGTGGACATCATGGCAAATCTAAACTTCGATGCATACCGCTTCTCAATCTCATGGTCCAGAATTTTCCCAAGTAATGGCACATTAATATATTTTAATACTTAAGCCAAAGCAATCTGACTCAGTTGGCTCGTAACTGGGTTCCCTTAAACACTTAGTCAAGGGTTCGATCCCTGATGGGGTGTATAAAGAAGATTATTTGACCAGTACCAATGCTACTTCGGGACGACTACGGTGCGGAAAGAGGATTAGTCTCTGCTGTCGGCAGAGGACACCTCCTGAATTCTAAAAAAAATATATATATATTCTAACACTTATGCATTAGACTCTAAAGTGTCTTTTTATAACAATTGAGCACAATGCTGAAGCAGATGGAACTGGCCAAGTAAATTGGGAAGGCGTTGACTGCTACAATAGGCTGATCAATTACTTGCTAGAGAGCGAGGTGAATCTTGAATTCTTGATGGAGTATATAGCCTAATTGATCAATAACAATTTCCACCCTTTTTTATATTCTGAATCATTTGCAGGTGTTACTCCATACGCAAATCTGTATCATTATGACCTCCCTTTAGCTCTTGAGTTGGAATACCAAGGATTATTGACCCGCAATGTTGTGCGAGTACATTAAAGATATATGCTTCATAGCTTATTATTATTATTACTACTACTAATAATAATAATAATAATAACAAGCTTTAACTTATTGGATAGTCTTAATTTACTAAAAATAAGTCAGATTACAGGAAAGACTACGTAGATTTTGCAGAATTCTGTTTCAAGACTTTTGGAGACAGAGTGAAGAATTGGATGACATTTAATGAACCAAGAGTAATGGCTGCTCTTGGTTATGACTTATGATAAAGGCTTCTTTGCTCCCGGAAGGTGTTCAAAAGCATTTGGAAATTGTCCGGCCGGCAATTCAGCCATTGAACCTCACGTTGTTGGGCACAATTTGATACTGATGCATGCGGCTGCAGTTCAAAGATATCGAGACAATTACCAAGTAATGTATGAACAAAGAATGTCAATCTTCAATTCGACAAGTCATGTAGTTAAAACTTCTTGAAAGTTCTAATGCAATTATGACCGACCAATGTGGTGGTTTTAGGAAAAGCAAAAAGGAAGGATTGGGATCCTCTTGGATTTTGTTTGGTATGAACCTCTTACAAGATTAAAGGCTGACAATTATGCAGCTCAAAGAGCCAGAGACTTTCATGTTGGATGGTAAAAATCCTAAACATTTGTACTATAAAACCAATGGAGTTTACTGTTGTATACTAACAAGACACTTGAAGTAACGGTATAAATTGACACAGGTTCATCCATCCCAGTGCATATGGGGAGTATCCAAGAACTATGCAAGTAATTGTTGGGGATAGGCTCCCCAATTTCACTGAGGAAGAAGTCAAGATTGTAAAAGGTTCAATAGATTTTGTTGGCATCAACCAGTATACTACTTACTACATGTATGAATTATGATCCCCATCAAACCAAGATCACCAGGCCTGGGCTACCAGCAAGACTGGATTGTTGGATTTGCATGTAGCATAATACTTCCTTTATTACACATGTTATTATTATTGCCTTCTACCTAGTAATTCTCACAACTGACTTACAATCTCATGGACATTGGACAATGCAGATGCAAAGAATGGAACGCCTATTGGGCCAAGAGTAAGTCTGATAATAATGGTGGCCGATAAGCATTGAACATGGTTTAACCTTGTTTCCGTCAAAATTTTTGCAGGCATATTCAGATTGGTTGTACGAAGTACCATGGGGCATGTACAGGGCACTAATCTACATCAAGGAGCGTTATGGAAACCCAACAGTGATATTATCTGAAAATGGTCATTTTTAGATTTATATATGCTGATTCGTTGGTTCTTAGTTGTAAGTGAGTGAAAGAAGTATGAAGAATGAAAGTAATTGAAATGCTTTTGCAGGGATGGATGATCCAGGGAACTTTACACTTGCTGAAGGTTTCCAAGATGGTGCAAGGATGAATTACTACAGAGAATATCTGAGTCAACTAAAGAAGGCTATTGATGATGGATCCAATGTGGTGGGGTACTTTGCATGGTCCTTGTTGGATAACTTTGAGTGGAGATTGGGATACACATCGAAGTTTGGTATTGTCTATGTTGATTTCGATACCCTCAATAGATACCCCAAGACGTCCACTTGTTGGTTCAAGCAGCTACTTACCAGAAATAAGCGGTGACCACAGTTGAGCTCACCATCCCAATATCATGGCTTCCACATGTTTCAATCAAGTCCTTAAATAAGACAATCGTATATAAACTCAAATATGCTGATATTTTACTTCCTGCGACGTTGGACAAGTTATCATTAATGATTCATCTCTAATTTCAGAATAAATGTTTATCAATTATAAAATCTGCCTAGTTTCCTCTGCTTTCGTCAGATAGTTCATCTCTTTATACTAGAAAACTCTTGATATGTTGAATCAAACACATTTCCCTCAACATTAGTTGAGTTATAGAAATGAGGAATAATGTCGGTGACCTGTACCTTACATATAGCAATCCATATTCATGCTTGAACTTATTTCTTAAATATTTTAGTTTCCGCGACATGTTTCTTAAAAATCCTAGTTTCCGTGACATCGTTAGATCCGGAAGGACTGACTAAATTCACACACACATATCAAGATTGAAGAAACAGTGAACAAACATGAATTGCCTTGTTCAATTCACTTACGTGAATAATTTTTTTTAAAAATGTATAGACTACATATGCTAAGCTTTCTCATTGCTGGAAAAAAACAAAAAGGATAC
The DNA here is from genome assembly GCA_025563575.1 of Acacia pycnantha. Lineage (NCBI taxonomy): Eukaryota > Viridiplantae > Streptophyta > Magnoliopsida > Fabales > Fabaceae > Acacia > Acacia pycnantha. Next base: position 1,288,634 of record JAMWYP010000037.1, on the reverse strand, counting down.
TGAGCTTTTCCTCCCTGTTTTGTTTCTTCTTTTTAAGGGTAAATCTGAAAGCTTTAACATTACATGCATGCTGCTATTCTCAGCGGCAAGAATCAATCATGTCCATGCCTTCATCCGCGTTCTTCGACTTGACCAATGTAACAACCAACGTTTAAACTACTTCGCCAAAAATAAATCGTAGCTCCTTTGTTCTAACAAAATTTTGAGTTAGTACTTAAAAATACTAACCCAATCCTAAAGAAGCCGGGGCATAAATTATAGACATGGGCATGGTTATTACAGAAGGATTACACTCGAGAAAAGAAATTCAAGATACTGCTGTTCTTACTCCCTGTTTTCTTGCCACTGCTTTTCTTGGATTTCTTTTCACTTGCACCTCTTCTTTTCAAATCAATGCGTTTTACTGTCATAGAATTTATACTCTCTTGGGATTTCACGTTCCAACATAACATATCTGGATCCTCCGCTTCAATCACCGTCACCTCTGAAATTTGGTCATCGCAAGCTTCTGCTTGATCTGAGCAAATGCTCTGAAAATTCCTTTTTCTCGAGAGATTTTCAGACCTCTCTTCCGGAAAGCTATCAGGATTCATGCACACGTCCATATATTCCTCACTCCTGGTAACAAGAACTTGTTCGTCGGGGTTTTCCCTCTGAAATAAACAAATTTCCGCAGGTTTTATCCTGAATGGGTTGTTGTCAGGAACCTTTAACGGAATTTCATCAGGAATATTTTCCTTTTCTGCGTTTCCACAAGTTACCAACGGTCTAACAAGTTTCTGAAGTGCCCACTCTTCACCAGAATACTTGTCCTTGTTCGCGACCAGATTCGACGTTGTCACTGTAGGCATGAAAAATGATCCACGCCGTTAAACATAATGAAAAGAATGCATGACATTGACAATTGTGGATAAAAGCATTCACGCATTTAAAGAAATTCATTAGATTGCCCAGTAAAATCAACTTCGAATTTAATAAAGATCTTTCTACAAACCACATGACTTGCCTGTACTGTTTTCTCTGGCATTATTGGAGTCAAAGACTTTGAACGAGCGTTTCTGTGTAGATGCTGCAGAAACTTGGACTTTCCGGTGTTGGCGATTGCTCTTGAGGACAATCGGGCCCACAGGGAATCCGGAACATTCGAGTTTATCAAAGGCTTTCTTAGTTGAAGGATTTAAGTTGCCTTCTGCTATTGCGGTAACTACTTCTGGAGGAATTTCTCTGATTGCATTTCCACTGGTTAAGGGGCGAAAATTTTATGTATTAAACATGCAAATAGATAAACTCTTCTAAAAAATGTGCCAAATATAAAGCTATATTGCCAGGCGTGCGTGTAGTAAGTAATCCAAGTCAAACTTGCACAGATCCTAGCACCCTCTAGAAAGATAGAAATATCTATTTAGAGGCTGAAGCACAAAATGATGTCAAGACTAGAGGTGCTATTAACAGCAGTCATGCAACAAATGCAGGGAGAGAAGTTGATAACTTTGCTGTGGGTGAGGAATTATAAAAGATCCAAAACAGGCAGAGAAGAGTACATGAATTTAAGGATACGGCCCCAAAAAATCAAGATTTCCATCAAAGGACTGAAGAAGGTTTTGCGGAAGTGGCGTGAGGTGCTTGAGCTCCTTAGCAGTGGGATCATATCTGTAGAAAATTCCAGAAGCAATTGGTCAGTGCTGAAAGAATAAGAAATAAAAATGCTAAAAATAAAAACTGATCTAAAATTAGCACATTCGAGCATGCTGGAAGACTGCAATTGCCTCTTTGAAGGATTTGGCGTAATCTTCTGGCACTTGATTGCCCTTCTCCATCTTAAGAACAGATAACACCTGTTAACAATGGATCAATCATTCTTGCAATGATAGGGTATTCTTTAACTCTTCTTGAAACAAATAACAACAAATCTAAGTAAACTTCAACTCACTTAAATAAATCCGAAGCCACTGGGAAGCGATCCAACTTAACAAATTCAAATTGCATTACATTATGTGAACTCTGTTCTAGTTTTCTTGTTTCCATTTCAATGATAATTATAATTATAATTATATGAAGTGATAGGTGAAGTATTTTGCTTGGACTTTCAGTTTCCCTTACACATATATGGCAGGAAACGGCAGTTCCAGAATCCTTATGTTCTCAGTAAGACAACTAAACCACTAACTAAGTTTTTATGTTAAAAAGTCTTCTTTTTTGTAGACAAGAGTCTATCTGAGACTAATTGCCTAAGTCAAATGGAAAAACAAGTTATATATAACCATCCAAAGCGTTGCTCACAAACCATGATTCCCACAACCTCAAACTAGCAAATAAGAGCACACTTACACGATCTAAATTCCGATACTTGGAAACTAAGCCATGAGCTCGCGCAATACCAATTCCAGGAACAGATGGAAGAAAATCACAGCCAGCTAAGACAGACATACCTGTGAAAATGCAATTTTAAGCCTGTCATAAACCTCAACGCACGAGACATTAAGTTGACTAATAAAACAACACGGATTTCTTTTGGAAGCAGGTAAAATTTCCTGTCATTATACCTATAACATTTTGTTAATTCTGGCCTTCACCAGAAAAGAGTAGTTTACGAAAGTTTCTTGTTTGTTTTCTTCCTTTCTTTCCTCCCTTCTTGATTGGTAGGGGAGGTAAGAGAGGAGTTTATGTCTCACGACCTTGCAAGCCCATCATAGATAACAGAACAACCTTATCCCTTTCCATTGAAATATTCATGGTTTAATCACGGCAATACAAGTACTTTGTCAAATTATCGTTGGATGGGCTTTACTGCATTCAGTTATGTAAAATATCAAGAAGCGTACATAATTAAGCACACATTGCTTTGAACTGAATATACCTGCGAAAAGTTCCAGATCAAAATTTCGGAAGGAAGGTTTACAAGACTCAGCTTTAAAAACCTTGTCTAACTCTATGCTTTCACCATTCCCGTATCGGTCCATCTTAAAGACAATCTATAAACAACCATTGCAAATCTCAAACCATAGCATTATACTTTAAATTGAAAATTAGAGCAGTAAATGTAATGAAGTCATCAGGAAAGCAGTAAACCTTGATGCACAATATCAAAATCTTGGATAGGTTCTTACAGCTGGACAACCGTAGGCAATTAGATCACTATCCTCAGTGATCACAGCTACAACACCACCCTTTTCTGTTTTAATCTTGGACAAGTATGCTAACTGAGCATCTGCTTCATATGGGGCTACAACAAACTCAATGTTCTCTGATCTCAAAACCTATGAAGTAATTATTTACCCAAAAGTGTAGATTTAGCATCGGATCATTGTTTTGAAGTAGTGTCATATACTCATATTGTAATGCATGGAAAAATCATGGTAATACGGGTAATGAGTCTGCGTGAAAGGATATATTTATATACCTGAATCAGTTGATAAGCCATAATGGGAGTGACGTTCACTGCTCTCTACACAAAAGAATGGGAACTCTATGAATGCTGAGCTTCATGAGTGCCAACGAAGTATATAGCACAGGAAACAAATTTTTATGCATACATATTGCGTGACGACAATTTATTCACTCTGGACCAATTGCTAACAATGCTAAACAAGTTGTCACGAACCAGTTAGAAACAGGATTCATTAGATAATGTTTTCTGCCAATGACCTCATTTAATGATTAAGTCAGCATACAACAGCATTTCAATAGATTATAGTAACCATTCCTAGAGTAATCCGCGCTGCAAAATCCTAATATAAAATTAAATATAATGCTAAAAAAATACCGCATTGATTCAAAACGAAGAGGGAGGGGATTGTACCTGAAATAACTCTGAGGCTGCATTGACGTTTCCCTCTTTGAGCTTAGCCATTGCCAAATCGCGATTAGCATTTCGCTTTCTGAAATCAATACAAAAAGCGCGTTGGGAAAATATATAACGTAATAGCAAGAAATGCAACTACATCAAAATGAGAGGGACGAGAACAAAATATGGAGATTAATGGCTTGGAATCAAGTGAAAATGCGGGAAGTTTAGAACAATGCCTCTTCCTATCTTCCTCCGTTGCTGCTTTGCAAAGAATGTTGCCGCCATCAAAAACAACAACCGGCGTTATCTTGTAGTAGCGAAGCAGCTTGATTCTATGGATAAAGTACTCTATGTATTGGAACTTCTTTTCAGTATCAGAATCGAGACAAAGCTCCATACTACAGGAATAAGCTGAAAAATTAGAATAGATCATCAGTTTCTCATCATTACTCCAAATTGAAACAACATTAATAATAGAAGTTAGTACAGCAACTGGTCTATAATATAACAAAATGATATTCTTTACCTCCCTTATGAAGCCATGAATAAGCATCAATACCCACCTGCATACATGCACCCAAAATAATAAGATGGAGCTCAGGGGAAAAAAATACACCCAGATATAACTCAAAGGAAGGGAGAAAAAAAAAATGAGACGTGGAATCAAAGGGATGCGATTTTTACGCGTTGTCCAGCATATTTGTTGATGTGAATGGGTTCGATATAGGGCTTCATGAATCGGAGAAGATCCTTGATACCCATTTTTATTGGCGAGATGAAGCTATTGGGCTCTTATGGGTTCTGGGTTTATTCCTATTTTCCTTCGCTGCGTTCACGTGCTTTTTCCTTGATTTTGTTTTTGATAAATAGAAGCGGAGAGAAAATGGCGGGAGAAGCAGCAGATGGCGAAGCAAAAGCAACACATCGACGGAGAAGAATAGTATATAGGAGTAGTTCAGACTTCAGATTCACTAAAAAAAATTGACGACATGCTGGTGAGGGAAGGGTGTGCACTGTCCAATCAGATATCTCTATGATGACAGTAAACTCGGAGGCGAGGTGCGGCGCAAATTGATTGGTCAGTAGTTTTTGGTTATTATGAAGATGAGGGCAGTTATGTCTTTCTACTGAAAACATTTTGCCGCGAAAGAGTTTGAATTCTTTCTTGTTCGTGGAAGACCCGCGTCGCCGTGCGGTTTCATTTCATCTATACGCGCGCGCATTCATTTCTGTTTTTTTTTTCTTTTGCATTGGGACCTAATGGTCCTGACAGTTAGGGCAGAGCAATGGGCGGGTTGGGCAACCCGAGGCTAAACCCATAGCCCGCCCATTTAATTTTAAATGGGTATGGGTTAGCTCATACTTGTACCTCAACCCATTTAAACCCATGTAAATGGGCTAACACATAAATGGGCGGGCTAATCGGGTTTTGGGTAACCCATTTACATTTAACTTGTTTATTTTTTTAATAAAAAAAACATATATAAGCATTAAACATCCATCCAAATTTATCATTCCAATTTTTGAAATCTAAATCTTCAAAGTTCCATGATTACAATTCACACAAAATAACATAAATTTAGACAAATACCATCGTTACATAATCTTGATGTTCAAACTCCAACTTTTAAATTAAAACATTACAACCACTAGTTCATAAATTAATAAAATGGCATGCTTCCATTGAATCTGCATGCTTCAGTCTTCATCATCTTCAAATTCACTTAAAAGAATCATGTATTCGACCCAGTACTAAAAGCTAATTTTGAAAATACTATAGATACTAGTATACCCAACAAATCACATGCCAACAAAAAATGTTTTACGTGGAATGCGAAATGGGATAGGTAATTAATAAAAAAAATTACACTAAATGGGCGGGTATGGCCAGCCCATAGGTATGCCCATAACCCACCCATTTAAATCCTAAATGGGCGGGTTCTAACCCAACCCATTATAAATTCTTTTTGAGCGGGCTCAATATGGCCCAATCACGCTGGGTTTTGGGCGGGCTCATGGGTTATGGGTTTCATGTTCAGCTCTACTGGCAGGGATGTTGAAGTTAAAGTAGTTTTGTCGGCCCGTAAAGTGGTCATACAGGATCCCATTTGCCATTTGGGCCTCATACAGACTTTTCTCCTCTTTCTAGTTTCTATGTCATGGGTGTTTCTTTTCTATTTTCATTATTTATCATTTCTCTACTAGTAAAAAGATACTTCCTCCGGTCCTAATTATAGGAGCTATTTACCAAAATTTGGAGGGATTAATGAGGGAAGTTAAATTATTTAATTATATCTATTTTCCTAAAATACCCTTACCTAAAATTTAAAATGACATTAAGATATTGAGATGTTTGAATGAAAATACGTAAGGAAAATCTCCTCCCTATATTCTAACGTAACCCACGTCATTTACACAAGTATCGTAGTATTACTGCAATTAACAAATAATAGTCTTTTATATATATATATATATATATATATATATATATATATATATATATATATATATATATCACACATATTATTCCTATCATTGAAAAATAATTCTTAAACAGTTCATACAAATTAAATTAAATTCCTTGCTTAAAATCCTTGTGGTGATAAATTAGTTAAATTTATCACCACAAGGATTTTATTGAGAAAGTATAAAATTGTATATAATAAAATTTAATTGAAATATAAATTTAAAATGACATCTGTAGTACAAACATTATTTACTTTATAAAATATATAGGTATATTATTAAATTATTATTGTCTTTAATTATTATTGAGAAAGTATAGATAGGGGTATTATAGGAAAAAAAAATAACAAAAGTTAAAACTTGCTCTTATAATTAGAACTAAAACCAACTCCAAAATTTACTCCTATAATTAGGACTGGAAGGAGTATTATGTTTTCATATTTACCAAACATATTCTTTTGTTTGATTCCCTTCAACATTGTTTTTTCCCTTTTCATCCTATTTATTCAATCCACTTTATCAAACCATAATTAATTCATATAAGCAATCATGCATTGAAATGCCCACGTAGTGAGATGTCAACAAATATCTAAAGAGTTCATCTATATCTGTAAGACTGATTGGATCAAACAATAGGCCCCAATGGAAAAGGTGAAAATAGTACTACCTCCATTATTAAATATAAGATAGAGTTTTTTATCAAAAAAAAAAAAAATAAGACAGAGTTTATAGTGTAATTTTTACTATAAACTTTTAACTTTGGATGAATAAGATTTCTAATTATCATATTTTAGATAACTAATATGTATATTTCGCTTCATGTAGGGAACCATTAATACTTCTATATTTGTTAAAATAGGGGGTTAGGGGGTAATGTTGAATCAAACATAATTTTACTTTGACTAAACTAAAGGGACAATCTGAATTAACTACAACCAAAATAATAATATTCTAATTTAGTTCTACACTTTTAATAGATTCCTAATTAGATCGAGAGGTCTAATTAATCCTTTATTAATGTCGTTAAAAATACCAGAAACCTATATGCTTATAACCCTCCTTTTTCCAACCACTTCTTCTTGTTTTTTTTTTTTTGGAAAACAAATTGATTAAATCCATGATCCTCACAACTCGCAACATCTCTTTTCCCATTTATGCGCTTTAGAATCGGGTTCGTCTTGAATGCAATTGCTTTGTTCATTGTAATCTAGATAGCTTAGCCAAGTGTGAGATGTAACTCCATCTCTAATTAACCCTAAGCTTAACATGATTTTCAAAATTTCTTTAAAGATGACCTCTAAATGAGTTCATCAAATCAACAATCTAAATTAAGTAAATAAACATCCTTGGTCCTCAGTTGTCTATCAAAAGAGTAAAATTATATATTCTAAGTAAATTCACATGCAACATAATGTAATAGGCAAAGTTTCCTAAATGTGGTAGTAAAAATGAAATAAGCAGTAACCGCTAGCTAATCGTTAGGGTAGACACATCATCAGAGGCCTTCTTAGTTGCCCTGCCCTTGAGCTCTCACTTGAAAAAAAAAAAAAACATAAGAAGTAACAGGATGAGACCATTGTCTCAATAACGCAATCACTACCCACCTTACCCACAGGCACCACTTGTGGGGGCCAAGTAGGACTAGCATACAAACATGTTAAGCAGATATATTAGGCAGAAAGGAAAGCAAATATAATAAGTAAGAGGGCAACAAATATACCAATAAAAAGCATGATCATATCCATTCAAATATATCATGCATGATTACTCTTTATCTTTCATTAACCCCTAACCATCATTATATCCTCCGAATGAACCCGTGGGCTAAGTACTTTCCATGTTACTAGGTTACTCTCACAAGCTCTCAACAAGTGTGACGTAGATCAGCAAAAGTATTACAGAGCACACAAGGGACCATGGGTTCCTCCAGTAAGGTTACTGCCCTTGAGAGTACTACCCAGGTTAGAACATTGCCTAGAAGCTCCTATAGTGTCGTATCAGGGAATATTGCCCTGTAAAATAGATGTTAGCTAGTGGTGCACAATAACCAACTATCGATGGTATTCAATTTTTATTAATCCCAACCCGTTCATTAAATCGGTCATATATATCACAATCTTCTCAGGGGTCTTCATATTTTCATGTTCATGCATTCAAGTTCATAACATAGAATCACTTTGTTTCAAAACATGCATATATTCTTTATCCAGTTAATCAGCAATATATGAACAATACAGAATCTCAGTACATCACATACATAACACGTATTTTCGTCAAGCCTATACTCAGAAATACATCGCACCAGTAGTTCAATTGCCTATACAAGGCCACTCACGAGGCATGAATCAAAAAGATACCAAAAACAATTTAGTTTATGCATCAAGACCTATAGTTGTCTCTAATGTTTCCATGGATCAATCTATCTAGTCCTATGATTCACATAAATGTCCCACAAGGCGTTATTGGTCATAAAATAGCAAGGTTCATACCAGTTCTACTCATTATAGGCTTGTGAAGTTTTTCAGAAAAACCTACGAGCAACACCAATAAATAAGATAAATGGGACACATTACTTGATATTCTTCAAATTCCAACCAAGGAAAATCCTTATCCTACAGCTTAGAGTAACGATAAACTTAATTAATGCAAAGTCTTTTAGTAATACTAAATGTTTATAATTTGTCCTCTATCGAGTTGCTTAGAATTTCCTATGAGCAGAAACATTATATTATAACTATATTAGATTTGAGAATTGGGATCACCGAAGCATTAAACTAGCCTTGTCTAACGTTTTATGATCTAAATTTGGGTTTTTAACCTTTAAAACTTCTAGAAAACTCCAAAATCTAAGACATAATTCATATTTTTCAAATAACAAATTCAATGCGTGATATATCACTCTTACCCGAGCATCAAAATAAAGATCCACCTTTGGTTTTTCTAAACAGAGTGTCTCAAACAAGTTCACAAAATTTCATGACAATTCAACGGTGGAATTAGCTGGAAACGTTGATTCTTTCCTCTGGGGGTTGTTCTCCACATTCCAAAAATTCCTTGGTTTTCTGGGATTTGTAACTCATAAACCACGACACTAATGTCTAATCCAATCATTGCAACTAATGGATTGGATGTCTTGGATGGGCTGACCAAATTTCAACCTTATCCAACAGTTTACGAAATAGAAATGACATTTTTTGAGGCTGCCCCTTGTTGTGGCAAAAATAGAAAAGTTGCACTCTGAGTTCACCTCACTACTCCTGTATATATAGGCTCTAAGAGCCCCCTCTTCTTCTTATTTAGTCAATGTGTGACTTCTTAGTTTATTTTGTTTTATTATTTATTTACTTATACGAACATAATTAAAATTGAATACTCTCATTTAACCTCTACTAACTTTATTATTTTATATTTTCTTAAGAAATTCAATCATAATAATTGCTAAATTATATTTTTATTAGACTTCATTTAACTTTAATGTTTTAATTTATTTTATATTTATCTTCCTTATTTAAACCATTATTCACTAAATTATATTTACCACTAAATGTTTCCTTCATAAGATTATCTAACTCTTATGAATGAAAATTTAGGGTATCACATTAGACTCGTTACTTTTTCAACATTTTATATATAGTCGCTCCAGTGAAGAACTCATGTTTGATTCCCTTGTAGTTGGTTTAGCTATTCTAAATATGTAGAGAGGGTGAAATCTCGGATATGAATGCTTCTGAATTTCCTACAAAAATCTAGATATTATTCATATCGATCTCTTTTGTAATGGTTACAGGCACATAGGGACATTATGGTCTCTTAATAACATTTAGAAATTTATAACAAGGTTTATTGGTCTGTGTTATGGACTCATACAAGAGGCCCATTTGTCATGCGGCCCAGCAAGAATAATTGTACTAGAATCCCTCCATAATCAGGTAAAATACTAATTGGCCTATAATCAAAACTATAATCTCGAAAAGTACAGGTAGTGGAGCAGACACTCGGGCCTAGAGGCGCACAGAGCCCAAGGACCGAAACTCTAGAGATAATCTCTATAAATATAAGGCTAACCTAACAGGTGCACATTCTCGATTCACACTATTTATCATAAAATTACACTGAGCACACACCCCACCCCCTTTTTTGTCTAATCGTCATATTTGTGTAGCTCAGTGATTCACCAATTATTCTTTAGAGTCTTCCTTATAGACGCCTTAAGATCAATCATCCTCTCTTTGATATCTGTTTATAAATATCTTGGAGAGAGTTACCAATCCAATATAAATATCCTAGTCCATTGATGCTAGACAAAGCAAAATCACATGCCCGACATTCCAAAAAATTAGATTCCTCTACTCCTGGATGGAACAAACTTCCTTATATGGCAGACTCATGTTCTTCCTGTCATCAAAGGCCATAAGCTAGAAGGATTCATCAATGGGACTAAAATGTGTCCCACGCCTTTCATCAATGAGAATGGTGCTATGAAACCTAACCCATATCTTGAAGATTGCTGCACGTGAGTATCAACCGCTTCTTTGGGCAGGTTTCTTAAACACTGCCCAGCCTTGAAGTTTCATCTCAAATGGTTGTTATCTCTACGCCTGCTGGACTTTAGGAAGGCATAAAACATATAGCCTAGAGCTCAAGGCTAAGTCTAGAGTTCTTATGCCTCAAACTGAGCTTCCAAAGAACCCGAGAAAGGTAGCAGAAAATGATCAGATACTGTCAAAATGAAGAGCCTCTACGAACAACTTTGTCGTGGTCCAAGACTGCTGTCTCCCACTGAAACTTGATCATCCAAGTTCTTGCTGGTTTAGATCTTGATTACAACCCTCATTGTAGTAGTTTAGCTGTAGAATGGGGATTGACCTACCTCGGATTGAATTTCACTCTTCTTTACCTGACCCTCTGACGAAAGCGGTGACCGACGCTTAAATCAACTAGGCCATTCACTGGCCAACCAACTTTGTTAACTACACTGAGATTCGAAAACTACTACTTCAGAGAGCGGCGGGCAACAAGGCAGAAGAGGGAGGTCGGCTGGAATGGATCGAGTGGTGAAGAAAGTGCACAGAGGTTATTACAACAATGGTCGTAGTTAATCACAACCAATGGCGATGATAAGCATTCTAAATGTCAACCATGCCGATCGCATCTTGGACATCTTTGTTGAAACATGTTTGCATCGTTTTGTGAGAATTTTGTCAAAACTAACAATGCCTCTTAGTTCACATCCGATTTTGCAGCTTATTGGGCTACGCTGAAACTATTGATGATGATGCATGGTACATGGACAACGGATCAACCTGTCATGTGACCAATGATGCAAACAGCATTGAAAATCCTACTCAGCCTACTGGTAAGATCAGAATTATAGTTGGTAATGGAGACAAAGTTAATGTTGACAAAGTAGGGTCATCTACAGTTTCTAATGTTCCTAACAAGACAGTAAAACTAGATGATGTTTTATACTCTCTTGGAATCACTAAGAATGCCTTAGTGTTTATAAAATTCTTCGAGTGACACACCACTGATTTGATGTTGTGTTTAATAGCGTGGATTCCTTTGTGAAGGAGCAAAAAGCGGAGTCGAGACAATCACGGAAGGGAGTACCAACTCAAGAAGGAATGTTTTAAAGTCTCAAAGCAGAGGAAGCAGATGGAAGCATGGATCTCGGTTTTTATTGCTAAGAGCAGCCGATCATTCAAGATAAAGGTCAAATCATTCTATTTCTGCATTGGAATTTGTGGCGCCATTTGTAGACTTGGTCATCCTCATGACAAAGTATTAAGTCAAGTTATTAGTGATTGTAATTTGAACATTAGTGCAAAGAATGAAAAATTACCTTCACGTGAACCCCCGTATAATTTGGCAAATCCTATCTACTTCCCTTTAAACTACTCTCGATCTAAGTACTTCCATACCCTTAAGATTGATACACACCCATTTGATTTATGGGGTCCTCGCACCAAAAGCATATGTTAATGGTTTCGTGATACTATGTTTTATTTTGATATGTAAAAATTTATAAATACATATCGATTAGTTACTTTAGATTAACAAATTTAGTATTAGTAGTTAGTACATTGGAGTGGAGTTAGGATTAGTTGTCGTTACATTCCTGCATTTATGAGTTGTATTTTAACTTGATTTGCCCTTGAGTCAAACCTCACATCACCATATATGGGATCTTAGGTTTGATCTTATGAAGGATATGTTTTGAGATGTATTAATATCCGAATATGATGAATAAATGAGTGAGTGCAACAGATCCAGCTTTCTCTCCCTTCGTTGTCTCCCCCATTTCTTCTAATCTTCTACAACCTTCTTATCGATGGTATCGAAGCTATCATCTCTACCCCCTGGCCGTGAATTTATCAGACTCTGCTGCATCAAACATCGCCATTCTTCCTAGAGGCCAAATTTGGTAGCTGAAGATAATCAATCAAGAAACAAACAAGTTGCTACTTGTTATTTCCGACCCAGTAAATCATCTTTGCGAGTTAGATTGGGCATTTGAGAACTAACCAAGAAACTCAAAAGAGGCCCTTAAGAACGCACAAAGACAATACAAACGGCTTCTCATACGTTGGGCATTCTTGGATTTAATAGGAATAAAAGGTGTCATTGCCTCTGTTTTATTGTTTCGTCAATTAGAAGTCTGAATTTTGGAGTACCGGCAGCAACGTTGCATCCTTCCGGTTCACGCATTTACGACTCTGTACATTGCTTTCTACATCGTGACGTGCTTCTGGGTACTCTAACCGGGAGCTTACTTCCATTAGATGGCCAAAAGTGAATTATTGATTAGCCATCCATCGTGAATCGACCTCACTGTCTCAAGTTGGAATTATAATCATCCAAAATTGGATCATACCATGGGTCTTTGGTTGGTTGGACCGTCTCGTCAATCGATTCTTCGATCGATTGAGCTGACTGGGTCTCGGCCGCCCCACTCGATGGGGCTCTATCAAGGCATTCCATCTAAAATGTTCAAATCAATTTCCAAAATTGCCCGTGATAAAATTCAATAAATAAGGCGACCCAACACTTCCCACGTCACGGGCTAAGGTGTCAACGAAACAAAGAAAAGGAAAATCACCAAATAGCGATTCCCTAAGAGACCTCCAAAGTGAAAAAGTGAATCATTAACTAAGAAGACAGAATAGATACTGGACAAGGGACCGGTGGGGTGGCTCGCCAGCTCGGTGCGTACCTGTATGAATTGCTAAATCACGTCGACTCACCTTTGAACATCAACAATACTCTAATTCACAACTGCTCACGGAATCAACGCTTCATCGACCCATCATTTCACACCATTGACATCGCGGTGTCTATCAGCCAATCGGGAGTCTTTATCATCGGCGAGCACTTTTTATCATCTCCCAACCTTAATTTCGATTACCAGACAATAAAGACAATCCTTTTCGATGGTAACTTAATCTTTTATCGCTGAAAGCGAATTGACTAAAGGTAATATTGCTACATCGGATTCGAATTGACACGTAACGAACCTCTTGCAATTATCTTGCGCAAAGTCTAATCTTGAATTGCTTCGGCTACAACAATTATCCCAAAGTAAGCCAATCGGTTTCGATGTATCCATTACCCAAGTCGACTCCATTCAACCGTGGGTTGTCAGGTTGTTCTTTATCCGGTGGTCGACCAGGTTAACATCATCGCGAGTCGGGTTAGCATTTCTTGAGATTACCACCGAAGCCGCGGCACCGAGTCGTCACCATGCTTCCGTCAAGTGTCGAAAGGTCTTAGATATTGAGTTGCATCATTTGAGTTCGTTCAAGAATCCAATTATTGCATCTAATTGTAGTGTCGGGCGTCGTCATCCAACGCTCTCACGAGACTCCGGCTACCTCGTAAACATATTGAGGCTCGACTTACCGCAAGCGTGTCTTACATTAGCTACCATCCATTCACAAGACTCAATTTTTATTAAATCACGGCGTTCGTCCCTTTATTTGGTGCATGGTGGAGACACGTTAGCGGGCAAACACAACAACAATATGTCGAGCGATTTTGAACGGAACGTATCACAGCGTTGGAGACAACGATCGGGGAACTTCTGAATACGATTCAAACGGCCACGTCTCCAATCAATTTGCTGACATTCCCTAATGCCATTCAAGCAGCCCATTAAGACTCCGGTTTAGAGCCTTACTGACCTTGCTAAGAGAGCGTCGACGAGGCAATGACACCCGTGAAAATGCCGAGAAATCATGCCGTGGGCTCCCATGATGAAGGAATGGGATGAATATAACCCTTTGACAAGTTTAAGTAAGTTCGATTTTCCAAAGTTTAAACCCACGACATTGAAAGGTTGGTTGTGTAATTCACGAAGTGTATTTTGAAGTCGACAACATTCCACGACAATTGGAAAGTCGGATTAGGCGAGTGTCACTTTGGATGTTAAAGGTCACATATGGCATCGAAGCCTTTGCTGGAGGAAGAACAAAGAGGCATGGTCGGTTCCGTGGTACGATAAGTATAAACGTGCCATCTTATTCGTTTTGGGCCCTAACCATAGACATAAGCATACCAAGAAAGCGAGATATATGGAATGCTCTTGCACCTATCCCAGTGCGTTGATGAGTGCGCAAGATTAATGGTCGGACGACGTTGTAAAATGATGAATTGTCGAAGCTCCTGGATATTTAAATAGAAGAGACTCGCGCCACAACTTATGGATTCATAAGGCCATCGTGGCGCATTGCCTATTGTTGAAGTGCGGTGGGTTCTTCGTAGTTCCCGAAACCGTTAAAATAGTTTTGCGTCATCTCTAAAGGTGATGGTGAGGAGACTTCATCCGCAGTAGGCCTCATTTCCACGTCGCCCGTATCCTTGCAACTCGAGGGAGCAGAAATTAGTCAACGAAGCTCAGTGACTTAGGTTTTAACAAGTCTTAGGAAGTTTACGTCTCTTTTTAACGCCAGTTGCTGTCTTGATGTCATCGGCTTGTCTCTCGTTTGAAGCTATCATCCCCGAGCCTGGATTGTGCGGTGGTAGGAGGAGCCAAAGTGGCTCGAAAGGAAGGAGAATGAGAAAGCAATTGATTTTAGGTTCACTTCTGGGCAAGAGAGTAGGTACCCAATGACCCAAATGTTTCAAAAATTAAGTGGTGCCTATTATTAACTCAAGGAGTCGGAGTTGATGGAAGAATTTCAAGAGTCTGGCTTGAAAAGAGTATAGTAAAACAACTGTGGTTCACTTTTTCTTCTTTGGCATGACTGGTTTGGCTTGTGTGTGTAAAAGGCACTAGTTTAGAGGCCAATACCTTTACAATTGGGTCTCACAATTCATATGGAGTCTCATCAACAAGGGGTGTTGCAAAGGGAGTGTTCTTTCTTCAATATTTGCGGTTTCTCCCTCACACGCGTTACTTTCTGACGTTGGTTTTAGTGATGGACAACCCGATTAGGAAATGCTATTTGGAGTCCTGGATTATACTATTTGGGGTGCTGGATTGGATTTATTGTTTCAATTTGTTCCAGATCAAGCAAGGGAGTTGCGTCCAGGCTGAGAGTTGTTCAAGATGTGGTTATACCATGATCTCAAGCAACAGATTTTTTCAAGGATCGGCAAATGGTATCAAAGGTGTTCTCTACCTAAAACTGTGGCGCATTAATTTGGTTCCCAACAAGTTAATTGCAATGCTTAATGGAAGAAATTCCTCACTAAGATGGAAAGGAGAAGAAAGATTATTTCTTGATGATTACAGCCGTTCTTCATGGATTTTTCCTCTTAAAACCAAAGATGAAGCACTACCAATGTTTGTCCAATTCAAAACATTTGCAGAAAAACAGCTTTGACAAGAAATCAAAATACTCCAAAGTGATTGGGGAGGAGAGTATAGAAGTTTTTCAAAAACTCTTCAAGAAGCAGGTATACAATTCAGACATTCTTGTCCACACAAATCAGCTCAAAATGGACGGGCTGAAAGAAAACACAAGCTTATAGTTGAAATTGGCTTAACTCTTCTTGCACAAGCTAAGATGCCCTTATACTATTGGTGGGAAGCTTTTAGTACAGCTACTGTTTTGATTAATCAACTACCTTCTACTGTTTTGAAGGGTTTGTCACCTTTTTACAAGCTGTTTCATGTACATCCAGATTATGCACGACTAAGAATCTTTGGTTCAGCATGCTATCCATGTCTTAGACCATACAATGAACACAAGCTACAATTCAGAACTATCAAATGTGTCTTCCTAGGCTACAACAACAATCACAAGGGATATAAATGCCTAAGTCCAACAGGAAGGATCTATGTTTCAAGACATGTTGTTTTTAACGAAAATGAATTTCCTTTTGAATCAGGTTTCATAAACAAAAGAAGTGTACCTGAGGAGAAAATCTATTCTGAAGCAGCATTCTTCAAGTCCACATTCCCTTCATTAACACCAGAGAGTCCAACTGAATCTGTTGAACCAGAACCAGATCATCCAAGTCAACTAAATCATTCCACTTCAGAGTTGAGCTCACCAGAACAATCACCACCTGTTAACACAACCAGCAGCTCATCAGCAAGCAGTAACAATTGTACTCAACTTCAGCAAGCAATAATTCCCTATGATGAACAGACAAATGCACCTTACAGAAATGATTTGGATGGAAATCAACAACAGAATATCAACCAAAATCAACATCAGATGGTGACCAGAAGCAAGGCAGGTGTCTCTAAACCCAAAACACCCTATGTAGGCACTATAATTGCTGAAAACACTACAGACTACATTCCACATAATGTTCAAGATGCCTTGAGATGCAGTGACTGGAGGAAAGCAATGCAAGATGAGTTTAGTGCTCTTATTAGAAACAAAACGTGGAAACTAGTACCATATACTGGTCAAGGCAATGTAGTTGACTGCAAATGGGTACTTAAGAAGAAATTCAATGCTGATGGGTCCCTACAAAAACACAAAGCTAGACTAGTTGCTAAGGGCTTTCAACAAAGCCCTGGAATAGACTTTGGAGAGACATTTAGCCCTGTTCTAAAGTCCTCTACACTCAGGTTTGTTCTCACTGTTGCGGTTACCCTTTTGGCAAGTAAGGCAATTGGACATAAACAATGCCTTCCTAAATGGGGATCTACAGGAGATGGTCCTAATGAAGCAGCCAGAAGGATTCACTGATCCAAAGTTTCCTGATCATGTATGCCTCTTGAAGAAAGCATTATATGGCTTGAAGCAAGCTCCCAAAGCCTGGTTCGAAAAACTCAGGGAAACACTCATACAATGGGGATTCATACATTCAAAGAGTGACGCCTCTCTGTTCTATTTAAGGCTAGAAAGATATATGCTTTTTGTACTCATCTATGTAGATGATATTATTGTTACAGGAAATTGCTCAAAATTAATCAACCTGTTCACACTGAATCTCAACTCTCAGTTTGCTCTCAAGGATCTTGGCCATCTACATCACTTTCTGGGAATAGAGGCATACAGAGACGACACTGGACTCTATCTCAAACAGGAAAGATATATCTCAAGCATCCTCACTAAGAGTGGAATGCAACACTCCTCACCGGTACCCACTCCTATGGTGGTAAATCGCCACTACTCTAAAACCGATGGCACACTACTTGAAAATCCTACCCTGTACAGACAGTTAATAGGAGCTCTACAGTACTTAATCAACACCATACCAGACATTATGTTCGCTGTTAACAAACTGAGTCAATTTCTCAGTTGCTCCCACCAACGTTCACTAGCAAGCACTCAAGCGAGTGCTTCGATATCTCAAGGGTACATCAAATCTAGCATTGTATATTAAACCAAGCAGTCATCTTACCTTGCAAGGCTTTTCCGATGTTGATTGGGCCGTTTGCCCTGACGATCGACGCTCAATGGGTGGCCATTGCGTCTTCTTCGGTGACTCACTCATCTCCTGGTCAGCGAAGAAACAAGCTGTAGTCTCACGCTCCAGCTGTGAATCCGAGTACCGGTCACTCTCGAATCTATCATCTGAACTCGCTTGGCTTCAATCCTTCATCGGGGAGCTTGGATTACACCTTCGATCGATTCCCATAGCCTGGTGCGACAACATCAGCGCCACTGCCCTAGCTTCAAACCCCGTTTTCCACGCTCGAACAAAGCACATCGAGCTGGACGTTCACTTTGTGAGAGACCGTGTACTTGCGAACCAAGTGGCTGTGAAGTATGTACCTTCCTCTGATCAAATTGCAGATATTTTCACCAAGGCTCTCTCTCACTCCAAGTTTCAGGGCTTTCATGACAAACTCGGTCTTCAGGCTGTGAAGGACACTCGTTTGAGGGGGGCTGTAAAGAATAATAGCAATAACTATATTGGGTCTAGTAATAAACACACATATAGTATTATGGGCCCAAATGGCTGAGGCCCAAGATCATCTGTACAGAATGCACTTTATCATTTATCTGTGTAAATGTATTTTGTAACCCTAGTATCATTTATCTATAAATATACAAGGAGGCTGCCATTTACTGTGCGCCTATTACAGAAACCTTTCCCAATATATAAAGTTTATCTGCACGGACCACAGTATTTGTGATCTATCCCGCATGGGCAGGCGATAAATTATAAACAGTAGGATTGAAACAAGACGTAGTTATACACATGAAATGATCTAGAATTGTCAGTTCAAGAAAGAGAAATACAAGAAGTTTGTAATTTCCTAATTTGTTGGCAAGAAATTAATCCCCGAAGTTTAAAATCAGGAGGAGGCTAATCTCAAATACAGAGGGATGTAGTTTGTAGGATTTGGCATTGAATCCCAAACAGAGAAAGCACTTGAACACCTCATCCAGTTTCTTGTCATGTCAGGGAAATGCCTGTCAATCACATCCTTCAAGCTCTCTGTTCTGTTCGCCCATTCCAGTCCTTCCTCTGTGTATGTTTTCGAGTTAAAATTGCTTGTGAAGAAACGATCAGCTTCTAGCCTCCTGTTCCTCACCAAACAACACCAAATCATTCATTAATGTCGGTGTTCAAATTTTTAATTTAGGGTAAAGTGATCTCAAGATACCTTGAAGCCATGAGTACGAAGATGAAGAAAGCAGTTTCACTAATAGCAAACCCTTTGATCTTCTTCTCTGCATGTAAGCCCACTATCAAGTCCAGCTTCTCCACGTCATCTCCATATACCTCTCTCAAAGCTTCAATCACCTCTTCATCGTCTGTCAAATCTTCCCACTTGCTGATGGGGATCATCAGCAAGTTTCTTCTGAACTCATTATAGCGAGCAACCCCTCTTTCTCTATCTCTATAAACTATTAAAACATTCACTCACCATTTTAGATCAAGTTGGTTATTAGTAGATAACACATTCTGTCACACCAAGGGGAAAAAAGGTGACGAGAGAACCAGAGAAGTACCTTCCATGGAAGCTATATCAACAGGATCAGGTCTATCTTCTCCATCAATGTCATGAGCAATGAGGTTCCTTATCCATGTAGGGTAGTTCCATAGTTCAACAGCTCCACACGACTGATGACCCATGGAAACTAGCATTTGTTCCATTCCTATTTCTGATAGCCTTCTTTCCCCTTCTTTTCCCAATAAGTTGCTCATAGGCACTCTGAAATACATAATATCATATCTAATTTAGAATTTTACATACCCTTTATGATCACAAAACCTTTTTTGACCACTCTGACTTTCTGAGGCTTGCCGAATACAGAACATACAAAGTACTATGGAATATTTAGCAATGAAAATAAAAAAAAGACACGAGAGTAGAGAAATAAAAAGGATAAACCTTTCAAGTATAGGAGGACATTTGTCCTCTGCAGCTGGCAGCTTGATGTCTCGGAGGACAATCTCATCAGGTAGAAGTGAATGCATTCTGTAAACACTCACAAACTCTTCCGTAAGTGAGTAGGGAATTCCGTGATCTATTGGCTTCCCAGTACCAACTAATCCACTAAATATTGGCCCGCAAATGTGTCCAAACAAATCCTTAAATTTCTTCCCCAGAAATCCATACCTGCCAAACATAAACTCCAAAAGGTCAGCAACCTAAGAAAAAAAGAATCGTTACAGTAACAAAGCGCACAGTCGTCATTTTTAAGTAGCCTATTTTCCCTTTTGCCTTTACCGCCTTACCAATTGATCCTCATGGCTGCCAGAAGAGTATCAGTTCTTAGGAGTTCTACAGTCCAGTCGATTGTATGAATTTTGGCAATGACCGCTGAAGTCACCAACCTCGCATGCCTATAGAGTTGTTCATCATCAAAATCTGGATAATGTGCCTATAAGCACAAAACAATGCAGCGCATTATCATGTGAGACTAGGTATTCCCATGCTCTGAGTAAAGCAAAATATATTGTCAAACTTGTTGGGTAACAAGCAAGAAAGTTTTGCATACGTTGGAAGAAATTAACTCACTTTTAGCATATCACATACAGCATTGTGCTCCTTGACAAACAAGGCTTGCAGAAGGGAGAAGCCAGCCCAGCAATTTCGAACATCACCGGAAATAGGAATACCTTTCTCATCATGCTCAAGAAGCCCGTCTTCCGAAATCCTCAGTTTTCCATCTTTGAATGTCCTCACTCTCGTCATGCCCTTCTCATTATTCCCATATATTACACTCCCATCCCTACATCACTCACAATTATAAGATTGTTTATTTACTTGGTTGGTGACAGTGTCCTGAGTCAAGAATTTATTGATCTTATATAGGTGCTACTTACCACCAAGGAGTCCTTGTGTTGAGATGGCTAGTCTTCATATTAGGAGAGCCCGTTTTGAATTTCTTGGTCTTGAAGAACTTAAAAGACTTCAATGGGCATCCTCCTGAATATCCATCAGGATCTCTAATTTCAACCTGATCCAATAGTTATTCATGATACATACAATTTGTCAATATCAGGATGTAGACGAGATTCTGAAAAAATTCCCATGTTGACAGTTGGGAAGTTAGACAGAATATGATTTTGTTTCAGGAAAAAAGAGAGTATGTTTTGGAAATTTAGTTGGCGATGTTAGAAAATAAGGGCGGCTTGATCTGGCTATTCATGTGTGAACTTTACTAGTCCTGAAGTGGCAGATCCAAGTAAATGACCTGTTCAGTGTCCTCTAAATGATCGATCCAGTCATGAATCATGAATTGTATCCACGAGCAGGCTATCATGTTGAATTGGCTTCCCGTATCTATGAACTTCTTCCTTGCCAAGAGCTTTGACGCCACCACCGTGGGGTGAGGATCTAGCAACTGAAAAAGGTTTTGGTGTGATAATCCTTCGAATTGGCAGAGCAAAAATTTGTTCACTCGTTATACATAAGAGGTACCAAACAGTGCGATCAGAATTTGCATTACTTTATGCAAAATCCTTGAGTTATGAAGTAAAAAATGCAGCATAACTGTTTTGTAGAAGCATTTATGAATTTAGAGGGACGAACTCAAAGTTTAATGTTGAGGATTCTTGTTTTGCACAACTAATTAACCAGAGTCATGCTCGGATCCCTCATAATTACGTGCACCTGCCTTCAAACAAGGTTACCCAAGTTGTTTTATGCTTTCATTTGTTTCAGTCTCACATTCCCAGCTTTCTCATACTTGACAAGTTTTATTTGCCGATTATCCGCAATCGCAGTGATGCACCAGGAATAAGGCAACAATGGGAACAAAAGCTTATTGTTGAGATGTGTTGGAATATACGTAGTCGACTCTTGGCCACATACTAGCTATTTCATATTTTGGGGTTCAAAACTCCACCCAGAGCATACTCACAAACGCAACAAGCTTAAGCTTACCCCATAATCGGACGTGGCAGGCGGCATATTGCGGCCAAAAAAGGTGCCCTGACTGCCGACCAAGTCGTCGGAGGGGTGGTTGCAAGTGCCGTCGGGGGTGCGATACGCATAGTGGAGGGTATCATACTGGTGACCATGGAGAGGCGCAACATGCAAGAGATTATAACGCTGATGTAAGTGCCTTCTGAGTCCCAAGTAAGCCAGCCCCAGCAGCAGTGGCAACCTATGCCACAAGCCAAGCTTGTCCACCAAATGAACAACCTGTGTTACCACAAAAAATAAAAAATAAAACCCGGAAACCATATGTCAGCTCATGAGTTGAGGGTTATCAGAGACAGAGAGGGGATGCTTAGGGTGCTCACGCAGAAGAGAATGAAGTCGAAGAGGTTCATTCGGGGGAGAGTGTGGCGGAGTTGGGGGTGGATGATCGGCAGGGAGAACAGAGAGAAAGCCATACTGGAATAAGTGTGTGGGGGTGACAATTGGGAGCTCCAAGGCTGGCTCGATATTTTGACATGCCTACAACAATATGACAGGATATACATGGGGCAAATACATCACATAGAGGAAAAGGGAAATGGGGTTTTGTCTGGGAATGAGCCACGATGAGATATTTCAGATGACCAATCAACTCTGCGGACCTACCGTTGATCGCTTTGGAGTTGGGACCATCTTATCTCTTCAGAGCCCTTTTTAGGAACCGGATTGTCTCATTGTTTCTCACAGTCCCATCTTAACTGTTCATTTAGTCTAATCTTGACCATCCATTTTTTGTGCTTAAAACCCATTTATAACTCCCTAAAAAATGCTTCTCTCCCTGAAACTCCGACAGCCAGGACGTTCTTCGACAATTTGGCGGGAAAGCTGAGGAGGAAAGGTGAGATCCAAATATTTTCTTTCCATAAAAAGATTACATCTTTTAGATGATTTCATAACTAATGCTGGAACTAGAAGCAAAATCATGGGCAAAAAAGTTGAGATTTGAGACAACCTACAAGAACCACTAGCAAATGCTATCTATTTACAGTGTTATTTTGCTGAATGAATCTAGCTGTCAAATGAATCTAAATTTTGATCGATACTAAACTAAATAAACGTTGGCCAAAATATATACTTAATAAAATCAGCAGTAACAATTTGTTTGTTTGTTTGTTTTTTTTTTTTTGATGAACATATGATCAGAACTCATTAAAGTCACGAATCGAACTTGGGGGGAGCTTCGCCTTTGAAGGAACAGAAAATTCATGAGCTTTTTTGATACTGACTTCATAAGCTAATTGTTCATTTAGTTTTGTATCTCCTATCGGACCGGGTAACATTTTAATTAAATCTGCAGTAACATTTTTTTTTTTTATGAATATGATCAGAACTCATAAAAGTCATTGATTTGAACTTGGGGGGCATAACAGATGAGAGAAATGTACTCTGACCAGCAAAGCCAAGCTCTGTGACAACATATTTTTTAATATTACTATTATAAAGGGGAAGTTCTTCTATAATGAATCATTAGTTGATTGAAGAAGTTGCCTTTTTGTCAAAGAAGAAAACAACAATGGCAGATGGTGGGGGAGTGCTCATCGAAGGAGAAGAAGATGACAAACGGTGAGTTCTTTGGCAGAGTGGTGTTTCCACTTTTTTTTACATGTTATGCTTGCCAACTGGACATTCTTGCCACATTATACTTTTGGAGTGAGGCTTTGTCACTTAATATTTGATTGTTAGGCTTCCATTCTCGAGTCTACTGCTCTCCGATTTCTAATTGCCTTAGGGCAGCCCTCTAATACATTGATTATGTCATCCTTTTCGGCACCACATCTTTCACAGTTCACACCCTTCCCCGGATGCTCTCCTTGTTGACTACATTAAAAGTAGGGATTCCTCCATGTGTAGCTAGAGTTGAAGTTTCTTACCCCCTGTGGGGTCCTCAATCTCCAAATAGCTTACATACAGGGTTCAATGCAGTTTCAATCTCATCCAATATCATATTAGATGTACTCATGGTGAGCTCTCCATTTTATCAACCTTCCATCTTGCCCTATCATAACTGCTCCATGGGACTGGTGCGTGCCTTTTATTTTAAGAAGGATTACGGGTGCCTTTCTTCCATTAGAATTCCATTTATTATAGTCCAGAAGTATTAAAATTCTTCATATAACCATGTCCACCGATTATGTTATCAGAGCTCTTGTGTCTGCTTCCCCCTAAAACATGGCAATTCTTTTAATTTATATAAAGCCATTGAATATTTTTATTTTGCAAGATTTTGATAAACAGAACGTGGTTTACATTTTCTACCACAATATCTCATATATATCAATACATGGCATAGGTTTATATATTACTAAAAAATGAGCTTGTTCGAAGTTAAAATTTAATAGTAAATAATCAGGAATGAGTCCCAAAAAAAAGTTATATGTCCTTTGTGTCTTATTCTGTTAGTGGGGTATCAATTAAACAAATTTTTTTATAATTACTTTTCATGTTAATAATTTTCATACTTTTTCTTTGTGATGATTTATAGGCCTTAGATTGTTCAATGCCATCATTGGAAGTAATGGAAGAAGAGTTTCTGTTGTCAGGTATAGAAAAACAAAGATAGACATAAGCACAAGTTAAGAGAGAATGCCAACTTTATTCAAATCATTGTATATATTACATCATGATGCTAAATACAACCATCATTATCTAATAAACTCTATTATATATATATATATATAAAAATTACATCGGATTTTTTTATGACCCTATACTAGCATTAACACTACTCTTCTATCTTCTTTCTTCTTATTAGGTGAAGGTCCATCTCCTGTAACAGCTTCAACAATGTCCAGTCAACTCCAAATAGGTGAAGGTTCATCTTCTATAGCTTCACTAGCCAGCATGAAGGATAAATTAGCTGATACCTGAAAGGACAATTCAATATAGCTTGATCATAGACAACTTCTACCATTAATCAGCAGATAAATCAGCCAGCAATCATTTTGTTTAATATGGCAGCAATCAGCTGCTTTTTTGTTTTGATAGCTTGAAAGACAACTTCTAGCATTGTAAAGATGACAACTATATGGAATTCCAAAGATACATGTAGAATTTCCATATTATTAGTGTACAAACTGGCAAAACAGTTCCCACGGTTGAAGTTATGCAGAAAACTCTGCAACTTTCAATTTGCACTGGTTGTATGAAGTTGAAGCTTATAAAAGCAAGGATATACACAAATAACCTGCAGGATTTAACTTACAAACCATCCAGCAAAAAAAAAAAGAAAAGAAAATTGCATCCATAATTCTTATTCTACAAGTTCTCTAAATGCAGCTAGTCAAGGTAATCCTTCATTGTACAATGGGCTACATATTTGATATTACAAGAATAACCATAAATAAGAATTTTCTCTTCCTGCATGATCTTCTGACAATGTTCATAATACATAAAGTTATCAAGCAAAGATGTCTTTAAATTATAGCACAAGGGTACCCCCATCTCTATGTATAATCTTTCCAAATGTTTTATCCTGCAAAAATAAAATGAAACAACATAGTATCATAGAAGCTTCAAGCAGAACAGAATTTGAAGGTATGAATTAATTATAGGGAGTGAGATTTCATTAATTAATTATATATAACATGCTCATAGGCATTGACTGATCATTATATATATACATACATAGCATGCAAAGAGATTCGAGCTCAAGATCGAGTTTTGACTAGCAGTGATCACGCAAGCTTTCACATGTCTGCTTGGAAACACATGAACAGACATTGATGAGTTACTATATGCAACATGTAAGTGGACTTTTGGGTTTTTTATGTAATAATAATGAAATAGTTATTAAAATAAAAAGGCATGTAAATTACGCAAGAGTTCTGCAAACTAAGCTGAGGGTGCGATGCATGCAAATTGGGGTGTTAATAATAAATGTAGATTGGAGTAGCCACCAAGTTACACAAATTAATGCCATATCAACTAGTGTAGCACAGACTATATAGTTTATAGCAGCTAGTAGTATTACATTTATTATTGATAGTTCAGCTTTCTTGAAAACCAGGTTCAGATCTGGCTGCTGTTTAGTTGCCATTCTGCGATACTGAGAAATTCATATGCTCACAATAAAATTCTACAACATATATGCATACACAACGCCACAACACACAAGGAGAACTTGAACACATCAAATGAAGAAAAGTTTCCAAACAAACTGAAATAAGCTTTATGAATAAACTCACTAATATCCATCTCTAAGGCCACCGAATTTCTCTTGTCCAACTGTATCCCAGCAATAGAATCGAATCTTCCCACAGTTTGTGAAAAAATCCAACGGATGGACTTCAACCCCAATGGTGGCTGCGAACAGAATACAAAAATGAGCCAAAATAAATATTAACGAGAACTACGATCGCCCGCAGTTAACATCATTTCTCTTCCAATTAATTCATAAAGGGGGAAATTCAACCTATTCCCCAAATTTATAGAAGTCTACCGGCAAGCACCAAGAGGGAATGCACCGAAAATCATTGGATCAAACTCAATCGTTGCAGGGCATACACCAAAAATCACTGGATCAAACTCAAAATAGTTGCAGGGCATACACTCAAAATCGTTGTGATTAAATACGGTCTATTTTTTTTCAAAGGAAGGAGAAGGACGCAAGTACCAGAGGACGTTGTCGATGCCGTCGACGCCAACAACTCTGACGACCCCGACGACGCCACCGTCGGCGCGTAAGCCGGACAACGTCTGGAAGATCGTGTTCCATCCTGGCAGTAACTGGGCCACCCATACGATCGGTGCTCGGGGTGGGAACGTTGGAGGCTTCTCTCCCGGTTTGAGGCAGATGGTCGAAGAAGCATTTGAGGCAGATGGTCTTTGAAATGGGTTTTAAAATTGTAAAATGGATGGTGAGGATTTGATGTAATGGACGGTTAGGATGTCACTGTGAGGGATAATGAGTAGGATGTCACTGGAGACTTCATTATCATACTGAAGGATTGGAGTCATTTTTCTAATAGTGCTCATGAGTAGAATTTTTGTGACTAAAACTATGTTTTTGAGTAATGGCATCTCCTCCTGGTCTCCCTGAAAATTTGAAGTTTTCACCACATAAATGAGGATTGTTTTGTCCTGGATTCTGTAAAACAAGAAACCTGTTAAATTTCCGTCGTTCATTTTCATTGTCAGCTTGTGCTTTACTTAATGAATAAATATTCTAATATCCTAACAGATGAAATATAAACTCACTAAAAAGAGGTGGGTCAGTGGATACCAACCCCTGAAATACTCTTTTTTTCTTTTTTTCTTTTTTTCTTTTTGGTTTTTATTGGTTACTTGCACAGCTTGGTGCAGGTATGTCATATGTAATCTAGAAACTCACTCAAAACCATGTACTTCCACGTGACCATTATAAAGTACGCCCTATTTGGCTGATTTCCTATTCAATGAACTGTTGAAAATATGGCATAGGTAACAGTTTGATTTATTTTTATCATCTTTTTGACTGGCAACATGCTAAGTGGAAGTATACCAGACTCAATCTTGAAGGCTGGAAGCAACGTGTATGTAACTTATTTTGGAGTCAATTTATTTTATTTCATCTTTCTTTTACATTTGCAATGGATCTTTTACTGTGCATTCAAGTATATTAAAGATGATATATTTTCCATTAGTTGGTCATGGGAGATTGCAACTTAAATTCAATTCTACTTGATGTTTAATCTGCTTCTGAGTTTTGTATGGCCTAAATTTTTATTTGCCATATTGTTAACCATGAGGATGATTTGTTGACAATTTATTCACATTTTTTATTGTCATCCTTAGGCTAAATCATCCTTGATTACCTATTACACTTTTCTATGTAAGCATATTTAAATTAAATGGACCAATCTAAGATGACTAGATTGCACCAGTTGACTAATCAAGAAACCAAATTGATGCGTGTATTCATTGAGAAGAGGAAGTATCTCTAAATGATTAAAGTTCTGTTTGAAGCATCAGTGGCTTTTAGAACACTTTTGATAAAATACTCAACAAAGAAGAGCTTTTGGTGAAGAAATCAGTCATGTTTAGTTTTTTATCTTTGAAACACTCTAAATACTATTCCCAACTCATGAACATCACATACTGTTTCCACACGAAATTCCTATGCTTATTCTATTTTCAGATTATTTAATATAATGTGTGATGGATTTTACTAGTGTGTTTGGTCTCAGTGGAGGGCCTTCAAAGTGTGATTTAGGGGTCCTGATATCAAATGCTGGTATATTAACAAGAAGAACCTAGAAAATGAATTAAGGTACTCTAAAATGTGTTGTGGATTTTACACAAATTGAACAGTATGATCGTATCTCGGATGTTATACTTTTAGTATTAATATTGAAAGGCTGATGGTATTTCTTTTCAATTCTTGGATGCAGTGATCTTTCTTACAACAATCTTACATTAAGTCCTGAGCAATCTGTTTATCAAGATAATATGTAAGAATGTGGAAACCTTTGCAATAGTTGTTATTATACATCTTTGGCGTCACTCTCCTGCAATATCAGCAGCTTGCACTTTTCTTGTATTTTGTTTGCTGATATCAATTAAAAGATGTACTTCTGGAATGGTATTGATAGAATCTGATTGATAAGATGATATATCATCTTCCTTGCGGTAATAGTTAAGTTTGAGATATCAAAATAGTAGATGTTGCAACCCCGCAAAGCGCGGGGGAATTGTTGATAATTCAGATATAAGGTCTGGAGACGATTTCATAATTAGCTTTATTGGCCTACTTTAACTTTTTAATCTGGATTTTGGAATCCAAATTAAATTTCCATGGTTAGAATGCAGCATTGCAACAATTTATGTGTATTACATTAAATATTTCAGTTTTTTTCCTTTTTGTAGATAGCCTAGACATAACTTCATTCTGTGATGCTACAAGAGTTTTTTTGGACCTCCTTCAGGTGGGAATGATTAAAATCAATGAATGGATAGATGTGGGTAACAATGTTTAGATCTTTTTGGAATCTTATGTTAGTTTGGATATTTATCCTACAATTTGACATGTATATACCAATATTTATCCTACAATTGGATATTTATCCTACAATTTGATATGTATATACAAATTGATAGTCCCTTAGTGGTGCTTATGTGATATAAATAGGGTTTTAGGTATGAAAAGGATTTATCAACAAATTGAATTAGAAATTTTGCATGATTTGCAGCCTCTTCTTAGAGTCTCTATATCATCAATAAAATGATTTTGGCTTCTATAGGTTATCCTAACATTTCTTTTTAAACCAACCAGATTATTGCAGAACAGAACTTTCATGTTTTTGTCATCTAGCTCCATCTACACTCAACTGTATTGCAAAAGTGATAGCTGCATTTAGTTTTCTTACTTTTACCTTGATCCACTGTACAATTCTTTGACCGGTGTGCTATGAAACAATATCGTTTTAATCAATAAGAGGCAACCAATTAAGTATATTTTTGCTGTGCTGGTAATCTGGTATTTTCCATGTTCTTGCATGCCCTTATTCAATAGAACTCCATCTTTGCCAACAGTCTTAATACCATTGCTTTGTTTAATAGGTATTCAAGCATATGTTCATGTTGTTAACGGTTACTGCTTATACTGGAAAGTAACAGGTTGTAATAAAAGTTAACTCAGTTGTTTTTATTTTCTTTTGATCAAATTTAATCGATTATTACTTCCTTTTCTCAATTTTTTTTTTTTTCAATTTGGGCCTCAACTATCCTTTACCTGATTTGTTTTAAATGCAGCTTATTATCTAAAAGTTAACTCAGTTGTTTTAAGTGTAGAAATTGATTGTAGTCCTGAATGACAATATGTACCATATTGATGGATGTTAAATGTACATTTGTAGTGGGGTCATTGTTTGCAAAGTCTATATGTACAGCATATGGGTGACAATCTCCACCTTTTCAAACCAAAGTATGCATCAAATTTAGTGGCTATTTAGTCACAGTAGATGATGGGGCCATTTCTTTATCTGATGCTATTACTAAGTTGAGGTTTGGAAGTTTGGGTTAACTATTGTCGCCTTTTAATATTGGGGGCATTGATTAAGTAATATTGACATGTTTTTAAATGCGGTGATAGTTTACTTATCCATGATATGCAAGGCGATCATTGTTTATTGGAGAAGTTGAATGCAATTCTCATTAAAGTTATGATGGTGACAAAGTTTTTGGAGAAGTCCATTGAGGTTAGTTTAGGACTCTCTAAAGTTATTACCTCTGCATTTCAAAAAGATTACTGATTCTACGGTAGTATAGGGTAGATGACTTAAATCTTTTCAGCTTAAAGTATGATAAGCTTTCTTGGTTAGTTAGTCAAACTACATGATGCAACCAACTTTGTGGATCCAGGGATAATGATGTATGTAGCATCTAGGGGAAATCTACTTCCTGCCAATATATTTTTGTTATCAAGACAATGCTGTATGTAAGATTTCATACTGCATCAAACAACTGGAATAGTTTCTGCTCCAAAAATTTATGAGCCATAAGCAAACTTCCATCATGGGTTTCTTTTAGTTTGTATGGTTCATTTCATAAACAATTATCAATGTCCATCTTGGATATGTGAGAAGAAGTTTACATCTTACTCATTTACATGCATTATATTATTAAATTCCATCCACCATAATTTCATGAAAGAGTGGAGCTTTATCTATTTGCAATTTTGACAGGTACCAATATGGTTTACTTATGACTTTCTACCTCATGAGAAGGCTAATGTAAATCAGCTCTGTACAGGTGATTCGTATGGTTATGCACAAAGTGATGCGCTTTGCTTTTTATTTTAGGACATTCGTTGGATGACCAAGTAGCTTCATAGTTCATACTTGTCCTTTAATGAAAATCATGAGTTTTATTGGCCATAAGTGATTTGTGCCGTTGATTTATAGATCTTGGAAAGTTGCATGTATTGTCATAACTGAAGTTGCATTACATTTCATTTTAATGTGTTATGCTTAGATTACTTCTTGGATCTCAATGGTTTCATTTCCTTCACCCGAATCTTTTTCCTCATTAGTGGTTGCTCTTTTTGGGTTTAATGCAGTTTTATGTATTGAGGGTGTGGCCTGTCAGCATGTTCAAGGAATTTGACCTTATTACAAGAGTACCACAATATGTTTGATGATTCCAGCAGTCTTTTTCTTAAAAAAAACTTGCCAAGCCTATCTGAAATGTTCTAATCATGCATACATCAAAGAGGCTTATATGACATTTAATTATACACTTACATGACTTTCTTGCATAAGTCAATAGTTCAGGTCCTATAACCATGACGATTGTCCAACATTTTGACTTACACTCAGTTACTAACATTTTGTCATTGTGTTATAAATGCTCTTTGTGTTCTTCCCACCTTTTAAACCATGTCATGGAACTCTGATCTCTTTTTCAACCTTACCATTTGCAGATTCCTTTAACATGTGCAAACTGATTTCTACTGTCATTATGTCAAATTAATTGCCTACCTACCTCAAAGTAATTCTGTTGTGATTGTCTGCAGCAGACCTTAATTATTGTTGCCCACATATATGAACCTGGGCATTCTAACTGCAGAAGAGTCAGGGTCAATCTTCACAAAATGTTGGCTTATATTTATCAAAGCCGGTTTTCACACATCGACAAACAGAATCATAAAGATTTAAAGGCTGCAAATGATAAATATTTAATCAGTGAAATAGGAACAAAATGATTATATAATCTGTTTTTTTTGGGCTGCAAATGATTACTTATCCATAATAACTAACCATTATAACTACTAAAGGCACCACTGATCCCAAAACCACTTGATCTTGCAATTTTGAATGAGACTTTGAAGATGATAGTGCTGTTAATGACAAAGGAAACTTGGATAATTCCAACAGGTCTTCAGTCCTTACTTGGAGTTTGAATTTTTTTTTTTTTATGTATATTGTTGGTATTCCATTTAGTTACATTTGTTTTCACCAAAGCCCAGAAAAAAAAAAAAACAAATAGTTTCATTCCTCAAGTCTTTTTTGGCCTTCACGTGATTTTCTTTCTTCTGTGTTGTAACATGCTTCATGCACAAACACTTCCGCCAATGCATGAGCAGAATGAAAGGGAAAGAAAGCAAAGAAAAGTAGAAACAAGAAGGAGTGGGAACTTTTGCTTGTGTTTGTCGATACGTGAAATTGTGAAAACTTCTTAGATTTGTGGTCATTTGGTATGCAAAATATAATGAACGAAAAGGAAAAATATTTACCACTCTGGTCCTATTTATAAGTCTTGGCTTAAGATGGTTTCAGGCTTACTTAGATTCCTTTAAATGTGTGGCATTAGTGTGAACTCTATTTTGATTTTTTTATAATGAACTTGATTGTCATATTTAATTCCAACAGGTCTTCAGGTCCTTACTTGGAGTTTGAAATTTTTTTATGTATATTGTTGGTATTCCATTTAGTTACATTTCTTTTCACAAAGCTCAGGAAAAAACAAGTAGTTTCTAAAGCTATTGCATGGCTGTTCTTACGTTATTCTATCTTATTACGTATGCCTTTGGCTTGCCAGCGTGCTCAATCTTTTTTGGTGCCTTTTTCAGTTTTGTACTTTAAATTCATTGGTTGCGTGGTTTGTTTGCTTTTTGGATTATTATCTACACATCGTTTCGATTATTTTTGATTTACTTGGCCTAGTCAATCTTGTGTACGAGCTGACAATATCATTGCTTGTGTATTCATGTGCATAAAGGGCCTCTGCTACAAGTTTAAGATTTCACAACAGTATTTTAAAATGTGAAAGTTTGCAGTCTAATTCATCCTTACCAATTGTATTGCTTCCATGAGATATTTTTCTTAAAAAAATGACCTATTTCTTTTCTTGGCATCTCTTATTTATCATCGTATCCCTTTCTAACACATGCATAGTAATAAGGATTGATTACATGATAACTTTAGTCAAGTGTACTTATAGCAACTTTAGCATTCAGAAATAATTAGAATTGGTCAATAATAATAACAAAGTAATGAAATACAAATGATTACCACAATATTGAATGGTTGGATCAATATATTCATGCCTATTTTGCTGTTGCGATGATTGACTCATGGGAATTTGATACCTCTTACGGTGTTGCATATGGTGATAATCAATTGTATCTACTACTTTGACATTTTTGTTTGGTTTTGTTTCAGGAGCTTCCCTTCTTGGTGCAAATAAGACCATTGAAGCAACACTTTCTGCATTTACATTTGGTCTCCCAGTTTCTGAGGTTACTTTTAAATTACTTTTTGGGCTATTTTAATTATGAATGCAATTTTGTGTAGGATAAATACTTTGATGTATTATGTTAGATCAAGAAGTTTGAAACCCGTCACGGTTGGGTATATGAGGGCTGCTCAAGATGTTGAACTAAACCAAAGGTTGAAAATGGAAATGTTCCATGTAACAATAATTATTGCAGGGGAAACCTGTAACGATCCAATCAAACTATGGTTCCATAAGTGTGTTAAGTTTTATATAAATGCTTCATGTGTTTTAAGTTTAGTAAATGTCGCATTTTTATTTGTCAAACAACTTCAGGTTGAATTATAGGATTGTTGGCACTGCATCAGTCATTTTTTTAAGAATGCGGTGAGCTATTCAAGAAAAGTACTTTGAAGTGGAAATTAATTATCCTGAGGGATGGATATTGAGTTTAGTTATATTTGATGGTTTCTTTAAGGTTGCTTATATAGAACTATGGCTCCTTAGGTGTGTTAAGTTTCATATAAATGCTTTGTGTGTTTTAAGTTTAGTAAATGTCACATTTTTTTGTCAAACAGATTCGAGTTGAATTATATGATTGTTGGCACTGCATCGAGTCATTTTTTAAGAATGCAATTGAGGTATTCAGAAAAGTGTTCTGGATTGAAAGTTGATATCCTGACGTATGGATATTGAGTTTAGTTATATTCGATGGTTTCTTTGAGGTTGCTTATATAGTGTTTCTTTCTTATATCTAGGAAGATTTATGTTTTGCATTTCCTAAAGAGGTGGAACAGATGGTTGAGAGGAAGATGTTTTTGAAGATAAAGTTGAATAGATATAATAATAATCACCCAAACTTGAGTGTTTCGGTTGCAACATATGTTGAATGTCTTTGCTCTAAATGATGATTTTAATGAAGTTGCTTATGAGGTTCAAGTTTAGTAATTTCATTTTATGTTTGGTTAGGTTGATCAATGTATTTGCTGTTTTTAATAGTGATTTCTCTATATTTTGAGCAGGCGGAGGACCAAGTGCATTAGCTACTGGGGAGAATAAAGACATTGTATATATGAAAAATGCAACTGTTGAAGCTATGAGTCCAGGGAGTACTGAGGCTGAGACTGTTGTCATAGTACTTGCTGACAACTCCCCATATGTGGAACTCAATGAAGTTTCTATTTCCCATAAGAAGCATGTTAGTGAGAACTTGGAGTCTGGAGTATGTTTAGGCCCCTTTTTCTTCAATGTCAGGAGGGACCTTGTGTTTTGGATGTGACAATATATATATTTATTACTATGAATGTGATGAAGTTAATATAATTCCTAATAAAGTGTTGGCTTTAATTATATTATTGGATGTGACAAGTAGAAAGTGAATTATTATAATCGTGATCACAGTTATATTTATGCTTTAAATATCTAAACATGAAAGGGTTGATTATTCTTTTTTCCATATATTGAGGGAGATAAAGAGATCATTTTGACCAGGCTTGTGGTAGGAGTAAGGATTCAATTTTTGATTAAAAAAAATTCTAATGGAATATGCTATAGTTGAGGATGATAAAAAAGGAACGTATTCGATTATTATAGATTGGTATAGATTTTTTTGTAGAATATAAATTTAGTTTCAAGTTGGTGGTGTTGCGGGGATTTTAAAGAGATATGTTGAGTGATAAACAAGTTTTATTGGAAATTGAATTGAGCTGACAATTTTCAAATCTTATTTTGTATAATTTGTCTGAATTTAGTACATACTTGGTAATAGTAAAATTATTGAGTAACAAGGTGCATAGTTGCATGATGAAGTATAAAGGTATGGTAAATGATAACTGAAAGTTTTACTTTAACAATTTTATTGAAATACATATGGTGCAAAACGATGATCAAACTACTTCAACGATGATATGCATGTGTATTTTGTAAATGGTACTACTTCCAGTCGTAATTATAAAACCGGGTTGACATTTTTTTAGAGAGATTAAAGAAGCTAAATAAGTTGTATAATCATATAATATGTTATGTATCATTATATTATATATTATTTTATTAGTCAAATTAATTAATTTAGAGAAAAAAATAAAAATATAATTACTCTAAAGTAATTTAATTAGCTTCCTTAATTTTTCTAAAAAATGCAACTAAGTTTCATAATTATGACCAGAGGAGTATCATTTATTTTATAAAACATTTCTTTTATAAATTATCTTAGAGCTGCACATATTGGTTCGTGAGTTAGTGAGTTAAGAAGTTCACAATTTTACAAAATGTTGCAAGATATATATATGATTGCAATATAAAATTGAAGAGGGTAAATTGATGAATTAAAAGGCATTATTTGTTTTTAAATGTGGTATAGATGTTGCAACCGCGCAAAGCGCGTGGGAAATTGTTGCTTGTTTTGATAATGAGAGAATCCTCTCCCCCCCTTTTGTGTTTATGACTGCGCCCATGTGTCTTCCTTTTTGCGCATTCATTCATATGCCTAAACCTAAACATCCTAATTTATTATTTATTTGATGTTTGTATTAGCTTTTTGAAAAATATTTTTAACCATTCATGAAGTAATCATATGAGAGAAATTTTATCTCGATTTATAAAAAAAATCTTTGAGAACTACGATTTAGAGTTACCCAAACAGTTACTAAATTACTAATTGCCTCTATTCATCCCAATTCCCATCTCATAGTGGGCTACTAATTATGGATGAAGCCTTCTATATGTTGCTTGTCACATTTTTCAACTTAATCTTTTTGGAAAAAAAATTCCAAAAATAATCAGTTTAACTTGGTTTAAATCATTAAAATATACCGACTTCGTATTAATTAGGGTGAAGGTACAAAAATACTCATCCACATATTCTGTATGTGTGTCTGACACCATATACAATCTTGGGTGCAAAAATACCTATGATCTTTAAAAAATGAACAAAAATGTCAACTATGTTAATAAAGGCAAACATTCGTTAATTTTCTGTTTTTTGTGGGCCCTACTTTATTATTTTTAAGGGCGAATGTGTAAAATTACTCATCTACATATCTTGCATGCGTGTCTGACACCATATACAATCCTTGGGGGTGCAAAAATACCTATGATCATTAAAAAAAAGGGACAAAAATGTCATCTCCGTTAATGAAGGCAAATGTCCCACACCAGAGCCCTACCTTCACGCCGTTAACGACTCTCTTTGACCATCCACATAGTCACCGCCTTTATACTACCCACTCCTTCAAAATATTGTTCGATAGTCTATCATCGGAACTTTTCCTTTTATTAATGGAGTCAAAAATTAACGAATGTTTGCCTTCATAAATGGAGCTGGCATTTTGTCCCCCCTTTTAATGATCGTAAGTATTTTTGCACCTAAGATTGTATATGGTGCTAAACACACATGCGTGATATGTAGATGGGTATTTTTGCACATTTCCCCTTAAAATGTTTATTTAAAAGTTATTAAAGTGGGGCCCACAAAACAATAAATTAATGGACGATTGCTTTCATTAACGGAGTTGACATTTTTATCATTTTTTTTAATGATTATATGTATTTTTATACCCAAGAATTATATATAATGCCTTACACATGCGGGATATGTAGATGAGTTGCACCTTCGCCCTATTAATTATAGACACCTTTTCCCCCCTTTAAGGGTTATAGATATCTTTCTACTCCTCTAGTTTTTAGTATAAAATATATTTGAGGAGTTAATATTGACTCCTGATCATAAATATAAAACATATTTATTACATTAGTCAAAAAAATTTCTTAATTTAGCTCTATTAATTCTTCCTCAATAATAATCCAAGATGAAAAGGAATTGAGAAACATAATTAGAGTGGTTTAAAAAACATCATATTAACTAACTTTTAAATAAATATGCAGTAAGGACCTAACAGTTTCTTTGAAAAGGTGATGCCACAGATGCCTCATTTTCAGTTAGACATTTTTTGGGTGTGGCTCCCATCCACTTCCCTTCCCATCCACTTCCCATCCTCTTCTCAATTTCAGTCGTTGGATTGAAATCTGAATGGTTCAAATTTAATCTTTCATAAAAATATTATTTTTATATTAAAAATATATTAAATTATTAAAAAAATATAAAAATAATACTTTTATATAATATTAGATCTGAACGGTTAAGATTTCAATCCAACGCCTGAGATGAGGAAGAGGATGGGAAGTGGATGGAAAGGGAAGAGGACCGTAGCCAACCCCACATTTTTTAGGACCAAACTACCCTCACAAACTTAGCTATCCCCTTGCTACGTTTTTCGACGACTTTTTTAACAATCAAATATAAATCCGTTTAATTTCTAAATTCATCATCTAAATTAATTTTGCTAAACTTATTTCTATTTAGTTTCATGAAAAAAAAGTATCCTGAATTGAGTTAGTAATATTACTCTAATATTACTTTAACCCAATAATCATTCCTTCCAAAACCCGATGAACAAAAACATCAGAGAAAATATAACCCCTAGCATCACCCAGTTCAAGAATACCAATGGTGGGTCTCAACTCTCAACAGTAGTAATTAATACCAAAAAAGACATCAACTGAAATTACATGTTTCTTTTACAGATCAGATCATCTTTCTTTAAAGAATATGTCCGCCAACGCATAATGGCACTTTGATCCCATGATGCCATGGGGTAGTATGGACGATGAAGAATGGAGATTTGCCTCACAGAATGATAGCAAATATAACATCGACTTCTTGAAGTTATACACGCCGTCACCAGGAAAATTGAAGTATTGGGTACCGAATTACACTGTTTCTAAATTTCAAGAAATTTGTGAAGGGCAGAAATTCGAGATTAAAAGCCGAAATAACCACATGATTCTTCAATAAAGGCCTCAAAGCCATTATCTTCAACATGCAAATTGATCATAAAAGGATTCCACAATCAACAACCTAAAAAAGCTTTTGACAGTTCTGAAGTAAAACAGTAAACTAGTTTCGCCTCAAAAATAGGGGATTCGCATCTGAGAATTACTGTGAGAAGCTTCACTAATAACGCCCAATACCCCAAACTCTGATCACTCCGTCAGTGTAGCCACTGAATAATGTACTTCCATCCACACTCCAGTTCAAACTGGTACAGTAGATAACCTACAAGACATCGTAGAAGAGACAACCCATTAACATTAACATTCATAACAGCGACTGCGAAGGCAACACAGTACAACACAACGAACAAGAAAACTTAACGTCCAAACACCTTCCCATCACACTTGGGAAATAGTAGGCAACAAGAACTAAGAAAACTACTATAATGCATCTGGGTATGTACCCAGTGGTGTCAATTAGGAGGGGTCCTAATTAGGATAATAATCCTCCTCCAATGTGGTTGCAATGAATAACAAAACGAAGATGAACACCAATGAAGGAATAAGAGACAGGGCAAAAGAACATTACTCAGATCAAATGTAAAGAATCAAATTAGAAATTAGTGAACAGGAGGATGAAGCTCAAAAAATGACTGATTGATGTAGACATGACCATGCAATATAATAAGAAACAACAGACTAATTGATTCCTAGATGATAATGAAACAATTAATCCTAATCTCCAACTGGGAAGAATCGCAACCATCGGATGGTAGCAAAACAGATAATCAGATTGCGAGAGACAACCGAGTAGTATCAAAACTTCCCATAAAATTCAAAAGATAGCACTGCAAAGTAGTATCAACGAAAATTAAAAAACAAAATGTACCTTCTTCTTCGTATTGCCGCCGCCAGTACCGTCAGCCTTTTCAGCTTCAGTCTTCAAGTCAACCTTCAAATCCTCAACGATGCTCTTACTCTCAAGATCCCAAATCTTAATGCTCTGCTCTGTGGCCGCACAGAGCCAATACCTGTTAGGACTAAAACAGAGAGAATGGATGATGGCACCAGCATCAAGCGAGTACAGTCTCTTCCCTTCGGCCAAATCCCAAAGCAAAATCACGCCATCCTTGCCACCACTTGCACAGAGAGATCCATCCGGAGACACTGCCACAGTGTTCACATAACCAGCATGACCGGCAAGTGTATTCCTCAGCTTACAGTTTGTCAAGTTCCAAACTTTCACGGTTCGGTCCCAAGATGCCGAAACAATGGTAGGCTGAAGAGTGCTCGGGCTGAACCGAACACAGCTGACCCAATCAGAGTGTGCATCACTGTCTTGAATTGTATACTTGCACTCACCAAGAGTGTTCCACAGCTTAATCGTGCGGTCACGTGAAGCGGAGACGATCTGACGATTGTCAATCGAAAAGGCTACGGAGAGCACATCCTTGGTGTGGCCCACAAACCTGCGAGCGGAGACACCAGTAGCCAAATCCCAGAGCCTAAGCTCACCATCCCAGGAACCGGAAAGCGCAAATTGACCGTCGGATGAGAGAACGACGTCCTGGACGAAATGGGAGTGACCTGTCAACCTACGACGGGGAACACCGTAGGTCTTCTCCTCCTTCGTGAGGTGCCACAAAATGATGGACTTGTCACGGGAAGAGCTAACAATCATGTCGGAGTTGTCGATTGGTGTAGCAATGGCAGTGATCATATCGGTGTGAGCACGCATGGTGCCGCGAAGAACGAGTCCCTCAGCCATTCTTCCTGCTTCTCACTTTCAGAATCTTTCCCTCTCTGTGCGTCGTCTAGGGTTTGCGGAAGTGAGAGACCACAGCAAAAATGGTGCGAATCCGGGAAACAAACTATATATAAGATGCGACGAGTTAGGGTTTTGGGGATAACCGTCGTTGAGCTTGAGCCCCATTTTTTTTTTTATTGGTTGTGGATTCTCTTGGCCGAATTTTTGGTTTAGGAACGGATGTCATTTTAACGAGCCTAGCCTGCCTTCAATTTTGGATTATGTTTTTCTGATGCTCCATTTCGAAAGGTCCCATTTGAAGGTTTTTATTAGGCGATTGGTTGGATAATTCTAAAAAGTGCCTCCATATGCATTTTTTTTAAGTCGAAATAAAATTCTTTTTACTGGGTTGAGGATTTCTCTAGTAGTCATTGGAGATAAGTTATCTTCAATGACCCCTAAAACTACATCGTTTTGGATTAGTGAAGGATATTTCCGTAATTTTGCACCATTCATTAATTCACTTAAAATTACAAACATACCCTTCATTAATTCAAAACGATGTAATTTTAGGGGTTATTAGAAATAATTTATCTCCTGGAGAAATACTTTTCCCATTGTAAAAACACTTTTTTTTTTAAAAGGTTAAAACAAAAACGCGCTAAAACTTTTTTTTTTTTTATGAATATTATATTTCTGTATGTCCATATCTCCCATTATTTCCTATTTTCCATAGTTTCCTACTCTCACCCATTAATTACTATGATTATGGAGTCACATTAATTGTAGATTAGAGAGTTTTGCCTATATATAAAAGGCATATGTTATGTATTTGAGACACACTGGAATAAGAATTACTCTCATCTTTCTCTCTTATCTATTCTCTTGTTCTTGTTCTCTATCTCTTATCTCAAATATATCTTTATATTTATAACACGTTATCAGCACGAGAGTTCTAACGAAGGGATGAACATTTCTTTAACGATTTAATCTACATTATTTAGTTATATGTTTATTTTATCTATCTGGAATAATTTGAGCCACTATATGAAATTAAAGAGATACTTTTACCGATTGTTTATACAACGGGGTCCATGGTTAAGATTGGAGATTATTACTGTTTGTATATCTTATATTGATCTCCATTACAAGTTATTTTATATTATTGTTATTGTTATTTTAGTATGGCTAGAAGCCATACACCTCTGATTTCATATTCTGAAATTATATGACCAGAAGTCATATTATTCTGATTTCATATTACATGGCCAGAAGCTATAGTCTTTTTATTCCTACTTTGAGATTATATGACCAGAAGTCATATACATTTTGATT
Source organism: Acacia pycnantha (assembly GCA_025563575.1). NCBI lineage: Eukaryota > Viridiplantae > Streptophyta > Magnoliopsida > Fabales > Fabaceae > Acacia > Acacia pycnantha. The sequence continues at coordinate 1,247,489 of JAMWYP010000037.1, read as the reverse complement.
TATTATTTTGATATAAATGGTCAGAAGCCATATTCCTTTGATTTCTATTTTAATATTATATGGCTAGAAGCCATATTCATTTGATTCCCTATTATATGACTTGAAGTCATATACTTTTTCATCTTTTATTTTATTGGATGACTAGAAACATATATTTAATTTTTATCTATCATGAAGATAAAAGGTCAGAAGCCATATAATTCTAAATTCTCATCATTGGCCCGAACCCATAAAATTTTGATACTATATGACCATAAGTCATATTTCTTTTGATATTATTTTAATATTATATGGCCAGAAGTCATATAGCTTTCATCTTCTTATTGTATGGTTGGAAGCTATAATGTTCTTTGAGCAAAAAAAAAAAAAAAAAAGCTATAATGTTGTCCATAACATTGCCCAAGCTCGGTAGTTCGGGTCTACGAAGGCTGAGATTAGTTGTTTGATTGATCTGCGCCATACGGACTTGGCGAGCTATATCCGAGTGTGCACAAGCCGTGGAGTTTGCTCATTTCAAATGCTTGTTCGAGTTTGCTTTAATCCCGGTTATTGACAAGCTGTATAGTAATTGCCCCGACACAGTAGTCGGTCTACGGGGCTGCTAGGGGTGGATTTGTTGAATCCGGATATCGTATCGGAGTTCTTTGCCACTCGTTTGATTTTGATTTTGATAAAGTGTCTATCAGAGTTTCAAAGAACTTCGGAGTTACTTGTCTTCGATTGAATTGCCCCAGGACATGTAGTCGGGTTAATTTTGCTTTGAAACTTGTCATTTCTTTTTGTGATCGCCGAGATCTCTTCTTCTTTGATCATCAGGGTCTCAGGGTTTGTTTGCAAGGGCGATAATGCGGCCTCGCGTAATTTGGAAACCGGGCTAAGTCTTGGAAGCGCCCGACTTGCAGCTTACGGTGGCGCTTCGCTTGGGTGTAAGCGGGTTCGATGACCCTTGCACGGGCCGGATTTGTGAATCGTATTAAGTGTAGCAGGGGTCCGCTTTTTTCATTAATGTAATGTTTCATCCGTGTCCACGATGAACTGATATAGTGAACTCACATTTGTTTTTGAGTACTATGGAGTGACCGGGCCGGGGTCATAGGCGTGATATGCGAGAATCTGCGAAAGCGCGTAAGTGCATCCGTATTGGCAAGTAAAGTGGTGAGGGTCGATATTCTAACTGTCTCGTATAATTCCGTGTTCGTTGACCGGTCATCCTAGGATAAAGGGAGTTGTCACTGCCGGGTTTGGTTTATCACCAAAGCGTCCGAACATTTTGACTGATCGTGGTCGGCATGACAGCTTCCGCTTGATATCCGGAGTAAGTTAGGAAGCGTCCCGGCTTGCGATAGCTCTTCGAGACAACTTCCTCACTGAAAAGCGGGTTTTAGTCTTCCGTTTGTATTTGAATTACGGCCAGGGTTCGGTGACCTGTATTCGCTCTTTCGTTCATGTCTTTGTCGTTAGAGCAATTTGAGGAGATTGAATCAATGCTCTCGACTGAGAGTTTCTTTATCTATCCAGATTAGTTTGCAATCAGGAGTTTACACGGACTTAACTGTACTTTACGGAGCCCGAGTTTTAACCAGATTCGATTTAAGCTGGGTGTGCCTTCAAATTTACACGAGTCGGGATTTTAACCAGATTCGGTGTAACAGGGTCCGTCTTCAAAACTTTGGCGAGTAGGATTTTAACAGATTTGGTGTAGCAGGGTCCGTCTTCAAAACTTTGCGAGTCAGGATTTTAACCGATTTGGTGTAGCAAAGTCCGTCTTCAAAAATTCATATCGGTCTCTGTCTTCAAAATTACGCGAGTAGAATTTTAACGGATTCGTGTAACCGGGGTCCGTCTTCTTTTCCTTTTTTGCCTTGCCCAATTCATCACGGGCATCACTGGACTAGACCAACAACAGTTTGCGTCCATGGTGAAAAGGTATCGACAAAGTTCCCAATCCATGTTTGCTCAAGAAATAATTGAACTATTTCGCGAGCTTATTGATGTCCGCCTTCCGATAATTAAATCTCGGAGGAAATGTCCTTTAGATTTAAAGGAAGCAATATCAAGTGTATGTTTCTTTGCCCAAGGTGTCTTTGATCTACGAGTTGTTGTTGGTTCAAATGTCATTAGCTTCCAAATGTGGGAAGGAATTTGTATCGGCGGCAAGCGAGCTCAAGCCAAATTGTGGTGTTAATCACCAATTAATAGAGTGCTTTGTCAATCCGTGCTCCTTCACCCAAAAATAAGCCGACACTTTGAATGGCCCACGTACACAGTTCTTTAGTAGATCTAAAGTGCCCCTTCCTGAAGAAAAGGCAATGAAGCATTGTACTCTGCTCCTTTAGATGCTTAGATTTAGCCGCTTCACCTTCGGTCTCCAAAAGCAGATCTGCTTTGGCCTAAACTTTTCAAGTGCTCGAAAAAAGCAAGTGCCATTAACTCCCCGTTTCCAATACTTTAGTGAAAATTGGATGCAACCCTCACGTGGCAAATCTTTGCTCTTCTAATGAACTCCTTTGCGAGCAAGGGTTTTGTCTTCGAGTATGAACAAAATGTATTTTGACATGTCTTACGCAATGATGTAAGTTCCGAGAAGAGTCAATGGTTTCCGAAGTCCATGCGAAACAAGGTCTAAGACATTTTGAGGGAATCGACCACAAGCAGTTTCTCCCTTTGATATTGCCTGGTCAATTTTGGAAAATGCTCCCTGCATATCCTGAGAACCTCTTCTTCGAGTTGGAGGAGCTCGATTGGTCTTGAGAGGAATAGGTGAAGATCCAAAAGATATGGCATATCCTCAAAGTCAAGAAAAATAGGCGATATCGGTTGCCACCTGCTCTGCAACCCTTCCAACTCGATGAACAAATATTTTAGGCTTGGGGGGGAGTCGATTGATAACATTATCAAGTAATGAAATATCTATGCCGAGTAGCAACGTCATCACAATCAAGCATTGTCTTCCTTGACACGAATCTTGATATATAAATTTTGCGAGCATCTTGATCCATGTCACCATAACATGAGATGGCTCGATACCTCTTCCCTAAACAATATGTTAAGAAATTCAACATGATTATTTGTGGATACAAATATGAGCGTCTGCTCATCGAGCTAATTTGCTCCCTAATCAAATACAATAATGCTGCATATTTTTCTTGGTGCCTCAAGGTGAAAAAGGTAAGCTTCGAGTCGGGACTGATTTTAGTTTCCAAATCCAGACGAACAAGCTAGCCGTGTAAGAATTTGATGCAATTCTTGAGCAAAACCCATGCCGAATAAACAATCTGCCTCATCAAAAACAACATATTCCACAAGACGTAGTGACATGTCATCAATTTCGGACAAATGGTGCATAAGTCTACCGGGCGTTGTGATTATAATGTTAGGATTTTGTGCTAGCTCCTCAAAGTGACTTTCCATACTATCACCTCCAACTAATAAACTAACACGAAGATCTGTGAAGTGGCCAAGCTCTTTGGTGAACTATGGAAAGTTATATGATAAATGGAAATATCATAATCAAGGATGGTAATATCGAAGCAACAAACTTCTTCGGGTAACGAACAAGTAAATCTACTTTCCTTGGTCCATGATATTCGGTGGGACGCCATTACCGAACAAAGATAAGAGTAGGATATGCCTCAACATCTTCTTTTTTTTTTTTTGGTAAACTCGTCCGCATTATATCGAATAATGGCCCCCACGGTTACATTATATTACTTCCAAACATCCAATCTTCTATGCTTAAGAATAAGCTGAATAAAAATTGGCTTCTATGCCTAAGAGTCCGAGAATAATAATTGATCTCATAGAAACAATTTTTAGATGCTTCTCTAAAACAATATTTCCGAGTTTATAAAACTTGTTGTCTTGCAGGTTATTTATGCACATGTTGGCCGCATAAAATAAAGCTCAGTATAAGGATCTCTGAGGCAGCCATGAACACTCTGAATGCAGGTGTAATCTAATACATGAAGGTTTCCTTTGCGATCCCCATGGGCCATAGCATGCATCCTCAAGTTATGTCATGTATAAATCGTCAAAAGCATCCTGAGCGTGGGACCCAGCGATGTTGCGGTTCGGCTGTGTTTCTTTAAATCGGCAAGCCGACATTAGTATCCGAGTTAATTAATGCAAATCGGCACGCATCCAGCACGCATATAAATAATCGGTGAAGTTGAGGTAGAGACAAAGTTGGCCAACCGAGAGGCCCTGTCGGGATTGACGGCGGGAGATGTTCAAATCGACGACTCACCACCGTTGGACTTTTCTCCTCTACTCGTTTGGCATGAATCTCGGTCAAGCTTCTTTGTATTTCGCATCTAGCTCGGGGTCGGTTTGTATTTACCTCGGCTTTCATGGAGGTATCTATCTCATTGCAAGGTGCCTAAACTCGGCTTTGTGGTGGCGCGCCCGAGGTAGGTTTTCTCACAAAAGCTTTTTGAGTACTCTTCATGGACTCTTACCGATTAACAATAGAGGGTATCCGGTATAGTCAAATATTGTCGAAGATTTTTGCTGTTCCTCTGCTACTTTACTGAGAAAGGTACAAACACGTGATTCGAATGTGTAATTGTTCGAGTTGACCACTCATTGCGAGATTCATGACATGCCGAGATTGGATATATATCAAATCTTCCAATGAACAACAAATCTGCAATCGCGTCTTCTTCGGCTTCTCCTCTGCTTTTGACCTCTCTTTCACGGAGATTTACCTAGGATTAACATATATACCTCCAAGATATTATTTGTGTGCATCTTGAGATATACATTAAATGCTAGGGTTGAGAACTCCGCCGGTGGGACTATACTAACTTTGAAGACCGCCGAGCCAGTGGCGTGAATCGGGATTCCGAAACGTCTAACCTGACCTCCAAAGAAAAGATCCACGACGTAACAAAGAACCCGAAGCATTCAATGGAATCAGAGGTAATGCGAACTGATACAACTCGACCAAGAATGAGCGCCCGGAATTAGAACCTTTTGAGAGGCTAGTGCGAAACTCCCTGTTTCTCTTGAGTTTCCTTTGGGTTACGGTGAGTCCGAGTGGAATAATTTGACCATCTTTGGTCATGGGAATTGAAATTTAAGGATCCCCGCGAGACGACGCCACTGCTCGGTGTAGAACACAGTTGTCTAGCCCCGAGGGGCTAGGATGTTGGTGTAGATGGGGACTTGACCTAGGAGTGATTCCTAGGGCCTCACGTACCTGAAGAGGGATCAAAGTCACGTAGTTCGAGTATTGATTGAGGCGTTTAGCCTAAAGGGTCTGTGCGCTCGGTGGTGTATGTGAATAGCCGGAGCGTAGGCAGATTGTAGAAGATAGATGTAGAAGATAATAGATAATCTGTAGAAGACGATCCTCCCGATCTCTTGGGTTCACACTCTATATGTAGATGGCTCCCACGTTGTGCGTGTCCAAGGATCGTGCAAACCGCCTGGTCATGGCCGGGTCCCACGGTTAGTGGGTTGTGATAGTGAGATAGTGGGCCTTGACTAGGTCCATAACAATGTTCAACTTTTATTTATCTTGAAGATAGATGGCCTGAAGGCATAAAATTTTGATATTATATGGCCAGAAGTCATATAACTTTCATCTTCTATTACCCTTTTTGGTCCTTGGAAAATCGGGGACCAAAAAGGGCATCTGTTTTTCGAGGGGACCAAAAGGGTATCTTATTGTATGGCTGGAAGCAATAATGTTCAACTTATATTTATCCTGAAGATAAATGGCTTGAAGCTATAAAATTTTAATTTTGTTGCAATACTTTATGAATTATTTTTGTAAATTATAAGAGCTTGTTCACACCTAGAGATGAAGGGTGAACAAGAAAGTGGTATTGAATTGTTGTTAATATTAAGGCCCCGAATGTTTAATGTATCAAATATTGAATGATACAAAGAGTTTTTAGTTATTGTCCTGAAGACAAATAACTTGCAGAGAATTATTCCACTCAAGAGTAATAATTTTAAAGGCTAATAGTCCAGGGAACTAATTAGAATATTTTACTCAACTTAATAATGCAAGATGCCAATGTTTAAACTATATTTGGTAGTATAAATTTGATTGAGGGCTCCAGAAGAGCTAATATTTTGTTACCTTAAGGAACAAAATTATGTATTGATTATTCTACCAAGTATAAAAGAAACTTATTGAGTTTCAAAGATATCTGCAGAAATGAATATCATAGAAAATATATGCTATTGTAAACCAGAAGTTCACAAATAATAATACAAATTAGAATTATTTGCTGTAAACTAGAAGTTTACAAATAATAATACAAAGGATTGTAATTGTAAACCAGAAGTTTACAAATATAGCAAATGAAATGTTTGCTAATGCTGCCAATGAGATATCAAAGAGGCAAAGAGCTGTAGAGAAATATGTGTAGCTTTATTTTTTTATTTTTTTTTTGATATAAAAAAGTTTTGGAGGGGTTCGACATCAGTCCCCCACCAAGGCCAGGGCACGGCCCCGGGCTCTATGAGCACTTACTGGGGACTTACTTTGAAGCCAAGATAAATAACAAATAAGCCCAGAATGTAATATAATGCTTCCTTTTGTTGTTATTGTTATTTAAATTTATTGTGATCACAATATCATAAATCTGTTGTCATGAGAATTTTCTGTTGGAGAATTTTACTGTGTGATTCTAAATTATTTTGATTATTGAATATTTTTATATGTGGTGGATTATATATTTTGCATATATAAGTTAATTGAAGTATATTATTAATGAGTAATTAAATTATCCAGTGATGTAATATTATATGGTAGTTTCTGAAGAATTAACATAGATTTTCCTTTTGAGCTTTAAAAGGGTTTGAAAGTAGTTTTGAAATATAGAAAGCATGTTTGTGTGACTCACACTTGAGGGGGAGATTGTTAGAATATAGGTATGAGCTAATTTTTGAAAAGTTATATATTTCTTATACAAAGTCTAATAGATCTCCCAAAATGGATGTCAGATTATGATTCAAATCATAATTTTATGGAAATTGAAAAGTTTATGATTGATTAAGATATATACTACAGTAAACCAGAAGTTTACTAATCCAAACAAATTTATTGTTGGCATGACTTGTTTGATCGTCCAAGTCATATATATATAATAAGATTATGTATTGACATCCATTGAAGAATCATAAGATTCTTCATAAATAACCAACATATTATTTATGAATTATGTGCTGCTTGTTCTCATTGATCATGATTAGTAATAGATATTAGTATTTTTGGAAATATATCAAACAGTGTTATATGGGATCATTTGAAATAGCATGTAAACCATATGAATTTGAAAGATGCATCTATAAGATGGTTACAGGTGAGACTATTAGCTTGCAACTTGAAGTTTGTTAGAATGTTTGCAACTTGAAGTTTGCAATAATATTTGCAATCTGAAGTTTGCAATAATGTTTGAAGAAATTAAGTGTACTATTTCCATATTATACGATCTATATATCATGTATTAAAACATCCATAGATAGCTAGATCAATGCTTATAAGAGCTATATTTTTATGTTGGTATATTTGATCTTAAATATTGCAGCACTTATATAAGCCAACAAAATTCTCCCGATAAAATTGGCTTTTGGTCAGTAGCTAGAAAAATTTCATCTTAAAATGTTTGAATGTCCAATGCTTTAGAAGCCCACCACAATGCACACAGATAGATATAGAAAGAAAGTTGAGATAAATGTTGGCTAAGGACCTCCTTTTTCTTGTTTGTCTCTAAATGAAACAAATGGATTTAGGAAACTTATACTGCATGATTAGTCAATTGTCATTATTTTCCTAACATGAGGAGGAGAAAATAAGCAGTTGGGTAAAGAGATTAGCTTGAATGAATTATTATTGGCTCATGTTGATCCTTGTACAAGATAATGTGAACTGAAAGTTCAAAAGATAATTCATCTGCACAATTTAGCTAATCGAATTCCAGAAGCATTTACTGACCCAAAGAAAGCGACAAAGTCACATGTTCCAACTACTAATGCTCCTATTCAAATTAATGTCCATGAAGGACAACTTATTATAAATGAATTTAAAGCACACCTGAAGCGTGGTAGGTAGGGCCATCAGTTCCAAAGATAAAAAATCATTAAAAGAGAAAAGGAGCTAAGAATATAGATGGTTAAGTTGAGAATAATCAATAAAAGTTAATAGCTCTAGAAGAACCAGCTCCTGAAGAGTTATTATCTCCAGTAGAGATATCTTCAGAAAAGAATGTTGTAGTTTTAGAAGAGACCCAGGTACTTGAAATATGTAACAAATTATGAGATCTCAATAAATTATGTTATGAACAGAATCCAATGGGATCGAAAGGAAGTCAACGTTGACAATATCTTTGCTTATAATATAGAATATGATGAATGATAAATGAGGATCATGAGCCACAATCTATTAGCGAGTATCAAAAGCACATGTCCCCGAAGGACTTAAGGTGCAAGAAGCACATGTCCCCGAAGGACTTAAGGTGCCAGAAGCACAAGTCTCTGAAGGACTAAAGATGTCAGAAGCATCTAATTCAAGTTCTCAAGAACAATACTCAATAAATCTATATGGCTTGAAGCTATTAGGGCGCATGTGGTATAACCGTCTCATGGAATATCTGGTGGAAAAAAGGGTATAAAAATAACCCAATATGCCCATGCATCTTTATGAAAAGACGTAGAAATGAATTTTTTATAATTGCTGTTTATGCTAATGATATCAGTATCATTAGAACTCCTGAAGAGCTTCAAAAGGTAATTAATTGTTGAAGAACTACTTTCTCCATAAGTACCATATATTATTTCTATTGGAGTACTAATGTATCATGATATTAGCAAGATATAGTTCTTCACCAACACAGACATTGGAAGCAATGTTGGCATCAGAAGGAGCAATATTAGTGTTGTCATCATGGGGAGTAAAAATGATGTTATCAAGAGGGGGAGTCGATACACATTGTACTCTTTTTCCCTTATCTAGGTTTTGTCCCACTGGGTTTTCCTAGAAAGGTTTTTAATGAGGCAGCACTGGACAATGTATCAATGAATGATGTACTTTTTTCTTTGGCTAAGTTTTTATCCACTGGGTTTTCCTAGTTAAAGTTTTTAATGAGGCACATTCATAATGGACATCCAAGGGGGAGTGTTATAAATATTATATTTGTGGATGTCCATATCTCCTATTATTTCCTATTCTCCATAGTTTCCTATTCTCACCCATTAATTACTATGATTATGAAATTACATTAATTGTAGATTAGAGAGTTGTGCCTATATATAGAAGGCATATGTTATATATTTGAGACACACTGGAATAAGAATTACTCTCTTCTTTCTCTCTTCTCTTGTTCTTATTCTCTATCTCTTATCTCGAATATATCTTTATATTTATAACATTTTTCACTTTTTTATATGTGCGGACATGGACCCTTTTTTAACTGAAAATAGTGGAGTTGGGCTTACGTTTTCAATGGGCTGACCCGGAATCAGGCCTTGTTAGAATTAGAAATCTCCCTCTCCTCCTTTGTCGCTGCTGCAGCTCAGTCGCACCTCGGCCTCACCTCCACTATTTGAGACACACTAGAATAAGAATTACTCTCCTCTTTCTCTCTCCTCTATTCTCTTGTTCTTATTCTCTATCTCTTATCTCATATATATCTTTATATTTATAACATTTTTCACTTTTTTATATGTGCGGACATTGACCCTTTTTTAACCGAAAATAGTGGAGTTGGGCTTACGTTTTCAATGGGCTGACCCGGAATCGGGTCTTGTTAGAATTAGAAATCTCCCTCTCCTCCTTTGTCGCTGCTGCAGCTCAGTCGCACCTCGGCCTCACCTCACAGGTAAAAAAGCGATTTCCTCGTTGATTAAAAAACAAAAATCAATTCTACCATCGTCATAGATTTGACACCGTAACTATGGCGGATCAAAACAATGGAGACATTCTGATGCTGGAAGCTCCACCTTCTCATGCTCGGCCCAGTGCTTCGGACGCCGAAATTATAGATGCGTTGCCTTACATCGACGACGACTACGCCAACCCCAGGGTCAAGGTTGAGGTTGACCGTTTGGTCGAGGAGGAGATGCGACGCAGCTCTAAAAAGCCCGCTGATTTTCTCAAAGACTTGCCTCCTCCACCCAAGTTCAATTTTGAGGTAACTTCGCCTTTTTTACTGTGGATTCACTTCTATATCTCCGTTGTCACTTATGAATTACATTTGGAGTCTTGTTCCTGATGGTACTACTTGCTGCATATTTGGACTGTTCCATTGTTTTCAGTCTCTTTCTCTTTTTGTGGGGTTCAATTTCATCTTCTGCCCGCTTCTTGAGTTTGGGTTGGACCCAGGAAAAAAAAATTCAATTTGCCCTCTATCATAGTGCTAAATAGATAATGCAATAAAAAAGTGCAACCTTGGGAATGGCACTGATTTTCCCTGTTAGTTTTATTTTCTGTGTAACGCATTTTTGTTAAACTCAGTATTCGTCTGACTCACTGTTGAAGTGAAACATGGTTGGTGAGAAGAATGCCCTGCCATATAATCTCTGATTGACTCGTGCATTTTGGATTGCAGGACTACCCGATGATTGCCAGAGAGTATGAGCGTGTAAGAGCTGGAAGGCCTCCTGTTCCTCTTGATAGGTTGCGATATGAATTGGAAATGCCACCAATAAATAAGAGAAATGATGAGACTGCATGGAAACAATCGCTTCAGAGAGCGCAGCGATTACTACAATATCAAATGATCAGGTCAATATTAGGCACAAATTGTAGGATAGCATTAGCCCCCGGATTTGGATACCAAATGGCAATATATTTGACACTGTCATCAATATTTTGTTTAATTTTCTTGCCTGGAAGATATGAAGTGTACTGTCTTATCATCATGTGCAATGGATGTCAGTCTATGTTCGTTAAATTTTTTTTGAAAACCTTTTTAAGATTTAGACAATTAGACAGCTTTTTGCTGATATACCTCCTTTAGAATTCACACTGTTCAAAATTGTCTCCCAGTTCTTACAATGATGGAACTGGTCAATCTGCAGGATGGAAAATTTGGATTTATTGTTAAAATATGGTCCTGATGCCTGGAAGCTGCACAATCAACGATTAGAAGTATACTTGTCAAGGTTGGTCTGTGACTCCTATGAGTCAGTTTCCTATCTTGTTTTCAACAAATAATTGACTTTTTCTGCCATTACCTACTTGTTATCGATAAATTTTCTTGCGTATTGGCATGTAACTCTAGTACTTTATCACAATGCTTACTCTTTTACCAACTGTAAAAATATTTAGCCTTTCAGATCTCAACAGGCTTACCTGTCTTGGGTTCCATATGATGGCACACGATACTTGTGATGTTACAAAAAGATGATATGGATATTGATATGGAATATTAATAAGACTATGGATGTTAATTATTAGTTGGATAGTTAATAGCTGCTAGGGTAAACAGGGAATTACCTTTATGAATAAAGGCAGTAGTTAGAAGGAGATGAGGCTATAAATATACCTCTAGCATATTGTAACTCAGATCATTGCTATTGTTGTTCAGTCTAATGAGATTACTGAGTTATTCTGTTTCTCCTGTCTCTCTTCTTCTTCTTCTCTCTCTTTCTCTCTTCTCTCTCATTTCTTGTGTGAATACCATAACAGATATCTTTGGTGGTCCAAGTCACTGACGTTTTAAAAAAAATCTATATTTGTTCTTATCAATTAAGCTATGTATTTGTAAGATTTTTCATCCTGACTTTTGTAAATACATTTAAATATTATTCTGGAGCTTTATCATGCCCATTTGCCGCATAATTCATAACTTCATGTTTGGCATGGTCTTGACTCCTAACCTACCATTGCATTATCAATTTTTAGAATGCAGAAATTAGCTCAGGAACAAAATGATAACATTGAAAAAGTAAACCGTGAAAGGAAATATCATCAGGTGATTCGATTTTCTTGTCTATGCTTATCTGTTATTTTTTCAAACTCTAATAACCATTTAACTCAAACCACCTTTTTTGTAATTATATTATCAGCAAAACACTGCATATGAGCTTAATGCTTTGTCCACACAATGGAAGGATCTTTGTCAGAAAAATATAGACATCCAAGCTGCATGTGCTTCAATTGAAAACCACATAAAAGAACTCAGGAGAGAAGCAGCAGAAAGGTGACTCTGCTATGTGAATTTTTCTGTACCTTTTATCTCATTTCAATTTCAACTAGTACTGGAGTTAATTGTTGTTATTTCAGGGGCTGGAACCTGGATGCTGTCACTGAAAATGGGCCTACATTGCATTCAGAATCGTAGAGGTTTCTTAGAATGTTCATTTGCTGATTCGCTCACAGTTTATACTTCAAACCAGTTTCATTTATGCTTTAATGTAATGAATATGTTATGCAGCTCCCAACTTCTAATTCTGAATTTGACTGTTGCATACTACTCATGGTCAGACACTGGTTTACATTATAGCCCACTTTAACTTCTACTCTGCAAAGACTTAGGGAGCATGTTGGGGATCGCATCTTTGCTCTGCCTATTTTCTTTATTCTTGCTTTATACCATTGTATATGGTATTAGCAAGAAAAGACAGATGAAGAGAGGAAACAGAGGATTCGAGGGAGAGAATCTAGAGAAACATTTCTGAACTATTTCATTATCAATCATAATCTGCATTACAAGGATTAGACCCTTATTTATTGGCTAGACTGACTTAATAACCAAGCTAAGGCTAAACTAACTAACTAACCATTCTAACTCATTCTAACGGTCAACTCTTAACTGACCAAGTAACTTTTAACTAATTATTATCTTTACATATCAATACCCCCTCCCCAAAACATCCTTGCCCTAAAGGAGCTGAACAACAAAATACAGATTAGCAAGGGACAGAATCTTGAGAAACATTTCTGAACTATTTCATTATCAATCATAATTTGCATTGCAATAGGGATTGGGCCCTTATTTATAGGCTAGACTGACTTAATAACCAAGCTAAGGCTAAATTGACTAACCAACCCTTCTAATTAATTCTAACGGTTAGCTCTACTAACTGACTCTAACTAACTTTTAACTAACTATTATCTTTACATATCACATTGCATCTTTTTTTGGTTGTGGTGATGGGGACTTTCTTCTCTTTTTTCTTATCTTTCTTGTGCGTTTGCGTGTTTCTTTCTTTCTGTTTAGAATGTACTTTGCTCGCTTGCTGCATTTTTTTTTCTCGATTAAATTCAGAAATGGACTGCAAATAATGAGAGTTGTTTATGGCACAGGATCTCGTCTGAATGTTGGTGCTCTCCGGTGCTTCAAATGGAAGAATGATTATGATCTTAATCAACAAATCCTCTTCTTATTCTAATGTGCTTGGGGATTTTGGTCCCTTAGAGTGAGGCAATTATTTGAAAAAAAGAACGAGATCCTTCAATCTTTGGGTATAAAATTTCCCATCTGGCGTTGCTTTTAGGAAGTAAAATACAGGGGACTTTCTTCCCTTGTAGTGGGAATAGCACTGTCAACAACTTTCTTAACTGGAGAACAGTTGCTTCACATGCATTATGTGTAATGGAATTGTTTTTGTGCTAATGAACAGTTGTTCCGTAGTCAAGTTGAAGTGTTGTTATTATTTTCTTAATTTTGAAGCTCCGATTCATTTCTTTTTCTTTGGGCAGAAATTGAATGCATGATCTAGCACAACTTAGCGCAAGATTGAGTAGTAGCCATGTGGCACGGTGGCGCCTTTGCATCTTCTATAGCAGGGAGGGTTGTTGGTTCGAAGTTCAAACTCCATAGTAGGGTGTTATAGAGGATGGCATATACAAAGGGATTTTTTTTGGATTAATCCAACAATATCCGGTGCTACTAATAAACGGCTAATCCGATTTGCGGAGATGTATGTTGGCCTATAATAGGGAAAACCTATCATTGAGGCTAGTTTCGAATACAAGATAGTTAAGCTGAAACGAAATCATTTCTACTCTAAATCTTATCAAAATACATTATTTATACCTCACATCTAAATCAGTAGAAAATATCACCATATTAATAAAGAAATCATTTATAGTTTCTACGTAGAAACGTAAATCATAGAAGTTTTTACTACTTAAGGTTATGATGTAAAATTGTATGTATGTATGTATGTATGTATGTATGTATGTATGTATGTATGTATGTATGTATCTAAAAAAACATAAATCAATACTCAAAATTCAATGAACAACTTCATATTTAAAAGATATAAGTCACATAACTATATTAAACATAAGTTCAAACACAAAAATAAAAATAAAAAATTAACAACTCCTACAACCAAGTTCTAAAATATCAAAAAAATAAAGTTTAACAATTCTTAAATTATGTTAATTGATTCAAATCAAACACATCATCTTGTATCAGTTGCATGTCCTCAATGTCTTCTTCTCTTATTCTTATAACAAATTCATTTGCAAAACTTGGAATGTTTAAAGGGTTAAGTAGCAAATCTGCTTCAGAAGTACATGCCTAGAAGTAATTTTGTCCTAGAAGTTTTTTTTTGGCTCAATGTAACCCCGGAAGTTTCAAAACGTAGCAATGTTGCCCTTTCCTGTTAAAAAGTTAACGGTTAATGTCACTTTTTTAACGGTCAACGTTAGTTTTTTAACTCAAAAGGGCAAGATTTCTACGTTTTTAGACTTCCAGGGCTACATTGAGCCAAAACAAAACTTCCAGGGCAAAATTGCTCATAGGCGTGTACTTCCGAGGCAGATTTGTTACTTAACCCAGGTTTAAATCATAACCATCCATAGGTTCCCTCACTTCAACTTTTATCAAGTTTTCCTCATAATGTGTATCAACATCTAAGTTGTCTACATCTTCTCAATCTTCTTCATTAAAAACATTAAAAACTTATGTTTTTACGCGGCGTTTTAACTGATGATAGTTTTTACCTACATTTTAACACGTATCACTTCAATAAAAACGAAAAGATGTAAGTGTTTACATTTTTGCACTAGTTTTTGACAGCAATGCTCTCTAGGGTGTGTTTGATTTGAAGGGAGGGGATAAGAGAGGTCCTCATTCCTTCATTTGGTTTGAATTTTTGGGTGAGAGGGAAGCTAAAATTTTGGTTCTCATTTCCTTTGTTTTTGGTTTTCATTACAAGGATCCCCTTATAACAAATCAAATAAGGTAACATACCTCCTTATCCCTCCCTCATTCTCTTATAACAAACCAAACAAGGTAACATATCTCTTCATCCCTCCCCTCCATTCCCTTCAAATCAAACATACCTTTCTAGAGAGGAAATTCTCAACCAAATTAAAAAAATAATTTTGATATTCATTTTTTTTAAAGAAGACAGAATGATATAAAATAAAGGAAATTTTGATTTGGACAAAATTTATACTACCTCCGGTCTTAATTATAGGAACACAATTTACACTACAAAATTTTCCTATAATTAGGACTCGAAGGAATATCAAGTTTTCTACCTAATGGATATAAGAAGATTAAATTAAATATATGTTCATCTTGTCTGGCAACAATTTTAAATTTTTTTTTAAACAAAGAAATTGCGGCTCGGAATTAATGATAATCTTTCCGATGATAATAGGCTTCCCGGGCGACATATGATGCTGCTGTACCAAGTGAAATGGCCATCATCCTTGGGGCATCATCACCTTGCTCGTTCTCCACTTCTCCATTTGTATTCCTTAGAGCGTCGCATAGTTCCACTCTACGGCTCACCTCTCTGCCTTTTTACCCTCTAAATGCGGTTCCTCTCCATGGAACTAACTCTCTTGTTGGATTTCCCACGCCAAGAACCAGAGCTACCCTCGACGACCGAGATCAACTTACCTCAACCCCACTTCTTGCCGAGGAAGAGAACCCCAAAAATGTATACTTTTTTCTGTCCCATTGTTCTCCGCCCCCACCTTCTCTTTCAAATTTGCCTCCGAATTTGTTCGTTTGGTTCAATCCTTTACTTTCGACATTCTGAACTCGATCTCAATCTGTGAATTTTGATTTTTCTTTGAATTATATATAATTGTTTAGGCAGTGGAGGAAAGTGTGAAAGTGCTGAAAAATGCAGCCAAGTCTAGAAAGGTAGCAGCAGAAGAAATTCTTTCTGCACTTTCGGTGATTGAGAAAGCCAAACTTGATCCTTCTGGTTTTCTTGAAACTCTTGGTGGAACCGAATCCCCTGGGAGAACGTGGATGCTTATTTTTACTGCCGAGGTTGTCAGATATGTTTGTGCGCGTATCCGTGCGCATATGTATCATAATTTTTTCCCTTTTCTTTTGGCTGTCATTCCGTTTCTTGATAATTTATGCTTACTGTACCTTTTTTCCCCTGAATCTTAGAAGCAACTAAATCGGGGTCGGTATTTCCCTCTTACAGCTGTTCAGAGGTTTGATGCTGCCGTAAGTCTTTTCCGAAGATCCTGTTTTATTTCATTTAGCATGCAACTCTAATAAATATAATGAAGATTCAAAAAACCACTTCGCCTGCATCCTTATTTTCATTTTTTTCGTTTTGTTTTGTTTGTACTCATGTTGATTTGATGCGGATTTATCAGTCTATCTTCTGCTAACATGTTTTCTGCTTAGTTTCGAATTTCCACTGCTGACTTAGTCAGCCGTCGGTAGATAGTTTAGTTTGCATCTGATGCATCTGGATAAGACATTTTAAACTCATATCATGCTGGGGAATTTGATATCTCAATGGGCGAAAGGAATCGGAATAAAAAGTGATGAGAAGGAAAGAGAGGATATTGAACTTAGCACTGAATCTTGTGTTTAAGATCTATTTATCATCAGTCTCTAAGGTTACTTGAACCAAGCATTAGGCTTCAGTTATTACGTTTGATAATGTCATCCATATTTGCCTTGATCAAGAACTAGAAGGATCGAGGCTGTGTCTGCGTATTAATAAGGCATCTAAACACATTCACCAATGCCTACTTGCCATCAAGCTAGTATTAACACCAGTAATTTCATTATTTGGTATTACACTAGTCAAATCATTCATTCAAGGACAAATATGCTTACCTATGATCGCATATATCTAAGAGAGAAGAGCTTGAGTCAGTTTTTTTAGTTGCTTTTATTAACCATAGACAATAATATCCTGTATGATTGTCAGGCGAAGAGGATTGAAAATGGGGTATATCTTGGACCCATAGGACAGTTGACATTTGAAGGCAGATTATCATGGAAACAAAGAATACTGAGTTTCATATTTGAGAACATCCGAATTAAAGTTGGGCCTTTGAAACCTCTGGAAATCAGCCTAGGAAAAAAAGATGACAGGGAACCGAGTACCAAAGATCCTTTCTTTACCTGGTTTTATATTGATGAGGAAATTGCTGTTGCTCGAGGCAGAAGTGGAGGAACTGCGTTTTGGTGTAGGTGTCGCCGCGTCACTGCTTGATACATCAGGCCCAATTGAACCATGTACGAGTATTTGCTATATTGTATAGTTGTTGTATATAAAGGAAACCTAGGATTTCAAATATGTAGTTTGAACCAAAATTTCTGTATGTTTTAGTTCCAATATTTACATGCTGCTAGAAATGTTTGTGGAAAATAATTCAAACATTTTCTGTCAGAAATGTTTCTGAAATTTGGGAGTTCAGGTTCAAGTTTTAGTTACGGCCTATTTTTATGTGTCCTCTCCTGGCGGGTTTCATCTTCCTGCTTCGGAACTTCTTTAAAGTATTGGAATTTAAAGGTCTTTGAGAGGAAGGCTAAGCATTTTTAATGGAACTGGCTAGCGTCCGGTGCCCTTGCGGTCCGCTACGGCTTATACGTCGACGTATAAGCGCCACACACACAATGGTTCTTTTTTCGCTTGATATATATATATTTTTTAAGGGATATGTTATTCTACCTACTCCTATTTTACCTACCTCTCTCAAAACCGTTAGATCATGATCTCATCCAACGGCAGAGATTTAAGAGATAAAATAAACATTTTACCCCTTCTCTCTCCCACCCTCTTTCTCTCTCTACTCCCTCCACTGGTGGTGCGACTGTGGACGGCTTCCCTCTCTTCATCCTTGGATTTCGATTTTTTTTTTCAGCTAACCAATTTCAAAGAAAGGGGCTGGATCGACCCGTACCAACCCTAGGCATTTTTATACGAGATATCTGCCATCTCAAATCAAGAAATTTCAAAAATCTGAACAAACATCTTTCTCAGCAAATATAACTGCAGATTATCGCAATGCCCCCTTTCCATGCTAAGCTCACCTTTATTCTATCGGCCCCCCTCAGATCAAACAATCACCCTCGAACCTACACTAAATAAAAGAAAGACGCCTGCCCGTTAACAAATTCACGGGGAATAATTTTCAATACCAGCTCAAAAATCGTTTATAATTTTGATTCACCTTTCAGGACAAATGCTCAAAGCCTTACCATATAAAAAGATTTCCGAAGCTATTATTTCCAGAAAAGAATAGGAAAAAAGATTATTTTCTTATAAAAGTCAGAAAAAGAGATCGAAGATTCACCTTGAAAAAAAAAAATAGCTTTGAGGAATCAAGAGGAGCCAGCGAAGTCGAAGAGAAAATGCCCGCGAACACCTGAACCTCAATGGCATATCACCTTTGTCCCCGCGAATGAACGAGTGGGAACAGTTTTTGGAGGGAAAGAAAATTGAAGGGTCAGGGGAAGTAAAAATTAGAGGGGGAGAGAATAATCTTCAAGAAAATCCTTTTTATCTATTTGTGATTGTAATTCTCATTTTTAGAATTTTAGGTTTCTTAATTATTGTGAATGTTCTTCCCGTGCTCCCAGGATCCATTTCGGTGTAATCGTAGGATCCAACCATCTCTTGAAGCTGTATAAAGAGTGTCATGTTTGTCCACACAAACATCTTCAGGATCTTTAAATTGAAAAGGTGAATAATAGAACATGGCACCGAAAATTATAGAATAAATAGAAGAAAAAACAAAAGCACACACAACGTTGAAACAGGAGTAAAAAGGCAACACAGATATAGATCAGACCGAAGAGAAAATTGAGAGAGACCCTCGATTCAAAAGGAGAAGACAATCGTTGAAACAGGAAATTGCTCGATTTGAGAAAAAAAATCGAAGGATGAAGAGAGGGAAGCCGTCCAAAGTCGCACCCTAGTGGAGGGGTAGAGAGAGAAAGAGGGTGGGAGATAGAAGGGGTAAAATGTTTATTTTATCTCTTAAATTTCTGCCGTTGGATGAGATCATGATTTAACGGTTTTGAGAGGGGTAGGCAGAGGTAGGTAAAATAGGAGTAAGTAGAATAACCTATCCCATTTTTTAATATAAGAAAAAAGGACCATTGCGTTTGTGGCGCTCATACGTCGACGAATAAGCCGCAGCGGACGCTAGCCAGGTCCATTTTTAATCGGGAAGTAAGCACATCTACTGCTATAATGGAGATGACATGAAATTGTTTTTCAAGGTTCTGTTTTTACTCCAAGTCGTAACGAACCATTACCCATTGCCATCAATATATGCAAAGAAGCTACTCGTCCAGTGAAGTTCTCATTAGTCCATAATCCTATATCCCCCTGTATGATGCTGGGTACACCAAGGCATGCTATAATATAATTACATACAAATTTGCAGCAAAATGTCATATCCTGTATATTCGAGGGAGAACTTTATTTAGAAAAGAAAAAGAAAAACAACTAATTAATTAACAATTATAATTGTAAATAATGATATGGACATATATATAAATGGAAGTCCTCGTAGGCCTGGCCTGATTGGTAACTACTTAACGAGTTTGACGTCTGGATTCCTCAAGGGTTTGAGCCACATGTCAGCCACGATTCGCGAAGAAATACTCCAAAACAAGTCTTGCCCTTTGGACGATTGTTGCTTCCCCTTCTTCCCTAACCCAAACGCAACCAACCATTGCATTGCTGTTAGCCTCTTCTTCTCACTGACCCATCCACTTCTCTTCGTTCCACTTCTCAGCTTGACGCCTCCCACATGCATGCTTGTTAATTTGAATTTCTTCTCTTCATCATCACCATAATCATTACCTTCTGGGTCAGCACTTGTTGCGTTAATAAGTACCATGAGGGGTCCTCCAACTGCTTCATACCTTCTTATTGGATCCCGAAGTTGGACGACCATTATCAGTGCGATGTTTGCTGCTTCTCTTTGATCCTTGATCCATTCTTCAAGTGAAACTGCAGAAGCAAAAAGATCCTTTACACTACTGCCTGCTGTCTTTGTGCTGAGTGGTGACACGTCAAAAGGAGCTTCTTGTTCAGCCATGTCAGCTTGAATTTTCAATGCCTCAACCGCCATGGACTCAATCTTCTGTAGTGAGAATGCAAGAATTTCCTCTGCTGTTAGCGGGTTTTCATCCACATTCCAGAGTCCTGTCGAAATTCTCTCCCTCCTTCCTTCACTCATTGCATTTGCCATGTTTTTCAGGGCAGAAACTATACGAGCAGCGCTTGAACTCGCTCCTTCCTTGTTTCTTCCTTGTATGATGGCAGAGGCTATGCCTTCAAAAGCTGTCTGCTCTGCGGTTTTACCCATCAGTTCATCTATGGGCATTAAGTTGAAAACTTGAGAGCTTAGTTCATCAAGCTCCATGCTAGCCAATTTCTGAAATAATTCAAATCCACTCGAGGACTGATTCCATGGTAACACAAAAGGTTTTGATATCTGCATTGCTAGCTTTGGAGTGTCTTTCCTAGCAACTGCATCATCTAATGGATTCATAGAAGCCAAGTAACCCCCATCTCTTGTTTGTAGCACACAGCCCAACCCCTTACCAAGATCTGGAAGATACACTTTGGACTCCTCATCTGCAGCATTCTTCTGTCCTTCGAGTTTTAAAGGAGAAGCTCGAAGTTGACTGGTTTTGTAGAAGTGTCCAATGATTTCTTCATCCTCAAGCATTTGAAGAAACTCCCTTGTCACAGTTTCTTCATCTGCATCTAATCTCTGTGATCCTGTTTTATCATCAATTATTAAAGCTCTATTATCTTCTCCCATCATAGACTCGAGAGCTTTTATCTGTTGTGCAATTGAATCAAGCTCGCTTAATCTTGTTAGGTTTAGGTGTAATTTATCCTTCACTATTTCCTTGACCGCCTCGCTTGAAGCAGACTTTACGTCCATTGATTTTTCAGATTCTTCTCCATCTTCTTCCATCTCTTGAACTTCAACTCCTTTGTCTACAACCTCAAAATCGGGAAGATCAAAATCCTCCACCTTTTCGTTCTCATCATCGAATTTTTGGACAGAGGCAGACGAAGAATCCTGAACAGGGTTAGGATCATCAAGATTCAGATCATCCATTCCCTGAATGTCTACTTCTTCTCCTATCCGTGACTGTGAGGGAGTCCAAGCGTCGCTTTTGCTCGTTATCCTCGGACTAGGCATGCTGAACGATGTCTTGGATTGTTTTCGAGCAATAGACGATGCTAGAGCTTTCAACTTGCCGGTGCTGGATTTTGAGTTCTCATTTTGGTTATTATAAATCTCAATCCCTCCGTCTTTCTCCATGATTTGGAAACCCAGTTTCAAAACTAACTCTCCTCCGTTAGCCTTACCAGAAAGACTAAAGCTCGTGTCCCATTGCCGAATCCGAGTGCCCTGTTGATTTTTCTCGATGGATTCTTTAATCAACTGGCTCAAATCCACAGAGCTTCTTCCAAAATCGAGCTCTTTGGCATCAACCGCAAATAAATAAATCCAAAACGGGCGTGGCTCGAACTTAAGCTTCTGCTTTCCACTTGCCTGAGCGCAATAAACGTGGCACCTGATGAACAGAGTCTCCTCGAAATCAGCAGCTCCTTGAGCAACCCGAGACGGCATTGTTTGTACAGCTCCATCTTTGGTCTCCTTCTTCCTAACACAAACAGAGAGCCTGAGTCCATTCATGGAAGAAGGAAGGCCCTGTGCGGCGACAACTTCAACAGAAAACAAACAAGCCAGTTTGTGCATTCCAATGTGAGAAAGAGCTCTAATAGGCTTCCAGCTCCAAATTCCTTTCTTCTCAGCCGAAGAAGTTGATCTCGCATCCAACCTCTTGATTTCTGGCTTGGCATCGTCAAGCTTGGGCCTGGCGCGCCATGGGGACAAGGAGAGGCGACGGGTACGAGGTTTGTTGATGATAGGTTTGTCAGCGGTGACGTCATCATCGGGGATTGAAGGAGCTGAAGTTCGTGGGAGAGAAAGGGAAGCGGTTCTTCGGTTCGGGGCGGGCGGGGAAGAGTGTGAGGTGTAAAGGGATTGGCTGAGCGACTCCAATTCTTGGAGGAGCTGGGCATTAGAATTTCTCTTGGAAGAGTACTCAGTAGCCATGATATCGAAGAGAGAAGGAAGTGAGGATGATAAGGGGAAGGTGGTTACATGGACGGAGGGTTAATGAAGTTGTGGAGGAAGAAGAGAAGGAGGGGTGCCATAAATGAGAAGGAGAAAGTGGGTGGTATTTTGTGAACCAGGGAAATTGGATGGGAATGAAGAATAAATGTGTGGAGATAAAAGATGAACGGTGGCATTGCCATGTGCGTGGGGAGTAAGACAAAGTTGAAAATGGGAACACTTGCTGGTCCCATTCCATTTAAGCAATTGAGAGTCCTGGTAATAACCTATCCTTATCATCTTATCTAAGCTTCTGTGTGAAGAGTCGGCCGTGGGGAGCCTTTTCTAGCTCTCTCTGCGTCTCTTTCTGTTTGTTAACGTGCCCTTGGAATTTATTTCTTGACTGACAACGCTCTAGTACAACGAAGCTTCATGCTAAAATTCAATCGCATTATCAAAAAATAATTATGTTTGATTTTTGTTTCATTTGGCAACCATGAAAAACGTCACTAACCCTTTGACCTGCCTTTTCAAGATTAAAGAATTATGAATTTAACTCAAAAATTGCTTCTCATTTCTGAGAATAATTGAGGTTCTGTTTGATCTAGCGATTCCAGATTCTCATTGGTAAATTACATAAATATATTAGTACTATAATACTTGGTGCATATTTTAACTGTTGAAATCAGTGTGATTGGGTGTGTGCGTGGACAAATATGATGTTTATGAGGCATGTTGGTCAATGAAGTATCTATCTTTAAGTTCTTTAATTCTAAGGGTGTTCGTCAATTGTTTATAGCCGTTGCTCCTCTCTCCTTTTAGCTCCACGCGGCTCACTCTTTCTCCTCCTCGTGAAGTCTCCCATGGCTCCTTCAACGGCTTTCTCGCATCTATTACTCTTTTTCTGCAAAACCCTAATTCGCTCGCAATGAACCACTCCTGAATTCCCCGTTTTCAAGGTCAATTGACCGTACCGCTATTCACACGATAAGTAAACAAGAAAATGTCAGACCTCGATCCGTCCAAGAAAGTGGCCGATAGGTATCTCAAGCGTGAAGTCCTCGGTGAAGGTACCTATGGAGTAGTGTACAAAGCTATTGATACCCAGGTATATTGGACTGTGTTCTATTCATTCTGTTTACTTTTCTTTTTATTCTTTTCTTAATGAACTGAATTATGTGAAATTTGAGTAAACATCGATTTTTTCCCTTCCTTTGGTTGAGAAAATTGAGCGGGTGAAGAGGATTTGGAAGAGAGACATCAATCTCTTATATCGTACTAGACGGGCTTTATTTGGTGGAAAGAAATTCGATGCATCGGAAGACTGAAAACGTCTTGACAGAGAACCCGGCAATATTTCGAACACAAACTTATATATACTTTCGGTTGTGTGTCTCCCAAAGTTTGGTCTAGGCGGTTTATTTAGCTAAGGTTTAAACCGTTGTCTTGAGATTACTGCAAAATTCTACGTTGGTCACCGGGTATAAGGAAGCAGTTCTTGCTCTGCAAAATTGTGTGTCCGTGAGATTGAAGGATAGAGAAGCTTGAAACTTGGTTCTTTAATACTGGCTTCGCTTGTTATGGGCTGTTCTTCATATAAATTTCAATAACCAATCCGTTGTTTATGACAGTTTTTCTTGTCTAGAGAAACCTGAAACCAAGTTCTTTAATCCTGGATTATCTTGTGTTGTTCTCAAGAACTGTATTTACTGCTTGAACAGACAGGACAGACAGTTGCAATTAAGAAAATCCGGCTTGGCAAGCAGAAGGAAGGGATAAATTTTACGGCCCTTAGAGAGATTAAAATACTTAAAGAGCTCAATGATCCGAATATTATTGAGTTAACTGATGCTTTCCCACATAAAGGCAATTTGCATCTTGTCTTTGAATTCATGGAGACGGATCTTGAAGCTGTTATAAGAGACCGGAATATTTTTCTTTCACCAGCTGATATAAAATCTTACCTTCAAATGACTCTGCAAGGTCTTGCTTATTGCCACAAGAAATGGGTTTTGCATAGGTAGGGGGTGTCTATGTTTTGGTCTTCACAAAGTTAATAGGTACTTTCAAGTTGTGATCTGAAAATTTTGCGTCTTCCTTTCAGGGATATGAAACCAAACAACTTGTTGATAGGGTCTAATGGACAGCTGAAACTTGCAGATTTTGGTTTAGCTCGAATCTTTGGGAGTCCAGACCGAAGATTTACTCATCAGGTTTGTTTCTTTCCATATAATGGCATGTTGACCACTTTGAGTGTGTAAGTTCCATGATGTTAGTAGGTTTAGTTAGAGGCCATTGGCAGCAAACTTGTTTCCTTTGAAATAAAACATAGGCTGGTCTTGGATGGTTAGAATTCCTGCAGACTTTTCAATGGTTAGGGTTTGCAAAATTGGAAGGAGATGTGCCTTAGACTGGCTTATTCTTCACTTTGTTATATGATGATTTTGTTTAAGTTCCCTATAAAGTATAGGCTGCTATGCATTGGATTTCACTTTTAAATCTTCATGATTATAGCTTGACTTTCTATCGAAGGCCAAGTCACAATCATATTGTTTATTTCCTATTGTATGTTGCTAGAAAATTGGGAATACCAAGTAAGGAAATAAAATCTTTGAGATTTAACATTGGAGCATTGGAGTGATAGTATACCAAGTTCTGGTTCATCCGTTTTATATTGTGATTCTCTACGATAATCATATAGTATGGTGGCTCTGAGAAGTGTTGTGCAATAGGTGGCATCTGTAGGCAGTTTACTCACATATTTCCATGCATGAAACCTATAAAGCTTGCATTTGCCTTTCGCACTTTCTGTTGATAGACATAGATGCTTGAATCTTGTGCTAATTATATGAATAGGTGTTTGCTCGGTGGTATAGAGCGCCAGAGCTGTTATTTGGTACCAAGCAATATGGTTCAGGGGTAGATGTTTGGGCAGCAGCTTGTACATTTGCCGAACTACTTCTTCGTCGACCGTTTTTGCAGGTAAGCAAGATTGTTGTTGTGTCACATAAAAGCACCAAAAACAAATATGATTGTCATGGTGATTAGGTTATTACATTTTATGGCTAATAATTGGTACTCTGAAGTGGGTGGATTTTCATCTCAGCAGTTGGCCCCTTTCTTGGGCTTTTCAACATTTTAACTTTATCAACTGGTCCAAATTATGGCTAGAATAACCCTTCTAAGCTTTTTACTGAACTGAGGTCAGCTTAGAATTTGTTAACTAAGGTGTTTATGGACCTTATTGAGTATTATTTTCACTTTCGTTTTATTCTTTCTCTAATGTGTGTTATACGGTTTTGTGTGCATGCCTTTTTTAAGCCAAAAAAAAAAAAATCTGAGCATGTAGATGTAATCAATTGATGGTATTTTTTTGTAATAATTTGCTTCTTGACATAAGCACAGTTCTTCTGATTTTTTATTTGTTTGTTGTTAACATTTGCTAGGGCTCAAGTGACATTGATCAATTAGGTAAGATTTTTGCAGCATTTGGGACGCCAACTCCTTCTCAGTGGTCGGATATGGTATCCCTTCCCGACTATGTTGAATACCAAAATGTTCCTGCCCCTCCTTTTCGTTCTTTATTTCCAACGGCAAGTGATGATGCTTTAGATCTGTTGTCAAAGATGTTTACCTATGATCCAAAAGCTAGAATTTCTGCTGCGCAGGCATTAGAGCACAGGTATGTGCCTTTAGTACTTAATAAGAAATCAATGACTTCCTTTTATTCCTAATCTTGTCTTTTCTCTTTTTCTTTAGGTACTTTTCCTCAGCACCTCTGCCCACAGAACCAAGCAAACTTCCTAGACCTGCCCCTAAAAAGGAATCTAGGGCTTCTGATTTCGATCCACATGAGGGTCCAACTGTACTATCACCCCCAAGAAAGTCTCGGAGGGTGATGCCAGGACGTGATGGGTTTGAAGAAAACTCATTGCGAGGAGACAATGTTGGTAATATCAGGCAGACTAATGGTGATAATACAGGCAAGAATGAGCCAGCACCAATGTCAATAGATTTTTCTATCTTTGGATTAAAACCTCCAAATAGACCTACAATTAACAGGTGAATTAATATTGATCATTCAGTAATTTTAATATCGTATCAAGATTTGCCAGATTCAAATTACATAGCGCTTTGAAAGTAATAATAACTGTATGCAGCAGTTTGCATTGAATTTGATTCTATCCTTTTGTCAGAGTCAATAAAATTACAATGTGTCTGGTGATTGTTTCTTTTAATTTCTACTTTGTATTTGATATTAGCTAACTTTTGTTCCGTGTATGGATCCACAGTGCTGACAGGTCACATTTGAAGAGAAAGTTAGATCTAGAATTCCAGCAGCCAGAATGAATACTCTTTGACTTGGAGCTGTTTATGCGAGGGACAAAACTTAGGAAATGTAGTGAATACTTTAACGCTTTAAAGGTGTCCCATGGTGTTCCGGAGCAGAGCTACCATGGATTTGTAGATGTTCAAACGAAGATGTAGCAGTGGCCGAATATCAAGTTCGTACTTGATTAAAATCCTGACACCTAAAATTGATGTTACAGAAAAGAAAAAGTTATATAGTTGTTCACTTTGGCTCTTTGGTTTTGTTTTTTTAAACCCGAACACTCCGGCTCATTGTTCTTCAATTTTTTTTGAAACGTTTCAGAGAACTTGTATTTTATAATGGCGGGAGGGCATTTTATTGAGCCCTTGCTCTGTCTTCCTTTTGGGGAACTGAATTTGTTATTGAACAGTTTACCCTTTGTTTGTGTCAGCATCTAAATTCTCCTGCAATTCAGTGGATGTTTTTAGCTCCTCCTTAGTGCTATGCAGATCTTACCAGTGATAACACCTGCAACTATTGTTCAACTACCGGCAGATAAGAAGCAACATTTCTTAGGATAAAGTGGATCATTCAAGTAAGAACAAGGGGAACAGAATAACAAAATATAATATAACTCAGCAAAGTAAAGAAAGCTTCAAGAGGAGGAAGAGATGTGTTTGAAAACTCGAGTAGGTGTAACCCACACCACCTTGACTTGAGGCACCTTATATAGGCACTACAAATCTAAACGTTGGCAGCCTCTTCATGTTAATAAATTGTCAGCTTTAAAGAATTAAGAGGCCATAAAATATTTTGGATGAGTCAGTTTCATAGGCACCAACGTATAGTTTAAGAGGCATTAAAAGGTTGTAAATAAAACCGTTTGATATGATGGGAATTATAAGAGTTTGAAAGCCATCAATGCATTAAGGGTGATCCCTGAAACCAGTCTTTCTAATTTCAAAAGCTTGCAACGTCCAGACCTCATAAAAATCTCAAGCATAAATTGCATTCAAACACCTTGATAATTCCGTTTATGATATCTCAATCAAAAAAAAAAAAAAATCCGTTTATGACATCCAAAGCCGCAACATATTTTATGTCCAGATTTTGCAAATGATACAATCAAAAAGACATTTTCTTTTAAGCCATATACCTGTAAAATGAATCTAAATTTTTGCAAAATGTCTTTTATAAAAGGTGCTTAGTTCTCTTTTAACTTGCGTACAAGGGGTGGGAAGATATTGTTGGATTTCAGCTTCTGGTGGGCCACCATTGTGCGTATTCATTCCTTTTCTTAGCCCAAGATCATTTATTATTTGGACACCACAATTCTAAGTAAAGTGAAATTTGTTCTTTGTGACACACCCATTCATTATTTCCAACACCCTCTCTCGTGTTTCAAATAGGTTTTTGTCAACTTACACCACATCTGTCTAATTTGAATACATAATGCTTGAATTTTATCTGCTTTCCCGCAATTTATGGTGTGCCATGTCCACTTCATTGAAGCTAAAACCGAGCAACATCATCCTTATAAATATCGTCCAGGGCATCAGATTATCTGAGGCCTAACAAATTCAATTCCAGATGTACTTTTTGTGGCATGTTTATGCCAATAGAAGATGAAGAGGTTTTGCCTCCACAAAGTTTGAACATATGTAAAGACCAGCCAACTTCATGAGACTATGCCCTCTACGATCGCTGAATCGTACACTCTATCTTTAGCTTTCTCTGCCTGAAAGAGTTGGGCAAAAACAAAACTAAGCACATGACCAAGAAAAGAAACAAATGAAAGAACATGATCAGAGTCGACCTCTTGTTCCCAATCAGCACGAATAGTGATTATCAATAAGGACAAAACTTGAACCAGGAGTGCACATATGATCCCCAACCAAAGTCCCTGTTCAATATTGTAGTTGCAGGCAGATAATAAGATATCAGACAAAATGACAAAACTTAATATGCTGCCAAAGAAGGGACTTCACCTTGCCACCAATGTGCAAGACAAAAGCAAGCATGACAGCCGATGGAATCCCAACCAGATAGTATGACCCCAGATTCACAAAAGCTCCAATTTTCTGCCACCCACATCCTCTTGCCGTGCCTACATTATAGTTACAGCATTCATATTATTACCTGTTCAAATTCAAGAATAAATAACTCTCACCTAAACTCATAATACAATTGAACAAGAGGAACCTGAAAGAACACATTGGAGTCCATCCAGAAAGTGGGATATAGCAATAATTGGGAACATGGTTGCTACATATTTGACTACTTCTACTTCGCTGCTATAAGCTTTTCCCCAAATATTGCGCATTAGTATCATCACCGTTCCAACTAAGATGCCCTCAATAATGGCCATTACTAGCACAACACACACTGCTAATCGAGCAGTACGCGGATGACCAGCTCCTAGTTCATTTGAGACACGAGTGCTGCAATAATAACAACATATAATATTTAATAGATGTAGGTACTACTTTACCTTATAATTTTGAAACTTTATAGGCATTGCTCACCTTACAGCTCCACTGAGTCCAAAAGGAATCATCCATACAACTGATGTCGTGTTAAGGCTGATAAGATCGTAATTAGGTTGATCCAATCGTTAATATAATAATTAATGTGAAGTAAGCATAAGAATTGTGAAGATTACTCAATTTCGAGATAAAACTAACCAAATAGAGAGCACTGATGTTTGCAACTTAGGATTTGGAAGAAAACCAGATAAGAGAACCATCATTTCAAATGACCACATTTCCAAGCTGCGCATGAGGCAACAGAACATTAAAATCTTAAAAGGTTAAAGGACAGTCTTTGAACAATGATTGAAAGCACGAAATCGCAAGAAAATTAAGTTACCAAACCATAACAGCTGAAGGAATGGCAAGTCTTAGAAAAGTGGGAATGCCATGCAGAGCCTCTTTTGAAAAGCCCGGCCAAGTTTTAGCACATGAAGGAGAAAACTTCACGTACAACGACAGGATCAAAACATTAACCCAGTAAGATATAGCATTAGCCAAGGCAGCTCCCCTGCTCCCTAGTCCAGATTTGAACACCATAACGTAACATATAAGAAGATGTAGCAAAGTAGTAACTCCAGAACTGAACATCATTGGAAATACAATATTTTGGGTCTGTAAGAATCTGTTGAGACATTGCAAAAGGCCATAAGCAAAAAGGCATGGAATCAAGAATTGAGCATATTGTCCTGCTTCTGCAGATATCTCAGGATCTTGGCCTAAGACAATCAGAATGGATCCTGTTTTCGCCCAAACAATGGCGATGGGAATGCTAACAGTCATAAGAACTAGCATGGCTCTCTGCATGTGTATCCCTAACATGCGATGCTACTTTGCTCCATATGATTGCCCACATAAGGTATCCAATGCACTAGACATTGTTAAGACTAATAGTATTAGAGACTAATTAGGAATAGAATAGTCTAGATATTCACAGCTGTAAAGGTTCCTTCTATTGTGTATTGTGTATTCTGTTATTTCTTGTAACACGTGTATCATCTATATTGGTCAGTCAGTACTATAAATTCAATGCTACAGTACCTCTGCTCACCATCGAGGCTGCTGTGTATTTTCTCAATAGCTTGTGTTTTGTCTCTGAGCTTGATTCTCTATCTTGGTATCAGAGCAACTGGTTTTTTTTTTTTTGCAATGGCTGATTCATCCTCACCCTCACAAACACAGTCCTCTGTTTCTCCTTCTTCCGTCACCACCACACTTTTATCTAAACCTAATACTCTCTTTAGTTCCTTCAATCAAGTAAGCTCGATCAAGCTGGATCGCAGCAATTACTTGTTCTGGGAATCCATTATACTCCCATTAATTGAAGGTAACAGACTTGAGAAACATGTTAATGGCACTGCCACTGCTCCCTCTCGCATTATCTCCGATACTGCTGGGCCTAATCCGGCCTATGAGGAGTGGCATGCCACAGATCGGTTTCTTGTTGGCTGGCTTCGCAACACCATGAGTGTTGAAGTTGGAGCCCAGCTATTACATTGCCAGACTGCTAGGGATCTTTGGACTGAAGCTCGGTCTCTTGCCGGTGCTTCTACCAAAGCTAGGGTCATGGTTCATCGATCTGAACTTCACCGCACCCGCAAAGGGGGAATGAAAATGGCGGATTACTTAACAAAGATGAAAACAATTTCGATCGGTGACTCTCATTGGTGCACCATTGCCTTCGATGAGCTTATCATTCATACTCTAAATGGCTTAGACGCTGAGTATAACGCCATTGTCGTTAAATTGACCGATCAAACCAATCTCTCCTGGGTTGATATTCAGGCCTATTTGCTTGCTTTCGAAAGCCGTCTTGATCAACTCTCTCAGTTCTCCAGTCTGACAATTGATCCTTCTGTTAACTTCACCCATCGTGGTGGGCATTCCCGTTCAACTCCTTTCTCCGGGAATGACAATGGTTTAACTCCTGGTGGACGAGGAGGCCGTGGTTCTCGGGGATCTTCTCGTGGTCGTGGGCGCTTCAATCGTGGTGGTGGTGGACGTTCTTCTGGTCGTCCATTCTGCAATTATTGCAAAAGGCATGGTCATGACATTTCCAAATGTTTCTACCTCAATGATGATGCTGATGTGAATTATGCTTCTGCTGGTAGTGTCGCTGACCCTGCTTGGTACATGGATAGCGGCTCCAATTACCATGTTTCACCAACAGATGAATCTATTGATCATTCTTCTCCTACTGGTAAGTGCTATGTCCGCACTTGCACTGGTGAGCAGACTTCAATTAAGGCTATTGGTTCCTCTGAATTATATCCTAATCTTCATCTTCACAAAATTCTGGTTGTCCCATCTTCCACGAAGAAGCTTCTCAGTGTTTCTCAATTGGTTCAGGATAATCCTGTAACTGTTGAATTTAATGATTTTGGATGTTTTGTGAAGGATCGCATGACAGGACGCCTACTAATGGAAGGGAAACCAAAACAGGGTCTGTACCCGATAACAACAAGTAAAGACAGGATCTCCACACTCACTGCTGATCAACCACCGCAAGTTCATTTAGCTTCAGTCTCCTCCAGTCGAGAGTATCTTTTGTGGCACCAAAAACTAGGACATCCTGGCAAACGAGTGTTTAGCCAGATCATGAATAAATGTAATGTTAGAATTAAAGGCAGTGAGTTTGAATTTTGTGAAGCATGTCAATTTGGCAAATCAAAGTATCAACCATTTTCCCTTTCTGTTTCACACGCTTTGGCTCCTCTTGATTTAGTTCACACCGACTTATGGGGTCCTTCCTGTTCCATCCACATCTGGCCATCGATTTTACATTCATTTTGTTGATGATCACAGCCGTTATACTTGGATTTATCCTCTTAAGCACAAGGGAGATGCTATTGTAGCTTTTAATCACTTTCGTGCATTAGTGGAGAATCAATTTAATTCTAAAATCAAAGCACTACAATGTGACATGGGGTCTGAGTTTAAACCTTTTGCATCTATTGCCAACTCCAATGGCATCCAAATGAGATATACTTGTCCATATACATCGCAACAAAATGGCCGGGCTGAACGAAAACACCGGCATATTGTTGAAACTGGACTTACACTTCTTGCCCAAGCTCAAATGCCACTTCATTATTGGCTTGAGGCGTTTCAGACTGCAACTTATCTTATTAATAGAATGCCAACGCCTGTGCTTCATGGTTCCACTCCTCTGTTCCAACTCTACAAAGCAGAGACTAATTACTCCTCTCTACAACCATTTGGGTGTGCATGCTATCCATGCTTGAAACCGTATAATAATCACAAGTTCTCTTTTCACAGTCAACGATGTGTTTTTCTGGGTTATGCCTCTCAACAGAAAGGATTCAAATGCTTAAGCTCCACTGGACGTTTGTATCTCTCTCGTCATGTAGTATTTGATCCTCTGGTTTTTCCATTTGCTACTGGTTTTTTGCAACGAAAACAAATGTCTGATGATGGTGTTACTGTTCCGATTATTATTAAGTCTTCAGATGTTCATTCTGTCTCACCATTGTTATCTTCTGTGGTTCCAGAGGATACCAGGTCCGTGCATTCTGAGTCCCTGTCGAGTGGCTCACAGAGTTTGGTTTCAAATGAGCTAGTTGATGAGCTTGTCTCTTCTGATAGTCCAGATCCATCCACTGCTCTCAATGCCCATCCCATGGTTACTCGGGCTAAAGGAGGAGTCCACAAGCCCAAATACCCATTTATTGGGCTTTTGACCTCTGAAGACCATTTATCTCTGAAGCGAATTGCAGAACCAACTCATGTCCGCGATGCTCTTTCCTCTTCTGCGTGGAAGACAGCTATGGCCGATGAGTTTGAGGCATTGCAGCGAAATAATACTTGGCGTCTTGTTCCTTTCAACGGTACTCAGAAGGTTATTGATTGTAAATGGATCTTCAAGAACAAATTTGATTCCGATGGTTCTCTTCACAAGCGTAAGGCACGGCTTGTGGCGAAAGGTTTCCAACAATCGCCGGCATCGATTACCACGAGACGTTCAGTCCGGTGATTAAAACCACCACAGTTCGCACAGTGTTAACCATTGCAGCTAAGTTCAACTGGTCTATTCGTCAAATGGACATTAACAATGCGTTTCTCAACGGTTTTCTTACCGAAGATGTCTTCATGCGTCAACCTGAGGGATTCATTGACAAGGCTCGCCCAAATCATGTCTGCAAACTTCAAAGGGCTCTCTATGGTCTCAAACAAGCACCACGTGCCTGGTATGATCGACTACGTCTCACTTTGATTTCATGGGGTTTTCAGAATACTAGGAGTGATAGCTCTTTATTTGTACTGAAAAAGAACAATTTGTGTGTCTATGTATTGGTATATGTAGATGATATATTGGTCACTGGAAATGATGATGTTTATCTGGGTAATTTCGTCTCTAAGTTGAACACTCTGTTTGCACTCAAAGACCTTGGTAATATTCATTATTTTCTGGGAATAGAAGTGTTTCGAGATTCCTCTGGTCTGTATCTAAGTCAAGGGAAATATGCCCTGGACCTACTTCGAAAATTTGGGATGCTTGATGCAGCCCCAATGCCTACCCCCATGGTTTCTGGACAAAACTTCTCTGTTCATGATGGTAATTTACTGCCTAATCCCACTATTTATCGACAGGCTATTGGTGCTCTCCAATATTTAACGACCACTAGACCAGACATTGCTTTCTCTGTGAATAAATTGAGTCAATTCCTTTCTCAACCCACTGATGTTCACTTTAAAGCTGTCAAACGTCTGCTGAGATACATTAAAGGAACTTTTCACTATAGTCTGCATATCAAATCCTGTCCTGGTTTGAATCTAGTTGGTTTTTCTGATGCTGATTGGGCCACTTGTGTGGATGATAGGAAATCCATGTCTGGTATTGGTATTTATCTGGGGGGAACGTTGGTTTCTTGGTCATCTAGAAAGCAACGTGTAGTGTCTCGGTCAAGTACTGAATCTGAATACAGGTCTCTAGCTGATTCCTCTGCTGAATTGTCATGGTTACGTTCATTGCTATCTGAATTAGGACTTCAATGCAGAAAAACTCCTGTTATCTGGTGTGACAATATCAGTGCAAAGGCTCTTGCTTCCAATCCTGTGCAACATGCTCGCTCTAAACATATAGAGCTTGATGTTCATTTTGTGCGCGATAAAGTCTTAGCTAAACAGTTAGATGTTCGGTATATACCATCAAAACAGCAAATTGCGGATGGTTTTACAAAAGCATTAGCTCATCCTCAATTTTCAATTTTTCGGAACAAGCTCGGATTAGTTATCACCCCTTCTCGCTTGAGGGGGGATGTTAAGACTAATAGTATTAGAGACTAATTAGGAATAGAATAGTCTAGATATTCACAGCTGTAAAGGTTCCTTCTATTGTGTATTGTGTATTCTGTTATTTCTTGTAACACGTGTATCATCTATATTGGTCAGTCAGTACTATAAATTCAATGCTACAGTACCTCTGCTCACCATCGAGGCTGCTGTGTATTTTCTCAATAGCTTGTGTTTTGTCTCTGAGCTTGATTCTCTATCTGACATTCCTACCTATTTCAACCACGAAAGATAAACATGCAGAGATAAATATATCTGTATTTTGCATCGGAATTTGTCATAATTCCAACAAAAGTCTTTAGCTTGGACTGATAAGCATCACTGCTATTTTGTATATCAATCGGCAACTTTGTTCAAAGCCTTTAAGATGAAGCATTCAGAGAAGTTTTTGAGTTTAGTTATATACTATGTCTAGTTGACCAAAATGTGTAGCTATACTTGTCAACATCAATGTAAAAAATTCTTAGTCGTTAGGAGGCTTTAAATTAAATTATGTAAACAAAATCGAAGCTAGGAGTGATTCAACTCACCAATAAGCTGAAACCAGTTACTGATGCAAAAGATGTTGCCATAGAAGCACCGGAGAGTGCCAGCTCACCTTGATGCCCAACGAACATGACAGATATAACTTGCAAGCAACAATTTAGTAGATTTACAGACATCAATGGCCCTGCTAGCCATAATTGCTTCCCCACTTCTTCAAAAACCTGACTTGTTTCTACTCTCTTTTGCTTGTTTCGCTCCATGTCAACTTTGAACAATCCATCTTCCCCTGAGATTTGATGAATCAAAGGAGAACTTAGAGTTGTCGTTTGGTTCTCACTCTCCATTGCTTTGATCAGCGAGAGAGAAAGATAGAGGAAACAGACGAGATATCAAATACTACGCTGCTCCTTGGTATTCTGATAATGTGGTTAAAAATCCAGAAACGTGGTACGCAAGTCGCTGATAACTAACAATAGGAAAGAAAATCTTATTTTAAATTCTTTTTAAATTATGGATTGCAAATATTTTATACCATAGAGGATGACAGCAAATATTTTCTATTTCGGTTCAAAGAAGACGGCTAAAAATCAAGGGATATCATATTGTTACTACCATTTTTTCTCACTACCAATATCATTACCATTTTTTTACCGTTAGATTAGAATCTCAATAGGAGAGAGAGATGATAAAGGTAGATAGGATTATAATCTAATGGTGAAAAAGTGGTAGTGATATTGATACGGAGAAAAAATGGTAGTGACAATATCATATCCCAAAAATTAAAGGTGTCGTAGCTGTCAAAACTCAAAAGTGCAGTGAATAAAGCTTTTTTGTTTTTTTGGTCAACTGTGAATAGAGCTTGGGATAGCGAGAAGAGTACCTTTTCTTGTCCGAGATAGGCCGCTGACGCCAAATCTTGTCGGCGTCTGATTCAAAGACAAATGTCGGGACACAAAATGCAATATTTGTTTCTTTAGTATACCAAAATACGGTGCCTATCACCATCAATTAATCTAGCTAAACTGGATGTTCAGTATATTTTTTAAATAAAAAAATTATTTTTTTTAAAAAAATATTATTTAAGAGATCATTTTTATTTTTATTCTCTATCTATTAAAATATTTTTTTATGAAAAAAATATCAAATATTTCTTATGTTGAAAGTTGATATCAAACGGCATCTTCCTTATATATATTTTAAAATATTTTTGGTTTTCAAAAATTTTAAAACAATCTAAATTTGTTAAGTTAGCATTTTCAGTTAATGGAAATAACGTTATTAACATCAAGAGACTGAACTTGGAGTAAATTTAATGAATAAAAAAATATACTTTAACCAATAAAAAAGGTCAAAAACTAATAGTTGGTTGAGTATAAGTTATTTTTATTAAACCTTGACTAGTTTGGGTAAATTAAAAAAATTAGTTATATTAGTTAAGAATTTAGGATAAAATCCCATGGGTTATGAATAAGAAGAAGGATGAAAAAGAAGAGGAAAAAGAAAGAAGGAACGTGTGTGTGGATAGAAATCTCACATTGATTAGTTGGAGAGTATATAAGCCTCAACTTTGCTCCTACTAAATGGGCCCTTGGGCCAACCCACTTTTGTGGAGGAGTGACGACTTAGGCAGGGACGGACCCAACAATTAGAATTAGGAGGGGCGAAAATTATAGAAATGAACCCACATTTTCAGAAAAACACATTTCAGCCTGATAAAAATTTAAATATTTTCACTTTAGTACCTCTATGAAACTATTAGAAGGGACTAAAGTGAAAATGTTGAAACTTTTATAAGTCTGAAATGAAATTTCCTTAAAATGTGGGTTCTTTTCTATCATTTTAGGGGGTGGGGGCCACCCCTAGCCCCCATATGTGTCCGTCCCTGGACTTAGGTGACCCTTGGTCCACCATACGTGCACCGCCGGCTCGGTGCGTGCGTGTGAAATAAAAAATAAATTTTTATTAAATTATTTTTTCTATTTCTAATTTGACCCCGAACTTTTAATAATTACATTTTTTCCCTTTCGAGATTTTCCAACCAGCGGCTGCGTATTTCAATCCGTTCAGATTGTTCGCTCCGTTCTGGGGCGTCTGTTCGTGCGACGCACCAGTTCGCCGGTAAGAGCAACAGACGAGTCCATCTGATCAAGTTTTTCGTTGTCTATAAATAGGGCGTCCTAGTCACAGAATCATATCTAATTTTTCCTACATACACTCTTTCTGCATACTGCATATACAAAACATTCTGTGCGTTCCGAAAGCAGACTCGTTGGATTTGCTTGGGCTTCAGATTGAGAGAGCCGTCTTTCTGAAGACGAATAATCCGCTCTATCCTGGGAGGCAATTGCTCAGAAACCTTCCGGCATCTGTATTGAGGGAGCAAAATTGTCTTAAGGACACAACGTACGTTGGGCCCAAATTTCTGTATAGTTCATTACCATATTCGACAGTCTTGTGAGTTCGTTTATAACTTTTTCATATTATACAGACCTGTTGTATGTTATTTGTATGTGCTGTTTCAATAATACAGATTCTCGTTGTGCTATTTTAATAGTATTTGTTTACTGTATATTCAATTTCTACCTATTCAATACATTTTAAACAACAATCTTAAGACAATTTTAGTGATTGAAATCAGTTTACATTAATTTATATGATTGCTGATTTCATACGTTGGTAGTATTATTGAATTAAATCTGTGTCTAGTTTTTGTGAACATTATTATTATTATACTGTTTGTGGATTAATCAGAGTTTCTGTTTTAACAACAGAAATGGCAAATACAAGTACCAATCTAATGAACCCAAGTGGTCTTGTTCCAATGCATGGTGAAAAACCAGAAAAGTTCAATAGGAATGATTTTAAAAGATGGAAAAAGAAAATGTTTTTCTATTTAATCACCTTGAACTTGGCACAGTTTCTCACTGAAGATGCTCCAAAATTGGAAGAAGGACAATCGGCTGACAAGCAAAAGGTTGCTGCAATAGATGCTTGGAAGCATTCTGATTTCCTTTGTAGAAATTACATTCTCAATGGTCTAGACAATACACTGTATACTGTATATAGTGCTTTGGACACAACCAAAGCATTATGGGAGAGTCTGGACAAGAAGTACAAAGCGAAGATCTTTGGCTTGAAGAAATTTATAGTTGGTAGATTTTTGGACTTCAAGATGCTTGACTCTAAATCTGTGGTAAGTCAAGTTGAAGAACCTCAATTGATCGTGCATGAGATTCATGCTGAAAGGATGTCTCTTAGCGAGTCTTTCCAAGTTGCTGCATTTATTGAAAAATTGCCACCATCTTGGAAGAACTTCAAGAATTACCTCAAGCACAAGCGTAAGGAGATGTCACTTGAAGATTTGATTGTAAGATTGAGAATAGAAGAAGACAACAAGATTTCTGGAAAAAAACTTGGCAGCAATCCTATAGTTTCAAAGGCCAACATTGTTGAAGATGATCCGAAGCCCAAGAAATGGAAACGCTCTAATAAGGGATCATCCAAACAAGGCCATAACAAAGGCCAGAAATTCAAAGGCAAGTGTTATAATTGTGGGAAGCCTGACCATCGTGCTAAGGATTTTAGGAAGCCAAAGAACCTCAAGAAGAAGAACACCGAAGCCAATGTGGTTGACAATGCTACTGATATGCTTGATAGTATGAGTCTTTCAGCAGTTGTAATGCAATGTAACTTGGTTGGAAATACCAAGGAGTGGTGGGTGGACACTGGTGCCACCAGGCATGTATGTGTAAACAAATGGATGTTCTCTTCTTACACCCCTGCGAAGCAAGATGAACAACTATATATGAGAAATTCTTTAACTTCAAAGGTTGAAAGTTTTGGGAAAGTGGTTTTAAAGATGACTTCTGGAAAAGTCATGACACTTAATGATGTGCTTCATGTGCCCGATATTCGCAAGAATTTAATTTCTGGATCCCTCTTAAGTAAGAATGATTTTAAGCTTGTATTTGTTTCTGATAAGTTTATACTTTCTAAGAATGATATGTATGTTGGAAAAGGTTACCTTAGTGAGGGTCTTTTCAAAGTTAATGTAATGACTGTCACCAATAATGGTGCTATTAATAATAATATTGCTTCTATCTATATGCTTGAGTCCTCTAATTTATGGCATCAAAGATTAGGGCATGTTAATTATAAATCAATTAAAAATTGAATTCATTTAGAATTATTGCCTAAAGTTGATTGTTCAAATAAAGATAAGGGAAAATCCATATATGGGCCCTTTTAACCCAAAAAAACCCAAAAAAGGCCCCAACACTATGACATTCCCAGAAAAGGCCCCCGGGCCCTTTTTGACATTTGAATATTAAATAAAATGACAAAAAACACCATCAGTTTTAGTTTCACTTTCCTCTTTCCTCTCTCCTCAGTTTTTGACATCTGAATATCAATATTCTCTCTCTTCTATTGCTCTGTTTTCCGGCAATGGAGGAGGAATCTTTTTTCCGGCGAAGGAGGAAGAAGTAGAAGAGTGAAAGGAAGAAATATCTTTGCTTATTCTTCCATCCAACGTCCAATGGGGCTGTTTCATTGTTAATGACCATGCTACTTCGTTTTTAATCATTATAGGGTTGGGTTAGTAAAATCTTGCTCTGTTTTTAGGCATGGAAACAGAGGAAAAGGTCTGTATTTGAGTGTGAATGTTTGAAAGTGATCAAGGAATGAAGACTAAAAAAACGCTGAAATTTGATAGTTGTTAATACCTACAGTTTTAGTTGTTAATACCTTCAGTTTTAGTTGTTAATATGGATGTTTAACTTGTTAATACGAGATGAAACTGAAAACGTTGTAGAGTAAGTTGCTCTGTTTTTTGGGCATGGAAACAGAGGGAGGTTTGTTTATTAGTGGGAATGATTGAATGTGAAACGCTGATATGAGATAGTTGTTAAAGGGGGCTGATATATTATTAATGGGGGTTGATGTAGTTGTTAGTGGTTACTGATATTGTTGTTAATGGGGGCTAATGTAGTTGTTGAAGAGTGCTGCTTTAGTTGTTAGTGGGGGCTGATGTAGTTGTTAGTGGGGGCTGATGTAGTTGTTAGTGGTTACTGATATTGTTGTTAATGGGGGGCTGGTGTAGTTGTTAAAGGGGGTTGTTTTAGTTGTTAGAGGGGGTTGTTTTAGTTGTTAATGGGGGCTGATGTAGTTGTTAGTGGGGGCTGATGTAGTTGTTATTTTTTGCTGATGTAGTTGTTAAAGGGGTCTGATTTAGTTGTTATTTTTTTGCTGATATTGATTTTAAAAGGGGCTGATATTTTTGTTAATGGGGGCTGTTGTCGTTGTTAATGGGGGCTGATGTCATTGTTAATGGGGCTAATATAGTTGTTAATGGGTGCTGATGTAGTTGTTAATAGAGGTTGATGTAGTTGTTAAAGGAGGCTGTTTTAGTTGTTAGAGGGGGCTGATGTAGTTGTTAGTGGGGGCTGATGTAGTTGTTACTGGGGGCTGATGTAGTTGTTAGTGGTTACTGATATTGTTTTTAGGGTTAAGGAGCAATTTTACACATGAGCTTTTCCTCCAGGAGCGCCCAGCACCACGTGCTTTTTTCTGGAGCAAAAGTACACACGTGGTTACGTTTTAGGAGCGCCCAGCACCACGGCAGTTAGTTGACCGTTAACTTGGATGGAACGCTGACGTGGCGTGACGTGGCGCTTATTTGGACTGACACGCTGACATGGACGCTGACGTGGATGCTGACGTGGATGCTGACGTGGACGCTGATGGTAGGAAAAAAAAGAAAATTACCATTTTGCCCCTTAGTTTTAAATGAAAATTACCTTTTTGCCCTTGGTTTTAAATGAAAATTACCCTTTTGCCCTTAGTTTTAAATAATAAAAAAAAACTAATAAAAAAAAAAAAAAACTAAAAATACCCTTCCACCACCGCCGACCACCACCGCGCCGGCGGCGGCGGCAGGTCGGCCGCCGGTGGTGGGGTGGCGGTGGTGGGGCCCACCAAGGAGGGTATTTTTAGTTTTTTTTTTTTAAAAAAAACTTAGGGTAAAAGAGTAATTTTTATTTAAAACTAAGGGCAAAAGTGTAATTTTACCCGAGTTACTGTTCATTTCCATCCAACTTAACAGTTGACTAACGGTCAACTAATTGCCGTGGTGCTGGGCGCTCCCAAAACGTAACCACGTGTGTACTTTTGCTCCAGAAAAAAGCACGTGGTGCTGAGCGCTCCTGGGGGAAAAGCTCATGTGTAAAATTGCTCCTTAACC
Source organism: Acacia pycnantha (assembly GCA_025563575.1). Lineage (NCBI taxonomy): Eukaryota > Viridiplantae > Streptophyta > Magnoliopsida > Fabales > Fabaceae > Acacia > Acacia pycnantha. Next base: position 1,206,321 of record JAMWYP010000037.1, on the reverse strand, counting down.
CTTGTTTTTAATGGGGGTTGATGTAGTTGTTAGTGGTTACTGATGTAATTGTTAATTGGGGCTGATGTGGTTGTTAATGAGGACTGATGTAGTTGTTAAAAGGGGCTGATAATGTTGATTAACATGTACCTTATTATATCCCATTTTCCTGCTTTTGCACACACAACTAACAATGACCAGAGATGTAGGAAACAACTGTCGTTCTCATTCATATTTGTTTTTACAACTGTATAACTTGATTGGACACTACTAAAACAAATTAAATATATGAATATATTTGTTTTTCCAATTGGGTTTTTTTTTACAAGGTCATGTCACTACATAGATGACATGATTTGAACTGCATAATACTAATGGTCATAAATTGTCAACAACATTGTCATCAATATATATGCCCCTTTACACAAATACAAATGTCAACAACATCATCAATAACATTACACTTACTACTACAAAATAGCTTCATAACAGTATACTTCCTAATCCATAACAGTACACTTCCTAATACAATGGTCCAGACTAGTACATGAATAAAATCAACAAAAACAAATCGCCTATAATATAGCCTATTGCAGACTCTTGAGGCCTTGTATTGTATTCTCTTTCTCTAACATATTCTCTTTCACTGATAAGCTCCATGTGGCAAGCCTTTTAATCCATGTAGCAAGCTCCATAAAAAAATCACATTGACGTCACCAATTCCTGGAAAGAACATATTTCCATACTTGTGAAAACTAATGGCCATTACCCTGTCGTGACAAACTTTACCATTTACAATTTAAAGTAATTGAGAAGTCCATAAGTATGGAAAAATTATCTTATCAGTATACATCAAATAAGAAGTTTTGTCTAATGACTTAAAAACGTTTTGCTTTTGATATAACAAGCATAGCCTACTATTGCAAAACTGGAACCAAGGTAATGTAAAAATTCAATATGATCAAAGCACATTAGCTTGATCTATTTGGCACCACAGTTTGATCAATAGTAAGCTCAGTGTGGAAAATATCGTTACATGCCTACAGTCTATAAGTATGCAAAGTACATCATGAGACTAAAAGTTCCCTAGCTATAACTAGCATCACAATACCAAAACAACAAGTGGCAAAACTTAGTAACTTCTTAGAACTTAAAACAGTTGAACATTTTAGAGGAAAGGATTCCTGTCCATTTTAAGAGAAAGGGAACAAAGTTGTTTAATGTTAATGTTGTATTTACAATTAGAACAACCTAGTCAATGAATACAATCATATTAAAGATTTTACAACTTTTGTCCAACCCCAGAGTATACATGAAAATTTTACCTATCAGTGAAGTAGAAGGCTTCTTCAACTCCATCACCATGGTGGACATCTATATCAATATATAAAACACGAGCATGATATTTAAGAAGTTCCAAGATCCCTAAAACCAAGTCATTGATGTAACAAAATCCAGACACGTCGAATTTCTTGGCATGGTGTAATCTACCAGCCCAATTTATAGCAATGTCACAGAGTTGATTGTTTAATCGACGTGCAGCATCTGGAGGTAGATATTAATCAGTATATACAACAAATCGACAATCAGGAACAAGCAAAATATAAGAGCATCCCGTCACAAACAAATTACCTATGGTTCCACCCACATAAATCTAACAAAACTCAAATAAGTTGTCAAATACAGGGCAATCTTCTCTAACATTTTCTGGCAAAGATGAAAACAATATACAGAAACTTTAATGTAAGCATGAAATTGAAGTTATACAACATAAAAATTCACTTTTTGTGCATTGCTTTATTCACTTTTTGTGCATTGCTGGTGTTCCTCCTCCCTCTCTGAATTATATTTCTCTTTTTGTCTTTTGACGGAAAGAAAACGCACATGGCAAGAAAACTTTCAATGTTTTTGACTAAACAAATAATTAAAATTTCACACACCAACAAGAGTCATTTAAAAGAGAGAAAGAGAGGAATACATTTTGCCAATTCATTCAAGAACAAGTGCTGAGTGTCAGGTGTAATCCTGTGCAAAAACTCAACATAATCAGCTGAGTGAAACTGGGCAAGCTCAACACGCCACCCAAAAGAATTTATCAGATCCAAATGTTGTTATTCAGAAAAACCAAATCACAAAACAGTTTTAACATTTGACAGCATAGCTACTCTAAGATTCAACGGAGAAACACGCCACCCAAAAGAGAAAGCTAATCATGTGTCCTAACCATGTGAAGAGTTGGAATTCTTCAAGATGGAGGCAGTGCGAGAGTCCCTCGGTTATTCCAGCAATTCAAGTGCAAGTTGCGTGTTGCCAAACAGGTGAAAACAAAAATGATATACAAATATGTATCCTCCGAATCATCACGCATTCACGTTAAAGCTAGGCTTAACAATCTATTGGATAACAAAAGGTCTAACAGTCAGACTTAGAAATAAAATTCAACCATATTTGGTTTCGTTCAAAGGAATAAAAATGCCTACAAATATATACATATGGGACCAATAATAGCAGTGCGAGGACGGAAGAGAAATTGACTACCTGTTTCTTGTTAGCAGAGCGACATGAAGATAGAAGGAGATGCCCAGACCGATGGAAGAGAGAAGCAGATGCTTCAACCAACGATTATGACGACGATGGGAGGAGGCCGGAGTTAAGGGTCGACGGTAACATACTGTTTCACCTTCCGGCACGAGCGAAGACCTAAGTCGGGGACCAGAGAGAGAGAGCCAAGGAGCATAGGCATAGACAAGTCGAGAGAGAGAGATGTACTGTTAGTGTGGTTTTTTTGTCATTTCATTTAATATTCAAATGTCAAAAATGGCCCTCGGGCCTTTTCTGGGAATGTCAGAGTGTTGGGGCATTTTTTGGGTTTTTTTGGGTTAAAAGGGCCCATATATGGATTTTCCCTAAAGATAAATGTCAAGTATGCATTGAATCAAAATTTTCTAAGTTATCGTTTCCTCCTGCTGAAAGATCAACTGAGTTGTTAGGTTTAATACATACTGATATATGTGATATGAAATCTGTACCATCTAAGGGTAATAAGACATATTTTATTATATTTATTGATGATTGCAGTAGATATTATTATGTGTATTTACTTAATAGCAAAGATGAGGCTATTATTGCGTTTAAACAATATAAGAATGAAGTTGAAAATCAACTTAACAAGAAAATCAAAGTGGTAAGGAGCGATCGTGGGGGAGAATATGATGGCCCTTTCGAGGAATTTTGTATAGAATCTGGTATTATACACCAGATGACTGCTCCTTATGCTTCGCAATCAAATGGGATTGCAAAGAGGAAAAATCAGACATTAAAAGAAATGATGAATGCGTTATTAATTGAGTCCGGTTTACCACAAAATTTGTGGGGGGAAGCTGTTCTAACTACTAACTTTCTAATATATAGAGTGCCTCATAAAACGATAAAAGCATACCATACGAAATATGGAAAGGAAAGAAACATTCCTTGAAATATTTGAAAATGTGGGGGTGCTTGGCAAAGGTTGAGATTCCTAAACCTAAAAGGTTAAGAATTGGACCTAAGACAATGAACTGTGTGTTTATTGGCTATGCACATAATAGTAATGCATAACGTTTCTTGGTTTATAAGTCCAATGTATCAGATATCCATGTGAACACGATTATTGAATCAATGAATGCTAGGTTCTTTGAAAATGTATTTCCATACAATAAAAATAATGATAATAACAACACTGTGATATCTCAGTATACTGTGACTAGTGATAAACATGGAGAGGAGGAACCTAGACGAAGTACTAGGCAAAGGACTTCAACATCCTTTGGGCCTGATTTTCTGACTTATCTATTGGAAAATGAGCCTCAAACATATGGAGAGGCTATGGGTTCTCCTGAAGCACCATTCTGGGAAGAGGCTATCAATAGTCAAGTTGAATCCATTATGTCAAACCACACCTAGGAGTTGGTTGACCTTCCTCCTGGCAATAAGCCTCTAGGAACTAAGTGGGTCTTCAAAAAGAAGATGAAAGCAGATGGCACAATTGATAAGTACAAAGCTAGGATGGTAGTAAAAGGCTACAGACAACGTGAAGGCCTAGACTACTTTGATACCTATTCACCTGTTATAAGAATTACATCCATTCGGATGTTAATCGCGTTAGCAGCATTGAATGGTTTGGAGTTACATCAAATGGATGTAAAAACAGCATTCTTGAATGGCGAATTAGAGGAAGAAATTTATCTAAAACAACCTGAGGAATTTGTTGTCTCAGGATAAGAACGAAAAGTTTGTCACTTAATAAAGTCCTTTTATGGACTTAAACAAGCCCCAAAACAATGACATGTGAAATTCGATGAAGTTATGTTATCAAATGACTTTAGTATTAATGAACGTGACAAGTGTGTCTACATTCGAAATACTAAAAACGGGTTTGCTATAGTCTGTCTTTATATAGATGACATATTGATAACATGTAGTAATAATCAAATGATTAAAGCTACTAAGCGATTGCTTACCAGTAAGTTTGACATGAAAGTTATGGGTCTAGCAGATGTTATTTTAGGAATTAAAATCCATAGAACTTCCGATGGGTTAACTTTATCGCAAACACACTATATTTCTAAAATTCTTGAGGAATTCAAGAGTTTAAACATAACTCCTGTGTCGAACTCTATAGACTCTAGTTTTCGACTGTTAAGAAATATTGGCGAAGCTGTTAAACAAAAGGAATATGCTCAAGTGCTAGGCAGTCTTATATATGTTATGAACTGCACTTGACCTGATATTGCCTATGCGGTAAGCATGTTGAGTCACTTTACAAGTAATCCAAATGAGTTTCATTAGAGAGCAATGATAAGAGTTTTGGGTTACTTAAAGCAAACTCAAAAATTTGTTTTACATTATGAGAAGTACCCTGTACTAGAAGGGTATTGTGATGCAAATTGGATCACCAGCTCTAATGACACAAGATCCACAAGTGGATATGTATTTACCCTTAGTGGGGGTGTTGTGTCTTGCAAGTCATCCAAGCAAACTTGCATTGAAAGATCAACTATGGAAGCATAATTCATTGCTTTAGATAAAGCTGGTGAGGAAGCCGAGTGGCTTCGTAATTTTCTTGAAGACATTCCTAACTGGCCAAAGCCGGTACCAGCAGTGTGTATACACTGTGATAGTCAAGCGGCTATTGGTAGGACCAAGAATGTCATGTACAACGACAAGTCTAGACATATACGTCGTAGACATGATACCGTTAGACAACTACTCTCGAATGGAATCATCTCAATTGTGTATGTGAAATCAAAAGAGAATATAGCGGATCCATTGACTAAAGGAATTCCTAGAGAGTTAGTTAGAAATTTGTCCAAAGGAATGGGTTTAAAGTCGATACATTGTTGATTATCACGGTAACTCTACCTAGAAGAGTGGAGATCCCACAAACTTGGTTCAAAGAGACAACTAAGTCTTAATTGACTGTTAACACGGTGGAGTTTTTTAACTCATACTCATTCCTAGACAAGACAATGCATATATATAAGGGTAAGCTTTTAGGCTTTTAATGGTTTTTTAATCTGATGTGTTCAGATGATGTATGTTGACTTACATCACAAGGAATCACCTATGTGAGTGTGAAGTGTAGGCTGCTTCTATGAGAATTTAAAATGGCCGATTCTCTAGAACACTCGCAGAACCAGGCGGTGTCCAGGGCCAAAATGGACACAACATGAGAAGCAACGATACTAGAGGAGCAACTGTGTGACTCCTATTGTCTTGGCATACACTAAACGGTCGACGGTTCAAGACAACGTGTCCACTGATTGACCAGTATATCTGATAGGTTTTTACTAGAGAAGGTTCAAAGGTAACCCATTTTGCATAGAGGAACCTCACTTTGCATACATGACCATTTGCATTTGGTCACGATGGACTAACTTCTTATCCATGTGGGGAATTGTTAGAATTTAGGATAAAATCCCATAGGTTATGAATAAGAAGAAGGATGGAAGAGAAGAGGAAAAAGGAATGTGTGTGTGGATAGAAGTCCCACATTGATTAGTTGGAGACAAGTTGGAAGGTATATAAGCCTTAACTTTGCTCCTACTAAATGGGCCCTTGGGCCAACCCACTTTTGTGGAGGGGTGAGGACTTAGGTGACCCTTGGTCCACCACAAACACCCGCGCGCCGCCGTCGCCATTCGTCCGGCTAGGTTGGGTCGGTCGTGCACCGCCGTCGCCATTCGTCCGGCTGGCTCGGCTCAGCTCGGTCATGTGCCGCCTACCTGGTCCAGTTCGCGCATGTGAAATAAAAAATAATTTTTATTAAATAATTTTTTGTATTTCTAATTTAACCCCGAACTTTTAATAATTACATTTTTGCCCTTCCGAGATTTTCCAACCAGTGGTTGCGTATTTCGATCCGTTCGGATTGTTCGCTCCGTTCTGGTGCGTCTGTTCGTGCGACGCACTAGTTCGCCGGTAAGAGACGTGGGTCGCTTCTATTCATTCCGTTCTGGTGCGTCTGTTTGCACAACGCACCAGTTCGCTGCAACAGACAAGTCCATCTGATCATGTTTTTTGTTGTCTATAAATAGGGCGCCCTAGTCACAGAATCGTATCCGATTTTTCCTACATACACTCTTTCTGCATACCGCATATACAAAACATTCTGTGCATTCCGAAAGCAGACTCGTTGGATTTGCTTGGGCTTCAGATTGAGAGAGCGATCTTTCTGAAGACGAATAATCCGCTCTATCCTGGGAGGCAATTTCTCAAAAACCTTCGGCATCCGTATTGAGGGAGCAAAATTGTCTTAAGGACACAACGTACGTTGGGCCCGGATTTCTGCATAATTCAATACCATATTCGACAGTCTTGTGAGTTCGTCTATAGCTTTTTCATATTATATAGACCTGTTGTATGCTATCTGTATGTGTTGTTTCAATAATACAGATTCTCGTTGTGCCATTTTAATAGTATCTATTTACTGTATATTCAATTTCTACCTATTCAATACATTTTAAACAACAATTATTTGTAATAAATGTAGGTTTGTTTTCCTTAAATGTCATATTTCCTTATTATTACCCTAGGATAGAAACCCTTAATGTATGTTGTTAATAGGGATATTTTAGAGGAAAAATTAGAAATTTGGGATACAAAGTGAAGATCTTATGTTTAGGACTAAATCCAAACCCTAAGTAGCTCTGATATCAAAGACCAGAGTTAGTATAATCTATGAGGAAATTCCAAAAGAGAAACAGCAGGTCCAGATCCAAGATGAAATACTTGATTTTAATTTATCCCATTAATTGAAAGTTTAACATCGAAAAAAGAGGGCTTGGCTTTGTTTTTTTTTTTTTTTTTTTTTTTTTTTTTTTTTTTTTGTGTCATGGGTAAAGATAGTCCCTTTGAGACATTATCAACGTTAAATTAGATCCATCCCTCAACCGGGTCATTCTTGTTTGAGAAGTTCGAGCCAAAATCAAGCCTAGTGCATGGTCCTGTAAACCAAGCCTCCTCATTTTCTCCTTGTAACTCTTGTGAGCTTTTGTATATGTTTTAGAGTGTGATTTCAAAGTGGTAACTGTGTGTCTGCACAGGAGACATTATTGTAGGAAGCGTTTACCCAAAATAAATAAGAAATGAAATAAATAAATAAAGTCTAGTCAATGTTGTTCATCAATTGATCAACATACACATCATTAGATGTCATTACGGGATGATGATCAAAGATAGTGGTGATTACAACATAAATCTAATTCAAGGTGCAAATGGAGTCTTGCTTCAGTAACTCCAAATCCAACCGACCAATCTGGACCTTGTAATGTTTTCTCTTCAATGCATGAGCAGGCCTTGTCCTTAAAAAGCGAGCTTAGCTTGATCCGATCCCTTGACCGCAATAACTACCTTAAAAATATTAATGGATGGATAATTCACTTTGGTTTACAAGTTGAGGTGCTGCTAGCAGATCCTATAGAATATATCCCTGCAGTATCAAGCTGTCAACAGCTAGATTTGTCATGGTATGTCTTTAGGAGCTGCACCACTTTTACCATTAAGCAAAGGCTTTGTTACTGATGTTTCTTCTGAGTTGGCCAATCTCTTCTCGTTGGTTTTTCCCCATAGCACCAGGTAGAGACCAAGCACTATAAGAATTACGCCCACAACCCTGCATATAAATAAATAGGAATGATCCAATTACAATGTTTTGTGATGTGCAGAAAGGAAAATGAGAAGAAGCAGTTGAATGATATTTATGGTCATAATGTACACGATTTTCTGCATACCCTCCACAGTATAACTGATCTCCAAAAATAAGGGCTGCCATGACAGCAACCAAAAAGGTTTGTAGGGGCTGGAAAACTGCCACAAACACTGGGCCACTCTTTTGAATACACCATGTCTGGACAGATACCACAACGGCAGATGAAACAACTCCCTGAAATGATCATGAATCAGTGAATTGAGCTTCACTTAAAGAAATTGCTGCAATTAGAGAATTTGAGGAGTATGAAGTGATGAGTGTTACAGCGTATGAAATAGTGAAAAGCTCCTCTGCAGATTGTATCTTCCAATGCTCCCAGTCAGTTTCTACAAAGGCTGCTATTATCAAGAATTGGATCAGTCCAAAGAAGCATGTGAATGATGTAAGTGTTAGTTTTGCTGGATACTTCTTCAACATAGGAGCCTGCACAATGTTTGTGATGTACAACAACTTGGGTTACAAAAAGGATAATTGGTTGAGTTCAGCTTAAACATTACTGTAATGACAGCATCAATGTATTCTATATATAGATATGGCCAGACCTGAAAAACCATCCATGCAGCCCAGGATAAACAATTTCCAAGCATGTATATGCAACCCCAAGTCCAGTTTTGCACATTTGTTGAAGTATGGTCTACTTCTGAGGTATGTCCTTCTGTTTGGTGCAGCAGAGGAGGGCCTTTGTAAAGAATAATTATAGTGGCACCCCCTACACAGGCAATTGTTCCTAGAACTTTTGCCAATCCATCTCTTCTTGTCACGTTGAGATCCTCTTGTCTGGTGGAGAATTGATAGTTCATGAGATTATCAAGAGATTTAAATAGAAAATGATAGAGATTGTCGATAGGATGTCACAATACCTTAGAGCTGATGCCATCACAAAAGTGATGGCAGGAACTGAGTTTTGCATTGCGGAAGCAAGAGATGGAGATCCATAATATAGTCCCAACAGGTAAAAACCTTGGTTTGCTGTGATCCTGCAATGACAAATGAAAAAAAAGAAAAAGCAAAATGAAGAAGACAATATTAGAAACTGTAGGAAGCAAATGAGAGTGTGGAGAATTGCGGCTTATTAATTTGCTTTACCCCAATAATGCCAAAAGGAAGAACTGAGCCAGTAAAGATAGAGTAAGGGGTGGCCTTTGACTCCTGATTACAGACAAACATTTTCCACGTTAAAATCCACACAACAGAACTATAAAAGAATCTGAAAAGCAGCAATAAAGAAAATATTTACAATAATGGTGAAAACATCCGGAAAACTCACTTTTCAAAGAAATAAGCAAGCGGGCTCAACAAAATCAGGGCAAGTAGGTTTCTGTAAACAGGGTAAACAACTTTGCTGACACCTATGTTGAGTGCAAGTCTAGAGACAATATGAAATCCTGCAAGGCAAAACTGAAGAGCAAGCAATACGGCAATAATCTTCGCTTTTTGCGAAAAAAGAATTCCCATTATTCTTGTCTTCTGGGAGCAACTTGGACCTTTTAATGAGGAACAATGACCAAGGAGAAGTTCTTATATATACAAAGAACACTCTTGAAATTGAAGGATTATTTAAATTATGTGTCTATAACTCTCCCTCTATATATAAATATGTGTGTGTATTTTTTATTATTATTAGATTGTTGACTTTTGATTAAATATTCTGGGGGAGACAATATCAAAGTGGATCATGTTAGCCAGGTATTTAGAGAGCGGCCAATCTCTATCATTTGTTCGATCACGGTCTTACCATTCCCCTATATATTCCAGTGAGATCATGGTCCCATTTCTCTGTCATTATAGAGAGTACTTCAACTATTATTCTCTTGCCTGCTATGAATTTCATCCAACAAAGAGTTAATCGTTGACCGGCATGATATTTGAAGTCACGTGATGATAATAATCATAATCATGATGTTGATTGGCTGTTCCCTGAAAACAGAACGAGCTGATTCTTGTGATTGCATTTCATAAGTGAAGGAGGAAAACCATGAATGTGAACCAAAACGAGGCATCCCAGAATCTTAGCATAGCACACCAACTGTTTTATAGATGGACAAAACCTGTTCTCTTCTGAAGTTTGTTCCCTTTCACGAATAATAATCTTATCGTCCATCGTTCTTCTTTCAAATAATTGTCATATTTTTACAGACAAATATCTTAGTCAGCACATCAATTTTTTTATTTGATGTGCTCATTGGCGAACCTGGATAGTTTGTTCATGCAGGTCTTTAACACATATTAAATCATCCAAGATGTATTTTTTTAAGTGCGAGAATATTCCTGATTGCCTGTTTTGTCACAGATTGGTTGCTTGGATTGGAAAGTATGGGTTTATCATGGAGATCTCATGATTTGCTCCGACCCAACCATATGTTGATTTTTGTGCGAGAATATACATTATTGTTGAGAAGCTGTTTATTTCCATTAGAAATTATACGCATTCCTTTACTACCTTCCAATCTCATATCCTCCGGTAACCTAACCGCCAATCCAACTAAACATTTGTTTTTTTTTTTTTCAGTATCCCACCCGGTTCACCGGAACCTTCGGTCCCGACTAATCTGGATCTTGCCCACATCAGGCCCACGGTTGTGGGATAAGAGCTTCCAACACCATTTTTTCCATTCCCACACCTCGAATTAAGAACGTGGTGGTGGTAGAGCAAATCCCTTTTCACTTACTCTCAATATATGTTGGTTAATCCAACTGAACATGATTTACATGACTCAATGCATAGCATTTTTCTAATATATGGGCCTCCGTCTGCGTGGAGCCCAATATTGTTTTGGGCTAAAGCCCACATTGTGCATGTAGATTGAACGGCTTCGCTATGGCTGATGATTGAGATGTAGAGGGTGAATGATTGGGGGAAGTGATAATAGAAAAACCAGATCGGATGTGGAAGAATATTGAACCTGGCCAAGAGGGTGATGTAGCGAAGCACTGGAATCTGTCCTGCCCCCAAATTTCATGGCTCAGAGAATTAGAATGATGAGGAACCATTCATATTGGGAATTTTGAGCATAATCCTTCATATACCCTTTATCCACTTGTCTCATCCCATGACTTCTCAAATTTTAACCTTTCAATCGCCGAAGCGTTATTCTTATGGAGAAATCTGAAGAAAATACTACTTGAATTTTAAAATTCTAAATAAATGATTTCCCAATAAAATGAGTTGTTAATTGCTTTGTTATTCTTGTTAATCTCATTACTGTGGTTGTAAACTAGATTTTAAAGTTCAAATAGTATTTTTCTGTCATTTTTCCTATACTTTTTCTTCCATTCCTATTTACTTGTTTATATTTAGATCTCACTTTGTCACTAAATATATGACTTGTTCCATATTTTATGCTGTAATCTTTACTTGTTTTCAATTATATATAACCTTGTTAGAACAAGGACATTAAATGAATGTAGTTAAAATTTAAGTAAATGTGGCATTTTAATAGAGTGTAAAACTGGAAACTTTAAAAAGTACAGATTTTATTTCTTTCTGTGATCTGTGTGGTTTTTCTTCATAAAAATAAAGGAAATATGTTTCTTTAATTTCTTGAAATTTATATTATATTGTGCGTGCTTTTCAATCCTAAGTTATAGTTCTGCCCAGCCCTTGCTTTGACTGGTTCTCACACCCGATCAATACTCGCACGGTAAAACTAGAAGTGTAATTCTCCTGAAAATTTTATATAACCCCCTCCAAGGAAGAAATCCTAAAAAATTGCTAAACTGAAGCTTGGAGGGGAGTGTGCAACCTTTGGAGAATAAGAAAGGGCAAAGAAAGCCTGGAAATGTACGGGAGAAGTCAGAACTGTACATAAGCAGAAGTCAGGGTGAGCACGGCATCATGATTGGAAATGGAGAAAACTGTGTACTTTTTATCAACTTGTCATCCGCATTAGTTAATGGTGGCCAACGAATCGAAAGGTACGAATTATATTCCATTATTCATCATTGGTTTCTGTAACTGTAAATTTCGTCTACGCTTTTAGAACTCCACTGACTCGTATATATATATATGTTCTCATTCTTTGCTCATCAGCCTCCAACCATTATAAATTGGGATGCATCCGCAAGACGTATCCTCATTCATGGTATTGTCTCTTACAATGGACACTGGATCCTCTCACCATAGTTACTTTTGTTTCATAACAGGGATCTCACATTTACATTATTAACTTGTGGGATCATATAAGAGGCTCATTCATCACGAAACCCAACAAGGACAAAGCATACTAGGATCTGTCAATAATGAAGGAGGATCCTAATCAGCCTATAATCAAGCTATAATCAAAGAATGACCCTAATCAGGGATGACAATTGTAGGTGTGGCGGCTAGACGTGTGGGCTGCAAGGCGCACAGGGCCTGGGTCCAAATCCTAAAGTAATTTCTATAAATAGGAGGTTAACCTAAAAGGTAAAGATTCTCTATTCATCCTATTTAGTATTCAGCATCACTGTGCATACACACCCCATCCCTTTTTGGCTAAACGTCATTCTCATGCATAGTGATTCATTGCTCTCTTAGGTATCTACCTTATAGATATCTTGGAGAATCATTTGATATTCTCTTCGATCGGTATCTGCCTTATAGATATCTTGGGGAATCCTTTTGATCCGATATAAACATACTAGCCCATTGGCTAGACATCTGTATTCTACACCAGAACAACTTTCTTCATAATTTTCTGCAATTTTTTTTTTAAAAATATAACACTGCATCAAGCATAAGATTTTTTTTTTAGAGAAAAAATACCGCTTAAATATGAAATTATTAGTGTAAAATATTACGTATTATATAAGTAATACTCCTTCCGTCCTTCATTAATTCAAGACATATTTTGAGAGTTAAGTTTGGTCATAAATATGAGGCATATTATTTATATTTGTTAATCGATCTTCTCATAATTTACTCTATTATAATACTATCTCAACAATAATTAAAGAGGATAGAGAAGGAGCAAATTAAGGAAGATGATAACTTTGGTGTTTTAGAAAATATGTATTATATTATCTAACTTAACTAACTACTTTAATATAATCAAACTATGTAAATGTGTCTTATATGAAGGACCGGATGGAGTACTTCCCAATAACATAATACAAAATATTATACTCCCTCCAATCCTTAATATAAAATATTTATGGGGAGTACGTTAATCTTAGTCTTAAATATAAAACATAATTTTTATATATGTCAATCTTTTTCTAATTTACCCCTATTAATGATTTCTCAATAATAATCAAGGAGGAGAAGTAATAACGGAATTAAGGAAGATCACTAAGATATTTTTTAAAAATACATGTCATATTAGCTAATTTAACCAACTTCCTTAAAAATCCCCTCCTATTCCTTCTATTCTTATTTCTCTCCCATAAAGCTAACGAGGGCATTTGTGGAAAATGGTGGATTCCAGCATGTGAGAGACATCATTGCTCTCATTATTGAAGGGGGAAAAAATACACAATAATATAATGTGGGTGTCAAGAGCTTATTATTGTTCTTCTTCTATGCGCTTCTCTAGCTAGGAACTGAACCAAGCATCAAAGCTATACAAACTACTCTCTCTCTCTCTCTCTCTCTCTAAGTCTCATTTCTATCTCCATCAGGTTTTTAACTTCTTCAAAAGTCTTTAATCGTCTCTAAACTAATAAGCCAACAAGTATTTAGTCGCACATGCATATACTTACACCTTATGGCTAAACTAGCTAAAGGTATATCTCCCCGCGCGTCCAATCAAGCACTTCTTACGTGGCTAAACTTAGTACATATGACAAGAAACGTTCTCGGTGAAGACTAAAATATTCTGCAGCAATCAATTGCATGGTGTTCTCCAATGTGACAACACAATGAGGCAAATACCCTTGGCTAATATGTTTGTCTTTGAACAAAAGTGAATATATCTGGGTTTGTTCCTCCATATTTCTCTCTGGTCATCATCCTAAAAATATTCTTCATTAATATATATTTTGACTTAATAGACACACAAACACCACTAACTCATAATGTCGTATGGCCATCATTTAATTATATTCTCTCATCGAGTACGAATACGCGTTCCTTGCCGGTAAACAAACACAGATACATACTCAGATTTGTTTGATTCTCTACAATGTAATTAAGCAACCTACGATATTATTGCCGTGCATTGAAGTAGGCAAAGCAGTCTATTTACAATTATTACAAATTGAATCAAGTGCACAGACACAACAGTTGTGTATGACCCTATCTTCATGATTTCAACTGATTATTCGAACATTATTATGACTCGAAGAGTATAATGATCAAATTTCCCTTCAAACTCAACTCATTCGGATTGCACAAAGAGAATATATATTTTGTTGCAAATGAACAAGATATTGAGAAATTGTCCATACGGTTTTCTTTTCTTTCCTCAAAAAATCATATGCCACGACTTTAAATAGAATGCGACATCTAACTGCAACCTCCTGGGTTTCAGAATTGAACGTGTTGTCCTTTTTGAGCTCTGATTCAGCAACAAGGAGATGCATTGATAACGAGAACGAAAGAATGGTTCTTAAATATTTCTTAATCAGCGCCGAAGAAGCTTTCTGATATTCTAGTTAACTTGAATGCGATGGACATGTATAGGTGAAAAGTGGAACGATTGGAACAACACACACACACACACTCATAATCAAACGGTTTGGTAGTTGACATTTTCAAATTACAGAATAAATAATCCAGAATAATCGTCTAGTTGGTGTGGAGAGAGATCGTTATTATGAAAAGAGAAAAAAGGACGAACGAGGTTGGTCTTGTTGATGAATAGTGGCGGTCGGCTTTGATTGCTATGAGTGGAATGAATAGCATATTATTGACGTGGCTCTTTACAGACCGTACACTGATTGACTGCAATAGAAATGACTGAATAGGAGAGTGGAAAAATTATATGCCCTTCCACAGCACCATGTCACGATCAGCACTTGCACTTGGGCCCCATATTTTTCTTCTTTCCTCTTCTAGCTTCTGCTACACCGTCCTTCACTTCTTCACCTCACCAAGTGGAGCTGCTTCCCTTCCTTCTGGCTACCTGCCAATCATATTTCCATCATCCTACTCACCCATATGTTCTTTAGCGCTGCACATCCGGCTGGGTGTCAGCTGCCCCTCAATTTTGGGCCCTTCGCCAGCGTTTTCTCGTTTTCTTCACATTTTAAAAGATGAATGAGATTTTGATATTTTATAAGTAAAGGATATGATTGTTTTCGATTTTTTATGATTTTTAAAGATAAGACTCCAAAATTATGTGGTTTTTTATTATTCGAAGTCTTAAATCTTTCAAAAGTCATAAAAAAATTGAAAACAGCTTCATTTTTTTTATAAGATATCAAAAGGCCACTCATTTCATTTAGAATTTAATGATTAAAAAAACCACAAAAACATATTTGGAAAAGGGCCTTAAAATTGAGGGGCGGGGGCGCAGCTGAGAAGGGACAGTGCACACTCCCAGTCACCATACAATACTAGATCTATCTGTCTTAATTGATTAATAATTAAACAAGAAACGATATGATGAAATCACTACTGCTGCTAAGTAATTCATATATCTGCCAAATTCTTTGGAGTTTAATTAGATAGCCATGATAATATTGCATCAACATCCTTGAGGAGTTCATAGATTTAGTAGTTCATTCAACTAAACCTGGTCATACACACACATATATACGCCATACTAAGATACAAACCCATTTAGCCAACAGATTCTTCATCTCCAAGACCCCAACCACTCACTGGATAATATAGGTTCACGCTAACTAACTGCAAAACACACAAGTTAATGGCCACTATATACATGCCGATCGAGTTGTAATTATCTGATATATATACTCTGCAGGGAACGAGGAATTAACAACTTTTCAGGTGGAATGAAGTAGAATAAAACTGACAAGAAGGGAAGAATATAATATGGATGCTAACTAGTGATCATCTCATCAGGCCAGTATGTATGAAATCATCAGAAAAGATGAACATGTATGATTGTTATGTGGAGGAGAGTTGGAATTAGAAATAGGGAGATAGTGATCGGAGGCTGAAGGTGATGACAGAAGCATAGAGAGCACAAAGGAGTGAGATGTGATTGTATATACGCAAGTCATCATCTGTGCTCTCTATCTTCTGTCAACAACCTCCCACCCAAAGTGCCTCCTATCTATCTATCTATCTATCTATCTATCTATCTATCTATCTATCTCTTTCCTACTGTTGTTTGCTTTAAACATCACTGCAAGAACAATATATAAGAAGAGGCTCTTGAGAAGAAGAAACAGAGAACGAAAAGTGAGGTGGGCTTGGAGCCCTACTACTGGAGAAGCTTGTGTTATATGTATGATGCAGGCCGAAAGCACCTATTTATAGGAAAAGAGAAAAAGGAAGCCAGCCTGCCCATTGAAAAGATCTGTGGCTAATTAGAAGGACCATTCATAAAACTCATTAGTACTGCCCATCACAAGTATATTCATGTGCTCACTATCTCTCATGGCATGTTGTATGTTGTAACTGCTTCTCGCTGGATTAAATGCTCATTAACGGATTAAAGGACACACACACTCCTTTAATTTGCCACTTTCTAACTACCCTTTTACATAACCACGCATGCCAATTGCCTTCTCTACTAACTTTAATCTTCTCCTACCCTCCCCTTTTTTTAACCCGTTATAGTAATTAACAGCACACTTACGGAGGAACATTTATTTTTGTGATTTTTCGGACAGTACGTACAACAATCCAATAGGATTCGTCTTTATCACTCGATTAATTATGCTACACATATATATCGAGCGTTCCATTTGTGATAGGATTTCTGCAAATGTTCTATATATAATTATATATCACCATATTTTAAAGTTATGACTTCTATATTAGTCCGAATCAATGGTAAAAAAGTTGCTGTGATTTCCGTCTATCTTCTTCATTTCCTTTGAGGCCCACAAGACAATTGATCCACTGAAGCAGGACCTTGTATGGGTTAAGGCCTGTGAATTCGCTGTCAAGGTGGTTCAGAAATGTGTAGAATATGTTGGTTAATTAATATATGGAGACAAGCCTCCATCTGTCTTTTTTCTTCTTTTCATTCTAAACTTAGGGGTCTGAGGAGTGGTGGGTTGTGTGAATTTATTTTCCGGATTAAGAGGCATGACTTTTTGAAAGAAACCGATCGAATACTCCAAATATGGAAGGTTGAAGATGATTCTATCCAAAGGCATGGTTGGAAGTCACCATCAGCAAGCAGGCAAGACGTTTAATGTAGCGGAATATATATGAATAACACCAGTGAAGACTCATGCGTGTTTGATTTTCTTCCCATCTTCAATTAATTTTGATTTGATGGGTGTGAATTATATTTGCCATGACAAACCATTAGGGATGGTCCATGGATGACTATTAATGAAGCTTGAGTTTGCCTGTCTTCTTCTTAAGAATCTTTTTTCATGTCACGATGGGTAGTGTATGAAGAAAAAGAGTATAACACCACGCATCAATAATGGGACCAATTAATGAATGTAATAATACATTATTGTAGATAAGGATGTGAAGTTCATCAATTACCGTAGTCAAGTTTTCTTGTAGATGGTTAGGAGATATAAATGAGTTGTATTAGATGTAATTAAAAAGGTAAAAACAATATAATGTTATAAAAGCCAAGGTGGAAATAGGCCAGGCCTCTAATTCGGACTTAATTACAGTCTATCATATATAAAAGATATAGTATAACCTATTTAGTAAATAAGTTATGCCCAAACTCATGTCTATTGACAAACATATTTAGATAAATAAATTAGGCCTATTTTCATAAGGCATAGACTATAGGTCCACAGGCTTGACTTATTATTTTTCATTTTTTTTAAGTTATACTATTATAAAATTATATATAATATAATCTAAATAGTTTTATTAATCATTTATAAAATTACCAACTTAGGCTTAATCCTAAGCTTTACATCATATTATCATTCACACATTCAACCCTTGCATTCATCAATCATCCACTCCTACATCTCTTCTCTTTGATCGCTTGAGATGACAACACTAATTCACTTCCTCTCTCTTGATTTGCGTTGTCTACTAAAGCATAATAATTACTGTAAGTTTATTTTAGTGCCAAATAAAATATTATAATCTTAGTACGTAGGAGTAGTTTGTCTCAACTTATATGAGAAAAATAAGAAGTAAAATCCAATACCGCTTGTTATGCTTGTTAATTTTTTTTTTTTAAAAAAATTATTTCATTAGTCAACAAACAATTGGTTTAATTTTATTATTTCTACTTGCTCAAACAATAGTGATTTTTTCTTTCTTTTCCTTACTAAACCTTTATATTACAAGGAAAATAGATCCTGTGTTTTTAAGACATCATCATAGTATTGTAAATAGGCTTGAAGGGTCATATGTAAATTTGGAGGCATGGACTTTTAAGTCTATTTAAAGACCAATATTTTTAAAGACCTATCTTGGGCTTTTAAGGCATTATAGTATTGTAAATATGCTTGAAAGGTCATATGTGAATTTGGAGGCATAGACTTTTAAACCTATTCAAAGGCCAACATTTTAAGTTGTAAGTCTTTAAAATGACTTGAGGCCTCTTGAAGGCCTAAGCTTAAGCCTAAAAAAAGCTTATATTACAAACCTAGACCTACTTAAGTAAAACCTAACATATTTCCATCTCTAGTAAAAGCTAAAGAAACACGATAATGCAAGTGCAAGGCATGTCCCCTTTGGAGACAGATCGATGAAGATATGAAGTGAGTTTATCTCCTGAAGTGAAGTGCAGAGGAATGGGATCCACAAATTTTATACTTGGGCGGTCAAGGATGAAGAGGACTTGTCATAACAAGTTGCAAGGAAGCATGGAGCAGAAAGAGCGACCAAAAAAAAGAAAGAGCAACCTTCAACACACCTTCCTTATCTATATCCTTTGGATGGATTCACTTTCTTTATTTTCCAGTGTAACAGCAGTTGGATGAGAAAAGCAACACTGGGTGCTCTTTAAAGCAAGAGAGGGGTAGCTTTCATCCTCAACACCTGTCACCACCCCATACCTCCATTCCTCATTTGGAATATCATGGTTCACCCCCAGTGGCTCAGAATCATGTGGGTTAGTTTCTTACAATCTGGACTGTTCATCCACAGTGCTCTCTATAACTTGTATTCCTTTGGGCTTTCCCTTTTTGGACTGAGAGGATCATTCTTCAAGTGTTCACTCCCTATTGGTTCGTTCATACATCATTACTAGTGTGTACCCACCTTCTTCATTGACCAACATCTGATTCTCTCCCTGCAAAAAGCACCAAAATCAATCAATATCCGGCCCAACAGCAGCACCATTATGGTTGTGAAAATTTATCCTTTTATTTTTCCCTTGGGCCAAAGGTTTTCCGGCCGTTTGAGGTTTAGAAAGTAAAAAGTTTTCGTCTCTCATAACAACTGCGTTTTTCAGGATTTGAACTTATATGTTTTCCTTCTTATGGGGTAAGGATGCTTATCACCCCAACTAACAGCTTATTGGTCCAATGAAATATCTTCAAAGACCTTTTCATAGCTTATGAAAATGCGATTGTCATTTTATCTAACGCCAACTCCTCTTTGAGAAGGCAATTATTTCACAACTTTGAGATTTACAGGTATTTGGATGCGGAGGTAACTAAAAGTAGAGGAATTAATCTTTATTTGTGTGAAGTGACACAACAAAATTCACATATGGAAAATGAGAGCATAAACATGCCGAATCTAACCATGTGGTGACCAATTCAGATGATTGGTGCCACACAGAAAGATTCATGGGAATATGGTTCTATTAAAATACAGAAATACATAAAGTATACTTCCGAGTGGCGACAAATGGTAATTAATTCTTGCTAGCGCATCTGTCCATTGGAACAAGCGCAGCTAAGTAACTAAACTGTTTGTAACCTTTTCCAGTACATGTATAGTTCTGGGGAGGCCCCTCCTCCTCTGTTTCTAACCAACGCCCAACCCGTCTGATTATATATTTTGGCACCTGTTTAAATACCTAACTGTTCTTGTTAAAAAAGTTTAGTGGGAGGCACATCTATCTGTGATGAAATGAATTAACTAGATACACTCTTATCTCAAATAAAATAACCTAGCTATGGCTTCTCACTCTAATTTAACTGTCTCTGTCTCTAATAATTATCAGCAGTTGTCCTTCTAATCTCTAGGAAAGGACTAAAGGTTGTGACATCTCTGTCCTTGGTAAAAGTAAAGAAAAGGACGGTTTGTCCTCTTATTTTAGACATCAATAAATACCAGTATTAAATAAACAACGACATAAAGTTCTAATTAAGCATATCCTACACATGAAATTATTAAAGAAATGATAAAAAGTATCGCGATCTTATAATCAGAAGTCCAGTGATATCTACATATATATATTTTTTAAAGAAATGTTTAGCAAAATAATCACTATAAAAATATTATCCCATAAAACAAAGATAACTAACCTTTATTTGTTTCATAAAGCGGGATAAACAAAGCAACGACCACTGATATAATCTCAATAGCGTTATATTTAAGTTAGAGCTGGGAAATCGGGTCAAGCCCATCGGGCCGGTAAATGGACAAGATATTTGAAATTGGCCTTGGAGGGCCTCGGGCTTAAACGGGCTAGCCCTGGAGGGCCTCGGGCCGGCCCTGCAGGCCCTTTTCACTGTAGCTTTTTCTTTTTTTCCTTCTTTAATTTATTAATTTATATATATTTTGTATTTGTTATAGAGTTATTTATCCATTTAACTATAAATACATAATAACTATACTCTAATTTTATGATTTGATTTATTATTTATTGCAAATAAAGATTATGGATGTGTTCATGATGCGAGAAAAGAAATTCATGATATTCTTACTCATGAGCCAGAGGCTACTACTTAAAGTGAAGAATAATCAAATGTCGTTAAAATTAATAATAATGGCGAAGATGACGACAATAATAGTCATCATATATACTAATGTCGCTTAGTGGTATGTTTCATATGTTTTTGAGTTATTTGTGAATATAGTTTGCTTTTGATTATGAATTAATAACTATACTTATTTGTTGGATGATTCGTGTTATAATTTACTAATTATATTTCTTTAAAAAAAACGAATGAAAAATAGTTAAAATTTGGAATAGTAATTTTCGGGCCCTGGTCTTAGTGCTCTCGGGCCGGGCTTTGAAAAACATATGTTTTTCTTACCTCAGGCCCTGGAGGGCCGGCCCTGTTAGGCCTTGGCCCTTCACGGGCCAGCTCTGGAGGGTTGGGCCGGCCCTGATTCCCGGCTCTAATTTAAATGAAAGAGGGATCCACGTTTTAGTAGTACGAAGAAATCATTGGAATATTTTAAATTGAAGAGATATGTTTATTAAAAAGTATGTCCTTCTAAATTAAGGAATTTATTTGAATGATTATGTAAGAAGTTATAAAAATTAAAAGTCACTAAGGTTATATCTATTTGGTTCTTAGAAACACATATGAAATATAAAATTAAGTTTAAGAAAAAGTGTTGTTCACGCATTGAAAATATTATGCAGTACTTTTTTTTTTTTTTTAATCTTTTCTTCTTATACCAATCCCTCCAATAGAAATCCAATATGATTTATGTTTCAAGATTAATTAAAGCCTACATACGTAACCAGTTTCGGTTGCCTATTCATTCGCTCGTCCAATCTAGATGGTCCAGATTTGATTTTTTTTCACTTTTTATCATTAAAAAAAAAAATTATTTTAATAAGTAGAAAATCTAAAATAAAGATAACATTTTAACTAATAAAAAAATTATTTTAATGGGTAGAAAATCTAAAATAAAGATAATATTTTAACTACTTAAAAAAAATGATTTTTTTATTCAAAAATCACTAGTTCAAAAAAAAAAAAAATTAAATCTGGACTATCTAGATGGAACGAGTAAATAGTGTCTATCCTTTGGATAGGCACCAAAACCGGTTGCATGCGTACTATATATGTATATATATACTACCTCCGGTTCTAATTATAGGAACACTTTTGCAGTGTAAATTGTACTACAAAAGTGTTCCTATAATTAGGACTGGAGGGAGTAAGTTCTATTAAAGAATTTAAGGAGCATCCCACACAAAAATGGGAACTGATTAACAGAACAAAACTTGTCAAGATGATACTGTGCTCTTTATCTAAATACTCCCTCCGTCCCTAATTATAGGAGCAATTTAACCGATTTTGGGAGAATTAAGGAGAGGAGTTAAATTAGTTAATTTTACTCATTTTCCTAAAATGTCCTTATATAAATTTAAAATGACACAAGTTGTCCTAATTATAAGTGTTTCTAATTTGCCTTATGTTAGATATCCATGACATATTAGTTTATTTATGTATATTAGTTGCTTTTTATATAACCATGTGTATACATATATGTGTATTCATATAGATCTATCTACATACATAGAGACACACACCCATATATCTACACACACATACACACACACACACATATATATGTTTATATATGTGTGTGTGTTCACACATATATATATTGACACACATAAACACAAATATACATATATATGTAAACACACATATATATAATGCTCCTAATAATAAGTATAAATAAGGGTATTATAGGAAAAAATTGACAAAAGTTAAAACTTGCTCTTATATTTAGGACCAAAACCAACTCTAAAATTTGCTCCTATAATTAGGGACGGAGGGAGTATTAATAAATGTGAGCCGACATCCTTATGAGGCTCACGCTGATGTTGAAGTCCTTGTCGTGGTCTCGTGGACATATATCCTCCACCTCCACGTCACTTTGTTTATTTCTCTCCCTACCTAATTAATATTATTCGTTCCTGTTCTTTTTATTTTCTTTCTTTTTACACAAGTTGACATTGGTTTCTAGGTGAACCTATAATTAAAAGAGAAAGAACTGTAAATTGATCTATCATTACAATATAATCTAGTCCTGGAAAAGACTGAGTCCACGAGTTACAGATGAATATAATATTAATGTACGCACAGCCACTAGTCTATATGGCTCTTAATATATATCAGCTCAGTGGCTATTTTCAGCTATACACAATTACACATTTCAGAACGAGTGTGATGCACCCGATTAATAACAAGTTTACAATGCATTATATTAATCCTTTTTTGTTTGATATTTGCGTGACATAAAAGAAATAAAATATTTAGAACATCGATCTAACCTCATCTAAGCCCAAACATTTCAGCTTCACGTTATTTTTAGCTTTTGTTTTATGTTGTTAATTAATTAGTCAAAATATCTTGCAAGAGTATGCGTTCATGCATTATATTTGGACAATCTAATCTTACACAAACTGATTCCGAAATTGTTTCTGATGAAAACAGTCGGAATAAAGAGAAGACGTCTTTAATTAATCACTTAATTATAATCGATTTGGCTTGAAATATAGTAATAAGCCGCACTCTTGTTTCAATAATAGTAATGTGTTATATACATATCTATCGCTTCTTCTAATTATATTATTCATTTTAATCAATAAACATCTCAATTAGCTGGTCTCTTTCTTTTTTTTGTTCAAGAAATTAAGTTACATGTCGTACACAGCAAACTTGTAACTTCATTACTGACAAAGTGACTAATAATTGGTGATTAAGAAGAGTGGGTGAGTTGCTTAGTAATTATTGATACTCATACTAAGATCTTAAAATACACAAGTATACAATTTTAAAGTCAGTAATTGAATCATATTCTTTTGGTAATCTATTTGAGAAAATAAAACAAACACAAAAGGACAGCCAAGGGAGAAATCATGACAGTAGTTGGCGTGGACAATCCTTCGTTTTCAAAACAAAGACAATGATAGCTAGCATTGGCTGGCTAATAATACTAATAATTTTCTAAAAAAATTAATGGAGTTTGACTATAACTTGATTGGGCTTTTATTTGATTGGCTAATATAATACTACAACTTACATCTTTGTCCTAAGAGACCCCTTGATGGATCACTCCAACCACTATAGCTTACGCCCATCCACTCACGTATAAAATTTGGCAGTATTCTTTCTTGACTTGACTTACAAGCTAAGGTCATATATTATCCTTAGCTTATTTATTTACTTATTTTAAGGTTATAATACTAGGCTTTAACTAACTGAGATGCCCCCGCCAAAAAGTAAAAAACAGAACCAAAAAAATTACTTTTCATTTGTAGCTCAAACTGTCCCAACCAACAAATGATAATTAATTAAGGAACTGTCTTGTATGTGACTGCTTATATTTTATATTCTGTAAGTATAATCTACTAGTACTTCAGCTAGCAGACATATGATGTGCTGGGAGTAGCCTTCGTCAAGGATTTCCAACTATGCATGAATTCTGCGGCACATGATCTCAGAGGTCTCCATCAATAATTATCTCACCTCATTCATGTTTTTGATGTAACAAGTTTGAAACCATCCTTATTAATTATTAGACAAGCTAAGTAGTGATCAAGTCCTTGTAATTATCCATGCATGCATCCCTCTTAGTTCGCCCTCTGATAATTCTCCACGTACGTGCCTAAACCCAATCATATGCATTTTTACTTTTTTATGTTGCCATACAATTAAACTAATTGAGATAATGATTTCATTAATAGCAAAAGTTTCAGTGTTTCAATATTTCAATGGTGTCATGGAAACGACACATGATCCCCGGAAATTAAATGACTTGATGTAAACAGATCAAACATGAAATCGACATATATTATAAAATCTAAGAAAATATATAATATAGTAATAAAAATGAAATAATATACAGGTTTAGAATATGTAAATGCACATTTAATTTGTATATTTCTTTAATATTTTTCACGTTAAGAATACACATGAAAAAAACCTATCTAATTCTTCTGAGTGATTATGCTCCTTAATTAATACGCACGGATGTTTCTAGTTTACATGTCAATATAATACCGGGCAGATTTTGCGCGTATTTTCTCTTTAATTATCATGCATGGTGATAAAAAATGGACCGACTCATAAGAACTATATATATTGCAATTTCATAAACGAAAAATATACGTACGTATATTCGAAAACAAATATGCCTCACATATTAAAATTAAAAAATGATCATCATTCAGCTATTCGTATAAGCCTTCAAGTATTAGTCCAAAGCTACCAGAAACCTTTAAAATTAAGGGTTTTTTCACCGCTAAGTACCACCAGGCGGCTAGTTAATAACATCCATATCCACTTGCTAGCTAGCGCGGTTTAAGAAATTCCACTAATTAATTACACCTCACAACAGTAACTTAATATTTATTTTCATAATCACGCCATCGATCCAATAACTATTTATATTTGTCTCTTTAAAAGATTAAAAGGAAAAACCATTCTTCACATATGCTTACCAATGCTCCTGTTTAATATTCGCATTATATTATCCAACGATATAAATATATATACAATCACACTACAAATTAAATATTATAATTATAAGTTAGGTTAGGATGTTAGGAAAAAGATTTAACGTCTTTTGACTTGATTTGTTATATAGCACAGATGACATAATGATCTTTTGCGTAGGCAACATGCACCTCTTGATATAACTTGTGATGAGTGGAATATAATTAAATTCTTTGATGCTTCTTCAAAGAGAATTTGATTACAAGCGCTTCAAATGAACCTCTCCAAGCTTAGGTTCAAACTTCAGATTACAATTACGCCAATAAACAAACTATGAGAAATATATTATTGAAGGAATTGATGAAGTGCAAAAATGAGTAAAATGGCAACAGTGAAAGGAACGGGAAAATCAAAGGATATGTGCGTGTGAGTGTGTGTGAAGAGTGATGAGAATTGGAATGAAATGAAAGCGAAGGCTGGTGATTATGATTAATGGTGGAGGGAGTGTCACTGGATGGAGCAAGAATCTTCAGGTTTTTGATCATAAACGACATTGTAACAAAGGGCAGAGGGAGGCTTAGAGCAGCAAGAGGGACATGAGAGCCAAGGAGGGCACTGACCGTAGCAGACCACGGAAGCACAGTGGCCTTGGCACCTGTAGCTGCCGCATCTGGAGCACGCCTTGCACCAACCCTCACACTTGTAGCTGCAGCACTTGCTACAAGGCTCGCACTTGTGGGTCCCGCACTTACCCTCGCACTTGGAACACGGCTCGCACCCACCGGAGCACTTGGGGCTGCGGCACCTCACGCAGGGATGAGCTGGCGGCACCACGCACACTGTAACGACTTTGGGCTTCCCCTTGTCCTTGTCGTCGTCCTTTTTGGGCTTCACCTCTTCCACCGTGAGCACCGTCACAATCCGGAACTTCTTCCTCAGACTCCTTCCCAAGCAAACCGTGTCCACGTCTTCCCCCGTCACCACCACTTGATCTTTGCTGTCCCCTTCTATTGCCACTGCACTCACACCTGCACCTCTCTATTTATAAGTAACTCATATTCTTCTTTGTATATTACTTATATTCATTCACACGTAACGACACACATATATATACCTTTTATCATGGAAGCTATTTTCAATGCCTTGTTCCTGCAACTCTCGCACTCCATCCCCACCTTTATTGTCACTTTTTGCTGAAACATTCGCCCAGAATATTGAAGTTGCCTCCTTGAACGTAAAAGAAAATTTCGAGAAATTGACTGGCAAGTAATATAATTATAAATAGACCTCACCTTCATGTTCGGATTCGTCACTGAATTGGCAATATTTACCAAGCTCGTTTTTGTGCCTTGGCGCGTATGAAGTCCTAGATATAGCGGAAGGAGTGCTTAGCTTCTTTCCTGATGCATTGTGAGAGACAGATGATACATATATATTAGTTCAGCTGAGGATTAAACAAGTTACATCACTTACTACCCGTGCTGTCGGTTCTGAGTTATATGCTCCAAAAAATTTAATTTCATCCAACAACCCTTTACATATACATCACCAAATGTAAAAAACCGTGCATGGCACAGTATGGATATATATTACTATTTGAGGGATGTGTATTTAGTTTACTCTTCTCAATCTTACGCGGTCGAGTCATCCAGCACAGCCGTTCACTTGGCCACATCGGAGTTTCAGGCATCGTCAGCAATTCTTGACAACCCCGGCCACGTATGTGCGTGCTTTTGTAATTTTGGAAGATTGGTGCAGACGCGTCAATTTACTGTTGGGGGATTGCATTGATCTGCTGCTCAATTAAATTATGTGTCATTCATCACACGTACATCAATGCGATACACTGACACATTGTAACAGTCAAACAGTCAAAAGTATAAACAATGGAAAACGAAAATGACTGATATTGAAGGCAGGCATCTCTCTGTTTTGTTGATATACACGAGCCTACTGTATATTTACTTATTCATCTGTCCCCCACAGATGATAGCTATAGCCCTCCTGAATTGTCAAGTTAAACAAATATTATTGCCTAGCCACTTAGCTTTCCCTTTAATATGGACTAAAATATATAAACGTACCTACCTCACCCCACGCACCTAACCAATCGTGTAGACGATCTTTTCAAACCACGTACCGACCTTTATCTTCAATTCAATATTTAATGTTCAACAATATTGATATATGATATCCAAACAATATTAAAATTTGGAAGAAATAATCACTTTGGCATCATATCATCAGGATTTTTACTTGTCCGTGTCTTTTGAATAATGACTCCACCTTTTTCTTAAATTTTTCATATAAAGTGATATCGAGGGAACATCAATATGCTTCGTCTTTATATGATAAACTTGGTTCTTTGCTAATTGAAAATAACACTTTGGATATCATCACAAAATACTATGATGCTTTCTTGACTAATACCAAGCTCTCCAAAAAATCCTTGAAGCCAAATTGCCTCTTTCACAGCCTCTGTAATTGTCATGTACCCTACCTCTATGGTGGACAAAGTAATTGTTGATTGCAAAGTAGACTTTCAACTAACTTGTGCATTTGCAAAAGTAAATACATGACCAATAGTTGATCTTCGTTTGTCCAAATCACCTGCAAAATTTGAGTCACAATACTCAATTAAACATTGATAATCTTTCTGCTCAAAGACTAATCCAACATCTACAGTATTACCAATATACCGTAGAATTCATTTCACAACTTGCTAACATTCCTTTCCTGGATCATATATACATATGCCTACTCACAATTCCAACAGCTTATGAAATAACAGGCTTTGTACAAACTATTACATACATCAAGCTACGCATACCAACAACATTTGCGTACGGTAGTCTTGACATATATTCTCGTTCATCTTCATCTTTTAGCGACATATTAGCACTAAGCTTAAAATGAGGGGCAAGTGGAATGCTAACTGACTTCGTTTTGTCATTAATACCAAATCAATCTAGCACCCTCTTCAAATGCTCATTTTGAGATAAAAATAGTTTCTTTGATTGTCTATCTCTTGTTATCTCAATGCCAAGAATTTTATTTGTCTCACCGAAATCCTTAATCTTAAACTCATTTTTTTAGTTGAACCTTTAGCTTCTCAATTTTTGTTTGATTTTTCGAAGCTATCAACATATCATCAACATATAAAAGAAGATATATAAATGATTCATCTTTAAACTTTCGCAAATAGACACAATTATCGTATTTGCTTCTTCTATACTTATGCTACAACATAAACTTGTCAAATCATTTATGTCACTGTCTCGAAGACAATTTCAATTCGTATAACTATTTTTCAAGTTTGCACACTATATTCTCCTTTCCAGCAACTTTGAATGCTTCTAGCTGAGTCATGTAGATTTCATCTTCCAAGTTTCCATTTCAAAATGCAGTTTTAACATCAATATGAACTAATTCCAAATCTAACTGTTGTGCTACCAAAGGCAACAAAATTCTAATGGAGGAATGTTTCACAACTAGAGAAAATACCTCATTGTAATCAATTCCCCCTCCTTCTGAGCATAGCTTTTAGCTAGTTACCAATCTTGCTTTGTAGTTCACATCACATTGATTAGGAAATCCTTCTTTCTTTGCATACACCCATTTGAAGCCAATTGCTTTCTTACCCTTTGGGAGTTTGGGCAATTTCCATGTACCATTCTGATGAAGAGATTGCATTTCTTCATTCATGACATTCCTTTAATTATCCTTTTCTAAGCTCTGGACATCCCATTTATAAGTTGAAAGAATATCATCAGCTGTAATTGAGGTTGCACAAGCCACCATATCCATGAAATGAGTAGGCTTTCTTATTGTTTGTTTTGGCTTGTTGGTTGCTATTGATTCATGTTGTTGTTGATGAGGTTCATGAGTTAAAACCTTCCTCTCAACTGGTTCTTCTTCTTCGACAGGAAAGTCTTCTTTTGTTTCCCCATTTGTTCCTCGCATTGGAAAAATCATTTTTCCTTCAAACTCCACCTGCTTTGTTATACTATTAGTTTGTTTGGTATCTTCAGCTACTACATTTTTCACATGGAAGATTCATCAAAAGTAACATCCTTATTAAATATAATCTTCTTCATCTTTGGACACCATAAACAATGTCTTTTGACTCCAAAAGTGATCCCAAAAAATAGTCTTCTTTGCTCTTGGATCCAATTTTAACTCTTTCACATGATAGTATGTAGTTCAGCCAAACACATGGAAAGAATCATAATCTGTAGCAGGTTTTTGATGACTTCCTATTTTTAATAGATTTGAGACCTATTTTGATATATTTAGGAAGTCATCAATGCTAAATTAAAGAAATTTTATTGAGATTTTAAGAAAAATCAATTTGGATGCATCATTTAGGGGATCTCAATTTAAAATAAAAGTTTTGAGTTTAGGAAATAAATAATAGTAATGAGAAGTTTTAAATAAATTTAGTTGTATTATTATTATTATTATTATATCATTGCCTTTTGTTTTTTTTTGGCGTAAAGATAAGCACAAGGGAGTACAATCAATATCAATGGCTTTTGCAAAGAAAATTGGTTTGACCGAATTGAAGAAATGGGGCCCGACGGTTTGAGTGAAAAAGAGAGCTAAAGACCTAAAGAAAGGAAAGAAGAAGGCGCTGGAAATAAGAGGAAGGAATTGCAGCATTTTGGGGGCCCACCACTTGAATTAATTAAAGAAACCTAAGGGAGCTAGCAGCGCACTTCGTTTTGAAGAAAAAAGGGATTGAAGAATTGAATGAGAAAACCGAAGAGTGCGCCGCTGGAAAAAGAAAAAAATTGAATATTAAAAGAAGAGAGGGGGCGGAGCATTGGGGAGAGCGTGATTTGACGAATTGAAAAAAGAAGGAGAGACGCGGCTGGACATGGAGAGAACGACGAAAGAGGACCGAGAATAGAGCGAGAAGCAGGAGACACAGGAAGGAACAGCTCCAGAAATTTCACCGTGTTCTCCTATTCCCTTTTCTTCTTTAAACCTGAATTGCTATCTCTATTTCATGGATTTCGATTAAAGCCATGCTTGGCTAATTTCTTTTTCTTTCTAGGGTTCTTTTGACCATTTGTATGGATTAATACTTGAATATTCCTCTCTTGTAGTAGATTAATATATGTATGTGTTGATTTTAACCTTGGCTTAATGCTTCTAAATGATTGGCCTCCATTTAGATGATTTATTTACTTAGGTTTTGACTTGAGAAAGCTAATCTAGGTGTAGAATTTGATTGAAATCATGCTTGTCTTGAAGTTTACTTGATAAATGGATAGTTTGTTGGTAAAATAGAGATATATTTACTAACCTTGCATTGTCACATTAGGGTTGTTGCTTAAATATTGATTCTCATTAATTGTAGCAAGAGATTGTGCATTTTAATGAGAAGAGAAACTTGATTTTGACTTGAGAGAGCGGGTCAAGTGTTTTAGAACCTTAGACTAACACATATATTTATTGAAATGCTACTAGAGAGGAAATTAACCAAGTTTTATGAAATGCAAAAGGGGAAAAAGAGCCCTAGGCTCAATTATCCTTGAATTTAAAGAATCAATTGCCTTTGTCAATTTTATGTTTTAGAAATAGACTTTAAAAATTCACATTCCAAATCAAAACTTTGTTTTAGCTCAACTTGATGAAATTCACAAAGCCTTTTGTTTGACCAATTTGTTAAACAAATCCTCGTGGGAACGATACTTTATTTATCACTTTATTACTTGCGAAACTCGTACACTTGCGAGGCGAACAAGTTTTGGCGCCGTTGCTTAGGGGATTTGTGTAAACAAATCCTTTGGTCAACCTTGGGCTTGTGTTAGTAAACTTTGCTTGAGCTTTTAGTTAGGTTTACAATTTTTCTTTCTTTTTCCTTTATTGATTTTGTTTTAGTTTGATACTCGCTCTTGCTTGTTTCTCTTGTAGGTACCATTTCAGTATATGCAAAACTTGCATCCGGACGAATTGGTAGTGGAACTTGACGAGTACCTCTCATTGAAGAAGAGACCGAATCCGCATCTCGAAACCATGGCAGACGATGAATATGATAGAGCTACCGTCAATGATTTTGCTAGTCGGAATATGCAAGGTCCTCAATCTTGCATTCGGATGCCGGAAATGCAAGCACGTACCTTTGAGATCAAGCGGTTATGATAACATTGCTTCAAATGCATGGGATGTTCCATGGTCTTTACAATGAAGATGCCAACAAGCACTTGTTGTACTTCTTGGAAGTGTGTGATTCTTTCAAGCAAAATGGAGTTCCCAAGATGTTTTGAAGCTACGGTTATTCCCTCTTTCTCTACAAGGCAAGGCTAGAGATTGGTTCAACAATCTTCGGAAGGGTCTATCAATTCTTGGGCCGATCTTGAAGCTAAGTTTAGAGCTCGATTCTTTTCTGATGACAAATCTGTGGAAGCTAGGGATGAATTTCTAAGCTTTAGACAACATCCCGATGAGCATCTTTATGCCGCTTGGGAGAGATACAAGATGTTAATGAAGCAATGCCCTAATCATGGGGTGGACAAATGGGTTGTAGTCCAAATTTTTTGTACTCGACTTAATCCTCAATCTAAAGCAATGGTTGATTCTATGACCAATGGAGGATACCGGAATGTTCCCGTGAATGAGGTGATTCGATTGTTGGATCGGTTGTCCGCAAACAATACTCAAGGCAATGATAGGAGGACTAACCAAGCTGTGCCTAATGCAAAAGAAGACTCTTCCTCACAAATTGCAACTCTCTTAACCGCTTTGAATAAGCGTTTTGATGTGCTAGAGTCTCAAGTGCAAAAGAGTACTTCTCAAGGTGTGCATTCTGTTCATGCCACACCAATTGTATGTGATCAATGCCATGATGTCCATATGCCTAATTATTGTCCTCTTTACATGGCCACTGAATCATCAACTACATGAGCAAGTTCCAAAATCCTCAAGGCAACCCTTATTCACAAACCTACAATAGTGCTTGGCGAACTCACCCAAATTTTTCTTGGAGTCAAGGTAATAGTTTGAATCAAGCACATGGGTCTACATCGGCACTAAGCCTATTCCACCCGGTTTTCAAATGCAATCAAGGCAGCTTCCTATTAAGGAAGAGGAATCTAAAACCGACAAGATGCTAGCTCGAATCTTGTCTGAGGTGGAATCTTCAAGGGTTGAAACTAAGGCTACTTTTTCTCTCCATGAAACTGCTATTAAAAATCTTGAAGTGCAAATGGGGCAATTAGCATCACAAGTGAATGTTATGGCAAGAAGCAATCTTCCGAGTGACACCATTCCTAATCCAAAACGAGTTGGAAAAGAGGAATGCAATGCCATAAACTTGAGAAGTGGCAAAGTACTACCAGATGTGCCTAGCTCAAGTACTCCTCAACCAAAACAAGATGATCAAGTGATTGACGATATTGAAGAAGAAAGTGTGGGGGAGGAAGATGAAACTAACAAGAGAAAGCAACTTGAAGAAAGTTTGAATGATGTTGGCAAGGACAAGAAGGTGGAGCAAGAGATGAATGATGAGAAAAAGAAAAAGGCCACCACTCCTACTTTTATGCCACCACTACCTTTTCCTCAAAGATTCAAGAAGAAAGAGGAAGATGCTCGGTTCAAAAGTTTGTGAATATGTTCAAACAACTCCATGTGAACATTCCTTTTGCTGAAGCTTTGGAGAGCATGCCTAAATATGCTAAGTTCCTTAAAGATGTTTTGTCTAAGAAGCGACGATTCAATGAATTCGAGACTGTGGCATTATCTGAAGAGTGTAGTGCGATCATTCAAAGGAAGTTACCAGCTAAACTCAAAGATCCAGGAAGCTTCTACATTCCATGCAACATTGGGACCAACTTTAATGGTAAGGCTCTTTGTGATTTGGGAGCAAGTATTAACTTGATGCCTCTAGCATTTTCAATCAATTGGGCTTGGGAGAGCCAAGACCTACTACGGTAACTCTTCTCTTGGCCGATCGTAGCATTTCTAGACCTAGAGGAATCATTGAGGATGTCCTAGTTAAAGTTGACAAGTTTATCTTCCCCGCGGATTTTGTAGTGCTTGATTGTGAAGTTGATTGGAAAATTCCTCTAATCCTTGGGCGTCCATTCTTAGCCACTGCAAGGACTCTCATTGATGTAGAGAAGGGTGAGGTCACTTTGAGGGTTGATAACGAGCAAGTGACATTCAACATGCAAAAGGCCTCAAAGTTTCATGATGATTCGCTCAATGTTCGTTTGTAGATATATTAGATGCGATTATTCCTCAAGAATCATATGCTTCCATGATCAAAGACCCTTTAGAGGCATTCTTGATTGGTGAGAAGAGTTGTGAAGAGTTGGATGAAGATGTTGTTGAAGAGCTCTTCCGTTTTGACTCATTTCCTCATTCTAAACCAAGGACTATTGAACCACTTGAGCTGTCTGATGCCTCAAGTACTCCATTGAAGCCTTCTATTGAAGTTCCTTCGATTCTAGAGTTAAAGCCATCACCTTCTCATCTAAATATGCTTATTTTGGGAAAGCACGCCACTTACCAATGGAATTGGAGCATGGAGCTTATTGGGCTATCAAAAAGCTAAATTTTGATCCTAAAGCTGTGAGGAAGAAGAGGCGACTTCAACTCAATGAGTTAGATGAATTTCGCCTAAATGCCTATGATGAGTGACCATCATGAAGAGTCTGGCTGAAGACTTTAAACTTAGCGCTTCTTGGGAGGCAACCCAAGGTATTACTTGATGCTTTGTTTGATTTTGTAGGACAGTTGAAAGCCCTTGATGATGTGTTCCAGTTTGGTAGCAAGGATTGAAAGCGCAAGTCACGGAAGAATAGGGGAGTGTTCTTCTACTTTTCTTTGATTTGTTCTATTTGATTGTTGATGATATATTGCGTGGAAATGAGTCTGGTCTTAGTTGGATGTGCATGTGAATATGTTTGTGATGATCATTAAGTATTTATTAGCACTTGAGCTGTTCATTGGTGGAAATTTGAAATCTCTGAAATTGGTGTTACCCTTGCACTTAGATATGGTTGCTCTTCACTTTCACTACTTTTTGTTCACATTGAGGACAATGTGACATTTAAGTGTGGGGGTGAGGGTATCCTTGATTTTTAACTTGCTTTGTCCTCAATTTTTTTATTTTTATTTTTCATGGAAGTGTGAATAGTATTACAATTGGGTTGATTTGAACATGAAGAGGAGTGAATTTGATTAGAAATTGATTCCATGTTCTTTGAATGTTAGTAAAGAGGTAAAGATTTGGTTTGGATACTTTACTTTAGGATGTCAAAGAACCTGTGAGGAATTTGAGCCTTAATTTTTATCTTTTTAAGAGGGAGTACACCTATTGTGATTCCATCTCTAGAACTTGTCTTGAATCTCTTTTGAAATTGGAAATCCTATTGCATGCACAAAGAGGATCTAGGCATTCATTTCATAGCTAGTTTGGCCAAATGTCCATCCTTATCACATGAAAATCCTTTGTTTACCCCATTTGAGCCTTTATCTTTTATTTTATTTTATCTGAAAAAAAAATTGCATAGAATAAATAGCCATTTGTTTGTTTGAGATATGCAATTTTTATATCTTTTTCTTCCCATTCATTTTTATTACTTTAGTAAGTGCTAAGTAAATCAATTTAAAAGAGTGAAGGAGTTAGGAAGTATGTGTATATAGTTTCAAAAAAAAAAGAAGAAAAAAAAAGAAAAAAAAAAGAAAAAGAAAAAGAAAAGAAAAGAAAGATAGAAACAACAGAATATAAAAAAAAAAAGGGAGAAAAGATTAGTAAAAAAAAAAAAAAGTTGTTTATATATAGTGTTAGTAAGTTTGTTTGTTTTTCTTTTGATAGGTATTCCTTCATTCTTCATCATGAATCTCATTAAATGACTTGGCACTAATTAAAGTATTTTCCCATACCATTTGATCACTTTCATTTCATTATCCTACCTTGATCATTACAACCTTGAGAAAGTCCTTTTGATTTGAGTGTGCAATGGGATAATGTATAAAGTGGAGATTGAGATGATAAACAAGCTTATGGTAGATAAGTTGCAATAGGTGGAATTGAGTGAAACACAAGCCCTAGAATATCTTGAGAAATGAGTGTAAACACTTGACTTGTGAGGGACATTCTATTGTGATTTATCTTTGCCAAATTAAGTGTCTTGCTACTTGCATTTTTGGAAGGTGGAAAAGATTTTTGAGAAAATTTATTTCTTGAAAGTTTGAATTGACTTCAATTTTGTAGTGCTTGCTTCAAAAATTTTGCTTCCATGGTTTTCTTGAATTTGGTTGTTTAAGAATTTAAAATCTTGAGGACAAGATTTGATGCAAGTGTGGGGGTGTGATGACTTCCTATTTTTAATAGATTTGAGACCTATTTTGATATATTTAGGAAGTCATCAATGCTAAATTAAAGAAATTTTATTGAGATTTTAAGAAAAATCAATTTGGATGCATCATTTAGGGGATCTCAATTTAAAATAAAAGTTTTGAGTTTAGGAAATAAATAATAGTAATGAGAAGTTTTAAATAAATTTAGTTGTATTATTATTATTATTATTATATCATTGCCTTTTGTTTTTTTTTGGCGTAAAGATAAGCACAAGGGAGTACAATCAATATCAATGGCTTTTGCAAAGAAAATTGGTTTGACCGAATTGAAGAAATGGGGCCCGACGGTTTGAGTGAAAAAGAGAGCTAAAGACCTAAAGAAAGGAAAGAAGAAGGCGCTGGAAATAAGAGGAAGGAATTGCAGCATTTTGGGGGCCCACCACTTGAATTAATTAAAGAAACCTAAGGGAGCTAGCAGCGCACCGTTTTTGAAGAAAAAAAGGGATTGAAGAATTGAATGAGAAAACCGAAGAGTGCGCCGCTGGAAAAAGAAAAAAATTGAATATTAAAAGAAGAGGGGGCGGAGCATTGGGGAGAGCGTGATTTGACGAATTGAAAAAAGAAGGAGAGACGCGGCTGGACATGGAGAGAACGACGAAAGAGGACCGAGAATAGAGCGAGAAGCAGGAGACACAGGAAGGAACAGCTCCAGAAATTTCACTGTGTTCTCCCTATTCCCTTTTCTTCTTTAAACCTGAATTGCTATCTCTATTTCATGGATTTCTGATTAAAGCCATGCTTGGCTAATTTCTTTTTCTTTCTAGGGTTCTTTTGACCATTTGTATGGATTAATACTTGAATATTCCTCTCTTGTAGTAGATTAATATATGTATGTGTTGATTTTAACCTTGGCTTAATGCTTCTAAATGATTGGCCTCCATTTAGATGATTTATTCACTTAGGTTTTGACTTGAGAAAGCTAATCTAGGTGTAGAATTTGATTGAAATCATGCTTGTCTTGAAGTTTACTTGATAAATGGATAGTTTGTTGGTAAAATAGAGATATATTTACTAACCTTGCATTGTCACATTAGGGTTGTTGCTTAAATATTGATTCTCATTAATTGTAGCAAGAGATTGTGCATTTTAATGAGAAGAGAAACTTGATTTTGACTTGAGAGAGCGGGTCAAGTGTTTTAGAACCTTAGACTAACACATATATTTATTGAAATGCTACTAGAGAGGAAATTAACCAAGTTTTATGAAATGCAAAAGGGGAAAAAGAGCCCTAGGCTCAATTATCCTTGAATTTAAAGAATCAATTGCCTTTGTCAATTTTATGTTTTAGAAATAGACTTTAAAAATTCACATTCCAAATCAAAACTTTGTTTTAGCTCAACTTGATGAAATTCACAAAGCCTTTTGTTTGACCAATTTGTTAAACAAATCCTCGTGGGAACGATACTTTATTTATCACTTTATTACTTGCGAAACTCGTACACTTGCGAGGCGAACAAGTTTTTGGTGGCATGCTTTTCCAAACACCAAGCGATAGGGGGACATACCAATAGGCGTTTTGAAAGCTGTTCGGTATGCCCATAGAGCATCATCCAACTTGGTAGACCAATCCTTCCTCGTAGTTCCCACCACCTTCTCAAGAATGTTCTTGATCTCACGATTGGAAATTTCTGCTTGCCCATTACTTTGAGGATGGTATGGCAATGATACCTTGTGCTTGACACCATATTTCTTCATCAAGGCTTGAAATTGGTGATTGCAAAAGTGAGAACCACCATCACTTATAATTGCTCTAGGTGTCCCAAATCGAGTGAAAATGTTCTTCTTGAGAAATTTCAACACTGTCTTGGCATCATTTGAGACACATGCAATGGCCTCAACCCACTTGGAGACATAGTCAACTCCAACTAAGATGTACTCATTGTTAAATGACTTAGGAAAAGGGCCCATGAAGTCAATTCCCCAAACATCAAAAGTTCAACTTCAAGCATGCTAGTCAAAGGCATCTCATTCCTCCTGGATATGTTCCCTACTCTTTGGCATCTATCACATTGGAGAGCAAAGGCATATGCATCCTTGAATAGAGTGGGCCAATAGAATCCACTTTGGAAGACCTTTGCAGCAATTTTCTCTCCTCCAAAATGGCCACCATATTCAGAAGAGTGGCAACAATGCAGAATACACTCTTGTTCATACCATTGTTCCAACGGTGTCTTACCACCACTAGCAGCAAATGGTAGATGATTAATGAGGTGACACAGCCTTAATTAACCCAAAATTCTTTGCCCAAACTAGTATTGGACAACATACACCGAACCTTCTCTAGCAAAGTCTGGTTCATGCATTCTACCACTCCATTCTATTGCGGTGTATTTCTGACGGTGAAGTGTCTGACGATGCCATTATCCTCACAAATCTTCTGAAAATTATCATTCATGTATTCTCCTCTATTATTTGTACGAAAACATTTGATCCTTATGACATTTTGTATTTCTATCATCGCCCTCCATTTAAGAAAAATTCTCAACACTTCATCTTTAGTCTTCATTGTATACACCCAAACTCTTTGGGAGAAATCGTCAACAAATGTTACAAATAATGTTTTCCTTCCAATCAAGGTGTTTTGGAAGGACCCCATAATTAATATCAGAGTAAACATAATTCAAAATACCTTTTGTATTATGGATAGCAATACCAAACTTAACCCTTATATGGGACTTGCCATAACCTACACGACATATCCCAAGCCAATCGTTTCAACGGTCCTTTTTGTTTTCATTATTCATTTAATCAGCGCAACTATATACGGGTCCCTTTGCTTTCTACTTAAAATTATATGGCATACATTTTGAGAAATGCAGGCATATGTTTTCTGTTCAGCCTGGCTACCATCACTTTACTATGGGCACAAGGGTTACAGCATGGAGCGAGAAAGCTGATTCTAACATAGTAGTCCTCTTATTAACTAGAAAATAGAGAGGAAATTCAGATAAACTTTGTATTTGTTATGGGGAAGTCAATATGTGATTAAAGGGCAATATAATAGGACGATTCCAAACCAAACTTGTCTTTTTATTAATGAATATATATTAGGAATCCAAGTTGAGTGGTTGGAAAACGATGTCCCTCAGAAAAAGACGTATCAACCTACATGCATGTGCTGACTGACTCAATCGCATACAGTTTTAAAATACACTACTCCCAGTCCTAAATTTAGGACACAGTTTATAGTGTAAATTGCACTAAAAACTTTGTCTTTCCAGTCTTACATATAGGGCAAAGTTTATAGTGCAAATTACACTAAAACTTTGTTTTATATTTAGGACCAATGCTAAGTTATTATTATTGCACAAATGAATGTCTGCTTATAAGTCTTAAAATCATCAATCATCACTAGTTTAGAGTCATGAAAATTTCAAACATAGCAGCAATACTCATACATGCATGCATATCTCAGGAGTCGGTCTTTGACAGCCTTATTCTCATGATTTATTTACACTTCTAATGGTCCTCTCTTGCATTTATGTAATTATATATATATTAAGTCATAGCTAGGTGATAAGTGCATATTTTATAATTAAATAAGTATCAATTGTGAGATATATATTGGATTAAATTTATTACTATTGTATACTTATTTAATTATATTTTATATACTTTTCCATTATTGAATCAAACTTAGGATCAAAGAATCAATCAACATACAATCTACTTATTTCCTATTATATCTTGCAGGAGTTATTAGCTGATTGAGAAAGGAGCAGAAAAAGAAAATCAATTTGAATATGATTGATGACGTGAGGGCCACAGATATTGGAGAAGTTATGAAGATAGAGAAAAACAGATTTTTGGAGAGACACACTACATACAAGACGCACAAGTTAAAGAGGGAATTGGAAAGAAAACAAAAGAAGAGACGGCTGAAGAAAGAAAGGAGGACGCAAGAACAATTCTGATTTTCATCTCTTTTCTTTTATTTTGTTAACCTAGCCATGCTTGGCTAGTCTTCTTTAGTAGTTAGGGCAAGGATGAACCTATGCGAATTTGAGTATTTGTTTGAATTCTCTATTGAACGTTATTTACCATGATTGAATGAATTATCTTTGCTTAAAGCTTTCTTAAAGACTGATCACCTTTTAGATTGTTCATAGGTTGGTGTATGACAATAGAGATGTTGGTGCATTTAACTAGAACCGTTAATTCATCATAGAGTTGCATGACCTAGACATAGGCTTACGAGTTTATGCGATCTCATAATTCTGGTCTATATAATCTTTCCAAACAATACTAAGACATTAGGTTGTTTTCAAAGATAACGGACTAAGGTAGCGTCAAGACATTAGGACTTAGTCTAATTTTAGAGAATTATATTGATCGTCAATCATGGGAATAATAATCAATTAGGGATTTAATTCAAATACTTAGAGGAACATAGGGGAATTCTATGCCCTAGCTGCGTTTTTCTCTATTGATTATCTTTTCTAAACAATCGTTCTTGAGATTCTTAATCTTGAATGCTTGTTCTTGATTAAATTCCTTAAAATTCTGTTTGGTTACAACTCACCCCCTATTACTCATTGATCCAACTAAAGCTGAAATAACGAATTAGTGGTTGGAGTACTATTCCTCGTGGGACGATCTTTTTCTCACTACTTTATTACTTGTAACGATCGGTGCACTTGTCAAAGTCGCTATCAAGTTTTTAGGTTTTGTTTTCTAATCATAGCCACTTGTGTTAAAACTTGTATGAATACCAGCTTGAATTTGAGCCAGTCAAATAGTTATGTGTTAATTAAAAAATAAAAGTTTAGCGCGACTTCAATATATATATATATATATATATATATTCTTGGGATATTAATTAAATGTATTGTACGATTAATAAATGAAGGGAATAAAATGAAACATGAAGGAAGAAGAAGCAGCACCACGCAGGATGGGGGAAATTCCAACATGAAGCAAGGACAAACACAAAACGAGCAATATCAGTCAAATCAGTCACCGTGGGACTGTGGGAGATGGTCGTTGGGTTCAAAAGGTCCGTGATAATGCACGGGTCGGGTTTCTCTAATAATCATTTTCTCATTATCCCCCATAATCTCTAAATCACATCCGTCCAATCAATACAATACTATTTTTACTTTTCTCTCACTTTCCCAATCAAGAGCTCAAATAAGGTCAATGAGAGAAAATGAGAAACAAGATAAGGAGAAGATCTCATTTGGATAATGCATGCCATTTTCGGGCAAGTACACCCCTTTTTATTTTTATTTGTTAGAGCGGTTGACCCGGCCAAAATTATTTTGCCTCCCAATCCCTAAAATAAAATATTCTTGCATTGTTTTCTGGCTAGTACACACCCCTCATATGAGAAATACATATGTGTGAATTTAAATTAATAAAGTATATAATATATTTAATTTCAGTTTTTATCTTTCAAAGATTTAGGACTCGTGGGTTAATTATGATTCAAAGTTAAATTAATGATATATTTTCATCAATAGGAAAGTAATAAACAGTGTAAATGAAGGCTAGTCCGATGAATTAATCGCCACAGTCTTTGGGTGTGAGTGTTTTCCATTCACAAGACTGTTTACTCATCACAGCGGGAATTTCGATCTACTCCATGTGTGTTCTTGGTGTATAGTACTTTACACAAAGGATATAAGTGTCTGGACATGAAGACTGGCCGAACTTACATGGAGAGAGTGCAGGGAGCACTTGTTCCTTAAAACGAATACCACACCGTACCCACCAATATCACCTCCTCCCTTCAACCTCATGCACCTTCTAACCTTTAGTTTTCTTAGCCTTCTCTTTCCCGATCCACTCATTCACACCCAACCACGTATTCCCTCTACTGATTCATCTCACCCGCCTTCCTCTCCTTGCTCTATACCTTCCACCTCACTTAGCTCACCTATTTAGTCCAATTCTTCTCATCATTCACTTCCCTCAACCTTGTTTCCTACTCCTAGCTTTTCCTTCCCTTCTGTCCCTCCACCCTCTACTGTTAACAATCATCTTATGGTTAGCTAGAAGCAAGGATGGGATTTTCATACCTAAAGTGTTTGTGGCACTTGATCAAACTGCAGTTCCTACTTCCATTCGTGAGGTACTTGAGGATCCTCAGTAGAAACAAGCAGCACAAGAAGAATATGATGCACTCATCAAATTTGGAACCTGGACAGTAGTAGTACCACTACCCTCTGATTGCCACATACACAATAGGGTGTAAGTGGTTGTTTAAGAAGAAACCCGGCTGCGGATGGACTACCTGCTAGAAACAAAGCTCGGTTGGTTGTGAAAGGATATTCTCAGGAGGCTAGTACTGACTATACAGACACATTTTCACCAGTAGTTAATTAATGCGTGCACCATCTGAGTCTTGCTCACCATAGCTATCTCTAAGGATTGGAAGGTCCATCAACTAGATTTTGACGATGCCTTCCTTGATGGAGATCTCACTAAGGAAGTCTACGTATGTGGATCCTCCTCCTGGGTTTGACTTTGGCTTTGATTCTCATACTCATCAACCTCTTGTTTGTAACCTAAATAAAGCCATTTATGGCTTGAAAAAGGCTCCCCGTGCCTGGTTTCAAAAGTTACAAGCTGCATTATGTGCTCATGTCTTTGTCGCTTCAATTGCATATCCATGTCTGTTCATATTGTTCTGACTTAGTATT
This sequence comes from Acacia pycnantha, assembly GCA_025563575.1. Taxonomy (NCBI): domain Eukaryota; kingdom Viridiplantae; phylum Streptophyta; class Magnoliopsida; order Fabales; family Fabaceae; genus Acacia; species Acacia pycnantha. Next base: position 1,163,718 of record JAMWYP010000037.1, on the reverse strand, counting down.
GATGATTGTTTTCCCAAAGGTCCAAATGGCAGTGGAAAGAGCTCTCTTTTCCAAGTTCTAGGTGGTCTCTGGCCATTGGTGTCTGGGCATATCGTGAAACCTGGCGCTGGCTCTGATCTTAATAAGGAAATTTTCTAAGTGCCACAAAGACCATACGCTGCCTTCGGAACACTTTGTGACCAGTTGATATATCCTCTCACTGCGGATCAAGAGGTTGAGCCACTCACAGATGATGGGATGGTGGAGCTATTGAAAAATGTAAAATTCCCATCTAATCCTCTATTTCTTTCAATATCATGTGTATTTGTAGTAAATTTTGAGTTTTATGTTTTGATTTTCTTGATATGATTGTTAATGGGAATCACATGTTCTTATATTCCAGGTTGATCTTGAGTATTTGTTGGATCGTTATCCACCTGAAAAAGAGGTTAACTGGGGTGATGAACTGTCTTTGGGAGAGCAGCAGAGACTGGGCATGGCTAGACTTTTTTGTCATAAGCCTAAATTTGCAATTCTTGATGAATGCACTGGTGCTGTCACAATTGATATGGAAGAACGATTTTGTGCTAAAGTAGGGGCCATGGGAACATCTTACATCACGATATCACATCGTCCAGCTTTAGTTGCATTCCATGATGTTGTTTTGTCCTTAGATGGTGAGGGAGGCTGGACGGTTCATATTAGAAGGTTGGGATTTTACTTTGCTGCTTATCAGTGATCTATTCTAGAACTGCGTTGTTGTTTACAAGACTAGTTTAAACTCCAGGGAGGACTCTTCTACTGAAATGGAGATTGACGCAATGAAGGAGTTGGACACAGAACGATAGAGTGATGCAAAGGCTGTTCAACGAGCCTTTGCCATGAATAAAAGGGTTTGGATTTTCTCTTATATTCTGTCTTATGAGGCATTTATTGTTCATTTGCTCAACTTGTAATGAAGAATACCCTCCTCTCTTTTCTTTTGCCTAGGATTATGCATTGCCAAATTCAAGGGCACAATCTTAGATCACGAAGGTGATATCATCATCTCCGCCCATAAATGATACTATTGCACCATCTGCTGTACCACAACTCCGTGGTAATACAAGAGTGTTGCCGCTGAGAGTAGCTGCAATGTGCAAAGTGTTGGTGAGTACTTTCTGCAGATTTGACCTTATTGGGTGTTAATTTTTATCCCATTCAAGTTGGATAGTTTTAATTTCACTCATAACATCCCTTACTAACTCATTTATTTATTAAAATAACATATCAGAAACATTTTTTTTTTTTAAAGTCTTTGGATAATAGAGCATAGTTGGGCTGTTATACTGGGGAAAGTATTTTTCAATTGGTTGTTAATGAGAATATTGGCTTAAAATCACTTTGTCTGTGTGACACAACCAACCATGCTGAGCAGTAATGGTGAATTAAACTACAAATCAATTGGCACTTAAATGAAGTCGTTGCAATCATATGTGGTGACTGTCTTTTATTTGTCCAGTAAGGATTTGATTTTTCCTTGTACGTTTTCAATTATTAAGATTTATTGCCATTTGCTTAACCCATAAGACATTCTCGCGGATATGCAAGTTAGTAACATCTTTAGACAAAATAAGTCAGTCCATATACAGTGCTGTACTGGCAACTATATAGCTATGTGAATATTGCATAATTAACTAAAATCCCCGTAAAACCAATGTAAACTGAACTATCTATTCTGGTCTGCTAATAACATATTATCGTGACATGCCTTGAGATTTCTTAGCTTAGTTTAAGAGTAGTTGGAGGATGTGTTTCAATGATAAGATATCTCAACAAATTATTTTCTTTTGCTGATGCATCTGCAGTCTGTGTTCCTACTATGATGAAATGGTTAAAGATTGTCATTTTTGGATTTCACTTTCTGTTAGCCAGCTACCATTTTGATAGCAATCCTAAATCTTATGGATTAGTTTATTCTAGGAAGAATAAACGTATTAAGTTAAATTAGGAAGAAAGTGAACTTATTAGTTTGTTTTGATTTTATTGAGTCTGTTTTATTATTATCCTTTATGATTATTAGTAGATTATCTAAATCTAAGATTTAGATATATATTTCAGATTTATGTTTTGATTAGTAGATTATCTAAATCTTAGATTTTGATATATAGTTTAGATTTCAGATTTATATTTGTTAGAGTCTACTCTCTGTAAATCCCTATAAACTCATCAATAAAGTATCAGATATTTTAGAGAGTAACTTAATTCTTGGAGATTCTCCTGGGCTGTTCTTAGAGAGTTGTGATTTATTTACGCCTCCTTAAGCACAGAGATTACTGTTCCTTATTAAGTTCCAGGTTTTTCACCCAATAAAGCTGAAACTTAACATTTGGTATCACGAGCCTTCGGTTCCTGTTCCCTATGGGCAAAACGCGATCATCACGCAAGCCTTCCCAGCCTCTGCCGAATCCGTCCCCTCCACGCCAGACAACTCCGTCGTCGTCAGGCCATGAACGGACGGGTACGTCGCCGCCACCCTATGAACGAACGACCTCACCCCCGCATACCGCCGACTCACCACCGCCTACAGCCGAGTCTCTGGCCAAAATCGCTGCCCGACTCGACTCGATGGATGAGTTGCGAGACAAGGTGCTCGCCCTTGAAGCACGCACGACTCGCCGAAGACACCACAGGGGCCGCTCGCCTCCTTCTTCCGATGACAGCGATGGTGGTACTGATTTTGCCCATCGTCCTCCTCATCGGCCCTATGCCAAGATTGAATTTCCAAAGTTCAATGGGGGCGATCCTCGGGGATGGTTGCTCAAAGCCGACAAGTTCTTCCAGTATTACCGTACACCAGACGAAGATAAGGTACACATTGCATCCTTATACTTTGAAGGCGACGCTCTGGATCTTTTTTCTTGGTTAAACTCCCAACGTCCGATTAAGTTCTGGCCGGACCTTGCTTCAGCACTCCAGGAGCATTTTGGGCCACCAGAATTCCTTAATCCCGATGAACATCTCTGCCAAATTCACCAAACAGGAACGATCCAGGAATATCGCCAAGAATGGGCAAAACGCGTTTCTCGCGTTTCGCGTTGGCCAGAACACTGTCTCTTGGGTGTATTTCTGACTGGATTAAATGAGCATATTAGATCCGACGTCCGCCTCCACAAACCACAAAATGTATACAGGGCCGCCAGTTTAGCATTAGAGTTTGAGCACCAACTCGCCATCGGACGCCCTCGACAGCTACCTCCAACAGCACCAGTACCCAAGCCTACACCCACCTATTCTTCCTCCAATTCCACACATGACTACTACTCCAATCAGAGACGACCTGCACCACCGACCAGCAAGTTTTCAGCGTCGGGCTCCTCCATCCCTCAGGTCACCAGCCGCGCACCCCCCATGGACTCCGAGCGCCAGCGCCGACGGGACAAAGGCCTCTGTTTCCGTTGCGCCGAGCCCTTCCGGCCGGGCCATCGGTGTGCTGCGACCTCCTTTTCCTTGCTGGAAGTCGACGAGGATGGTCTTCCATTGGAGAACCAAGGTGCTGATGACCCCGACTGTGCTCAAGACGAGATGGACCCACCAGTAAGTTTTAATGCCACTTTAAAAGAGGATACCTCAGTGTCATTTAATGCTATTCTAGGCTCTTCATCGGCATCTACTTTGAAACTTAGGGGATCACTACAAGACAAATCAGTTTTGCTTCTAGTAGATAGTGGGTACACACACAATTTCATATCCACAAAATTAATTCACAGTCTCGGCCTACCCACAGCAACAGTACCCTATTTTGGAGTTCAAATTGGTGATAGTAGCATTGTCCGATGTAACCAGATTTGCCAAGACTTAGCCATTCAACTGACGGGGATAGTTATGACACAAGATTTTTTCCCCTTCTCATTACCGGGATCTGACTTGGTGCTGGGAATTAAATGGCTGGCCTCTCTCGACACAGTAGAAGCAAATTGGAATGAGACAAATCAGTTTTGCTTCTAGTAGATAGTGGGTACACACACAATTTCATATCCACAAAATTAATTCACAGTCTCGGCCTACCCACCACAACAGTACCCTATTTTGGAGTTCAAGGTAGCATTGTCCGATGTAACCAGATTTGCCAAGACTTAGCCATTCAACTGACGGGGATAGTTATTACACAAGATTTTTTCCCCTTCTCATTACTGGGATCTGACTTGGTGCTGGGAATTAAATGGCTGGCCTCTCTCAACACAGTAGAAGCAAATTGGAATGAGATGTTCTTAATTTTCAAGCTTAATGGTAAAAAGTATAGATCACATGGTGAAATTCCAAAAACTTCTCCTTCGGTATGCCTACAAAGTTATGAATTCCACCAAACAGAAACGGCCAAGAAGGCCGCATTGGACATAACTCAGATTTATCACAATTTTGCTTCCATATTTGAGGAGCCACGATCATTACCACCCTCTCGTGGGCATTATCACAAGATTCTTTTACGCCCCGGGTCTTCACCACCTAATTTGCGGCCCTACCGTTGCCCTCATTATCAAAAGGATGAGATCGAATCTCAAGTAGACACTTTAATGGCACGTGGATTTATTCGACCAAGCTCCAGTCCCTTTGCAAGTCCGGTACTATTGGTCAACAAGAAAGACGGCTCATGGCGATTGTGTGTTGACTATCGTCATCTCAACCGGATCACAGTACCCGACAGATACCCTATCCCAAACATTGATGAGCTACTTGATGAGTTACAGGGTGCACAATATTTCCCAAAGATTGACCTACGCTCCGGATATCATCAAATTAGGGTCCTCCCATCCGACATCCACAAAACAGCTTTTCGGACACATTCGGGCCACTATGAGTTTGTAGTCATGCCGTTCGGACTCACTAACGCTCCGGCCACATTTCAAGCCATCATGAACGACCTTTTTCGCCCGCACTTGCGGCAGTTTGTGCTTGTCTTTTTCGACGATATCTTGATATATAGTGCTTCGGCTGCCGACCACCTCCACCATCTTACCACTGTCTTCGAGATACTGCAACACCACTCATTTTATGCTAACGCCAAGAAGTGCTCTTTTGGGCAAGTACGGATCGATTATTTGGGCCATATTGTGACTAGCCAAGGGGTTGAAGTAATACCTGAAAAGATTAAAACTGTAGCTCATTGGCCTAACCCCTCCTCCGTACAAGAGCTACGAGGTTTCTTAGGACTCACGGGCTACTACCGACGGTTTGTGAAAAATTACGGGATTATCGCTCGACCCTTGACTGACCTAACAAGAAAGGATGCTTTTCAATGGTCTCCCCAAGCTCAATCCGCCTTTGACTCACTCAAGATTGCTCTCACTACCACGTCGGTACTTCATCTACCCAACTTTCACCAACCATTTACCGTTGAATGTGATGCATCTATGGAGGGGATTGGAGCGGTTCTTATGCAAAATGGACACCCCATCGCCTACTTCAGCAAAGGGTTTTCATTTTCCAACCGTTTTAAATCTACCTATGACCGCGAATTACTCGCACTGGTTCTATCACTTCAAAAGTGGCGCCATTACCTGTTAGGGCATCCTTTTGTGGTGCAAACCGATCATCACAGCTTAAAGCATCTGCTAGACCAGAAAATCGTCACAAATTCCCAACAACGCCTTATGGTCAAACTACTCCCCTTCAACTTTACCATTTGTTACAAACCGGGTAAAGAGAATATAGCGGCCGATGCTCTATCAAGAAGACCACAAGTAGATTTCTTCCACATGGTGATTCCATTAGCCAATGAGTTAGAACATCTACCTCAAGCTTTACTTGACGACCCTGAAACCAACACCCTCATCAAAGCACTACAGAATGACCCAGATCACCACCCTCACTTACATATGGTAAATGGTCATTTATTCTATAAGACACGATTGGTCATACCAAATCAACCTCAGTTACGGGAGAAGTTACTTGCTGAAGCTCATGCCACACCAACCGGGGGGCATGGGGGATTCATTAAAACATTACGCCGACTAGTCGATCATCTGTATTGGCATGGAATGAAACACGATGTCAAGGGTTACATCCAGCACTGTCAAACATGTCAACAAAATAAGTATCAAACCCTAGCACCAGCAGGACTCCTTCAACCTCTACTGATCCCGGACCGCATTTGGGAAGATATTTCCCTTGATTTCATCACTGGACTCCCCAAGTCTCGGGGCTTCACTGTAATCCTAGTGGTAGTTGATCGACTTAGCAAATATAGCCACTTCATCGCCCTCGCTCATCCATACTCAGCAAAATCAGTGGCAGCCACGTTCTGTCAGGAGATTGTTCGCCTGCACGGCATACCCAGATCGATCGTAGCTGACCGAGACTCTCTGTTTCTTAGTCACTTTTGGCAAGAGCTATTTCGTTTAAGCAAAACTCGCTTAAACATGAGCACTGCGTACCACCCCCAGTCGGACGGACAAACAGAGGTAGTCAACCGCAATCGCTGCCTTGAAACTTATCTCCGCTGCTTTGCACATGAACAACCACGACATTGGAGTACTTTTCTGTGCTGGGCAGAATTCTTTTTCAACACTGGGTATCACACTGCCGCCAACACGACCCCGTTCAAGGTCGTCTACGGGCGTGACCCCCCCCAACTACTCCCCTATGTGCGAGGCGAAACATTAGTAGCCGACTTGGAAGAACAACTTGAGACCAGGGATGCTATGCTCCAGGTCCTCAAGAGTAACCTTCTTAAAGCTCAACACCGGATGAAGTTACATGCTGACCAGCACCGCAGAGATCTTGAATTCGCACCAGGCGATGCTGTGTGGTTAAAAATTCACCCCTACCGCCAGAAATCCCTATCTCGTACCCGCTTCGAAAAACTTGCTCCACGTTTTTATGGCCCCTTCAAAGTCCTAAGGCGTATCGGCAAGGTGGCATACGAGTTAGACCTCCCGTCTACCGGCAGGATCCACCCGGTTTTCCATGTCTCTCTACTACGCCAGGCACCTGGCCTTCAAGCCGTCTCCCCTCCTCCACCGCTACCCCTATCGGCCGATATGGAACTCCTCCTCACACCTTCCAGGGTGCTTCAACACAGATGGACCCCAGCCAAGCAACTGGAACTACTCCTCTAATGGGAGAACCATAACCCCGAGGACGCCACATGGGAAGATTATGATTTGGTCGCAGCTCAATTCCCTGATTTTCGACTTGAGGACAAGTCGTTTTTCCAAGGGGGGAGAAATGGTAGCAATCCTAAATCTTATGGATTAGTTTATTCTAGGAAGAATAAACGTATTAAGTTAAATTAGGAAGAAAGTGAACTTATTAGTTTGTTTTGATCTTATTAGTTTGTTTTGATTTTATTGAGTCTGTTTTATTATTATCCTTTATGATTATTAGTAGATTATCTAAATCTTAGATTTAGATATATATTTCAGATTTATGTTTTGATTAGTAGATTATCTAAATCTTAGATTTAGATATATAGTTTAGATTTCAGATTTATGTTTGTTAGTCTACTCTCTGTAAATCCCTATAAATAGGCCTAGTGCCTCATCAATAAAGTATAAGATATTTTAGAGAGTAACTTAATTCTTGGAGATTCTCCTGGGCTGTTCTTAGAGAGTTGTGATTTATTTACGCCTCCTTAAGCACAGAGATTACTGTTCCTTATTAAGTTCCAGGTTTTCACCCGATAAAGCTGAAACTTAACACATTTTTACAGGGTCTTCTAATTAGGTGTATAAGTTAATGCATAATCTATAATTATCAAATATTTTTAAATGCTTCTTTCTTCTATGAACTTTCCACTTTCAGGTACCAACTCTATTTGATAAACAAGGAGCACAACTGCTTGCTGTTGCTTCTCTTGTCATATCAAGAACGTGGGTCTCAGATCGTATTGTGTCACTGAATGGTATTTTCTGTTTGCATATTAGATTTCTTATTGTTCCAAGGGACCGTCTGCATATCGTTAAAGAGCATGATGTTCTCAGGTACCACTGTGAAGTTTGTTCTGGAGCACGTTAAGGCTTCCTTTATTCGGCTAATTGGTATAAGTATTCTCCAAAGCGGTGCATCTTCCTTCATTGCACCTTCTTTAAGGTAATTCAGCATCCATAAGAGAGAAACTTAATTGCAAACTCAAATCATGTGTGATTATATTTTTCTTGGCAAGATTGAGTAGTTTGCATCCCATCCTTTTAATCACTAGGGCCATTGTTACTGCTACAATTATATTTTTATTTATATAATCATGGTTCCGCTGCTGGGTCATGAATTTCATTTATAGGTGAATGATATCCTTGTTAAAGTTTCTTATGTTATCGTATCTTAATTGGTTATCTTTTTAAATGTTTTCATTTCTTGACATCATTCATTGCTACTTTTTTTTTTTTTTTGACTCTGCCGTCTTGTGTTAAATTGCATCCCACCAATTAATATCTCGTATTGCATATTCTTTAGTGTGGATGGAATTTAATAAACATGTTTAGTGGGTCAGCCACACTTGGTGCACTGCGGTAGTCATTGACAGTTGCTTAGTTGGCTGTTAGAAATATCAGCCACAGGTCCATGAGATTATGAAAATTAAGCTCCTGCATAATATATATCATGGACCTGCGTTTTGTCTACATGTTAAGCCCAAAGGGTTTTCATAGAGATTATATGAAAATTATTCCTGAACTTTCACTTAAAATATTAATAATTTTCTTACGTGATAATCTATTAAGCCTTGAGTTTGAGGGGTTCACAACACTTTTCCTATTTGATTTTGCTTTATGTCTCTGATTCCCTGTGTACAAGTCAGACATTTTCAGTCTAGGATACAATCACACTTTGCAGTTTGATCCTGGAGTATGCATAGCTTCTATCTTATGCCTGGAACTGATAATGCAACCATGCTAGGTTGGGTCGAAACTTTTTATCATATCTGTCATACTGCTTGGATTTCATCATATTATGTAGGATAATAATCTAGCTATCATGGAAATTTGTTTTTTCCTGTAATTTATTGATAATGAAAATATTCAACTGTTGAACGCATTAAAACACACAAGAAACAGAAGGAAGGAAGAAAAACAAGAGATTTCATTGACTATGGTAAAACTATGCCTTGTTCTTCAGGCACTTGACAGCCAGGCTGGCTCTTGGCTGGAGGATTCATTTAACACAGCATTTACTCAAGAATTACTTGAAAAACAATGCATTCTACAAGGTAAGTGAAAATGTTTTAACTAAATTCACTCAACCCATGTTTCGGAATGGGTGCCCAATTAATGCTAAATGCCAATCTATGCAGGTCTTCTACATGGCAAACAAAAATATTGATGCAGATCAGAGGATAACTCATGACTTGGAGAAATTAACAACAGACTTATCAGGACTGGTCACTGGTATGATAAAGCCATCTGTAGATATTTTGTGGTGAGTGCTTCATTCATGTAATGTTGAAGTTTTTTATTACCTGGGGTTCAGTCCTGTAGTACTTGACTTTATTTATTTGATACTTTTTAACTTCTGTCTTTTTTATTTCTTTTGTCCATAAGGTTCACTTGGAGAATGAAGCTTTTGACAGGTCAGAGGGGAGTGGCTATTCTATATGCTTACATGTTACTTGGTCTGGGATTTTTAAGAACTGTGATTTTGGTGACATGGCAAGTCAAGAACAACTGGTTGAAGGAACTTTTAGGTTAGTTCTTTTTAGCTTCGGTTGCTTCAATCGTGGTTTTTAACAATATGTCTGTAGAAATCATTCTGAACTTTATCCACTTGGTGCTTCCATTAGGTTCATGCATGAAAGACTGCGGACACATCCAGAATCTGTTGCTTTCTTTGGAGGTGGTGCTCGAGAAAAGGCTGTGAGCTCCTCAACTAAACAATGCTTTATAGTTTCTTCCTTAAAAAAATCTCAATTGGAGGATGTGTTTGTGTTGTCTTAGATATCAATATTATATTATGTTTTGGGTTCTGATATGAGGAAATATAATCAGGGGGTGAGGTTTGAATGGAAAGGCCCAGCATACAGTTGACTTTACTTTATTCTATTTGCATTTTGATTCTGGTAAGCTAAAATACCACTATTAATCAGTGGACGGAGACAGTTTATTGTTAGTCCTTAACTTTTGCCGTTTTACATTGTTGGGCAGATGGTTGAATCAAGATTTAAAGAGCTTCTTAGCCACTCCAAATTGCTTTTAAAGAAGAAGTGGCTGTTTGGTATACTGGATGATTTTATCACGAAGCAGCTCCCTCATAATGTGACTTGGGGCTTGAGTTTGTTGTATGCCCTTGAACACAAGGGAGATAGAGCATCAGTATCTGTACAGGGTGAATATTTTCTTGACTGCTTACAGTTGTTTTAATCTTTATCTCTTCCTGATTCCTTTTCTCTTGTGCTAACACTATTATTCCTACAGGTGAGCTGGCTCATGCTCTGAGGTTCTTAGCATCTGTGGTTTCTCAAAGCTTTTTAGCTTTTGGTGATATTCTTGAACTGCATAGAAAGTTAATTGAGCTCTCTGGTGGTATCAATCGGATTTTTGAGCTTGAGGAACTTCTGGACGCAAGACAATCTGGTATGTCTTCTCTTTTCCCCCTTTCGCTAGGCTAGGCACTGAAAAATGTTTGTCTCTTTCTGCAGCATTAATTGTTCTTTCTAAGAGTCACCATGTTCTAATAAGGTCTTTGACCATGCAGGAGATTTTATGAGTGGTGCTTTTGCGCCAAAAAAAAAAAAAAGAGGGATGTTCAAACCACAGATGTAATGTCCTTTTCTAAGGTTGATATCGTCACTCCAGCTCAAAAGATGTTGGCTAGGGAGTTGACATGTGACATAATGCGGGGTGGCAGCCTGCTTGTTACTGGTTAGCATTTATCATTGTAATTTGTTTCCTTTAATGAGATGAATCCTCTTGTAATTGATTATTAAATATTGCATGTATTATATTTTAAAAGGTCCAAATGGAAGTGGAAAAAGTTCCATTTTCAGAGTTCTTAGAGGACTTTGGCCTGTTGCAAGTGGAAGACTTTCCAAACCATCTGAAGATGTGGATGGAGAGGCTGGGTCCGGTTGTGGCATCTTCTATGTTCCTCAGCGGCCTTATACATGCTTGGGAACCCTGAGGCTTTGTTTGGGAGTTTGGAAGGAAGGGAAAGGAAAGGAATACAAGGAGAATGGAGGGGAGGAGATGGAAGGGAAATGAAGGATATTTTCTTCCCTTGTTTGGGAGTTAAAAAAAAAGTAAGGGATGAAGATGGAGGATTAATGAGTTATTTTTACTATTTTGTCATTTTCTTTAATAATTAATATAACTATTATATTTTTCAAATAAATTTAAATTTAAATTTTCTAAAAAATTTATTTATGTAACTTTTATATTCAAAAAATTATTTATGTGGTGGCGGCGGTGACGGTGGCGGCGGTGGTGGCGGTGACGGTGGTGGGGTGGTGGCGGCGGCGGCGGCGGTGGGGTGGTGGCGGCGGCGGCGGTGGTGGCGGTGGGGTGGTGGTGGCGGCAGTGGCAGTAGTGGGGTGGTGGCGGTGGTGGAGGTGGTGGTGAATAAGGGTAACAAAGTAATTATTCTATTTTCCCTCTTAAAACCCCCCATATTGGAGGAACTTTATTTTTTAGGAGGGTTTTGGGGGATTTGTAAAAATCTCTGATTCCCTCCCCTCCTATTTTTAAAACTTGCAAACAAGGGCAGGGACTACCAAAACCCTCCATTCCCTTTCCTTTCCTTCCAAAATGGAACTCCCAAACAAAACCTGAGGGATCAAATAATTTATCCTCTGTCACGTGAGGAAGCAGAGGTTAGAGCATTGAAGATATACGGAAAAGGTAATTATGTTGGCAAGGAGAAATGAGATGCCCCAGAAGTTACTTAAAAAGTAAAATGGAATTTCTAACTCTATATAGTAACCTTAATAGCGTATTTGACTCAATTATTGCTTAAAGTGATGCTACTACTTTATGTTTGATTAATTACTACCAGCTTAGGCTAAATTATCTTATTGCTTGTTACTCATGTTGTTAGATGGGAATTAGGGATAAATGGAAAATTGTTGGGTAACGGGTGGTCTGGGAGTTTTGCTAGATACCCTTATTATTATTAATAGGGGCGTTATGGATATGTAATGGTGTGAATGAAGTAGTATTTTGGTCTTTTCTGTTATTTGAGGATTGCCTTGCATAAAGTGGTATTAGATAGAGCCACTTTTCCTGGCCATAAAAGTATGATCTGGAGAGCTATGAGGGAGATAGTGAAGTAGAGGCAAGTGACTACTGTTGAAGATTATTGGCCAGTAATGTGCCTACCAGAATGATGGATGGGAATCTTCATGGGAGGACTTAAATTTCGAAATTCAAGACACTATCCAATGATTCAATCCAGCAACAACGTTGCATGTATTGAATCCAATACCTCGTGTAAAAAAAAAAAATCAGATCACCACACGAGGTAACCATACCTCGCGAGGTTTTTTTAAAAAAATAAAATAAAATAAAAGATCCTATAGATGCGCTGTTTAGCTGAAATATAAAAGCAAAAATCAGCGATTCGGATTGGGGTTTGCATTGGGATTGATTGTGTAGAAAGAGATATAGATAGGGTAAATCAAAGGGTGTTGTTGAGGTGAGAGTGATGGAGAGGGGTTATAAACGAGGAGAGAATTTTGTGTTAGATTGTTTCCAATCAAAGCTTTAATCCGAACATTTTGTTCTCCTATCTATTCTCATAGGTAAAACAATGTTAAAGAAAAAAATATAAATCAAATTTAATAAAAAAATACAATGACATAATTATAAATAAAATTCCAATCAAAGCTTTATTCCAAACATTTTGTTCTCTTATCTATTCTCATAGGTAAAACAATGTTAAAGAAAAAAAAAACATAAATCAAATTTAATAAAAAATACAATGACATGATTATAAATAAAATTCATTAAAATTTAAAATAAAAAAGATCAATTAGCTTCCTTAATCTTTCTAAAAAAGTCAACTAAGTCTTATAATTAAGATCGAAGGGAGTAATATTTTTCAGGACAACATTAATCTAAAAAAACCTTTCTGATAACATTATCTAAACAAAAAATTTTAGAACAAATTAGCACCTTAACCCATTCTTTATTGGAAAGTTTCTTTATCGAAAAGCATGATAGTGAACACTTGAGAAGGGTAACATTAAGAACTCAAATCCCGTATAGAATAAAGGTTGTCCACTCTTACCCAGATAAACTGTTCCGAAACCCCCATCTCCAAGTTCATTGGCAGAATCAAAATAGTTAGTGGCCTCTTCAAGTTCGGTATATGAGAATAGGTGGACTCCAAAGTATTTCCTTTCTTTATTCTCAGCATCGTTTATAGAGGAATCGGAAGATATGGTCCGACTCGGACGAGATTGTTTGTCTGATTTGGCATGACGATTCTTCTTTTGGCGGAGATAGAAATAAAAGGCAGTGCTCAGAACGATCACACTGAATGAAGAAGCAGCAGCACCTGGGTTGAGGGAAAAATAGTAAGAAGCTTCAGTGAAAGGGAACACGCAGGACAAAGCAATAGAAAATAGTATTAAATTGAAGCTATATTACCTGCTATGAGTTTCCCTTTCCAGTTCCAATGTCTATCTGCAACAGGAATCAGTAAAAGCTAAGTAGAGGTGAGAGCAATGGCACTTATATCAGCTAGGAGATAGAAGCAGAATCACATCAAACAGGAAAATATAGGTGAATTATGCATGCCCGATGGTTGGAAAAGATGGATCAGGAAGACAATACACTACAGTGTTTAAACAACATGACAAGTTTGGCTAACTTCCAATTGCAAGGTTTGTTTTCCTGAGCTTGATGAACTCGATCAGGAAGTACTTTCTTGAAAGAGAAGAAAATTATCAGTGATCAAGATTGAAGATCCCATCACACACACGCGCGCGCACAGAGGTTGGTGGAGATTAGAAAGCAGACTTGCTACTCAGAGATTGAGTTTTTGAAGGGGAAGGGAGCACCCAAATTTTTCATGATAAAAGAATTATTTTCACTTATTTTGCTCTTTATTTCAATGTTATTTACTTAATTTATTTTATAATATAAGTGAAAAACTATATTCCCTCAGAAAAATTACATCAAGACAAGTATATCTCTAGATAAAAGATATTAATCTATAAATAAAATAAATGAAAGTTAATTAATATCTTAGTATATATATTCTTATAATATTTCATCGCCACTTCTGATGTCATTACCGTTATTACTCATAACTGTGCATCCTTGTGCTATCAAGTCTCAACCCTTCTTGTTTTCATTAAAAAAAAATAGTACATGAATAAAAATTTCATAGGTCCTATTTATAAGTCCAGTTTGACCAAATCTCACATACCAAGGAAAATTAGTTAACTCAATGATTATAGGGTAATTTTTTAACTTTACCCTCATTTATGATTGAGTATTTTTTAAATATTTCTTCTCTCTTTATCTTTATGAGTGTAATTATTATAGGTAAAATTGTCACAATCTCATTTATTACATAAAACTGGATTTATAAATAGAACCAGAGTGGTAACAGATAAATCAAATATTAAAATCTTTTTTTATTCTTCGTTCCCACGGAAACAAATTTTTCTTTCCCTCCGTCAAAATCCCGTGAGAGAGGGAGAGAAGGGGAAATGAAGCGTAAGATGATGGAGAGAGCTGGTGGACCACTAGGAAGGAAACTGACAAAGACTTTGCACGCAATCCGGCAACTCCGTTGACGTGTAAATTAAATATTTTTTAAAGACCAAAAACTTACTCGTATATTGTTTTTTTCCTGAGACAAAAAACTTATACTCTAAGTTTCGATTTTGTTTAAATGTTTTAAATATTAAAATTTAGTATACAGTATACAGACACACACACCCCTCTACAAAGGCAGGGGCAGCGAACTTTCTTTTTTTTTTTTTTTTTGCTCAAGGGGGCAGCGAACTTTCAATTTGGAGCTAATGGGGAAATGTGCTCTCTAAAGATTGAAAATTTGTAACTTTGATTAGTGCCAGTCCAGACAAGAGCATGGGAGTCACATCAGATCAGAGAGAAAGGAGTCTGTATTCAACAACAACTAAATGCAGAGTAGGAGCGACTTTCCTGTCAAACCATTGACGTCTTCAATGGTAGACACACACTGACACACACACCCCAGTTGAGAGGCTAATCTGTCTAACCACCAAGCCTACATTTCACTTATTTTAATGCCCGCCCACTACTCCTAATACTTCGGCTGAGGTTAATCTTTCTAACCAGTCCCTCTCTGTTCTGTTTTGTTAGACTTATTCTTTCCTACGCTTTTCCTATAGCAGTGAACCACATACGCTTCTTCATCCTACTAAGCGGTTCACCGCAACACATTTTAATTTCTATTATTGGGAAAAAAAATGGTTGAAATGATAATAAGAGAAAAAAGAAGGAAGAAGTCATACTTTTTGGACAAGAATAAGGACGAACTCTGTTCCCGCAATAACAGGCAAATCGAGAAGCGTCATGGATGTCAGTCCCACATATTCCTCCCGAGGAATTGCATGCCAGGCAGGGAACCCAGTTTTTCGTGTATTGAACTACGAATCCGTTCCTCACAGATTTGTTCAGCCCATCCTTGTCTACAACGTCGGGAATCTCACCTTGTACTAGAATCTGATTATGAGCCTTGCATTCAGAAAATTTTTGCAACTTATGCGTCTCATCTTGCCTGGCGAAGAAAGCAACACCACTTTTGCAATTGATGTTGCTTGGGCTTGAAACGTGACGAGGGCACTTGTAGAATACAAACAAGCTTTGAATTGTTAAGTTATCGTAGTGGAAGAGAGCGGGATCCAACGAAGTGTTGGTGAAGTTCCATGGACAAGAAACAAAAAGAGCAGTTTGTACCAATCTCATGGAGTGAAATTCTGGGTTAATGGAAACCAACATGAAATCCTGTTGGCCTACTGTGATGGAAGTCGTATTATTCAGGCAAGTGAGCTTGAATCGATTGCCGCCGCCACAATAAAGATGAGAAGGAACCAGTGTGAATAATTATTATCTTTTTTAAAAAAACATAATACTCATTCCGGTCCTAATTATAAAACCTATCTAACCGATTTTGGAGAGATTAAAGAGAGAAGTTAAATTTGTTAATTTTACTCATTTTTCAAAAATACCCTTATATAAATTTAAAATGACATAATTAAAAGTGAATCAACAACCCTACCACACAGAGGCGGACCCAGGTTCATTGTTGGGGGAAAGTGCCCCCAAAAATTTGGGAATTTAAAAAAAAAAATCAAGTTAAAGGAGTTAGAATTAATAACTTGAATATAATGGTTTCAAATTTTCATTAGCATTAGCATTATTTATCTACTTTCCTTGAATTTATACATGCTTCCATGATTGTCCACCCTTAAATTAAGTGTTCACTCTTAATACATCAGGATTGCACTTCGTAATCGGATGGGGATGAATGGTTGAATGATTGTTTAGTACCTTATATTGAAAAATATGTATTTGATGGCATTGATAATAAGACAATTATGATAGAATTTCATAACATAAGGCCTAAAAAGATGATATTATAATTATTTTTATTATAATATAATATACTTTTTTATTAAAATATATGTACTTGAACTTATTGAGTGCCCACCCTTCATTGTAATTTATGTAGCTGCATTTCTAACAGTATTTCTTGTTTTTCTAAATGAAAAGTTTGTAAAATAATTTCCTCTTTTATTACATCATCAATATTCACTTGATTTCATAAATATTTTTTTGATATATTTTTTTCTTGTTTATATTATTTTGTTTTTTAATACATTTAAAAATTTCCTTAAAAAAAAATTTTCGCCGAATCCCCCCACCATTTATGCCCCCTTCTATAATTTCCTAGGTCCGCCCCTACTACCACATACCTATCTGACTTAGAACTTTCCTTTTCACGCGCTTTCTAATTAAAATAATGGTCTTGCTATATATATGTGTGTGTACATATTGATCTACACACACAAATACACACACACACATATATACATAGACACATATATATTGACACACATACATATACATACATATATCTATATATATTCGTGTGTAGACACACACATATATACATACATATATAGACACACACATGTGTATGTTTATATATATATTCGCAAATTAACGTCATTTGATCGTTAAATAAATTAAAATCCAACAATTTAAAAGTTTTACTGATTGGAAAAGTCTAGGCACCTACATATATATACTCACCAAAAACCAAACACACTTGAGAGAATAAAATAGGGATATTTTAGGAAGAAATTGATAAAAATTAAAATGTTGTCCTATAATTAAGACCAAAACCAACTCTCAAATATTGTCTTATAATTAGGACCAGAATGAGTATGTTTTTTTTAGCACAATCGCTTAGCACTTGAAGCATGTTAGGTATTATTTTTTTGTCCCAAGGGTATTTATTCGATGTTACTCGAGATAAAACTCTCTCACAGTGGCGGAGCCAGGTTTAAAAGTTTGTGGGTGCACAATTAGTAGAGGGTTCGGGGGCAGCGCCCCCGAAATTTTTTTTTTAAAAAGAAAGTTTTAAATGCATTAAGATTGTATCGTTAACATTTTCTGGAAGAAGAAAAGTTTGACAAGATTAGGGAACATGTTGCAACCTATAAGCTATCTCATGTGACAAGATTGTATCAAGTGTTCATGCTGATTCTAACAACCTCATTAGATGCAACAAGTTATAAGTGCTAAGAAATTAAATTCACTGATCATGCATTCGAACTGAAATAAGAACTAAAATCTGAAACAGCAGCGATGTATACCTTAAAATACCTAGCAGCCATATTGAGTCTTCCAATTTCACAGAAAAGATTTACAGCTTGGTCCAGACAAGATGCAGCTTCTGTAATATTTGGGAAAAAGACGAGAAACTCAGCATTGAAATAGTATCTTTTAGTAAATAAATGCTAGTGATGTCATGTTATTACATGCTTCCCCATGTTATAAAAACCCAAGTAGTTTAGAAGTTTCCTTTCCCACTCCAGGTGATTCTTGTCGACAAAAGTGGCGATCGAAGTGTTCCGACGAGTGTGCCTTATCCCTTGAAGCTTGAACTTGTGGTTCTCGACGGAGATTTCCCACCGGCCGATAAGCAAGAATGGACGACCCACGAATTCAACAGCCACTTAGTGAAGGAGAGAGTGGGAAAGCGACCCTTGCTCGCCGGATCAGAACTCAACATCACCATGAGAAATGGGATTGCAAGTTTGGGTGGCGACATTGAATTTACGGATAACTCTAGCTGGATCAGGAGTAGGAAGTTCAGAGTTGCTGTCAGAGTGGCTCCTGGAACCCATCAAGGTCCTAGGGTTCTTGAAGGCTTCACCGAATCTTTTGTCGTCAAGGATCATCGTGGCGAATGTAAGCATTCCATTCTTACCCATTTTTATATTATTATTACTCCCACCGGTCCTAATATAGGAACACTTTTGTAGTGTAAATTATACTACAAAAGTATTCCTATAATTAAGAGTAATAGTTTTTAAGTAACTACTCGTAATATAGAATTCACCTCGTGTCCAACTTTGGCATATCCACTGCTACCAGCATGCATCAACATGAATGTGTTTTTTATGTGCAGCGTTTTTATTTTTTTAATACGAAAACTTGATATATATATATATACACACACTTTAAGAAAAATACTAGCTTCAAACTTTCAAGTATGTATGTAGTCATAATTGAAGCACTTGCACATCCCTTTCACCCTTTCGAAGCAACTAATTGTGGCTATCATATCCCTAGTTTTGTTTACATCGACCATGGCCTTTTATATATCTTGCCAGGGAACTTGAAAGCGATATGATTTTGTCAACTTAATTCCAGCTAAGAGGTTTACTAATCAGGCAAACCATATTTAATAGGAATATATGATAATCCCAAACTTAGTTTGACAAATGGTTGGTCGGTCCTACATGTCAGGCAACGGTTTCTAGGGCTAATTAATAAGGTCAAACTGTTTTTATATAACTTGTTACAATGAAGAATAATAATTATTAATATGATTGGGTTTGCTCTTTTAATGCTATATCACTCTTTTTATAAGTTCAGTTTCACCAAAAAAATTTGGTCCTATTTATAAGTCCAGTTTCATGTAATAAATGAGATTGTGACAATTTTACCCATATTAATTATACCCATGAAGATAGAGAGAGAAGAAACAATTGAAAAACATCCAATCATAAATGAGGGTAAAATTGAAAATTTACCTCCATAATCATTGTGTCAACTACCTCTCATTGGTATGTGAGATTTGGTCAAACTGGACTTATAAATAGGACCAGAGTGGTAAGCGTGTAGCATTCCCATTTCCCTGTTACATTATTTGCCTTAATTTTCTCTGAAGCTACAAAATCTGGTTGAATGCTAATTAGTCGAATAATATTTCTATATATATATATATATATCGTAAACTCGAATTGATCTTTAATTAAGATTGAAATGAGTATATATAAAAAATGCAATCATCATGTACGAGTGATATTAATTCCTTTTTTACAACTTTATAGGCTCGAGGTTTATCTTCAACTTCTTTTGAGACCAAAAATATTTTTTTTGTTGGCTTGAAAACTAAGGAATATAAACTGGAATTGTATATACACGGGATGATATATTATATATGTATATAGTAGCCAAACGAGAGATGTTTACTTGGATGCATGTCTAATGTATATGTAGTGTATAAGAAACACCATCCACCGATGTTGGAAGACGACGTGTGGCGGCTGGAGAAGATTGGGAAGGATGGGGCATTTCACAGGAAGTTGTCGTCAAAGGGTATTAACAATGTTCAGCAATTCCTCAAGTTATCCGTGGTTGATCCTGCAAGACTCAAAGAGGTACTATATATATATATATATAATATAATCCATCCACATTATTCATCTCAATACTCTGATTATAATAATAAATGGTATTTGGGAATGAAATCAGATATTAGGGATAGGGATGTCAGAGAAAATGTGGGAGGCAACATTGAAGCACGCGAGGAGCTGTAAGATGGAGAACAAGCTCTACATATACCGGCCGGGGCCTCACTATGCCGTGTTTCTGAATCCCATCTGCCAAGTGGTTAGAGCTCACATCAATGGCCACATCCTGTATGGCACTGACCTCAACAACATCAACAAGGTGTATATATATATATAAATCGTTAATTTTCAGATATATATGTAATATTGAATAACGGTGACATTATATATATATATATAATGGGCAGAGCTATTTTGAGAAGCTGGTGAGAGAAGCATACGCCAGATGGGACACCTTGGAGGAAGCAGCCCCCGAAGATCTCTTGAATGATGATGCTTCCTTGTTAACTCAAGGTATGCCATAATTTCATCATCAGACAAATTAACAACAATATGTGTTTATGAATTAATAGTATGGATAT
This sequence comes from Acacia pycnantha, assembly GCA_025563575.1. Classification (NCBI taxonomy): domain Eukaryota; kingdom Viridiplantae; phylum Streptophyta; class Magnoliopsida; order Fabales; family Fabaceae; genus Acacia; species Acacia pycnantha. The sequence goes on along the minus strand of JAMWYP010000037.1, from coordinate 1,143,327 downwards.
TTAGGGGAAACAGTGGAGAGCCATCATCAAGCACCAGTGGGCAGTTATGGAGGCACTAGTGAGTGGTCGACGTTGAATCACAATCCACCATATGCCGCCGTACAGGAGAATGGCTTTCCGTTCAGCTTCTCGGAGTCACAATCAGATGTTGATAATATGACACCTCCAGGCTCTATCATGCAAGGATATCTGCCCAGTGGCCCTAATTAAACAATATATATACGAGTAGTATTTATTAGCTGCATCCCTTTCTACTAGCTATAAACACAAAACATGTAAGTGCTGGGGAAGTATTCTGGGACTTCGAAGAGCATGGCATGGAGGTTTTAAAAAGGTGATTCTATTTTGTGATTCAGCGGATCAACGGACTACGAACTCCACAAGAACAGGGATTTAATTCTGGAATTACAAGGTGTTTTGAGTCGAAGCTGATAGATAACACTGCACCCAACCTTATCTCTAAAGTAAATGAGCTATTATTATTAGTGTAAACAAAACAATATCTATTCCATTATAAAAAATAAACTGTCAGTTCTGGACACATGTATATAACCAGGTGACCCAAGCACCGCCGTTATAACAGATTAATAATTCCACACACACATATTATCTATCACATAATATGACTCACTTAACAGTAACACCCCCTGAAGTTGGGGACTATAAACATTGAGATCCTATCATGACTCCCTTTGCCAAGTCCCTTGGTAAGAATATCTGCTTGTTAGTTCATTACTCCTAACATGTTGTAGGCTAACACTACTACAAAAAGACTAATTAACGACCATTTTTTTTACACTTCAACGACTGTTTTATGGCTTCGTTATATTTTGTGTCGTTGAAAGTAAATATAAACGACTGGTTTAATCAAGGTTGTTATAGTTTGATTTACAACGACTTAAACAAATGACCGTCTTACTCTATTGGTCGTCTAATACTAATTTTCTCAAAATAAAATATCTACTGGTAACGGTCGTTGTAAATTTGAACGACTTGTTTATGAAGATTGTTTTCCCTTCAGGGTCGTTATAGATTGATTTACAACGACTTATAAAAATGACTGTGATACTACATTGGTCGTTTAAAATTATTTTTTCAAAATAAAATTTCTACTGGTAACGTCGTTGTAACATTTAACGAATTGTTTACAAAGACTGTTTTCCCATCAGGGTCGTTATAGTTTTGATTTACAACGACTTATAAAAACGACTGTGATACTATATTGGTCGTTTAAAATTAATTTTTTCAAAATAAAATTTTAACTTGTAACGGTCGTCGTAAATTTCAATGACTTTGTTTATAAAGACTGTTTGAATTTGTAACTGTTGTAATAAATTCCAATTAAAATTGATCGTTTCTCCGAAAGATGTCATTTTAGGTTTTATTTTCCCAAAAGACCATATCTTACAACGACTTATTTTCAAAGACTGTTTCAACTTGTAACAGTCGTAGTAATTTTAAAGTTTTAAATGACCTTTTATCTTATAGCAGTCGTGCATATATATTTTTTACAATGACTCATTTTTGTCGACTGAGTAATCAGTCGTAGTAATTTATCCCTGACAAAGACGATTTTAAAACGACGGAATATCTAAAGCAGTCGTTTTTTGTTTACAATGACTATTCTGTTAAATACGTCGCCCATTTTTCAGATGTACATTTTTTACAAATGAAATATTTCTTTTCTGTCCGTATCCTTTTTTAGATACAAAACCAGAACAAATAATAAAGAATCCTAGGTAATAATAATCAGCCAATTCCCAAAACACAGAATAAAGAAAACTGAGAGATTGAGAGACACCATATTATAACACCTTGCATATTATATACAGAAGTCATCAAAACATGACTAATACAAGGTAAGTATTTCTACATGTGTTTCTAAACCACCACACTATACCTTCCATATTATATACAGAAGAAGTCATCAAAACATGGGTAATACAAGGTGAGCACAATATATAAGTATTTCCACATGTGTTTCTAAACCACTACGTACACCACACCTTGCATATTATATATACAGAAGTCATCAAACCATGGCTAATACAAGGTGATGAGCACAATATATAAGTATATATTTCCACATGTGTTTTTAAACCACTACACTACGTAAAAACAAAACCTTTTATCCATATCTACACATCTTCTTTATGTTATATAAGACGTCCCGCCCTTGTTTTGTCAGCCTTTGTGCCTCTATCCATATCTACACATCTTTATGTCGTAGACGTCAGTTGTGTGTTTTGTCTCTTAGCACGTTCATGTCTTCCATTGAGTAGGGTTCCTCTTGACCAAAAATCTGTAGGGAAATTAATGAACAAGTTAACATAAATCGTTCAATTTAATCAAATAACGAACACTTCACTTACAGGAACAAAAATGAAAATCATTTGAGAATGAAGAAATGATCTCCTTTTCAAATTCTTTAGTGCAGAAAGATGTTATAAAGTACTATAACGTAGTACCGCACTCACTGAACATCAAAAGAAAATGGTCAAAATGAATTAACCCAATAAATTTATTTTGACAATGTGATTGTCAATTAAAAAACTTGAATTTAAACGATTTACTTTGGGCCAGGACTAGTGTGGTAGCAATAGGTTTGCGCTTCCCATCGTATGTAGCAACAGCGTTAACGGATACCTCTTCATCGCGCTATCATTAGAATGAAAACCAGAAGACCTTATGATGAGTAGATCATTATGTTTTTTTCCCATATTCCTTCACAATGATCCTTTCTGGCTACATAGTCTTCATCATTTGCGAATTCCAAAACTTCACTTGCTATAGGTGGATTTGTAGTGAAAGATGGTGTATCGTCAAGATTTAAAATTGGATCACCATCCTTCTGTTTTTTACTTTGGAGTACAATGGACAATTTTTTATTCGTCGGATCAGTGACATAAAATACTTGTTTCGCCTGCCTTGCTAAAATAAAGGGCTTATCTTCATAACCAGCTCTATGAAGATCAACCGAAGTAAATCCAAATTTATCTATTTGCATAACATTATTGTTCACCCAGTGACATTTGAATAAAGGGATCTCTCAATTTGGTCTAATATGTCTTCAATAACTCCATAATAGGCCATGGATGTCAATACATGGTTTTTATCTTTCGAACTAGAAAAATGCATTGATTCAGCTACAACCGTCACCCCACTATTTTGCATAGTACTTCTGGCCTTTTGTGTAGAAAGAATACCCATTTAAATCATATGCGCACCATGTGACGACTTGAAAAGAAGGCCCCAAAGCTAACCATCTGATTGTCTCAGACACACTAGTCTCGTGCAAAACCTTTTCCTTGAATCATTCTATGAATGTCTTGTTTTGCTCAATAGCTATCTCCTTGTCATTTTTCCTTGGATATATTTGCTTTAAACTCTTTGTGTTCTTCAAAGTACAGCTGAACTTCTTCCATATTAGTCAAGATTTACAAGTGTGCTTGCAACACCTCTTCACAATGCATACTCTTCACTCTGAGCCCTCGTGTTCCCCGTCTTCTACCCTTTTTATTATGAGACTGGGTCTTAGGCGTTGAGATATATTCTTTGCAAAAGTCCATAACCTCTTCAACCACATATCTCTCAACGATTGAGGCTTCAGGTCGATAAGGATTTTTAGAATACCCTTTTAAGATTTTCATGCATCGCTCAAAAGGGTACATCCACCTTAGATAGACTAGGCCACATAGTCTTATCTCCCTTATCAAATGAACCATCAAATGCACCATTATATCAAAAAATGCAGGAGCAAAATGCATCTCTAGTTGGGATAGAATGACATAACCCTCCTTTTCCAATTCATCCAACTTTTCAATCTCAACAACTTTATCACAAATAGCATTAAAAAAAACACACAACCTTGTTATCGTGCTTCGCACATCGTCTATCATAATGCCTCTAATAGCTACTGGTAATAGTTGTTGCATCAGTGTGGCAATCATGAGACTTCATTCCTACTAACTTTAAATCTTCCATCAAGACAAGCCTTCTCACATTAGATGAATAATGCCATGCAAACACCAACACAAACTTTTTTTCTCGGCTTTTGACAATGTATGCGTTGTTGGCTCCAAATACGCTCTCTTACCATCATCTCTTAGTTGTGGGTGTAACCATTCTCTTATTCCTATTTCAACCAAGTCAAGTCTCGCAGTAATTCCATCTTTAGTTTTCCCTGGTATGTCCAAAAGAGTACCAAGAAGGCTATCACACACATTTTTCTCCACATGCATCACATCAATACTGTGTCTCACATCAAGACTGCGCCAATATGGAAAATCAAAGAAAATTGATCTCTTCTTCTGATATGATTCCCGAAACAAAGGGATGATTGGATCGACTAGGAATGGAAATTCGCACCGAAAATTCAACCTGCAACGCGTCCGGATAAGAACCGAGTGTATCTCACGCTACAGACGTCGGATTCGACTGATTCCAAAACGAGGAGAAAGATGGCTTTCCGAAACGCGACTTTGGCTCAAGAAACACCGAAAACGGACACAGGAATATTGAGATACGAAACAAATAAATATAGAACGAAAACTGGATTATAGGTAGGCGCCACAATTTCAAAGAAGTGATAAGCCGAAGAACGCCACAAGGATCGATGCCCTTGATAAGTTCAAAGATTCTCAAAAGAACCCTAGAGAAGCTAGTCTCTCACCAAAAAGGTTAACTCTTAATTCTCCGTCCCTCAAAGAGGCTATGGTGTTCCCTTATATAGTGGACAACATCCATATTGAGTTTAACCTAATTATGCTTACACACAAAGCCCAATAAGCGAGCCCAATAAGCCTTATTACAAAAATATAACTAAAAGTAAGAAGAATAAAACTAAAAGTAAGAAGAATAAAACAAAGCCCAATATGCATGAAGCCTTCATGCATATCCCTTGAGGCTTATTCCTCCAAGTTTGTTGCCTTGGTCATGCCGCCTCCTATGTCCTCATCATCTTCCATATGTTCTTCTCACCTGCAGCCCTCTGATTCTTACTAAATAATGTGACATTTCTTCTTTCAACTCGACCATAAACCTCCTTTCTAGTTAATGGCTCTGGAGCCGTTCCATGCTCTGGCTGACCGTTAAAACTCTTTTTTAGCCTACGATACGGGTGTGACCGAGGAAGAAATCGCCTATGGCCAAGGTAGACCGTTTTTCTTCCGTGCTTAAGTTGATGAGAGTGTGTGCCAGCTTCACATATCGGATGTAACACCTCAAATTCAACACCCAAAAACTTGGCCAAAATATTTGAAATACCTCCAACAGGGGTAATTAATATCCAAATTATTAAATTGCATAACCGTTTCAAATAAAAATTCATAATACATAATCATAATAAATTTCCAAAAAAAAAAATTCAGAGTTTAATACAAAGCAGAAGTCTTAGGTTCATAGCAAAGAAAATAACATAACATAAACTATAGGAGTACAAAAGAGCCTTCAAAACTCACTCCATAAGTGCCTTCCCTTGCTCTCTACTAGGATATTCACATGAAAAATGTTAATATGGGATGAGATTCCACGTCTCAGTAACTGCTGAAAGTTTCTACCGTACACAAGCAAATTACATATGACAAAAAGCAATGGCTGATTTCAAATATATATATATAAATATATATGTGTGTGTGTGTGTGTGTGTGTGCGCACCATATTTTCTCATACAAAATTATTTTGCAAAAGTAATCATCATTATGTCGAATTGTGAACTATACAATCATACAATATGCAATATGCAGCCTCCTTTATATCACCGTTCATCCTTGTACCGCTGACTGGAGTCATAGGCTAACACATAGTCCAACAGAAAATCATTCATTTGACTGGATGGTTCCAAACTCACCAAAACTTAAGATACACCTGGCCAAAGGTATAGAGCTTAAGCCTGGACTATGGCTCCCCTCCTTAAAAATAACAATTAAGGAGGTGTTACATGTCCCACAACTCCAATGCAATCCCGACCAGAGGAAAACATGGAAGATGAGGCCCTGAAAAGTACCATCCACTATGCACCGAGTGATGGTGTAAAGAAATCTTATCATTCAAATTCCTCTTTACTCCAACCCATCACACATACATCCGCCATGATAATCATATTCAATAAAAATAAAGTGTATTAGAATAAACTTCCATTTATATCAAATACCATCACAAGGCAAACCAAACATCTCATAAAAACCTCATCGAACCAATCTGTCATTTTTGAATTTCAAGAGACTAAACTGTCATTTCTGAAATTCAGGGGTAAAACCGTAATTTTTGCTGGGTGCAAAACTGTAATATTCAACTTTTATTATAATAATATTGTAATACATACACACATAATTCAGTTCATAAAAATAATAGAATTTACAATCATACACAATTCACAAGTATATGAAAGAATATTCCGAGTTACTTGTTACTCTCTAGCTCCCAAATAATCACCAAGTGTTACTGCAATACTCCCAAATAATTATCACCCTACTCTCCTTCTCTCTCTCTCCTCTTTCACCTTTCTTGTCGTGCCTTCGGTGTATGCGTGGGTGCAGGTGTGTGTTTGTGTGTGTGGTGGGGGTTATTTATACAAAAATCCCTCACTTCTTTTTCAATGGGCGGCAACAACACACTCTCAAATTGTGGCACCGCTACCACCCCCCCCCCAAAAAATTTCAAAGGTAGACACCTCCTGCCTAAATTCTCAAAAGGTAGGTGCCCCACCACCACACGGTAGGTGCATGGTTATGTTTTGAAAAGAGAAAAAAATAAGGGAAAAAGAAAAAAAAAATCATTTGAATTTCAAAATCTCAAATCAATCTTATTGTCTATAAGAGTATTGATATTGACTACTAGCAATTAACTATTTATTTTAGTAAGAAATCACTTATTTGGGATTTTGAAGTTCAATTAATATTTTCTTATCTTTTTCCCCAAAAAATAAGCAAAACTAGACAAATTTCAATATTTGGATTCACGTAATACAAGTGAAATTCAAAATTTAATGTCAAAGTTGGATTTGGTACCTCATTTTATCATGATGTGGAAACCCAACTTAATTCAACCGGTCAGACTAGTGAATCCTAACCAATTCAAAAGTTTTGAACCAGGTTAACCAAGCTATATTTATTTTTTCTTCTTCTTAAGCTTGGAATGACATTATTTTCCAAGTAATTAAACCTGGAATGGACGGGCAAATTCGGCCTGAAAACCGGCGAATCCGTCCAGTTCGGACATTGACCCACTTCACTTCTTTTTTTAAAAAAAAAATAGTTTTTTTTAAAATTTTCTTTAAAATTTCATATTAATAACCTTGAAATCTTTACTTTCCTGCCAGTTTGACCTTGGGTTAGGTCTGACCCTCGACCCAGTACCCCAGCAGGTACAGTGGCCGGTCCGAGTTATTTTGGGTTATATGTAAAATATTTTTGTATCTATTCATTAGTTATATTATTGTAACCATGATCCGTCTAACTTTGAGAGTTCAAGTTGACCTCATTCTAAACCTGTAACCTTTGTGCAGCTACCTCACCAGTTGAATATAACTAATCTTCATTAGTTATATTATGCATTTATAGTTAGGGAAAATTCCATTTAAATACCAAATGAATTTGCAAAACCCCAGAATTCTTCCGAATTTGTAAAAAGACTGAGAGGTACTAAGGACCTATGAGGGATATGCAAATTCGCGTGAAATTACCCTTTTGCCCTTAGTTTTAAAAAAATCAAAAAAATAAAAAACGTCTCGCCGGCCGGCGGCCACCGGTGGGGTTTTTTTTTGGGGGGGGTAGTTTAAACAAAATTAATTTTTGAAAGTGAGGAGGTGGGGTTCGAACCCCCCACCTCTCAAAGAGGAGCCAAGTGGCCAACCAGTTGGGCTACTTGGCTCCTTTGATATATATATATAATAATAAATATATATATTCTTCTTAACATTTTTTCAATTGTATTTACAAATCCTGAAACGAAAATTATCATTCCACAAACGAGAATTACCATTCTAGAAACAAGAATTACCACTTTTTCTACAGAGTTCCCTGTTTTTACCATTTGATGCATGTTTTGTAAAACCAAAAAAATTGCACTATTACCATTCCACAAACGAAAATTACCATTCCACAAACGAGAATTATCATTCCAGAAACAAGAATTACCACTTTTTCTACAGGGTTCTTTTTTTTTTTTACCATTTCATTCATGTTTTGTAAAACAAAAAAATTGCATTATTACCATTCCAAAAACGACAATTATCATTCCACAAACGAGAATTACCACTTTTGTAATTCTCGTTTGTGGAATGGTAATAGTGCACTTTTTTTTTTGTTTTACAAAACATGCATGAAATGGTAAAAAAAAAAAAAAGAACCCTATAGAAAAAGTGGTAATTCTCGTTTCTGGAATAGTAATTTTCGTTTGTGGAATGGTAATAGTACAATTTTTTTGGTTTTACAAAACATGCATGAAATGGTAAAAAAAAAAAAAAAAAAAACCCTGTAGAAAAAGTGGTAATTCTCGTTTGTGGAATAATAATTTTCATTTGTGGAATGGTAATAGTGCAATTTTTTTGGTTTTACAAAACACGCATCAAATGGTAAAAAAAAAAGAACCCTGTAGAAAAAGTGGTAATTCTCGTTTCTGAAATGGTAATTTTCGTTTCAAGATTTGTAAATACAATTGAAAAAATGTTAAGAAGAATATATATATTTATTATTGTATACATATATCAAAGGAGCTAAGTAGCCCAACTGGTTGGCCACTTGGCTCCTCTTTGAGGTGGGGGTTTCGAACCCCACCTCACTTTCAAAAATTAATTTTCTTTAAACCCCCCCCCCCCAAAAAAAAAAAAAAAAACCCCCCACAGGTGGCACCCAGCTTGGCCTGTTACCAAGCCTCTTATGCAAAGAAGTGGCCTGAGCCTGGCCTGTTAAGAGGCCTGTATTTTTTAAAAATTTTGTACTTAGTCTAAAAGGCCACAGGCCTCAACGAAAAACAGGCCTCATCAGAACAGGCCGAACACAAAGCCTACCTTAAACAGCCAACTTTAAACAGGCCTTACATAAATTATTCCTAATGATCTAAAATACATCATATAAAATGAAATCAAATACAACAATATAACAGATTCTACAACAACATAAAAAGTGAAATCAAATACAACATCCAACATAACATACAGATTCAACATCCAACATCCCATGAATAAAGTTTACAACATTCCACAATAGTGCAAGATACAATAATAAATTTCAAACATCGGCTTACTACAGACAGAAGACAAGAATTCAAAGTACCTCCATGTTCTGCATGGTTCTCAATTCTAGCAAGTGATCATAAAGACTGTTAGACCATAGTTACACTGTCAAAAAAGCCCAACTAAAATGAACAGAAATTACCCTTTTGAAAACCATTCATTAACCTGTTCATGGCTATCAAATAAAGTTGGCATAATGAAGTGCAGAAGAGCCCACAATTCTGCCATATTATTTTGAATTGGTGTACCAGTCAGCAGCAGGCACTTTCGACAATTAAAACTGAGGAGTGTCTTCCATCTTATACTGTCAGATCACAGATATTGAATTATTTACACATGAGAATATTATTAAATAGAATTTTAAGGGCAGTAATCTAATCACCACACATGACAATAATACAACGTCAAATATCAAGAACTAACTGCATCTAATGGTACATAGTTATATAAATCTTGGAATTTTGTAGAAACACAATCTATATGCTCTAATGTGCTTGCAAAACTGAAAAGACAGAGTTAACAAGGCAACAAAAGCAATATCAAGAGATGTCTAGCTTCTTATTTGTGTATCTTGTCTTGGCACAAGATGATATTATATTTCCTATGCTAATTGAACTCAAACATGCAGGGTGAAAAGGCAATAGGCTAACATCATTTTAATAGCCAGATATGATACAGGAAAACCTCAACCGTTTCAGACTACACACCATCCCACCACCAAATGATGTTATTTTAACAATGGAAGATTATAAACTATCACTCTTAACATGCTTGTACGTGATTAAAACATAAAACTCCTCCAATGTACTCTCTAAAACTCCTCCATGCGTGTGTGTGTGTATTGCATCTGAAACTATTTGGCTATATTGCTTTAATTCTTCTTTTCCAAATTCAAAATTTTTGCTATCTTCAATTTTTAGAAAAACAGGTCACAGGCCGAAAAAATGGCTTGTAACAAGCCACAGGTCAGGCTCAGGCCACTTTGTTGCCAAACAGGCCTGGCCTGTTAAGGGTGAAGCCTGGCCTGACCTGTTTCCACCCCTAGCCCAAAGTATGAGGACAAACAGACCTTCCTTTAGTTCTAGTAATGGCTACGATGATACCCTTGTTCATGCTGGAGTTAGCAATGGTGATGACTATGACAGTGATAGCTCCAATTTTGCACCTTATGGAAATTCAGTTTTCTTTCATGTTCGCAAAATGAGTGATCCTATTGGACTACTACCACCCGGAGAAATACTATTGGGCGTTAACAAGAGAGGGGTAAAGTTAAATGTACATACAACTTTTATGCATTTAATAATTATGTGTGCTTTTTTATACATGTGTACTTTTGTTCAACTGCAGGTTCATTTTTACCTTCCTGTTCCAAAGGAATGCCTTCACTCAGCTTTGTTAGAAGACATAGAGCTGTATGGAAGTAATAATACAGCGGTAGTTTTCAAAATGCGAGTCGCCAGTGTTCTACACATATTCGAGTTTGAAACCAAGCAGGTATAAATACCTTTAGTAAGCACTTAGTTTTATACTTGATCAATACTCAACATGTGTACCACTAGTTCTTTTTGCCTCACTGACAATATCTTTTTCTTTATAGGGGGAAGAAATTTGTGTAGCTCTTAAGAATCATATCAATGATATAATGTTGCGCCGAGATTCCAAAGCACGGTCTTCGTTGTTGGTTCTCGTAAATGGAGATATTGGCAACAATCTGAAGGAATCCTTAAATGCTGATAAACAAAGTCTTGAGGAAGTTACTTGTGAATGTGATAGGCTCAGTCTCAGATCAACATGCAATGAAAAGGATAACACTATTCAAGTAAATTTCTTAACTTTGTGTGACTGAACCAATTTCACTTTTGCAATATCTTTTTGTCTTACGAATTATGAATCTACTAGGCTGCAACTCTAGAGAAAAGGAATATGGAAGTAAGATTGACCAAGTTGAATAATCTGGTGCTAGAGGAGTCTGTTGAAGCAAATAACCAGGTAAGATACTATTGAAGGTGTTGTTATTCATGTGTAAGATAATCTCTGATTATTAGGACATCTTTCACTTTGATAAATAGGATTTGCATAAGCTTGAAAATGAGCTAAAAGTTAGTAGAGATGAGTTGCTTGTGGCAGAAGAAACTATTACAAGATTGACGAATGAAAAATTGGTTTTGGAACGGAAGCTATCAGAGCTGGAGAAGAGGAATGCTGATGAGGTAATATAAAACATTTAAAAACAAGATTCATTCGATTTAAAACCCAATAATTTTGTATATTCTTCAATCGATATTCAAGGTGTTTTCTGCAATGCAGAATAGTGTTCTTGCAGCCTTGAAATCTCAAGGGAACGACCTTGAAAAAAAGCTAGAAGGATTTAGACAAGAATTAGCTGCTGCTGAATCCGCTTTATCAGTCAAGGATGCTGATTTGGTTGCACAATAAAATAATTTAAGGGAACTGGATGAGCTAAGAGAAATGAAAGAGGTTTTGAAACTCTCATTTATTTTCAGTATTCCAATCATGGGACAACACACTCATAGGTCTCACACTCTTAAGTATTTTTATATTTATGTTTTCTTTATTTAGGACATTGATAGGAAGAATGAACAAAGAGCTACCATATTAAGGATGCAAGGAGCTCAATTAGCAGAAATGGAAGCTCTTTATAAAGAATAGCAGGTTTTGTGGAAACGCTATTTCAACAAAATAGAAGGTGGGCTATGAAAAGTAAATCTTACATGATAGTGTATATAATATTCCCCCATAGCATATTCACAACATCAAAGCTTGGTTCTTGTTTCAGACATGAAAGGCAAGATAAGAATTTATTGTCGTCGAAGGCCTCTTAGTGATAAAGAGATCAATGATAAAGAAAGAGATATGCTGACCAGCATAGATGAGTTTACTATTGAACATCCATGGAAGGAGCAATTTGTGTATGATCGTGTTTTTGATGATAATGCTACCCAAGAAAATGTATTTGAGGATACAAGGGGGTAAGTTTGTTATATCAGCTTAAAGATTATAGTCTTTTCTTGTCCAAGATAATTTATGTAAAACTTATTAGTAATGCTTTTATTTTGGTTATTTTCCATACAGTATTTGGTACAGTCTGCTGTAGATGGCTATAACGTTTGCATATTTGCTTATGGTCAAACTGGATCTGGGAAGACATATACAATCTATGGAACTGAAAACAACCTCGGACTCATCCCATGCGCTACTGCAGAATTGTTCAAAATTTTAAGGAGGGAGTATTTGTTATAGCCATCTACAACAGATGGTACCAAATACTGTATGGAAAATAACCAAAATAAAAGCATTACTAATAAGTTTTACATAAATTATCTTGGACAAGAAAAGACTATAATCTTTAAGCTGATATAACAAAACTTACCATTGTATCCTCAAATACATCTTCTTGGATAGCATCATCATCAAATACACGATCATACACAAATTGCTTTGATCTATCGTCATTCCATGGTTGTTCAATAGTAAACTCATCTATGTTGGCCAGCACATCTCTTTCTTTATCATTGATCTCTTTATCACTAAGAGGCCTTCGCAACAATAAACTCTTGTCTTTCATGTCTGAAACAAGAACCAAGCTTTGATGTTGTGAATATGCTATGGGGGAATATTATACACACTGTCATGTAAGATTTACTTTTCACTATTGGGTTGAAACAGCGTTTCCACAGAACCTGCTCTTCTTTAAAAATGTCCTAAATAAAGAAAACATAAATATAAAAATTCTTAAGAGTAAGACCTACGAGTGTGTTGTCCCATGATTGGAATACTGAAAATAAATGAGAGTATCAAAACCTCTTTCATTTCTCTTAGCTCATCCAGTTTCCTTAAATTATTCTGCAGTGCAACCAACTCAGCATCCTTGACTGATAAAGCGGATTCAAGCAGCAGCTAATTCTTGTTTAAATCCTTCTAGCTTTTTTTCAAGGTCGTTCACTTGAGATCTCAAGGCTTTGCATTCTTGCTCAAATCTTCGTTCAAGAACACTATTCTGCATTGCAGAAAACACCTTGAATATCGATTGAAGAATATACAAAATTATTGGGTTTTAAATCGAATGAATACTGTTTTTAAATGTTTTATATTACCTCATCAGCATTCCTCTTCTCCAGCTCTGATAGCTTCCGTTCCAAACATTTTACCAAACTAATGCTTACGCCACTAGTGGCGTTAAAAAGGGTCACGCCACTGAAGTGGCGTGAAAAAAGTTCACGCCACTAGTGGTGTGAACCTGTTTCACGCCACTTAGTGACGTGAATATTTTCCAAACCACAATCAGACAAGTGGGTCTGATTCCCTATTTAAAAAAAAAAATACATATAATAATAATAATAATATATAATTATTATTATTTTTATTATTATTTTTTTATATATAGGGAATCAGACCCACTATCCACGCCACTTAGTGGCGTGGAAAATATTCACGCCACTAAGTGGCGTGAACTTTTTTCACGCCACTGACACAAACTGACACATTTTGTAAAATATTCATTATTTTGGTTAAATGTTTCCAATCTGATTTAATTAGGTAAATTTTTTTTTAAAAAAAAATATATTTTGGTCAATTTCCCCACCAGATTATTCAACTTGGTCAATCTTACTTCCATATTCATTTTCTCTAGAGTTGCAGCCTAGTAGATTCATAATCCGTAAGACAAAAAGATATTGCAAAAGTGAAATTGGTTCAATCACATGAAGTTAAGAAATTTACCTGAATAGCCTTATCCTTTTCATTGCATGTTGATTTGAGCCTATCACATTCACAAGTAACTTCCTCAACATTACATCATTGATATGTGTCTTAAGAGCTGCACAAATTTCTTCCGCCTATAAAGAAAAAGATATTGTCAGTGAGGCAAAAAGAACTAGTGGTACCCATGTTGAGTATTGATCAAGTATAAAACTAAGTGCTTACTAAAGGTATTTATACCTGCTTGGTTTCAAACTCGAATATGTGTAGAACCCTGGCGACTCGTATTTTGAAAACTACCGTTGTATTGTTACTTCCATACAGCTCTATGTCTTCTAACAAAGCTGAGTGAAGGCATTCCTTTGGAACAGGACGGAAAAAATGAACCTGCAGTTGAACAAAAATACACATGTATAAAAAAGCACACATAATTATTAAATGCATAAAAGTTGTATGTACATTTAACTTTACCCCTCTCTTGTTAACGCCCAATAGTATTTCTCCGGTGGTAGAAGTCCAATAGGATCACTCATTTTGCGAACATGAAAGAAAACTGAATTTCCATAAGGTGCAAAATTGGAGCTATCACTGTCATAGTCATCACCATTGCTAACTCCAAAGATGAACAGGGGTATCATCGTAGCCATTACTAGAACTAAAGGAAGGTCTGTTTGTCCTCTCATACTTTGGGCTAGGGGTGGAAACAAGCCAGGCTTCACCCTTAACAGGCCAAGCCTGTTTGGCAACAAAGTGGCCTGAGCCTGGCCTGTGGCCTGTTAAGGCCTGTTTTTCTAAAAATTGAAGATAGCAAAAATTCTGAATTTGGAAAAGAAGAATTAAAGCAATATAGCCAGATAGTTTCAGATGCAATACACACACACGCACCATTTGTAACAGAGCAAAATTAGGTCACAATGAGAATGTTGAAACTATATGCTATTAATATCCATTATGTCCTTAACATAAACATAATATCATGAATTGCATCCTTTTGTCCATATGAAAAGCTGCATTTATATAAAGAATAAGCATATAGAAACATCCATGTCTCAAAAAAAGTATAAATCAAAAGCACCTTTATCAATAAAATTTAACTTTTGCCTCATTTGCTTTATCAAAAACAAACTTTGCAAGTTTTGGAAAATGACTTCTGTGTCAGTTTCAGATTCAAATGTGAACCCATGCCGAATCAACGTTTCCTTCAAAACCTGAATATATAACCAACTATATGAGACTTAGCAACCGCGTCCAGAAAAATAAAGGGGAGAATGGGACTAGCAGAGAATTTTGATTCTGGAGCAAAATGTCAATCTTAAATTAAATGAGCTTGTAGTAATATATAAAACAAGCTATAGAGACTATCTTGAATTAAATGAGTATGCAGTAGCATATAAAACCAGATAATTGGCTTGCTTTTTTTCATTTAGTGTATCTGCAGATAAATTCCAAAATATTACTATGATCATTACAATCATTGTAACCTTGAAAACAAATCAAGAGAGAGGAAGCCATCGAAAGATCAAATAATGTTACCTCCATATCCTTCTGCTGCTATGCATTGTACCTTATTAAGGGATGGATTTTGAACATTTGAAAGTCAAAGACGTGAGATTACTTTCCTTCCCTCAACTCTACCGTGGATAACACAGCCCATTCATGCAAATAAATACCAGATAATAGTAAAAGATTCCTCAATTGATAAAAAAAATCCTAAAGCATAAGTATATAAAATGTCAAAGATGTGAGATTACTGCTGTAATCTGATTTCCAAACTCACATATAAAATGTCAATATAAAACGTTGTACTATAAAGGAAGTTCATCAAGCTATCATAACAACGAGCCAGGGAAAAAAAATTCATCCAATTTAAAAGGAAAACGTGAGGGAGGGAAATGAACCGCGCAACTGAAGGCAAAGTATCAAATTTCTCTCAATTGAAGTGTTTAACATACTTCAAAATAGCCAGCTCACTGGAATGGAAAAATGAGTAATTCCAAGGATCAAAGAAAATTGGGGAATGAAAGTCCAACGGGAATTTCAACGGCAAACAAAAATTCTCTCAGAATTCCAAGCCCATGTTGACAAAAATTAAAGAATCGCCCCCACCCTCCTTTTCTATTTTATTTACTAATTAATTAATTAATTACTCATCCTGATCTGAGCACCCATCCATTTGGAGATTAGTCATCTTCCATATTCACACAACTTCTGAATGCATAAGAAATGACAAATTACTCATTCAACACTACCAATAGTACTCTGCGTGTGTGTGTGTGTTTCACTTTATTTCTGTCTTACTCTTCATTTTTTCCTGCTAATGATCTAAAAGGTTGTGTTATTATATAAATGAGCATGTGTACGTTTTTTAATATTAATGGAGCGACTTCATTTTGGTCCTCTCTGCTGTGTGTTTTTATCGTCCAGGAAAACATAAAAGGTGAGCATATATACTAGTCTTGGGGGGCATTAAAAACAAAATATAGGAAGTGAATGGAAGAAAGAATCAAAATCAAAGAGAACCAAAATCAAACAGCATATTTCTATACATTCTCTGGAATTGCGCATTACAAACAAAAATATGCTGTTTGGATTTACCGCACCAACGCAGCAGCCCACGTGTGTGACCTTTCTTAACTTAACACCCCCACTTTTCTAACCCACGTTTTACGACATTTTTCCATTCCTGAGAAATCTACGCACAAATCTGAGAAAACGAAGATATTAGCGAGTAACCGATAACTATAGTTACTGCATTACCTGGACAGCGAAGAACAGACGGAGGCTGAGACTCTGATTCGCTCGCCGAACTCGCTCACCGTGCAACTTGAAAGAAAGAAGGTAGAAGAAGGCGAATCGCGGCCTGAGACGTGCGACGGCCGACGGGAGGACGGTGAGACCGAGACTTTCGAATCCTGAAATTAGGACGTGCGACGGCCGACGGTGAGGACGGTGAGGAAGAAGGCGAATCGCAGCCTGAAATTAGGGATTTAGGTTAAGCTCCAGACACAAGTCGCGGGCAGAGGCGAAATGAAATGGGAAGAGACTTGACTTTTTTTTTTTTTAATTCCACTGGCATTGGCTTAGGGCAGTGAGGCTTGACAGGCCTATTAGGAGGTTTGAGTCTGACCTGTTAAGACAAACAGGCCTTGAAATAGGCATTGGTCTGACCTTTTAGCCTAACAGGTCAAACTTGACCAGGCTTTTAACAGGTCAGGCCGCAGGCCCCTAACAGGCTCCTGGCCTATTTCCACCCCTACTTTGGACCATAGGCGATGGCATATCAACGGTCATTTTGCTTAATTCAGCTGATGAACTGAAATTTGGTCAGCCTCAATCACAATTTATCTCTTATTTACTCCCCTGCATGATAAAAAATGAGATATAAGTAAATAAAGAACCAAAATAACAAAACCCAAGCTCAAAAAATGAGAGATAGAAAAGTTACAGCAACGTCAAACTACGAAAAAATCTGAAAAACGTTTTAAAAAATAGATAGATGTATTGATCGTGAGGAACAAAAGCCTATGAACCGTCAACCTAATAAGAAAGAATACAATTGAAGAAAGGTAGAACTGAAACGTGTAGAGAACTCTGAAGAACTGACACGGCTAATTTGGGGGAATATGCGCGTCGGACGGTGTCGGACACCGACACTCGTCTGACACGCCGGAAATGTAATACTGGAATATTAAAAAAAAACAAAAAAAACAAGCCGTAAGATACACCGAAGAGGAGATTTTGAGATACTGATTGAGATTTATTTCGGAAAAAAGATATAGAGATCGAGTCGATTCTGAGAGTCTGAGACAAACCTGTGATTTGAGTTTTGACCTATGCCGCCATTGTCTCATTCTGAATCTGAGCTCCTCCCTTCGCTGAATCGCTCGCTGCCGTTCCCTTCGCCTTATCGCCGTCGTTCTCTCCTCAGATCAGAACCTGAGCTTCCTTTGTCGTAGATAGCCTTCGATCCACGCCGACATGTACAAACCTTGCGACTTGCGTGAAGCATATTTGAGACTGTGAAACTGAATCTGACTCTTTTTTATTGCGTTGTAATATTATAATATATATGGGTTGCTTTATGTTTATATAATATTGCTATAATGCTTTATATGTGTTGGCCTGTTGCTCCAATATTCTAATCCTGTTGCTTTTTATTGCGTCTTGAGACCTGTGAGCTGTGACACACTGAGACTTTGACTATGGCTTTTTGGTTTTTAACTTTTAGTACATTATTAACTATTTTCGTGACTGTGGCAATCCAATTCTATTACTTTTTTATTTTTTAGTGTTAGTGGCTTAGTGCAATTGCTTTTTAGTTTTTTTTATTCTACACTTTACACTTTATGAATGTTTTGTATTAAATGTGAATTATAATTAAAAATATATATATTTAATATCAAAATGTGTCCCAACGTGTCGAAATTTAGATTTTTTTAAGATTTACGTGTTGGAGTGTCGTATTGTATCTAGTGTTGCGTGTCGTACAACATAGATAGAGAATCCACATGGCTCAGACCCAATCATAAACTAAAGTATAAATTATCAGCGCACGTGAACCCAGAAATCTAAGAGGGAAAACGTTGGACCATCAAACACAAGATCGGCGAAAACAATGAAGACTTCAGAATGGAACACACTTCAACGAACTTGACCATTAAAATGGGGACAACCGGTTGCGACATTAGGCCTTCAATCAGAAAATGCGCTTCGAACATCCTAAAGAGGACTAGTAATCAAGTCAACTAAGAACCAGAGGATCGAGAAAACAACGTTGCGAAGAAGAAGAAGAATGGGTAAAAATCTCACCTGTAACAACGAGAGAAGAAGGAGGAAGCAAGAGAAGCGTGAGGGAAAAGGGAGAGAGAAGGTCACGAGAGGGATTATAAATGCAAAAGGGGCAGCTGATTTTGCTTTATGAGCCAAGAAGGAAAATGGAAGATTGAGAAACAAGAGAGAGGAGAGAAGACGTGTGCGATTGACGCTCCAGCTACCCCAGTCCCTACGGTTAATTTTTAATCACAAATAATATTATTATTAACGGTTTAACCTTTTGGTATGAGAAACAAGACCATGCATTGCAAGGAGTGTTTAGTTCTATTATGTTCTAAGTATAAATAACAAATGCGCAAATGTAATAATCAAACTATTTCATTAATAATAGGTAAAATAAGGAATTCAATAAATACCCCATTGAAAGTAATAAAATTATGAGTTCATGTTGTTATAAAATTCAAAGCACAACAATAAAAAAAATTGTCAAATTGTTTGAAAATAGTTAACGTGGGGAGGGGAAAAGATAGTTACAAATGCATGTAGGAAACCGAACAATTGTGTTTTATTGTAAGAGTTATCTTGATATAATTAAATATAACACATTTTGAACATTTTATTTATGTGTGAAATAAATTTTGATTGTCATCTGACCCATATATAACATTTTTTTTCTTTAACCTTTTATTTATTGTGTTATTATAAGAGTTTTCTTCTTATAATTATTTGAAAATATTCATTTTTTATTAATTAATAAACAATTCATTAACAACGTAAGACAAGGCAAATTGTCGGAAAAAAATAACGTCAAATGTTATATATGAGTGAAATGTTATATATGAGCATGTACTTAATAAACTCTTTGTTCATTGTCCTTCACCTAATTTTTTTCGTAACTTCGTTTAAATAAATGGATTAATATTATTAAAAATTAAATTGACAATATACCATTAATTAGTCCTGAAGAGTCTTATATTTTGCATTTGTCATCCTACACTACCTTCGTGATGTATAAAAAAAAAGTCTTGAATATGAAGGAAAACATTATTTTGTTTATTAGGAAGCGATGAAAACGAAGTTCCAATGTTTTAAATAATTGCATATTTTTTTCCACATCAAAAGGGATAATACATCCGTATAGGAAATATTTATATTGGTAAATGAGTATTATAATTAAAAAGGTCAGTTAGTTTAAGACATTGATAATTAAAGATGAAATTAATAAGGGACGATGAGGGATTTCAAAATATTACCTGTAGGGTGAGGATGGCTATTAAAATGTGATTGAAAATTATATATTGTTGGGAATATAAACTACGATTATGGCTAAACTGTAGGCTTAATCATCACAAATCATGTAACACCATGTATCAAAGTTATGAATAGACGATATCAGCAACAGTTTTAAGAACATACAATTTAATGGCATGGACTAATGTGTATGCGTTGGAAACTTGGAATAAGAAAAATGAAGTCCACAAAACATAAAAACATTACTGCTACATTTATGACTAACGTTTCTTAATGGTATTGAAGTCTTAATTAAAAAGGGAAGCAAAACATGAAACTGATAACAATAGTCTGAAAAAAAGAACACTAATTCAACTGGCCAGAACTTTAATATTCGTCGCAGCTACCTCTTGAAAATCCGGATTAACATAGACACGAGTTGCTCCACTTACGGTAAATAACTCAATACCTGCAATTTAAACAACAGAAATATAGTGTAGTGAGTATTATTTTCCCGTAAGTATTTGAAACTCAAAGAATATACATTACATTACCGCGTTCAATTTTCTGAGTGATCTTAGCATACTTGACAACAACAAAAACTCCAGAACCATGGTTCATATTATTGAGCAAAGGAAGTGTCATTTCAAAAGCTATCACCCATCAAGATATCTCTTAAAAATGAACTTTTTCATGCAAAATAATATGTGTAAAAAATAATAGTTTATGGTATGGAGATTTTAAATGCAAAATTACAGGGGGAAAAAAATATGCAGACTGCTTGTCCTCGGGTCCGGTTTCTCTCACATTCCTTTTTTCTGCCCATCCCTCCCCATCCTCATCCTAACCGTCAAAATCTTGATTCAAGGGGATCTCCTTCCCTTGTCCTCCCAGGGACGGACACACATGGGGGGCTAGGGGTGGCCCCCGCCCCCTAAAATTACAGGAAAAAAACCCACATTTTTAGGAAATCTCATTTCAGACTTATAAAAGTTTCAACATTTTCACTTTAGTCCCCTTTAATAGTTTCATAGAGGTACTAGAGTGAAAATTTAAAAATTTTTATAAGGTTGAAATGTGATTTTTTGAAAATGTGGGTTCGTTTCTATAATTTTCGCCCCTCCTAATTCTAATTGCTGGGTCCATCCCTGGTCCTCCAATTCCAAAATCAATGTCATGGAATAAATCCCCCTATACTTATATTTCGATGATCGATAGTATGAACGAAGAATACCACATACATCTGAAAGGTGCAAGTAAGAAAAAAAATTATAATAATAAATTTAATAATTTAGATAAATATAAGTCAGTTAAGGAAATCGTAAGTTAGATAATCCATTACCAATGAGCCTTTTGTTACTTGGATAACCCCACCAATTAATTTCATCCACAATATTAAGGATAAAACATCTATTTGAAATTTGATTGTTAGGTGAAGGAATAATTGTTGAATGTTCAATAATAACCAAATGTAGAGAATCGTGAACGCCTTCGCCCCCCTCCCTGACAATAAACACGTTAATCGATAACAACGTAGAACAATCAACGATAAAACGCTAACTACATACCATTCATCCATTATTTCAAAAGTAAACTGATAAATTGTCTCTCCTTGATCCATGACATCGTAAGTTCGGAAACAGAAGTGACTAGTCCAATGACGTCTGGAACATGAAACAGAAGTTAAATTATTGAATATCCGTGGAGACAAATGTAAAAGCGATGAAACGAAAGTAAAAATAAATAAAAGAATGGATTATAGTTTTTATACTTATAAGAGTGGGCTCCATAATAGAAGTAGGAGATAAAGAAAGAAGGGGTTGGAAGATTGAGTCTGGCGTGGTTATGACATCCACAAAATTTATAACAATATATGGTTCAATAATTATTTTTAAAATAGGGTTAATGAGATTTGATCCTTGCTCGACAAAGAAATTCTTCAGAACGAAATAGAATCCTGGTTTGAGAACGCCAGCCACTCTACGTATCACATCTCGCCTACGCATCACTGCTAAGCACAAGTAACCCTACAAGCAATAGTAAATAATGAAATTGTCTTGAGATCGGGGTGAAAGTGAAACAGGAATTACAATTATAAAGAAAAAGAAAGAAAGAAGAAACTGATGAACTAAAGACCTTCGAATCTGTCAGGACTATATTGTATGTGATACATTGATGCATATAGGTGTAGGGAATGTCACTATTGAGACACCACTTTCACAATAATACACCAATTGTTGCTCTGACCATTGAGTGAAAGAAAATCTGATACATTGCACATAGCCATTGAAGTATAATATGTTTTTTTGTATTACAAAGTTGTCATACGAGTTTTGCAACTAACGAAAGGCAGAATAACAAAGGAATAAATAGGCATCCAACGTAAATGAATCAATGTCAACAGTTAAATGTGGCTACTTAAATGAACCAATGGTTGAATATTGGGGATTAAATGAAGACGATATCATCAGTTCCAAATGCATGGGAAAAAGGGATGTACGCTTCTGAAGAATGGAGGTTTAAATTATACAGTTGAGTCGAAAGCCATTCGAATATCATAGTTGATTTCCCAGGATCATTTAAGTCAAGCCGATCAGTAAACCCAATGAAATATTTCTGATAAACAAATAATCAAATGATGAATGGAAAATTCACATGTGTACGTCATATAAGGACGGATGGCTTAGCAGTCAATATAGTGAAATAGTAATTTGAATTGGCCAATGGTTTAGCTAGTATGTTTGAAAAAAACATACATTATTAAATGGCCCAGATATGTGTAAAACGTGAATACAGGAGACAATGTTCCAGGTCACCTTCAATTAAATGTCAGGAAATCGACATGTAGATTGAACAGATGGACCAATGGTTGAATGGCTAGAAGATTTAGAATGATATATTTGATTGATTGATATATTTGATACTTACCTCATATATGACTAACTAAAATGAAATAACTTACTCCCTTATTTTAATCCCATATAGCAGATGAGTCCTATAAAGAAATCCAAATTTTATCATTTTAAAAAACATAAACTTCTTAATTTAGAAAAACAAAAAACACAAATTCCCTCCCATTAAGTCATCATCCCTAAAATCATAAAATTTCAATTTCTTCATATGACTCATTTGTCATGTAAAATTAAAATAAGATGAGTTATTGCATTTTAATTAGTTAAAGTACAAATGAGATGAAGTTCTTAAAATATGTAACTATTTCTCTTTTTGTACACTCATGATATCCATATGATCAAAATTTTATAATTTTATATATATCATTAATGGGAGTTCCCCTGATTGAATTGGTATGAGAAATTACAATTGAATCAGTCAATTAACGTATAAATTAAAGAAGCGGCCGCGCATTGAGTTTGAGTGATTATTCATAAATTTTATGAGGTCTTAGTTTGTATTAATTTGAATTATAATGCGCTAGCTTTTTGAAATGCTTTGAATGGAGCTAAGAATTCAGTTCATAGGTCAAGTTAATCCATTTTGATTCAATTTCTATAACTGCATTGATTCTTTTGTTTTTATAAGATTTGAAGTAGTTTCAACAAACCACCACACACATCGGAACAGTTTTCCTACCTATGCTTTGATATGTTGGGAAAGCTTATCTCATCTAGACAGTCAATGTTTA
Source organism: Acacia pycnantha (assembly GCA_025563575.1). Classification (NCBI taxonomy): domain Eukaryota; kingdom Viridiplantae; phylum Streptophyta; class Magnoliopsida; order Fabales; family Fabaceae; genus Acacia; species Acacia pycnantha. The sequence goes on along the minus strand of JAMWYP010000037.1, from coordinate 1,119,730 downwards.
ATTTTGTTTAGATAGTGATTTTTAAATGGAAAAAAAATCATTTTTTGAGAAAATGTAAGTTAACAGATTATCTTTATCTTAGATTATCTATCACTTAAAATAATTTTTTTAAACATATTTGAACCATTCAGACCTCATATGGACGATCTAGATAAAGAAAGCTTCCCCTAGGTAGGGAAGCTGGTTCCCCACATATATGCTCCACCGATGTCCCCACTTTGCAAGACAACATTGTGATTTCTCAAACACAATTTGTATTGAGTATTCCTTTTAGTTTTAATACAAGACATGTTTATATAATTTTGAAAGATTAAGTAAATAAATTACTTAATTATAACATATGTGACATGATTTTTTTTTAAGATACTTCTTTGTCATATTAGATTATATATCATTTTATAAATTATGCAAATTAGTTTGAAGAAAAATAATAAATATAAGAAATAAATACAAAAAGATCTTACATTTACAATAACAACAAAAATGACCTTTGACACATGTCCTATATCAATCATCAAATATAACCCTCTAAACCTCCTAGACATTCAATCATTGGTCCATCTGTATCATCTACCTGTCGATTATCCGCCCTTTCATTGGATCTGACCTGTAACCTCTACTCACGTATATTCCAATTCACAGTCATTTAATTTTTATCACCTTTTTCAAATTTACTTTCAATTCCATTGGGTTGTTCAACCGACTCTTCATTAATATTTATTTTCAAACCATTCGTACGTGGATTGCCAATATGGTGTACACTCTACTCATGTAAATCCATCATTTTTTTATGGCTACTTTACGTATGTACAATTCTTTAAAATGACAGAGGCATTCATATTCTAAACCCTAGTTATCCCAAACACAAGCCACAAATATCATTATCCTTTGCTACCCCTTTGAGCCTATCATTTTTCTTAAATTCCATCGTATTTTGGTAAGTAATTGTGCATGTAAATATATTGCTAGGCATTCTGATTTGTCATTTACTAAATTACATCTTGTGGTATTGTTGCTATTATTTAATTATGTGTGGGATGACAAAAAATGAGAAAAAGAGATGGCAAAAGAGAAAGAGAAAAGGAAAAAAAATTCTATCCCTCCAAAAAGAGAAGGGGGGAGAAAAAGGCATCCCATAAAAAGGGAAAAAGGAGCCAAAGAAAAGCAAAGAAAAATATATAGCTCATCAAAAGGGAAAAAATGGCTAAAAAAAAAAAAAATCAAGAAAGCCAAGAAAAAAAGAAGAAAAAGAAATGAGAAATGAGGGGAAACAAAGAAGAAAGGCATCCCACCAAGCTCTCTTGATTAGCAACATTATTACTCCTTTTATATATTATATGACAAGTTTTGGATGCTACTTATTTCTTTTTCACATGCATAATACTTACCACCCCCATCATCTATTCCACGTGGCCTCTTTCCAACATTACAAGCGGTAAAGACCTCTCTCGTGAGATATTCACAAAATCCAACTGAGGACTAACTAATCTCAAAGCATTTGTCTTACCTGTTTCTAAGGCTAACCTTCATAATATAATCAACTTAGCCATCACAACCTAACGATGAATATGAGAGATTCATGCATGAATCAGAGCATTCAGGATATGCCCACTCCCCAGTCAATATAATCCAATCAAAGCGAATGCATATATGTAGTCTCAAGCAAGATGCACACCGAGTTCTAGAGTAAGGAAAAGATAGGTGGTACACATGAAATGATTATGATTAGAACCACACACCTCACTGGGTCATGACTACCTACTTAAGATTCACCTAAAGCCAAAACCGTTGCCATGTAGCTTTTCTACTCAATACATGATCAATCACTCATCAATTCAAGACTGCATCCAAACCAAGGATTACCTCATACTTGCAGTTCCCACATCCAAAACAATTTTTTTTCAGTTTTTTAAAAATTTAAAATTTTTCCCATAAAATAAAAACAAAGGAAGCACACAAAATTCAAAATATGATATGCAATCAATCTAGCCCAATCAAATGATAATCAATACAATATAAGAGTGTGAAGATAAAGTGTACAACCGGGCAAGGAAAGTTGCATCTTGAATGACCAGCTCCTCATGTTATGTGTTGGGAATTCCTCATAGAAAGACTTCAAAAAGCTAGCCCATTAGTCTCCTTCTTAATCTTCACAAGACATAAGCAAAATAATTTTCTTCAAAATGAACATACAGCTTTCAAAGCAAGGTAGATGAAGCACATAATGCATTTTTCTAAGAGTTCAACCATCTATAGTTTTTTTTTTTTTAAAAGTTGGGACATTCTTTCTAAATAATACTAATAGTAAATTTATGGGTGATTCATAAGATTTGATCACAGTGAACTTATACACCCTATTTGCTCACTTTACATCAGATGCGTTAGAAGTGAATATTTTAAATCAAAATGCAAGTCAACTCAGACACCATATGGTATAGATCGTGATACATAGTTGGTATCTTTTGAACTTGAGAGGTGCACTCACTATAAATTTATTAAACCCCTTACAGTGTCAAGCAGCAAAACAAACTATCAAATAAGAATCATTAAGAAATGCAGCATGTATAGCCCAACCAAAATAAATAGTTTGAGTAAGAAGTTCACATACATTATTCAAATTCTCAATTGCATTTCATGCTTCCTCAGCATGCGCATATTCAATTAATACATAACCCAAACGCACACCAAAAAAAAAAAAAGATTCCAACTACGCACCTAGAAATAGTCAATTCTCTCTTGCTATTTACTACCCTTATTTTGTTTTACACTCTCTTGCTACATCCCCATCCTTGTAAGGCTCATGGATGCTGAGACAGAAAATCCGTAATAAAGCGTACTGTTTTATATAGAAGAGAACCAAGCATCAAAAGGAAATTCATAGCACATTAAGCTCTTTATCTTTGCCATGGATAGGCTTCCAGAAGTTAGAAAAGAAAATGAACTCAGCACCTTCGTTTCATAGAAGCCCATACCAACTTTAATGTTTCGCACCTAAAATTAATGTGTTGTAATCACATATCAAGCTACAGATACATTTTAACACCCAGTATTATTAAATGCGATGATATAATCAGTTTCAGATTATGCACAACTTTATTGGCCCATTTCTCTCTATTTACAACTCTACAAAGGAATTGCCCAAAAAGTACTACTCCTCACCAATATGTACATAAAGTTACAGAAGAAAACGCTTTGAATGCACAATCAAATTCCTTAAGTTAACGAAATAAATAGTAGGTTCTCAAATTTCCAATAGCATTCCAGATTCCTTCTCTCATCAATGCAGTTTCCGAGAAACAAAGTATAAATAGCAAATAGTAAGCTGTATTCAGTGATGGTATTTTTCTTCTCCTTTTTAGTGCAATCATTACCTGATAAACTAAATCTATGGGAGATACTGCAGTTCAATTCATCAAGGAACTTTTACACATGAAACAGAAGTTAATATATAAAATCATCAGGCAAAAATAAGTGATAAAAGCTTGACAAAATAAATCACCTTTCTTCTCCTGTGTTTTCAGCAGACGCAAGAGCTGAACGCAGCTTGTTACTTGTGTAACATCTTCAGCCTCTTCAGTTGCCAACATACCAGCAATATCCTGATAACCAAGTGTCAAGACACACATCCAACACATTATCTAAAATGTCAACGTCAGAAGAAGTTCGAGGATGAAAAGAGAAATTAGTTGAACAAGACACATGCATTTTATTCTTTTGTTAATCATTCATCATTAATTAAATATTTCCAAATCAGCTTATCCATGGTAATGTACAACAGCATTTATAGCGATAATTGATCAACTTGAATTAATGACTGAATTAGTAAGTAGAGAGCGAGAGAATAGTGTTGCATTATTCTCTGCGGCAACATTTTGGCTCACACAGGGTTTAGATCAAGAGTTTGACAGGTCGAGATAGGAAGAAAGGGAGGAAAAGGTTTAGTCAATATGTAGGATATGTAGGAGCATACTTGGACTCATGAGGCTATTAAAAACCAACTCTAGAATTCTGCCTCAAACTGGTCTGATAATCCAGATATTTTTATAACATCATTTCTCAGAAAGACTGAAGTAAGCATGATCCTCATTAAAGCAACAATTTGATAAACGGTACAAAAACCTGAGAAACAATTATCTCTTTCCATTTGTCATCTTAAAATGACACAAAAAATGCCACTAAATTCAAACTAAGATTACCACAACACTGTTATATTATTATTACTATTGATGAACTAGTAACTCATGGTTAAAATACATATCCTTTTAAAAAAGTTCTAGCGAAAAATTGTATGTTACCATCACAGTCAATGCAGTTTTGCAGTATTTCTCCAGCACCAAGTTGTTCAACCGCTTTTGCAAGCTCACAAGCCCCAATTGGTCAGCCTTCTTGTCCCCCGTTCACCTTAAAAAAGGGGGGAAATCACCTTAGAAAGCAAGCAGTAAAGTGGTTTCATTTGAATAGCATTTGGGCTCTTGTTGAACTAGATGCAAGATTTAGTTTATCTTCTATTAAAAAGCACTTTTTTTTTTGGTAGAACTATTAAAAAGCACTTTAATGGCAAGATTTCTGGTAGCATTCTACTCACAGAAATCCCTTGAATATCATTTGGGCTCTTGTTGAACTTTAAAATCTACACAAGTAAGAAATAAATTGTGACCACCATAATTTTAACTCATATCAAGCTATCCGACAGTAATGATGAGGAAGATGATAACAATGATGATAACCATACTTTTCAGGCAAGAAAAGCTTCATGGTGAAAATTCTTGTAACATTTCTAATCAAAGACACAGAAGATACCCTTTAGCATACAGAACATTTTCAATTTATGTTATTATATTCCAAGCTCATGCTCAATCTAATTGCAGCAGCCTTACTTATGCAACTCTGATACTACTTCCTTGTCCAAGCATTTACTTAATTGATGCAAAACATAACCAACCGATTCCCAATTTTTCAGGCACACAGAACTAAGATAAGGGTATGGATGCAGTGGGCAGTCTCCAAATCAAAACTTTTATGACAGAACATACTCCTCACCATTCTGTACAGAAAGTTACAAAAGAAAACGCATGAAGTATTCTACATAGGCCAATATATTTATGAACATGCACTGCTAGGAAAGAATCAAAGGGAAAGAGTAACTCACATCGATGAGGACCGGGCAAGAAGAAATCAAAATCGGACCCAAAAATGCAGAGACATTACCGTCCGCCCAGCCATCTTCGTCCATTGCGCCTCCCTTCTTCACTCAAGGACGCTCGAGCGAAGCTTCAGGAGAATAAAACGGGAAACAAGAATTTTTAGTCAATCAGTACTCAAAGAACTGAAGAAATGCCTCGCTGCCAATGGACTTGGGATTTGCTGGTCAGAGCAGTTGCTCTCACGAGGTAACCATACCTCGCGAGGTTAAAAACAAAACCGAAAAGAAAATAGAAAAAAGAGGAACCATACCTTGCAAGTTGCAAGGTTAAAAAAAATAAAAGAAAAGCGAACAGAAAATAGAAAAAGCCAGGTAACCATGGTAATTATTTTTTAAGGGGGAAAAAAAAGTTAGGTTAGCTCTACTCACGAGTTAACCCGACCTCTCGTCTCAGTTTTCGTTCATTGTCACAGTTTCCCTCCGTTCATCGTCACAGTTTCCGTTCATCGTCGCCCTCTTCCCGGTTAACCGCTCCGCCGTCGCTCTCAGTTCCAGGTCTGCCGTCGCTCTCCGTTCCAGATCCGCCGTCTCAACCGTCGCTCTCCGTTCCTGCTCCGCCGTCTCAACCGTCGCTCTCCGTTCCTGCTCCGCCGTCTCAACCGTCGCTCTCCGTTCCAGGTCTGTCGTCGCTCTCCATTCGATTTGCTTCTCTAGTTATTTCTTCTGGTTCGATTTGTTTAAATTTAGGTTTAAGTTTATTCTGGTTATTTCTTCATGAGTTTAACTTGCTTCCACGTCCCTGAGTCCAACTGTCATGAAATTGCTTAATTTCCCTTGCATTTTGTCCGGCAAGTGTTGAAACTTACTGCTGCTTCCTCTCCCCCTCAGTAGAAAAGCTCCCAAGTATCTTCCCAACTCCTCCATTTGATTGAAACCCGTGTAGCTACAAATTTCATTCTTCACTAATCTATCAACGTTTGGAGAAAAATCGATGCTAGTTTTTTGTGGATTAATTTTTTGACCTGAGGCAGTTCCAAACTCATCCAAAACCTTCATAACAGTGCAAATATGATCTAGATTAGCTTCACAAATCAGAAGATCATCTGCAAATAGCAGATGTGACACCTCAGTACCATGTCTTCCCAATCTCATCGGTTTCCAAGTCCTCTTGTTAACACAATCAGAAATCATATGTGATAATTTCTCCATACCCAGAACAAAAGGTATGGAGAGGGTGGGTCTCCTTGCCTTAGTCCCCTAGGCACAAACCCATCCCTTCTTGATCCATTCCATAATAAAGACATTTTTGTTGAGGTCATACAACCCATAATTACTTTCCTTAAATGCTCATCAAAAACCAATATCTTTTAACACCTTACCAATAAAATCCCAAGACATTCTATCATATGCTTCTTCCAAATCTACCTTCACAACCATATAACCCTTTTTCCCTCTTAATCTTCCCATCGAATGAACCACTTCTTTAGCAATGATTACATTATCATGTATGCTCCTCCTAGGCACAAAACTAGTTTGAAAAGGGGATACTAGACTATCCATAATGGGTTTGAGTCTATTCACTATCAACCTAGACAATCTCTTATATAGGACATTACATAGAGCTATAGGCCGAAATTGACTTACCATTTCCGGATGCTCCACTTTTGGTATTAATACCAATAGTGTATCATTGATCTCCCCTATTTTTTCTGGACTCCTCCACAGCTCTTTTATGCATTGTATTACTGATTGGCCTACTACTTCCCAGTTTTGCTGATAAAAAACAGTCGGAAATCCATCAACTCCCGGTGCCTTAGAGCTTCCCATTTGAGAAAATGCTCTTCTTACTTCCTCATCATATATATCCCTGCCTGCTCTTCTTATTTTTCCCTCTTCCACTTCCCCCCAGCTCTGACCTATAACAAACCAGTCCCGTTGATATTTTTCTTCACTAAATAGCTGAAGATAAAACTGCTGAAACATATCAGCAATTTCTTCTTCTTCCTCAAACCACTCCCCATCAGCATTTTTTAGCATCCTTATCTTATTTCTCCTTCTTCGGACAAGTGTCTTCATATGATAGTACCTAGTGTTACGGTCCCCTTCTTCTAACCACTTACCCCTTGATTTCTGAAACCACATCACTTCTTCTTGCCTTAAGGTTCTCATTAGCTCATCTTCTAACCCCATTTCCAGTTTAATTAGAAATGGGTTACTTCTTTCATTTAGATTACATTTAATTGTTGGTTGTTACTTGCCACGTTCCTGTTGGTAATATGAGAAAGAACTTGCTGTCAAATTGATTGATTAAAAAATTGTTGTGTTTACTATTAAAAGTGTTGTGATTCCCCCTGTACTTAGCATTTACTGTAACTGGTGCTATCTCCAGATCTCCTACTTTGTCTATTTGCTGCTTCGTTGCCCAATCATTTGAAGGAGGCGGCTTTGGTATCTTTTCCTATTACTTTTTCCTTTTCAAATGGCAGAGCAACAACATCCCACAAATGTAGTTGGTAAGTTTGAAATTTTGAAAGTGTTTTTATTATTGTTGATTATTAACACAATTTCTAATACTTGTTCAATTTCTAGGTGGTAGTGGCGCGAGGTTAAACCCCAGAGAGCTAGTTACCTTCTACGCTAGGGTTAGACTCCACGAACAAGTCAAACAAAGGCTGAGGGGGTCAGGATTTGAGTTGATTTTTGAAATGGATGGCAAAATCAACCATCTCAGATCTTTACTGCGTGCTTTGATAAACGCCTATGAAATCACTGACGGGTGTTTTCATATTGGCCAAAATAGATTATATTTTGGCCTTGAAGACGTGTTAATGATAACTGGTTTGCCAATTGATGGTAAACCAGTTATTTTTGAGGATAACACCCAATATCTCACTGAGGATGAAGTTTTTGAGCTTGTTGGGGTTCTCCCGGAGGAGAAGTTTGTTTCCGCCACGAGATTGGTCGAGTTTATCAATTCTTTTAATGGTGAGGATGCTGATGAAGATAGATTAAATCGTATAGCCCGAGCAGTAGCCCTTCTCGGCATAGCATGCATGATCTCCCAAGACAATGGCAAAAGTAGAGTCCATATGAAATTTGTCAATTTCCTGAAGGATGTGGGAGAAATAAGTAAATATGCATGGGGGGCTGCAAGCTGGGTGAATCTTCACACCAGCTTGAAAGGATGCAAAAGTAAAGCACAGACTAGCTTATTTGGCTGTGTGCTTGGGTTAGAGGTAATCTCTTTTTCAATTTTTATATTTAAAAAAAGATATTTATGTATTTTTATAAATGTTTTGACTATGAATGTTTACTTTGTTCCGTTTTTGTTTCTGTAGATATTTTTTCTAATCCACATACCAAAACTAATACCAATTTTCTTCAAGAAAGTTGATAGTCTGAGAGAGGTAGCATCCTTTCCACTCCTCAAGCCATGTGTGTCAGTATTGGTCAAGTCTGGATATTTTGATGGGAAGAATCGGCCTTTGCCGGGAGATATATGGAAGATCTTTTACGAGCTGGATCCTAGTGAGGTAACATCTACGTTCTTCTCCCCTGAAACTTGCCACTAAAACTTTTCAAGTGCACTGGAAAATTATTTAAAATTGTTGGTTTTTTTCCCCCTTTTCATAGGTGGTTTGGCAGCCGTATCATGATCTTGTGCTCGATGATCCCTATTTCCAACATAGAGAATTAAGGGGATCGCACACCACTGCTTTGTTCCTGGATCACGCTGTACACCACCTTCCACAAGTAGCAGCTCGACAATATTTTGACGGAGAGCTGGAATTAAATGAGGATTGGTTGTCACAGCGTCATGATCTTCCACTTGATCGCACAAAGGCCAGCAAAGATGCTCTGAAATTGAGCATCCAAAGTTGGAATTCAAGGAAGGAGCGCTTGATAAGAACACGATCATAGATGCGTGATGATGCTGTTGCTGCTGATAATCCAGAGATGCTTCAAACTACTTCCCTCGGTTCTTATCCCATTAATTCAAACCCTTTCTTTGAAAATGACTAGCCAATACGTGAAGAGACACTGAATTTCAGTGATTTGATCAGCCTTCAACGGGGTGCCAAATTTAATACTGGTTAGTTCTTGTCCCTTAATACTTTTTAAATTAAGACTTTATATTGTTAATTCTGTCGTCATATGGTGATCCCTCATGTTCTCATAGAATCTAGATTTAAGTTAGAAATTCAGAGGGGATCAAAGACTAGGTTTCTATTATTTTGAAACACTGTGATCATTTATATATGGTTTTACTTTTGCAGTGATCGGCCTCGATGTTTTGTAACATTTACTGTCATATTAATTTTTTTTTTGCGATCCTACAAATGCACATGGCACACACTTCAACATGCCAGCTCGCTGGTAACATAGTTGTGTGTGAAAACAGATCGTAAGTGTTGATCTTGTGATTTATATACATGTCATTCTCATATGAAGTGTCTGTATTTAGTTGTCATTGGTCCTTGACTCCTTGCCAAGTGAAGCCTATGCGCAACCCCAAAAAAAAAAAAACTCATAGCAATCTTTGTTAGTTTTCTTTGCAATAGGTTTTGAATTTTCCTAATGATTTTAGTATTAGATCTATCATTTGACTTATGTTCTCTTAAGGAATATGGATGGAGGTAGATGTCACAGACCGGCCTACTGCATAGATAGATGACTATGAAGTAGTTAAGTGATTAATAAATGTGAAGAGGGATCTGATGGTTCGGTTGGTTCCTTTCTGGCAATTGCTTTGGGATCTTGGGCTCATGCTTTGAGGAACATTCCAGGCATTCTTGAAAAATTCTTGATTATTGGAAGTTACTTAAGTAGATTTGAGTGGACATATATATTAAGTTGTTTCTGCAGTTGCTTTGCACTACTTTTTTTAACTGCTTTCTATATTTGAATAGCTAGCTAATAGTTACTTTTGTTATCATAGCTTATTTTGAAGTTTCCTAATAATTGCATTATGTGCAACTTTGCTTTGCCTAATGGCTTTCTGTTTGTTACCTATTTTCCTTTCAGAACATGGTGTATTACAAAATGTCACATGTCGATGGCCGGATAATTAATCCAGAGTGTAGGATTGCTAGTGATGTACCAAAGTTCTGTTCCGAGTTAAGTGAAATTGTACAAGATGATCTGACTGCTGTAATTGATGGTGTGTTATACACTAGGTGGCTGTGTTCATATGCGAGCCAAAAATATGTCTTCTGGATTTTGGTAACTCAGTTATTGAATCGTACTACTACATGGACTTCTCTTTTTTAGCTACCGTAATGTTGTCTCAGTTGTTGCTGATGGCTGGAATGTGAAAGATCTCTCTCTATTTTAAGAATTGGTGTTTATTGTTGCCATCGTTTCCAGGCCTCTTTACTTGGTGTTGGGGCCACAATCAGAAACTTCTCTCCTTCTTTTGGGAAGCTTATGTCCAGGGAGCAACAATTGGAAGGAGAGTATTGACAGCTTCATGCACGATTAAGGACTAATTCTGAAAGTATAGCATTTTATGATGGTGAGAGGAGAGAATAAGCTCATATTCAGCAGAATTTTGAGAGTTTAGTTGGGCACTTGAATACTGTGCTACATGACCATTGGTGGTTTGGCATGATTCAGGACTTCTTATTGAAGTACCTTGGTGCCACTGTTGCTGTTATTCTGATCATTGAGCCTTTCTTCTCTGGTCATCTGAGGCCTGACAGTTCAACTTTAGGGCGTGCAGAGATGCTAAGCAATCTTAGATATCATACTAATGTTATCATTTCATTATTTCAGTCTCTATGAACACTTTCTATCAGTGCAACACGTCTTAATCGTCTCAGGTATATTTAATCTTTCATTTCTGGCGTTTAAATTAGATGATTTTCTTGTCTTCATGTATGCTTGATATACAACTTTTTCATAAGTTCATTTATCTGTATACATTTTCTGCTCATCCTTGTGTTTCAAGTGGTTATGCTGATCGCATTCATGAGCTAATGGGCATTTCAAGGGAGCTAAGCTTGGTGAATGAAACATCTTCCCTTCAAAGAGTAGGAAGTAGAAATTGCTGTAGTGAAGCTAACTACATTGAATTTTCTGGTGTCAAGGCAAGTAAAATCTGCTGACTTGTCATTCATGAAACAATATTTTATGTCATGATTTTAATATTGATGGTTCACTAAAAATCCAGGTCGTGACCCCAACTGGTAATGTCTTGGTGGATAATCTGACTCCGAGGGTTGAGTCAGGATCTAATCTTTTGATTACAGGTATCCATTGGAAGTTCCTTGATGGTTTATTGCTTCTTGAGCCGTATTGCTTCATCCCGAAGAAAAGTTATTTTTTGTCTGCTTGTGTTATTCTTAAAAGGTTCACTGTCAGTTGACATATCTTTATTATTTTCATCTACAAGTGTAAGAAGAATATGCACAGTTTCACAAAATGAACACATGCATGATTTCTTTTCTGTGTTCTTGAAAGTTTACATGTATTGACATACACATCCACAAGCACCATTTACCTTTTGGTACATGTTAACGATTTGGTAGCTACTGGCTTGTGAAATTCTAAAGTAGAACACCTTATAGAGCAGATTGATATATAAGTAGATATTTTATAATTAAATAAGTGTAGATTTTGAGATATATTTAATTAAATTTATTAATATTTTATACCTATTTAATTATCTTTTATATATTTTCTATCATTTAATTAATTATCAAATAAAAGAATATTTTGATATAAAATCTATTCATATCCTTGTTAATTAAAATGATCATACTAGATTTATTCATATTCTTTTGCATTTTACAAGAAATATTAGCAGATTTAAAAGAAAAACATTATACACACACTACCTCCAGTCCTAAATATATAATTAAGTTTGTAATACAATTTATACTACAAATTTTGTTTTATATTTAAAATCGGAGTAGCAAATAAAGCAATTTAGGAGAATCATGCAATCAGCCAAAATGTGGACCCCATGCTAAGAAAAGAACAAAAACAACTTGATGAGAGATTTGCACAAGAAAGGATAGGATATATCTTTTAAGGGGAAATTATTTCTACATTTACTACCAAAAACCAAAGCCGTACCAAAGCCGTCTTTCCATTTTTTTTTTTTTTTGCCTCCATCTATCTTTAACCTTCCATTTAGAATCAGGATGCACGCAACTCGTGAAATAGCTCTAATGCTTCCTTCGGAAGCCCGTTTTGATCATACCCCGAGATCATAGAGTTCCAAGCTACAATAGTTCTACCCAGCATTTTATCAAACACTAACCGGGCAATACCCAAATTACTTGATTTCGCGAAGAAGGTAACCAGAGCAGATTCTACAAATGAATCAGTCCTGTGGCCATTAACAAAAACATGCGTGTGAATGGCTATACCTGCTCTTGAAGCAGAGAGATCAGCACAAGCTTTGATCACAGAGGTGAATGTGTAAGTCGACGGCGGGATCCCGACAAGTAGCATGTGACGATAAAAGATAATGGCATCGAGGGGAAAGCTGAACTTGGAGGAGGCTTTGATGAGGGAATTGAAGAGGAAGGAGTTAGGATCGACAACAGATAAGAAGAGTTGGCGAGTGTAGTAGATTGAACCGGCGGTACAAGCCAATATGATGAGCCTCGCCAAGAGAGCTCGGCTCCGGTGGTAGCCGGTGACGACGAGATGGGCATGGGCTTGTCGGAGGAGTCGCAGACGCGGGCCTGCATGGAGAAGAGCTCGATATTCTGCAGATTGTGAAGGCCCTTCTACAACTTGGTGTTTTCCTTTCAACTGTGTAGACACCCCAACCATTTAGGATTTCTCCCCTTATCTGACTGGTGGTTCTAACCTGATATCTATCATTTTTTCGGGATCAGAGTTCACCCGCTTGCCCTAAGGCTGAATGCCCGAGTAAGGCAAGCAAAAGGAGTGCAGAGAAAGGGAGACTTGGTGAAACTCTCTTCCATGTCTCTTTCTCTTATAAAAGATATTGTAAGAGCACGGGAAGTGTCAAAGCTGTCTGTCTGACTTCAACAAACAAACTGACAACAGCATTGAATGGCGGAAGACAGCAATCCAGCAAGGAGAGAACCCGCCCTTCTATTTGATTTATACTAGACTTCTAAAAGTAAAGTCCTTATCATCCTGTTATGGAATCAACTATTACGCTCGTCATAAGTGTGGCCCAAGAGGAGACATCCAATACATTTGGGCTTGGAGGCACAAGAGGCCCAACAAGTCCAAACCCTAACCCTAAGGTAGCCTCTATATATAGTAGGTTAACCTAAAAGGTACACATCTTCTAAGCTCTCTCACAATTGCATATACTGCACACAGAGCACACACACCACCCCCTTGGCTAAACGCCTCCAGTATCATCGAACTACGTGGACTTTGATCCCTCTTCAGGGTACGTAGGCCCTAGGTATCGCTCCTAGGTCAAGTCCTGGTGCTCTGTGATCTCCAATCCTCTTAGGTATCTCATCCATAGATACTTGGGGGAGAGATATTTGATCATATATCTATATACTAGCCCACCTAGGGTTAGACACTTATGTTCTATGACTGAACATTGGCGCCGTCCGTGGGGAATCGGTAAATTTCTGATTCCCGCGACCAAAGATGGTCAAAGCAAGGGCTCAACGATCGAGGTTAGAAAGACACGAGATTAAGCCATAGTCTCTATTAGCAAAAACTGTGGGGGATCTTGAGTCATCACCAAATCTCCAAAATCACGCCTTCTGCTCCAGCCTGTGCGAGCGTTCGGAAAGAGGCATCCATGATTTTTTATCTCATGGCTCGCCCATCCGCGTCTACGGAATCTAAAGGAGGTGTGAGGTGTACCGGCAATCTCTTTCTCTAATGCAAGGATGGAAAATCGTGTCCAGTTTAAAACATGTATGAATTCTGAGTAAACAAACTCGTTTTCGAAAATCATGTCCAGTTTAAACATGTAGAATCCGAGGTACATAAACCCGGTCCCGAAAATCATGTTCAAATTAAACATGTAGAATTCAGGGTAAAGAAACCCGTTTTCGAAAATCATGTACAAATAAAACATGTAGGAATCCGAGGTACATAAACCCGGTTCCGAAAATCATGTCAAAGGAAAAACATGTATGAATCCGAGGTACATAAACCCATTTCTGAAAATCATGTCCAGTCCAAATATGTATGAATTCTGAGTAAATAAACTTGTTTTCGAAAATCAGGACAAGCCAAAAATGTATGAATTCTGAGTAAAGAAACTCGTTTTCGAAAATCATGACAAAGCCAAACATGTAGGAATCTGAGGTATATAAACCCGCTTCCAAAAATCACCGAGAAACTGACTTAACTGAATCTAGTTAAAATCCGGGCTCCACAGAAATTACGGTTAAAACGCGATCCTTCGGGACATGGTAAAACCGGATCTAATGGTTAGAACGTGCACCCTTTGGGACACGGTAAAGCCGAGATAATTGTTGTTTAGAGTTTTGCAGGAAACAAAAACAGAAGGCGGATCCCGGTTATACCGAGTCTGGTTAAAATCCGGGATCCGTGAAAATTTTCGGAGGAGGACCCGATTATACCGAATCTGGTTAAAATCCGGGATCTGTGTAAAGTTTCGGAGGAGGACCCGATTAAACTGGATCTGGTTAAAATCCGAGTTCCATATGAAGATCCTGATTAAACCGAATCTGGTTGAAATCAGGGAAAGTCCTTTATTGGATTATTTGCGACGACAATGTCGCCAGATTTATTTGAATGATTGAGTTCTGGGTAAACAAACTCGTCTTCAGAAATCGTAAACTCGGAATCTTGGTGTTAACGTATGTAAACCGAAATCTCGGTGTCCAAGTGTTTAAACCCGGAATCTCGGTGAAAAAGTATCTAAACCGGAATCTCGGTGTTAGAATATATATCCCGGAATCTTGGGGTTACAGTTTATAAACCTGGAGTCTCGGTTTAAAGTATATAAACCCGGAATCTCGGGTTAACACACCCAGAATCCTAACAGTCGCGAACACCTAGTCCGGGTTTGAAAAGTAACACATCCTGGCAGCTCAGAAACCTGAACTACCAGGCTGGGGGGCAACAGAGTGGACAACGATTTGTTAAGTGGAAAAGCTTGTTATCAATAACCGGCATTAATGCAAACCAGAAAGTTTAATGCAAGCTCGGACAAGTATCCAAAATGAGCACGTTGAACGATTTGCACAAACAGTAAGTATTTTCCATATATTTTGATTTGCTTACATGTTATTAAATGCAAGAATACAAACCAGAAAATTAGCCCGGGAAAATTGCTACAAAAGCAAAGTCGGATTCTGGGGATCTCGGAAAGCAGTCAATTAATCTCGCACTCGAGACCTGAACTACCGAGCTTGGGGGCAACTGTTATGGAATCAAATATTACGCTCGTCATAAGTGTGGCCCAAGAGGAGACATCCAATACATCTGGGCTTGGAGGCACAAGAGGCCCAACAAGTCCAAACCCTAACCCTAAGGTAGCCTCTATATATAGTAGGTTAACCTAAAAGGTACACATCTTATAAGCTCTCTCTCAATTGCATATACTGCACACAGAGCACACACACCACCCCCTTGGCTAAACGCCTCCAAGATCATCGAACTACGTGGACTTTGATCCCTCTTCGTGGTACGTAGGCCCTAGGTATCGCTCCTAGGTCAAGTCCTGGTGCTCTGTGATCTCCAATCCTCTTAGGTATCTCATCCATAGATACTTGGGGGAGAGCTATTTGATCCTATATCTACATACTAGCCCACCTAGGGTTAGACACTTATGTTCTATGACTGAACACATCCCAATCTCTTTTTCCGGGTTTGCCTGTCAAAACCAAAGACCCCAACCACTTTATTATATTTTTTCCATTCCCCAACGGTGTTGTTTGGTTTGTTGCAGAGTTAATTATCTGCCACTGATGCAGATATATTAATCCCATCTTTTAAGATTTGGGACCACAGCCCACGAGGAAACAACAAATATATCTATCTTTTATCCATTATATAAAAGGAAGAGGTCGGGACGCACGCGAGGGATTCGAACCGATACACGGAGGAAACTTGTTACAACAGGGACGACTAGAAGTAAATCAGGGACGTTTTGGCCTTGTTGCCGTGGCAACAAGGCTATTCTATCCAGAGGCACAACCTTCAATTTCTCATGCCACAACTGGCCAAAATTAGTCTCTGCTCTTCCTCCTTCCTTCTCTTCATTAGATCTGAATTTTATATTTACTTCATGGATTTTGTTTTAACCATGTGTCATGTGTGGTTAACTTTTCTTTTCAACCTAAAGGAACTATGAAGTTGTGTGAGATTCCCACTAATAAGTTTGCTTAATATTATTTCAGCTTATTTAATCTTGTTTTTATTATTTATTGTTTAGTGATTGGCTACTACTAAACATATTTTAATTTGAGGATTTATGATTGAACTTAAGGAAAGGAATCTAATTTTAAATTGATCTTGAGATTAAATAATTTGGAATTAGGTTTTAATCTAATTTGTATCTAAAATAGAATAGACAATTAGACATATACCTAGAAGCTCTGCATAATTAAATTAGATTGAGCATGATCTAAAATGCACCTTCTTTAGTTGTGTGAGACACTTCATAATTAATTGAGATAGGTATATAAATGGATCGACATGTATTTAATTATAGACATTAATGGGTTTGATTTCTCTCCTAATCATTTTCTCATTATCCCTCATCATCTCTAAATCATATTCGTCCAATCAATCACAACACTACTTTAATATCTCTCTCATCTTCCCAATCAACGGCCCAGATACGCTGATGAAGGAAAATAAGAAAAAGGATGAGGAGAAGATCCTCTTCTGGGATTAGTGACTTTCATCGGTTGTCCTTTTTGACATTAGAATTTGCTTTTATGAAAAAGTCTTTGTTATTATTAATTTCTTATTCTTATTGAATTTCTCTTTATTTATATTGAAAACAATTCTGATTAGTTCAACTTAAGTGAAACAATGAAATTTAATATCTAATCACTAGTTAGATTGAGTTTCTCTGTAGGATGACCTTGATTTGTCAGTTATTATAATTTCATGACCCATATACTTACAATGTTTAATTAAATTTTGGTACATGAAGTTTTTGGGTGAGCTCTCACACACTTCTTGGGTATGGATTTAACATTTAAGTATAACAACCTAACTGAAGCCCGTGAGACTGAGAACCGATGGTCTATATATGTACACATCATCAGTTACTGAAATGAACAAAGTTTGATATATAGTCTGAAGCTTATCTAATTTCTCTGGTTTCTATTACCGATCGATCATTCTCTGCGTAACTAAACCCAATCGTATGCACTTTTACTTTTTCAAATAAGCCGATAAACTATTTAATTAAACAAATTAAACATTATTTAATTGAAATAGGCATCTCGATCGACGGATAAGAACTATATATATTGCAACTCCAAAAACGAATATATATAATACGTATATTCGAAAACAAATATGCCTCCAATATTCAAATTAAAAGATGATCATTAAGCTATTCTATACTCGAAAGCCAATTAGTCCAAAGCTATTAGAAAGCTTTAAAATTAAGGTTTTCACCGTTAAGTGCCAACTATAAAATATTTTGTGGCTAGTTAATTAATTATATCCATATCCACTTGCTAGTGTGGTTAAGGACTTGTTGATTTGTTTTTTAAAAACTGGTTTTTTTAAGGAAAAAAAAAAAACTAAAACTAAAAAACTTGTTTAGAAAACTGCTTTCAATAAATTATTTTTAAAAATAAAAAATGAAAATATTTTTTAGTTGTTTTCTTGATTTTTTTAAGGTTGTCGCTTATTTTCTATCAATATCACACCACTTGCGTTGTTTTCTAGTTAATTTTTAGTTGTTTCTTTTTCTATTAGAGTAAATACCATTTCTGGTCCCTGACAAAAAACAAGGACCCCATTTTGGTCCCTTACAAAAAAAAATAGACCCTTATTCGTCCTTTTTTAGGAACTAAAAAAGACCTTTTAAAAATTTGTGAGGGATCAAAATGTCAACAAATCGATTCTTATTCGTCCTTTTTATGGACTAAAAATGACTTTTTTTTAAGGGACCAAAATGGAGTCCGTATTTTTTGTCAGGGACCAGAAAAGGGTATTTACTCTTTCTATTATTTTTAAGGTACATCGTAACCTATTCACTAACGATACTATACTACTTGCGTTGGTCTCACATCACTTGAAAACAGATTTTTTTTTTTAACAGCTATCCAAACATATATTATTTTTGGTTTTTGGTTTTTAAAACTTGTTTTTAAATATTATTTTATAAAACGGTTTTGAAAAAAATAGAAAACAGAAACAAACAGCTCCTAAGTAGCTCCCCATTTTATAATTTTTTTTTATCACACCTCGATAGTAGCTTGATATTTATTTTCATAATTATGATATCGATCTAATACCATCTATATTTGTCTTTTTAAAAAATTAAAGGAAAAATTACGCATTATCCATACACACATGTATACATACATACATATATATAGACATATACATATTGTTACGGATTTTATATAAGGCCCATTAGCGATGCGGCCCAATAACAGGGGATCTATCATGATCGCCAACAGATCAGATAAGATCATAACCAACCTACAATCACCAAATCAGGATCCCTAACCCTAAGGTAACCTCTATATATAGTTGGTTAACCTGACAGGTACACATCTTCTATCTTCTACGCTCTACTCTCTCTCAATTGCATAATTGCACACAGAGCACACACCCCACTCCTTTTGGCTAAACGCCTCCGGTAATCCTCGAACTACGTGGACTTTGATCCCTCTTCAGGGTACGTAGGCCCTAGGAATCGCTCCTAGGTCAAGTCCCAATCAACACCAATATCCTAGCCCCTCAGGGCTAGACAATCTGTGTTCTACACCGAATGAAGGATTAGATGCCTTATTCTCATGGGTTTTCTTTTTATGTTTCTTCATGAATTCACATGATGAGAAGATAGTAGGAATAATTCTCATCCTCCCTCCTCAAGGATCGTCATCCTCTCTCCGACTTTTCAATTCTGGTATAAATTTAGATGCCCTATTCTCATGGTTTTTCTTTTTCTGTTTCTTCGTGAATTCACATGATGAGAAGATAGTAGGCAGGATTCTCATCCTCCCTCCTCAAGGATCGTCATCCTCTCTCCTAGAAACCCAGAATTTTCAATTCTGGTATAAATTTAGATGCGGGCAATTGAGCAATGTGGAATAAAGGATCCTCATCCTCTCTTCTTGGGAACCCAAATTTGAGTAGGATTCTCATCCTCTCTTCTTGGGAACCCAGATTTGAGCCATCTTTTCTCATTGGGAACCCAGACTTTTCAATTCTGGCATCTGTGTATGCCGTAACGATAAAGGGTGGCGGCTCTTCAGATTTACACACAGGGACCTAAACGAAAATCTCAAAAGGTTTCGTACAGGGACCTAAGTGAAACTCTTAAAAGGTTTCGTACAGGGACCCAAACGAAAATCTCAAAAAGGTTTCATAAAGGGACCTAGACGAAATCTCAAAAAGGTTTCATAAAGGGACCTAAATGAAATCTCCAAAAGGTTTCTCACAGGGACCTAAGTGGAACTCCTAAAAGGTTTTACAATGAGGGACTAAAATGAAACTTATGCAAATCATGGGGTCGCACAGAGCAAATCAATTGCATAGTACTTCTTGCCGATTCAAAACAATCCCATGACAATTTAAAGTGTTTTAGAAGCTATATCAATTCAAAGAAAATCTGCGCTCCTCAATTGGACCCCGGATAAACTGTGGAGTTTTGTCCCTACGAAAGGGATGAAGGCGCACCCGCACTCGGGATCCGTGTAACGACGGCTACGGCCTCAAGTCTTTAAACATGTAGGAATCCGAGGCACATAAGCCCGTTTCCGAAAATCATGTTCAAGTTTATTATATACAGTAAATCCGCGCTCCTCAATTGGACCCCGGATAAACTATGGAGTTGTGTCCCTACGAAAGGGATGAAGGCAGAACCAATATTATGGAGACGGATCCCGATTACACCGAATCTGGTTAAAATCCCGGCTCCAAGTAAATTTGAAGGCATACCCCGGTTACACCAAATCTGGTTAAAATCCCGGCTCTGCCAAAGTTTTGAAGACGGACCCCGGTTACACCGAATATGGTTAAAACTCGGGCCCCGCGTTGCCTAAGCAATCCCACCAAGTCTATTTACATGTATGAATCCGAGAAATAATAAACCCGAATCTCGGTGTTCGAGTATCTCAACCTGGAATCTCGGTGTTAGAGTATGTAAACCTGAATCTTGGTGTTAAGTTAAAACCCTAATCTCGGGTCAGCACGCAAGCAATCCCGACAATCACGAACAATCTGATCCGGGTTGGTAAATCAACACATCCCGGCAGCTCAAAGACCTGAACTACCGGTCTGGGGGGCAACAGAACGGATAAACGAGTCCAGGGTTACGACACCCATAATGGACAAACGAGTTAAGGGTTACGACACCCACAAATGGAGAAACAAATTCCGGGTCACGACACCCAGAACGGACCTCGGTTACACTTAATACGTGCATCAACTTGGATTGTTTCGATATGACAACCGTTATCGTCAATGCTAAATTTTGCATAAATTGCGGGTCCACACATCACGTGTTTCCAACCCCGGATACACCGAATCTGGTTAAAATTCGGGCTCGGGTAAAGACGACTACTGCCACCAAGTCTATTTGAATGATCGAATTCAAGGTTACGACACCCATACTGGATAAACGAAGTCCGGGTTACGACACCCATAATGGACTAATGAATCTCGGGTTACAACACCTGTAACGCAAGAAACCCTTCACGCCGAATCCGCTTAAAACCGGCTCGTGCCAAGTCTTGCCGTAAACAAAAGACGGACCCCGATTACACCGAATCCAAGAAAATCCGGTTCCATGAAAAATCTTGAAGGCGGACCCGGTTACACCGAACCCGGTTAAAATCCGGCTCGTGCAAGTCTTGAAGAAGGACCCCGATTAAACCAAATCGGTTAAAATCCGGCCCGTGTAGAGTTTTGCCAGATAAAGTCATACGGTTAAATCCACGTTTCCATAACCAGTTCGGAACTCGGTAACACTGAAAGAACAGTTAAATCCGCCTTTCCATGGTCAGTTCGGAACTCGGATAAACCGGCCGTGTTCCCTAGTTGGAACCCGAATACATTGAACAAATGATGCCGAGGGCCATCGAACCCGGCTTTTCAGTTAAGCGAAGCTGTCACCGTAAGCTTTTGCAACTCGGTCGCTTCCAAGACTTCCTTAAATGACACGAGGCCGCTGTCATCAGCCCTTGTATTGACACCGAGATAGTCATACCAGACCCTGATCAGGTCCAAATGCTTGAGCTGATGTCGTCCTGGCGATACCGATCAAGCATGTGACAATTCGCCCTTGTTTTGGTTACGGGAAAGACGACTCCTGTACCTCGTAGCGCGGTATACGTAAAACATCTCATTACGGATTTTATATAAGGCTCATTAGCGATGCGGCCTAATAACAGGGGATCTATCATGATCGCCAACAGATCAGATAAGATCATAACCAACCTACAATCAAGGAGATAATCAAGGGAAAACTCTACACCAAATCAGGATCCCTAACCCTAAGATAACCTCTATATATAGTTAGTTAACCTGATGTGTACACATCTTCTATCTTCTACGCTCTACTCTCTCTCAATTGCATATACCGCACACGTGAGCACACACCCCACTCCCTTTGGCTAAACGCTCGGTAATCCTCGAACTACGTGGACTTTGATCCCTCTTCAGGGTACGTAGGCCCTAGGAATCGCTCCTAGGTCAAGTCCCAATCAACACCAATATCCTAGCTCCTCAGGGCTAGACAATCTGTGTTCTACACCAGAACACATATATATACACACTACCTCTGGTCTTAAATATAAGATATAACTGACTTTTTTTTGAAGAGATTAAGGAAGTTAAATAAATTACTTAATTATATCATATGTTGTGTATTCTTAGATTATATATCATTTTATAAGTAAGGCAAAATAGTTTGGACAAAAAATGACAAATTTAAATACTTTAAAATAATTTAATTAGCTTCTTTAATCTCTCCAAAAAGTCAATTTTATATTATATTTAGAACCGGAGGGAGTATCATTTTACTATTACACTAGAAAATATTATAATTACCACAGATGATTTGTTTTATATACCACAGATGATCTAGTGATCTTTTGCGTAGGGACGCATGCACCTGTTGATATAATTTTTTTATGAGTGGAATATAATTAAATTCTTTGATGTTCCTTCAAAGAGAATTTGACCATTACAAGCGCTTCAAATAAACCTCTCCAAGCTTGGGTTCAAACTTCAAACTACAATTTTGGGAATAAACAAACTATGAGAAATACATTATTGAAGGAATTGAAGTGCAAAAATGAGTAAAATGGCAACAGTGAAAGGAACGGGAAAATCAAAGGATATATTTAAGTGTGTGTGTGTGTGTGTGTGTGTGTGTGTGAAGAGTGATGAGAATTGGAGTGAAATGAAAGCAAAGGCTGGGGATTATGATTAATGGCGGAGGGAGTGTCACTGGATGGAGCAAGGATCTGCAGGTTTTTGATCATAAACGACATTGTAACAAAGGGCAGAGGGAGGCTTAGAGCAGCAAGAGGGACATGAGAGCCAAGGAGGGCACTGACCGTAGCAGATCGCGGCAGCACAGTGACCGTGGCACCTGTAGCTGCCGCATCTGGAGCACGCCTTGCACCCACCGTCACACTTGTGGCTCCAGCACTTGCCACAAGGCTCGCACTTACCCTCGCACTTGTAGCTGTGGCACTTGCAGCAAGGCTTACACCCACCCTCACACTTGTGGGTCCAGCACTTGCTACAAGGCTCGCACTTACCCTCGCACTTGTGGCTCTCGCACTTGGAACACGGCTTGCACCCACCGTAGCATGTGGGGCTGCGGCACCTCACGCAGGGATGAGCCGGCGGCACCACACACACTGTAACGACTTCGGACTTCTCCTTCTTCTTGTCGTCGTCCTTTTTGGGCTTCACCTCTTCCACAGTCAGCACCGTCACAATCCGGAACTTCTTCCTCAGATTCCTTCCCAAGCAAACCGTGTCCACATCTTCCCCCGTCACGACCACTCGATCTTTGCTGTCCCCTTCTATTGCCACCGAAATCACACCTGCACCTCTATACATATCTAACTCATATCCATCCTTTTATATTACTTAATTATATTCATTCATATGACGACTCATGTATGTACCTTTTATCATGGAAGCTATTTTCAGTGCCTTGTTCCTGCAACTCTCGCACTCCATCCCCACCTTTATTGTTACTTTTTGCTGCACCCATTCGCCAAGTTTTAATTATAATGAAGCTGCCTTCTTAACAAAATCTTTCGTGAAATTAAAGAAAATTTCAAGAAACTAATTAGCATGTAATTATAAAGTAGACCTCACCTTCATGATCGGGTTCGTTACGTTGTTGGGAACACTGAATTGGCAATACCAAGTCGTTCTTGTGTCTTGGCGCGTGTGAAGTCCCACATATACAGCGGAATAAGTACTTCTTTCCTGACGCATTGCGCATACTAAGAGACAGATGATACATATATATTAATATTACTTCAGCTATAAGGATTAAACAAGTTGCACTTACCACCTGTCCTGGCGGTTCTAAGTTATAGGCTCTAAAAAATTTAATCTCATCCAACAACTCATTGCATTCGTATATGTACGTACCCATCACAGTATGAATACGACATATTTTTCAGCCTGGCTACCATCGATTTACTATGGGCACAAGGCTTGCTAGGAGCGAGAAAGGTGATTCTAACATATTAGTCCTCTTATTATATTAACTAGAAAATAGAGAGGAAATTCAGATAAACTTTGTATTTGTTATGGGGAAGTCAATATGTGATTAAAGGGCAATCTAATAGGACGATTCCAAACCAAACTTGTCTTTTTATTAATGAATATATATTAGGAATCCAAGTTGAGTGGTTGGAAAACGATGTCCCTCAGAAAAAGACGTATCAACCTACATGTGCTGACTGAATCAATTGCATACAGTTTTAAAATATGCTACGATGTTATTATTATTGCACAAATGAATCTGAGCTTATAAGTCTTAAAATCATCAATCATCACTAGTTTTGATTCGTGAAAATTTTCAAACATAGCAGCAATACACATGCATGCATGCATACATAGGCGGATCTATACATATAAGAGAAGGGGGCAAGTGCCCCCTTGAATTTGGGGATTTTTTTTTAAATGAAAAATAAAAAAATAAATACATGTTTGAATGATTGGCTACCCTTAATTAAGACTGCACTTCGTAATCGGATGAGGGATGAATGGTTGAATGATTGTTTAGTGTCTTATATTGAAAAATATGTATTCGATAGAATTGATAATAAGATAATTATGATGGAATTCCAAAAAATAAGGCTTAGAAAGATGACATTGTAATTATTTTTACTGTAATAATTGTACTTTTGTTATTAAAATATATGTACTTGAACTTATTGAGTGTTCACCCTTCATTGTAATTTATTTAGTTACATTTCTAACCGCACTTAACCTTGCTTTTTCTAAATGACAGGTTTGTAAAATAACTGTCTATCTTATTACATCATCAGTATTCACTTGATTTCATGAATATTTTTTCAATATTCTTTTCTTTTATTGTTTTTGTTTTTTTAATGTATTTAAAACTTTCCTTTAAATAAAAATAAAAAAATTAAGGAGCATTGCCCCTGAACCTTTGAATCTTTCACCACTGGTGCCCCATTCATAAAATTTCTGTATCTGCCCATGCATGCATATCTCAGGAGTCGGTTTTTGACAGCCATATTCTCATGATTTATTTACACTTTTAATGGCCCTCTCTTGCATTAATGTAATTATATATATTAAATCATAGCTAGGTTTTAATTTGTTTTCTAATTATATCCACTTGTGTTAAAACTTTTATGAATACCTCTTGAATTTGAGCCAGCCAAATAGTTATGTTAATTAATAAAAGTTTAGCGCGCCCTCAATATATATATGGGGTTTAAACTTCTCATGTTGCATAAGAAGAAGAAAATTCATACACACATGAAATGGTGAGACCCACACACACACACACATATATATATATATAATGCTAATTATATATATATATGTGGGTCCCACCATTTCTTATATGTGTGACATGAGAATACACTTCTCCTACAACATGAGAAATATTTTTTCCTATATATATATATATATGTGAATTTTTGGAAGCAGTTCGTTGGGTTCAAAAGTCCCTGACAATGCACGTCGTTTTCTGGCTAGTACACCCTATCATGTTTGTTTGTTAGAGCGGATGACCCAAAACTATTTTGCCACCCAAACCCTAAAATAAAATATCCTTGCATCGTTTTCTGGCTATACACACCCCTCATATTGATGAGAGATACATATGTGTGAATTTAAATTAATAAAATATATAGTACTCCCTCTGGTCATTTAACCGATTTTAGAGGGATTAATGATAGACATGATAGTTAAAAACTCGTTTTATCCCTCTGTGTCCTTGTGAAACGTGAGTCGCATTCTTATTAATTCATCGGACTAGCCTTCATTTACACTGTTTATTACTTTCCTATAGGTGAAAATATATCATTAATTTAACTTTCAATCATAATTAACGGGTCGGGCGAGTCCTAAATCTAAGATAAAAACTGAAATTAAATATACTCCCTCTGGTCCTAATTATATGATGTATTTAACCGATTTTAGAGGGATTAATGATAGACATGATAGTTAAAAACTCGTTTTATCACTGCGATTTTACGTTTTTACGATTTTTTTTCATTAAAACGATTTTACTAATTTTCCAAAGGCTTTTGTGTTTTTACGATTTTTTTACATTTTTACTACGTTACGATTTTACGTTTTACGATTTTTTATTCTCCTTCCGTTTTCCGGTAAAATCTACGTTTTCACTACCATGGTTGGATAGAGGTTCAATTAGTTAATTTTACTCATTTTCTTAAAATGCCCTTATATAAATTTGACACTTCAATTACTTTGTTGATTTCACATAATCCCTCATTCATATCAATAAGGATGTTTTAGGAAGAGATTGACAAATTAGAATGTTATCCTATAAAAAAGACCAAAACAAACCCCCAAATGTTATCTTATAATTAGGACCGGAGGGAGTATATTTAATTTCAGTTTTTATCTTAGATTTAGGACTCGCCCAACCCGTTAATTATGATTGAAAGTTAAATTAATGATATATTTTCACCTATATATAGGAAAGTAATAAACAGTGTAAATGAAGGCTAGTCCGATGAATTAATAAGAATGCGACTCACGTTTCACAAGGACACATGTTCATGGTGATCACTCTTAGAACCTTCCTCACTTTTTTTTTTTTCAATCGAAAAAAGAAAAGCGGGCGTGCGCGCACACGAAAGAAAGCAAAGGGACCGCACCAAAAGTTCTTTAAAGAGAACTGAATGATTCATTATTTTCTCTTCTTTTTTTCACATTTAATGCGAGACGTTATTCATCAAATAGACCTATCCTAACCATGACAATAAAGCCTTGCGTTTCTATACGATTTTTTTAGGGCAGGTCTAATTCTAATAAACAGAGGGGGAAAGGGAGAAAGGAAACGAAAAGGCCCAAAATTTGTAGGAGCGGGACACCTGATGGAGGTGCGAGAGATTGGACGTGGACAACAATGATGATAAGCCGCTGTTTTCTACAATCAGCTTCTTGATTTATTATACTCATTACTGATTATTATCAGTTCATTACTATCACACATACACTAATTAATATATAAGAAAGTAGATATAGACACACACACACACGATACAAATGAATATTGAGTTGGTGTGGGGGTGAGTAAGGAGGAGGAGAGAGGAAAGGAAAAGCAGTAAGTTTGGAGAGAGAAGGGAAAGGCAGGTAAGAGTAAACAATAGTAGTTGCATGATCGAGTACGTAGGTCATCTTACAAGAAACTAAAAGATGGTTAGAAGAAGGGAAGCTGAGGAGTGTTGAAAGTCACGAGACGTAGAGCAAGAAAAAGCATGGCATCAACATAAGCATCTCTGAGTGCCCACAGATTCAGATTCAGTGATGACACTCCGATCTTCCTGTTTGAATCACGACTTGTAGTGTTGAGCCTCTGATAGGACGACGTCGTTGCTCTCCTCCTCACCATCGCTACCAAATCCCCCATCTCCATGCCCTCTATCTTCTTGCTTCTTCAATTCCGATCCTCGATCTGTCAACCAAATAAATAATGATAGATGATAGCTAGCTAGTGATAGATATTAGGGAAAAATCAAGGAGATGGATGGGAAATTAAATAAGACAAGTGTAGAAGCAATATGGGAAAGGCACGTGCCAGCAGCTCACTACACAGCAACAGATGATTGGTGTTTAGTTGTCGTGCACCCTATGCAAGGGCTTCTACCTTGTATATTTGGGAGTTGGGGAGGTTGAATTGCCTTTAATTTCACTTACTTTCGTTCGTTCATTATGATCGATCACCTATATATCTCTACCCTATTTAATGATCTCCAAAACAGCGCTATCGTGATTATTATAACATCATGAGCATTGTTTTCATTTCAGGAGATGCAAATGGAACGTCTTATATTGTTCATGTGGGCTTAACAAACGCCATCTAATTCTATAAAAACATATTAACAGGGCAGAGGCCCACAATTGAAACCCCTCTTCTGAAGCCTTTCCATTATCGGGTTTTCTATCATATCAAAAAGAGGGCCCATCACAATTACTTCAGGCTATGTTTGGTTGAATGGATAGGAGGGGAAGTAAGGGTAATGAAAGGGAGGACAGGGTAAAATTAGAGAAAAAGAGTTTGGTCAAAACAGTAAACTTAGACCCCTTGTCTTTGGGTTCAACTGATAAAGGGGTCAGACATTCTCACCAAAGGGAAGGGGTTTCGATTTTGGAGTTGGTCAAGGCACTGGGGGCATCCTAGGGTCTACGAAGTAACGGTAACCCAGGCTAAAGTGGAGGCACATATACTCTTAATCCTGAATTCCTTGCAGAGTGAGTTTTTGAACTATGAGTGAGTCCAACCCCTCTCCTAAAATTTTCCTTATAAAAAAAAAAAGAGTAAACTTAGAATATTGAAAATTTACTATAGGTAATCTCAAAGAAAAAAACCTAATTTTAGAGGGAAGCAAGAATAGGAGAGGAGAACAAAAAAAACTAAAATTGTTCTCTCCTCGCTCCCTTTGTTTTTCCCAACCAAACACATACTCTATTCTCCCCTCATCTCAAAAACTTCCAACCAAACAAGGCCTTAAGGTTCAAGGCCTTGTGGGTACTTGCACACTTGTCTTTTCCGGGTTGGGTTTCTCTCCTTATCTTTTTCTCATTATTCCTCATTATCCTTAAATCATATCTATACAATCAATCACAATAGTACTTTAACTTCTCTCTCCTCTTCCCAATCAACGGCTCAAATGAGCCTATGAGAAAAAAAGAGAAAGAAGATTATGAGAATATCTCTCCCGTCTTTTCCCAGCCAATGTTGTGATTTTATCTTAGGGGGAAAAAAGGAAATCAATTGGCATTAAATCACTTTTTAATGGACAGCAAAAAGAGAAGGGACACGTAAACAAACTTCTTTTGGGGGATTGTTTCCAATGTAGGAATTTAGAGGAGAAGATAAAATTTTATGAGTTGGATTTTAAAAATTGAAAAAGTGAGTATATAAACTTTTAATTAAAAGAATATGTAAGATAAAATAATAAATTAAAACCCGTTAAT
The DNA here is from genome assembly GCA_025563575.1 of Acacia pycnantha. Taxonomy (NCBI): domain Eukaryota; kingdom Viridiplantae; phylum Streptophyta; class Magnoliopsida; order Fabales; family Fabaceae; genus Acacia; species Acacia pycnantha. Next base: position 1,090,770 of record JAMWYP010000037.1, on the reverse strand, counting down.
GTCATATCTCTATTTTTTAAAAAAATTCCCCTCCATGTGCAAATCTCTCGTATCAAACAACCCATAAGTGATGGAATAAGATACTACTCCTATCATTTAATCTCGTTCCTAGTAACTAAAGTCAATATTCTTATTTCTTTTATTCATCCAAAAGTCTACAACGAACATGCTGTTTTCTGGATCTGTAAAATTCATTGTAACCTAAAATGTACCTTCAATTTCAAGTAAAAAATTATAAAATATAAAACTAATAGAAGATAACCTAATAAATATAAATCATTCATTTTAAATTTAATATAAATTATGATTAAAAATCACAACAAATATAGTCGTAAAATTAAGGGATAGAATATTATTATTACCAATTAGATTACAACCAACGTTATTACCAGTTTGTTTCACGAATCTCAATAGGAGAGAGAAATGATAATGAGATTTCAATCTAACGGTGAAACAAACTGATAGTAACGTTGGTTGTAACACTAATTGGTACTTAGTAAGTAATAACAATATTCTATCCGTAACTTTTAGATGTCTGCCCCTAATATCGTATTTCATCCTTAACCATCAATTATTATTCGGCAATGTTGCATATGAAAATGCTTTGTGTACTCATCTTATGCATTCATAGAAGAAATTTTGACAAGTATGTCCTCATCTACTAAAAATTAAAACGAAAAATGAAAAATTAATCTTCCAATCCATAATTTATACTAATTTTCAAAGAGTCCCTCTACTTTCTTTAAAAGTCCTAAACGAGTCCTTATATAAATTGACTCACGAGGAGTTGGAAGAGATACAAGTTAGATAAGGGTTACCCACTTTTTTATATGTGCTCCTCAATGTGGTCATCACCAATCTACACTGTTAAATTTAAACTGTGATGAGCATAAAAATAAATTTGTCATTTAAAACATTATCAATTAAGAATTTTAGATTTAGAGCATTTAAATTACATTTAAACAGTTTATGTCTCATCACAATGATAGAAACAGATGTTCATCACTGCGATGAACACTGGATGCAAACCCCTTTTTGATGGTTTGAGATTTTATAAACCAACCTATCAAGGTAAATGGTAGAATTGTGCTGGCCATCCTACGCCACCCCCAATAATTTTATTTATTTTTAGCCAAATTCATATTTATTTTTTTTTTAAAAAAAATATATAATTATCTATGTCTGATTGCAAAATATTAATTGCATTATTAAATTTTAGAGGAGAGATTTGGTCCAAAAGGAATTTAAGAGGGGATGTTGAAATCCACGGATTAAGAGAGAAGGATATGATTATATGAATCCAGAAATCAGACAAAAATGACATATCATTTATGTTAATTTCTTAATAGTCAAAACTCAATCATCAAAGAAGTGCAATATCCTTTATAAATGACCAATAAGATTTAATCAGTAGAAATGTGGGATGAATGAAATAATGCCTTTCCTTAACTGGGCTGATTGTTTTAGGAATGAGATCTTCAACAAATAGTGATGAAACATAGAATCACAAAATAAGGGGGGGGAATGGACCAAAATTTCAGCATATGAATTGAATTGAAATCCACGAGGATCCAATATATTACAAGAAAAAAGTTAACCACGTAGTGAATCTTATTCCCAACAAGGAAGAAGAAACACGAGCAACGAATCCCACCTATGCATTCATAGGATCAATGGATTCACCAACCCCCTCACTGCACCACCCTCGTCGTCGTCGTCCCAATGTTTCCAAGTCTCATGCTCATCATCCCGAAGAAAGGGTCCGCCTTATGTGCAGCTATGGCGGACGAATCGTCCCCCGCCCACATGACAAATGCCTCTGCTATGTCGGCGGCGACACCCGCATCATAGTGGTCCACCGCCATTCTTCCCTCAGAGAACTCTGTCTCCTTCTCTCTGGGACCCTCCTCCATGGCCGACCTTTCATCCTCAAGTATCTTCTTCCCGGTCAAGACCTTGACAGTCTCATATCAATAATCCACGATGAAGACCTCCAACTCATGATCCAAGAGTATGATCGCGTAATTACTTCATCCTCTCCTCTCAAACCTTTGCGTCTGAGGCTGTTTTTGTTCTTTTGTGATCAGCTAGAGACTGCCAATCCAATCCGTTCACCTGACGCCAAGCAAGAGACAAGGTTCGTGGACGCTATTAATGACTCTAGGATTCTCTCTCGGCTTGTGTCAGATGCTTCCGCTGTTGATCGCTCAGCGAAACCTGGCGGAACTCCTCTGAATGAGTATAACCATAATTTGGGGGCTTTGTCTGTGATTCAAAACAATAAAAAGATCAAGAGTTTGGCTGATGTGGCGGACACATCGCCTTCTGGGTCTGTTTCTTCGTCGCCCTCCATGTTTAGCCTGCCTTCACTTGGGGACTATGATAATGGAAACCGACTGAAGCAGCAACGGTGCCAGATGGAGGAATTGAACTTCGGTACGACCGATGGGTGTGCCGTTTCCTCTGCGGATTTGGTACCACCAGTGATGGTCACTACTGGCTATAACATGGATGGTGTTACTTGTGATGCACTGGCTTCAGAATTAACTCCTTCTCCGTTGCAGCTTGTGCGTGCAAGAGCAAGCGACGCTTTAAGTTTGCTTTCTCCCAATTCAGTTACCAGGTATATAGTGGCTGCTTACTTTCTTTCTGTTTTTTAATCCCCCATGTGCTTTATATCACAGTATTTAGAATATCTTTTTTTCCCCTCTGTTGTAGTACACACACACATTATATGTTCAGTGAGAACAGAATTGCATCAAGCTGCATTTATTTGTCACAGCCTGTTCACTTGCAAGAGCAAGCAAATATGAGGAGTGAAATATCTGATGCCAACCCTGCAATCCAAAGGGATAAAGTTGAAGAAAGTAGATACAGGTTAGCCACACAAGTGGATCAAAATCAAGAAATGGTGCAATTTGTCCGGTGCGTGCAGCAGGTAGAAATCCCATGCTCTTACCCAGTTTATGCAATACTACCAGTGGTGGCTACTCATCCAACTGGGGCTTCCTCAGGGAAGCCACTACTAACACCCCAAATCGGGACTGCTTCAACAGTTTACAACAATGGCACTTCAATTGTTAACGCAGCATCAAATCCTGCATTTCTTCAACCTGCTCAATTTCACCAACACTACTATGTGGATTTCCCTCAATTCCATTATTGCCCGCTACAGTCTACTATTGCTTTTGCTCCATCTCCTCATGATTTTGAACATCAGAGCACCGCCAATGTCCAAAAACAAACCAACACTTCTCTGCCTCCTCAAATCAATTCATGACTCCCAAGATCGTCAGAGCTTTAAAGCATAACATTTGGTAGCCCGACTACTTTAGACAGCATATATAAATTTGTTTTAAACAAGGATATTCCATTTTTTATGGTTGGACTTGGCTTTCACTTTTAATGATGGATGAGCCTGGTGTATTTATTTTAGGAACCCGTCGAACTAGAAATCACGCACTTAACAACTCGTGTTTATGCACTTTGTTTTCACTTGGCCTATTCTTCATCTGAACATAAATGTGACGTTATTATCATCGTTTTTAAATTCAGATGTAGCTAACTCTGTTCTGGTAAGAAATAACGACAAACAATCGAGTATTTGATACTTATCATCTCTTTTTTCTTTCACCAAAAACCTTGTTGAATAACAAAAGATTCTGCCATTAGTCGAACGAGGGATTTTTTTTCCTTCGCTTTTTCCCCATGTTCATCGGGTGACAGTTCAGTTATCTTGTTTCTTTTTTTTTCGGCCTCAGTCAACTTGTCTTACTCTATTTCCTTTCTTTCTTTTTAATACTCCCTCCTGTCCTAATTATAGGAGCAATTTAACCGATTTTGGAGGGATTAAGGAGAGGAGTTAAATTAGTTAATTTTACTCATTTTCCTAAAATGCCCTTATATAAATTTAAAATGACACAAGTAAGAGTGAATTACAACCCCATCATATACTTTCCGACCAATGTTTCTTTTTACACGCTTTCTAATTGAAATAATGGTCTTCCTATATAAACATACATGTGTGTATATATGTATACATATAGATCTATCTACACACGCGCGCGCGCACACACACACAAAGATATATATATGTGTGTGTGTGGGTGGGTGGGTGTGTGTTTGTGTGTGTACACACATATATATATACTCTCTCCGGTCCTAATTATAAGACATATTTAACCGATTTTAAGGAGATTAAGGAAAGAAGTTAAATTAGTTAATTTTACTTATTTTCCTAAAATGTCCTTATATAAATTTAAAATGACCTAAGTGAAAGTAAATCAATTAATAGCTCATACCACATGCCTCTCCAACCTAAATTTTTTTTCTTCTACATGCTATCTAATTAAAATAATGGTCTTACTATATATATATAATATGTGTGTGTGTGACTATATATATTTGTGCACACACACACACATAAAATATATGTGTGTAGACACACACATATATACATACATATATGTAGACACACACATATATGTGCGTGCACACACACACAAAATATATGTGTGTAGACACACACATATATACATACATACATACATACATACATATATGTAGACACACATGTGTGTCTATAGTGTCTATAGATATTTGTGTGTAGACACACACATATATACATACATAGATAAACACATACACATATATCTAAAAGTTTCATTGACTGGAAGAGTATACGCGTCCACATACATATACTCACAAAAAATCAAACACACTTGAGAGAATAAAATAGGGGTATTTTAGGAAAAATTGACAATTATTAGAATGTTGTCTTATAATTAGGACCAAAACCAACTCTCAAATGTTGTCTTATAATTAGGACCGGAGGACAAACACACACACACACACACACAAACACACACACACACACACACACACACATATATATATATGTACAGATATATATAAATGCTTCTAATAATATTATAGATAAGGGTATTATAGGAAAAAATTGATAAAATTTAAAATTTGCTCTTATAATTAGGACCAAAACCAATTCCAAAATTCGCTTCTATAATTAGGACCGGAGGGAGTATAAAGTAATAGTCTTACTCTTAAGTTTAAATAACACCAGGCTTCAGAAAACAGCACTTTGTCCTGTTTTTTTTTTTTTTTGGTCGAAAGGAAACATATATTAATACTCCAAAAGTCCACATACACGAAGAGAAGGATTACAATAAGATAATAAGAAGCAACACAGGAAAGAAATCAAACCTAAGGAAGAAGGAAACAAACATAAAACACAAACTAGAAATAAACTACAAACAGCCCACATTCAATGAAAGAATAGGGGATTAGGAGCAGCATGTTGAATATCGGCATCCATCTTCAAGGCATCAAAGGCTAGTAGAGACATCAAAGACGGTGTTGGTTGTAAAACCTACCTATCGAGTATACCTCTTTATAAGAATCGGCTGCAATTAAGTCAGCGGCACGATTACCCCCCTTAAGGTAAAAGACAAAGAAAACCCAGCTTTGGACGACAAAAGATATCAAATACAATGCTCTTGCACCTCCACTCAATCAAATCAGGGGAGTTGGCATTAACACATTTAATTAAGGTGAGACAATCTGTTTTAAAGACCACATTATCATTTCCAAGATCCACTGCGAGCATTAATGTCTTATTCAAAGTTAAAACTTCAGTCATAAAAGCAGAGATCGATTTTACTTTATCCACAAAACCCCATTTGAAATCATCAAAATGATCTCTATAGATAACTCCAATAGCAGCACCAGTCTTATTAGCCGTGAAGGTGTCATCACAATTAAATTTAAGCTTGCCAATAGATGGATGGGACCAATGAGCTAGATTAGTAAGAACAACTTTGTCATGTTTTGAGCACAACCTGAAATAAACAAATCAAAGCATGCGTGTTCATTTTGTACATTTAACAAACAAAAATAAGTTTTCAAATTTCAAGGCCAGAAACAGATTGAATAGTTTTATTCTCTGTTGTTAGACGACTCATCGAGTGACGAGATTCTCTTTTTGTTTAAAAAAAAAAAGACTCACTCTTGAATCCTGAATCTAGAATCCAATCTTCACTATGTCACCAGATGTTTTGTTTTCTCTTGACAGTTTGAATCCACGAGGCCAAGAGATTCACGTAAGGGAATTACCATAGGCGATGCAACAGCAATACTCTCGGAATCCTAGACCTTCCTTGTCAAGTGAACTTTGCAAATATAATGCAGCAAAGCTAGCTGGATAAGAAAAGGCAAGTCCCTGAAATCATTACAACAGCACTGTATATTATTATTATATGTTTGGCATGAAAAAGGAATCTACCGACATGCATGAATCACGCCCAAGAAACAGCTGTGGTTTAAGATCTAGAGAGACTGATATAATATGCGCACGTGCGTATATAATATTTGTACTCTGGTTAAATCGAGCCTGAAAATAGTCAAAATACTGCTAGTATTGAGAGGGTTCGAGGGAATCGAGGCCAAGCCAACTAATTTTCATTTTTCTGAACGACAAACAAACATCGAACTTGCATTGCATCTATGATGGCTGTCTTTGAACGACATCTATAAGTTCAAAGTTCAAACTACCGTAAATTTTGGTTATAAGAAAAGGGCTGATTTTTTTTTTGCTCAAAAGAAAAGGGCTGATTCAATGTGTAGTTCACTCTGCCTTCAGCTTCAACTGTTTGTCTCACCAAATTCTTAAAAATCCAATTGGCCCTTTTCCCGCTCAATCATGAGCATGACTATGATGGCTGTCTTTAACGCTTACCCAGTTCTAAAAGTTCGCAACTTTATCAATCCACTCACATTCCTCTGAGCGGTTTCAATCTCTGCGTTAATGGCAACTATCATCTCCCACCTCTCTTCCTTTTCCAAGTTCCCAACTTCATCCCCATTTCCTTCTCTGCCATCTACTCTGCCCACTCTACATCCCAGGAACCTTGCGATCTTCTGCTGCTCATCCTTAAAACAACCTCACGACCAAGCTAGCACCGCCCAGAACGACAATGTTCGTGTGGTCTTCGCCGCCGGCAGCACCGGTGGCCACATATATCCTGCAGTCGCCATTGCTGAGGAGCTCAAGATCATGAACCCCTCTTGTGAAATCCTCTTTATCGGTGCCCCTAATAGCGTGGAAAGCACTGTAGTTCCATCTGCCGGGTACAATTTTGCATCTGTTCCTTCCGTCAGATTAGCTCGCCCTTTGATTTCCTCTCAAAACCTCTTTCTGCCCTGTCGCTTGGTCAAATCTTTGGTCCAATGCTCTCGAAAATTGAGAGACTTTAAACCACATGTCGTTGTTGGGACTGGTGGGCTTATTTCTTTTCCAGTATGTCTCGCTGCTAAGCTTAAGGGCATAAAGCTTGTTATCCAAGAACAGAATTTGGTTCCGGTTATGGAGAATTCGATTCTTGCTTCACTTGCTGATGTGATATTTGTTGCCTTTAACTCCACAATTGATAGCTTCCCGAGAAACAAGTGTGTGGTATGTGGAAACCCGGTGAGATTGTCGTTGAGAAAACATGTTTCCAAGGCAGCCGCGAGGTCACATTTTTTTCCAGGTTCTGAGAGCAGAGGAAACTCTGAAGCAAAGGTTTTATTAGTTCTCGGTGGATCTTTTGGTGCTAATGCTATTAATATTGCAATGCTCAATCTGTATTATCAAATGCTGAGAAGAAACAATAGCTTGTACATCATATGGCAAACGGGCATTGAAGTTTATGATGAAATGGACAGCCTAGTCAAAACTCATCCACGTTTGTATCTCAGACCGTAAGTGCTCTTACAATTCCATGAATTTTGTTTATGCTTATGGGTCTTTTGGTTCCGGCAAGGAATGGATATTATGTGAAAGACCTTTCTGAGGTAATGCCTTTCCTGTTGAAGGTTCATGCATCGTTTGGATTTGGCATATGTTGCGGCGGACCTTGTTGTTTCTAGAGCAGGTGCATTAACTTGCTATGAAATCTTGGCGACAGGAAAACCTTCTATCCTGGTAGCTAGAACAAATTATTTGTTCTTTTCCATTTCTTTATTGGTTCCCGTTTATGCTTGGATTTCACAATAGATTAGATAACTATTTTAGTTCATTGGTGAATTTAAGTCGACAGGTTTGATTCCTTAGACTGTGCAATGTACAGGGACTCACCTAGTTTATCTAATAATTTCATGGATGGGTTCAGTTATTGTCATTTACATCCCTGACTGCAGGAGGTTTGCTAGACTTAATAGATTCAATGCCGAATAAAAACAGTTTGACTCAACAATACTTGAAATTGACCTACTAGTATAAGATATCAGACAATTGTAATTAGGAAAAAAGAGAGAGAGAGAGAGAGAGAGAGATCTGTACTCTATAGTCATCAAGATATGGTAACAAATTATGCAGCTGTCTTCTTTTCTATATTTTGCTTATAGTTTCAGACATTTAGTTACAATCTATGTGGTGCTGAACTGAACTTGGTTTTTGCGCTTTTTTTGCCTTATGTATTCTTCTGGCCACTTATATTGCAGGCATATATCACAACTAGCTTTTCGTTTCTTCACTCCTTTTTTTTGCGGCTTTTTTTAGCTCGCCATTGTTGCCTCTACTTGATTCTGTGGATGATCCCATTAGTTTCTATTTTGGTTGGATCTGATGCTTGGACAAAAGAAAAAGGTTACCTTATTTTCTATTTACTGTTTTGTAGATACCATCACCAGATGTCTCTGAGGGGCATCAGTTCAAAAATGCTTCCTTGATGGCAGACTTAACTGGGGCAACGGTTATAACAGAGGATGAACTTGATTCATGTACACTAGCAATTGCGATTGAACAGATTCTAAGTATGTTGTCTTCACTAAACTTACAGGAGTTTTTAAATCTTTACAGAAACATCTGAAAGCTGAACAAGTGTTATTTGATACCCATTATCATGACCTAGTACGTGTAGCCTTGTACCACATGGATGCTTGTAGCTCTTACGCTTTAAAGCATTGATGAATGATGGATTCCAGAATTTCGAGACTGAGTGTAGGAAAGAATAACAAAGGAAATACATCCTGTAGCACTATAATATCATTTACAATTACTGTCCTGCTTCAACAGGATCTCCTTGCCTGAACTTTTCACTTCAAATTTTAGCTGATTACAAGTGATGCACTGTTGTCATTTTCTGGATTCTTTTTCCTTCTTCCAAGCATATGCTAGTTTAGTTAGCTGCTACTACGTGTACCTTATTTGCAATGCTTGGACAGGTGATGAGGAGAAGATGAAAGAAATGTCTGAGAGGGCTCTGAAGGCTGCAAATCCTAATGCCTCCACTGAGATCGCCAAACACATTCTTTCTCTTGTAAATCTTTCAACAGAAGAATAAGACACGAGCAAATTTTGCTCTGGGGCTTGGTGGTTTGAGTGCTTTACTGCCAAAAAATGAACGCAAGTCCCCAAGTTAGTTCACGTGGGACAAGATATGACGGCCCTGGCTGCTCTAATTGTTTGGACTGGTACGAGGCTAAAAGAGAGCCGTGCTCATCTTTAATGGACAAGACAGCGACACCCAGATAGACATGCAGAACTAGAAGGTCTCCGTAACTTGTAATCCTCACACAGCATAATTCCTTAGACAGGGATGGTAGTTGAGGTAATGGTTTTCAATTTGCAGTATTTAGAATTATTAATTTTGTTGAAGTTAGGTTAATGCATGAATATGTACTTTGAGCGATTCTTCTCCTCCCCAAAAGGAAAATGCGTGTTTAGTAAGGCTTAAATAAACATGGTCATGCCATTCCCGTTTGTAAAATCATTCATCACATCAGATTCGTGCAGTTGTTTCCCGTGGGCCGTGGGATTAATTTTCAACATTCAAATGTAAGTCGCTAGGGGGTCCTCTTTGTAGGAGGCTTCTCTCTAATGCAGTGATGCCGACAAGTCGACAACACGTAATGTGACGTTCTTGATTGATATTCTTTTATTCCAAGACGGAGTTACCTAACACAAACGCAATATTCATCCTTCGATTTCAGCTCAAATCTATCAAACTTTTGTTGGAAGAGGTGCCTACATTTAGTGTGTCTTGAATAGGATCATCTCTAATAGGAGGATTCCTATGCTTCGCAAAAAAAAAATATCTTCTGAATTTTCTACATCCCTTTACTTGAGTCGCTCACTTTTGGACAGACAATAATATGATCACATATGAAATTGAGGGTCTTGATGAGCGGCCTGCAAAACCATTTATAATACTTTCTATAAGATCCAATTGTTAGTTTGTCGCACAGCCTGGTATGGCCCAACCCAAAATAAATGAAAAGGAACACGGCAAGGGACCCACTTTTCTAGTTGAACGAAGCAAGGAATAAGTTCATCATAAGAGCAAATCACAACTCCACGAACCTCACAGGAGAGGCCCATGGAACAGTAGACAAATCAAATTCTAGCTTTTACTGGAGATAAAATGCTATACAGGAGAGGCACGAGTCGATAAATTTTAAAACCAATAAAAAGAATCAGGATTTGGCCCCGGAGTGACGACTCGCGACTTCTTGCTTACACACAGGGCAGCAATTTTTCTGTGCGAGCCATTGCCTTAGACACTGAAAGTGATAGTCGTGTTTACAACTTAGCCTTCCCACCTCGTCATCAGCTTCGTATTCTTCCTGCTCACGGCAAGCAATTTGAATTACACATCAAAGCCTTGACGCATTCATAAAAGTAGTGCAATCCAACAAACCATTAAATCAAAAACTTGATTCTAATAAGCTCACCTGACAAATGCTGCATTTGTTGTCAACTTGACGTTTTGAAGTCTCATTGAACTTGGAAAGCTTAAATTTCCTAATGTAACGTCCTATCTCATCTTCTTTAAGCCCAGTGTTCACATCGCCAATTCTCTCACCAAGCTCCAGTAATTGCTATTACCCATAAAAACAGATTTTGACATACATGGACGGCATATAAATTGCTAAGATGAAGTATCTGACAGATTTGACAGGAAAAGGAAATTCACCTCATAAGACATGTTATCAATATCAAGTCTCCAGTCTCTAAAGTGGTCGCGAGAATTCAATCTTGCCCCCATCAGCAGAGTTCCTTGAAGCAGCGTCATCTTCATTGGCCAGCAGCAACCAAATGATCAAAGACACACGACTCAAGGTTTGATAAGTTAGGAACTAAAGTATGATTCAACTATATACATGTTTGTTTTCATAGTAACATCTAAATCATGAATTCCTCTGAAAAAAAAGCCCCCCATGCATATTGATCTACAATTGGGTCGGGAAAAGACGCAAAATAATAAGCCCAGACACTTGCTATTAGATCTTCTCATTGTTGTCTATAAATTTACAAAGTCGAAGTTAGCATATCGACCTCAGTCATGGTAGAATCTCCCCCATGCTATAAGTTACGGTGAACCATATTGGATTAAATAAAAAAAAGTATGAAATGACGGAAAAGCAGAGTGATCAATGTCCACAACAATAAAAAAGGTAAAGAGTGAAGAGAGGGAACCAACCCCAGCAAAGTTACGAGAGGAAGGAAGTGGAAGTGGAAGTGGAGCATGGCGATAGGATCCTGCACTACCAAAAGACTCAGGGCGACTCGTTAATCGCTGCCAATATTACGAAGACAAAGCCCCGTTAGGCTCCAATGCATAACAAGAACAGCAACACGAATATCAAACTAAATAGTACAATTAGGTATATAATGACTGATAAAAAGAGTGGCTTTATCACTTCAACTCCTAGATTAATTGCACTACTATCCAGAACCAGTTTTTCCGTGTGTGCCTAGGTTATGATATGCGTGCACGCATTAGGGTTAAAGGAGAGGTATCGGCTCTTTCATCAATAGGTGTCTTCTTATATTCAGACGTTCACAAAAGTTTTTTTATGCGTAATTTTTTTATTAAAAAAAACTTGACTTCAAATTTTGTCGTATTTGGGCTTTTGACGTTGAAAAGCAAAGTTAATTAAAGGCCAGTTTAGTTAGCGTTTTAGTCGTTTAAGAAGCAAGTTCAGTACGTAGAAGTCGAGATAAAATTCACATGCTTCCTTCCTAATTACTTTAGACAACAATCACTAAATAAGAATGATCAGTCCCTCTCCGTTTGCTATATCTCAACAAACATCCAAAATCAAGAAAGAGAATCATTCCCGAGTGTAAGCGTGACGACTACAGAAGATGAAATTTCCCAGTTCAAGATGAAACAAACAAGATAAAAACGAAATTTCTATATAAGCACCATACCGAACAAAGGAAATTACACTACGGGATCGAGAAAAGTTTTACCCGCTAACTTAAAGATTAAAAAGCGAGACAGATAGAGAAATACGTCAGAATACCTCCCCGTGGCTGTGGGTCACCTTCTCCAAATCAGTCTTCCCTCTGGTAGGGCCATTCTTCCTGACGACAACGCAATCCGCAGGGGCAGCAACATCCGCCGCAAACCCAATTCCAGGGCCACACCAAGCATCTTGAAAAGCAACACAACTAACGGAACCAGAATTTGAACCATCAAGAACGCCTTGACCGCTCACACAGTTGTCGGCACCATCCCTCTTGTGCTTCTTCTTTCTGGCTTTGGTGTGTTGCCAATCAGCCGATGTCCGAATGACCGCCGGAAGCGATACCTGGCGCGAGGCGCCCGCAGTGCATCCGAGTCCTCTGAAGGTTGCGGCGGAGAAACTGGGCTTCTTTTTGTTGGTGCTGAGTCCGGGCTGTGGGGATTCACCAAAAGTGTCGTGGGAGGGGGCAGAGAGGATAGAGGAAATGGTGGGTCTGGAGCGAGTGGATTGAGGCAGGGGAGGGATTTGTGGGTTATCTGTTTGGGAAATGAGACGCGCGAGTTGGGTCCTGGATTTGATGTGCCGTGATTCTGAAGCATCTGCGGCATGAGGCATGGTTTAGAGAGAAAGAAGGGAATAAATGAGAGCGGTTCAAGGTTTGGAGAGAATGCGGGAAGAGAGGAGAAGAGATGTGGCATGTAAATGTAAAAGGCAGTTTGGAATAGGTTGAGTTTGAAAAGAATGGCGGTCAGCCTTGGCTTGTCGCCTGAGCACCGCGGGATCTCTCAGGGCGGAGGTTTTGATAGAAATAAAAGACGGAAATGCATATCACAAGAAAGAAAGAAAAGACGGAAATGTAATGGGCTGGGGGCGGAGCAGTGGGTGAGGCGTGAATGGGGGACAAGATGAAGCAAACCAAACCAGGGCGTCATATTAAAGGGAAGAGTGCAGAATGTCAGATTCAGGGAGTGTGGGTCCCACTACTACTCGCAGCCAATCCAAAAAATGTGAAAATGAGAGAGAGAGAGAGAGAGAGAGAGAGAGGGTCAAAGATGATAAGTGCATGGGGATTATGTTACACTCCCCCAGCCAACATCATAATTTTGTCTCTTCATCTTTCAGAAAACCATCCTTCCGCAACACCTTTACTACTGGTAGTCTCTTAGAAAAATGCACTTTGGTTTTAGTATTAATCCTTGAGATTCATTAGATCCTGGCCATAAACTGTTGTACCAGATATTTAAAGGAAGACTAATTTTAATTTTCTTGATTAATTTAATTTAGCCTTGATTGCACTTGAAGAGAAATAAAGAGACCAGAAACTGTGGCTTACCAAGTCAGATCCACGAACCAGTTGATGCTAAGAGTGATGGGAGAACAAGAGAGCGCCAGATAACTCAATGGTTGGCGTGAAGTGTAAGTAAAGGAGGCGCCCCTGTTTATAAGGTTAGGATGATGACTAATTAGAAAGGTGTGAAAGTAATTGATGATTAATTTTTTTAATACGGTTGCTTTTTCCTCAACAATTAATGCTGATTTATCTCCTTAGAGAAGCTTCTTCTTTTTTTCTATATCAATATTTGTAGTCTTATATGTTTAGCAACTTTTGCATCAGCTCAAAAGTAACAAAAAATTACATCAAAATACTAGCAATCATAGTCCAAAAACATTCTTATCATTGAAAGTAAATCTATTCAAAATAGCAGGAATTCAAACCTTAATTCGTCATATTGTAAGAGATTAGCTCATTTTGCTAATCCAACCTATTGGTAATGGAAAAGCTTTTTTATTTCTTAATCAAATAATCTAAGCTATCAGTTGCAGACTTTGACCCAAAATCCAGCAACAATATTCCACTGCATGATGCTTTTTTTTTTTTTTTTTAAATTCCTATGCTGCGTTATCTATTAGCCACGTTATGAGGTGAATTTCATTCAAATCATTGAAAGTGTCTGTTTGAATTAACGTTAAAAAAAAAACACTTCTTACATACTTATCTAGTACACTTTATAAATTACATTGGAAATGCAATTTTTAACGCTTACTCAAAGCAAAAGTTAAAGACCTTTACAGCTTGTTTGGTTTGAGGAGAGAGAGATTTTTTCTTTCATCTTTACTAAATAACTCGTGAAAAAATTTCAATATTTTAAAAATACCCTCTCAAAAAAAAAAATTTCTCATTAATGACAATTTATTCAATATCCTCCTAGAAATCCATCCCCTCTCATTCCCTCCCTCAAATTAAACACACCCTTAAGGGTTTTTATTATCAGTAATAACAATGATAACGAAAGCTACATCAGCAGTGGCTGAATGGTGGGAGCAAGAATCCCTCAACAGTAGCAGACTCTATTTTATGAGGAGTGCGTGTGTCTTGGAACAGAGGGTTTTTTTGGACAAAACTTGGAACAGAGGGTTTAAGTGTATAAAAATCTAAAACAACCAACATTGTTTGCATAATTTCGACGCTTACAAATCTTAGCACCAAGGAATTAAGGCAATCAATTTTCTATTCATTAATTGTAGTGACTTTATATGATTTCAGTTGCGTCCAATTATTTAATTTTATTCTATTGATTTATAGCAAGCATTGAGGATAATTCATCTCAAATAACAGTTTTTTTTTTTTTTTCCAAATTATTCCGAAAATCTACATTCTCTCCGAATTTTTTGGAGACAAATTTTGATGAATTTTCAAAGAATACCAAATATATGATTAGGCATGGAAATGTAAATATGTCAGATCGGACTTAGATTAAACAGGTCTAAGTCTAGACTTAAGCGGTATGTAGGTTTCTTTCTTAGATCAGGCCTAAAAAAATTTAAACGAGCTAAGAATAATTACTCATTAAATTCTGGCCTTGCAGTCGAATTGATCCTTACACTCGCGAGTAGAGAACGATTGTGTAGAAAACAGCTCGACTCAGCGCTAAATGATTTTATTACATAGGAAGACCATGAATCAGTGCGTATAAGCGAAGCCACCCAAGTCGCAATCCACAAGTAATCTAATGTCGGCTCTCGATTGCTGAAGCCAGAGAGCCCTCAACAAGTTGGTGACAGAGCATTCCTAGCCTATTCTGGATTTCCTAATTTGGTTCATAATTCTGTCACTCCAAAGTTTCCTCATAAAAATCTGCCTTTAGCTCCAGTCTCTGGTTTTGCTCTCTTGGTCGTGTGGGGAAAAAAAAGATATACATGTGGAGCTTTGCTTCGTGTTCTGTCAATTCCCAACTTGATTTATCTTTTGCACTTTTGGGAACATGGAAAAGCATATTCGTCTTGTTATGCAGTTATAGATAAGATTCCTTTATGATGAAACAAAGGCACAGAAGAAACTTTAAACCTATACTCTTCTTTGTTAAATTTTGGTACCCGATGATGATCTGAACTTGCATAACAAGCTCCACTGGAAGGATTCCTCTGCAAACGTTCACAGCCACATCACAGAATCAAAGGTTGAAAATCGTCGTCATCCTCAACAGTTATTGCAAGTGCTTCATACTATCTGCAGGAATCAACTCTTTGGATATTGAAAAATGGGAAGCAGAGTGGTGCTTGGAGACAAAGAAAGAACAAAATCCCACAGTAGAAGGCATGATTGTGGGAAAGCAAGGGGTTATGATTTGCTGTCTTCTCAGCAGGAAGGACCCAAATGCAAAGAAAAAATGATTGAATTCATGTGTAGTTGTTGTTTGCTGTGCGTGTGTTGCCCTCTATCTGTTGTCTGTTGCATTAAGCTTCCTTGCAAAATCTGTCATCAAGCGTTGCGGCGAGCCTGGCACTGGGGTTGCGGTGGATCAAGACATAGGAGTTCTGCAGACTATTCTTCGTTTTCTGACATTGATTCTGAAGTTTCATTTGGAAAGGTTAAATCTGGTGTTCGCAAAGATTGAACAGGCATGTACATTTTCGTTTTACAAGAGGCTTGCAGCTGCATCAAGCTCGATCTGAACCACGAATAACCGGATTCTTCAGGTTTTTGTTCTTCTACATTATTTAATCAGCAGGTAATTCTTTGTTTTGGCCTGAATCAGCAGTCAATTCAGAACCAATCTTTCACAAGGCATGTTGATGTTATGGAATATCTGATATCATATCAGAAGTATGCACCATGCTCATGTGATCTGGCACTAATTGTAGAAGTTTTGGCCTTGGCCTTGGGTGATTGTTTGACAGCTGTTGCTCGGTAATCAGATGCTGATGCATGTGAGAAACTGAAATTCTTGACTTTTTAGATAGTTTGTTAATTGTTTTTCATTTGTAAACTGAGAAAGAGAAGAGCTCAGAAATTTTTGTTTAGGGAAATATAGGCAATAGTTCCCTTCATCTTCCCGAGTATGAGAAGCTTAAAGCAGAAATATGAAGGATCTCTCCTTCCAATCATTTAAAGCTGTTAAATTAAAAGGCACGAGGTTATCTTTGCAATTCGTATCCAAAGGGCTGCTTTCAAGTAAATATGGTTTTACAAACCCAATAAAACGGTATTGGCTGTTTAAAGGTCATGGAATCTCAACAAGAACAGAACATTTTTTTGACTGTTCAAGCTTGGTTACCCAAAAAAGAAAGGAAAAGAAGACTTGCTGAATAATAAAGTGTATACTAGAGGACAATCCAGAGTGACGTGAAGGAGCGGCAAAAGGAAGTTAACTTGAGAGAGATCAAAACATTCAATACTGCAAAACTACACATACGGTTGCAGGGGGAAGAAGTATAGTCAGGTACTCCTATAACATTAGAATACTGATCACGTAAGAGGTTGGTGGTGAGATCATGCACCATATGCACAGCTGCAGACGTTTTCTCTTTGGAGGTACCATCTGCGCAAGACCAGATTATAGCTGACAAAGTGACCAAAGCTATCAACAATATTGTAGTCACATTGCCAAGAAAACCAAGATTGTTGCCATCCAAATTGCTCGCCTCTTTCCATTCTCTAACGATATCTCCCTCCTTCCTTCTTTTCCCTCTACCCTAGCTCCTTTTGGCGTGACCAACCTCCACCCCTTAGCTATAACTTGATATGACCTCAAATATATATTTTTCAATTAAAACATTCTCTCTGCAGTTGGGATAGGGATACCTTTTAGCTTTGAATTATAATGTGTGTGTGTGTGTGACTCTATATATATATATTAGAAAACAGAGGACGTACAGCTTATTTATAAATATTCAAGAGATTCAATCTTTTAAAAGGTTAAACTCCATGTATCATTATCATTTCGCTAATCTCTAGTTGGCCGGGTAAAAGCAAGAGTTTTGACAGAAAAGTTTCATGGGAGAAAAGATAATGTATGATACTCGTGTGTAAAGTCCATGCTCAATATCTTTCTTCCTGAGCTACAGTTCCAGGATTGGTAGGTATATGCGGATAATATCTATAAAAGCGCAAGCTACAACTATTGGGATCTAACACGACCTGCAGTGTGTCAATTTTTGGTGACAGTGGAATCTCTGGTTCCATGGTCGAATCAAGTGAGGCCAGTGAACTATTCTATTGGCATTCATGTTTCAATTGAACCAAAGAAACTAAAGCTAGCCTCCAACTACTAATATTAAAAATTACAATTATTTGTGTTGGTGGGCGGCTGCTTCTTCCCAACAAAAGATTAAAAGCAAAATAAAGCACCCCTGTTGGAGGCTCCACTTACTCTGTAGAAAGACTTGCCACTTGTCTGGCCTTTCTGAAAAATCCAAAAGAATTATCATACTAGAGTCTTTACGTTCTCGATTAATTAATAAAATGGATTATTACTCCATGTTCAGCATCACAAAGCACACCTCTAATTCCCATATGGCCATATCCATATGGATTTTCTTAGTGATGCCCCATTATTGGCTCAGACAGATATGAAGAGCTTTTCTTCTGATCTGAAATACCTCTCTCATGTCAAGGGATACGTGTCAACCTCATCCGTCATCAAGTACGTGTTATCTATAGTCAATGCAGATTCATTCATCTTTCCCACAAAGAAAATATCCAAATCAAATCTACATCTCAGAATTGCACTGGATATAAAAATTGATATTCTGAAAATATGGGTGTATATACATAGAAGTGCAGTTGTATTATGTGTACATTGGTCAACATATTATTCACAATATAACTTTGACGCACCACGAAATTACTCAACATTGTGTAGTTGGTTTAATTATCTGTTTTTCTTTTCCTTCACTGGTCCTCTGGGAATTTTGTTGAGATATCTCTTTTCAAACTGTATATATTTTTTCCTCAGGTCTAGGATGACATCTCCAACAAGGTTGTCAATCTCTTGCTCATATCGTTCGTACACAAAGGAAGTGTTTGCACGCACAGACAACCTTGTATTCACCCAAACGTCAAAGAAAATGAAAAGAAGTTATTGCGTAGCACATTTACTTTTTCAATATAAAATCATGAACGCATAGAAACCAAAACAGTGGAGAAGTTGGTACCGATGTAAAGCAGATTGACAAATTTGAAGTAGGCTCCAATCACCGACAAGATATAGAGGGAAACAACAATCTGAAAAGTGAAAATTATATGAGAACTGGTGGAGAACTAAGGTTGAAAGAAGGAAAATTGCAGGTGATGGTGATACCAGGAAAAAACGTGGCAGGTCTTTTCCATAAGAAATGTAAAGGAGTGTTTGAATAAACTGATTAAATCTTCTATGTATGATGGAAGCGAGGTTTTGGAAGAAAGAATCCTGTAAAATAATATCTGGGATCTGGGGACCACTCCTGAAGATGAAAGAAATATTAGGAAGAGTTCATTTACATGCAAGTGTGATACAAATCAAGTAAAAATAGGTACCATTTTAAGATATCTGCAAGTGTGGACCAAATAAAGAGCAGAAGCATCGTGGTTATGGAAACATGACAGAGAAGGGTGACGAAGTTGTATTCAACAACCTCAAATAGGAACCATATCGCTGTCACTCCGAGCAAAACAGCAGCTGACACATTTTTGTTCCTCCATAATAACACATCTGCGACTGCAAGTGGAATTTCCTCTTTATCAGAATACTCAAAACTCCAAAGAGGATATAATGTTAATGTTACAATGAAGATGGTACCTTTTCCTCCTCCAAGAACTTCACGTAGAGGCCTTTCATGTTGAAAAAGTTTTGGTCGTAATGTGGTAATCTCATTCTCATTCTCAGATGCATAGTGCGCCATGATTTCTCGAGTCGATATTATTGTGAAGATCTTTTGGTTATGTCATATATATATATATATATATATATATATATATATATATATATATATATATATATTTCAAAAGGAGAGGTGATTCTTATCCTCTGCTGAATACTAAAGTAAGGAATGACTTGGAGCTTAGCTTGAAGATCGCTTAGCACACCCGCCACCACTCTCAAGAGCATAATCTTTTTCTGGATTACTCCTCGTTCTTCTGCTATGTGCCAGCCCTTACCATGAATAAAAGAATACATTTATTCACTCCACCTCAACTAGTGATGGATAGTTTTTCAGTGATTCGGCACACGGTGATGCTACAGATCCATTTCAGTGCCTCCCTCCCATACATTTGAACAGATATTTAATTTATTCATTACTTGAGTACACTTTTCAGTGCAAAATTTTATTGGAGCCATTCGCTCCTTTGTAATAAAATATTTTTAATTTAATATTTCATGAATATATTTTAAATATATTCATCAGAGAATTGTCTTCTCAATTTATTACATATATTTTCTTATTTAATTCTTCACGAGTATAAAATTACTAACAGCTAGTTTGCTATCTGCGCAAAACATTACATGAGTTTCAAAAATTAAAATACTACTACCAATTCCTAATATAAAATCTACTCAGTGAAAAGATTAAGGACCAGAGGGAGTAATTACGTAGTTTATGCTACAAAACAGCAAACACACATGTGCACTGTAACTAAATATTTCAAATCATAATACTCCTAACAAGTCAAATTAATCAAACTGTCTTCTTACAAAAATTATTTAAGAGCAGAAGTAGATGATCCTTCATATATCATTTTCAACTTGATAAAGG
This sequence comes from Acacia pycnantha, assembly GCA_025563575.1. Classification (NCBI taxonomy): domain Eukaryota; kingdom Viridiplantae; phylum Streptophyta; class Magnoliopsida; order Fabales; family Fabaceae; genus Acacia; species Acacia pycnantha. The sequence continues at coordinate 1,070,508 of JAMWYP010000037.1, read as the reverse complement.
AAGGTGGTTGGTAATGGTTTTATTGATGAAGAACTAAAGCAAAAGAAGTGCTTTTGGTGAGGGATTAAATTAAAATCATCCAAGCTATCTAACTGGTGTTTGAGCCTCGGGCTTGGTTAGAAAGCACAATCATGATTGATGATTCCGCTTCCCGTGGCAAGATTTTAAACCAGAAACCCAAATTGACACATTCCCTAATTTAAGAACAGGCCCAAGTAGAATCATTAACTATAAATGCAACATATCATAGGCCTTTGATGATGGACAAGTAATAGGCTAGAATTTCAACTATTGCCATCAATTCTCAACTCAAGAAGAGCATAAATGAAAGAATGAAAGCTGGGTTGAGAGATAAAAGACTTAACAGTACCCGAGTAAGGTTTTGAATTTAAGTATCATAGATTTAAAATAAGAAATTAGAACCACCCTTCTGTTGCAGCAATTACTAACTATTTACATTAATTCACATTTTGAGACTGGTTGAGAAATTAGAGCCATGCTCTCTTACTTATTACTTTGCTCTCTCTGCACACCTTCCACACATTACCTCAACATCAGAAACAACATGTCACTACTATTATTCTCTGAAACTAACAATAAAGAGATATTGAAAGAGAAAAGAGATGAATGTGCTAATGCAGATTGAGATGTGAGGTGATGATTGTGCAGCACGGTCCGTGACAAAATGGACTAATGCGGGCAATGATAAATCATCAATGATCAAGTAAGCATGAAGATTAAAAGTTGGAGGTACCATTATTTCAAGGTCCCACACCCTGCAGCTGCATGCATGATGACCTCAACTTTAAATTATTTGACTTAGAATAATAAGACCAAATTAATGCAGTAAAAATCGAATCATGATGTGGGTGAATTCACGCTGATTCTCTCTCTCTCTCTCTCTCTTACTTTTATCAAATCAATTATTGTCCAAGTAAGTGGACGATCGTTGTTTTTGTTTGACGTGCCTAAAGCAATGTACCCTCTCCTTTAAACTTAACTATGATATGTTCCAGTTATGCGTTTCAAGATATCAAAACTTAAGAAACTTGACATTTACACGCAAATGGATTTCATACCTGTGCTCAAGCATCAACTTGCCTCTTGCTTTTCCTTCCTCAAGGGGAGAAAACAGGAAGAAAGAAAAAACTTTTCGTCTGTTAACTGGCGTGAGATGTGCCTTTTGTTCCTCTGAGACAACAGGTCAATGATAAATGCTGCTAATCTGAACAAAAACTAATCTTTCAAAGATCACGCGCCGCATTGGATGCGAAAAAGTCACCACTTTTGTAGTTTTTCTTTTGATTATAAAAATAGATCAGATTTGGAATTTCGAATCTATCCATCTTTCTTTTTCTAAAGGAATCTTGAAGTGATGATAAGATGGACAGCATTCAAACCACACTACTGTGTTGGAGTTCAGAAGGGAAAATCAGAGAATGGTCTTAACTAGCTTGCTTCCTTGAAATAATTCTTCATGGCTAATCATACAACGTTCTTCATTTACCTAAACCTCAAATTGCTTCTTAAAAGATGGATCTCACAAGTCACAAGTTTCTCAGTGCATGTTTTCTTAATCATAAGAGAACATGTGGCGTTATAATAAGAACCATAATTTGTGGATATAAACAAATACTCGCATCAACATCACCGAAAGGTACCACCGTAGTCCAATGAGTGGTGGGTGGGTCATCATCCTTGCATGCACAGGAACAGAGAAAACAATAGGGAAAATAAATGGGAAAAGTTTTCTTTATCTCATGTGATCCATAATACATGTGATCATGCTGTTAATAAAGATGTAAGAAACGGGACCACTAGTAAGACCATGAAATGATTTTTTCTGTTTTAAATTTCATCTCTCTTAATTCAGAATATACCTTAGTGCCAAGACCATAAGATTCAGAATCATGATGCTAGAAATAAATTCTGATGGTTAAATTTACTGGCTGACATTACTATCAATAGAGAGGCTTCTAGTAGATTTTACATACATGCTTGCATGTATCAGTTGTGATGCTTTTTTCTCTCCCCCACATCCTTAAACTTGAAGTTGAGTTATAATAGAAAGTAGTAAAAGAAAACTTGGGAAATAATCATATAATCTTCAGATGCATATACAAGAAAGTAATCTAGTCTAGAGAAAGAGGGACAATGAAAAACTCAAACTTTTGGACCTCACATCGATCTAAACAATTTACTGTTCACTTATTCAATAAAATGCAGCTCAAGAGCTAAACCTCTGGACTCTGGTAATTTCCTCCTTTTTCAAAAGTGGGCCAAATCTGTATTTATTCTCCCTTATGACGCTTCCATCCCACGTTTTCAAATCATTTCCACATATTAAATTTTTTATAAATGACATACTTTCACCCCTAAGTTGGCACTATAAATAGAGGAGGCTGAATCTAAAATACATCAGCAAAGAAGCAGCTCATCATCCCTCTCATTATCACACTCAAAGCTTAAGTCTCAGAGATCCTAAGGCCTTAGCTGAAAATGAAAGCATCAACCATTGTTCTGTGCACACTGGTGCTGCTGGTGGTGGTGGCTGAAGTGCAAGTGTCAATGGCGGTGACATGCAGCCCAGTACAGCTGAGCGCATGTGTGAGTGCAATAACATCTTCGACTCCTCCATCTCAGCTATGCTGCTCCAAGATCAAGGAACAGAAACCTTGCCTCTGCCAATATGTCAAAAACCCTAACCTCAAGAAGTTTGTTGACTCTCCTAATGCTAGAAAAGTTGCTAGCACTTGTGGGACCCCCTTCCCAAGGTGCTAAAACTTAGAAGAGACGAGACTTTCTCTGCCTCCATACATTATTCGTCCAGATGATGCATAGTGTTGTGGCCAGAGATCTGAAGAAGAAGAAGATAATATCATATTCTGTGTGGTCTGTCATATATATGTTCCAGTACAAGTAAAACCACTGGTTGTGATGGATGTGATGCTGTTGTCCTGTGTCATTGCATTTGGTTCCTTGGCGTGGTCTCATCTTTACATTACTTGTTGCAAAGTGCTGTATTGTATTTATAATTTAAATTTCCTATCACCCTCTGTCTCTATCTACTCTCACTTTTAAGCTTAACCCGAAGCATTCAGAAGCGGTAAAGCTTAATCACAGCTTTCCTATTCTCGAATTTACAGAAGCAGCTGTTAAGGTTCCTGTTTGAGTTGATGTTTAAAAAACATACTCAGAAAAACTGAAACAAAACTCTCACATACTTACCTCCGTAAATAATCACGTTAGAAAAGTAGCTCTTATACCATAAATCACATTAGAAACCACTAACTTTACCCCAAACAGGCAGCCCATAAGTACAGTAACGTTTAGTGACGTTCACCATGTCAGCTGAGTGATTGATCTTCGATCGCCAAAGATTTTCTTCTTCTGCTCATGTTTCTTCTTCTCTGCCCATCATGCTATCGGAGTCGGAGCATCTCTCTAACGATGTTGCTTCGATCCAGAGCCTTGTAAACATGATTCCACTTATCTTCAACAACTTCGCAAGCTTCATAAACAAGCCCATGGATCACCGTACGAGAAATACGATCATGCTTTCCAGTTTCCACTATGAGCAATGCAGCGAGCTTCCCAAAGATCTTCTATTGCAAGAAGATCACCATCAAGTAATATGAAAACAACTGTCTACCGTGGAAACAAGTCTATTTGATGGCAAAACAACGCAGATTGTAAAGCTTATTAGATAAGAATAAGTGTGGAAAGTATTTGTGTGTAATTGGTGGCTGTGCCTTTGAGCCAGTATATTATTTATAGTAGGGTTAGTAACCCTAGAATGTACAATTGAGCATACAGCTGTAGAGACCAATATTTACAAATAATATATGGGCTTACTAATTCAGTAACTTAGGCCCAGTGTGAGCATCAGTGTAGGTAATGGGCTTTGTCTTTACAGCCCCTCTCAAACGAGATATTGGGCATTGAACAATACCGAGTTTGTCTCGGAAACTCCAGAACTTCGAGTGAGACAATGCTTTGGTGAATAAGTCAGCAATCTGTTCAGAGGATGGTATGTACTTCACCGACAGCTGTCTCCCAAGAACCCTATCTCTGATATAATGTACATCGAGCTCTATGTGCTTCGATCTGGCATGGAAAACGGGATTGGAGGCTAGAGCAGCGGCACTTTGATTATCACACCATGCGATCGGCGGTTCCTTGAGATGAAGGCCGAGTTCTTGCATAAACGACTGGATCCAGGCAAGTTCTGAAGAAAGATCTGAAAGAGAGCGATACTCGGACTCAGCACTGGATTTCGACACAACCCGTTGCTTTCTAGCGGACCATGATATCAAGGAATCACCGAGATACACACAGTGACCACCCATCGATCTCCTGTCATCAGGGCATACAGCCCAATCGGCATTTGAAAAACCTTGCAAGGTGAGGTGATTACTTGGTTTAATATGTAGAGCTAGACCTGTCGTTCCTTTCAAATATCTGAGTAGTCGTTTCAGAGCTTGCCAATGAATGTTAGTCGGGCAGCTTAGAAATTGGCTCAATTTATTTACAGCGAACATGATATCCGGTCGAGTGTTGGTCAAGTCGTAGAGCGCCAATAATTTTCCCGTAGCTTGTAGGATCATTCATGAGTGTTCCTTCATCCTTGGAGAGATGTTTGTTAACTACCATGGGAGTAGGAACAGGGAAGAGTTGTGCATACAGATTTCTTCAAAATGCTATGTATGTAGGTCTCTTGTTTTAGGTACAAACTGTTTCATCTCTATATGCTTCAATTCCTAGAAAGTGTCGCATTGTCCTAGGTCCTTTAGAGCAAGCCGATTGTTGAGTTGTTTAACAAACAAGTTTATCATTTCCACTGAATTTCCAGTCACAATGATGTCATCCACATACACTAGAACAAACAGAACATACTCTTTAAATCTTAGAAAGAATAGGGACGAATCAGACCTCGAATGTAAGAATCCCCATCCTTGTAAAGTAGATTTTAGTTTTTCAAACCATGCTCTTGGCGCTTGCTTGAGGCCATATAAAGCCTTGGTTAAGAGACAAACATGGTTGGGAAACTTTGAACTCTCAAAGCCTTCAGGTTGCTTCATGAGTATTGTTTCTTCTAAGTCTCCATTAAGAAAGGCGTTATTTATGTCCATCTGTCTAAGTTTCCAGTTGAACGTCACAGCAAGATTGAGAACAAAACGGAGTGTAGAAGCCTTCAGTACAGGACTGAAAGTTTCATCAAAGTCAGTACCTGGGTTTTGCTGGAAACCTTTGGCCACAAGTCTGGCTTTGTGTTTGTGAAATGTGCCATCAGCATTAAACTTCTTCTTTAGAACCCATTTGCGATCAACTAAATTGTCTTGGCCATTGTAGGGAACTAATTTCCATGTTCTATTGTTGATTAACGCATTAAACTCCTCTTGCATAGATTTTCTCCAATCATCACTTCTTAAGGCTTGTTGTATGGTCTGAGGTATATCATGATCTATTTCTTGTTCAGTAGTGGCTACCCCAACATAGGGAGTTTTTGATTTAGAAACCCCAGCTTTGCTTCTGGTGACCATTGAGTGTTGATTTCTGAGTGCAATTTGTTGATCTTCTGGAATTGTTGCCTTTGTTTGTGTATTACTTGAATGTTGATGGGATGTTTGAGCAGAACTTTCATGTTGAGACTCATCACTATTTCGTGTTCTTTCGAGTTATTCTTTGCTTGAATTTTCTGATTGCGGTGTTGATATTGAGCATTCTGGAGCTGAATGATCTGTTTCTTGAGCTTGTGAGCTACTTGAGGAAACTTTCAAATCTGGTTGAAAAAGTGCTCCTGAACAGATTTGTTCCTCTGGTACGTTTCTTTTATTTATAAAACCTGTGGAAAAGGGAAATTCCCTTTCATTGAACACAACATGCCTAGACATGTATATTTTCCCTGTAGAACTTAGACATCTGGTTGTAAGGGCGTAAGCATGGAAAACAAGCGGAACCAAACACCTTGAGCATGTCATAATTAGGATCCTTACCAAACAGCTTAGTATAAGGTGCAATACCATCTAAAACAGTAGAGGGTAATTGATTTATCAAGGCTACTGAAGTGTGAAAGGCCTCCCACCAATAGTGGAGAGGCATTTTAGCTTGAGCTAGCAGTGTTAATCCCATCTCAACTATGTGCCTGTGCTTCCTTTCAGCTCTCCCATTCTGAGAGGATGTATGAGGACATGAGTGTCTGAAATGAATCCCTGCATCTTGCAAAACCTTAGAGAAACTTCTGTATTCTCCTCCCCAGTCACTTTGTACAGTCTTTATCTTGCAATCAAACTGATTTTCAGTGAAAGTTTTGAACTGGATAAACACACCAAGTGCTTCATTTTTAGTTTTCAGAGGAAAAATCCATGAGAAGCGACTATAATCATCAAGGAATAGGATATAATAGCGAAATCCATTAAGAGAGGCCATGGGGGCAGGTCCCCACAAATCAGTGTGAATTAATTCAAGTGGTTTAGATGCATGTGAGTTTGAGACCTTAAATGGAAGTGAGTGAGACTTTCCAAATTTGCAAGAGTCACAAAAGATGGCTTCATTCTTACTAATCTTCATATTACAACCACTAATAATCTGATTTAGCACCCTATCACTAGGATGTCCAAGTCTACAGTGTAACAAAAATCTATCATTAATAGAATTCTTAGATGCTGATAAAACAGCTTCTTGAGTAGTAAAAGCTAAGTCAGTACTTCTGCTGCCACTATTGCCACCTTCTTTAGTCTTAGTGACCTTAAACATGCCACCCTCAGTTGGTGTTCCTAGCAACATGGTCTCCCCCGTCCAGAAGATCTGCCTTGATAGCATCTGCCTCTCCCGCGAGAGCCACGGGATCCACGATTTCCACCCAAACTACCACGTGAGTGAGATTGTTCAGTCTTAGCATAGTTCACAAAGGTATTAGTACTGTTGATAGACATTTGAGATAGATGATTGAGTTGATCCATGCGATTTTCATAGGTAAGAAGAGAGGATTGGAACTCAATCCAGCTTAGGTCATCAATGTCTTTGATAAAGCTGTGGAGGACATGGTTTTGTCCCATTGAGAAAACCTTCTAATTTGTTTCCTTTGATGATAGGCAAAACATGCAACCGCCACACAAGGTAATTAGTCCCATCCAACTTGATGGAGCAAACACGATGAATATTGTTGGAGTTGCCTTTTGTCAAGGCTGCTGCAGATGACAAAGAAACCGGCGAAATTAGACCCATCGAAATTGGTGTCGTGGTTGCCGATGCAGAGGAATTGTCGACCATGGTTTTAACCGAAAAGCTCGATACCAAGATAAGAATAAGTGTGGAAAGTATTTGTGTGTAATTGGTGGTGTGCCTTTGAGCCGATATATTATTTATAGTAGGGTTAGTAACCCTAGAATGTACAATTGAGCATACAGCTGTAGAGACCAATATTTACAAATAATATATGGGCTTACTAATTCAGTAACTTAGGCCCAGTGTGAGTATCAGTGTAGGTAATGGGCTTTGTCTTTACAGGATGGCACTGATGACTGCAAGTCACTCGACTAATTCTACTAGACTAGATAAGATATAGATGTTGTCTGGTATGAGGCCGGTTTGAAGGAAAAGGAAAGAAAAATGATACTCGTCCGGTCCTTGATACATAAGATATATTTAACTATTAGATTAAGAAAGTTAATTATAATAGTTAGTATGATATATATTTTTGCCTAGTCATTTTCTTTAATTTCTGTATTCTCTTTCGTCTTTGATTATTGTTTAGAGAGCAGCAATAGAGTTAAATTAGAAAAAGATTAACAAATATTAAAATAATATCTTATATTAAGTACATGATGATGTACAGAAGTTGTAGTTGTAGACTTGTATAAACTAGTATGTGAAAGTTTTTCAGACTTGAGCGTGAATGATCAAAACTTTGAATGTTGTTCTCCAAGAGCCTTTGGAATAAAATCACTGTGCTTAGTTTAACAGTTTTTTGTACGGACTGAACCTCGTCAATTAAAGTACTCTGCTGCGACTAAGAACAACCAAAGGAAAAATTATTCGATTAATTTTTAGAATATAGTCGAAAAGTTGTGATACTTTACCCATTTTCCTCTTTTATTTGAGGCTCGTGCATCTGGCTTCTATTTGGATTTTATTGCGATACCCATTTTTCATTTTAAAGTGATCAGATATCCACGTAAATTGTTTAAGCCTGAATAGCATTTACAAATGAGATTATTTTATTGGTAATAGTTACGCATTAATACTATATTGAAAATAATTTTCTTCCCTGGAGTCTCGGGGTTTTGCAGAAGCAAGATGGAACTCTATGAGAATTAAGAAAGGAGCTAGCGGACCCCATACCAATCGGGTGCACATACTTATGTGCCTAATTATGTGTTCATATCTCTATTAGAGGTATGAGCATATTTTTTTTATTTTTTTATTTATTGTATTTATTTAGATTTAAATTATATGCTGTTTTTTGGAAAAAATTTTGCACCCAGTATCTCAAATTAATTAGCTTCTAGTTCTGCATTTATCTGTAACACCAGTATCATGGAAAATAATTAATTTTGAGATATTGGGTGCAAAAAAAATTCCAGAAAGCAACATATAATTTAAATCTAAATAAATACAATATATAAAAAAAATTAAAATATATATATATGCCCATACCTCTAATAGAGGTATGATCACATAATTGGGCACATAAATATGTGCACCTAATGTGCATTCCATACCAGTCTATTGATAACAAGAGTGACCCAAAAAAGTGCTAATGAATAATATTATGATCTCTCAAGTTCCATATTGTTCTCTCTGAATATTTTCATACTTGTTGATGTCAAACTCAAAGAAGCTCTTCTCATGGTGGTCCTCTACCTCCAAGAAATGAAACATGCAAGAAGGAGAAGAGCAGTGAGAATATTGAGAGAAGCAAGAGGCCAGCAGACGTCTGGGATTTTCTCCCTGTTCATTACTGTTTGACAAGGTCAGGCTCTACCTTGCAGAATGATGCATATAGTTCACTAGTTGCATTGTTAGTTCCTTTCTTTTCAGAATCCGTGGGGGAAATGCTGGTATACTGATGTATGAAATCGGTCCAATTACTATCGGGCCAGATATATAAGCCCACTATATGTGCATGAGCAGTAACATTGTTATTTCTTCCCTCTAACTAATCTAAATGAGACCCCTCATCTTTGGGTTCAACTGACAAAGGGGTCGGACACTCTCACTAAAAGGAGAGGGTTCGATCCCGGAGTTGGTCAAGGCGCTGGGGGAGGCATCTTAGGTGATGTAAACTTGTGGAAACATAGACTGAAATGGAGGCATGTGTACTCTCAGTCCTGTATACCCTGGGGAGCAAAGCCATAGCATCCTGCCTTTGGACTGTGGGTGAATCCAACCCCTCTCCTAAAATTTTTATATAAAAAAAAAAAAAACTAATCTGAATGAGAAAACATTAAAACCGCTCTTATTCCCTCTATTACATTGAACAAAACACTATGTTAACTATGGAAGTGTTGAAACAAGAGATAGTAACAAAACAGCAGAGTATATCAATGTGCATTTTTTATGTCTTCTCATGAGAACCATCAGGAAGGTATGAATTCTGGTGAGTGGTGACAATAATTTTACAAACTATTTGGAGACCAGGAAAGAGAACTTCCAGTTCTCGCACTTTTAATGCTCTTAAGCCTATCCAACACTTCAGACATGGAAGGTCTCCTGTCTCTGTGGCGTTGCAAACAGCTACATGCCAACTCTGCCACTGCACTAATTGTTCGAGTTATCCAGTCATCTAATTCAAATCCAAGAGCAGGATCTACAAGGCTTCCAAGTTGTCTGCCTTGGATTTTACTGACGGCATAATCAGAAAGGCGGGGATGGTCATCATCCTCACCGAATGCTGGCAGGGATGATATCAGCTCAATCAACACCACTCCATAGCTATATACATCACTCTTATCAGAAAGATGGCAACGCTCATAATACTCTGGATCAATATAACCAGGAGTCCCCTCAGGATCAGTTGTGATATGGGTAACAAAACCTAGTGGGAAAACATGTGACAATCCATAGTCAGCAACTTTAGCATTGAAACTGTGGTCAAGCAGAATATTGCTGGTTTTCACATCACGATGTATTATATCAAGAGAATGGAGGTACGCCAATGCACTTGCTGTTTGTATTGCAATATTTAACCGGGTACTCCAAGGGAGTGAACCGGGTTGCCGCAGGGAATCAAGAAGACATTTAGTAAGATCTCCTTTGGACATGTATTCTTGCACTAGAAGTAGTTCACTGCTTTGAGAAGAGATGCAGTCGTACAGTCGCACAAGGTTTTCATGGCTCACAGAAGTTAACAATGAAACTTCACTCATGAACTTTTCCACTTTCTCGCTGTGGAGTTTCTCATCATGTAGCCTCAGGGCTTTTAACTTGTCTTCATGTAACTGCTTTATTGCGACAGAATGCCCATCTTTGAGAATTCCTGTGATATTGAGGGGAAAACAATTAAGTATAACATTATACAATCCGTCTTTATATTTGGCTTACTTGTCATAATAAAGAAACCAGACTATCAACAGCTTAGAACAAACAAACTGTCCCATGACTTTCTAAGCATGCAGAAAATTTTACTTGACAGGCATAATTAAGAATTGAAAATATCAAAATATTATTACCACGATCAGCTCATAACGGCAAAATACAAAGTCTTATTTAACTGCAGCCTTCCTATTTGAATGTTTAAATTGAATCAATTCAATTGGAACTTGTACACTGCCAAACTCCAAAATTCTAGTAATCAAATCCTAAATCTTACAGTTTTAATGTTTATTACACTTGTTTAAGCCTGCTTGATCATGGAAAGCATTTCTAACTCCATCTTATACATGTTTAGTCTGTTTGCGGTAAATGCACAAAACCTCCTTTTTCACATCATCTGGTTTCATGTGAAAAGTCACATGTAGAATAAAAATGAGCTTAACAAGTAATACTATATAATAAAATGGGAGGACTTGTACATTTAAGTTTTGAGGTTTTAAGTTGAAATCCTCCCGTACATATTGCGCATTTGTTATCTGCCGTGTACAATTTTTCAATAAAACCAGATTTCAATCATAAGAGCATGCATGAATATGTGAATGAAGTCCCAACCTTGCCTAAATATCAGAAATTTGAAAATTGAGATACAGGGGATTTTCTTACCAAGGTATACTGTCCCATGTTTTCCTCTCCCAAGCTCTCTCTCGGAGTCAAAATTGTCGGTTGCTATTTTAAGTTCAGAATATTCGAAAATTTTACTTCGGTTGTTGGGGCTGCTCATTACATCAGATCGAACATGGCTGATCGGTGCTCCAGAAACCACAGGCACTGATTGGACGGGGCTGCAACGGCTGCTTGTTGCCTCAACATTCACACTCACTGTCTGATTACCCTTCACCTCACAATTCTTAGGGGTCGAAGCATCGCTTTCACTTTCACTGGGGACGAAACACTGAGATATAAAGGAGAAGATCGGCATTGTTACGGCTTATGATCAGTGCCCTAACATTTAGTCCCACAATAAACAGACCTGAAGGGGTTGGGTTCTATTACTGGGCAGATGAAGAAATTCAAAACAAACTCAGATTTACAAAAAAGAAAAAATGTTTCTCGACGGTCATTACGAAGAAACCCAAGTCATCAACAGGCAAGAAACAGTTGAATCAATACGGGCACTAAATTGGAGAGTCTCACCTTGGAAACTAGGCGATGTAAAAATCATTCAGTCAACAAAATAACAACCCTGTTCTCGTTCAGAAAACACTGATGATCAAGAAGGAACTCTGCAAGAACATACGGGAGGGAATCAAAATCCGAAGCGCGATAATGAAAATCTTGGGGGGTGTTTAGTAGAAGTTGATGATGGTATTTCCAGGAACATTCTCAAACATTTTCCTTTCTGAAGCGAGACACGTCCTTAATGGTGCCGAAACGCGTAAAAACTAAAGAAGAAGAAAAAAAAAAAAAGGAGCTGGAGTTGAAGTCAATCATAGAGCTAGAGGAGAGCGATCAATCAATAATATCCTGAAAAAAAATGTATACTCCCTCTTGTCTTTATTATAAGACACCAACTGCTATTTCTCTTCAACCAAGGAAGGACAGTTTAGTCATTAAAAAAAAGTTCAGTTCATAAATATTTTCATGTTTACCCCTGTTTTAATAATACAGATTTAAAATTAAAACTATTATGTCAGATTTTACCCCTCACTTCTCCTTTCTCTCTCCCCATTCTGTTTTGCGCAACCGGTACTCAACAAGCTAGTCCAAACGTCACTTTGGTGCCACTGCCATATTTTTGCACAATTCTTTGTTCTTTTTTTTGCAAACTTTCATATTTTTGGAATGCCCCATTTTTTTTGAAGCTCTCATTCCCTCAAGTCATATTGACAGTGGCGCCATTTTTTTTTCAGTAAAAACTTTACAGTCAAGACCTTCAGTTTTTTCCTCCTCTGTTTTTTGAGAAAACAGAGATTTAGCAGTACCTTCATATTCAAGTTCACCGTTGCAGTCATCGTGTTCACCGTTTTCCATTGTCAATATTAGATGAGAAATGAGTACAAAGGGAGAAAAGGGAGAGATGACTGAGAAGAGAAATACTCCATTCGTTTTTTTGGAAGGCAAAGCATCAGAGAGAAAGAGAAATGAGAAGTTGAATTTGGGGGAGAGAGAAACATAGCCATTGGATGAAAAATTAATTGAGGAATATTACTCCTACTGTCCACGTTTTTTTAGCAGAGTTGTACTTAATGGTTATTTGGGAGAGAGAATTATGTCCCTTGGGAGTACTCCATATTTGTAGAGTGTAGCTGATGATAATTCATCATTTTCGAGGAGCATTAAAAATGAGGGTAAAATTGGAAAAACTCATATTTAGAGGTAGTTGGTGCCTTATAATAAGGACCAAAAAAAGTGGGCAGTTGGTACCTTATAATAAGGATCAGAGGGAGGGAGTACCTATCAATTTTTCAAAAATTATTTACGCCTCTACGGCAAATGTCTTTTCACAAATTCAGTGTTTGTTTTTTAAGTTTTGCAAATTAATAATAATAAATTTTGAAAAATTACTGATATCAATTTAAATTACTGTGAATTAAGAAGTTTCCATTGTAAATGAAGTATATATTCTGAATACAAGTCTCAATTTGGAACTCTATAAATTGATATTTATAATTTATTTTTAAGAAATTTTTTTGAAGACCTAATTATCATTAATTTGATTTTTTTGTTGTTGAAATATTACTGTCATTCTTCGCTTCCTATAACTTATAAGAGAAGAGTTAGCAAACCATGTCAATTTGTTTTATCTAATTGAGATAATTACATGCTATAATTTCATTTCCCATGAGTTAATTTCTTCCTATAATTATTTAAATTATATAAATAAAAATTAGAATGTTAAAACACACATTTTAAACACATTCAGGCGACACATCAATCAAACCTTTTGCTTCATCATGCAGTTCACTTTTTGAATGATTTATGTATTTTTCCATGTAAGATTCGGCGCCCATTTACAAATGTCTCCAATATACTTCAATAAATGTGTGCCGAAGTGATTTAAGAATAGTACAGACTCAATTTATTCCTCAAGCTACATTTTGTTCTGTGGAGGAGTCTATCCTATTTGGATCGTCTAGATGGGGTCTAGACAGTTCAAATTATTTATTTATTTATTTTTTATAAAAATATTTTAATAGGTAGAGAATCTAAAATAAAGATAATTTATTAATTAATATTTTTTCAAAATAATTTTTTCATTTAAAAATAACGAAGTAACAAAATTAAATCTGAACTGTTCAGATGGGATAGGTTCTCTCTACCTATCCAAAGGATAGGTAGGGAAACGGGTTATTTGTAGCGTCTTTCTTATCATCCCATTTTTAATATTATTTCTGATTCTAAATATAAGACATAATTTGCAATGTAATTTATATTATAAATTATGTCCTATATTTAAGACGGAATGGGTATATTTTTGCACTGGAAAAGAATTATCTATCTTCCAACCAAACTCAATTTAGAAATACATATCCTAATCATAATCACTTATATTCGTCAGACCTCATTCCTAATTTCAACTTTATTCCCACACAAAAAATATTCCCGAAGAAAAATGGGACTTCAGTGGTCTATGATGATTTATTTTGTACATGGTATTTAAATTTAAACACATAAAAAGTAAAGAAATAAGTAATGGACACGAAAAGCAGGAAAGGCAGAGGAAGTTTCCTGTCCTTTCGTTGATTATACTTGAGATTAATGAGCTTTAGAATATAAATAAATTAATGAGCATTAGAATATAAAAGCAGGGGAATAGTCAACACTCGCTTGCTGTGTTTTCATGTGCTCCGATATTATATCATATTTCTTCTGCCTTCATTGTATCTTTCCCTTGTTCTGTTCCTCTGCATCACCCTTCCCTCCATGGCCATGGACGTCCAGTTGCATTCTTATGCCTTCTTCCTTCATTACATAATATTCACCATCTCCTTCTTCTCAGCAGAATCACACAGGCACGGCGAAGCCACCAATTACTCTGCTTGTAATCAAGCTTACAATTGTGGAAATATCAGCAACATCGCTTACCCTTTCTGGGGACATAATCGACCTCTTTATTGTGGCGGCGGCAATCGATTCAAGCTCACTTGCCTGAACAATACGACTTCCATCACAGTTGGCCAACAGGATTTCATGTTGGTTTCCATTAACCCAGAATTTCACTCCATGAGATTGGTACAAACTGCTCTTTTTATTTCTTGTCCATGGAACTTCACCAACACTTCGTTGGATCCTGCCCTCTTCCGCTACGATAACTTAACAATTCAGAGCTTGTCTGTATTCTACAAGTGCCCTCGTCAAGTTTCAAGCCCAAGCAACATCACTTGCAAAAGTGGTGTTGCTTTCTTCGCCAGGCAAGATGAGACGCATAACTTGCAAAAATTTTCTGAATGCAAGGCTCATAATCAAATTCTAGTACAAGGTGAGATTCCCGACGTTGTAGACAAGGATGGGCTGAACAAATCTGTGAGGAACGGGTTCGTAGTTCAATACACGACAAACTGGGTTCCCTGCCTGGCATGCAATTCCTCGGGAGGAATATGTGGGACTGACATCCATGACGCTTCTCGATTTGCCTGTTATTGCGGGAACAGAGGTCGTCCTTGTTCTTGTCCAAAAAGTATGACTTCTTCCTTCTTTTCTCTTATTATTATTTCAACCATTTTTTCCCCCAATATTAGAAATTAAAATGTGCTGAGGATGGGCTGAACAAATCTGTGAGGAACGGGTTCGTAGTTCAATACACGACAAACTGGGTTCCCTGCCTGGCATGCAATTCCTCGGGAGGAATATGTGGGACTGACATCCATGACGCTTCTCGATTTGCCTGTTATTGCGAGAACAGAGTTCGTCCTTGTTCTTGTCCAAAAAGTATGAATTCTTCCTTCTTTTCTCTTATTATTATTTCAACCATTTTTTCCCCCAATATTAGAAATTAAAATGTGCTGCGCTGAACCGCTCAGTAGGATGATTGATGAAGAAGCTATGTGGTTCATTGCTATAGGAAAAGCGTAGGAAAGAATAAGTCTAACAAAACAGAACAGAGAGGGACTGGTTAGAAAGATTAACCTCAGTCGCAGTATTAGGAGTAGTGGGTGGGCATTAAAATAAGTGAAATGTAGGCTTGGTAGTTAGACAGATTAGCCTCTCAACTGGGGGGTGTGTGTGCGTGTCTACCATTGAAGACGTCAATGGTTTGACAGGAAAGTCGCTCCTACTCTGCATTTAGTTGTTGAATACAGACTCCTTTCTCTCTGATCTGATGTGACTCCCATGCTCTTGTCTGGCACTAATCAAAGTTACAAATTTTCAATCTTTTAGAGAGCACATTTCCGGCTTTTTGCCTAAAATATTTTTTTTTTTTTTAAATTTACCTAATTAAAGCAGATTGGAAACATTTTTCCAAAGTAATGCAGTTGGTGGCGCAAGAAAATGTCACGCGACTTGTTACGTAAAAAAGACTCATGCCACTTTGACAAAATGCGTCAGTTTGTGTCAGTCCTATAAGAAAACTGTGGCGTGAATTTTCTTCACGGGACAAAATTCACGCCACATGTGGCGTGAATTTTGGAATCAGACCCACTAAAGTGGGTCTGATTCCATATATAAATATATATATATATATATATATATATATATATATATATATATATAATATATAATAATATTATTATAATAATGATATATAATAATAATAAATGATAAAAAAGTGGAATAATTTTAAGTTCTACTTTATGTAATTTGAAGTCAAAAGAAAGAAAGCAGGGAGCTGAAATAACTCATTAAGAAAGCATTTTAAAAGATTACGCGGTACAATTTAGTTATAACAACAGATCACAATACAGGGGATGTATATATTTGTTATACACCAAATATTTGTATAACAACAGTATTGATCTTGGGACCTGTATCTTTTTTTATAACAACAGATCACAATACAGGAGATCTATATATCTTTTTTATACACAAAAAATACTGTTGTTATAATCAAATTAAATGAAGTAGAGCTTAAAATTATTCCATTTTTTTTATCATTTATTATTATTATATATTATTATATTTTTTTTATATGGAATCAGACCCACTTTAGTGGGTCTGATTCCAATAATTCACGGGACTTGTCCCGTGAAGAAAGTTCACGGGACTGACACAAACTGACGCATTTTGTTAAAGTGGCGTGAGTCTTTTTTACGTAACAAGTCGTGTGACCTTTTCTTGCGCCACCAACTGCATTACTTTGGGAAAATGTTTTCAATCTGCTTTAATTAGGTAATTTTTTTTTTTAAAAAAATTATTTTGGACAAACATTTCCCCATTCTTCAAAAGTTGCTCTCACTTTTAGTTCTCCAAATTGAAATTTCGCTGCCCCTGCCTATGTAGAGAGGTGTGTATCTTTTTTTTTGAACAATAAAGAGGTGTGTATCTGTATACTTGATTTTATTATTTAAAACATTTAAAAAAATATATAAACGTAGAGTATAAGTTTTTGGTTTTTAAGAAATAATTTAATTTAAAGTCTCAAACTGTAGTCTGTAACAATTTAAAAATAACAAATAAAAAAAAGAACGACTATTAGTGATTTTACACGTCAACGGAGTTGCCGGATTGCGTGCGAAGTCTTTGTCAGTTTCCTTCCTAATGGTCCACCAGGTCTCCATCATCTTCCGCTTCATTTCCCCTTCTCTCCCTCTCTCACGGGATTTTAACGGAGGAAAAGGAAAATCTGTTTCCGTTGGAACGAAGAATAAAAAAATATTTTAATATTTGATTTATTTGTTATGAATTTTTATTCATGTATTTTTTTTTTTTTAAAATGAAAACAAGAAGGGTTGAGACTTGATAGCACAATGCACAGTTATGAGTGATGACGGTAATGACATCAGAAGTAGATATTAATTAACTTTCATTTATTTTATTTATAGATTAATGTCTCTTATATAGAGGTATACTTGTCTTGATGTATTTTTCTGAGGGGTATATCGTTTTTCACTTGTATTAAAAAATAGATTAAGTAAATAATATTGAAATAAAGACCAAAATAAGTGAAAATAATTCTTTTATCATGAAAAATCTGGTTGCTCCCTTCCCCCTTCAAAAACTCTATCCAAGGCTGCTTTCTAATCCACACCAACCAAAATGTCATGCATAACAATTTGGAAAAATCCATCTCACGGCCCATATTGATAAAAAAAATGTTAAAAAAGTTCAAGAAAAAGTCACATAACATATCAAAAAAGGCTTTAGGACATTTTTTGGTATTATTTCATAAAACGTTAGTTGTTAATAAGACTGATATAGTTGTTAACAGGTACTGATTTAGTTGTTAATGAGACTGATTAAGTTGTTAATTAGGATATTGTTGTTAATGCTATTGATTTAGTTATTAATTATTAATGAGACTAATTTAGCTGTTAACGTTTTATGAAATAATACTATAAAAGGCCCTTGAGCCTTTTTTGACATGTGACTTTTTCTTGAGTCTTTTTATATTTTTTTGCCAATATGGGCGATTTTCCCTGACAACTTTAATACATGCATGCATGTAGGTTCCAAATATGATAGTGGGAAGTGTAATTTGTTCCTTCTTGGACTTATTCGGTAGTTATCCAATTAAGTCGTGTCCCCAAACAAAAGATGATAAACAAATGTTCTTGATGATCACAGCTTAAATATACATATCGTGAGAATGATGGGATCTTCAATCTTGATCACTGATAGTTTTCTTCTCTTTCAAGACAGTACTTGAGACATTTTCCCATACATATCTCGCTCTTACCTCTTTGATTTCTTATCATGGGCACCAAACCCAGAGAAAGATCGAGTTCGTCAAGCTCAGGAAAACAAACCTTGCGATTGGAAGTTAGCCAAACTTGTAATGTTGTTTAAACACTGTATTGTCCTCCTGATCCATCTTTTCCAACCATCGGGCATGCATAATACTGATTCTATCTCCTAGCTGATATAAGTGCCAACGCTCTAACCTCTATTTGCTTAGCTTTTACTTATTCATGTTGCAGAAAGACATTGGAACTGGAAAGGGAAACTCATAGCAGGTAATATAGCTTCAATTTGATACTATTTTCTATTGCTTTGTCCTGCGTGTTCCCTTCACTGAAGCTTCTTACTATTTTTCCCTCAACCCAGGTGCTGCTGCTTCTTCATTCAGTGTGATCGTTCTGAGCACTGCCTTTTATTTCTATCTCCGCCGAAAGAAGAATTGTCATGCCAAATCAGACAAACAATCTCATCAGAGTCGGATCATATCTTCCGATTCCTCTATAAACGATGCTGAGAATAAAGAAAGTAAATACTTTGGAGTCCACCTCTTCTCATATGCCGAACTTGAAGAGGCCACTAACAATTTTGATTCTGCCAATGAACTTGGAGATGGGGGTTTCGGAACAGTTTATCGGGGTAAAATTGGACAACCTTTATTCTATACCGGATTTGAGTTCTTAATGTTACCCTTCTCCAGTGTTCACTATTATGTTTTTCGATAAAAAATGGATTAAGGTGCAAATTTGTTCTGAAAGTTTTTGTTCAGGTAATATTATCAGAAAGTTTTTTTTTGGATTAATGTTGTCCAGAAGTGTTAAAATGAATAATCGAACCCCCTAAGTATTAAAAATTTAACGATCAACGTTAATTTTTAATGCTTAATGTTGGGACAACATTATTAACATTAAACCCAAAAAAAATGAAAATTCCAGGGAGAAATTTTCACCTTAACCCATAAACAAATAACAAGTTGAGGAAATTTTTGCAAAACATAACCTTTAATTGAAGAACTTGATCGTAAAAATTAAAGACTATACTCACATATTTGTGGTATTTCTTGGTTGATCAAGGAAAACTGGCGGATGGTCGTATAGTTGCAGTGAAGAGATTGTATGAAAACAATGACAAGAGAGTTGAGCAGTTCATGAATGAAGTGGAGATCTTAACTTGTCTGCACCACCAAAACCTTGTCCAACTTTATGGCTGCACCTCTCGCCATAGCCGTGAACTTCTGCTTGTATATGAATACGTTCCTAACGGAACCGTTGCCGATCATCTTCACGGCCAAAGAGCAAAACTAGCAGACACAGTAATCCCCTGGAACACCAGAATGAACATAGCGATAGAGACTGCAAGTGCACTGGCATATCTTCACTCATCTGACATCATCCACCGTGATATAAAAACCACCAACATCCTTCTTGACAATCATTTCGTTGTCAAAGTAGCCGATTTTGGACTTTGTCGTCTCTTTCCAAATGATGTCACCCACATTTCAACAGCCCCACAGGGAACCCCTGGGTACGTGGATCCAGAGTACCATCAATGTTACCAGCTTACTGATAAGAGTGATGTGTATAGTTTTGGAGTGGTTCTCATTGAGCTGATATCATCAATGCCTGCTATTGACATCACGAGGCATAGGAATGAGGTGAATTTGGCGACCATGGCTATTAACAAGATACAGAGTGGGGATTTGCATGAGCTTGTGGACCCAACTCTTGGGTTTGAAGAAGATGACAGAGTGAGGAAGATGATAAATGGAGTGGCAGAGTTGGCATTCCAGTGCTTGCAGTGTATGAAAGACACAAGGCCGTCCATGGAAGAGGTGGTGGAGAGGTTGAAGGAAATACAGAGAAAAGGGATAGGCAAAACAAAAGAAGAGGAGATGGAAATAGAAATGGCGTCAGCAGATCATGTGGTGTTGCTCAAGAATGAAGTGCCTCCGCTCTCACCTGATTCAAATATGAGGAGCACAGGGACGACCCCAAATGCCAGCGGATAATTAAGTTGAGCTTCCAATGAATCTCAGCTAGTAAAGTAAGGCCAAATCAATTGCAGAGAAAGCATGGACAGACAGAGAGCTTTTACTATGTTCGGTAGGAGATCGCTCCAAGATGTACATAGAATGACATAATCGTAGATATATATGGTACCTGCCAATGCCAATTACTAATGTCAATGCTATGAGATCTCGTCCTTAAATTTTGTGGAAAAGATATTGTATATAAGCAAATCTTAACCCAATATTGTTCATTTAAAATATCGATTGGAGCCTTTAAAAATAATATTTTAATCGTAATTTACAATATATTAAGTGAGAGAGTTTTATCTCGAGTAACATCGAATAAATACACTTGGGACAAAAAAATGATACCTAACATGCTTCAAGTGCTTTCAGAGTTTCTTTTTTGGGCCGGGGGTTGCACTTGCATAGCTTGCAAGTGGCCTTCTCTAATAGGTATGGCTACATTGGCAGAAGTGATTAGCTCCAAAAGCGATTGTGCTCAAAAAACATACTGCCTCCGGTACTAATTATAAGATAACATTTGGAAGTTAGTTTTGATCCTAATTATAGGACAACATTTTAATTTTTATCAATTTCTTCCTAAAATACCTCTATTTTATTCTCTCAAGTGTGTTTGGTTTTTAGTGAGTATATATATGTAGGTGCATAGACTCTTCCAATCAGTAAAAGTTTTAAATTGTTGGATTTTAATTTATTTAACGATCAATTGACGTTAATTTGCGAATATATATATAAACACACACATGTATGTGTCTATATATGTATGTATATATGTGTTTGTGTATATATGTGTGTGTCTACACACAAATATATATAGACACACACAAATATATATGTGTGTGTCTATATATATAGATATATGTATGTATATGTGTGTGTCAATATATATGTGTCTATGTATATATGCATGTATATATGTGTGTGTATACATATATGTATATTTGTGTGTGTGTAGATCTATATGTACACACATGTATATATAGCAAAACCATTATTTTAATTATGTCATTTTAAATTTATATAAGGGTATTTTTGGAAAATGAGTAAAATTAACTAATTTAATTTTTCTCTTTAATCTCTCCAAAATCGGCTAAATAGATTTTATAATTAGGACCGCAATGAGTATTATGTTTTTTTAAAAAAGATAATAATTATTCACACTGGTTCCTTCTCATCTTTCATTCCTTTTTCCTTCAAGGTCCGACAAGAAACGAAAGAAACATTATTCACAGTGGGGACAGAATCGACCTCTTTATTGTGGCGGCGGCAATCGATTCAAGCTCAGTCGCCGGAATAATACGACTTCCATCACAGTAGGCCAACAGGATTTCATGGTGGTTTCCATTAACCCAGAATTTCACTCCATGAGATTGGTACAAACTACTCTCTCTGTTTCTTGTCCATGGAACTTCACGAACACTTCGTTGGATCCCGCTCTCTTCCACTACGATAACTTAACAATTCAAAGCTTGTCTGTATTCTACAAGTGCCCTCGTCACGTTTCAAGCCCAAGCAACATCACTTGCAAAAGTGGTGTTGCTTTCTTCGCCAGGCAAGATGAGACGCATAAGTTGCAAATTTTTTCTGAAAGCAAGGCTCATAATCAAATTCTAGTACAAGGTGAGATTCCCGACGTTGTAGACAAGGATGGGCTGAATAAATCTGTGAGGAACGGGTTCGTAGTTCAATATATGGAAAACTGGGTTCCCTGCCTGACATGCAATTCATCGGGAGGATGGAGGAATATGTGGGACTGACATCCATGACGCTTCTCAATTTGCCTGTTATTGCGGGAACAGAGTTCGTCCTTATTCTTGTCCAAAAAGTATGACTTCTTCCTTCTTTTCTCATATTATTATTTCAACCATTTTTTCCCCAATAATAGAAATTAAAATGTGCTGCGCTGAACCGCTCAGTAGGATGATTGATGAAGAAGCGTATGTGGTTCATTGCTATAGGAAAAGCGTAGGAAAGAATAAGTCTAACAAAACAGAACAGAGAGGGACTGGTTAGAAAGATTAACCTCAGTCGCAGTGGCTTTTTGACCTAAATAATTTAAAAAAAAAAAAAAAAAAATTACCAAACTAAAACTCTTTTGAAACTATTTTCTGAACTAAGTCTCACGCCACTAATGGCACAAAAAAGCTTCACGTTACCTGTGGCGTGAAAAACTTTCACGCCACCAAGGTGGCGTGTATAAAAAAAAATAAAAAATTATATTATAATAATAATAATAAATGATAAAAAAGTAGAATAATTTAAAGCTCTACTTCATTTAATTTGAAGTTAAAAGAAAGAAAGCAGAGAACTGAAATAACTCATTAAGAACGCTTTTTAAAATATTACGCAGTACAATTTGGTTATAAGAACAGATCACAATACAGGGGATCTATATATTTGTTATACACCAAATATTTGTATATAACAAATATACAAATATTTGTATCACAGATCCCAAAATCAATACTATTATTATACAAATATTTGGTGGGATCTATATATTGGTTATACACCAAATATTTGTATATAACAAATATACAAATATTTGTATCACAGATCCCAAAATCAATACTGTTATTATACAAATATTTGGTAGGATCTATATATTTGTTATACACCAAATATTTGTATATAACAAATATACAAATATTTGTATCACAGATCCCAAAGTCAATACTGTTAAATATTTGTATAATAACAGTATTGATTTTGGGATCTGTGATACAAATATTTGTATATTTGTTATATACAAATATTTGGTATATAACAAATATATAGATCCCCTGTATTGTGATATGTTGTTATAACCAAATTGTACCGCGTAATATTTTAAAATATTATAAGAAAATATATACTAAGATGGAGTATTAATTAACTTTCATTTATTTTATTTATAGATTAATATCTTTTATCTAGAGATATACTTGTCTTGATGTAATTTTTCTGAGGGGATATAGTTTTTCACTTATATTATAAAATAAATTAAGTAAATAACATTGAAATAAAGACCAAAATAAGTGAAAATAATTCTTTTATCATGAAAAATTTGGGTGCTCCCTTCCCCCTTCAAAAACTCAATCTCTAAGTAGCAAGTCTGCTTTCTAATCTCCACCAACCAAGATGTTATGCATGACAACTTTAATACATGTAGGTTCTAGATATGATAGTGGGAAGTGGGAACAGGTTTAATTTGTTCCTTCATTCTAGCTTGGACTTATTCGGTAGGTATCCAATTAAGTCCTGTCCCCAAACAAAGGATGACAAATGTTCTTGATGATCATTGCTTAAGTGTGTGTGTGTCTTGAGGATGATGGGATCTTCAATCTTGATCACTGATAATTTTCTTCTCTTTCAAGAAAGTACTTCCTGAACGAGTTCATCAAGCTCAGAAAAACAAACCTTGCGATTGGAAGTTAGCCAAACTTGTCATGTTGTTTAAACACTGTAGTGTATTGTCTTCTTGATCCATCTTTTCCAACCATCGGGCATGCATAATACACCTATATTTTCCAGTTTGATGTGACTTCTGCTTCTATCTCCTAGCTTATATAAGTGCCATTGCTCTCACCTCTGCTTAGCTTTTACTGATTCCTGTTGCAGACAGACATTGGAACTGGAAAGAGAAACTCATAGCAGGTAATATAGCTTCAATTTAATACTATTTCCTATTGCTTTGTCCTGCGTGTTCCCTTTCACTGAAGCTTCTTACTATTTTTCCCGCAACCCAGGTGCTGCTGCTTCATTCAGCGTGATCGCTCTGAGCACTGCCTTTTATTTCTATCTCCGCCAAAAGAAGAATCGTCATGCCAAATCAGACAAACAATCTCGTCAGAGTCGGACCATATCTTCCGATTCCTCTATAAACGATGCTGAGAATAAAGAAAGGAAATACTTTGGAGTCCACCTCTTCTCATATACCGAACTTGAAGAGGCCACTAACAATTTTGATTCTGCCAATGAACTTGGAGATGGGGGTTTCGGAACAGTTTATCGGGGTTTGAGTGGACAACCTTTATTCTATACGGGATTTGAGTTCGTAATGTTACCCTTTTTCCAGTGTTCACTATCATGCTTTTCGATAAAGATTTCAATAAAGAATGGGTTAAGGTGCTAATTTGTTCTAAATTTTTTTGCTCAAATAATGTTATCAGAAAGTTTTTTTTAGATTAATGTTGTCCTGAAAAGTATTACTCCCTTCGTTCTTAATTATAAGACCTGGTTGACTTTTTTAGAAAGATTAAGGAAGCTAATTTATCTTGTTTTATTTTAAATTTTAATGAATTTTATTTATAATTATGTCATTGTATTTTTTATTAAATTTGTTTTATTTTTTTTTCTTTAACATTGTTTTACCTATGAGAATAGATAAGAGAACAAAATGTTCGGATTAAAGCTTTGATTGGAATTTTATTTATAATTATGTCATTGTATTTTTTTTATTAAATTTGAATTATATTTTTTTCTTTAACATTGTTTTACCTATGAGAATAGATAGGAGAACAAAATGTTCGGATTAAAGCTTTGATTGGAAACAATCCAAACACAAAATTCTCTCCTCGTTTATAACCCCTCTCCATCACTCTCACCTCAACACCACCCTTTGATTTACCCTATCTATATCTCTTTCTACACAATCAATCCCAATCCAAACCCGAATCCGAATCGCTGATTTTTGCTTTTATATTTCAGCTAAACAGCGCATCCATAGGATCTTTTTTTTTTTTTTTTTTTTAAACCTCGCAAGGTATGGTTACCTCGTGTGGTAGTGGTACCTCGCGTGGTAGTCTGACTTTTTATTTACACGAGGTATTGGATTCAATACATGCAACGTTGTTGCTGGATTGAATCATTGGATAGTGTCTTGAATTTCGAAATTTAAGTCCTCCCATGAAGATTCCCATCCATCATTCTGGTAGGCACATTACTGGCCAATAATCTTCAACAGTAGTCACTTGCCTCAACTTCACTATCTCCCTCATAGCTCTCCAGATCATACTTTATGGCCAGGAAAAGTGGAAAGTGGCTCTATCTAATACCACTTTATGCAAGGCAATCCTCAAATAACAGAAAAGACCAAAATACTACTTCATTCACACCATTACATATCCATAACGCCCCTATTAATAATAATAAGGATATCTAGCAAAACTCCCAGACCACCCATTACCCAACAATTTTCCATTTATCCCTAATTCCCATCTAACAACATGAGTAACAAGCAATAAGATAATTTAGCCTAAGCTGGTAGTAATTAATCAAACATAAAGTAGTAGCATCACTTTAAGCAATAATTGAGTCAAATACGCTATTAAGGTTACTATATAGAGTTAGAAATTCCGTTTTACTTTTTAAGCAACTTCTGGGGCATCTCATTTCTCCTTGCCAACATAATTACCTTTTCCGTATATCTTCAATGCTCTAACCTCTGCTTCCTCACGTGACAGAGGATAAATTATTTGATCCCTCAGGGTTCCCAAGCATGTATAAGGCCGCTGAGGAACATAGAAGATGCCACAACCGGACCCAGCCTCTTCATCCACATCTTCAGATGGTTTGGAAAGTCTTCCACTTGCAACAGGCCAAAGTCCTCTAAGAACTCTGAAAATGGAACTTTTTCCACTTCCATTTGGACCTTTTAAAATATAATACATGCAATATTTAATAATCAATTACAAGAGGATTCATCTCATTAAAGGAAACAAATTACAATGATAAATGCTAACCAGTAACAAGCAGGCTGCCACCCCGCATTATGTCACATGTCAACTCCTAGCCAACATCTTTTGAGCTGGAGTGACGATATCAACCTTAGAAAAGGACATTACATCTGTGGTTTGAACATCCCTCTTTTTTTTTTGGCGCAAAAGCACCACTCATAAAATCTCCTGCATGGTCAAAGACCTTATTAGAACATGGTGACTCTTAGAAAGAACAATTAACGCTGCAGAAAGAGACAAACATTTTTCAGTGCCTAGCCTAGCGAAAGGGGGAAAAGAGAAGACATACCAGATTGTCTTGCGTCCAGAAGTTCCTCAAGCTCAAAAATCCGATTGATACCACCAGAGAGCTCAATTAACTTTCTATGCAGTTCAAGAATATCACCAAAAGCTAAAAAGCTTTGAGAAACCACAGATGCTAAGAACCTCAGAGCATGAGCCAGCTCACCTGTAGGAATAATAGTGTTAGCACAAGAGAAAAGGAATCAGGAAGAGATAAAGATTAAAACAACTGTAAGCAGTCAAGAAAATATTCACCCTGTACAGATACTGATGCTCTATCTCCCTTGTGTTCAAGGGCATACAACAAACTCAAGCCCCAAGTCACATTATGAGGGAGCTGCTTCCTGATAAAATCATCCAGTATACCAAACAGCCACTTCTTCTTTAAAAGCAATTTGGAGTGGCTAAGAAGCTCTTTGAATCTTGATTCAACCATCTGCCCAACAATGTAAAACGGCAAAAGTTAAAGACTAACAATAAACTGTCTCCGTCCACTGATTAATAGTGGTAGTTTAGCTGACCAGAATCAGAATGCAAATAGAATAAAGTAAAGTCAACTGTATGCTGGGCCTTTCCATTCAAACCTCACCCCCTGATTATATTTCCTCATATCAGAACCCAAAACATAATATAATATTGATATCTAAGACAACACAAACACATCCTCCAATTGAGATTTTTTTAAGGAAGAAACTATAAAGCATTGTTTAGTTGAGGAGCTCACAGCCTTTTCTCGAGCACCACCTCCAAAGAAAGCAACAGATTCCGGATGTGTCCGCAGTCTTTCATGCATGAACCTAATGGAAGCACCAAGTGGATAAAGTTCAGAATGATTTCTACAGACATATTGTTAAAAACCACGATTGAAGCAACCGAAGCTAAAATGAACTAACCTAAAAGTTCCTTCAACCAGTTGTTCTTGACTTGCCATGTCACCAAAATCACAGTTCTTAAAAATCCCAGACCAAGTAACATGTAAGCATATAGAATAGCCACTCCCCTCTGACCTGTCAAAAGCTTCATTCTCCAAGTGAACCTTATGGACAAAAGAAATAAAAAGACAGAAGTTAAAAGGTATCAAATACATAAAGTCAAGTACTACAGGACTGAACCCCACGTAATAAAAAACTTCAACATTACATGAATGAAGCACTCACCACAAAATATCTACAGATGGCTTTATCATACCAGTGACCAGTCCTGATAAGTCTGTTGTTAATTTCTCCAAGTCATGAGTTATCCTCTGATCTGCATCAATATTTTTGTTTGCCATGTAGAAGACCTGCATAGATTGGCATTTACATTAATTGGGCACCCATTCCGAAACATGGGTTGAGTGAATTTAGTTAAAACATTTTCACTTACCTTGTAGAATGCATTGTTTTTCAAGTAATTCTTGAGTAAATGCTGTGTTAAATGAATCCTCCAGCCAAGAGCCAGCCTGGCTGTCAAGTGCCTGAAGAACAAGGCATAGTTTTACCATAGTCAATGAAATCTCTTGTTTTTCTTCCTTCCTTCTGTTTCTTGTGTGTTTTAATGCGTTCAACAGTTGAATATTTTCATTATCAATAAATTACAGGAAAAAACAAATTTCCATGATAGCTAGATTATTATCCTACATAATATGATGAAATCCAAGCAGTATGACAGATATGATAAAATGTTTCGACCCAACCTAGCATGGTTGCATTATCAGTTCCAGGCATAAGATAGAAGCTATGCATACTCCAGGATCAAACTGCAAAGTGTGATTGTATCCTAGACTGAAAATGTCTGACTTGTACACAGGGAATCAGAGACATAAAGCAAAATCAAATAGGAAAAGTGTTGTGAACCCCTCAAACTCAAGGCTTAATAGATTATCAGGTAAGAAAATTATTAATATTTTAAGTGAAAGTTCAGGAATAATTTTCATATAATCTCTATGAAAACCCTTTGGGCTTAACATGTAGACAAAACGCAGGTCCATGATATATATTATGCAGGAGCTTAATTTTCATAATCCCATGGACCTGTGGCTGATATTTCTAACAGCCAACTAAGCAACTGTCAATGACTACCGCAGTGCACCAAGTGTGGCTGACCCACTAAACATGTTTATTAAATTCCATCCACACTAAAGAATATGCAATACGAGATATTAATTGGTGGGATGCAATTTAACACAAGACGGCAGAGTAAAAAAAAAAAGTAGCAATGAATGATGTCAAGAAATGAAAACATTTAAAAAGATAACCAATTAAGATATGATAACAAAAGAAACTTTAACAAGGATATCATTCACCTATAAATGAAATTCATGACCCAGCAGCGGAACCATGATTATATAAATAAAAATATAATTGTAGCAGTAACAATGGCCCTAGTGATTAAAAGGATGGGATGCAAACTACTCAATCTTGCCAAGAAAAATATAATCACACATGATTTGAGTTTGCAATTAAGTTTCTCTCTTATGGATGCTGAATTACCTTAAAGAAGGTGCAATGAAGGAAGATGCACCACTTTGGAGAATACTTATACCAATTAGCCGAATAAAGGAAGCCTTATCCTGCTCCAGAACAAACTTCCCAGTGGTACCTGAGAACATCATGCTCTTTAACGATATGCAGACGGTCCCTTGGAACAATAAGAAATCTAATATGCAAACAGAAAATACCATTCAGTGACACAATACGATCTGAGACCCACGTTCTTGATATGACAAGAGAAGCAACAGCAAGCAGTTGTGCTCCTTGTTTATCAAATAGAGTTGGTACCTGAAAGTGGAAAGTTCATACAAGAAAGAAGCATTAAAAAATATATGGTAATTATAGATTATGCATTAACTTATACACCTAATTAGAAGACCCTGTAAGAATGGTAGCTGGTTAACAGAAAGTGAAATCCAAAAATGACAATCTTTAACCATTTCATCATAGTAGGAACACAGACTGCAGATGCATCAGCAAAAGAAAATAATTTGTTGAGATGTCTTATCATTGAAACACATCCTCCAACTACTCTTAAACTAAGCTAAGAAATCTCAAGGCATGTCACGATAATATGTTATTAGCAGACCAGAATAGATAGTTCAGTTTACATTGGTTTTACGGGGATTTTAGTTAATATGCAATATTCACATAGCTATATAGTTGCCAGTACAGCACTGTATATGGACTGACTTATTTTGTCTAAAGATGTTACTAACTTGCATATCCGCGAGAATGTCTTATGGGTTAAGCAAATGGCAATAAATCTTAATAATTGAAAACGTATAAGGAGAAATCAAATCCTTACTGGACAAATAAAAGACAGTCACCACATATGATTGCAACGACTTCATTTAAGTGCCAATTGATTTGTAGTTTAATTCACCATTACTGCTCAGCATGGTTGGTTGTGTCACACAGACAAAGTGATTTTAAGCCAATATTCTCATTAACAACCAATTGAAAAATACTTTCCCCAGTATAACAGCCCAACTATGCTCTATTAACCAAAGACTTTTTATAAAAAAAAAAAAGGTTTCTGATATGTTATTTTAATAAATAAATGAGTTAGTAAGGGATGTTATGAGTGAAATTAAAACTATCCAACTTGAATGGGATAAAAATTAACACCCAATAAGGTCAAATCTGCAGAAAGTACTCACCAACACTTTGCACATTGCAGCTACTCTCAGCGGCAACACTCTTGTATTACCACGGAGTTGTGGTGCAGCAGATGGTGCAATAGTATCATTTATGGGCGGAGATGATGATATCACCTTCGTGATCTAAGATTGTGCCCTTGAATTTGGCAATGCAGAATCCTAGGCAAAAGAAAAGAGAGGAGGGTATTCTTCATTACAAGTTGAGCAAATGAACAATAAATGCCTTATAAGACAGAATATAAGAGAAAATCCAAACCCTTTTATTCATGGCAAAGGCTCGTTGAACAGCCTTTGCATCACTCTGTCGTTCTGTGTCCAACTCCTTCATTGCGTCAATCTCCATTTCAGTAGAAGAGTCCTCCCTGGAGTTTAAACTAGTCTTGTAAACAACAACACAGTTCTAGAATAGATCACTGATAAGCAGCAAAGTAAAATCCCAACCTTCTAATATGAACCGTCCAGCCTCCCTCACCATCTAAGGACAAAACAACATCATGGAATGCAACTAAAGCTGGACGATGTGATATCGTGATGTAAGATGTTCCCATGGCCCCTACTTTAGCACAAAATCGTTCTTCCATATCAATTGTGACAGCACTAGTGCATTCATCAAGAATTGCAAATTTAGGCTTATGACAAAAAAGTCTAGCCATGCCCAGTCTCTGCCGCTCTCCCAAAGACAGTTCATCACCCCAGTTAACCTCTTTTTCAGGTGGATAACGATCCAACAAATACTCAAGATCAACCTGGAATATAAGAACATGTGATTCCATTAACAATCATATCAAGAAAATCAAAACATAAAACTCAAAATTTACTACAAATACACATGATATTGAAAGAAATAGAGGATTAGATGGGAATTTTACATTTTTCAAAAGCTCCACCATCCCATCATCTGTGAGTGGCTCAACCTCTTGATCCGCAGTGAGAGGATATATCAACTGGTCACAAAGTGTTCCGAAGGCAGCGTATGGTCTTTGTGGCACTTAGAAAATTTCCTTATTAACATCAGAGCCAGCACCAGGTTTCAGGATATGCCCAGACACCAATGGCCAGAGACCACCTAGAACTTGGAAAAGAGAGCTCTTTCCACTGCCATTTGGACCTTTGGGAAAACAATCATCAATACTAAGTCAGAACAATCATGTCAATACATGTAAACTTTCAAGAACACAGAAAAGAAATCATGCATGTGTTCATTTTGTGAAACTGTGCATATTCTTCTTACACTTGTAGATGAAAATAATAAAGATATGTCAACTGACAGTGAACCTTTTAAGAATAACACAAGCAGACAAAAAATAACTTTTCTTCGGGATGAAGCAATACGGCTCAAGAAGCAATAAACGATCAAGGAACTTCCAATGGATACCTGTAATCAAAAGATTAGATCCTGACTCAACCCTCGGAGTCAGATTATCCACCAAGACATTACCAGTTGGGGTCACGACCTGGATTTTTAGTGAACCATCAATATTAAAATCGTGACATAAAATATTGTTTCATGAATGACAAGTCAGCAGATTTTACTTGCCTTGACACCAGAAAATTCAATGTAGTTAGCTTCACTACAGCAATTTCTACTTCCTACTCTTTGAAGGGAAGATGTTTCATTCACCAAGCTTAGCTCCCTTGAAATCCCCATTAGCTCATGAATGCGATCAGCATAACCACTTGAAACACAAGGATGAGCAGAAAATGTATACAGATAAATGAACTTATGAAAAAGTTCTATATCAAGCATACATAAAGACAAGAAAATCATCTAATTTAAACGCCAGAAATGAAAGATTAAATATACCTGAGACGATTAAGACGTCTTGCACTGATAGAAAGTGTTCATAGAGACTGAAATAATGAAATGATAACATTAGTATGATATCTAAGATTGCTTAGCATCTCTGCACGCCCTAAAGTTGAACTGTCAGGCCTCAGATGACCAGAGAAGAAAGGCTCAATGATCAGAATAACAGCAACAGTGGCACCAAGGTACTTCAATAAGAAGTCCTGAATCATGCCAAACCACCAATGGTCATGTAGCACAGTATTCAAGTGCCCAACTAAACTCTCAAAATTCTGCTGAATATGAGCTTCTTCTCTCCTCTCACCATCATAAAATGCTATACTTTCAGAATTAGTCCTTAATCGTGCATGAAGCTGTCAATACTCTCCTTCCAATTGTTGCTCCCTGGACATAAGCTTCCCAAAAGAAGGAGAGAAGTTTCTGATTGTGGCCCCAGCACCAAGTACATAGGCCTGAAAACGATGGCAACAATAAACACCAATTCTTAAAATAGAGAGAGATCTTTCACATTCCAGCCATCAGCAACAACTGAGACAACATTACGGTAGCTAAAAAAGATAAGTCCATGTAGTAGTACGATTCAATAACTGAGTTACCAAAATCCAGAAGACATATTTTTGGCTCGCATATGAACACAGCCACCTAGTGTATAACACACCATCAATTACAGCAGTCAGATCATCTTGTACAATTTCACTTAACTCGGAAAAGAACTTTGGTACATCACTAGCAATCCTATAATCTGGATTAATTATCCAGCCATCGACACGTGACATTTTGTAATACACCATGTTCTGAAAGGAAAATAGGTAACGAACAGAAAGCCATTAGGCAAAGCAAAGTTGCACATAATGCAATTATTAGGAAACTTCAAAATAAGCTATGATAACAAAAGTAACTATTAGCTAGCTATTCAAATATAGAAAGCAGTTAAACAAAGTAGTGCAAAGCAACTGCAGAAACAACTTAATATATATGTCCACTCAAATCTACTTAAGTAACTTCCAATAATCAAGAATTTTTCAAGAATGCCTGGAATGTTCCTCAAAGCATGAGCCCAAGATCCCAAAGCAATTGCCAGAAAGGAACCAACCGAATCATCAGATCCCTCTTCACATTTATTAATCACTTAACTACTTCATAGTCATCTATCTATGATGTAGGCCGGTCTGTGACATCTACCTCCATCCATATTCCTTAAGAGAACATAAGTCAAATGATAGATCTGATACTAAAATCATTAGGAAAATTCAAAACCTATTGCAAAGAAAACTAACAAAGATTGCTATGAGTTTTTTTTTTTTTTTTTGGGGGGTTGCGCATAGGCTTCACTTGGCAAGGAGTCAAGGACCAATGACAAATAAATACAGACACTTCATATGAGAATGACATGTATATAAATCACAAGATCAACACTTACGATCTGTTTTCACACACAATTTAAAAAGCTATGTTACCAGCGAGCTGGCATGTTGAAGTGTGTGCCATGTGCATTTGTAGGATTGCAAGAAAAATTTTAATATGACAGTAAATGTTACAAAACATCGAGGCCGATCACTGCAAAAGTAAAACCATATATAAACGATCACGGTGTTTCAAAATAATAGAAACCTAGTCTTTGATCCCTCTGAATTTCTAACTTAAATCTAGATTCTATGAGAACATGAGGGATCACCATATGACGACAGAATTAACAATATAAAGTCTTAATTTAAAATGTATTAAGGGACAAGAACTAACCAGTATTAACTTTGGCACCCCGTTGAAGGCTGATCAAATCACTGAAATTCAGTGTCTCTTCACGTATTGGCTAGTCATTATCAAAGAAAGGGTTTGAATTAATGGGATAAGAACCAAGGGAAGTAGTTTGAAGCATCTCTGGATTATCAGCAGCAACAGCATCCTCACGCATCTCTGATCGTGTTCTTATCAAGCGCTCCTTCCTTGAATTCCAACTTTGGATGCTCAATTTCAGAACATCTTTGCTGGCCTTTGTGCGATCAAGTGGAAGATCATGACGCTGTGACAACCAATCCTCATTTAATTCCAGCTCTCCGTCAAAATATTGTCGAGCTGCTACTTGTGGGAGGTGGTGTACAGCGTGATCCAGGAACAAAGCAGTGGTGTGCGATCCCCTTAATTCTCTATGTTGGAGATAGGGATCATCCAGTACAAGATCATGATACGGCTGCCAAACCACCTATGAAAAGGGGAAAAAACCCAACAATTTTAAATAATTTTCCAGTGCACTTGAAAAGTTTTAGTGGCAAGTTTCAAGGGAGAAGAACGTAGATGTTACCTCACTAGGATCCAGCTCGTTAAAGATCTTCCATATATCTCCCGGCAAAGGCCGATTCTTCCCATCAAAATATCCAGACTTGACCAATACTGACACACATGGCTTGAGGAGTGGAAAGGATGCTACCTCTCTCAGACTATCAACTTTCTTGAAGAAAATTGATATTAGTTTTGGTATGTGGATTAGAAAAAATATCTACAGAAACAAAAACGGAACAAAGTAAACATTCATAGTCAAAACATTTATAAAAATACATAAATATCTTTTTTTTAATATAAAAATTGAAAAAGAGATTACCTCTAACCCAAGCACACAGCCAAATAAGCTAGTCTGTGCTTTACTTTTGCATCCTTTCAAGCTGGTGTGAAGATTCACCCAGCTTGCAGCCCCCCATGCATATCTACGTATTTCTCCCACGTCCTTCAGGAAATTGACAAATTTCATATGGACTCTACTTTTGCCATTGTCCTGGGAGATCATGCATGCTATGCCGAGGAGGGCTACTGCTCGGGCTATACGATTTAATCTATCTTCATCAGCATCCTCACCATCAAAAGTATTGATAAACTCGACCAATCTCGTGGCGGAAACAAACTTCTCCTCCGGGAGAACCCCAACAAGCTCAAAAACTTCATCCTCAGTGAGATATTGGGTGTTATCCTCAAAAATAACTGGTTTACCATCAATTGGCAAACCAGTTATCATCAACACGTCTTCAAGGCCAAAATATAATCTATTTTGGCCAATATGAAAACACCCGTCAGTGATTTCATAGGCGTTTATCAAAGCACGCAGTAAAGATCTGAGATGGTTGATTTTGCCATCCATTTCAAAAATCAACTCAAATCCTGACCCCCTCAGCCTTTGTTTGACTCGTTCGTGGAGTCTAACCCTAGAGTAGAAGGTAACTAGCTCTCTAGGGTTTAAACTCGCGCCACTACCACCTAGAAATTGAACAAGTCATTAGAAATTGTGTTAATAATCAACAATAATAAAAACACTTTCAAAATTTCAAACTTACCAACTACATTTGTGGGATGTTGTTGCTCCATAGGTTGTTGCTCTGCCATTTGAAAATAAAAAATTAATAGGAAAAGATACCAAAGCCGCCTCCTTCAAATGATTGGGCAACGAAGCAGCAAATAGACAAAGCTGGAGATCTGGAGGTAGCACCAGTTACAGTAAATGCTAAGTACAGGGGGAATCACAACACTTTTAATAGTAAACACAACAATTTTTTAATCAATCAATTTGACAGCAAGTTCTTTCTCATATTACCAACAGGAACGTGGCAAGTAACAACCAACAATTAAATGTAATCTAAATGAAAGAAGTAACCCATTTCTAATTAAACTGGAAATGGGGTTAGAAGATGAGCTAATGAGAACCTTAAGGCAAGAAGAAGTGATGTGGTTTTAGAAATCAAGGGGTAAGTGGTTAGAAGAAGGGGACCGTAACACTAGGTACTATAATATGAAGACACTTGTCCGAAGAAGGAGAAATAAGATAAGGATGCTAAAAAATGCTGATGGGGAGTGGTTTGAGGAAGAAGAAGAAATTGCTGATATGTTTCAGCAGTTTTATCTTCAGCTATGTAGTGAAGAAAAATATCAACGGGACTGGTTTGTTATAGGTCAGAGCTGGGGGGAAGTGGAAGAGGGAAAAATAAGAAGAGCAGGCAAGGATATATATGATGAGGAAGTAAGAAGAGCATTTTCTCAAATGGGAAGCTCTAAGGCACCGGGAGTTGATGGATTTCCGACTGTTTTTTATCAGCAAAACTGGGAAGTAGTAGGCCAATCAGTAATACAATGCATAAAAGAGCTGTGGAGGAGTCCAGAAAAAATAGGGAGATCAATGATACACTATTGGTATTAATACCAAAAGTGGAGCACCCGGAAATGGTAAGTCAATTTCGGCCTATAGCTCTATGTAATGTCCTATATAAGAGATTGTCTAGGTTGATAGTGAATAGACTCAAACCCATTATGGATAGTCTAGTATCCCCTTTTCAAACTAGTTTTGTGCCTAGGAGGAGCATACATGATAATGTAATCATTGCTAAAGAAGTGGTTCATTCGATGGGAAGATTAAGAGGGAAAAAGGGTTATATGGTTGTGAAGGTAGATTTGGAAGAAGCATATGATAGAATGTCTTGGGATTTTATTGGTAAGGTGTTAAAAGATATTGGTTTTTTATGAGCATTTAAGGAAAGTAATTATGGGTTGTATGACCTCAACAAAAATGTCTTTATTATGGAATGGATCAAGAAGGGATGGGTTTGTGCCTAGGGGACTAAGGCAAGGAGACCCACTCTCTCCATACCTTTTTGTTCTGGGTATGGAGAAATTATCACATATGATTTCTGATTGTGTTAACAAGAGGACTTGGAAACCGATGAGATTGGGAAGACATGGTACTGAGGTGTCACATCTGCTATTTGCAGATGATCTTCTGATTTGTGAAGCTAATCTAGATCATATTTGCACTGTTATGAAGGTTTTGGATGAGTTTGGTGCTGCCTCAGGTCAAAAAATTAATCCACAAAAAACTAGAATCTATTTTTCTCCAAACGTTGATAGATTAGTGAAGAATGAAATTTGTAGCTACACGGGTTTCAATCAAATGGAGGAGTTGGGAAGATACTTGGGAGCTTTTCTACTGAGGGGGAGAGGAAGCAGCAGTAAGTTTCAACACTTGCCGGACAAAATGCAAGGGAAATTAAGCAATTTCATGACAGTTTGACTCAGGGACGTGGAAGCAAGTTAAACTCATGAAGAAATAACCAGAATAAACTTAAACCTAAATTTAAACTAATCGAACCAGAAGAAATAACTAGAGAAGCAAATCGAATGGAGAGCGACGACAGACCTGGAACGGAGAGCGACGGTTGAGACGGCGGAGCTGGAACGGAGAGCGACGACGGACCTGGAACGGAGAGCGACGGTTGAGACGGCGGAGCTGGAACGGAGAGCGACGGCGGAGCTGGAACTGAGAGCGACGGCGGCAGCGGCCAACCGGGAAGAGGGCGACGATGAACGGAAACTGTGACGATGAACGGAGGGAAACTGTGACGATGAACGGAAACTGAGACGAGAGGTCGGGTTAACTCGTGAGGTAGAGCTAACCTAACTTTTTTTTCCCCCTTAAAAATTAATTACCATGGTTACCTGGCTTTTTTTATTTTCTGTTCGCTTTTCTTTTAATAAAAACATAGGAGCTTCAACACGAGAATAACAAAACTGACATCTTTGAAAGTGGCTACAGAATCTGATAAAGTTGAGTTCAAATGCAGGAAACTATCGAATTTGTGTAAAAAAACCATATATTTGGAGAAATTGACAAGTCCATGATTATAGTTGATAACCGAGTAACTTAATAACCACTGAGGTACAAAAAATGCATATCACAGTCTATGGTTGGACAAAAGGTGATTGCAAGTACAACAATGTCATGCACAGAAATGACCTGCTTATAGTGGAAGCAATATCAGCACAACTTGCATTCAATTGAAGGTGGGTGGAAGGAATTAAAATAAAACCAGTTTGGCTTTTTCAAATGCTGTATAAAAATGGACAAAAACTTACCTTGAACAAACATAATGCACCCCACAAATGACCAAATGTGATGCACAGAAATGACTTAGTTATACTTGAAGCAATATCAGCATAAGATGCATTCAATGCAATGTGGATTAAAGGAAGTTAAATGAAGACATTTTGGCCTTCTGAAGTGTTGCATCGAAAGACCATAATGCACACCACAAATGCAGCAATGTTTAAAAAAAGAAGTAGCCTGTGTTGTTGATGAAGGAAAATGACCATAATGTGGATTGAATGGAAGATGTAAAACTAAACCAGTTTGTGGTGGTCAAATGCTGCATAAAAATGATGCAAAAACACATTACTGATTGAAGGACCTTACTGCAGTCCACAAAAATGGTGCATAATATCCACAAATGGTGAAAATATTGCTACAATTACCAAAGTTTAGCAAAAAAAAACAACCGTAGCCATGTATGTCGCAAGGTACAGTTGCTGCAGTAGACTAACAATTACAAGACCACTTCCATCTAGTGTAGGCAGCAATTAAAAACAAGTCAGGGAAATTATATTCAAAACCATTAAGGTTGATGTCATATAACACATTAAGTTCCTACTTAACAGTAAACTTCGAACCAAACACTGAAGTTCGAACTTAGCTGACATAATTTCAACCAGTACAGTAAAGCAAAATGACTATCCTGAATCATGTCAAAAAAACATTTAAACAGGTAACCAGGACTAATGACTTATCATGTGAGCCAAGCCACTGTACTGAATCATCTAAAAAAAGATTAAAACATAAAAGACAAACTAATATCTATTTCTTCTTCTTTGTCTTGGCTGGCGACTTCCTAGTACTGGTTCGTCTTAGCGGTGAAGTGCGTGAACCAGGGAGGTTAACTGGGATGTACATGGGGGTTGTGTTGGGATCCGTACACGCAGCGGAATAAAATTTTTAACGAATCCCTTAGGCGGATCACTCAATAGCGTTTAAATCTGGATTTAGGGTTTCCGAATCATACCTATGCCGAACAATTCGAACTGGTGGGGCTACCTTCTATCCTTGCTTCTTGATCACGTGGGCTAACGCCTTCTTGTTCGATCAGACAGGAGCAGACTACGCGTGTCCCCTCCCTCCACCGGTATCCACACGAACGGCCTCCAACACTGACGGCAGCGTGCTAGCGCCTCAGTATTCTTGCATCTCTCTCTTTTTCTTTCTAGGGTTTTTCGCGACTTTCTAATACGCTTGACTAAAAGTCCCGTAGGGTTTTCTAAACCTAGCAAGCGTATTATATTCAAAACAAATTTTGAATATGGATTAAAAAAAATATATTAATTAAATCTATCTGATAGATCTAATCAAATCTATTTATTTAATCCAAATTAAAAGCCCTCTGATTTAATTTATATTTATAAATTAAATCAAGATATGATATCGTTATATTTAATTTAAAATGAGATCCGATATCTCGGTTCAAATTAAATCGATATGCAATATCTTTATTCGAAAATTAAATCGAGATACAATATCTCAATTTATTATAGTTATTTAATTTATCAAATAAATTAAATACTATATATAATAATATTATTGTCAATAAATAATATCATTATTATTTTCGAATTTAATATATATATTAAATCAAGATATGATATCATTATGTTTAATTTAAAATGAGATCCGATATCTCAGTTCAAATTAAATCGATATGCAATATCTTTATTCGAAAATTAAATCGAGATACAATATCTCAATTTATTATAGTTATTTAATTTATCAAATAAATTAAATACTATATATAATAATATTATTGTCAATAAATAATATCATTATTATTTTCAAATTTAATATATTTATATATGCATATATATATATATATACACACACACATCCTAGATTAAATAAGTATTCATTAAATCTTAAACACATTTAAGATTCAATGAATCTGGACACTCTTGCTCGTGTTGAGCCGTTCTTGTGTGCGACCACAGCAGGCCCACATGAGATTGGCGGCGGGCAATCTGTACCAGCCCACAAGTCGCAAGCGGCCTCTAGCAAGACATTACGACTACCCAATTCATATGGGGATCGTTGATAAGTACAATGACTTGCCCCTAGGGCATAATTTCCAACAGGTTGCAGGCCTAGGGGATGGAGTAGGAATAGGCACTTCAGCTGAGAAGATGTGGGGCAAATTTTGAGCTGCCAGGGTGCTACTGAAACTTGAAGCAAGTATGAATCTTAAGGGAACAACATCTACTATTTTCCTAGATGGGGCAGGAGGGGGGTTGACAGGTTCAGGGAGAGTCACAAGGGAGAGTGGGGTTACTGGTTCCAAATCCTCAGCTGTTGAACCTTCATTCGCATTGTCCCCACCAGCATGCTCTTCTTGAAATTGCTTTTCAGCTGTGGGACCTTCGTTCACATTGTCATGACCCCCATGTTGTTGCTCACTGGTTTTGTCATCAGTTGTCTGACTTGTTGTCCCCTTGACACCACCACCCTGTTCATCCATTCCTTCGTCCTCTGTCTCACCTTCTGTCCCCTTGTTACCACCATGAACCTCCTCATCCTCTTCTTGTTCATTTGTGTGACCTTGACTCCCACTAGCACCACCATGAATCTCCTCCTCCTCTTCTTTTTCATTTGTGTCGCCTTCACTCCCACTGGCACCACCAGACACCTCCTCCTCCTCCTCTTCTTCTCCATGTGTGTGGCCATTACTCCTAGAGGCACCCCTAGAAACCTCCCCATCCTCGTCTTCTCCATTTGTCTCCCCTCACTCCCAATAATTTCAACAGACACCTCTACCTCCCCTGGTTTTTTAGGTGTGTCCCCCTCACTCCCAGTGGCACCACCATTATCTTCTTCTTCCTCTTCTTTGGTATCTGTCTCCCTCTCACTCCCGGTGGCACTACCAGAATTGTCTTCCTCCTCTACTGTTGCATCTGTGTCCCCCTCACTCCCATTGGCATCACCATCAAAATCCTCTTGCTCCTCTTCTGTTGCATGCAAGTATCCAAGCATAATCAAAATGCATGCAGTCAAAGTGCATATAACTTGCAAATCAATATATATATAAAATCTCATCCTTCAAGCCAACCTCTTATATGGCTTATCATTGGCTTCCCTCACAAAACACGGTTCATAAGCCGTGTAAGCCATCTCATCCAAAAACACCAATGACCGGCTCCATGTTGAGCTACCAGCTTAAAAAAGAGGCGGTCAGCTTTGCATTTCAAATTCGTATTTCAAAACTCCGCCCATATTCCTTTGCGCCAAAAGTCAGGTTGAAAGATGTTGTCCAAAAGTTAAGCTGAAATGTCCCATCCATAGGGCTCCATGCTAGGTCACGGGAAAGGATAAGAGGAGGAAAAAGCTTTTCATTACCAACTTCAAAATTCAAAATTCAATGAACCATCTTTGTTCATGTGTATTTTGAATCAGTGTGCATTCTTCATTTTTCAGTTTTTTAATCGTTCCTTGGGTTTACATTTTGCAGAGACGCATATGCATAAAGGGAAAAGGAAAGAACAAGCTATCACAGTGGACGATGATGACGAAGGTGACGAAGAAGAAGGTAAAGAACTAAAAATCAGCGCTCTCTTCTCCAGATTTTTTTAGTCCTGAACTTTCAACTTGAGCTTCATTCCTCTTTTCGTTACTCCTCCTTCTGTCGTCATCGGTTTTATTTTCCCCTTTGTAGTGTAAGCAGATCAAGCTCCCGTCTCCTCCCTCAGCTTTCTAATTCTCAGTTTCTGCTTTCAAGCTATCGCTACGTAGCTTTTTTCGGTTCCTTTTAATATATATATATATATATCTTAGTATATATATATATATATATATTTATATATATATATATATATATATATATATATATATATATATATATATATATATATATATCTTAGTGTGTAAATCGGTTCCTTTTTTCCTCACTTGGTGATGCAGATGATGCTTTGGATAACTTTGACAATGATGGATTTATTATTGGCTTTGATGAAGAAGAGGAGGATGACAATCCACAAGGAACACAAGAGACGAAAAAAAGAAGACGAGGTTCATTGGCCTTCTCACCCTGCAATGCAATGCAAGACGAGGAGCACTAATTGCTTTCGTTAACTATTTCAAAAAATCATCATCGTCATAGTTATTCTTGCTCTGTCAAAGTGAAAACCAGATCTTGGTACCAATCAGGAAAAATTGGCAAGCATATTTCATTTGCTTCGTTTTGATTTCTTGCTATGTGTTTGCAACAAATTGTTTATGTTTCCTTGATTTTATCCTAGGGTAACGGAAAGCCTAAGAGGCTATAAAAGGATTGCCTTGATAGTGATACAAGGGGACAACACTAAGCGGAATTCTTAAGTATGTTTACTTGCCTTCCTCCCTTTTTCTTTTGTTTTTGTTTTTTTTTAATTATTGTCCATTGGCGATCTATGTTTACTTGCCCATTGTTTACATGTACAGAGTTTATGGACTCCTCTTTCTATTTTACAGTTAATGAGGAATAAAGTGTAATTCTTCTAGATACAAATTGCTGTTGGGTTCCCTTCCTATGTGGAAAAAGCCCAATATTTTAATTCCATTTGTGTCTCACTTGTTTGTGTGGAGGGGACAGATTAGGAGAGCAGCCATTTTAAAGAAAAGAAAAGAGAAAACCATTTTTGCATCTTCACAAGGCGGTGTAAATCTTCGTTTGCACTTTTGTCAACCATTGGATCATGCGAATGCGGTTAGTGGGTTTGGAATATCTTGTCTGACGTTTTCAGTGGTTGCATCGCCTATTCGTTTCCTGGTGTGAGAGATATTCAGTCCACCCTACAACATTTGTTTTGGGTATTTTTCAGCTCTCATAATATTTTGATCAGAGTGGAGCTGATTTTCATTGATGTCTCTTGTGCTCTATTGCTATTTCATTTTTGTCATACATTTGTTAATGTGTTTCCTCAAAGATTCTTGCAAGTGTTTATAATTTATTTATGTTGCGTATAAGCTATTAACTTGAGTTGTGCTTTTCTCATCAAATGAAGGTCAAGAAACCATATTTTAATAAGTCACTAACGAATACCATGAGAAATATGCAATGCATTAAACAGGCCAGTGATAGGAATTCCCTGCACATCGCAAATGCTTAACAAACATACCAAAATATCTAATTCAAATCTGCAATGCAACTTCATAGCCCAAAAGATGATTATTGTCTCTTAACTTTGAACACTAGCAACACAAACATTGATAAGCATCTTCCGCTACTAATAATATGGATAACCATTGGCCTGACTTTTCAATTTACTTATTGTTGGCATTGTTCTTCAAAGTCTGCTCAACTAACATCTTCATATCATTCCAATTGGTAGGGTTGGGCACCGCTTTCCCTGCTAAACATTGGATCATTTGCTCATTAGAATTTCTTTTCCTATGTTGATCCTTTGCTGTATTGATTCCTCTATGGTCAAGGTCCTTTGCGGGACAGGCCTAGCATGGCAACTCTTGATCAGTTGCTGGACACCTTCATGGTCCGGCCACACTTCTGGTGTAGGATCAGAGGGATCACCACTGAAAATAATATTGGCCTTCCTTTCATGATATTGGTTGCTAAGTTCACTTACTTCTTTCATGATATTGGCCTTCCTTTCATGATATTGGCCCTCCTTCATATCAAGCAATCTTGTAGGGGTGGACATCGTTTTCCTTAGCATACAGAGGAAATAAGTCTATGCGGAGTACATGTTACTCCTCCAAGATCTGTCCTTCAAATAAAACTCTCACATAATAAATATGAAATTATATACATTGAACCTCTCTTATGAATGTGATAATATCCATTTACAGAACTGGAATGTTCTTCTCATGTTTATTTTCATTGCAATCAACTGGAATAAAGTGTAATTCTTCTACATACAAATTGCTTCTTCCATTTTGTTCTCTTTCCTGTTTCTCAAAATCTGAAACACTAAGCACCAAAGGCTAATTCTTTATCCCTCAACTTATCTATCTGTTTCGACAGGTTCAAAATGTAGACTTTTCATGTTGTGATTGAATGCACAAGCTTTTGATTGAATGATAAAAATGTGTTTTAATGTTATGAACATAATAATGACTTGGTATTAATTGTTGTTTTTGCAGCAATGGATATGATGTTGCATAGTCAGGGAAAGCTCTAAACTCTAAATGGAAGAATGGGTGTTGGAATGGAGCAAGCAGATTTATTAGGCATAAATGGGCAAATCTTTGCTGAACATGTAAACAGAGTTTATGAACTCCTCTCGATTCATGTAGATAGGCAGAATTTCTCTCCTTTGCCGGCAATTTAGCACACTGAAAAGGATCATATAGTATGTTACCCATTTAATTTGCTGAAAACTGAAAAGGGAATGAAGATGTCTTTGTAAGTTAAAGGGTAAACTGCTCAATATGGTTTATTTGTGTTTTGATTTTTTGAGTTTCTTTTAGAATACTTCTTTTGATATCTTTTAATGGCTTTATTATTATTGATCAATATATTATTTCCTTCTTACTATGATCTTTTCCATGGTATATTGTATTCAAAACTACCATTAGTTTTGTATTTTCAGGTTATGATTCTGAAATAAGTTATATATCTTTCTATTTTGCTGTTAATGAGGAATCCATCAACCCCTCAACGCTTTTGGCTTCCCCTATTATATGATTTGGTGAGCTTTGTTTTTTGTTAAAAATTTAGTTTAGTACAATATGTCCTAACATGTTAGTTGGAACTTATAAAATTTTTTGTAGTCTTTTCTTTAATTGTCACCTATTGGTTTAGAGTCAATGAAAAGCAAGTATTCTCATTCATCAAACCCCATTATTATTTTAATATAATATTAATGCATGTATACTGTGATTGCAATATATTTTTTGAAAGGAAGAATACTGTAATTTTTTTCCTGTGATATCGTGCTTCATGT
The DNA here is from genome assembly GCA_025563575.1 of Acacia pycnantha. Lineage (NCBI taxonomy): Eukaryota > Viridiplantae > Streptophyta > Magnoliopsida > Fabales > Fabaceae > Acacia > Acacia pycnantha. The sequence goes on along the minus strand of JAMWYP010000037.1, from coordinate 1,025,887 downwards.
AAGAAAGGTGGCTTCTTTTTGGATTACTTTATTGGAAAAGGAACGTAGTTTAAGCTATTAAAACATCATTTAATTTATGTCCTCTAATGAAGCAAGAAACTATTGGAAAAGGAAGCCTGGATGTAGTTCTTCAATCCATGATATACTTCCATATTCAATCAAAAAAGATATGTTTCCATATTCATTATGTCACATATCTCCATGTTGTTAATGGTCTAAATACTACTGTTGTTTCAATACTTTCATTGAAAACAGTACTGTTTTTACTGTGATCTTTTTATCTTTGCTTTTAGATCAACTATAAGCGGCAGGTAATTGGTATCTTCAAGCTATTCTATTTTTCTCATTGCATTTTGACCGCTTAGTAGCAGTGAAATAGTGGCATCTTCGAGGAAAATTTATTTATCCTAGTATGTGTTTGTAATGTCACAAAGCATTTTGACTGCTTTGTTGAACCACTAAGGTTTATCATCTTTTGCAGCTATAAGACTCGGTCCTTGGCTTTTGTTTGTGTTTTTTTTAGCACTCAAAATAACCCTTACATGTAAGTGATTTAATATCCTTGTGGCTAAATAACTCATGTGTGTGCGCTCAGGTGCATATTGTGAATCCAGACAATACAACATGCAAGACATACATTGCATTCATTTAATCTGCTACAAAAATGTAGATCATTCATTTTGTAAGAGAAAGGCATGTTGCAGCTTTGACAGATATTGGCACAGCACACTTTTCAAGAGGAAGAAATTCTTTGAGCAGGGTCCTGTTGTAACTTCTGATGGAGGGTTTAGTTGTGAGAGTGTATCTAATTCATAGCTCATTAACAAAGTGGCATGCACCTAAGGATTCTCACGGTAGTTATTTGTTTGATGTTTATTGATTCGTTTTGCTCTGTTGTTCTTTCCATCTTGTGGAATGTTATGTATTGTGCATATTTTTGTCAACAGTGAAGTTTAGCATTAAGTCATTCAGGATACCAGAGCTTTAGATGTTCCGGAGACTACAACCAGTGGTTCATGAAAGGTATGAATATATAGAGATGGCTTTATGCATGGTGTTGCAGGTTTATTGTTCTTTTCTTGTCAGGCTTAACTTTTCTTAGGGCCCATTTGGTTTTTGGAATGGAAGGGAGTGGAATTTCAAAAAAAAAGTGATCATTTTATATGTGAAAAAGAATGTTGCAGGTTTATTATTCTTTTCTTGTCAGGCTTAATTTCTTCTTAGGGCCCATTTGGTTTTTGGAATGGAAGGGAATGGAATGAAAAAAGAAAATTGTTATTAAGTAATGATTATAGGGATATAATAAATATTTCTCATCTGGACTATTGTGTGATGAAAACGGAGTCCATTTCCTCCAGTCTAACCAAACAGGGCCTTAGTATAAAATTTATTTGCCCAACTTATTGGCAACTGCTGTCTTTTTGTTTGATAGTAGTATCTTTTACTTATTACAAACTTGCTTGTCTAACTCTCACTTCCATTTTGTTTCCTTTCACAAATATTTGTAGAGGACATTCATGGAGGCAGTGATGGCTATATATTGGGAGGAGGAGTGCGTGTTGGTGTAGTTCTTCAGCGGAAAAAAGTTAGAGATGACAACTTGACTCTTGTGCAGACTGGTATATCTTGTAAAGAAGATTTGGAGAAGCTTGGTTTCACTTTGGAGCCCAATTCTTTAGAGGCCCCTCCTAATGTATATGATGGTGATCCTTCTTTGTGTGAAACATCCCCAGGGATGATCAGGTGAGTCGGATTTGGTATTTGTCATGTATAATTATACCTCATTATTGAAGACGCTAATATGTTGATGATTAAGCTTTAATCTTACTCCTTCTTATATCTTTCAAATTGTATGACCTCTTAATGTTGATGAATAATGACCGAACATTTTCAATAAATAGTGCTATATCTTGGTTCTTGAATATTAAATCTACATCATTTTGAAAATACAATTTTGTATACATATTTGAGTTATCTACAGTTGTATGGCAGGCCAGAATGATGAGTTCTTCACTTGGTCTTACATCATAGTAAATCTATGTCCACGTTCGTCTTGAATATACAGTTTTGTGCTATAAACTAATTAAGAAATTTCAGAAAAATTATTTCTTTGAGTTACACTATTTACTCTCTACCTATACGTTTCCTATGTTTTTTCTAATTTGACTTTCTTTCTTTTGTAGTATTCTATTTTATCTTTATCTTTGATTCCACAATTATTTCCGGTTGTCTTAGTTTGATGACTTTCTTCTTATTGCCTTGCAGGCTCATACAAGATTATACCTGTTTTTGAGCAATTTCCATGTCTTCTTGATTCTACATTTTGAGAAGTTGCATATGGTCATAATGTGTTTGTCATTCTTTTATTCCAAGTAAAATCTGCTGTGTTAAATTTGTTTTGTGCAAGTGGATGTTATACTTCTCAATACTCCATGAGGATTCCAAGGTGGATGCAGTGCAAGACGTATGAAGGCAAAGATAAAGTTCTATATGATTTTATTTGAACCAAAGGAAGTGGCGTGTTAAGATTGCAAACTTCCAGCAAATTGTTCTATTGCATTTTTGTAAATTCACTTTTTCTTTAGTATCCATGGAATCACCCAAACTTTTGATGAATCTCATGTGTAAAATAATTAAGAATCAAATGTTTACAGAGATATTTAGGAATGTTCATCGATTAAAAGACGTTGTTGTTTACCATTGTTGAGATTTAATTTCTAATATGCAGTTATTCATTGTTAGTGATGTTTTAATGTTCCTTAAAGGCAAGTTGCATTACTTAGAAAGCAAAATATGCTTGAGTAATCTCTGAAGTACTATCATCCGGTGCAACGCACGGGAAGTAAAAGCTCGTTATATATATAAAACAACCAACACAAAAGGCCACTGAAAGTGCAAATTATAAATATGAACATGCACAGTCATAAATATAGCCATTGAAGACATTAACCATATCAATCTGTCATAATATCCAGCAAAACTCCAAGCCACAATGCATAAGTACTTTTAGCAAGTTCATGACAATTTTGGACAAAGTAACTCATCATGCAGTTGAAAAGTAACCTGGAAAAATTACATACCAATAACTACTGTTTTACAACCAACACAAAATAGTAGTTACTTGTATGAATAAAACAGACCACATTCAAAAAATATACTAAACATGTCATATAATATTGATTAGGTGAAACTGATTGAGACACTGCATAATTAAAGGAGAGGAAAAGAATCAGTGCAAACCATCATTATCACTCAATCTGGCACCAAAATCATCCTCACTGTGGGCTATTTGTCATCTGACTTCTCTTCCTCCACATGCTCAGATGAACCAGTGTCTTCATGTGTGGGGTCTTGGCGACCCTGATATTGCTTTGAAGTTGGATTAGGGGACGTGCCAGCACTAACATGTTCCTCTTCTCGAAAATAGGTTATCGGAGAGTAATTGGCTGACTCTCCTGACCCTTTCACACTTGTATGAACATGCTTTGTTGACGGACTAGCATGATCACCTTGAGTTGCCTTGTACAATGCAAATTCTCTATACTCTGCCCCGTATAGGTGGATGAAATCTGAAAGGCCCTTTAACTCAAGATCAATCCGTGACAACTGTGAGTCCAATCTCCCTACGTGGTCCTCAATGAATGACTGCAACTCAACTTTCGTAACACCAAGTTTGTCATCCAAAACTTGGCCAAAAAGATCTCCTAACTCCGCAGCTCCATCTTCACCCATATGTGAAGGTCCACTTTTTGCAGAAGGAGGTGGAGGTTTCTCTCCCTTGCCCTTAACACCCTTTCCCCCCTCACTTCCAGACTTCCTTGGACGTTCAATGGTCTCAAGAGGAATTTGCATTCGGCGCAAGGCCTCATCATCAAATTCTTGACTCCACATTGGAGGCTCACCCTCTTGTAGATACCAAACTTTATGCTTTTCCAAAATCAGGGATACAACTGATGGATAAGGTAGGTCAATGTTTTTTTTCGTCATTGCAGCTGCTTTGAGCATTGTGTCGACTATCCTCTTCCCCATATTAAAAGCTTCATCTGAATCATACAAGTCAGGATTTGTTTGTCATCAACGCTCAAGGTTGTGAAGTGCTTGCCCTTATTGAAAAAAATCCTACTGTACAAGTAGTGTAGGACCCTATATTTATATGGCAACTGTTTGGGCCTCATAGAGCACTATCATCCTCAGTTCTACCACCCTCTAGAAGGATGTTGTCCATTTCATCTCCACTAAATGAAGTATCCTTTGACTGGGGAGTCTTCACATTTAACCACTGTAACAAGTTCTTCTCATTTACTTCTATCCTCTGCCCCCTAACACATGAAGAAACTACGCCCCCTCTAGACATTTTAAGGTTGCTGTAAAAAACTTTAACAACACTCTAGCACCCCACGAAAGGTATAAGGAATTCTGATATCCCAAATGGGAAATCTTCCTCAAATGTATCCATCCTTATTGTACTCATTTTACATAGGCTATGACCAACTAACCTCACATCATAATCTTCAAGTGTCGACTGGTAGAAGTCTGCCTTTGATTCGGGCACCATATTTAGCCGCCGGTGCACTTTCTTCAAGCTTCTGATATAACTTCTCCCTCCTTTTATCTTCTCCAACAATGTCCTCTTCTTCCTCGTTTCCCTCTGATGATCCATGGTCTGATTCAGTTGGCTTCCATCCCTTGTCGTCGCCTCCAGAACTCTCACTGACAATAACCTTTGCTTTCCCCTGTTTCTTGGCCTCTAACTTTTGGCGTTTTTGTGTACCAGAGGATTTCGATGAATGAATCACCGCCAACCTCGATGTGGCCCTTTCTCTTCTTCGACACTGTGGCAGTCGCATTCTTCCTCTCAGCACGTTTTCTCTTCTTCGCGTCCTTCGCCTCATTGTCACGTTTCCACTTCGCTGCTCCTTCGTACTCATCATAGTCTTCTTTCGTCCTGTACTTCGACCCCCCCTCCCGTTCACACCTTCGGATTGTAGACATATGCTTCCTATAGTTCCTCACATCCTTCATTGTGATTCTCAGTTCCTTCAATCGATCAGGCGTCATTTTCACCCTCGCCATTTTCTTCAAGATAACAGGGAGAGAGTGGAGATTTTCTAGGGTTTGTGAGGTTGTCTGAGTTGTTCGCCTAGTGGGAAAACACTTCAAGTGGCTCTCGATTGGGATTTGGGTTGATAACCGATGGTGGTAGGTATTAAAAGTCTACTCTGCAAAAACAGAGCAACTTGATGACAGTTTTCTTTTGAGTGGACGTACGTTCGAACTTCGTATGATATGTTGACATGTGTTTTAATTCCATTTTTTTATTTGAATTCTTTTAAAATAATGTGTTTAGGAGGCAACCGTTGGACTTCTGGGTTAACAGACTAAAGTTCGAACCAAACCACCACGTTCGAACTTTATCATGTTGCATAGAATTCAATTGTTTGGGTAATAAGTTTGAACGTAAGCTCTACGTTCGAACTGAAAAACAAGGCCATTACAAACGTTCGAAGGCATTAGGTGACAGACATACGTAACACCGCAATCTGTCATAATAATTGCAAGTAGCAGTAAATGAATGATAATCCTGGAAACATAAACTTAATGAAGTGGGGAAAAAACAGGAAGGTAACCATATATTTATATTCAAAAACACCATGTGCCTACATTGGTTCCCCAGTTTACATTTGCGAACCCATGGCAATTACATTGTCATATCAGCTAAAGTGACATACACCCTGATGGACCTATAACATTGGCCTATAAACAGATGGTAGGGACAAACAAAAGTAATCATACATGTACAGAGGGAAGACCAAAATTTATCCCATGTTCAATGTACCTAATTTCCCAATATGAACATGGTGCAAAGTTTGGTGTCCAAAACATAAGACAGAGTTGACTCAAAAATATAGTGACACAACTCCATTAGCCCCGACCATCCACCAAAATACAATATTAACATTACATTGAAACCTATTGTTGCAAGAAGGCTACGGATCCGTGAGAGCTTAAACATTCAGGGATTTTTCCAAACGCACTCAACATTTTATCACTTGCAATAATCTTTATATGAGCAATGTTCCTCTCATTCCAAGTCAGATCTTCAACCTCCAGTAGCTGCATGAAAAGATCATCACCCTTTGCATCAAGGTCAGTTTGCCTCTGGGTTTGTTGAGCAACCATCTGATTGCAAACTTTGTCAACCACACCGACTATTGTCTTGTCCAAAGAGGTCACTGTGTCCCTTAATGCATCAGCCATGATTTCAGAGTGGTTCAAACGTCTCTTCTTTTGTCGACTGGTAGATGGTTCAGCTCCGTTCAATTCAGTTGGTGAAGTCAAATTGATTGGTTGTGTGAAAACAGATTCAGCAGTAACATGATGAGGCGTTTCAGGAAGATCCTCGTCCTCTAGATTAACCTCATCCTCCATCCCTCCTGGAGAGTTCGCATCGTCACCCACAGCCCTGTCCTTACCCCATACCATGGTGAGGGACTCAAAGTTTGGGAAGGACTTGGTGCGAAATTGTGCCGCCCTTGAATGATCCTGTGAATTCAACATATATGTAAGAACAAGGCGGATAAGTTAATTGACATTGGAAGTATAGTTGCTCGTATCAGAGTGAGGAATGCAAGAACATACCTTTATATACTCATCCTACACCTCTTTGTCAGCTGTGACACATTTTGTGCCAGGATCCCAACCAAAGCCTGATGTGTTGGTACCGTAGACCATGTCGTAAGCCGTTTGCCACAATTTCTTCAGTGTCTTAATTCTGGATGTTATATGGGGACATGCCTTGATCCCACATCCGGGAAGCTTTTCTTCCATCATAGACTGCAACGCATTGGCGAATCCCGACTTGAAGTCGTTATCAGCTATGAACTTGTGGTCAACCTTCAAACTTACAAGGCAGTCCACCAAACCTTGTCCTCCTCAGGCGTCCACATCTTTTGTTTCCCCTTTGCTGCTTGATCACTCTGCTCCATCTAAATAATTGACAATTAAACCACAAAGTGCATTAATTTGCATTTGGTGCAACATAAACATATACTAATTATCAGACACATTGCTCCAAGTGTAACACAAATTGTTTCATTTAAGTCACAAGTGAAATGGGTGTTCATACTAAAAAAGCCAACCAAACAAATTACAACATAGTCTAACGATTAACATTATTGTACAACATCATCAATTATCACTACGTGTCACAAAGTTTGCAAACATGTCATTTGCAACACTCTCTCTAAAATTATTCCACACGTCACTAGTTTCCATTGGCATCGTGGGGGTGCTTTCGATAGTGGGAGCTCCAGCATCAAATGAATCAAGCTGCTCGTCAAGAAGATCTTGAACTGATTCACGACGAATCAAATTATGGATAAGACAACATGCGACGATGTATCTGTTTTGGATCTTCACTGGGTAATAAGATGCACTCCGGAGGATTGCCCAACGTAACTTGAGTATGCCAAAGCATCTTTCTATTACATTACAGGCAGCCGAATGTCGCATATTGAAGCACTCGTGCGGATTTCGCGGTTGGCTTCCATGTCTCCACTCATTAAGGTGGTACCTTTGGCCTCTATAAGGAGCCAAAAAACCCTGGCAATTTGTGTACCCCGCATCAACTAGGTAGTAGTTCCCTGTGGAAACAAACGAACACACGTGATCTGCTTTCTTAATAGTTAAACAGGGATATATACTTGCTTATATTGCACAAACTATATCAAGTATACCTTGTGATACTCGTAGACCATGTTGTCTTCGTATCGCATCTCGCAACACCCTCCCATCGGCAGCTGACCCTTCCCATCCAGCCAAGACGTATATGAATTGACTATCTGGTAAGCATACACCCAAAACATTGGTTGTTACCTCTCCTTTCCTATTTCTATACCTCGCCTTTTTCTCTACAGGGACTTGTACGCGTATGTGTGTCCCTTCTAATGCACCAAGACACCCCTGCAAAATAAGCAATCAATAAAGCATGTGGTCAAACCATAATTTGTTCAACAATTGGAAATTTAACATGTCACGCAAAAACACATGCTACATACCTTTAACCACTTCCATCGATTATCATTTGAGTCCTCCGGAATAGGCTCCGGTTTCTTAAGCAGCAATGATTGTAGTCGGATGGTAGCATTCAACACTAGTTTGAAATATCTACTAATCGTTTTCACCCGACCTTCCAAACTCAAATTGGATTACTCTGTTCTTGACATGATGGCCAAGGATGTGAAGGAACATAGCCACTTGCTCATCAACTAGCATATGATTAGTTGGTTTCAATCCACCAATTGTGTCTAACATGTGACACAATTTATCAAATGTTGCCCGATACATCCTAATTTGGTTGAAACAGGTCATATCACTACTGTATATCATTGCCCTCAAATTCACTCTCTTCGCATGAAAATCTAATCTATATAACCTATTCGGTAAGTGCCTCAGTCTACTTGATCCCACTGCAACTATCATATTCACAATCAACGTCCTCACCGCTATAAGCAAAGCTAAGCATCCAGCCAACATTGCAATCATTTGCTCTGCCTCTTGCTCCATACCTACACAATCTTTTCCCACACCCATTTGCTTTTCAATGTCATCTACTACTACTCTTTACAAACTACATCTACTTGAAACATATCTTATTTTCATCCCATCCACTTTAATTGACAAGATCAATTATTAACCATACCAGCGAAACTAAACTAAAGTCAGACAAATTTTATGTGCGTTTAAACAACTACACCTCCTATAGCAGAAGAAGCAGAATTTTCCAACACTGTACATAGGTTTTGTCATTTCCGTCCTCACCAATACGGAACCCACACTCGGCCTAACTACTAGTCATCAATGCCAAGAAAAAACCACCCAAATTGGTTACCCACACATATCTGTGGTTGTGTCTCCGCCTGCCAAAACCAAGCCATCACCATTGCACACGCACAACGCACAAACAACAACAAAAAAGGCATTCTCTTACCTCGAACCGATCTTGCTCGCCTACTCCTTCGATTGAAGCTCACGCTGTGCTCTCAACCTTCGTCTGCTCCTTCTTCCAGCTCCAGTCTCGATTCTGGCTCGATTGTGGTTTATGATTTCGCAGGGGCTTTTTGGTCCTCAAAATTCACTTTCCCGGGAGAGTTTTCAAGATCCCGCCAATTTTGGAGGGAGCCCACATTCCGTCGTTCGTGGGAGCTTCAACGATGCAGGGAAGGTGACTTCCCAGGAAGAAGGCGCGCCAAACGGGATTTCACGAAGGAACTATATTAAGTTCCCTTTCCCTCTCTAAAGATCCTTGAACCAAACGGTCCCTAATTGTTACATCACACATTCCAGTCATTTTACACAACTTTGTTTTTCCTTACCAAGTTCATCATTTTATTTCATCGACTTCACAATTTCAGGGGTCTAGCGCTAACAAATTTGAATTTTCGTTTTTCCCCTATCAAACCAGCACCTGGGTTCTATGTAATGACAGATTTCGTTCTTCCGAAATTAATGTTGAAACAAGATTGGTTCATTTGGTGTTGTCCCCCTCTTTTTCCTTCCATTTCAGTCTGGCGTTCTTCGCACCTGGGTTCTATGATCGTCGCGGTTTCAAACCAAATTGAGCTCTCCACCAATTTCCATTCTCCCCGTTGATGCGATTCGACTTGCTCTGTTTCTGTAGAATTGGCCAGACGAACAAAAAAAAATACGCTCTTGGGTTTTTTTTCCTGGGGGCATTAAGGGGATTTTACCTAACCTTCCCACTTAACCAACACACAATTTTTCTTACCAAACAATTTATCTTCCCACAACTTACTTATATTCCCATGTCTACCAAACAGCTCAACTTTTTAAAGTTCCCTCTCAATCTTTCCTTCCATTCCCTTAAGTTCCTTTCCCTTCTTTAAGTTTCTTTTCCTCCTTAAATGTTCCCTGAACCAAATGGGCCCTTATTGTTTTTAACCTTGCAAGGTATGGTTCCTCTTTTTTCTATTTTCTTTTCGTTTTTGTTTTTAACCTCGCGAGGTATGGTTACCTCGTGAGAACAGCTCTGACCAGCAAATCCCAAGTCCATTGGCAGCGAGGCATTTCTTCAGTTCTTTGAGTACTGATTGACTAAAAATTCTTGTTTCCCGTTTTATTCTCCTGAAGCTTCGCTCGAGCGTCCTTGAGTGAAGAAGGGAGCCGCAATGGACGAAGATGGCTGGGCGGACGCTAATGTCTCTGCATTTTTGGGTCCGATTTTGATTTCTTCTTGCCCGGTCCTCATCGATGTGAGTTCCTCTTTCCCATTGATTCTTTCCTAGCAGTGCATGTTCATAAATATATTGGCCTATGTAGAATACTTCATGCGTTTTCTTTTGTAACTTTCTGTACAGAATGGTGAGGAGTATGTTCTGTCATAAAAGTTTTGATTTGGAGACTGCCCACTGCATCCATACCCTTATCTTAGTTCTGTGTGCCTGAAAAATTGGGAATCGATTGGTTATGTTTTGCATCAATTAAGTAAATGCTTGGACAAGGAAGTAGTATCAGAGTTGCATAAGTAAGGCTGCTGCAATTAGATTGAGCATGAGCTTGGAATATAATAACATAAATTGAAAATGTTCTGTATGCTAAAGGGTATCTTCTGTGTCTTTGATTAGAAATGTTACAAGAATTTTCACCATGAAGCTTTTCTTGCCTGAAAAGTATGGTTATCATCATTGTTATCATCTTCCTCATCATTACTGTCGGATAGCTTGATATGAGTTAAAATTATGGCGGTCACAATTTATTTCTTACTTGTGTAGATTTTAAAGTTCAACAAGAGCCCAAATGATATTCAAGGGATTTCTGTGAGTAGAATGCTACCAGAAATCTTGCCATTAAAGTGCTTTTTAATAGAAGATAAACTAAATCTTGCATCTAGTTCAACAAGAGCCCAAATGCTATTCAAATGAAACCACTTTACTGCTTGCTTTCTAAGGTGATTTCCCCCCTTTTTTAAGGTGAACGGGGGACAAGAAGGCTGACCAATTGGGGCTTGTGAGCTTGCAAAAGCGGTTGAACAACTTGGTGCTGGAGAAATACTGCAAAACTGCATTGACTGTGATGGTAACATACAATTTTTCGCTAGAACTTTTTTAAAAGGATATGTATTTTAACCATGAGTTACTAGTTCATCAATAGTAATAATAATATAACAGTGTTGTGGTAATCTTAGTTTGAATTTAGTGACATTTTGTGTCATTTTAAGATGACAAATGGAAAGAGATAATTGTTTCCCAGGTTTTTGTACCGTTTATCAAATTGTTGCTTTAATGAGGATCATGCTTACTTCAGTCTTTCTGAGAAATGATGTTATAAAAATATCTGGATTATCAGACCAGTTTGAGGCAGAATTTTAGAGTTGGTTTTTAATAGCCTCATGAGTCCAAGTATGCTCCTACATATACTACATATTGACTAAACCTTTTCCTCCCTCTCTTCCTATCTCGACCTGTCAAACTCTTGATCTAAACCCTGTGTGAGCCAAAATGTTGCCGCAGAGAATAATGCAACACTATTCTCTCGCTCTCTACTTACTAATTCAGTCATTAATTCAAGTTGCTCAATTATTGTTATAAATGCTGTTGTACATTACCATGGATAAGCTGATTTGGAAATATTTAATTAATAATGAATGATTAACAAAAGAATAAAATGCATGTGTCTTGTTCAACTAATTTCTCTTTTCATCCTCGAACTTCTTCTGACGTTGACATTTTAGATAATGTGTTGGATGTGTGTCTTCTGACACTTGGTTATCAGGATATTGCTGGTATGTTGGCAACTGAAGAGGCTGAAGATGTTACACAAGTAACAAGCTGCGTTCAGCTCTTGCGTCTGCTGAAAACACAGGAGAAGAAAGGTGATTTATTTTGTCAAGCTTTTATCACTTATTTTTGCCTGATGATTTTATATATTAACTTCTGTTTCATGTGTAAAAGTTCCTTGATGAATTGAACTGCAGTATCTCCCATAGATTTAGTTTATCAGGTAATGATTGCACTAAAAAGGAGAAGAAAAATACCATCACTGAATACAGCTTACTATTTGCTATTTATACTTTGTTTCTCGGAAACTGCATTGATGAGAGAAGGAATCTGGAATGCTATTGGAAATTTGAGAACCTACTATTTATTTCGTTAACTTAAGGAATTTGATTGTGCATTCGAAGCGTTTTCTTCTGTAACTTTATGTACATATTGGTGAGGAGTAGTACTTTTTAGGCAATTCCTTTGTAGAGTTGTAAATAGAGAGAAATGGGCCAATAAAGTTGTGCATAATCTGAAACTGATTATATCATCGCATTTAATAATACTGGGTGTTAAAATGTATCTGTAGCTTGATATGTGATTACAACACATTAATTTTAGGTGCGAAACATTAAAGTTGGTATGGGCTTCTATGAAACGAAGGTGCTGAGTTCATTTTCTTTTCTAACTTCTGGAAGCCTATCCATGGCAAAGATAAAGAGCTTAATGTGCTATGAATTTCCTTTTGATGCTTGGTTCTCTTCTATATAAAACAGTACGCTTTATTACGGATTTTCTGTCTCAGCATCCATGAGCCTTACAAGGATGGGGATGTAGCAAGAGAGTGTAAAACAAAATAAGGGTAGTAAATAGCAAGAGAGAATTGACTATTTCTAGGTGCGTAGTTGGAATCTTTTTTTTTTTTTGGTGTGCGTTTGGGTTATGTATTAATTGAATATGCGCATGCTGAGGAAGCATGAAATGCAATTGAGAATTTGAATAATGTATGTGAACTTCTTACTCAAACTATTTATTTTGGTTGGGCTATACATGCTGCATTTCTTAATGATTCTTATTTGATAGTTTATTTTGCTGCTTGACACTGTAAGGGGTTTAATAAATTTATAGTGAATGCACCTCTCAAGTTCAAAAGATACCAACTATGTATCACGATCTATACCATATGGTGCCTGAGTTGACTTGCATTTTGATTTAAAATATTCACTTCTAACGCATCTGATGTAAAGTGAGCAAATAGGGTGTATAAGTTCACTGTGATCAAATCTTATGAATCACCCATAAATATACTATTAGTATTATTTAGAAAGAATGTCCCAACTTTTTTTTGTTAAAAAAAAAAAATCTATAGATGGTTGAACTCTTAGAAAAATGCATTATGTGCTTCATCTACCTTGCTTTGAAAGTATGTTCATTTTGAAGAAAATTATTTTGCTTATGTCTTGTGAAGATTAAGGGCCCGTTTGGATGGGCTTTTAAAAAAAGTGTTTTTTTTGTAGTGTTTTTTTTTAAGCTCCAAATTGGAGCTTTAAAAAAAAGCAGCATTTTGGCTTTTTTTTTTTTGTGACTTTTGCTTTTTAAAAAAAATATCATCTAAACACATAAATTAATTAAAAAGCATTTTTTTGGCATTAAAAAAGTGCTTTTTTTTTATTAAAAAAGCCCATCCAAACGGGCCCTAAGAAGGAAACCAATGGGCTAGCTTTTTGAAGTCTTTCTATGAGGAATTCCCAACACATAACATGAGGAGCTGGTTGTTCAAGATGCAACTTACCTTGCCCGGTTGTACACTTTCTCTTCACACTCTTATATTGTATTGGTTATCATTTGATTGGGCTAGATTGATTGCATATCATATTTTGAATTTTGTGTGCTTCCTTTGTTTTTATTTTATGGGAAAAATTTTAAATTTTTAAAAAACTGAAAAAAATTTGTTTTGGATGTGGGAACTGCAAGTATGAGGTAATCCTTGGTTTGGATGCAGTCTTGAATTGATGAGTGATTGATCGTGTATTGAGTAGAAAAGCTACATGGCAACGGTTTTGGCTTTAGGTGAATCTTAAGTAGGTAGTCATGACCCAGTGAGGTGTGTGGTTCTAATCATAATCATTTCATGTGTACCACCTATCTTTTCCTTACTCTAGAACTCGGTTTGCATCTTGCTTGAGACTACATATATGCATTCGCTTTGATTGGATTACATTGACTGGGGAGTGGGCATATCCTACTTTGATTCATGCATGAATCTCTCATATTCATCGTTAGGTTGTGATGGCTAAGTTGATTATATTATGAAGGTTAGCCTTAGAAACAGGTAAGACAAATGCTTTGAGATTAGTTAGTCCTCAGTTGGATTTTGTGAATATCTCACGAGAGGGGTCTTTACCGCTTGTAATGTTGGAAAGAGGCCACGTGGAATAGATGATGGGGGTGGTAAGTATTATGCATGTGAAAAAGAAATAAGTAGCATCCAAAACTTGTCATATACTATATAAAAGGAGTAATAATGTTGCTAATTGTAACATCCCAAATTTTGGGATTTCAAATTTGAATAATTAGGGAATAATTTTTGGCATATATATTTTAGAAATAATATTTTAAGGTCAAAAGAAATTTAATTGAGAAAGAATATCCATAAATGGAATTAAGGGGTTAATTTTAAAACTTACCCAATGATTTCAAATAAAGGAACACGGGACTTAATTGCAAATGAAAGCCTTGTAGATGATGAAAAAGGATCAAGTAGGATAATTTTGGTTTGAGACCCAAAAACTCTCTCTAAATTTCACTGAGTTCACGTGCTCTATATATATATGTAACAAGCATAATCAATCTCCTCCATGTGTTTGTTCATGCAGCGTTTTTTTTTTTTTTTTGTTATAAAAAAGTTTTGGAGGGGGGGACTTACGAGATCGCCTACCAAAGGAGTCCCAGCGACGGCAGAGGGGATCGAACCCACGACCCAAGGGCCTAATCCTGGATCCCTTACCATCTAAGCCAACTCACATTGGTTGTTCATGCAGCGTTTTGTTTCCTCTCATTATTCGAAATCCAATGGATTAAAATACCTACAGATCAACAATAAGAACTATTCAGCCCATATTGTTATTAGGCATAAAGCCCATGAACAACATATAATACCTAACCAATAGCTGTCATATAAGGCCCAACCATTGTCTCATATTTTTATAATGTCTGCATTATATTCCCCTTTCTTTCAGGCATTACGAGAGTGCAGAGGAGAGAAATAGAAAACAAAAATAAATCCCATATTCCATTAAACATTAGGGAAAATTCCAGATAAATACCAAATGAATTTGTAAAACCCCCAGAAGTCCTCCGAATTTGCAAAAAGACTCAGAGGTGACATGGACTTTTCAGGGTTATGCAAATTCGTGGGAAAAGACCAGACTGCCCTTTAACTTATGTGATGAAGACAATATTCATTCCCCCGAACATCAATTAATCAGCCCTGTTCTGAGAAAAAAAAAATAATCAGCCCTGCGTCGTCGTGTTCCTCAGCTTTGCCCACTCTGCACCGCCGCTCCTGCCGCCGTCGACGCCGCTGCCTCCGCTGTACGACTCATTGCCCCTTTCGTCGAGATCAAGCGAAAGAAGAGGTACTGTTTCGATTTTTATGTTTCACTCCTTGATTGAATCAGCAAGGAAGGAGAAAAAGATTCCACTTAGTATTGTACTTAGTTAGGACTTTGAGCTCTGATTTTACTTCTTTGAGCTCTGATTCGTTGAGCTCTGATCCATTTTTGTCGCCAAAAAGATGCTTGTTTTTCTCGCTTACGCAAAACGAATGAAGACGAACCCATCTTCCATAGTGAACAATGTTGAGCAGAAATAGAGAAGACAGTGATGGTGAATGAAATAAGAATGGTGAATGAAATAAGAAGGTAGAATAGATAAATAGCAGAGTTTGAGTCTTGACCCTTCTTTGCTTGGCTTTTTAGAGAGAGAGAGAGAGCAGGCGTTTGGGCTGGAGGGAGTGTAATGAAGAGAGAGAGAGTAGCAATGTACAGAATCATAAAGCCATAATGCAAAGAAAATTTGGCTTACTCTACCCTCCTACTTATAGAAAAGTTTCAGCCTTTAAGCACAAATAACTACAGAACCTGTTTGCATTACTTTTTCTTATAATACTGCATATTTAAAAGCAAGCATTTATGATTATTTAATGCACATTCTTCTGAAATCAATGCCTGTTCCTATCACAAAATCAATTTATCATCCAAAGTGAGTTTTAGGTAAGTTTTATAACTTTATGCAGCTGGAAAAAGAAAGATGACATTATAGTTTGGTGAAATTTTTCAGCTTTAAAACCAAATTGATTTCCTGGATATGTTTGCATTAGTATTTGTGCTTTGAACATGTTGCTGATTTCCTGGATATGTATGAAAAAGGGAGGAATGATAGCAATGCCATCAATTTGGTTTTAAAGCTGAAAAATTTCACCAAAAGATCAATCAAATACCACAACAATGAATATGCATGCAACCTTCAGAAGCTATGTACAAGATGAATGATGCAAATTTTACTTACAAGAAGCTTAATCACCTGGCTACCAAAATGAACCAACTCTTGTGAGTTGCCTTATTAAATAACACTAAAAGCCTATCAATATTTAGCTCCTTCAAGGCTTCAAAAGAATACCAACGTATCACCATTCATGCACATTATATGATTACAACCAAGAAAATCATCTTCATCAATGAAGAATTTGTAATAACCATTGTAAAATTAGTGAAAATCATTGCGACTTTGTGAAAACCATTAATATTGGAGGAAGTAGTAATTTTTGAACTTGTAATTACGTTATGATACACCATTAACATTGTGATGAAATATTAATTTTTGTTACGAAGTTAGAATGCAAGATGACATCAAACATGGCAGCAACACCTTCTTCAAAGTCACTAATTTGTTTTTTCCATGTTGGGGGGAGTTTGTAGCCAATGGTGAAGGTGAAGTTAAATATAATGGTGGGAGTGTGAGGGTAAAATCGTTGAAGGAGGGGATGAAACTTGAAGAATTGAGGGTAATAATAGGACAATGGTTTGGTATAGATGGTCATGGGTGTCACATTAAATACACTTTAAGCTTTGATGAAAACATCTTAGTAGACATGGTTGATGATTACGAAATGGAAAATATGTTTAATTATAATGAAAGAAGTGCACATGTTTATGTGGGATGTAAAGGTACTCATTTTGCAGCTAGGGAAATGGATGATCAACAAAGGTATGTCATAGTTAGTGTAGGTAGAGCAGTACTAATGTCATATAGGGTTGTTGGTAATATTTTGATAAAAGTTGTCATTATCTATGCAGGGTTCATCAATTCGAGGGCACCACAAAGCAAATGGCTTACATTGAGGAGCCAATGTCACACAGATTGAGTGATGATTATGCAAACAATGAGTGCAGTGGAATACATCTTTTGAGCCTTCCGTGTGCAAGTCAGAGTGCACCAACGCCGATGCCAGAGATGAACTCAAAGAAGTGGAAGGACTTGTTCATAGGAGTGAATCAAACATTTGCAAATTCGGATGAGTTCAAGAAGGTGTTGCACAAGTTCGTGATTGCCCACAAATTTGAGTACACATATGTGAAGAATTCAACCCATTGTGTGTATGTTAAATGTAAAGTTGAAGATTGTCCATGGAGGATAAGCGCAACGGCGATTGGGAAGGGCAATCTTTTCTTACGTGTGACAAGATACACCGAAGACCATCATCATACAAAGACAAGACAATCTTGAGGTGAAACATGCTCAAGTGCTTGCCTTGACAAGTACAATTATTATTGATGAGGTTGGAAATCACACGGACAAGCGTCCACCGATATAAGGAATAGTTTGCAAAGAGAATTTGGTGTGCACTTGACATATAAGCAAGCATATTGGGCAAAGGAGAAGGCCATGGAGGAAATTCACGGTAGACTGAGAGCAGGTACATACATGTTGATACCATGGATATGTGATAGGTTGAAGGAAACTGATGACAAGACTGTGGTGAATGGGTGGCTAGTGGGAGCAACATATTTCAGCGTGTATTTATAGCATATGGTTGTTGTATAGAGGGTTCATTCTTTGGTGCTAGACCTGTTTTATACATTGATGGAAGCCACTTAAGTCGACCATATAAGGGGACTCTGCTGTCAGTGTCTGCCTTCGATGCAAACAATGAGTTATTGCCATTTGCCATTGGTATTGTCCATGGAGAGACAATAGAGGACTGGACATGGTTCCTTGAAATGGTGAAGAGGACACTTGGAGGATTACAGATTACAATTGTGTCAGACCGACACAATGCGATAATCGCTGCTGTCCGAGGAGTGTTCGGGTCTCAGAGACATGCCTACTGCTATAGGCACATTAAGGAAAACTTTAGCGCCCATATGATTAAATTGAATAGAGGAAGGAGGGCGATATGTGCGCAACAAAGGCAGACCGCACTTCAATTATTTGACGCAATTGCGTATGCAAGACTTGATTGTGAATTCGATGCTGTGATGGAACAAATGAGGCTTTTCAATCAAACAAGCATTTGATTGGCTGATGCTTCATGGTGATGTTGACAGATGGGCCATGAGCAAGTTCCCATTTAAACTGTGGGATAAAATAACCACAAACCTTGCCGAGTCCTTCAATGCTTGGATGGTAAAGGAAAGACATCATAATGTGGCCCAGCTTATACATGAGCACCGTGAGAAAGTTGCAAAGAAGATGTATGCAGCAAGCATGGCAATGAGTAAGTGGAAAAATGGTGTTGGCCCGAACATCGAACAACAAGTCTTGGAGAATGTGGCAAGGGCTGAATACATGGATGTTCAAATATATGGAGGAGGAAGGGTGCAGGTCCGGACAGCAAGTGGGGCCCTAAAGGTTGAGTTTCACCTGCGCGAGTGTACGTGTAAAGCATGGCAAATGTCTGGTATTCCTTGTCCTCATGCGTGTGCAGCCATCAAGGGTGTTCATGGTAATGTGTATACTTATGTTGATGAATGCCTGACGATAACAAACTCAAAAAAGATTTATACACGAACCATGATTCCGGTTGTGACAATAGACATGCCAGACCCAAATGACGTTCGCCTATATGACATAGGAAGGCAAGTGTTACTAGCACCTCCTAAGACTAAACGTCCACCGGGAAGGCCTCCAGTTCAAAGGGTAGAAAGCCAATTTCGCAATAAAAAGATTTACCATTGCGGCTTATGTCATGAGGCTGGACACACAACAAGAACTCCGCAAAAATCCAAACCCAAGCTTAATTGTGCAATGGTTGGGGTTGTGGGGTAAATATGTTAGAAGTCATCTTTTGGTATATATTTTAGAAGTCATCTTTTGGTATATATACAATGACTTGGATCCCTTCACATACTTTTGGATAGAAGGGCTATAAGACTTATAGGATCACTCAAGATGTAATTAGTGTAAATGGCATAGAATGTCTCCATGTGTTGGAATGACACGGAAACATTACGTCAATGTGGAATTGTAATATTCACTTGTCATTCCACTATATTTTGTACATGTTTTCATTCCATCACAACTTTTGTAAATGCCAATTCTGTACTTATCAATGCCACAATGACTTTATGTTGTTGGAGACTTTGTAATTGTACTTATGTTTATGGGAAGGATCATTTGGAAACAATTGTATCCCTAATCCACATGCTTGGATTTGATTAAAAATGTTGGTTACTTGGTATCCGGAGGATTTCCTGTGTTTAAGGACTTTGTTTATGTATAACTGTCATCTACTGATGTGTTCAAATCCTATGTTTTGAATGAGCCAATTGTGTGGACAATCTTACATAATGGGATAATGGAAAGCATTATGTTGGTTTTATATATTTTCGTAACACTTGACTGATATTCCTTCAGATATGAATCTACAATCAGATGACAAAAACCAAAAAAACCAGTGGTAAATCACGATGCTCCAATGGTAAATACCGATGCTCCAATGGTAAATTGCGATGCTATACTTGTGATAATGCATGAAGTTAATGTGTCCATTTCCTGGGCAAGAATGAAAAAACCAAAAAAAAAACCAGTGGTAAATCACGATGCTCCAATGGTAAATACCGATGCTCCAATGGTAAATTGCGATGCCATACTTGTGATAATGCATGAAGTTAATGTGTCCATTTCCTGGGCAAGAATGAAAAAACCAAAAAAAACCAGTGGTAAATCACGATGCTCCAATGGTAAATACCGATGCTCCAATGGTAAATTGCGATGCTATACTTGTGATAATGC
This sequence comes from Acacia pycnantha, assembly GCA_025563575.1. Classification (NCBI taxonomy): domain Eukaryota; kingdom Viridiplantae; phylum Streptophyta; class Magnoliopsida; order Fabales; family Fabaceae; genus Acacia; species Acacia pycnantha. Next base: position 1,005,815 of record JAMWYP010000037.1, on the reverse strand, counting down.
ATGAAGTTAATGTGTCCATTTCCTGGGCAAGAATGAAAAAACCAAAAAAAACCAGTGGTAAATCACGATGCTCCAATGGTAAATACCGATGCTCCAATGGTAAATTGCGATGCTCTACTTGTGATAATGCATGAAGTTAATGTGTCCATTTCCTGGGCAAGAATGAAAAAACCAAAAAAAAAAACCAGTGGTAAATCACGATGCTCCAATGGTAAATACCGATGCTCCAATGGTAAATTGCGATGCTCTACTTGTGATAATGCATGAAGTTAATGTGTCCATTTCCTGGGCAAGAATGAAAAAACCAAAAAAAACCAGTGGTAAACCACGATGCTCCAATGGTAAATACCGATGCTCCAATGGTAAATTGCGATGCCATACTTGTGATAATGCATGAAGTTAATGTGTCCATTTCCTGGGTTTATAACAGACAAAGTATAGATTTACAACAAAATTTGAAAACGAGTTTTTTCCATTTTTGACTTCTAGAGGCTATTTACAACAGACAAAGTATAAATTTACAACAGACAAAGTATAGATTTACAACAAAATTTGAAAACGAGTTTTTTCCATTTTTGACTTCCAGAGACTATTTACAACAGACAAAGTATAACAGGAAAAGCTTGCTGATTTAAGTACTGATATATTTAGATATGCATAATCAACCAATATTGTTGCACCTGTGAAAAGAGAAAGAAGGTTACTATTTTTTTACACACACACACGTATTGCCGTGAGAAGGGAATAGGAAATAGCTGCATATATATATATATATATATATATATATATATATATATATATATATATATATATATATATATATATATATATATATATATAACGTTACAGACATGAGAAATATATAAGCTTTACCCTCATGTGTTTAAATATGGGTGTGAATGCATATGAAACCAAAAGAAAGGAAGAGTTGCTGTCAAAACTTTCTTTGCTATCATGTAGTATATATGTATGTATTGGCGTCGGTGCATGTGGAGAGAAAAGGGAACTTGTGTCATATATTATATCTATATAGCATGATAAGACAAATTCCGTGTGTATACCTGCTGCATATGGAAAAGAAGTAAGAGAACTTGCTAATAAATATATAAGCATATGAAAGCATATCACTACAAAAAAAATTGATTTTTGCTACGGAAAAAATCCGTAGCAAATTCCGTAGCAAATCGATTTTGCTACGGAAAAATGCCAAAATTCCGTAGCAAAATCGATTTGCTACGGAATTTGCTACGGATTTTTTCCGTAGCAAAAAACCCCGTAGCAAATTGCTACGGATTTAAAATTCCGTAGCAATTTGCTACGGAATTCCAATCCGTAGCAATTTGCTACGGAATATCAATCCGTAGCAATTTGCTACGGATTGATAATCCGTAGCAAATTGCTACGGATTGAAATTCCGTAGCAATTTGCTACGGATTGGAATTCCGTAGCAATTTGCTACGGAAAACAATCCGTAGCAAATTGCTACGGAATGAAATCCGTAGCAATTTGCTACGGATATAATTCCGTAGCAAATTGCTACGGAATTTTAAATCCGTAGCAATTTGCTACAGAAATCATTTCCGTAGCAAAATTATTAATTTTTTTTTAATTTTTTTAATCATTTTAAATTTAAATTTTTTTAATTTTTTTTTCTTGAAAATTGAATGCAAAAGTATCATGAATATAATAAAAAGAGTTTAAACAGAGAAAACAAAATATATATAATAATGTTGTAAGGAACAAATACTAAAAAGTAGTCTAAACATCGCATTGTGATCATCATCATCATCACCCGCATGGTCATCATCACCAGAGCCGACCCCGAACCCTTTTGTGTCATTAGAGACAGGAGTTGATTCTGCATCTGTCTCATCATCTCCGCTTGCATCTGATCCATCTGCTGTCGCATACTCTCTCGTTCCTGTTGCATCGCAAGCTCCATCCTCTCCCGTTCTTGATTCATTGCCTCGCTCCATCCTCTCCCGTTCTCGAAGCATCTCCCGCCTCATGATGTCCCGTTGCCGACTCATCCGTGTTGCTTGCTGCTCCACCAACGCTTTCATCTTCTTCACTCATCTCGCAAATACATTATGAAGTACATTTATTATTTGTACTTCATTTGAATAGACAAGAAAATCTGGATGAGGAGCGCTTTGATTGCTTCAGTCGGCCAGCAGAGGCACCGTATCCAAAGACTCTCCCTTTCTTGTTAAATCCGCCTGCGGCCTCAAAGAACAGACTCTCATTGTCGGACTGAGAGGATGCGGGGTCAGACCCAAGCTGCGACCCTCTCTCCCGCGACGCCTTCTGAAAGGTTTCCTACAAGCACAAAAATACATAGCTTATTAGACATGTAAAATAAAATAAATATGGTGGTGCATAAAACAAGTAATAAAGGCAATAAATGTCTAACCGCTACTTGCAGCGCCTTTTGGTTAATCCATTGTCTCTCACTCCCTTCAGACTGTCGGGAATGGGTCCGCTCAAAGGTAGCCCACTCAATTGATCCTTCAGGAACTTCCCGCACTCTACCCGCAAACGCGGATGAGAACCTTAATTAATAACTTCAAAGTATAAAATATCAAATACCTAAATAGAAAATAGAGTGTACTTACAATTTTCCGTCGATGCTCACTAATAGGAATGCAAACGCCAAAGATATGACGGTCCTTCCATTTTGGCTCTGTTTTGCTTATTTTTCGTGCTCATGTTTTGAAACTTTTCATTTGTGGCCCAATTCTGCAATAATTCGTCTACAGTGTCCTGGGGAATCCAGTCTTTCTTGCCTCTTTTATTTCTCAAGCCGTAAAGCTTTTGACGCAAAAATCGGCCTCCATTATGATTATAATTTGCTTTCGCCCGCACGATGTTCAGGCAACGTCATATGCTGGCGCTGAAAATCAACAACGAACCATTAGTGCTCCAAATTTTTAAAGTACTTAATTAAATAACCATAAAACAAAAAACTTACCAAGAACTCATCGAACCAAGCATCTCGAGTAGTGCTAGGAATGTCTCATCCACTTGGCCCAAGGATGGTTGTAATTGCGGAATAATTGGGCCGAGATGAAGTCCCTTACCTCATTATGAGGCTCAAATCGATGAGAGATGACATCATGCAAATATTACCATACAAACCATTTACATAGAGAAAATTGTAACATTACCGGTAACTTGGCATGACTTACCCGACGCCGTCGGGACGGATCCAAAGCTTCCGTGTCGAAGGATCTCTGGAGCCCAGTTGGTGGATCGGAGGAACTACCTTCTTCCCCAACGTGGCTATGAGGCGACGCATTGTGCTAAGGAAGGAATGTGAAGTATTGAAGATAAACATATGTAAATCATATGTAACTAAACTTATGTAAATCAATCGAAATTATATTGTAAACTCGTGATCCCCTCACTTTGTGGATCGGTGGGGGTAGACAGGTGATGACGACATATACAATGACGGTGATGACGACATATACAAATGACGGTGAAGATGACAAATATGTAGACGGTGAAGATGACATATCAAAGGATGGCATATCCGGGAAGCGCTGGACCTCTACCTCCATAAGGAGCAGATGACGTCGCCCTACCCTCCGATAGGACGGGGTTGGGCTCGACCACTACCCCGTCCACTACCCGAACGTCCTCCTAGATGCTCCATCTCTAAACACTCATAGACATAATGTCAAAAATATATAACAATAAGTAGCGCATTAACAAAGTATGTAGTATAACAAATCATCACAAACAAAGAACTAACGAAATCAATCGGACGATTCTTGTTCATCAACATCAACATTTGCTTGCACGTCTTCCTCGAGGAGGTCTCATAGTCGTCGAACTCCGATTCACTATCGAGTAAATCACTTCTTCCTCATCGTCGATTCCTCATCGTCAATTTGTATAGGAATTAATTCTAACCCCGCAGCAGAATCAAATAGATTGCTTGGTACTTCGTCATCGAAGATGTTTATGGGGAGTACATGTTCCACATCAGCTTGGAACGATTCAGCCATACCGTCATTTGATTCCGGCTCTTTCGACTTTGGTATAATATTTCGTGCTTTGGTTTTAATAACTCCCTCCAACCTCGGGCGGGATGTGGGGTATGATGTATAGTAAACTTGTTCCGCCTGTTGAGCAAGGATGAATGGGTCATAACCAACCGTATATCTCCTTGTCCAGTGGATCTCAATATTTCCATGTTTGTCCATTTTTGTCCCGCGCGGATCGTTATCAAGCCACTCACATTTGAAAAGGGTCACTACCTTGTCCCACGGGTAACTCGGTTGAATTATGTCAACTAACTTCCCGTAGTAGTCGGCCTCCACCCCATCAACTTTGTCACCTCGACAACATACACCATAATTACAACATAGTGTACCCGCATTCGCCTCGACAGCTTGAAAACCGATACCCATTGATTATGTATTTCTTGCACCGGTAACACTAATTGCAGCTCCATAGGACAAACTCCACGCAACTTCATTGGGATCGATGGATTTTCCACGAAGTAGGATCGAAGCCATTTTGGGAACTCGGACATCGTGAATTGGTCAACTTCGGATTCCGCCATTGAAGGATTTCCGATCGGACCGAATTAGAGAAGTAACCGTAAGAAGAAAAAAATGCTCTTAATACTGGAATTCTTAGCGTAACAACAAAAAGAAAAGAAATCTTACTTTAAATACCGGGCGCCTCTTCACAGCTTGTTTAGAATGTACCACTCCGCTACTCGCTTATCTCTTCCGTCAAGAGTTGACCTAGAACGTTTTCCCACGACTCGCCTGGAAAATTAAATATTGATTTTTGATCCCTCGTATCACCGGCATCATCGTTGCGAGGTACCCTCTCCATCTTGATATCATTTCGGGGGATAATAGTATGAAGCAAATTTTGCGGCCTCTTCGACAAGGTATGCCTCGGCGATAGATCCTTCAACGTACCTTGGATTTTTGATCTTGTTCTTAAGTGTGCGTAAAAACCTACAATGGAATATCGAGGATATTTATAAACTAAAGTACCATGTCGGTCAATTAATAACAATAGCGATAGAAATATATATATTACCTCTCAAACGGATATATCCATCTATATTGTTGCGGGCCTCCCACCTTTGCTTCGTAGGCCAAGTGAACGGGCAAATGTTCCATTGAGTCAAACAAGCTAGGAGGAAACACCATCTCTAACTTGCATAGCGTTATGGGCATGCTCGCCTCCAGGTGCCGTAACTTTTCAACATTAAGCTCAGAAGCACAAATTTCTCTAAAGAACATGGAAAATTCCGTCAGAATAGACAATATATGCTTCTAAGTGCTTTGAAGGCCCAAGGCAACAATCTCTGGAAGAAAACATGACAATCATGACTCTTCATGCCGAATAACTTCGCCTCGTGCATGTCGACACATCTTTTCATGTTTGACGCATAACCGTCTGCGCTTTCGGTTCTTTAACCCATTGCAACAGCTTCCAAATTCGTTGTTTGTTGAATGTGTACGGCGCTCTAGGTTTGGATGTCCGTCCCGTGCCACTCCCCACCAAATGTAAAGCGTGCCTTCGCATATCGCTTCTATGTCCCGTCTTGCGTTGACTGTGTCCTTCGCCTTGCCCTTGGTGTCCATCACGGTGTACGAATGTTGCAAAACACATTCCTCTCAATATGCATGACATCGAGGTTGTGTCTTAACAATTGATCTTTCCAATATGGTAGTTCCCGAGAAGATGCTGCGTTTGTTCCAATGATGATCAACGCCGTATCCCTCGGTTCCCCGAAGCAGCCCCTCTTCGACACTTTGAATGTACTTGACTCGTCCCATATTTCTTGGCCACTTAAACGACGGGGTTGCTCGCTCGTTCGACAACATTCCGCGTGAAGTCTTTTCTATTTCTCCTCCACGGATGATCGGGGGTAGGAATCGCTGATGCCTATCAAACCAACCGACCGTGCGACCGTGTTTCAAGCTAAAACCCATGTTCTGTTCAAGACATACCGGCATGCAAGCTCCCCGACGTTTGCCAGCCACTCAACATCCCATATGCAGGGAAATCATTTATGGTCCACATTAAGGCAGCCCGCATGGTGAAATTCTTATATCATACGTAAGAACCCCTTCACTCCACAACATCTTCAACTCGTCTATCAAAGGTCCGAGGTACACATCTATCTTCTTTTTGGGTTGGATGGCCCAGGATTAACGCGTTAAGAAAGAAAAACTCTCTTCTCATGCACATAGAAGGTGGGAGGTTGTACGGAGTCACAATGACAGCCAACAGAATAAGTCCCGCCCGTATTGTTGAAAGGAGCGAACCCATCCGAGCATAGACCAAGACGGACATTACGGGGATCCATAGCAAAGAAAGGATTTGCCTCATCAAATTTACGCCAAGCTTCCGCATCGGATGGATGCGTCACAAAGTTTTCATCCTGCGATGCTCCGGTGCCATCTCATGTGAGCACTGTTTGTTCCGATGCATACAATCTCGTAAGTCTTGGAACCGAGAGGAAAGTACCACATCTTACTTAACGCATGACGGGTCATTTTCCTTCCTTTCCCCACAACTTTATATCTGTCATCTCCACGAAATTTACAACCGGTCGGTTCAAAGATCATCCTTGTAATACAACATACATCCTCTCGGGGCAAGAATGGATTTTTTCACATCCAAGACCAAGCTCTTTCACCTTTTTTTTGCTTGGTAAAAATCCTTCGGCAAATTAGTGTCTTTGGGAACAACCTTACTCATGATATGCATCATTTCGTTGTAATTCCTCTCACTCATATGGTGATCGGTCTTCAAGCTTAGTGTTGCCAGGGTAGCCGATAGCGATGAATATTCACTACTATCAAAGTGTTCGCAACCTTCCCATAACGGACGTTGGGCTTCTTGAAGCATTTTGTAGAACCTAGCGGCTTCGGGATGAGTGACGGACTTCGCCATGACATTCCCAACATTCATAATCTTTCATGAATCCCTTTTGACACAAATGAATTTTGACATTGCCCGTATCCCTAAATCTTAAACACCTACATTTGGCACACGGACACCTGATCTCCCTACTTGAAGTTTTTGAATTCGCTAAAGCAAATTGGATGAACTCTTCCAAACCCGCCAAGAATGCTTGCGTTAGTTCTCTTCTATCGCTAGACGATTGTACATCCAACTTCTATCATAATTGTGTTCCATACTTCTTAGCTAGTTCGGTTACTAACCTAATTAACATCTCAACATGCCACAAATATGTAAATTTATATATTAGTGACCAATTTATAAGAACAAATCAAGATTATATAATATGCAAAAGGAATTTTATATTTTGTATTTATAATTACCTATTTATCTAAATAGTATTTATAATTTAGTTTTTGAAATTATCAACCTTTATTTATTATATAAATTGTTAAAGATAAATTGAAATAATGAATGTAAATGAGATTTTTTTTCATAAAACTAAATAGTCATTTTTTTCTTTAAATCTTTATCTTCTTTAATTATACTTTATGTTAATTAATTAATTCCTTTAACCCTCAATCTTACTAGGCACAAATTATCGTTCTCATTTGAAAACTATCATATTTATACAATTATATATCTAGTTACCAATTATCAATTAATATAATATCATAACAATTTTTGTAAGCCTCTAACAAATTATCAACATCAAGTACCTTTTAATCTACATACCCAAATCAATAACTATAACATTTTAATCTACATACGCAAATCAATGTCCATAATAACTACATTTTCATCTACATAGGCAAATCAATATTTATTAACAACTACATTTAAACAATATCAATATTTAATCTATCTACCCTAATCAATATTTAAACATTTAAACATACTAATCAAGATTTATTTTATCTATACTAATCAATATCCCCATCAACTATATCTATACTAATCAATATTTAAACATACTAATCAACATTTTAATCTACATAATCAAATCAATATTTAATCTATCTATACTAATCAATATCAATTACATATTAATCTATATACAATAATCTATCTCAAACATTTAAACATACCTAAACCGTGAACAAAGGGAAGAACAAAGAACGTTGGAAAAACCACCACCTACTCCGACGAGCAAGCGAAGAACCACCACCGGCACCAACACAAGCAAGGAGGGCGTCTGAAATCGCAGTGGAGCCGGAAATCGCGAGGGTGGGGGTGGGAACTCGCACGGGGCCGGAAAACGAGAGGGGAGGCGGGAAACGGAAGGGCAGCCGGAGAAATCAAAGGGGAGGGGAGCTGCGCGGAGGGGGTGAGGGGAGCGTGCGCGGGGGAGGAAGACGCAGAGTCTCTTAAAAGAGACTCTGCGATTTGCGACGGACGGTCGGTCCGTCGCAAATTGCGACGGACAGGACCGTCCGTCGCACTTTTTGAGACGGACGGTCCTGTCCGTCGCAAACTGCGAGTCGCAAACGGGCGGACCCGAATGAGTCCGCCCTTTTGCGACGGACGGCCCTGTCCGTCGCAAAATGCGACGGAATGTTTTTCCGTCGCAAATTTTTCTTTTTTGCGACGGATTTTTTTCCGTCGCAAAAATCCGTAGCAAATTTGACTTTTTCTAGTAGTGATATAGAAATATTTTGGGAACCAAAAGCTCACTGTGTGTGTGTAATGCGTGACTTTGCTGGCTTTGTTGGTTCCAAATAAATCAATCAAGCTTGATGTTTTAATGGTATATATTGAACCCAAAAGCTTGGTTTAGGAAATAATAGGGTGTACACTTGAGAATTTGCAGTTGGAAAACCATGAGAAACATTATATACATCAAGGCATAATTTATATCATAATTGATATTTATAAACTCCTAATTTAAAGTGTTAAGATAGCCTCTAAGAGTTTAAAGTAATTGTAGAGAAATAATAATAAATACAAAAAAAAATAATAAATAAATATTATCATCATTATTATTATTAAAAATGGGAATAAAAAAAAGGGGAAGTATTAGAAAAGGGTATTATTAATTAATGATAAATAGAAAGGAGAATTAATAGTTACAATGGTCTCCTTAATTTTTCAGTCCCGTCATAATAATGTGCCTACTTCAAGCTATCCAACTATTATTATTAAAATTTGTATATTTTTAATTTTATGAAATTATAAGTTATAATTCCGATTATGTAGAGTTTTAGAAAAGTTATTAATGGTTAGTAAATTGATTGTGGTAGATTGATTTTTGGCGTGTGTTTGAGCTTTTGGATTAGGAGCCGTGTGATAATAGTTAGCTTCGGCGAGAGGTAACCACTTTCCACTTATTATGTATATTAGTATGTTGTTTGTGAGTATTTTGTGAAATGATTATTAATATCTTAATAGAAATTGCCTTGTGGAACCTTATGATTTGAATTGTGAAATATATACATATATTTATTTACGTATTTTGGAAAAATTCTTGTTGAGTTATTTATTATGATAATTATGGAAAGGGTTGGATTGAGAAAAAATGGAGTAGTTTATTCCACCACGTGGTGAGGCCTCCATTGGTGCACGATGGTTGGCTTTCTATTGTCCCACTTGTTCAATGAGGGACTGGCCCACTAGTTCAAGAGGGCTTACGACACCCCACTAATTTAATAAGGGGAAAAGACCCATGGTCTGGGACATGTGCTCTGAGGATTTTGGCCGGTCTTCATCACATGACCAGTGAGCTTTCGAGTATCCAGTAACATGGTTAGTACTTAGCCTATGGGTCTAGTCGGAGGAAATAAGGCGGTTCGGTTGGTTTGATGGGAGACATATTGGGAATTGTGTTAATGAAAACTGCACTACATAATTTTGATAAAGAATTTATAACATGAAAATTTGTGAATTATATTTTTAATACTTTGTTATATAAATTGTTCCACTTGGCACCTCACCAGCACATATTAGTATTCTTAATAAGTTGGATTGATGGTTACCACATTTTTCAGGAGATAGTTCCCGTGCAGGTCCATCAGGGAAGACCTCGGAAGCTTAGGCTACTTCTGCTGAGAGTAGTGCTTCTGTCTTTTTGGTTGATGTTGGATGATTGTATATTGCCACGTTAGGGCTCATTCTGCATACTCTGATTTATTTTTATATAATTTGGTAATTGATGAAGCATTACTTAGTGGTTAATTAACCCTTAATTAGTCATTATGCTAAGTATAATGGAAGGACGTTACACTAATCAAGAGAGCTTGGTGGGATGCCTTTCTTCTTTGTTTCCCCTCATTTCTCATTTCTTTTTCTTTTTTTCTTGGCTTTCTTGATTTTTTATTTTTTAGCTATTTTTTCCCTTTTGATGAGCTATATATTTTTCTTTGCTTTTCTTTGGCTCCTTTTTCCCTTTTTATGGGATGCCTTTTTCTCCCCCTTCTCTTTTTGGAGGGATAGATTTTTTTTTTTTCCTTTTCTCTTTCTCTTTTGCCATCTCTTCTTCACATTTTTTGTCATCCCACACATAATTAAATAATAGCAACAATACCACAAGATGTAATTCAGTAAATGACAAATCAGAATGCCTAGCAATATATTTACATGCACAATTACTTACCAAAATACAATGGAATTTAAGAAAAATGATAGGCTCAAAGGGATAGCAAAGGATAATGATATTTGTGGCTTGTGTTTGGGATAACTAGGGTTTAGAATATGAATGCCTCGTCATTTTAAAGAATTGTACATACGTAAAGTAGCCATAAAAAAAATGGATGGATTTACATGAGTAGAGGTTTACGCCGATTACCAAGTGTACACTATATTGGCAATCCACGAAGTACGAATGGTTTGAAAATAAATATTAATGAAGAGTCGGTTGAATAGCCCAATGGAATTGAAAGTAAATTTGAAAAAGGTAATAAAAATTAAATGACTGTGAACTGGAATATACGTGAGTAGAGGTTACAGGTCCAGATCCAATGAAAGGGCGGATAATCGACAGGTGGATGATACAGATGGACCAATGATTGAATGACTAGGAGATTTAGAGGGTTATATTTGATTGATTGATATAGGACATGTGTCAAAGGTCATTTTTGTTGTTATTGTAAATGTAAGATCTTTTTGTATTTATTTCTTATATTTATTATTTTTCTTTAAACTAATTTGTATAATTTATAAAATGATATATAATCTAATATGACAAAGAAGTATCTTAAAAAAAAAAAATCATGTCACATATGTTATAATTAAGTAATTTATTTACTTAATCTTTCAAAATTATATAAACATGTCTTGTATTAAAACTAAAAGGAATACTCAATACAAATTGTGTTTGAGAAATCACAATGTTCTCTTGCAAAGTGGGGGCATCGGTGGAGCATATATGTGGGGAACCAGCTTCCCTACCTAGGGGAAGCTCTATTTATCTAGATCGTCCATATGAGGTCTGAATGATTCAAATTTTTTTTAAAAAAATTATTTTAAGTGATAGATAATCTAAGATAAAGATAATCGGTTAACTTACATTTTCTCAAAAAATAATTTTTTTCATTTAAAAATCACTATCTAAACAAAATTAAACATTGACGGTCTAGATGAGATAAGCTTTCCCAACATATCAAAGCATAAGTAGGAAAACTGTTCCGATGTGTGTGGTGGTTTGTTGAAAATACTTCAAATCTTATAAAAACAAAAGAATCAATGCAGTTGTAGAAATTGAATCAAAATGGATTAACTTGACCTATGAACTGAATTCTTAGCTCCATTCAAAGCATTTCAAAAAGCTAGCGCCTTATAATTCAAATTAATACAAACTAATACCTCATAAAATTTATGAATAATCACTCAAACTCAATGCCCGCTTCTTTAATTTATACGTTAATTGACTGATTCAATTGTAATTTCTCATACCAATTCAATCAGGGGAACTCCCATTAATGATATATATAAAATTATAAAATTTTGATCATATGGATATCATGAGTGTAGCAGAAGAGAAATAGTTACATACTTTAGGAGCTTCATCTTATCTACACTTTAACTAATTAAAATGCAATAACTCATTTTATTTTAATTTTACATGACAAATGAGTCATATGAAGAAATTGAAATTTTATGATTTTAGCGAGGATGGCTTAATGGGAGGGAATTGTGTTTTTTGTTTTTCTAAATTAAGAAGTTTATGTTTTTTAAAATGATAAAATTTGGATTTTTTTATAGGACTCATCTGCTATATGGGATTAAAATAAGGGAGTAAGTTATTTCATTTTAATTAGTCATATATGAGGAGATGGTCATTGAGTAGGTAAGTATTTCTCTACCAAAAGGTTAAACCATTAATAATAATATTATTTGTGATTAAAAATTAACCGTAGGGACTGGGGCAGCTGTAGCATCAATCGCATACGTCTTCTCTCTTGTTTCTCAGGGCCCGTTTGGTACAAGGAACTCACAAGAGTTCCTGGGAACATAACACAGTTCCCACTAGCAATACACGTTTGGTTGCACAACTTCCCGTCAAACCAAGTTCCCACCTTGCTCCATCTTCCCACAAACGTGGGAAATTCAAATCCCTCCAAAACTGATGGGATCTCAAAATCTTCCCGGGAAAGTGAATTAATGAGACAAAAAAGCCCCTCTGAAGGTGGTATCTCGTAGCTTCTTTGAGCTCGGTTCTTCGTCCCTAAATCGGTCTCCCTCCACAGACACGGTCACAACCCAAGCTCTCTGGCCTTCTCGTTCCCAACGATGACAGTGAGGAGGACAATAGTGGTGGCTCGTCGGAGATGCAAGAAGGTTGCCGATGGTTTGGTTCAAGCTCTCTCACGGTGGTATGAACAGTGAAACAATGAAAGAAGATTTAACTGCCATCGAAAGTTGCAAAAACAGTAATCCATCTCTCTTAGTTTCACCACTTTCAATTTCTGCTCCTTATTTTCATTCCTCATGACCAGCCTTCTCTTCTAATACGCTGAACTTTTAATTGCAGCACAGTTTCAACTACTGTCAATTTATGCGTTCGAACTCACAGACTCTTTTAGGTGAGTGTTACGTTCGAACTTGTCAACTACGTTCGAACCAAGTCATCCAAGTTACTGAACTTATGTCTGATATGACGCGAGAATTCTAGGGTCAACTTCTGATATTCATATCTCTTTCGTCTAAACTCCTTTGAGCTTGCTTTTGGTGTCTATGTGACGCATTGGGAGTCTAGTTTTATATAAAAAAAGTTTCACCACAATCGGATTTGTGGTTTAAGAGATATGATCAAATTATTGAACCTTATCCATGTAAAATGTAAAACAGAGCCAAACAGAGCAGTATGAATATTGAATTTGAGAATGATGTTACTGTTCATATATCAGTCAGCTACAATTGTTTAGCATATGTGTATCTTAAAAATTTAATTTTATGAAACACGGTAATGTTTTCAATTGGTATTGTTTAGATTCTTCACTTGATTATGAATATTCATATATGTTTTCTTGATGCAATCTGGGTTCCTTTCCCTTTCTATCCTTCTTCCTAGAAATCCTTCTCACCTCCGGCTGTCGTTCTAATCATCACCCTCACAGATCCCATCGGCAGCTCTTTTGATTTTCCTTCTCAACCATTTACAAATCACGATGTGGGTAGTACATTTTATGCCTGATATAAAAATAAAAAAAAAAAATCAATCAAGTCTTTCTCTCTCTTTTTTATGTTAGGGGTATTATAGGTATTTTACCTCTCCTTCCCACTTAATCAACACCCAATTATTCTTACCAAACATTTTATTTTCCCTCAACTTATGTTCCATTCTCATGTCTACCAAACAGTTTAACTTTTTAAGTTCCCTCTTAATCTTCCCTTCCATTTCTTTCCCTCCTTTAAGTTCATTTCCCTCCTTAAATGTTCCCTGTACCAAACAGCCCTCAATCTTCCATTTTCCTACTTGGCTCATAAAGCAAAATCAGCTGCCCCTTTTGCATTTATAATCCCTCTCGTGACCTTCTCTCTCCCTTTTCCCTCTTCTCTTGCTTCCTCTTTCTTCTCTCGTTTCCCTCCATCGTTTCTAACCCATTTGGACTGCGATTGACCTCCCTCCACCCCAGATCTCTTTCTTCCTCTTCTCTCTTCTTCAGACACTGTAGTTTTTGTCATTGCTCTCGTGACCGCTTTACAGGTGAGATTTTTATCCATTCTTCTTCTTCTTCGCAACGTTGTTTTCTCGATCCTCTGGTTCTCAGTTGACTTGATTCCTAGTCCTCTTTAGGATGTTCGAAGCGCATTCTCTGATTGAAGGCCTAATGCTGCAACTGGCCGTCCCCATTTTAATGGTCAAGTTCGTTGAAGTGTGTTCCATTCTGAAGTCTTCATTGTTTTCGCCGATCCTGTGTTTGATAGTACAACGTTTTCCCTCTTAGATTTCTGGGTTCACGTGCGCTGATAATTTATACTTTAGTTTATGATTGGGTCTGAGCCATGTGGATTCTCTACACGTTTCAGTTCTAGCTTTCTTCAATCGTATTCTTTCTTATTAGGTTGACGGTTCATAGGCTTTTGTTCCTCACGATCAATACATCTATCTATTTTTTAAAACGTCTTTCAGATTTTTCCGTAGTTTAACGCTGCTGTAACTTTTCTATCTCTCATTTTTTGAGCTTGGGTTTTGTTATTTTGGTTCTTTATTTACTTATATCTCAGTTTTTATCATGCAGGGGAGTAAATAAGAGCTAAATTGTGATTGAGGCTGACCAAAATTCAGTTCATCAGCTGAATTAAGCAAAATGACCATTGATATGCCATCGCCTATGGCCCAAAGTATGAGGACAAACAGACCTTCCTTTAGTTCTAGTAATGTCTACGATGATACCCCTGTTCACAATCATGCTGGAGTTAGCAATGGTGATGACTATGACAGTGATAGCTCCAATTTTGCACCTTCAGTTTTCTTTCATGTACGCAAAATTGGTGATCCTATTGGACTTCTACCACCCGGAGAAATAATATTGGGCGTTAACAAGAGAGGGGTAAAGTTAAATGTACATACAACTTTTATGCATTTAATAATTATGTGTGCTTTTTTATATATGTGTATTTTTGTTCAACTGCAGGTTCATTTTTCCCGTCCTGTTCCAAATGAATGCCTTCACTCAGCTGAGTGGAGAGACATAATGCAGTATGGAAGTAACAATACAGCGATATTTTTCAAAATGCGAGTCGCCAGTGTTCTACACATATTCGAGTTTGAAACCAAGCAGGTATAAATACCTTTAGTAAGCACTTAGTTTTATACTTGATCAATACTCAACATGGGTACCACTAGTTCTTTTTGCCTCACTGACAATATCTTTTTCTTTATAGGGGGAAGAAATTTGTGTAGCTCTTAAGAATCATATCAATGATATAATGTTGCGCCGAGATTCCAAAGCACGGTCTGTTGCTGTTGGTTCTGTAAATGGAGATATTGGCAACAATCTGAAGGAATCCTTAAATGCTGATAAACAAAGTCTTGAGGAAGTTACTTGTGAATGTGATAGGCTCAGTCTCAGATCAACATGCAATGAAAAGGATAACGCTATTCAGGTAAATTTCTTAACTTCGTGTGACTGAACCAATTTCACTTTTGCAATATCTTTTTGTCTTACGGATTATGAATCTACTAGGCTGCAACTCTAGAGAAAAGGAATATGGAAGTAAGATTGACCAAGTTGAATAATCTGGTGCTAGAGGAGTCTGTTGAAGCAAATAACCAGGTAAGATACTATTGAAGGTGTTGTTATTCATGTGTAAGATAATCTCTGATTATTAGGACATCTTTCACTTTGATAAATAGGATTTGCATAAGCTTGAAAATGAGCTAAAAGTTAGTAGAGATGAGCTGCTTGTGGTAGAAGAAACTATTACAAGATTGACGAATAAAAAATTGGTTTTGGAACGGAAGCTATCAGAGCTGGAGAAGAGGAATGCTGATGAGGTAATATAAAACATTTAAAAACAGTATTCATTCGATTTAAAACCCAATAATTTTGTATATTCTTCAATCGATATTCAAGGTGTTTTCTGCAATGCAGAATAGTGTTCTTGCAGCCTTGAAATCTCGAGGGAACGACCTTGAAAAAGAGCTAAAAGGATTTAGACAAGAATTAGCTGCTGCTGAATCCGCTTTATCAGTCAAGGATGCTGAGTTGGTTGCACTGCAGAATAATTTAAGGGAACTGGATGAGCTAAGAGAAATGAAAGAGGTTTTGATACTCTCTCATTTATTTTCAGTATTCCAATCATGGGACAACACACTCGTAGGTCTTACACTCTTAAGTATTTTTATATTTATGTTTTCTTTATTTAGGACATTGATAGGAAGAATGAACAAAGAGCTGCCATATTAAGGATGCAAGGAGCTCAATTAGCAGAAATGGAAGCTCTTTATAAAGAAGAGCAGGTTCTGTGGAAACGCTATTTCAACAAAATAGAAGGTGGGCTATGAAAAGTAAATCTTACATGACAGTGTATATAATATTCCCCCATAGCATATTCACAACATCAAAGCTTGGTTCTTGTTTCAGACATGAAAGGCAAGATAAGAGTTTATTGCCGTCGAAGGCCTCTTAGTGATAAAGAGATCAATGATAAAGAAAGAGATGTGCTGACCAGCATAGATGAGTTTACTATTGAACATCCATGGAAGGACGATAGATCAAAGCAATTTGTGTATGATCGTGTATTTGATGATGATGCTACCCAAGAAGATGTATTTGAGGATACAAGGGTAAGTTTTGTTATATCAGCTTAAAGATTATAGTCTTTTCTTGTCCAAGATAATTTATGTAAAACTTATTAGTAATGATTTTATTTTGGTTATTTTCCATACAGTATTTGGTACAGTCTGCTGTAGATGGCTATAACGTCTGCATATTTGCTTATGGTCAAACTGGGTCTGGGAAGACATATACAATCTATGGAACTGAAAACAACCCCGGACTCATCCCACGCGCTACTGCAGAATTGTTCAAAATTTTAAGGAGAGAGAATAACAAATACTCTTTTTCTTTAAAGGTATTAGTTTAAAAAAGATTATTTATACAATTTCATTGCTTTTGTGAAAATTTTTGTTTTGTTTATAGTCAATAAATTAGAAATACTCTGGTAATTAATCATAGCTTCGTCAATGAGGCATTATCTTACAAAGATTTCTCTTGTATCGATATTACAGGCTTACATGGTGGAATTATATGAAGATACACTTATAGATCTTCTGTTACCTAAGAATGCAAAGCGTTTAAAATTAGATAAAAATGCAAAGCGTTTAAAATTAGATATCAAGAAGGATTCAAAGGTGATGATCTCTACCCTGCCATTGTGATTTTCTTCCTGTAGGACCATTATAGTATTGTTATATGAAGGGCTTAAAATTTGTAATTACCATTCAAAGGGGAGATAAGTAGTGTGCTTTTATTTTGAGGCAGGGGCTAAAAATTTACTAATATTGGTGCTTTTTTGGTTACAGATTATGTTTTTCTGACAATCATGATGGAATGATTTGTAGGTTCTTAGTTGTCTAATGTTATATTGTTTGTTCTATTTTAGGGCATGGTGGTTGTAGAAAATGTGACAGTGTTGCCAATTTCAACCATGGAGGAATTGAATGACATAATAGAGAGAGGATCTGAACAACGGCATACATCGGGAACTCAGATAAACGAAGAAAGTTCGAGATCTCATCTTATATTGTCAGTTGTAATTGAAAGTACCAACCTCCAAACCCAATCAATGGCAAGAGGAAAGGTATCTTTGTTTGGAATTAACTGTCAATTGTAATGTAGGCATGTTTTTGATGAGATCTGTGAGCTTGAGCCATGGTCGACGCTTAATCATATTTTATTTTGGATTCAATATGCAGTTAAGTTTTGTAGATCTTGGTGGGTCAGAAAGAATAAAGAAATCTGTTTTCACTCGTAGTCAACTTAAAGAAGCTCAGAGTATAAATAAATCATTATCAGCTCTTGGGGATGTCATCAGTGCTCTATCTTCTGGTGGTCAACACATTCCTTACCGGAATCACAAGTTGACAATGCTAATGAGTGATTCACTAGGCGGTAATGCTAAAACTCTCATGTTCGTGAATGTATCCGCAGCAGAATCAAACCTGGAGGAGACACACAATTCTCTTATGTATGTCCCTAGATCTTTCTAGTTTGATTTTCTTTTTTTGGGTTTCTTTTATTTTATGCTTTTGGGATATTCAGGTATGCATCACGAGTGAGGTTGCTCGTGAATGATCCGACCAAGAATGTTTCGTCGAAAGAGGTGGCTCGGTTGAAGAAGTTGGTGGCACACTGGAAGGAGCAGGCAGGCCGAAGGGATGATGAAGAAGAATTGGAAGAAATTCAAGAGGAACGGCCGCCGAAAGAGAGGTCAGATGGCTAGCATTTTTTGTAGGGATTCAGTTTGAACGGCCGCCGAAAGAGAGGTCAGATGGGTGGCATTTTTTGTAGGGACTCAGTTTCAGAATCAACATGCAAGATTGACAATGAGAAGATCAAATGTTTTGGCTATCAACAATGACATTGAAATTTTTCTTCTCTATATTGCTGGTAGGATAGACATATATTCTGCTTGTATATATATTGCTAATCCTTATCTCATTGCACATATGAATGGATACTATACGCTATTCTCTTCTTAAATACGATCATTTTCTTTTGGCTTAGCTTGTAAAAATCATCTCAAAGAGAGGTGAGCCTGATGCTTCACATTTTTATTTTGAAACAAGTGATTGATGATAGGAGATATTTTGACGTGGTTTTGTTCAATGTATAATATATTGAGTAATAACCATAAATGCATAATATAACTAATGAAGATTAGTTGTATTCAAACTGGTGAGGTGGCTGCGCAAAGGTTACAGGTTTAAAATGGGGTCTACTCGAACTCTCAAAGTTAGACGGATGATGGTTAAAATAATATAACTAATGAATAGATACAAAAATATTTTACATATAACCCAAAATAATCAAGATTATTAAACTCAGATCGGCCACTGCACCTGCTAGGGTACTGGGTCGAGGATCAGACCTAACCCAGGGTCAAACTGGTAGGAAAGTAAAGATTTCAGGGTTATTAATATGAAATTTTAAAGAAAATTAAAAAAAAAAAAACTGTAAAGAAGAAGTGAAGTGGGTCGATGCCCGAATTGGACGGATTCGCCGGTTTTCAGGCCGAATTTGCCGGTCCATTCCAGGTTTAATTACTTGGAAAGTAATGTCATTCCAAGCTTAAGAAGAAGAAAAAATAAATACAGCTTGGTTAACCTGGTTCAAAACTTTTGAATTGGTTAGGATTCACTAGTCTGACCGGTTGAATTAAGTTGGGTTTCCACATCATGATAAAATGAAGGACCAAATCCAACTTTGACATTAAATTTTGAATTTCACTTGTATTACGTGAATCCAAATATTGAAATTTGTCCAGTTTTGCTTATTTTTTGGGAAAAAAGATAAGAAAATATTAATTGAACTTCAAAATCTTAAATAAGTGATTTCTTACTAAAATAAGTAGTTAATTGCTATGCTTTTGTAGTCAATATCAATACTCTTATAGACAATAAGATTGATTTGAGATTTTGAAATTCAAATGATGTTTTTTTCTTTTTCTCTTATTTTTTTTCTCTTTTCAAAACACAACCATGCACCTACCGTGTGGTGGTAGGGGCACCTGCCTTTTGAAAATTTAGGCAGGAGGTGCCTACCTTTGAAAATGGTGGGGGGGGGTGGGGTGGTAGCGGTGCCAATATTTGAGAGGGTGTTGTTGCCGCCCCTTGAAAAAGAGGTGAGGGATTTTTGTATAAATACCCCCCACCACACACACACACAAACACACACCTGCACTCACGCATACACTGAAGGCACGACAAGAAAGGTGAAAGAGGAGAGAGAGAGAAGGAGAGTAGGGTGATAATTATTTGGGAGTATTGCAGTAACACTTGGTGATTATTTGAGAGCTAGAGAATAACATGTAACTCTGAATATTCTTTCATATACTTGTCAATTGTGTATGATTGTAAATTATATTATTTTTATGAACTGAATTATGTGTATATGTATTATAATAAAAGTTGAATATTACAGTTTTGTGCCCAAGAAAATTACAGTTTTATCCCTAAATTTCAGAAATGATAGTTTAGTCTCGAAATTCAAAAATGACAGATTGGTCCAATGAGGTTTTTATAAGATGTTTGGTTTGCCTTGTGATGGTATTTGATATAAATGGAAGTTTATTCTAATACACTTTATTTTTATTGAATATAATTATCATGGCGGATGTATGTGTGAAGGGTTGGAGTAAGGAGGAATTTGAATAATAAGATTTCTTTATACCATCACTCGGTGCACAGTGGATGATACTCTTCAGAGCCTCGTCTTCCATGTTTTCCTTTGGCTGGGATTGCATTGGAGTTGTGGGACATGTAACACCTCCTTAGTTGTTATTTTTAAGGAGGGGAGCCATAGTCCAGGCTTAAGCTCTATACCTTTAGCCAGGTATATCTTAAGTTTTGGTGAGCTTGGAACCATCCAGTCAAATGAATGAGTTTCTGTTGGACTATGTGTTAGCCTATGGCTCCAGTCAACGGTACAAGGATGGACGGTGATATAAGGGAGCCTGCATATTGCATATTGTATAATTGTATAGTTCACAATTCGACATAACGATGATTACTTGTGCAAAATAATTATGTATGAGAAACTATGGTATATACATATATATTTGAAATCAACCTCTGCTTTTTGTCATATGTAATTTGCTTGTGTATGGTAGAAATTTTCAGCAGTTACTGAGATGTGGAATCTCATCCCATATTAACATTTTTCAGGTGAATATCCCAGTAGAGAGCAAGGGAATGCACTTATGGAGTGAGCTTTGAAGGCTCTTTTGTACTCCTATAGTTTATGTCATGTTATTTTCTTTGCCATGAACCTAAGACTTCTGCTTCGTATTAAACTCCGAAACTTTTTTGGAAATTTATTATGATTATGTATTATGAATTTTTATTTGAAACGATTATGTAATTTAATGATTTGGATATTAATTACCCCTGTTGGAGGTATTTCAAATATTTTGGCCAAGTTTTCAGGTATTGAATTTGAGATGTTACATCCGATATGTGAAGCTGGCACACACTCTCATCAACTTAAGCACGGAAGAAAAACGGTCTACCTTGGCCATAGGCGATTTCTTCCTCGGTCACACCCGTACCATAGGCTAAAAAAGAGTTTTAACGGTCAGCCGGAGCATGGAACGACTCCAGAGCCATTAACTAGAAAGGAGGTTTATGGTCGGATTGAAAGAAGAAATGTCACATTATTCGGTAAGAATCAGAGTACTGCGGGTGAGAAGAACATATGGAAGAAGAGATCAATTTTCTTTGATCTTCCATATTGGCGCAGTCTTGATGTGAGACACAGTATTGATGTGATGCATGTGGAGAAAAATGTGCGTGATAGCCTTCTTGGTACTCTTTTGCTCATACCAGGGAAAACTAAAGATGGAATTACCGCGAGACTTGACTTGGTTGAAATAGGAATAAGAGAACGGCTACACCCACAACTAAGAGATGATGGTAAAAGAGCGAATTTGGAGCCAGCAAAGCATACATTGTCATCAAAAGCCGAGAAAAAAGAACCGTACATGAGATTTTCACCTCATACGGCTCCTCGAAGGTCATAAATAAATCTAAGGGACCGGGCCGGTTATTTATCTTGATATATCCCTAGGATCAGTGGCGGAGCCACACTGGGGCATATGTCTGCAAGTGCAGACACAAAAATCTGAAAATATATATATTGTGAAGGGAGTCTACTACTATTGGTCTAAGCGGTGTAGTGGTAATCAAGCTTGTATAACACGATGATGTTCCCTGTTCGAACCCAGCCTGGGCAACTTTCTTATTCATTTTTTGGCATGGACTTGCAGCAGACACAATGCTGACAGCACGTGGGGAAAGCCACTTGCAGCGGACACACAGCTGACAACACGTGGGGAAAGCCTTCTAAAATATTTAATTACATTTATATTTATAAAAGAAAAGTTTGTTAAAAAATTTCTTTGCATCATAAAATTTATTGCTAAAAAATATCTAATAACCCAAGTTACCCAAGTTTTTAGCAGGTGTAACTCATATTCAGATATATATAATATATTTTCTTAACAAAGTGCAAATATTTTCCATTTTATATATAGTTAAAAAGGTAGAAAAAGACAATTAAAATTGGTAAAAGATAAATAAATATGTTGAATTTCAATAATTCTAAAAGGATTGATTGGAAATTTTGAAATGTTGCAAAATTTGAGAAATTACCTGACTACCTTTACTTTTTTTTCGAATAAAAATTCAAAAGGCCGTAGTTTATAACTTTAGTTTCGCTATTAGCAACTCAAGTATATGTAATGACAATATTTGCATGAGAAATTAAAAAATATATATATAATAGGTTGTTGAAGCTTTTTTATTTGTTGTGAAATTATTTTTTAATTGAACCCCATTTTTTGTCCTAAACTTTATAAAGGAGTGGGTTGCCTTTTATCCTCCTTAAAAAAAAATTTCGGGGGCAGAACCCCCAAATTCCATCACCAATTTTGCACCCACAAATATTAAATCCTAGCTCCGCCACTACCTAGGATAGATATTTGTGTTGGTGTTTGCATGGCATTAAGGTGCCACAAAGGGTATTCATCTAATGTGAGAAGGCTTGTCTTGATGGAAGATTTAAAGTTAGTAGGAATGAAGTCCCATGATTGTCACGTACTGATGCAACAACTATTACCAGTAGCTATTAGAGGCATTATGACAGACGATGTGCGAAGCACGATAACAAGGTTGTGTGTTTTCTTTAATGCTATTTGTGATAAAGTTGTTGAGATTGAAAAGTTGGACGAATTGGAAAAGGAGGGTTATGTCATTCTATCCCAACTAGAGATGCATTTTGCTCCTGCAGTTTTTGATATAATGGTGCATTTGATGGTTCATTTGATAAGGGAGATAAGACTATGTGGCCCAGTCTATCTAAGGTGGATGTATCTTTTGAGCGATGCATGAAGATCTTAAAAGGGTATTCTAAAAATCCTTATTGACCTGAAGCCTCAATCGTTGAGAGATACGTGGTTGAAGAGGCTATGGACTTTTGCAAAGAATATATGTCAACACCTAAGACCCAGTCTCATAATAAAAATGGTAGAAGTCGGGGAACACGAGGGCTCAGAGTGAAGAGTATGCATCGTGAAGAGCAAGGTTATTAAACCCGGACCGGTCACTGAACCGGTCGAAGTATTGGGTCAAGGGTCAGTGGGTCAGACCGGAACTAAACCGGGACCAAACCGGTAGAAGAAATGAAGATTTTGATGTTATTAATATATTAAAATAAAATTATAATATGATAAAGTAGATAGATATTTTACATGGAGGAAAGAGCCAACTTTTGTAGGGCCAATGTGTTTTATTATCTGCTGACAAACCTGACCATTGAAACTTCCTAGGCAAATATAGTGGCGTGAAGTATTGAAAAGTTGAAAACAACTTCGGTTCTCTCTTCTGTGCAATGCTTTCTCTCATCTTCTTTTCTATTGTATCTTCTTTCATTTTCCCTTTTGCTCGGCCTTCTTTCATTTTCCCTTTTGCTCGGCCACTTCATCTCCGATCTCTCCGTCTCTCTCACTCGTATTCACTTCTTAGTTCTTTCACAAGCTGTGTTTGTCCGGCTTTAAAAAAAAAAAAGAATCAACCTGGACCTTCCATCTAGCCAACACATGGCCCCCCACTTGCTCAGCATTTTCTGGCCACTCGGTGTTTTCTGATCAGTGCTCGGCATCTCTGGATCTAGGGGGACCGGATCTGTTCGCATTGGCTCTATTTTCACTGGATCTGATTCTCATCAGGTGTTTCTCTCCATCTCTCTCTGAAAACATCTTCAATGGACGATTTTTGAAAAAAAAAAAAATCAGACTCCGGTTTCTATGGCAGACCGGACCGGTTTCACGGCCGGTTCGCCGGTTTCCGGTCTGAACCGGCCGGTCCGGTCCGGGTTTAATTACCATGGTGAAGAGGTGTTGCAAGCACACTTGTAAATCTTGACTAATATGGAAGAAGTTCAGTTGTACTTTGAAGAACACAAAAAGAGTTTAAAGCAAATATATCCAAGGAAAAATGGCAGGGAGATAGCTATTGAGCAAAACAAGACATTCAAAGAATGATTCAAGGAAAAGGTTTTGCACGAGACCAGTGTGTCTGAGACAATCAGATGGTTAGCTTTGGGGCCTTCTTTTCAAGTCGTCACATGGTGCGCATATGATTTAAATGGGTATTCTTTCTACACAAAAGGTCAGGATGATAGAAGTACTATGCAAAATAGTGGGGTGACGGTTGTAGCTGAATCAATGCATTTTTCTAGTTCAAAAGATAAAAACCTTGTATTGGCATCCATGGCCTATTATGGAGTTATTGAAGACATATTAGAAATCAACTACACCAAGTTGAGAGATCCCTTTATTCAAATGTCACTGGGTGAACAATAATGCTGTGCAAATAGATAAATTTGGATTTACCTCGGTTGATCTTCATAGAGCTGGTTATGAAGATAAGCCCTTTATTTTAGCAAGGCAGGCGAAACAAGTATTTTATATCACTGATCCGACGAATAAAAAATTGTCCATTGTACTCCAAAGTAAAAAACAGAATGATGGTGATCTAATTTTAAATCTTGACGATACACCATCTTTCACTACAAATCCACCTATAGCAAGTGAAGTTTTGGAATTCGCAGATGATGAAGACTATGTAGCTAGAAATGATCATTGTGAAGGAATATGGGAAAAAACATAATGATCTGCTCATCATAAGGTCTTCTGTTTTTCATTTTAATGATAGCGCGATGAAGAGGTATCCGTTAACGTTGTTGCTACATACGGTGGAAAGCGCAAACCTATTGCTACCACACTAGTCCTGGCCCAAAGTAAATCGTTTAAATTCAAGTTTTTTAATTGACAATCACCTTGTCAAAATGAATTTATTGGCTTAATTCATTTTGACCATTTTCTTTTGATGTTCAATGAGTGCAGTACTACGTTATAGTACTTTATAACATCTTTCTGCACTAAAGAATTTGAAAAGGAGATCATTTCTTCATTCTCAAATTATTTTCATTTTTGTTCCTGTAAGTGAATTGTTCATTATTTGATTAAATTGAATGATTTATGTTAACTTGTTCATTAATTTCCTCGCAGATTTTTGGTCAAGAGGAACCCTATTCGATGGAAGACATGAACGTGCTAAGAGACAAAACACACAATTGACGTCTAAGACATATAGATGTGTAGATATGGATAGAGACACAAACACTGATAAAACAAAGGCGGGACGTCTTCTACAACATAAAGAAGATGTGTAGATATGGATAAAAGGTTTTGTTTTTACGTAGTGTAGTGGTTTAGAAACACATGTGGAAATACTTATATATTGTGCTCATCACCTGTAATAGCCATGTTTTGATGACTTATATATATATAATATGCAAGGTGTGGTGTATGTAGTGGTTTAGAAACACATGTGGAAATACTTATATATTGTGCTCACCTTGTATTACCCATGTTTTGATGACTTCTTCTATATATAATATGGAAGGTGTAGTGTGGTGGTTTAGAAACACATGTGGAAATACTTACCTTGTATTACCCATGTTTTGATGACTTCTGTATATAATATGCAAGGTGTTATAATGTGATGTCTCTCAATCTCTCAGTTTTCGTTATTTTGTGTTCTGAGAATTGGCTGATTATTATTACCTAGGATTCTTTATTATTTGTTCTGGTTTTGTATCTAAAAAAGGATACAGACAGAAAAAAAATATTTCATTTGTAAAAAATGTACATCTGAAAAATGGGCGACGTATTTAACAGAACAGTCGTTGTAAAACAATCGTTGTAAGCAAAAACGACTGCTTTAGATATTCCGTCGTTTTAAAATCGTCTTTGTCAGGGATAAATTGCTACGACTGATTACTCAGTCGACAAAAATGAGTCATTGTAAAAAATATATATGCACGACTGCTATAAGAGAAAAGGTCATTTAAAACTTTAAAATTACTACGACTGTTACAAGTTGAAACAGTCTTTGAAAATAAGTCATTGTAAGATATGATCTTTTGGGAAAATAAAACCTAAAATGACTTCTTTCAAAGAAACGGTCGATTTTAATTGGAATTTATAACGACAATTACAAATTCAAA
Organism: Acacia pycnantha; assembly: GCA_025563575.1. Taxonomy (NCBI): domain Eukaryota; kingdom Viridiplantae; phylum Streptophyta; class Magnoliopsida; order Fabales; family Fabaceae; genus Acacia; species Acacia pycnantha. The sequence goes on along the minus strand of JAMWYP010000037.1, from coordinate 979,638 downwards.
CAGTCTTTATAAAAAAGTCATTGAAATTTACGACGACCGTTACAAGTTAAAATTTTATTTTGAAAAAATTAATTTTAAACAACCAATATAGTATCATAGTCGTTTTTATAAGTCGTTGTAAATCAAAACTATAACGACCCTGATGGGAAAACAATCTTTGTAAACAATTCGTTAAATGTTACCACGACCGTTACCAATAGAAATTTTATTTTGAAAAAAATAATTTTAAACGACCAATGTAGTATCACAATTGTTTTTATAAGTCGTTGTAAATCAATCTATAACGACCCTGAAGGGAAAACAGTCTTCATAAACAAGTCATTGAAATTTACAACGACCGTTACCAGTAGATATTTTATTTTGAGAAAATTAGTATTAGACGACCAATAGAGTAAGACGGTCATTTGTTTAAGTCGTTGTAAATCAAACTATAACGACCTTGATTAAACCAGTCATTTATATTTACTTTCAACGACACAAAATATAACGACGCCATAAAACAGTCGTTGAAGTGTAAAAAAACGGTCGTTTATTAGTCTTTTTGTAGTAGTAATTAGCCTACAACATGTTAGGAGTAAAGAACTAACAAGCAGATATTCTTACCAAGGGACTTGGCATAGGGAGTCATGATAGGATCTCAATGTTTATAGTCCCCAACTTCAGGGGGTGTTACTGTTAAGTGAGTCATATTATGTGATAGATAATATGTGTGTGTGGAATTATTAATCTGTTATAACGGCGGTGCTTGGGTCACCTGGTTATATACATGTGTCCAGAACTGACAGTTTATTTTTATAATGGAATAGATATTGTTTTGTTTACACTAATAATAATAGCTCATTTACTTTAGAGATAAGGTTGGGTGCAGTGTTATCTATCAGCTTCGACTCAAAACACCTTGTAATTCCAGAATTAAATCCCTGTTCTTGTGGAGTTCGTAGTCCGTTGATCCGCTGAATCGCAAAATAGAATCACCTTTTTAAAACCTCCATGCCATGCTCTTCGAAGTCCCAGAATACTTCCCCAGCACTTACATGTTTTGTGTTTATAGCTAGTAGCTAGAAAGGGATGCAGCTAATAAATACTACTCGTATATATATTGTTTAATTAGGGCCACTTGGCAGATATCCTTGCATGATAGAGCCTGGAGGTGTCATATTATCAACATCTGATTGTGACTCCGAGAAGCTGAACGGAAAGCCATTCTCGTGTACGGCGGCATATGGTGGATTATTGTGATTCAACGTCGACCACTCACTAGTGCCTCCATAACTGCCCACTGGTGTTTGATGATGGCTCTCCACTGTTTCCCCTAAATATCCATACTATTAATTCATAAACACATATTGTTGTTAATTTGTCTGATGATGAAATTATGGCATACCTTGAGTTAACAAGGAAGCATCATCATTCAAGAGATCTTCGGGGGCTGCTTCCTCCAAGGTGTCCCATCTGGCGTATGCTTCTCTCACCAGCTTCTCAAAATAGCTCTGCCCATTATATATATATATAATGTCACCGTTATTCAATATTACATATATCTCTGAAAATTAACGATTATATATATATATATATACCTTGTTGATGTTGTTGAGGTCAGTGCCATACAGGATGTGGCCATTGATGTGAGCTCTAACCACTTGGCAGATGGGATTCAGAAACACGGCATAGTGAGGCCCCGGCCGGTATATGTAGAGCTTGTTCTCCATCTTACAGCTCCTCGCGTGCTTCAATGTTGCCTCCCACATTTTCTCTGACATCCCTATCCCTAATATCTGATTTCATTCCCAAATACCATTTATTATTATAATCAGAGTATTGAGATGAATAATGTGGATGGATTATATTTTATATATATATATATAGTACCTCTTTGAGTCTTGCAGGATCAACCACGGATAACTTGAGGAATTGCTGAACATTGTTAATACCCTTTGACGACAACTTCCTGTGAAATGCCCCATCCTTCCCAATCTTCTCCAGCCGCCACACGTCGTCTTCCAACATCGGTGGATGGTGTTTCTTATACACTACATATACATTAGACATGCATCCAAGTAAACATCTCTCGTTTGGCTACTATGTACATATATAATATATCATCCCGTGTATATACAATTCCAGTTTATATTCCTTAGTTTTCAAGCCAACAAAAAACATATTTTTGGTCTCAAAAGAAGTTGAAGATAAACCTCGAGCTATAAAGTAGTAAAAAAGGAATTAATATCACTCGTACATGATGATTGCATTTTTTATATATACTCATTTCAATCTTAATTAAAGATCAATTCGAGTTTACGATATATATATATATATATTGAAATATTATTCGACTAATTAGCATTCAACCAGATTTTGTAGCTTCAGAGAAAATTAAGGCAAATAATGTAACAGGGAAATGGGAATGCTACACGCTTATAGCATTAAAAGAGCAAACACAATCATATTAATAATTATTATTCTTCATTGTAACAAGTTATATAAAAACAGTTTGACCTTATTAATTAGCCCTAGAAACCGTTGCCTGACATGTAGGACCGACCAACCATTTGTCAAACTAAGTTTGGGATTATCATATATATATTCCTATTAAATATGGGTTGCCTGATTAGTAAACCTCTTAGCTGGAATTAAGTTGACAAAATCATATCGCTTTCAAGTTCCCTGGCAAGATATATAAAAGGCCATGGTCGATGTAAACAAAACTAGGGATATGATAGCCACAATTGGTTGCTTCGAAAGGGTGAAAGGGATGTGCAAATGCTTCAATTATGACTACATACATACTTGAAAGTTTGAAGCTAGTATTTTTCTTAAAGTGTGTGTGTGTGTGTATAGCAAGATATATATATATATATCAAGTTTTCGTATTAAAAAAATAAAAACGCTGCACATAAAAAACACATTAATGTTGATGCATGCTGGTAGCAGTGGATATGCCAAAGTTGGACACGACGTGAATTCTATATTACGAGTAGTTACCTAAAAATTACTACCTCCGGTCTTAATTATATGAACACTTTTATAATATAATTTATAAAAGTGTTACTATAATTAGGACCGGAGGGAGTAATAATAATATAAAAATGGGTAAGAATGGAATGCTTACATTCGCCACGATGATCCTTGACAACAAAAGATTCGGTGAAGCCTTCAAGAACCCTAGGACCTTGATGGGTTCCAGGAGCCACTCTGACAGCAACTCTGAACTTCCTACTCCTGATCCAGCTAGAGTTATCCGTAAATTCAATGTCGCCACCCAAACTTGCAATCCCATTTCTCATGGTGATGTTGAGTTCTGATCCGGCGAGCAAGGGTCGCTTTCCCACTCTCTCCTTCACTAAGTGGCTGTTGAATTCGTGGGTCGTCCATTCTTGCTTATCGGCCGGTGGGAAATCTCCGTCGAGAACCACAAGTTCAAGCTTCAAGGGATAAGGCACACTCGTCGGAACACTTCGATCGCCACTTTTGTCGACAAGAATCACCTGGAGTGGGTTGCCATTCACGTCTTGTATCCTGCTTGCCGTGAAAATAGGGATGGTCAGCCTTTCCTTAAAGCTTAGTTGTAGGTTTGGTGCTTCCTCTGCTGCTTGTATCCTCAACGACGCTGACCTCGTCATCATCGATCTCGGATACATGTGTCTCATCACTCCCTCCACCTCCTCACTCACCTGTCCATATATATATTTGGTATAAAATAAAAATTTATTTAGCTTTAGTCTCAGAGGTTGTGTGTGTGTGTGTGTGTGTGTGTATGAGGCGGTAGAAACTTACCACCCTTCTGAGCAAAGGTTCCAAGCCAGAGAGAAGGTTCTGCAAGTTTCTGACCATAACCACTTCTCCGATCACCCTGTCCAAGGGTAACATGCGTGAGAGATGAAGCAAGGCAAATGAATACCAAGTGTATATTATTTATGTACGAGTAATGAAAGAGCGAGAAGGTGAAAGCAGACGTACGAAGAGAGAGTGGGTCTGAAGCGTTGATGAGGGGGCTCATCTGGGTTTTGATGATCATCAGAGTCGTCTTCGAAGAAGCGCTTGGTCGCCATTATTATTGATGTTGCAGGTAGCAGAGAGATGAAAAGCAGGCGGGCTTGGCTTTAATTTATATATAGAATCGGCGATGGCGACGAGTGTACGGGGAATTGGGTTTGATTAGAAAAATAAACAAAAAGTAGGAAAGAAGGTTCTAGGAATGTCGGAGGAAATAGGTACGCAAGTTCAAGCACAACAACCTCAGACCTTGAAAATAAAGCCGTATCATATGATGTAAAGACTTTGACGTCAACAAACTCAGAAAGTCAATCTACCCCCGGGGGCGCACCAGAGCTGAAATTTTATACTATTATGATGAGTACGTATTTTAAACAACAAAATACTATGCTATCCTCTGTCTTTAATCTAATATCTGGTTGGAACTTTGGTGGTGTGATTTTTTCAGATAATTATGTATTTATCTTTCTAAAATGAAGATTGGTTGTGTGATATATTTCAAGCCCTACAAAAGCTCCTTCTGAAGAATTGTTTTCTGGTTCGTTCTGTTATAATGAAGATTCAACCAATCTTTCATCCTTTAGTCAATGAACATATATAGAGTTTGAATATTCATGGATGACTCTTCATCTTCAAATTTGTTATTATTTGTTCTATTGTTTCACTTTTACTTTCTGTTATTTATAGAAGACAACTGAGCTTTTGATCTATATGACAATTCTTGCGTTAGCCCCCAGAAGCCCCAGTAGATGTAGGTCTTTCTTTATAACTCGTTTTATCATTTTAATTAATTGTCTTCTTATTAAAAAAAGGCAATTAATGAATAAATGTGGCCTGTACTGCTAGTGTAGGTACAAGCTAAGTCATCAAGGCATATAAATCAAACATGTAAACCAGTAGAGCCAAAGATGAGTATATATCCTATAAAAGAAAAAAGAAAAAGAATAGAGAGATAGAATTTCGTGGTAATTACATGTAATTTGGTATTTGGTAGGGTATGGATGAAGGGACATATGTAAGAACAGTAGAAAGGCGTTAGATTTAATTAGCGGCTTGGTCAAATGAAAGCGTGTTTCTGGGAAGGATACGATGCGTGTGGACTGTGGAGACTGGAGGCTTCCCTCTCAGGCTGACCCTCTCCACACTCCTTTCCCAGCCCACGTTATATGTCTCCATCAGACCATCACTATCTTTTATATTTTCTTTCCCTAGTAGTTTTCACTTCCCTTTTAGCTTCTCTTCAGAAAAAGAGAAATACATCATTTTCAATTTTAAACATTCTATTTATTTTAAAAATATAAATTACCAAGCATATTTTAGTCAATTTATTATTTAGAGATTTTTATTAAAAACCATCTTAAAACTTAAATATAACCATCAATGCATGGTATTTTTCATCTAGCTTGAAAGTGATTCCACAAACCAATAGCATTTCGAAATAATTAAAATATTTTTTTAAAGAGTTTCTACAAGCATTCTAATTTTTTATTTTTTTTAAAAAAAAATCCTAATATACCAATAAATACCTATTGGATAGTATGTTATATATTTTATTTTATTTTACTTAATTTAATTTGCCTTTAACTATCATGCCCTTTGTGTTTCCGACCTGTATTTATACAAGCATCAAATCAAACCTGCGATGTAATATTCTAGGAAAATTTCCCTCTCCCTCTTCCTTCCTATTCTCTTTTTACCATCCATCCTATGGAAAATAATATATGACAAATTAGGCAGTTAGAAATATGATCTAGATGTGGACATGTATAACATCTAATCATAATAATAATAAAAATTTAATGAAAAGAATCGATGAATACTTCGACTCCACACACATAAAAGATATCAAACGTATGTGCTAAATCAAGGAAAGAGCAAAATATACAGGGAAAAATTGTTTTTCAGGACCTTATGTTTGTTAGTGTGTATCATACAATTAAATGAATACACAGGATCCAAAAAAAAAATTTGGGAATGAAGAGGAATCAATTGAAATGCATCAACTTAGGAGCAAAGCGAAGGAGTCTAGAGAGAGCATGAGGAGTGAACTTTCTGGCAAACAAGTGACAAACATTGGTGGTGTGGCCATTGTACTCACATGTCCTCCCTCCATGTCTCAGCCTCTTCAAGAACTCCACCGTCACATCGGTTCTGATAAACTTGGAAGGATGGGCCCCACCCTTTGACCAATCAACCCAAGTCAATGTCCTGTTGGAGTTTCTCCTCCAAAACTTGATGCTCACCAGCGTCGGCAAGTAGTGCTCGTCACTGTAACACGGAGGCCTGCAATACTTCTTGAACACCAGAAAGTACTGGCGGTCGGAGACGATGCTGAGGGCCAGGGCACGGTCAATCTGGAACCATTGAGACCCTTTTCTCCACTGAGACAGCTTAACCAGAGGCCTCATTCTGGGGGTGTATCTGCCACGACCCACCGCGCTGGGTGAATCATAGGCTTCCACGAAGTTTTTGGTGGACTTGAGGAGGTAGTTGTATATTGTGGAGAAATTAAACAGAGGGATGCATGATTCTGACAGCAGAACAAAACGCTGATTTCGGAAATCTAGCAGAGCGTTGGCTAACAGACGTCTCTCTGCTTCAATCATGCTGAGTTCACCCCACTTTACCTCCTGTAATTAACACTATTGTTTCATCAGCTATACAAGGAACAAATTAAAGAATATAATATATGTTGCATGCATGTGATGGTGTGGGGCATGAAGGAATAAAGAAAGTTGAAGGAGGGGTACGTGGAAAAGTAAGATTTGGAAACTTAGAGAGGAGTTGGAATTTTCTTGGGGAGCTGGGAAAGGAGTGGAATCAAAGAAAAGGATGGAATTGCTTCCTCAGCTCAACAAAAGAAAAGGGGGAAAGAAAGGAATTCTCAACTTTTGACATTCAGCGCACCTCCTAGATGTTTGTTTTTGCTTTTAAGAGGGGGGAAAAATCCTTCACCACGTTGTTTATGATCAATCGCTGTGTCTATATTGATTCTCATCATCTATCTTGAGTTAGCCTTTCTTATTTATTGAGAACCATAAGATATATCCCCTGAATAAATGACACTAGCTTGGACTATAATAAAGATAAATTTGCACCTTTAAGCTGACACAGTTATCTGTTTTTTTTTTTAAGAGAGACGTAGATGTTAGTAGGAACCATGATATGATATATTGCAAGACATTTTGCCTCAATTACTGGAGCAGTAAGTGTACAAACAAGTCGTGAAAGCAAAAGTGTTAAAAAAAAGTATATTCGTAAAAGGGAAAAGTATTTCTCCAGTCAGTCACGGTTATCTCCAGTGACCCCAAAACTACGTCGTTTTGGATTAAAGAATGGTGTTTCCGTAATTTTAGGTGAATTAATGAAGGATGTTTCCGTAATTTTAGGTGAATTAATGAAGGATGTAAAATTATGGAAACACCCTTCATTAATCTAAAACGATGTAGTTTTGGAGGTAACGGGAGATAACTTATCTCTAATGACCGGAAAAATTCTTTACCTTTGTAAAATCCATTAAATTAGGCGTTTAAGAGCCATACCATGTGTCCGACATCATAAAATAAGAATCGAAACCAATGGAAAACGAAAAACAAACAAATAAATGGAATTGAATGAAAACTATAGTACTTAATATATGCATGCATGATACGGTGTCAATTCCTTGCTTCGTGGGGCAAAATCAAATCACCCCCACCCTTTCCTTACATTTGCAGAAAATGAATCCTGCTATCGTGTCATCTGTACATTTATGCACCATTTGAGTGTGAAGACCCACACACTCACATCTAAAAGCTTTTTAATTTGTTATTGAACTTTATCCTTAAAATTAAAGGAAAACTCGAACTGATTTACTTGGTGGGAACAGAAGACTGAAGAGAAGAAGCCGTTATTACTGACCTTACTGGGAATTCTGCGGCCATAAAACACAGAGCTTTGAGGCAGAGTCTCGTTGAAAGATGGATGAGAATGGACATAAATAGAGTAGAGGCCTTCATTCCCTTTGAAGAATCTCTCCCACAGAGGAGCCAATAGCACTGGCCCTTTTGTCAGAAACATGAATGCAACCCTGGGTTTATGTTTGAAGGGAACTTCCTTAATCTTTGGAACCAGTGAAGCTCTCCACAACAACTCTTGCTCATTCATGTCATGCATAGCCTTCTGGTCATCGGCTCTCAACAAATCTCTCAACCCATGTCGATTGACCGAGGTGGTCGTCCCGTTTGTTTGGTTTACTGAGACGGGACGAGGTGGAGAGGGCGAGGAAGAAGGAAGTTGCTGTTGGATTTGAAAGCTGAGTAACGACGAGTCTGGGAGACACAGAGCAAGGGTGATTCCAATTAGTAAACCAGAGCCAAAGAGTAAGAGATGAGAAAAGAAGTTAACAAGATGGAGTTGGGGACTGAAGGAGAGCCTCAGCTTGAGATATGAGACTGAGGACGCAGGGGAAGCTTCTTGTTGGTGAGTCTTCATTGCCAAGAAGATGACAATAAGGAATAGATGATTTACAGAGAGATGTGAGAAGGCTGAGAAGAGACTATGGTTGAGTTATAGAATGTAGTAGTCGTTGGCTAGAGAGAGAAAAATACCATACAGAAACCTGACTCTGGACTTGGATAGATTCTTAAATTCGTCACCAAACAATAACATATTCGGTATTTTATATAAAGTCGGCATTATAAAATAATACTTAGCTACGACAGACGACAACAAATTTGTAAGTGTGTGTGTCTGTGTTTGGAAATCACACTTTTCACAGACAAATGTGGCAATGCAATTCTATGATCTAAATTTATTAATGGTAAAGTTATATGATACGGTCTTATATTTCAAAAGTTATGTTTCAACTTTGAAGGACTGAAAATTGCAATATGCATAAAAATAAGGTTAAAAAACGAGTCAATTTGGATGTAATCTACTCGTATTATTTTAAAAAAAGGTAAAGAAAAAATGCGTTTTAATTGTCATATACTCTAAAATTTAAAATTGTGTATACATTCTACTCTTCACCCGAAAAGGTTGATTTAATTAGTTTAACTTCAGATTTTAACTTGGTGAAGGGAATCACATTAAGAAATTGGATATTAGAGGATAGTAACATTTAGACGTTCAGGTTAGAAGGCCCAGCCTTTCAGGTTTAAAAGTCAAAATGCTGAATCCAAGATAAGAAGGGGTTAAAAAAAAGATAGGAGAATTGAAGAAACCAATAAAAGGTGGAGAAGGGGCAAAAAGTAAAAATTTTCCGTACAATTACACAAATTGGGGGGACTGATTAAGTTACATTTGGATCAAGACCAAAAAGTGAATTGAATGGCCAAGGCCACCATTTGTTCATCACTCATGCCGGAATTCTAGAGAATTAACAAAATGAATGAGATCTTATAAAAAAAAAACAAAATGAATGAGCTCTTCACTCAAACGACCAATCATTCCATGGAGATACCAAGATGGCAAGATGTGCTGAGTAAATCATCCCAGAAAGATAGTTGAATGCGCACGTAAGAATCCAAATATAACCACTAGTGCCCAAACGATGCAAAACGATGACCTGATAAAATCACTAGTGCTCAACACCTTTCCTCTGGAGAGGTTTAAGACACGAGAGAGTGCAAGGAGGAGAACAAGCCAAGCAAAACATCACCGTTGAATAAAATCAAAATAATAAACATTGGCTGTAGACTATTGTGTTAGGAATAACACAAGCGAAGATGGAGTTGCTTGACCAGAATACCGATGAAATGATGTCACTTTTCTTGTCTTTGATAGACAGCTCCGGGGACTAGCTTCAGAAAACAAACTTTCTCAATTTTTAACTTGTATTTGAAATAAGAATATTCAGCTCTAATTCAAATCCAGAGTCAAGGGAACCTCCAAAGACAGCATCGAAGCACAATGCCTTCTAGCATATAGTAAATGTCAACTACTATCGTTTAGGTGCCAAACTTTTTGGGTTTGCAGTCTTGGAAATTTCAAGAATTCATGGTCAAATTGTCATGGTACAATTTCAATATATAGTAGAAAAAGAAAGCCAGAATATATCCAACTCGAACATTTACTTCTCATATGTGCTTCCTGTGAATGAAGGGGCCAAAAACAAACATGAAGAAAAGAAATTATAGACAAAAAGAAATGCGACTAAAAATCTACAGAACTGACCTAAGGACTGAGGGCAAAGAATACAGGTAAACAGCCTCAACCAATGAGAGCGGGCAACCATAAAACAAAAGCAAAAGCAAAATTTTTGGACGCTACAAGAGAAAGTCTGGAATTACTGGGGTTTGTAGAGCCACATTCAAAGGTGAACTGGATCCTTGACGAGCTTTATGCCTATTATGGCGATGGCTACTCTTTTTTTTCCCCCTTTGATCATGTTCTCCCCCTTCAATAGTTTTCCTTGGACTTCTTCTTCCCTCTTTATGACGACTATGGTGTTTGCTCTTTCGGTTTGGATTTGCCTGGTCAGGCATTTCAGCACCAAACACGTTTTCTTTGATCTCAGATGGATGATATGAGCTAAGATTCTTTTTGTCCGTTCCTGATGACTTGTCAGAAGGATTACTTCGAGATGAACTTGGTTTGGCTTCACTTCCCAAAAGAACATCTCTTACAACACCAGAAAGTGAATCATCTCTTGGCTCAGGCTTCTTGACTGAAATTGGTACCACATCTCCATCATCCAGTTTCACCACCACAGGCCTGGGCTTCGTCTGGTTTGGCCTTTTCTTCAAACTAAGTGATTGCCCAGCCAACTTGGATAGATCCTCAGATTCATTGTTTAAGTTAGTCCTTTTCTGAGGGTCATTAGCAGGAGGATAATCATCATAAGTAATCTCATTCTTCTCTGAAGGAAGGTAATATAATCCATGCCGCTTCCGGTGTTCAAGCAAAGATGCTGATTCATTCAATGGTTCTGTTTCCTCTTTCTTTGGAAGATTAAATGGAGAAGCATCAGAAGTGCTTCCAAAATGAGGGCCTCCTATGGAAAATGAACTAGAAGAAGGCAGTTCAATATCACCACATATTGCTTTTAAGTCGTCAAGATTCTCATTCAGAACTAATCCATCTGGTACAGCAACTCTTCCTTGAGCACTTAATGAGACTGGACCAAGTTCGTCGGAAAAAGCATCGCACATCAATTTAACAATTGCTGAAACTTGAGCATCTTTTTTGTCCAAGATGTCCACATTCTGATTGGAATTATCAGATATTTCTGCTTTAATTAATTGAACAAAAGAAAGTACATTCCATGCTCTCTCTAGTACCTCAACATCCAGATTTGCTGCAAGGGGGCCTAAAACTAATTCAATTAGATTTAAGAGACCAGCAATAGATTCAAGTGTGAAATTATTCTTTTCCAAAGAAGTAGCAATTGACGTCTGATCCTGAGTAACAATTCTCTCTGCATTGTTTTGAACAGCAAGCTCTTCAGAAGAATCCATTGAATTTTGTGGGCTAAAGCCCTCATTCTGAGCATCATGTCTTGGACCTTCACATGATGCAAAATCAGGAGTCTCTGCGTGTTTTTTCCCAGCAACCAACCCAGAATACCCCACAGACAAATTGCTGGAATCCAATGAGGACACATGCTCTTCATTTTGCATAAGGTAACAATCCAGACAAAAAACTAATATTTTAAAAGAAGAATGAATATAAACTGCCCTCACTAATGGTGGCAAGAGATTTGTACGAGGTTGGAGTAGTGCATCCATCAGTTCAAACGGGTTACTTGCAACCTCAACATATTCCCCGACAACCCAAGCAGCAGCACATAAAATCCTATGCAAATGCGCATTACCAAGTAATGCAGGGTCTATCAACAGATCACGACCAACCTGAACAAGCTGCAATCTAGCATCCTTAACTCTCATACCAATATCAATAAGCTGGGCCTCAATTTCTTCACCCTTTTGGCAATTTGGAATCCTTGACATTTCTCCAAGGAGCGAAACATACCAATCAAAGTCAATAATGATCTCATAAACATTTCTACTACATGTCGTTAAAATGGAACCCAAAATCTCATTGCAAAATTCTGGGTCAGACTTTAAAGCATAATTGACCAATACCTTTGATATGTCTGCCACATTGCTCTCTGACACCATAGCCATAACCAGGCGCAGAGACTCAAGTTTAATATTAGGATCTTCATCACTCAATGATTTGATCACAACTTCCTGGTTCTCTAAGACCGCCCACAAGTGGGTTGGTGCAACATCTGAAAGGGCATGAAGTCCAAGAAATCTGAGATTTGGATCCGGATCAACCAGCAACTCCCCAATCTTTGAGATAGCCACTTTGACTGCAGACTCATGATTACTCAAGCAGGCAACCACAGTCCTGACGCACTCAAACATTAAGGACTTCGCTCCAGTTTTCTTCATAAGCTCACAAACAGGTTCAACAATCCTTTTACCCAACCTCGGTTCAAGTGGAGCCAACTTGGCAAATATTTTTAATGTCTTTATTAAAACCCAGTTATTCCTAGAATCGATCAAAATCCTATAAAATTCAGGCGCTAATGGAAGATATGATCGGGGATCTTTTGAAGAGAGCTCACAAAAGACCCCCACCACAGCAGTCACAATTTGTGAATCTGAATTTTCTAAGTTCTCAACTAAGCGCTTAAAGCACACCCTAACAGCATCGGGGTATTTCTCAAAAACCCTTAAGATCACCCCAATCGCTTTCTTCCTAACAAAAACCTTACTACTGGACAGCAATGTGAACACGTCCGGGGTTAAATCTCTGGCAAGATCAATCGTGACAATCCTCGATAAGCATTCAAGAGCAAGGCTTACCTCAAACTCGTTAGGGCTCGAGAGATCTTTGCGAAGCTGGTTAGTAATAAGAAGTAGGACAGAGGTGCCCTCATGAAAGGACTGGGAAGCAGCGCAGTACCCGATCTTTTTGTGGGCAAACCGAGAAGATGACATAACCTCGACCACATGAAAAGCAGCCCAAGACATGTCGATGCCGTAAATTGCACTGAGGTAAGATAACTTCTGAAGAGCAATGGACTTGGTGTCGAGATCGGTTGACTTGATCTCGCGGCGAATCTCCTCCACGGCCTTTGAAATGAGGGCGGATTCGCCAACGAGCTGGAGGCGGAAACCTTTGATCAAATCCTCCAAAGTGCGCTGGAAAAGGTTGTCCATGATGGAAGAACCCGCCATTAAAGGAGGAGAACAACAACAAAGTGAACAAATTTGATTCACGGCAAGCAAAATCGGAGGATGAGAAACCAACAGGATCCCTAGAAATTCATGGCCGCAAACAGCAGAATTGTGCGGAAATTCGAATTGGGAAGGGGTCGGAGTGGGAGTAAAGGGGTAAGACTCTTGCTTATTTCTTTTTTAATTTTCAATTCAAATAATTAAGCTTTCACGCTGGTGATGCTGGGGACGTCAGATTGGGGCTCGGCATGGGAACTGACCTGAGACGAGCAATAAACTATGAGGCCTTGTTTGCATTATTGCATAACACCAACTCTGATCGACTGATCCTATGCCTCCCGTCCTTGATTATCAAGACTTTATTTGAATTAACTTTCAGGTAATAGCTTCAGGAAAAAAAGTGGTAGATTCTGAGAAAAAAAGTCATCTTGATAAAATGATGGTGTGTCTCAATATTGTTGTCAGAATAATATTTTTATGCTCAAATTACTAAGAAGCATATTAGCATATAAAAATAAGATTTTAATTTTAATATTAAATTTTAAAATAAATACCAAAAATTAAATAAATTGCACTTTTTCAAAAAAATAACCAAACACACAATTAGTTAATGGTTCTGCATGCACCACTCAGCCAATATATGCGTCGGGCACATTCTTTCCCAAAATAGCTTGGGTGAAATTTTTATTTTATTTTTTAAAAATTTTATATATTTTTATTTATTTAGATTAAATTTTATATTGCACCCTAGAATATTTTTGCCACCTAAAATCCAAAATTAATTAATGTCTAGTGTATGCGGCATCAATAAATATTTTTCTTCCATATGAAATTAATTAATTTTTAGTTCACCAAATGTCCTAAAATATTTTTTTAACAATATTCAATATCCCAATTTAATTAATATTTAGTATCTTAAAATATTTTTTCGATAGCACCTTAGATCCTGAAATATTTTTTTCTGTAGCCCCAAGGACCCAATATCTTGCAATATTTATTAATAGCATTCATTATTTCAAATTAATTAATTTTTAGTGCACCTAGCTACTTAACTCAAAAATAATTATTATTTTTTTTAAAAAAACTCTCATTTTGGAGATAAACTTATTTAATCTCGGTAAGAAAATTAACTGAGTCTTATATTACGTATGTAAGGTAGTATTTTTTTTTTTTTTTGGGTACAAAGTAAACAAATTCTTACCAATTTCAATTTTTTGTTTGGACAAATAGATGGGCTGAAGGAGCCCAAAAAGAAACCTTGATTTCAACTTGGTAATTTAAGTTTTGATCGAGTCATGATGTGTGGACCAAACTCGCTTAAATGAGTTGAAACCTACCTTATGGATGTTGGGTGATTTGCATATTCATCCTTACATATTTAGGATACTTGTTTCAAATCATTTTAATCATAAAGTTTCCTGTCTATTGTTCTTGTTGATGCTGTTTCTTCTACTTTCTAATTTGAATTTTTTCTATTAAATTACTCCCTCATATATATCCTAATTATAAGACTATAATTAGGATAGGAGGGAGTAAGGTCGCATGAATATTATGGATTCACACTCAATCTGTTTTGACAATTCATCATCTTCCCCATATGGGATGCAACTTTGAGTCCAAATTTAGCTTACAACACTATGCGTTCCAATTGCTCTTGCCCACACACTTGCAATCACATCTATATAAAAGCAATGTTACTAACCCCAACTATTTATCACCCAAATATATGACCACGAAAACCTCTATTTTTATTTTTATACATAGAGTTGGCCTAATGATATAATACTCCATTAGATCCGGATAATCACAAATCTCAAACCCAATATCAGACAACAATATTAAAAACCTCTGGTGGTTATTGTTACGTGTAGAACTGGATGTCATCGCCATTGGATTACGCAGATTTGATATAGGATCTAGATGCTTTCCTCCCGTATGCTTATAGGGTAAGCGTCCAGAGAAGATGTGATCACGGTGACAAGCAAAGCGTTTCGCGCAAGGGTGCCGTTGTGTGTGCCGTGTGACCGAATGTAGATTAGTCGTGATTAGAACATGTGCGTGCATGTGCGCCTATCTCCTCCGTCATATATATAGAGTGTACTGCCTGGTTGACGCCTTGACTCCCATGTTGTGCGTGTCCAAGGATTGTGCAGATCATCCTCGGTCGTGGCGGGATCGTGCCAACCGCCCGGTCGTGGCCGGGTCCCACTTGCAAGGGTTGACCACTACGTGATTGCCCTCGCGCTAGCTAGTGAGATAGTGGCCTTGACCAGGTCCGTAACAATTGCCCCCAAGCTCATTGTTCAGTGCCTATGAGCTACCGAGTTTAGTTGTTTGCTTGACTAGAGTACTGATGTCCGAATTTTGTTGATCGCGAGATAACATGATATCATTGCCCCTCACCGGTTGTCCAGTGTCCGGTCACCGGGTGGATATGCCGTTGAATCCGGATTTCGATCGGGTTACTACCACTCGCTTGACTTTGAGAAAGCATCTATCCGAGCTTCAAAGAACTTCTGAGTTACTTGTCTTCTCGATTGCATTGCCCTGCATACGTGGTCCGGTTACCTTGGCGATTGTCAAGATGCCACTGTTTTTCAATTATCCGGTATCCTGCTCTTTTCTTGCGTAGTTAAGATCCCTAAACCCGAGTCTTTCCCGAAAAGGAACAGATTGGGATTTGCCATCATAAAGCCTCGAGCTCATAGAGGAAGCGATCCGACCGAGGTATTTCTAGCGGATCAACTTTCAAAATGAGCCTCGGGCGTTTGACTTTGGCTTGACAAACGAGGTATACGTTGTCCCTTATTTTTTCCCGTGAACGCCGCCCATTGTCCCCCGAGCTTTACTGCCGATTCCTCTTCTCTAAGTCATCATTAGTTTCGCCACCGGCATCCTCGACCGTCGTGAAGCCGAACTAGGGGATGTTAGCCTATGCGGCCTTGGCGCATTTAATGCCCGACACGCGCATTAAATATGCGAGACGTGACCCTACTTCCAGAGTGATAAGTCGCTTTTTCCCGTCGTTTAGGTTTTCGAAAGCTTTATACCCGCCAAGTCTATTCATTATTTCAATTTCACTCTCTTGCTCCCAAGAATTTCTCTCCTGCCGATTCACTACCTTGACGAAGAAGTTCAATCTTGCGAGCAACTGCTTCTATTTCACAATTTCTTGAACGACCACCCGTTTCTTAGTGTATTATCGTTTCCTATCTTTCTCTTTGTTCCGCTCCGATATGTAGTTTCTTCTTTCTATGTCTGCTTTGTGGACATTGGTCCAAGGCTTTGTAGTCTCGTTTACTACTAAATTGCGTCTCGTACTTAGTTGAATTTCTCGATTAGATTTCTTCATTGAGTGAATTTCGCGCAACTCGTTCTCAATTCTACATTTGTGCAAACATTCACCTGTTTTTCGAGTAAGCCTTTTCCTCTTCTCGCTGCGTCGATTGTTGAGTCCTTTGGGAGAATAGTTCCAAATGTCGAAGGACATAAAAGATATGACCAGAAGAACTGGATGAACTACGCAAACCGCTGTGGAAGAAGCCGTTGTGGCTAAGGGCGATGAATCTTCTCGTCCAACATCGCAAACCGTTGCTTTAACCAATCATCACCGTGAAGGAAAGGGGAAAGCTTCGTGGCGGCGGGCGAAGATTCGAGAAGGCATCTCCTCCGTAAGGGAAAGTCCGAACGTTTCCCCACACTCCGTACTCAACCGAGATTGCTTTTGAAGAAATCTCGACGTGTCCGCTTCTCCCGTCCTCCCAACCGACCCGCACTATGATGTGGCAAGCCCGGGTCCTAGGGCCGAGGTGGATTCCTACACGGCCCTGCTATGATTGTCTGTATTAATGTTCGCGACTTCTTTCTCGTCCGGGATTCTTCCACACCCGAGTTCCTTTGGGCCTCGCCGACACAATCTTGCCCTGGCCTCCAGCCGCTTCGCGAGTCCCGCTGATTTAGACTTCAATCTTTCTTCGATCGTGGAATCTCGCCTTCAATTTTTGACCTCGTGTATGCTAGAAGATTCTCGATCGTTTACCTTTTATTTTTTATTTGTGGTAGGTATAATGGCGTCATCCTCTTCGCATACCGTAGAGTCCGGTCCTAAACGCGAACCGTGCTAGCTCCTCACAGTGATTTAGTTGAACGATTCCCCGGTTACCTACGAAGTATCGTCCTATTGGTCGAAGCCGACCACGCCGACTTGGAAAATCTCCCGCGAGAAACTAGCTCCTACTCTTTTTGCCTCCCTAAGAGGAAGAGCATGTATGCTCCATAAGGAGGGGAGCCACAACTCCTTTTTCTTCTTCTACCTTGACTATGTCACTGTGCTCGGAATTCGTTTTCCATTTTCCGAATTCCAGATGGCAATCCTCCAATTCCTTGGCGTAGCTCCTCACGCTTGCACCCCACGGGCGGGGGTACGTGATTGCCTTTGAATGGTTTTGCAAGACCCTTGGTCTCGCTTTGCACCACCTCGATGTTCTTTTACTTCTTCACTCCCTACACCGCTCGCTCCGGAAGGGAACCACCCGAGCTCAAAGTCTCGACGCCCATCCGGTATAGCCCAACGGTATCAAGCTGGGGCCGCTGTCCTTGGTGGCCCAAAGACGGACGAGGCCTGGCACCAGAAGAGCTCGTGATCGCGCCGAGTATGACATTTCCGTTGTTTAATACCGATGTCGCTCCGTGTTTTAGTCAAGTACTATGTTTCGCTCCTAGTAGCTAAAATAATGTCTCTGTTTGTGTAGGTCTCAAAATGAAAGGGCCGCTACCACAATATCTATCCGGCATCCCGACTCCGCCCGCCAAAGGGAGAAAGAGGTCGGCAGGGATGCGGCAAATCCAAGGTCGGGAGAGTCCTCGAAGCCGCCGAATCTAAGAAACACAGGTCGGCCCTCGATCGACGCCACACCACCTCCGTTATCCCAACTCTCCTATCCGATCCTCTCCTACCGCCGCCATGCCGCTTCCCAAGTCGGCTGAGGTCGGCCTTCATCCGTGCAAACTACCCTCGACTCTTCCTCGTCCTCCAACCGCTCTTCCCGCTCCTTCTGGAGTAAAGGGATTACCGAAGAACCGAGCGCCGCACTTGCCTCATCCCCGCTATCAAGAGCCCGTACTCGCTGGGAGGCAGATGTCCGAGATATTCAAGCTACTGACACGCTTCTCGAGAGGTGCAGCCCGACCCAAGCCTTTCTCACTCTTCATCACAAGTATGGAGGCCGCCGCCGACATGAAGCGTGCCAGACGGAGCGTGATGAGGCTCTAAAGCAATGGCAGTCGCTTCTAATGAATTCCAAGCTCGCGAAGTCCAACTGAGAAGGTGGAATTCGCCTGAAAGAAACCTGTGATCTTGGCCGACTCCAATGTAATAATTGAGGGATTTAAAGCGGCTCAAGCTAAGAGCGAGGAAGAGTTCAAGGTCAAGCGGAGTGAGAAGGAGATGTAATTAGAGCCGAGGGGAGGCGTCATCAAAGCATATGACAAATGAGATAGCCCGGCTGCAAGAGTTGCCGCTGATCCGTGGTTGAGGCGTTTAAGAACTCCCCGGCCTGTGATCCAAGCTTTGAACCCGGGTCGAGCTCAACACCACCGGGCATCACTTTCGATCCTACGTTGAAGACGGGCAAGATCGTCCCTTATGTGGATCCTCCACTGCCTCCGAGACCCGAGTTGATGGTGATACGACCGAGCAGTGAAGAAGTCTCGACCGTCCCCAAGCCTCGTGGGTTGATTTCTTTTTTGAATTTGTTTATTGTTTCCTAGAAAAACTCTCACAAATATCATGGCCAATCGGGCCCCTTTGCGCTTAATTATCGTAGGTTGTCCGTAACCTAGTAATTATCACATGATAAGAACCTTTCTTTGGCGTAATCGCGCCGACCGAGCCAAGGTCATACGAAAGGTAAGAGTCCGCGAACGCGCATTTGGTGACGAAACCATTTTATTTTAAAGTGCTAGTGTTTACACTGTCTTAGAAGAATTCAGGTGTTTTAACCGGTCATCCAAAGGTAAATGAAACTTGCCACCGCCCGGTTCGGTTTTGTCCCGATAGCGCCCGAGCATTTTGACCTCGATCGTGGTCTCGCATGACATTTTCTATTGATACCTGGAGTAAATATATGCTCTGCCCGCGATAGCTAGCCGTATTTACTTTCCTCACCAAAAGTCAAGTTATAATTTTATCTTTGAACAAGACAAAGTTTGGGAGTCAACAAATACCTCTAGCGAGAGTTTCATTAATAATTGACAAAACAATTGTAATCAAGGGAAAAGCTCTTGTGCCAACATTGAATGAAAGACAATGGAAATAGATGCTTTAGGACCGAGCAATGATAAAGCCTAATCAGAATACGCTTTTTCAACTTGTCCGCATTCCATGTTCGCTTGATTGGGCTTCCGTCTGCTCCTCTTAATTATAAGCTCCTCTCTCAAGAGATTCGCGAACGCGATAAGGTCTGGCCCCATTAGCCGCAAGTTTGCCGCCCTTGGAATTCTTGTTTCCGATGTCGCCCTTCCGAGGACCAGCAATGGGTTGGAATGTCCGTGGTCTAACCTTCTTGTTATAACGAGCCGCGATCAACCGCTTCATTGCAATATCCCGACAAATGGCGGTGACCCGAGCCTCACTCGGCCGATCCAACTCCGATCGCTAACGCCTCACTATTGGCCGCTTTCTCCTTGTGATAAAATGCTCTTCTCGCCAAGACATCATCCCTATTTCGACAGAATCATGGACTCATAGCCGTAGGCCGCCCGTAAGGAGTTTCTTGAGTGGATGTCTCGAGCCGTTGTTCGGTTTCCCAAAGAACAAAGGGTAGTTGATCAGCCCAAGAGGTGTCACCAACATACGTTTCTTCAAACCATCAAGAATGACCTTATTGGCGGCTTCACTTGCCCGGTAGATCAAGGTGCTCCACTAAGCAAAGTGATGCAGTATTCGTATTCATAAATCAAATCACTAATCCGACTCAACCGAACTTAGTTCCATTGTCTGCTACTATATTGGTCAGTGCTCCAAATCGCGTGATTATATTGACTTCAACATATCGTTGCACACTGGCCGAGGAAATCGTAGTGAGAGGTTCACCTCAATCCATTTGGTGAAGTAGTCCACGCAACAATTAGCCATCGTAGTTTCCCGGTGCGGCCTTGAATGGACCAAGGATGTCCATGCCCCATTTGTAAAAAGGCCACTGGGCCGAGATAAAATGAAGCTCACGGGGGCGCCCAAATGACTCGCATGTTTCGATAGCCTATCACATTGTTTAACGAGGGTCTTAGCGTCCGCTTCTAACGTTGGCCGAATAACCTCGCCAAGGGTTTTTTCGCGAGCGCCTTAGCTTCCCATATGCCGACCGCTGGCCCCTCCATGTACCTCGCCAGACATATCCCGCTCATTAGATTCAAACATCTTAGCATAGAGAATGTAATCCCTTTCGGCAGAGTTGATCCTCCACCATTGTATACTTGGCCGCCGAACCAACATTTTGGCCTCCAATGCATCGCCCTGGGATGATTTCGCTCAAGATAATCTTCAATTGGCTTCTTCCACCGCTTCAACCGAAATAGCCATCATGCACACCGGATCTTCGAGATTTTGTACGAACAACCGTGCGTGACAACCACCGCTTAGTTCTTGCTAACTTTGACAAGATGTCGGCTCTTACGCTTGTCTCCCGAGGGACATGAGCGACGGTGGCTTCATCAAAGTCTCGACATTATATCCTTGGCTTTTAAGAGATACTTTTGCCATTAGCGGCCCTTAGCCTCGATACGTACTCGATCCGAGACGCCACAAGTTGGGAGCCTGTGAAAACCTTAACTCTTGTGGCCCCATTTTCCTTGGCTTGAAGAAGCCCTACTATCAAAGCCTCATATTCTCGCTTTGATTGCTCAAGTAGTGGAAGTTAAGATGCAACGAATGCTCAATCGTAACCCCTCCGGGACTCTCAATGATGACTCACCACTTCCTTTAACATTCGACGATCCGTCAACATAGACCTTCCATTCTCCCGACCTCGCATCATCCGTTTTAGGAACCCGGTGAGCTTCTCCGATGGGTCGGCTAACGCCTCGTGACTTGATTGCATGGCGAGCTTCATAGGTAATGTCGAACCTGGAGAGTTCTATCGCCCAATTTGTCATCCTCCCCGCTAGTCCGGCTTATGTAGGACTTGTCGAATCGGCCGGCTTGTTCTAACAACAATATGGCGACTCGAAGTACGGCCTTAATCGACGGCCGCCATGAGTAAAGCGAATGCCACTTTTTCCACTTCGATATCGGACTCGCATTCTCGCAAGGTTCTCGCTTCGACAAAATATATCGATTTGTCCGTGCTCCGCCTCTTACTGTGGCCGCTGCCGACGGCCTCCTCGCCAACGGACAAATAAAGGCAGAGGCTCACCTGTAAAGGCTCGAGAGGACGGGATTGGCCGACATTGTTTTATTTCTTCAAAGGCGTAATCGCATTTCGAATTCCACTCCACCGACGCTTCCTTCTTAAAAGCCCGAACACGGGCAATGCCTTCTCCGCCGATTTTGGCAAAATCTAGTTGTAGCTGGCCAACATTCCCGTGAGTCCGTTGTACCTCTTTTTGTTGCTCTGAGCCTTCATCTCCATCACCGCCCGCACTTGTCCGGTTGGCTTCAATGCCTCTGTAGTTAGCATGAAACCCAGAACTTTCCAGCAGGACGCCAAAAGCACACTTGGCCGGTTCAATCGAACTCGTAGGTTCCGAGTTTAGCGAATGTCTCGCTCCAAGTCTTGTATATGACGTTGTCGGTCTAACGCCTTAACGATCATGTCATCTATGTAGACTTCCACATTACGACCGATCCGTTTGCAAAGACCTTATTCATCATCCTTTGATATGTAGCTCCAAAGATTTTTCAATCCGAAAGGCATGACGTTGTAGCAAAGTAATTAGCTCTTTCGCTTATAAAGGCCGTTTTTCCCGATCCTCCGGCACATTGCTATCTCGATTATATCCTAATACGCGTCCATAAAGGATAGGAGCCGGAATCCCGACGCATTGTCCACCAATTGATCGATGTTCGGCATTGGGTAGGAGTCCTTCTGGCATACCTTATTCAGTTCTTGTAATCAGCATAAACTCTCCACTTCCCATTTGGCTTCTTTACCATTACCACATTTGATAACCAGTTGTATATTGAATTTCGAATAAATCCAAATTTTCCAAGAATTTTTGGACGTGAATGTCCAATGCTTTCCTTTTTCTCGGTCCGTGGTTCCTCTTTCTCTCGCTGATATCGGGATTGAGCCCTGATATACTTCTAGTTTGTGACAACAGTAACTTTGGGTCTATTCCGTGTACTTGAGATGAATTCCAAGCGAAGACATCCCGATTCTTCCTCGTGAACTCCACCAAACCGTTTTAAATTCGGGAGACAAAGTTTGCCGATCTTAGTGGTCCTGGAGAGGGTCTCCTACCACCAAAGCTTCCAAGTCTCCCCGCCGCCCGCGCACTTCCTCATCGCGAATGTCTAACTCCACTGTATTAATTTCATCGTCTGGAGAATCCCGACAGAGTGGTCCTGATAGCCGTCTCTTTGGGGCCGCTACGAGGATCCGCCTCCCTATTCTCGGCTGGGCTCAAGTAACACTGCCGAGACTCTTGGTCCCCTGCTATCGCGTGACCACTGCCTCGTTGCCGATCACCTTGAGTTTTTGATGCTTAGCTGATACTCAAAGATGTCCCATTTATGAATGGTCGGCCTTCCCAAGATTATGTTGTAGTGAAACGAACTCGCCACTATGAACCGCACTCTTTCCGACTTGAAGGCGCTTTTAACTCCTAGGGTGAACCGTGAGGTCGATAAAACCCCTTCTGACGCGATCGTTTCTCCATTAAACCCGATGAGGGTTGTCTTGCACGCTTCAAGTCTTCCCTGGCCAGTGCTCATTCTTTTGAACGCCTCCTGCCTTAGTATGTCGGCCGAGCCAAGGCCCACGAATATCCGCTGACTCGGCAATTGACCACTATCCCGTGATCACTAGCCCATCCCGATGGTCGGGACAACGCCCCGAGGTCGTCACCGTGAAAATAAGGGCGACGTGTCGGCTCATTATGATATTCCTTGAATTTTGGTCGGCCTCTAACGGATAGGACTTCTGAGGTATTTCTTCACGCTCATAGTATCTCCGCTCCGCCCATTGCTCCGCCGATCACGTTACGCCGATTCCGCTTCGGAAATTCGCCATCGACCTCAAGAGCCTTGCGCTTATCGTCCCGCTTTTGAACTTCCTGGGGACTCCCGCCGCGGTTCTTGGTTTTTCGCTTTCCACCTTTCCCTTGATGCTCTATGACATATTGTTGAAGTTTTCCTTCACGAACAAATCGCTCGATTGCATCACTGAGCTCGTAGCATTCATCCGCCAGATGGCCTCGCCCATCATGGAAGAGAGCAAGATTGACCTGGTCTACCCCTGATCTTCGATAGGGACAGCACGAGGTCTGGTCCACCTTCTTCATCTCGCTTGTTGACACCTCCTTCCACACTTGAGACCGAGGCACATGTGGTCAGCATATTTCTCGACTTGCTCCGCCGATCAAACTTACCACCCCTATTTGTTGCCTCGTTCCTTCAAGTGAGTCCCTACTTCGTGCCGCTGAAGTCTCGACCCCCGAGGGGTGGTTCTCGCTGGTCCCGCCTGATTGGGGTTGTTTGCCATTCGCATCTGTCGACGCCCAAGTACTTCTTTGAGCGGGTTATGAAGTCGTTAAGATTTTTGCGCGCTCCTTTAGGAAAGATTCTCGCCAAAGTGACTCTTTATCGAGGCCATCCACCAACAAGTGAACGTGTACGCCCTTCGTTGAGTCCGCGCACCTGCAGAGTATCGCGTGATTGAAACGATCAAGATAACTTTGAGCAGCCTCCTCCGGCCGCCTCGATTTTGGACAGAATACTGGGATTTCTACAGCCGTTTGCGAAGGCGGCGCAACTTCAAAGGCCTCGGCCGTGTCCTCAAATTGTGAATCGATCCGAACGGAAGAGTGGGAGCCACTTCAACGCCTGGTCCTTTTAACGCGCAATAAAATGCGAGGCACGATCGGTTCCTTGAGGCCTCTAACCGACATGTGAACGCCAAAGTCCTCTAAATGAGTTGTCGTGCCTCGCAGCCATCATATTTCGTCAACTCGCCCAAATTTAACTTCTCCGGGAACCGGCGTTTTGGATTTCCTCCGAGAAAAGCTATCATGGCATTTGGCCGACATATCTTCGCCACTGAACCCATTTGGAGGAATCACCCTGGTCACCTCGATTGTTCCCGATCGTAGGCCTCCGCCTTCTTCGCTCTGCTAGGTTTCTCCTATTGGCACTCCGCCCGGGAAGCCCGCCTCCCGCTATTAGCGGTTTCGTCTTCTCGCTTGTCCGCCGACTAGCCGAGCTCTGCCTTCGCCATCCTCTTTCCACGTTCTATCTTCCCACCCGTGCTAGAAAGAGCATGGTTCCGCTTTTTCTCCCGCTCTTCCGCCGCCAGTGAAGGGTATGACGCTTGTCTATGTTGTCTACCCGCCTCATTATCGCAAGCATCCCGGCTGAGAGAACGAAAATCTGTTCATGGCAAGTGGATGTCTCGCCACCCCTCGGATTGGAGTGCCCGGGCCCCACGATCTTGGTTTCGTGGAGCCGAGGACTCCGTGGTCTGGACGGGTTGTCCTCACGGCTTGCTTTGCTGCCGGGAACCAAAGGTTCCTCCGGCCGAGATAGCCGGCCCTCCTCCTCCCGCCGGTCGCCCTCGCACGGCGCTGATCGGCATTGCTTGTTACGGGCGGTTGCCGTGGTTTGACGGTGTGTCTCCACTCTGCCACCTCCGATTGTCTTTGGCTAGAAGCACGAGTGCTAATCCTCATGGTCAAGGGAATTGAAGTTTACCAATCCCCACTTCTGGGCGCCACTGCTCTCGGGTGGGGTAGAATCATGTCCTACGTATTGAGGGCCGTGATTTGATATAGGATCTAGATGCTCCTCCCGTACGCTATATGGCAAGCGCCCAGAAAGATGTGATCACAGACACAAGCAAAGTTTGCCTAAAGGGTGCTGTGTGTGCCGTGCGATCGAATGTATATTAGCCGTAAAAGCAATGTTTAAAACAATAAATATGTACCGTTTTTATTTTCAATTATAGTTTTGTTTATAAAGAGAATAGACGAGAGAATATATTGCAAGATATGATTGGAAATACTAGTTTAAATTTCCAAATAAAAAAGATTTATTCTTTATATGTTAAGAATTATTCCTATAAGAGACGTTCTTTATAGAAAGTACCAGAGGTAATATCATATAATATAATGAATACTAATAATTTACAAAGCGGAAAAAAAAAATACACTCATTAATCGAATAGAATTCTTGGAAGTGCCTTATTTGGTAATGGAAATTGAGGTTGCCATTGATGACCTGCAAGTGTTAAAGTGATCCAGACCAGGTGGGATACAAAAAGGGCAAAAAAAAAACCTTTAAAGTCGCGTGCCCAATATAATCAACGGTAGCACACGGCATCGTCTTCCTACGTGGCACGTTCTGGCCAAGTAAGTCATAAGCTTGGTGCTCGCCTTCTGAAACCTGGTTCTGGTTGGTTCTCTTATTAGTTATCATCGCCAACAGCCAAACCAAGACACCAACCCCGTTAAGTGTTAATCCCCTGTTTATTTGTTATTGAAGACTTTTTACCATATTATTTCTTTGGGTTCTGATGTAAGAGACATTTATGTCCAAACTAAGGAAAATAATATATTGATAAGTCCTATAAATTGTTAATAATAATTAATTCACTCGTTAGTCCCATTATTCACTTATCAATAAGAACTTTTCTGATATTATTTCCCTTGGTTTGGTTGTAACCTAAAATTCATTCTCCCTATATTTTTCCGCAATTTCCACCCAGCAAGTGGAAAGACAACATGATGCCAAAGAGATCAGTCATAAAATAGTATTATCTAGTTTTCTAATTATAGAATAAAGTTTGTAATGTAAATTGCACTATAAATTTTATCTTGTAGTAAAATATAGAGACATGGCTATCTAGGAGTAAATTTTTTATTTTTTATTTTGGCTTGGGAGCTGAGTACAATTTTCCCTGATAATAAACAATGTACTCCCTCTGATCCTTATTATAATGTACCAATTAAAAATTCTCACACATCAACAAAAATAATTAAAGTCAATAAAATTATCCTACAATTTAAGTAACTTTCAATACTATCTCTATTAATTATATTAAATTTTAATATTATATTAATTATTACTTTCACAAACTACTCTTATTAGTTATGGACATACATTAAGAAAATAATTAGTACGTTTTGGAAATAATCAAGTACTTTATAAAAATATCAAATATAATCATTAGTTAATATTTTATAATAAAAATAAAGGAGGGTACGTATTATAATTTTCCCTCGCTTTACAAGGCGCGCAACTGTCTCAACTCTCAGGCTCTCAGCAGTCCGCGCTTTCGAGCAAAAAAACAAAAAAAGCAGTCCGCGCCCAGCCATTATAAAATAGAAATATTTAGAGAGAGAAATAAAACAACCAAAACTGAAAACTATAACTAAAACGAAGTTCGGCGACGGCGCCAAAGGGAGCTGGATGTAGAAATTTCCCGGGAAATAAACGGTGCAAGAAGGTTCAAGAAAGGATCCCCAGAGAACAAGAAGAGCATGGCAACTCCGTTGACGGGACTGCAGCATTTGGAAGGAAGAGGAGGAGTGGCTGTGCTTTCCGATTCTGCGAACAAGGTCGATTCCTCCTCGCCGTCTACTTCGACCACCAATGGTGTCTTGAACTACTCTGAATTGGAGTCCCCAATCTTGATTTTCTTATTATTTCATAAGGCGATTCGAAAAGAGCTTGATGCTCTTCACCAGTTAGCTATGGCATTTGCAACGGGCAACAGCTCTGATATTCAGCCCCTCCTCCAACGCTATCATTTTGTTAGATCCATTTATAGACAACACTCCAATGCTGAAGATGAGGTGCAGTTTTGGGTTCCTTGTTCACATTTTATATGTTGAACTTAATATATTCAGGTCTATTTCTCAAGCTAGTGCATAATAATATTTTGTTAAGTGCTGGCAATGTTCTAGAAACGGAAATTTCTTGGCCACTTGTTGACTAACTGCATCTTTCGACGACGAAATGGAGTTCTTTTCCCTTTTGTAAATTTTAGGTCTGAGTCTGATTCTTGGTCACTTTAGCATGGCGCTACTTTTGTTATTAGCATAAACATGTACTCTCCTCTTTCTCCACCTGGAGAACAAACAGGAATAAATTCGTAATTACTTTTCCCTTTAATTTTGAATTACTTTTACCAATTCTTCATTAGGGGTGTTGGCTTTTTGTCTTCTCATTGAAAGCTATGAAACAGATACCTAATAGCCATAGCTGTATCAAATACAACTCGACACCGCAAACAAGGCACTTCAAATAGGACTACATTTTTTTTTTGTTGCACTGCCCTATCTTTGAAATGCATATCCCGTTTTCTTCATCAATTAGATTTTTGAAGAACTTAAGTTGAAATACAAAAATAGATAATTGAAACATCGGATATATGTTTCTTACAACCAGCGTTTCCTATTTATTTAGACTGTACTATTATTTCCATCATCCTTCTGAGAATAAGAATTAGTGACAATATCCTAGTATGGTTCGTTTCCTGGATTGCTCCTAATAAAAATTTAAAGTACGCTTAATATCCTTAAAGCTGTAGTGGTTGGGCCATGTATTTCGTGGGAAAGACTTAATGGTATTTGCGGTCACCAAGTAAAAAATCAACGGCCCCCAAAAAAAAAAAAAAAAACTAAAAAATAATGGCTGCCCTGAAACAGACTGAACACTGATTCATGACTGCGTTGAGGTTATAATAAGCTAATCAATGTATTTGATAAACAGCTGGGGGAATGACCAACAATTTTTGGTGGTATCTCTTACTGCTGGTCCTTCCATGCACGGGGAACTTATCGTCAACTTCAAATTTGAATTATCAAAGCTTCCCCTTGAGCTTGATTTGTTTATTGTAGGAATTTTATAGATTTATTGATAGAGTTCACTGACTGCTTGTGTGTGATTTTAGTCCTATATGCTCAACTTGTGGGACCTGCCTACTCTCCTGAAGTTACTTTTGTTTTATTTGGCATCTGCGCTCCAAAGTTCTTAGGGAAATATATTCTGGACATGTAGGTGATTTTTCCTGCTCTTGATATACGTGTGAAGAATGTGGCCCAGACATATTCTCTTGAACACAAAGGTGAAAGCAATCTCTTCGATCATCTATTCGAGTTGCTAAATTCTACCATTCAAAATGATGAAAGTTTTTCAAAGGAGTTAGCATCTTGCACGGGAGCTCTGCAGACATCAGTTAATCAACACATGGATAAGGAAGAGGAGCAGGTATATGTATGTTTGATAGCTTTTTCCTTGTATTCCACTTGGACTCAGAAAATGAGAAAATTCAAAGATGATTGAAAGATGCACTATGTCTTTTATATTAATGATATATAAATTTGTGAAATGTTTTATTTTAGGGGTGTGACTGATTTTCTTTTCGGATTATATCAGGTATTTCCATTGCTTATTGAGAAATTCTCAATAGACGAACAGGCATCTCTAATTTGGCAGTTTCTGTGCAGCATTCCTGTCAATACAATGACAGAATTTCTTCCCTGGCTCTCAACATCTATATCACTGGATGAATCTAGAAATCTGCGGAAGTGCTTAAGCAAGATATTACCAGAGGAAAAGCTTCTTCAAAAGGTTTGGTTTTCAATGTTGCTTCGGAGCATGTTGTTTCCAATTATTTGATAATGCTGCCTTTTCCTCCCTTCCCCATGAAGTTCTTCTCCTTTTGGAGTGTATTGGTTGAAGTCAAAATTTTACTCTATGTGAGACTTTGTTATGTCATGGTTTTCCTTCTGACCTCCATTCTTCCACATTGAAGGTTATTTTCACTTGGATGGAAGGCAGAGGTGGTGTTAACACAATTGAAAGTTTTGCACATCATTCACATATTCGGTGTAGTTCTAGCCCATTAACCCATCTGGTTGGGAAAGCAAACTGTGCTTGTGATTCTGGAGCAACTGGGGAAAAGAAACTTTCTGAATCTATTCTAGATGTTTCTGATGCCACTGGAACACATCCTATTGATGAAATATTGCTCTGGCATAATGCGATTAAAAAAGAGTTGAGAGAAATAGCAGGGGAGACCAGAAAGATACAACTTTCTGGAAATTTTACTAATTGGTCAGCTTTCAATGAAAGGTTGCAGTTTATTGCTGAAGTTTGTGTATTTCACAGGTATAATCATAATGTTGATTTATCAAATTCAGCCTTGTGGAAGCATGTTATGTTTTCTTAATTAAAAGATATTTTATCATGCCTTCTTGTAAGATTTTTTTTTCTTTTTTCGTTTTCAACCAACTTTTCTTGTTACTACTCATCTGTTCAGATTTACCCTCTCTTTGGTCCATATGCATGATGTTGTTGTCCCCTCTTCTTTGTGCTTTATTCTTTATTTAGTATTAGACACGTGCAACGAGAAATGCTGACGGAATGATGTTGCTTGGATTGTAAACAGCTACCTTGTTTATCTGAAGAATCAATGATTTCTGTGTATGTAGTATTGCTGAGGACAAGGTTATATTTCCTGCTGTAGATGGAAAACTTTCTTTCTTCCAGGAGCATACTGAAGAAGAAAGCCAACTTAATAACTTCCGGCAATTGATTGAAGGAGCAACATCCAATTTAGAAGCTGATTTTTATTCCAAGTTATGCTCATGTGCTGATCATATAATGGAAACCATACAGAAGCATTTCTGCAAAGAAGAAGTTCAGGTGGACGTTGTTCAAGCAATAATATTTTGAGATTGTCTACTGTTAGATTTAGGCAAGTGTAATGTTAATCTGCGAGAAGAAAGTTAACCTAATCCTGGGATCTGTGTGGGACTTGTGCCAAGTTACCTTGTAGCTTGTCAGAGGTTGATGAACATGGTTAAATTTTGTATTTCATCATCAAAAAGTGTTGCATGGGAAGAGTGTTTACTTCTTTAGTCCCTAAGTGAATTATTTTCTGCATGTCTCTTGGCAAGAATGTTTTGAGTTAAAGCTGCATTTACTATATTTTTAGGTATGTGCTTAATTCATCTTTTCTGTAGGTTCTTCCACTTGCTCGGGAGTTCAGCTTCAAAAAACAATGTGAACTTTTGTACCAAAGCTTGTGTATGATGCCTCTAAAATTGATTGAACGTGTCCTACCCTGGTTGGTAGGACCATTACCTGAAGATGAAGCAAAGATGTTTTTGAAAAACATGCGACTGGCAGGTTCTATATCTATTTTATATTTCCCCTTGCTGAGATAAATGATTGCATTAATTTCTTTTTCTGTTTTTAGTCTTACATTCTGTCAACTTTTTCCAGCTCCCCCAAAAGGTTCTGCTTTAGTCACACTCTTCTGTGGTTGGGTTTGCAAGGCTCGTAAGGAGGGTATGTGCTTGTCTTCAAGTGTATCAGGTTGCTGTCCTGCTAAAAATCTTACTGATATTGAAGAAAATATTTTCCAGTCATCCTGTGCTTGTGCTTTTGCATTATCTGAAAATGGTTGCTCAGTATCAGCTGAATCAGATGAGAACAAAATACCATTCAAGCAAAACATATTGGAGTTCTGCAAGAATGGAGATATCCCTCAAACTTCAGAAACTGAAAGTATCCAGAAGCAATGTTGTAGTACACAGTCTTGTTATGTGCCGGGTTTAGGAGTAAGCAGTAATAATCTGGGCCTGAGTTCTCATTCCAATACCAAGTCCATACGCTCCTTATCTTTCATCTCTTCTCCCCCATCTCTTAATTCCAGTCTTTTCATATGGGAAACCGATAACAACTCTTGTGATGCTAGCTCTTCAGAACGACCAATTGATACTATTTTTAAATTCCATAAAGCTATACGCAAAGACTTGGAGTATTTAGATGTTGAATCTGGAAAGCTTAGTGATGGAGAAAAGACAATTCTTCATCAATTTACTGGAAGATTTCGCCTTTTATGGGGTTTACATAGAGCTCACAGTAATGCTGAAGATGACATAGTTTTTCCAGCATTGGAATCCAAAGAGGCACTTCATAACGTGAGTCATTCATACTTGCTGGATCATAGGCAAGTAGAAAAATTATTCGGGGATATATCCCTTGTTCTTTCTGAGCTTTCTGTTCTTCATGAAAGTTTGCTGACACCCAATGTGTCAGAGGATACAAGTAATTTTGAAACTTCTGATGCCACTGTGAGTGATAATATACAAAAATATAATGAGTTAGCAACTAAACTTCAAGGGATGTGCAAATCCATAAGGGTGACCCTGGATCAGCATATTTTCAGAGAAGAACGTGAGCTTTGGCCATTGTTTTGGAGACATTTCACTGTGGTAGAACAAGACAAGATAGTTGGTCGGATAATTGGAACTACTGGTGCTGAAGTGCTCCAGTCAATGTTACAATGGGTAACTTCCGCACTGACTTCGGATGAACAGAACAAAATGATGGACACATGGAACCAGGCTACCAAGAACACTATGTTCAACGAATGGCTTAGTGAATGCTGGAAAGAGAGTCCATGTGAAACATCAGAGCATAGGACGTCCCAAAGAGGTTTCTAATATGTCGGTAGTTTCTTTCATGTCTTGCAGAATTTGTGAGATAGATAAGTAATTGTAAAATGTCTTATGGCTCTCACAGGTACTGAATATCAAGAAAACTTGGACCTGAATCATCAGATTTTTAAGCCTGGTTGGAAAAATATATTTCGGATGAATCAGAGTGAGCTTGAGTCAGAGATACGGAAGGTGTATCAGGATTCTACCCTTGACCCAAGGAGAAAGGCATATCTTGTGCAAAATCTATTGACCAGGTTGGTTACAGTGAATACTAACTTCATTGGTTTATATATTAGTGTGGCATAACCAATTACTTTTTCATATCATTGTACGCACTATACTCTCAGTTCCAATTGCTGATCAGTAGTTTGTACACTGCAGTCGTTGGATTGCTTCCCAGCAGAAGTTACCCAACGCTGTAGCTGGAGAATCTTCTAACAGCGAAGAAATGGAAGGAAGGTCGCCATCATTTCGGGACCTGGGGAAAAATGAATTTGGATGTGAGCATTATAAGAGAAACTGCAAACTTCGAGCTGCATGTTGTGGCAAGCTATTTACATGCAGATTTTGCCATGACAATGTGAGCGATCACTCAATGGATAGGTAAATTTCTGATGGTATCTTTTATTTTTTTTTTTGGGGTGAAAGTGGTCTTTTATATTTTATTATACTTTATACATCTGATAATATGTTTAACCATTGCAGAAAAGCAACATCAGAAATGATGTGTATGTCCTGCTTGAATGTACAAGCAGTTGGGCCCATATGCATGACCCCTTCATGTTATGGACTTTCAATGGC
Source organism: Acacia pycnantha (assembly GCA_025563575.1). Lineage (NCBI taxonomy): Eukaryota > Viridiplantae > Streptophyta > Magnoliopsida > Fabales > Fabaceae > Acacia > Acacia pycnantha. Next base: position 947,002 of record JAMWYP010000037.1, on the reverse strand, counting down.
AAAATATTATTGCAACATCTGCAAATTTTTTGATGATGAAAGGTGCTTTTTGGTTCCTCTTTTATGAATGTCTAGTAATACAAATTTCAGTTCACATTCTTACCATCTTTAATATTCTTCTGTCAGCATGGGGGGGGGGGGGGGGTGTGTGTGGCTCTTGCTTCAGACTTTCTTCCTCTTGCAGCTTTTGTTCATTAATCATGCATCATTTGTTTTCAGGAATGTATACCATTGCCCATTTTGCAATGTATGCCGTGTTGGGAGAGGGCTTGGAATTGATTCTTTTCATTGTATGAAATGCAATTGCTGTCTGGGGATTAAATCAGGATCTGATAAATGCTTAGAGAAAAGTTTGGAAGTGAACTGCCCAATTTGTTGTGACTTCTTATTCACATCCAGTACTCCGGTCAGAGCTCTACCTTGTGGCCACTATATGCATTCAGCTTGCTTTCAGGTCTATTTCACACCCTTCTCAGATTGCAAGTTGCTACCTCCCCTCTCCTCAATGTGGAAAAAAATCTGCATTTCTTTCCACTATGCTTTGAATTTGACTCAACCTTTTCTTAATATGTTAGGCGTACACTTGTAGTCACTACGCATGTCCAATCTGCAGCAAGTCATTGGGAGATATGGCGGTGAGAAAACGATATATTTATTATTTACTACCATGTGCATATGTTAAAACGCGTTGCCAATATGCATTTGATGCTTTGAAATTTTTCTGAAAATTAAAAGCCTGTATATAGAATTATAGATTAATAGATGGTTTTTGTTTTTTATTTCAATAGAAAGTTGCTTCATGCTTCTCACTTCAAATTTGGCGTCTTTTACTCCTTTTTAATGGCAATAATTGACAGGAACATGAGGAAACTTTTCTTATTGCTTGCATATGGTAACAAGTATTTGTATTTTAGTTTTTTCCCGTATAAATTATCAAATTGGAAACCGCTTTTTTCCATTAGCTAAATACTAGTGTGGGTTTGCTGATCTTCAGAAAATCTATTCGCTTGCTGAATGCTGACCAATACTATAATTACGAATTGGATATTATTATATAATATACATGGAAACACACCCTTTGTGACGTTAATTAAGAGATTTAATGGATTAAGAAAAGTGATACAAGCACGTTTCACTTCTTTAAATATTGTTTAGCATCTTTCTGAATGAAGAAGAGCGAGCCTTTATCTGTTAAAGTTGAATACTCGTAGGCCAACAAAATAAAGAAGGTCGAATACGCGTAGGGTAATTGGGGATATCATTGTTATGGCACAAGCCACAGCCTTTTGAACCTTCTGTTGCGTCTTTGAAGTGGAAATTGAAATTTGCAGGAGTAGTAGCCATACAATACTTACTTGGTTCTTACTTCTCTGCAAAACCAGGTTTACTTTGGTATGCTCGATGCTTTGTTGGCTGCTGAGGTGCTTCCTGAAGAGTACAAGGACCGGTATCAGGTATGCCATGTCTGTCCTCTTCAATATTGTTCAGTGTTTTGTAAATGAGTAAATGCTAGATTACTCATCTGTTCACTCCTTGCTAAAGTTAGTTTGGATTTTATAGAGAATTCCTGCTTCATATTTGTTTTATGTTTACACAAGCACATCCTTGAAGAAAAAATTAAATGAATTAAGATTGATATCTGAAATAATTTACTAGGTTGTTGATTATACTTGTAAGAACAAATTGTTTTATTGTCGCACAATTTTCCTTTCTCCCTCGATTCACAATATTGAAACAACTCTTTTCTTGAGTTGGTAAAACCGGATGAAATTCCTCATATAAAGCATAAACTGTAACGTTTATACAAGTATTATTTGCATCATGAGGCCATAATTACAGAACCATAGAAAAACCTCTACCAGGGACGATTTGTCTTATTTCTATGGGTCATTTTTGTAATGAAATGCAGGATATACTGTGCAATGATTGTGATCGAAAGGGCTCTTCACGCTTCCACTGGTTGCATCACAAATGTGGTTTTTGTGGCTCATACAATACCCGTGTAATCAAGTCTGAGGCAACAACAAATTCCATCTGCTGCTAGTGTGCTTCTTAGGGGAGAGGAGGATAGAGTTTGTAAATACTTGTATAGCCAATTCAAAATTTTCCCCCGAACCAGAAACCTGGTTCTTTTTTAAGTGGCTCATCTTATACATAGTGAAGTGAGTCACTTGATAGAGAGGCCTCTATTGAGTTTGTTTGCTCATGAACCTGGTACAGAAGCATCGTATCACTATAGCTTTTTTATGTTTTCACCCTTGTTGGGCAATAGATATTTTTGCAGTTTCTCCTCGGCGTGGAGGACTCGAGGTATCTTTAAGGAATGTCTTTGTTTCAATTCTTCTGCGGCTTGGATCCATATCTCTGTCCTTTACAATGCAAGACACAAAAGCCGATAGCCATCTAGAAAGATATATCTGTATCGTCAATGGCTACTACTGATCCTCTTGGGAGGCCTTAATAAAGTCATTTAATAAGTTTCGTGTTTTTCAGCTGATGTGAGATTTTTTTTCCCCTGGGGGTGGAGGGGCTGAACTCTTATTTTTTGTTTGTTGGTTAGGCACTCTTTTTTTCCTTTGATTCTAAAATTTGACATTATGACGAAACCTAAAGTAGATAACTCAATATAGATATATAAAAGAATTACAGTATCTCTACAAAGATATGAAGACGTGGTAAATATTCAAAATTTGTATGCTGACGGCTTATTAGGCCCTTTCCCCTGTTAGACCTTTCGAATAGCATCTATTTGTCTTCTGCCCGGTTTAAGCTATCGATCGAATGATTTTAAAAGTGCAGAGGTAAATATATGAAAATAGTTTTACATTGATTTTCGTGAATAAATACTTTTGGATCCCAAACAAGCTTATAAGCATGGTGTAGCCCAAATACACTTGTTGGCATTCGAAAAATACATTTACACAAGTTAAATAAAACTCTTTTCATATATTACGATGGAAAAGTAGCTTTTACCTTTAATCCAAACGGACAGAGAAAGTTGCTGATAAATATCCATTTAAAAAATTTATGGGTGAAAGAACAATTTTGCCTCCAAAGTGTCAAAAAAAGAACAATTTTGTTCTGGTTTTTATCCTAATTAATTTTAACCATTAATTAACCAAATATGATTAGCTGACCGTCTACATGTTATCCACTTCATTTTCTTAACAAAAATTTAGGTTTAAATTTTTGAGATAAATCTGCACTCTAACTAAAATAATGTGAATAATATGTGGATTATCATCTCAACATATTTGATTAACCAATAATGAAAAATTCCATAAACAACCAACATGCCAAAATTACTTTCCTCACCAGCTCGTTTTGCCCCCTCCTCTGCTGAGTCGTTCGCTGGCGATTCGATTCCATGGCAGAATTACAATTCAATCAGCGGTGATAGTATCGCAGATGAGGCACTGGTATGGTGCCGCATAGCTTGAGGGTAGTTTCAGGGTCATTGGGGTGGCTATAGGTATGGCCTGATCCAGAAAAATAATGCCGTGGCATTTGTGGCGAAATTAGGATTTTTTATTTGTGTTTGCATGGATTCGAGGCTGCTCCTGAATTTTTTTTTTTAAAGAAAGTTTTAAATGGAGTAAATAATAAAAGAATGTAAATAATAAAAGAAAAAAATATCAAAAAAATATTCATGAAATCAAGTGAATAATAATGTTGTAATAAGAAAAACGATTATTTTATAAATCTGTCATTTAGTAATTTAGAAAAATAAAGCTAAGCGCAATAAATTACAATGAAGGGTGAACACTCAATAAATTCAAGTACATATATTTTAATAACAAAAAGTATATTACAATAAAAATAATTATAATATCATCTTTCTAAGTCTTATTTTTTGAAATTCTATTATAATTTTATTATTAACAATACTATCAAATACATCTTTAACCCAAAAAGATTGGAAGAGACAAATTCCAGTGCCCCACCCCAACTCATACAACTAGATCCGCCATTGGGTATGGCCGTGCGGCGGCTCTGGCGCCGCCAATGGTGGAGGCAACTAGAGCAAGCCTCGTGCTAGCGCGTCATAAGGATTGGGGGCCATCCTTTAGAAACTACTCTCAACCTCGGAGCAATTCAACGAGGCGAAGCCAAAATGATTACTCTCCGATTCCTCTCAGTCGCCGTCTCCGGCTCACACCGAGCTTGCAAACTATGGCTTCCCCGTTGGCCTTTTACCCGCCGCCACAGTTTTACGTTACTCCGTCGACCAGGCCTCCGGCGAATTTTCCGTTGAACTCAGTGATATGTGAGGATTCAACTAGGCTCCGACTGTAGGTGAGGATTCAACTGGGCATCGACTGTACGAGTGACATTGAACACGCTTAAGAACTACAAGGTTTGCTTCTTTAAAAAGTTTGACTATTTGCAACTTTTGTTCTTCATCTCTAGACGTGACTGGTGTTTTGCAATGCTTCCATTTTTTTTTTGGATCGTGCTTCGGCAATAATTGATCCTTGGTCAAAACTTTCACCTGCTTGAATATAAAACGAAAAAGTATGTATCAGAAACTTATAGTCTGATTTTTTGTTGTGGTTTGATCATCATTGGAAGATGAAACCAGGCAAGTCTAAGATGAAGAAGATGAGTTCATCATAAAGCCACTGAATATGCTATTTCCTTCACGGAATGTTGGCCGCCGCCGCCGCAAGCAACCTTAGGCTTCCCTTTGTGGTTGAATTGAATTGTTATTATTGTGACTTTTATTGCCAACTAATGTACTCGCTCCGGTTTGGACAAAGTTTAAAGTTTGCAGTTTAAATCTAATTATAGGAACACATTTTAGAGTTCATTTTAGAATTGGTTTTGGTCTTAAAAGCAAGTTTTAATTTTTGTCAAATTTTTCCTATAATACTCCTACTTCTCAATAATAATTAGAGTCAATAATAATTGAATAATACACCTATATATTTTATAAAATAAATAATATTTACAACTTATTAATTTCATATACACCTCAATTATACTTTTTTATATAAAATATTTTTGAGCAATTTTGTCCTATTTTACCAAAGAGTAATAAGTATAATATTTAATTACCTCACGTGGGATAGATATGCAATTTATTTGTCCTCTTGGGCCCATGTACCCGTCCCCCCAAAAAAAAAAAAAAGACCAGGAGCTAAGGAAGTGGCTCACACAAATAGAAGGAAACTGCCTTAACATTAAAGGTAAAGCAATGGTATTATTATAAAATGGGACACCAATTATGAAGTGGTTAAGTAGGGGTATTTTTGAAAAATAATTATAATTAACTAATTTAACTTCTCTCCTTAATCTCTCCAAATTCTGATAAATAATTCCTATAATTAGGACCGGAGAGATTAGTATATTTAAGATAAAGTTTATAGTATAAATTTTGTGGTATATTTAAGACCGGGGGTAGTATAATATAGCCATTTTTATCCGGATGTTACAGCTTTTGTTGCATAATTTTTTTTAGACATTGACAAGTTAATAATTGAAAATTTAAATTAATCATTTCATCATCTTTTTTTATATTTTCTCAGCCGAGTATAATTTTCAGATCACAAGTTGAGGAGTCAATGACAACATTAATATATAGATTAATATGAGAATTTAAATCAATAGCTCTATCATCCTTTTTCACAACTTCTTATGAGGTATAATTTTCAAGTTACAAGTTCTATGAGTTAATCACAATATATGTATATTACTTCATTGTCTTTTTTCACAATTTCATATCCCAAAACCAACAGTTTTATAATTTTTATGTCATAAGTTTCAGGGGTTAATAACAACATCAATATATAGATTAACAATATGAGAATATAAATTAATAACTTTAGTATCCTGTTTCACAACTTCATTCATTCCATATGCTGATGTTTCAAATTGTAATAAGGGACAAAAAAATTGTTCTCGGAAAAATAATGGAACAGATGCTGAAAATTTGTAATGGAGTCAGTGAACGTTTAATGAAACTTAAAATAAAAAAAAAAAAATAAGTTGATAAAATTTGAAATGAGTGACCCAGTGACCTTTTTATTTCTTTTTCCAGATACGATGGACCTTATGGCAGTCTCTGCATTTTTTTTAGTAAAGAAAAAACAGGGAGAGGGGTTACAATCAGAGGTTAGCTTAATTATTATCAAGGTATTTAAAAAAATTCTTATAGAATTAAAATTGCCGATGATATTAATTTAATTAATTTAATGATGTTAAGAAATAAAATAAAAAAATCAATTAAGGAGAATAAGAATATAAGAAGAGGAGGCTCTGGAAATATTTTCACATTCTTCATTCTTGTTTACTCCTTCCTCTCCCATATTCACACACACATACACCTCCTCATCCTTACAATATCCACCTAATCAAGAAGAAGAAGCAGAGGCTCAATCTTTCTCACTAACTTTACCTCAAGTCCGATCTCGAACAGTAACATTTAATTTTTTTGGTTATGTTTATTGTGTATTAAATATTTGATTTAACTCTTAATTAGATACATTGATTTATTATAGATGTTTAATAAATGTATGACAAGATTAGGATAGATAGATGATTATCATTTAAATTTTTTGTTAGGTTTATTGTTTAATAAATATTGGATTTAAGTCTTTAACATTTAATTTTTTTTGTTATGTTTATTGTTTAATAATGAGATTTAAATTTTAAACATTTTTTAAGTCTTTAACATTTAATTACTTATAAATTATTATATGATTAAAATCAATAATTTATGGAATTAGAATATTTAAAATTTATTATTAACCTTAGGATAGAAGACTAATTAGGGAAATAATTATTTCTTTTGTATGTTAATTATAATCCTTAAGATAAATGACTAATTATTTCATATTTTGTAAAATAATTAATTTCGATTTTGTGAAATATGTTGTAATATTTGTTATTTATAGTACCAAAATAGTTAAGATAATATTAATTTGAGAATACTAATTACTCAAATAATTAATTCAAATATTTATTATTTAGAGAATAATAATTAGTGACTTAATAATTTGTTGTGTTCTTGTAAATTTTTATTAGTCAAATGGATGACCGACGTCCACACACGGTTGAGCCCGCCCAAAGTGTGGGAGTTCTTAAAGAGGAGGTGCAACAATCACACCGATCACAAGTTGTGTGGAACAATGGAGATTGTGATGTGTTGAGGCGAGGCGAGCCTCACAGGGTCCGTGCGATATCCATAACCTGCATCTATTCCCACCGATTTCCAGCAAGACCTTATGCGTGCGTGTTTCTCGCACGTGTCTCGCATGAAGAGACTCCCAGAAGTTTTAACATTCTTTATGTAATTAATTTAATTATACGCATTTAGTTGTTTGTGCATGATACGAATAATGTTGGTGCAGATTGACAAATACCTTATTTCGCTTTGGTCGAGAGGTGGAGGTCGAGACTCACACCTTCCATATGCCTATTGGTGAGATGACTATTACTCTACAGACGTAGAGGCCATCTTAGGTTTGTCAACCGAGGGTCGAGTAGTTTCCTATTCGGACACATGGCAACCGGGCGGCAATTATGCAAAGAATACATGGGAGTGACTCCACCCCGCAGGATTTGATTGGCGGAAACATTAAGATGGGATGGTTTGACCATCATTGGGGCCCCAGGAGCACTCAACTACGGCCATGGGTCAGCTTCTGTACACACGTGCTTACCTGATGCGCTTGTTCGGTGGTTTTTTGTTGTGTGACAAGTCCAGCTTCGAGGTCCCTTGCCGATATATACAATTACCGGTGATCTTGATGAGACCGCTACATACAATGGGGGTCACCAGTACTCGCCATACTGCTTCGCGAGCTATGCCAGCCACGCGCCGAACGCTAAAGACATAGGGGTTGTTTGTTGTTATTGCGTATATGGGCATGGTCTAGACTTCCGCCCTTACACCTCCTGCTCCACCGCCTACGAGACGCAGCGATCATTACTGACGCAGTATGGAGTATTGGAGCTATTATGTTCTTATTTGCGGGATGTTTCACTAAATTTATTTATTTACATATTGCAGTTCAACAATGTTGAATGTAAATTTTGGAAACGTCATCCGCATGTATATCGGGTAGCTCTTGACCAGATGGGTCGAGAAGATGTATGTATTTAAAATACCGCATTTGGAAACCTAAATAGTTCACTATTTCACATTTGTTTACATGTACAGTTAACTCGGGAGCCATATAGGGACGCCGGATATGAGTTCATGGGTGTAGGGGTTCACATGCAGACAGTGGAGGCGGTGACCCCATACTTTGTTTTCACATTGTTGAGTACCACCACCCGATCGATGTATGCGGCAATTTGGCATGCAGCAACACATCCCTAGTACTGCAAAGACAGCCTAAGGGTGCACATGATCTTACCTTACGTGGTAAGAGCACTGAGGATTGGGAGGCCAAGCTGGATCGATTCATCCAGTTGTGGAACTCGCGACATGAGCACATCGAGACTACAGAGCCATCTGAGGGGCCAATTTCCCGAACTCCGAGTACATGATTTGGTACCTCACACACACTAGACGTTTTATGACGAGGAGGTCGCCAGATCTGGACACATGGTACGTATTGATCTTACATATGTCCCCTTATTATCTCTAATTTTGACCCCGTATTGTAATTTTTTTAATCGACAATTGCGTAAAGATGGAATCCAATGATCTATTGGATGTGTGACCCACAATTGGAATCCGAGTGAGTAGACGCAGTTCGGGATGTATGTGGTCGGTAATGTCCGATTTTGATGAGTTTGGCCGGTTGCGGAGTCGGGTCCTAGCGCACCAAGTGGACACCTAGTCGCCGTACTCGATCCAGAACAGAGGTCCCTCGACGTGCGAGGAAGGACGAGGACCGGGTCAACGACGACCCCAGACGACATGGAGCCTGGATGAGATACCACATCGTGGTCCACGTGGCGAGGTGTATATCGACCTCCCATGTGGCCCAATATGGACTACACCCAGGTTCCGTGGTACCCTCAGGAGGTGCGTCCAGAGGTTCGTCCAGAGGTGCATGCACCAATTCCGACTTACTGACAAAACACATACGATGTTTGCTCCGCAGACACGTGTTCCTTGTTCTTATGAGTGGCAATCCCAACCCGCTTTGTTTCATCCAAGATTTACCAAACTGGACATGGTTTATTGGGATTCACCCCTATCGCCTCAATATGTCTTTCCCGGCTTCAACGCTTATCGCCAGCACACTGTGGTTTTACCGCCTTCAGCTCCTCCCAGATCGGACACCACGCATGTACCGAGGCAGATCGAGTAATAGTCCCTACCGGTCAGACATCGCACCTCGAAGACACAGATGACCAGTGCGATGACTTCCTTCTGATCAAGAATATGACTTCAATGCTGAGGACATCATTGTTCGTAGGAACCCTGAGCGTGGTGCACGTTCAAGACCGTGGCCACCATATACTCCACCATGATAATATGTTTTCTTGGCAAGAACGCATATGACTCTTCCCAATCACCGTAAACCTTAGCTATTGCTTTTTGTTTTGCCTTCCATGCCTTCCCGTAAGAAACATGATAACCAAACATTCCACCACCCTTTCTTGTATCATGACAACAGTAATCAAGGTGTTTCCCCGACCATATCTGCAAAACCAATTAAATTACAAAATTTGTACACTAGGATTGTTATTTATGTGCACTGATAAACCCAAATAAATTCATAAATTATCAAATGGTATTGTGCATCATACCTATTATGGTCTCAGAAATAATTTCTGAATCAAGTTGTCTGTTAGTTACCACCCAAGCATTGTTGTTCTTCGGTTTAATTGCTCTTACTCTCCAATCACAACCTTGTTCATGATTCCGACATTTCATTATCAACTTCGTTGTACTACTCTCAACCACATGAGCTTCATGATGTTCCTTCATGCAATAATGTTTTATTGCAAACTTGCATGTCACTCTTGGACGCGAACTCTTGTTTAAGATATAATCCATCTCCTCTAACCCACGGTCCCCCGGCCTTCATCCAAGATATCCTCATGTGGGTAATCTTCATGTACAAACCTCATAATGTGGAATGTCATGCCAAAACGGTGTAATATCTCGCATGCTCACACATAATACAATTTATGCGAAAATAAAGTAACCAAAAAAATAAATTATATAATCATTACCTCGATATTCATCATCTCGCATCACTATCATTCTGTTTCATGTTCATTATCTAATAAAGTGTCTTCATCTTCTTCCTCTTGCTCCTCCTCATTGTCGTTCATTTAGCATGTAGTCACCTTCTTCTCCATGGGCAACGGTTGATTGTGTTGGCCGAGACGCACTGAACGAGCCATATAATCTGATGTCTCAATATTCACATATAACTCAAAGAAATCCAGACGTACGGTTTTCCACGAATGTTTGTACAAAAACATCCAGATCCTCATCATCGGATATCTCAAAACCCGCGTATTTACGGTTTCCACAAGGTACTCTACCACCACCATGATATTACCCGATTTGGTTGCAACTTTAACTTTCGACGGACCTTTTCATGTAAATCTTCGTAGACATGCCTCGAACAATATACATTCCTCTTCTTTCACCTTCAAAGCTCATACCGTTTGGACCTATCTTTTAGAACCATTAAAATACACAATTGAACGAATTTCATTCATTTTTTTCTTATTTTATTATGAAAATGAAGATTAATTAAATTAAGATAAAACAAATGACAACAACACAATTGTAACTTAGCGTAATAAGAAGAGGAGGCTCTGGAAATAGCAAGCCATTTGCTTTATGACAGCTTCCCAAACTCCCACCGAACGTTACACCGCGCTCTGCTTCTCTCTCTCATCGGTTCATATCATTCTTTTGTGCGTGTATCCGACCCAAATAGGAAATTTCCTTCTCTGCGATCTCTTGAAATCAATATATTGCTGGACTCCCGGCAAAATATTCATTCAACGACGAGCTCAGAGACCAGAAAACGAAGAACAGACTCCGCCCGAACTTGAAAAACGAGAGCTTTACACAGATCAACAGAGTTCAGCTCCAGAAAGAGAAGGAAATAGCATCTCGTCGACAGTGTAGAACAAGACTGGTGAGAAGCTCTCATGGCTACGAGGCCTAAAAGATCGTCAAAGCCACTGCACAACTTCTCATTTCCATGCTTGAAATGGGGCAACCAAAGATTCCTCAGGTGTGTCAAAGCCTCTACCAACGAGGCCCAACCTTCCTCATTCGATCGCGGATCTTCGCGATTCCTGTCGAATTTGGGTAATTCCCAACACAGACAGAACAACCGTCTACCTTCCAATCCGAAACGTAAATCCAATCCACATGAAGATGCTGAGATTAATATCGAGGCGGTTCGCGAGAAGCTCTTGATCGATCTCAGAGTGGCGGCTAAGAAGCTCAAAGTTTCGATTCTTGAAGAAGGAGCCGTCGAGGATGAAACGGCAGCCAATGCTAGGCCTTGGAATTTGAGGACAAGAAGAGCTGCTTGTAAGGCTCCCCATGAAGAAGAGCGCAAGTACAATTCGTCTTCTTTGCCGACGAAGGTCGCAGAAGTTGCGGTGACGAAGGAGAACACGGTCAGCGATGCGAAGAATGAGAAAACCAAATTTTCGGTTTCTTTATCGAAGGAAGAGATTGAAGAAGATTTCTTGGCTATGGTTGGGACTAGGCCTCCGAGAAGGCCTAAGAAGAGGCCTAGGATTGTACAGAGGCAATTAGATGTAAGCTCTACGTGGCCTTTCAACTTTCCATGACGCTGATTATGCTTCCATGGCTATAAGATGTGGGGGGAATGGGAGATATGAAAATCTGCGCAATATATGCTGAAACCGGAAAGCATTCTGTTTTTTTTTTTCCGTCAAAGACTGAAAACTTCTTTGGGCTTTATTTTTAAAGTTCCTCTCTTGGTTTTCCCATAAAGCAAAAACCAACAGTTGCTTTCTCCGTTTATCTTTGCCTGATCATGTCACAAGCTTATATTTATGTGTTACGTTACGTACATTTCTGCTCGTAAATGTTTTTGGTTTTCAACATTTGCAGACACTTTTTCCTGGATTGTGGTTGACAGAGGTCACCGCAGAGTCATACAAAGTGCCTGATGGCCCCGAATGAGGTCAAAATAAGTTGTTGTATCATTGTATGTTTGTCACTGTCTATATTTGCTGAAGTGAATTGGATCACTAACTATAACTTCTGATTTAATTGGCATGCAGGGGCTGAAATGATAAAGAAACTGGTTTCTGCCTTCTGGAAGTATCAGATATTTTGCTCGCTGACTTCTTCGACATTGTGACATAAATAATGGCAATGGCCAAATCATCTGCGTAAATCAAAACTTTACCTCAACAAACATGAATATCTGGGCCTCTTGCATTCTACATTCGGGTAATTGAATGTGTTTGCTTGCACGTGCTTCTTATTTCTTTGCGTTTATGTAAACATCTCAAGTTTACCTCCAAATTGGTAGACTCCTGCTGTAATAAATTTAGCAGTTTTTTTACATGTATGTTTATTTACTTCCTATCTTCGAAACTCATTCAAGAAAGTGAACAACCCTTTGACTGTGTATGTTGTAAAGATCCTGCTGTTCTACAAAATGAGGAAGCGTTGGGGTTATTAAGCTTCTTTCTCAGAAGAATATTGTTCTTCTTTGGCAGAATCGCCACTAATATTTTAATGACAACGTTTATTGAGTTTATTCTTCTTGTAGGCATCATGGATGAATTGTTAAGCCGATTAAAGTGATCCTTTGGATCTTAATCTTCAAGGTTAGAATTGATTTAAAAACAGGTGATCATGGTAGTAGGAACTGAATGTACAGTGGAGTCTTACCTTTTATTCAGTGGAAGAATAATTTAGTTTATACAAGTAACCTCAAAACCTTAATGGAACGGTGTATCTTTTTGTTTATAGAAGCAAGGTGAGGTGTGTTCATTTTTATTTTGTATTTGGAAAAATAAAGAAAAATGATGGTCCAGGTTCACTTCATGAGAGGGGACAAACCCCTAGTGATATGTAATGTAATCCATGAAAATCATCCAATCAATCTTCTAATTGACCATCATAATACATGAATAATTTAGCAGAGAAGTTTAGTCATACTTAGTTTCTATCTGTATTACAACCAAATTCTCCCAGGCACAAAATATAGAGGGTGAACAAAAGCTCGTCGGTAGCAGCTTAATTGGTTTGATTTCGCAGATAGGAAAGGAATATAAATGTCGTGTTTTAAGTGAAGTTAGGGTGTGCCTTAGGGAAAGTCATTTACGAGTAGTCTAAACCAGGCTGTTTGGCAGGTAAATAGTGGGAGGTTCATTCAGAAAATGTGCTGTTCTTCTTTGACATGTTTCCATGAGAGAAATGATTTTTCTAGTCAGTGGGACATTCATCAAACACTGGACAGGAGCTCAACATGTTTTAGAAGCAATGGTTGCTGCAATGAGTATTTGGTATGTGGGATGATGGTCATCTTCAAAGTAAGTTGCATCACTGATTTTTGTGTATACATCTATTGTCACAAACTTATATTTATGCGGGATTGTCGTAAATGGTAATATGATTTATTTATGTGATGTGGTAAACTAATCCCTAAAGGCAACATCTTTTGACATGACTCAAGCCTCTATCTATAGTACCAACATAGTAAGTGGCAACACTAGGATTCTATGAAGGCACAATCCACAAAACGCACTGGAATGAAATAGAACATGTGAAGTAGGAGGAGGAGGAAGAGGAAGAGGAAGCTGTAGGTGTCGACAAATGAAAGGGACCTGGCTGTTTCATTCTACACGAGCTTCTGCCTATAACAAGGCTCGGGTCATTTAACTAGTAAGTAATAACCAGTAAGTTGAAATTCAACTTGTAGGTGGTTATGAGATGAGATACTATATCCTTCTTTCTCTTTTGACCTCGTCCACAACCATTACTTTTCTAACATCCTACTATATCTTGCAACATAAACTAGCCGTAGATGGCTTTCAGTTTATTCTCGAGCATTTTAGTGATACATCCTGTCGATATATATAATCATAGAGAATATCCTTAGAATTATCTCCCAATAAAATAAAATAAGCCATGACTCGACTATATCACTGGGATCAAACCCAATTATTCCCGAACCAACGACTGAAGCTCCTGTGTGTGATCGGAGCGAAAACACGTCAATTTAAAAAGGTTGGATTTTTGAGGATTTGACATTGAAAAATATGAAAGGTTGAAACTTGGAAGGAAAGGCTAATGAATGGTCAACTAATGGCTTCCTTCCTCTTTCAATTCTCCAAATTCAATTCTCCTTTTCTCGCCTCAAAAAAAAAAAAAAAGCCTATCCCTTTTTCCATTACCTCACACCATTCTTGTTAGCTCTCATACTACACGTCTCCACAGTTGGCCATTTTCTTCTCTAACTAAAGTTGTGGGGACCAGCTAAACCTGGGCTTTGTATTAACAAGATGCATTGTGGACCAAATAGAGAACACCATTAAATATTAGAAGAAAAGCCCCATGGGCCCATACATTTTCCAGACCGAACAAATAAAAAACGCCGTAAGGATTCCGTGACGCGTGTGGCCCTCCCGTTGACTAGTAGCAAGTCAGTCTTTCCTACAGGGCAAGATTTGTCCTTTGTTTTTGGCCAATTGTTTTCGGCCAATTACAAGATTTGTCAATCACAGTTGTTTAATTCATCAACTGCATCAAAGTTCAAACGATCATCTCTTCTTTGACACATGGTGACTCGATGGACCATTGCAATAATGAATTTAATTATTTAGATTTATATTCTTTGAAAATACACGACAACTTACATAATTAAAATTTGACCAGGATAATTTCAAACGGAAAGAGAAGGGGAAAATTCCATTAAAATACCATTTGAATTTGCAAAACCCTAAGAAGTTTTCTGAATTTGTAAAAAGACGGAGAGGTACCAAGGACTTATGAGGAATATGTAAATTCGCGTGAAATTACTCTTTTACCCTTAGTTTTAAAAAAATCAAAAAAAAAAAACCCCGGGTCGGCCGGTTTTTTTTTTTTGAAATGGGGTTATTTTTTGGGCGGGGTTTAAATAAAATTAATTTGAAAGTAAGGAGGTGGGGTTCGAACCCCACACCTCTCACATCTCCTTTGATATATATATATACAATAATAAATATATATATTTTTCTTAACATTTTTTTCAATTGTATTTACAAATCCTGAAACGAAAATTACCATTCCACAAACGAGAATTACTATTCCAAAAACGAGAATTACCACTTTTTCTACAAGGTTCCCTTTTTTTTTTACCATTTGATGCATGTTTTTTTAAACCAAAAAAATTGCACTATTACCATTCCACAAACGAAAATTATCATTCCACAAACGAAAATTACCATTCCACAAACGAGAATTACCACTTTTTCTACAAGGTTCCTTTTTTTTTTAACCATTTGATGCATGTTTTGTAAAACCAAAAAAATTGCACTGTTACCATTCCACAAACGAAAATTACCATTCCACAAACAAGAATTACCACTTTTTTTACAGCGTTTTTTTTTTTAAAAAAACCATTTGATGCATGTTTTGTAAAACCAAAAAAATTGCACTATTACCATTCCACAAACGAGAATTACTACTTTTTCTTCAGGGTTCCCTTTTTTTTACTTGGTAATTCTTGTTTGTGGAATGATAATTCTCGTTTGTGGAAATGTAATTTTCGAACCCCACCTCCTCACTTTCAAATTAATTTTGTTTAAACCCTCACTCAAAAAATAAAAACCCACAAAAAAAAAAACTCCGGCCAACCGGGGTTTATTTTTTTATTTTTTTAAAACTAAGAGTAATTTCACGTGAATTTGCATATCCCTCATAGGTCCTTGATACCTCTCAGTCTTTTTACAAATTCAGAAGACTTCTGGAGGTTTTACAAATTCAAATGATATTTTAATGGAATTTTCCCTAAAAAAAAGTGCAGTGAAGAATTTGTACAAAATAAATAAATAAATAAGGAGCCGGCCATAAATTAATCTCGTATTTTGTGAAGAAGAGAAATGCAGAAGAGTGGGACTCCAAAGAGCATTCATTTTCGGAGAACTCAATTCGCATTTTGATCTTCCATGAATGCGAGCAGAATCAACATATTGAGGTCGCTGTTGGTGGAGGCGCCGTGGAATTCCTGCTCTTACCAATCCATGAGTTTTGTGTTTAGATTATGCCCCTGTTTGAACAAGAGGTTCAAGGCCAACGCAGCCTCTGATTCTGATAATCCTCAAGCAGCCAACGATGTTGTCGACACGTTTGATCTCTTCTTCGACCTCCACTCTCTGCAGCTAGCCACCAACTTCTTCTCCGAGTTGAATCAATTAGGTCATGGAGGGTTTGGTCCTGTTTACAAGGTTTGTCTGTCTCACACATCCTTCCATGATTACTCTTTAAACAATCAATCTGGCTGTTCGTTGTTTGTTCTTAGGGTTTTCTTCTACTTGTAATTTCCTGTTCTAAGTGCCCTTTTAGATGCTGGGTTCTCTACTCAGTGGCTTGGTTGTTCGTGGATTTGTTTCCTTGCCCTCAAGCAAAAATTTGGTTGGCTTTTGCGTGATTTCTGCAGGGTTTGATGCCTAATGGTCAAGAAGTAGCTGTGAAGAAGCTGTCTGTGGAATCAAGACAAGGAAATAAAGAATTTACCAATGAGGTCAAACTACTTCTGAGAATTCAGCACAAGAACTTGGTTACATTATATGGGTGTTGTGCTGAAGGACCTGAAAAGATGCTTGTTTATGAGTATCTTCCAAACAAGAGTCTTGATCACTTTCTCTTCGGTAAGGCAACACTTTCTACTGAGCACGCAAGAAGATATGCCCTCTTTCATTTTAATTTCCTTTCCTGGCTGTTTGTGGTGAGTATTGATGCGTATATAAACTTTCAGATAAAAGAAAGTCACCATCTCTAGACTGGGCAACACGATTTAAAATAGTTACAGGTGTGGCAAGAGGACTTCTGTACCTGCATGAAGAGGCCCCGATAAGAATCATTCATAGAGACATCAAAGCCAGTAACGTTTTGCTGGACGAGAAGTTAAACGCAAAAATTTCTGACTTTGGCCTGGCAAGACTATTTCCTGCGGATGACACTCATATGCAGACATTTAAGATTTCTGGTACACAGTGAGTAACTTGTTCACTTCTCTTTGCTATTGTGATATTCATCATATTCCTTACTATTTTTATGCTTTACAAATGTAGTGGTTATATGGCTCCTGAATATGCAATGCGTGGATATTTGTCTGTGAAGACAGATGTTTTCAGTTATGGAATATTGGTGTTAGAAATTGTTAGTGGGAGGAAAAACCATGACCGGCTACTTGGAGAGGAGAAGGCAGATCTTTTGAACCATGTAAGTTTGTTGCCAACGGACACTTAATATATAAATTCAATATGCTCATGAATCATGATTCTTGCTAAGAATTATGATCAGATGATGTGATCTACATACTTTCCGTGTAGGATAAATATGAAAGCGGTCCCGTGACATGATTCGTTTTTGGCATTCAAATTTATCTGTGAATGTCGGTGCCTGAGTTATTGAGTTAATCCTTTTAACAACACTCCTCCAACAAGTGTTTCTTCCAGATCCTACGTTCATCTCTTTGACATGTTAAAATTTATTTCTTAAAATATTCTGAAAACAGAAGTTAAAGATCCATGAGATAGATATATGGACAGTGTCAAGTGCCCAAGATAGTGACTACATGTGTGGTCAACAAACTATTGTTGCTTTTTAAGAAATAATGCCTATGAAATGGCCGTATGGCGTTCCTAATTCAAATCAAACATTTGACTCCTGATTGTCGAGTTAGCTTTTTATTTGGCTTTCTTGGCTTTTATATGCCATTACTTGAAGTAAGACATTTGTTTTGATCTTGTGCATGTGTAGGCATGGAAGCTATATCAGGCAGGGAAGATAATGGATTTGATTGACCCAAGCCTAGCCAAATACAATGGTGACGAGGCAGCAATGTGCATTCAGCTAGGCTTGTTGTGCTGCCAAGCAAGCATATCAGATAGACCTGATATGAATGCCGTTCATCTGATGCTCTTGAGTGATTCCTTCACTTTGCCCAGACCCAGTAAACCTGGAATTCAAGGCCGTGTAGGGCGTTGGACTACGACCTCGTCCTCTGCTTTCACCCATACTAATGCTACTAGTGCAACCAAGGCTTCTGTGGGAAGTAGTATCGTAGAGGACTATTCTAGAAATTCTATCTCCACTTCTTCCTTTGACGAAGGAAGGTGATCTCTATTCTTATTCTGTAAAGCTTGATCAATTCATTAAGCGTTCAAGTTGTGAGGGGATCAAACATATTCTTGTAACTTTTTGCATGTGAAATAAAATTATAGTGATTCACGTTATTTATCAAACTCTAGTTTAATGACTTAATCAACAAAAGTCCCTGTAATATCTCCAACAAAATCACAGGAGTGGTATGCATGAACTTCCATAAAAAACCTTCCGCGAAGGTTTCCATACATAAAAAGCCAATCGATCACAAATTGTCAAAAAGAAAATAATTACCCTTTGCTAAAAAAGAATCCTACTTCCATTAAACCGACCGTACATAATCTTCAACTAGCAGACAAAATTTTAAGTAGCATCCACCATAGGGAGTTCTTGAACAGGTTCAAGCTGACAATGGAAACGACCTCAAGCTTCCGTAATAGGATAATCAAACACAACATCTTTGCCTGACAGCTTCCTGTATACTGCAGCAAAAGCATCCAGCTTGTACTCAGTGTTGTTTCGCTCCTTTGGGTCCAAGAAAACCTGCAGCATCCACATATAGACAGATACAAGATTGATGAATGTAGGCCTTAAACAAAACAATATTTTCTACCCTATTTATTAGAACCTATACCCCATCAATTTAGCTAGATATAGATAGTATTAAAATATTTTTTCTAAATGTACACTGAATATTCAGCACCCATGCTAATTATAGACATCAATAATTCTGTAATACATGTATAATGGCGAGTTGCACAATTGAGTGCTATTAAAAACAAGAAAGGTTTTTTCAAATGTTCATAAGCAACAAAAGCTCACCTTCATTATTTTGGACCCATCAAGACGATACCTGACACGCTTCCCAACAATCTCAGCAGGCAATACAACATCTTCCAGCATAGCTTCATGCACAGCAGTAAGCGTACGGCTTCGAGGACGCTGTACGGCAGATCCTTTCTTTGGTGGCCTGGATATCCTCCGGGTTGCAATCAAAATTACATCCTACAGGAGCATAATACTTATTAGGTGTTAGAAAAGAACAAGGTATGTTGAGATTCATCAGGATAGAGAAACACTGCCAGTGATCATAGTTATACTCATTGATAACAAATTACAAATTTACAGCCTATTATTGCAGTAACATGTGTTAACACAATTTCCTAACAATAAAATTTGGAGCAGCACTGTATCCAAATAAAATCATTCAGTTAAAATGATTTCCCGGGAAAAAAAGAACATCAGAATGACTATGCCAGGGATCATAAACCATGTAAAAAATGTCGTAGTTACCATATCAAGCTACCAATCAATGGACAAAATAGTAATAATTTAATAATGGCTATCAAGATAAAGAGAATTCCTTTGTGTTCTATTTAGACATGAACAAAAGTCAAGACTATGCTTACCTTTCCACTGAATTTCTTCTCAAGCTCTCTAACAAGCCTAACATGAATCTTTCGGAAAGCTTTCCTCAATCTGTAGGGAACGTGGATAACTACAGCCTTGCGGTTCCCAGAAACATCAACTTGGCTGCAGATTGGGAAAATGCCAGTTATAGAGTAGGCCAAAAAACTAATGCACTTTCGATCGAGTCATTCTCTTTGATTTGAATTGGCATTTGAGACATAAACCAAGAAAACTCAAAAAGATCAACCAAAAAATTCAATCAGGACAAATTCTTTGGACCAGAATTCATTCAATCAAGAAACACCACCAGAATTCATTCAGTCCAGAAACGCCAAGAAAAAAAAAGAGACAGAATTGATTAGAACGGTTCAAGAATCATTAATCAACCGAATTTTGATTACTGACAAAGAAGTCCTTTTAATTTTCGGCGAACCGAGCTTTTAGGATTGCCCGAACTTCACGCCGAGACACACTACCTAACTCGGATATGTAACAGTAATACTACCCATAGCGTCGTCATTCTGGCTTGGGTATCACCGGTCTTGACGTAAGGAAGGCTCATTAGTGGTCGTCGAGGTCGATTGTTCGTCGTCAGGTGCTGGGTAATCGTCTTCATCAGCGGGATTTTTCAGTGACATTGGTCGACGGGTTCGCACTTCCTTTAAAGTCCCACATATCTGCCGCGTCATCGATCATCGATCAATACCGTTGTGAGCCTCGGGTTGAGTGAGAAAGATCAAGAACCAGATTGCCCAAGTGATAAAATCGAAGAACAGAAGGATTCATATTGCGCGATACTCTGCGGCGTCACCACACGAGTCTCTGCACTTTTCGACACGTCCTCTTATGGTTGTGCATCCTTGCATGGCGTCGACACGTCAACTCTGATTCTGCCGATAGCCAGGTGGGGTCGGAAGTCTCCCAATTCTTGCGGTTCAGTGAGGTGTCGGCACGCCCTGTTTCTTTAAGTCATTGCATGGTATTGCCACGTCAGGCCACGACTTCGAAGACTCGATTCCGACTACCAGCGTCATTGCCCATATTTTTGAGGTCTCGTTCGGTGCCCATAGGACCTGAATATTGAAGGCGTCATCGAATTCGTTCAAGGGTCCGATTATCGCAGGCTTTGTGGGATTTGAAATTCTCAAATTCTTGCGATTTAGTGAGTCAGTGTTCCGAATTCTCTTTCTTGTCAATTCGAAGACCCAAGTCTGATTCACCTCAGCGTCAAAACTTTGTTTCTTTGACCCAAATTCTGATTCACCTCAGCGCCAAACTCTGTTTCTCTTTGTCAGCACAGCGTTAGCAATTTGGTGTATGCATGAGAACACGCTCCCAGACAGCCACAAGAACAATGTCGAATGAAGTCAATGAACGTATACAGGCCTTGGAGGCGACTATTGCAGATCTCCCAAACACAATTCAGGCAGCCATCACCAACCAATTAGCGGACATTCCCAATGCTATTCAAACGGCTATTGCCACCCAAATGGCAACCGTCAATGCGGCACATGAACGCCGTCGCTTGACCGAAGATTACCATGAAAATAATGGGGATAATTTCAGAGGTCCTCATCGCCAAAGACAAGGGGCTGAATATACCCCTCCAACTCGGCAAACTAAATTTGATTTCCCTAAATTTCAACGCCATGACATAGAGGTGGTGTAAACCTATGACAGTACTTTGAAATTGATGGCACACCCGAAACTGGAAGATGCGTTTGGCAGCGTTAACTTGGATGATAAGGGGTACATATGGCACCAAGCCCTTATGGATGAAGACCAAGGCCGAGCTATCACGTGGCACGAGTACAAGAGGGCACTCAAGGCACGGTTTGGGGTTCCATATGAGTCTCCGATGGCCGAATTGAAGCGGCTGTACCAAACGGGGTCTTTGGAGCAATACAATGATGATTTCGATGTTTTGCGTTGTAAACTAAAGCGAGTGAAGATCATGCGATCCGGGCATTTATCGAAGGTCTCCGAGGTGATTGTGCTCGACAAGTGAGATTACGGCAACCACGTTCCTTGTCGGATGCTAGGCGGATTGCACGAGATACAGAATTTAATATGAATGAGGAGTCAGGTTCAAAGTCAACCTCACGAAAGCCATATGGTAATGTAACGAGTACTCAAACCGGGTGGAAGCCTAACACAACGGGTACTCAAACCGGG
The DNA here is from genome assembly GCA_025563575.1 of Acacia pycnantha. NCBI lineage: Eukaryota > Viridiplantae > Streptophyta > Magnoliopsida > Fabales > Fabaceae > Acacia > Acacia pycnantha. The sequence continues at coordinate 925,182 of JAMWYP010000037.1, read as the reverse complement.
TGGAAGCCTAACATAAATTCATCCCTTTCTACGGGACCACAAACGACGACTGCTAAGTCTTCAATACCCGCCAAAAATTCGTGGTATTCTGGAAAATCAACCCCTTTCTCAAGGGGCCATATGTGCCCTCAACGCCAACGACTACAGCTGCAATTCATTGAAGTGGGGGCTGATAATTCAGAGGAAGAAGCACCACAAATGGCATAAATTGAAACTTTATGGTATACGGAAGGGGTTCAAGTGGAAGATGCAAGGGCAGGAGTTTGTCTTTGATTTGAGGGTTATGGAGATCAAGACATATGACATTGTGTTGGGGCTGCATTGGTTACGAGAGGTAGTTCATCATGCTACTTGGAATTATGAGGATCTATCAATGACATTTAAATATAAGGGGTTTGAGTGTACTCTAAGCCCAAACCAGCCGCATACTAGCAGGATAGTCTAAACATGAAGGCAGCCAACTTTTCCTATTGCACTCCATTGATGACACAACCGTGACCACTTACACACTCTCTGATGGTAACGAGGAAGCAACCAGCAATGTTGAAGGGGTTCTTAGAGCTTTTGCAGATGTTTTTCAGAACCTAAGACCTTGCCTCCCCTTAGGGAAAATCACAACCATCCGGTGATATTAAAAGAGGAGCTGATCCGGTGAACTTAATTACCTGGTACCCTTCTATTCGTGAGATTGAGGGGCAAGTTAAGGGGTTGCTTGAATCGGGGTATTACAAGAAAGTTCTTCACCATTCGCGTCTCCTATTGTCCTAGTCAAAAGAAGGACGGTTCGTGGCGCATGTGTATCGACTACCGGGAATTAAACAAATTAACAATGAAAAATAAATATCCTATTCCTCTTGTAGATGAGTTGCTAGATGAATTAAAGGATGCAAAATGGTTTACAAAACTAGATCTGCTACGAAGGTTGAGTACTTAGGTCATATTATACAAGGTGGTGTGGTCTCTGCAGATCCGCGAAAATTAAGTCGGTGGTTGAATGGCACGAACCATCTACGGTAAAACAATTACGCTCATTTCTTGGGTTGGTGGTTACTACGGAGGTTTATTAAGAATTATGGTATGATTGCAAGACCCTTGACAAACCTATTACGTAAGGATCAGTTTAAATGGTCACCAGATGCAACAAAAGCCTTTCAAGCTTTCACATACACAGAAGCAGAAATATATTACAATATTCAGAAGAAAACCTGTCCAGCAGACTCTTCAAACTCAGTTGGTTCAGCATCATTATCTTTGTGGATTTTCTTCCTTGATGTGTACATCTTCCCAACTCTAGAAAATAATGGAAGGAGAGAATATCAAATACAATACCAACAAATTTATAGTAGATAACAGAAGCAGGCAATGTTTGTGATTAGTGAATACATTTGGTGACACATCTGAGAATCTAACAAGTGCGGCATATCCCATAACATGAATGCACAAATAAAAACAATACCGCACCTACTATGGTGAAATAGAATAAAAAGGAAACAAATGAAGGCCATCACACTATGAACCCCGGGTTAAGACAGCTAATCTCCCGTCATATTACAAACTCACTCCACAAGCTACAGGGCTGTCCAGCATAAATGATTTCAATTCATTTGCAATATCTGTAATCTGTTCAGGAAATTATAGCCTCACTCACTCAACGCATAATGAAAGAACAGATCATCCAAGAATGAATGAGACAGTCTAATGATCCGAGGAAACAGAGTGAAAATGTTAAATAACATATTCACAATCGATAGCTCAGTTGAGATTACAGCTGAAGCCAACCAAACAGAAACACAATGATGTAGATTCATGACTGAGATTAGCAAGGTCAGACTATGTTTAATCTAACTTTCCGCTAAGAATCTTCAGTGAGACAGAGCAATGAGCATTACAGTTCACAATCCTCCAAGTCAAGCGGACCACAAGAACCCAGAAAATTTGAGGTGCCATATGCCTTAATGTTTTCAGATACAAGTTCTTCCTCAGAACCTCACTGAATAAACATAAATCATCCACAAAACGAAAGGGTGAACCTCGAGTTGACGATTCAATAACAAATTGACAATTTTTTTTTTTTTTTGGCAAAGATGGCATTCAATACAGAAGGATCTTATAACAAATTTTCGTAACCCCATATTGTTATTGATCAATCAATGCATGTCAACAAGAAGAAACATTGATAAGCACAATAGAGCTTATACAGGATAAGCGAACAACATTGGTCGCTAAAAGAGTTTTTTTTTATATATATTGCATATTGATTTCGCTTATTAATGCGCAGAACGCCCTCCCGGCGAAGTGGATTGATTGACAGACCTCAAGAAGACGGAAGCCCCAGAGAAATCCGCTGCCTTTGAGTCCCTAGTGTGTTCCTACCAGCGGAGCGAAAACCCTAGAATTTGAGATTTGACTGGGATTATAAAAATTGAACGAACGACCGAGATTAGTATTTCTGTTAACGTGGACGGCGGAGATTCAACAAAAGATTCTCTGATACCTGTATCTTCCTCGTTGGTTTTTCCATCCAGACGATGCCTTAAGATGAAATGTTTAAATTATAAAATTTCGGAAATATATCATCAAAATATTAAAATCTCAACTCGGTTTGCTTTCTTTTTTTCTTTTTCTTTTTTGTGAAAACTCGGTTTGCTTTCTATTATTAGTTATTCACCACACTCAATTAGAAGTTCACAACTCAATTCAATAAGAAATTACTAATTTGATATTTTCAAATTTCAAAGTTATTTTTTTGAAATTTTTTCATTTTAAATTCCAATAGATGAAATTAACAACGCAAGTCATTCAAAAATAAATTATTGGGACTCGCTTAATTTTATTTGAATGTGACAGAAAAAATATTTTCACAGCAAAAATAGAAATATTAAACTTTAATTAAAAACTCTAAACTTGAGATATGAAGGACCCTAGTGTCAAAGGGTTTTCTTCTAAGCATAAGCAAAACATAATATATGCACTACATTTTTTATTAAGAGATAAGTGGGAAATGATGTGGAGGATAAATTGGGAGACCAAATCATCTAACAAATGGTAAAATTTAGATATTTGGGAACAAATATACAACAAGATGGTTAAATTGATGATATATTAAGTATAGAATTGAAGTTGGGCGATATATATAAAGAAAAGCTACTGGTATTATTTATAATCAAAAAGTAACTAATAAGGTAAAAGAAAAATTTTCTTGCAAGGATATTAGATATCAATGTTATATGGTAGTGAATTTTGAGCTTTAAAGGGTCAACATAAATATAAAATGGGAGTAGCTGAGATGAAAATACTGAAATAGATGTATAGTCATACAAGAAAAAATAAAATCATAATGATCATGTACACAAACGAGTTGGAATAACATCTATCGAGGAGAAAATAGTAAAAAATCGTTTGAGGTGATCTGAACACATTTAAAGAAAGCCAATAGGTGCGTTAGTGAGGAAGGTGATCAAGCATATAGAGTTCTCTAAAAAGAGGTAGAAGAAGACCGAAACGAACATTTAATGAGGTTATATTAATGAGACGTATTAATTAATTATATATCTAAAGAATGTGTTGTGTCATTCATATAGTCAATCCCACCTAATGGGATAAGGCTTATTGTTGTTGTTATTGTTGTATGAAGTAGTATTTAATACAAATGAAATAGTGTGGGCTTAAAAATTGATATTATATTACAATTATACAAATAATATAGATAGATAATCCTTCAAAATATTTTAACCATCCTTTTTTTTTTGCCAACCAATCATCCTCATATCACCAAGTTATATATTACCACACATATATAATCCACGGAGAGCAACACTATTTATAATTTATATATCATAATATATTACCTTGTTAGAATCGTGCAACACAGAGGCTATGTAAATTTATAATTATAACTAAAATCTTACTTTCACCGGATGATTATAGTTCATCCATGATGATGTACATGTTAGGAGCAAACTCATTATTTACCCAACTGCTTTCTGGGACTCGTGAATCACCAGCTAGGTATTCCACGTCCCCAGCGGCTCCTGTAGCTTCCCACTTGAAAGTTTACAAAGTAGCCACTATATGCAAAGGTGCTCAAGTAGCTGTTATCAAAGCCATGAAATGGCTACCACTTGTATTGTATCCCAAAGACAAATTATTCGCTGATTCTGAAGAATATTTATATGAACTATTGTTTTACTGAGTCTGAATTCTGCTCACTTTGATACCAACGGCTGAGAAAAGCTTCATTCATGCAATTTGCCAGCCAAATCAATTGGCATTAGCGCTATTTCAATGGACGGATCCAGAGAATTGTTAGTGTCTAGAGGCAAGGGGAGTGATTGGTGTTGGGGTAACAGAGACAGATGGTTATAAAATAATAATTGTAGAAGCAGTAGTAATAAAAGATATTCCTCTTAGAATAAGAAACCTCATTAGTCTTATATCTATTTCTTTCAGTTTAACTCACTCTATTGGAGATTATGACAACAAGAGAAGGCATGATCCCTTACTCAATCAGCTTGCTTGCAAAAGTCAGAGCAAGAATTATGCTGAAACCACAGGATGAGAATTCTGATTATGACATGTATTAATAAAGATAAGGATGGCAGAGTTAGATGATGAGGATATAATTGTACGGCAGAGTTAGCTGAACGCTGCAGAATTTTTTATAATTTTGTCGTAATCTATAGAGTGGGACTTGCTGGACTAGTATGGTTCTGAACCGGTTTAGTTCTCGGCCCTGCAAAAGCCTGCTTAGTTTCATATATGAAGCAGTAGCTATAAGCTCAAATTAAATCCATTTGTCACTGATATGCCTAAACCTATCATAAGTTTTTTGAGATCCATAGGCTATATAGCTAAGGCCGCGCCATTTTTTTATGATTTATTTGAGAATGAGGGGAATAGGGCGGGAAAAAGACTAATCTCGAAGTTATTTCATGGAGGCTTATTAGGAAAAAGATAATACATAAAAGGGACTCTGTGCCAGTAGAACACAATTTTTTGCAGTTCAACGAATCATAATTGAGATCTTGACATTTTTATCACGATTATGTCAAAAGTTGCTACATTCTTGTCATTTCTTCTTTTGGTGTGAAGCAGGAAGTATATGCACCATGATTTATTAATGAGATGAACTATTCAATCCTATGGACTCAACTAATGAGAAATCTCCAATCAATCAGCGAGCGTAATGCTTCCTATGTACATATATGATGGTACTGTTTGATGAAAGTTGAAATACAAAAAGAAACAGAAAAGAGTCAAGTTCCAACTTGATACCAAGGGTGAAAAGTTTGCACCCTTCGCTTATGATATTATTTGTGATATATCCTAAGTCAAGTTCAAACTTCAAAGTATGTTCAATTTGGGCAAGGATTATACAGATTGGTGAGGTGAGTCCTATTTTTGAATGGCCACTAGTTTCTTAAGAGGGTAATTGGAAGTAAATGAACTGCCTATATGCCACCCACGCAACTCATATCTCAGAAGTGCTTTTTTGGAGTTTGGTTCATTCATTTCTCAAGTATCAATCCAAATCATAAGCAAATAAGTTGCAAGTAATAATCAGAGAGCTTGGCCAAACAGTTATAATTGAAAGGTTCAACGGCAACCTCCTCTTCTTAACATAACATAACTTGATAGCCAAGTAATCCTGCTCCTTCTTGCTTTCTCTTTACATGCTCAATTATGAAACTAAGCTTTCAACAGCATTGCCACTTTATAAAAGGAGTGGAGGAAGGGTGTAAGGTTCATCGTATCGAAACTAATAGACCACTTTGGACAACAAACTATATTCAAAATATTCAAGAAAGTAGAAACTATCCCATAGTAATACGGTTGTGTATGATAATACTGGGAAAAATTATAGCTGGCCAGGGGAAGATACTTGATATATGGGGGCCACTAGAAATTATTCTCTGCATGCTTTTCTGTGGCATTGTCTACAATAATTTTGAAATAGTTGAAGAAACATGAAAATGAATATGCCTGCAATAATAGAGGGTATTTATAATATCTATAATGAAAACCACGTTCCATTGTATTTCTCACAAATTTCACACTAAAAAGAAGAAAAAAAAGACATGCAAAATTAAAGGGGAAGAGAAGAAACACGAAATATTCATGTTTTGCACCTAGAATGTGCTTTCCCATAACTAAACACGTCTTTTTCCCCATGGAAAAGATACAATAAGAATTAGATAATGAATACCAAAGGAAAAGGAAGGGATCCCCTATTAAAAAGGTCTAAAAGCTCCAAAATGCAGGCAGTTCTTTTCTCCCAAAGCATGGGGCCCATATTGGTATTTTGTAAATTTCCCTATGCATGGGACCAACTAGGGGAACATTGCTATTCAAGCTTGAGCTTCCTTATTTCATGAATGTAGCTGCAATTCCTCAATATAAATAGCAGTCTCTCCCACAATATCCAGATACCAACAACCTCAGACCCTTAACACAGTTGTTTGGATTCACATGGCTGAGTTTAACACATATTTGCAAGCCTTAAGGTCACCTCTTCATTTCTTAGATATTGATCCAAGCATGGAACTTATAAACCAATTCACAGGGATGAGTTCACGTCTCTTGGACAACTCAAATCTTAATTTTCAGAGCTTCATGCCTTTCTCCTGTGACACCTCCTTAGGCTTCCCTGAGCCTCAATTTGAAGGAAAATTGGAGGAAAATTTTCCTAGCCTAGTCCATCAGGTCAATCACAATGCTTTTCCAGTTTCTTCGCCCAATTTTCCTGAGGAAAATGAAATCCATGAAAGTAAAAAGAGAAAGCCAACAGATGTGCTAGAGAACAGTTCTACAAAGTCAACTTCTGCAGTTCTTGAAAGTGGAAGCAAAATGAAAAATGTAAGTTCTTAGATTATTCTCTACAATCATATACTGACGATATGATATGTTTTTAATTGGTTTTTCAACTTATATGTGTAACGGGGTTTCATTTTCTCCCCCACGTTTTCAGTGTCCCAGAAGAAGTAAGAGAGCAAAAAGCAGTGAAACAGATGTGGACAATTCAAAAGAAGTGGTTCACGTCAGAGCCAAAAGAGGTCAAGCTACTGATAGCCACAGTTTAGCAGAAAGGGTATAATTCTTAAAACCCCATTTTTCAGATCAACAGAAAACTTCCAATAAATTTAACCTTGTTTTAGTCATTAGATAAGGATAAACTCAACGAACTGAACCTTGTTTTATTTGTTTGGGTTCAGGTTAGAAGAGGGAAAATCAATGAGAAGTTAAGGTGCTTACAGAACATTGTCCCAGGATGCTGCAAGGTAAAATAAAATTTCCTCACAAAAGCTCACTTTGTGTAAAAATACGCATGACAGTGACACTCATTGGATCATTTTCATAAATGGACTTGCAGACTATGGGTATGGCAATAATGTTGGACGAGATCATAAACTATGTCCAATCCTTGCAGCATCAAGTGGAGGTGAGTGATCAAAAGTTCAATAAAATTCATTAATTGATAACTCAAAAAAGAAATTGTAATGAGACATACATATCCTTGATTTCAATTTACATGTGGCTTTACTTGCAGTTTCTCTCCATGAAGCTTACTGCAGCAAGCAGCTTCTATGACTTCAATTCAGAGACAGATGCTTTGGAACCATTGTAGGTGCCAACTCTAAAAAAATTGATCTACAACAAATGGGCCTCATATTTTAAGCAAAATAGGAAGAGAGCAGTTCACTCTTAATTTGTACTGTGCAATGTTTCTTCAACTTGTATATAATATATGCAAACAGTTGTGATGGGATAAGAGGTGGTAAATATAGAAAGGAGTTTGATATATAAATATTTGACCACTTTAGTAAACTTATTTATCGATTTTATTGGTGGCAGAGAGCAATGGCAGCTGAGGCAAAAGAGCTATCCAAACATGGGAGAGAAGACTGCGTAGGAATTTCTTGTTTTCAACCAACCTGGCCCTTCTGACTTCAATTTTGGATGTTACTGCTCATAGGCCACACAGTATATGAAAAACATGTAGTATCCATGCAAAGGATCGATATTTTTCCACTTCAAGATATAAGCTGAAGCGCACATTCTTGAATAATCCTTTAAACATGTGAAGAAATTGTGTGAAAGTTAATAAAAGCTTATAGTTCAGATGCTTTTCCTTTCCTTTTGACAGTGTGGTTGCAATTGCAGATCTTACCATATATGCATAACTTCAACTTCCCTCTCAGAAAGTAAATGAAATGATTTAGATGAGTGTTATTCTTTTACTACTACTATATCAAAAAGTTATGGAAGTGTTTTTGACCAAAAACAAGGTTATAAATGTGATGATATAGTGCCAATTTATTACTTACTCAAATATTGACTAGAACATCTTGAAAATGTGAATTTAAATTAGGTCCATTATTTTAAAAAAATATTAGAGAAGATCTTTTATATTTACACTGAATATTGATGGTTTTTGCTTGGTCCATGGCATATGCGAAGCTCAAGTTACAGAAACAACAAAGAATCGCAAAAAAAGGGTAAAGAAGTTTGGGTTGGCAAAATGAAGTTTCAACTCAATTATCTGATATAAAAGCATCCCATATTTTTATTGGGTGGGATTGTTGGAAAGTGATAGATGAAAAAGCTATCATAAAAATAAAAAATTATACTTATTTAGTTTTGTATGTTCCATCAAGTTAGACACATGGAGCCAGGCTAAAATGTTGGTATCATGGTTCAACGGGGAAGTCATGTCCTGTAGGACCCCAAAGACAGCAACAATATTGCGATAAAAACAAGCAGTTTGAACAGATATGACAGCAAATTTTGGTAATACGACAAACCTCAGGCCAAACCCAAATGAAGGAACAAGATAGAAATGGAACCCATATAAACAGAAATTCATAAAATTTGAAGGACGTTGCCAATTCATGAAGTGAATGATTGAGGAAAAAAGAAAATGTTTGCCATTGTATAATCAAAGGGAGGAGCTAGGGGGTTAGATGCATTGTATGAATGTAATGGAGAGAGAAGAGGACAGATTGAATGGGGCACAGCATGTTGGAAAAATGACAATAGGCATTAATTAACTTCATGCCAAAGACTCTGTTTGACCCAAAGTCTTTAGTTGAATGCATGAATAGGGACTAGAAAGGTCCCAAATCATGTATTCTCAATGTGGATTCAGAATAGGAAGTAGTACTAGATGGGGAGAGAGGAATTAATTAATTAAGGAATAAAAGATGGGCAAGTTCAAGGATGGGACATGGAAGTGGGAGGTGTTAGTTTGGTGAGTCACCTGATTCCATTAAATAAAGAAAATAAGGGAAGCCACTGACGATGAAAAGCCGAAATGAATGCAGAATCATGAGTAAGTGAAAGTGGGTGTATCTGGGATTGTTGGATAGAGGTGAAGAACAAAAGGAATGACTTTAAAGTAGAGGGAACAAACAGGATCACCCCTTTTTGTTGATATGTTGCCAAAAGTGAGGGGGACATGTTAAGTGGGAAGGGGTCGAATTGCCTGAATTTACACTCAGCAGGCTCTCAGCCTCACATCTCTGCCCCAATTTCTACACCTCTCTCGGCTTGGGCACTCCACTTCCTCTGTTTTAATTTCTACATTCCTATTTATTTCTTTCTTGATACACATCGGCTAACTTATACAAACTTTGGTTCAGTTGTAGAAAATGTCAATATTTTAAAGTTTAAATTTAACTCCTCTGACATTTTATATTTTAACAATTAACTTTTTTCTCATTAAGTGACTATTATCTTTCTAGCGGAAATTGTCACGTTAAATTATGATCATCTGAACATTGAATAGTTGTAGAGAATTTTGATAAATTACAAATAACCCCATAACATTTCAAAATTTAAAGTTAATTCCCTTAAAATTTTGAGTTATAATATTAAACCACAAGTCATTACTTTTTATCATTTTAATAAATTTATTAAGATTTTAACTATCATTTATTGATTCAAATACTACTAGTTTTTTTTATGGCAAAAACTAAAAGAATAATATTTAAAAAATATAAAAATAAAAATGTTACTCCCTCCGGACCTAATTATAATAGCACATTTTAGAGTTGGTTTTGGTCCTAATTATAAGAGCAAGTTTTAACTTTTGTCAATTTTTTCCTATAATACTCATATTTATACTTATTATTAGGAGCATTTATATATATATATATATATGTGTGTGTGTGTGTGTGTGTGTGTGTGTGTGTGTGTGTGTGTGTGTGTGTGTATGTGTGTACATATATATGTATATTTGTGTTTATGTGTGTCAATATATATATATGTGTGTGTAGATATGTGTGTGTGTGTCTGTGTGTGTATAGATATATGGGTGTGTGTATCTATGTATGTATGTAGATAGATCTATATATATGTATACACACACATATGTTTATATAGTAAGATCATTATTTCAATTAAAAAACGTGTGGAAAGGAAAATTGATTTGAGAGATATGTGGCGGGGTTGTAATTCGCTTTTACATATGTCATTTTAAATTTATATAAGGGCATTTTAAGAAAATGAGTAAAATTAACTAATTTAACTCCTCTCCTTAATCCTTCCAAAATCGGTTAAATAGCTCCTATAATTAGGATCGGAGGGAGTAGCATTTGTATAACATTTACTTATTTTCTTGGATAATTGAGCATGGTATAAAAATGTTATCATTTGTGTTAAATATATTCTTAGGATAATTGAGCATTGACAATTTAAATATTATATTTGTGTTAGATGATAGCTTTTTCCCTCATTTTTTCTTGAATCAGAGGTTCAATGTTTATTTGTATATTTTTCTATATATTTTTCTTATAGTTTTTACCTTATAAAAGAATTACTAGTATTTTAATTGACAAATATAGTAAAAAAAAAAAAACTTAATAGATTTATGAAAATGATAAAAGTAACAACATGAGATTTAATATTATAAATCAAAATTTTAAGGGAGTTAAATTTAAATTTTGAAATGTCAAGGCTTTATTTGTGATCAAAGTTCATAGGGTTATATGTAACTCTTCAAAGTTGGGGGATTTTTGAAATTAGTAATTTATATAAGATGTCACGTGTCATTTCATAATTTGACGTAACATTTTCCATTAAAAAGATAACAGTCACTTAACAATAGGGGGTTTATAGTTAAAAAATGAAAAATTAGAGGGTTAAATTTAAACTTTAAAATGTCAGGGGATTATATGTAACTGACCCATTATTCGGGGGGTTTTGTATAGTTTAGCCTTTCTTTTATAATACTCCATCCGACCCTAAATATAAGACAAAATTGATTTTTTTGGAAATATTAAGAAATATAATTAAATTATTTTAAAATATTTATATTTATCAAATTTTCTCCAAACTATTTTACCTAATTCATAAATTGATATATAATTTAATAATATACAATATATAATATGATTAAGTAACTTATTTAATTTTCTTAATCTCTCTACAACAAAAGCAACTTTGTCTTATATTTAAAGTATCAATACTCAATACTAATATCATTTATATAAAATATAAAATTTCTGGGGAATTGTGCAATTTACTAGACACATAGTAATATAGTATGAGTCATTTCCTATATTTCATGCAATGTATTTAAAAAAATATGTTTAACATTTGTAACATCAAAAAAATTAACTCGAGTTATATTTTTTCCTCTAGATACATGTATTTTCTATTTATTACATTGAATGTGAGAACCTCTATACTAGTTTGTCAGTTGAATATTTCATTTTTCAGATTCCAGGCATACACAAATGGGGACAGCTAAGCTTCCTTGGGATTATGATCTCCACTAAGCTTTTTTTTTTTTTTTTTTTTTTTTTTTTTTACTATAAGAAAGTTTTAGAGGGGTTCGACATCAGTCTCCCACCAAGGCCAGGGCACAGCCCGGGCAGATCTCCACTAAGCTAATCCTTAAGATTAGTTGCACTTTGGGCCCTTTAAATTCTACTGCAGCCCACTTTGTTTGGATGTGTGGAACATGAAACCCAAGCTGTACCTGTACACAACAGATTGAAGCCCATATACAGAACTACTTGTAAATAACCAAAAAAAAAAAAAAATCCTACTCACACTCGTTGTTGCTGGTCTTAAATTTAACAAAAAATCACATTAAAGTCACTTTAAAGAAAATAATATCTGAAAAACCAACAATTTATCATTGATAAAGTAGTGCCATTAACAAGTCATAAAAATTTTCAAATATTAATTTTTCTGACTCGGACCTTAATGTGATTTTTTCTAAATTTAATTGTTTAGCACTATAGCCACTGATTTTTCTCCCCATGATTTCTTTAAGTGAGTTGAATTGGCAGGACATTTCTCACAACTTAAAGAATGTTTTAATATTTAAATACTATTATTGTTGCATTTCAAACTCGTGTTGTCATCTTGGCCCATCTTTTATACAATAATTAATTAATTCCTCTCTCCCCAACTACTACTTCATATTCTAAATCCATTGAGACTTCGCATCATTTTTCTTCTTCTGTTAGGTATCAGATTTTGTTGATAACGAGAAGTGTAAATATGTGATGATAGGAAGTAAAAAGGGTGTAAGTTGTAACTGGACTAAACAGCAACTAAATTAACCCCCAGAGAAAAAAAAAAAAAGAGGAAAAAAGAAGCGCGAATCATAAATAAAAAACTCCGACCAACTCTTTATTCTTATCCCATTTACGTAGATCATCACTCAAATACTGTAACATCGAGATGTCTTTATCTTTCAGGTCCTCTTTCTTGCTTTTGAGCAAAAAAAAAAGGTCCTCTTTCTTGCTTGTTCATTAATAAACCCATAATTTTAAGGCCGAAAAAAGAAGAAGAAAAACACGCAATCCAAGACAGAATCTTTAATCTTGCATGTCTCTTCTTTAGCATCGCCTCCCGTTGGCTTACCTATAATAATTCATCAGTCATTGTGATTCTATAAATGTCGTAACTCTTCAATAAGGGTCGCTTCGCAAGTCTTTTCGCCCGAGATCGATGTTCTGATTCGTGAAAATTGTAGAAGTCGGAGGCGTCATCTTGTTTGCTTAAAAGGTGAGAGATTCCTTTGCTTTGTGAGTCAGCATTTTGAGGCGGCTCACGTCGGTAGTGCTCAGTAGTCAGTACAGCTTTTTGGGCTTGGTCTGGTTTTGTTTTTTATTCTTCTCCGTGCATTTGGAATTTCGATGAGTAATTGATGGATTTAGTCAGGTTGCAGCACTCTTTTGTTTCCTGTCTGGGTTTCGAAGGATCTTGACAAATTGTTTGGTTCTTTATCTCTTGACAAATTGTTCTTTGCTTTTCTGGAAGTCTGCGCTACCTGAATTATCATAAAGATGGATTTTAATGGGTAGGACATGTGGGTCGATTTTGAGGATTCGTCTTGATGCAATTCTTGTTGGCAGGATTTATGTGTCAATGGATGCAAGAACTGCGACAGAAATACCATAGTCGGTATCATTTTTACAAGTTGACAAAATAGTGAGGAGAAAAGAGATGGCTGTTGCAGGCAAAACAAGAAACTTTCTTGAGGGCCTGGTAAGAGAAGGATCATTTAAATGGTTGCTTGGCACGAGGACTTATTTTGATGAAGAATTCGAGGAGATAAGGGATTCACCCTCTGCTGGGAGGAATTGGATTATGGAGCTCTCTCCAGTTGCTAACATAGTTGTTCGTACATGCTCCAAGTAAGTGCACTTTTTTTGGGCATCCGATCTTATTGATACCTATCGAGGGATTAGAAGGTAATTAGTGATTAGAATTATTTTTAGTAAATAATTTAATAATTATAGGGTAGTCTAAATAGTAAATGTGATGGAGTATGTGGACAAATTTGAATGAAAAATACTTTGTGAGGAGATTTTCTGTCCTTCTTGTAGACATGAGTGCGCTGGTGTATGTGAATGAATTTTCAGGGTTTTATCAATGTGCTTTCACTAAACTTCCCCTCATAACCATGGCTGTTGTAACACCAAATGCTAGAATTGAAGAAGACTTGGAAACAAATTAAAGATGATACAGGAGGATTCAGAGATGCCTAAGCTATTAAGTGAAGCTTTGTTAAGAGTAATACTCGTAATATTTTGCGGATAAAAAAAGTCATAAGTTTTCAAAAATTTTAAGAGAGTTCAAATATAAGCGATTAGGCAATCTATTATTCCTCATATTTGTTTCTTTAATTCAGTGGCCAGTGATTATGATTGGAATTTTGATTGTAATCTAAAACAAATAATGCAGAACCCTTGGAATCTCTTTAAGTGAGCTTCAAGAGGGCTTCAATCAAGAGGCTTCTGATTCTATAAAGCAACCATCACGATTTGCAAGAAACTTTTTGGAATATTGCTGTTTTAGGGCACTTGCTTTGTCAACACAAGTGCCTGGTCACCTCTCTGATAAAAAGTTCCGACGCTTGTCATATGACATGATGATAGCCTGGGAGACACCTGATGCTGGCAGCCAACCTTTACTTAATGTATGTTTTCCCCGAAGAACAAGTGTGATTTTTCTTGAAGTATTGCAAATATTATCACAGTAAGCCAGAGAAGTTTTGAAACTACATATAGAATCTTGTCTTATCTTATGCCTATATTTATGTGTGCAATATAAGAATTGTGGTGTCTGGTATGCCATCACCGGAATTTCTTAAAATGAACAGTGTTTCTTTTGTCAATGCTAATTATTGTTCTTGGTATCAATTGTTGAATGTTAATCATTATAGGAAATAATCTTTATATTCTCTAAACATGGTTTTTGGGTTAACCTACTCCATTTTAGCCTAAGGAGCACCATCATTTTTTGCTGCTTAATTTGTATTGGCTTCTTGTACTGTACACTAGTCTCTGTATCCCCACTTTGTTCTAAAAAATATTTTGGCCAAAATTTGTTAGTTCCAAAACAGATTGAAAATGAGTTGAATTGTTTCTAGCCTACTTCAATTTGTTTCAAAACACCAAAAAACTCGCTGAAACCATTATAAATTGTAAACTTAATAAAACATTTGATTTTTTTAAAACATTCTTAGAATGCATTAAATTTAACAAAATGTAGTACAAGAACAACTCTAAACTAAGTCAAAAATCGAGTTTATGTTTTTAATGATATTTGTGTACTGTATGAATTTCCTAAATCATAGTATGCATTAAACTAGATGCATTTTCTCATGTATTACTCAAAGTCTAAGATGAGTTGCTTTGTTTATGACTTATAATAGTGCGGCATACTATAAATTTTGTATTTGTAAATTGAATTTTGATATTTTATTTTCTATGACTAGAACTCTAGAAGTACTCGTATTTTAGTTTATAAAAAAATTATCATATTTCTGTATCATAGTGTCCAAAATGTGATACTTCTCATATATGAGCATCATAGGTTTAGGCTGTTTGTCAAATAAATACAATTTGTCTTAAAAATGTGCCTTCCTAATTTGTATAAACCATGTATGACATATGTTCTAGCTTTTTATGGTGTCTATTATATTTGGTCTTGTTAAAAATGATGAGCCTCAAATTTTCTTGAAGGTGGATGAGGACATATCAGTTGGTTTAGAAGCTTTCTGTCGAATAGCTCCTGCAGTTCCAATCATTGCTAATGTCATCACAAGTGAAAATATTTTTGATGTGCTGAGTGCTTCTACTGGTGGACGCCTTAAGTTCTCCATCTATGACAAGTACTTGAGTGGTCTAGAAAGGTTTAGACTTGTGACCATTTCCTCATCTTACTTTGACTTTTGTGTTTCTTCTATGCAGTAACATTCTGCGCATTTTTCACATCTTAGAGGATTCTTCTTTTTCTCTTGTTACTGTATTTTGGAATTCTTTGAATAAGGGTACTATCTTTACAGAGTGATAAGAAAAATGCGGAGCAATTCAGACTCATCTCTTCTCTCTGCCCTTCGATCATCTAGAGATGAGAGGATTCTGGAGGTTGATGGAACAGTCACCACTCAGCCAGTCCTTGAACATGTAGGATTATCTGCATGGCCTGGTGAGTTGCTTTGACAAACATGTTCTGATATCATATGTCCTATAAATATGCTCTCCCAGACTCTATTTGTGTAGATGAATTAGAAGCATGTATGCTATTCTCAAAGTTTTAGTGATTTCTGGTTTTCATGCGCATGCAGGTCGGCTAATACTGACAGACCATGCACTTTATTTTGAAGCACTTCTTGTTGTAAAATATGACAAACCAAAGAAATATGATTTAGCGGATGATCTGAAACAGGTCATTAAACCTGAGATGACTGGGCCACTGGGTACTCGAATTTATGACAAGGCAGTCTTCTATAACTCAGAGTCCTTGTAAGTAAAAATACAATTATTTGTGGAGCTAATGCGTCATATGTTATTGTTTACTCTGAATCAGAATATTTGTGTTTTTATCTCTTTTTGTTGATTGTTGTGGCACTAACTTGCTATTAACTTCCAAAAATGTTTCTCTTGTAGATCAGAACCAGTTGTTATGGAATTTCCAGAGTTTAAAGGTCATGCTCGTCGTGATTATTGGCTAGCTATCATACAAGAGATTCTGCTTGTTCATAAATTTATAAACAAGTATAAAATCAAAGGAGTTGCTCGCAATGAAATCCTTTTGAAGGCTGTTTTAGGAGTTTTGTGTTTGCAAGCCATTCAAGATATTGGTTCTGCAATCCCTAAAGAGTTCAGGGCTCTTCTTATGTTTAATCTTTGTGATCAACTTCCAGGCGGAGACCTGATACTAGAATCCCTTGCAAATATGTCAAACTCAAGGAATTTAGATTGCACCGATGATTCTAAGGCTGGAAGTGCAATGAATTCCAGCTCAGCCTTAGATATGGTTCCTAAATTGAGATTTGTTTTTGGTACAAGTACAAACACCTATGATGAAAGCAGGCTTGTTGTGGGCGAGATGTGTGTTGGAGAAATGAGTTCATTGGAAAGAGAAGTTAAGGAATCAAAAAACAACTACAAAAAGGTAGAATCTGCAAAGGCAACAGTTGATGGAGTTAAAGTTGATGGTATCGATACTAAGTTGGCTGTCTTGAAGGTATTATTTATCTTTCTCCTTATAAATGGGTCTTTTATTTTCATAGGATATTTCTAGACAACTCTCTTTTGATAAAACTAGATTTTACTTTTGTGCAATGCACGGAACTAAAGATTAGGGCATGGTTCCCTGCAATGATATTTTTTTGACCCCTGCTAATTATTATTATCCACTACTTGCAGGAGTTACTTTTTCCCATAAATGAATTTGGGAAGTTCCTTAAATCTTTAGCATATTGGGATGATCCATGGAAGTCTCTGGGATTCTGTTTGGTCTTCATTTATATCATCTGCAGGTAAAACTTCTGAAGTGATTACTTTGCTGCCAACCTATTATCTTTCAAGACGTGGGAGAGTTTACATATATAGTGAGATTTGTAGATGTATTGCTGAAATTGGAAAAATGATTTTGATAGAGTACCGTATTAGCGTGAGATAATGGAACTTGCAAAAAGTTAGAGATTTTAAGAATTAATTATTAATTGTTCTTTCTAGTAATTGAGAAATAAGTGGAAAATCCACAAAGTAGAAGTTAGTTGCTAGAATCATGGGTCGTCAGCTATTTGAATTTCGCATTTGAATTTTGAATTAGAGTCTCTCTTTGCAAGCTATTTTTATAAATTGGCTTTTCGCTTATTCAATAAAGTATGAAATATATATGGAAAATTATTAGAGAATTACTTCTTTGATTATGGGAGATTCTCCTTTTGCTTTAATGGTCCGATTAGTTACAGATTCTGACTCATTTTTCTATTAAAAATTTACTCTATTCTTTATCATATTATGATATTAGATTCTGATTTCATAATCTGATAAAGATTTATCCTCTTAATTTTTATCCTCTTATTCTTTTACCTTTCCTAAAATAAAATCGGTCTCTATCAGATTTCTAGGGGAGTATGCCTTTACTTTAGTCTACATGCCTAAATTAAAATATTTACAAGCTGAGCTATGGGTGGTATTGTGATGGGAAAAGGATTCTATAGAACTTAATAAGCATGGGGCTTCTGTGAATGTTTAACCAGAATGCAGCTAAGGGTATAAAGGTTCAGTAGTTGTTTAATTTTGGCTCATAATGAGGCATATTTTCAATCCAAATGATTAAGATGAGAAAACTATAATCTATTGTTGGTCAATTATAAATTATCTAATAATTGAATCTTGAATCTTATTGTGTTATCTCAGTACACAATTCCTTCTCTACCTTGTCAATCTTTCTTTTGTCCTTTAAAGTGTCTTTTGCAATGGGAGACTTTTTTCCATTCATTAAGCAAGTGGGTGCGGATTATAAGAGGACTAGGTTCAAAGTTAGCTTGTTTTTTTAGGATAGTGTTCTCTCAATCTATTTTGAAATCCTTTAATGTGATTATTATGATTGTACTGTATTATCAGCAGGCACTAATCTGTTTGAGTACCCATAAGACTGAATTCCTTCATATGATAGAGTAATAAATATTAGATGGCCTGAATTGCAGGGGATGGCTTGGGTATGTAGCGGCACTGATGCTCCTATTCCTTTCAGCTTTTATGATAATAACACGATATTTTAGCCAAGGCAGGCCTGTGGAAGCAGTTAAAGTGGTAGCTCCTGATCCAACAAAGAACACAATAGAACATATTCTGGCTGTTCAGAATGCTGTCACTCATGGTGAACAGTTTATGCGGGATGTTAACATCTTTTTGCTCAAGTTACGTGGCTTGTCTCTCTCCATTTTCCCTCAGGTTCCTCCCTCATACCCTCTTGTTGGCAAAATTACACTTCAGGGAGTTATAGTAAAATGTGAAATGTAATTGATGCATGGTCTCTCTGATTTGGTGTTCAGGCCACGAAGAAGTTTGCATTTGCTCTTATAGCAACGGCCTTGGTTTTGGCTGTGTTACCCGGTAAATGCATAGTTCTAATGGTGTTTTTGGAGATATTCACAAGGTATTCACCGCCAAGAAAAGCCACCACAGAGAGATGGTCCAGGAGACTCAGGGAATGGTGGTTCAGTATACCTGCCGCTCCTTTTGTGCTGCAAAGAGATAAAGACGACAAGAAGAGAAAGTAGTGTCCAGGACAATTCAATTCTTTGTCAAAATTCTGTACATATGTCTGTATAGCGTTGCCTTGTGCTCCGATGGTGAAGCTAAAGCTATGAATCTTCTGTGGTATATAAACAACAACAAAAAATTGTCTTTTGATCAGAAAAAATGACAATAAATCTCAAAGGAGTAATAGAAGTGGTCAATTGTAAAAATGTCTTTAGCTAGTTTAAATATGATCACTGTTGAGTTCTCTTTTAAAATGTTTAAATTGAATACCGTAACTTAATATAGTTTATTTAATGAGACCCAATCCATTTAACAAAGTATTGAATATAATTATAAAATAATAATAATGGTATCTAGTAATTTTATTTCATATATTAATTAGCATTAATTTACAGACGGAAAAATAATGCAAACATTGGTAACATTACAATGTCATCATGGCGGAAGTGATATCAGGTATTATGAATTTTATATAATATGCGTGTAGGTTGTAGGATAAGAGTGAAATGAGTCTGAAAATTTTCAATTTATCAGGAGCCATTTAATTTTTTTCATAATCCAAACACCTATGATCCATTTAATCTCACAATTTCACATTTTAAGAAGGGTTAAAGAATTTTCTCTAAATTTTTAAAACACTTCTATCCTTTTATGATTGGTCATTTGTTTCTAGCCTCCGTGAACCTCCTTGTCATGACATTCTTCAGGCGAAAGAAGTTTCAACGCATTCCTCGTAATTGGTCTTGGTCGCACGAATGTGGGTCCCAAAGATGTTACGTTCCTTCCCATGAAAACAATCATTTCATAACCATCCAAATATGATGCTGCCATGTAATTGGTACCGTACGCGGGCGATGTGGACCTAAAATCGAATCGTAAAATAAAAGCCCGGCATCTTTTAAAATTCGGTTGCCTTCTCAATTATCCAATATCCAGTCATGAAGATTGTCCGTACAGTGTGAGGCGCGGATTTGTGTTGTGATGTGATCGTTAGTGTGAATTTATGACGTCCTTTATTGCTGACATTTTTCCCATTCCCTTCTCCATTCTTCTTCCTTCAACCCAGAATGCGCTGTTTCCCTTTTTCTCAGCTCCTTCTAGGTTCTAACTCGCCCTCCCAGGATTGCTCGGCCGATAAATATCTATTCTTTAGATTATAATTTCACTTTGCAGCCCCTTTTCCTGTAATTTTCATAGGGTTTTTGTCTTCTTTGCTCCCGGCATCATGGATGGCAAATGCTGGTAATGGGAACAGCCCAGAGAAAGAGGATAAGGAGAACAAAAAAGATCTTTTATTTCATTAATGTTTTCAGAGTAGTTTTCTGTCATGAGTAGAAGGAAAAGGCAGAGTAGAAGAAAAAGGCTCCTTCTCAGTCTTGAGAGGGCGGCTGAAGATTTCCTGAAACATGTCGTGGAGGAAAAGCCTCGGGTTCTATTGTTTATTCCTCTGTTATTAATTGCATGGGCCATTGAGAGATGGCTTTTCTCTTTAGCCAACTGGATTCCGCTAGCTCTTGCTGTATGGGCGACTAGACAGGTGCTGTTTCTCTTATTAATATTTGTTTCACCATGTGAAAGGATGGACCTCGGGCCTTGTTTTGTTTACCTTTATTTTGTGATTTGACCCTCATTTCTCAGCTGGGGAAGTACTGATCTTTTTGTTTGCAGTATGGGATTTACCAAGGCAAACTACTTGCCGAGGAACTGAATAATAAATGGAAGCGAGTTGTGCTGAATAACTCGGTAACTTTTCCCTTCTCTGTTCTTTATTTTGAATTGCCAAAGAGCATTGTGAAGATGAATTCAACTTCCTGTACTTATAGCCCATCACACCATTGGAGCCCTGTGAGTGGCTGAATAAGCTGTTGACTGACATTTGGTTCAACTATTACAACCCAAAGCTTTCAAGAAGGTTATCAGCTATTTTCGAGGTGATATTTCCCAGTTGTTTCTTTCTTATTTTAACACATCATATTCTGTTTGCCCTGAAACTCCGAGGTTAGATTGCCTCTGCATATTTCTTAACTTGACTGGGCCTTGCATGAATAGCCTTGCCCTTCACTCCATTTATCTATTTGCGTTATACTTATATGACGAGAATCTCCTATCATGTTCCATGCAAGTGGATGATGGACTGACTAACCTTTTCTTTCTTTTGAGTCTAGAAACGCTTAAGGCTCCGAAAACCGGGACTTATAGTGAGTAAACTCATTATCTAGACGAATTCATCAAGTTGCTATCAAAATGCGTCGAAATTTTAATAAATTGTAATGAACAGAAAACACTATCTTATGGTGTAGGAAAGAGTTGAGCTGCAGGAGTTTTCGCTTGGAACATGCCCTCCTAGCTTGGGTCTTCAGGGGATCCGCTGGTCAACTTCTGGAGACCAGGTTCTCTTTTGTCTCACATTCAGATTCACTTGAATATAATAACGTAATAATCAATTTTTTATATGCCATTTTAACACATACACACACATCTACATCCATACGTTGTTCCCATATCGTCTTCTTCTTGTTTTTTGGGTTCCTACCACTGTTTATTTCGAAACACGGGAGTGGGAAACAGATTTCTTTCATGAAATTCACACTTTGAATTTCCTTCGACCACCACCATCACCACAATCAACTAGTATCTCTCTAATGGTTTTGTGGGGCCTCTATGTTGCCGTCATCTCTCTAAAGGTTCCTGTTTTATGTTCATATCCAGTTCCAACAAGGCTAAGAAGTATGGTGGGAGTGAATTGTTTGGGTTAACATTTTTCAAATGGGCTTTTAGGCTGAAAGTTACTTTTAAAAAGAAATCACTAAGACCTACTTTTCAATGAGCTTCTACTACTGTCAATCCAAACATAAATCACATTTACAATTTGACTTTTATCCTATCTTAAACTTATAAAAGTCATATTGAAAAAAACGACTTCTGCCACCGCTAACCCAAAAGCCACTTTTGTTTTTGGTCAAAAGTTACAGATGAAATATATTAAGATATCATGATTTTAGGTATCTAAATCAAGATATCACGTTTAAACAAATTTGAACTGCCTTTTTGTCTCATTAGACTTTTCAAAATGATGACGCTACTGCTTATCAATGCATCCCAGATACAGCCGTTAGTGCCACTTAAATGGTTATATTTCGAATTTCTACGTCTATTACACTTTCTTTGCTAGTTTATTTTCCCTCTTCTTTCTATGTGATTTTGTATTCTTTCAAATATAAAATCTATTGACATATGACCAGATATATGAGGTTTCATGTCAATAAGCGTTCTACTGGTATGTGGCAGCGAGTCCTGCAAATGGGTCTTGATTGGGACACAAATGAAATGAGTATTTTGATGCTGGTCAAGCTTGCAAAGCCATTAATAGGAACTGCCCGGATCGTGATTAACTGTCTTCATATTAAGGGTGATGTATGTTTATCGTTTTCATTCTCTCTTAAAAATGTTGTGCCTTACCGACATAAAACTAAAACAAATAAATGCTTGCCAAAAAACAGAACATGTGAAGTAAAGTAGGAGACCAAAAAAAGAATATTTAGTTTATATTAATTTTTGAATCAGATGAGAACTAGCCGCTTTGGCCTTTTTGTTGATCTTAATCTGTTTTTTGTGTTGATTTTTCAGCTTCTTTATTCACCAATTCTAGATGGTAAAGCACTTTTGTACTCATTTGTGTCGACTCCTGAGGTGAGAATAGGAGTTGCCTTTGGTAGCGGTGGAAGCCAATCACTTCCTGCCACCGTGTTGCCTGGTGTTTCTTCTTGGCTGGTCTGCTTCTTTACCACTTATTTTCACAAAAT
Organism: Acacia pycnantha; assembly: GCA_025563575.1. Classification (NCBI taxonomy): domain Eukaryota; kingdom Viridiplantae; phylum Streptophyta; class Magnoliopsida; order Fabales; family Fabaceae; genus Acacia; species Acacia pycnantha. The sequence goes on along the minus strand of JAMWYP010000037.1, from coordinate 902,354 downwards.
TGCATTTGTTTTAGTCCCTAGACCATCTTATGTTTCAAGCTAATATTATTACTGTTGTTGTATTAAAAACAGGTTAAACTTTTTACTGAAACCTTACTCAAAACAATGGTAGAACCTCGCCGCCAATGTCTCTATTTGCCTGTTGTAGATTTTAGGAGGAAGGCTGTTGGAGGCATTGTGTATGTTACAGTGATTTCGGCAAATAAACTTTCCAAGAGTTGCTTCAAGGGAAGGCAACAAGATGGTTCAAGCAATGGCCCTTTGAATGCCAACTTGGATGAGAGAGACCTACAGACATTTGTGGAGGTAGAACTTGAGGAATTAACCAGGAGAACAGATGTGAGACTGGGTTCAACTCCTAGATGGGATGCATCATTTAATATGGTTTTACATGACAGTACAGGAACTCTTCGTTTTAATCTTTACGAGTGTCCTCCTAGCAGTGTGAAGTATGACTATTTGGGCACTTGTGAAATCAAGGTACTATCATAGTATCATACCAGCATTTTTTTTCCTCCTTGCCTTTTCTCTTGGCAGAAAGTACTTAAGCTAACTTGATGTTGGGATATGTGAGAAGATGAGGCATGTTGAAGACGATTCAACAGTAATTTGGGCAATAGGACCTAATTCTGGTATCATAGCAAAGCATGCAGAGTGTTCTGGAGAAGAAGTTGAAGTGGCGGTTCCACTGGAGGGGGTCAACTTCGGAGAGGTACGATATTTAAGATCCATATAGCAATCAGATACCCCCAGCCCCACCAAGAGCAATATTTGCTTTATGGTTGAGAGATGATTATCTTCAATTATTGGCAATAGTTATTACTTGTTGCAATATTTGCTTTCGCCCCTCACAACTTGATTAATAATTTGCCTAATATTCCTCGAGAATTATGGTACTATTCATTCATTTGATCTCTTCATTTCATTTTGTAGTTGAAGGTGAGGATTGTAGTAAAAGAGTGGCAATTCGCTGATGGTTCCCATAGCTTGAACAACTTCGGTCTTACCTCTCAGCATTCACTTAATGGGTCATCACAACTTCTGTCAAGAACTGGAAGGAAACTTAACATAACTGTCGTGGAGGGAAAGAATCTTGCTGCAAAAGACAAATCTGGACAGTTTGAACCCTACATTAAATTGCAGTATGGAAAGGTGGGTCACACTAGGTCTATTTGAGATTCTGACTGCATGGTGTCATTGATTGTTGAACTGAGGTCTCTATGTTAGTACTAAATGTGTGTACTTAACTATGCTTTATCTGATTCTGCTGTAAAACAACTTTACAGAATGTCCAAAGAACGAGGACTTCTCATTCTTCAAATCCTGTCTGGAATCATAAGTTTGAGTTTGATGAAATTGGTGGGGGCGAACACCTTAGATTAAAGTGCTTCAGTGACGAATTTTTTGGAGGTGAAAACGTTGGTAGTGCCATTGTAAGTTTGGAAGGATTGGTGGAAGGGAAGGTCAGGGATGTGTGGGTCCCTCTTGAAAGAGTGAGTTCTGGAGAAACAAGACTTCAAATAGCCGTTAATGTGGATGATAATAAAGGCACAAGGGTATGTGTTTCCAATAGAATTTTTTCAAATGATGAAAATGTACAAAGTTTAGTTTTTAACTAAACTGAGTTTTTACCTCTGCCATATTCATTCTGTCATGCTTAGCTGCTTTGAAATGGCTAGGGTTCAGATCTGGGCTCAGAGAAAGGTTGGATTCAACTTGACTTGGTGGAAGCATGGGATCTAATTGGTTCTGATCTCAGAGGGACGAGTGACCCATATGTGAGGGTGAACTACGGACAGTTGAAGAAAAAAACCAAGGTTATAATAAATACTACAAGTCTTGTTTCTAGATTTCTTATTTGTTTTCTGGTGGGGCTTGCATGTTGGAAGTTTAGTGGTATTTTAGTTTCATATAAACTGATTGTGTGGTAGGTTGTCCACAAAACCCTGAATCCTCAATGGAACCAAACGTTAGAGTTCCCGGATGATGGGAGTCGCCTGGTACTGTACGTGAAGGACCATAATTCCCTGCTTCAGACACACGGTCTAGGAGAATGTGTGGTGGACTATCAGAGGTTGCCTCCAAACCAGATGGCCGACAAGTGGATACCTCTGCAAGGGGTTAAAAGGGGCGAGATCCACATTCGAATCACCAGACATGTTCCAGAATTGCTCAAGAGACCTTCTTTGGACTCCGCACCTTCCTTGAGTAAACTACACCAAATTCCTGCCCAGGTGAGATTGCTTCTGTTGTATGTCTGTCTCTTTGACACTACACAGTAGACACTCCTCTTTCTAAGACCATTGAATTTGGATTGTGTCAGATAAAAGAGACGATTATCAAGTTTCGAGGTTTGATAGAGGATGGGAATCTGGAAGAACTGTCAACAAGTTTGAGTGAACTGGAGAGGTTGGAGGATATACAGAAAGGGTATATAGTGCAGCTGGAGGCAGAGCAAATGGTTCTTATGAGCAAAATAAAGCAGCTGGGCGTGGAGATCAGTAATAGTAGTTGTTCCTCCAACCTCAGCAGAAGATCCTCTACCTCTAGTCTTAGATAATTCTGGTTGGGTTAACTGACACAGATTTTGTACATGTTTCTTAGGCTAGCAAAGTCTTCTTTTGCTTGCATCTCATACAGCAATTAATTGTACAAGGTTATTTCTATCAGTTTCTTAAGTCAGAACAATACAGACACACGCTTTTGTATTTCCTTTGAATTTCAAGAAACAAATGAAGGTGAATTGGTTAAGTATATCATTATCAATGGAATGAACTGCTCTCTCTCTCTCTCTCTCTCTGAGCCTTTTTGAGATTCTATTTTACTTGCCTAAACTGTATTTTATTTGTTAGCCAAATCGTAAGTCATGGAGACGCCTATTCAGATTGAGCCACTAATCTTCATAATAAGAGACCAAGTTCTGTAATTGAGGTTAAATTTAACTTCAAAATTCAATATGAATCAGTATAATTGTCTAACTAAATATTTCACAAACTATTTAACAAAACTCAGAAAAATTGTTTTCTAATTTTTTATGAACTGTCATTTTAATATTTTAAAAACTTTAAAAAATTTGCAACTTAGGAAAAAAGAATTTAGGGTAAACCCACTTTTTGGTCCTTGTAGTTTGAGTCAATTTTGGTCAAGGTTCCTGTAATTTGATTTTTAAGGAATAAGTCCCTCAAGTTTTAAGTAGTTAAGCTATTCGTCCTTCTATTTGTTTGTTTTTTTTTTTTGTGAAATACAGGCAAGCCGGAGTTTGAAAAAGAGGAGTTAAGACTAGGCTATGAAAGTCTATCTCTTTAATACATCAAACTAGGAAGTGAATTAGCAGTAGCAGACTAGTTGGTCTTTCAAAGCCATGTCAAAGCGGCCTATGAGAATTGTTGGAATTAGAACCACGTCCGCATCAGCAGAAGCACTGTGACCTTCCTTGACCATATAGTCAGCACATGAGATGTTGTCTCTCGGGGTACCCAATCCTGAAAAAGAAGGTCTCTGATCTCCCTGATAATGTCTCTTAGCGGGTGGTCAGCATAACAACAGTCTCTCATGAGAATGTTGACAGCGTCAAGGGAATCAGAATAAAGAAGAATTTTTTGTAAACCCATTTGATGGCCCATTTTCGTCCTTCTGTTTGTTAACAATGCTGATATGCATTAATCGGGGCAACAATAATCACGTGGTAGGATTATGTGCCACAAAATAATGAGTTGGCAATTTTTTGGGCTAAATGACTTGGTTCTTTAAATAAAAAAAGCCTGTTGAAAAAAAAAAACGCACACGCATCCCAATGGAATCCGGTTTCTCTCCTTTACTCTTAGGGCCCGTTTGGTATGGGAAGATTTGAGGAGGGAAAGGAAAGGAAAGGAAGGTAAAATTAAGAGGGAAGTTTAAAATGTGAACTGTTTGGTAAACTAGGGAATGAAACCTAACTTGATCGAAAATGAATTGTTTGGTATGAAGAATTGGGTATTGGTTAAGTGGGAATGTGATGTGAAATTCCAAAATGGCCACTAAATTTTTTTAAAAAAAAAAACGATCCTGGCATGAAGACTTTCGTTTTCACGAACGGAGAAGAATGAACCCTAATCCCAGATTGTGTGAATCTGCAGATGTAAATCAGAAGTAGACGTCGATGGTAGATGAAATTGCGAGGACGAGTGGATTCGGGATGTGAGAAGGAGGAGGAAGATGGATTAGGTGGTGAGAACACCAAACGATGAAACCGGCAGCGAAAAAATATGAATAGATGAACATGGCAAAAAACGAGTAACCTTTGAACCCAGTTGATGCATTTGTAGAGAATGTCGCATAAATGAAATAAGGAGCGAGAAAAACCCGTTCCAACTGTCAAGGCCATGAGAAAAAAGGACATCGATCGTTTGGGAAAACAGAGGTGAAGTCTGAGAAAACCAGGAAAACATATGATTGCTTAATTTAGATAATTCATCAGCACAGTTAATAAGTCCACATCAGAACAAGGAGAGTGACAGGTATTGCGTTAATTGGGCACATAATGAGTGATGAAAGATGCACATGAGCATATAGGTTAGACATATATCATCATAAAGGAGAAGACAGAATGAGTAAAATTTAGACAGATTGAAGCAAAATTGGATAAAAACTGAAAATGCTAATTGAGACTGATTGAAGCAATGAACATTACGAAATTTGGTATTCTCAAATGCTCAAAAACAAGGAACGCATGGATTAAAAGCGAAATTGCTAACTGAGACAGATTGAATGAAACCACATAATGAAATTTGTCATTCTGAAATGCCTAAAAAACAAGGAAGGCAGTGGTGGAATACAAGTCAGATGGCTAATTGAGACAGACTATGACACATTCAATGAAAGAACATAATGAACTTTGGCCATCTCAAATGCGTGTAAACAAGGAAGGCAATGTCTGCATGATGTATCAAATGACTAATTCACACAAAATGAAGCAATATGATGTTCATTTTCAGTCAATGAAAGGTGGGTGAAAGCAATTAAAATAATCCTATTTAGCTTTTTCAAATGCTTAAAAACAAGAAGGCAGTGGTGGAAAACAACTCAGATGGCTAATTGAGACAGATTGACACAGATTGAATGAAACAACATAATGAACTTTGGCCATCTCAAATGCTTGTAAACAAGGAAGGCTGTGTGTGCATGATTTATCAAATGGGAAATTAACACAAATCGAAGCAATATGAAGTTCATTGTCAGTCAATGCAAGGTGGGTGAAAGCAATTAAAATAATCCTATTTGGATTTTTCAAATGGTTAAAAACAAGGCATGAAAAGTTCGATTGAAGAACCAAAAGGTACCCCACAAATGGTCTACTACATGCACAGGGATGGAGATTATTATTCTGGACAATGAACAAGCAATGTTCTTTGACAGTACAAAATAAAATGGTATATCAGTCAATTGGTTTGCTGCAATGTAGGGGAAAACATATCCAATATTAACCAAAACATAAAAGACATGTAAACAATTGCTCCACTACACAAGTTTGAAGACCATGGATAGGCATTAACATATGCCAAATTAAGTGTTGATGCTGAAATAAGAAATAAGGTCAAGCATACTTAAAATTGCCACACATAACAACAATATGTTAACAACAACTGCACAAAAACATAGAATGTCATGTTCGAACGAAACAACCATGTTTGAACGCAACATGTCAGAAGCTACACTATATCAGCAACAGTTAAACCACAACTAAAATAGTAGGGAAAATGCAAACTACTCTATCCACTGCTTCCAAAAAACATGCAACATAAAGTAGAAAATAAAGTCTGCTGAGTCTTCTTCTTCCTCTTGGAAGGTGACCTCCTAGGAGCGGACCGCATTGGTGGTGTTGAGCGTGAACCAGGGAGGTTGACAAGGATGAATAATGGGGTTGAAAACGTTGGAGGAGGAGAAGGATTCGGTGTGGGAGAAGAGAATATATGGGGCAAATTCTCAGCTGCAAGCCCTGTTCTGAATGAGGATGCTGGTATGAATCTTAAAGGGACAAGCGCAGCTATTGTCCTTAAAGGCGCAGGAGGAGGGTTTATAGGCTGAGGGAGAGGCACAATGGACAGAGGTGTGATTGGGTCAAGCTCATCACTGTTAGTAGGGGAGTTGGCTTGAGGCACATTGTCTGCATGATGGGCATCAGTATGGGGGGATTGAGGCACATTGTAACATCCCAAATTTTGAAATTTTAGAATTTGAAATAATTAAAGAAGAAAATCCTTATAAAGCATCAAGGAATTTATTCTAGCATTTATTTGATAAATAAAGGGAATAATTGCAAGAAAGGAAATTTTGGGATTTATATTTGATAGGTCAAGAAGGCTTATACATGTGTTATTTTTGGCCCATATGAAAAAAAAAAAACCCATTCAGCCCACACTTCCCCAGCTAACTAACGCCAAAACCAACCAAAAACGCAAGAATACTAAAAAAATACATAATCATATACAGAGACGGACCCAGGTGGGGGGCTAGGGGTGGCCCCGCCCCCCTAAAATAACAGAACTCAACTCAAAATTTTAGGAAATCATATTTAAACCTCATAAAATTTTTAATATATTTACTTTAGTCCCTATTAAAAACTTTATAGAAGGACTAAAATGAAAATTATAAAGCTTAAATGTAATTTCCTAAAATTATGTTTTCGATTTTATAATTTGGCCCCCCATCACTCTTCTGCTCCGTCCCTGATCATATATCCATTAAACCTTTTCAGCATAACGAGACAGAGGCGTATCTGATTTTTGATTCATTTAGCCGAAACACGCTAAGTGATCAGAGTCTCAGCGGTGATTACGGCGTGAGAGATTTCTCAGAGTAACGACCCACACCATAGCAGTGACAGCAAAGCCATCCCTCCACCTTGCTTCTCGAGACACACACCCCTCGGACCAGTGTCTCCTTCCTCGGACTGGACTCTCCAGTCCTTTATAACCCATGCTTCCCTCACCCACGTTGCCTTAACGAGAATCAAAGCGAAGTCCGAGACTAAGGGAAACTAAGAGAGAATGAAAGAGAGAGAAACGACGAAGGAGGAGAGAGAGAGAGAGAGAGCGTCGGAGCTGTAAGTGTGTGTTCTGTTTTGAATCCTCAAAACAGAGGCGTGTTGCGTCCGAGAGTGAAAAGCGATCGGAGGTAAATCGTCGCCACCTCTTCCGTTTGTTTCCAGGAATTGTCAATGTAAGTTTTGGGCATGAATCCTTTGGATTTCTGTTTTATATATGTACGAGTAGGTATAAGATGCATCGTTGTTCTTGTTTTTAATAATAATAATAATAATAATGGGAGAATGTTGCTATTATATCGATCTATTTAAGAAAAGAAGGAGAGAAACTTTAATGATATAAAATGATGGAATGGTATATAGATATATCTATAAGTATAAGGACCCAAAAACCTTGCTGATATACTGATATGAATATATACTATCGCTGGAAATTTTAAAAACACACAGATGTGTGTGTGTGTATATATATATATATATGTAGCCTATATATATTTAATCACTATTATATAGGAGGTCTGTTATGTATATGCGTGCGTAATTGTAGAAAGAGAAAGGAATGAGATGGTTACTGATATACATGTATAATGGTTTTACTATCATTGTTTGTGTATATGATATATGGGTAAAGGACTTCTCCCGTCGATAGAGTTTTCTTCAGTGACCCCAAAACTATGTCGTTTTGGATTAATGAAGGGTGTTTCTATAATTTTGTTTATTTTTTAATCATATAAATTTTACCGAAACACCCTTCATTAATTCACCTAAAATTACTAACACACCCTTCATTAATCCAAAACGACGTAGTTTTGGGGTCACTGGAGATAACTCTATTTCCAGTGACTGGAGAAATACTTTTCCCATGATATATATATATGTGTGTGCGCGCGCTTTTGGAAATTTAAATACGTTTGGATATTGTTGTAGGTATAACACTAAATATATATATAAATATGTTATATCATTGCATCTGGAATATAAGAGAAAAACTTACTGAGATATATCTAGGAAATCCAAACCTACTATATATGTGTGTGTCATAAAATAATAATAATAATAATAATATGCGTTTGAAATAATAATATACTATATTATGAATATCCAAAGAGTATAAATGATTTTATTAATATCCAAAGATCATAGTTTATATAATGACTGGAATTTATAAACTCCTAATAAAAGTATTAGGATAGTCTCAGAGAATTTAAACTGATAAAAATGAGAAAAGATTTACTTTGAAAAATATATATGTATATAATGTCACTACATAAGAATTTCTATCGGTTAAGCTTTTGTATATGAAGACCAAACTGTAATTTTTAGAATTGTGTGACTAAAATGTCATTTCTGAAAAATTGAAGGACAAAATAGTCCCTTTTAAAAATTTAAGCCCCAAAATGTCATTTTCAATTTTTGTTATAATAATATTAGAATTTGTATTTTTAAGTTATAGGAAATTATAAACTTTAATTGTGATAATGTAGAGCCTTATTGTAAGCGATGATTGTGCGAGCTGTGCTCCTCAAGCTAAAGTTAAGCTTGGAATTGAGGTAACTGGGGTTAATTTATTTTATATGCTTGTTTTGGACTGTGAGGTATTTTTTTAAACCTTACTTTCAGATATACAACTTGTATGTGTTTTGAAAAATGTGTATGTTTGAATATGAAATTATTTCAGTGAAGCAGTGTATTTTTCCAATCTATGTATTTAAATAAATACTATTATTGGGGTTTTTATTGTTGTTATGGTTGAAATGCTTGTTGTGAATTGATATATTTGGAATAATAATTTACTAAAAAGTTGTTAAAAAAATTTAGTGTTATATTATTTCTTCTATTGTGGGTTATGTTGGGTTGTGTGGAAGAGATTTAGGGTGAACTTGTGCCTATCGGCTCTCTCAGTCCTGGCCCGGATCTTGAGTTGAGTGTTTTAGGCGGACACCTCCTTGTTACGGTATATTGTTGGTGCCATGGGAGGGGACAGTATTCTTGAAGTGACTAGCTAACGTTGGCCAGGTATACTAGCACTGATAGGTTGTACCACGTCCAGAAGATATAAGGAGGAGCAGGATGGATGAGTGAGGATGGTTTTAATTATTGTTAATTATTATGTATTGTTTTGTTCGTAATTGTGCTCAGAGTTAAGGATTTCTGTATTGAGTTTGTGGGCGGAACTTGTGCCCTGGACTCTGAGTTTGTGGGTGGAATTTGTGCCCTGGACTCCAGGTTTGTGGGCGAGCGTTGTGCCCTGAACCCTATATGTATATTATCGAAAGAAAAAGTTTTCTCTATTATCGCTTGTTAAATATTATAATTATGTTAATAAACTTGCTTCTCTGACTTGCAATCCTTTCCTGCATATTTGATAAATTAATTTCGGTTACGGGGACTTTATGTCTCACCTCGTCATTAGTAATTTTTCAGGCGAGACCTCTAACCTTACTAGAGGACAAAGGAAGCAGCCAGAGGCATAAACGTCGTGAAATTTACAGGCCTCTTTTTGGTAATAGTGTTGTATTGATTTATATATTGTCATCATAGATCCCTCATATTTCTGAAATACTACATTAACTATTTTTTGGTGACTGTTTATTTTTCGAAGGCTTTATTTTGTACACTATCATATTATGGTGGATCCACAATCATATCTTGTGCGAAAATTGTTTTTGTGTAGACCCTTTGTTGTGGGGTTAGGGTTATAAGACTCGTGGGCTATGTGTATTTCTGTTCGATATTTGTGCCCAGAGTCGTGGATTTATTTGTGGTGGGTTTGTGGGAAAAAATTGTACCCTGGACCCGAAGTGTGTTGTCTTGAAAGAAGAAGGGATTCCATAAATACCTGTTAATCCGATTTTATGAAAACATTATGGTTAATTATTGATTTGTGAGAAATGGTCTTTTCAGTCTGTAGGAGTGGCATTAGTAGTTGGGGATTCATTGTGGGATGAAGATGGTTTAGGATCAGTTGTCTCTACATCAGGGTGACTCTGTTCAGGGGCCGTCGACTGAGGCAAAGGGTCCTGGTGTTGACTGTGACATGTAGGGGATGGATTGGAGCACAGTAGGGATGGTGCTCTACTGTCGTGAAGCTCCGGATGTTCTTCACCATCCTGGCAATGAGGCACATGTTCCTCCTCACGCTCAGTGGTCTTTGGTGAGTTATGGCGTGACAGTTGAGAGGCTTCAGGACTGCCATGAGCAAACTGCCTTGCTCCTCCTCCATCAGGGTCACATGATTTGGAACTAAGTGGAGGTGCATGGTTAGGGGATTGGTTTCCATTTGCAGCCCGGTTTGAAGGTCCTGCAGGTTGCTTCTGTGATGACAAGAAGGCAGCAAAATCCTTGAAGTCAGTGGCATATAGATGTATGAACGACCTTAGCACATCGAAGTCAAGATCAATACTGGTCATTCGAGTCTCCATCTTTGCCATTTGACCAACCACATCACCATATGGTTGGGCAGAAAATGGTTCTGTTTCAGGTGCGCCAGTATGAGCTCCTTTTGGTTCAGGGGTAGATGGAGGCACCTTGTCACCCTCACTGCATGATGTGGAAGCCTACTTGGCAGAAACACGAATGCACACTCGGTTCAAGGCCTCGTCATCAAAATTTGGCGTCCACATAGGAGCTTCACCTTTTTCAAGATACCAGACATTGTTCTTGTCCAATATCATTGACACAAGTGACCGGTAAGGCAATTCAGAGTTTTTCCTGGTCAATGTGGCTGCCCTTAGCATGGTGTCAACTATCCTCTTCCCCAACTTAAAGGGCTTGGCCTTTATCAGACATGCGAGGATCAATTTGTCATCACTGCTCATGGTTGCATAGTGTCTGCTCTTATTCACAAAGTTGCGACTGTACAGGTAATGTAGTACTCTGTACCTATCAGAGAGCTGTTTTGGTCTGTACAGAGCATAGCCATCCTCAGTTGAGTGACCCTCAAGCAATATGATGTCCATTTGTTCTCCCGTATACCGTGTGTCCTTAGCTTGTGATGCCTTTATATTTAACCATTGAAGGATCTGTTGCTCATTGATCTCAATGGTCTGCCCTCTAACGCATGTAGACACAACATCAGCTCTAGACATTTTAAGGTTTGAATAAAAAACTTTGACCACAGATTCACAGTATGGAAGTGATAACTCCAGTAGGCCCTTGAATGGCCGAAGAATGTCAGCGAGAGCAAAATTGAAGTCACTGTCGAAAGAGTCAAAATTAATCCTACTCATTTTGCATAAGCTTTTCCCTACTAACCACATGTCGTAATCCTCAAGTTTCCGTTGGTTGTAATCTGCCTTGGCTTCTGGGATGACACTTGGTCTCTGTTTCTTACGAAGTTTTTTGTACAATTTCTCCCTCACCCCATCTGCCCCATCACTATCATCTTCTTCCTCTTTCGATGCCGACGACCCCTGTCCTGAGTCATCGCTTTGGTCTCCTTCCTCTTCCTCGTTCGACGCCGACGACCCTTGTCTTGAGTCATCGCTTTGGTCTCCTTCCTCTTCCTCGGTAGAGCTTTCACTCACCACAGCCTTTCCCTTCCGAACCTCCTCGCGTCTCTATTTTTTTCGATTGGGGGAGTTTTCAAGTTCATCATCACTTTCATTGTCAGAGGGTTCCAACCCTTTTGTGGAATGGCCGGCCGAGTCCTTCCTCTTTCCAGCCCTCTTTTGTTTCTGCGCTTCCTTTGCCGCAAGGTCGCGTTTCCACTTCGTAGCTTCTGCATAATCGTCATACCAATCATGGTCTTTGCTTGTGTACTTCGACTGTCGACGACGTCCACACCTCCGCAAGCTTGCTCTGTACTTTCTGTAGTTCTTCACGTCATCCATTGTGATTCCCATCTCACGCAATCGGTCCTCTGTCATTTTTACCCTAGCCATTTGTGCTTGGCAATCGATTTCGCCAACTGGTTTAGGGCAAAGTGGTGTTGAGGTGGTCAGTTGTGTTTTGTGAATGAGGAAGGCGAACGGTTGGAGGCCAGTAGGTTTTGGGGAAACCGCTGGGAAGGAACAGCAAAGCAGAGTGTTGCGTAAATTGGGTTTTTTAGGAAAGTGTCGTCGATTGAGAGACAAGTTGAGGGGGAGTGGGTTGGTAGGAGAGTTCATCTCATTTATTGCTTGACGTTACATCTTCAAATAAAGGACAGGTCAATTGCGTTAACTGTTAACACCCTTGTTAATGTTCGAACGTTTGGGTAACGTTCGAACGTAACACTCATAAAACCGGCGGCGTTCGAACGAAAAAACTTTCACACTTGCATCAGTATGTTCACATCAGCAACTGTAGGACCAGAAATGATACCACCAGAACAACCAGAGTAATAAATTTATTTCCATTAATATGAATTGAGCTACACAAGTTACATTAACCATAAGAACAAGGATTGCCATAGCACTATTGTTTCTAAATTTACATAACATAGGGTAATGGACTTTACAAAATATAGTTGTGCATGTACTTACATCCACCTGGTAAGGACCATGAAAACAAACAAAGATTGCTCCACACATACAACCTTGCACAAAACATGGTCCTAACTCACAAACTGTATCCCATCTCCAACTATAATTACCCAACATATGTGAACATGGTGTACAGTTTGCTGTCATGAACCAACAAAAGGCATGCTTGTGACCATACACTAACGACACAGCTGCATAATATATGGCTATACACAAAAAAACCAGTTGTCCATTCCTAAGTTAACTACACAATCTACTGCTGCAGAAGGGTTCGGACCCATGAAGTCCTATAACATGTTGGCATCTTGGCAAATACACGCAGGAGTTTGTCACTTACTAGTATCTTGATATGAGCCAAGTTTCTCTCATTAAATGTGAGATCCTCAAGTGGTAGCAGATCCATGAATAGATCATCCCCCCTCGCATCAAGTTCTGCTTCCCTCTCTTGTGTGGATATCTGATTCCCCAGTTTGTCAAATACACTCACGATGGTTTTGTCAAGCGAAGTTACTGTCTCGCGCAAGGCTTTAGCCATGATTTTTGAGTGGTTCAGGCAGCGCTTCTTCCTTGGACATACTGAGACATCGGTTGGAGGGATTTGTGTGAAACCAATGTCAGGCGGTGTTGGTGAGAACTCAGAATCAGCAACAACTATAGTAGGTGTTTCCGGAAGATCATCATCTTCAAGATTGACATCCTCCTCCATACCACCAGGGGATCTTCCTTCGTCACCGATGGCCCTGTCCTTTCCCCATACGATGCAAAGAGCGTCAAAGTTCGGTATGGTCTTGGTGCAAAAATGACAAGCCCTTGGATGAGCCTACAACAAACAGGGATCATGTTAGTACACATGAAAAGTCATGCATGTCAGTTTGTAAAGTCAGCTAACATAAACACATGAGTGATTTGACATGCCTTCAGATACTCTCCCCAAACCGCTGGCTCTGCAGTGACAAATTTGGTGTCCGGGTCCCAACCAAATCCAGAGGTGTTAGGATCATATACCATGTCATAAGCCATTTGCCACAAGTGTTTCAATGTCTTTATTCTCAATGTAATATGTGGAGTGGCTTTTATGTCACAGCCTGGTAGCTTCTGTTCCATCATTGATTGCAGGGCATTGGCAAATCCGGCTTTGAAGCCATTGTCAGCCATCCATTTTTGCTCCACCTTCAGAGTGAGTAAGCAGTCAATCAACACTTTGTCCTCCTCGGCCGACCACATTTTCATCCTCCCACTAGGCGCTTGGTCAGACGACTCCATCTACAACAAAACTCATGCACACAAAACAAGTTAAGGTACAATAGGTTTTACAAAATAAGAAATAAAGGAAAGGATAATAAAGCATTCATGTAACAAGCATTACAGGTAAACAAACAACTAAACCAATATCACTGAATGTCGTATGTGATTGTAAACATAACAAAGCATTGTTTTTGCCTCACACTAATTGGAAGGCCATTGTCTACAAACAAGCAATAATTGTTTGATACATAATCAATTCTCCCTATGCGCCACAAAAGCAGCGAACATGTCATTTGCAACATGCTCCCTAAAATTAGTCCACAAGTCATTCGTTTCCATAGGCATAATGTGAGTGTTGTCATTTGTGGCATTTGCAGGTTCAAACGAATCAAGCTGCTGATCGAGGGGATCTTTAACATTCTCTCGACGAATCAAGTTGTGTAGCAAACAACATGTGACAATGTATCGGTTTTGGATCTTCACAGGGTAATATGATGCGCTCCTCAGGATGGCTCAACGCAACTTTAGTATGCCAAAGCACCTTTCAATAACATTCCGAGCAGCTGAATGTCGCATATTGAAGCACTAACGCGCAGATTGGGGTTGGTATCCTTGTCTCCACTCACTAAGGTGGTACCGTTGCCCTCTATATGGCGCCAAAAAACCCTAGTAATTCGTGTACCCCGCATCAACCAAGTAGTAGTTTCCTAGTACAAAAGAGTATATCAGTTAATTCTTTTTTCCTATGAAGGACACATGTACAAAACCATTTCAACATTTCAAACCACATTATTAACTCATACCTTGCGCTACTCGTAAGCCATGTGGTCTCCTTATGGCATCCTTCAACACCCTCCCATCCGCAGCTGACCCTTCCCACCCAGGGAAGACATAAATGAATTGACCATTCGGTGAGCATACACCAAAGACATTGGTTGTTACCTCTCATTTCCTATTTCGGTATCTACCCTTGTGAGCTGCAGGTACTTGTACGCGTATGTGAGTGCCATCTAATGCACCAAGACACCCCTGAAAAAACAACGACATTGTCACTGGTTAGGTTAAACCACAATTTGTTTACTTATCATGAAATAAACGAGTCACACATTAACATATTCTACGTACCTTGAACCACTTCCAATGGTGATCATTTGAGTCCTCCGAAATGGGCTCCGGTTTCTTCAGAAGAAATTATTGTAATTTGATGGTAGCATTGAGCACCAATTTAAAGTATCTACTAATTGTTTCCCCTGACCTTCCAAACTCAAACTGAATTACTTTATTCTTCACATGATGCCCCAAGATGTGAAGGAACATTGCCACTTGCTCATCAACTAGCATATGTTTAGTTGCTTTCAATCCACCAATTGTGTCTAACATGTAACACAATTTATCAAACGTCGCCCGGTACATCCTAATTTGGTTGAAGCAAGTGGTGTCACTACTATATATCATCGCCTTCAAATTCGCTCTCTTCAGATTAAAATCTAATCTAAATGACCTCTCCGGTAAGTGCCTTGGTCTACCTCCTCCCACTGCCACTATCATAATGACAATCAACCTCCTCACTGCTAGAAGCAAAGCTAGACACCCCGTCAACATTGCAACCATTTGCTGAGAGTGTGGCTCCATACCTACACAATTTTTGTGCACACTAATTTCCTTTTCATTATAATCTACTACTCCTCTTTTACAAACAACCTCTATTTACATCCAAACATATAAACTTTTCAGCCAACCCAGTAATTTCATACCAGCACTTATGACCCAACAATACATATCACACTCACTAAAATAAAGTGACGTGAATTCTATAATTCAACTATGTCATCTTTCTAATTCAAAGGTTTGCAAACATAGTTTAATTGTTAGCAATACAGAGAATGTCTTACCCACACACAAGTCAGTTTCATTTATAACCCACACCACATTAATGTGCATACCCACCCATTTCATTTATAACACACAAGGCATTAATGACCACATTAATTGAACACACTCATCAATAACAGAGACGCATGTAGAGGATGAAAACGAAAGGAAATCACCAAGAGGGGGTGAATTGGGGATTTTAAAACTTTTATAATAACTTTGCACCCAAGCTGAAGCTAAACGTAAAGAGATAGGGAAGAAGAGCTTGACACAGAAAGTTTATCCTGGTTCGGTCTAAATTCTTGACCTACGTCCAGTCCCTTGTTCTTCTAAGTTTGTAATCAGCTCTTTATATAGTGGTGAGTTGCTATGTGACCGTTACTTCTCAATGATGAAGACCTTTTATCGTTAGCCTTGGGGTCCACAATCAACAATTAACCAAGGATTGCGTATAGGCAAACCTAGGATCGTTCTCTCTTTTCGAGGAGCCTTTTATTGAATCCTAAGTAATCTAAGTGTCATGCAAATGAAATGAAAACAAGGGGGGATTGGGTTTTGATTTTTAAATTA
This sequence comes from Acacia pycnantha, assembly GCA_025563575.1. Taxonomy (NCBI): domain Eukaryota; kingdom Viridiplantae; phylum Streptophyta; class Magnoliopsida; order Fabales; family Fabaceae; genus Acacia; species Acacia pycnantha. Next base: position 886,181 of record JAMWYP010000037.1, on the reverse strand, counting down.
ATAAACTAAAATAGAAATGTAATTTAAATGAAGCAAAGATAAAATAGAAAATGAGAAAATGAGATTAATTAGATAAACAAACGATTAACCCGAATTGGGATTCCATAACCTTCATCGGACAAAAAGATAATAACCAAACTCGTGATTGATTCTAGACAAACCGAAATCTCTGCATTTGTCCAAATATTCCCTCGACTAGACGATCGCCTAGCATTTGATCGAACACGTGGCGAGCTCGTTGTGCGATCGCACAACGCTTTCTTAGAACCCGGTCCGACCTATGTCCTTGGGATATCAATCTAGGTATTAAATCTAATACCTAATCTGCAATTATAATCGGATCCGATTAAAATAAACAGAAACGAATTACGTTATCGCTTGCGCGGCCCTCTGGATTCACAGAATTCCCAATCCATGGGTCAACCACAAATGCTTAGCCAAGCATGGCTAGGAAAAAACGCAGAAGAAAAAATGAAGATGAATATATAATATTGAGAATGTGTTTGTAGCCACCATCTAATCCTCCTTATATAGGAGAGATGACTAAACAAAAATAGGAATCCCCTAATAATAGGAAATCTCTAAAGATTGGTCTTTTATTACAAAATTCGGGCAAAATAAAAATCCAGAAAAATGCATCTGTATTTAGCTCCAATTTCGTCCATCTTGTTGTCCGAATCAGTCTTCCAAGTCTTCATAACAATTGTAGATCTCTGAATCATCTAAAAAGGAAAGAAGAATCAGGCTAATCGGATGTCTAGATCAAAAGTTATGGCGAAAATACTAAATCATTGTAAAACTGGAATTTAATCATAATAAATGAGTTCAATCCAATTAAAAGCTCAAAGCCCAATTAAGTAACAAAATTCATGATTTATCAATCAAACATTCCTAAATTTATTCACCAAGAGATACAAATAAGTGTAATAATATTCAATCATCACTCAACTTAGCATGTTCTTCATTTGAAATTCAGTTTGATGAGGATTATAGCCGTTGGGTCCTGAATTTCAGCCGATTCAATTCCTGGACGCGTGAAATCATTCTGCCTTCTGATTCTTCGCGTTTATTCAATGATTCGTTTGATCCAATTTAATACCTGAAACATTCTCAATATAGAGTAGTTAAATACGTTTGAATGAATGCAATCAATTCGTATAAACATGGTAAGTTTTGCAGTTTAAAATAATCAGGATGCAATCAGTAACGATCATATTTGCTTCCGTCATAAACTCGAGTTCTCTAAGTCAGGCTCGAGTTCGTAAGGCTTTTTAGAGTATCTGGTTTATCTTCTGAGAGAGCAAACTCTGGAGTTTGATGTAAACTCTGGAGTTTGTATTTTGTTTCACCATGTGAACTCGAGTTCACGAAGGTAGGCTCGAGTTCGAATACTCTCTAAGTCTTTTGTCGAATGAACACCTGGAGTAATATCTCACAAGATAAGCGAGGCTCGAGTCCATTAGTGATTAGGCTCGAGTTTAACACTATTCATGCCTAAGAGTTTTGGTTGCTTGATTAGAGTGGACTGGAGCATGAGTACAAACTCTGGAGTTTGTGCACTTGCTTTTCTTTCTTCAGATGAAGGGCTCGAGTTCATTATTCTTAGGCTCGAGTTCAGCTTAATTTATTCCATGACTTATTGAAGTGAACTGGAGGTTTGAGCTTAAACTCTGGAGTTTGAAAAGAAGGAAAAACTTGGGAGCTCTCTGCCAAGGGAAAACTCGAGCTTGTTATAACAGGCTCGAGTTTACCTTTTTTGTAAACTCTTCTTCGTTTGTCAAACCATAGAGTAAACTCTACACAAAAGCATTAGGCTTGAGTCCATATACTTGGGCTCGAGTGTTCATTAAATTATAGCCATAGAAACAAGTGAACTCTACTCAAAAAGAATAAACTCTGGAGTTTAAAGAGATACAATTTAATTAGAAAACTTCCGCCATGGGAAAACTCGAGCTTGTCTATACAGCTCGAGTTTACTTGTTTGTAAACTCTTTATTATTATATCATGAGGGTTTAGGCTCGAGTCTATTTACTCGGGCTCGAGTTCGTTATGCTGAAAATATCTGATGAGCTCTGTTTGCAGAAAACTCGAGTTTGCTTAGTTAGGCTCGAGTTTTGCGGTGACAGAGTGATTTTGACTCTTTTGTCATTTTAAAAGCATTCGTACTTGTTTACAATTGTTATTAATCATCAAAACACATAGAGAACTAACAGAGGAAGCTGCTTCTCTCATTTCACTCACATTAACCAACAAAGGAAAGAGTTAAATACCACCAAGTAATTAAAACAGGGCATCGGGTAAGGGATGAAACACAAAACTCAAACCCATCGCAACACACCTGTATTTGCACCGGCGTTGAACTTGTGTTGCGTCTCCGACTGGCCTGTCGTCGATTTCAAGTGACCGTCTTCGTTCAGCTCGTCAGGTCGATTTGAGCTTCGTGTGCTTCATTGAGCTCCAGCCTCGATTTGCTTTTTTTTTTTTTACTCAATAGGTCCGCTGTTTACACAGGGGCTTTTTTTTCCGTCAAAATCAATCTCCCGAGAACCAAATCGCTATCCCGCAATTTTTAAGGGATTCAATTTTCCCACCATTGTGGCAAGATCGAACTTGGCGGGAGATCAATTTTTCAGGAGAGGGGCGCGCCAAACCGCTTTTGACCGTGGAAATCGAGTAATTTTCTCTTTCCCTCGCCCCAAATCAGCATACCAAACTGGCCCTTACTGTCCGCTGCCCTCCTCATTTTCAAAACTTAAATTTTTGCATAAAACTGTACCAGTTGGTTCCTTTTAAAAAAAATGCCAAGTCATTTAACTAAAAAATGCTAACTCATTATTTCTTGCCACATAATCATGACACATGGTTATTATTGCCATCATCAATCCACGTCAGCACCGTTAAGAAATAGAAGGACCCATGGCTTAACAGTTAAAAACTTGAGGAATCTATTCCTTAAAAATCAAATTGCAGGGACCTTGACTAAAATTGACCCAAACTACTAGGACCAAAAGGTGGGTTTACCCATAATTTTATAAAATTTATGCAATATTACATGCCACAGACACAAATTTTATTGCCATTAAAAATATAAAATTTATAATAAATTATAAGTTGGAAAAATTACATTTAAATACCATCTAAATTTCTTAAACCTGAGAAACCCATTAAACTTGTGATAGGACAGAGAAAAAATAGGGGGCAATAGAGATATTAAATTTTGGAGAAAAATCCAAAATGTCCTTCACACTTATGCAATCAAGACATTGAAGGAAATCGATCAAAAAAATTCCTGGATCCCCTTTTCCATCTCGCTCTAGATGGACAGGCAAAAAATCGGTCGTAATTTTAATTTGATGGTCCTCACTTCTTTGCCCTGCTATCTAGGTTTGACTACGAAGCTCCCCAAATCTAGATAGCAGTTGGCTGGATTTATTGCCTGTTTCTTCTATGTAAGCCTTATGCGCATCCAAAGGGCTTTTCAGGAAAGAAGTTCTCTTTGGTGACTTGTTCAAGTTGCAGTGTGACCTCTTAAAGTTCAACTTCGTTTTTCATTTGTTTCTCAGTTTCTAGAGATAAAACTGGATTTGGCTCTCATCGTCTTCTTCATCTCAGCCATTAGATTGAAATATGAACGGTTTAGATGTAATCTTTTATACAAATATTATTGTTAAATATTTTTTTAATAATTTAACATTTTATTAATATTTTTATAAAAGATTAAATCTGAATCATTTAGATTTCAATTCAACGCCTGACATGAAGAAGTGGATAGGAAGGGAAGAGGATGGGAGCCAAAATTTGATAAAACCAATGTAGTTGGAAACCAGTCATCTTAATGTTTTTTTTTTCTTTTTTTATTTACGACTGGTTCTTAAAACCAGTCCTCTTAACTTTTGTTTTCTTTTTTTTTTTTAAAAAAAAAATTGACAACTGTTTTTTTTTAAACAATTGTCTTAACTAGTGGGGAGAATGTTTTTTAAAAACAGTCAGTGAAAATTAAGCTAAAATTTTAAAAAGAGTATATACCCTTTCTGGTCCATGACAAAAAATACGAATCCCATTTTGTTCCCTGACAAAAAAAGCGACTCTCATTCGTCCTTTTTATGGACTAAAAATGACCATTTTTTTGTCAGGGACCAAAATAGGGTCCGTATTTTTTTTCAGGGACCAGAAAGGGTTTTTTCTCTTTTAAAAACATCACCACTTCTTTATTAACTTCTGTTTTATAAGAATGGACGTTAATTAGTGTTGTTTAGTTCTTTAATGGTATTAACAAGTTCCGTAATGAGAATAATAAGTGTATTTGTTAGGTTGTACACATGTCACTCTGACGAATGCCTTTGTTATTCCCATTAAAGAATTTGTTATTCGCCAATGTGAGTTGGCATAGATGGTAAGGGGTCCAGGACTAGGCCCTTGGGTCGTGGGTTCGATCCCCTCTGCCGTCGTTGGGACTCCTTTGTTAGGCGATCTCGTAAGCCCCCAGTAAGTGCTCATAGAGCCCGGGGCCGTGCCCTGGCCTTGGTGGGGGACTGATGTCGAACCCCTCCAAAACTTTCTATCACCAAAAAAAAAAAAAAATTGTTATTCTCATTACAAAATTTGTTAATTATGTTCAGAGTTTGGTTTCAGCAGTAACATGTGTTCCCCTGACAAATATACTTGTTATTCCTATTACTGAACTTGTTAATCTCATTACTGAACTTGTTAATCTCATTACGAATGTTGTTAAAAGTCTACATTTACGGTTCACCTTCTTCTTCCTCAAACTCTGTTATTATTTATTATTGGATTTTTCAACCTCCTGAGCCCATTTTAATGTTCACCTTCTTCTTCACCTCTCCTTCATTCCCTTTCTAACAATGGAGTCCAGCCCCATTACTGAACTTGTTAATCTCATTACGAATGTTGTTAAAAGTCTACATTTACGGTTCACCTTCTTCTTCCTCAAACTCTGTTATTATTTATTACTGGATTTTTCAACCTCCTGAGCCCATTTTAATGTTCACATTCTTCTCCATCTCTCCTTCATTCCCTTTCCAACAATGGAGTCCAGCCCCAACAACCACCACATCCCAAACGATAAAAATTTCAGAAAATCAAATCAAAAATAAATTCACTGTCATGGCTCTAAGCTTGGGTCTCCAAACTCACAGTCGCAGCTCCAAGCTTGGGTCTCCAAACTCACAGTCGCAGCTCCAAGCTTGGGTCTCCAAACTCATAGTCATAATGTTTTTATGTGGTTATGGAGGAACACTTCGACGACGGTAAAGGTGGAAGTTGTCGCCGATGAGGAAAGAAAGGCGTAAGTGAGAGAAAATGAAGAGAGGGAGAGGAGAGAGAAAGAGAAAGAGAGTGGCCAGGAAGAAGAATGATGAAGAGGAGAGAGATGATGAATATTTTAGTAAAACACTTAAATTTCAATATCCCAGATTCCTCCTCATCACATTTATATCCTTTTACTTTTTTAACAGACGTTTTGGTACTTTGGAATTTCATCTGGTATTTAAGTAGCATTTTCCCTTATAAGTTTATATATGTATATAGGGATGAGTTGTAATATCCCAAATTTTGAGCTTACAGACTTGAGAATTGGCCTATTTTTGGAAGACTCTTAGGTCCTATTTTTGGGAGATGACAAATTTAGAATCAATATTTTATATTTTATAGGGTCCATGAATAGTATTTTACTATTCATGCATAGTGTTTACTATTTGTGCATAGTAATTTACTATTTGGAATAATAAAATAATATTATATTAAAATAATATATTATAATATTATAATATTAAAACGTTTCATACGGGTTAAGCGAGGGATGCGATTTCATTTTTTTATATTTTTGGGAAATTACGTAGAATGACCCAGAGGTGTAAATTACAGTTAAGGACCCATTTCCTACAACTATATAAACGCACGCACACACCCCTCAGAAACGCAGAAGAGAAAAGAGAAAGGGAAGAGAGGAGAGAGAAAGAGAGGAAAGAGAAGAGAGAAAGGAAGAGAGTGAGGTGATAATTATTTGGGGATACCGGTAGTTGCTCTTTGGTGATTATTTGGGAGTTAGCGAGTCAGGTAACTCTGGATATTTTTCCTTATACTTGTGAATTATGTATGATTATATTTTTTATGCTTATACTATTTATTTTAGACCGATATATGATATTATATTTTATGGGTTGTGAGGTTTTAAGATTACATTATGGAAATTTCAGATTTGTATTTGTACATGGCACTATGCACATATTATACATACCAATTTACTAATTACTATTTACTATTTACTATTTACCGTTTACTATTCACTATTCACTATTTACTGTTTACTATTTAATATTCACTATTTACCATTTACTATTCACTATTCACTATTTACTGTTTACTATTCACTATTTACTGTTTACTATTCACTATTTACTGTTTACTATTCACTATTCACTATTTACTGTTTACTATTTAATATTTACTATTTACTATTTACGTATGGTAAATTACTATTCACGAATACATACAGTGATACCATTTATTGATAATAAATTTCAATGGTTTTATTTGATATTAATGGAAGCGTAATGCATTATTTTTGAATGAGTGCATTTATCATGGCGGTTGTGTTTGTGATGGGATGGAGTTTGGAGGAATCTTATATGTTATGATTTTATGCCACCACTCGGTGCACAGTGGATTGGTACTTTTCAGGGCCCCTTCTTTCATGTTTTCCTCTGGCCGGGATTACATTAGAGTTGTGGGACATGTGACACCTCCTTTATTCTGATAGGGAGGGGAGCCATAGTCCATACTTAAGCTCTATACTTTTGGTAGGGTATATCTTAAGTTTTGGTGAGCTTGGAACAATTCGATCACATGAATATGTTTGTTGGACTATGTGTTAGCCTATGGCTCCGGTCAGCATATAAGGACGGAAGAGGATATAAGGGTGGTTGCATCCGCATGTTATATTATTGAATGGTTTAAGTTGATTAAATGATAAACGATTTTGTAAAAACTTTTATGAGAACTTTTGGAATATATATAGTTATATACAAAAATAAATGTATTTCATTATCTCTTGTTTTTAGTCATATATGATTTGCTTGTGTACGGTAAAATATTCAGTAGTTACTGAGATGTGGAAATCTCATCCCATATTAACATTTTTCGGTGAATATCCTAGTAAGGAGCAAAGGGAAGGCACCTATGGAGTGAGCTTTGAAGGCTCTTTGTACTCCTGTAGTTTATGTTATGTTATTTCTATTTGCCAAGACCCTAAGACTTCCGCTTTGTATTAAACTCTGAAATATTTTGGAAAACTATTTTGGCTTTGTATTATGAACTCTGTTTGAAACGGTTATGATTTTAAATGATTTGGTTGATGATTAATCGTGTTGGAGATAATTTGAATATTTTTGGCCAAGTTTTTCGGGTGTTGGATTTGAGGTGTTACATGAGTTATTCTGACTACCCTTATTTTGCCTACCCCTCTAAATACTGTTATATTATAATCTCATCCAACGGTGAAGATTTGAGGAGATTTGAGGGATAAAATAAATCCTTTTACCCATTCCTCTTTCCCACCCCCTCTCTCTCTCCTCCGCTGACATGTACGAGTAAAACCCCTTCTATCCTCTTTCTCTTCTTAGTTCAGACGTTCTGTCCACCCCCTCCGTCACTGGTTCGCTCATCCTCCTCCCATCGTCGTTATCGCCGCTTGCTGCTTCAGCGACCGGCGCCTACTCCTCCATGATTCCAGTCTATGATTCTGGGGAAAGGTGGCTCTGTAGTGCGGTCTTTGGAGAGTGAAACTGGGGCATCTATCAAAATTGATGATTTTGATTCCTTTCTGGTTCAATATTTAAATATCTTTTAACCCGGAATTTACGAAGGCCATTGTCGATAATCCAATAATCCCACAATGCGAGAAATAGCTTTTGTTATTGTATATTGTTCCCTTTGCTTCGTTCTTCATCTGAAGCTGTACCGACTTTAATCTATTTCTTTTGAGCAAATCGTCAATTATTTACCTAAAATTATGCCCATGTTCTGCTTCGGAGTGAACAACAAAAGTGTGAGATTTTTTGGTTAAAATAAAATCGGGTTTTTCTTATTCGTGATTGTGCATAGATCTTTTTCATGTTTTGTGGGGATATATCTGATTCTTGCAAGCACAATAGTACAGGGGCGGAGTCAGGAATTATAATTACGGGGGCGAATATTATAGAAGAAAACTTAGGTATTTTTGAAATTGCATCTATGACCTATAAACATTTCAAGATGTTCATTTTAGTCCCTCCATGAAACTTTAAGGAGGGACTAAAGTAAAAATATTGAAATTTTATAAGACTGAAATGAAATTTCTTAAAAATTTGGGGTTCTTTTCTATAATTTAGGGGGTGGGGCCACCCCTAGCCCTCCCCTCCCTCCGCCCCTGCAATAGTACATGCGGAGGAGAGAGAGAGGGGGTGGGAGGTAGTGGGAGAGAGGAAGGAGTAAAAAAAGTTTATTTTATCCTTCAAATCTTCACCGTTTGATGAGATTATAATCTAACGGTATTGAGAGGGGTAAACAAAGATAAGACAAATAAGGGTAAGCCGAATAACCGGGTTTTTGACCAGAATGATTTTTTGACTAAAAATAATGACCAAAATAAACCTCATTTCAAAGTATTTCCCTATCTAAGTCTTACGTGACTAAATGCGTGAGGGATTTAAACGTGATAACTAAGTTTCGTAGTGTTTTCTTACGGAACTCGATGATCCCGGTGGCAGACACGCTGGACAGGGTTACGCAACCTTGGTTGCGTGAGACTTTTCCACGCAACCAAGGTTGCGTTGAAGTTTCTTACGCGACTTTGTCGCGTAAGAAAATGTCACGCAACCTTGGTTGCGTGACACTTTATGCGCAACCAAGGTTGCGTACGGCAGCCTTTACGCAGCGGCTGTTTGTGCGCGATCCCCCTCCCCATTCCCATTTTCGCACCGACACCCCCCGTTTTTTATCGAATCATCCCCCTCCTCTTCTTATCTCCATCACCCTCTTCCTTCTTCCATTTTTTTCGAGTTCGAAGACCACCCCACCACCCTCCCTCTTCTTTCAATTTTTCGTTTGACACAGCCAGCCCTCTTCTTTGTCTATTTCATTTTTTTGGTTTCACTCTCCCCCCACTTTCCTTCTCTCTTTAAGTTTTTTTCATTCACTCTCTCCTTCATTCCCTCCTCCGTCCGCCGGACTCTTTCCCTCTCCCACATTCACACACACATACACTTATCCTTACAATCTCCACCTACTGTAAAAAAAAAATTGAGAGAGCTAAGACCTAGTGAAGAAGGAGAAGAATGAGGCTCAATTTGATTCTCACTAACTTCACTTCACGTTGGAACAGGTAACATTTAATTTTTTTTTGTTATGTTTATTGTTTAATAAATATTGGATTTAACTCTTAATTAGATACATTAATTTATTATAGATATTTAATAAATGTATACTAGTAGGATAGATGATTAACATTTAATGTTTTTGTTATGTTTATTGTTTAATAATAGGATTTAACTTTTAAACATTTATTTTTTTTGCATGGATTATTGTTTAATAATAAGATTAATAAATATATAACGGTAGGATAGATCTTAATAAATAAATATGTAAGACTAAAAATTAATTAAAATCAATAATTTATGGAATTAGAATATTTAAAATTTATTATTAACCTTAGGATATAAGACTAATAATTAGAGAATAATAATTAGTGACTTAATAAGTTATTTAAAATTTTTATTAGTCAAATGGATGATCGAAGTCCACGCAATATTGAGCCCGGCCCCAAAGTGTGGGGAGTTCTTAAAGAGGAGGTGCAAGAGTCACACCGATCACAAGTTGTGTGGAACACTGGAGATTGCAATGTGTTGAGGGTGAGGCGAGCCGCACAGGGGTCTGGTGCAGATATCCATAACCCAGATCTCTTCCCACCAGATCGCTGCATGCGGCAATTTGGCATGCAACAACACATCCCTAGCCCTGCTGCACAGCTTAAGGGTGCTCATGATCTTACCTTACGTGGTAAGAGCACTGAGGATTGGGAGGCCAAGCTGGATCGATTCATCCGGTTGTGGAACACGCGACATGAGCGCATTGAGACTACGAGAGCCATCGGAGGGCCAATTTCCCCAAACTCGAGTACATGACTTGGTTCCTCACACACACTAGACGGTTTATGACGAGGCGGGAGGCCGGGATCGGCCACATGGTACGTATTGATCTTACATATGTCCTCTTATTATCCCTAACTTTGTCTCAGTATTGTTATTTATCTTGATCGACAATCGCGAAAGACGGAGTACGATCGATTTGGTGGATGTGTGCCCACAATTTCAGTGGGAGTTCGATTATACGCGAGTTCGGGAGGTCTCGTGATCGGCTTATGGGAGCACTTAATGAGTTTGGCCGAGTTGCGAGCTGGTCCTAGCGCACCAAGTGGACACTTAGTCGGTGTGCCGGATCCCGAACTAGAGGTCCCTCGCCGTGCTCGGGAAGGACGAGGACCGGGTCAACGGCGACCGCGACACGAGATGGAGCGGAGGAGATACCGCAGCGTGGTCCACGTGGTTTAGGTGTATATCGACCACCAATGTGGCCCAGTATGGCCTATACTCAGGTTCCGTGGTACCCTGAGGAGATGCGTCCAGAGGTGTGTCCAGAAGTGCGTCCAGAGGTGCATGTGCCAATTCCGACTTACGCACAGCCAACGACGATGTTTGCTGGGCAGACACAGGTTCTGTACTCGTATGATTGGCAATCACAGAGTTCCCAGACCGGCTTTGCTTCGTCCAGTTCTTATCAACACGGACATGGTTTTTTGGGATTCAGTGCCTACCGGCCTCAATATGTATTTCTGGCTTCAATGCTTATCGGTAGGCACGAGGTTTTAATGCATTCGGTTCATCCCAACATGGACACCACACAATACGAGGTGGATCGAGTAATAGTCCCTACCGTCGGGACACCGCACATCGAAGACACGGGTGACCGGGACGATGACTTCTTACGTCTCTGGCTTCAATGCGAGGATTTCATTGTTCGTAGGAACCACGAGCGTCATGCACGTACGAGGCCGTGGCCACCATTTACTCCACCATCATAATATGATTTTATTAGGTTCACGGGGTTTTATTTGCCTATGACTTATTTGGTTGGATTCTTGTACTATGACTTATTTATGCGGATTACTATACTATGACTTATTTGTGCGGATTACTGTATTATGACTTAGTTGCTTGGTTTGATAGCGAACATGCATATACCTCACGTTTTTGCACAAAAGCCCACGCCATTTTGTCCCGTAAACAATCTCTACGTGATTAATTAGAAATTTCCACGATCCGTAGATGATTCTTACGTATCTTATTACTACTGTCAGATGACGCAACCAGTTGCATTACTTTGATAAATAATTTGAAATGTGATTTATTTTGATAAATTTTTTTTTTAAAACAATTATTTTGGTCAAAAAGCCGAATTTAGAGCAAAAGAGTGAACGAGTGACTATATAGAATTTAGAGGAGCTACTCACGGGTGAATTCAATTTGAATTCACGGGGAAAAAACCACAGGTACGTTCTGAGAAAAAGGATGGGTTCTGAGAAAAAGGATGGGAGCATGTGGGAATCTCATGTCTGGGGAGCTAAATTGCGTAAGGATATGTCACGCAACTTGGTAACTAAGTTACGTGAGGAATTCTCACGCAACTTAGTTGCGTGAGGAATCCTCACGCAACTTAGTTACCAAGTTGCGTGAGGGAATTCTCACGCAACTTAGTTGCGTGAGGAATCCTCATGCAACTTGGTTACCAAGTTGCGTGAGGGATCCTCACGCAACTAAGTTGCGTGAGGCAACCTCACATGTTTCTTGGCACTTGTCCACATGATTCCTTGCGATTTCACTAATCCCGTAAAAGGTTTATTACGTATCTTATTTCGTCATGTCAAAAAACGCAACCAACTGCATTACTTTGGTAAAAAATGAGATTTATTTTGGTAAATTTTTTTTTAAAAAAAATTATTCTGGTAAAAAACCCCGAATAACCTATTCCATGTATATATTAAATTTTATATATTTTGTCTTGTCTTTTTTATCTTAACAAAAAAAGGAAAAATCCCAAGAAAAGAATTTCAAAAATCTTAAATATCTAATTTCTCAATAAAATGAATTGTCAATTATTTTACTATTTTTATTAATCTCATAATTATTGTTATTGTCAACGGAATTGTAAAGTTCATAAGATATTTTTCATTATTTTTTCTAAAAAAAATCTAAGTAAGCTAATCAAAGTAAATAAATTCAGAATTTTTTTTCAAAAAGGCGCCAATTTTGAAGGGATTAAAAAGAAAAAAGAAAAAAAATATCTTATCGTCTTCGTTCTCATGCTGCAGCTCAGTAGATTGCTCAGCATCCAAATGATGGGCCAAGATATTCATGGAGCAAATTCTCCACAAGTTTAACTCTTTTCAATTAAAAATGGCTCTCGCTGGTACTAAATTCTCCGAATTTCCTCTCAAGACTTCACTCCCACTCACATATCGCTCCTCCGCTCACAGTTGCGCTTCCTTCTGTCATTCCAAATTGTCACTTCGCATTCTCCGGCCTTCCTCCTCCCTTAGAACCACAGAGCACAGTGGCAGCAGCTATTCTTCCTCTAGGGACAACCGAGTCCGAGATCCCAAGCCCTCCCCAAAATCAAAGGCCCCTGCTGCCCCATGGATCACCAAATGGCCCTCTTCTAATCCTCCGACCGAATCACCGAACCGAAAACACAATAGAAAAGTTGCTGAACTTAATGCTGAGGAGCCGGTTGATCAAGTTGAGACCCGCTTTTTTGACAAGGATAAAGGGCAGAGTGCGATTGAGAGAATCGTTCTTCGACTGCGGAATTTAGGACTAGGGTCAGATGATGAGGAAGAAGAGGAAATGGAAGCCGGAGGCAGGGATGAATTGCCACTTACCGGAGAGGAGAGACTGGGTGACTTGTTAAAGCGAGAGTGGGTTCGACCGGATGCTATATTGGCTGAGGATCAACGTGATGAGATGGCCTTGCCGTGGGAGAGAGGTGAGGAAATGGATTCAACGGATGACGGAGAGAGGGGGCTGAAGAAAAGGAGGGTAAGGGCACCAACTTTGGCGGAGCTAACTCTTGAGGACGAGGAACTGAGGCGACTGAGAAGAATCGGAGTGAACATTAAAGAGAGAATCAGCGTGCCAAAAGCTGGGATTACGCAGGCTGTGCTGGAGAAGATTCATGAGAAGTGGAGGAAGGAGGAGTTGGTGAGGCTCAAGTTTCATGAGGTACTTGCTCGGGATATGAAGACGGCTCATGAGATTGTTGAGGTTTGTTGGTTTACTTGAATTTCTTTCTTCAGTTGATATGAATTTGTTAATACTTCGCCCTGCTTACATTTTCATCGGTTTAGTTAGCTGCATTGTAAATTTTCGTTCCAGTGACTTTGTTCTGTTAAGTGAATTTCATGAGCCGAATCTGCTATCCATTCAGAAACCTATCGCTAGTGGTGCTGTTGTGGAAGATGTATTTTATTCCAAAATCTTGATGCTTCATAGAGCCTCCCATAGGTTGTAGAGTTAATTGATTTGGATAGACAGAGTACTTATTCTACACCGTCTTTGTTTCTATGTCATTGCCTTTTATTCCAAAAAAAATGTTTTTTACCTGACTTCTATAAGGGTATTTAGAGATGCATGGCCAATTTGGATAACCTTCAGTGTGCTGATAAGTTCATGATGACTTGTAGTAACTTGCTTAACTGTGACAAAGACTTAAAATATCTACCACCTTCTTCTTTGTAACAAATCTTATTTTTCTTATTTGGATGACATTTTCTGATAAACATGGATAAACTATCAGCTCTTTTATCTTTCAACTTATCTTCTAAATTTTCAAATGTTATGATTCTAAAGTATTCTTAATGCTTTTGATGGTTTTTTTTTTTTTTTTTTTAACAAAAAAATAAAAGCTCTCTTTGTAGTGCACATGGCTCTCCACTGGCCACAAAATGTATATAGGGTAATAAAGTGTAGTGTTAATAGTGCAGCGTAATTAATTTCTTGCCTGGGCTTTGCATGTCTTGTCAGTATGCTACTGCCGCTAGATGAGACTGTTGTATGGAAGTCCACTTGTACAACAATTACCTCTAGTGTGTTGTAGAACATATGAACTAACTTTTACTAGTATTGAGCAGCGTCGAACGGGAGGATTAGTCATATGGAGGTCTGGAAGTGTTATGATGGTGTATCGTGGTAGTCATTATGAAGGACCTACATCTAGGAGTCAATCTAATGGAAGGGAAGTTGAAGACCTTTTTGTGCCAAATATTTCCACAAGCAATCTGTCACCAACAAAGGATTGCAATGCAACATTGCCTGAGGAAAAGAGTGAGCCGGTATTGAGGAATCAAAAACAAGCAGAAAACATGACAGAGGAGGAAGCAGAGTATAACAGCCTGCTTGATGGTTTAGGTCCTCGTTTTGTTGAATGGTGGGGCACAGGAATACTTCCTGTTAATGCTGATTTACTTCCTCCTACAGTTCCTGCTTATAAAACACCTTTTAGGCTTCTTCCTACTGGAATGCGTTCTCGACTAACCAATGCAGAGATGACCAATTTAAGGAAAGTTGCCAAATCACTTCCTTGTCATTTTGCCTTAGGTAAATCTCATCTACTACATCGTCTTATTGCGTTTATTTCTCAGTTCCTGATACAAATCTGTTGATGTCCTTAAAAGGGAGAAATAGAAATCATCAAGGTTTGGCATGTGCTATTCTTAAGCTTTGGGAAAAAAGTTTGGTTGCAAAGATTGCTGTCAAACGAGGTATCCAGAATACCAACAATAAGCTAATGGCTGAGGAGCTAAAGGTTTGTTCTATGCAATCTCCTGTTATATTGCACTACTTCTGCAACTGTGCTTGAATCAAGCCAAAGGTATTGCATTTTGGGCAAAGCGTGAACTGTTAAATTGATGTGCATTATAGGAAAAATTTGTAAACGCAACAACATAAAATGATTCAATTGTTGTTCCTTTAATCTTATCACCTGGTAAATGATCAAAGGAAAGAAAATGGCCACCGTGATCTGAAAAATTATTCTGTTTTCTCCATTTCCCAAACACCACATACACCAGCAAAATGTATCATCATTTTTGTAATTATGATGATGAATCATCATTATTTTGAAGATATTGCTACTCAACTATATAATGATATAAACTTCATAACATGAACCAATGGGCCTATTTTTTTGTATGCAGGAGATACTAAGAACAAAAGGTAATAATTAGTTTTAATATAAGAAAGATGTTTTTATTTTTTGTGGTCCAGACATTAACAGGAGGTACTTTGCTGCTAAGGAATAAATATTACATAGTAATTTATCGTGGGAAGGACTTTGTTCCAACAAGTGTTGCTGCAGTTTTGGCGGAAAGGGAAGAATTAGCAAAACAGGTACAGGATGTTGAGGAGAAAATGCGTTGTGAAGCTGTTGATACACTTCCTTCAACATCAACAGCACAAGCAGGATCGTTGGCTGAGTTTTATGAGGCTCAGGCACGCTGGGGAAGGGAAATATCTACTGATGAACGTGAGAAGATGATGGAGGAAGCTGCAAAAGCCAAGAGTGTCAGGCTTGTCAAACAAGTTGAACATAAACTAAATATTGTACGTATCTATTTACTTATTTTTATTAAAAAAATAGCTATATATTTCATGAAGATTATCAATATATCAATATATATGTAATAAAATATATACAATTCACACCATTTACAAGTCACAAACAGTTCAGCTCATTACTTAGATTTTGCACAGGGAAAATGTCTAATTACTTATTATAGTATTTATTTATATATTAGATCTTTGAAAAGTGAAGTTAACATAAGAAATTATTTATGATTTCTTGGGACCTATTGCCTTGATCAATGGGTTTAGGCTTGACAGGGATTCTTTAGAACTTAGAAATTCGTGAACTTGATTGTTGTAAATAAATCTCTTAAAAAATTACAATATAACAATCACTTGATTGGTGCAGATGTAGTATTATTTTGTGTCTTTTGCACAAAGTTTTATTTTCTCTCTTGATTTATCTATACCTCTCTAAATGCATGAACAGGCTCAGGCAAAAAAGCTTAGAGCAGAAAAGCTGTTAGCTAAAATAGAAGCATCTATGGTTCCAGCTGGCCCTGATTATGACCAGGAAACAATCACAGATGAAGAGCGTGTGATGTTTCGCCGGGTTGGTCTAAGAATGAAGCCGTACTTGCCTGTTGGTGGGTAATTTTCAGCCAGATGAAGGTTGCTATATTGCGTCAATTCAGTACTAACATTCTATTATGAACATCTCCAGGGATACGTGGTGTCTTTGATGGTGTGATTGAGAACATGCATTTGCATTGGAAGCATCGAGAACTTGTAAAATTGATTACCAAACAAAAGGCCCTTGCTTTTGTTCAAGACACAGCTAGGTTGCTGGAATATGAAAGTGGTGGAATACTTGTGGCAATAGAAAGAGTTCCCAAAGGATATGCCATTATCTACTATCGTGGAAAGAATTATAGGCGGCCCATCACTGTGAGGCCTAGAAACCTTCTAACAAAGGCAAAGGCATTGAAACGTTCCCTAGCCATGCAACGCCATGAGGTTTCAGTTTCCCGCCCCCAAATATTGATCTACTTATCTCTTTGATATCTGTGATGTCAGATTTGATAATTTATGATCTCTGCAGGCCCTGAGTCAGCATATAACTGAACTGGAGAAAACTATAGAGCAAATGAAAAAAGAACTTGTGAGTTATCAACTTGTCATAACTTATGTCTTTGTATGTACTCTAAATGAAATAATTGTTTGCATTTACCCTAAACCATTCGAAAAGAATGTGAAGCTGCCCATCTTAGTATCCTTGGTTTTGCATATTTCTTTCTGGGTTAAAGTCTTCAATATATTTTAGTGCTTGAAAACCTTGCCTCCAATGCTGAGACTACTTTATCCTTCCAGAGGTTGTAATATTTAGTTCAAATGCTTTTATTTCTCAATGTCTATACTTCAACCTCCCCAACCCCACCCCTCAAAAGAAATAGGAAAAAGAAACATTGACATTTAAATCTTTCTTGAATTTTTGTCTATCCATGTAAATGGAATGTGATGTAAATTATTGGGATAGCATTACTCATCATCATGTTGTTGTTGTTTTTTTTTTTTTTTTGTTGTTGCAAGGTCTCTATAAAATATTATAAATTTTATCTTTTCACTATTCCTCAGGGCATGTCTCAAGATGAGGTTGAAGACGGTTGGAGCTTAGAGGATCATAATCAAATAAACACCATCTCAGAATTTAACCAAGTAAGATACCTCTCTTGCCTTCGCTTGTTATCAATTAATTCATCCATCTGTTTTAAAAAAAAAATTTCCTTAGTGGTATCGCTAGCATATACAACTTGCTCAGACTAGTAGTTCAGTTTGTCATGGTATTCTTTGGTGGTAAGTTCTGGAAGCTGAAAATAAAAGGTGCCTATTGAGTATGAGAAGAAGAGGAAGAGGGATAAGATGAGGCATGATGAAAGAAATACTTATTTATTATGATTACAGTGAATTTTGTTAAGTTGTACTTTTGGCTAACGATTTTATTGAATTATTGTTTCCAGAGTGATGATGAAGATTCTGATGACTATAATAATGTTGATTATGATGATGAGGAAGACGTTGATTGGGAAGATGATGAAAATTCTGAGTCTTGAAGCTTTTAAAACGACATGCATACCTGTGAAGAAAGGTTATTATGCATTGGTTGAAGCTTCCTTAATGGAATCTCTCATTTACTGCAACCAACTAGGTATCGGCACTTCTATTTGATCGCTTGATTTGTTGGTCGGTAACAAATATTTTCTGATGCTGCAATTTAGGAGAGACTGACCTACTTAATTCTGTTACTTCCGCATTTTTGATGCCACACTTGAGCTTCTTTTTTTTAAAAAAAAAAGTGAAAACGGGGGCTAAGCCCAATTTAGTGGGTCACAAGGGTAGGGACAAGGTCCATTGGCATCTTTAGTTACAAAAGCTCCTACTTTACCTGGAGCTTCATCAAAGAAAATAAAGAATCCCATATTGGCCCCAGTCAAAAGAGCTAAAGCATCTGTACTTCTGTTCTCTCCCCTAAGGGGTATGAATAACTCTAGCTTGCCAATTTCTTTCGTTACAGAAGCGAACCGCATATACTATGGTGCTGAGGCTTTGACGAGTATTGAAGTGCGATTCTAACAACTCAATGATATTTATCACATCATTTTAAAATTTAAACCTCTATCTTGTGGAATCCGATGTTCTATGCAAGCTTTAAGCCTCCGAGTACACCCCAGGCTTTTGCCTCTAAAATTTAGAGAGGCTCCCAGATTGTAGGTAAATCCTCCAAGCCACAGTCTTTGGTCATCACTCATCAGTCATCAAGTATGACTCATCCATACACTGCTCAGGGATCCATCGCTATTAACCTTAACCCAACCTTCCATAGGTTTCTTCCAAGTAACTGACTGTTTTCCTACCTTCTGGTTGAGTCTTCTGCAGTTGCCATATGTGCAAATAAGAAGCAATCTTTGTTCCTCAATATAGCTGATATAGTTCCCTGGGGTCTAGCGAAATACTCGTTGAAGATGCTAAATTTTGCCATTTCTAGAACTGATATAAGGGGCTACTTGCATTTTTTGATTGTTTGTCCACCAGGTTTCTAAGATCAATCAGTCCAGTTCAAACAACTTTAAAACAATTTCTTCTGTTGGATGAGACTTCTTTTCCTTTCAAAATCTGTAGTGTTCCTGGCAATTATGATCTAGTGTTTTTTATGCAGTGCAGTTAGATTGTGTATTCTATATGAGTCATTTTTCCCATGTGCAGGGAAATGGGGAGGCGGATTTACAGCAAAGAATTGATCTTCCCCGTTTGCAAATTCCATGATCAATGATATGCTGGTGCCTGATTTTCCATTTACAATGGCGCTCGATTTTCTGCGGCTCTCTTTTAGCTTTGAGTACACTGGTTGGCTTATGAGTAACTGTAGACTAAATATATAAAAGTAAAATCTCTCGTCCATTGTAAGAGTCCCCCCGGGGTCTTGTGGTATGGAAATCCAATAAATGTTGTTTCTTTGTTTCATCCAATGGAATGGTTTTGGCCCTAAATGTAGTTTGTTCAAGATTGTAATGGTAATGGAAATATGGAATACGTTCCCAATATTGGTGGCCGCAAATCTGTACACTGTCCACCTCGATGGAATCAAATACGAGCAGGGAAAGGGAGGAAGACGCGGAGGGAAATAGTGAGGAAAGAGAGAGATTAGGAGAACTGACAGCACATTTGATTTCTAAAACGGATTCACATTTTCAGAAATGGAGAGCTGAATAATAAAGGAAAGCATGAGGCCTAAGATTAAACTGAACCGGAGAATGAAAGCATGCCGAAAATGAAAATGAAAGATGATCAAGCTTTCTAAATTACATTGCTCCAATGTTTGGCATGAGGTCTTCCATTATATTCCATTCCAGCCATCGACCTGTTTAAGCCTTTCCTCTCTCCCGTCCCCTCCCACCATTCAAATTTCGGATCGATGGTTCATTTCACTTAAACCTGGCAAGACGACTTAATTTGAACGTGCACATCTCTGGAATACTTATAAGTTATAACTGGTCCGGGAACAACACAATTTGGCATGGTTTTCAGTTTATCTGCTCTGTGGATAATCCTCGTAATTTTTGTTATTAACTGATTCCATTTACTGTTTAACCAGCCATTTCCCTTTCAGCACAGCTCCGGGAAAAAAAATAGTTCGATATACACAATACATAACAATATTGTTGGAGTTCATTGTTATACAGTATATAGAATGATTAATTACGTAGAGAGCAGGCGAGTATAGGAACATAATTTCACTTGACGGTACGCGCGTGTTGCATGACGGGAGAGAGCAGAGGAAAATAGATCACATTTGAGAGAGATTAGATTTAACAGAGAACGTTTGCATTTATTGTACAGACAGATTAAGTGATCTTTATCTTGAGATTTTTCGAAGTCAACAATGAGACATATAAAAGCAAGTGAATGAGGGAGGAGCTTTTACTCCCTAACAGTGATGTGATGTGCTATTGTGCTGCATGTAATACCCTATTTTCACAGTAACAACGTACAACAACAACTGGGTTGAGTCATTCGAGCGGACATTAACAAGGGAGATTTACACAATAATGTTAGCTTCATCATCCTTTAAGCAAGAGCAGCTAAGAAATTAATTTCACCAAATGGTGTCCAGATTGAATGGTTGCTCCTGCTGTTGCTGTGGCATATCATGTAAAACCTTGGATGAGGAAGAAGCTTCCAGAGTGAGATTTGGGGTGAGATGATGAGTAGTTTCCATTACTTGAGAAACTCCTTGAGGCGGCATGTAATGATCGGTCATGGCTGCAATTTCTCTTTGTTGACAGGTGCGAAGCTGCAATGCCTTGAGAAGCAAGGAATTCACAGAAAGGTTTGGATTGAGCAAACCAGAGGGCCATGGGAGTGACGGAAGAGAGGGAAAGCGGTGATCAGATGCAGGTGGTGGCCAGTTCACATTGGTGGTTGACGAATTTGTTGGGGTGATGTTGTTTAAATTGGGGAGGTCAGTAACGTCGCCGAATTCATGGAGCAAAGACGCATCATCATGAGGAGGAGAGTCCAGAGATACTTGTGAGGATGACGTCTGTTGTGCTTTCTTTGCCGCTGATGCGCTTTTCTGGAACACCCTGCACACCACCCATTCTTCCTGCTCACCACAAACCAATAAAAGCACATCATTCACACCTAACATGATTATCATTCTCATTCTCAACCATATTTATTCATCAATACAAAGTCATAAGCTTAATCGTCAAGTTTGTATTACTATCAAAATTCCCCATGCCTAAATACGCCTCTATTATTCATGCGATAGAAATAAGTAAAAAAATCATATCAGGTGATGATATACGTATAATATAGTTAAATAGTATTATACGTTAACGTGTGTAATCCAAATTAATCTTATGAATCCAACAATAAATTTGTTAAAAAATGAAAATCCTTACAAGACGTTATTCAATAATCTAATAAGGTTGATTAATACAGACACTTATAAGGGTTTCCTTATCCGATAGCTAAGGAATATTAATCCCTTAACGCTGATGTTAGTATCCGCACTCTTTTGAAAGCAGTGATCAGCGATAGGGGACATATCTTATGCCAAAAACTGTAATCTATAGATATTAGCATTGCGATTAATTTAGAAAATTCCAAAGTGTGATTAAAGAAAATATTCATGCTGGAATGTGAGATATGGACCATCATATCATAAAGTATGAACAAGCACGCGTATATGCAGGAAATAAGTAGGTATGATAGATAGAAACCTTGGAAGCCCTAAAGGAGTGGTTATTGTGGAGGCGATACTCGTGCATAACCCAGTTGCTTTTCTCACCCCTGGGAGCCCTGCCCTTGTAGAAGACGAGTGTTTTCTTCATTCCAACCATGATAGTCCCATCCCTCATGATTTCTTTGTCTTTTCCGGTTGTCTTCCAGTACCCTGCTTCCGTCGCCCTGTTTGTCCTCAGCCCCGTCGGGTACTTCCTGTCCCTCACGCTGTAGAAATACCATTCTTTCTCTCCCATCGACGCTTTTCCCGGTAGATCCCACGGCTCATTCTTGTTCATATCAACTTCTGCCATCGCTTTGCATGTGAAGCTGCTTTCACACACCTTCCTCGTCAGGTAATATGTGATCAGCTCTTCGTCTGTCGGATGGAATCTGAACCCAGGTGGTAGCTTTTCCTCCATTCTTATTATTCTCTACGCAGACACGACAGATAAAGGAGCAAATCAAACTCTTACGACCATTATTAACGTACGTACATCACCACATTGATGATCTAGCTCCTTTATGCTTTTATAAAGCACCCTTCAACACGAAACCATTCCCTCATATTCTGCTTATATAATTATATTATATTATATTTTTCCTTCCTACAGCTAACCCTTTGACAAACATAATGATAATATATCTGTCCATCAAAACTTCACATTCTTCTCTTCCTCTTACTTTGTAAATACCTAATAGACTCAATAAATTCACTGTCATTGGGTGGATCTCCAAATTTGCCATTTGAGTTTTGAGATATTTACCAATGTTATATGATCGGCGACCTTGACTTTCTATATCTATCTATTGGGTCATAATCAGTGTATTGATTGAGACGTGAATGATTAATTTTCTTTTTCTGTTTTTATATGAGGAAGGCTAGGTAGTGGGAATGAATTATATTTCTGTGCACGAGCGAGTTGAGTTTGTGTTAACACTAATTTCCCAATTTTCTTTGGTCCTGTCCAACCACCTTCACCCATTTCTACCCACCAAAACCTGTACGATCGATAACCTCACGCCAGTCCAATATCAATGGGAACACGAACTGTCTTCTTTATATTCATTTTATTTTTTATCGTCACCACCCACCGTCATCTCTCTCTCTCTCTCTCACAATTTAAACTAATAACATCATGGTGGTTATTTTCTACAGATCATAGGGTTACCATGCATGTCAGTTATATCAGTCATATTAGTTAAACGCGCAATATTATTCTCACATACGTACGTCACATATGTGTATAGTAGTAATTAAATTTACTGGTTAATTATAAGTTTAACATATATATCCATGAGAGTAGAATAAATCGAAGGAGCCATGAAAGAACTATATATATATATATAAAGGCGGAACTGGAGGGACATGCATGCATGCTGACTTATAAAGTTCTTGAATGTTTGGTCTAATTTCTCATTTGTAAAGGTGACGCCAACGAATAATATTACCACGAGTGGTTAAAATGGTCACCAACCCCCGAGACTGTGTGTATGTGTGTGAGGTAAGCACGTGTGTTGGACCTTTTCTTGTTCATTCATTTTGCCTTATACTCTTCTGAGTGTCGCAAAATGTCAATCCTAACAAGAACTTTTGTGAACACGTGTTGCTATCCATATATCTTCATATTTCCTGCTCAACAGTGTTTCTAGAAGGCGCGTCTTCATCTCTCTCTCTCCCTCTCTCCCCCCATGCTTATCATCAGAGCTAACTCCAACAACACCTGAATTTGTAGGCATTTATTTTAATTAGGGGAACAACGTATTAAATGACACAGCAAATTAAAGTTAAGCATTGTCAAATCGATCAGTGACTGTCCTATATTCAGCTCTTGTTTTTTAAGCTACTAGCTCTCCTAATTCGTCACTCAATATATCTGTCTCTTCCTCCTTAAACCACCTTGTTTTTATCTCCCACATGGATGCACCGACATACTCCTAATCTCCTCCTTCATTTCTGAATTCCCCATCTCTTTTCTTCGCATAAATATGCTCACTGAGTCCATGGATATTATATTAGTTACTGATGTTATTTTAAGCCAACTAGCGTTTGATAAAACTATTTTTAAAAAATATATCAGTATAATAAAGGTCCATAGCATTATCAATTCAATCGTGATTTAATTTTATTCATTTGAATAAAAAATAACATAGGAAATATTATTTAATTATTTTTTTTTTTATGAATTTGAGCCAAAGAAAGTTGATGGCATTCTTGGGGGATTCTTTTTTTTAGTATCTCACCCGGTATATTAAAACCTTCGGTTTTAACTAATTTGAATTCAGATTCTGCAGTTGTGAGGATGACCCTCCCAACAGTGGTAGCTCCATACAAAGCGGATTATAAGTGCGTTACTGCAATTCAAACCCTAGACCTCTTAAGGGAATCCAGCGCCACATTCTGCTGGACCAACCACCTATTAATATTCTTGGAGGATTCGTCATACGGGGGTGAATGAAGATGTGCATGCAATGGGGTATGCGTTTGCATGATTCATCCACGACACTGGGCCATTAGAATTGGGCCAGCGGTTATTTAGCTGAGAATCAAGTCCAATAAGGATGGGTTTGAGGCCCAGGTGAGAAGAGAGGAGAAGCCCAGAGCCCACCAGTTCCAAGGGATGAAGATGTTACAGGCCTGATATGAGCGCGTGGGGGAGAGTCGGGGTACGTAAGAGAGGGAATGAGTAACAATGGCATTGCTAGGCGTTTGGGTCGTGGGTTCGATCCCCTCTGCTGTCGCTGGGACTCTTTTGATAGGCGATCTCGTAAGTCCCCAGTAAGTGCTCATGGCCCGGGCCGTGCTTGCCGCCTTGTGAGGAACTGATGTTGAACCCCTCCAAAACTTTTATGTAAAAAAAAAAAAAAAAAGTGCAAAGCATGAGGGAAGGTGGGGTGAAGCGACGGAATGGGAGTTGGAGCCGGAAAGTGATGTTGACGACGTGGGCCCCATATTTTCAAAAGTTGCATGGATTCTGACATATTCTCTCCACCTTTTCTTAGTTTGTTCCTTTCTTCATCACTTTTTGCAGCATATTCTCTTGTTTCAGTCACTCCTCCACTGCCCCCTCTCATTCAAAATCAGACGTGCAGGTTTGACTTTTGTACTCAGCCATCCATCCCCCTTATTCCTTTCTGCACCACAAGGTGCCACCTCATCATTCCCAGTCTCCCTCGACCCTCAGTGCTTCTCTTTGACCCTTCAAACATGTTCTTAACTCTCATGGTTAATACACCGCTCTTATGATGAATCATAAGAGTGTGGTTCCCCCACAACTACAACCAACGCATCCCTGGCTTCCAAACCAATGTCGATCATCTCTATAAATTTTGATGATCACTACTGCATCTGATGAACGTGCACGGGTTTTCTCTCTCCCCAAACCCCGTTCTGTGCATTCGAGTTTCACACTCCTTTATTATTATATTCTCCCACTTGCCTTGCCTGTTATTTTTCTCATCGTGAGAGCAAGAATAGGAAAAATCTGATTGTATTGAAGTAAGTGATAAAGAGTATGTACAAACCTATTTATAGACAATATGTACAAACAAATTTATAACAATTACTTCTAACTAATTCCCTAAACTAGTTACATAAGAAACTAATTACTAACTAAAACAGAAGCTAATTACTGAATTAAAAACAATATATGTACAAAACAGAACTGAAATATCCTCTAATATGCCTCCTCATTTTCAAGAATCTATCAATCAGTACTTTCTTCTTTTACTCTTGTTACCTCAACTTTACTAGCTAGCTTTTATCCTTGAGGGTGGCCCCACAGAAAACAACTCTCCTTCACTCAGCTGTTCTACCATTTCGTGACCACCCTCCAATTAATGTAAGCATAACTTGGTTTTGTTTTCCCTAATTTACCGCTCAAAATTATGCCATATTGTACAAATAGTACATCATATACCGGGCCAGTCACGCAGCGAGGCAGGCGCAGGCTCCATCAATTTGAATATTTACTTTATTGCTTTTATCCAGGGGTGGGCCCAGATGGCATGGTAGCACGGTCTGCTTGAACCTCATTGTTATGGACTCATACATGAAGCCTATTTGCTGTATGACCGCCCAACAAAGGCAATTCTAACTAGGATCTGCCCATAATAAAAGAAGGTCCTAATCAGCCTATAATCAGGGAACATCCTAATCAAGGGTAACAACCCTAAGGTGTGGCGGCACAAAATACATGGGTTACAAGGTGCACAAAGCCTAAGAGTCCAACCCTAAGGTAATCTCTATAAATAAAAGGTAAATCTAAAAGGTACACAGATTCTAACCTATTATCATTTACTATTCAGCCGTTACTGTGCATACACACCACCCTTTTTTGGCTAAACGTCATATACGTGTACAATGATCCATTATTATTTTCGGTATCTGCCTTATAGATATCTTGGAATAATAATCTTCTCTTCAGTATCTTCTTTATAGATATTTTGGAGAATTCATCCGATCCAATATAAACACATTAATCCATCGAGACTAGACATTTGTTGTTGTTATAACAGAACACTCTTAATGGCATGCCACTATCAAAAGAGGCCCATTAAGAAAGCCCAATTCCCTCTCCTTTTATAAGTCCCCGCATTCTCCGGCATTACCATGTCAGAGATGCAAAAACTCTTTTGGGTGCCTCCAAAACGGCGAGAGAAGAAGGAGGGGTTTCATGAAGGTATAAGCATTCATTCAAGCTCTATAAAGAATCTCAGACCCTCAGTCACAGTCTGTTCTTTACTTCTTCCGATAATTAAACCTTGTAATTGTATGGATCTGCCAGTATGTATTCTTCAGTTTGAATAATGTATATAATTATATTAGGCTTGACCAGTGCATATACTGTATGAGATGGTTTATGTTTCTGCGTTCTTTAACAGTGCTGTAAATAGTGTAAAGCTGTTTCAGTCAATCATTAATGTGTGTGTGTGGGTGTGCATGTGTGTGTTTGGGCCAAAAGAGAAGCATGATGGATGCATGATGGTGTGCAGGTGGAGGGTACGAGTGGAGAATGATGATGAAGATCAGGAAGTGGAGGAAGCGTGGCCAAAAGGAAGGAGGCAACAGTGAAAGAGGGAAACACATAAGTAGGCTGCTTCATTATGACTAATGGAAACAAGGGTGCTATCCTACCTGAGCTTTAATTTCTTATCCATCATCAAATCTCAAAACTCCATGCATGTTTATTTCTTGACCTTGTAAGACCTTTTCTTGACCTTGTAAGACCCAGCCCTCTGTCTTCTCCATTCGCCTTCGCTGTTTCCGAGGACTCCATCTCACAATCTCATGATATGGAGTTCCTTCTCTGCCTTCCCTCCTTCTCCCTCCATCCTCTTTCTCCTTCTCCGTCTGTCCCTCCTGAGCTCTACTTACTTAGCCTACCCCTCCCTCGTATTCAATCCAAACATATATGGCAGGCCTTCTCTTTGCAAGCCACAGCGTTCATGTAACAGGTTTGTGAAAGTTTGAAGAAATAATATTATATTATACTCTTGGTGGTCGTAGCTAGCCAGCCAGGGGTGTTTGGATTGTATTGGGGGTTCAAAAAAGGGTCATGTGTGTGAATGTGATTAACAAGGCAGTGAATTTTGGCACCTTGTGTGAGAATATTTAAGAGTGTTGCAGGCGGGTGGCTTCACTTCCCTTGTTTGTCTGTGTCTTTGTGTTGGCCGCTCCTTCAGCATCCATCCTTCCTTCACACTTATTCTTCTCTTTACTTCTTAGATTCGGCACCCTTCACTCTCCCTCGTGACCCCTCTCTCTCTCTCTCACTAATATATCTAATCTTTTCCTGGCCTCATCCCTCTCTCTCCTACCCCTTACTGCTCCTGAATTTAATTATTTCACATTTTCTATGCTTATTTAGTATTATATCTTTCGATTTTTTACGACATATATATGGTGTTCACGTTTTGAGTCAATTATTCATTTTCTGTAATAACAATAGCATATATATGATTATAATACATATAAATCAAGATGGTCTGTAAATTAATGTACATGGGCATTCAATTCATTCATTATTATTGTCGCGTTGTGTTGTTGGTACTTGTTAGGCTTGGTGTCTAAATGCAAGAAGAGAATCATTCTGTTTCGTGGGGGCGCATATATAATTGCATTATTTTTCAACATCAAGTAATTAACAAGACTTTGGTGTGGTGGTGATGGATCCATTCTTGTACTATGTGACCAAAGTTATTGTGGCTGTCCCTACCTCTAAATATACCTTTGTCCTCATTACACAGGACACAATCATACAAGATAATATAGCCATCTAACATTTTCCCACCTCACGACAATACTCACTAGTATATAGTACTATTATACTCCCACCAACTTTTACTCCTTTTACTTTTTTATCTTTATATATATAATAAAAGGTTTTATCCCCTCTCTTACCGTCTTGCGTAAATAAACCACGCTGATTAATGGTTACAGTCGTTATTTAGGATCGTATAGAAGCCGATCAAGCACAGAAAAAAACTACCAGGTGGCTAAATTAGGAACCACCACAAAAAGGTGGCGGTTTTTGCAGATCGAGCCAGTGAGGAAGTGTTTACCATGCCGTTGCCGCCGGCCAAGGCACGGTGAAGTATGAGAGGCACGCAGCAAACTTTAATTTCCTCTCCTGATTAATTCACAAGTAACTTGTAGTTCGAGTTATCGAGGGGATAAATTATTATTAACATCACTTGTCTCACCTAACGAATGTTCATGTTCGCCTTCTATTGTAATTACAATATTTACTTTTATTAATTACTCATGAGATATTTAACATATACAATTTTTTTTTAGCCGTGAGACAATTAACAATTTCAAAGAAAGTCGCCATTGGGATCCCAAGTTCCCAATATGATTGTTGGCCAGAAATCTAATTTTCAATACTTTTTTTTTGGGGGTGTGGGGGGTGGTTGAGATGGACGAAAATAACTGGACTTGTGTTATCCAAACCTATACTATTAGTATTTTCTTAATTGAATTAAATTTGTATGGGTTTTGTAGGTTGGAGGGGAACAAAATTGGGCCTATGTCAACATTGGCCCATCTTGTGAAATCCTTTGCTGCCCATTCAAGCTTATATATGCCCACATGCATTCTCAACATTATTATGTTCTTTCAAGGGATTGAACACTCTTACTAAAAAGAAGGGGTGAGGGAGACGTTCTAGTTCTTGGGTGCTTAGATAAACGCTTGAAGGTAATAAACTGCTCGCTTTGTATTTTCTGTGAGTATTGGTGTGTAAAATTTTCAGTAGCGTTTAAGCAAACAACCCAAAGAGAAAAAAGCCCAAATGGGTGTGTTTGGGTTGGCTTAATTGCTATTGGGCTTTTTATATAAACATCCATTTATAAAAAAGCTCCCCCATCTAGCTTTTTTGGCCACTGAAACGCAGCAGGCAGAGGGACTGTCCGTTTTTGATAGAGAGAAGGCGGTTTGGTGGGAGCAGAAGTGGGGCCCATTTTGCTATTCCTAACATAAGGATGAGATGAGGAAGAACAGAGAGAAGGAAGGAGCATTTGTCTTTATTTTTGTGGGGCCATTTTCTGACGCAAGTGGGATAAGGGGGAAGAGAGAGAAGTTATAGTGAGTTGGTACTTTCTTTTGTTAATTAAGAACTTTATTTTATTAATTAATGACAAAAAAAATTAATAAATCATGATTTATTGGATTATATATTAGTTTATTAGTCAAACTAATTAATTTTTAAAAAAGAATAAAAATACTCTTCAGTAATTTAATTAGTTTCCTCAATTTCTTAAAAAATTTCAATTCTATCTTATATTTAGGTTTAGGGGGAGTATTTAATATAATTCATATCTTTTTTAGTTATTTTTCATTTCAACTGACTTTTGAAATAATAATCCAAACATTCCTCAGTTTAGAAAAAAACCACTTTTGCAAAAATCAAATGGACAATTCAAACAGAAATCACATTTATAACCTTAATTTTTCTCTACCGAGTTATAGCTTTTAAGTCACCTTCCTATTCAACACAAACAAGCCCTATGATTAATCAAAATTCGAGTTTTTGCGGGAATAGATGCCCACGCCAACATCTGACGGTACCTCAAACTGAATTTCTTTCCATAGAAGACAACCACAACCATATCATGAGAGGTTTTGAAGCAAACTCCACACAGTGACTGTACTTCCACCTTTGAGATAGGGACGGGTATAAAGTTTTTTTTTTTTTTTTGCTAAAAGGACGGGTATAAAGTTGAGCTATCCTCATTTTGAACCTTCAACTTTCTCTACGAATTTCTGGGCCTGTTTTCTTTCTTTAGATTATAATGGAGGATATGATGTACAATTTCTGGACAAAACATGATTCAGAATGGACCAATTAACCACAACTGCTCATGGATCTACTGTATAAACCCATGCACGTTCAAATTCTTTTCAGAACTGCAACCATGAGCTCAAGTTACTCTAATCAATAAATTTCCCATTATTAAAAAAAACATGGCATATAGAAAAAGAAAAGGAAAAATGTCCCACTTGTGAATCAAATTAAAGCATGTATGAATTTGAAAACAACCTTGGCATCAGTTATGAGTGGTGGTATGCACCTATATGTGACCCACACACGCCAATACATGTACTAGTATAACATCAATTCTTATTTTTATTCTTAAAGAAAAAAAGAAAGAAATTTGTAAACCAATGTGCTCTCCCAATCTTCCTTCCCTTTATGATCATATCCTTAAAGAGCAATGTTGACCCCCACGAATGATGTGCAGCCTCTCGATTTGGACATCCCTTCACTTATCTGTCCTCACATTAGATCACTCATACGTAGTTATATATGATTCCCTGACTAACATATATTAGTCATAGTAGAAAGAGCTTTTAACTGAATTCGTGTAATTCAGAAAACGCCTTTAGATGATTATTCTCTGTACGAAGGTAAAGCCAGAGAGAAGAGGGAAGAAGGTAATAGAAGAATAGAGACGAAGAGAGAAATGAGATGAAGTATACCATGTTATGTAGTTGTGTGTTCAGTAAATTGTGTTACTGTTTAGTATATATAGCAGAGTGTACATCAGAAGCTTAACTACGGTGGTTAGTTTACTAACCAAAGCTGTTATAACTGTGGTTAATTTACATAACTTGAGTCACTTAAATAGTCATTGTTAGAATTTAGGATAAAATCCCATGGGTTATGAATAAGAAGGACGGAAAAGAAGAGGAAAAAAGAAGAAGGAATGTGTGTGTGGATAGAAGTCTCACATTGATTAGTTGGAGAAAAGTTAGAAGGTATATAAGCTTCAACTTTGCTCCTACTAAATGGACCCTTGGGCCAACCCATTTTTGTGGAGGGGTGAGGGCTTAGGTGACCATTTGTCCATCACACACACGCCGCCGCCGTCCGGTCCAGTTCGCGCGTGTATGAAATAAAAAATAATTTTTTGAATTAAAAATTTGACCCCGAACTTTCAATAATTACGTTTTTTCCCTTCCGAGAATTTCTAACCAGCGGCTGCGTATTTCGATCCGTTCGGATCGTTCGCTTCATTCTGGTGTGTCTGTTCGTTCGACGCACCAGCAACAGACGAGTCCATCTTTATGTAGATGACATATTGATAACGGGTAGTAATAATCAAATGATTAAAGCTACTAAACGATTGCTTACCAGTAAGTTCAACATGAAAGATATGGGACTAGCATATGTTATTTAAGGAATTAAAATCCATAGAACATCTGGTGGGTTAGCTTTATCTCAAACACATTATATTTCTAAAATTCTTGAGAAATTCAAGAGTTTAAATATAGCTCCTGTGTCGAACCCTATAGAATCTAGTCTTCGACTGTTAAGAAATACTGGTGAAGCTGTTAAACAAAAGGAATATGCTTAAGTGCTAGGCAGTCTTATGTATGTTATGAACTGCACTAGATCTGATATTGCCTATGCAATAAGCATGTTGAGTCGCTTTACAAGTAATCCAAATGAGCTTCATTGGAGAGCTATGATAAGAGTTCTGAGTTACTTAAAGCAAACTCAAAACTTTGTTTTGCATTATGAGAAGTACCCTGCAGTACTAGAAGGGTATTGTGATGCAAATTAGATCACCAGCTCTAATGACACAAAATCCACAAGTGGATATGTATTCACCCTTGGTGGGGGTGCTGTGTCTTGGAAGTCTTCCAAGCAGACTTGCATTGCAAGATCAACTATGGAAGCGGAATTTATTGCTTTAGATAAAGCTGGTGAGGAAGCTGAGTGGCTTCATAATTTTCTTGAAGACATTCCTAGTTGGCCAAAGCCGGTACCAACAGTGTGTATATACTATGATAGTCAAGCAGCTATTGGTAGGGCCAAGAATGTCATGTACAACGACAAGTCGAGACATATACGTCGTAGACATGATACCGTTAGACATCTACTCTCGAATGGAATCATCTCAATTGATTATGTTAAATCAAAAGAGAATATAGCGGATCGATTGACTAAAGGGATTCCTAGAGAGTTAGTCAAAAATTTGTTCGAAAGAATGGGTTTAAGGCCGATTCATTGTTAATCATTGCGGTAACTCTACCTAGAAGAGTGGAGATCCCACAAACTAGGTTCAAAGAGACAACTAAGTGATGATCGACTGTTAACACTGTGGAGTTTTAAACTCATACTCATTCCTAGACAAGACAGTGTATATATATAAGGGTAAGCTTTTAATGGTTTCTTAATCTGATGTGTTCAGATGATGTATGTTGACTTACATCACAAGGAATCACCTATGTGAGTGTGAAGTGTGAGCTGCTTCTATGAGAATTTAAAACGGCCGATTCTCTAGAACACTCATAGAACCAGGCGGTGTCTAGGGCCAAAATGGACACATCATGAGAACCAACGATGCTTGAGGAGCAACTGTGTAACTCTTATTATCTTGGTATACACTAAACGGTCAACAGTTCAAGACAGCGCGTCCACTGATTGGTCAGTATATCCGATAGGTTTTACTAGAGAAGGTTTAAAGGTAACCCCTACCTTTCTCGATGCAGTTGTTTCTCGTAGAGGAACCGCACTTTGCATACATGATCATTTGCATTTGGTCATGATGGACTAACTTCTTATCCATGTGGGGGATTGCTAGAATTTAAGATAAAATCCCATGGGTTATGAATAAGAAGAAGGATGGAAAAGAAGAGGAAAAAGGAAGAAGGAATGTGTGTGTGGATAGAAGTCCTATATTGATTAGTTGGAGAAAAGTTAAAAGGTATATAAGTCTCAACTTTGCTCCTACTAAAAGGGCCCTTGGGCCAACCCATTTTTGTGGAGGGTGAGGACTTAGGTGACCCTTGGTCCATCACACACGCGCGCCGCCGCCGTCCGGCCGGTTCGGTCGTTTCACCCTCATCTATCGGGAGTCGGACTCGATATTCGTAGGTTATTTCTCGAGAAATATTTCCCTTCTCAAGAGCAACCGCAATCAAGAAGGAAATTGGCAACATTAAACAAGTCGCTGGGGAGACTATGTATGAGTATTGGGAGAGGTTCAAAAGGTTATGTGCAAGTCAGCCCACACCATCGATATCTCGAAAGACTTGATCAACTCTTTTTCGTGATGGTCTATCACCTAGAAAGAGGTTGGTGGATGCTTCTAGCGGCTGGGCTATGAGTAACAAGACACCGAAGAAGCCCGAGACTTGATATCCATTATGGCGTATAATCTCAGCAGCTTGGCATTGTGGCCAATAGTACTCCTATTTACCATATTCAAGCTCCACCAGATGATTCTCGAGATTGTAGATTTGATGACTACGACCGACTCCTCATGGAAGGCACTGGAAATGTACGTACAAGATGGATTTCTCCCTTCTCAAAGTATTGTACTTCGTGGGTTTTGTTCCCACCCTTATCATTCTATCGACTTTGCCCTACCTTGCATGATCCTACTTACCAAGATCAAGCCAAGATGCGAAATGGGTGTTTTCCAGAAGGCCACAATACCAAATGTATAATGCCTTTCCAACACTTATAATCCTCGGTTGGAGAAATCACCCCAACTTTACTGGAACCAAAATCAACCGAGCAACCAATACCAAAATCAATCGAGTAACCAAGATCATCGACTCGGGAACTACCGCCAGAGTCGCATGCACTACGACTTTCCAACAACACCGCACCCTTTACCTTTGCAAGCACCACCTCTCGACTACCATATGTCCACCTCCACAAATGCACAACAAAGAGGCTAGTAGTAGCAGGGTTCTCACTTGAAGATATGATGAAGCAATTTGTCACGCCAATATGCAATTCCAACAAAGAACCGACACTTCCATTCGTAGTTTGCAAACACAGATTGGCA
Organism: Acacia pycnantha; assembly: GCA_025563575.1. Classification (NCBI taxonomy): domain Eukaryota; kingdom Viridiplantae; phylum Streptophyta; class Magnoliopsida; order Fabales; family Fabaceae; genus Acacia; species Acacia pycnantha. Next base: position 852,416 of record JAMWYP010000037.1, on the reverse strand, counting down.
ATTGGCAACATCATTGAACCAGCCTTCAACCTCGTGGTGTAACTCTTATTATCTTGGTATACACTAAACGGTCAACAGTTCAAGACAGCGCGTCCACTGATTGGTCAGTATATCCGATAGGTTTTACTAGAGAAGGTTTAAAGGTAACCCCTACCTTTCTCGATGCAGTTGTTTCTCGTAGAGGAACCGCACTTTGCATACATGATCATTTGCATTTGGTCATGATGGACTAACTTCTTATCCATGTGGGGGATTGCTAGAATTTAAGATAAAATCCCATGGGTTATGAATAAGAAGAAGGATGGAAAAGAAGAGGAAAAAGGAAGAAGGAATGTGTGTGTGGATAGAAGTCCTATATTGATTAGTTGGAGAAAAGTTAAAAGGTATATAAGTCTCAACTTTGCTCCTACTAAAAGGGCCCTTGGGCCAACCCATTTTTGTGGAGGGTGAGGACTTAGGTGACCCTTGGTCCATCACACACGCGCGCCGCCGCCGTCCGGCCGGTTCGGTCGCGCGCCGCTCATCCGATCCAGTTCGCGCGTGTATGAAATAAAAATAATTTTTTGAATTTCTAATTTGACCCCATACTTTCAATAATTACGTTTTTTTCCCTTCCAAGATTTCCAACCAGTGGCTGCGTATTTTGATCCGATCGGATCGTTCGCTCTGTTCTGGTGCGTCTGTTCGGTCGACGCACCAGTTCGCTGCAATAGACGAGTCCATCTGATCAAGTTTTTCATTGTCTATAAATAGGGCGCCCTTGTCACAGAATTGTATCCGATTTTTCATACACACACTCCTTCAGCATACTGCATATACAAAACATTATGTGCGTTCCGAAAGCAGACTCGTTGGATTCGCTTGGGCTTCAGATTGACAGAGCCCTCTTTCTGAAGACGAATAATCCGCTCTATCCTGGGAGGCAATTGCTCAGAAACCTTCGGCATCCATATTGAGGGAGCAAAATTGTCTTAAGGACACAACGTACGTTGAGCCCGAATTTCTGCATAGTTCATTACCATAATAAGTAGTCTTGTGAGTTCGTTTATAGCTTTCCATATTATACAGACATGTTGTATGCTATCAATATGTGCTGTTTCAATAAAACAGATTCTTGTTCTGCTATTTTAATAGTATTTGTTTACTGTATATTCAATTTCTACCTATTCAATACATTTTAAACAACAGTCATGTGTGTGTCTATTATATATATGATTCTCCATTAATTAGCAAGTACTGCTAGAAAAGATAGAAAGAAGATCAACACGCATAAAGTAATATTGAAATGTAATCTTTTTACCTAAAAGTCATCGAGTGAGTGTCGATATAAAGTTATAAACCCGTGTTGATATTTTAATTTGAAATGAATGAACGTACGTGAAAAAGAAAGGTATTCTTTCAACCTTGCGTCGAATTATTCATGGGCCCTTTCCAGCTCGTTGCTGACATATATATTGATAGCATTTGCTTCTCTATTTTTTTTTTTTTTTTACGTTTTTAATTTTCTTATAATCAAAATTAGTGTCTCAGATACATGCATGCTAGATATTTATTTTATGTGTAATTTTCAGTCCAATGTGCAAAATTCAAAGGGCGAGCACACCAGCGTTGCTTTATCATAAAATATATGGGACATCTCTTTCAACAGTCAATTATATATGTATATATTATATATATCTGTCTGTGTGTGGGGGCGTGCAATATTGCCTTCCATTTCACTTCTTTTCAAATGAAAATCTATGACACAGCTAGTGCATTAAGAAAAAAAATACAACTTTGCTTCACCTTGACTTTTTAAAAATAATCATGCTCTTTAATTATTTATCTGTGCGATACGCATACATCAAAATAATTAAGAGTTGAGAAAAATAATGTAGTTGTTTTCATATCATCATCCATCGCGTCATCTTCCTCTATATGTCACCTTTGAAGTTACAATAATGTTCATTTTCATAAGAAACAATTAATAATACAAGTTATTATAGGCTAATTAAATCCACACATACTACTTCAATGAGTGTTCTAAATAAATTTTATATATATATATGGTTTAAAACGTAGCCAAATATGTATATATATAGGGAAGAAGAATGAAAATAGAGGAAATAATGGAACTTTAGGGAGATTAATTACTTGGTGAGGACGTACACGACCAACTCAGAAAGACAGAATTATGAGTTAATCAAAATCGCATGAAGAGGAAAAGGCATAAAATGGGCCCTAAAAACATGAATGATAAAGAAAGATGATTGAAGGAGTGTGTTGAAGAGGAGAGCAGAAATAATGGCGGTACCTAAAGCCAACCAACCCAGGGACATCTGCCGAATAGGAATTAAGGCTCATTATTATAGAATTTGAACAAAAAGAGACACTCACTCACTGCCTGCGCATGCATGCTTTTTCCTTATTTATGTCTAATACGACGAGTCTCACTAATCCTACTTCTTGCCTTTTGTATAGTTTTGGAGTTCACCACTTCCAATTTTTATATATCCAACAAAAACTGCTCCGCTATTGAAAAAAAAAAAAAATCCTATTATAGTTCAAATAATTTTATTTTTTATTGTTATTATAAAATATAATGTAAAAAAGTTTATTTTATTAATAAAAATAAATCAGAGAGAGAATTCCGATCTAGTCTATAATAAGATAATGATATAAATTGAATTAGCTAGTAACATCTCAAAAAGGAAAAGGAGGAAGTGGGGCTCAAATACACTATTGTAGAAAAGGCGATTATATTTTTATATATACTCCTCTTAATATAACACACATCTACATAATTTGATTTAAAGAAGTTGGTTAAGTTAGTTAATATTACATATATTTTCTAAAACACCCTAATCGTTTTCCTTAATTCTCTCCTCCTTGATTATTGTTAAGAGAACATTAATAGAGTTAAATTATGAAAATATTGACAACTATAAAAGATTTATCTTATATTTAAAACTAACATCAACTCTATAAATATATCTTATATTAAGGATCGGAGGATTAATAATTCAGGTATGTAGTGTGTATTATTATTGAAGGACAAGAGGATTCTGGATCCTCACCTGTCTGTAAACTCAATCCAATACATCAACCACACACCATCCCTCCTGCCTTTGACCCTTCCTAGTTCCAACCATCCCCACCCCTCCTCTTCTAATTAATTAACCACACTCATCCTATATTATATATACAGACGACAGTGATCAATAGATTTAATTTGCTGGGATTAGTGTTGTACTAATGAATCTGATGAATATATGGGAGTAACAACATTATTTTGTACTCGAACAGATTCGCAGGGATTAATTAATTAGTTGTATATATTATTTTTAGGTATTCGATCCACAACATTAAATTATAAACACCCATGCAAGTCAAGCTTCTGCACTCATACCAATCTATTTCTTCTTCTTTTAAAAAGAATTTCAATGTAACAATAGCTAGCACGCTGCCCTGATTATAACCCCTTAAAATATATAGAACAGATAGAAACAGTGTCAATTGGCTTGCACGTTGGTCCCACTAACCACTCAGATCAATATATGGAAGTCTCTTTTGGTATAGGAAGTTAAGGACGAAGCTTCTCTCTTGTCACAAGTCTGAACTATCCACTACTACTGCTGCAGATGAAACAGTAGCTTTGGCATTAAAAAAACACAAAGGACTCTGGAAATAGGAAAATGCGTGGGAAAATGCAAACCTACTTCTCCATTAATTGTCAAAACAATTAAAAAGTGATTTGACCATATGTCTCATATATAGTACTGCCGTGACCTGGTAGGAACAAGTTAGGTGTTCCTCGCTGGTTAATGTTAAATGGATATTCATATATATATTAATGTACATAGTGCAGTGCTTCAGTGGCAGGTATTTTAAATCCGAAAGTGGTCAATAATTGTTGCCTTCAAGACACCTAACTGTACACCAAACTTCATATACGAAATACTAGTAAATAGTACTACAACATATGGTGTGAATAAGAATGCTAGCGTGAAGCTACCGTATCCTTGTGATTGTAATGTTTGGGCTAACCTTAGAAAGTGTTGATTCGTATCATCAGAGAAGCCACGTCTTCAACTAATTAATAGCCTTTGACAGTCTTGCACACACCAGATGGGACCTCTTCAGTCCTCACCATATTTCACTAGCTATCACCTTGATTCATTGCACTCCTCACATGCATTTGCCAATTTCGTCAAGTGTAAAGGCCAAGGGCTTTCTAAGTGATAACATATACATGCTACTAACTTCCCAACTAATTAATCATAGAAGAATTATGTACATATCAACCTCTTGCAAAATTTTGGAAACCCAGAAAATGAAGTGTAAACCAATCTTTTTTTGAGACGGGAAGATAATATTGGATTCAAGGAAAGCAACAGTAAACGTCATTCATAAGATAAAACCTCTTTTGTGAAAATACATAAGCATATATATATATGTTCTCGTGATGGCCTCCGATAACCAAATTGCAAAATTGTATTTACAAGAGACTATAAATGTATCGCTAATCGCTGTCATGTGGCAGTGGCACTTGAGTTTAATAGAGACGTGTGGGGTTGTAACGCTGGCCTGGGCATATGGCTGACCATTACCACCAAAGCTTGGACCTCAGATGTCAATTCTGTGAACAAGGAAGCCGCCCGCTAGCTTAAAGCAAAATGTGCATAAAAAAGGCTGAATTTTCGAAGGTATGCAGAGATCAAATCAAATATGAATTACAAATAAATGGGTAAAGTCTAAACACGAGAGTATATGTATCTTTGGTTTAAGTTCAAAAGCACCTGTGCATACATATGCGAATTTCTTTTGGTATATTTAATTTGCCACCTTTTTAATTCGCAGCACGTGAAAGCAGGCAGAAGAGGGTGAAGTCAAAATGATGGGTGTAAAGGTAATCAAATGGAAGATTTATGTCAAAACAATCGCAGACAGGTAATTAAAGTGGAAAGCTATGAGTCAATCGAGAGTGGAGAAGGTCAACGTTGTAACACGAAATTTTGGTACTTGTACTTCATTTTAAAGTACATTACTCCTCAATCCCCATAAAACAAGGGAAAATAATAAATTCAATATTATATTTTAGCTCTTTTTTCTCCCCCGGGAAGTATTTTACTATTTTATTAGTTTATTAACCTCTCACTCCATGGATTCTCTTTTCTCGCTGCATAAATATCCCATTGTTGGTTCACAACTCCCTATCATCTCTTCTGTACTGAGCTGAGAACCTCTCAACTTCTCTCTTCTCTGCTATATTATCCTCACATACAACCCTCACCCTGAATTTTTCCGTTTCTTTTGACTCTATACAGCTACATATTGCAAATTCAATATATAGATCGATATGGTGGTAGCTACTCCACATCCTATTCGGAATGAGAAGAGTTTGAGCATTGATCTTCCAATGCTGGACCTTTCGGCTGAGAGGTCAGTGGTGTCACAACTCATAGTGAAAGCGTGTGAGGAGTTTGGTTTCTTCAAGGTGATAAACCATGGTGTGGCTCCAGAAACTATAGCTAAAATGGAAGAAATAGGACATAGCTTCTTTGCGAAACCAGTGGCTCAGAAGAAGCAAGCTACCCCAGCTAGTCCTTTTGGGTATGGCTGCAAGAACATAGGCCTCAATGGAGACATGGGAGAGGTTGAGTACCTTCTTCTTAATGCCAGCCCTCCTTCCATTTCCCAAATGTCTCTCCACATTTCCAATGACCCTTCCCACTTCAGGTACGTTCATACATGTCCTCTCTTTGCTATCAATTTTTCTTTTATATTATCATTGGTATTGAGTTTGGAGTTTGTAGCGGTCACCTCCAACACAGAGATGTATCCTCTGTGACTCACAAAAAACTATTTTTTGGTCTTACGATGATGTTATATATATAAACTTTAATAGGCAACAATACTTTTTCTTAAAACAGCATGTGATACTATAATATCATGTCATAAAAACTCACTATAATTCAGGTGCTAGTTGGCCCTAGCTCTCTGTCATTTTCTTTACCCTTCGCATTCATTTCATGGTTAGCTAAGCCTTGTTAATTACCTGCCTCTGTGTTTAAGCTGAAGAAGAATTCTTAACCAGAAAAGAAGAGAGAGTGGAGAGTAGGATGGACCATTGGTTTGGGCTATTTATATATATATGGTGGATATTTTAATTTTTGGGGAATATGTTGAAGCCCGACAATGGGCAAGAGATGGTGTATATGGCATAAGAAAAGAAAGTGACAGTTGGGGCGTAATGAATATATAAATATATATAATGGGTGTTGTTTTTGACATGGACCATGCTACCTAGTAAGTTCTTGCCAGCCTTACTGGCTGAGAATACATCTATCTCATCAGTTCAATGAATAATTATGGATTTCTGTATGGAAGTTGCTTCCAGTGAGTTGTATCCGACCAACAGAGAATGGAGAGAGAAAATGATGAACTTTGTTATTCCCATTCTGTGACCAATAATCTGATTTTGCCAACTGTTCTTTAAACAACACTCCTTGCTAGTACTTACGTGGTCCAGTTACGTACGTTGCGTTTTTCCCTGTTAAATTCGTATAGCTCTTCCTATTTCTGATTCCAAATATTACAGCTTTCATTCATACATAGTAGCGCTATTGCTAAACATGAAGAAAGCTTTGACTAATTAGGTTTCTGCTTTCTGTTCTTCCATCCTTGAACTCCGACTCTTTTTCTTCATCATGTTTCTAGTGGTGGAAGAAAACTCGCTTTTCCGCACTAGTATATAAATAATAAAGAGGGCTTTCTTCTTTGAAGGCCACTTTTAACTTTTAACTAGTCCCCAACCCCAAGGAAGATGAATAATTAAATATTAGTGCCTTATACGTACGAATGTGAAAGGCTGAAAACTGTAATAATTTTTCATGTGCCAGTTGTGGGATGGGAACTATTATGGTATGCAAGTTGTGAGATAGATAATTTAATTTAATTTTTTTTATCAAGAAACATACGTTAATGTTTGGATAACAATTTAGAATGGTTTAGATAGCTAGAGCCCAGCCTAAAGGAACAGTGACGATGAAAATGTGACATTTTTATATACTATATTTAATAGAAGTACGGTAGTGATGCAATTTTTAAAAGTTTCATTACTTGTAATTTTTTAATGGGACCAATAGTATCATCTGTCATAATAAATTTTATGAATCATTATAATAATTAAATTTTACAAAATGTATGTGAAGATCAATTAACATTAGCGGGAACTTCCCCAAGGCAATATTGAAATAAAGACATTCTACTTATCTTTAATTTTAAATATATGACAAAGTTATTTTGAGTATAATAATTTGTTACTAGTAAATTAAACGCGCTGAGGCGGCACGCGCACATATGGAAGAGTATGGGTGGAAGGAGGATGTCGGAGGAGATAAGATTGTATATGTCAGAGAGAGGGAGAGGAGACACACACACTCTTGGGTTGTTACCTCTTCTCTCTGCCCTTCCGTGAGTTCTTGAATGGCGTTCCTGTCTTGTCAATTATTCACAATGCCTCTCTGCTTTTCATTAATTTAGTAACTTAAACTACTACTATACACACATACAGAGAAGAAACCTGAGATTAATGTCAGGACCAGTACTCCATCGAATGAAGTCGGGCGTATCAGAATGACGTCTCACACCAGAGGCACGTCAACAACGTCCAATCATATCAAAACTGCGAAATGAAAATTTAAAATATAGCCTGTTTTGCAAGAAATAAAAAGGTTCTAATGCCCAAAAAAGGAAATAATCAACAGGTATTTTCATTTTTAGCCGTACATATGCACCCCAATGAAGGAAAGGTCAGCCGAGTCAGTAAGTTCAGCTCCAGATTCACTCTACACCCCACACACACTTTCACCAAAACTACACGAAGAGTAAAGTGGTTTCTAAAGTTATGAATGAATGGAAAGCTGTTTTTTTTGTTGGTAGAACTGAGAAAGAGAGAGATAGTGAAGGGGTCGGTGTGAACATGACAGGTGTACAGTGAGACAATACACAGAGGAAGTGAGGAGGCTGGCATGTGAAATATTGGAGGTGATGGCAGAGGGGCTGGGGGTCCCGGATGCATGGGCGTTCAGCGGGATGATCAGGGACGTTGATAGCGACTGTGTGTTGAGGCTCAATCACTACCCACCTACGCTCTCCGATAGGGACACCTCCAACTCCAAGGTTGGCTTCGGAGAGCATTCTGACCCTCAGATCCTAACCATCCTCACATCCAACGATGTTGGTGGCCTCCAGATCACCCTCCAAGATGGCGTGTGGATCCCCGTCTCCCCAGACCCCTCTGCTTTCTGCGTTAATGTTGGTGATGCATTGAAGGTATGTACGTATCTATGAATGACTTGAGATTCTCTCACTGTTATTTCACCTTTTCAACTTTGATTAGACAGAGCACTGAGCAGGAAAAAGAACAGAACCTGGGTTAACAAAAAATGTGAATACTTTATGTTTGTGATGTGGGCAGGTAATGACGAATGGGAGATTCAAGAGCGTGAGGCACAGGGCAATGACGAACTCGCAGAGGTCAAGAATGTCAATGGCGTATTTTGCGGCTCCGCCCCTGAATGCCTGGATTGTTGCCCCGCCAGTTATGGTTACGCCTGACACGCCATCTCTGTACAGGCCTTTCACTTGGGCCGAGTACAAGAAAGCCGCCTACTCCCTCAGGCTTGGAGACAGTCGTATTCACCTTTTCAGCAATCGCACCATCTGAGTCTTCCCCCTTCACACTAATTATACTTGTGCTCTTTTGTGTTGTAGTACTAGCTAGCGTCATGTCAAGAAGGCTAAAAGAAAAGAAAGCTCCTTTCTCTCATAGATATTCACCTAGGTCAAGTGTTCATTAGGCTTTTTCTTTCCTTGTTACCTTTTTTGCCTAGGATGTGTGGGTCAGTCCACCTTCTTGTCAGTGATAGTGTCAATGGCTGCTCATTGCCTTGTAATCTGTAGCTGTTTAGAGTTCCGTTTTCGAATGAAAATCTAGAGTAATTCGTTCCATATACACTTCATGACATTTCAAGCTCATTTCTCTGCACGTCCTGATGGCAAAGAAAGGTTTTTCAACCCTAGAAATTCCGACAACAGAAAATTAGGAGGCGCATAAAACTACATGGATCATCACATCTCACACGACCAAGGGGCTTTTTGACCTATATAATTTTTTGAAAAAAAAAAAATTATCAAACTAAACCTCTTTTAAAAATATTTCCCATACTAAGTCTTACGCCACAGGTGGCGTGGGAATTTTTTACGCCAGCCAGGTGGCGTAAAAAAGTCCCACGCCACCAAGGTGGCGTGAAAGAGTTTCACACCACCTTGGTGGCGTGAAAGAGTTTCACGCCACCTTGGTGGCGTGAAGAAAGATGGGATCAGACCCCATTATTAAAAAAAAAAAACTATATAATAATAATAATATATAATAATAATAAAACTATATAATAATAATAATAATAATAATATATAATAATAAATGATAAAAAAATAGAATAATTTAAAGCTATACTTCATTTATTTTGAAGTTTAAAGAAAGAAAGCAGGGAGCTGAAATAACTCATTAATAACGCCTTTTAAAAGATTATGCGGTACAATTTGGTTATAACAACAGATCCCAATACAGGGGATCTATATATTTGTTATACACCAATTAGATAATGAGTTATTTGGTGTATAAAATAAATATTTGGTGTATAACAAATATATAGATCCCCTGTATTGGGATCTGTTGTTATAACCAAATTGTATCGCATAATCTTTTAAAAGGCGTTCTTAATGAGTTATTTCAGCTCCCTACTTTCTTTCTTTTGACTTCAAATTAAATGAAGTATAGCTTTAAATTATTCTACTTTTTTATCATTTATTATTATTATTATATATTATTATTATTATATAGTTTTATTATTATTATATATTATTATTATTATATAGTTTTTTTTTTTTTAATAATGGGATCTGTTAAGAGAGTCAGGGTTATTATGCAAGGGTTTATTTGTAAATTGTAATTTGGGTCAGTCCTATATATATGTGTGTGAACTGATGGAGTGAATTGAGTTGTAAAATACATTTCTCCCTTTTGGATTGAATAGATATTATATTATTTACATGGTACCACAGCCACGTTTTGGTCCAGTTATTGCCTTTCATCTACGGTGGACAACGGCCCACTATTCAAGATCCATGGTCTCTTTTTGACTTTTGTCTTCACCTGCGTTTTCTTTTTCCTCAAGAACGGTCAATCTTTTTTTCTTTGGCTCGCTCACCGCTGTTCCCTCGCGTTCTGAGAGCCCTGGCGCCTTGGAGACCACGATCCACGAACGATGGAATCTCAATCTGTTCCCTCTTCCACTACTTTTCCGGTACCGATCATCCTTTGAGGTCTTGTCGCCGTTCGTCTCGCTCTCGCCATCAGATCTGTTCTTAGATTTCGGATCTGGGCACATTTCTTTTGGTTTCAGTTGCACCAGATAGGAGTCCTTCGTTCAGTTCGGTCCCTCCTTGCTGCAACTAGATTGGATTTTTAGGCACCGATCATTGTTTGAGTTCTTGCCGTTGCTCTGTCCAGCTTTCCCCGACGTACAATTCCGGCGCTGTTTTCTTGCTGATAATTGGTTGCCTTCCTATCCAACCTTCGCCGACGTGCAATTCTGGCGCTATTTTCTTGCTGGTAATTGGTTGCTTCCGCTTTTGTAACTCTGGATTATACTTTGGTATTTTCTTTTTCTCTGGTTTGATTTCATTAATTCATCAATCATGAGCAACACCGATACTTCTGCTGCTACTACCTCCACAATTGATTTCTCTCATCCTTTATATCTCCATGCCTCTGACACCCAAGCCACAACACTGGTGTCTCAAATCCTCCGTGGTTCAGAAAATTATGAGGTATGGAGCCGTTCCATGCGTATTGCCCTTTCTGCCAAAAATAAATTGGGCATCATTGATGGGACGTATACTCGTGAGGGCCAACCAGCTACTCTCCATGCCTTATGGGATCGTTGCAATTCTGTGATCCTCTCTTGGCTTATCAATTCGGTGGATAAGCAAATTGCCACTGGAATCGTCTTCTCGACCAATGCTCGTTCTGTTTGGTTGGAGCTCAAAGAACGTTTTCATAAGGCTGATGGCACTCAGATTTTTTCCCTACACAAGGCTATTGGTGGATTGGTGCAGGGCGCCATGACTGTATGTGAATATTATACCACTTTAAAAGATTTATGGGACCAGTATGATTCCCTGGTTCCCTTTCCAACCTGTCACTGTTCGACTACTCAAGAATATACTAAGTTCTTGCAACAGCAACGTCTCCTCCAGTTTCTTATGGGGCTTAGTGATAGCCACCACTATGCTAGAACCCAAATATTACTTCAAGTGCCTCTACCTTCCGTAAACCAAGCATACTCCATTATTTCTCAAGATGAGTCTCACAGATTGATTTCCTCTCACTCTACTTTGCCCACTGATGGGATTACTATGGCTGCCAGAGGGGGCCGCTCTGACCAGGGGAGAGGACGAGGACGATTCTCCCCGGCTTTATGTTCTTACTGTAACAAGCGAGGTCACAAGAGGGAGCGCTGTTATCAACTGAATGGATTTCCTCCTAATTTCAGAGCTCCGACCCTCCAGTTGCTACCTTACCTTCTGTATTGTCTAGTTCTCTTTGGATAATTGATTCTGGAGCCACCTGTCATGTAGCTTGTAGCTTAAGTATGTTAGATTCATGCGCTCTTATGTTGGTCCTCCTAGGAGAATTAAAATGCCTAATGGTGAACACATGCGGGTTACCCATAGTGGTACTTTGTTAAGCTTTTGATGCTATTACTTTGACTAATGTCTACTATGCGCTGGTTGTTGTTTCAACATTGTTTAGTGTCTAGGCTTACTAAAGAGCATCAATCTGTTGTATTATTCTATCCTGAAATGTGTTTACTGCAGGACATCTCCAATGGGAGGGCAAGACCGATTGGTAGGTTACATAGTGGTCTATACATAGTTGACAACATCGCGTCCATGAACACTGTTCTGCATACTAAACATACTTACTCTTCTGCTCAGAATCAAGAAACAGATCTTTGGCATCAACGGCTAGGTCATCCATCCCTAGATAAACTTAGACATTTAGACCTTGTCAATATTGATATTTCTTCTTCATGTATTCGGCATTGTGATATATGTGCTCGTGCTAAACAAACTCGGTTACCTTTTTCGCCTAGTCATTCGAAAACTTCACGTTGTTTTGAACTCATTCATGTTGATGTATGGGGTCCCTATCGGGTGCCCACCTATAAAGGCCATCGATACTTCTTGACCATTGTTGATGATTTCTCTCGTTGTGTATGGATTTTCTTGATGCTTAATAAAAGTGAAGTCTCGTTACATCTTAAGAATTTTGTTGCTTATGTCCATACTCGATTTTCTATTTCTATCAAACTTATCCGAAGTGACAATGGCCTTGAGTTTCTTAACACAGATCTCACGCATTTTTTCATGACAAAGGCATTTTACACCGATTGTCTTGTCCTTACACTCCCAACAAAATGGGGTCGTTGAGCGTAAGCATCGTCATCTTCTTGAGGTGGCTCGATGCTTACTCTTTCAATCCGGCTACCTCGAAGTTTTGGGGTGAAAGTGTCAAGGCAGTGCCTTTGATTAACCGTGCGCCGTCTAAGGTTTTACATAATCGCACTCCCTTTGAAATCCTCTTTGGTCATTCTGCTGATCTTTCTTCTTTAAAGGTTTTTGGCTGTCTTGCTTTTGCTATCACATCACAGGTTCATGATAAATTTCAGCCTAGAGCTGACCCTTGTATCTTCATGGGATATCCCCTAATCAAAAGGGCTATTTACTTTTTAATATTCATTCTAAATCTTTTTGTGTTTCTAGACATGTGTCTTTTGATGAAACTCGTTTTCCCTATAAAGATACATTGGGCATCAATCAAGGGGGGAATTCTACTGTTATGCTTGATCCCTTCCACTATGAGTTAGGGACACATTCTCCCATATATATAAGGCAGCAGGAATCATTTCAAATAGACTGACCACTTGGAGAGGAGAGTCGGAATTAGATAATGATAATGACATTGATGGGGACACGCATACACAACCCATAGTGCCTAGACCATCTAGAGAAAGAAAGACTCCCATGTGGATGAACGACTACACTTGTACTGGCAATCTAGAATATAAGGCATTGGTGGGTTATGCATGCACCGTTGATTGTTGTCTTACTACAAATACTGGTAAGAATAAGGTAAAGTATCCCATACAGTCATATTTGTCATATTCCAATATCTCTCATGATTATCATGCTATATTATCTAGTATTGATGCTACTTTTGAGCCCAATAGCTTTGAAGAAGCAGCGACAGATCCTAGATGGATTGATGCAATGAAGGCCGAAATACAAGCATTAGAACAGAATGGCACATGGGAACTTGCTGACCTCCCCAAAGGTAAAAGACCCATAGGGTGTAAATGGGTTTACAAGGTAAAGTATGATGCTAGTGGCAATGTGGAAAGGTACAAGGCAAGATTATTTGCCAAAGGATATAGTCAACGTGTGGGAATAGATTATTTTGAAACATTTTCCCCAGTAGTTAAAATGGCTACAGTAAGAATAGTGCTTACCCTTGCTGCGATGAATGGTTGGGAAATATTTCAAATGGATGTGTATAATGCCTTCCTCCAAGGTGATTTGAATGAGGAAGTGTATATGAGAGTCCCGCAAGGGTTTGGTAAGACTGAAAACAAAGTTTGCAGACTTACTAAATCATTGTACGGACTAAAACAAGCATCGCGTCAATGGAACGCTAAGCTTACGCAAGCATTACTTGAGGGGGGGTTTAGGCAAAGCAAATATGATTATTCTTTATTTATTAGGGAATCTGATTGTGAGACAACTTTAGTATTGGTGTATGTGGATGATTTGGTTATCACAAATCAAGGATTTAGGTAAACTTAAATATTTTTTGGGATTAGAAGTGATGAGAACTAAGGAAGGAATAATATTGAATCAAAGGAAGTATGCTCTTGATATTATCTCTGACATGCGTTTAAATGCGGCAAGGCCCTTGGAGTGCGGTTGAACCAAATATACGTCTTAGAATGTGCCCAAGGCATGAAAAAGATGATCCACTTTTGCAAGAGCCAATTGTTTACAGAAGGTTGATAGGTAGGTTATCTTACCTTACGGTTACTAGGCCTCGATATTAGTTTTATTGTGCGAGGCTAAGTCAATTTATGCAAGCACCAAGAAGGTCACATCTTGGTGCCGCACAAAGAGTGGTGAGATATCTCAAGACGACTCCGGACTTGGCATTTTGCTTTCAACATGCGAGGAAGAAACAACTTGACTGTTATGTTGATTCGATTGGGGCACATGTCCGGACACTAGGAGATCATACTGGGTATGTTGTGAAGTTTGGAGGATCTCCAATTTCTTGGAAATCTAAGAAACAAAATACGGTTTCCAAATCTTCCGCTGAAGCAGAATATAGAGCACTTGGGACACCGTTTTCAGAGGTGGTTTGGGTTACCAGAATGTTGCACGACTTAAATGTAAGACGATTGGAACCTGTAGAGATCTTTTGTGATAGCCAAGCGGCGATCCATATTGCAAGTAATCCGGTATTTCACGAGAGAACCAAACACATCGAGATAGATTGTCACTTCGTGAGGGAAAAATTGCAACAAGGATTGATTAGTCTACAACATGTCCGGAGTAAAGACCAACAAGCAGATATTCTTACTAAGGGCCTCGGGAAAGAGAGTCATGATAGCATTATGGGCAAGTTAGGAACTATAAATGTCTATAGCCCCCAACTTGAGGGGGGGTGTTAAGAGAGTCAGGGTTATTATGCAAGGGTTTATTTGTAAATTGTAATTTGGGTCAGTCCTATATATATGTGTGTGAACTGATGGAGTGAATTGAGTTGTAAAATACATTTCTCCCTTTTGGATTGAATAGATATTATATTATTTACAGGATCAGACCCATTTAATGGGTCTGATCCCATCTTTCTTCACGCCACCAAGGTGGCGTGAAACTCTTGCACGCCACCTTGGTGGTGTGGAAGTTTCCCACGCCACAGGTGGCGTGGAACTTTTTTACGCCACCTGGCTGGCGTAAAAAATTCCCACGCCATCTGTGGCGTAAGACTTAGTATGGGAAATATTTTTAAAAGAGGCTTAGTTTGGTAAATTTTTTTTTTCAAAAAATTATATAGGTCAAAAAGCCCGACCAAGGCCGTGATGGAAGATAACATTTCAATTATAATTAGCCAGTCGGATCTCCTTAAAAGATGAGCATCTGAATGGAGTTTTGTCTACATAACTAATGATACAACATAAATATACAACCAAGTTAGCCGCTGTCATCAAATAACAAGACAACCGGCTTGGATTAATTCTATTATCGTCATAATAAATTGAAACAGTTTTTGTTTTATGGTGTGAACTCTAACCTAAATAAATCAACTATTTTAAACTAACGGGTGGTCGTGGGTGCCACCAGAAGCCGTAGAAAGAGGTGAACAGAGCAGGTGCTGCTTCCCTTTAGACAGCAAATTGAGATCTCGAAGCAAAACGGGAACACTTACTTCTCCCACTCTTTTTGAGCATGCAGACACAGGACTGAAGGATCTCAAAGTCCTCCTCCCAGAACAGCAAAGATGCCTTCTCTGGATTCTCTAAAAGCATCTTCGAGGTCAGCAAACCAGCAATAGTCCATGTTTGCATAAGCCGGGACTGCTTCCCTATAAACTTCCCGTTTCGAGTATCATAATACTCTGGCCATCCATCCACAGTAAGTCTTTTCTCTGCCACATCAATGGCCTTCTGTGCCAAATCAGGCCGCCCCATCTTGATGCAGGCTAAAGTGAACTGATGTTTAGAAGAAATAGTGTCAAATGCGAGCTCATTGATCATTCACTAAATAATCTCTTATCAATGGAGGTAAGAAAAACAAAGTTTCAATTCACCAAAATGTTCATCCAGTGACCAGTTAAAGAATAGCAATCTATTAAATAAGAGGCATCTTAGGTTGTTTCAATTTTCAGGCTTAAGCAAAGGAAGTAAATAAAGTAAAAGGCTTCCAATTGCTCTTCAGTCTATAAATAGTATACCCAAAATTGGAGTGCTTGAGACTAGAGAGTACTTGCTATAAAATAAATCTCAGATAGGATTACATATCAAACTTACCGGCCAAAGAAGTGTTGGCCATGACCCCCCATTGTGATATGACCAAGGGCTGCAAACAGTAATTGAAAGTTAACATAATTGTGCAACAAACACCAGGGGGCATGAAAGCACTCACTAAACACAAATTGTGGCAAAATGATAGGTTTGCATGTGTTTTTTTGGGGATATAAAAGAGCCTTACGTGTTCTTGGGGTCACTGCCAGTGATTATGCGCCACTCATCACTCTCCAGGGAAGGATAACATATCTTAAGAGGCATTTGTGCGACAAGATCATCCCATTTGGCCTCTATTAAATTCAAAATGCCCCTATTCTGTTTTGTAGTGCCTAGAGAAGAAATGATGGTCCAAAGATTACCAAGTGTAAAAAACCTAAAGTCCATGTGAGCAGGTTGCAAATTGCCAATGAAGTATCCACCTTCTTCAGGGATCCAGTCTACCAGCCAAGAAGGAATTTGCTCCGGATAGATATTAAACTTGTTAACAGCATCATTAGAATACTCTTCTGTCTTGTAACGATATATTTCATTAATCTTCTTTATGTCAACCCAATAATATTCTCTCATGTGAAAAGAGAGGGCACTTAGGCGATTATTAATGGCAGCAACCAGACTTTTGGTTGCATCACTGACAGTCAGCATCTCACGTGAGCATCGTAAGGCTGAATGAAATAATGCCTGCACGTCCATTAAAATCCCAAAGAAGATCATTTCAACAGAGGTAGAAGAGGTAAAAACACTTTTATAACATCATTTTAGTGTTTCATGCAATAGCAGAAAATACAGTTTTCCGCTTGTCAAAAACTTGCAACATCAAAAACTTGTCAAAGGAAGTCCACAGAAGGAAAAAGAATGAATAATATTCCAAGAATACCACATGTAGTACCAATCTACTGATGGACATAATAAATGCTAGTTCCTGTTTCTATAAATATGCAGTGACTGCGGCACAACAGAATGATTAGCTTACTTGGATCTCAAGAGGGTGACCATGAATACCCATCCGCCTATCAATCATGCAGGAACCATCGGTGACTAATAAAGTAGGAAACATGTCAAATCCATCGGTCAGACACTGCTTAAGAATCAGTCTCATGCCTGTCTGGACATCCACTCTTTCTTGCAATGCATAATCGCCGGTGAGCTTCCCATAAGCTCTCAACAAAATGATCCACCATAATCCTGTCAGAAAAAGTATTAAATATAGGCCTTAAATTTTGAACCTATGATGGAATGTAAGCCCAACAAGTGACATATGCAAATGAAATCTTGATAGGTGAATGCAAAATATTGTTGAACTTGGACAAAAGGATGATCAACAAATCCATGCATACATATACAATACAAAGTTTAAAGGAAACCACACTACTTATAAGTCATCAATAGTGTTTACTTTAGACTGTCCACAAAGCACAAGACCCATGGTCTTGTTTTAGATAATATCACGGTGACATTCCACTAACAGAACCATGATGTTCTTTTTTCTTCACATATAAACAACTCACCAGAATCAACAGGTGCTACACGGCCAATAGCCGATTCACCAAAATCAGGATCCAAGACCTCCTCAAATGCTTCATTGCTTCCATCGAGAGACACTGTTCTAACTTTGAAGCTTGCTGGCATTAACCCTTGCCCTGGGCTGTAACAGTCAACAGTCTTCTCCCAACTCTAGTGAATGTAAACATTACAATTGAATTAAAATGTTAAAAGAGGATGAAATATCAAGAAGCAAGTATAAAAGTCTAATGAAGGCTTATTGTTCAACATTCTTCCCTGAGAACACTCCTAATAGCATCAAGAACCATTAACTATTCACCTGTTCCTCAGGACAAGATTCTTATGCGAGGGAAGTAACAAGTCTCAGCCAAGCGGACACTTAATATTAAATTCCGATGAAATGATGTAATGCAAATAAACATTCAGTGAGAAACCGTAGAAGGATCAAGTACTGAGTTATAAGTCAAGACAAATTAGAATGATAAAAGAAACAAGAAATCACATATGTAAAGTTAGCAAGTATCATCATTCTTCTATCCACACAGGATCTACAACACCCATTAAACTGTCCAAATTCTATATGGTCAAGATCCAGCACTATCTATTATGTGAAAACAGAAGTTACTGCATTATCTAAAAGAAGTCTTCAAGACTACAAGGTCCAGACAAAGTAATCACCAAAGCAAATGTTAATAGTTAACAGCTCTCACAGAAGGAATGTCTGCCTTCAAGTGTGCAATAAAAGAATTTACACATTCAACAGGCATAACAATTTTGTCACTGCAAATAAATCAAAGAATGACAAACTAATAAAAGCCATGAAGTCCATAATTTACCTGCAACTGCAGTGTGTGAAGTAGAAAATTCTTGACGATCTCTCCTTCACCATTGAGCAGAAAGGCAATTGCTGATGGAACAAAATCACGTATAAAGATTTGATCATAATTCAATGGTTGTTTGTCCGCTGGATCATTAGCTGCAACAGTCCCAACTGGATTCCCACAATAAGTGACAACAGCACCTCGAAGCAGCTTCCAAGCTTCCTTCTCAATCTCAGACACCTCCCTCTCAACCTTACTCTCATTCAAACCCTTCAAATTATGTATATTTACATTTGACTCATTAGTTCTATCTTTGGGGACTTCTTCCAATGTACTTTGACCATTTTCAATTCTTTCAAACACCAAGGGCTTCACATTTAATCCACTTTGAATATAAATCTTCTCAAAGCTTGTGTCATTAACATGAGAATCAACTGACGTAGAATGGTTTCTAAAATCCGAAACTGCATTCGGTATCAATGAAATGCCCCTACAACTGCCTATATTGACACAACTATTACTAAAAATTCTACACTGACCCCAATTTGAATCGGAAATTCTAAAATCTCTCCGATTCAGATTGATTATATGAGTACACCTTACAATTTGAGTATTACAGGTATGATATCTATGCCGATGCACGGATTTGGGATATGATTTGGACAAGATGTCCATGACTGAGTCATTAAACTTGGTTGGAGAAAAGCCAAAAAGAGACGAACTTTTACAGCTTCTTAGGATTTTACCACAAGGCTTCATGGTAGAGATCCCAATATAGCTACCAGTAGTCATTTGCCCGACCAAATAACCTCAGTACAGATAAAGAAATCACTTTACCAAGAAAAAAAAATGTATTTATGTACGACTTAGTTGATCTTCAGAAAGCTAGAAAAAAATTAGGGTATATGAAAGAAAATTGGGTAATAATATGCAAGGAAAATTAAATTAATAAAGCTAGAAGTTCGAGAAAGCTAAATCGATAACTAAGCTAATGTAATAGAAAATATATGGCAATCTTGTTTACTTACAGTTTGAGAAGACGGTGATCAAGTCGTGCGGTTTGAATGAGAGATCGAAGGTGTCCGAGAATAGAATGAAGCAAGGAAGATCAAAACGCGGATTTATAAGCTGAGGATGAAGGGAAAGTTCGTAGAAGAGAGAGACAGTTGCTTCGTTGATCATATCTGAATACGAAGCAATTGTAATTACGTCAATGTCCTTGCACCGGATCCATCGATCTTTTGGGTGCGTAGAGGCGTAGAGAAAATCGAAAGTGAGGAGGGGTTAAGTACAGGGACAAAACGGTCCCGCCATTTTGCGCACATTTTAAAATATAGCAGAAACCCATAAAAAGCGTCATGAGGTCATTTCGTGTCCATTTTCGCCTCTACACAAGAAAAAATCAAAACCCAAAATTGTACGCCGCGTAAAAGTCCATGGGGTCTTGTTATTTGCCACCATGCTAGCTCTAACATTGAAAATATCTTTATTATTACCAATATGACCTCACATAAAATGTCTTATCTCCAAAACGCCCAACGTCTCTTACTCTTATATCGTGAGTTTGTTTTGTTTTTTTTTGCCTTTTTAGTTGACAAAAAATAAAAGATAAGATATTGTCAATATCAAGTTACTACTACTTTTTTTATTATGAGATCAAAATCAGGTAAATGAGATTCTGATCTGATGGTAAAAAAATAGTAGAAACGTTGATAATGACTAAAATTGGGTGAGATTTTTCTGTTATCCTCATCCACGTCTGCTCGTGGAAGTGATGATTTTATATTGATTGTTCTTATTTTTTATTATATTTTGTTGCCAAAATTGAGTGGTTGTTTTTATTTGCGGGGAGCAGAACCAAGATTCTGCACGTTACCGCATCAGTCATCACGTGGGATTCATCATTGTCCAGTCTCCACGAAACTTGGTGACTTCACGCCACGGGAAAAAAAAGTGGGGTCGGGGGCATCCCAATTTCCTATATGGGCCTCTAATCGGGCCTGTTTTGTGGAAGCAATCTAGTTAAGTTAATCCGTAAAGAGCCAGTGGATGCAATTGGGAATATGATTACTTGAGGAGCCCAAGAGAAGTGGGCCAAAATAAGAAAGGAAGGACGTCCAAGGGCATTGTCCATTTTATCCACATGTTAAATTGTTAATCCAATAACACACCCAATAAAGAGCATTTCGACCCATCCATTTCATTGGGCCCGAAAAAAGTACAGGGGACACGGAGGCTTGATTAGCTATACGCGTATTTGCTCCCCTAAAGTCTAAACATGTGCTTCTAGTTCTAGATGGTACTACATAATTACAAGTTTCTAATATATATCATCAACCCTGTTTAATAATCTTCTCCTTTTTCTTTGAATTAAAAAGTCGCGCATTAATAGCATGGGATTATAAGTTAGGTTTTAAGACCTCCCACTTAAAATGAACTCCAATACCATTAGTCATTTTGCTCTTTCAAATCCCAATTCATTAATAACCGTGAGTTGCTTTTTGGCTCTTTCTTTAGTTGCATTGTTAATCATCATTCAATCCTACTTACAGATTTGGACCATCAAATTTACAATGAGTAGCTTAGACTTGTTATTATAAGTATATCACCATACAAATTGTTAATATGCAATAAAATAATAAACTGAATCTCAAATGTTTACTAACTACCTAATACTAATTCACGTTATACAAATGAAGTAGAGGCAAAAGGTTCTAAACCTCTTCATTTTAAAAACAAAAATGTGACAAAAAAAAAAACAGGAGGCCATGAATACTTACAATGGAGAAGTTGAATTTGTGAATTACACCGTAATCATAGAAAAAAGCTGGCAACTTCGTACTATGACGTAAGTGATTATATCATTTGACACTAACATAGAGTTGATGATACATGCGTCCACAAACAGGTATGCTTAGATATATTAGCTACGTACGCAGTTAGTACCAGATCTAGAAAATTAATGCAGGGTGGGGATACGGAGCTAGAATTTTTGTATATATTTGTACAATTAGTGTGAGGTTCAGGGAGCGCCCCCAATTTTTTTAGAAATGTTGTAAATGCATTAAAAAATAAAAGAATATAAATAATAAAAGAAAATAATATCAAAAAAATATTCATGAAATCAAGTGAATACTGATGATATAATAAGAGAGGCAGTTATTTTACAAACCTATCATTTAGAAAAGTAAGGCTAAATGCTGTTAGAAAATACAACTACATAAATTACAATGAAAATAATTACAATATCATCCTTCTAGACATTATTTTTTAGAATTTCATCATAATTCAAGGGTGGGTACTTGTCCCGCGTATGCCTGCACCACCAATATTTGATGTGTCAACTAAATTACTACTCATTTCTTACAATTGGTTTACAAACTTAATGTGTTCAATAATTAAATTAAAAAATAAATTAATAAAATCACAATATATATTGTATGGAGTTTAGAAAATGAATCGTATACTATAATTTATTTATAATGTGACTTGTCATAAATTAAATAATAATATTGCAGTGCTGGGCCGTCAAAATCGGGTATAATATATATCATTTTAAATTAACCACATGCAACAGTAGTAATCTTAAACGTGGACTATTTCAATTTAAACCCTCTCTCATCATTTCTAAATATTTTTGTTCCACAGTTAGTTCAATCTGTGTTATCATCGACATGATCTCCCAATAAGCTGGATCTATACCTGATCACATCAAGTTTGGGTCTGAAGTGCCAACGAACCAAGGTTGGTTAATACTTAATATGTTGGTTCGAACAGAAGTAATATGGAAAATAGGATAAGTGTTAAGGTTGGAATTAGTGACAAATACTTGTGTCTAACTGTGAACCACAGATTTGTTGTGAACTGTTGAGCTTGCGTGGTTTGATTTCAAGATAATTAATAATGACAAGAGATTAAGATGGATGGTAGGAGAAATTAAGAGTTTACATAGAAGAAACGCAAACCTTTAAATGGAAACAAAAGCTAAGTAGGGTCTGCGTCAAATTAGCTAGTAAAGGGATAAGATTGAACCATATATAACAAATATTAAAAATGAAGAAACGAGAAACAAGTATATATGTGTTACAAAAGTGGGAGGATAACATATATATATAGGAATTCACTACCCTCTTCAAACCATTAATTTATTTTTTAATTAACTTGATTAAATACCTGGGTTCAAATCCTATCATTTTATGTGAGAATATCTCATTGGTTCAAACCATAACACTCACGTGTGTGTGTGTGTATATGCATATTCGAGAAACTAAAGCAGGCTTTCTCAAGTATCATCACATCCTTGAATAGTAATACCGTGTAATGTGAAACGTATTAAAAATTTATGTTGCAGCCTCCTTTTGAAATGCAAAAGTGTGTCGCTCCTCTGTTGTGGAGTCCAGTTATACAACCCTTTATTTATTACTTGATAATTAACCACGTGTAACCCTAAATCCTAGCTAATGAAGCATCAATGTGCTTTATATGAATTGTTATTCTTCGTTTATTCCCTTTTCATGAATGTTTTCTGTTTCCCTCCACTTATGTGTACCATATTTGTGTGTGTGTGTCCATTTGGAAGTGACAATAATGTTTAAAAACTTATGTTGGTAGAATAAAAAAACTGGATAGGAGTTAAAGAACACGGTGGTTTATTATTTAAATTGCTTTGAATTACAATTTAAGCACGTTTTTTTATCATTCCCTATCATTTTTATTTCCCCTTTATCAGTTGCAAAACAAATATTGCATGTGACTTAATAAATAAACAATCCTTTTCAACTAATTAATTCTCGCACATGTGTTTTCTTCCTTCATTAACAAATCACAATCTACAAGGGAGTTACGTGAAAGGATCGTGAACTTGATTTCTAGTAATAAATGAAATGTTTCTTAATTTGAATAGTTCTAATCTCATATATTTCGATGGTTCAAAAAAAAAAATCATATATTTCTATGTTTAAGTCGTGTTATGTTAGTTATGTATACGATAAAAATCTATAATAAGCGCACGGGAAATTAATAAAGACTCTAGCTAGTACATTAAATGAATAGTTAAAGGATATCTTGTTATATTTACTCTATATATTCTTATTACAGTTTAATTAAGGACGGGAGTATATGTGATTAACGACTCAATTTATTTTTTAATCGTTGAAAAAGAACTATTGTTAATATGTGGTATTCCTCTAGTGTCATATATCAGACAATAAGAGAGTATCTTTATATGTATGTATCTATATATATATATATATATATATATATATACTTGGCATAAGGTTTTGTCAAGTCATCCCAAAACTTCGTTGTTTTGGGAGTTAGAAATTAATGAAGGGTGTTTTGGTCAAATTCATATATAATAAATACAAAAAAAAAAAAAAAAACCAAAACACCTTTCATTAATTCCCCTAACTCCCAAAACGACGTAGTTTTGGGATGACTTGACAAAACTTTATGTGGAGTAACATGATAAACGATAAACCTATATATATGTTGGAATCATTAAAATATTCTTTATATTAATAATACCTCTAATAAATAATCTCCAGTTTATTATTCCCAATGCAGTTATCGGGTATTTTTGAAAAATAAAATACTTATTTTGTGATCAATTTGAATTTAACTATATTAATTATTTTCATTAATCTTAATGATATGTAGCTAGGGGTGTGCTATATTTGAGACCGGAAGGAGGGGGCATAACTTTTTTTTTTTTTTTTTTTTATAACCAAATGTATTTCCAAGCTAATTTGGGGGTAGAGGGGGTATAATTTTATTGGAGAAGATTTATTAATAAAAAAGGTTATTACCACTAGTGCTCAATATAAAAGAATTATTTTGAATTACAAAGTGAATTATATATTAAGGATGATGCAGTATTAAAGAAGAGATGTGAAAATGAAGAAAGGAGGTTAAAAAAACATAAACTGGAGGAGTGTGATGCTACCAAGAAATATAATGTTGATCCTAATAAAAATGGAATTCAAGTCTGACTGAAATCCTGAACGTAAAATTTTTATTTAAAAGATAAAACTACTTTCAATTACATTTGATAATGCTTAAATAAAGTCATATACCAAAAAGAAAAGAATATGTGGCGGTGGGGGTAGGGGTGGACTAATGAATAGGAAGGCAGTTTCAACGGTTGCGGCCTTAAGTGCTCCATTCTAAGAAGCCTAACTCTCTCTCCTTGATTTTGGGGTCCCAATTAAAAAAATAATAATGTCAGAAAAATAAATCCCCATTGATAAGTGAATTGAGGAAGTTGACAAGTGAAATAATTATTATTAATAAATTATGAGACTTGCTTATTTTTGTTGGGACTTTAATGTCATTCTCATTTTTGTCTAAAATCAAATTAATTCAACCCTTCGACGTGGCATCCTTTAAACTCTTCACACTCCTGGACCACTTCCCTCCTTCTTCTCTTATAGGCACGCGCCCTAGTTCAAGAATCACGATTCCCCCGCCGCCATACCCCCTCCTCTCTCTAAACTATTCCATCACGTGTTCCTTCTCCCCTCTCCCGCTCGCTTGGCACGTGCACGGTGCCCCTCCCTAAAATAAAATGACCTAATCACCCCCTTTGGCATAAATTGTGTATCCCATTTTGGTCCTTCCCATTCTTTTTGCTATCAGCTCATGGATGAGATCAAAAGGAGGTAATTTTGGATTTGTTTTGTCCGTACTATATCCAACAAAGCGTGAGCGAAATTAGGGCCCTGGGAATCGTACTTTGGTGACACAGCTTTTCTCCATCATGAACCATCCATATAATAATACTCCTCCTACTACTAATCAACATTTATCTTTTCGCTTTTGAAAATCGTTGCCCTCAATGCCCAAGGAGCTGAGCAACCAATCACATAATACCACGTCTATAAATATATTAATTTCCCCCCTTACTTTTTTATTAGCCACGTGGGCCTCTTTTCACCCTTGGTTCATGTCCCGTGGACAAGATTTTAAAAAGCACTACTTGGATATATCATATAATATCAGTTCTAATAGCAACTTGGTGGAACCAATTATGCACACCCTTGTATATTATTATTACTATCTCTCGGAATTATATATGTACGAATCATGCGTATCTCTCGATTCTGTCCTCATTGGCCATATACATGTCTAAGGAATTGGGGAAAAAAATGGAAGAATCAAATTCAATAAAAAAGACATACAGCAAAGTTAGATCATTTCAATGAATGAAATCTTAAATTACAAATGTGTCCCCACCCCCATCTAAACAAGGAAACCAAAACGCCAAGCTAAACTGAAAATTAATCCACAGTTGATAACCATACCTATAAGTTGGCAACAAAATTAAACTATATAAGTATCCTATATATAATTAATTTTATTCCATTTCATGTCTTCAATTTACCTCCCCAAGCCAAATAATGGTGTTTAAATTTCACCGATCTGATCTCGTATAGGTGCGAGTTTTTACATGCTGTCAATATTGAGCTGTTGCTGTAAAAACATCATATTCTCAACATTCCACAAATTATCCAACGTGTCGCCGCCCTGAATCCAAGGGTTGTTTGGATCCATCACCTGGGAATAATCCAATCCTTGAGGGTATAACCTAGATGGGCTGGTGATGCAATCAGAGTAGCTCATCTGAGAAGGTTGGTAGTATTCCTGGTTATTATTAGGGACAGTACTGTAATAATCAGTCAATTCCGACACCGGCGAAACCTGTGTTCCGAACGAGTCCGATGAAGCGTCTGTGCTGCTGTTTTCCGGCGTGTAGCTCTGTGTGACCTGGGAGCCTCCAAAGTCATCATTATTATTCATGATGGCTGCCGCCGGGTTCAACAGCATGTTCCCATTCTCAACTTGCATGTTATTACTATAATGATTGTATGTGGAATTCGTGGTGACGGTTGTGGCGGCAGATAACGTCTGGGAACTTGCCGTTGTGGCGGCGGCAGCGGCTTGAATGCGCTCTACCAGCCTTGGCATCCAAAGATAACGCATGGTGTCCTTGAATTGCTTGCTATTCACGTCACATTTGAGTTGTCTAGCATGCTTTTGGACACGAGTTCTCCAGTAATTCTTGATCTCATTGTCGGTTCTTCCCGGCAAATACTGGGCTATCTTGGACCACCTAATCATTTCCATATGAAGAATTTTCATCAATTCAATATTTTAGCTACATGATAACTGAGATTAAGAGAACAATAATAATTAAAGAGAAATAAAAAAGATATACATGTATCTTGATGTTGTTGAATGCATGGAGATATATATGTACTTATTTATTTGAGGTGACAATTAATTACCTGTTTCCCCAGCGAGAATGAAGTTCGAGAATCATGAGCTGTTCTTCTAGTGTGATATTTCCTCGTCGGACATCAGGACGGAGATAGTTGAGCCACCTCAGTCTGCAGCTCTTGCCCGTACGTTTGAGGCCTGTACCAAATTAAAAGTAGATTGTTTGGATTGGTAAAGTTCTATTCTATGAGAGAATATAGACGAAATGAAAGAGCATTATTTTTGGCTCTATACTCTACAGAGAGAACTTTCTCTTTCCCTCACACATTCAATTGTGGTATAGTATATCATAACTATCATTTCCTTTTCAACAAGTGGGCTGCGCCTAAACAATTATCATCTATCACTAACCTACCTATATGTCATCCTGATCCACAAATATATACATATATATAAGCAGCAGCACGCAAGTATATATATCTTTTAATCGTTCTGAACGTAATTATATATGAAGGAAAACCGAAAACTTTGGCTTTTAGAACTTGATTTGATGCTTGATAGTTGTGTCCCCAAATAAGATTGATGGGTTGTGAGGAAAAGAAGACAAGTGGTGGAGATGATTGAAGGCGACAAGTGTTTGAATCAAACGAAAAGCAGAAGAGGCGAAGAAATTTAGAAGTAGGGGCAGGGGGTTATGATTCAGATTGTTGAAAAGACATAATTAAAATGGAAGAGAAGTTGTACCGGCGGAGCGAGCAAGGGAGTTCCAGCGACCTTCGCCGTGAGTGGTGATGTAATTGATGAGGGTGAGGTCCTCGTCGACGGTCCAAGGGCCCCGTCGGAGGTCAAGGTCGTCGTCGACGGCGTCGGCTTGTTGGAGAGTGGGGGAGTTGCTTCCTCTTCCTTTGACATCCATTGCTGCAAGGATGAAAGAAGCCAGAAACACACAAGGAATAAGCTTAATTGATGTTGGAATTTCGGGTGTGGTTTTGCTTTTATTTGCCTTTAGTCTGGGGAGGGAGGAGAGAGAGAGAGACGAGAAAAGAGATAGAGATGGAGATAGAGAGGGGTACGGTGGATGGATGAGTGTGTTACAGATGAGGATGGGGGAGGGAGGGGTTTTTATAGAGAGAGAATAGGACAGAGAAGGGAGGGAGGGAGGGAGGGAAATTAGTGATTTAATTAAATAAGGGCTCAATTATGTATGTGGGGAGGGGAGGAGGTATCTTGAATTAAAATATGGGATTGGGATGTATAAGATTTAAATAAATATACGACTGGAGGGATAATTGTAAGGAAAAGAGGCTACGAAGTTTGACGCTTTTGACAGTTTGACTTTTCCCGCTTTTGTTGTGTGCGCGTGCCTCCCCACCCAACTCACTTCTTTCCTTCCTCGGTTACCGTTTCTCACTCTCCAATGTACTGCTGAGGTTTGCCATGCTCTCCCTGCTTTTATACTCATTCTGCTTTAGGAACATATATATACATATTGTTGTTTATAAGGGTAGTCACCAAATCTCTTAAATTAAAATAGTCAGTTACTCAAATATCTAATAATATGATTCAGAAAATATGTCACATTTATAGTTATAATATATATATATATATATATATATATATATATATATATAGTAGTACATAGTACTCATTATATATCAAACAAGCAAATGGGTTCGGCCAACACTGGTTTTCTTCGTATGCACGTGGCTGAATTTTTGTTTTAGGAAAATGTCCATTAACTTCATATATATGCGATTTAAAAAAAAATGAAAAAGAAAAGTAGTTGTGAGAACAAGTTGAAATAAATAATTAAATGGAATGGCTAGCTAAACTCATCAATTGTGTGGCTTGAAAATATACAGGTAGTAAGTTGCAAAATTGATTCAAGTGTGAGCAGTGTACGTATTTGATGAGTCCATATTGGCAATGCTAATTAAAGCAGTGAGCTGCAAGACATAAAAGAAAGTAGCATATTGAATACAAGAAAGTCGGAGTAGCAATTAAAGGCGTCGTTGCTGAGCCGCCCGTGCGCAATACTGTGCAAGCTTAGCTTTCCTTACAAATTTATCCTACCTCCTCTCCTCAATATTAAAAAGCTTGATCGAGGCAGTGGTTTAAGAGTAAAGCAACGACTTCGATTTATGTTTTTGTTATGACTTTTATTCTACAGATGATCGATATCAAACATCTATATATGTATGAACGTGTACGTGCATCATAACAAATAAGTTTGATAAAGAGAATAATTAGACGGGACGACGCTCTCAGATTCATGCAAAGCACTGATGAACTGTGTGTGGCTGTGGCCCCTAATTAATTAGGACGGCTTTAGTAATCAATTCTCCATTTACAACTATTATTACTTCTTACTATTAATTTCCAACTTTATCTTATTTATTATCGTTGTTCATTTAATCAACCATAATCTACAAACAAATGTGCATGGCATCTAGAGTACTATATCTACTAGGTAAAATTTAAAAGTCATTGTTGAATTTTATGAAAAATTAAAACTCCCCATCACAGTCCATATAAAGGAATTGGACCA
Organism: Acacia pycnantha; assembly: GCA_025563575.1. Lineage (NCBI taxonomy): Eukaryota > Viridiplantae > Streptophyta > Magnoliopsida > Fabales > Fabaceae > Acacia > Acacia pycnantha. The sequence goes on along the minus strand of JAMWYP010000037.1, from coordinate 823,143 downwards.
TCCGGAGATAGCGTGGTCCTCAAGGATAAAAGGCTATGTTTTGTAGACACATATATAACATCCATCCATCTTCATATATATTTATATATAAAAGTAAATTTTGTAAGCAGCAAAATCCAAATAATGGTTTATTTTAATTGACACAGAAATTGGAAGGAAACTAGCATTTTCGTGATCTTGCATGCCTGCATGTGCCATTGATGAAACGGCGCTATCTCATTAATTAAAAATGGTGAGCTTGAAAGTGAAGTTCTTAAATGACAATGTGATTCTTATGGAATTGAACGTACCGACCTCTATATATTCTTTGCATTTAATAAAAGCTGCGCCTCTACGTATTTAGATCTCTTTTTTCCCCATTTGTCGTGGCCATGAGGGAATTATATTACTATTATTATTTCAATTCCTGCAATGCTTTTCATCCATTAAAAAATAAGTTAATTAAACCTCACCTCTTTTCATAATTAGATCATTCTAACACTAAATTTTAATTAGAAACCTTAAGGTAATGAATTTATATATATGTCTTTTATTATCTACTATTATTCTTTTGGAAAAAAGATCAAATAATATATTGCCTAATACTATTTGATACTACAGATTTTTCACATTAAATCAAATCCACGAACTCTTAATTGACAGCTCAATATAAATAATTCGGCTATAATTTTTCAAACTCGATAAACACATGGAAAGCATGGTATAGTTTGAAAGATTGGAGTTAATGGCAACAAATGTTCCTGATGATTCAATTCATCAAATATAGAGATGGAAATAGGCTAGGCTAGATTAGGCTTTAGCTAAATGGTCTGGGCATGTGATGGAGATTCAAAACTTGAGCCTGGGTTTGAACCTGTATGTAAGCTTTTTTTAAGGCCTGAGCCTGAGCTTTCAAAAAGCCTGACAATGGTTGAAGTTTATTTAGAGACCTACTTAAAATTTAGGCCTTTAAATAGACTGAAAACTTGTGTGCATTTAAGTTCATATATAATTCATCAAATCTCTTTAAAAGCCTATATTATGTCTTAAAATATTAGGAATTCGTTCTCATATGAAATAAAAGAGTTAGCAAGAGAAAGAAATGAACACTTAGTAGCAACAATTTCTTAGTGAGTAGGAATAAGAAAAATCAACCATATCTATTGATATTGACAAAGGAGATACATTTTTAAAAATCAACCAAGCACAACCAGTGATATATAAAACTAGATTTTACATTTTGTTTTTCATTCAAGCATTACTAAAATAAACTCGGTGCAATTATTATGTTGTATCAGATGACACAAATTGAAGGAGAGGTAGTGAGCCAACATTGCCATCTCGAGCGATAAAAAAGAAGAGAATTAAATGTGATCAATTGATGAATAAAAAAGTTAAGTTCATAGGTAAATGATGAAGTGTGAAACTTAGAGTTAGGATTAAGACTATTATTAATTTTATAAATAATTTAAAAAATTAATTTAGATTAAATTATATATAATTCTGCATGATAATACATTTTTTAAAATAAAAAAAAAAAGCTAAATCGGCTAGGCCTGTAAGCTAGACCTTATGAAAATAGGTCTGACAATAGGCCTAAAACTAAGTCTAACCTATTTACTAAATAAACTAAGCTAGGCCGTAGGCTCTTGATAGGGGGCTAGCCTATTTTCACCCCTAATCAAATACATGTTTGTTTATTTTGTTATGTATTTGTGTATATCTTAATTAAACATATAATATAATATCATAACCTTCTAAAATTCAATTGACACTCTTTCCTTTTGCAGTATATTTTATAGTCTTAATTTTTTGGCATATATATCAAATACATGTTTGTTTATTTTGCTATGTGTGTGTGTATCTTAATTAAACATATAATATAATATCATAACCTTTCTAACTTCAACTGACACTCTTTCCTTTTGCAGTATATTTTATAGTCTGAATTTTAATTTTTAGCATATATATGAGATGCAGATTAAGACGGAAATTTATAGGAGATCGAACATATGTTGAACACTTAGCTTTGCAGATCTTGGTAATATTATTTTAAATAAGTCGGACGCATCTCATACATTATTATCACTAATGAGCTTCGATGGACCACACCCGATGATTATTTATTCTCCAATGAAATTTTATATTCTGCTGAGGAAGGAAATTAAAGGAATATATCGGTATTATGATATGATATATATGGATATATATGGTTCCACCATGCTTTAATTTTTCTAAAACAACATGCCATTCATTTTTAAAGGCACTTTTGTTTCTTCCTTTCCGGATAAGATTGCAAACGGGGAGGCTAACACACTTGAATCTGCAGCATGCATTTTAATTAATTAATTACTTACTTGTTTCCCACACTAATCAATAAAGCAACAATATGTAAATATGTACACCCTTCTTCAGTAATATATAAAGTATTATAAGTACATGTGCACGCCTGATAAATAAAAGTCTGTACGTGTGTGTAATATGCGTGGTTTATATAAAAACAGTGAATGATACACATCTTTTAGTGAAGGAGACAGAATGTGTTTCTTTTAAGTTTCACTCCTTTAATTGATCTATTGTGTCACCTGTGGTCGGGATGCTGTCTAGGTAATTAATTTATTAGGACGGGCCAAAATGTTACAGTTCTACGCCGACTATATATAATAATATGATGGCTGGCTGGCTGCTGCATGCTAGTTGCAAATAAATGCCCAAAAGAAAAGGCCACAGATATAAAATTAAAACGTGAAGCATTGATATAATAATTAAACTTATATGTAGCTAGTAATTGAAACTGGACGTTCCCATTTGCCACTGTGTTGAGATATTTGTCCATGCCTTTCATGTACCGTATGGATGGGCATATATGTTGTTGAAGAATCAAACCAAAAGATGAAGGAAGGAAGGTAGATACAGAGAGAAAATTGATTAAATGATAGGTAGAGAGTGTATTATTTTAAAGAAGATATTGGGGGAAGATTCAAGCAAGTTCTGGCTAGTTTCGTGGAATGCGGCTTTATTCGTTGATTAATAGAGAGAGTGATGATTAAGCCTATAATAAAAAGAAGATAGCTAGGGTAGAGGCTTTGTTGATCTCCCATTTGCTGAGAGATTAGAAAATGGGATCTACAAAAGTATGAAGTTGATGGATATGGATATGGATGGAGGGATGTAACACTCTCCTTATTCGATCTGCAACTAACTAATCAATCACACTCTTCTTTGACTATGGGAAACTTCAATTCCCTTTGTGCCTCTTCCAATTATCGCCTCATCCTTCGCAAATATCAATTATTGACGGAATCAATCAATCAAAGCCATCTATTGTATAATACCACTCTGGTCCTATTTATAAGTCCCTTTTGACTAAAAAAATTTGATCCTATTTATAAGTCCCTTTTGACCAAATAAATGAGATTGTGACAATTTTGCCCATATTAATTATCCAATGAAAATAGAGAGAGAAGAAAAAGTTGAAAGATACTCAATCATAAATAAGGGTAAAGTTGAAAATTTACCCCATAATCATTGAGTTAACCACCTCTCCTTGGTATGTGTGATTTGGTCAAAATGGAACATAAATAGGACCAGAGTGGTACTCTTTTACTTAATTTCTCTGGCGTGGTATGTCCAGGACCACTCCATATGTATATATAGTCATCATTGATTCTGGTGAGGTCCAGAAATCAAACACAACATTTGCCAATGAAAATTGAACCATCATATTACTACCTCCGGTCCTAATTAATTATAAGACCGGGTTGACTTTTTTTTAGAGATTAAGAAAGCTAAATAAGTTACTTAATCATATTCTATATTATGATCCTTAAATTATATATTAGTTTATTAGTCAAACTAATTAGTTTCGAGAAAAATAAAAATACTATAAAATAATTTAATTAAATTCCTTAATTTCTCAAAAAAAAAAAGTCTATTTGGTCTAAAAGGGCTGGAGGGAGTACTATATTATTGCTCATAACTCAATCAATATATGTTCAATGATGTGGATCGAGATCTCCTAATCATCATCAACGGGGGTTGACATAAGTGGTAAGCGGTTTGTGTCGCTTAAGCAAGGTCTCGAGTTCGAGCCTTATGAATGCAGAAAATCCTCGTTGGGAGACTCTCTCATCATAGCTAGGTGCGCGACGCGGGTTGAATCCGGATTAGTTAGGGCGAAGCTCTGGATACCGGATGAGCAACAAAAAAAAAAATCTCCTAATTATCTGTAGTATTTTTAGTGAAAAAATTAGTGAACGAAGTGAGTTTTGTCTCGTTCATTTAGGTTTATGCATCCAGAACACGGGACTGAAAAGAGAAAACATGGATATATGCACGATGGGTTGAAGGACAATATAATTAATTAGATCAGAACTTCAAAGAAAAGAAAATGTTTTGGGGAGATGGTGTGAAAACTGATCGAAAAGGGATTGGAAGCAAATAAAGCATCAGTTCCTACTCCCCATGAGGAAACTAGAAGCCCAAAAGCATAACAACATCAACCCCACTGCTCCTTTTATTTTATTTTATTTTGACACTTTGCCACCCCCATTCTCTCTCTCTCCTGCCTATATAAATTATTTTACAATTTAGTTCAGCATTAAGTTTTTATAAGAAAATCATTTATTTACTTTTCCACACATACAAACGAAATTTTTTTCAACTAATTAAGAGTCTAAATGCATATTAATCTATTGATTATGTAAAAGGAGGGACGTTGAGAGAGTTCATCCTCCAACTATCTGGCACGCTCTCTTCCAGCCATAAATATTGTAACAACTAAATTAAAGATACAAAATAAAATATTCTCAAAAAATAAAGAGAGATATTAAGATATAGTTACAAATTACATGAAATTTCAAAATATTAAAATAAAAAATAAAAATTTTAAAAATAAATATATTAAAAATAGATAGATAATAAAAAAGTAGTTTCAAAATAGTATCATTAAAAATAGATACTATTTTTATATTTCATAAAATACTTTTTTGAACGGATTCCTCTCACCCCCCTCCCATGTTCTCCGCGTCAACGCCATTAGCCTCCCCATGTGTCCTATCATGGGGTTGGTAACTAACTCAAAGTTTCCTATAAAACTTTGCTTTTGTTGCATTCATTCGACTAACGGAACTTTGTGATGTATGAACGTGAGGTTGCTCATGATGGTGCTTAATGGAAACGATTATATCCGTTATGCAAATATATGTTTCAGAAATATTTGTGTTACCTTATTGTTTTGCATCATCTCATGCTAGTTGTATTGCTACCATATTAGCTTCTCTTACACACACATATATGTCTTGCTATTTGGTTCATCAAGTAATATAAGGTGTAACACCTACCGCAAAGATTTAGTGATTTCTAATTTCAATGTCAGTCGAAATGTAAGGTGCTTATGGACCACTACTATGTGGCCTTCATCGACAAGGCCAAATACATTGAGGGTTCTTAAAAGACTTAATTTGAGATTTAATGGTTTCAAATTTTATTTTGTTTTTAAAATCGATCGGCTGATGCGTCTACTTTCTATGAATCATACAATTTAGAAATATAAAATCTTAACATTTCATAAAAGACTTTATTTAATATTTTATAGTTACAAAATGTTTATATATTTTAAATTTAGAATTCCCCTGGTTAGTTAATAATTTTTAAGAGTATCATAACAACTTTATTGTTTTTGTAAATTATTTTTAAATCAATTGGGAATCTATCCATGCCTCTATTTTGTTGCGTTTTTTCCAAATTTAAAATATTAAATCTTTGTATTTTCACCTGTTCCACACATCAATTATTTTCTGATGAGCAAAAGAGTTTATAATATTTAGATTAATATCTTACTGACTTACTCCATGCTATTTGAAGGAAGAATTTTGATAATTGTAAGATATTATATGAATTATTTATTATAAATATTTTTAATTCTTCTTTTTTTAATTCAATACATAGGAAAGATGCAAACTTTTTCAAATATATAATTAATATGAATGTAGTAGTTTTTTTTTTTTTAAAAATCTTATCGGACTAAAGTATTCTCAAGCTACTTTGGGTGATCGAATTTATTTTATTTGTAGAAAAAAATAAAAAATAAAAAATAAATTTTCAATTTTTTTTATTAATTTTTATGAATAATGATGAGGCTTGAGTTAAAAAAAATAGAAAAAATATAGTTCAATGAAATCAATAAAGATCTGGATTTTTTTCGCCAACAACGTGAATCCGGAAATATGGACGTTTTAATCATAACTTTAAATGTTAAAGTTTAAATTTATCTGAAATCAAAAGAAAACGATAGAAAATTTTATCGAAAATGATAGAATTATAGCTTCTATCATTTTCCTAAATAAGAAATTTAAAAATAGTAAAAAACCATGACTTCATGCCAGTTGAAATAAGGATATTGCAATTTTTTCTTAAATCAACAAAAAAAAAAAATTTAACCCATCATGACCTCCTTACTAGCATAATTTTGTTTTTTTAAAAAAAAAAATCCCACTTATTATTGAAATTTAGAATTTTACAAAATTGATATACTATAACTTCCTTTGAGTTCTTCTCAACCTAGTCCTGTTCGTTATTTTTTCTCCTTTCTCCGTTGAAACTAGATCCCCTTCCTTCCATCGCGATTCATTCTTCCCTCCATTGTTGATGTTAGCCCACTCTCCCTCACATCCATTTTCGAACCCTAGCTCTCCTCACCGTCACCACACATAGTCTCCGGCCATTCCATCCTTGGCAATGACACCATTTACTTGTTTGCCATTTAGCTCACCGCGAGCGCATGGGTCGCAAGTAATAGTATAATGACAAAATTAAAAGTGTCGTCCCATAAGGACTATGACGACAAAAGTGAGCTAATTATTGTAACCATGTTGTTGAATAAAATCATTTGAAATTGAGTAAGTCAAATAAGGAATTTTGACAAAACAATAAAGTTAAGTAATGGAAAATGTTTGATTCTAACTTCAAAAGATTAAAGGTTTGGGATTACTTAACTTATTCCCCATTGTATTTTCATGAAACTATGCAATTAAATCACTTACAATGAACTTCAAAAGATTAAAGGTTTGGGATTACTAAGTTACTTATTCCCCATTGTATTTTTATTAAATTTCATGAAACTATGCAATTAAATTATTATTTATTATTATGCTAGTTGAATGAGTCTATATGCTAGTCAAAGATTCTGAAGTCATCAATCAAAGCTCTCTCAAGTTAAAATTGATTTTTAACCTTCATTAAAATTAATATTCAATCTCTTGTTTATAATTAATGAAAACCATATTTTCAAAATAATTCTTCATAGACTATGCTAAGTTGTTGGATATATCTATATTCTAACAACAAATTAAACCATCCATTTAATTCATAAACTTCAAGTCTAACAAGATTTTTCTCAAGTTCTACAATCAAAATAGCTCTCTCAATCATTATTCAATTGAACTAATCATCTAATCATGTGATGAGATCAAGCACAAGATAGTCATTACGCATAAAGAAGAAAAGTCAACATATATATGTTCTCAATAACTAGCAAAAACAAGAAAATCTAGTAGTTTTAATTCATACAATGGGTAAATGCAATCCTAAATGACAAATTTAGCTAGACATAATATGAAACGAACTAAATATAACAATAACTAACACTCATGTCTATAGCAAGATTTAGCAAACAAATAGAGAAGAAGGTGGAGGAAAAAAAAAAAGCTCTTAAAATCTTCTTCCAAAGCTCCCAAATCTTCCTCCAAGCTCTCTTCCAAGGTGTTTTCTCTTGTTCCCAGCCTCTCTTGAGTCCTGAATGAACAATTTTGGGGTCCTCTCTTAGGTTAAAAGGCCCTAGGTCCGTCACTTTTTTAAAATGCACAACATCAGTTTCGCAACTTCGCTTTTGTTTCGCTATAGCAATGCAATAGCGAACACGGTCAAAAATGTCTATTTTTGGGGTGTTTCTACTTTTGCTTTGTTGTAGCAAGGCAACAACGAATGCGCACAAAAAGATTCCTCTTTTTGGTGTTTTCGCTTTTGCGTTGCTGTAGTAAAGCAAAAGCGACTGAGAGTATCTTCAAGCTACTTATTTAATCTTCCTTTTGAATTTTGTTCTTCTTTTCCCCACTTCTAATGATCTTTGTAAGCTTCTACGTATTTTTCTCATCCTCCTACAAAGATCAGAATGAGTTTAATTAGGAGCTTTCTAATTTCTTCAATTTAATTAAAACTTGTATACATTTAGCTCAAAATTTGATAATTGCCAAACATTTTCATCATCACATCACATTTTTCTTCACATGTATAAATTTTATGCATAATTTGAGTTCAAAACCAACAAATGTATAAGAAAAATGTGATGAAATATAAGAATTTCTAGAGAATAACACTAACCATGATCAATTATTTTTCTTGAATTGAAAGATCATAAGTCAATTACAAAAATATAAAGTTTCTACGGTATAATTATTTTAATGTACCCATCTCTCTCTCTATACACACACACACATGTGATATAAAGCAACATCCTATCTAGAGCAAGATATAATAAATGGGAGATGTCATGACATGTTTTTTGCTCTCTTTTCAAAATATAATACATGATCATGTCTTTTATCTATTTTTTGATCATGTCTCCTTTCAAATATTATAATTTTTGCCCTTTATGCCCACGCATTGCGCGGGTTCTAAACTAGTTTTTTTTTTTTTTAACAAAAACAAAACTACATGTAACAATTTTTTTTATATAATTATATGATATATCTGATATTTTTGAGTCAGATTCAATGATAAGTCTTTTAATATGCGTGATTTTTCCCATTAACAACAAGAAATCAAGTTTTTTATACTATATATTCAGCTCCAATCGTTGTTAGGAAAACTAAAAGTAGTTTGTGTGAGTGTGTGAGCGAGCGAGAGATATTCTAAATAATCCTTATGCGGGTTGGAAATTTAGCGCACCAGCTTTCGTCAAGCCCCACCACAACCTACTATATAATTATTATAGGTTCATTAGCATATTATATTGTCGTATCAATTATTTTCACATCTTGTTTTGATTATTTTTTTCCCTTTGAGAACAAATATTCTACTCGGTGCTTAGATACCTCATCATCGGGAATTCGGAATACAATCTTATTGGCCCTTCAGTCTTAATAGTACGGATAAACAAGCAGATAAATTGTTAATTAACAAACAGCGAAAGAATATATGGAAGGGAGCGAAACCAGAAACACATAGTGTTGAAAAGTCATCACAAGCGTCAACGTTCAAGTTTTAATTTATTAATTACCACATTACTAGCTAATTACTGCTTGCTTTGCCGTGTCTTTTCTTCAATTGATCCTCATACTTTATCCTTCTAAGCTGACTGAAGATATATATGCATCTAATCCACACGCATGTTATAATTTTAATGAGTTATATTATGATTCAAAGGTGAGGGAGAATAAAAGCTAACAATATTAATAATACAGTAGAGCCCTTTGGTTTGGAAGGCATTGAAACCCGTTCATTAGTGAGAAAGCAAAATGGAAATCCGTAGAAAGAAAATTATAGGGCATTCAAATCAAATCAAAGTACTAAGAAAATTGCCAAGGTTGAAGATGTGAGGAAAATGGCTTTGATTTTAGCATTAAAAAGGCATCTAGACCAACCCCAATTATATTAACTGGTTTGAAGTTTTAGCTGATGGCCGCAACTGATATTCTAGTCAAGTAATAATAATTACATCAAAAATTAATTAATAAAAATAGTTAATATATAAATTCATAATAAATAGAGTGAATTGAAGAAGGGCGTTATTGGGATCCATGTCATGAGGAATATCTTGGGTTCAATGAGAGTGACAGCATCCATAGTTTGGATGTGGGTTTTGTCAAAAAGAAGGCCGGGTTTTCAGGACTTATGGCGTTGACGTTTCCGTTTTGGACGGTGTCTTCCTCTCACAAATTCCATCATATTACAAGTTACTATGTCTGTGTCTGTCTCATTTATTAGCAGAAAACGAAGAAAAATTAGTATTATATAATAATTACTTGATTGATGTAATGTTTATTATCTTTTGCCTCTGTATTTTTTGTCCATCTTCACTGATGCGTCTTTGACCCAAATTGTCCACATGTTTATGGGTTCGTTAGTCACACTCTTTTTTCTTTTGACCTCTTTTGAATTCAGGCAAGCGTGTATTTTCTCTCTTCTTTAGAAGTATAATCCCGTTAGGTATAATGAGTTGAGAAAAGTGTTTGTATCGATCGTTATGATTGAACTAATCCATTGTATTCACTATTTACTGCTCACTTTAGCATTTTTTAATTCACTATTTAGCATTTTATATTTGTGTCAATATAAAGCTAATGTGAACAGAAGTTCCAATGCAATTAAATTAATAAGTGAGCACTTTGGGTTCGTTTCAAATATCCTGATGAACTCTCTTTGGGGCATCTTTACGGATGAAAATTTAAATACGCATAATTTCTTAAGTATTTGTTCCAAATTGAGTATTAAAATAGAATTTTTAATTATTCAGAAACTTTAGTGTGACTTGCCTTGTCATTAAACTACAATATCGATAAACAATTCACAAGTTGTATAGTATGAAACTATGAATGGAAGTGAGAATGCGGGCTGTACTGTTACCGCCTTATCCTATCATATTCTGTGTGGTCTTTGAACTAGAAACATAAATATATAAATCATATTCACTATATTGATCTGAAACTAAAATTATGAGAACAATAGCAATTATTAATGTTCAACGCTTCTACAGAAGTAGAAGTAGAAGTAGAAGTAGGATCATTCACACATGTTAACGAAACTAGCTAACTTAATCAATTACACTATTAAAATATTAGGTCTGTGTCCAATAAAATCCTTTTTCCTTTGAAAATTCTTATATATATAGACACACACACACAATTATATATTATTCAACTGAGTTTATCTATGGTGTGCTTGATATTTTTGCGACCACTCACTAACCATGAACAACAGAGGCGAATCCCGTTAATCACTGGTATGAACACAGTTAGCGAATATCAAATTGAAATTGGACTTTCTTACCCTAATACACGTTATTATATTCAAATTGATCATATCAAGTACCATGCGTATACATATATGGTGCATGTAGCTATACGACGATCTGAATGCGCCAAAGAAAAAGAGAACAATATACCATCGAACTGCATTGGCATGAGAAGGTTGACCTGATTTGTGCATTTAAATTAATAGACCGAAACTACTGAAGCAGCTTACTCGATCTTCCCATTTTTATATTTCATGTTAATTGTGTAATTGTAAACAAAGACAACGTGAGTTTCTAGATTGTCTTAATTAAATTCATAAGAAAATCATCGCTTGAAGGTCTAGCGGTGTAAAGCCTTGTTAGACCCTTCAATTTTTAAAGGTCGAGTTCTAAATGAGGCATTTGTAGCCACAACCCTAAATGAGATTAATCTACCTAGTAATAAGATCTAGAAAAAGTTTCAGATGGTGGATATATGTTGTAGTTCACGAGTAATCTTGAAGATCTGCAACCATCAGCAAAGAGGGAGCATTATTCAATTCTCCAATATTAAACAGACCCGAAAAACTATGCATGCATCTCTAGAGAAACCCCGGAAACTATGCATGCGTCCCTAGAGGGACCCCGAATTTCTACTGCGTTTGCCTTTCCGAAGGTCATTGTTCTGCGTGCGAGCCCACCACTCATCTAGGCTTATTTACAAGCCCAATACAATCTGATTGTATATATAGGCTTATACTCTCTTATTCCCAAGCAATAAGAGACTTAGTTTCTTTTACACACCCACACATATATTCATATATTTACAATAGGATATGATAGTATTTTTATAAAAAGGAAAATAAGTTTTTTTCGTTTGTTGATATATATAGCTAGCTTGCGGCTAATGTTTAGTAACACAATTAGCTGGGTTATCGTAATCTGAGGTAAACAAAAGCAAGTGCGCGTGTGGTAGTGTTGAGACGTTTTATTTGTCATGGAAAATAAGTATATGCTGAAACGTGCATAAAACAAATCCAAATACGCAAACGTGACGTAAAAAGAAATTAGCAAAACAAGTAAAAGGAGATGAAGAAGAAGGCAAATCATCTGGTGATAGAAAAGGACGACCACCATCCATGTTGTTGTCTCGCCGTGTCTTTGGGCGCACGCCTGATGGTTTGTAATAAGTAAATTAAATTAGAAGGTTCAAAAGCAATATTATAAGGGCTAAGCCCGAATCTGTCTTCCCTACAGTGTCTTTGCTATATTTTTTTTAAATAAATATACGCAACGTAACTATGTTGGTTTCTAACTCTGTATTCCCAGAAACCCCATATTATATATATATAAGTTCACTAAATTATTAAATAAGTATATAATGACAATCAAATCAAACCCCCTCGTGTGGTCTACCATTGCTTCTTGTTTCATTGCATCCACTAATTAAAACAAGAAAGGTCCACCACAATATTAATAATTATTAATAATGATAACACCTTGGCTCGTTTAATTTAATATAATATATTTATACCCGCTTCTTGTATTGATTTGATAGTTCTCATGCTTCAAATTGGAGGAGTTGCCATTATCCACTTACCTTTTTCATGTCACAGTTCACACAGAGACAGAGCTAGGGTGGTGGCCAGGGGATGATCGGATTTGGTGATGACGTGGCCATCAGTATTTGCGGTGGCTCCGCCGTCTGGCAACACGTATGTATGTATGGAGACCGTTCAACTTGGATAGTTCTAGTGAAACCCCACTTTTTGGGTTGGTGGGGTTTATCTACTAAAACTGATCGAAATATCTCTTTTTTGAGGATACATATATAGATTTGGTTTGAATCAAACCTTACTTAACCAGCTACAATAGTTGAAGATCTTAATCAAACACGAAGGTTATTTTCTACCTTTATTAACTAACTGATATTCAGAATCATTTGCACGGGGGCCAGATGCCATGATGTTACGTTGTGATTGGTGCACGCAGGCATGAAACAAATAGTGGAGCTGTCTTTGTGATGAGTGAGATACAATACTTGGATTCGTAGGTTATTAATTCAAAGATGAGGATAAAAAAAAGTGAGATACGATTAATATTTAGTATTATTTGATCCGCAAACCATTCGATGTTACGTTAGTGTGTGGAAAATTGACCGTCAATATATCTAACTATCAGATTTGTCATTTTACTTGAATCCAATACAATGCCTGGTCACCAAATCCCACAATATTCCCCAATTGACTAATATTATTTCTTTCCAAGCATGCAGATTTCAGAATCTGGTTCCGTGAAAATGATCGAACGGAATGAAATGAAATTCTCTTAGCTTGTACGTATATGTTTTAATTTCCTGTACAAGTCACTAAGGAATATAATATAATATAGATAGATATATATTGGGATTAGTTAAGAAATTGTAGCTCGTTGGTGGTGAATGACAGCAAACGTGACGGTAAAACAGATGAAAAGGATGACGAACAGGAAATATAACAACACAGAGATGGTGATAAGAGAAAGCGGTGGATGAGATAGTGATGTGTGAGATTTAAAATATTTTATGGTGAGACGTGTGACTAAGATTTGAAGAAGGTTAAGTCACTAGTACTTCACTTGTCCAGATTCAATGGCAGCTCTTAACTTTTAGTCCACGTAGTAAAAACGACGTCTTTAGTTTTGGAACTTAGTCCCATTTTTCCACTTATGGGTTTATTCAATCCACTACTTTTACTTTCTTAAATATAATATTAAGCCATACCCCCATTGAGCCATGATTAGCTCGTTTCTTGGCTCTAGAAGCAAATGTTATTTAATAATATATTTTTCTGAAAACATGTTTTCTTTATATATAATAATCACCTAAGATTAAAATTCTCCGGTAGTGCGCATGCCATTTGTCCTCTTGTGTATATATGTTCCTTCTCACCGCCAGTCACAATATGCTCGATCGCTTTGAGGAATTCCAAGGGAAGAAAAAGTAACTGCAATTAGTAAATTCAAAAGCATAAAAGAATCCGCAGATGAAAAACTAAACCTTCATTAATCGCACTTAATTATGACTTAACAACAGTTATAGCATGCAGAGATAGGTAAAAGAGTAGTAATATAGAATGCATGCACCCTCATAATGATGAATCATTAGTCTTGATAAGTCGGAAAATGCATAATGATGAATGCTCGTGCAGGTGCAGAAATATCCTTTTTGTTCACTTTTAATTTACAGCAGTGAATGTTGCATTTCGTACGAATGATCATGCATTTTTAATATATAAATTTACATGCTTCGGCCTACATGTTTTGAAAAGCGGCAACACAAAACGCGTAATATGGGCCATAACTTGTCTTTATGCTGTCTAATAATGGTACCATTAGTGAATGAATGGCCTTTGTGTGTTTACGAGTAGGTGACCTTGGGATTGATGCCAACAAAGTACTGTAACAATTAACGTAGTTATATATATATATATATATATATATATATATATATATAGCTGCTGATCGATGACTTTAATCTGGAGTTAGAGGTGAACTGAGCAGCAAGGCATTATTGCCCCCAAAGTGGAAGCCAAAGGCGAGAAAGGCACTTAATTTGTTTTCGCATTAAGAACTAAAACCTTTCTTTTGTGTTGCAGCTCTTGGCAAAGTGGACGGCAAACTCAATCACTCAACACTTACTTTCTTCCATCCAGAGCAGACATGTGGTTTGGTTAAAGCACAACACCATTATTCATCGAAGCCTAATCAAACTTGCTTAAACCCTTCCCTTTAGGGACACAACTCAACATTAACAATAATATCACACCCGAAATTTTAACAGGCAAAGTAACCAATTATATATCATTTTTCTATGTGCCAATAATCGGAGTTATAGGGGAATTGAACAATAAATATTATACACATATATAAGATTGATAATTTTTTATTTCTTTTGGAGCAGCTATCCTTGAATCTTTATATAAAGTTTGTCCAAGCTTTGTCTCCATATCATCAATATATTATATTGAAATTAGTATTCATGCCTACTGTAGTTTTATTTATTGTGCATGCAATTTTCTCTCCAAATATTTCCATCTTTCATTCGAAATTTCCACATGCATTTTGAATAATTTATATATAGATAAAATACACATCAGGTTCTTAATATAAAACATATTTACCTTATTTGATTAGATTAAGAAAGTTAGTTGAGTTAGTTAACATGATATGTATTTTAATTTCTAAAACATCATAATCGTCTTCCCTAATTCCATTATTCTCTTCTCCTTGATTATTGTTGAGGGAACATCAATAGGGGTAAATTAGGAAAAAATGACAAATATGAAAATTATATCTTATATTTAGAATCAAGATTAACTCCTCAAGTATGTCTTATATTAAGGGCCGGAGGAGTAATTATTATTGTGTTATAGCAAATTTAATGTTGTTTTAAAAATGTCTATAAAAAAGAATTTGGCAAGCGGGACCTAATCTCCCTTGAGATTTAGATGGCAAAAAGCAAATATTTTTTACTTATATAGTATATAGAGTAAATACCCTTTCGATCCCCGACAAAAACACGGACCCCATTTTGGTCTCGACAAAAAAGTCTTTTTAGTCCATAAAAAGGACGAATAAGGGTCTATTAGTGGACATTTTGATCTCTCACAAATTTCAAAAGTCATTTTTAGTCCCATAAAAATGAAGAATAAGGGTCGATTTTTTGTCAATGACCAAAATGGGTCCGTATTTTTGTCGGGGACCAAAAGAGTATTTACTCTATATACAAACAATAAAAAAGCCATGGGAGGCGCTAATGAGAGGGTATATCAAACAGTATAGAGTTTTGTGAAAAATGGTCGAGAGAACAATTAATGAAGTCATTGAACAAATACTTTCAATAATTAATTAACACCCTTCGATAGATTTAGTTATTAATAGAGCATAACGTTATTGTACATAGTCGATTTCACATAGCTTGTTGTTATTATATATAATACAATAAGAATTATACTCACAAAACTTATTTACAAGAGAGAGTTTCTATCACTGGCATGCATGCATCAACTAAAATTAACTGTAAATGGTAACTTCTGATTATAAATTAAAAAATCGTGAAAGTTTCAGAAGGCATTATCATGTTTAAGCACATCATATTGTGCTTCTTTTGTTGGGTTATTTGTTATTTGACCAAATGCAAAGGACATACACTTAGATGCCATTAATTGGTGTGATCCGCATCATTTAAACAAAATAGTATAAAAGACCCTTCTTTTCTTCTCCCTTTAATTGATTGTTCTGCACGCAAAGATGTTTGTCTGATATTTAAACGCCATGTTGGGAATTTAAATACATTAAATCTATTTGTAAGCCACACCTTGCTATGGATAAATATCTATGAAGCCATTATATTCGTGCGTTGCCTTAATGCGCTCGTCAAAACAAAAAGGAAGCTTCTTACAATAAATTATTGTATCCCAACGAAAGATCTCCGTCAAAACCCCATAATTTTACTGGATAATATAAACTAAAACTGCTACTGGGAAAATTAACATATATTAATTGCTTGGCAAGAAAAATTGGTGACCTTGATCTTAATTAATTAACTAGGAGCAAGTTATGTACAATGATTACATTTTGTAGGTCATATTCGGCAAGGCATCTTGAACCTGCCACTTGATTCACATTCGCATATGCCAAAACTCTCCCAACAACTCAACACGTACAAGATTAGAAGGTCAAAAACGAAGTTACAGCGACCAATAATAAATAAATAAAGGTCAAACGTAAAAAGGTCAACTAGGAAAATATCATGTCAAATTGTTTCTCCTAAGTGGGGGGTGAGTTAGTGTGTCAGCTGAGGGAGCATTGTTCATAAACTAATCTTTTTGGTTAACGACGTGTTGCTGCTCATTGAATTAGAACCAAGCACTCAAACCTTAAATTAATCTGTAACCCTTATTTTGCTGTGACACCTAATGCCCTTTGACATTGAACTGTTGTTGACCTGTAATATTTGATGCCATCTCTTTATTAACAATTTTTTTCAACCATGGGGCTGCTGGTCAACTACATTCTCTTGCATTTGAGGTCGGCTGAGTCATGTCACGTTCAATTCACTAACCAAAGTTAAATTAAAATTGACAACTATTCATTGAATTGGGATGGTCTATGATTTCCTTATTCGTGGGTTTGGTGTTCTTGAAAGGCCCAAGTACCTGCTCATCACATAGAGTTGGACTTCTCGAACTGGGTAGAATAACCATAGGAATTCACTGTGGCCCGAATGGGCACACTTCACCAAGTTTTCGTTTCTGTAATTAGATTAAAACCAGTTCATTTTAGCAAAAAAAAACCAGTTCATTTTAGCAAAAAAAAAAAACCAGTTCATTCAAAGTTTGATCGATATTTATAAAGCCCACGACATTTGGTGCAATTCATTAACATAGAGAGGATATTGGAACCTCGTGGCTCTCAATCTTAAAGTTAGTCTTGGAGTTGGGAGAGACATCCTAACTCCTACGTCCTAAGTAACGCTTGAGGGTAATAGGCGGCTCGCCTGCCAACATGTCAGTATCACTATCCAGGGGTGAACCCAACCCCTTTCCTAAAATTTTAGTATAAAAAGAGAGATAGAGGATATTGGAAAATTTTTGAAGGAAATACCACTTGAATTTTAAAATCTTAAATAAATTATTTTTCAATAAAATAAGTTATTAATTGCTTTATTATTTTTGTTAATCCGATTACTATTATTATCAATAAGAATTTTGACATTTCCCTCTTTAGTTAATGTCTACTGAATAAATAAATCTTCCGACAAACAATATATAGTATCAAAATAAAGTTGGCCCATTTATAGCAACAGAACTTTTCTTTCTTTCTTTTCCAAAAAAAAAAAAGACAGCAATTAAACTCTGCTATTATCGATCAATATCAGAAGCTCTGCTAACTGCTATTATCACAGGTCCCAAAAAAAACAAAAAAAACTCTGCTATTATCAGCCTATCATAGGGAAAATATATTTGCTGATTTGAGGATGATATATACAGCTAGTAAACATTTGCTAGCATGGACTTGGCTTGTATCCTTTGCGGATACTGTCCTCTGCGTCAAACGTCGCCGTTTTTATTGTTTTTCAGCAAAACACACATGGTTCCTTAAAAAAAAAAAAAATCAGGACCTCTCAAGTAGTAAAAAGATAATTCATAATAAAAAAACAATAAAAACGGCGACGTTTGGACGCAGCGGACAGTATCCGCAAAGGATACAAGCCAAGTCCAATTTTTTTGGCTTCTTCTATTCAAACTTGTTCAGCATCATCTCTCTTTCTTTTATCATTGCCATTGGCTCCAGCATCTGCCTCCTCATTGGTCACTTCAAGTTCTCTTGACTCTTTCCTGGCCATCGGATTTCTCGTCTACTTCCTCATCTTCATCAGTATCATCAGAGTCTTCCTCTGCTCCATCTGCTTCCTCATCTTCATCTCCATCCGCCGAATCTCCATTTTCTTCAGCTTTAGCTTTCAGTGATTCAATTACACCCTTCACCTCTGTATTAACCTATCACAAACACGAGCATGCCACCAGAGGAACTTAGCAACCAGTTTGTAAGGAATTTTACGATTAGACCATCAGAAAAATATCAACCAGATGTTTTTAAGTGCAAATTATTGCCATAACCACCTGAAGGTTCTGAAGAAAATCCGCGATGTCAGTGGGGCAAGCAGGACATTTCATCACATTTTTTTTAGACCGAAGCGATCTTTCACCCCTGTTTCTGTCCCTTAAAAAAGACCGACCCGCAAATGCCCCTTCCACACATGACTTGCAGAAATTGTGAGCACAGGGCGTCGTAACTGGAGAAGCCATAACTTGCTTGCAAATAAGGCAACCAAATTCTGTATGCAGAAGCACAAGAGAGTAAAAATATAACATTCGCCGAAAGCTTACCCACAGAGCAAACAAAGCATTTAATTAGCTGCGACAAATCGAAGCAGCGAAAGAACAAGTCGACTGACATAATAAAAGCCAGTCATAGTCATATCATACCTTTCAGTAATCTTTCCCTGCTCGACATATTCTGGGTTTTTCTTATCCCTCTCCTTGACCCTTGTACGGGCATTCGACTGCGTGGCGGTGGTTTCATCCACTTCCAGCAAGATTCTTCCTCCTAAAGAAGCCATAGATTCATCATATATTCTCAAAAATCTAATTTTAGTAACACGATAAATCTCCCACTTAATATCAATTAATAGGCAATTTAAGGAAAGAAACAAGCTGTTTTAAAAATACAAAAAGATCCCAAAATGTTACTCACATCGAAACCCCACGATGGACTGTCCGTTCGTTCAATTATGCCTATAGCCTTTTCCAACTCCGAAACTGCTGGCAAGGGTCTTTGGCGATCACCATGGTCATCACTATGTTTCATTTAAAATCATTAGTAAAAATAGTTTCAGTTAGCACAAGCAGATTAAGTGAGCTACATAACACATGCCTCGTCCATGGAGCAGGTTCATTGTCACATCTAACAAATAGATACCGGCAAACTTTGAATCCCTGAATAAGAATATTTTATCAGAGAAGTTGCATGAAATAAATCAAGAACCAAGAGAGTCCATATGAGAACAAGGGGATATCGTATAGTCACCTGCATTCCCAATGTTTGCCAACATTTCTCGATTCTGTATACCCCATCATACCGAAACCCTTTCTCGGGGGCATAGGAAGAGCGTATCTCTTTATGGGATCTGGCCATTGAAATTTAATAGGTTGCACCAAAAAATATCACACAATGCTCAAGAAAAGGTTCATGAAGAGAAAATCAAATTGTGGGATCCACCACTCGAGAGATTAATTTGCTAAAGAAGACTAGCTTAACACATACATGAAGAACAACGAAGTTGAGATCAAGGAAACCAA
The DNA here is from genome assembly GCA_025563575.1 of Acacia pycnantha. Lineage (NCBI taxonomy): Eukaryota > Viridiplantae > Streptophyta > Magnoliopsida > Fabales > Fabaceae > Acacia > Acacia pycnantha. Next base: position 803,271 of record JAMWYP010000037.1, on the reverse strand, counting down.
AAGGTACACACCAGGTGAAGAGCACCTAGTTAGATATTATATTAAAAAAATTCATAAATAAAAAGAGCCATTTTGGATGTTGATGCTTACCTCACCACTCGAACCGGATAACCTTTCAAACAACTAACTTTGAGAGCTAAATTAAACTTCTCAAACTTTTGATCAAAAGAATGTTCTTTGTTCGTTCTTTTATTACCACTCAGGTCTTTACCGCCACTGCAATGACATGTCAGTGAATTCAACAACCGACGGAAAATGAGGAAATGTGAATCAAAAGCACACAAAAAATAAAAATAACGAAGCAAAGGCTGACTGACATGTTTCCAAAATTTTGGATAAACAAATGTGCAGAAAGAGAGGTTAGTGGCCATGCATTGGCAGGATGACAACAATCCTATAGCAGCTAAACCCAACACCGGTGAGCAGAGTCGCCCGAAATGCATTGATAAAATAGCAAAGCTAACTAATGTGCATACAGTTTCCATACAGACAAGCACGCCGAGAAGAAAATGACAATACAACAATTCATGAACATTTCACAAACCTTCCTGTGTAAAGAAAATATTCTCCATGATCCTCATCATCAACATAACCGCCAGAAAGAACTACTGATTGTGCACCATAGTTTGACTGTCCAGCGATACCACTAACAGGAGGGAGGTGAACACCCCACTGTCGGCATTCAAGCCTATGTTCCCAACATTCGCCAACCAGCACACCTTGATTCCTCTCTGGATCATTCTCAGCAGGGATTGGACCAAAATGATCCTGAGGCACAGTTACAAAAATCTTTCCGCTAGCTGCATTTGCGTTGCCCTTCCTCTGGGCCCGCTCTGTTGTATATGCCTTCTCTGGCCTATCTTGGTTGTGCACAAAATGGTAATCTTTAGAAGCTTCTCCAGAACCAGTGTTTTTGGATATTTTAGCCATGCGAATAGCAATAACTAATGCAGAATTTATACGGGGCTGGCTTGCCATTTTGGAGGGGATACCGCGTCGACACTTTGCACATGTTAGTTTTCCTTGCCCGGTCCATTTCTGGAAGCATTTCAGACAGAAATTATGCCCGCAAGGAGTCTGAAGAAGGACATTAAATTAGAACCCTTGTTGTATTGAAATATTATAATAAGCTAATTATCACCATTCCTTCCCAGAATGATAAGTATAAATGAATTCGAAGAAACTAAGCAGACCACAAGAGCCTTGGGAAAATTTGCTTTCTTTGCCAAAAGAATCCTGAAGACTAGTAAACAGATGAATATGACAAATACGCACGCAAAAGAAGCCTAACATCGGTATGTCAGGCGTTGGTGGAACCATAAAATAAACTTGTATCTATGTGACTAATTTCACAGATAAAATTAGAGAACGTGCTCAAAGACCAGAATCTGCATATTCACAATCATATCGTTCAAATCAAGAAGGGGAAAAGAAAACGAAAATGTCCCACGCCCCAGAAATAAATTTTTTATTCAAGTCGAATGGGACAAGGGAGAAAGAATTCGCGAATAAAAAAGGTTAACAAAAGCAATGTTGGCAAACGGAAAACGTAAAAGAGAACAAAGAATGGTCTGAATCACAAAGTTACCGTGATGGGCCTCTCGGGCAACTTCATGCAGAAGGAGCAGTTCAAAGCCCCGCTGAGGATATCCAAGACATCCTTCGCTCCGCCTTCTACCTTATTCTCCACGCAACCTTCGTCTGCCTCCGGCGCAGCCGTTCCACTCATGAGCATCTGACGTTTCTTCGCCTTGTCCAAATCCGAGAGAGAAGCGTCAGCTTCGATGGCTCGGATCGCAGCCATCAAATCACCAGCCCCGTCAAGTACGGCTTTGCCAAAAGTTACCGGCGGAAAATCGGATGGCGGAGTACAGCAATCGGGGCATTCCCACTGAACCGTCTCGGCCATGGTGGCCAGAGGATTGGAGAGACAGGTAACGTGCCATTGGGTCGCGCAGGTTTTGCACGTCAACTTCTCCTCGTCTGCCGGGAGCACCTTGCAGATCATACAGACACCGTCACAATCGCAGGGAAGTTGGGAGACGTCAGCCATTGATAGAAGCAGAGAAGCAAGACAGAGAAACAAAGAGTGAGACTGAGGAGAGCGAAGGAGACAGAAATTATGGGGGTCGATTGGTTCTTATACTGAGGGAGTGTCAGTATAAGGAAGGGGAGAACGGCGGCTTTTGAAAAGTGTTGACAGAAACAGCATTGAGTCGGACGTGAATTTCAAGGGTCCTCTGATCTGCTGTACTCGGCTTCATGCGAATTTCTGAATTCCCCCTTCTGATTAAATTTACGCATTAGCCACGTATTAAATTTTGACTAGCCCCGTCTGAGACAGGGAGTCAAGAGTTTAGTGAATTAAATTGGGAGTAACTCATAGTCACTCCGGTAACGATTATATTTGTAAATAAATATATACAGAATAACACTGTTAATGTATAAGGGACTAACGGTCATTATTGTCAAACAGTTTAATATTTTTATTATTCTAGCTTACATAATTGGTTTTGATCAAGCTTACATAATTGGTTTTGATCAAAAAAGCTTACATAATTGGTTCGAGTTACTCTTAAATCCGTGCTAGTTATAAACTTGGTTAAACTTGTGAGTTCAAAACCAAGTTTTCTATTTTACATTTCTAACTTACAAAATCGTATTAACTCACTTTTAAACACATGATAAATTTTTCGATTTGATCATACTTATTGACTTTATTAATTAATTTTAAAGATATTTCTTTATTGAGTATGATAAATTACGAATGTTAATGGATTTAATTTCAATTATTTGAATTTAAAATATAATTAAATCAAAATATTGTCATTTGTATATTTTAATTATACACTTTTAATATATATTTATTAATAAAAGTAAACTAAGTTTACATCATTGACATGAGTTTTCTTAAACTCAGTGAGTTTTACAACTTTACTAACGGCCATAAATAGAGTAAACTTGAGGGACTAGAAACAATGGCTGCAAACTTCATGAATTAAAATCAAAATGAAGGAAAACTATGAGGAACAATGATAATATTAAATTTAAGGGTTAAAATACAAAAATACATATGAGATTTTTTAAAAGTGCGCTCATCACCAAATGTTAGTTGATTGTTTGTTTGAATTTTTAAGGGTTAAGGTGCAAAAATATACATAAGATTTTCTTAAAAGTTCCTCTTATACAAATAATTTTTTGAGGGGCAAAGGTAATTATGAACTTTTAAAATATGTGCAAAAATACATATTGACCATTTGTTTAAAGTTTTTGAAGGAAAATGGTGACATGGATGATTAAGAAATAATATGAAATAATGATTTGTTGACTGGGCAAAGGAAATTAATTTCCATTTAACCCTTCCCCTCCCCTCCCTTAGTCTTCTGAAAGAAGTGATGAGGTAGAGATAAATGGTTTGGTGGAAATTAATTTCCCTTACCCAGCTAACAAATTATTATTTCAAGTTGAAGAAATATTTACATATTTCAAAAGTACCTCGTCATCTTGACTTTATCTCATGAAAACATAACAACTCATATCATTTTAATCATAGTTAGCTGATGACTCATCTAAGAAAATTCAGTTTTTAACAAACAAAAAAAAATCTTAATTTAAAAACTAAAACAAAATCATCAACCAATATTTTTCTTAAAAACAAGATAAAATTTTAATTTTTTCATGAGTCATTAGTCAACTAGTATTAAAATGATCTGAGTTATTATATTTTATCGGTGTTCAAATGACACGGTACTACGAGTATGCAAGTATTTCTTTCCAAGTTGTTTTTTAATCATCCACGTCATCCTTAATGTCACCATTTTTAGTCAAAAAATTCAAACAACCAGTCAACAAATAGTCAATGTGCATTTTTACACATATTTTGGAAGTTCATAATTACTTTTGCCTCTAAAAATATTTGTGTTAGGAGCACTTTTAGGAAAATCTCATGCGTATTTTTGCACATTAACCCTTAAAAAAATTAAACAAATAGTCGGTCAATGTGTATTTTACACATATTTTAGAAATTAATAGTTACTTTAGCCCCCAAAAATATTTGGTATTGCGTGCACTTTTTAAAAAATCTCATGTGTATTTTTGTGTCTTATAAGAACATTGAATATACAGTTCATTTATGACCCATACATGCATCCGTAATAATTGCCTCATTTTTCTCATTATAGTCAACCATGAACATGTTTTTAAAACCTGACTTTCTAACATGTACTTGGTCATGATGAATTAATGTGGTAATTTTGCTTAGGCTAACCCAATGAATACACATGACATTGCAAAGAGCCTAAAATACACTTATGATTTGATATTGTCGCATATTTTGACATCTAATAAAATATGCTTGAGCTTCAATATGGACTCGCGTCACATTAACTAACTAGTAAGCTTTTCACACTGTTATTCGTCCCATACTAATCCATAACTCTCTCCCGTAAATCATAAAGGGTATTTTGAAATAAAGTTCATTAATGCATCTGGAAAATGTAAGATTTGATTTTGCTTATGTCACAAGAGATAATGTAATAAGTAATGTTTAAACTCGTACTGTGAATTGAATTCGTAAAAGTTTAATTTTATTAATAAGTTGGTATTAAAATGTATCATTAAAGAGTAATTAAGATATAAAAAATAACTATACTTTGATTTAAATATATTTTAAATTCAAATCATTGAATTTAAATCCATAAAATTCATAATTTATCATAGCGAACAAAAAAATGTTTGTAAAATTCACATATAAAATCACCAAGCATGATCAAATTGAAAAAGTTAGCACAGATTTAAGAGTGATTTAACATGATTTTGTAAGTTAGAAATGTAAAAATAACAAACTCGGTGTATGAATTTTCAAGAGTGACTCAACATATTTTTGTAAGCTACAGATGTAGAAAGTTAACACATGAGTTTGATAACCATTAACCATGATAATAAGCATAGACCTCACCTAACGTTACAGCGGTCAACTTTCTCATTAAAAAGTCTTAAATTTGGGTCAACTTTCTCATTAAATAGTCTTAAATTCACATTAAGGGCTTTGGGATTGACATTTATAACCAATGCATCCTCGGTGCATATATTATCTCCAACTTTGTTGTCAGTTTACCATTTTTATTTTTTTTCTTATAAAATTGTGTCAACTATATTTAGTTACAAATTTAATTCATCACTCAAGTTCAAACACAAGTTAGTTGTTTTATGTGTATAACTTACAAAATTATATCAACTTACTCTTAAGCTCGTGCTAATTGATAACTTTTTAGATTTGATTGTGTTAATAGCTTCATATATAGGAGGCAAAAAAGAAGGGAATTAAAGATGACGAGCTAGGGCGTTTTAAAAACACATATAATATGAACTTACTTCTTTAATTATGATCAAATTAGATAAATATGTTTTATATTAAAGATCATAGGAGTATGTCATAAGCAATTTTATAGGTTAAGGTGCAATCGTCAACATCCTGAAGTATTTCTTCAGGTGTGTCTAGTGCCTTAAAATATTTTGTAGTGCACCCAACACCATGAAATATTTTTTTATGGGTGTTCAAAACCCTAAAATACTTTTTCTTTTTGTGCAATTTTGCACTTAACAATCTAGATAATTTGAGGTTTGGATACACCTAAAAAAATACTTTTAGATATTGGATGTACCAAAAAAATAGTTTATGGTATTGGACGCACTTGAAAATATACTTCAGGGACTAAAGTCGTTGTAGCCCAATGCTCCCCTATAAGCGAGAGGTGATAGGTCTAATCCTGCTTATGACTCAGGCTACTAGTGCTTACCCTCGTAACTTAAAAAAAAAACTTTAGGGGGCTTGGTGCACCAAAAAAAAAACTTTAGAGTGTTAAGTGCACCACAAAATAATTTAGGACACTGAATGCATTTGAAAAAAAATATTCTAGGGTGCTAAATGCACCTTACCTTTTTTATAAATACTATATGACTTTATTAAATAATTTCAATTTTTGTAAAATCAATCAACACTTTCCTAAAATATATTTAGTGTTCTTTAATAAATATGGCATAACTTTAGTTTTATATTAATAAGGACCAAAATATGAAACAAAATATGTTTTTTTTTTTTCAAAAAAGAGGCAATAAAATAATTAAAGTTGGCGTTTTTTTGATACAAAAATTTTAGGAAAGGGGTTGGGTTCACCTAAGATCCAAGGGCAGAGCGAAGTCTCCCTTCTTTCTAGGTGATACCAATGTTAGGCAGGGCGAGCCCTCTATTACCCTCGGACGTTAACCTAGACACCTAGATTTGGTGAGCGTCCACCCTTTGCTAGTTGAGCCCAAAAACGAGCGGTAAAGTTGGTGTTGTTGTGACAAATTGTTAGTGTTCAGTAGCAACGTAGCATAGTAGATTTAGATATGACCTATGAGTATATATAATTGGATTAAGGTGCAAAAATGCACATGTATTTTACTCTGAGGAGCGCTCGACACCAAATGTTTTTTAAGTGCAAAGTGTATACGTGGTTACAAATTAGGTGCAAAAATACCATTTGATCATTAAGTTTGACTTTGACCGTTAATGTTGACTTTTTTGCTAATTAGACGATGACATAGCTTTTAAAAGTGCAAAAATACACACAGCCAAAAGAGTGTCCAACACCAAGTGTTTTTTTTTTTAATTTAATAATTTTATTTCAATTAAAGAAAAAATATCATTTCTCTAGATATAATTCTTATGAGGCCAATCTTTTTCTTTTGATAAATCATTTTGGGAAGGAGGATTTATTCAATGGGTAATTTTTTTTTAAAAAAATCTTTATTAAATTTTCTAATTAATAATTGATAAATGAGTATTTATGCATTTAAAATTTGATATTATAAATAATACATTTACTTACAAATAATTTTAATTTTTTTGAAAAATAAATAGTTAAATAAATAATTCATTTATTCTGTAAAAAAATAATAATTCATCAACTTTGGAAAAAGTCAACTTTATAACTATAAGTCTATAATATTCCTTGATTTACTTTCATTCATCATATAAATGGAAATAACTCATTTAGAGGTGTAAATGTTTATATTGCATATTTCTCAATGCAATAAAAAATAAATAATATTATTTGGTTTTGATTGAAAAATTATTTAAATAATTTCTGGTTCAAATTGTTAGATCAAAAAATTTAAATTATTTTTAACTGAATATAGGATTTATAAGGCTAATTTCTGAATTTGCCCCTTATTAAATAACTATTTACCAAAATGCCCTTGTCAGAAAACTATTTCCCGAAATGCCCCTGTCAGAAAACTATTTCTCAATCTGCCCCTGTTTAGTCGACTAAAAATATGGTATAGTCGACTAAATCGCGGGACCAAATTTTTTTTGAAAACCCTCGACATTTAGTCGACTAAAACTTAAATTTTAGTCGACTAAACCCATTTAGTCGACTAAAAAACCCATTTAGTCGACTAAATCATTAAAAAAAAGTTAAAACTTCTAAGGCCATAACTTCGGCTCGAGAGTTCGAATCAAGCGATTCTTTTTTTGATTCCACATAACTTTTTGAGATCTATGCACCGACATAAAAATTAAATTCTGAATTTAATGAAGAGAAAGGAGGAAAAACAAGTGATTCTTTATTGCGCAGGAAATACTAACAATTCATTAAATATAATCAAGTGATTCTTTAATTCTATATATATATATATATATATATATATATATATATATATATATATATATATATATATATATATATAGTTTTCTTTTATTTGATGTTTTTTTTATTAGATCATATAATATCTCCAGTACAATAAAGATAAGATATGTGTGTGTATACAGTTGATCGCGGGAGAGGGGCGGTGCCACAAGGAAAAAGAGATAGAGTGCGAAATGATGGCACCAATCCCAGGGTTTTGTCGAGGATGGAGGAAATTAATCATATTTAATTGAGAGATATTTATTGTAAAATTAATTAATCATTATTTCTAATATTATTATCTAATAATAATTAATTGATCTTATTTTAGATTTTAATATCTTTATTTTTCTACCATGTATTTGGTAAACTTTGAATTTCAACGTAACAATTAATATTGGATTTTCAAAAATATATTCAAAATTGAGATTTTCTCTCCATTAATAATATGGATTTTAAAAGAAAAGAGAAATAGGAAAAATATCGACACTAAATTTGTGGAGCTTGATTTTAGGGGAATAACAGCGTTTGGAAGTTATGCATGAGATCATATGTTGTGATAGCACGGTAGTCAATCTACCTAAAATCTAGGATCATAGCTAATATCTAGGTGGCTATCACCCAAGAGGGGGTGAATTGGGTGTCCGATAAAACTTTGGAACTTTGAAAAATCTTTTTCAAACTTACTGAAGGCAGTTCATATGACAGTAAGACTTATAAAACGATTAACATTCACTCAAACATATATGCTGGAAATATAAGAGTTTAGGGAAGAGAATATGCAAACTATGATTTATCCTGGTTCGGCCCAATCCTTGACCTACGTCCAGTCCCTAAGCTCCACTTGAGATTTCAATCCACTATCTCCTTGATTAACCAGGCACAAGAGAAAAGCCTTTACACTTTGATTACACGACTCTGTACTCGAAGTAATCCTCTCCCTAGGATGGATAGTATGTTTACAGATAAATCTTCTCTTTCAGAAGTGAATAAATAAACATTGAAGTACAAATCAATCATCTCACTCTCTACGGTAAGCTATGTAGTAATTGAGAACAGAGAGTATATGATTTGAGTGTTGGATTCATAACGTTGGCATTTCGACGGTGCAAACTCTTATCTCCCGTCTATTTTGAATCTTTCTCCTTTTATAGTTGATCGTCACTAATGACCGTTGAGAAGTTTTGCAACTAGCCGTTGAGTCTCTTCGTTTATCCGTTAGGCACGATATACTACATTGTGAGTAGTCGACCGTTGCGTTGGTTGTACTTGCAGAAGGTGACACGAATGATAGCGATTAAGTATACCTCGAAGGAACGATCTCGTCTGCGAACTTTAGTTCCAATTGTTGCTCGCTTTTCGAGTTGTATTAAATGCTTCGCCACGTTGGATCGTCTTTCGCTCGAATTCAAATATAGCCTCGGTTAATCACTTTAAAAATCAACCAAAGAATGATTAGATATGATATAAGTGAGTTTGAAGATGATTAATAAACGTTAGAGAGTAACCCATGATTTTCCAAAATCGATTCAAGAGCATTCGTCCATCATAAGTTTTTCATAAAAGTATTCTCGAGAATTGTTCTAAGCATTCTCGAGAATCAAGTTAATAACTGGACAAAGAGAAATCAATCCTGAAAGGGTTCTTGAGAATAGATTATTTCATTCTCGAGAATCCTATGGCCAGAAGCTTTTCGTGAAGGTTTAGTGAAGCCATTCTCGAGAATTGAATTATCATATTCGAGAATCAGGCGTTGATCAATTTCCGTAGATGAAAGGTATTCTCGAGAATTGGTTTTGTATTCTTGAGAATTGCTTTCATTCTCGAGAATCAATTTGGCATTCTCGAGAATCATGTAATAAGAAATATTTGATCATCATATTCGTTCACTTATCATTCTCGAGAATCATGAGTGAGTACTTGAGAATAACTTCCATTCTCGAGAGTCAAGTTGACATTCTCGAGAATCACAGGTTGAGAAACAATTAATCATTCATTGAGCATTCTCGAGAATCAGTTGTCATTCTCGAGAATCACACGTTCATAAAATTTCCGTAGATGACCATTCTCGAGAACTCCTTTTCCATACTCGAGAATGATACTGAATAACCGAACGCTAATACTCAAGAAGGTAGTTTCATTCCATCGTATGCTTGGCTGAATTCATTCATTTTTGTTTTCATCAAATAGCTATTGCTTTATTGCTCCAGCAAATACTTCAACCTCGCTATATCACTATGTTCTTGCTTCATCAGTTTTTGGCTTCTGTCGTTCTTGATGTTATTTCAACATGTTGATCACCCTTCACTCTTGAGAATCAGTTATCCATTCTTGAGAATTGTTCTGACGGAAGAAGATGGATATAGGAAGTGTAACACCTCAGATTGGGATATTACAGAAAGCATACTCCGTAGGCACATTCTCGAGAATTGATATCCATTCTCGAGAATCACTGTCATATACTCAAGAATCAATTTCTTATGGAGATGCAAACAAGTTGATTCTGATTCAAATACTTAAACTCTTTAAAGCCTTCTTTCCAATGCAAGAACAATTAGCTCCAAACGCATTGTAGTTTGTCCGTTATCATCAACCAACGTTTCTGCAGCATCTTTGAACAGACTATCGATTTTCGAGGACCATATCTCCATGGTCCAAACTCCAAAGTTTGAAAATTATATGTCCCTGAAACGCTACTGATGTCTTCTTTCATATGCCATAGATTTCAGCTCAATTGGAGTTGTATTTTGCGAGATATACTCAAAATACTGAAGGTCGGTCTGGACTGTGACGTTGTTTTTACTGTCATCTTCCAAAATTCATAGATCTCTCATCTGACCTCCTTTAGGCTTGAAACATATGTCAAAATGACGCATTGGAAGTCTAGTTTCCAACAAAATTTGTTTCACCTCAATCCGATCTTTGGTTTGGGAGATATCGTCGAATTACCAGAGTTCGCCCGTGCTGAACGTGAAACAGAGCTGAACAGAGTAGCATGATTCTCGAGAATTGCTGATGATTCTCGAGAATTGACTTGATTTTTGGCGAAAATCACTGTAGCAAAGTGCATTCTCGAGAATTAACTTGTCATTCTCGAGAATTGATGTCCCATTCTCGAGAATACCTGTTCCATACTCGAGAATGGACGAGAATTAAGTGCAAATCTTCCTGAAGCTCGTTTTTACTCATTTTAACTCCGAATTAAGTCATTCCAACTTCCATATGATCGTAGAGACTTCAGAATCAATCTAAAAGCTTGAATAATGATTTTATCAATCCATCCAACAAGTTCTTCCTTCTTTCTTCTCTTCTCTTCATCATTCTCCATAATCTAACTTTTTCTTTCTTCTTTTCTCTTGATCATTCCCAAAATCATTTGATCTTCTTCTAAATTATTCTTCATAATTTGAACTTCATATCAACATTACATCTACATTAAATATAAGAATTAATCAAAGTAGAAGATAAATGAAGTATGAAAACTTTTTGCTTTTAATATTGATAAGCATATTTGTCATCATCAAAACTAAGCATAACTAACAGTTTACAATAATATAATAAAAATCAGCACACTCAACACAATAAACAATTAATAAATAAATAACTTAATCCTTCTTATTGTGGAATCAAGAACGTGCGGAAATCAGCAACATGAACCACGTAGAGAAAAAGTTGGGATTATTAACTTCAACAATACTAACAATTCATTATATATATATATATATATATATATATATATATATATATATATATATATATATAAAGAATCACTTGATTATATTTAATGAATTTTTAGTATCTCCCGCACAATAATAAATCACTTGTTTTTCCTCCTTTCTCTTCATTAAAATCAGAATTTAATTTTTATGTCGGTGCATAGATCTCAAAAGTTATGTGGAATCAAAAAAAGAATCGCTTGATTCGGACTCCCGAGTCAGAAGTTATGGCCTTCCGAAGTTTTAACTTTTTTTTTTAATGATTTAGTCGACTAAATGAGTTTTCTAGTCGACTAAATGGGTTTAGTCGACTAAAATTTAAGTTTTAGTCGACTAAATGTCGAGGGTTTTCAAAAAAATTTGGCCCACGCGATTTAGTCGACTAGACCATATTTTTAGTCGACTAAACAGGCGGATTGAGAAATAGTTTTCTTACGGGGCATTTTGGGAAATAGTTTTCTGGCGAGGGGCATTTTGGTAAATTGTTATTTAATAAGGGGCAAATTCAGAAATTAGCCGGATTTATAATATCAAATTTCAAAGGCATAAATACTCATGTATTAATTTTTAATTAGAAAATTTAATAGGGATTTAAAAAAAATTATAGAATTAAAAAATTTAGCCTTCTAGGAATTATACTTAGAGAAATATAATTTTCCTTTAATTGAAATAAAATTATTAAATCTAAAAAAAAACTTGGTGTTAGACACTCTTTTTCCAAATCACATTTGTATTTTTACACATTTCTTCGGATAAAGCACATGTGTATTTTTGTACTTTAACCCACATATAATTAATGGGTAAAAGATTTCTCCGGTCATTAGAGATAAATTATCTCTAGTGACCCCAAACTTTGTCGTTTTGGATTAATGAAGAGCGTTTTTGTAATTTTGCACTCTTCATTAATTCACCTAAAATTACAAACATACACTTTATTAATTCAAAACGACGTATTTTTAGGGGTTACTGGAGATAACTTATCTCCAGTGACTAGAGAAATACTTTTCCCATAATTAATACTCCCTCCGGTCCTAATTTTCATTTTCCTAAAATGCCCTTATATAAATTAAAATGACATAAGTAAAAGTGAATCACAACTCCTGTCACATACCTTTTCGATCTAGAATTTTTCTTTCCACACGTCAATGGTCTTACTATATATACATATATGTGTGAATACACACACATACATATAGATATATAAACATATATATATATATATATATATATATATATATATATATGTGTGTGTGTGTGTGTGTGTACACATATATCGACACATATATATGTGCAGACACACACATATATATTTTGATAGACATACACATTGATATACATATATGTATAAACACACTCATACTCACACACACACATGTATACACAAGGCGGACCTACAGTGGGGGCAATGTGGGCAAGTGCAGACATAAGATATATATAATTTACAAGAAATTTCGTAACAATATGAGTAGGTGGAACACATGGTAAATTCAATTTCTCCCCATACAAAGGTCGACTGTTCGAGCCCAACTTTTACTCTTTTTTTTGTCCCCATTTCCAATACCCTCTCTCTCGGTCGTTTTCCCCAAATTTCCATCTTAAACCCGACGCTCGCCCTCGTCTTCTTGCTCGACGCTCTCCCGTCTCGCCGTTCTTGCCCGTTCGACGCTCTCCCGTCCGCCGTTCTTGCCCGACGCTCTCCTCGTCCGCCGTCGCTCAGGCGGTCAGCTTGATTCTCGCCAGGTGAGTCGTTTTTGTACCGTAAAATTGATTTTCTATGAATGGATTTCCTCTTGAATTTATAACTCGGTGTAGGTGAAAGCTTTCGAACTTACAAGAGACGTAAGCATGTAAAGTTGAATTCGAAAGCAAAGCTCACGAAGATTGCATAAGATACTCGGAAGCGCAAGTCACATGGTAGGCCAGGTTTTATTCCCCTTTTCCAATTACATTGCATCGGTGAATGCCAATCTTTCTCCGGCATCATTTTGGATAATGATTTCCCTCTTGTGTTTGTGTGCGTGCACATGCATTATTTGTTTGCATCTTGAGGAATAGTTGGAAATGTACCCGCAAAACTTTTTTATGATTTGGAGAGGTATACGTTAACTTGAAATGATGATCACTTGGCTTGTGGGATGCACATGTATCTTCCCGCAACCTTCGGTGGGTAAATAAAGGGTGATTATGGAGTAGCTTGCTCGATTGTAGACACTAAGGGGTAAGCTTGTATCTCGAGACCGAAACTTGTAATTACCCATAGTTACTTCGTCATAAAGAGGAAGAAGATGTAGAGTGTGGAAAGATATTGTTCTTCTCAAGTTCTTTCGTTCGTGATTACTGGATAGGCATTCCATTTCGCTACTTCCTAAGGCATCTCTTTTACCAAAGATATCGTGTTTCAAGTCTCGGCTAATAACATTTGCTTCGAATCCAACTGTTTAGTTTTTAGAATAAAATTATCTAGTTGGTAGATCCTTAATATGAAAATTAAGAGATATCAAACTTGCATAATGTTAATGCTTTATCAATGCTATTGACATGTCCATTTTAGTGTGCTTTTGTGTGGTGCTCTTAATTTTTATGCTATATGAATTATGAAGTCACTTTTTATATTTGAAGTCAATAGCATATGTGATTCATGTCTTGGAAACCATAGGTTACTATTTATCTTTATGATTTAAGGACATAAAATTGCTGAGAACATGCTAACATGAAAGAACCCTGATTCTGGAGCATCATTTTTTTTGGCTATCTCTGGTCTTTGTAATAGTTAACCCCCACATCCTCCACTCTTCAGTTAAAACTCATTCTGTGTATAAATTAAGTTAGTTCAACTAAGGATCCGTGTACTTCAGCGTTCAGGCACCAGGAAAAAGGACATATTTGATTTCTGAATGTAATCATTGGGGGTCATTTTTGTATCTTCTGTATTATAAATATACAAGCAGCAAGCTTTAGTTCTTTTCTAATCGTTCTAATGTAAAGGTTAGTTGACTTTTGATTATTATATTTCTATGTTAAGTTGAAGTTTTCTTTTCTTTTATTGTTTATATTCTTTTGTTTTTTAATGCGTTTAAAACTTTCTTTAAAAAAATTTGAGGCGCCCCCCGAACCCCGAATCCACCACTAATTATGCACCCACAAACTTAAAATCCCGGGTCCGCCACTGCTATGTCTGCACTTGCCCACATTGCCCCCACTGTAGGTCCGCCCTGATTATGCACAAGGCACATTAACAATGAAGACTTACACGAAGTAGGTCATCTTAATAAAAGTGGTAGTATAACAAATTCCGGATAAAGTCTGTCTAAGTTCTTGAAAAAGTACATGTTTAGCGTGCGATAATATTGAATATGCGAAGCAATAAAATTGCCAGGACAACGAGACGTGGCTGCTAATTATTTTCTCATTATCATCATCTGAAACTAGCAGTAGTAGATCGGTGACAACAGATAATTAATAGAAGTCATGACCCAATAGCTTGACAAAGTTAACTAGTATGATAAGCAATGGCAGAACTAGGTTATGGTCAGTTGGAGCCTAACTTGCTTTCTCTAATCTTATATATTTATATGTACATATCATATAATATTTTATTTTGACCAATAATTTAGCCCCAACTAAGTATTTTATTCTATGTGTTTTACTCTTTCTAATGAGGGTAATATTGTACTGATTAGTGACAATTTTGGGGTTATGATTTTGGGAAAGTCTTCAATTTTAACAATAGATGACTATATATATATGTGTAGATGATGATTAATGGTTAATTTTAATCGCTTTCGATTTATTATTTGGTTGTTTTATGATTTTATAATGAATTTCTCTTTTAAAAATAGATTATACTAGGTTATTTTCTTACTGAAATTGAATTAGATCTTTATGTGTTTTAAAAATATTTTTTGGAGTTCATATTTTTTTTTTTTCCAATTATTTTGTTTTGAGGTAGGTGGAATACGCATTTAAGTGTTAATTTTATTAAATTTTATTATACATATAATTATTATGAGGGAACAACATTTCTACATTTACTGCAGAAATGTTATTCTCGCAAACAACAAAAACTACACCGTTTCGGTTTTGTCCCCTCCTCTTAATATATCTTCGCAACAAGCCACCAAGTTTGATGCCGACTCTCCTTTCTCCATTCTCATTCTTTCAGGTGAGAGAAGAGGCAGTTGAGAGCTGAGAAAAATACTGAGAGTGTGAGATGGAGAGGGTAAGTCCGAGAGAGAGACGAGACTGAGAACACAGAAAACTGAAACATAGAAAGTGAGAGTAAGAAAGAAAGCTGAAACGAAGAGAAGTTGAGAGTGGAAGTTGAATCCGAGAACAATGACGGAGGAAGAACTTTGTTGAAGTCTCCAAGAATAGTGTAGAAGCTTGTAAAACAAATGGATGAAGAGAAGGCGGCCAGACTAGAAGCATAAATGAAGCAAAGCAACTTTGAAAAGTCAAATAAAGAGGCTATAAAAAATTCAGTAAAGAATACTATAAAAAATGATAGAAGACTCCTGATGTTTAATCACAAAGTGGCTAAGGAATAAAGTAGAAGTAGCTGAAAAGCTACGGTAAAAGGAGCAAATTCCACGAAATATATAAAGATGGTATTAGATAAAATAATATAGGAGCAAATTCCACGAAATATACTCAGCAGTCAGCAAGACAGAGGCTATGGTTAAATTACTATTATAGATAGAACCATAACCTATGCATGCAACGTTAGACTTTAAAAGTACTGTTTCGGGACCCAAAAACAGCACATTGTGCGAAATGAACCACGTCATCTTAAGCACATTGGAGCCTGGAGCCTTCTTCGCTTCAGAACATGGGTCCTGCTTTTCATAAATGTCCAGATTATTCAAAGACGGACTCAATCACTTGCATAGTAGATTTGATCAGAAACGGTGTAGTTTTTGAGTTGTTGCAAAATAACATTTATGCAGTAAACAACAGAAATGTTATTCCCTTGTTATGATTGTGTTTGTGATATTTTTAGTATAATGTTTAATTCATTAGTCATTAAACAGTAAGAGAAAAGTAAAATTCTTGTTTCGCATACCTACTAAAAATATTAGTATCATCTTATATCTTGTTTTGATTTATAATTGTCAATTATTATTTATTTGTATTTTTAGTATTATATTATATTATTTAGTAAATAGTTTAATATGTTTATTGTTTAGTCCGGCTAAAAAATTTTATGGTTCCACCAGTGATGATGACATGTTCATGTATTGGCAACAGAAATGGACTGAGCAGAATCAAGAATAAACAGGATGACATACCTTGAAGACCCGGACAAGAAAAAATGCCACGGCCCCGGAAAAACCCATATGAATCATAGTGAGCGTCAAAGAAAACGGAAAATTAAGGTATTTCGTAGAAAGAACCCACTGCCGGGGGAAATGATGTTACCACACAAACTTTGTTCGACAAAGAAAGAAAGAAAAGAATTGCTGCCTTGTTGTACAGTATGACTCCAGATGAAAGTAAGATGAATATGAACAGGTAGAGATAAGTGAGGAAAAGCGTTTTGGTCATCATTTCCCCTCTGTTTTTCGTGTCACAGAATAGGCTCCAAGAATGCAAATTAAATTGTGCCGTTTTTAACATCATGCTTAAGATAATATAGTAATCCACCCAAGAGCAGAAGCCCGCTTAGAGTTTAAACGCAATGGGATTCACTCCCTCAAGCAAAGTCAATAGCTTGGAAAACGTTGCTCAAAGAAGACAAACAAATCGATGTGGAGATAAAGAAAAAGGAAGACAATGCAGGGTGTGATCCAATGTATGGCGCTAAACAGAGTAGGAACAACGGCGTCCGGAGACGAGAAACCGGCGGCTGCTATGGCCGGAATCTGGAGAAGGAGAAGCTAGAGTCCACTCATTCTATTCTTAGAATTATATCATTATCCTTATATTATATATTGTGTATCCTTATATTATATATTAGTTTATTAGATAAACTAATTAGTTTAAAAAAATTAAAATTAAAATAACTCTAAAATAATTTAATTAACCTTTCTAAAAAGTCAACTAGATATAAAAAAATTGCCAAAAATATTCCGGCATAATTTCATATGAAAATGAAATATATAATTTATATAGAATACGATTATATTTGTCTTTAGTCTAGTCTCTATTCTCAAACTCCCACCCTTTCCTTTCTCTCTGCTCTCGTACTTGATCTTCAAGAGATTGCTTATTTTAATTTAAATCCCTAAATATTAATTTCAAATTTATGTAATACACAAAATTCATCCATGTCTTATCATATGATCCTAAATAGGCAATATTCTCCTCCTCAAATTGGGGCCAGCCAGATTTATGAAAGTATCTCGACATTATTCTTTCATAAAAGGATATGATTAATTATTTTCCTAATCATGAGACTTCTCTAGAAACATTACACATTAAATAAGGAGGCTTTCTTCCTTCAACGAATCTGTATGCACGCCCAAATTCAATTCAGTCTAAATATTATCATTTGTATTCTATTTTCTTGACGATACTAGTTGGTTGAAATTTTAAAACATGTTTTAGCTTATAAGTCATAAGTGACCGCTGGTGTGACATTTTGACAGAGGTTCAAATTATATGTAGTTTGTATCTTTTGACACGATCATCGATCTCAACCAGAAACATACCTGTCTTATTAGTTTACAATCATTCTCACGAGAATGCAATCAAAAACTAACATCTTCGATCAGCAATAGGGAAAAAAAGAACCATGATTTGGACTTGTTGGGATGGAAGCAAGGGAAGTGAGAGGCGAATGAAGCAATTGTGACAAAGGACAGGGTACGTATAAGGGTTTATTTGAATTAGAATTCAAAAAGTATCTTCATGCGAGTCGAGACAAAACGTCTGTGATATACTTACCTCCCATTCTTTAAATTACGTTGGAAAAATATATTCTACCGCTAATCCAAACATACAATTAATTTGCTCATCCCACCTTCTGCTTTCCTGCGTGCATAGTAATAGTAATAAACATTATCACGCTTAGGGTGGGAACTACAAAGTAATTAAACTTTATCATGCTTATTATGTAGCTTCTGTTGTCATTTCTACATTATTTTCGTTCAATTTCTATGTGAGTGATTGAACTGACGTGAGTAGAGGATGAATAGTTGACTGGCATTATAATCAGACCGGCTTCTCTCCTCTACCCATTTCCATTATTTTCCCTCCTTTGTCCTTTTTTATCGTTAGATTAAGATCTCAATTATCGAAATTTATTATATAATAAAAATATTATTATAATGGAAAATGATGATAAATCTAGACCGTTGAGATCTCCACCCAACATCAAAAAAAGAAATAGGATGGGAAGGGGCAGAGGAGAGAAGTCAAATCCATTATAATCAGGGGCATCAAATATTGAGGCAATATCTGTATGTTATCTAAAACGCTAAAAGGCAGAAAAAGAAAAGCCATGTAACAATTTTTTTGGTAGAAAGGAAAAGGCAATAGCTAGCCCTAAAGCTGAGAATTGAATCGGTCGTTAACGTCTGTGTGGTTCATCTTAGATATTAAAGTTGTGTTGAGCCATGCATCATTAATAATAAAAACCAGTAAGATTTAATTAAAAAAGTCGATCTAACGAAATTAAACAGATGCACTTGAACTTTATCCACATGTTTATCCCTCCACTTAAATATTGTTAATCCTGGTCACTTTATTCCACTTCGTTTTTACAGGAATAAAGTGGTATTTTGATGGGCTAATTACAAGTCAGTCCTCCTCAGTCACCGGTAATCTTCTTTTTGATGAGGTCATTTGGCAAAATTATGGCTGGGATGGCATTAGGAAGACTTAGAAGACCATTTGGGACAAAAAAAGTTTGATGAATAAAAAAATGATAGTTTTTGGTATGGTTTCGAGAGCAACTCACATTTTACCCAAACCACTTTAGAGTTAAAACAATTTCTGATATGATTCTTTGACTGATGATTTTTCTTTACATTTTAACATTTTGAAAGTAAATTTTTAATAGACTATGATCCTATTTATAAGTTCACTTTCACAGAGTAAAAGTGAACAACCAAAGTAGTATATCATTTAAACCAAAAAAAAATTAAAATTTTATTGAAACTTAAATCACAATACACTACTTGAAGTTTATCTTAATTTTAGTTAAGCTAATATGGATAAAAGTCACTTCTACCCTTACCAATTAATTTGCATGTGTGAAGGAAAATGGAACAAACTATGAAATGAATCGTGATAAAGGACTTGTAATCAGAAGTCACAAAATTATTAAGTGGGACCCTAATCACTGGATGAAAATAATGAACAGGATTTTTTTTTCCTCAGAAAAGATCCATATATTGCTAACTTCCAAGAGTTGATAATTACATAGGTGGAATCAAACAAAGCCGTTAGAAACAGACATACTAGTGGGAAACATAATCATAAACCGAAACAGAAAGGTGAAGACAGAACCATAAATAATGCAGAAACAAATATAAGAGGACACCATCCATCAGGAGCGCAACTTTGTCACCAGCAGCATCTTCTGCCTCCAAAATATCCAAGGGAAGAAGTGATGTTAAAGAGGGTGTTTGCTGTAAAACCCACCTAATAGGGTACACTCTTTTATAAGTATTAGGTGCAAGCAAGTTAGTTATTCGGTTACCCTTCTAAAAATAAAGGATAAAGAGAATTCAACCTTAAAAACAAGAAGACAAATAATACGTAATGGCGGAGACGGGGCTAGGGTAGCCCCCCTAAAATGCTAAAAAAAAAAATAAAAGAGAAATGGGACAATGCTGGCCACTATCATCATGAGGCTTTCAACTAGCATCAGATATGAAAAGAGGACAATGCACACTACTAGAAAAAGTGAAATTTACACGTTTTTGCAAATTTTAACAAATTTGCATGACGGACAAAAAAATCCGTCATAAAAAAAAATTTGCGACGGACACATGCAGTCCGTCGCAAATTTGCGACGACGCTCGAAGTCCCGCAGCAAAGTGGCGCTTCAAAGCCGCCACTTTGCGACTGGACTGAGGTCCGTCGCAATTTGCGACTGACTCTAGTCCGTCGCAAAACGCGATTTAAACCCCCGGTTTTCCTTTTCCATTTCTCTCAACTCTCTTCCTCTCCATCCGTTTCTCTCTTCTCCTCTCAACTCCGGTGGATGTCTTGAGCTCCTGTCGGCGATTTTCCGACGTCCTCTCCTCCGGCAACCGCTTTCGGCGTCATTTCCTCCCATTCCGACCGATCAATTTGTCACGTCATCTCATTCTCCTCTCCTTAGGCACTTCTATTCCAAGTAAGTTACATCTCCTCTTCCTTTTTTTTTTACTACGATATATATGGATAGATTTAAGTATTGTTTTGGTATTTTCTTTAGTGTTAGATGGATTTATGATAAAATGATTGTGTGTGATAACATTTTTTTTATTTCTTGAATGTTGATTAAGTTATTAGTTATTGGTTCTTTATTACGGATTTTGTGACCATTAGTGAGAATATTAATGCTGCATATATTGTTTATAGTGTTTTTTGTATAGTTGAAAAATTGTGTGTTAAAATTGTGTATAGGTGAAAAATAGGATTATGTTGAAATGATAAAAATGAAATGTTAAGAAATGATGTTTAGAGATATGAGAATTAATTAATTAATATAAAGTTGGAGGAATGTGTGACTTAAATGATTTATTAAATTTATATGTTTTAGAAAAATTAATGATATTAACTAGTTCATTTAATCTCTAAATAATGAATGTTAATTGTTTTAACAAAATTTTCTCATTAAAATTTTTAATATAAAAAATTATAATTAACTAATTATATAATAAATAGTGATAACTTGACAAATCATATTATAAAGTGATATTTAGGGATAAGTGAATTAATTAATTAATTAAAAATAGAAAGAAGATATGAGTTTAAGGAATAATGAAATTTATATGTCTTATAAAAAATAGTTAAATTAATTAGTTGAGTTAATGTCTTATAAAAATTACTATTTTTTTTTAAAAAAAATCTCATTAACATGTTTTTTTTAAAATAAAAAAAAATTGTTGCAGATTATATAATATTGATTAAGTCTTAAATATTATGGATGTTAAATAATCTCTTTAACTTAGCCCATATATCTTATAAACTCCAAAATACTTATATGGATTTCTGGTATCGAATTACATGTTAATTATGTTGGTAACTGAACTAGTTAGGAAATATGGAAGGCAATCATAATAGAAGTTGGATGTACAATCGTCTAACGATAAAAGAGAACAAACTCAACAATTCATGGCGGGTTTGAAAGAGTTCATCGAATTTGCTTTGGCACATTCAACTAATTCAAGCAGGGCGATCAGTTGTCCGTGTGTCAAATGTAGGTGTTTAAGATTTAAAGATCCTAGTACGGTGAAAATCCATTTATGTAAAAAGGGATTCATGAAGGATTATGAATGTTGGGAATGTCATGGCGAAATCCGACATACACCGAGTGGTTATTACGGGGACAATAGTCATCGAGACAACCTTAATCAATATGAGCGATTGGTTATGGATGCCGCGGGACCGTCGATCAGCCAATATTTTGATCTCATTACTCATGCCGAACCGTCATACATTGAAGAGGAGAACGATACACATACTCAACCACAATACATGAGAGAGGATCCTCATCCTAAGCCGATAGGTTCTATAAAATGCTTCAAGAAGCGCAACGTCAGTTATGGGAAGCTTGCGAACACTTTGAAAATAGTGAATATTCATCGCTATCGGCTACCCTAGCAACACTAAGCTTGAAGACCGATCACCATATGAGTGAGAGGAATTACAACGAAATGATGCAGATTATGAGTAAGATTGTTCCCAAAGACAAGTAATTTGCCGAAGGATTTTTACCAAGCAAAGAAAAGGTGAAAGACCTTGGTCATGGATGTGAAAAAATTCATTGTTGTCCCAAAGGATGTATGTTGTATTACAAGGATGATCTTTGAGATGACCAATTGCAAATTCTGTGGACATGACAGATACAAATTTGTGAGGACCTAAGGAAAACGACGCGTCAAGCGTTAAGCAAGATGTGGTACTTTCCTCTTGTGCCCGGACTTCGAGATTGTATGCATCGGAACAAACAGTGCGCGCATGAGGTGGCACCGGAGCATCGCAGGGATGAAAACTTTGTGACGCATCCATCCGATGCCGAAGCTTGGTGTAAATTTGACGAGGCAAATCCGTTATTTGCTATGGATCCCCGTAATGTCCGTCTTGGTCTATGCTCGGATGGGTTCGCTCCTTTCAACAATACGGGCAGGACTTATTCCTGTTGGCCTGAAGGCATTCTTACGTATGATGTATCATTGAGTCAAAATTTCACCATGCGGGCTGCCTTAATGTGGACGATAAATGATTTCCCTGCATATGAGATGTTGAGTGGCTGGCAAACGTCGGGGAAGCTTGCATGCCCGGTATGTCTTGAACAAAACATGGGTTTTAGCTTACAACACAGTCGCAAGGTGTGTTGGTTTGACAGGCACCGACGATTCCTTCCCCCAGAGCATCAGTTTAGGAGAAATAAAAAAGACTTCATGCGGAATGTGGTCGAACGAGGAGATCAACCTCGTTGTTTAAGTGGCCAAGAAATATGGGACGGGGTGAAGTACATTCAAAGTGTCGAAGAAGGGCTAGTTCAAGCGAACCTGAGGGATACGGCGTTGATCATCATTGGAACAAACGCAACATCTTTTGGGAACTACCATATTGGAAAGATCAATTGTTAAGACACAACCTCGATGTAATGCATATTGAGAGGAATGTGTTTTGCAATATTCTGTACACCGTGATGGACACCAAGGGCAAGACGAAGGATACAGTAAACGCAAGACGAGACATAGAAGTGATTTGCAGAAGGCCTGATTTGCATTTGGTGGAGAATGCCACTGGACGGACATCCAAACCTAGAGCACCGTACACATTCAACAAACAACGAATTTGGAATTGTTGCAATGGGTTACAGATCTAAACTCCGGACGGTTATGCGTCAAACTTGAGAAGATGTGTTGATCTCGCACGAGATGAAGTTATTCGGGATGAAGAGTCACGATTGCCATGTTTTTTCCGAGAGATTGTTGCCATGGGCCTTCAAAGCACTTCCAAGCATATATGGTCTATTCTCGACGGAATTATCCATGTTCTTTAGAGAAATTTGTGCTTCGAACTTAATGTTGAAAAGTTACGTCACTTAGAGGCGAGCATACCAATAACGCTATGTAAGTTAGAGATGGTGTTTCCTCCTAGCATGTTTGACTCAATGGAACATTTGCTGCTCACTTGAAATGATATCAAGATGGAGAGGGGTACCTCGCAACGATGATGGCGGAGATACTTGCAATCAAAATTCAATATTTAATTTTCCAAGCCGAGTAGTGGGAAAACGTTGGAGGTCAACTCTAGAAGGAAGAGATAAGCAAGTAGCGGAGTGGTACATTCTAAACAATTGTGAAGAGGCGCCCGAGATACTTAAAGTAAGATTTCTTTTCTTTTTACTGTTTAGGAAATATTACGGTATTAACTTCATCTTTTGTTACGTTACTTCTCTAACTGGGTTCGATCGACAAATCCTTCGATGTCGGATTCCGAAGTTGAGCAAATCACGAACTCTATGTTTCCTCAATGGTTTCGATCCTACTTCGTGCAAAATCCATCAGATAGCAATGAAGTTGCGTGGAGTTTATCTTATGGAGCTGCAATAATTGTTACAGGTGCAACAAATACGTAATCAATGGGTATCGGTTTTCAACCTGTTCAAGCGAACGTAAATACACTATGTTGCAATTATGGTGTATGTTGTAGAGGTGACCAAGTTGACGGGGTCGAGGAGCCTACTACGGGAAGTTAATCGAGATAATTCAGTTGCATTACCAGGTGGGACAATGTGGTAACTCTGTTTAAGTGTGAGTGGTTTGATAACAGTCCGCATGGGACAAAAGTGGACAAATATGGTAATGTTGAGATCCACTGGACAAGGAGATATACGGTTGGCTATGACCCATTCATCCTTGCTCAACAGGCGGAACAAGTTTACTATACCTTATACCCCACATCCCGTCAAGGGTGGAGGGGAGTTATCAAAACCAAAGCACGGCATATTATACCAAACACGAAAGAGTCAGAAACAAATGACGTTATTCCTGAACCGTTCCAGGCAGATGTGGAACATGTACTTCCCCTAAACATTGCCGACGACGATGTACCAAGCAATCTGTTTAATTCGGCTGCGGAGTTAGAGTTGATTCCTATCCAAATTGACGATGAAGAATCAGACGATGAGGAGGAAATGATTTACTCTGATAGTGAATCTGAGTTCGACGATTATGAGACTCCAGAGGAAGGCATGCAAGCAGATGATGAAGAACAAGAATCGTCCTGTTGATGTGTGTTAGTTCTTTTTTATGACGATCTAATTATACTACATACTCCGTCATATACTTCGCTATTGTCATATTTAGTAAATATCTTTATATATATATATATATATATATATATATATATATATATTTATATATATATATATATATATATATATATATATATATATATATTGACATAATGTTTATAAGTGTTCAGAGATGGAGCATCAAGGAGGACGTTCGGTAGTGGACGTAGTAGTGGTCGAGCCCAACCACATCCTATCGAGGGGCAGGGGACGTCATCCGGTGCCTCTCAGAGGCAGAGGGCTCAACGCTTCCCCAGATGTTCCGCTATTTGAGATGTCATCTTCACCGTCGGTTTATATGTCATCGTCACCGTCTCTTTATATGTCATCGTCGCCGTCTACTGGGCCAGGAACTTCCCATAGTCCACAGCAAGGAGCGAGAGCGGGTTTACTTTACCATTTCTAATTGATTTACATATGTTTAGTTTTCTAAAACCATCTATGTACAAGCATCTTCGATAGTTGACATTCCTTCCTTGACACATGCATCGCCTCAAAGCCATGTCGGGAAGGAGGTAGTTCTTTCGAGGAACCAACGGGGATCGGTAGATCCTGCAAATGGAAAGATTTGGATTTGTCCTATTGGCACCACCGAGTAAGTCATGTAAAGTTCGCAATAATAATGTTATGATTTTCTACCTTTAGTTTCTATGTTTATTTCCATCATATCCTCTGTGTTCAACTTCGTTTGGAAAATGGTTGAATGAGAGGTTCTTTAAATTGAGAAGAGGTAGAGGCGGAAAGATTGGATTCAACTTTGAGGTTGCTGACCAATTACTTCAACATTGGGCGTCTGATGAGAAATTTCAAAATAAAAGTCAGAAAAATAAGCAAAATAGGGCCAAAATGGAAGGACCTTCCTATCTTTGGCGCTGCATTTCACCGAGTGAGCATAAACGAAAAATTGTGAGTAAACGTTATTTTGTATTTAACTATTCAATATTTTGTTCTTTGAAAAAATTATTTAACGGTCATTATTTGTGTTTGCGAGCCTTTATGCGAGGATGTTGCTCCGAAGATGTTGACTGGATTGCCTTTGAGCGTACCCATTCCCAAAGATCGAAGGAGTGAGCGCGTTGGATTAACGCCAAGGCGCAACAAGTAGCGGTGAGATATTATATTGCATTCTTTGTTTCAGACATCAACATATATTTATTTCATTTCACATGTCTTATCGTGATGTATTTTTTTGCTTCTAGGACAATTATAAGAGGCTGACGGAGGAGAGAGACTCGCAGACTGCGAGCGACCCCACATCCTCTCATTCTGATAACGAGAGTCTATTCATTCAGGCTGCAGGTGGAATGAACAACAAAGGTATAATCTTCGGGTACGGTGCCTCTGCCAATCGATTTAAGCAAACGAAGCGCTCCTCATCCGACCATGAAGGTGTTTACACAGTAAACGTAATACATTTGATATTGATTGTTACATTTTCATTCCCTATTCTATTTGAATAAAGTACAAAAAATAAACGTAGTTCCTTATTTTTTGCGATGAGATGAAGAAGATGAAGGCGTTGGTCCGAGACGCGAGGCGGAGGAGCCTGCATGAGACACGCGAGATTGTCGGGCGGATGCAAGGGCGACAGAGAGGAGCTGCAGGAGACACGCGAGATGGTAAGGCGGATGCAGCTTCAACTTATGTCCCTAATGAAAAACAAGGGGCCTAAACCGGTGATGGTGACAACGTTGATGGTGGTGATGATGATGCTGCTCTTTAGACTACTTTCTAATACATGTTATTCGGGACAATATTATTTATATTTTATTTTCACTCTATGTAAAACTCATTATGTTTGATACTTCGGGACAATATATATATATATATAAATTTTTTTTTTATGGAACACATTTAGTTCTAATTTTTAAAAAATTTAATTCTAAAAAAAAAATTTGGAAAAAATTTTACGACAACTTGCGACGGAAACAATTTCCGTCGCAATTTGCGGCGGAATTTTTATTCCGTCATAATTGCGATGGAATTTTTTTCCTTACGCAAATTGCGATGGAATTTGTTTCGTCGCAATTGCGACAAGGTTTTTGCCGGTAGCAGAATCCGTCGCAAAAACTCATTTGCGACGGAAAAACCCATTTTTGCGACGGAAGAAGATGAAGTGCATGTTCGAGCGGGTTTTGAAGGCCTCGGAGGTAATAGGCTATGGCTCCAGGAATGAGAGTGACGAGTAAATGGAATTGAAGATCAGGTGTTTCCTATCACATAAGCTGTCACTCCATAGTGCCCATTTAGCCTTTGATCCCTTTGAAATACCTTCGTCATCAGTAAAAATGAAGACCTTCATACCCTTGGTAGGTTTTAGAAAATTAAGCATATATTAGTTCTTGTCTTTTGATAACACCTACTTCAAAGCTATATATATACCTTTAATTCATCTTCTAATTAATGAATGTAAGGCGTAAAATATTTAGATGGAGTTATAACATTTTGAATTTGACATTTTTAAACATCCGAGGTTTAATTAATTTATTATCAACCACATCTTAATTATATTAAGGGCTAGTAAAAATTGAAAAGTTTATCATTTACCTCTTATTGATAGAGTGATTAGACTTTTACTCACTCTTTGATTTACTACAGGCAACTATTGCAAGATCTTTCTTTCTTTATGAAAATAATCGAAGCGAATCTTGAAATAAAATGGAAGACCAATTTCTTAGTGATTCTTTAATTACATACATTGAAAAAGAGAAATTATTGAGTTTTCCCATAGATTCAATTATAAATGAATTTAAAGAATATGAAAATATGTAGAGTAAGAGTTGTTAACTGATCTTAATTTATATAATAGATTTTTTTTTTTCAAGTTTTATATATATTAGGTCAGTATTATATATTAAGTATTTTTATTTATGATGTGATTTTTTTCGCCTTCGCCATAAAAATTTCTGACTCCGCCCCTGATAATACCCGTATCACAATTCCACTCCTCCAATCAATGATAAGTGATATCTTAGCTTCAAC
Source organism: Acacia pycnantha (assembly GCA_025563575.1). NCBI lineage: Eukaryota > Viridiplantae > Streptophyta > Magnoliopsida > Fabales > Fabaceae > Acacia > Acacia pycnantha. Next base: position 775,435 of record JAMWYP010000037.1, on the reverse strand, counting down.
ACATTCAACCAGGAAAATGAAAAAAATAAACAGGATGGGATGCGCATGTGTACAAATTTAATGACCGGTGAAGAAAAAAGGTTGTCCCATAAAGTAAAAGCAGAAAAGGGAATGGCGTTGAAAAATCATCATGTCAGTGGGTGACTCTGAGACGTCCGTGACCATAAGCAATGGAGCATGGACTCCAACTCGTTTATAAATTAAAGTGAAACACAAATTTTATATTTACACATAGCATACTAGGGTTTGGTATGAAATCAAAGCACCTTACCGAATCTTGAGGTCTTGCTTTCTACCAGTAGTTGGATTGAAATGTCAGATAGTTGAATCTATTGATTTATAAAAATATTAATAAAATATTAAATTATTAAAAAACTATTTAAAAATAATATTTTTGTAAATCATTGAATCTATGCGCATTTAATTTGTCCAATCAATTGAATGAAAGAAGAGAATGAAAGAAGGACAGTAAGAGAAGTGGATCATGTAGCTTCATATTGACCATGCACGTACAGTACAAATGTCTGATCCAGAAATGGGGAGACCTCCCCTATCGGCAGCCACAAAGAAGCGCGTGTGAGAAGAGAGAGTGATTGTCGGAAGAAGTGATTGCGGGCGGTCTAACGATAACTTAATTATATTATTCAATTGGATTTATTTTACGGTTATTAGTTGTTGTGGGCGGTCTAACTTCATAAGAATATAAGAATATACGTTGGAGAGGAGGAGGGAGTAAAACTTTTTAGAAATCGAGAAAAGTGAGGTTAAAAGTTTGTAATTAATATTTCTAACTATTTTATTTTATATTTTATCTTCTTTATAATTTTATAACTCTACTTCTCAATTTTTTTTTTTAATTCAACTCTTAAAATTTTTTCCTCCCTCTATTCCTCCTATTAAATCTCATTCCATGATTTTTTTTAATTATATGCTTGTTAAGGGCTTATTCCCTAATTTAGGGTGTACACACACATACTAAATTATATGTGTTGCATCTTGAAATAATTTTTTTCACCTAGCATTTTAAATTATTTAATTTTCAGTCCTGCATTTAAAAATATTTTTCCTGTAATAACAGTATCATATAAATTAATTAATTTGAGATATTTAATATAAAAAATATTTCATGATCAGGTATATAATTTAATCTAAATAAATAAAATATTTAAGAAAATAGAAAAATACCCATACCCTAAGACAATGTTTGGGAGTTCGCATTTTGGAGGAAAAGAAATGGAATGGAGGGTTTTGGTAGTCTCTTCCCACTTGTTCTGAAGTTTTAAAAATAGGAGGAGGGAATCGGGATTTTTGCAAATCCACAAAACCCTCCTTCTTCACAAAATAAGTTCACACAATATGGGGGGTTTTAAGAGGGGAATAGAATAATTACTTTATTACATATTATTAACCATACCACCAATATTTCACGCATTGTGCATTTACATAAATAATTTGTTGAATATAAAAATTACATAAATAAATTTTTAGAAAATTTAAATTTAAATTTATTTGAAAAATATAAAATTATAATAATTATTAAAGAAAATGATAAAATGGTAAAAATAACTCATTAATCCTCCATCTTCTGACTTACCATTTTTTTTAACTAAAACGAGGAAGGAAATATCAGCTCATTCTCTTCTATCCACCTCAACCTCCATTTCCTTATATTCCTTTCCTTCCCCTTCCTTTCAAACTTCCAAACAAAGCATAAGAAAAAGCATGGATGAGAACCGCTGCCCTCACGCAGTGCTTGGTAAAACTTAATGAGGGCCACCTCAACTTTTCCTCCACCAGGAACTTAAGTGGGACCACATGACAATCCCTGCCTACGCCATAAAATTGAGGCCTTCTGTTCAACCCAATCATTCCTTTGCACAGTGCAGTGTGGCTTCAGGCCTTTAAGCTTGAAGAAGCTATTGATGGTTTCCTATGAAACTCTAGTTACATTAAAGACTGTCCAACTGTAATTTACATTCTTTACAGTGGGATATTATTATTTTCCCTTTATACTCATAATTAAGTGACTCAATTTCTTAGGGCAGGTGATTTTAAGGACCGACTTGCTTCATTTCAGCCATGATCGGTGGTTTGGTTTGGTTTGTAAAAAGAGAGGTTGAGAATGGAAGGCTCATCAAGGTAAAGGAGGTACAGTTTGTAGGACTTGATCATCACTCGTGAATCGTGATGATTCATATTCATATTCATATGTAGGGGCATGCTTGGATATTTAAATCCGAAAAAGCTGATGTGGTGTCCAGTCTGTTTCTTTGACTATCCAGCCTTTTCAATGGGAATGGCAGGCCGGCCTCATTAAATAACAACATAAATTACTACAATTAATTATATGAATATATTTTAGAGTTGGTATTGATTTTTAATTATAAGGATCAGTTTTAACTTTTATCAATTTCTTCCTAAAATATCTTTATTCATACTTTCTTTTGATAATAATTAAAAGACGATAATAATTTAATATTATACCTATATTTTTATAAAATAAGTAATGTTCAATTTCATTAATAATCATATACACATCAATTATGTTGTATTTTTAATATAATAATTTTGAACAATTTTTGTCATATTTTTTACGATATCACCCCTACTAATATGTCATTAACAAATAATTAATTCACAACAAGGTTTATATTCAATCAAGAAATTCTACTTTATTTTTTATAATCTCAAATTTTGTATTTAGGACGTAGTATAAATTAGTTATAGATTTATGAGTTTATTTTGATAATAAAATTACCTAGTGAGAGTATAATGTATATGTTAGGACTAATTATAACTTTCACATCTCATTGAATTCAATTTCAATCATTTATCCAAGAAAACAAAAAGATTAATCAAAACTCATACTATGATAATGAGTTTGAACCTGATCTCAATAATTACAATACAAAATCTCACTTTCCTATTGTAACAAACATTTTCTAAGTTAAGCAAGGGTGTTTCAAAAATAATTACAATTAACTAATTTAACTTCTCTCCTTAATCTCTTTAAATAATATAAACAGGAGAGGAGTAGTATGAAACTTGGTAATTTACATCCGCAAGGATGAGAAATTATCATAAATGTTAAGAAATAATGATGCAGACCGTAATCGTAGTTCATTTGACCTTTCAGCCTTTTGTTTCTTTATGATTCAAATACTTCACATTTTAAAAAAATTTTCAAGAGTTCTCTATTCTCTAGGAATTGTACGTGTGGGGTTTATAGGATAACTACCTTTTTAAGGGTTATGTTCATTCTCGTAATCATACGTGTGGGATATATATATAGGATCTAAGATTGAGGGAGTGTGTGATCCGAATAATAATACACATAGAATGAGAATGACACTCTCCTCTCTCTGAAAATGTACGTTGTTTCATATATAAGAGTTCTTTTTATCTTCTATCTGCGTATTTTTTGTTGTGTAGTGAATCGAAAGGCACACCGAAAATTCTGTTAGCCTTTCTTGACTATAGCTGTGTTATTAGAAATATGTTTGATTTGTGAATAGTGTTGTAGCTCAATTGGTGATATAAATGTTACTCTAATAAGTGGGAGATCGAGGTCATGGAACTTGTAACATTAGGGGCGAACTCAGAATCAGTGAACGTTATATTTGTCTCTATGAAATGAATAACGGAAACGTGTGGTAAAGTGATGACGAAGCAGATAAAGAAGGAACGTGGTTCTTGAAATGGTCATACTACGTACGTACGTAGCACACTCTCACGTACGCCTATATATATGTGTGTGTGTGTGTTCAAAGTGTACGTAGTAATAACAGCCTCCTTTGAAAGGATGGAGATTGGAGTTGCTTTCCTTCTCTCATTTCTATCCACACTACTACAAAAATTAGATATTACTTCCCTAAAAGACGTCCTTATTTTAAAAAGGGAAGTAAAAAATATAGGTGGTGACATTTCGTAATTATTTGGCTGAATTTTGGGATTTAGACGTCCTAAATATAATTTTAGGACACCTAAAATCGATTTTAGGCGCCTAAAATATAATTAAGACGCATAAAATTGATTTTAGGCATCTTAAAATATATTTAGGATGCCTAAAATCGATTTTTTAGCGCATTTGGAAGAATTTTTTGGCGCTAGGAAATTTGTTAGGCGTCCTAAAATTTAATTACGACGCCTAAAATTGATTTTAGGCGTCCTAAAATATATTTAGGACACCTAAAATTGATTTTTTCACGCATTTTGAAGAACTTTTTGGCGCTAGGAAATTTGTTGGCATCCTAAAATTTAATTAGGATGCCTAAAATCGATTTTTTGACGCATTTTGAAGAATTTTTTGGCACCAAGAAATTTGTTGTCGTCCTAAAATTTAAATCGGGGCGCCAAAATTAAATTAAATTTACTAATCAAATTAAAGAAATAGAAAAATAATCAAATCAAATAAATCTAAACTATTATTAATCAAATCAAAGAAATCGAAAATAATCAAGTCAAATCAAAGAAATCGAATCTTTACTAATCAAATCAAAGAAATAAAAAATAAGACTAATCAAATCAAAGAAATAAAAAATAATACTAATCAAATCAAATCAAAGATATCGAAATTTTTACTAATCAAATCAAAATAATAAAAATAATAAATATTTAAAAAACATTTTGGCGTCCTAAAATATATTTTAGGACGCCTAAAAGGAAATTTTTGGCGCCCGAGTAATTTTTAAAAAAATTTGGCGTTAGGGTATTTTTTGGCGTCCTGAAACAAATTTCAGGACGCTAAAAAGGATAAATATATTTATCATCGGCCTAGCTATTCGATCTCCCACAGGCGCTAAAACTCCTCTCCTTTTCTACTCGTCTCGTGCCTCGTCCTCCCTCCATCTTCCCTCACTCGATCCTCCTGCTCCTCCTCCGATTTAGGTCGTCGTTAATTTCGTCAGCCTCTTCCCTGCCATGAGAAGTTCGGAGGAAAACATATCTAAGTTTCCCCATGCGGATAAAAGCCGCGATCGATTTCGTTGTAGATGCATTCGGTGGGTTTGTTCTAGGTTTTTTTAAGATAACCTTATCGTTCTGCATGATACTTGACTTCTTATTTTTATTTTTTTCGGATTTGCTCCGTGGCATGTTTGATTTTCTAGGTTCAGATGCTTTCTGGATTTGCTCAATGGCATTTTTTATTATTCTAGATTTGCTCCTTAGCATGTTTATTGGATTTCAGATCTGCTCTTCCTCTGCCCAAATCGTAGCTTGTTGTCTTCGATCCGCTTGGCTTACTAGCTAGCTCTCCGAACCTGAGGTTTGGGGGTTTCTTTTAATAAGGCGTCGCGTCTGATTGTATTCAGGACGCCTTAAATGGCGCGTCCTGAATACAATTCGGGACGCCAAAAGTAAGAAAAGCGATTACCTCTTTGATCCGTCTCTAAAAGGCGTTAATGGGTCTTATTTAGATCGTTTTTGTATTTTTTGTAGTAGTGCCAAAAACAAAGCATCTTCCATCGTCTCCATCCACGTATGTTGTTTTATGTTTTCTGTAGAGAGAGGCTTTTAAATTTGTGGTCATCCACATTCCCTTCATTAGCTCCTTCGGCCGCCATTTTTTTCATTAACGGATTAATGACATCATATCACTGGTGCCGCGCGGCTATTCAGTGCAATTGATTCATAGTCTGCAAGTTAGTTTTACCATCGATTATATCCAACTCAAGGGTAT